>CM073431.1:20000000-22728333 GCA_037114965.1 Monochamus alternatus
AATTACATAATGTTATAAATCTCACTTGTCTCCAATATTATGAATAGTTAATAAAACGTAAACTTTACCTAAATAAAAAAATAGATATTCACCATAAAATACCTATGACCTTAGAATTAGAATGCGCCTAACAACGATAATCATTATTACACAGATAATTACCACCAGCATCATTTTTCAGACACCCTATAATAAAAATACTTACATCTATTTCTACATGTATTTTACAGTTGAAACATACAAAAAAACAGTACTTTTATAGCTGACTACTGCATGCATACCAAGTAAATACGTAGATAGTATTTAACTCATGAAATAAAGTCACAAGTAAGTACATATAATAATAATTAAGCGTGTGGAAACATTTTAACAAAAGGCTGCATTTTGGTAATCAATTAATAATGTTTCCTCATCCAGGCGAATTGCATCGTGGTCTTCTCTCTCCGCCAGTCAGCCGGGAGCGCGCACATCTCTATTCGAACAGGCAGGTATTCGGGCTCGTAGGCTTTCGGTCACGTAGCACTTCGAGCACACAGGATTTCGAACGCGTGAGATGCACCCCTCTCGCAAGACAAGATCATCTTGCAATATCGAACAAGAATAAGAAAAAAACTCTTGTTTTGTTATACAAGACAAAACAAGACTTAAAATTTTGCAAGTTTTCTTATCTCAGCCTACACTAATTATCAGTCGAAACGTTTACCTTTAAACGCTTTCTTAAAAAATTAATTAAAAATGATAAAAATAAACTACCTACCTTAACTAGATATTCTACAAATAATGTTCGAAATTATTTCTAAAAACTAAAAAGTATACTTACAAGCGGCGGTGAAAATAAAATCTTCTCTAGGTATCTAATTTCTTTCGCAGCAGTAAAAACGCATTGTTGAAGGTTGACGGCATCACCAATGGGCGTTCGATACAAATCCAAACTCACTCGATATTTGCTAATTTTTAATTTGAATAAGGTGTTTCTAACTAAAATAAAGTAAAGCAATCTGAAGTCCATGAGCCAAGTATGTGTTGTTAAGCACAATGAGACTGATCTTGCTGAATTAATAAAACACAGAAAATTGATGAAAAGATTTTTACTCGACTTATGCTTGAGGCAAATCAACTCATAACCCCCGGTAACACGGCGCTCCATGTTGACAACAATTTCCTAGTCAGACGTACAATTTTTGATGAAATTTTTGTTAGGTCTCTATTGGTAGAGTTGAATCATTAAAAACTTATATCAAAAGTTGAAAGTAGATTTCATTATACGTACGTCAGCAGTTTAAAACAACTCACCAAATTTGCTTTAAGGAGTGTCATTGTTATGGCAATAGATAGTACGTAGGCAAGCTATTTATGATATATAATGTCTAAATTTGGCAACGTTGCACCCAGGCGGTCAACGACTTGGTTTTGTAGCTGTATGAATCGATCAGTGACAGCCTGAAAAGGGGTTTAAATAATGATTTCATTTTTTTTAGCTTACATATACATTTAATTTTTTTAAATCCGTCATTTTATTAATTCTTCTCTTAAAATTAATGGCATTATGACTGAATCACCCTGTATATAGTTATTATATAAATTGTTGATGCAGGGTATATATGTATAGTTAGTTATAGTTATTATATGTTACATAGATTCTTTAAAGTCTTGTTCTTTCTCGATCTTGGAGGATCATGTTTTGTCTTGTCCTGCTAGTTTCGCAAATTTCTTGTCTCGCAATTGAGACTCTTGATAACAGTGGTGGTTACTCTCGGTCGGCTACAGTCCCGCTTGGAGCTCACACGTAACTATCGTTATAGTCTATCATCGAGAGTGGTCAATTGGTAGATGTTATAAAGTATAGAAACGGCCAGTTTTACATAATAAGTTATAGGCCAAACAGAATCTGAGCTTTTTCAGTTAAGTGACAGTTAATTTATAATTAGTTCAGTTCAGCATAACTGAATCTAGACTCAATAAACTTTGATTTTATAAATAATTTTATATTCTGGATGTCCTTTAAATAGAGCATATACCTACAATAGAAATGCAGTATTTATTTTTAAAGCTACTATTGATTTAAATATTATTCCTTCTTATATATTCTTATTTGTAAGACTTCTTGCCGTAGCAATGTTTTTTGTCTTGTCTTGCAAGACTTTTTTTTTAATCTTGTTTTGCAATTCAAGCTTACCCTTTTTTTAAATAAAGCACCGAGAATATATGAGAAGGGAAGAGCATTCTTAACGATAGTTATTTAATTTTATACAGTGTCACTGAATGTCCCATAAACAAATTTTTGCTAGTAATAATGTGTCTTTATTAAGATCCAAACTGTACATAGTGAAGAAATGTTATTTATATAGTAATAGTATTAACATTTGTAGCACTGTTATTTGTAGTTCTAATACTTTTTTAAGAATTTAATTTTCTAATCTAACTCTCCATTATGCTAAAGTTTAAGGACTACCTATCTAACTACATGATAATTTGATACAATGTTCAATCGAAAATAAATCAATCTTTCATAAAGAACGAAACAAACAATACAATATTATTATATTACATACAACTCAACGAATGGCTCTCTATATATAGTTTAAATTTTTACCATCTGAGGGCGTAGTTCTTAGTTTGAATCACCAACTGAATATCAGTGTGATGTCATTTTAAACTCTAGTGCTGTTCCATTATGACCCATTTCATTTTTGCTCTATTCAGTCCTACAGTTTCAGTTCTCCCCTTCTCCCTCAGTAGTCCGACCTCTAATTCCATTATTCACGGGAATTGGGCTACTAATCATACATCAACTTTGAATTACGAAGTAGTCTTAATTTTAAATAATAAGGTAACTCGAGAGGAGTTTAAATTGCCGAACTTTTGTTGCCGCCTCTGAAACCCCTACTTGAACGGGAATTATGCCATTGTCGTGGCCTGCAAGAGGGTGGGCATCCAAAGCATCGTCGAGAGCCAAGTTTAAAATTATAACCTGTTGAGATGCGAATAATAAATTTTATACAGGAACAAGTATCAATCACGGCTTTGTGTGAAGGGATCGAATCGGTTTCTCATCAATCACTGTTTCGGCGAATTCTGACGTCAGTCTTCAGGTTTTTCTCCTTGTGTGCTGGCCGAGAGGCCCGAGGCCTGTTTACTTCATCTTATTGTTTTTCAGTGCTTTGAATTATGACTGAGAGCTTTTTCTTAAAAACAACATTTTAAGAACAGAAAAGCACAAAAAGTCCCGTTGAATGTGTTTTAAGAAAATTGCGTTGGCTGGAGCTTTATATCAGATGATAAATAATCGAAGCATTTATAATCAACTAAGTCGAACCACCCATGAGATTTCTAAAATACTGCGTCACTCCGTCATTTGTTTGTTAAAGCAAACAGCAATTCTGATAAGGTTTTTGTGTTATATCGATGTAAGCATGTGACGCCAACTTACACACTGTCATTGTCCATTATTGATTGTACAGAGTGTCCAGTAAGCAATGGTCCAAAATTCAAAACTGAATCCTTCGGGCCAAAATATAGCGATTTAACCCAACTTACTCCAGTTCTCAAATTTAAGGTTACCGACTTATAGGGTGCCAAAGTTAAAAATTCAATTTTGTGTTTTGCTAATATTTGAAACAGTTTTCGAGATATTTTGTTAATTGTAGTAACTAATGGACTTGTTATGGTAAAGCCAGGGACACATTGCTCTGATGCCACGCCATATGATACAATTAGAATTTTTTTGCGAGTAACCGTTGTCAGAATAACGGTTAGTTAGCGGTATCTCTTACATAAGACCCCCACTCCTAGATTAAGTTCCGGTAGGCTCGTTAAAATACACCGGGTATGGTTCTTCTTGAATCTGTGGTTGTTATAAATTAATAAATAATGATAACGCAAAATTTTGTAAACAAGCAACAGTAGCATGGAAGTGTTTGTTTTTTGTGTGCTTTTTGAATTTATTTTTAATAGATATTGTTTATTACACTTTAATTTTAATAGTAAAACCTTACTTTGTTCCACCAGAGTGAGGCAAGTCAACATTTGAATGACTAGAAAAATATAACCGCATTGTATTCTATCAATTGTTACAAATGGAAAAAGTAACATTTGATAGTTTAAGTTGATTAACTTTATTATGGAAAATTATAAATGTAGTACAAAAAAAAAAGGAAAAGTTCCTTTAAAACAATGTTCAACTAATTCTACAATCATTTTATTAAGACGTATTGTATGAAATGTTCTCTGCAGAGTGCAGAAGAATTTATGTTATAATCTCACAGTTTTCGTAATATTCGTAACTGCTTTTGGCTTACCTACCTCGCTAAATATGTTACTGATTTCAGTAACCGGTGTTATTGTTGTGACGTCAACAGCTACGTCATGTCTCTTCCTCTCACTAGCCGCTTTCATATTGTGTGCACACTGCTCTGATGCTAGAGCACGCCACGCCACGCCATGCCATAAGTGTTGCAAATCCCTTCTTGTCAGATTTTAATTACGTGGGATGGTATAACGTGGTGTCTTGTGGTAGCAGTGAGCACGTGAATATATGATGTCATAATATGATAGAAAATATTGACAAAATTTTGTTATTTTAAATATTTGCGAGCATGAATGTCTCTATAGTATAAAACATAAGCGCTATTTCGGGGGAGGGGGCGGCATATTATTATTATGCAGGTCGCATTTGCGCCAAGGAACGACTTACGTTGATAGGCCCTAACCACCATTCAGTGCAGGAATGCGGAAAACCTCATTAATTAGGGGGGTAGTCAAATGTCAACCAGTATCAATCTCTCACATTGACCCAAGCCAACATTTTTCCACTCTACCATACCCTCAGAGAGGGTGCCAATCTCTCCACGAATATAGCTTATATACGGTCTACCAGCTGCGGGGGTCGAACCCACAGCGATCTAATCACCTCGATTTAAGTACTGACCCCTTAAGCCGTGCGACCACTGACCGATCTATAGAGAACAAATTATGAGAGGAGAAGCTTAAGAACAAATTACACAGGAAATGTTTCTCACAGCACATTGTTAATGAAACAACATAATTTTAACGACTCTAGCTAAATGGATTAGGGTACTTAAATGGAGTCCTACACTCACACTTTGAGTTTCACCTTCTTCTGATATGGAATATTCCTTAAATTGATGGAATTGTCGAATGTAACGTAACGTGGCATCGCATGGCATGGTAACAGTATGCCCACAGAATAATAATAATAGTTTAATCCTAGTATTATGATTAAGAAAGTCATACCTCATTAATTAGTAATGCTATTTCCTACCCAAATCGTAGCCAACTATAGGCGATTATTTTCTAAACTATTTGCAGCAAGATTAAGGGAAATTGGGAGTTTTCGTTCTAAAAATGACCACGATCGTTCAGTTACCCGTACTGTTCAGCAAGAAGAAACAATTCTAAATGATCCGCCTTTAGTATTCGTGGTATGCCCAGAATGACTGGAGAAATTCGTGACTCCGCATCTGCAGTATTAAGGAGGAAACACACTAGGCGATCGCGATCTAGGCGCATCGCGGACCGTGCTAGGTCTCGTTCTCGTTTAGAGAAGTATCTTCTAATGATTTTAAATGTACACATTTGTCATTTGTCAGTCGTGTCAAACAAAAGAGTTAATAAAAATATAACTTGCACAGAATATATTTTGACAACTAAATAGTACAGTAGAACAAGTCGGAAGCGCATAGAGAACAGTATATGCGACTCATTTTGTAAAAGTCCGTTATCAGATGATTATTTACGTAGGACGAATTTTTATGATTATACAAATAGGAGAGCACATTCATACATTTTTTATTTATTCCTACTATAATATTATATGACCTACAAAATATATTTAATCGCTTTAGTACTTATTTTTGTTAAAGCTGCACCAATATTATCAAAATTTAACAGTATCTTAGACTTATAGTTGCGGCAAGAATTCAAACGACTTAAGTCATACGAACAAATGAATAACACATTATATTTTCATCAAAACGTCTAAGAACCTGTAACTGAGAATAATAAAACTAGGTATATACTACACTAAATGTTTGCACTATATATTACACTAAATTATAAAAAACAATTGTGTGACATAAGCCATGACGCAAGTCGTCTGAATTCTTGCCGCAAGTATTCTCAGTAAGTAAGTAAGTAAGTAAGTATTAAGTAACGTTTGCCCGGTGGGAGTGCCACTCCTTTGGAATTTAAGTTAAAACCTGCCTTGTGTATGAGCAGATTTTTTTAAATATAATAATAAAATATGGAATTATTCTCAGTGCGTATGAAGTACAAAAGTGTAAATTCATTTAAAAATATCATCATCAACCCTCCCCAAGTATCTAGATGGCTACTCTTGTGTATAAGTGTAAGGGAAGGGCAGATTTTTTTGATTCAGAAAGTAATGAGTAGCATTATTTTATAAAGGTATATGTAGAACAATTAAGTCTACGTAGATTATCCACGGTACACTGTGTGTCATCATGTTTAATAAGCTTTATTAAATAGCTACCAAAATGTTGCGTAAGCCCAGGCTACTTGTTTATATGCTAACGAAGAGCTTTTGACTGTGACGGTTTGCACGAGCCCCATATATCAATGAAATTCATCCCGACAAAAGGTAGATTAGTTGGGACACCATCTAATTTATTTCGTTGCCGCTTCAAACATTTCGAATTACCTCTGAATTTGAAACTTTAATAGTTCGAAATTAGTTTTTCATGAAACAAATTGAAGCTGAAATAAATTATAATTTTTTTGCCCTGAATGAGTAGTAGGGCATTATGTCAAGATATATATTTTACTGCATCTCTGAAGTGTATTTTCTCAATCTGCATGTACATTTATTATTTATTTGTATGTAGGTATAACGTAGGCATTCATGTTTTGTACTAACTTGGTATAATTTAAGTATTAATGTTACTTTATTAGTAATTAGTTTCCTATAAATGGTGGTATAATTCCGGTTTCTTATTTTTGAAGAGATTGAAATTTGAATCACCGCGATTGCGCTCAGAACCAATCGATAAAGTCGTCCGCCTACATTATCATGACGTCAGTGTCAGACAGCTGTCTGTTTTGGTTACTGGTTAACCTCAACACGAAGGATACATTACATTTTGCATTTATTTTGAAATTTGATATGAATTCAAACCCGGCGACATGCCTGATATGCCTGAAAAATAATTATGATGAGAAGAGCTTAGTGTTGATCGACGTCTTTACGCAAGAATGGAATAATGTGACCTATTTAAATAAACTCCAGAACCTATTAAGTGCAGAAATAGTAAGTGAATTAAACTCTTAATTGTGTTGTTACTGTTAGTTTTGTAGGATTATTTTTATTATTTACAGACAATCTTTGAAGAGACGCTGATCTGCAGTACTTGTCTGGACGATTTGAATAAGGCTTATGAGTTTAAAGAGAGGGTGGTAAGAGCTTTGGACTACTGGAGCAACAAATTCGATGAAACTCTTACTTTTGAGAATAAGGATAATGAACAGGAAATTATTGATGTCAACGAAAATAATGAAATTAACGAACCAAATATTTATACTGAAGATATTGTTAATGCTGCACAGCAAGACGTGCGTAATAAAAATGAATCAAATGAAAGTAATGATGTAGACACGGTAAAGGGTTCAGAAAGTTCAAATTTAACTTGTATCAAGTGTGAAGCTGTCTTTTACACAGCTTTGGAGCTGGTCAACCATAGCTGCAAGAGCGAAATGGCCCATGAACCTGAAAAGAAACTCAGAAAACGTAAGAAACAAAAACAGGGTTCATATAAATGTAATTTTTGTGATTTGCACTTTTCCAAAGTCTGGAAATTAAATAAACACTTTGAAATGCACACGGTGGACAAGAAGTTTGTGTGCTCGATATGCAACCATGCTTTCAAACAGTCGTACCACTTACGGGAACACATAACGACACACACAGGCGAGCGTAACTTTAGTTGTGGGGTGTGCGGTAAAAAATTCCAGCGAATGTCATCGCAGAAAAGACACATGCGTACTCATAATGCTGCTCCAGGTGAGAAGTCTAAAAAGACACCATTTTTGTGCAACATTTGTGGTAAAAATTTCCCTTATTCCAACGGAGCTCAGAGACACATGCGGATACATACGGGGGACAAACGGTATGGGTGTGATGTGTGCGGTAGAAAGTTCAATCAGTCAACACATTTAAAAGTACATTTAAGGACACACACAGGTGAAAGGCCTTATATGTGCAATATGTGTGGCGATACGTTTTCTTTGAAAGCATCTCTGCATAAACATATGAACGGACACAATGAGGGAAAGAACGATGTGAAGATCTTTCAAAATTTGGAGCCAAATCTTAGTCAGACTCAGTGCAACAACGATGACGATGAAAAGAAAGATTTTATCATTGATGATCTACCTCTGTACGATCAAGGTTATCTTATTACGTGTAGTCAATAGACGGTTGTTTCATCGATGCTTGTTGTTTGTGTTTAATTTGTAAATATAAATGGTTGTGATTTAAAAATATATTTATTTTCCCTCCAAAAACAAAACAAAAAAATATTGAATCACCTTCTCAAATACTTACATATTTTTTTACACTTGTAAAAAGATCAGTAATTATTGTTTATAATATAATACTGCTAAAATAAAACCATTGTTTATGTAAGTACATAAACAAGGGTAAAACTAATAAAACATGGAATGCTAAAAAATATTGTGTAAAGTTATATTTGCAGTACTACATAAGCCATAAGGATTTTTTTTAGTACATAATATATTATGCAACGATCATGTAATGATCGCATAAACCATACGAAACTCGCCTTCGGCTTGTTTCGTATCCCGGTTAATGCTCATGTATTAATAACCTTTACATGAGAGTTGCATACGCTATTTTTTCTACACCCGATAAATAATCAAAAACCATAAATTTTATATTTTTATTGAACACAATAGGTAACAGTAATTATTCGTATGAACTGCATTTTCTGCTTTCTCCGATATGTGTGGAGGAGTCGATGGTAATTCTTCCATATCGCTGATATCAGACATTTTGATAAATTATCGAAGTTTAGCTAGGTATCTACGAAAATTTAATACGTACTGATTTTGACATCTAAAATAATTACATAGGAATCTAGGATAAACGTCAAATGCACAGCATGCTTGATTGAAAAATTATAGGTTTCTATTGATTAAAAATCTGTATCGTAATGGGTATCATTATGAAACGGATTATGGGCATATAAACGCATTGTTATAATACGGGTGTAGAAAAAAACCAAAACTGTATACATTGTTCTGAAACAAAACTGTCATTTGTCAAGGGTAGTTTTGTTTAAAAAAAGTGATTTTTATTTAATTTTTTTTTAAACAGTATCAGTATTTAAGATGTTTTAAAGAAATTTAACGAGACAGGTATTGAGGTAGCTAAATTATAATTTTTTTACTTGTATTGTCTGACTATCGCCACAGAATATATAGCTACACGCTATAGATTCTGTGCTATTGCCTTATTTTATTATTTTTATTTACTAAAAATACTTATTTTCTCTAAAATAATTCGTAAATAACAGAAATATTAGTAATCTTTTTGTGTGATAACTTTTCTAAAAACTTATTACATTAGTAAATATTTGTAAAGTATATCCCACAATTTTTTTTTTCACCACTGGTGACGTCAATATTCTTTTAAATGGTATTGTCTATTTTTCTCCACGTTTTGATAATTTTTTTTTATTTTCTTTTCAACCACATAAATTTTGTATGCCTTTACATAAAGAATTTTTTAGAAAAAATAAAACTTACAGCCTTTGACTTTAATTTGTGGTGTTCACTTTCTAAATCATATCAAATAGAAGGCGCAAGAAAATTTTGCTTACTGCTGTCTGTCCATATCGGTTTGTTTGTAATTGTTGTCACTGTTGAGTTTAACTTACAACAAAATGAACTATTTTAATGAAGAAGTTAATATGTTGCAGGTTTATTATGAATTTAGAAAAAATAGTGTAGCGGCTTTATAATTATATCAACAAGGTTATCCAAATAAAATTTCCCCGAACAGAATAATGATTATTTTATATTTATATATTTTTTTTCTCAAAAACGGTTAGGATTAAGATCCGTTATATAGGATGTTTTTTTGTTTATTTTGATATATGCGATCACCTGCTAAAATGATGGCAATCAAGCTTAACAGTCTGTGTATACTTTACAGGGTGTCTAAAAATTAGTAATTGAGTTATAGCACTAATTAAACAGACTGTATTGATATAGTTATTTATGCAACAAGTTCAAAGACTGTTTGTTGCACCAGAAGTGAAATTGCCCAACGAGGCAGGCCGAGTAGGACAACATGTCAAGTGCAATAAACAATTTTTGTACGAGTTGCATGCAATATGTTTTCTACGTTCATGCAAAAACCAAAAAATTTAGATAACACTAAGTGTAGGAACGTCAATTTGAACGTTTATGTTTGTCATGATGACAAAGGTTGTAGTAGAATGAAAAATGAACGCAATAAACATTTTATTGCACTAGTGCATTAGAGAACCACTTTTTCCACTAAATATAGTTCAATAAAGTTTTGGCTCGAGTTTTGGTTTTTGCATGAATGTAGAAAAAAATATAAAAATTGAAACGAAAAATAAAATAAATGCTTTAAATATATTGTGCCACATTATGCTGCTAGTTTTGCATAAAGCCACGTGTTTTTTATTTATGTTTTTGAAGGAAAAACATAAAATTATTTTTAAAATATACAATCAAGTACATTATGTTCACCAACAGCGTGGCATTTATAGAAAATTAAATACCATTTTTACATGGGCATATCTTTTTTAATTAGCTGATAAGATGTTAGAAGCTTTTATATTTTTTGAGAAAATGAATCATTCTTCAAGTTGCAGCATAATGAAATTTGAAGAATGTTAGTATCAAATTCAAATTTGGAAATGTATAATTTCAAACAAAAGATAATTTCAAGAAAACTAAAAATATATCTATTAAATTAAGGCCGAAGCCAGCCAGCCAATATTGGAGGAGTTTTAAAACAAATGTTGCCTTCTCGCGCAGACTTCTAAAAAAACCTATACACAGAATATACAAAATAAATTATACATTTTTACAGAGTACCATCTAAAAAAAAACACTGTTTAATATATTTTTTTTTCGCAAAGTGAAGTGTTTGTAATTTATTTTTACTCCTATAGGGGTCTCTACCCAGATTTTGTTTGAAATTTTTTATTTCAGTTTTCTTTGTGATCAATCTTTTCTTAAAAAACGGTTAGGCTTTCATGCTTCATTATCAAAAAATTACATTTTAATTTTTTATGAGCAGCACTGAAAACAATGAATGTGTCATACTTCAAGGGTAGCTTATTTTCTTGGATAAAATTGAATTAGGCCTTCAGAAAGATTTATTTGTTTTTAGTACAACGTTAGTTTTAAGATGTTTAATACATTTCGACTGGAGTTTGGGATAACTATTATGAATGTTTCGTTTAGCTAAAACAAGGAAGCCTCGGAGAACGTTACTTGTTTTTATTATTTTTTTTTTTTTAATAAAAATGTTAATAAATTGATTAATTAGAAAACGTAAATTGGATGACGAGACGTTTTGAAATTGTTTCATATGTAACCATGGGCGCCGGCAGAAAAAAAATCAGGGGGTAACAAAAATAACGTGTAGTAGTGTTTTCTAAATTTTAATGAAAAATAAAATTAATTTAAAACATGAAAATTTGGCAAAATCTTTGGTGTTGTAACAGATGACTTACACACTCCTAAATAAAATAAAATGGAATATTACCTTTACAAACGTGACCAAATAATAAAAAATCACAAAAAACTAATCCTACATTCTAAAACACATAGAAACAAACAAAAGTAACATGAAATAACTGTAAAAAATTCTTACCTCTTAACCGCTATTTTTAATACTCTAGGAGGCACAACTGCCTCCCTTGCTCCTTCTGCAGGCGCCCTTGTATGTAGCATTCCATATCAACACACTTACGAAATGAACTACGCCACAGTGCCAGCGAATGATGATACAGATCAAAACCTTACTTAATTTATCCAAAATAAAATTTTTTTCTTATACTAATTATTATTTCTTGCTAAATGATAAAAAAATTATATGAATGAATTAGGGCTCAAGATCAAAATGTGATCATAAAAGTATATATAGTTCATTAACAAAAATGTATGTGAGTAGTGTATATCGTGCAATAAAGAATGGCAAATAATTTATTTGTGACTGTAATTAATTAGTAACTTTGTGTTCTTAAGAATTTAGAATAATTCAAGTTCCACAGCGTGTTTTCAAATTCATGTTGAAATATATAATTTATTAACAAGAGTGTCTGTGAGTAGTGTATATCATATCATGCAATAAAGAACGGTAAAGAAGAATATACAACTGCAAAATGGAAAATGCTGGAAACTCACAGAAGGAAAAATATAGAGGTTGATGATATACTCGCAACAAGAATTCAGACGACTTACGTCATACGAACAAATGAATAATTCATTATATTTTTATCAAAATATTTAAGAAACTGCAACTGATAGTAATAAAACTATATACTACACTAAAAGTTTGCATTATATATTGCACTAAATTGCAAAAAATGATGGTTTTCAACGCGACCAAATATCGAAAATTACGTTGACAATAAAAACAAATGTGTAACGTCAGCCATGACGTAAGACGTCTGAATTCTTGACGCGAGTATACAAAATACGCGAACAATTCATGGATGTTATTTTAAAAATGAGCTTCCACAATAAAAAAAATCAGGTTCCTATGTATCTCACAGATATAAACTTTGCCTAGAATATCTAGAAGGGTGGGTTTTATAAAACAAAATTGAAAAAGTATGCTGATAAAAAGAGACAAAATAGTGATATGACGAAGAAACTAAGAAGAATATTAGACAGTCGAAATCGGAATAAAAGAATATATTTTATATAATTATATTTTATATAAACACTGACGAAACATGGATAAATGAAGGTCATATGATAAAAAAAGGGGGGCACTGTTTTGTTTCATATGGGACTGGTATTGTCATGGTTGCATGGATAATGCACCCTATAATAGCTTTGTTCGTAGTACACCAGAATCAGTTTCTAACTGTCATAAGGATGCGCACTGCATCTAAAGCAAAGCATTTCCGCCTTATGTGGGCATTATAAGCGCAATGCGCCTGCGTCTGGAGGTTGGAAACTGTTTCCAACTGTTCTACGAACAGGCCTAATAGCCGACGATAAGTGTTAACGTGTAGCCGTTATAGTGTACAATATAGCTAGTAACCGGTAGTGTATAGTTTGTATACGGATTTGGAAAGTGAGGATCTTGATGGTGAATTGTGTTTTGCCGCTTGCGTGTATTTGTGTCATGCTACACGCATACTTCCACCACAGCGTGCTTCTACTGTTCGCATCAGGCAGTGTTGCCAGGTGGGAAAAATTCAGTGCATGAGAATAATTTCGAAGAAGCATGAGGTTTGGAGAAAAAAGCATGAGATGGCTTAATTTATCAAAAAACACCTCTTGACACAGCTTAATTTTTAATTACTTTTGTAATGCCATTTTTATTTCATTAAAAAGCATTATGTTCTATTTTATCATAATATTACATTGCAAGTAGGTACTTACAGGTACTTACTTAAAAGTTATTAACCACGTAACCTTTCTAATTTATTTTATTGTTAGGCCGGGCGAACGTTGAGACGCAGTTGACGTGACGCAGGGTGACTCACGGGTCATAAAATCTGTTGTTTCCAGAAAATGTAGGTACCCTTACGGAATAGAGTGAATACAGCACACACACCGCATATCCGTAGACTGTCATACCCGTTTATGTATTCATTGCTAATTATTAAGAGAGCAGTCTACAATAAAGGACATTTCAAGTACCCAAATATTGTAGATACCTACCTCTATCTATTCAATTTTGCCCTCGATTTTGCCTTTATTTCTCGCCGCGCCTCTTATACTTCGTACCTTCCCTGGAATGAAGCGGCAATTTCTACTTGAACCCTTCTCCAGTGGCACGCTTATGGAATTTTGTCCCCTGTACCCCTCAACTCCCGTGCTGTGAATGAATCACTCTCTATTATTTTGGACCTCGAATCTCCGGAATCTCGGGTATAAATGGAGAAAAAATGTGAGAGTTGTTCGATGCATAGCTGCGATGCAAATTTGTCAATTTCCTTCTACGTAACACCGAGCGTGATATTCGCTGTATTAATTAATAGGGGCAGGTACGATCGAATGCAATTAATTTACCAAGTGTTGCTTCACTATCTAGTGTCGCTATGGATTGTCCACGTAAGTCACAGTATGATGACGTTAATTCTCTCGCACTAACAAGACATGAGAGATGATGAGGCTTAAATTACTACACTTATTAACTAACTATTTATATACCTTTTCAAATTCAACGCTGATTTGTTTCAAAAAGACGATTACAGGTCAGAGGGCATCTACAATAACTCATGGTTGGGTCGGAGAAACTTTTTATTTGCCAATTTATGGGAAAATGTACTTCTTGATAAAATTTTCTGAGACTATTAAAAATGTTACTATTTCCTTGATTTTGACTATTCAGCATTTATACGAACTGTCAGAAATTCCAAAAGGACTAATACGACGTGGATCGGAAAAAAATCATAACTCAAAGACGGTTTAAAGGATAGTCTATAAATTATATTTATAGGTACATATAATGAGTCGAAAAACAATTATTTTCCATCATGCTGGAGGGTTAAAAACTATTAAACTAATAAAATTGTATCAATTTTCATTCATTTGGAGCTTCAACCTCGTAACCATGAAATTTGCTGAACTGCCATAGTCTTATTCTCAACTGACTAATGAGCATGAACACAGCAAATCGCTGGTTACTGACTTCTGGATTCTGGAATTGTGAAAGGTTAGCCTTAAAAACGCACAATCTTAGACCCCACTGGGCCCCTTGTGCTTCTTCCCATTAAGAGATCAATCCACTGCTTGAACCGCTGACCAACCTCATAAGGAGAAAAAGGTGGTGAGTTGCTCAGGGCAATCTCTCTAATGTAGGCCATCGTTCTCCCAACACGGATTCTATTATTGACGGGATGGCAGTGCACTCGCAAAGTGTATGGAGTATTGAGAAAAAGGTGGCCGTCTTTTGAATTCTTTGTGGGTGTTCTCCTCGATAATTTCAATGAAAGCTGACATCGGAAGCATACTGGAGGGATCAGGTCTAAAGATACTAAAACCCGATGCACTTCTGGCCAGCTTATATACAATGTGTCCCACTTTTCATGGAGCCACCGTGGTATTTCGCTCACATCCGAATACTTTGAAACTTTGGTGATGAATATATACCTATGAAGTGAGTCTTTAGACGTAGCCATATTGATTATAGTCAGAAGCGTCCGATTCTAAGATGGAGAAAGGGGGACAATTTTTCAAAAAAAAAAAAAATTCTTAGCGATTTTTTAAGAAGAAAACTAGTAAGATATTCTTAATCACCACCTTTAGAAGCCCCCTTGTACAAGACTACATCGTTGTGGGATCAAAGGTGTTTGAGATATGGGCAGTCGAAAATATTTTTTTCGACTGCCCATACTAATACTAAATGTATTATTTATTTTTTGTGTGTATACACCATAACTAAAGCTACATATTTATCCAGGAATTCTATCAATATTTCTAAGTGGCTCTTCTCAATATTTCTTTCTAATTGATTTACCTACTTATTTCTTTGTCAAAGACGTTTTTTCTAAAAGTATTTTGTCTTGAATGCGTAACTGTTCATTTCTCCTATTTCAATAAATTACAAGTTTCTTTCAGGACTAATGTAAAACAAGGACTTATTAAATGCCGGTGCTGAAATATTTTTAATACACAAAGCGCCCTCGGGCAGAAGCTTTTATTAGAAGTTTCCCCGCTTCTCCAACCCATTCGCTTGCCTATAAAACAGTTGTCGCTCCTTTTATAAAGTCGCCAAAGTAACAAAGACAAAGATGCATGTCCCTACATTTTTTGTTAGTCCAGCCGTGAAATAATCTCTCTTAAAACATCTGATTGATACCATAATTTCGCGTTTCGTTTGAAGTTTCTTCCCCTCTTTGCCTCCCCCAGTCGTTTATCTCCGCCGACGTACATCTGTATCTGTAAATTTGACATTTTTATGTTTACTGTCTCCTTATTATTCCCTTTGACTTATATGTCGTCGTTTTTTTGTAAAAGTGTAGGAGTCTTATGAAAAATATAGCGTATTAGCGTGGCGCGAATACGCGATGGTATGTATGTAGCACTGAAGATGAGAGAAAATACTGTAAATGGTTTCAGTTTATTCCTCGATACCGAAATTATAGACAGTGATGACAAATAAAACAAATTACAATTTTTGCAAGTTAATAGGTTTGTTCTTACATGAGCTGAAAACGGTTTGAAACTATAAAAAATATCCGACCAGTGAATTTAACCATCGTCTTCTAAATCGCGTCGTTTTGTAATACTTGTCTGTCGAATCACTTGAATTTCAATCTAGATTTCTGCAATGTGCTTTAGTGTGTCGACGATGTTAGTATTTGGAAACATACACATCAGACCATAAATGTCGGAATTTGACATTTGATATTGAGACTGTAATATTTTTTAATAGAACCTACTTATTTAATTTGGTTTGTAAAAATATATGTATTTTATATTTGTACTACTTCAAAACTTTAAAATGTGCAACATTAATACCATACTCCACACAACGTACTTATGTCCTAATGCTGTAGATTGATATGGAATACATACACAATGGATTGCTACTTCACTTTCACCTTGAAAAACACAATACTTCATTATTTTAAGTTGTATCAATTTATAAATTTAAAAATAATACGTTAACAGAAATGTACGTGTAGAGTGACTCCAAACGGACAAAGGAACTGACTAGAAAAAGCGCGGCTGCTGCGATTTAGCAGACGATGATTTATCGCAAAAAGTAGTTGGATGGACATTTCTGTTAGGGTCAAACCACAGAGGACCTAATATACAGAGGCGAAGGCTACCGTTCCCTCCAAAACTTATAAAATATATGCGCATGCGCCAATTCACCATGTTTTAAGTGGTATTGTAATCAACCTCACTTCTTTGTTGTGGTTTGGTTATCTCGTTATTTCTGATTTATGCTTGGTTATTATTTGTTTTATATTGGTGTTAGTTGTGTTGTGCGGTAAATTGACATTATTATACATAATTAATTATAATTTCGGATTTAATTAAGTCTTCCCAATGGCTCGTAAAAGTGGAACTGCCTGTGCTTATTGTGCATGCAAAAATGTAAAGATAAATATATTATCTCATATTTAAATTATTATTCAGATTATGTATGTTATTTAAAATTTGATAATTTTTAATACAAGTTTATACTATATCTCTTTTTCCTGTTATACTGTGATTTTTTTATTTTTAATATTTGTAATATTTTTGTAATGTGAAAAACCAACTACTTATCGTTTGTAACTATTTATTGGACATAATGATAGGTTTTTGCTATAAATTTAATAACATATTAATAGTAATTTAAATTGAAAGCAACTGTTCCATTTTCTGTGATATGTTTACTCTGTACAATTTGTATGTATAGGTATGTACCACATCATATTTGGAATAAAATTTTAAAATTGATAACAGTTTAACTACTTTCGTTCAAATTAATAAAATCCTACATTTCCGACATTTTTGTTCTACATTTTCTGTAAGTATAAAAGAGTGCTTTACAATTTTATGTCATTAAATTCATATATTTGCATTTTAAAATATTAAATTTCACGTATTCATAACTACAACTACGTTGCTTCTGTTTTGATAAAGTCAAAATTATATAATGTTATTTTAATAACTTTATGAATTTAGGAAAAATTATAAAAATTTCACATTAGATACATCTTTAGAATTAATTGATTTTTTTCTATATAAGATAAACGTGGATACTTTTTTTATAAAGAATAAAAACATATACATACATATTTTTTCTTTCAATATTCCTATCCGTTCAATTCTATGACCTTTTTCTCTTAATCTTACCCTTTATTCATCTGTCACATCCATAATTTTCTTAAGTTATTTTTTCTTTGCAATCTTATATTTAACATTTTTAAGTAATATAGTTCTCTCAGGCTATAAGTTTCTCAAATAAAAATTTTTCTTAGTGTATACGTAAGTGGTTCAAATAAAGCCTGCTAACATCAAAGGTACCGCCTTTGCTTTCGCCTCTGTATATTAGGTCCTCTGTGGTCAAACCGTTATCAACTGCTACAGAAACAAACCTAATGTTACAAAAAAATTTGTAGTCTTTACACATAAATATTTATCTTCTGCTCATTGCAGATAGCATTATAGTACTGTCACGGATTTCCTAACCCGACTTTTTCTTTTACCAGAAAAACAAACAGTTAATTATCCACTGATATTTATTAACTACTCGGTACACTACTGAATACTAATTACAACTCAACTAAACACTATTTCACTTTGAAACTCCAGGAAATTTCCAACTAAACACTCCAATTCAAGACTGTACATCAAGACTGACTGACTCGGCCGTTTATTATTCTTTTATAGACCTAGCGAATATTTCAGATATTTTCTAGTATCTCTATATCCATTTCTCGAACGATTCTCGTCAATTCTAAATTTTCCAGTCGCGCCTCGATACACGGCATTATTTTGTTTGTTTACCAGAATCGCGTAGGTGCGATCGGGGCAATCTAGCGTTTTGCGATACCACAGTCGTCGACTTGGGTGCGAGCGGGGCAAATATACTATACTATATTTCTATTTTTTTCTTTGCTTATGATGTACAAAAACGTAGACGACCTAGGCTACATTGAAATATCCGTACCTATCTCTAGTTTTACCCGTGCTAGTTGTCAAAGACTTTCAGGTGGGAAATTTGTATTATTATTAATTATTATTTTTCACATTTTATTTATTCTCATGCATTAAATGTACTATCGGAGGAGAAAAGATGACTGATTTTTTTAATAAAATATAATGGTTAAGGTCGCCGTATTTCTCGCCGTAAAATGATCAAATTTGTGGTGTTTTTTAGGTACATAATTCTAATGAGAACTTATATCAGTACTGCAGATGTGCAGATATTGAGAAAATTTCGAATTTTTGACACACTGTGTATCGGAAACGGTGAACTTTTCGATACAAGTATATTTGGGTATATCTCATTTATTTTGACTGTACAATCACACCTTCAATGATGCTATTAATATCTGAGAAACCCTGTATAACATATTCAAGTTCTTAAATTGTTATCAGTAGACTAGATTGTGCAACTTAATCTGTCCCACTTTTCATGTTTCACTGTCTCTAATTTAATTCCTTTCTGATAATAAAACAAGTAGGGTTTCATTTGCTTAAGAGTTCTAAAAGAATTATAAAAATTTAATAGTACCTTTAATATTCCAACAATATCGAAGCGAATTTACAAATAAAATGATTCGTATTCCTCAAACATCATTATTTGTTCTGCAGGAAATTGGATCAGAAGATAGATACTAGCTTTTGTAAATTAGAAAATAATTATTGATGAAATTTTCATTCTGTTTTTTTTTTCAAGTGAGATAAAAAAATAGTATGTACAAAATATTCGCTTTTACAAAACTGGAAAATGTAGCTAAATCAGTCTTAACCTCAACAATTTTTTTAAAACTGTTGCAATGAATCCTTTGCTTTTGCAGCAATATAAATCTGTCTGAGAAAATTTTATGAAAGAGATTCTTTTTCTTAATTACATGAACGTCGAAATTTGAAAGGTTATCGTGAAAATTGATTCAAAAGTGAATGGGGAAAATTTATAAATGTTACACAGGTTCAACAGTATTTTTTTAATCAGAAATTCTTTCGCCTTTGGGAAATTTAATCCAACTGGGTCGAAGTAGTCCCTCGAAAGAAGATTTAAAAAAAAATAGTTAAATGTAGAGAACGCGAGGTAGCAATACGAATTAAATGGACCTAAAACATAAATGTTGATCTCTCTGTGTTACTTGCTATTTTCGCATAATTTATTAAAATAGCAGGTAAGGGACGTTCAATTTTAAGGGGGCAATACCGTGTGATGGCTGGTTTTTGCTTTTGTTATGAATTTTTTCTAACGAACCATGAAAAACACTTTCTTTTAATTTTTGCAATATATTTATTAACAGTGATTTTTAGGCTTTCACGGCCGGTGCTATCAATTGATACATTTTGATTTTCCGCGTTGTTATGCCACGAGCTCGGTAACTAGTAGCCGCCACAGAATTAAAATGCATATCCCTAGCATTAGCCCGGATTCTTTGACCTGCGTTGGTTGTTCTCGGGCTGAGCTCTGTAGAAACAGACATGCTATCTGTATCTCTGGGCCCACCTAGATACTTTGGCTTCAACTGCTGGTATTACGACTCCTACTGTACCTCGGATAATGGTGGTATTTCGTGGAGTCCCGTAGTCGCCTCTGTAACTGGTCGCATTCTATGTTTCCAAAGATTTCACTGCTTTTCACTGTCGGCATCGTAAGTGGTGACTCCGCATAAGCTTGCCGCGACTGAGGAAGAAATCCCGACTAATGTTAGGGATGTGCACTTTAATTCTGTTTCTGGCAGCGACCAGTTACCGAGGTCACGCCATAACAACCTGGAAAATCACTATGTATCAAGTATTTATTAACATTTGTGTAATCACTCAGAACTTTTTGTACCCAAAATAGATTGAAATCGTTCAAAAGACACATATGTAAAAAATAAGTAGGTTGACGATTGTTGTGTTCTTCTGAAATAAAAAAATTGATGGCATTTTAATTCGTGTGAAAATATTGAAAATTACATAATTAGATCGTTTTTTAAATTGAGGTGTGATATTTGTCATTTTTTTCAACTGTTTAGAGTTTATTAACATAAATTATAACAGGTGTAACAATTATATTAGTTCAAGAAAGAACGGTAACTATACTGAACGTACCATAAAGATGGAAGCAAAATCTATTCAATGTAAGCCAATTTCAAAATTTCACATTTGAGAAAAATGTATTTGAAAGTTCAAGTACGCAGTAGGTACACAAAAAAAATACAGCATTATCCTATTATACATGCTAATTTTTTGTTTCATACCTACTATCATACTAAATATGCATATCGAATTTGGTTAAATTATCTCAAGCGGTTTAGAAATTAAACACTATTTTTTTTAATCTTTGACACGTTGTAGCTGGACGATGGCTGCCTTAAGATCCCGCATTTATATAACAAAAATTCCTTATTTTAGGCCACAGAATACGCCCTTCGATTTTTTACCTTTTCTTAAGAAATACCTTGCATATAATATACCTTTACTTTGGAAATGTGTCATGTACAAAATAATAAACACCTCCTGCTGCTCATTGCGCTTTCCTTCTCATATCAAGTAAGGAAAATTTATAAACAAATACCAAAATTCTTAAAATTAGAATAAAAAATAAATTTTTGTAAAAATTATTCATTCTCTAATAAGCAACCCTTTTCATATTACGGAACGCTTTATAACTTTCATTTGACAAATCGTGTCGACATTTGTTAAGGTGCGGCATATAAATTGAATTTCCTTTGCTGGTTTTCAGGATGAAAAGTATTACAAAGATATTTCAATTTCCCGTTTTGATTTGGCCCGACACGGATTTATTAATTTGCAAGCCAAATACAATTTGCATTTTTTTCTCATGTTTATTCGCCCCCCGAGTTGCCTCGTAACATTCTCAACGTTTTAGATTTTCTCAGAATCAACGTGATTACGTCTCTTTAGCGTCGCTTTAAGGTTAATTATGGCATTAACACGATTCTGTAATTTTAGAAATTGCCGGAACACCTTTAAATTTATCGGGAAACACGAAAAATACACACATATTACGTAATAAGTGCAGTAAAAACCAAGTTACAACCAAGTATGCTAATGAACAATTACACAGACAAAGCTCTATTCAATAATTATCTAAAGAAATTAATCTATCTAAATTTACTAACCTGCTTTAATGAAAACACTCTATAAATATCTAATTTCACTTTTGGCAGTGGAAATACGAAAATTCAACCACAATAGATGAGATCTAACCTATTTCTGCATTTTTAGGATTGCTTCTTCAGGTGGCCTCCTTTAAGTTGAGTCAAATATCTAATTATAAAAATTGTTTGAAATTAAATATCGACAATGACAAAAGTAACAGCCTCCCAATGAATTAAATATGACAATACCTACTTGAATAATGTTTACTCTTTATGTAAAAGTTTTTATATATTTTTAGGTATTAATAATATTGTGTGAAACTAACTACTCTGTGGACGAAAGCCCCAATCAGCGTTGAATTACACCCACAATATCTACCCATATATTCCTTATTATTAGCTTTTGTAACAATTTTTACTGTATTAGAAAGGTATTTTAAGCTAATACAAATCAAATCTCCTATAATTCCGATCAATGAAGTCATATGTATGTTCTCTGATACCAAACATCTAGGTATGCTAATGAACAATTCCACAGAGAAATACCTGTCAATTTATTTGGAGAGGTTTATTTTAACTTTAACAAGGTTAAATCTTTTTATGAATCGCTTGACATTTTTACATACGTGACATGAATTTTGTATTGTAAACTCTAATTGTAGCCTTTTAAAGCTTAACAGCTACTTTTTCTTTTTAATTTACTGAGTAAATCTTATGGCACAGACCACGCCGCTTCAGAAACTGACAACTCAGAGTATATACTTAGAATTGAGATATTACACCGACTAAATTTTGATAAAACAATAGTGACATCCTAAAATTCACCGTAGAAGAAGGAGCGTAGCTCCTTTGGATGATTGTGCAATTTTGCTTCTCATATATGTCGTTCTGCAAAATTTAATACAGCTACAGAATGGCATTATCTCAATTGTATTTTTTTATCCCCCTCCAGTGGCGCAGGTGGAATTTTACACACTCAAAATATTCTCCTACTTTGGTTAGATATTAGGAAGCAGATTTAATCAGAAATATGTTATTGTAATGTCAATTTCATTATTAATTGTACAGGATGTTTCTAAAATAATTAGTGATAAAAGACAGAAAAAACTTTGTATTCTTAATATTTTTGAGCAGTCATTATTCACAAAGATATCAGGTGGTAAATATAATGTATAAGTATATTAAAAACTGTAATTAAAAAATAAGAAGAAATATTTATTACGACCATCATATCTATCAATAATTCTATTGTTAATGATAAATACTGAACACAAAACAATCTTATTGAATTGATTATTGAACAAAAATTGAATCATTGAGATTTTTTTTTACATTTTTTGAATAATTTTGTAATTTTAATGCTATCTAAAATAAAATACGCATTTTTGTTTAAAAAAGTGTTGAAATTTGAATACATAATTTGGCGCGTAAACGTGTGACGTAATAAATCTGCCTTCTCATTTGTAATAGTTAGTTAAAAAATAAAAAGAAATATGTATTTTGACCATCATATCTATTAATAATTCTATTGTAGATCATAAATATTGAACACAAAACAATCTAACTGAATTAATTATTGAACAAAAATGGGATTATTGAGATTTTTTTTTGACATTTTTTAAATGATTTTGTAATTTTAATGCTATCTGAAATAAAATTCGCATTTTTTGTTTAAAAAAGTGTTGAAATTTGAATAAATCATTTGGCGCGTAAACGTGTGACGTAATAAATCTGTCTTCTCATTTGTAATAGCATGTGACCATTTAACAACGTTTTGCGACGCTTGATAATTTGATATTGTTATTATAAACAGTTTTTCTGCTCTTACAAAATTCGTCTCCAATATGAATAAATTTAATTTAGCCTTCAAATCCTAAATAAATCACACTGCTTCAAATTTAAACAACGTTCACAACAACACAAACACAAATATTTTTTAGGTTATATACGTTTGTCGGTTTGTTGTCTATGTGTCACAAACCCACAAACTATTTCGTTTCATGACCATGACCAAATCAAACTTAGTTGCCATATCGTCGGGGCATTTAAAAAATTGTAATTTGCTTAACGTGTACTTAATATTTATTATTCATACTTTGTTTAATATTTTATGTTTATGAAGTTGTTTAGTAAACTACATGGTATTAGTTGAAATATTACAATTTTCGCAATTATTCTTCTCGATATTTTTATCAGTGCTACGTCACTGCCGGTCGGCGTTCAGATATTCAAGCCAGAAGAAAAACGCTGCCATATTAGATACATATTTGTCGAGCATAACAGATAACAGTTATTTTAAAGGACGCTTCCGTCGATCCCCTGAAAAATGAGTTTTTATTCTGGCTTAAAGCCAGCGGCAGTTTTGTAAATGGCCTGGAGATCGGTTTTGCGGAATCTGCATTTTAAACCGTGTACAGACGTGTTCCATAAGCAAATATACCTATACTGTTAGCATGTGTCCTGGATTTGCATCGACATCCGCTATTAGTAAAAAGTAGCGGCGCTTTTTTCGTTATTGGTAGGTACAACAAATGCTTCGAAATCTATCAAAGGAAGTGGCTTGGCAGCTCGAAATAAGTTAGGTTTTGTTTGCATTAAAATGTTGATTTTGATACATGGGCCATTTTGCGAGGCATCTATTGGCACCCATTGATATGGTTTCAGAAAGAAATAGATATGGTTTAATATTATCTAGGGTATGAAAAAGGGGCACTTATGTGCAATGCGAATTATTCGAAGTTATAAAATATTTAATGAAAAAACGACTGTCACTATAGTAGAGAGTGACTAAGGGTGGAATTCATAGTCAGCACTTCACTTTAGTGTGACTTTTCATTTAAGGTATACTTAAATAACATGCCCTTTAATATTTTGTTTCATATTTAATCTTAATTGAAGCTTATTGTGGTACGAAACTATTAGTAAGTTACTACCCTGCATTTTTATCTTGTACATTGCAAAGCTAAGTCCACACTTAACCTTAAGTGTGATCTGTGAATTCCACCCTAAATTACAGCATTTAGATGAGTGCGGGTGGTTGCAGGGACAAGATTCCATAGGCGTACCACTTGAGAAGGGTTCAAATAACACAAAATTTTCAAAAATAGGTTGACATTGAGTGAGCAGAGCAAATTAACAGTTTACTTTAAAAAGTTTATAAACTCACACGTGTCATTCTATCGACAATTGTAGAATACTGTCCTTTTGGACAATCCACCACCATCCACTTATACGTTCCTGATGCACATACACACTTTAACCCTTATAATATACTGCACTATACATACACACTATAAGCTACTGGTCACTGTAACGGTCACACATTAAAGGTTATAGTTACTACCACAGCTCAAGGTTCCATATGTGGCAAGACAGATTCAAACTATTTTTCAAATACTTTGCTATCTCTATCCTCATGATAGTTTCCTGTTCATCGTGATTCAAAACAAGTAAACCTTGTTTGAAAAATCCTGCTGTACTTCCAATATATGTTATTATTAAGGGTCGTCCTTTTCCAGATTTCGACGTTCTAATATTTGTCTTAAGTACTGCTTCGACTTTGTTTTATCACACGGAAATTCATGTCATGCATAATTCGCAAAAGCATCTTTCTAGATATTGTAAAAAAGTTTCATCCTGATTTTTTTATTGTCGGAAGGACATTTTTAAAAACCATCGATGAATTGTTCCATTAATCACGTATTTTGTGTCGTCATCTCTATCATTTTCCTTCCGCGAGTTTGCAATATTGACTACTAAAATTTATGAGCGGTTTTATAAAATCCCTCTCACTCTCTATTATTTTGAAATTCGACTTAATAGCAGATATCAGTATTTCTTAAATTTCTGAACCTATTATTTTATTCATAATCTTAAAAGCACTTTGTACAGAGTGATTTAGAAATATTAGGAAAAAGTTAAGAACCTCCATATCACTTGAGTTGTTTTCTCGATTTTAGGTTTTGGGAACCACAGAGCCCTGTGAAATTGGGCAAAAATTTTGAATTTGCACACATCTCCGAAACCACTAAGCCAAATTTGAATAAAATTTGATACATGACTATTTTTATTTTCTCAAATTGATTGATTATATATGTACCTACCCAATTTAGCTACTTGTATATTGACGCCACATTAACTTTAACGATCATAAGTAAAAAATCCTATAATGTGCCAAGACGAACAATGAAATTTGTGATGGTTAATTATAGTGTTTTCGAAAAGTTGTAAAGAAGGTTTTAAATTTATAAAATGTTGTTGCAAATAAAAAAATATTAAATTTAAAAAAATGCAAAAAATCTCTTAGTTCAAAGTACAAATCTCGAAAATCCTAGAGGCGGCAAGTTGCTGACGATTTAAAAATGTCTCCATATATCCGTATTTCTATCTCCTGGTTTTTTGGATCTTATAAAATTGGATAATTTTGAAATTGGAGTATTAATTTAAACTGATGACAGTAGGCATTAAAATAATTATAAAATTTTACAAAATATTGCTCTAATAAATGTATTTTAATAACTGAGTTTAAAGTTATTGCAAATTTTGAAACCGGCTCTGTAATAAAATCCTAACTGAACGGCTGTTTCATGAATGTGACACAATGGCGATGGTGGATAACCTTACTAACCTTAAACTTCCATTCCAACCTAACCATATTATACGTGTTAGAAAAGAATCGTGTTATGATTAAAATTTTGATGTTTTGTGATGAGTGTTGTATAATTTAGTGTTAATCGAAATTTGCTGACACAGTGATATAACAATGGCCCAAATGAATATGTTATTTGTGTACAGAGAGTATAATCAAAATCGGTACTTCGGCGAAATAACAGAGAAATTTTCTACATTTACATCTCTCTGTACGACGATTTGTTTTTTTACACAACTAACCTCAAACACTACAGACAAACTGCGAAACGCAGATGTAATTTTGAACATTTACCATGAGAATACAGGACCGGCTTACATACTTTAATAATGCAAATGTGGGTGAGTTATATCCTTGACTATATACACTAAGACTAGTCAATCTAATGGGAGACCTTGTTGGCCTGAATGGGAAACCAACTCTCGCGTAATGGGAAACGAACTCAAAAAGAACGTTTACGCTTGGACTATTTGCTAATAGATGGCCCAATATTAGGTACTAAAATGACATGAATTTGGATATATAATTTTGAAAGCTCCTCCCATCGAAGATGATTGGTTCATACATATTATGTTATGTACAATCGTTTGCAATAATATTGACACTCTTTAAATTCAATTTTGCCATTTTTTTTTTGAACTGCTGACGTATTTGTAATGAAATCTACTTTCAACTTTTAACATTAGTAATTAGTTGTTTCACTTACCAATATAAATTTAATGAGTTTCTACTCAGAACTTCGAGAAGTTCAAAAACTGTTTTGAGAGAGTGTCATTGTTATTTCAAAAGCTTGTATGTACTTAAAATTCATAACTTTAATGACATTCGATAGGATTACTGTTTATTTTATTATTAAGTGAATGTGTTAGTCATGAGGAAGCAGGCAGGAAATAAATGTTAATTTTTAAAATGTAATAAAACTAGATGAAACATTCCAGGAATAAAACTTTTCCGCGCAAAGCGAAAATCGACTATAATGATAGATTTTGAATTCTGATAAGTAATTATAGTAATTTCATCACGATTTTTAATAAAAAAAATACAGAAGTGCACTTATCCAGTTCATATTCACTTTCGCGTATCAATGAAAGTTAAAGCTTAAAATATATTAACCGCCAGATAACACTTTTATCATACTCCTCCAGCTTTGGTAAATTCAAGTGAAGAAGTCATTCAATACGTGTCGATAAAAATATACAGGGTGGGCCATTAATAAGGGGACATAGAAGAGGAGTAACATCATTGGGAGGAAATATGAAGATATAGCTAAATATATCTTCGTAAAATATTTCTGTGGAAAAAGATACAAGGTGTCAAAGTTGAAATATTTTTATTTGTGTTTTCTTTTTTTGTATTAACGCAAGTATCTCTCAACTGATTGAAATTTAATTCAAAAAAATTAGTAGGTATCAATGAGTCGTTTACTTTTTTTAAATGTCCAGAGTAACTTTGGAAAAAAACTCATATTTGAAAAAAAAATTATCTACATATTTACTTTTATGGACAAAAATAACAACAGAGCAGTAAAAACAACTTAGCTCTTGAGCAAACTCTCTCTACTTCTGCATGTCTTAATTAATTAAACTAATTATTACAGGTAATTACAGAAAATTTTCAATATGGCAATTTTCTAATGCTCCTAAGAGATTTCCTCACGTCGAAAAATACATTTGGTTGTTTTAGATCAGTTTTCTGGAAAACGGTAGGAATTTCGTTAACAAAAAATAAGATAGAAATTGTCATCATCTGGCAATGGTCTATCTGTTTTAATAGGTACCTACTACATAAATTATGATTGCTTTTCTTAAAATATGTTTCCCTACCAAATTTGATGACAATCGGTTGAGCGATCCTAGTTATTAAAAAGAAAAACGAAAAAAAATATGTAAACCTGTATCTTTTTCCACAGCAAACATTTTAGTAAGGCATATTTAGCTATATCTTCATATTTTGCTCCAAAACTGTCATTCCTACTCTGACACATCATTAATGGTTCACCTTATATAATACTTAAAATAATAAATTTTGAAACACATTCTTTTCTGATGAGGCCTGTAAAGTTCACAAATTATTTTTACTAAAAACATTAGCGCATGTAAATTTATTTAAATTTGCATGCGCAAATGTTAAATTATTTGAATTTTTAAATTAATTTAAATTTAATTTAAAAATTACTCTTCAAAAAGACTACAAAATAATATTTATTTCACACCATCACAAAATTATACTTAGATCAAACATTGAAAAAAGATACTTGGTGTTTTAGAATTTTTACTAATGAATTTTTCGCAAAATAATAATGCATCTTATGCAGTAAGAGAAACCCACACGATAATCTGCAGTTCTATATGTCTCTTTATAGAAGTAGGTATGTCGAATTCATTTGAATTATCTTAATATGTTTAAAGGAAATAAAACAAACAAATGTAAATTTTGGCATATCACTGAAAACTCCTTTAACAATCTTATTTTCTGTTTTTTTTTTTAATTAATTTACAGTTCATATTCTTACTTCTCTAACGCAATAAAATAAACTGCTTATGTTTCAAACTTTGTGATCTGTGGTTTTAATATAAATATATTTTGCCACATCTTATTATTTAGGCAGGTATATGAAAAAGGGTCACGCGGCCACGCCCTCGAAACGCCTTCACAGTTTTTTGCAGATTAAAATAGTAGCGCTTTATTTCCTTCGTTTGAATAAATGTGTATTGTTACACAGTACGACATCTAACAGGAATTATGATAACTATTTAGGTCTTTATTAAGGATTGACTCTCTTGGTGTAAATACTCAAGGGTTATATATGATTTTTTATAATGACATTTTATAGGGCTATATTTTGCATATTATTTCGAATAAGTAGGCGTATACTAAAATGACTACCCCACTTTCGAAATCACTATGTAAATAAATTTGCATGGTTTACTCTCAGAAGAATATTTGAATACTTTCTATCCATGACATAAAACATTTCTAGACCTATTATTATAAGAACTTATTTTGATTTATACTACATATGGCCTTTACACGCTTTATTTTCAACAGCTTGTATCCATCACCAAATAAAATGTTGTTGTTTGTGGGAGTACTTCAATGTAGAGGCAGCTTTAATGTCTTTTAAACAAACTTAACACTTATACTCTGGCTGAAAAGTAATTATTTTAGTATTTGCTTACTTTCCCCCTCTGAGCGTTTTTGCGAACGCCAAGAGCTTCGTTAATGAGCCACTAGAGTGCGCGCTCTTAAACAGACTTGAAATCTACAAGCACGCACAGGTTAAGTGTCCACATTTTAAGTTAGCTTGATTTTACTCGTTGATTCCTACCGTCAGCTATTCAAACTGGAGACTGTTAGAAACCACTCGCTCCTTATTTTTACACCGAATGGCATTTCTCCTGTTTGCCCTGGGGATTCCCTGGCCGAGTGGGGAACTTTTTCACAGGGGGGCGGACCACTTCGGGCTGGGTGTAGGAAGTGTAAATAGTTTGTATAAACAGTTAGAGCCTGGAGGATTCGTTCGGATTCGCACTGAAAATAGAGATTTAAGTTCCGCTACAGAAACAGTTGCAATTTGGTGTCGGCGGGTATAATAATAGATTTCGTCAAAATTGATAGTTTATGGAAGTATCGAAGAATGATATGAATATCATTCTTCGCACAGCAGGTCCGGCATGGAGTAGCTAGTGGCCACTAGATGTAGCTTACCGTCGCGTAGGTACTCATGGTCTCTCCTGCTCGGTTAGACAAACACAAAACAGCTAGTGTTAGTTATCTTACTTATGGCATACTGATGAGACTACTACTACTACATGCTCGAAACTGGTGTATGTCTGGTTGGCTGCTGACGAATGTCTTTGGCTATTTGCTATATGTTTTTCAGGTGCAGTTCAATGCTGGCCGGGACATTAGCCGTCAGAGTAGTTGTTTTCTAAAATTCCGTATCATGTTAAGTTTGTTTTCTCAAATTTCACCATGAAAACTATTATTTTACTTCATAATTTTTCTTATCTTCATTCCTTTACCTCGTATTCTGCTGCTAGGTAGGTTAGTTAACCACATACACATAGCTGTGAGCAGTGTGAGCGCATACACATTTGGATGATGCAGCAGGCACTGTTGTCAAATCTCGAAATTTAAGGGAAATACGGGGATTTTATTGCTAGAAAGCAAGCATTTCGAATTACCCATGAGGCAGAGTTTCATACAAACATAACTGACATAATCTAAACTTCGTAAGGTTATACATTATTTTATACCACACAGAACTTCACTAAATGTAATTTCCAATCTTACTATATAATTAAATAAAACACAATAATGCACAATACAAATTCTCTTTTGATTCCAGTAAAAAATAATGCTTTACGCAGAAACCGCAATATTAATTGAAAATTGAAATAAATGTAATAAAATGATGCGGCATATTCGGCCATTCTCATTTTGCGGAATTAACGTTTACTGTTTGTTTTTTTACCCGTCTATCTCTCTGTTAACATATAGAAGATACGTAAAGTCACATAAAGTAGACCGCAGGGGTCATGGATCCTGGGAAGGATCTCAGCAGTCATAGAAAAGTAAACTGATTTTATAAAATTATTTGCCATTGCAGTTACGTTGTCCTCTCCGTTAGTTTTATACAGTTGGTAAAAAAATAACAAGAAGTAGCACTAAAGCGCGTTAATAAGTGCGTTTGGCGTAGAGAGGAGTTTGAGAGGTTAAAAAAATATATATAACTCGACTATTTATTTGGTTTTAAAAAGTATATAGTCTACTTAAAGTTACAGCCTATATAACAGTAACATTTTATTATTTGTTAAAGTTGTGCCATCCTTTAAACTATACAGGGTTTCTGGAATATAAGTGCCAATACTAAAGAGACTTGTACATGTACTCTTATGAAAATGAAATATCTAAAACAAATAGTGTAAATCTGTGTTATAAAATTACAAAACTAAGGTACAACCAGGAGTAAACGCTCTTGTAACGTAATTTATTTATAATTTCTTTTATCAGTGTTAATGAAGTAAACAATAGAAAAAAACTCGAAAAACTCACTTTTTGCAAGTAATAACACTGAGTACTTAAAACTACTTCATTTTACTTTGTATTGTGAAAAGAGATCAAAAAACCCATTCACAGTAACTATGTTTAGGGGTATTTGTAATTATTATATACAAACACCTGGCGTTGTCACATATTCAAGAGTCGTTTGCTGTCATAATTCTATTATCGTTGGTCAGAGAAAAAAAAATATACCAAATATGTCTTGTTTGGTATATGGAGAAATATCCGTATTAACTATGACTAAATACAAAAATGTTTTAACCACGTGCTCAGGAAGGTCTAAAAGACAATAAAAAAATGATTCCAGAATTTTAGCTCAATATTTAAAAAATGGGGCAAAACCCTCTCAAAGTATCGACTGAGATGACTTAGATCCATGGATAAAGTTTACATCTGTCAACAGTATCTACTACACTACTACTGCGATCGTTTTTTGCAGCATTTCTAAATGCAGAAACGATAATAATTATACCTGATAGATAGATAGGTAACAGTTAATTTAGTTAGTTCCACTATTTTGCATTCGTTTTTCATTATTTCGTTACAAACTATAATATTTTCATTCATTATAACCATTCACTACCGATAAAACACATTTCCCGTAGATACAGTTAGATAAAATGCCTATTTATTATAACAAAATTGAACGAAAGGAATAGATAATAGAAAACTTTTAATGTATCCGCGGCAGTGTTGTCCCATAACCTAGAAAACCAAACCGGCGAAATATATTGTGGGAAAGTATCTGCACCCGACACAAATTTCTTTATTTAATAACTATAAAACGTTTAAAAATTAAAAAAGACACTAAAAACTGAAGAAGAACACAAAACTACAACGTAAACACATGGTAAACACAGGAATTAAATTATGACATGACGGGAAATTTTACCGTCGTGTTGATAGTTGCCTACGTTGCCTACTATGATTCTGTAAACGTGTGGCGGACAAGTAGCATAAGCGGCGTTAAATAAGTTAATATAATTTCGAAAAAAAATTTTTTCTCTATCCTCTCTTAAAATACAGTATGCGCCAAAAGTATGGAATAAATTCAATAAAAACGAAACAATTATTTTTTGGGAAAAATCCTCGAACAGGTCGATTTTTAATTTAAAAAATACATATTTTAGCGTAAAATGCGATTTTCAAATGTCATTTGTTTTCGAGTAATGACGTCATCGATTTTTTTTTAAATGGCAACGCCATATTTTTTTCCTTGATTCTGAAAGATCGTTTAATTCTCTATCAGACAGTACTAAAATTTTGCCCTCTTACATAGGAAAGTTTTCGAGTAAATGACGATTGAATGTTAGAAAACGTATATCAATTAAAATAAAGCAAAAACGTTATCAAGTTTAGTTTTTCGAATTCCATAGTTCTTTTATGGATCACGTAGGTGAAAATCTTTGCAAAGTGTCATTGTCACACCGACTTTCTAATAAGTATTGTACGCGACATAGAAATTATTATTCAATTTAAAGTATTATGGCACATTTAACTGTTACTCAAAGAATTGAAATTTTAATTCTTATCGGATGCGGGAATATGACTAAAACTCAGCAGGAAGTTTGCGATTTATTTAATGAAAAATATCCAGATCGCCCTATCAGCCAATCAACAGTTGGCTGATAGGGCGTTGTTGCGGATGTTGTAAATATTCCAAAACCTGGACGTCCAAGCATTAATGAAAATCAGAAACAGAACATTTTGATAAGTATGATATCATCCCTATAAAATTCAACTTGTGCAGGATCTTACACCTCTTGACTATTTTTTATGGAGATACTTGAAGTCTAAAGTGTACATTAATAAACCACGTAATTTAGAAGAACTTCAAAATCGAATTCGGGACGAAATACGCAGAGTTACCCCAGAAATCATTCATAATGTGCAAGAAGAATTTCTTCACAGATTTGCGCATTGTCAAGAAGTTGGTGGATGGCAATTCGAGCATTTAATTTAAGTATAAAATTTAACCAATTGTATTTTATTTTACATACCTCAGAATTGTTACTTTTTTATGGATAAAATTTACGTTTTCTAACATTCAATCGTCTTTTACTCGAAAACTTTCCTATGTAAGAGGGCAAAATTTTAGTACTGTCTGATAGAGAATTATACGATCTTTCAGAATCAAGGAAAAAAATATGGTGTTGCCATTTAAAAAAAATTGATGACGTCATTACTCGAAAACAAATGACATTTGAAAATCGCATTTTACGCTAAAATATGTATTTTTTAAATTAAAAATCGTCCTGTTCGAGGATTTTTCCCAAAAAATAATTGTTTCGTTTTTATTGACATTAGAAGCAGTCTCAACCTCAACCAGTGCCTTTCTATTACGAGCTATTATTTGAGTGCAGGTAAATTAAACGACTTTCTTAGCACCCCGTAACGGTAAACACTTAGAGAATATAAGGCTTAATTAAATGAAGTGCCTGAAACGTTTTCTCTCCCGTTATCACGACGACAGATGTTCGCATTCGCCAAATGAGCGGTAATAGCCTTAAAATCAATTAAAATCTGAGACGTGTGTAGCTCACGTGTTTCGTCACACGCAGCCTGTTTTGAAACCGGCGGACAATCCTCCATTTCAGTGGCGCATAGAGGCTAGTTCAATCGGGTAGGTGAGGCAGTGCAGTATAATTGGGAGTTATAAGTAGCAAATAGAAATTAAGAACTGCTTACTTTAATCATCTAACCTATTTATATTCAGTAACATTAGAATGTATTGGTTACGAAATACGTTTTTTCTAATTTTGACATATAAAGTGACACTTTTTAAAACTGATGGACATTATGAAACGTCTTACTTTTTGTAACTAGTTGCATAAAGTAAAATTTTATGCAATTAATGACGAAAAATGTATTTCAAAATTAGTGACAAAAAGAATTATTCTGTTTATTAAACTATTATAATACAAGTTAAAAACATAAATTATAAATTAATTAATTATTATAAATATTGATAACACAATTATTGCAATTATTCAAATTAATTCCCGACGACATATTTTTTTCATTGCTCGAACTTGCTGTTATTTGGGAAGCGGCGCACATTGCATTAGATGTTTCATCAAATATTTCTTGCGCTATAAATTTTTTGTTATTCATGGAATTTTCAACATATCCCTCTGCAACAGAGCTAGATTTCCAACCTCCGTGCCTCTTTAATTTTAAAATATCAGCGCCACTGTCTGCTAGGAAAGTGGCAGAGCGTCTTCTGAAGCAGTGGCCAGTATATAGAACAGGATTTGAAAGACCAATAAATTGTGCAATAACTTTTGGCAGACTGCTAAATGTGTTAATTCCCACAGGATTTCTGGTACATTTTCCATTCGCATATTTTACAAAAAATCTGTTGTGTTTAAGAACCTGGGGACGCAACTTAATATATTTTCTTAATATTTCAACAAGATTCGTATTTTCAATGTCTCCAGTGGTAATTGCAAACTGCCGAAAAACTTTTGTTTTTGAAGGTGGGATATCAACACGAAAATGGCTTCCTTCGTCTATAACATTTTCAACTGGAAGAAATGTTAATTCTGCTTTTCTGCATGCTTCTGCCATTCCAGTTATCATTGCAACCTAAGCCATTAAGTATTCTTTGTCATCAGCTTCCACTAAAAATTTGGCAAAATCTTCTTTAATAAAAACTTTTGACTTTTTAGCACTGTACCCGTCCGCTTGCCTTTTAATATATGCTACCAATTTGTATATTTTTTAATATCAATATTCCTTTTCAGATTTAATTCAGACCTTAACATTGAGTAAAGTGTCCATAATGTGGAAACTTTTAGATCTTTCTTACTCTCAAAATATGCAAGTAAAACTTTCTCATTAACATGTTTAATTTTCTTCTCATCACACCACGTAACAAATTTTTCGTATGCCAAATCATAAACTGCCTTTGACTTTTTGGGAATTACTGATAATAGAGCATTACCTGCTGCCTCTTCAATATCGCTTGGTAGCTCTTCAGAACTTGAATCACTCATTTTTTAAAAATAAAGCTAAAAATATATCAATCTCGCTAAAAACCTTCCGTCTAGACTTTTTTACAAAATGTCAAACTGACAACTAACATGAAGTAACAGCAACAAACTAAATTTATGTTTTCCAAATTTTTGTCAATTATATTAAATTTTATTTTTTTTATTACTTTCTTCAAAATTAGAAAAAATCTTGTATGCAATACGTTACGAAATGAACTTTTGTGTAACTTGTGAGTTTTTGCGGAACGAACGAAGTGAAATCTCACGCGTTACACAAAATTAGGCATTTCGTAACTGATGGCATAAATAGCTATAATCAACAACTGTCACATAATCACCGATTTGACACTGTTTCGAGCAAAAATGGACACCACAGATTAAATACATATAAATAAAAAAATAGATAGGAAACTTGAAATAGAGAATACTATTAGTTGTGACTAATGTCGCTTGTAGCGCCCATGTTGATCATATATATTTACAAATCTGTGGTCAATGGTCCATGAACAGATTCAGAATTTCATTGTTGTCAAATTACAATTTTGTTTAAATTTATTCATAAAAATATAGGTCTATTAACAAATATTATTATCCATTTGGAATGTAACAGTTTATTCTTAGTTTTGCATTTAAAATGTCCGACATCTAAATAAGAAATGGAAGGCATTTCAAACTATTACGTATATGAGTTGAAATATTAAATTATCGCTCTACAAATGGTAATGATAACAGTTGCAACGGAAAGAACATAGAGTATGAAACTGTAAATAACAGCAAGTTGAAAAAGATCTATATATACAATGCAGTTAATGAAAATTTGAGTGGTCCTGTTTTGAAAATAAAGCTTGAGTTAGTACAATGTTATAATTTGTACGCTTATACAAGAATTTTGGTAAGTTTATCACAATGGTTGTAGATAAGTGCAATGAAGTGTTTTTTATATTTCACAAAGTTGATTTCACAGTTATCCTTATTTAAATTTTAATGTAATACTTAAATTTTATTTTTGTAAATTCATAATGCTGTAACTTTAAGAAAAATTAAGAATTTTGTGAAAACTGAACAATACCTACTTGTTTTTACGCTTTGTCGAAAAATTTTTAACGTAAACCGTCCAGATTCACAAGATATTCCAATCAACTCTGTTAGAACTGACAAATGACACTTATCATTATTATTTATATCCCTTACTATATTTACTACACTGTCATATTACTTTATGTAACAAATTCCCTCTTTTTTCAACATAAGTTATATCTGGTGGAGTTGAACAAAACTTACAGTAAACCCATCCAAAATTAACCTATAAAGTTCCACACACAGATTACTGAACTACTTTTAAACAACAACAACGTTGCTAGGCAACGTTGACTATACCATAGAAGATGTACAACTTCAAACAAACTATTCTGGATTTTCAGTGTGGCCATGATGATTTTAAACATATGGCTAACTTTACACTGCTGTTAACGCCGCTCGTGGCACTAGTCAACATTACAAGTGCACCCCCCCTGATGGACACTCGAACGTCGGCATTACATTACAGTTACATTTTCTCGAGCGAATTAAAGACTGGTTAATTTCCCGAATGTAATTCAACGTTTTATCCACGGCCACGGCCTAAACCGGTAAATTTGGTGAGTGAAAGCCGTGTGACAGCAGGTGAAAAATCATGGTTTTGAAAAACGTCATATTTGACAAATTAATTTTAATCAAGAATATTGATTGCCAGCTGAATACTAGAAAGTCTTGGAATTGTTTCTAACATGCGTTTGTTTATTTGTCAACAAGTGAGAATAAATTTGCAAAATGGACACTAAAAATGAGTGAGAATGCTGAGAATTTCTTCATTCCGGCTGAAATTCAGCAAGAAGCAACATTACGTCTGTTACCAGCGAAAAGCAAAAGTGTGTATGAGAAGGAATTGTTGGAAAACAAATATTTCAAGAAGTTTCATCATGGAAGAAGCTTTTCCAGTCAATGCTATATAAATGTGTCGAAAATACATCAATCTGCGATCTAAAAATGCGGGTGGAAGATTATTTTTATCTAAAGAGGCGGATGGAACATTATTCTTGCGATATGTGACTGGAAAATGTACTAAACAACATGTAGGCATCAACACAATTTCGAAAACGTTTTCAAAAGTAGCTGCATTTCTTGGGTTCTTAGAAAGTTTTACCGGACATGGAATGAGGCGTTCTTCGGCAACATTACTGGCCAATGCTGTTAAAAATTTGCTTGAAGAGGTGGATATATTTTGAATGTAAACTTAAATGTTGAGGGAATATTTTCGACTTCCAACGCAATATTCTCACTTGCACCTTGAATGTTCATAGCCCTTCGTTTCTTGTTTTCAATGGAAATTTTGATGTAGCCTTCAGGGACAGAATTCTTCAAGTTACCATGTCTTTTTATTCTCAAGCGATTTTCACCACAATCGACTAAAAGACAGGTTATAGATCGCCGAAAACAGTGCCCAGTATGCGCATTTGGATTAGGCAGTTTAAGAAATCGTGCAATTAGTATTGACAATAGTCAATAATATTTATACTAATAGATTGTTTGGTACATTTACCAGCTTTATATCGAAGAGGCGAAGATGATAACAGTTTTCATTTCTTAATTTGATATATTTTCTTACCAGTTCTACTAAATTCATGATTTACAAGCGTAGTCCTTCTTTCTGCTTATAACACTTTTACATCATGAGCAGAAATTTATAATCATTCGGATTCATAAAAAATCTGGGTATGTCCTTCATTGTTAATACCTTAGATTTTTTAGGTGTGTACCCTTCTGATATTAGCTTCAGAAATGCAATAAAATTTAAGTAATTTTTAATCGATACTGAATGAATCGACGATGAATACTGAAAATGATAAATCTTATTTAAAAAATTGACTTAATTAAATGTTCAAATTGTACACCGCTGGCTGCCTGACAGTAGCCAAGACGATTAATAAATTCTTTTTGGACATTATTAATAACTTCAGGAGGTATACGGTATTGTGAAAATTAAATTTTAAAATCTTCAAACATTATTTTCTTGAAATTGAAATGTAACATCATAATTTTTCATGATGTATGTATGTAGAATGACACGCTCTTTCAAATGGCATGGTCAAAATTGAGGGTTGCTATTTAAAAAAATTGTCGATGACATCATATGTCGAACAACGATGACGTCACAAATATGGGTCGTATGTTAAAAAGTGCCTTTTTTAAAAACAAAATCGAAAACTTCTCAATTTAAAAAATAATGAATTTATTCATTACTTTTCGAAAGCACTATATTTTAAACATGTAGGTAAGAGAGAGACAGAGAACATGCACTAAGTCAAATGTGTGTGAGAAAAAGACCTTAGGAGGCACGACTCTATGATATGCGACAGTGACAGTCTAATTTAAGGTCTGTTTTCACACGAGCCACGGAACAATTTCAAACTTGTGTTTTCAGTGCATGTGGCTTAAGAAGTAGTTGATTGAATATTTCTGAGAATTCCAAACTAGTCCCTGACTGCTGTTTGAACAAACCTAGTATTTATCAGATTGTACAGTTCGTTCGTGACTTTTTATTTGGTTTTAATATTGTAACACTTTCACCGATCATAATCAAAATGTTAATAATTGTTGTTTCGTTTTCATTAAGCTTCGAGTGCGTGAAATTGAAAACGTGAAGATACTAAGGATATTACTAGAATTGTTTAATAAATAAATGCGCTTTCTCAACGTTTATATACAATTATAAATTCTTCGTAATAAAGAAACTACAGCGCCCAACTCAAAATTTAAGTAAAACGTTAATTAAGGTCTGTTCTTGTCGTTAAATAAATCAGGCCCTTAAGGAAACGTGGTACAATAAATATGAATGGCTTTCCGGTTACAGGGAATTAAATAAACTTACTGATAAACTAATTACAACGGCAGTAGACGATGCGCCTAAAAGAAAAACTGGAAAATAAATGTATTTAAAAGTTCATCAAATAGAAAAACTTCTTAAAATACTTTATGCGTCTAATAAAGTAGAGCATTTTCAAATAATTCTGAATTTAGTATTCCTATTTGGAGCAGTACATAAACATTTCATTTCAGCCTGCCTGGTCTCATCAGTTTAAAAAGTTATGAGCCGCCACTGCTTCTTCTGTATTCTTCCTGGCATTGTTAGGGGAACGTCGATACTCCCTTACGAACTTCGTAACTTCAATTAATTGTGCCTTGCCCGCTCTGAGAACGTCGGAAGTTTTTCGCAGGGAAAACGACATGTGTTTCTGCGGATAGGTGTTAAGGCCCAGGTTTGTTTTTCAGTTCCCAATTAAATTTCGAGGACATGTATCTACTGGATCTATCTATCGGGTTGTACCACTTTTTGAAAAAAAGTGAAATCCTTAATTATGCTTATGCTAATGTACTTACTATTTGCTGCTCTTGGCTTCGTTCTCTAGTGAGGAAATCATAGAGGTGATTTCATAAATAAATCGATTTTTAACAAATTGTTAATTTGATTTAAAAAATATGCAATTTCTGCATCTAAACATATTTTTATCTTTGTTGGCATGTGGGTTATCGAAACATGGACATATTTTTACATGGTTAATCTGAAGAATTCAACTCATGCTCTGATCAGTCAGATCAATCGATGATATTGCTGATGTGTCAGCAAGAATTACGGAAAATCTTGATCTCTCCATTGCAAGACGTTCCCAGCAATATGATATTTCACAAACCATCATACTCTGTATTTTGCAGAAAGATCTATGCCTGCAATCTTTAAGGTCCAACTGACATAAGATTTGAAGCCGACGAACCATCCACAACGCCGTACATTTGCTGAGTGGGTGTTGAGAATGCAAGTGGTTAACTTTGATTTTCTCAAGAAAATCATATATAGCTACGAGATCCATTTCAATTGACAAGGTTACGTCAATAAACACAATTGTCGTATCTGGGGCTTCGAAACCCCAGGAACAACCTCTCCATTCATAACGAATAATTGTTTAGTATTACTTTGAAAACTAAGCCGCTGTCACTGTTACAGTCAATGAGACTTTTTTTTTGGACCTAAAATTGAAAATCTGAATCTGGAACACGTTTAGTTTCAATAGGATGCTGATACGATAGTCTTATTGCGTGAACAATTTCCTGGATGTGTCATTTCGCGTCTTGGAGTCTTGAATTAGTCCATTAAATTATGTCTTGACAGTCCAGACATGTTGGCTAGACAAGAGTTAAGTAGCCAAGTAGCTGTGGGACCTGAACTAGTATTGCGGTTACCACAATGCTCTCGAAAGGTTAATCGATGACTGGATGAGAAAGCAATCAAAGAAGATTAGTGGGGTGGATCTAATGCTTCTCAGAAGCAATATTAGAATTGTCACGGATCTCCTAACGGACCATGGACATCGCATCAAGCACCTACATAAGATTGGCTTAATCACTGTCGCGAGGTGAGGGTTTTGTGACAATACTGATGAGGATTCGATTCACATCTTTTGCAATTATGTCTGTTTAATGATAAAAACGTACAAGTATCTTGAGGGTTTTTTTTCCTTTTCAAAACGTTAAAGAGTTTCCAACAGAGCTGGTGCTAGCTTTTGCACGCAGCACGCGTCTGGTTTGATTTTTACAGTCTGCGGCATGCATAATGGGTCTTCAAACCTGAATGCTGCAGGTAATCCACGCCGCTTTTAACAACAACTTGACGGAGACCTAGATTTCTTCCTGTGAAGTTATTTATTTATTCAAGAAACTAACATCCCATCCTTTAAGTGGTATTCGACTGTTGGATGGAGTAACTTAAATAAATAAGGTCACAAATACAGTCATTATGAAACAAACAATACAAATAGAAAGAAGAAAATCCACCCAGGATCTCTATTAACATAAAGGCAGACAATAACGTATAGATTTGCTGGAACTAAATCATTTCCTTTAACTTATGGAGGAAACCATGACTACTCCTTTAAACACAATTGTACTGTTTCGTTTTGGGTCGCATTTCGTCAAAAATGCTTAATATGTTATTCAAATATTAATGGGTATTAACTAGTCGAAAATGTATTAAAAACATAATAGGTAAAAATATTCTACTTTTCTTGTGCTAAATGACTTGGCAACATCTTCTGCACTCTGGAGAAAACTATAACTCGCACAGTGAAGAAATTTTTTTTCTAACTCTCTATAGATCTTTTTTAGACTCTAAAAACAGCTGTTATGAATTTGTTGAGAATTATATTTAAAAACTGCGCCCTTAATGGATGACCCCTTACTATGAAAAACTACTGATTAGCTTTGTCAAGACCAAATGTTCGGTGTCCTGGCGTCTTTACTAATAAATTGCTAATTTCTACTAACCGGTCAAACCATCCGGGGTACAATTTCGCTTATTAATAGTCATCTGTTAATAGAACTTTGGAATTCACAACTTGTATTACATCCAGTTTGTGACCCAACAAACTTTGTTGCAACATCCCACAACAATGCCACTGTGTTGGAGCCGTCTGAATCGAGCGTGTCACAACTTGCAATCCTGTTAAAATGATAAATTAAAAATGATTAACTGACACTCCTACCGTTCACAGAGTACTTGAACCAAACCAAAACAAGTATTCGATGGTGGTGACAATATAACATAATGATCGGGAAATATACCGTGTTAACTACTACTGAGTATAAAAAATCTAACCAAGTGCCCAAGATTCTAATAGATAAAAAATTATTGTAGTTAGCCGCAGAATTTTGCATTCGTTTTTCATTCTTTCGTTCCAAACGTTATATAAAATAGCAATTGTTTAAAAAATAAATTTTGACAATGTCAAAAATACTAAAACTATTTAGATTAATGAATATCAAAAGCATTCACCTATTTAATTTTAAAACTTAGTCCTCATGGACCCGAAATTTACAGTTTTTGATTTAAGTTACTTAATGACAGAAAGTCTCTTTATTTTTAGAAGAAAAAATAATACAAATTCGCATTACGGGTACTACTTATAATCTGTTTTTGTTCATTTTCTGTCCATAAGGACTAGGTTTAAGGCTGCCGTTCGATAGAAAATAACAAGTTTAGGGTTTCTGGAATTGAATTATTTCCTTTAACTTTTGGAAGAAAACACGTTAGGAAACATGGTATTAAGTGTTTTCTTATTCTAAGTGACTTGACAGCCTGTAAACTTTTGTATACCTTGCATGGAGAAGGGAACTTGTATAATTGGCACAATGAAAAAAATATTGCTTCGAACTTGCTTATAGATTTTCTAAAATCCGTGTCAGTAAATAGCTCTCTAAATTCGTTGAAAATTCAATATGGCATCTTCATCGGCGACGAAGCCTTTCAACGTTTTCTGCCTTCGCGTCTTCCTCATCATCGAAGTATTCGTATGGTCGGACGGTTGACGATTTTTGACATAACAAAAAATGAAATATGACTTTGTTCCTGCTGCATTACTTGCGTTTACAACTTTCTTCTTTAATGGTATTTAGTATATCTAGATTACTAGATATACTAAACATGCTCATCATGTACCTATGCTATTTAGTACTAATGCACAAATGTACTAAATAGCATAGGTACATGATTTCATTGGTAGGAATTGTTGACAAACTAAATAAACTTAAATTATTTACACACCAAAGTAAAAAATACCCTGTTCTAGTATTTTTCAAAAAATTTCTCTTGAGTAAATTTCCTTGTTCAAATTTGTTGGTTCAGTTTTCTTGTCGAATCATTTTACAGTTTACAATTCTCTTAAATTTAGTGCAATGCAGTCAACGTCTGCAAGCGAAAGTCTTTGAAAGGTGTAAGATGGGCCTTTCATCCACGAAATATAGGTACAAAAATGTATTTATTTATTTATTTATTTATTTATTTATTTCGACATAGGTAATCCAACAGGCAATTCAATGCCCAATACCAGGATTACACAAAAGAATACAATACAAATTCGTGGTAAGTAACTTAATTATACCTAAAGAAACAGTGAGTACAATTAACACTAATGTAGTAAAGAATTAACATATGATTTTAAACTTGATAATGATGAATTAAAAAGATCTAGATGAATAAAGTAATCATTATAATTCTTCTGTAACATACGTATTGGAGAATTACTTGCATAACTTGTCCGACACAATGAAATATAAAAAAGATTAACATATCTAGAAAAATGTGAATGGCGATTAAAAGAAATTTGACTGAGAATATAAGGAGAATCAACAATATTGGTAAGTAATTTATACAAAAATATAACAGAAGAAATTATTCTTCTAGATACTAATTTTTTTAAATGGTAGTGCGACAATCTGACATCATGTGATTCATAATATAAATTTCTGTTAAATCTATAATTGAGCATATCAATAAATCTTTTCTGAACATTTTCAAGTTGATCTATGTATTTATAATACAACGGGCTCCATAAAAGACTACCATATTCCAATTTACTTCTAACTAATGCATTATACAAAATAATAATAATTAAAGAAGGGTTAGTGAAATGCATTGTATTGCGTAATATAAAACCTAGAGTTCTCATAGCTTTTTGTGCTATTGAGTCAACATGTGCCTCAAAAGATAATTGACTATTAAAAATTATACCTAGGTCCTTAACTTCACGAACGACTCTTAAAGTATGACCGCCAATGGTGTAATTGTAAGTAATATTAAGTTCTTTTCTGGAAAATGTTATACTATGGCATTTATTAATATTAAGGAAAAATTTATGAGATTTGCAATATTCATTTAATCTGGACAGATCTTTCTCGAGTTTAATGCAGTCATCCACAGATTGAACAGTCATTGACAATTTAAGGTCATCGGCAAATAAATTATAATTTGAATAATTGAAGTAGGAACCAATGTCATTTATAAAAAGACAAAAAAGAAGAGTTCTCATGTGAGAACCTTGTGGTATTCCAGAGGTAATACTATGGTACTGGTAATTGTTCCATCTGACACATTAGCTTCTGTTAGTGATATAAGACTTCAGCCAACGAAGCAGTTCCCCATGAATACCAAAATTTTCAAGTTTATTTATTAATAATGTCGGATGATGTCCTTTGTCAAACGCTTTTGAGAAGTCGGTATACACAGCGTCTACCTGCATTTTATTGTCCATAGCTTCAAGAGTCGTTTATAAAAAAGGCATTCAATTAGTAATAATAGATCTGCCCCGAAAAAAGCCATGTTGATTATCATTTATTAAATGTTTAATTTAAAAAAAAAATCCTTAGTAACTATTTTTACCAAATACACAAAGTAAAGAAATGGTACGATAGTTGCTGACTTCATCCTTAGAACCACTTTTAAAAACTGGAATTACTACTGCTATTTTCCAAAAGTTAGGAAAACAACTAGAAGCTAAGGATTTGTTGAATATAATAAACAACGGCAAAATTAAACTATTAGAGAATTATTGTGATAATCTATACATACTGACTTTTTTAAACTTTCCACTCGACCTTCCATAATTTTCATTAAAAAACATAAAGCAAAGAAATTGTCTATAAATCTGCGTAGGTAATTTTGTTTTGGTTGATAAAATCACCAGACACGAAAATTGTCAAAATTTTCTGTTCAAACCGAAAAAGTTTATTGAATCTTTAGGACTGTAAAATGTCTTTAAGCAACCGTCAAGAAACAGTACATTGTGTTTTGATAATAGTAACCGAAGTATCTGCATTTAAAGAAATGAAAAACATCACATTTTCTTAAGGATATTCTTATATAATCTCCTGTTCTATTTTCTCTCTCTCTCTCTATCTCTCATATTTCTATCAGTTTTTGATATAATTAATTATTATAGCATACACCAATGCATTTTTGTAAAGCTTTACATTAATTGTGATGAAAACGGGGTGTTAGACACCCGGGAAAATGCAGACATAGCAGAAATTACCATCTGTCGTCGTTTTACACGTTTCATAACAAAGTTCACATGTCATGCGACAAGTATTTCATATATCATTTTAACCATATTAAGAGGCGCCTTTTCAACTTGTGTAATTTACATTTCATATAAAAACATGACCCTTCATATCATACTCTTGTCATCGAGCGCCGTTAACAATAAAAGGAGCATTTGCAGTTCTATTTCTGTCTCACTGCGCGGCTTTTTATATTTATTCGAGGTGTATAAAAATTTACTGTTTGCCATCAGATGTTTCCATTCCAAGTCGGTAAATGCAAATGATGGGACCATATTATTTTATGGTTAATGTTGCTTTTAGTGTTATTATACTTTAAGCGATTTATTGGTGGGAGTAAATAAAACAAAAACGCATCAAGCTAGAGTGGCATTTGAAGAGCTTTTTTAGGTTATAGGTAATAATCGTTAAATATGATCGTTTTCTCATGTTTTTTTATATACGAGGTGTGGCAATTAAGTTTCGGGAATTTGTCAATGAAAAAACAAGCAAATTAAATTTCGCCAAAATTTTATTATCGACCTTCACAATAGTCTCCCTCTAACTCTAATCCGTTCAGCACCACGGTTACAGCTTCTTTGACCTCCTGTACGCCGCCATGATGAGTTACCTTGAGGTGCGACATGTGAAATACAAAAACGTCACAGGGGGTAATATCGAGGCTATAGGGTGGGTGCGGCAACGTTGGAATGCCTTTATTTGCCAAACATTCTTGCACAATGAACGAAGAATGGGCTGACGCATTGTCGTGGTACAAGATTCAGCCGTTCTCGGCGAGTTCGGGTCGCACACGGAAAACGCGGGCCCGCAGCCGTTCCAGGACGCCAACATAGATTTGTCCAGTCACTACCTGGCCGGCAGGAACATATTCAGGATAAATGATGTCGTGAATATCGAAAAAAACGATCAACATTGCCTTCAGTCGTAACTTGGACGTCGTCGCTTTCGTTGACCGCTCTTCACCCTTTTCCACCCACTGCTGACTTTGTTTACGGGTCTCGGGGTCATAATCAAATATCCAGGACTCATCTCCAGTGACTACCCGACTCATCCAGTCTCTACTGTCGCTCCGAATGCGGGACAAGAAATCCTCGTAGAACGATTTTCGCATGTCTTTCTGTTCACGGGTGAGAACTTTTGGCACCATCTTTGCGCAAATTTTTCGCATATTTAAATTGTCGTGTAACATCTTGTGAACGGTTTCTTTGTTGACGTTTAATTCGTCAGACAACGCACGAATGCTTAGGCGACGGTCAGACGTGATCACTGCACCCAAACGGTCAACATTCGCATCAGTACGAGAGGTGACGGGAACTCCTTCACGTGGATCGTCTTTTACCAATTCACGCCCCTCCTTGAACCGTTTTGCCCATTCAAACACGCGTGTTTTTGACATGTGCTCGTCACCAAACACCACCTGCAATATTCGAAGGATTTTCGAGGGTTTCTTGTAATTTGAGTCATCATTTTCACGAGGCCACTAAAAAGTTACTTCCAAAAAATACACATAAAGTACAAACCAAACGTGCTATCGACTTCAACCTTGGACTGAAACTAAAAGAAAGATCCCTCCTCTCTAGAAAAACGTTGATGAACGATGCAGTGTTGCCAGTTTCCGAGTTATAACTAAATTCCCCTAAATGCCACACCTCGTACGTATTATGGACGTTCGACGTGGGAAGCGACATGTCGCTAAATATAATTTGGCCTTTATAATAATATTACACACACAGAAATGTATGTAAAAGTTTTCACAACATTACTCCAAATTGGTCCTGAAATCGTTAAGGAAATAATTTGTGCAAAAGATTATCATAGCAAATGGGTATCATACGAGTATATTTGGCATAGTATCATAATATGCATTTTGCAAATTAATATTGTGTGATTATTTTTTACAAGTTTAAACATTTCCGAAACTAAATTATGGAAATTGTGTTATTATTGTACAAAAATATACTTTTTTTACAGAATTTTTTTAATGATATAAAAAAATCCACGAAAACAATTTCTACAATTTCTGTTGCAATGATACATGTACATGATTTTGAAGTTTTCTGTTTAACCCATAAAAACAGTTTAACAAAATGTAAACAATATATCTTTTTATAGAAATATAGAAAAATTTCTATTAGTTACAGATGATTGTAAAAAAAGTAACAGTCCACTTGTGGTTTTCTTTATAGTGTTTACTCAGTAATTGAATGTAAAAAAATGAATCATAGTATCATGGACAAACATTTTATGAAGCAATGTGAAATTTATATATTAAGAAAGCTAAGAACTTAAAGGTCTTTGATAAAAGTTACTATAAAAATACGTTAAATGTATCTTTATGGGGTACCAGAGTAGCGAATCATGCAACAAAATACCCATATACTGAATTTGATCGACAAATGTCTTTTGAGTATTTTTTTTCGGGTGCCAAACTTCAAATAATTAGAACGAAAAATTATGATAAGATGGTCGAAGATTGCCATGAAAGTGGAAGCAAATACCAGTCGCACAAAGAAAATACAAAAAAAATACAAATTTCGCACTTTCAATTGTGGTCATAGTAAAAATAATGATTATCATACAGAAAATGTAATGAATTATTTATGAATATTAAGTTGTTAAACAATGTAAACTATGTAAAGTATTTTTTAATTTAAGAAGATTGGAAAAATGTGTTCAACAGGAAGCAGATTTGGTAGAGAAAACTAAAATTTAATTTGGATTAAAGTTTTGTATTTTTTTGTTTAACAACTTAGTATTCAAAATTCATTACATTTTGTGTACCTTAATTATTTTTAATGGGGCCGCAATTGAAACTGTTAAACTGTAGTGTATGCGTTTTTTATTTGTCCGACTGATATTTATTTTCACTTTCATGGCAATTTTTGACTTGGTTATTATAATTTTTAGTTCTGATTTTCGAATATTCTTCCCCTGTAAAAAATACTCAATTGACATTTGTCGATCAAATTTGGGACATGGGTATTTTGCTGAGTGTTGAATAACCTGGCAGTATTATGCCTAAAATGCCTAATACTATTTTTTAGGAAAACGACCCTTTTAAAAAATCGTAGTAGGCCAGGTGTTTGTCACATCAATAAAACGGTTAGTAGAATATAAACCTTACTAATTGTAAAAAAATAGTTTGCGGAAATTCCACAGCCTTCTGATATCTGTAGAGGTGAGGACCAGAAAAACGGAACATACTGTATAAGATATAAAACTAGTCATTCTAGGATTAAAATCAGCCTCAGTACAAATAGATGTTTGCTACGGTAAAATATTGCAAGACTTACTGTACAAAGAAATTGGAATTACAGCAATAAATCAAAAGTTTTAACCACTAGCAGATTTCTTTAGCAAAATTGTGTTGTTATGACAGAAACATAACCTTCTTTACCCTATTTAATTTATTTTGTTAGGCATAATCAGTTTCTACCAATGGTTAAAATATATTCCCCTCATTGTACCTTTTTAATTACAATTAAGTAGGTACGTTTCTAAAAGCCATCTACTTGCGAATCAAGTTTAACTCGTCGCCGTCTCTTTTGCATGTGCTCCACATTTTCCCCATTTTTACGCTAGGGTTAACATTACAACGCACAGATAAAGGATTTTCTGCGAGTATAGAAGCGCAAGAAAATTTCATAAAATCCCGAGAAATGTTTAGATACAACTATGCAAAGAAATTAAACTTATTTTAATGTCTTGTATATGCTCTTTGTACGGCTACTTTAAACTGAATTTTGTTCCGTTTTCGCTTCAAATCAGCAGCCCATTTAAGTTGGAAACTTGGGTGAAATAACAGATTCTAACTTGTGAACAAGTTCCTAAACGCTTTAGATGCTTTAGATTTGTTAGATCGGTTGTCTCGTTTAAATACAGTTGATTAAATTAATTGAGACAATTATCAGTGTAACTTTTTTAAATGACTGCGTCCCAGCAATTAAAATTATGAAAAAAATACGCCTAACTTTGTCATGCTCGTCTTGGGAGTTGTACAAAAAAAAAACTCGAGACACAAAAATTTTATTTGGAAATAGTCTACTATCTATTTCTTGATAAAATTAAAAGTCTTCAAAGCTATTATCTTAAGAATGCTTATATGGAACTCTTGCTTGATTAAACACAAAAAAGTTGTTCATTTTGGGTATCTTTATTTTTTTTTATCATGACTTTCATGAATCACTAAAAAATTTGTTTACTACATGAGGCTAGTAAAAGTATAATTTTTAAGGCATGCTGTCAATGTCTAATATGTTATTTTAAGGTGTCAAAAGTAATTTCTTTTAAGCACTGGTACTAAAAATAGATGACGTGATTTACTTTTAACACTGATGCGAAAATAAAAAACAATAAAGGCATTTTAAATCAAAGAAATACTTGTTTACTTAATAGAATGTACAGTTAGAGAAGCTACAATTATAAGAAGTAATTCCATTCCCAATCTCATTAGTAGGGATAGTAGTAATTATTTCTGTAGGGTAGGGAGCAATGTTTTGGCCAAAATTTGGTCCGCGATGCTCTTCTTTTGTTGTAAAGAGTTTTCTACAGGGTGTTTATTAATTGAATGCCAATAGTTAAGGATGTCAATCCTTCGGTCATTTTAAGAAGAAAACTTAATATCAACATATGTCCTAAACCTCTTAATTTTTGAGCTACAAGGTGTTACAGTTTTAAGAAAAAATTTACTTTTTTATATTAATTTTTTTATCATTCCAGATATTTTTATGAAATTTTGTACACACCTATTAATCATTAAGGAGCATTGTTTGATGTAAAAAATGTTTTAAAATCTTTGCCAATGACTTGGGGAAAAAACTTTTTTTGGTTTTAATTTTTTTACGTGAAAATGGTGCGTCGTACGAGAGTAAGTCTAGGGACCGAATTTGCTGTAAAATAAATGGATATTTTAAAAATAATTTTAGTTTTTAGAAAAGGCTGTGGCGTACCATTTTTTTCTTCAAAAATGTTTAGTTCAAACCTCGTACGGACGTCATTGGCAAAGATTTTAAAATATTTTTTACATCAAACAATGCTCCTTAATGATTAATAGGTAAAGTAAATTTTTTCTTAAAACTTTTACACCCTGTAGCTAAAAAATTAAGAGGTTTAGGACATATGTTGATATTAAGTTTTCTTCTTAAAATGGCCGAAGGATTCACACCCTTAAGTATCGGCATTCAATTAATAAACACCCTGTATATTACCCTCCGCTACTGTATTTAATTGTAGTACGATTAGCATCAGGGTCTGCCAACAAACTAGCCGAAGATCGTCAGAAGCAATGTTCAGTATAAAGGTGAGAAACAAGCAAATTTAGAAATTTAGCAATATTGGCAGGCATCTTACCAAATGTGTTGATTCCATCTGGACCCGTAACACATTTATTCTTAATGTATTTTATGAAAATTCTTTAATGATTAGTGCTCGCTGGAGCTATGAACTTTTTGTAATAGTTCAAATATAATGTACCAGTAATAACAAATGTTCGTTGCACATTAGTTTTTGTGTCTGATATATTCACAACTAGTTAAGTTCCCAAATCTTCAATATTATTGAATATCAAATTGCATAGTTGTTTGCGACGACATACCCCATGTTCCCTGATCAATAGTTTCATTTTCAATCGATATCCTTCGCCATTTCGCTTCAAAAAAGTACAAGATTGTAATATTTGCTAATGTCCTGATTCTTTATTATGTTGATCGCCGTCTTAAACATGGAGTAATTTGACGAAAATGTTGACGATATATATTTTGTACTTTTCGGACTCCTCTTCAAAGTACGTAAAAACACTTTTTGCCTGAACTTGCCACTAACATTTTCCAGGTCATACCATCTCAAGAAAGGATTGTACGAAAACTCATACTGTTGTTTTGCCTTACTAGGCAATAACTTGAAAGTGGCTTTATTAGCATCTTTTTCGATTTCCGTCGGGAGAAATTCATTTTCCATGTCGAGATTTTAAGTTCTTTGTCAACAAACGATCGTACTTTCATTACCTTAGCAACAATAAACTTCATGAATAATTGGATTTCAAAATGATATTTAATAAATTTAATAACGTAAGGTGTTTGTAGAAATAATAGTGTATGATATATGTGCTAAAAGTGATTTTATTTTATTCAAAGGGATGAAACTTTCCTTTTGACCAAATAAAATGTCACTTTTAGCACTTATAAATAACTTATAATAACTTTCTATTTTAATAACTTTATACCTAAGGTATTAAAAGCTTACAGGTAAATAACGTATTATGTCGTATCAACTGGTTTCTAATATAGTTGCACATTGATGTATTTATAATTGTAATTTCACTTCTCCATGATGAGCTTCCGAAAGTGAATCATCCTGTATTCCTTCATTAGTTGTTGAGCGATTGATCAAACACTTGTTTTCAATCTTTAGAGCAGTTAAGAATGGTTTAAAAAACAAATGTTGCTCTTGTTGTTTTGTTTGTTCTCATAAAACGATTCATCTCTAAAAGTTTGTATTTACCACCCTTTATCGAACAGAAGGGAAATGGCCGGCAAAAATATATCCCAAACGTGCCCGTTTATTGTCAAATGAAACAAGAGACTGTAAAGGAAACGGTGGACAGATAAACATATCACATATATCTGACATCGCGTGATACGTCAAATTTAAGGCCCTATAACGTTCCATTGAGCACATGATGTTTTTACAAACACATCGGTTGCGTTAGTAGTCCAACCCAACAAACATTTAAAGTTCAAATTACGTTAACTTGATCTCTGAATTAGTCAACGACTTTTCATGACCAATTCCGCATATGGAAAGTTTACTTATATTCGTTGACCTTTTTCCTTATGTGGGGAAAAAACTAAAGTAATATGGAAGTTAATAATCGGTCGGCAAACATTTTATTCCAATAAGGTAGTTGGACCTAAAAGAAATACAGACCAATTTTGTGTTAACATTTCAAAGTATAATTTTATTATTAGCAAAATATACCCTAATTATGGCCTTTATATGGCCTACTTTTGCTAGAGAGAGACAACATTATATGTTTGATTATATACATTCTAATAGTGAACAGGGATAGGAAGAGAAAGAAAGAATATAAGTCAGGCTATAAAGCTAAAGTAGAGTAGGAGTTAGTATATGAGTATTTATAGATATTTAGATTTTAATATAATATAAAGTCTGTACTTTTTGGTTTCTATTCAACAAATTGTACAACCCAGGAAATTTTTTTCGTATAATGTGATGACCAAACTTTCATAAAAATAACGCGCCTTATAAATATACATTTTTACTATTGCTTCTTAATAATATTACTATCCTCAAAAATAACCTAAAATAAAAGCTGGATGTATTTCGTGATAAAATGTGTTTAATAATTTTTCGTCATAAATAATGTATTAAATAATATTATCTGTATTGACGTAATTTTAATGAGTAATCAATAAGAAATAACAAACAAAACACTTAGCGTTTGTTACAACATGGCCGCTCAAATAAAATCAACTTTGAAGTCAATTTGTCTGAAGTTTTAACCTATAGGGTACATTACCTACGCCAATGTTGACGTCACAGCAAAATATTAACTTTGTGGTCGAAATTTCCTCCAAATAAAGATATTTTATAGTAATTTATTACCAACTAAATTATTACTAGGTACCTACATATAAAATTCTACTCTTGGATTTATTTGTGATTGAAAATTCAAATTAAAGCCAATAATATTATGTGTGCGTAATAACAAAAACAAAATAAATATTTTCGAACGGAATTCAATTCAAATTTCAATTCACATGCACTACTGAATTCATTTGAGACGATAACAGTGTTATCATATGGAATACTTAAGATGTGCTTATCGGTATATTATCATTAGCTTGATTTATATAATCTGCAGTGTTGGCTTCGATTTTAGTAGGCGAAACATGAACCCAATAATTATTTTTTAAATTGTTTTTACAACTCTGAAATATTGTGTGGTAAGCCGGCTATTGGGTTTTATCTTTTGATTTACTCATACGACACATGTAGGTTTTTATTGCAGATCATCAAAATACAAAACAACTTCAATACCCTATTGCATGAAAATATCTATCTGAATACATATAACAAGAAGCTTGCTCCTTAAAAGATCCTTTTAAGAAACATTTACGTCGAAGTATTATTAATAAGTAGGTAAATTTGTACCATAATATAGAGCAATATTTCTATTAGGTTAATTGAAATGATCAAATATTTCTTAGAAGTTATCAAAAAAGTTGAAAATAGGATTATATTGTAATAAAAATAGAAGTTATTAAATTGAAGAATTTAATATGGTAAAAATAACTAGTTATTATCTGTTGAAGACAAAATAAGTTTTACAATTTTGTAATAAATATGTAAATATTTACCTATTGTAATAATTTAAAAAATCCCTGGATATTGCAGACAGATTTCAAGACAAAATTAAGTAAATTATAACTTCGTCTTACATGTTATTGGAATCTTAGCATTTGAAAACACAGAAAAGATAAACAATATTTTACTTGGAAGTCATTATATTACTCTTAGTTAACAAATTTCTGACTAAAAGTTTGGTTGTATAAGATTTTGTAACATTGAAGTCTATTTTTATGGCGGAAAGTAGAAATCTCGATCAATTTAGGTTCATTTTTCTTGTGTAGTTGTCTTGTTAGTTGGGAATTCGTTGAAATTTTTACGAAATATCTACAGTGAGAGAAACTCCGATAATTACATGTTTTGTAAAGTTTGCGCTAGATTTTTCTCAAGGTGCTTATGAGTATCGCTCGATACAGCTTAGTTACCATCTATCAGTAAATGGTAGTAAAGCTGTTCCGACGCTGAATTACGCTGGAAATAAGAAGTAATTACCGACCAAAAATTCATGTCTTTTCCATAAATACATGCAGTTTTGATTGTTAATATTTTTTGACATAAGTTTTAAAATTATCAATCAGTTCAGTTTGAAGGTTGAGTTTGATTTATTTTTCATTTCTCTTCGTCTTAAACTATACATCTTGAGTGAGGAATCTTTCAATGATGTTCTGATAGAGATATTGGAGGACGTTAATGATGCAAGTAATGCATTAATTGCTGCAAAATCAAGAATTTGCTATGAAAAAGAGCTTGTTGTCTACGACCAATGGCGTATGGAGAAGATCATTTCGTCTTTAAAAAAAATGGGTCTATATTGGAAAATATCTCAAGCTAACGGAAAATTTGAAGAAATCAAATGTTGGTTACAAACCAAAACAATCAAAGGTATTAGAAAAAAAGGAAACAGAAAATGTTCTCCTAATTGGCCTAGACAACGTATATCTTACGACCAAAGTAGCCACGATATTTGGAATTGTCGGTGTTTTCGCCACGAAGAACTAGTCATTAATTTTGCAGGCAACTTATTTGTCATCAAATGGTCTCAGTTGTGCCTTATCATTTGACTTGATTTTACTTTGGTTTAAGTTTTTAAAAATATGAATTTTGTAAACTTTTTGTCAGGGAATTTTAAAAAAGTATGTCAGGGAAAATATGGAAATATTAGGTAAATTGGTTTTGAATAATTGCTGCGAACCCTGTTTAAACTAAAATAACTATAATAGTATTAAGGATCATATGTTTCACAAAAATAATTTGATTACTCTTTTTCTAGTCTTCCTCTTCTACTTTCTCTCTACTTTTCTACTTTTTAAAATAGAGTACCCATTTAACTTTTCATAGAAAGTTGAATAAACTTTTAAAGACATCAAATAACGCCTTCTGGCGTGATTTAAATAAAAACTTCAAGTATTGTTACGCATTATGATTCAGCTATAGAATAGCTTTAAAACAAAACAAAGTTCCTAAAAATCGGTTAACATAGTCGAAAGTTTTCCAACTTTTTCTGCAATAGAATTCCATCCTACCCCTGCCCCTTACTTTAGAGATAGAGTTAAAGAAAATTTTACATAAAAAATTGTTAATAGCATAGTCTGAAACCATTCAACATAACATACCTTCACTATTGATTTTATGCAGAAAATCTCACTTCGACTTGAATTTAAAAGTACGCAATCTAGCGGTAAAATTTGAAAATGTAAAATAACTAATAGATTTCTCGGGTCACTTTTATTATCAATATTTATTTTCCGGAAGCTGTAAGACAACTAGTTTTCGAGATACAGCCGTTAGCCGACCTTAACGGTATATAAAATTGACATAAAATTTAACGTAGAATCAAAGAATGCAATAGTATACAGAATGTTTCATTTAAAATAAAAAAATTATATTGAATTCTGGTATAAGTGGTAGAAATATATTTTTAAAAAGTAGACTCTACTGATGTTGGTAAGTAACCAAATTTTTACAATAACCCTGCATACAATTTTTCATATACTGTGTGGAAACTCCACGCAGTTAGCGGGTGATACTACTAGAAAAATGTGTGTCAAGTTCATATAGCACGTAATCTCAAAGTTATTTTTTTAATTTGTTTTTGGCTATAACTTTTTTAGTACTTTTACGAGTTTTTTCAAATTTGGCACACTTGTTACTTACTTATAGAGACGCAGTTTCAAGTAAAATTGCAGAACCCTAAAGGGCAGAAAAGACACGTACTAGGTTAAGAAACTTAACTTTTTTGTCTTTAATTTTATTAAGATTTTGGTGGCATTTCTTTAAAGAATGGAAGTTCATCTAAAAATTTGAAACCCCTTTTTGAAATAAAAAAAAACAGCTTTTTGCGAGAAAATCGACATTTAAATTTTTTGGACACATTGATGAATCTCATTTCACTTACGATTAAGTACGAGTATATTTTTAAAACAATTGAATGGTAGCTGTCATATTCCTTTGATGGTAATTTCAAACCTTGTATGCTTCGTTCATACAATATAATAATAATAATAATAATAATAATAATAATAATAATAATAATAATAATAATAATAATAATAATAATAATAATAATAATAATAATAATAATAATAATAATAATAATAATAATAATAATAATAATAATAATAATAATAATAATAATAATAATAATAATAATAATAATAATAATAATAATAATAATAATAATAATAATAATAATAATAATAATAATAATAATAATAATAATAATAATAATAATAATAATAATAATAATAATAATAATAATAATAATAATAATAATAATAATAATAATAATAATAATAATAATAATAATAATAATAATAATAATAATAATAATAATAATAATAATAATAATAATAATAATAATAATAATAATAATAATAATAATAATAATAATAATAATAATAATAATAATAATAATAATAATAATAATAATAATAATAATAATAATAATAATAATAATAATAATAATAATAATAATAATAATAATAATAATAATAATAATAATAATAATAATAATAATAATAATAATAATAATAATAATAATAATAATAATAATAATAATAATAATAATAATAATAATAATAATAATAATAATAATAATAATAATAATAATAATAATAATAATAATAATAATAATAATAATAATAATAATAATAATAATAATAATAATAATAATAATAATAATAATAATAATAATAATAATAATAATAATAATAATAATAATAATAATAATAATAATAATAATAATAATAATAATAATAATAATAATAATAATAATAATAATAATAATAATAATAATAATAATAATAATAATAATAATAATAATAATAATAATAATAATAATAATAATAATAATAATAATAATAATAATAATAATAATAATAATAATAATAATAATAATAATAATAATAATAATAATAATAATAATAATAATAATAATAATAATAATAATAATAATAATAATAATAATAATAATAATAATAATAATAATAATAATAATAATAATAATAATAATAATAATAATAATAATAATAATAATAATAATAATAATAATAATAATAATAATAATAATAATAATAATAATAATAATAATAATAATAATAATAATAATAATAATAATAATAATAATAATAATAATAATAATAATAATAATAATAATAATAATAATAATAATAATAATAATAATAATAATAATAATAATAATAATAATAATAATAATAATAATAATAATAATAATAATAATAATAATAATAATAATAATAATAATAATAATAATAATAATAATAATAATAATAATAATAATAATAATAATAATAATAATAATAATAATAATAATAATAATATCTCTACCCCTCATTCTAATCACAGGGATTAGCCCAGAAGTCGGAGACTTGTGCGGGAGAGGGGGCGGCATATTATTATAATGAGGGAAACCTGGAAAACCTCATTAATTAGGGGGGTAGTCAATTATCAACCGGTATCAATCTCTCACATTGACCCAAGCTAACATTATTCCACCCTACCATACCCGCAGAGAGGGTGCCAATCCTCTCCACGAATATAGCTTATATACGGTCTACCGGCAGCTGGGCTCGAACCAACTCCGATCTAGTCACCTCGATTCAAGTACTGACGCCTTAAACCGCGCGACCACTGACCATATAAAAGCAGAAACTAATTTATTTTAACCTTGGTAGAACAATTTCGGAACTGGTCGCCACGTCGTCGTTTTAGCTTCCTTATGTTTCCAGAGACATAAGAAAAAGTAAAAATTTCAAAACTAATTCTGAGAAATATAACAATATGTCAAACATCAGGGAACTAATCCGAATTTGCGGACACCCTATATTTCAATAGAACGTACATTTCTTTATGTGTTCTTCGTACAGGGAGAATACTTTTGGCCATCTGCTGGACATTTGGTGCCTCCAACCAAACATCCCGTTCGGTATGGTCGGGGAACACTTAAAAAATTAATTCAGGGTCCCCTTGACCCGAGGCGTCCGTTAAATGTGTTAATCGCATCTGCTCTTTGGTCGGAAACAAATTACCAAATCACTTGGGGATTTTTCTGATAGACGTGGTGGCTGGTTAGAAAATTTTTAATGACTTGTAATGTGAGTGGAAACGAATTAAGGGCAAATTACTTAATGAGAATGAATGCAAGTTGGTCCGCGTCGATTAATCAAATTGGGCTTTTAAAAGGTTTTTTTCTGTGTGTCCTGATAATGGATTGGTTTGTTCCTACGGGGTTCAAGTTGGGGTGGAAATGCTTTTTTATAGCAAATAACTTAATGTTATTAATTCAACTAATTAGTGTCTTGTAACTAGTAAATTGTTTATTTGTTAAGAAATACTGCCCTCATAAGAGTAAGAGCAGTTGTTTGGTAAATTGAAAATATTACATTTTTAGGATTTACTATTACAAAGATTCCAAAAATATCTTTATCTTATTTAAATTTATAAACGAGTTAATTTCAAAATTTCAATATGCTGTTGTCTTGCAGCTGTAGGTATATGAATGTTTTTGATTCAGACATTTATATATTGTAGATTGTAGATCATAGATCACTCAGGTTGAGACATTACTCAAAATCTTCTTAATATTATTTATTTAATTATTTATCCATGCATTATTATGGAGCACTTATGGAGTAATAAAGTTGCACTCGTGCACGTTACGTTTTGTAACAATTCAGGTTGTGTTGCATAAATTTTTATCTTTAAATGGCTCCACAGAAAAAAGTCGGATATAAAGCTGATGAATGTACAGACTATTCAGTAGATCGTCTCTTTCCAATGAGTTCTTGAAAGTTTCTTTAAAAATTGTCTCACAGGCATAGCATAATGTGAAAATTTACAGATAAAAAAAATGGTTCGACAATCACCAAAGACTCCTGTCCAAATGTTGAGTTCTTTTTTTGGATGCTGGATATGACCATTGAATAATATACTTATTACTCAATGGTATGACCTCGAGCTCATTTCAAATAATCGCTCTCTATTTATTTTCTTTTTCGCAGTTTTGCTTCATAATGACGACCTATTAACAGCGTCTAGTAAACAAACTAAATTACAGTGGACAGAATGAACTAAGTACGTCAACCAAACACTTTTAGTACCACAGTATTCTTTAAATGCTTAAATTTACTGTAGCCTATATATCAAGCCGTATCGTAAAATTAAGTTCTCATTCAACTATTATCTGTGTTACTAGTAGCAGTAGTGTAGTGAATTCTGTTGCATTCTTGTCTAAAGTTTAAAAAATGTGAAGAAATAGTAAGACAGACGATAAAATGATATTTTGTCACTCCTCAAAATAATAATTTACGAGAGATAAAAGGAATATAAATAATGGAAGAACGCAAAGAATACTAACAATTAAAAAAAGCAGCTTTCAAGTTTATGGTCGTATTATTCAATGCTTAAAACATCGATATTTCAAGGTAATGATCAATTGATCCTTTGTTTGTAGATACAGCAAGCTCATAGCCTTCCTAAAGCAATCAACTAACGGTTACAAACCAAAGAGGCCAATATTTTTAAACCAGAATGTGATAAAATTTCTATAAACTGCTACAGATGATGAATATCTCCTTGTCAAGGTCATAATATCCTCTAAAATAATATCTGTATCTTCCTCGTTTGACTTATAATGGGTTTACATGGAGAGTACTGTTCGGATGAGTTGCACACATTAGAAGTTGCCGATCTGTAATACTTATTTCTCTTCTCGACATCAAAACCAAAAGAAAGACTGGTCGTTCTGTATTAGGAATAAGAAATGTGGAACAGTGTCTTGAAAATTATACGAAAATACATCGTCCTACGTGTTCACAACGTGCGTCATAACAAATGCTTTATGAACTAGACGAAGACCTGTGTTTATAAAATTCCACAGAAAGTAATTGAGTATTTAAAACTACCAAATCCAGAAATGGATACTGGACATTGCTTCCACCGTTCTGCGGTTATGATGGCTGCAATTTCTGGCGCAGACTTAGGGCCGGTATTATAATGTCCGGTTGACCGGAGGTTGAATTTCAACGTCCGGTCAAACTGCAGTTTGAGTATTATAAACATCAACTGATGATTGAAGTGTCGGTTTAGCAACGTTTCACTCAACCGATGGTTATGGTTCAGGTCGAATTTCAACTGTCGATTTGAAATTATTTTGAAACTGCAAATATCGCATAAACAAAAACAGAGCAACTATATTAAATATATTTACTTTAAATTTATCTTAACTGGTTAATAGCTATTTAAAAATGATTCTCTCTTGACGCATTTAATCTATATTGCTATAATTTTAGAAAATAATTTATTTTATATTTTTTTAACCTTCAGAAAATTAGATTAATTTGTAATGTTCAGAACTGTTCTGTAGAAGTTACAATTGAATTATATCAAAGAAATATGAAGAAAAATATTTTTATTTTTTCATCAGTCTCCGTACTTACACAAGCTGAAATTGTGGAACTAAATAAAATGTATTTCTCTTTTGTCCATCTAACTGTAGATATTAATTAGGTATAATATACATAACTTTATAAGTATCTGCAGTTTCATAAAATAACATTTTCTTGCACTTTATAATATTTGTATAGATAATTATTACATCTACTAGACGGAGGCAGTCTGTATCAGAATAAATTACTCTCTTACTCTTTATAGTAATATAAGAATGTCACCAAGATTAATGTCACTGTCAATAATTATAATTCAAGAAACGTCAAAATAAAAGACATTATCTTCGAAAATTGACGGGAAAATATTCTGATATTTCATTGGCTAAAATTGAGCTGACACCATAGCCAACATTCAGAAATACATCTCAACGTCGGGTTGACGAACCGTGACATGAAATATTGTTATAGTACAGAATTTTTTTCAACCACTGGTTCAAATTCAATCTACGGTTGAACAGCCGGAGATCAACCTGATCTTTATAATACCGGCCCTTAATATCAGTAAAGCTGTTTAGTATCAGTATCGTTTTATCTACCCTTGTAGTTAAAGTACTACTTTAATAATTACAAACGCGTTTAGCTTGTTCTTTTTCATTTTTTCGGTTTTCCTTTATGTCGGAATGGGCGGAAATGTTCCTCTCAAGTGTGGTAGTTTTACTAGCTGTAATAATCCTTATGGGAGCCGTTCTAAGCACATCTTGGCAGGATTCCGACGTGGCGGTCGTCGCGCGGCGCTGCCTGGTTATATCCTTGTAACTGCGAAATCGCGTCTGTGCTTTTAACAGTTTTAATGCGTAATTACCAAGGTAATTTACTGGCTGCCTCTAATTAATGGCACTATTAATTTAATTCGGCCCCTACAACAGGCTGCAGACGCTCTGATATATTGCATTCTCTAAACTGAAATAACGTGTTATATAATATTCTTCTTTTTGAACATTGAAAATGTTTATAGAATTGGCTGGAAATGTAGGAGGTACTCCTAAATGTAGTGATCCGTTCTTAACGAATTTATGTTTTGGGGTTTATTTAGACAGAATTTTTAAGCTTCAGGAACGAGCTGTCAGAAATATGGTAGGATTATCTCGATTGCCGTCTTGTAGAATTATTTTTAAGAACTTAACAATTCCTCAAAGTGCCGTAATTTTAAGAGCTTATATATCTGACCGAAAAAACTTTCATGAAAAACATGCCTAAGATGAATAGTTTCTCCACAAATACTTTGTAAACATAAAAATACAACTGCAATTATATACAAAACTATGTACAATTGGAACAGTATTAATGAAATAAATAATTGAAGTTTCCGAGAAACTCTTTAAAACTGTAACGTATTGCAACGTTCGACAACGTTGCGATGTGTCAGGCTGCTGCTGATAACCTTATAGTCTGTTGAGAAATGAAAGAGAGTAATAAAAGCTTATTATGTATGCAAATCGTAAATAAATGTAGTACTGGTGCTAATATTCAATATTTTTATATTATGTATTATCGGTATAGATGAGGCATACTTTTAAAAAAACTTTGTGTGATCGAACCGTACTAAATTGTAGCAGGTAGCTAAAATTTAATCCCCGACAATCTGTCTTTGTCTATGCCGCTTCAATTTCTCGGTTCATTTCTCTTATAAGTAAATAATACAAAAACAACATTTCAAAACTAGAGGCAACTTTAAGCATCATAACCGGGTTAAGAGGGTTTTTAGTAATTCAAATAAAATTATTCAATATTATTATCAAAATATTTATTTAAATTTAATGAATAGACTTTTATTCCACACAAAAATATATGTATTTTGAAAATTCAAATTATGGTGAGTAAATGTAGTGTTGTATAAATGTACAATAAAGAAAATAAAAAAGTAGGTATATTAAAATTCATTCTCTGAATATTCTGATGAATTATCTTCGTCTCCTAGATTGATACCGATAGGTTCCACAGTAACGTCAATTAAATTATCGAGTTCCCACATTTTCTCCTCTTCTTTTTGTACTTTTGTTACAGTATATCCCTCGTTGACCCAAGTTTCGTCTAGATAATAAATATTCCTCCCTTCGTCACGGAATTTTCTAATTGATCTTAAGTAGGATCTTCGCCAACAAATAATTGTATCTTTATCGATAAGAACTGACTTCCTGTTCTCCTTTTCCCAGCAACTCTCGTAAAACGGCCCATAATTTGCTTCTACTGATTTTTGGCAAATCATTGTCCTCTGAAAGTTCATTTAAAATTTTGTTTAGTGTTGGCATTTCTTTTATAAAATAAAATGAGTGTACTTTTCTGCCAATGACATTTTTGAAGAAATCATCTATAACGACTTTTGACCTCCCTGTAGATGATTTTGGGGATTTACAGTATCTTGTTCATTCTTTCTTTCCTTTAAAAGTCTGCAGATAGTCGATTTTCTAATCCCTGTCATTTTGGAACACTTTTCCACAATGTCGTCAACACTGTTGGTAGGATTTTGGTGTTTCAATGCATTAAATACATTTAATATAATAATCTTCTCATTCTGAGACAGCGCACATCTTTTCACGCGTTTAGCAAGTACCTAATCTGAAAAGCTCGACATTTTACCCAAACAATATTATATCCAGTGGCTCAATAGTCACTACACACAAGTCGAATTTTACTCTACTGCACTAGCACGTCTTCTAATATTCAGCTCCAAGACTGGATTGATCTGTCACAATACACTGGCTCCTGCCCTATGATGTATCCAGTAAAATATACTAATGTACACCTATTACCTGTTAGCATTAGTGTTACCCGATAATTACCTGAAACGAAATATTACCACGCCCATGGGCGGTTCTTATCTCGGAGTTTTATTACTCTCTTTCATTTCCAAACAGACTATAGTCATAGTAGTGCGAGTACGTATAGCAAGTGCATTTCATTTTTCTCTACTTTTTCTTTGATGTTTGTGAGTGTACATAAATAAAAATGGAACAATATATAGTACAGTACGGCGAAATTTGAATTGACAAATAAAAATTATAATAATAAAATATATAATAAATATAATATGTCATAGATAGATTGATGAAAACATTCACTAGGCACCACACGATCGGGATACGTAATTTCATAGAAACGTCTTGCTTCAGTAGCGTTACCATACATAAAACCCATGTCAGCCATCTGTTCAAATGTGTATTCAACCATATTTTAGAAATTAAAATTACTACAAATTCTAATTTTCAATTGAATTTTACAAATTTTAACAAATATTTATTTAAAAAATGAGATTCCTAACAGTAAAGTCAAAGCCAGTGGCGTAGATTTTCTGGTCAAAAATCAATAGGTACTCCCCATATTTACGCCTCTGAAGGGTCTGAAATGCAATCGATTATACCAAATTATAACCTACGTATCGTAGAAATTTAGAAATTATCAATAAAAAAACTTATTTAAATTTTTTTTTGATAGCCTGTATTTTGTAAACAGAAACATTTGCGAACCTAGGTTTATAGGATTTTTTTATTTATTTATTTTTTTATGTAGAATCGGCATTAGAACTCTGAACAACATTTTGCAATACACTATATAGCGCAAGGTCAAGCCGATCTCTGTGGCACTCCTACTGTATTACTGTAACAGATAAACGTAGTTAGGACATCAGATCTCGGGGTTAGTTCCGCTATCGCTATTTTTCTCCATAATGAAACGTTTCGGATTCGTGACAACAAAATAACGAAATCAAAAGATAATTTTCAAGAGACAACATTCCACATGAATGAAAGAAATCCCTCCTTTATATATTCGAGCTTTATGCAACCAAAATAACCGGAAAATTAGGAGTTCCTCTTTCAGAGCCTCAGGATGTCATTTAATTAGAAAAAATGTAGCACTAAATATATTTCATTCTTATTATCTGAAAAGCCAACAGAGATCATTTAGCAGCCTAGCCTAGATCATTTCCTAACGAAAATATCTAGAATAATTAAAAAATGAATAACTTGTTCTACACCATTATTTTTGTTAAATAATATTTTCGCACAATCGTTCTGAAATGTGCACTTACTGCTATTGTTGATACATTCGGTAAGTTGAATATACAACACTGTGGTTTGTTTCAATAAAAATCAAAAAAATAATAGTGTTGTTTGAGTTCATAACAGCATTAATGCGGTAAGTAAAAATCAGTAATTATTTTCACCAACAAATAATGGGCTCATTTATTGTAAAAATTAAAGGTACAATTTGTACAATTCTTAAACATAATAGTTTTTCCCTCGTTTTTATCTATTACTTTTTCAGTAATTGAATTTTCTGTATTACTTATAAACTTCAGTAGTTCTGTCTTCAAACACTAGAATGGAGTCAAATTCATTGTTACTGCCGCTGCTGGTATGTAAAATCTTATCAGCAAACTCTATTTTCTTTGTTAAAGACTCTGAAATATATCCTTCAGCGACACCAAAAAACCAAAAATTACATTTTCTGTTAGTCAAATAATACATTAATGTTATCACTAAAACCTCCAGCCCCTATGACGTTTGCGTGGCATAGCATCAACTCCAGTATTTGCTAACAAAGTCGCCGACGTCCTTCTAAAAGCATGTCCAGTATAGGATTTTGGATCTTGCAGTTTTAAATATTTGGCAATTTTTTGTGGTATTTGTCCCAATGTATTTATACCCACAAGTTGATTTACACATTTTCCTTGTGAACTGAGTAGAAACATCGACGAGAGTTAGTCTCCTTAGGTCTTAAGTCCGTATATTTTCTCAAAATCGTCAAAAAAAGGACTTTTTCATTGACCTTGTCAGTGATTATGAAAATTCGACAAATATGTGTTTTGGTATCAGGCACTTTAACAATGACAACTGAACCTTCATCCGTAATGTCATCAACTGTCATATTCATAAGTTAATCACACCTAAGAGCCCCAGCGACTCCCATTATCATCACTGCTTTCATCATAATATAGGTTTCGTCGGGGGCTTCCAGCAGGAATTTGTTCATCTCTTCTCTGATAAATACCTATTTTTTCGCATGATGTCCAATATTTTTCTTCTTTAGAAATGCTACTAACTTCTTAAATTGCGATATATCGACACCATTATTTAAGTTGATCGTACTTTTAAGCATAGAGTACTCTGCCCATAACCTTCCCGGAGACTTCAATCTTAAATTTCTCTGAACAAAATAAGCCAGAAAAGTTTTTTCAGATATCTTCGCTTTCTTCTCATTCAACCATTTCCTGAAGGCATCATAGATTTTTTCATACCTCACCTTTCATTTTGTGGGAATTAATGACCCACAACCTATTTGATACGATTCTTCAATGTCCGAATCTACCTCTGAATTATCTTTATCAGCCATTATAAGCACAGTTTTGACAACAAAACACAAAATTTTTCAAACTTCAAATTGTTTTTTTGGTTTCCAACAAAATAAATTCAAAACACGCTAGATAGGCCACGCCATTTCAGCAATCGCAATCATTTTTTTAATTATTTTATTTGATAAATGCGATTGTGCGAAACACGTTATACACTATACGGTTGTTAAGTGGCTAACAGAATCGGAAAATAAATAATCTCGACTTCGTCTCGATTTTTCAAACTTTTCCTCGATTTTGTTATACTCCACTTACCAACCTAATAGTGTAATATACTATATGCTTATCTCAATTTTTTCTAAACTATAGAATTAACTTTATATGTTCATGCGGGAGAAATGGTAGTAGAGTAGTACATTATTAGTGTTATCACTAAAGTTTGTCATTTGTTTGCGAAGTCAGTAGTAGCAGCAAAGAATTTACAAATAACGTAACTGTGTTAATCATTAAAATACATAATCAGCTGAACAAAATAATATGGCGAAAAGGGTATTTAAAAAAAATAGTAGAGATCTCAACAAGACATGGATAAATGAAGAACATACAGTCTTTATAGTTTGGTAAGATTTAATTAGCACAACAGACGAGAAGCATTTTTAGATGGATTTTCTACTGGATTAATGCAATTAATAATTGCACATATCGGAAGTAAATGCGGATTTTTTATTAATGGTTTGCATGTGTTCAAGTTGCTATGAACAGGAGATTACTATAACGATATGAGCAATGAGATATTTGAAAAATTATTTCCATCTATTTCGCCTCACATCGAAACTGGTACAGTGCAGAGAAAACGAAAACTCATGAAATGTTCAAAGGAAAATATATTGAATATAATGACACGATGTTAAATTACAATTATTACCAATTGCACAAAAAGAAAAATTCAGATGCATGAAATAAGTTGATGATATGATTAAAGCTTGCAGTGTTACAATTCTTCGAGTGCCTTCAAGTTGCACGAAATAACATAACTTTTAAATTAGCCAATATAATGGTTATTTATGCAGTAAGCGGAATATAGAAATTATTACCGTACGTATGTTAAATTAATATAATCACATAAATGCGGTAATAATGTAGTATCATTGACTTTTTTAGTTAAAAAGTCAATGGTAGTATCCAACTTATTGCGTACGACGTTTCATATTAATTATTAATAACACCGTTAGTTGTATCGAGATTATTAATGATCATATTAATTAGTTATGCATAATTTATATCCTACTATAAACGACATAATGTAAAATTTATCTGTTGAAGACACCGTACCGTAGTAACAGGCATAAGCATAGATTTGATTTTCCGGGTTGCTGTGCTGTGACATCGGTAACTGGTAGCTGCCAGAAACTGAGTTAAAATGCACATCTCTAGCAGTAGCCGGGATTCCTTTACCTGCCCTTGCTGTTCTCGGGCTAGGTTATGTGGGGACAGACTCGCTATCCGTGTCACACAATCAATGACTAATAGCTGGGCCACGCCTTCGCGGCTACTCAGCCGTGACGGGGTGTGCGTCATTGCTGATATCGATCTTGAGGCTCCGGCCATTGCCTGTTTGCGCAGGTGCAGAGGCGCGCGCAGCAGGATCGACATTACTAGACCCCAATCAGGCGGCGAAGCTTTTGCAGAGTCACCACTGAAGATGCCGACAGTGAAGAGCGGCGAAACGTTTGGAAGCATGGGATGCGACCAGTTACAGCGGCGGCTACGGAACGCCTCGGAGGACCACCATTATCCGAGGAACGGTTCCGACAGTAGCAGTCGCAATATCAACAATAGGAACCGAAATCAATATATGGACGGGCCCAGAGACACCGATAGCGGGTCTGTCCCCACAGAGCCTATCCCGAGAACAACCAGGGCAGGTTAACATGCATTTTAACTCTGTTTTTGGAAGCTACCAGTTACCGACGTCACGGCACAACAACCCGGAAAATCACTATGTATCAAATGATAGCACTGGCCGTGAAAGCCTAAAAACCACCATAAGCATAGATGACATTGAATATTGAATTATTTGTCGTAATTATTGTGTAAATCTAAATATGAGTTCAAGCGATGATTTGCCATCAGATATTGAGAAAGGAGCTTCCACTGCTGTTTCGAATCTCATGCCAGAGAAATCATGGAAGAAATACGAACAACCATTTGATCTCTATGAAAAATGGCGTACAGAAAGAAGTTATTTGACATAACTAACTAGAAAGGATTGTTAGTATATTTCAACGAATTAAGCAAAACACAAAAACCTTGATCTCATTGTTGCTATTACTCTTCTATAAGAACATAAATTTCACTCAAGAAGGACGTCTAAATCAAAAAATATTTAAATTTGATTGCATTCCTGATGCGAAAATCAGAAGGGTACAAACCTAAAACGTTGTAGGTATTAACAAAGAAGGAAATATCTGATATGCTGCGTACAATGATGAATTTCTCTTCATAAAGGTAGTCATATTACATATAAGTTTTTGAATAAAAAGTTTTATGCCAATATTTATTTCATATTATTTTAATTATTGGTTTGGCTGGCGCAAGTCGGTGGAATGAACTCACAAATCTGCTTGTAGAACATGTGAAAGATGAGGCACTATGCTTCCAAGTCATGATACAATACCAAAACAAAAGTGTCTAGAGAGTTATTGTGTCATGAAACATAATACCCCAAACTGAACTGAAAACTGAGATCATGTTCGCTTCTTGCTTCGATATAAAGCTGATAAATGTACCAACAACCTATTGGTATAATTACTACGAGCGGCTATGAAAACTCTAAGCGAACATTTCCTTGGAAGTAGAAAATATTCCCTCCACTCTATTTTAATTTATAATTTGCTATTAATCGTGTTACTGCAGAAACACGGAACAGATAGAAGATACAAGAAGTGAAATTATAATAGCACCAGTCATCATAGCTTTACATAACAGCAGTGGTAGCATTAGTAACAGTGATAGTGATGGAGAGAATAGAAATTAGTGATTTTACTATTGCTTATAACAGTGTTATTTTTTTTATTGTATATTTCAGTATTGAGTGACGTCTGTCCATTAAGGAGTTTTAGTGATTTTGTGTCAACTTACAGTTGATGTATTGGTAGATCTGCTCGTAATAATCTTTGGAAACGACAGCAGCTCTACTGAGGAATATGGCAATTCTAGTGATGACAGTAATACTAACAGCTCGTGACTAGTAATGTATACGTTGTATAATAAGTGTAGTGTATAATAAGTAAGTTTTAATATGTGACCGTTATAGTGGTAGTGCTAGTAATGCATGTATAGTGTAGTGTATTACGAGTATAAGTATTAAAGTGTGATATCCGAGGAGTGCGCATCAGGTACGGTAGGTGTAAGTTATTGGTGGTGGACCATCGCCGTCCAAATTAACGGCATTCTACAGGGTTAACTATGATTAAGTACAAGAATTTTAACCACGTTCTCAGGGAGATCTAAAAGACAATAAAAAATTGCTTTCAGAATTCTAGCTCAATGTTTAAAAAATGCGGCAAAACCCTCTTTCCCTACGGAAAGCCGGCGCTTATGACAATCAATCATCGTCCGAGATGCCTAGATATGTCAACTACCGTGCAGCGTTATCAAATGTAGAAACGACGAAAATAAATATTTTTATTAATAATGATAATGCTTAAGTACCTGATAAATAAAAGTTAGTCCGGTTAGCTACAATATTTTGTATTCGTTGTTCGTTCTTTTGTTGCATACTGTCAAAACTACATTTTCGCTCCTTGCAGATTCGTCATAATTGTCCACTAACATATCCGACATAAAAACTTTATTTAATTACTATAAAACGTTTAAAATTAGTCACTAAATGCCTAAGATAACATAACCTAGAATACTGCATTGCTAGTTGCATACTCTCCAAACCTCAAAGAACATGCAAAGCTTAGTTTTATTCTAAGGGTCTAAGAAACATTTTTATAGAACACTGTAAACATCTTGGGATGTTATAGTTTAAAATATTACTAATTATTTTATGCAAACATCGTCGATTGCTGTTAATATTGTTGCTATTAGTATTAACAGCATTTAATTCCCCAACAACATAAGAAATTTAATAATTTAATAATTTATCGCTGTGAAGTGCAACTTACATGAATGGCCTACAGATGGCTGATGGCGTCTGCAGATGTCAAAAAATATTTCACACGGCACTCTGGTACTGTGATTAGTTTGAAATAATTTTTCAGTACTTGCTTTTCGCAAATTTAATTGTTCGCGTATTTTTTAGTGTATTTACGAACATGTCGTATTCAAATTTCTAGATGACGAATAAGGTGCTGATATATGGGAGTGTGACAGGTGCATATTATCGTGTGGCAGCGTAATACCAAAAACGTTTTCCGAGTACACAAAATATGCTGAATACTTTTTGAACCACACTGAACAACTGTTATAATGCCTTGGCGGTAAAAGTGTGGTAGTGTTTTTATGTATTTGTGTAAATTTGCGTGTATTTTTTTGTTATCCTTTGTGGTTTTTTCCGACGTAAGTAATTGACGGTCATGACCGCCGGACCAAGTAGATATCTCCCTTTAAACAAAAAAAAACGGTCGAGGGGAGGAGAGGTCTCTCCAGATATCAATCCTGGAAATAAATATTAGTAAAATAGGTGCTGCCTCCCTGTGCTACCATATCGTGTTTCTCATTAAATCATTAAATAATAATTTACATTTTGTAAATATTTTTTTTTCTTTCAATGCGGCGTAAACTGATACACGTGTCAACGCGATGACCTGCCACTATGTTTGACACCTTTGACTTTGGCCGAATATACCTAACCTCGCGGCTGACAGAAGGCCAGTGACGGCGATAAATAAGGATTTAATATAATTTTGAAAAAAATTTTTTTTTCGCTTTATAAATAGGTTTGGAAATTTTTTGATAGATGATTCCGTTAATTCTTATTTTTCCCTATCCCCTCTTAAAATATTTGTACTAAGTCATAGTTAATCCTGTATAATTGTGGAGAATATGACACGGATGTAAACTTTTTAAAGTAAACTATTAAATTTTACTCAACGTTAATTTATTTTTGGTAATTTTTTGTTCTATGAACTCTTCTGGAGTGGTACGTCTATGAAATGTTTTCCTCTCCAACCCCTATTTCCCTTATTTATTCTAAGTACTGTACTGTACTGTCACTCTCTACTATATTGCAACTCGTGTATAGTTATCACTATATTATTATCATCATTTTGTAATTGCCACTGACATAGTTTCCATAAGGTCAACGTCACCGATTTCCTGAATTGAATACAATAATTACACAGGATCCGCTTGCAGGAACTACGAAAGGACTCGTTTGCCGGTATCCGGTTAAAGCCCTTTTAATTAATTTCCAGCCGACCACAAAGTGCATCGCCGTTTTTGAGGAGGTTGCTGCAGAACGAATCCTGCCAGATGGAAATCCTATTGTGAGCTTCGGTGAGTTTAATACCTGGCAACTAGGAGCGAGCTTCGTTAAAACTGACTTCTGCTGCCTTGGGTGCACGCAAATTTGCACAGGTCGCTGGAAAAAGCGGAATAGTAAATACTAGGGCAAATCGAGCTACAAAGTAAAGGTGCGTTCTGGCAGGTTTTATCGGGGATGTGAATATTTTATTTTAATAAGAGCAGCTTTGTGTTTGTATGTGAACTGCAAATTTGCAATGTAAAATTTAGCGTTATAGAGGGAGTTCTATTTATACTTCGAAAATATTGAGATTTAAAAATAGTGGGGATAATTCATATAACTTTTTGGTTTGGCATTTAAAAATTATCAAACGTTTTATCCAGCTAGGGACAAAATATTAGACTCAAAGCCGGTTTTACAAGTAAAGAATACGCAGAGAATAAAACTATTCTCTAGGTAAGCTGAACAAAGGGATTTTTGGTGTCAGCAAGGCAATAGCATGTGTATGTGTCAAACAAATGAGTGAAGCAATTGCAACGCTGAGGCCTAGGTACATCACAATGCCTGATACCCCTGAAGAAAGAGTTAGTAATACAGATATTTTATGAAATTGCTCAGCTTTCTTGTGTGCAAAGTGCGATAGATTGTACAGACGGAAGGTTGCAGTCTCCAGATGAAGAAAATGTAGAACATTTTCGCAACAGAAAAGGTTATTTTTCATGGAATGTACAGGTGGTGTGCGATGCTAACTTACAGATACAAATACATTTTCAACAGTAGTTCTATTAAAGCAAATTTGAATCATGAGAATTGGGTGACTCAATTTTATTAGGAGATAGTGGCTACGCTAATACCAATTATTTATTAACACCATTACCAGAGGCAAAAGAGGAAAATTCTGTTATGCAATCAAGATTTCGAATGATTGGTATTTTTGGCTCTCGCTAGTTTTCCGAGGTAGATCACTTAACCATTACACTGAACAAATTGTACTTAAGGGAAGAAAATAAGTCACGTTAACATACTAGAAAATCCGTATGTAAACTAATTGGAACAAATCTGAACGGATTGTAGATAATCGACGACTAGTTTTGGTAATAGCACAATAATGTTCGATAAGTGATTTGAAATAGGGTTTTACAATAACATAAAATTTGGTATAGAAGTAATTCGAATGAATCTCAACTGATTCTAGGTAACCGACAACTAGTTTCTGTTAAGACACAACAACGCTTGGTAACTAACTTGAAATAGAGTTTAACAACAACACAGAATTTGGAAACTAGATATAGAATATCAATACGTGGTATCTACTAGCTCGACGTTGTGGCCGATAGTGTTATTAAATATTTGAGTACATAAAACTATAATGACGTAATTACTTTTTTCATTAAAATAGGATAGCGTTTCTTAAATATAGGGTATTAGTTAGAACAACTTTTCATAATTTTATCTTAAATCGGATGAATAAAGATACCCCAATTTGTTTACGAATGAATATCAACTGTGTCCTGAGACAAACGTGTAAATGTTTCATTTTCAGTTGCAGTGGCGTGGATGTCGGAGTTTCAGGGGTAGAATTGAAGAAGGAAATATATTAGTGAAAATTTATTAAATATTTGAACGGCTTTGTGAACTCCGCGGGTGATACACAAAAGAGTACTTGTTGAATATCAATTGGATTTTTTGAGAAAAATGAAGAAATTTTACAGAACGCATGAATATTTTGATGAAGTAAACGATAGACTTACTGGAGCATACTCATGTTTGAATTTAAAATTATGTACAGTTACATCATAATGAAACCTAAAAATGGATTATATTGCTTGATACAGGCGTTTACCGTACAAACGTCTCGTAGCCAGAAAGCTTTTGCCAAGATTCGCCATGTCATGCAGCTGGTCATGGTTGCTATAAATTGCTCCATTTTTGTTTATGTACAATCACAAATATCAAGCGATCACTAGAGAAAAGGGAAACGCACTACCCCACAATACTACTATGAGGACTAATAACAGTTTTTTAGATTAACAGCAGCAGGTGATAGATTACAATATTGTCGTATATTACAGTTGTAAGGATTTTTTGGGAAACATTCAGTTGCGTACTTCATTAATACTTACTTTTCCTTAATTGTACCTTAGTTTGTAATACCATTATACAACTTTGCATTTTATTGCAGTTGTAGTTGTAGAAAAACTATTCGTTTAACACATTTTTTCCATAAGATTTTTTTTGTTGCTTTTGGTCGGATATACAAATTCCTTCAGTATGGACATTTATATTCCAGACACCCTGTATATTGTAGATGGTTTTTCTTGATGTAATTAACGTTAATTGCCGACTTGCAAAAATGCCTTAAACTGCATCCCTCAGTTGGAAAAATATTTAATTTTTTTTTTGTATATTATCTCTCACAATTTTGTTCAGTTAACATTTTTTACGTAAATTCTGCCTTCTCTATTGAATAAGCATTTTTAAAAGTGCAGAATAAAATTATAGAATGCAATTAACTTTACGTTATATTAAGTAAAGTATGAGAGAAGGGTAATTTACCTACCAATCTTAATAAATTGCGAATCACCACTGTCTTGGTGCGAAATGTCGACTCAAATATCTACTTTTACTGTCGTATTGGGTATGTGGCTTTACAGTTACTAGAAAAATAGTTTAATGCTACAAAATACCTATATGTGATTCCGTACTTCGGAATGAAATGTTTTTTTTTCCACAAAAAATAAACGTTTGATATTTTGTTTCCACTTTTGTTACAAGTTTGTTTGTGTATAGCGATTGTACGGGGACAAAACCCGCTAAAAATAAAACCAATTCGATTATACATCATATCGTATCTGCGAAATTCCGTTCCAATACACATTCGCGTTACTTTGATATAGGTGGAATTGAGAATCCGCACAGATTTGCGTCTCATCGACTTTGAAATACACACATTTCGAATACGGCAGGAATTGGGATTGTGCTCAGAATATATTATTTAAATGAACATGGACGCGGTATGTATTTTATAGTTTTATTTTTTCGTCTTTATCCGGAGCTTAACAAATCTCTTATGAGAGGAGTGGGTGGATTTTTAGACCCAGCCAGTGCAGCATTTCTGCAATGAAGTTATTACCACCAAAAATATATTAATTTTAACCATATTAAACGTTGATTGTAGTAAAGATGAACGGTTTTCTTACCACGAAATAGTAAAACTTTTGTCTTTAGGTACCGAAATGAACAAAAGTATACGCAAAAATAAAATTCTTCATGTCTCTTTTAGGTATTTATTATTACTATGTCAATTTTCCTGCAATAAATAATACCTAAGTTATAAACAGCGTTTGAAAGACATCCTTTTGTTGCTATATTAACAGCATAGTTTAGCAATTAAATTAAAAATTTACCTAAATAATGAATAATATGCACATGTTGAAAAAAAATATATACAGGGTGTTCAGTAAAGAATGGGCCAAACTTCATATGTAGATAGTTTGGATAAAAATAAACTGAATTAACTCAACTTACCTTCATCCAAAAGTTGATACTAACGGAGCTACAGGGTGTCAAAGTTGAAAAAGTAAATCACATTTTCTTTATTATGTTTCGATCGCATCGACCATATTTTATGAAATTTTGTATAGGGGGGTTTCATGGGACTAGAAATTTTAATATGTCGACGATTTTGGTGTATCTGCTAGAGGGTTTCACCAACGATGGTTTGGGCCCTTTTAAATCGCTACGACTTTTTTGTGCCACACTGTATCTCATTTTGGACTGGACATATTTTCTTCCCTATCTTTTCTAGTTAAAAAAAGTACACCTTGTTGATGTCCCTAGAAGCAATGGTTTCTGAGAAAAACGCATCTAAATCTCATGATGCGTGCAATTTATCTAAAAGTAAAGTCAAATTGTTGCGTAATTAATGGGCCATACTGTAACAGCATAATACTGCGACCCAAATAAGTCGATTTACTTTAGGTTATCCTAAAAAAATCCAAAGCTCTTGCAATTCTCTTTCTCTTTACAGACTTTAAATTTTATAATTCCGCCCAATATGATTCTTTGATGCAAATCTTGTAGCGACGCTGGCTATGTTTTATAGATTTTACTTTTTAAGTAGGTAAAAAAAATCAAGGGGCGATAGATTCAGTGATCGTGGAGGCCACTCAATGCTGCCTCTTCTCCCAATCTAATTCGTTGGAAATCGTTGATTCAAATACTGACGGACAATTAACGCATAATGCGGAGGAGCACCGTCCTGTTGAATAATCAAATGATCTTCATCATACTCTGGAAAATTTTAATAATATACCAATAGTGGCAATTGCGACGATTTACCGTCCCGTTCAAGAAAAAATTGCATTTATCAGAAAAACAGATGTTAAAAAGGAATTGTGAATCGTTCCCTACTCGCTCACTCATTATTTCGCAAAGGCCAATGTAGTTTTACCTACCACTAGTGAATTTTTTCCCAGTGATCAAAAAATGAAAAACAGCAGCAGTTATTCAAAGAATTCGGTGATTTTCAACCTCTGACACCTGGATTGGTGATCTTCAAATTCTTGTCACATGGGAGCGAAACGTTCATTACATTTAAAAAAAAAAGTGCGAAGGCGGTAAAGAATTTACTTTTCTTAAAGCGAAGTTTAAATTTTGATTTCATGCTTACATGCCTCAAAAACGGCGTGTTTAACAACGGCAATCATTTTATTTACTTTTCCTTTAATGAAAGCAACTGCCATAATAAACTCGGATAAAAGGGTGTTTAAACTGAATCAACAAAGAGGGAATTAATAGGGAAATCGTTCTGTCTCGGATTATAAGTTCGTCAAAACCGTCCGGACGAGCCCTAAAGGAAATTTATGCGCAGGTAAAGAAAATTTTATTTCAACCGACAAGTCCAATTTAATCCCTCTCAATTTCATGGGATTGGGCACTTACTACGAGCCCTACCCTCTTCTGAAGTTGTAAAAGATTCGTTTACTTCGATAGAGGCGTCTTGATGCTACAAAAGATGTACGACAGAGTGAATTAGGGGCTTTTATTGCTTGTTGTAAATTGTAAAAAATAAATATTTATATTTACAAAGAAGGATGCCAAAAAATAAAGATGGTGGTAGAGACAAAGACAAATATTTTGCATCAAGTGACACTGAGCTATTTTTTTTTTTGAGAAACTTAAAATGCTGTAATTAGAACTTGCATACACTTCTTCGTATTTGAGAAATATGGCGAAATTTAAAATAACTTTACACTTAATTTTCTTCTAGCGGATAAAGAACTCATATGGATACTATCTTTTATGATACCTGGAGTTACTTAGATCAGAGACCTAGATGTGCTTTTTACTTCGAGTCTGAGCTTTACAGAACATATTAATAAATTAACAGCTAAATGTTCCAGAAGCTTGGGATTTGTTATTAGAAATTCACGTTCTTTTACCGACTGTCGTGTGTTACTTAGTTTATATCGCGCTTTTGTTCTTCCTAAGTCATAATACGCTAGAACAGTTTGGAGTCCACATTGTTTAAATGCTATCAATAAGCTGGAGAACATCCAGAGAAAATTTTGGAAATATATGTCTCTTAAACTAGATGGCTTTTACCTGGAAATTGGCACTGATAACAATATGTTGCTAAGGCGGCATGGCGTACATAGTCTTGAAAACAGGTCTGTTATGCACTCCCAAATCTTCCTTTTTAAGTTGATTAAGAATTTAATTGATTGTCCTACTTTATTAGAAACGTTAAGTTTTCATGTTCCTAGAGTGGACACGAGGAACGATGCGCTGTTTTACCTTAAGACACCAAGGACCAACTTACTCTCAAATTTCCCAATGTATGTCATGTGTAACACAAATAATACTTTATTTAAAAACAAAATTGACCTGTTTAACTCTTCAGTGGCTAATATTACATCAGTGTGTACGCAGTTTTTGTAGCTAACTTGAATTAACTTTCTTTTCATTTTTTGTGCTAATATTGTTTTTATTGTCATTTTGTATGTTTATAGTATAAAATGTGTATTTTTATCTGCTGTTCCGCCTGTAATTGGTACAGTGTACTGTAGGTTGGTCTAATCTAAAATAAAATAAAATGATGTTCTATGTTCCATAAGTGAACTTCATGTTCCATTGAAAAAGGTTTATGTGTTTCCAAGCTTAAGAGGTTACTTTTTGAGAAAAATGGCTGCTCATAGAATATACAAGAATTCTATGGATCTGGGATGTTCCAAGAAATTTAGTTATCTAAGGTCTCAATGTAAACTGTTGTCTAGGGAGTGCTATTTTAATTATGTGCGTTATTCTGAGAATTGTATTACACAAAATCAAAGTGAGAGCAACGCCATACCTGGTGCAATGTCATTATATGACAGTTTTGCTTCTAGCGGCGGCAAAATTGCTGATCTGTTCATATCCAAACTAAGGATTACCTCCTATTATATTCCAATTTCTAGTATTTACGAGCAACTCATAAAACCAAACACCACTAAATGACCTGGTTCCGATGGTATACACCGTTCTTCTTCAAGAGCTTTAGCTTCATTCTGCTCCGCCTTCTCTTCTACATTTTCAATAGATCTCTTGGTACAGGCGAAATTCCAGATTTTTAAAAGCTTTCCCTCATATATACATTCGGGTAACAAATCTGATATTAGAAATTATCGTCCTATATCAATTCTCAGCTCGATTCCTAAATTATTTTAAAGTGTCGTAACTAATTATCTCAGTTGCGATTGCTTCAGCATCATAAAGACTCATCAAATTGGGTTCTCAACAGGCCGGTCGACTGAGATGAACCTTGTCGCGATTGTGGTTCGGCTGTCGGAGGCTTTGAAGAGGGGAGGTTGATTCAGTTTATACGGATTTCTCAAAGGCTTTCGATAGAGTGAACAATAAACTCCTGCTAGGTACTTACACTTAGATCTTATGGTATGTATGGCCTTGTATTAAGATGGCTTGGTAGTTATCTAGCGAGTAGGTACTCTTGACTCCCACCTTAGATCCCATACACACATTACATTCATCTGTCGCAAAACAATGAACATGCTGGACTTTATTAAAGGACTAACTAGTGACTTTACCAACGTCATAGACGTTAAAACCTTATACTGTTCACTGGTTAGATATCATCTTGATTATTGTTCTTCTGTCTGGAGTCCGTATTATTTGACTTACAATGTAAGTATGTGGTTTAAAATCCTGAGCACTCTGTATACTGTGGCAACGAAAATTTGGTTGGAAGGGTTTTCTGGGATCCTGATCTAGAATTCTAATATGATTTCCCGATTTTAAGTTACATAAATTGTATCGTAGTTGGCCAGGGTTTCAAATTTTAGAGAACACCAGATATGTTCAAGATAGACTATTCGAAGACGTATCCAACAAAAAAAGTTTTTTGAAATTGGTCGCTCTGTAGGCATATTACAGGCTTGTTCCACTTTTAAGCGAGACACCCAAGTCATCCTGAGCACCCTATATACTGTGGCAACGAAAATTTGGTTGGTAGGATTTTCTGGAGTCCTGATCAAGAATTCGTGGAAATTTTTCCAATCAAAAATCTCCATTATGATTTTCCAATTTCAAGTCACATAAATTGTATCGTAGACGGCCACGGTTTCGCATTTTAAAGAACACCAGTTTTTATATATTTTTAGGTATTAATAATATTGTGTGAAACTAACTTCATTGATAGGAATTGTAGGAGATTTGATTAGCATAAAATACCTTTCTAATACAGTAAAAAAAAAGTTTATTGAAATCGGTCGAACGGTAGGTATGTTACGGGCTTGTTCCACTTTTAAGCGGGACACCCTGTATATATATTTCTTATAAGTTTCAGTTTTATAATGACTACGTTTATATTGAGCAGTTCTTGCACATACCATCATTCGAAGTTGGTAGAAAGCGCAAGGACATGATTCTCTTGTTTAAGATTATTAATGGCAGATACGACAGTCCTCAGCTTCTTTCGAAAATGAACTTACTTGTTCAGTCATACCTCACCTGATCAATACAAACATATTATGTGTCTTTCCACATATATAACTATGCTTTTAACACATTTGTCCCCAGAACACTTTGATTAGCTAATATGTTAACTCATTTTGAATTGTTTGACTTGTTTGTCTCTCAATAGATTTAAAACAAAACTGCTTAAAATTGACATTTTATAGATATTTATCTTTAATTTTTGTCTTATACTAATTTTTGTGTCCGGTCTGATGTTATATACTTTTTGTATTTTTTTTTCTGTGTCGTTGTTTTCATTTTATTTTTACTTTACTACTTTATTTCTAGGGTGGATCCTACATGTTTAACATTTTTCTATGTCTTCTTATACCATTATATTGTTTATTATTTTTACTGAATTGGGCTTGGCCGTAATAAATAAATAAATAAATTTCAAGGATCTTAAGCAAATTATGCACACCATTTTTCTACAGTATTTTTGAATCACCTCGTATAATATAACAATATTCTACATTTCTACGATATGCGCTAGAATTTAGAAATACAAAAGTTTCCTTTAATGCTGTCGTGGCACTTTACTGGTTCTAAAATTCGCTTATCCAATTATTTACCCGCTGTATAATTAAGGTAACGATAATTGCCCTTATTTGCACCTCTTAGGGGAAGCAGCGCTGGATTGTGGCATGTTATGCCTTTCGTTTCAATTAACGACTGCGGTATTATCAAAGATGGGATGTTATCGTTCTCCTACTCACCTTTTGTCTGCAAAAAGATATACAAAAACCGAGTAATTTAACAAGCGCTCTTTGAGAGACCCACTGGCATCCTGATGATGCGGTTTGCTCAAAGGGTAAAGGGATTATGCAGTCGTGCGTCGGGTAACGCCGGAAGTATATTCGCATTTCAAATATTTTCATTTTTATTTTCAAAAGATGAAGTTGGGGAGGGATGCGTTAGTTATTGCTGCGCGTATATTTTCCGCTCACTGACTATGATAAGGAGTACGAGCAAAATGTAACGTCATTTTCGAGAAGAATTTTCCTGGTATTTGTATTCATTCGGTATTCATATTTAATATTCTGCGAAGTGTGTTGAATTGTTGGGTGTGTACAAAGGTTTAGCTTAGAAAACTGGCAATATGTTAGACTGCCTTCCGTAAAAGTTGAAGGGAAGTAAGTGAGTAAGTATTTATTACTTCAAAAGAACATATAGGATGACATAGGAGAAACCAAGAGGAACATGATATTTACATATAAATTGTGAGCATAACATAAAAAGAAACAATAACAATACAAAAAAAAACGAATATAAAACATTAATTACAATTCTAGTACTCATCCATAGAGTAAAAACCGCGTTAAGGGTTCCTTTACTGCCCAACCAACGATATTTTATATAGAGGTATAATAGTATATTATGCAACGATCATGTAATGATGGTTATTAATACATGAGCATTAACCGGGATACGAAACGAGCCGAAGGCGAGTTTCGTATGGTTTATGCAAGTGTATTAATAACCATTATATAAGAGTTGCATACGCTATTTTTTCTACACCCGATAAATAATCAAAAATCATAAATTTTATATTTTTATTGAACACAATAGGTAACAGTAATTATTCATATGAACTGCATTTTCTGCTTTCTCCGATATGTGTGGAGGAGTCGATGGTAATTCTTCTACATCGCTGATATCAGACATTTTGATAAATTATCGAAGTTTAGCTAGGTATCTACGAAAATTTAATACGTACTGATTTTGACATCTAAAATAATTACATATAACCTAGGATAAACGTCAAATGCACAGCATGATTGATTAAAAATCTGTATCGTAATGGGTATCATTATGAAACGGATTATGGGCATATAAGTGCATTGTTATAATACGGGTGTAGAAAGCGCAAGGACATGATTCTCTTGTTTAAGATTATTAATGGCAGATACGACAGTCCTCAGCTTCTTTCGAAAATGAACTTCTGTCATACCTCACCTGATCAATACAAACATATTATGTGTCTTTCTACATATATAACTATGCTTTTAACACACTTTTCCCCAGAACACTTTGATTAGCTAATATGTTAACTCATTTTGAATTGTTTGACTTGTTTGTCTCTCAATAGATTTAAAACAGAACTGCTTAAAATTGACATTTTATAGATATTTATCTTTAATTTTTGTCTTATACTAATTTTTGTGTCCGGTCTAATGTTATATACTTTATGTATTGTTTTCATTTTATTTTTACTTTACTTTATTTCTAGGGTGGATCCTACATGTTTAACATTTTTCTGTCTTCTTATTACCATTATATTGTTTATTATTTTTACTGAATTGGGCTTGCCCGTAATAAATAAATAAATAAATTTCAAGGATCTTAAGCAAATTATGCACACTATCTACGAAAATTTAATACGTACTGATTTTGACATCTAAAATAATTACATATAACCTAGGATAAACGTCAAATGCACAGCATGCTTGATTGAAAAATTATGGGTTTCTATTGATTAAAAATCTGTATCGTAATGGGTATCATTATGAAACGGATTATAAAATCTGTATCGTAATGAAAAATCTGTATCGTAATGGGTATCATTATGAAACGGATTATGGGCATATAAGTGCATTGTTATAATACGGGTGTAGAAAAAGTTTATTGTCTATACAAAGTGTTTCCCGACTTATCTAAAAAAAAAAAATTGGGAATAGATGCGTTCTGAAAAATGGAGTCAATATCTTAGAAAAATAATTGTAAAATGCGTTAATAGTTTTCTAGTAAAGAATTATTGAAGTTGAAGTATTTTCAACCTTTACATCGCTGGGCTACTGTAGTCTCTAGGTTTAGTAGGTATTAACGTTTTTGTGATGCGTAGTGTCAAAAATGGCATACGTGTATAGCAACTCGGATTTGATGGATATCGTTTTAATTTATTGTGAAGTGAAAATGCTTTAGCAGAACCATTTTCCGGTAAACATGTACTGAATGCAGCCACTTTACCGCGCTGTGCAGTGAGTTCAAGTGTTGTGTAACGCGAACGTGACATGGGAAATTTGAAACCGAATCGTGGAAGATAGAGGTCCAAGGCGTCCACGGTATATTGCAGCAGTGTGGTGTATCATACACGAGGTTCCATTATATCCGTACCATATACAGCGTGGCCAAACATTAATATCAAGGAATTGGACGAGGAAAACCGATTCCATAGCCGCCACGATCTCCCGACTTTACATCATCTGGACTTCTTTTTATGGGGATTTAAAAAAATTAAGTGTATCGCATCGATTTGGACAGTACTGATGATTTACGCAAACGTACCATAGCTGCTGCCAATAACTTACAAGTTTAAAACGGGCAGAAAGCAGAAACATTTGTGTTAGTTTGTAGAAGCTGTGTAAGACGGGCTAAAATTTTATTAATTAAAACCACAAATTAATTATATTAATAATTAAAAACAATAGCGGCAAAAGCAGTTTACTTTGCTGTATAAAATAGATGTTATAAAATGTTATTTATTTTATCCTTGGGACTTTCTTTAAATTTTTTCTCCGGTCGCCGATTGCATGCTTTGTCGCCTTATCAGGTTTTACAGTGGACCAGTTTCCAGTACCGTATAGAAGCATATTATTAAATAATTTTTGAACTGCCCATTTTGATTTCTTTTTTTCAAAATTATATTTGTTGTTGAGAAAAATTGTTAGCGATATTATACGGTAGATTATTGGTTATTTATTGCCTAGGTCAATAGTACGAAATAACACACCATAATGTAATGTTATAACTGTAATGGAAAACTACTAGATACCTATGAATATGCATTTTTCATACTAAAACCGTGTTTTTGTACACATGAAATGTAATTCTGCAAGGTTATTGGACAGGGTGAACCTTAATTAAGTACAAATATTTTAACCAGCAATATAATTCACATAATTCAGTTTTTTTACAAAAAAATCAGAAATAAAAAGGTCAAATTTTAAATAAATTTCGTAATTTTTCAATAAAAAAACTTATTGAGGACCGCTGACTAAACCCTACATTCCGATATTTATGAGTCATAAGTATTGCAGATTGAACGCGTGGTATACAGCGTTGCCAGTGTTACACTAATGTCTTGTCTTCAAGAAGTTTAGGTAATTATTTACATTAGCAGTAATCTGTTCAGTTTTAATAAAAATATTCTTACCCCTTTAACGAGGGTGCTACACACCCAAAATTATAAATTGTAACCTCTATGCATACATTACATTAGGTTAAAGTTGCAATACCTTTAACTCACTGTCATCTTCATTTCATGACATCACATTTGTCAAAATAAATAGGCGTTATATTGCAACTTCAACCTAATGTAATGTACGTAAACATAAAGGTTAGGAATTAAGAAAAATCCAAAAACTTCACTCGACCGCACAAAAGTAATTCGTGTTCAGCACCCTTGAAAATAGCTAATTTTTTATTAAGATTGGAGAAGTTTCCGCTAATGGAAATAATAACCAAAATTTAACTCCAACTCTTTTTGCCTTACCAATAAAGTATGACTTATGTACAAACATGGCAACCTCACCTTGAAAGGATCACATGGTTTACTATGTTAGGTCAGTGCTCTGTTTTATTTGATCAGCGACGTTCAAAATGTGGGTTTAATAAAATAATATATCCGTAAATATTAGAAATTTTTAAAAATTACTATCAGTGGACTCATCTCTTTAACAAACTACACCTACAGTAAAAATACTTATTTAAAATATTGTAATTTTATATGAAAGATGTAAATGTACGTTATTCACATGACGATTCTTGTAATACAGTATGGACTTTGTTTTTTTACATTAATGTATGAGTGAACAACGCGTAAATTTACAATCATTTTTATCAGTGTGTGGTAAAAAATATTATTTTTATTTTATAATTATTTCCTTTATGAACAACAGAACAATTTAACATTGAACAAAACCAAAACAGGTGCGGTCTATAATTTGTTAACTAAATTACGGTATTGGCCACAATAATGGATTCTATTCAGTGTTAATACCCGAGGTAATACCCTAATACTTTAAATTCTGCAAACTACGTGTGAGTAATGGGGAACGCGATTTTTGATCGTGTTAAATTAATTTAATGAAAATTTAAATCCTTCCACAGAAATGCACCGGAACAGAATGCAATTAAGTGAAATTGTTGCGGTATGCGGGACGCACATTGAAATTTTAATTAGTGACCTCTTTTGCATATTCGTTAGAAGTTATTTTGAGGGCGCAGTGCAAATAATCACGCTTCAACACAGACTTATTTAATATTCTTGCTGAAAATAAATATTCGTTACGTACTTGTCAGTTATAACAGTATGCGCCAAAAGTATGGAATTCAATAAAAACGAAACAATTATTTTTTGGGAAACATCCAGGTCGATTTTTAATTTAAAATAATACATATTTTAGCGTAAAATGCGATTTTCAAATGTCATTTGTTTCGAGTAATGACGTCATCGATTTTTTTTAAATGGCAACACCATATTTTTTTCCTTGATTCTGAAAGATAGTTTAATTCTCTATCAGACAGTACTAAAATTTTGCCCTCTTACATAGGAAAGTTTTCGAGTAAATGACGATTGAATGTTAGAAAACGTAAATCAATTAAAATAAAGCAAAAACGTTATCAAGTTTAGTTTTTCGAATTCCATAGTTCTTTTATGGATCACGTAGGTGAAAATCTTTGCAAAGTGTCATTGTCACACCGACTTTCTAATAAGTATTGTAAGCGACATAGAAATTGTTATTCAATTTAAAGTATTATGGCACATTTAACTGTTACTCAAAGAATAGAAATTTTAATTCTTATCGGATGCGAGAATATGACTAGAACTCAGTAGAATTTAATGAAAAATATCCAGATCGCTCTATCAGCCAATCAACAGTCAGTAAGGTAGAGTCTAAATTTAGAGAAACTGGCAATGTTGTAAATATTCCAAAACCTGGACGTCCAAGCATTAATGAAAATCAGAAACAGAACATTTTGATAAGTATGGTGGATAATCCTCATAATTCTTCACGATTGGTTGCATTAAACAATGACACTAGTCAGAGCACGTATCTTGAGGAAGGAAAAATATCATCCCTACAAAATTCAACTTGTGCAGGAACTCAATGAAGATGATCCCGATCGCCGCTTACACTTTTGCGAAATTCTAATGGATTTATGTCAAGGAAATAGAAATTTGCACCGGCAAATACTTTTTTCAGACGAGGTCACATTTTGTCTGAATGGTACAGTAAACCGTCAAACTTGCAGATATTGGACTCGGAAAAATCCTCATTGGATGGCAGAGGCACATACCCAGCACCCTCAGAAATTAAATGTGTGGGATGGAATAGTTGACGACAGAATAGCAGGGCCTTTCTTCTTTTAAGGAACCCTTACAGGACAAAGATATTTAGAGTTTCTAGAAAATGACCTTGTTCCAGCCCTTGCAGTAATTTTTCCTATGCGCGCCCTGTACGAGAAATAATCGAACACCTCATTACTCGAAAACAAATGACATTTGAAAATCGCATTTTACGCTGAAATATGTATTTTTTAAATTAAAAATCGACCTGTTCGAGGATTTTTCCCAAAAAATAATTGTTTCGTTTTTATTGAAGTTATTCCATACTTTAGGCGCATACTGTATACAGTGGTGGATCGAGGCTTTTTGATGCATTTTTGGCAAATTGTTCGTCTTTCGCAACTTTGCTTTAATATAACATTAGTCGAGGAATTGAGTAAGTAATAAATAGTACCTCATTACTCAATGGTCGATGTCCACTCACCATTAAAGCACCCAACACAAAGATAAATACATGCAGCACATGTATTTTTTGTATAAAATGTTATGCTCCGCATGAAATACGCATGTGCCAGGCCAGAAGGTTGAATTTCTATTGGTAGAGACGCCTTGACGGATTTAGCTGTTCCATCTACCTCATTACCATGGGCGTGCGCGTGAAAAAATGTCGATATATCTTTCCACTAACTTAATTGTGATTGTAATTAATTTATTAGTGATTTTGTGTTTACGTTCTTAAGAATGGATAATAATTTAAGCTTTCAGCGTGTTTTCAAAATCTTTCATGCCCTAACCTAACACGTGAGGATTACCGGACGATAAAAAAAAGGATAAAAATATGATTGTGATGCAGTTGACCGTTATAGTGACAGTGCTAGTAACCGGTAGTGTACACTGTGTATGTAAAAAGTGCAGTGTATTACGTGTTATTATTAAGTGTGATATCCACTGAGTGCGCATCAGGCGGGACAAGTGCGTGATGGTACGCTATCACCGCGCCTTCTGAAAGGATTGCATATTAGATTCACTTAACACAAACTTATTTTTGATACGGGGAGGGGGGTTATTTGAGCCCCTTTCAAGCGACTCGCCTATGGAATCTTGTCCCCGACAACTCTCACTCATCTAAGTGCTGTGAATAAATTACTTTCTATTATTTTGGACGTTGGGTATAGATATAATTGCACTCCACCAAGGTATGGCGACTATGATGAGTAATATTAAGATAAATATAGTATTTTAAGTTTAAAATAAAATAGAATAAAATATTATTTTATGAAATTGATAAAAAATTAAAGTGGGACCTATTATAGCGGACACTTAAAGTTAAAAAAATACTTACTGTTACATCTCACGAATCCCTTAATACAATTGGAAGCCATACAATTGGAAGTCTCGTATACGTGAATGAAGATCTTTCAATTGGTACCTATAATTGTAGTTGTACTATATCGATTATTGGCGTAGAACTTTGTAGTGTCACCTCATTTTTATAAAAAAAAGTGCGCCACTGAGTTATTCCTTGAAAATATTAATAAATTGGTTTCCTTGTAATTTTTGATATTTGGCATGTTAAATGTGGCAATGTTATCGAATTAAAATATATTATTTTTTGTCAAAAAATTCTAAAGAATACGAGAACTAAAAATTAAATATTTGCTATTATAACAATAATTTTACACATCTCCATCTAAACGCTTCACCTATTATAATTAAAGTCTGTTTATTTTTAAAGTATAATGTTCAGGGTTATTCAGAACTTATCTATAAAAAAAATGTTTTAATGTACAGGGGGCTTATATTTTGTAAAAAAGAGCAGTTATTGTTGCCGTTATTGTTATTAATTATTAATAGACAGCAAAATTTTGGGCCCTTCTTACCCAGTTTCTATAAACTAAAGCAAATGTTTCTGCTTCGTATCCGTTTATAACTTGGAAGTTATTGGCAGCAGCTATGATAAGTTTGCGTAAATTATCAATAGTAAAAATAAGTCCAAATAATTTAAAGTCAGGAGATCATGGAGGCTATGGTACCGGTTCATCTCGTCCAATCCCTTGGTAATGCTTAGACACGCTGTACTTTGTACGGATATAATTGAGCCTCGTGCATGATGCGCCACATTGCTACAATAGGCCGTGGATACTCTGGACCTCGACGATTCGATTACAATTTTCCCGTGTTACGCCAGCGTTTTCACCACACTGGCACTCACTGCACACCGCTGTAAAAGTACCTACCTACATTTGGCACATGTTTATCGGGAAATTGTTCTGCTAAAGCATTTTCATTTTACTATAAATTAAATATTCATCAACTGCGACTTGCTATAGGTGTAAGCCATTTTTGATATTTGAAAAACTAATAAATATTTGCATCACAAAAAAGTTAATACGATAGGTAATCGGATATTTGAAATCATCTGGCTAGAGATTACAGTAGCCCAGCGATGTAGAGGTTGAAATTACTAGAACTTCAATATTTTTTTTCTCTAAAACTATAAGAGTTTTATAAATTTGTTTTACTATAATGACTCCAAATTCTTTTAGATAAGTTATGTATTTAATATGCTGGCCATCTTTAATATACTGGTCAACTTCATTTGTTACCAGTTTCCAACACATTTTTAATTCTTCTTTTGATATCGAAATATTTAGAAATCTTGTCCATACGATACTGAAGAGAAAATTGTTATTGTATTTAAAATTCATCTCCTAAGCTGAATTACAATGAATAATGAATATTCCACCGTGGAATCACCATGATTTATATTAGTTCAATGAGTTACCATTGCAGCCATGAAACGTCTAAAGTTTAGACACATACAAAGCATGTAGTTCAAACTACACTGTTTTGAGATATGTGCATAAATATTCGCTGGCCTAATGAAAACGACGCTTCATTTCCCACTTTTCTGGTAATTGCGTTTCCGGTAAGTACACTTTGAGGCATCGACAGCTTCGGCGCAAACAAAAGAAGACGAGGGAGTCTCTGCCAAAGCAAGAAAGTTTTAACTTACTTTCAGCGACATTACTGCCGCCGCAGTACTTTATGTAATTCGATTTGCGCGTTACTTAAAGCGTTTCGGCAAATTGCAGCAGGATAATGAGTGAACCCATGGGACAATGTAAATCGTGAATGAAGTTTTTTTTGTCTTAGAAGGAAGTGTTCTAACTTAAAGAGATGTACTTATTGAACTATACTTCTTTTTTATTTTTTTTAACCACATTTCTGAAATTCTTCTCTTTTGAAAATAGGACGCGGAACAGTTTTTAAAAAATGATTTACAGGGTGGAAATACAGTTCCCCAACTAGGGATAATAGTATCGGATGAAAGTATCGAAACTGATATCATGTGACATTTCCATTTGGTAGTATCGAACCTTTCGATATTTTGGAAAAAATTATCGATACTGGGGAGTATTGATACTTGATACCTACTTATTTTATGTAGGTGCTATGGTGCCTAGCCAAACCCATGGATTAAATGCCAAATCTACCAAATTAACAACTAAATCATTAAACACTGGCAGCATTCAATCATAATCGTTTTATAAATGCATTAAATATAATATTTTAAACTAAAATAAAAATGAAATGGCAACAGTTATATTGTAGAATAAATATTTTATCTATATATCTTAAAATCCCAAGATTATCAAACAAATCCATATTGGCAACATTGAAATTAAATTTTAATTTTCAATACATTTTTGTATAAATGCTAAACAAATAATACGTATAATAACTATGACTTGAATATAATAAATAGGTATATGGAAAACTACTCCAATATTATTCCAGCTGTCATTATTTTATTATTAATGTCAAACCACCACTTGGAAGCAATCGAGAATGTTAACTTTGTTAATCTAGAGACTTTAAGAACTCCGAATATTGTTTTAATCGCAGAACAAACAGAATCATAAATTATTTTTTTATCAGATTTCAGCATGTATTGCTTTTTGTTTGTATTAATCAATATCGTAATTTATAGCGTTGAATCCGCCTAGAATTGATTCAAGTATCAATACCTCAATACCGTTCTTTCAAATTGAATATATTGATATTATCGAGGGTCAGTATCGATACCAAATTATCGATATTTTGGCCATTAACTATCGATACTTTGAAAGTATCGGTAGCATCCCTATCCGCAACTATACTTGCTGAGAGGATTGACACTCTCTCTGCGGGTATGGTAGAACGTTCGAACATTCGCTTGGATCAATGGGAGAGATTGATACCGGTCAGCGTTTGTCCATCACCCTAATTCATGAAGTTTTCTGGGTTGCACTGAATGGTGATTAGGGCCTACCAACGTAAGTTCCTGGGCGCAAATGCGGTTGGCATAATAATAATATGCCACCTCCTCTCCCGCACAAGTCTCTGACTTCTGGGCTATTCCTTGTGATTCGAATGAGGAGTATATATGATATTTATAATTTTCTTAGTTTTTTTTAATTTAATTAAATATGTCGCCGATGTTTTAAAATAGGTGTTGTTTGACTTGAAAAATTTATTATTTCCAGGTTTTATACATTTGGGCCGTGACAATTTTTTACAACTTTACCCCACATTTTTTTAAATAAAAAACCTTAAGCTTTTTCGTCATTGAGGCGGAATTCGCTAATATTCACGTGACTTTTGCAGTTTTTGATTTAAATTAGATATTAATGGCGGGAAAGTTTCAACTTTTAGTGAATTTCACAAAACACATCACATCACTATTTCCATTTTAATTTGGGATTCGGAAGTTTAACTTAACCTTCTAACAATGTACAGGGACAGTTTCACGATAAACATAATAAATAATATTGCAGTTGGCAAAATTTGGCTAAAAGTTGAGATTTTTCCTGTCATTAAATAATTTGCACGAATTTCGCGTCCATGAGGACAAGACTACAATTTTCCAAGTACAACAGTACCCACTATTAGAGGACTTTTCATTTATGACAAATATTTTAGATATTCAACATAATCTATCAAAAATTATTGAGCAAGAAATTTATTAAAAAAAAAATTGAAAGTAAAAACTTATGTAATACGTCTTCAGAGCATTAATTCATTGATTAATTTTATTATGTTTCACATGATTTTCTGAGCAAACCCACCAAAAAAACCTCGTGCTGTCAGCAAGAAGCAGCCCGAGAGCAGTCTGTCAGTGTTAAACAAGCCAGCAACAGTGAATCTTGACCTACTGTATTTAAATTAATAACCCTTTTTTCAATAATATATTCTTAACCGCAGTAATCACACGCCTACATTGGATTGGCTGTAATCGGTGCAGCTAAAAAGTTGACAGTTGAAATTCCCGTTCAAATGTTAACGGCAGAATAAGTCAAAGCTTGTTTGGATCCGTTTCTCTAGGCCGTCGAAAGTCCTCTGTTTAAGTTCTCTGTCTTCAGTCGCCATCTTCACGTTGTTCAGGAAGGTGCGTTTAGTTTATTGTTTGTGTCGCCAGTGTAGTTTTTCTTAACTAAATTTACTATTTACATAAATAAAAATGCGATTTAAATTGGGTGAAACTAAATTCCACAAACGCTGAGCATGCTATATGTATATGGTCCTGATGTGACAATGCTATTTCCCTTCATCACTCCAACGCGTCATCAGAAAATTTGTAGTGTACCAGGCCGTATTATCGATTTTTATGAGTTGATTTGCCATCTTTTTTAAGGACGAGGAAATTCTTTTTCGATTTTCTGTCTTTCTTCGGAATACGCGGTTAAAATTATAAAATACTGTTTTAATTTGTGATTTTTATGACAGATATGTAGTACTGGAGTGTATATATACCCTCGTATAACCACCCTGAATAATAGTGCATCCTTCATATATCTAGTAATGTCTCGGCTGACTTTATGATTTCAAATCCAAACGTTTTCCATCAGAATTCTGTCTAGAAACATTATTTTCCTGTATATTTCCTTTCATAGAACGTATACTTGATAAAATTTTATGATTTACGATATTTGCTATCGATAAACTGACATGTTCCATTTTCAATTCCAAGCAGCAGATGTTGAACGGTTGCACTGAATATCGTATAAGATATGCATACATTCGGATAAGTCATGTCTTTAATATTCGTGTCAAGAAAATGTATCGTAAAACACAAACACACATTGATTTTGTGATGCCTTCAAAGATTTCCAAGTTACATATTGTGTTGTTGGAAAAAAAATTATACAGTATTCTGTGTTTCATATTTGGGAATAGATACCTTTATAGATTCCGAGAAAGAAATTAGTGACCTTGTAATGTTTTCAGCTTACGCGTTGTGTGTTGTGTGCAGTGGAGATTCCGAATACTGAAATCCAATTTTAATAATAACGTTTTTGTGAGAGTGTTTACATGAGTTTTTCAAGTGCCAAAATGACTTACGTGTATAGCAGCTTATCAGCTTCTTTATTGTCACCGCTTGTGTCCCTAAACTCAGTATATGCTTGATGGCATTCCCATACTGATCTATTCATTATCTTATGGTTATGTAAGATCAATAGTGATTGCCTACTACCTGTGTAGATTCTGGTGGTATGTCTATGAGAAATTTCTTTCCCATTTCTGTATAGCAACCTGGAGTTGATATCGCGGTTATCGTTCTAATATGTGGTGAAGCAAGACAAAATGCATCAGCAGCTTCTCGTCTGTACGCAGGTAGACGTGTAGTCGTGTCAAATTAGCATGAATAATGTGAAAATAGACAACTTTTTGCGGAGAAGTCCGATTGAGTTGTGGTTTTCTGCAAAATGTTCAGGAAATTTTTTATAACAAAAGGTACATCTAACCTCTGTACGCTCGCAAATTTTTAATTGTTTATTTAACAAATGACTCATTTTTGCTGAACATATGGCAAATGTTACACACGATTCAACGAAAATGTCTGAAAAATGTTCTCGCGGTGGTTTTCGAGGTTCCTCTTCATCACTTTGGTGTTAGCTTTATTATTTATTGCTAAATTGTTGTAATTGGGCTAATTAACAAATTAAAAACTCCACCCCCGAAATCACTAGAGAACCGGAATTTTTTCCAGGATTTCTGGCTTATTAAGGCAAACCATCGGCACAAGATTTTTGCAAATATAATTGTTTATTGTTCGATTATTGCAACCTCGCTAATTAACAAATTGATAACTCTTCTCCCGGAATCGTTAGAAAATCGGATTTTTTTTTGCAATAATTCTGGGATCAGTTGAACAATAAACAATTATATTTGCAAAAATCTTGTGCCGATGGTTCGCCTTAAAAAGACAGAAATCCCCGAAAAAATTTGGGGTCTCTAGTGATTCCCGGAGTAGAGTTATTAATTTGTTAATTAGCCAGGTTGCAAAAATAGAAAAATAAACAATTTCGTGCAACAACCTTGTGCCAATGGTTCTCCCCATGATCCCAGAGTTATTGCAAAAAAATCTGGTTCTCTAACGATTCCGGGAGTAGAGTTATTAATTTGTTAGTTAGAGAGGTTGCAACAATCGAACAATAAACAATTATATTTGCAAAAATCTTGTGCCGATGGTTCGCCTTAAAAAGACAGAAATCCCGGAAAAAATTTCGGGTCTCTAGTGATTCCGGGAGTAGAGTTATTAATTTGTTAATTAGCCAGGTTGCAATAATTGAAAAATAAACAATTTCGTGCAACAACCTTGTGCCGATGGTTCTCTCCATGATCCCAGAGTTATTGCAAAAAAATCTGGTTCTCTAACGATTCCGAGAGTAGAGTTATTAATTTGTTAATTAGCGAGGTTGCAACAATCGAACAATAAACAATTATATTTGCAAAAATCTTGTGCCGATGGTTTGTCTTAATAAGCCAGAAATCCTGGAAAAAATTCCGGTTCTCTAGTGATTTCGGGGGTGGAGTTTTTAATTTGTTAATTAGCCCAGTTACAACAATTTAGCAATAAATAATAAAGCTAACACCAAAGTGATAAAGAGGGACCTCGAAAAACCCCGAGAGAACATTTTCCAAACATTTTCGTTGAATCGTGTGTGACATTTGCCATATGTTCAACAAAAATGAGTCATTTGTTAAATAAAAAATTTGCGAGCGTATAGAGGTTAGATGTACCTTTTGCTATAAAAAATTCGCTGAACATTTTGCAGAAAACCGCATCTCAATCGGACCTTTCCGCAAAAAGTTACAAGTGAAATGCTAATCTGACGCGACTAGTGTCCCTAATGCAGCTACCTTTACCGTGATAGTGCAACACGGGCGTGATATGAGAAGTTTGCAACCGAAACGTGGAAGAGATAGAGGTCCAGAGCGTCCACGGTGTATTGCAACACATCGCTCGGCAAATCAAGGAACGTCCCAATCAACAAAGTGGCATATCATACACAAGGCTCAATTATTTTCGTACTATGTACAACTTGTCTAAGCATTGATACTAAGGGATTATCCCTTACGAATTAGATTTTGTGAATGGTTGCTGTAACAAAATGCTCAAAATTCCAGATTTATAGCTGACGTGGACCATTGGTATTACCAAATCGAATGGATGGGGTTCAGTAGTGCCTTAATTAAGTTCAAGGGTTACGATGGATTTTACGAGGAGAACCGGTACCATGGCCGTCACGATCTTCTGACTTAAATCCTTTCGACTTCTTTTTGTGGGAATATTTAAAAAAGTGCATCGCACCGAAGTGGACACTAGTGTTGGTTTACACGAACGTATTATATAGCTGTTGCCAATAACTTACGAGTTCAAAACGGACAAAAACCAGAAACATTGGTGTTAGTGTGTATAAACTGGGTAAGACGGGTCCAAATGTGTTTATACGTCGGTGGATAAAATTTTGAATATTTGTTGTAACATTTGGTATGTCAAATTATTTTTTTCAATTAAAATCACAAATTAACATTATTAATTAATAATTACAATAGCGGTAAAAGCTGTTGAATTTACTGACATAACATAGATGTTATAAAATTTAATTTATTTCTTTCTTTGGGAAATTATTTCAATTTTATGCCCTTTAATTTCTTTATTACACTTTGTCCCCGTGCCGGTCACCGACTGCGTGCTTCGCCTTGCGCAAATTCAGGTTTTACAGTGGATCAGTTTCCACTGGCGTGCAGAAGTGTATTCTTAAATTATTTTCGAACCATCCTTTTTGATTTTGTTCAAGACGTATGTGTAAGAGTTTCACCCTCTACAGTGTTGTTTTAATCTAAAAAAAATAACTATGATGTGAACCATATATCTTTAAGCGTGTCAATAATTGAGGACTATAAATCTCTAAACTCTACATATAAATATAAAAAAAACATTAAATAGACATTGTCAATTTATCCTTAGCTGCAGAGTGTCTAAACGAAGGGGAACTTCTAAAGTTTTGTTATTCTTATCTCGATGAAAACGAGGAACATACATACACGGAAAAAAATGTGTCGCAAATATTCATGCGTTATAAGTAATAAATAAATATAAATATGTTTTTAATTTTGATCATTTACAAGTATAATTTAAATAACAATCATTTAGTCAGTGCCAGTTTAAATTTTCTTGGCATTTGGCTTGACATTTCTTAGACACTGATCTATTCTGTAACACTGATCGTTACTATTACCCATTTGTTAGGAAAAATGTGTGATTTATATTCAGATTCTGACGATATACCGAGCGATATCGAATAAGCGGCAAGAAATCCGTATGTTCACTGATTCCTGAAAAATCCAAAGGGGTATATATAACCTGGCTTATGAAAAATTGGAGAAATGGCGTGAACAGAAGAAAGTAAAGCACATCAATGAGAAACTACTATTGGCATATTTTGAAGGCAAGAAGAATTTGAAGGCTTCTACGCTAGGGACACAATACATATATATATATATATATAAAATATTCAATAGTTTGATAGCATTTTTGAAAAGGCTATCCGATGGATACCAAAAAGAAATCAACCGTTTTTTCAAAAGTAAATATTGATCATGACGAACATAAACGTTCAGATCGACGTCATATTTTCCTACACTTTTTTTGTACTTGTTGCATAAATAACTATTAATGGCTAAGGTAACTAATAATTGCTTCATTTAGTTGTCAGTTTACTAATTCGCATTTTTTGCTTTGGATTGTGTTGGTTGTGGGAATAGCCGCTGTATGTCGGAAGTCAGAATTAACATTTTACATGTTGAAGATGTTACAGATGAGAAGAGGTATTTTCGAGTAAATATTCCAAATACTAAAACTAGAGTAATTCGTGAATTTGTAACCACCCCGGGAGATATAGAAGGACTAAGCTTCGTTGACATTATCAGGAAGTATAGAAATCTATGCCCGGAAAATATTAAATACAATAGAAATTGTAAATGTGGTGTAGGAATTAATCCTTTTGGTAAGTTACCAGAGATGATTGCTCAAATGATTGGTTTGCCGAATTGTGCATTATTCACGGAGCACTGTTTCAGAAGATCTTCGGTCACTTTACTTGCAGATTCTGGGGCCAATATTTTAAAAATAAAACAACACGGCGGCTGGAAGTCAAATTCTGTTGCAGAAGAATATGTTGAAAATTCTATAGAAAATAAAAAAACAACTTCCAGTGATATTCTTGGAGAACTGAGTAATACCAATAACATATCACGGAATATTATTATTGCAAATTCAACAAATAAGATTTCTGCTGGAATTAGTTTCACTAATTGTACCAACTGCGTTGTGAATATTTATAATTAAATAATAATACTTAGTAAAGTGTTTTTTTATAAAATTACTGACTTAAATAAAAGTTACTTTATTATTTTTCTGTTGTATTTTGTTTAATTATTTTTTACAATTAGTGACAATGAACTTTTCGTAATCAGTTGCATAATTTTCATTATATAACTATTTATATAAAGTGGAACGTTTTGACACTTGTTTTGATAACAAAAGATTTTACTTTATATGTCAAAATTAGAAAAAATATTTAATGTAATTTTCTAGCTACAATATATTTTCTTGGTTGGTCTTTAAAATGTAGGGCTCTTAAGTTCGGTTTATTGTACATCAAATAACTCATCGGAACTAATGCTGGCCAACATAGCCATCCGGTCTTTTCCTGTTCCATTTATCTTTGAGAGGTATGAAAGGAATCATACGTCGCGTTTATATCAAGTTTGTAGGTAACTTTACTGCTTTGTGTTCAAGCTATACTGCACCACACCCCCGGCACTTTGAATGAAAGATTAACATTAGGAAACTAAGCAACAAGTATACTACAGAATGAGGATGAGAATAAAGTTGTATAAAATTACAGAGGAGCAGTGTTTAGTAACAAGGAAGTTTTGTATCTGATGAAAAACTGTTCATCAGATACAAGTCAGTTATATTTAAAATTACTGCTGATGGGGAACGATCCAATACAGTAATTATAAATACAATACAAACAAAAAAATTAATTAAGAAGAAAAAAGTGAAATATCACATAAGTAAAATACGACAAACACTAAAAGCAGATTTCAACAAACAAACAAAAATCACTAGTAGTAATTTCTTACAAATTTGTATAATTTCAGCACTTATAAAAAGAAAAATGCAATACATTAGTTTTTGTTACTCTTTTATCCTTAAGTATATATTTATATAGTCAGCATATAAAGGCTGAGGAACATTCAAAGAGCAAGCAACAATGGCTCAAGATTGGTTTCTGAGGAACCTCAGAGATAATTGGGAAACTACACGATGTGAAACCTCTGAAAATACATATTCCTAACAGAAAAATGTGAATATAAAAAAGAGAACATACGCAATGAAAACCATCAAAGTTTACGTAGTAATATGAATTATCATATACAGGGTATTTCTGAAATAAGTGCGTTCCTTCAAAGTGGTAGCAGAGAATGTGAAAATGGTAGTCCAGATAAAAAAAAATGTTTAACAAGAAATTGCTAATATGTCTGTGTTATGCAGAAAACACATGGCAATTTGAAGGATGTCGTTTTACCAGTGTGAACATTTAATAGTACATTATACTATAAGGGAGAGAAATGCGTTATTTTGGCAGAGGTGCAATTTGAAGCCCGGCTACAATGCACCGCGGACAAAATAGCATCTCTCCCGAATAGTATATACTATTTTTTCCACGGTCTCATTAACTTAAAAACACACATTTTGTCATTATGAAGTAAGTAACACCAGAATTATTGTATTCGGATTTGAGCATTTATTTAGTAGTCGTTGAGTTATTATCATAAATACAAAATAAACAAAAAGAATTGTCAAATTAAGGTGCTAGTTTGGTTTAGTTTAAAATTTGTTTAGTGCACAATGAATAATTGTGAGTCGGAAGAGATTGTGGAGGCTGCAAATATTGCATTAAGCAATTTGCTGCCTACGAAGTCAAGATCTTTATACGATATAGCCTACAATCGGTTCAAAAAGTGGTGCGCCGAGAAAATTGTTCAAGTATACAGCGAGAATGTTTTGTTGGCATACTTCACTGAAAATGCAAAGAATTACAAGTCTTCCACATTGTGGGCGCAATATTCTATGGTTAAGTCATGCTTGATAATTTACGACAAGATAGATATAAGCAAATTCCCCAAGCTGATCGCATTTTTGAAAAGAACCGGTGACGGATATCAAGCGAGAAAATCGAAAATATTGACAAAGGGTGAAATCGACTGTTTTCTATCAAGTGCAGATGACAAAGAATTCTTAACGATTAAGGTAAGATTACTTTTGTTGTTAGGTATTTCAATTATTAAGTATTTTGATTTTTTATAGGTTGGATTAATTCTGAGGATTGCCGGAGCTTGTCGAACTGATGAACTAGTCAATTTAACTGTAGATTATATTGAGGATGTAGGCTTGTAAAAATTCCAAACACTAACACAAAAATTCCACGAACCTTTCTGGTTACCGATGTGGGAAATATACTTGAATTGTTTCGAAAATACCTGTCCCTTCGTCCTCCCCACGTCAAGCATAAGCGCCTTTTTTGTGCTACAAAGCAGCAAAATGTAATTTGCAGCCAGTTGGCAAGAATACCATGGGAAAAATTCCGAGTGTAGTAGCTTCGTATTTAAAATTACCTGATGCTGCATGTTATACTGGTCACTGCTTACGAAGATCTTCAGCGAGATTACTGGCAGATGCTGGTGTGGATATCACGACAATAAAACGTCATGCTGGTTGGAAATCAGCGACAGTCGCTGAGGGTTATGTCGAGAACTTCATTGAAAATAAGACCAAAATTGCTAATCAGGTTTTAGTAGGTACCACTACTAGCGCAATCACAAAAACTGTTATCTTTTTTTGCATGAAAAACGTTGTCCATAATGTTCTCCCTTGGGAATAATCGACTACTTCTATTTTAATTTTGATGTCATAGAAACTGATTTCTATTCCCGACCGTGGAAAAATATGTTTTTGGGGTCTAGCAAATGACTGAAATTAGTTAAAAAATAATAACTGCATAAGTTGGAAACGGATTAAGACTATTTGACGCATGCATGATAATAAATAGTTAATTCATGAATATTCTCCCAACTTTGATTTTAATTTGTTCCTACAAATAAATTAACTGGTTAATTTTAAGAATTATTTTGTAGATTTTTTAATAATTTGGAGTGGAATTAAACCTCAATCAAATAAGTTTGCAGAGTGGTGTTGTATGGTTTTATTTATTCCTTTACAGAAAAAAACAAACTTGAAAATTTATAGGGTATTTTGCAAATATGCACAATGAAAGTCATATTAGAAGAATCTGAGGCATCCTAAACTGATTCAAATAGTGACCTATCCAGTGATGATAATTATCTTTTAAATGAATATTTTGCAGCTGACATAAATAAAGCACAAACAAAAGCAAATTCTTGCAAATCGGACAACTAATTTAGGTTATGTCTTCCTTTCGTTCCTGATCACTGAACTATTTCTGGTAATATTATATTGGGAACTATATGGCTTAGTAGAGATGTCATCATAGGTCAAACTTTTCAGCAACAGAAGATTGGTAAATAAATTCCATTCTTGATTCACTGCAGTAACAAACCTAATAGAAATAAACTACTTTCCATAAATCTATATTAGGTAATTCTATAAATATTGCTCAAATTTATTTGCGTGAGCTAACAAGCATGCTTCTAAGCAACGGTACTGAATATCGGTAACAATGGACGTTTGATATACACATTCGCATGATAACTGCTAATTGCTCTTATCCTCCTAGTTAATTTTCACGTCAGGAATACCTTGTAAATCAGTAATTGTTTACACATAATTTGAATTATATTTAAAAACAATTCTGTGAAAATTAAACAATAAATTTCGGTATATTGCTGCTATTAAATTTCTAATTGCAGGAAATACAGTTATATTATAGAGTTTCGATTAATTAAACTAATTTAATTCATTTTCAGTGTCAATAAACATGTCTGAAACAATAATATTATTGTATCGACGTATACGAATAAAATATTTAATTGTCTGAAAAATTAGTTCCATGGAAACTATCAATGGATAACAATGGTTAATATTTAGTTATTTTCATAAAGCTGATCCCTAATACATTAAAAATATATCGCATGCGCAAAGTTTGATCGTTCGCGGTGAAAAAAATTCTGACTAAAAATAAAGTAAACTAGTAAACTAAAGTCAAAATTTCGTGTTCGTGGAATACAATTATTTACCTTGGAACTTGTTCGTAACACGTTCGACAGATTCTGGAATCGGAACACATCGAATTCACAACGAACCTAATCTTATAAATAAAAAATGTAATTATTTAAAGTTTCAGAATGTTGCATTGAAAGCCTATATTAGTTGCTGTGTTCTAAAACTTTCTGTATATCAATACGAATATTTAAAAATATCCGTTTAAATACTTATGATGTGAAAAGAGGATATTTACTTTTATATTCCTCGTTGATAGTCTATTGACAGCTGTCAACTGTCAATTTTGCCAATCTGGCATGAGAATTGAATTCAGCTCCCTCAAAAGCCCAAACTCTCAATGTAAAAAGAGAATATTTACTTTTCTATTCTTCGTTGACAGTGTATTGACAGCTGTCAACGGTCAATTTGTCTAATCTGACATGAGGGTTGAATCCAGTGACCTCAAAAACATTACCCTATATATTAGAATAATTAAAATATGCTTTTGACATCTGTAAATAGTATTGAAAATGAATAGTTTTGCAACGGGTCAGGGGAGCTTTGGCAGCTCCGTAGCTGCCAAAATGTTCATTTTGGCACTATGTGCCCATAGAGACTTTTGTTCAGAATGGCAAAATCTACAATATATCAAAAATCCAGACAATTTGACAGAAACCCAATTTCCATAAGATTATTGCGGGGTTATATCCAATATACAGGAAGTCTCAGGTAATACTAGCATCCCTGAAAGGGGTAAAAATAAATGAGATTTACTGAAATATACCTAAATCTAATAAATCACCGTTTCCGAGATACAAGGTGTCAAACATGTCGAAATTTTTATTATATATTTTATTTACTTGGAAACCTTTTGTGATAAAACAGCAATAATTCTAGGTTGTAATGAGATATCTTTAGTCTAATTATTTAGTATGGTATATATTCCCCCTATCATGGCGTAGAAATCCTATGGCATTCTTCTTTTATTTAAAATAAAAATAGTACGCCACTGTCTTAATTATAAAAATGACGGAAGGTACTTTAAATTTTAATGATTTTGAACAAATAATTATTCTTTAAAATTGTCTTTAAACAATTATTTAGGTAATTATTCTTTAAAAATATCAGCATTTCGTAGTTTGTGCCTGGTGAGACCGATTATGCTTCAGTAACACAGGGTATCCCGAAATTAATGCACCGTAGGACAAGAGTAGATCCTGGCGACAAAATAATGCGATATAGCTAAACTTACTTTAGTCAAAAGTTGATAGTTAAAACGATAGTGTCAAAGTAAAGATTTTATTTTTGATATTTGTAAATATTTAAAAAAAAATGCAAATATTTGGATACATTTTGGAGGTCGAGAGTTTTTTGGGAGTGAGAAATTCAAATCTGTTTCTAATTTCGACGCTAGTAGTAGAGGGCGCCACTTAGCACACCATGCTTTTTTGAATGTCAGAACTTTTTTGCGGCTTAGTGTATACATCTGATTATTAAAACAATAGATTCTTCTATCTTCTTTATGTGAAAATGGTATACTTTGTAGAAGTCGTTAAAAGTAACCGTTTCGAAAAAATTCTAATTGAAGTATTCAATGCATCGAGATAAAATTGTTTTGGTTTCAAGTAAAGAGCCTTTTTCTGCTGAAAATACAAATGTTACGTGAAAAAGAGACTTGAAATGGTAAATTATGGCGATGTGCAAAATTTTAAGTGGATTTTCAAGTTTCCTTCAGCTTTTGATGCATCAACAAACTACGAAACGCAGAGGTATTTTAAATGAACAATTACTTGAACACAATGCATTTTAAAGAAAATTGCAATAAATAATTAATTGTTCAAAATAATAGAAACTTAAAGTATCTTACGTTTTTTTATAATTAAAACACCGGCGTACTATTTTTATTGTAAATAAAAGAAGAGTGTCGCAGAGTTTCTACTCCATTGATGATAATGGAGATTTTTAAACAAACTGAATAATTAGACCTAAGGTATCCCATTACAACCTAAAATTATTGCTGTTTGTCACGAAGGATTTTCAAGTAAATTTGGGTCATCATTTTGTTATTGGCAAAGAAACTGTGCAAACCGTAACCTAGCCAGAAGGTCTTGTGGCGTTAAAAAAATATTGTAAAGATATTATAAATTTTTGACATCTCAGAAATAGTGAACTTCTTCCAAGGATGCCAGATGCCTGAGCCATCCAATATAATGACAGAAAACGATCTAATCAATAAATTTTTAGGTACAAGAATCTTTCAAAATATGTATTTTTTTAAAATAAACTGTAGATGTTCTGCATAAATTCTGTTCTGTTCACTTTTGTTTATACGTATGTGAAAGTAAAATTTTATTTTTGATATTAGTTTTGTTTTACGAGTTTTATTTTTCGAAATTTCTGTACCTACAAAAACAAATTCGATCATTTGATGACGTGAAATACAGCGGCCTTAAAATATCTTAAAATAATTGAAAGACACGCTCACGCATTGATAAAATCCCACTAATTCAGTTATTGTCCTAAATGTATTCGGATTTATCTCCGCGAAAATACCTATTATGAAGACCCTTATTAGAACTGTTACATCAGTCAAATTAAGTGTTGTAATATGATTGGAAAATGTTGAGTTTCAAATTCAAAAAGTTATTAATGTTTTAATAGTATGATGATGTAAAAACGTTTCTTTCCAACAGCGTCATATTTTTTATATAAGTACCAATTAAAACATACCTATTTAATCATAGAAAAATCCATTTGTAATACTGTTATTTCGATTGTTTTAATTCCGAATCAAAATTTAAACGAATAGAATAAACCTTCGTCGCTAAAGGGTTTTAAAATTAATCGACATCACATCAAAGGGACACCGTAACACAGTTTCGTGTTAAAACTCCCCATACATCTGTAATTCCCTTTTATATTCGCCCTCATTTAACGTTAACCAAAGGGCAATCAATTCCGAATACAAATTGTGAATGACGACATGTCCCGGATGCTTTACTAATTTTAATTAACATTACCTACTTTTCCCAATGTGTGAATGGGCGCCTTGTTTACCTGAAACAAGAAAAAACATGTTATCAGTGGTATATTTGGATTTGTTTATTGCGTCCAAAGATAAACAAGATGAAATTTGTGTTTCATTTTCGTACTGACGCATTTTGTAATGGTTTGGAACATTAATAAACAATGTAATCAAACATACAGAATCAAAACATTTCAAAATGTAATAGTTATTTTCCTAACAAGTGCGGAAAGTGTCACTTTCCGCATGAATTAGGAACAAATTTTTTTCTACAAGCTCATGAAGATAAATGTAAAGTTTAATGTTCTTAAATCTGTATTAATACAGACGAAAATAAAGGTCACAAGGTAAAGATAACAAGAGTGAATACAAATATATTGGAATAAGAGAAGGATTATCTGCTTATTTATTATTAGTGATGTTAATTGTAAATGTAGAGTTAGACGCCTTATGTAAGTTAATTCCGGAAGTCATCATGTGGGTTGAAGTTAGCGCTCCGTGGAAGAAGATTGCTCTAGTAAGGGGAATAAATATTGGAAAGAAGTTTCTTCAGAAACAGGCGTCAAATCATGGCTGTTGATTACTGATGGTGCATCTATTCAAGTCGTTAATGAGTGTAAATTGCAGTTTGAAAATGAGTGTCTAAATGAAGAATTTTGCTGGACATTTCTTTTTTCCGATTTTTAGAGTCTTCTAAATACCCTTCAGCAACAAAAGGTGATTTCCACCCTCCTAGACGTTTAATATTTGTGATACCTTCTTCATAGTCGGCAATAAAAGTGGCCGAAGACCGCCTAAAACTATGACCCGTGTATAGTTCCGGATTTTGAAGATAAATAGGTTGTGTTTTCAGAGGGTATTTTTCCTACTAATCTGATGCCTACAGGTTGGGCAGCACATTTTCCATGTGCTGTATAAATAATCGGCGATGTGAAGTTTCTTTTAAACGTCAGCTTGTATATTTTCTGTATACTTATATTAAAAAATATCCTTTATTTCTTTACATATCATGAAGAATCTGACGGAATGATTTTTGGAGTCCTCGATACTGACAATTATCAGGTCTTGTATATCGTCAATGGTAGATGGATGGTTTCGTTATTTCCTCTCGTTTGCAACTTAATGATCAGGGGCGTATAACACAAGCACTACAATTGTAACAATTGTAGAATATTACTTGTTGAATTGTTAAAATTCTGTAACACACCGCAACCTGTAGCTACATGTGCCCAACTTGTAATTACGGAGAAATTTCTACACTTGTAGAGCTGTTCTGTAACTCAACGAGAACACTTGCAAGTTTGTGTTACCGATTTTATTACAATTGTAAAAGAATTTTGAAACTGAAACCATGGGTAGAATCTCCTACAAATGTTACTATAATAAATACGTTGCTCAACGCAGTCGTGCTAAAATATGCTCAAGTGAATCTAGTGAAGAAGAAAATGCCGAGAGAGTTGAATATCGTTTTAGAGACCGAACAGACTTTGTTTTCCTGTATGACGATGAGTGTGTAGAAAGATTTCGACTGATGAGTACAATTTAGAAATCTTCTTCAAGATCTTTCTCCATCCTTGAAAATAATAGTAATCGTTGGTAAAAGTTTTTAAAGACATTTATGCTTATACCATTAATTATTGCAGCATAATAATTAATTACTTTATTAGAATTCACGGAAATAAAACATTAATTTGAGTAATAATATGTACAGAGTGATGCATTTATCCTGTAAAATACGTTACCTCGGAAACGGTAGGATAAAATTATTTTCTGAAGTAATTTTATTTTTGGTATCCGTTGCTTAAAATATATGGACTAAAATAAACATATTATTTCAACACGAGGTGTCGAGACGGTGCAAATTTTGTGAACCAGCGACATATCAATTTTTATTTTTTAAGGTCTGTAAATTCCTAACATTTTTTTGTAAGTCCACAGAATAAGTTCTGCATCATTATATATTTATAAATTATTGAACAAAAATAGCAGTACTTACCATAGCACCTTTTTTCAAGTTTTGCCATAGTGTTTCCCTGGCATAGGTCCAATCTTTATCAACCGGCATTAGACAGATACTTTTGACAAGATTTGCCAGCTCTTTCCACTTTTCTACTGTATCGTATCGCTAAAAGCACCGAAAAGAATGCTTTTATTTGCTTTTACTTTTATTAAGAACTGCATTTTTCGTTCTCTGGTTATTATTCTGATGAAATTGTAACCTCGTGAAAACAAAACGAAAAAGAAAATAAATTTACCTCACTTTACAGACTTCTACATATTCTACAAGTCTTGTAGATTATTAGCTACGTTTGTACGACTTTTTCCTATTTCCTACAAGTGTCGCGGTGAAGTTTGTGTTATAGAATATCTAAGGACTTGTAACTACAAGTGAATTTCTTGCAAGTGCTACACTTGTATGGCTTGTGTTATAGGCCCCTGGTAAGTTTCATTGGATGTTACTCATGCATTTTTTACCTCTTCTTGACTAAACATTTTTGCTTTTTTCGGACGAAACCCAACATTCTGTCTTTTTATAAAGGCAATTCTTTTATGAAATTCGTCAATATCTAAATCTTTAATGTTTAACTTTACAAATACTTTTTATCATTGAATATCTGGACCATAACGTGTTTGCTTTCCAGGGTTTGACCATTTCCAAAAAATATGCCAAAAATGCTTCTTCTTGTTGATTTTGTCTTTTATCTTTCTTCTGACTTTACGGGTAACAAATTCAAATTTGCTTCATGGGCTGATGCTAAAATTTCTTTAGGAATTTCTTCATCGGATGAATTCATTGTTTTTATAAAATTGAAAACACAGATCAAAATTTACTGTAGATTGATATGTTAAGCAACGTCTGTCACATAAACAATCAGAACCAAATGTTATTTTTAATTGCTACAGCAACAATTATTAATATACAGGGTGTCCGTAAATGATGAGTAAAAAATTCAGGGGATAATTCTAGACCGAAAATAAATGCTGCCACTTTCTATAACATTTTTTCCAAAACTGATTATTAACGGAGTTACAGGGTGTTGACGTTAAAATCTTATTTTCGATATTTGTAAATAACTTCTTAAGAAATCCAAATATTTACATAGAATTTGTAAATCGGGGGTTTTTGGGGAAGAGAAATTTAAATATGTTTCTAATTTTGACGTCACTAGTAGAGGACGCCACTTATGGCACATCATGTTTATTTTAAATGACAGAACTTTTTTGCTACTTATTTTATCCATCTGACTATTGAAACACTCAATTCTCCTACCTGTTATATCGTTAGGAGTAACAGTTTTCGAAATAATCTTATTTGAAATATTCAGTGCACCGATTGAAAACTGTTATCGTTTCAGTTAAAGTGCCTTTTCTACTGAAAACACAGCAACTTGAAAAAGTTGTTCAGAACGGTAAATTATGGAAATGCTCAGAATTAAAAAAAAAAATCCGCCTGCTTTGATAAAATCTTTATGTTTTGTTGAAAAATAGTTCCATCAAATCTCGCCGATCTTCTTGAAATTTTGCAAGCCTCCATAATTTACGATTCTGAACAACTTTTTTAAGTAACATTTTGCTGTATTTTCAGCAGAAAAGGCACTTTACCTGAAACCAAAACAGTTTTTACTCGGTGCATTGAGCATTTCAAATAGGATTATTTCAATAATGGTTGCGCCTACAGTCTTCAGCAAGATATACCTTTTTCAAATGAAACAGGTAGGAGAATTGATTGTTTCGATAGTCAGATGGATACATTAAGATGCAAAAAAGTTCTGCCATTTAAAAGAAACATGGTGTGCCACAAGTGACGCCCTCTACTAGTGACGTCAACATTAGAAACATATTTGAATTTCTCGTCCGCAAAAACCCCCGATTTACGAAGTTTTATGTAAATATTTGGATTTGGACGTTATTTACAAATATCGAAAATAAAATTATAACTTTAACACCCTGTAACTAAAAATCAGTTTTGGAAAAAAATTTATAGAAAGAGGTAGCATTTATTTTCGGTCTAGAATGATCCCCTGAATTTTTTACTCATCATTTCCGGATACCCTATATATTAGGGTTATTCATAGGAAATTCTAATTTTATTATTTTTTTGTTTAAAAACAAATGCAAATTAGTGGATTATCAAACAAATTTTCTAACTTTATGTAAAAAGAACCTAAGACTCATATTTTGTCACCACCTACCTAAATTTTTATTCAAAATTATACTCACACCGTGCGGGAAAATGATACTTTCCCACCTAAAATGAGTGTGATAAAGACGCTAAATAAGCACGTTTGTAGAAAAAAATAAAGTTCTTTGAAAAGTACAAAAATCAAAACAAAAAGACGCCTCCATTTAAATAATGATGTGAAATAGTTTTTCGGCGTAAATGTACATTTAATTTTTTAATCGCGTACTCGTATCATACTCATTTTTCTCTTAAAATTAATGACTGAATCACCCTGTATACATTTCTGCTTTTCTCACAAGGGACTCTATATTTGTTGTTGTGTTTTTTAATTATCCATAACATTTTCTGTACAAGTGGGTTTGGTAATCTATCAAATATGTTTTGCAAGAAAAAATTCAACTCAAATCATTTTTTATAGGTAACCTCCCTCGACAAATTGAATGATATAACCACTCGCTTACGGCTTTAGGATTTTGATCACATTATTTGTATCTCTAGAGGTTCCCGGAACACAAATATGTTGTATCTATAGGCATTTTCGGGCAGTGTTGCTTTGATATATTATTATTGAATTTTCCTGATGGAAAATTTTTGTGATATGATAAGAAAATAAAGTGTGTAATTTAATAGAAGTTCCTATTGACGCTTTGATGACGAATTTGAAAATTGCGGTCAGTAAGACAGGGCCGTAGTTAGGGAGACGTGCGTGTAAGACGATAAAGAAAATTTGCTGGTCTCTATATGGACTTCAATAATTAATCATTTCCTAGACTTCGAGAAGAAGGTAACACCGCTCAAAAAATGCCATTCGTCCTACTTTAATTAATATATTGTCTGAAACTATTTATTTGTGGCATAATTTTAGTTTTTCTTTAGTTTTATTGGGTTTTTGCCACACTTCTGAAAAACAATAAAAATTAATTAAATAAGAGCTTGCGTCAAACGGAACAGTCAAGAGTTATTTTTGACCCTAAGTTTGCCTAACCAAAAAATATCATACTGAAAAAAACAGATAAGTAAAAAATAACAAAAATCACATCACTATCGCGCACTTCCGTATTATTGACGTTTCGAAAAACAATCTGTTTTCGTTTTCAAAATAGTAGTAAAAATACGTATGTCAAGTTTGACAGTTTAAAATTTGTTTATCTGCTTCCATAGAGATGTTAAATGATTTTTATTTTATTTTTACTCACTTCTTCTTGATATAACTGTAGCCAACAATGATCGGTGTTTACTGAACAGTTTGACACACACTTATCTCCGTTCAACAAAATAATCGCGGTCTCTTTTAATTTTCTTTTTGTCGCGTTATCTCCTTCTCTAAAATTTTGGCCGAACCCCATTGAATCACATGACCGTTTTCCCAAGCGTATACCTTGTGAATGCAGTAAACATTATGTTGGAGAAACGTCTCGGCCTATGAATGTTAGAGTTGAGGAACATAAAAATTATATAAAAAGACGGGAATTTGAAAAATCCAAAATTTGCGAACGCGCTTGGGAAAACGGTCATGTGATTCAATGGGGTTCGGCCAAAATTTTAGAAAAGGAAGATAACGCGACAAAAAGAAAATTAAAAGAGACCGCGATTATTTTGTTGAACGGAGATAAGTGTGTGTCAAACTGTCCAGTAAACATCAAACATTGTTGGCTACAGTTGTATCAAGAAGAAGTAAGTAAAAATAAAATAAAAATCATTTAACATCTCTATAGAAGCAGATAAACAAATTTTAAACTGTCAAACTTGACACACGTTTAATATTTTTACTACTATTTTGAAAACGAAAACAGATAGTTTTTCGAAACGTCAATAATACGGAAGTGTGCGATAGTGATGTGATTTTTGTTATTTTTTACTTATCTGCTTTTTTCAGTGGGAGATTTTTTGGTTAGGCAAACTTAGTTTCAAAAATAACCCTTGACTGTTCCGTTTGGCGCAAGGGCTCATTTAATTAATTTTTATTATTTTTCAGAAGTGTGGCAAAAACCCAACAAAGCTAAAGAAAAATCTTCAATTAGTGTTCGGCGTATAGTAGGTAATCCTCGTTTATCACCGAATTTTGTACGCGTATTGAACAGAGAAATGTTACATCCGTTTTATCCCCAAAATGTACAAGCGTTACATGCTGGAGATGCTCCCCCCAGTGATTAGAACTTTGTCGTTTCAACAACATGCACAAAATGATGATGATTAATTTCGTTTGTCATGTGGTATGATGAAACGTTTATTAGGTACGTCATAAATAATAATCATAATGTTTCGTATTTAAGCACAAATCATAATCACTGTTATAGCACCTATCATTTTTATTTATCAGGCTACTTTGGAATAATTATGAAATTCTTGTAACTTCAAAACAAAAACGATTCGGACCTATGTTCATATAAGAAGAAATGTTTGGATCATGAATTATTGCTTGCTAAATTAAGCTGTTATGGAATATCGTCAAATGAGCTGATTTGGTATAGGCAATATATAAGTAACAGTAAACAGCAAGTACAGTTAATTACAGATGGTGTTAAAACATATTCAAATTCTCTGTCACTTAATAGATGTGTCCCTCAAAGTTCCATATTGGGATCTTTATTATTTATTTTGTACACAACTGATTTAAATAAAGTTGTACAATCTAATATGTATTTATATGCTGATGATTGTCAAATTGTTGTTTTAGTTCTGATTTGCAGCATCTGGCAACGGATAAGTTGAATACTTACTTGAATAATATTCTCTCATGGTCAACTAAAAATGCGCTTCATATTTGATCCCCACGAAAACAACTGTACTTAACACGGATACAGAAAAACAAAAAAATAAATTATATATAGATAAATTAGTTCTAAATAATGTGCCTCTGCAGGTTCAAGATTCATTTAAAAGTCTTGGTTTTTCTATTGACAAAAACTTATCATTTTCTACACATGTAACAAATATAATAATATCAGCGCGTATTCGTTTAAAAAGTTTATATAAATATAAGTATGTATTAAATTCATCTATTAAATTAAACTTAACCGAGTCACTTGCTTTGTGGGTATTTGACTACTGTGATGTTGTTTATGGTCCTTACCTTAGTGAACATGATAAACAAAGAATTCAGATGGTGCAAAATTCTTGCGTGAGATTTGTAGCAAATGTAAAGAGACGGGAACACATTACGCCCTATTTAGAAATATATAGTTGGGACAGGGTGTATATTCGCAGAGATATTTATTTTTGTATGATTTACAAAATTATTAGCTCCAATCAACCATCATATTTGAAAAATAAGGTGGTATTTGGCGGGGATATACATTTCCGAGCAAATAAAGATAAATACCTTATGCATATTCCACCCCATTCTACCTCATTATTTAAGGGTTCATTCTCATATAATTCACCATATCTCTTTATTTTTATTTCTTTTTTATTGTGTTTATTATTTTACTTATATGTTAATTTCATATTTCTCTTTATGTAATATTTTGTATTATGCAGTGTTACTATACTATTAAGCAGTAATTCATTTTTCACTGAAGTTTAATATCTAGTAAACATTTTCAAGTTGGGCCAAAGCAGCCTATGGCTGAACCCCGCCTTCATAAAGACATTTTATTATTATTATAAATGTTTGACATTGATTGAACCAATTTTGTATAATTATATAAAAATGCATGGCCAACTATGCACTACGCAACATTAGTTTTGTCAATTTAACGTTTTTTGACAATTTCTAAAATGTAAAGTAGCAACTATTATAATGTGTTATTATGAAGGAAAAAAATAGTGTAATTGAATGGTATAAAAATGTACCGAATGTTTCATTTTAAAAAATTATAAGTACACCACTGAACTCTTCGTAAAAAAACTATATCAAAAGCAATTTTCACCATTCGATTTTTACGATCAATATTGGATGTTGCGAAAATGTTTAAATTTAGCTTTGAAATTTAAAAAATATTTTTTATAAATCGATCGCTTATCGACCTTAGCGAGATACGACATCTGGTACGTAGTAGATCGCAACGGAACGTCCTTTACCCCGTTGGTTACGGCTCTGGACTGGAATAAGGGCTGAGTATATTCAGTTCCATGCAGTCTAGCTATGTCCAAAGCCGGTCGTCAATAAATTTAAGTACGAACTCGCATCTGTTTCATTTTTTAGCAGCGCTGACATTATTTCACTGTTGACGGGTACAAACCCTTCTGCGATCTTGTTGTTTGTTTAAAAACTGTGGATTAACGTTCGAGCGAGTGATATATTGCCAAATCACGCCGAATATGGAGGAAATTAAAAAGCACGAACGCATGTATCATTCTAGTTTGAACAGCTTATCTTCAATACAAAAAATTGCATTGTTTGGCCTGTTTAGCTTGATGTTGGCCGTTCATATTTAGATTTACCGCATAGATAACAGCATTGGCAAGGGTGTTTTTCAACAGATAAAATATGATTCATGCAATTTGTCAGGTTTAGATCAAGTCTTATCCCTCATGTATTTTTTGCATTTACAATTCAAGCAGGATTAAGCGTTGTTGTTATACACATTATTCTGTCACAATTCTAGGAACTTTTCAGTTACATTTATATTTTCTCTGATTTATATATTTAATTCCATACATTTACTATTTAGTTATACAGGGTAATTTTCAATGTGGGGTATTAATTTTTACTGATGACAGCAGGCATTAAAATATATCATTTTACAAAAAATTGGCCTAATGAATGTTTTTCAATAACCGAGATGACTGAGTTTAACGTTACTACAACTTTTGAAGCCGACTTTATGTAACCTTAACCTGCCATAATAAGTCAATGATCAATGAGTCGTGCGCGCACAGTCTTTGGTGTAATCACCCTCCGTTTATAACTAACCTTAACCTTAAATAACAATGTAACACGTACGTAAACTAATGAATTCGGGAAGGGTGCGAAAAAGTAGCTATTAATAGTGGTAATGTATTTATAAAAGCTCAGTCCTGTAGTTCAAACGGTTCCTAAGATATTGAAAAAAAAAAACTAAAAAAAATTAAAGTTTTGTCACCGTGTATCTCGAAAACGAAAGCCTGGAGAGAAAAATGGAAAAGGAAAAAATGTTTCTTTTTTCAAGAGGAATTTACAGTTTTCTATTGCGACACTTTTTTAAGAACACCTTGTATAATCTTCCCATAAGGTCAACATTGACAAGTAAATTTTTGCGTCAATTTTCCTCTAACACTTGTAATGCTGGTACTTTGTCTCATGACAACAATGTATATACAAGTAAAGGTTACAAATAAAAAATGAATAAATAATGAAGGGTGTTGATGATTTTATGGCAAAAAATAAAGTTTGCCAAGTTGCAATTACGTTTTTATATTTTAATAAGTTTCACAATTAGAAGTCTATTGTGTCGTACAAAAGGCTATTTGCTTCTGAAAATGTACCCATAAAAATATACCCGACGTCAAGGGATTCCTTTTGAATGTTTTAATTATTTAGTACTTCTGTTGGGGATGTTATTTCCATATGTACTCGTAAATATATCATAATGGAAAAATTTCTGAATGAAATGACAATAGAAATTAAATTTTTTTATAATTCTGCTTTATAAAATTGTATGATTTTTGAACTTCTCGCGTTCTACAAATACCTTACTTAAAGCGTCACTAATTGTCTTATTTTATAACGTTTTGCTTGTAATGTGATTTCCCATTTAACAATATAAGTAATGTCGCCATTTTTGTTCGTAAATCGTATTGTCCTTGTACTTCCTCGCGTATTATGCGTGTACGCGAGTTTGAATGGCACCCACTGTCGTTCGAGTGATTGATAGTTGTCCCTGTCATAAAAATATTTCATAATCAAGATATTATTTCCGTTTACCAGTTACTGTTATACGCCATTGCCATAAAATTTATATATTATGTCGGCGTGGCATTAATGTTGAAAGCTCAGCGGCAATTCTCGTATTAATTTCCTAACCTATAAAATTATTTTTGTCAGAGTGGAACAAAGAGGAAATATGTTCATTAAATAGTATACATAAAATTAATATGTTCCATGCATGTTCGACATAGTTTATGAAAGGGTTAGGTGAATTTAGTCCAAAAGGGAGAATTTTATTTTTAGACTATTATTTCTATTTTAAAATAGATTTACAGTTTACGCGAAAGCGCGTCTTATATAAAGGTTTATTTAGGATTTTTATTATTATTTATTTAGAAGAAATGGTTTGGTAGACTATCTGCATATACTATGGAGAAATGTTTATGCCTAAGTCTTACAATTGTGTAGGTATCATCATAATTAAATCTACCATGGGTAAATTGGACGAATATGCCTTCGTATAGTATGTTCTGAATAGTAAAGGTAGTTAATCGATATTATCGAAAATTTATCGATATTACTATAATATACTACTACTATACTATACTACTATATATACTATACTATTTACTATACTATAGTCTGTTTAGAAATGAAAGAGAGTAATAAAAGCTTATTATGTATGCAAATCGTAAATAAATGTAGTACTGGTGCTTATATTCAATATTTTTATATTATGTATTATCGGTATAGATGAGGGATACTTTTAAAAAAACTTTGTGTGATCGAACCGTACTAAATTGTAGCAGGTAGCTAAAAATTAATCCCCGACAATCCATCTTTGTCTATGCCGCTTCAATTTTTCGGTCCATTTCTCTTATAAGTAAACAATATAAAAACAACATTTCAAAACTAGAGGCTACTTTAAGCATCATAACCGGGTTAAGAGGGTTTTTAGTAATTCAAATAAAATTATTCAATATTATTATCAAAATATTTATTTAAATTGAATGAATAGACTTTTATTCCACACAAAAATATATGTATTTTGAAAATTCAAATTATGGTGAGTAAATGTAATGTTGTATAAATGTTCAATAAAGAAAATAAAAAGTAGGTATATTAAAATTTATCCTCTGAATATTCTGATGAATTATCTTCATCTCCTAGATTGATAACGATAGGTTCCACAGTAATTCCAATTAAATGATTGAGTTTCCACATTTTCTCCTCTTCTTTTTGTACATGATGCATACATCTTTGCCAGTTATCTGCAGTTACTCGTTCCAAGGAATTTTTTAACAAAATTTTCACGTCACTTAATTTAAACGTCGTATTATTTCGCGTTACATCTCCTTTTACCGGCGCCCAGACTAATTCAATTGGGTTAAGTTCACAGTGATAAGGTGGTAACCGTAGTACCGTTATTGGGCGATTTTATTTTTTTTTGGTCTTTATTAAGATTGACAAGTGTCAAAAGTTCCTTTTTCACGATATTTGTTTCAAAAGAAATGTTTTTTCTGGATAACCATTGAATTATATCGGCTTTCCTCCAAGCAGTAGTAGGCGCCCTCTCACTTTGTCGTGAATGGTAACTGGCATTATCCATGACAATTACAGATCCCGGAGGAATAAGATCCAACATCTGTGTAAAATAAATACTCTTCGAAAACATCTGCGTTCATGTCTTCGTGATAGTCACCTGTATTTTTAGATTCAAATAAAACAAAACCGCCATCTACAAAACCACTGGCACTACCTATATGTGTCACTATTAATCTTCGCCCTTTACTTGAAGGTGCCTTGAACCCTGTTGAAAGTCCATCCAAAAATGCTTATCGAAAACTTTTTACATTTTTTTCTTGTCATACTTTTGTTACAGTATATCCCTCGTTGACCCAAATTTCGTCTAGTTAATAAATATTCCACCCTTCGTCACGGAATTTTCTAATTGATCTTAAGTAGGATCTTCGTCAACAAATAATTTCATCTTTATCGATAAGAACTGACTTCCTGTTCTGCTTTTCCCAGCAAAAATTCAACTCTCGTAAGACGGCCCATAATTTGCTTCTACTGATTTTTGGCAAATCGTTGTCCTCTGAAGAGAAAAGAGAAGCGACAACTTGTCGGTAGAGCACGCTGTTATATAAAAATTATTCATTATTTGAAGTTATTAAAAAGAATCACTACTATCAGAAGTGTCAGACGTGATAATTGGAGAGAGGAGACCTAATAGACTTCAAAACTTTGTTTTTCACACACAAATCGCACCATCTACTGGTAATGTTCCCTATAGTTTACAAATCCCGGAGACGAGTCTGTGGCTCTTTGAAATATGGTAACTTTTACCCTAAGGCTGGATGTGGATTGAATGCGTCTGTCAGTTTGTGTGCATTGTATGACCTGTAATGATTAGGGTTGGGAATATTTATCGATAATATCGATAAGAATACAGATAAAACATTATCGAATTATCGATAATTTATCTATATTATCGATAATTCGCTAATATCGGTTTATTTTATTTATAATACAATCGAGAGTTTCAAGCCGTTAGCGCCCATCCCTAATGCAACATATATAACTAAAAATTATTAGTGTATTATTATAATTCAGGTACAACACAAGACCATAGATGTGCATACGAAAAGTCTGAATTATCGTTTCACCAAATATGGACATTTATTTTCATGTAGGTAGGTATGTTTTTTATATTGTAATAGGTATAAATAGACAAATTTTTAAAATTATAGTGAAAGAAAAACGAAGTTGCAATGGAAGGTAAAAGTAAGGAAATAGAATATGAAAATAACAGTTTTTTTTTAAATTGAAGAGATATTTAAGTAGATGAGAGGTAAATGTTATAAAATGTCAAAAAATTAATTTGATTGATTGAAGGGAATGTAATATTTATTAAAAATATCTAAAGTAGATATAAGGGTGCATTAAAAACATAAAAAAGGCTAATCAAGGAAACGGGATAGCAGAAAGTCAGACAGAAATAAATAAAATATAGATTGGAAGGAAGCTTGTATGACAGAAGAGTATAAAAAAGTCTATAATAGGAGAAATAAGAAAATATCTATTGAAGATTGAAGTTAAAAATTGAAAATAGAACAGGAATAAGGAGTCCACCAGTTACCAAAAATAAATAAGAAATAAAGAAGACCAACTTAAGGATAAAAGGCATTAAACAATTAATATTAGGCAAGGTATTCAAATTCTATTTCTGATCATAGCATATCCGGAGAACATCATCATACAATATTAATTCCCGAATGACGGATTCACGAGAACGATTCAAGGAACAGTCACCAGACGGATTGACAAGAACGATATGAGGAGCAGTCACTAGAAGCTGAATTCAGAAGGAATTAGAAAAGGAGCGGACATCCATAAAAGGAAAGACACAAATTGAAGTGAGAGAGGGGCTAAATCTAATGAATAAGGACTTTAGAAGAAAATCGGTAATAAACTTTGTATTTCGTAGAATTTATTGTGATTAGAGTATAAGACAGAGCAGGGTTTAGGTGGAGTAGGAAAAATTCAATCAATCAAATTGTTAAACTTTTAAGAGGTTAAATAAAAGTAAATTAGTTAAAATTGAACATCTCATTCATAAACTGAAGTTATCAAAATTATTAGTAGTGTATATGAGTAGTTATAGATAGCTGCCGGTAGACCGTATATAAGCTATATTCGTGGAGAGGTTTGGCGCCCTCTCTGCGGGTATGGTAGGGTGGAAGAATGTTGGCTTGGGTCAATGTGAGAGATTGATACCGGTTGATATTTGACTACCCCCCTAATTACTGAGGTTTTCCAGGTTTCCCTCATTCCTGCACTGAATAGTGGTTAGGGCCTACCAACGTAAGTCGTTCCTGGGCGGAAATGCGGCCTGCTTAATAATAATATGCCACCCCCTCTCCCGCACAAGTCTGCTAAAATCATATAAGAGTGAATTTCCAAATTTATTATTAATTAAAATTAGTGGACCTAGGCATAAGACCTATAAAATAAATTTTATATATTTAATCATCAGAAAGGCGCAGATAAAAGCTAGCTCGGGTATGTAAAGATATAATTTATGTTATTAACTTCAAAAATTTTCAAATTTAAATTTAAATTTTTAAAGATCTACACAAATTATCATACTAAAAGACACAAAAGACAATACAATAAAAAAATAAAATATAACAAAATATATATTCTTGCAACAGATTTGCTACGTTTTTATATCGCTTTAAGGGGTAAAACTGAGTTTATTGAAATAACAAAAAATATATATTTTATTCAATAAATTAACAATAAAAAATAACAGAACAAACTAAAAACGAAAGCAGTCTTCTGCAGAATGTGCGGTATAACGTATAACCTCACTCAATGTCAATCTTTCTTAAAATTACCGACGTTTCGATATCTTTAGCGCTTTCTTCAAGGCTACAATTAAAACACATAGGAAAATTACCCATTGTAAGACAACAGAAAAAAAAATAAACAAAAACATTATTACATATTATGTAACATTGCCTAACCGAAGAACCTGCCACGCAAGAAAATTAACATTGCAATAATGACATAACGTTCCCGTAAAATTATTTTTTCCACTTTGGAAGTCATTATCACCACACAAAGTACAAACAAAAATTTCTCCAAATACCAACAACAATCCATCATATATGGATGACACAAATATTTGATATACAGTGATTTCCAGATTGTTAACTTTTTTGTTCTCGGACTGGGCTCTGTCGGACAACACTCGCTATAGGTATCTCTATTGATTTCGGCTCCTGTTGGTATTGCGATTCCTACGGTCGGAACCGTTTCTCAGATAATGAAGGTGTCCCGTAGTCGTCTCTGTATCTGTTTGCGAAGCGTTTGTGGAGTTACCATTAAAAATGCCGACAATGAAGAGCGGCGAAATGTTTAGAAGCACGGAATGCGACCAGTACAAAATGTAATGTCATCGAAAAATATTTTACTCGATAGCTAGTACAATTTTCCAGGCTAACATTGGCGCCTTCGCCAAAAGTGTAAAAAATATCGTCTACAACATTGGCCCCCAAACTTTGTTTGTCTCCTAGATCACGTGCCATTTTTTTTTGTTTTGGTGGACCCCCCATGTCTAATATTATATATTAAACTGCGTGATAATAAAGTAATTGTTTAGTATGAAATTAATAATAATTCTTAAACAGTTTGATGTTTGATAAATATGTGTATAAGAAAATACTAACAAAAATTTCGATAACGAAAGTATAACACTCAATTAATATTAATTAAAATTGAAAGCAATTCAGTTTTTGGTTTCACCTGTCGAGAGAGGAGAGGAGATTATCCCCCATTATTGAGCTCGAATTTTTCCACGATTAAAGCATGGAGTCACTTTTTTGAGTTTTTATATAAAATAGAACAACATAATGTCATTTCGAATTATGTTAGTATTTAATTGTAGACATAAATAAAATGCTAATTTTACGCAACAAGCGAATTTATTTATTGTTAGGTTACAAAATTTTGCATATATACATGTTTGTATAGTATCTGTATAAGTACACATTTTCCATGTGAAGACCAAGTTGATATTCTGTATTATATTTATTTGAAAGTGATATACATTTTTTTCTATACAGTTGTATAGAGCCACACATATGAGCAAAGCTATTGTAGATATTTATTTAATAGCTTTGCTCATAGTGTTTTCTAAAATTAAAAATAATTTTAGACATTTAATTGACTAATTTAGGGTTTAGCGAATAAAAGAAATGCCACCTGCGAATTTTAGTGTAGATGTAAATGTTGTCTTAATATAAAGTTAGTACTACATACAGAGTGTCCGGAGAGTAATGGGACCCAGCTTTAAATAGCTTCCTGTGATCAAATAGAACCGATTTAGACAAATTTAGCTTATTCCAAAAGTGCTTCATTTATAAGTTGCTGAAAGGGCTTCAAAAAAAAATGTTTTTTTATTATGGGCATAATTAAGAAACGAAACGTCCAATCATGTTGAAATTTGGTACAGTTATGTTTTAAATAAGTACAAGCATTGCGAAGGAGTCAGTAGTGCTGCATATCGTAGGGGGCGCTCTTGGCAGTTTTTTTGTAACTCATTTTTATCGTATCTTTTTTGTTAGTCCTATTCTGATACGCTTGACGGAAAATCATGATGAAGAAATTAATTTTGCGTAGAAAAGCTATCCATGTAACTGTACCTTCTTGAAAAAAGTGAAAAAGCAAATATATGAATGTTAATATCGATAATCTTGTTATTGATATATTCTATTAAAAATGTTTAAACATTTTTATAAAGCGGCATATAAAATCTATACACAGATATTGAAATTTTAAAAAACTACAGAATCTGCATAGTTTTAAATTGCATCATCTTGTTATAGAATGTAGGTACACAAATATTAATAATAATAATAATAATAAACTTTATTTTTTTATGCATACACACACAGGAAACAAGTCAAAGAACAAGTTACATATAAAAGACAAAATAGTATAAAATGCAAATACAAGAATCTGTATGGAAAGTAAAAACAGTAAATAGACAAAAAAGTATGAATACATAGGTAACTAAAACAATAAATTATTACACTGCATTACCCTGTGAAACATTTATACTGTAGGAACGGAGATGTTCTTTAACTCTTTTTTTAAATATTCTTTATATCCGATGGGCAGAGAGTTGTAAAGGGAACAACTATTAAAGTAAGCCTCGTTTTGATATAATGACGAATAATGGCGTTCAGAACACAAAATATACTTAAGATTTTTGAAAGCTTCTCGACAAGAGTCTGTATACTCTAAATTTCCAAGAATGTGAATAGCATATTTTTATATAACGAATACTCTATTAATAGGTTTACATAATCCTCAGTGATTAATACCTTAAGGTAAATAAGTAAATGAGAATTTACTTTTACTTTTTTAAATATTTATAAAACAATTCAAATTATTCATATTTTTTTATAGCATGTCAAAAACTATATAAATTATTTACAATGTAATTCAAGATCATTAAGCGTACAATTAAAGATATCTGTGTACTTGCAGTGCGACACATAAAATTTATAAGAGAATTTTGCAGCATGTTTGTTTCTGCCAGTTCTAGATGGAATGTCTTTATTTATCTAGAATTTTCTCGCAGAACAAATAGGTTCAGGCAACGCATATTTTGCTACATCCGAACAACATTATAACCAATAATTATTGGTTTATGTCACTCTGTGTCCATATGAAAATCTGCTACAAAGTTATAAAATACTAGATACTGTCGTTTTCAATTGTATGAATATTTGCAACAATTGTTTTTCCGTGAACTAACTTTTCATAAATAAAACAGTAAAAATTATATATAAATTGGACACAAACAAGAAAATAATACAATGTGGAAGAGGAGTATAAAATCGATTTGAATTATTTTCGAATACAATTTGTGTAGAAAAAAATAACAATTGTGTGCTGATTCAGCACAGAGTTTATAGGCTATTCTTTCCTGAAATATGTTAAACCTTCTATCTTAAAATCAATCTAAAACAAATGTTTAAAGGACTCTTTTTTTGCTTTTTGGCTAGAACACACCCATGGTTTTTTGTAGCAGATGACCCTATTGCAAAAGACGAGTTGTAATGTCTCGCACTCGTAACTTTTAGTGAGGGGATCGTAATTATGCACGTTTCCAGATTCTTCACAACAGAAAAGCGAATCCAACCCCACGCCATCGCATTGTATTACATACGTTCCCCGAGGGCTGTACACTACAGCTAGACGAGGTTGTTCGCTGCTCACGTTTTTGTTTAAAATTACCCTCGTCGTGCCGTATCATCTGAATCAGCGGTTGCTCTATTTCGCGAAAAGGGCGAAGATGCACGGTTCGGTGCATTCCGCGATTGGAAAGCAGACGCGCGGACTCGCTCCTGAAGCCGCTCCGGCGATTTCGAGGCAGAGATTGGAAAAATAGGAAGTAGAGTGGGAGAAGCTTAATCTGGTGACGTAGATTATCGCACGGGATAGCCAGCGGCTTTCTTGAGATGTCTTTCATGAAGCAGTATCGATTTGCTTTTATTTCCCTCACTGACTACTCAATAAAAGAATATTTTTTTCAGCTCCGGTTCTGGTTTTGGTTGACATAAAATTGACAAATTTTTTTACAGTGGTTTTACTTTGGTTCTAAATTCATGACGTCATCATTATTGTCAAGTGAATGCATTGGTTCTGTGGGGTTGTGCTTTATACACGTTTAAAAATATTTGTTAATTGTAAGGTAAATAAACCAAAAATTTGAACCATCACGATTTGAGGGGTTCTAAAATTGACAAACCGAATTGTTGCCTTGACTCATGAACTTTCAATAGAATGTGTGTTGGTATCAGTTTGATTGACTTTGAACCACAGTATACTAAGCAATCAGTACGAAATCTTAGACAGTTTATGAATGAAATACGTCTGGCAGTTTTTAAATACCCCCACTCTAGAAAAAGTCGCCAAGAATATGGCGGATCCCAGAGAACATACGAAAAAATAGCTAATAATTTGGCGTAAACATAACCAAAGTTGTTCGTAGTTTTAATACTTTTGCATTAATTCTTAATTAACTGTTGTAATCCAGTGTAGTTTCATGTAAATTGAGGTTTTGGTCACATTTTGTCTTAATTTAGGTTTCTAGCAGATATAATTTGAATTTGATTATAAAACCAGTATGAATTTAAATTTATTTTAAAAATTTGTGAAAACATGGAAACTAGGTCAACTAGTAGTGTAGTTTGATTTTATATTTTGTAGTACTTTTGCCTTTATGTCAAGATGTATACGTTTACCTTATTTTGTTAGCAAATTATCAAATTTAAATCCAGTGTAATTTTTATATTTTTACTCATTTTTTTTAGGAAAGTACGAAATGAAATTAAAACGTGAATATTAGGTACAATTTATTTTGAGGTTTACAAAATATATATAGGTAACATAATCAAAAACCCCCGTTGCTCAATTAGGTGTATGGAGTGGTTTCTTTCATTCATGTATGAAAGCAGTCTCTTTCCTATTTCGAGTTAAATCCTTTGCCCCCTTTCATGTTTTAATTCTTCTTCAGGATTTTCTCAATTAAGCTATCACGTCTAACTTGGTCTTCCATATATAAAACTGTTTACAGGCCTTTTACGCCCAAAGCTGCGTTATGCGTTAATTTTTTACAACACATTTATTTCCTCCCATAGTGTATTTATTATTTACTGGGTATAGTTCCACTAATAAATAATTACTAATATAAAAACACAAATAACTAACCACTCAACGCGACATACAAAGCAGGAATATAAGTACAATAACAATAACGAGTGGATAACCATGTAATAATGTCAAAAATTCAAAAAACCTAACTGACACACAGAAATTATAGTAATAACTGTCAGTCGCCAACAAGATGGCGGATTTTTGGAAGACGCGGGAAAACTGAGTTTCCCTACTGATTGCTTAGTATACTGTGCTTTGAACTAAACCGATGGTGAATAAAATCCGCCTAATATTTACTGACACCAAAAATGATAGATATGAAAATTGCACAATTGTTCATTTAAAACACTTTAATTTCATAGATTGTAAGTAATGGCCCACAGAGACATGCTAGATTTTTCACTTCAAAGTATTATGATTTAAACCAATATGCCATAATAAAATGTTGATAATAAAAAAGATACAGGGTGTCAAAGTTGAAATTTAAAAAGTGAGTTTTTGTAATAATCACTGATTGACTGTATCAACTTCTACATTTGGGAATAAATACTTTTGGATATGAGAAAATATAATCCATTTCAACATATTTCCTAGAGGGCACATCGGCCATATTTGTGACGTAAATGTAAGTGTAACTTTTTTGGCCCTATTTTTTTATTAAAAAATCATAAACCTACATTGCTTTTGAGGAAAAAAGGTATACTAGTCATTAGTGTTAGAAACTGATCATTTCCGAGATAATAGCTTTTCAACAATCAACTGCATAGTTCATTGTACAATATTTAGATAAATGTAGATAAATTTTAACAATTATTTAACAAAATTTATGTTAAAGTTAATAAGTACTTCTAAATGTAAGGTAATTATTTTACAAAATCGAAAAATTCTGAGACATAATTTTTTCATATTCAGATATGAGAGATGTGACTGTTATTTGTTGGCAATTAAATTTGAATGGACGCGTTGGGCAACGAAAGTATTTGGAAAGATTTCGAGATAGATAATCAATAATTTGAAAAATCTGTTTAGAAATTTACTACTCAACAGAGAAAAATCAATATAGCAACCGCCTGCTGCGGCTATCAGTAACCGGTGACGAAAAGATGTTTAGAGTAAGGAAAACTATTTTTATTTTTTTCGCGCAAACTATTGGTTGTATGAAAAAATTATAAGAGGGAAAAAAGTAGTAAAATAAGGTGTAGTATTTAAAAAAGTTTTGTTGAAATTGGCTATTGCAGGAAAAAGTTCTAAAAGAAATAAGTCTAGGAGTTGCTTATTCTCGGCCTCTAGAAACATGAGCCAAGGAATAGGCACCACCACAAAATAGCTTTTGACTAGGTGATAATGTGTACCAAAATTGAAATTTGTAAGTGTAACCGTTTTTAAGAAAAAATAAAAAAACTATTTTTTTCCGCCATTTTGAGACTCGAATATCTCAACAGGAAGGACCTAAATTGAAAAATTTCATATGAAGGTCCCACCCCCTCCCCCCAAAATGGCTTGTGGAATACACTGGTAAAATATTTGACCATCATTATGGAACACCCTGTACAATTATTCACTGCAAAAGATAGAAATGTACTCCTATTAAATAATGTTATACCGGGTGTACCTGATTTTTCTTTCTTAATTTTGGGAAAGGATAGAGCATGAAAAAATAATAGGAGTTCTTCCGGGCCTTTTCTCTATGACACTCCTTTTTCTTGATACAGGGTCTTCAACTTACAAAAATATATTTTATTTAATTTTTTTTCTACTATATTCTGATGTGAATATTTGAATCCCCCAAACTTGTATGCCGATGGTAAAAGGCATTTTTTCTGTATAATTTTTAAATTTTATTCTATTTTCTGAGAAAAGTGGTCTTGAGGAAATTTACAAAGAGGTTTTATTTTTCAGATATTTCGAAATTTTCTAGGTTGTCCTATGAAATTTTAAAAGTTGCAGTCAATCATTTATTAAACAAATATAACCAACCGTTTAAGAATAATTTAAATGATCTTCAAAGTAATAACCATTTTCGTCAATGCAACAATAGAATCGATTTGTTAGGATCATCTTGTCCGAATTAATATGTCATATAGCTTTTCCTTTAAAAAGTTCCTATGGAAACCATTTAGTGCATTGAGATCTGATGATTGAGCTGGAGAAACAACTGGACCACATCGACCAATCCATCTTTCCCTGTAGATCCTATTTAACCAACTTATAATTTCAACATGCTCTAACCACAACAAACAAACTGATTTAACAGGACATATGACATGTTATTTGTTGGAAGGACCCCAATTATTTTTTCATGCTTTACTTTTCTCAAAGTTAAGAACAAAAAATCGGGGATACCCTGCATAACTGTGAATTTTATGCACAAAAATTATTGCATAACGTATATTGAAAATATGTATAGCGACTATACCCATACCATTGGAAAAAGGTTTATATGCTCACAAAAAGAATTTTAATGATGAAAACATTTCATCAATTAATTTAAATAAAAAAGTGAAATAGAAGTTGCTTTACTTGAGCATATATGCAGGGTGTGGTGTATTTAATGCAAAAAAATTAAAATGAATGTTCCTGGGAATATTCGGAATAAAAAAATTTTGTATATCAAAAAGTCCTATGTTTACGTTTGCGACGAAAATTGATTTTGTAGTGGAAAAACAAATCCTATTACGACCCTGATCAAAATATTACCGGTTGACAGATGGTATAATTTTACGGAAATTTATTAAACAATAAAAAGATAAAGGGTTTTCATACATTAAATAGTTTTGGGATTTTTTACGGAAATGTAGGCTAGTTGCTAATATAAGCTTGGTATAACCTCACCGACATCTCACAAATATTCTTATTGTAAGCTTATTCACGTCTAGACTAGAACTAATAAAATTTAGTTGCAAAAGATCTGCAAGGTTTAAAACAACAAGCCTAAACTCCCATAAGGAACTTAGTTTAAAATCAGTATAAATGTGGACATTAATTAATAATTTTAGTCAGTTTTAATAAAGAGAAGTAAACTGTAAAAGTGAATTCATTACCTCTCTGTAAATGGTAATGTGTGGTCTGAGGTAGGAAGTAACAAAATACACAGTATTATAGAAAATACTACTACTATTTTAAAAGGTAATATGTTGGATTTCTGTAAACAAAATTAGCTGCAAACCGCTTTTATACAAAATATTGAAAATGATATTCATTAGCGGAGGCAGACCTAACAGTGATGCGACATATCCAATTTAGGCGAACAAATAGCACGTTTCTAATTTAGTGTAATTTAAAATATCATTATTATGCACACTTCACTCAATGCAAATTCATAAAATACGGTAATACTCATCTTTTTACAGAACTTGACTAGACAATTTGAATATTTATGCACATAATAAAAACGTCAATGGAAAAGTAAAAACAATTGGAATGCTTATTAAAAGGCAGCTCATAAAGTGCTCATATATTGAGTAGATAGTATTATAGTTTACAAAGGCCTATTGTTCAGAATAATGTCAAATGTCACTTAACCATCACGAATCGAACGACTATTCTACATTAAATAGCTTTAGCAGCATTTTACTATGATACACGACATTGGAACATGAGCGTGGAGCTTCACATTTTAGTGATTTGAACAAATCTTTTCTTCACAGGAGTCAAATTTTAGGTCAAAATTCTTCAATGTGAAGAAAATATTTACATCTAGCAACACTGATCTCGTAGTCTCCACTACACACCACTCCATGGGTGCGTCCATCGGAGTGGGTAGTTCGGCGCGTGGTGTCAAAGTACGGTCAGGACCAGTGTTAACTTCTTGTAATTTTAATTAAATACTTTTATATTCATATTTCATAATTGACCTATGATGACCTATATTATTTTACTTTTGTTGCTGTCAGGTATCTATATTTTTAACATTCTACATTAAAACTATACACAAACTCTATATAAACTGTATGTGTTAAATATTCTCCATAATGAACTTATAGAATATTTCAATAGAAATACACTATTCATAAAAATATCTTTAAGGGCGCTGTTACCCGTGTATTAACAGAGTACAAAACAGTAAGATTTTAAACCTTTGACAGATACTGCTATCTAGTAATAGCTAAACTATTTCTGGCACGAAAAATACCTCTAACTACATTACGGGATCTTGTATGACATACATTATTTTGCTATTCTAACCCCATATTTTAACAATTATTTTCATATACTTATAAACAAAAGTGAACAATCTTATATGCAGAACTATGTAAGTTTATGTTATAACAATGTTTACATCTATAGTTGAATTTTAAAAAATACGTATTTTGAAAGATTGCAGTACCTAAAAATTTGCTGGATAGATTGCTTTCTAACGTTATATATTTGAATATTCGCAGGTGGCATGAGATAACATTGTTATTTGGTAAAGTCTATATTATTTAGTTCTTAAATGTCTAAAATTACTTGTATTTGTAGAAAACACTATTACAAGAATACGGCGCCCTTAATCTACATCACCAAGGTAGGTAGAAAAAAATTATCCTTCTCGTTGATAGAGCCCATTCCAATAAGAATCCAATTTGTGACGGTCACTAGGTACTCGAAAAAACCTTTACGGAAAATAGTTCGGTTAACAATTGGGTATGTTGTTTCGCCCAATCAAATACGTATTTGTATATATCGTTCCGTCTACGCCTCATCAGATATTTCGCACAATGGCCCACTTTAGAGGGCACGTGCCGAGGATACGTGAAGCCCTGTGGAGTGTGCGGCCTTAGAAAAAAAATGCCCCAAATCAGCTGAGGTAGGTAGGTATGCGGAGAACCCGATAATTCGTTGGCCGTCTTTGTAACTTGATTAGCACGAAACCGATGCCAAACTCTAGTTTCGATCATTTTACCTTGACAAGAATGCCATAAATTTTTAAACCGTGGTAGAGTTTAGTGTCTAGAACATTGAATTAACTTTTTTTAATTATAAAGAAAAAAGTTCAGTGTTTAATAAATGCACGATTTTTTTATAGAAACCAACGAGCATATTCATGTAATGCCGGATAATCTTGTGCTGTCCTGGCCTGTAGGTACTTATTGGATATGTGAAACGAGTTGCTTACACCAATATTTTTCATATGCCAAATCATTATTTACAGTGTCTAGAAATTAGTTGCCAAATATAATAGGGCATACAGGGGTTAAAATAATGTCAGTACTTCATATACATTTTTATCCTATCTGGCTACCTGAAGGATATACAGAGCTTCCAAGTAAGAAGTTGAATATCATAATTTCTAAACCGTTACTTTAAGAACTCGAAGTTTGGATGATGTAACGCATAGTAATACAAATCTCTATTTAAATTGGAATTATACATGCTTCAGGCTGCTAGACTATATAAAGTTCTTGCAAAAGAGATAAACCATGATTTGGGTTTACTAATCAGAGATGGCGAAAGAGCCACCCATTTAAATGAAAATCTGCAACTGCTGATGCGGATCCACTTCCCAGGATCCACACCAACGGAACGGGAAGAATAGCCAGACGAAACTGAGTAAGTTCAACTCCATTTGGAGAGGAAACTAAAAAAGGCGTACATATCTTGCCGCAGAACCTTTGGTAAAAGCTAGGGAATTAAACCAAAGACTAATGTTAGCCTGAACTAAACAAAAGCTCAGTCAGGTACAATAGATTGCCTGCGTGAGCATAACAGGCGCTATGCGAAGAACAACCACCATAGAAATGGAAGTAATATTATATCTGTTACCTTCGGATATTCATCTAAAAGAAATGGCTGTGACAACCATGATTCTACTGGTATTATACCAGATGTAGAATGTGGAGAAGTTAGAAATGTGGTCGTCAGGAAGATACCCCTTCTGCAGGCAAACACTGACAGTATTTCTCCCAAGTTTGCATTTGACAGACCAGGAGAGCGCCAGTGAGAATTTAAACGTCTTCACAGACAAATCAAAAAGAAAAGAAGGTGCAGGATGTAGAATCTATTCCAGATCTCTACATATCCAATATCAGTAAGCAGTGGATAGGCACGTTACTGTGGTACAAACGGAATTAGCAAGTATAACCATAGCCGCTAAATAAATACAACTGACAAAACCATCAAAATCTACACAGAGAGTAGACAATCACTACTGATCTTACGTAAACAGTTAGCTGTCAATTTGCTAAGGAGTTCCTAGAGTACCCCTGCAAGGAAATTATTACATTATTTTAACCTTATCTACTCGCTTCTGAATATTTTTCTTCAAGTCTCGGAACTGCTATATAGGGTGTATAACAATTTGTAGATAGATCAAATCTGTACACTCTGTATAAGGGCTCAATATTGATCTCGTCAGGTAACAGAAATGCTGTCAAGTATTCGTACCCTTTCATCATCAAACAAACACAATGTTAGTCTAATTCTGTTGGCGGCTTTTAAAAAAATTCTTTGGCAATTCTGATGTTCCTTCTGCTTGACATACTGATATGTCGAGTATCGTCAACAGATCTTGTTAAATAAAATTGTAAAAGTATCAAATTTCAGAAAAGACAACTGAACTAGTCAAGATATTTAAACAGAAAGACCACTAACAGACTGACGAGGAGAATTTGGGAATTAAGATTAATGGACAAAAAGAAGAGAACGAAACCAATAGAGACGTGGGATAGTTTAATTGGGAAGATCCTGAAGAAGAATAAAACATGGAAGAAAGCAAGGAATCTAACACAAAATGGGAAACAATGGAGTGCCTTCATACATGGATGACCGAGGAGAAATCCGATCTCCTATTATGTAAATACCAAATTTATTACGAATGTTTTAACTGGTTTAGAGATATTAAATATTAATTAAGATATTAAATAGATATTAAATAAAAACATTGTCAATCTTCAGGCTGTTACATTTTTTCAAAGAATCCTATTTGTAGAATATGTTCTCTTAATTTTCATCCAGTTCAAGTTGGATAGTCGAATTAAAGAGCACCCTGTACAGTTTATCCCTGCAACTCCTGTTAAATTTCGATCCAAATGGCTTAACAGTAATAAACCGCAGCAACTACCACAACTAGCGTTTTCCGTCCAAACCACGATCTCCTTGCTCCGATTTCTGGTTACTTTGCTAGGTAATTTACCGGAGGCGAATGACAAGTAGAATTCAAAATGGAAGAGGTCTTAAAACGTCGGTTGAACGTCTGTTCCCAAACTGTCACGGGCGGTTATCATATGTCACGTACCCCAGGAACTTGTTACGGAGTGACATATCTTTTCCTCGATCGCGGGGCAAGATACAATCTTCAGAACTAATTAGTCGCTAAACGGGAGAGGCATACAAATGTGAGAATTCAAGTTTGAATAGTTTTTGATTGCGATATTTTTGGAAACTCACAGGCATTATTTCCTTGCTATTATAGCACAAACATGTATAATATCTATAACTTTTGTACAAATTTTTTCCTAACGGTTACTGATGCTGTAAGGAATAAAATGGTGAAAAAGCGAATCTGATAATCACTTATGAGATCAAGGCGATGTAGAATTAAGGAACACATACTACTCTGAAAGAAATAGCACTGAAAAGTTACTATAAATTTATATTTACAATTTTGTCGAAAGCAAAAGAATTATACAGTGTGATTCACAAGTTATCTAAAAAAATTGGGAATAGATGCGTATGAAAAATGGAGTCAATATCGTCAAAACAATTTTTGCAAAATCGTTATAGTTTTTGAGAAAAAAAAATTATTAAAGTCGTAATATTTTCAACCTTTAATAATAATAATAATAATACACATTTATTTACCAAAAAAATAATAAAATCATGTTGTAGTACATACATATAATAATGTTGAGTATTTACAATAATTGGTAAAAAGGAACCGTAAATTCACCTATTGGTGCGCTTCCTATGGATCCTTAACTAAACTAAGTAAAACTAAAAAAAGAACAATTTTGGGCAAAGATAGCTAATGTGAAGAGAAAAAAAAAGAAAGACTGGAATTGATATTATAACTTTATTAAAAAAATCGCGATTAACGATGTAGATGCGATGGAGAGGGCAATGAGGAAGAATAGCTGGCATGCTTAGAGAATATATAAGAATGAAAAAAGAAAAAAAAATACAACAGGCAGGCGGAAAATCATACAACCTAAGCAAGCGAAATCTGATTCTCTAAAAGCATTTTTTTACATGAACACTGAAAGTATGTCTGCTCATTTTTTAAATATTATCATTAAGTTTATTCCATAAATGAATTGCAATGAATGAAAAAGACTTTTGAAAGGCTGCAGTTCTGTGCTGTGGAACCCTAAAAGTATAAAGATACCGAGTGTTACGGTGGTGTGGAGCTAATAAAAAATATTGTTTAATGTAATGAGGTTCACCGGTTTCAAAAACTTTGTATAGTAGATTATATGTATGAAGTAAGCGGCTATTTAAAATGGAATGTTCATTTAGATGTGGTGTAATATGATGCCGGAATGGAATATTGTAGGAAAACCGCATACAGGCATTCTGCACTTTCTGAATGAGACCCGAAGATTTTGAGTTGATGTAGTTGTTATATACCACGTCTCCATAAAATAAAATTGATAATACCAAACTTGGGCATATATTATATTTAGTGTCCGGTGACATACAATGTTTATAACAGTATAAAACTTTGAAACGACCAAAAGCAATTTTTATTTTATTTTCTATATGAGCCTGAAACGTTAAACCCGAATCAATCGAGACACCCAAATTTTTTACCTCGTTAACTATGGGAATTATTTCATCATTTATTCTAATCGAAAAATTTTGTAATTTGGACCTATTTTTTTTGTACTAACAAGGAGTGTAAAAGACTTTGAAGCAATAATTTTTAAACTGTCATCTAGAGAATAATTATATAAACTTTGTAAATCTGAAATAATATTTTAAACAAAGTATTATTTCAGATTTACCATTTGCCAAACGGCAGCGTCTAAATTATTTGGAGAAACTGCTATAGATAACTGAGAGTCATCAGCATACTGTTGTAAGTTAGAAAATTCAATAGCTGTACTCATATCTGCAACATAAATAGAGAATAGCAAGGGTCCAAGAATGGAGTCTTGGGGAACACCATTATTTATTGGAATATACTGTGCCGTCTGCATAACATTACCATTTGACAAACGTACTTGTTGAACTCGGTGGCTTAAATAGGATTTGAAGAAACTAATGGCCTTTGTAGAAAACCCATATTAATGTAACTTTGATAATAATAATGAATGGTTTAATGGATCGAAGGCCTTTCCAAAATCTAGAAATGCTAGGCATGTGCATTTATTATCGTCTATATGAGAGAAAACAATTTCGGTTAGATTAATAAGTGATGTAGAGGTACTATGATTTTTGCGGAATCGGGATTGAGTAGAAGGCATCATTTTATTGTGGCATAAATAACCATATATTTGATCATATAAAATATATGTCTTTCAAGGATTTTAGATATTGTAGGTAACATACTGATGGGTCGAAGATCATTAAAATTTTTTGGATTAAACATTTTTGCAAGTGGCACAAAAACAATTTAATTTGCTGCTATATAAAAAATATATGTTTTATACAATTACATTCATTTCTTGGACAATTCTTCAAATTTTTAATCCATTCATTAGTTATTTTTGCCTTGCGTAAGGTCAGGTATTTCATTGGACCAGTTTCTAGTGCCGTACAGAAGTGTATTTTTAAATCATTTTCAAACTGCCCTTTTTTACAAAATTGTATTTGTAAAAGTCCCATACATTCAAAAACATTTTTTCTGAATCACCCTGTGGTAATTAATGGGGCTGTAAATTTTAATATAATTATACTATATATAACTTTTTACTTTATATTGTAATAAATGACATATTGTAAAATATAAAATGCGGGTATAGTGCAAAATATCAATATAGGTAATGTGTCTAAGTGGTCGTGTGCAAATTGTAGAAAAGCGTTCTAGAACTTAGCCCAACAGTCTTAATACTGCAGTCGATTCCTGAACAGCGAGGTGAGACGTAGTATTTCTATTATTGGTTTTGTGTACCTATTAGTTATGAAAAATTTTGGTTTGTTAATAATGTACTTAAATAATATCCGTTAATAATTCACTGTTTAATATTTTGAACAATTCTGGAGTAAGTATCTACGTCTATCCACATAGGTCCTAGGTTTTAATGTTCATGCCGGGGAGTTCAATGTCATGGAATATGGTATGAATTTAATGGTAGCACGTCATGTTTTTTTTAATGTTTTACGCAAACACATTATTAATATTGTCATAAATATATGTATATGAACTAAATATCTTTTGTTTCTTTTTATAGATAGATAGTTTAAACATATATTCCAGTAAAATTTAAAAAGGAAAAAGTATCCTGAGCAAATTAAAATAGTAAATATAGCAAAATACTTTTCAAAAATAACTGTACTGTGTGCCAATAGTTACAACTATAGGTAGTAAAAATTACTACTAATGTGTATTTTTTCTATAATTTACTGGTAGTTGTGTTTGGAGTTATAATTACAGCAAACTGTAGAACATAGATTTGCACATATCTTACTTAGATCATATTGCCTTATTTCCACTGTTTTTAAAACTCATGCTGTTTTATAGTTACCTGAATTCTTTATCTTAGGTTTCCTTATATTTATAAATAGATATATTTTTTGTTATTCAATGTTTATAATAGTGAAGTTACATTATTTCGCAATTAGAGCCTCAAATAAGTCTAAGACTTAAAATAATCAGAATAAAAACTTCTAAAAATTATATTTTGAGATCATAAGCGTAAAAAATTAGGTCCGTGTGGCACAACAACCATTTTCCTCCGTTCGTGCTTTGATATTTTAGACCAAAACTACACAATGTGTCTGCTTAAGATAAAAATATGTGGCAAATTTCAAACAAATATCTCCAAAATTACAGAAATCACTTTTAAAATTTTTAATTTGACAATGGGGCTCCGAAATGAAAAGTGGCATAAGAAAACTTCCATTACTTTAGCCCAAAGAATATATTGTTAACGGCTTGACCTACTAATTTGTAACATCCTATATGTCCAGAAGTGAATTTGAATTTTGGAGTATTTAATAATTTTATTATGTCAGGTATTAGTATAGGATCCCACTATAAAACGACCTTCACCGAGCTGGTTAATGGATGAAAAGTATTTTATATCCAATTAAATATGTCAATAAATACATTGCAAATGGGTTGTCTAAAAAATTTCAGTCCAGAATATGATTAATTAACAATTAAAAATTATTTGTTTTTAAACATTTCACTGGTTTGCTTAATAGACAAATTCCATACCAATCGAAAGTATGAAGCCCATAGAATATGCAAACGATAGGCTGACTATTTTTTTCCCGTCAAAACTCTTAGGTAGGCAGGTATAAACAGGTAAATCGATACTAGTAACTTGCACCGGTGTGGTTAATAAATTAAAGTTAAATTAAAATAAAGATTATTTCATTATCAACACGATGGTATAAGGTTGTCTGCGAAAAATCAGTCCTGAATTCCGGTTGTCGAGTTTTAAAATGTGAAATATTCACTAGCGAACCATTCCAAGCGATAGAAGAGTACACAGCATTGTAGCTGTGTGTAGTTCGTCCATACCGAAAACGAAGACGATCCGCCCCAGAAGTCCGGGGGCGGCGGTACCTATTATTATTAATCTGACCCTAGGAACCCCTAACGCCCTTCAATGACGATAAAACAACTTTTTGACCCTACTAATGATATGTCGAGATCGAAAACCAGTAAAAAATAAAATTTTCTAATAATCCATTTGCCGCCCCGAATTACGTTTCATTTTTTTTAAGGAAAGGATACATATAATCAAAAAATTTTATTAGATTTTTCGATAGGTAAGGTGGAGAAGAAGCCAGAAAAAATTTCAATGATTTTAGACAAATTTCGTATTTTCAAGGGCCGCCCGCGGGGGGCGGCAGGAACGTCATAATATCATTTCAAGTCACTACCAGATAATAATAGTCTATACCGAAAACGAAGACAATCCGTTTATCCGTTTCTCCAAAAAATCTAATAAAATCCGGAGGCGGTGGTATTTTGCCGCCTAACTCGTAAACCGTTGTTTGTACAAAAAATTCTATAGAGGCATTTTTTCATATTTTCATGAAAAACATTCGAACATGTATTCGAAATGAAACAGAACTCGTGACTTCGAGACTCCACCCCTCAGTTATGAATTCGGGAAACCTCCGATCCCGTCCCACAGCCGCCGTTTACCTAGCCTCATGTTCGTCGTTAGGAGTAAAAAAAAATTCCGCACATCTCACGGCCACAAATTGAATCCGATCGACCTCAAACTTTACGTACGTATACTTCGCGATAAGGCTGGGGCGCATCCGATAATGTACCGAAAAATTTTTAAAAAACAGGATGTCGCCCCCGAAGTCGCTCCTCAACCGATCGAATAAAAATTTTAAAGACACGTACTCTTTGAGACGCAGAATCAAAAAAATTTGTCCGTCTTCGCGTTAGGGGTTCTTAGGGGCAGATTAATAATAATACCGGCGCCCCCGGACTTTATTCGATTTTTTGGAGAAACTGAAAAACGGATCGTCTTCATTTTCGGTATGGACGAAATACACACAGCTGCAATGCTGTGTACTCTTCTGTCGCTTGGAATGGTTCGCTGGGGAATATTTCACTTTTTAAAACTCGACAACCGGAATTCAGGACTGATTTTTCGCAGACAACCCTATACCACCGTGTTGGTAATGAAATAATCTTTATTTGAATTTAACTTTAATTTATTAACCACACCGGTGCAAGTTACTAGTATCGATTTACCTGTTTACACCTGCCTACCCAAGAGTTGTGACGGGAAAAAAATAATCAACCTATCGTTTGCATATTCTATGGGCTTCATACTTTCGATTGGTATGGAATTTGTCTATTAACCAAACCAGTGAAATGTTTTAAAAAATAATAATTTTTAATTGTTAATTAATCATATTCTGGACTGAATTTTTTTAGACTACCCATTTGCAATATATTTATTGACATATTTAATTGCATATAAAATACTTTTCATCCATTAACCAGCTCGGTGAAGGTCGTTTTATAATGGGATCTTAGACTATATGTGCTTTTTTGTAAAGAACATTTATTCATTCATTCATTGATCGGTATTACAGGAAAATTTAATTATCAAACAACTTTACATTAGAGTAAAAACTCGAAAAGATAATTCCGGGTTATATGAAAACGTTAGTGTATTCCCGTTAACTCTGTACAGGATTTTAATCAATTTCAGAATCCATTTTATACACGAATGAACTGCGTCGCACCTAATTTGACGGATATAAAAGTTGATGTCTGTTTCGAGGCCCGCAGATAGTCATCGGAACTCGCAGGTGGGATCCCTGTATCCTCGTCACCATTCGAGCACATCTCCGTACGTGACACGTAATAAAAACAAGACAACTCTTTGATACGTAACCCATTTCCACACTTTTGTTGTCGTCCTGATGTATCAGGACGGTGCACGGGGATGCGTCTCTATTCGGTTTGCCTTGCGAAGCGAAGTGCGGCTGGTGGAGGGTAAATCCCATTTGGGAGACCGTAACGTGAGCGCAATCATACAAGCAGAAAAAATGTCGAGGACTTGACCGCATTTTCCCACGACATAGAGAAGATGGGTGGAATAAGTTTTTTGCTCCAGATTCAAATATACGCGTGTCAGATTACACTGATTTATAAGTTTTTCAACAAAAAAAGGGCGGCGTCCAAGGCACTTTCGCCCACTAAATTTAAAACTGACAACGAAATTTTTGGGTCTAGATTTTGAAAGCTTCAAGTGGTAGGTTGGATCACCTAATTTTAGAATGTTAATGGGATCATTTTTTTATTACGTTTTCCGAATGATTTTGTAATGTTAGTACAATCTGAAAAACATTATAATTTTTTGATGCCTTTAAAATAACTTGCATGCCGGATTGCGCTTGCTACCGTTTGCTTGCATTTAGAATACGAAGCATAGGAGGACCGTTGGCGTCGTTAGAATCACGGTTTTTATTTCTATTATGGAAAATTCAAATATTGCATTTTTCTGGGACATTTCAGTATAATGCTTAGATAAATTATTAGTTTATCCCGAATTCTGGAATTCCGGGATTAAGGGGAGGGTAGCAAAGAGGCTACAGCACTTAGGCCCCATTGGGCCCCTTGTACCTCCTCCCATTAGGAAATCAGTCCACCTGAGCCGCCAACCAACCCAATAAGGAGAAGTTTATCCCGAATCCCAATATGCAAAACTTGTGACAAAAGCAATGAAGTGCGACATAATAATGTAAAATTACAATTCATGTATACAAAAACACAGTTTTACTATGAAAAATGCATTCATAATATAGCATATTCATAAATAGCAATTTTCCATTACAGTGGTAACATTTCATTTTGATACGTTATTTCACACTATTGACCTAAGCCATAAATAACCAACTATCCACCGTATAATATCACTAATAATTTTTCTCAGTGTACTTTTGTTTTGTGTTTATTTGTTTTATGATAATTCTCTTATGTATGTTGGATAATTGTACTAAAATTTTAAATAAGTTTTTTTTTTGTCTGAAAAAAATTTCTGAAGGAAATAGTAGTATATTTAATGCTCAGGCCTCTAACTTCTTAAGGAAGCAAAATTGTATCAAGTTGATTTAAATTACATTATTATTATTATGAGAAGCATTAAATTGTATGTTTTTGATGAGAATCTCCTGCTCACAATTTGCAAAATTAGATATAACTAGCATGAATACTGCAAATACAGAATTCCAGGAAACAACTACTCTGAGGTCTAATGCCCCGACCAGCAGTGAATTACACCTGCAAAACCTAAACACCTAAAGTTACTCATCAGCAGCCCACCAGACATATACCGGTTTCGATCTTATTAGCTCTCATCAGTATGCCATGGGTGAGGTAACTGACCAATAACCTTAGCTGTTTTAAGTCTCTCTAACCCGACAGTAGGGATGTTTTCCAGGTGTAATTAAATGCTGGTCGGGGCATGAACCCGTAGAGTGATTGTTTTCTGGAATTCCGTATTTGCAACATCTCGTTATCGTCGAATTGCGATAGAGGTCGCTATTTTTCAATAGTTTTCTACTGCGATGTAGAAACGTTCGTATATGTGGCTCGTTAATCCGGCATGGGGTACTAGAAGCAGCTGTGGTACTCCGCGTTAGCATAAATACTATTTTTTGCTAAATTATATTTTATTGGAAATTTCCATCAGTTCAAATAATATTCATAAAACAAACATACGATAGTAAATTTCTGAACTCCACAACGAATTATTTCCTTTTCATTCTCATATAAATCATAATTTATATGGGGAATATGTTATTAATGATTAATAAAATTCATATTTATGCGAAAATGGTTACAAATAAAAGAAATATTACAAACTTTAACCATATTTGTTTAGTAGTGAAGATATTTTTCCATTTCTATAAATGCAGTTACCTCATTTAAAAGAGCTAGCCTTAATAAAGTATGGCCTTTTCTTTACTGAACATCCTATATAAAAACATTTCCAACTACATAATGTACACAATTATTTTATCAGATTAACTTGTAAAAATTGTGATTTGAATTATAGTTGTGGCAAGAATTTAGGCCACTTATGTCACAGCTGACGTTACCCAATTGTTTTTATTGTTAACATAATTTTGGACAGTTTGTCGCGTTATAAACAATCATTTTTTGTAATTTAGTGCAAACATTTAGTGTAATACCTATATAGTTTTATTATTCTCAGTTGAAGTTTCTTAAATATTTTGATGAAAATATAATATTATTTATAACGTCACTTTCTATAATTCCGGAATAGGAATATACATGTATTCATGTTTTCCCTCCTTTGAGCAACATTTTGACTCTTTGGTGATACTTTGTAGCTTTCGACCAACCAACAGCAAAGTCACAATCATATAAAACGCTTTCAGAAGCAATTAAACCAACGGAAGCTTAATTTAATCACACACTTATCCTGAAAATCGTGTCCACTACGGAATTATATCAAATGATATTCTCTACATATTCATGCCGTAACAATAACGAGCACTCTCGCGGTAATCCGTAACATGAAGCAATGCAAATGGCCATGCGAATCGCAGACCAGACCGAACAATGGCGCCCATTTCAGCTTAAAGTCTTAATGACATAATCGACAGGAATTCCAAGTCCGTTAGCAAGACAGTTCACAGAGATTATTAGCGAGTATGTGGGAAAATCGTACCCTCGCTGCGGCTGTCACTGACCCACTTTGGCGTGAAGTTTCGCGGAATCGGTAAAGGTGGCCGTACACGCGACATTGACGTGTAATGTTTAATGGTATTTGGTATAGTAGAGAATGGAAATAAGTACATTTTATACTAAAAAACAATTATACTTGCCATACACACACTTAATATACTTGTCATACACACGATGTTAACGCGGCATTCGCCACTGAAGATAAAAAATGTAAGAATTATCCAAAAGTTTTTCCAAATTTTAACACAAGGTTGGAGATACATTCATATAACTAAATCTCATTTTGCAACTTACTTGCAATTCCGGGACATTATAAATAATTGAAAAAAAAAACAACAATTCGCTATAACATTTTCAAAAAAATTGCAAAAGTGGTGCAAACTGAAAAGCATGTTGAGTAGTTCATTATAAATTATATAAGTTTGCAACCACTTTTTCAATTGGAAGAAAAATACAAAAAGTTTGTAATTTATGCATTTAAAATAATTTTTTGTCCAACTGCCAAAAGAAGACAACCATCAACGCGGAATTTGGTTAGTTGAATGGTGGAATCGTTTTTATTCGGAGGAAGACTTAAATATGTTACTAATTTATGGAAACAAAACGTCTAAATTCAGCCTTAGCAACTCATATGTATGCACAGTGTTTTCCTGCTAGGTTTCATCCATATAGAAAATTACAACCAAGACGTGAAAGTGTAGATTGTGGATGAAATCTATCTATTTTAGTAGCTAAAGAAAGTGTCATTCACACATGGAACATCTTTTGCATTCGTTCAATAGCAAATTAAGATATTGTGTTTCATTATGTCATATGGTGAATTTTTGTACGAAGGGTAGATACAATTTTTCACTCCTCATGGCAGATAAAACTCGTTGTGACGTTACCAATATTCATAACTTGCACGTTTGGAGTACTGAAATTGGAATATGCTTTAAAATATTCATTTTCAATAAGAATTTTCAGTTACTGTCTGGGCTGATATCGTTAATAAATTACTTTTCATTGTGAACATGATTATTTATATTTGCCATTAAATGATTTACCTAGTTTACTATACCCGAGTTCCAAATTAGTAGAAAGTGATTCATTTACCGCACTTTGATGAGTACGGGAGATGAGGGTTGCAGAGGAGAAGATTCTATAAGCGTGCCACTTGAGAAGGATTCAAAGAACACAAAATTACCAAAAATAAGTTGACGTTGAGTAAATCTAACACTTTAATAATTTCTACTCGCCCGTAGAATGCCGTCTTTTTAGACGGCGATGGTCTACCACTACCTACTCCAGTTACACATGCATGATGCGCACTCCGCGGATATCACACTTTAATACTAAACACTACACTAGTTACATACTACTATATACTAGTGGGTTACTAGCACTGTCACTATAACTATTATAGGGTGCAATTCAGCCACAGCACCAGGTTCCATATATGGCAAAACAGTGTCAAATTCATGTCAAGTGTAATTCACAAAAGCACTTTTCTCTATATTCAAAGCAGCTTCATCCTATGAGATAGCAAACGGAATTTGATTGTCGGAAGCTTTAAAGTACCATCCATGTGTATCATCAACCTTTATCTTCTTCCTTCCGCGAGTTTCCAGCATTTTCCCTTTCGCAGTTGTATATTCTTCTATTCCATTCTTTATTGCATGATATGCACTACTCACAGACATACAACATGATTTGAGAACACGCTGTGGAACTTGAATTATTCAATTACAGTCACAAATAAATTAGCGGAAAGATATAGCTAAAATTTTCATGCGTGGTAGCGCTGCAGATGGAGTAAGTGGATCCGTCAATTCGCCATAACCAATCCATGCGTGTTTGCTGCAGCAAAAGCTGTGTAATCGTGTATGCTTTGCCAAATATGCAGAACATACAGTTCAATACAATTTTATAGAAATGGTCAGCATGTATTTCTCTTTGCGTTGATTCTTATAAATTGTGAGCGGGTTTATAACAAGAATCACTGTCTACTATTTTGAAACCCGATTATTGAAGTGTTCTTGTTACTTTCTTATCCAATTAAATGGATTGGTCGTAACGGACCAATTCCATGGTCTACTAAAAGTCCAGATATAAATTTATTGAATTTCTATTTCCGGAAATATAAGAAGTCATTAATGTATGTGAACATATAAAAGATGAATTTTTACAACAGAATACAGAAATTAAAACCAATAAATCTTTACTAACTTGTTGTACCTACTATCCCGTGGAAGCGTAGAATAAGACTATCCATTGAGTCAGGCGGAAGCAGTTCAAGCACAGTTCTGACTGTTTCATCAATCGGGATATGACTTAATTTTTAATATATGTGCAGAAGGAAATATAATGAAATTTAGGTGTACGATAATAAAAACAAACTGACATTAAGAAACATTATTTGTTAAAATACGTCAAGTACAGTTGAATGGAACTCGTTATAACATAAGTGAGGTTAGATGCAAGGTGTTTATCCTCCAAGGAACCGCTTTGAAAATAATGAGATGACATAAAATATACACATTGACTCGTGAACTTGCATAATATCGAATACCATCTAATTGCAAAGCAACTCATTTGATATGTTTATGAGTAAAGTTTGATTACCTCTAATTACATTAGAAAGAGATTATTAAAGCATAGTACACCAAATTCGCAATTATTAACACAATTATATGCTCGGTTTGTAATTAACGCAGCATTAAATTTGAATTAAAAAAATAACGTTTAATTTTTCATTATCTCAAACGAGGAACCATTATTTGTAGAAATCGAAGTGGTTTTCTTTCACTTGTCTTCCTGTCTTTTCTGTTTATTTTCGTAATTAAGTACATCCACTTGAAAGTAAATGACTGTGCTTTCGCTATTGTTTTGGTATTTAATTTCACATTTTTAACCAATCTCAGTTATTAATAAAATCACGTCACCAGGTGACATGACGTTTGGAATAATCAAATTAAAAGCGAATCGAATTTTGGTATACCGTCGGTGGAATGATAATGGCTTTTAACAGACAGGCAGAGTTGTTTCCATAAAAAGCACGTAAAAATGTATTAAAACGTATGTAATTGTTACATTATTGACTGTACCTGATGTAGCAAATTCCCGAAGGAATATATTCGGAATCTTGCATTTACAATCATGTTTCGAAATTTATTATGTTCTGAAGATACTCTACGTTGAATTAACCATCAAATAATGCACATAGAAAAACAAACTTTATTGTCACTACTTATCTCTACTTTGACGTTTACTTCTTTTGCATCCGTGTTCTCAACATAAACTGACTGGGGGGAGTCAATCCACTGTTATCTATTTTTAAGGTTCTTGAAATTTTCACCGACTTCGAGCCAAATCGAATACATCCTAGGATGTTCTAGAAAATGTCAAAATAAAAGTTTTCATAAATGTACACATAATCAAAACTGATTTAACTGAGTAGGTGAACTTCCGTAGCAATACTTATTAATAGTATTTGAGGGCCAATATTAAGAGGGACATAAATATCGCGCATGAGAGATATGCTGAATTGGTAGAACTATTATTCAGTATGATCACAGTAGCTTATGCGGATAATGATACCAAACCTAAAATGACTGCTGAATCAGATTCTATACCAGCGTTTATTATAAAAGATTATGCTACTGTATTGTCGCATCCTTCTACTTTCCTGATTCGTGTATTTTTCCTGAAATCTGGACACATTCGAAAGTTTGTTTGGTATATGAGAAAGGAAATAATCAGGCTCAGCCAATATTATTTTATGCAACTTTAGTAACGTTTTTTAGTATCTACTTCATAGTCACATTTATTACAACATTAAAAATAAAATTTCAATTCATCAGCATGGATTTATGAAAGGTATATCTACAACTTCTAAGCTAATGACAATAACACAATTTATATCTGAATCCATAGACAGATAATTGCACAACAGATGTTACTTATACTGATTTTTCGAAGCCATTCGACAAACTGGACCATTGTATATTACTGACAAAACTTAGCGCATTTAGTTTCTCAAATTCCCTGTTACAATTATTTGGTTCTTATTTGTCCAACAGACTTCAGTATGTTCTGTTCAAAGGGTGTATGTCTACTTAGCAACTTCAGGAGTCCCGCAAGGATCCATTCTTGGACCACTGTTATTCAACATCTTCATCAATGACATTACTGGTTGTTTGAGTGCTAGCTGCCTTCTTTATGCTGATGACTTGGCTATTGAAAGCCTTAATGATTGTGTGCGACTTCAAGGCGATTTGATACAAATTAAGAATTGGTGCAAATTAAATGGACTTTCTATGAGTCTTCAGAAGAATTACATAATGTCGTACACTTTAAAATCGCCGAAAATTATGTTTGACTATAGTTTCAATGACATTGTCAGGGTTCTTTTTGATGATAATGAAAAAATTGTATCTGAGGTCTATAGTTATTATGGTTTTATAGTAAAGAATAGCAGACATTTTGTTCAAATAAATACTCTAAGTATTATATTGTTTTGTTCGATCTAAACTCGAATATGTTGCTTCTGTTTGCTCTCCTTACTATAATTCTCACATAAAGAATATCGAAGCGGTCCAGATAAAATTTCCTAAATTTTTTCATTTTAGGATTGATAAGGTCTTTCCTCCTATTGGGGTTCCCCAATCTGAATCATTACAAAAGATAAGTCTTGATACAAGGCGTCAATGTTACATTGTGCTTGTGTTAAAAATTAAAAAAAAAAAATAATAATCAAATTGACTGATGTATGATGTGTGATAGTTTTTAAGTAGATACTTCTATTTTTGATATGTGATTATTACCATTATGTGTTTGTATACTATTTGATCAGAATTTAGGTATATACAGGGTAATTATTATGTTTGAGCTCATCATATCGTATACGATGTCGCTGGTTTAAAAAATACAGGGCGTTCAAAGTTTAAATTTTAAATGAAATTATATTCTGAAATTTCTCAATAATTGAGAAAGTTTTGATAGCGTGACTGAAAATTGGTAATGCTGGTTTTTTTTTGGTGTGAGAATTATGAATCTGAAGCTTGTTTTGACGGTATTATTTAGATAAATCAAAACATATATTTGTATTGAGCTGTTTAAAAAAAGTTATTAATCTAAAATAACGTTCAATTCTACATAAGAAATGTACCTACTCTTGTTTAGGTCGCCTAACTTTATCGTTTTCTGAGTAATTTGCATTTAAAAGTTTCTATGTATTTTGTGGTGATTTTCTTTTAGACGGAGATATTGCTATTTCTTTTCTAAGTAGGCTTGTGTCAAATTTTCATGTCAATAAATATTAGCGTATTTTGGGTGGGTGTGATTTATTATTCGTGCAAAATTATTAGCTAGTGATCAAAAAATTCGACGGTAGCAATCCCAAACTAATTCAGATATTAGATTCATTCGCAATTGAAGTTGGGAGTTCTCAGTGCACCTAGTGCACGTTCGGAATTATAAATCCTGCGTTCGCGGAACCCAGATTTATAAATTTTAACGTGTTCTGAATCCGTCCCATGCATCCCCGGACCTGATACAGAATTTTTAATCCTACGCATGCGTATTTTACTATTTTAGTTTAGTACCTAGTTGTTGCATGAACTGGATCTAGATATCTTACATATTCGGACTACTTTCAAAAATATTTATATGTAGAAACATTATATTAATCTATTAAAATGATTTCATATAAATAACCCAACTACATTAAATGCCTCTATGCAGGGTGACCCCGAATAATATGCAAAAAAAATTGAGGGTAGATTGTACGACTGATTTTAATAGGGGCCCTGCTTATAACATTTTTTAATATGAGCCCCCTTTAAGGACTTACGACCCCTTAACAGTGGATTATAAATTTAGAGTTTTATTAACAATCTTCCAAACACTTTGAAATTAGGAAGTAAATTTTGGAAAGGTATTTAGGCTGATGAAACTTCTTCTGGCCGAGTATTTTTTATTCTCTTCGTCCTGTCATCAGGCGTTTAAATAAAGTACCCCATGTATATTATTCATTACATTTTTTGACGTTAACTTTTCGATTGAAAAAAAAATCTTATTGAATCCCTGTTGAATTAAGAATGAAATGAGAACATTAAGTTTATGACCCTACACGCACATTGTTTCCTTTCCAATATCTAATTTACATATAGATATCTAGTAGGTTTTAATCATTTTGCATTATCGTCTCTGAATCTCATTTGGCCAAAGAGAAAAAAAGTTTAGCACAATTTTAGGGGTAAGTTGCCCACAAATAAACACCTTGTAGTGCTTCAATTAACTTTAACTCATGTTCAAAAACGACCAGTAATAAGCCTAAATAATGTACCAAATTTGATTCTTCAACGGTAAAATATCGTATAGATATTTTTTTTTCGAAATTTAAAGCCCCATTTTCGGGACTAATCACTCCTCAGGGGTGTAAATTTGTATTAGGTAAGTTCAGTTAAATTACAATATTTTGGACACCTCTACATGCATCGCCTGCTCTTTGTCGGTTTTTATGAGAGATTGTATATAATTCATTAAATAATTTAACATCTTGTCATGATAACAAGATATCGAATCTAATACAACGAGTAGTTACAAAATATATTTTATTAAAAAAAAGAAAGATATAAAAAGAAAATGGCAGATAATATTGTTAATTTAAATTTGAAATTGTGATCACTCCACTCCAAACTGAACACAGAATACATTTGAGAAACATACGCGGATTAGTAGAAATTCAGAACAGATTCAGAATATCGCATGCGCATTTGATATGTGCGGTATAAATTCAGTATTAATTCAGGATATATTCGGAATCACTACCGCGAACAAAGCTAATAATTTTCCAACAGTGAAACGAATAATACGGTAAAACTAGCGTCCTCTAGGAACAACGTCAAATTCGTAAGTTTTACACCAAAAAACACAACACTACCAATTTTCAGAGTCATGTTATCAAAACTTTCTCAATTATTGAGAAATTTCAGAATAAAATTTAAACCCTGAACACCCTGTATTTCTTAAACCAGCGACATTCGTATAGGGCATGATGAGCTCAAACATAATATTTTGGTGTCTAGTATCTCCAGCTTAGTGTTGACTAATTCTTTCTGACTCACCCTCTTTGCCCTCCTGTTCTGTATTAGGGTTTTGTAATCTGTAGAAAAGAGTAAGAATAAATAAAGTATTTTTTAAACTTCATAAATCTTTTTTGATATAGATTAACAAAATCTGCTTCCTGTAATATAAAATAAAACATACGGAAGACCTTACGCCTTATTTACCCTATTGCACATTTACATGGACTCAATGGAGTATAAATTCCGGAAGTTTGCCAAATACAGGAAACGTGCCAAAGGGGTGCAAGTGCACTTATATCCTGCCTTTACCGATTTTGACCTAAAAACGTGAAATAGCTTGCCGTTTTCCTCTATAAATCCATCCTTCACAGGCACTACTCTTCAACTACCGAAGTTAATAACATGAAAAAATTGAAACGCAAGGTAAGGAAAATATTAAAAATTAAATACTGCATCTATTTAGCGAAAAATATTTTCCTTCCATAAAAGCTATTAAAATTGAAAACGCAAAGAGAAATTTTACTTAGATTTTCAATTTTCACATGTCGAACTAAAATAAACGACGTCTTTTAGATCCAATATCTGGTCAAAGTTTCCGTAGTAGATACAATCGTTTGCAATAATAATGACACTCTTTTAAAACTGTTTTTGAACTTCTGGAAGTTCTGAGTAGAAATTTCATTAAATCTCTGTCGGTGAGTGAAACAACTAATAACTAATATTAAAAATGTGAAGTAGATTTCATTACAAATACATCAGAAGTTGCAAAATGCATTTTAATGAGTGTCATTATTATTGCAAACGATTGTACCTATAGCTGACTTTCAATATTGTGGACAGTGACTAATCGCTAGTTTGTAGACAAGCACGACGGGCGAAGCATGCGGGGAGCAACATTTCATAGGCGTACTAAATTTGAATGCGATCAGATATAAAAAATATACAAAAATAATTGCATTACGTAATATCCATTATTTTTAGAGCAGAAACAGTGATATAACGAGGCGTTAGATACTAAAAATAATAAGAATATTTAAAAATTTAAAGTTTTTATCTTGTATATCGGTGTACCTAAGTTAATTTAGAAACTTTATTCAAGACAAACTGAAAAGATTCTTGCCAATATTGTAAATATATCCTTGGGCATCGATGACCCACCACCACCCGGCTCATACCGCCACAAGATGTTGACTATTTATACATTTCATATAAGTAATTGTTTTACACGAATATTATCATTATCACTAAATTAGCATTACGTCAGAATCATAACAAACTTCACTGTTACTGTATGTTCATTATTTACTAAAATAACTATAACTTTTCGGCGTTATCCATCACAACAACTGCTCCTGGTTCTACCTATGATAAAATAGATTCAAACCATTTTTCAAATACTTCACTGTTCATATCTTTATAGTAATCTCCCATCCTACGTGATTGAAAAACATGGAAATCATTTTCTAAAAATCCCGAATCGCTTCCAATATGTGTTATTATTAACCTACGTCCTTTACAAGAAGGCACCTTTAATCCTGTAGAAAATCCATCTAAAAATGATTCTCTTTTACTTCGAACGTTACCATCTTGCCAAACTTTTGATTTTGATACATACCTTTACGATTTCGTTTTAAAAACCGAAAATTCATATCATGCATTGTTCTTCTAAGAACTTTATCAGATAATTGAGACATGCTCTCATCTTCAGCTATCGTAGCTTGAATTTCTTATCGTCGGTATTTCATTTTTGAAGAAGAATCCATGAATTTTCCTGCGAATGGCTTATTTTACGTCATCACCGACTTCTGTTTTTTTCCTTCCTCGTCTTTCTATTTTTTTCTTCTTGGTATTTACTTCCACACTCTTTTTTATAGCACGATATACACTAGAAACTGACACTTGTGTTAACGAACTACACATATGAACAGCTTCACTAACACTTATGTTAGAGTTTAGCGCTCGAATTCGTTTTTTATTATTATCAATTGTCCGTTACACAGGTTATGTCGATTACTAACAGACCTTTTACTAGAACTGGCACTGATCCATTTTTAACTGTTATTTATTAACTTCACGGTTGCAATAATTTATTTTTATAATTTCATATGACTATAGAAATAACACTCCTCGAATAGCAGCAAATCCCCTAACGTACGCATATTATAATGGCGTTCTAACCTCGGCAAAGCGATGTACTCGCGGTTTACACACACCAAAATATGGTTTTCCACAATGCAATAAACAGAAATAGCGAATATATCGGGCTTCAGTTTGACTGAGTCTTTATCGTGGTGCCGTAAATGTGAATATAGTATCGTTGTGCATAGAAAGCAGCACAGTAATAATGAGGTAAATAATGTGCAATCTCTTATAAACATATTATACGCTTAATAGTAATAGTGTTTTTATATTATCTATTAGTCACTGCCCACAATTTCGGCCGCTGCCTATAGAAAAATGTTTATCTTTAGTACTTTCAGAGTTACACTCAGTACCTAACTGATTAATATTTTTTTTTGCAGCATAATGGCTGACTGAAAGGCACCATTTACTTAATTAAAAAAGTTATTTTTATTCTCCAGAGATTTATTATTACGCGTATTTACTTTGCGCAGATTAGTATATTCGTTTGAATAACATTTAACTGTACCTAATGAAGGTGAAGTCTTTTTTCCTCCCCTTCATTCCATTACGTCGAATTAAATAATTACAGGTAGAAAAGAAGGGTATACAAATTTATAGCTCGTTACATAGCAATATTCGTAATACTTTCATTAACCAAGGTAACATCATTTGGAGATGATTCTGATATAATTTCAGATCTTCAACAACCTCTCTATCAAGTTATGGTCTAAATATTGATTGATATCGTCATGGTAAGCGAGTCAAAGGTGTTGAAGTATAGCACAAAATGCTGAGTATCTTTCCACGTAAAAGTCTCAAGAATATTGTTTATTTTAGAACCCATATATAAATAAATTCATTCAAGATTATCGTATCCGAATGATGATTGATGAACCTTACCACGTCATAATGTATTCCATCGATAAAAGTAATATCATACAGATATTTAATTACCTATCGTTGGATGATCTAAAATTAGAACTACGTTTTCTATTTATATAGCAGAATCGAAAACGATTAGTAATGCATTTTCTGAAGAAAGAAAATGTGTTTGTTACTCAAATCTGAAATTTGACTTGAAAAATCATATGAAGGTAGAAACATCTATCAGCACATAAAATATTTTTTACTTGAGATAAAAAATGCATGGTTTATTGTTAAAATAACTTAATTACCTATAAAGCATTAATTCAATGCAAGCCGAAAATTGTCATTTATTAATCTTAAAATAATTGAGTCAATAATAATTAAATTATTATGCGCCAAAAAGGCATACTGAGAATCTGGATGCCTTATAAATACATTGCTTTTGATTACTGGCTTCTGGAATTGTGGGAAGAGTAAGAGAAACGCTGCAGCACTTAGGCCCCATTGGGGAGCAATCCACCTGAGCCGCCAACCAACCTAATAAGGAGACAAAGGTGGTGACGTTGCTCAAGGGAATCTCTCATAGAAGACCATCTTTCTCCCAACACGGATTCTCTTATTGACGGTAGTGAGATGGTAATGCACTCGCAAAGTATATGGAGTATTGTCTCGTCCTCCTGTTCGCAACCTTTACAAAGAGGTGTTTCACACTTCCGTGTGTAATAGAGGTGCTTCGTTAGCCAAGACAGTGTTCAATTTGAATTTCTATCACCAGGTGAAGATATGCAAAAGACATAGGCAGATACCTTTTGGCTGTATCCTTGCAGGGGTACTCTTTTGGAACTCCTTAGTAAATTGACAGCGTACTGGAGGGACCAGGTCCAAAAATATTGAGACCCGATGCACTCCTAGCCAGCTTGTCAGCTACTGTATTGCCATTGCACCGATCGTGTCCCTTTACCCAGCATACAGATACGCTGTTGTTGTTTGAGGCCGTTATCAGTGCCTGATGGCATTCCCATGCTGATCTAGTTGTTATCTTATGATTACGTAAGATTAGTAGTGATTGTCTACTATCTGTGTAGATTTTAATGGTTTTGTCTGTTGTAAATCTACGGTCAATTTCTTTGGCGTCTATGGTTATACCTGCTAATTCCGTTTGTACCACGGTAGCATGCCTATCCATTGCCCATTGATATCGAATATGTAAGGATCTTGAATAAATCCCACATCCTGCACCTTCCTTCATTTTTGATCCGTCTGTGAATGTTGATTACATCGTCGCTAGGGTCTCCTCATTCTTGATAAGTACCATGTAGAGTCTGTCAAACACAAACTTGACAGAAACACTGTCAGTGTCTGCGTGCAAAAGGGGAATCTTCCCATTCCACAGCCGACTCCTAACTTCTCCACATCCTACAAGCATAGTTGTCGCAGCCACTTCTTTTAGATAAATATCCAAAGGTGGCAGATATAACATCACCTCCATTGCTATGGTGGGTGCCATACGCATAATTCCAGTTATGCTTGGGCAGGCAATCCTTTGAACGTGGCTAAGCTTTTGTTTAACTGTCGTCTGTTCGGAATTTCACCAGACAATAGGTCTATGGTTTCACAATGACAGTGTACATCCACATGACCACCTTTTATTTCATTCCCCAAGGATATGTACGCCTTTTTTAGTCGTTTCTCCAAAGGTTCTATGTGAGCTTCGAATCAAGCGTGACTTCAAGGTATCTCACATCCGATTTGAAGCTTAGCGTAGTATTTAGGGAAGTTGGTGCCTTTATGAGTGTCAAATGCCAAAAGAGAAGAAGAAAATAAAAGAAAATTTTTTCAAATATGTTTCCATAGTGATCCAGGAAGTTATAAAAACGTACTTAAAGTATAAACTCTTCTATAAAAATTTAACTAACTTGTGATCTTTGTAAGTGGTAGTGATATCGACTATCTTCCTTGATGTATCTATACCGGAATTAGAGTTTGAAATTGGCGTATAGTAAAGATGCTGGGATTCCGGATTCACATAAGTGTTAACACTATTGCGTATCTTAACTTTTATAATTATTATTACTATTTATTAATGTAACTATTGTGTTGCGAACATTATTAATATCTGCTAAAATTTATTATCCCCAAACTCTTTTTTTATATAAAAAAATGACTATGTTTTATTGCATTAAAGATTCATATCACAGTTTAGTATTTCATCCAACGATTCAGATTAATGTAAAACAATTAAAATAGTAGGAAATTCTGGCATAACAATTTTACAATATCCGTACACGTGTGGAGATTGAAAATAAAATCTGTTCCAATTTTAACATTGAATAACTGGATTCTACAGCAGAACACACTTCAACATGAACTAAAATACACTGTACTAATGATTAGGACCCTTGAACAAACCGGGTAATCGGAGTTATGTAATTACGAGCGCAAAAAGGGAGCGGCTAATACCCAGCAAACAAATGTATAACACGCAGATTTACATGGCGTCGACACGATTCGGTTGAATCTATTAATTTAATCAAAAACGCGGTAAATAGCGAGTTATTCGATTGCAGCTTTGGACTCTATGCCTCTACTACATCAAAGAGTTGTGAGTGGGCTGAATGAATTGGTAAGTTGATACACAGCAAGAAATCGACTTTACACATTACTATTTTTGAAGTAGTAAATTAATATGGTCTAAAATTGTATACATTTTCTTTGTAAAAATATTGAAAGTGTACAAATATTTACAAAAATTTTAAAGGGTAGAATTTTAATAATTTGATCAAATTTACACCAACATACTGTACCAAATTGAATTTAAAATTTATACTAGCGGGTCAACTATATTCCCTTAACTATAACCGCCGTTTGCAATCCAGTCCGTATGCGAGTTGCGATCACGGTACTATAGTCTGTTTGGAAATGAAAGAGAGTAATAAAACCCCGAGATAAGAACCGGCCATGGGCGTGGTAATATTTCAGGTTTAAGGTAATTATCGGGTAACACTAATGCTAACAGGTAATGGGTGTACATTAGTATATTTTACTGGATACATCATAGGACAGGAGCCAGTGTATTGTGACAGATCAATCCAGTCTTAGAGCTGAATATACGAAGACGTGCTAGTGCAGAAGAGTAAAATTCGACTTGTGTTTAGTGACTATTGTGCCAGTGGATATAATATTGTTTGAGAAAAATGTCGAGCTTATCAGCTCATTGAAACACCAAAATCCTACCAACAGTGTTGACGACATCGTGGAAAAGTGTTCCAAAATGACAGGGATTCGAAAATCGACTATCTACAGACTTTTAGAGGAAACAAAGAATGAACAAGACACTGTAAATCCCCCAAAATCATCTACAGGGAGGTCAAAAGTCGTTATAGATGATTTCTTCAAAAATTTCATTCGCAGAAAAGTACACTCATTTTATTTTAAAAAGAAATACCAACGCTAAACAAAATTTTAAGTGAACTTTCAGAGGACAACGATTTGCCAAAAATCAGTTGAATCAGAGTTGAATTTTTGCTGGGAAAAGCAGAACAGGAAGTCAGATCTTATCGATAAAGATGAAATTATTTGTTGGCGAAGATTCTACTTAAGATCAATTAGAAAATTCCGTGACGAAGGGAGGAATATTTATTATCTAGACGAAACTTGGGTCAACGAGGGATATACTGTAACAAGTATGGCAAGATAAAAATGTAAAAAGTTTTCGACAAGCATTTTTGGATGGACTTTCAACAGGGTTCAAGGCACCTTCAGGTAAAGGGCGAAGATTAATAGTGACATATATAGGTAGTGCCAGTGGTTTTGTAGATGGCGGTTTACTTTTATTTGAATCTAAAAATACAGGTGACTATCACGAAGACATGAACGCAGATGTTTTCGAAGAGTATTTTACACGGATGTTGGATCTTATTCCTCCGGGGTCTCTAATTGTCATGGATAATGCCAGTTACCCTTCACGGCAGACCGAGCGGACGTTTACGACTGCTTGGAGGATAGCCGACATAATTCAATTCTTATCCGGAAAAAACATTTCTTTTCAAAACATTATTTTTCTGCAGATTTGAATAAATTGTTTAGGGAAATGAAAAAATATATTTATTTAAAAATCTTTTTTAAAATTAAATTTTCGTGAGATTTTCAACTGGAATAGCTATTTGTTTAATTTAAATAAATACTCGTCAAAAATTAAATTTTCTAACCAAATAAATAAATTCATTTTTACCAAAAAAGTAAGCATTACATCAAAAAAAATTGTTTCCCTAGAATAAATTATGCGTAAATAAATTGAAATTGTTTGCTGAAGAAAAAAATTGTTTTTGGTGTACCCTATATCTTTTAAGAGAGACACTGAATATAGGTACGTAGCGTTAAATTATTATAATTTGTCGTAAAAAATACGCAGTTAATGGAATGACCTGCTTATTTTTTATACCCTGTATAAATGTTAGAGACAGCTTCGATTTGGACGCATCGATACGTCAAAGCGACTCAATTCTTCGTCATTACCCCGCTAATATGTACAACTAATTGGATCGCTCGCAAACTTTCGGCGTCACGTCGCAACTTTCAAGTTCAAGTATATTTTATCGGTGATCGACTTTTAATTATCTGCCATGGGCCAACGAGTAGCTGGAAATCATCGAGAGAATTAATTTGGCTCCCACGATTTAGGGAGAGATATGGGTTGTTGCTGCTAGACATTAATTGCCGTTGAGAAAGGGAGCGGGTAGTTTTCTGTACTCGAGGGATGATAGTTGTGTCGGCAACAAGCAATGGATGTGTTGTACGCACGGAATCTAACCGTAAAAGAACGTGTATTTCGTATTATTGTTACAAGGATGCCAACGCTTCTTAATGTTGATAATATCTCGCAAAAGGTGTGCAAATTTTATTTTAAGCAAGATCTGGTTTACAATAAGAAAGAAATAGTCTTGTATTGAGGCAGTTAGATAAATAAACACTTCCAACATTGCCAGAATGTGGGTTTGGCAATGTTCGATTTGTATATTAAGATTAGGTCTTCTATTTGATGCTTATATAGTCCGTTGTTTGCACTGTCCCATAATGTTCCAGTTATTGGCTTGAAGTCTCTGATTTTCACGTATAAATCTTTTCTAAATTCTTGGTTCGGTTCGGTTTTTCTGTATTTCTATGGTTTCCCTGTAGAACCTTGGCCAGAATATTCTTTCTTTTACCAGAATCTTGGTCTATCTCAAATTTATAGTGTCCCGTATTCGCTCTATGTTCTACAACTGCCGATTTCTCAAAGTTATCGTACTCATATGTCTGCCCGTTTGTTCAATATACACCTTGCCCCATGTACGCAGTGTAACTCTTGCTGATGATCTTAGGAAAAGCTGCTATTTTCTTTATCAAAGTGCTGTAAATTGTGTTAAAGTTATGTCTTCTCAAAATGCTGTTTTATCCCTACATCTGTAGATAGGTCGTTGCTCGATAGGAGTTGCTGAATCCATGAGTCCATATGATAAATGTGTCATCTATTTATCTCTGTTATAAGAGACGAACGTATACCAGAAAACAATTGAACCAAAACGAGGAATATCTTCTGGAAATACATCTACGACTTACACACAAGTTGGACAGAGTCACCTGGGATTTAGTCTACAAACTGAAGAAATTCAGGCCATCAAAGAATTAAGGGCAAATAAAGAAGTTGCTATACTCCCGGCGGATAAAGGAAATGCAATAGTTGTTTTGGATACAGTAGAATATGTTGCCAAGGTAAAGAACCTATTGGAGCATCGTTGTACAAGAAGATCAAAAACAACCCAATCAAGAAGGTGGAAAAGGAAGTGTCACTTGCAGTTCGCGTCTCAAATATCCCCAACGAACTTTACAGGGACCTGATTTTGAGTGACTCGAGAACTCCACAACTCTACTGCATACCGAAGATTTACAAACCAAACGAATCTCTACTACATATAGTGAGTGCTGTTGGATCAGCTACCCATCCATCCAGTATGTTTCACATAAAAAAGATCTACTGGGGCAGACAGAACACCATGTCAAAAACACGGGATATTTGATCAGGAATATCGAGGGAATACAACTAGAACCAGATGATATCCTATCGAATTTTCACGTAAGATCTTTGTTCACGAAAGTGCTTATCAAGGAAGCTTTAGAAGAACTTTAGGAGGCTTAGGGATTTAGCAAGAGTATGAACCAGATGGACCTTGTTTTCTTTCGAGGATCAGTTCTACGAACAAACGGAACTAGCAGCTATGGCTATCAATTTTGAGCAAAAAAAAAATTAATAGTAACAGCATTTTATATTTATAGTTAAATGTAATGGATACATAAAAATGTTTAATTAAAATTTATCCGATTTATTGAAAGATAATATATTTACTTACTTCATTTTTAGATTAAACTTATATTCGATAAATTGATACAGAACCGATTCGGAAAGCATAATGAGGCGGCATCATACAGTGCGTCGCTTACGAGCCAGACTGCTCGTCATTCCATTGTCTGGCCCTCCGTGTATTGCCAGCGTGTACGGGTGAGTGATGAATGCCGGGACGGGATCCACAAGCCATCCCGGCCGAGCTGAGTACTTTTAATTCAATTTGTTGTCAAATTACGGGAGTACTCTACATTCAGAAGGCCGTTATTAATGGCTCGCTGCCGTCAGGGCATCCTGATATTTCCACCATTAGGTATCACTCAGCGGAATTGTGGCCGCACAGAACTCTCCTCCGCCTCGGTGTTTATTATCGCGAATTTATTAAAATACCTACCCCGAAAGGCTGGCGTCGCCGCGAGGGATAATTTATCATCCCTTAATACAGCTGTTACTGTAAATAGGGAGGTCTATTATTAGACCGCGGATTTCTGCCCACTGAGAACGATTTTGCCAGTTCCTCAACAATGGTCCCGCATACGATTTCTAAAAATTCAGAAATAATTCATTTTTCTAAAAATATTCATCGTAAGCGCCAGTTTGGGATTATCGCAATATATTTTTTAAAACTGGACTAGTATCATCGAATATGTATGAAACTTCTCTGCCGTAGGTATTAAAGTTTTTGTGATGCCCGTCGATGACTTAGTTTTTCAAGTATAAAATATGGCTTTGGTGTATAGCAACTGGAAGTTGATGGATATGGTTGTAATTCAAGGCGATGTGAAAATGCTTTCGATGGCTTAACAATTTCCCGGTAAACACGTGCCAAATGCAGATACTTTTATCGCGGTGTCTAGTGAATGCAAGTGTAGTGCAACGCGAGGGAAATTTTAAAGCGAATCGGGGAAGATGGAGGTCCAGGGCGTCCACGGCGTATTGCAGCAGTGTGGTGTATCATACAAGAGGCTCAATTATATTTGTACCATGTATAGCATGTCCAAGCATTAATACCAAGGAATTGAATAAGGAGAACCGGTGCCATGACCGTTACGATTTTGTAAGGATATTTAAAAAATTATGTGTATCACACTGAAGTGGATACGTGCTATTGATGACTTCCGCAAGCGTATCATAGTTGCTGCCAATAATTTACGAGTTCAAAACGAATAAGAAACAGAAATATTTGTGTTAGTTTGTAGAAACTGGGTAAGACGGGCCCAAACTATTTTGTGTAACATTAGGTATGTCAAACTGTTTTATTAATTAAAACAATAAATTAATTCTATTAATAATTAATAACAATAACGGCAAAAGCTGTATAAAATAGATGTTATAAAATGTTATTTATTTTGCTTTATTTCTGCTATTTTTGCTTTCCAGTGCCATGCAGAAATGTATTTTTAAATAATTTTCGAACTACCTTTTTTTGATTTTTTTTACAAAATTATATTTGTAAGGGTCCCCTGTACATGCAAATTTTTTTTTTTTTTAGATAAGTTCGGAATCAGCCCGTATAAGATAAAAACCCTTGTTCGAATATGTGCCATTTGAACACTAGAGTATAAGTGGAGTAAATAGTAAATAAACTTATTCAGATGTGTGGCCTAATTGCCAGGCTGAGGCCGCCCGCACTTACTACTACTACTACTACCTGTACAAGGTGTGAGCTTTATAGAAATTTTTCAATAATTGTTCCTTAGAAGGATCGCTTATCCAAATGTATTATTAGGTAATAATACCTAACAAATTGTTCCTTAGAAGGATCGCTTATCCAAATAACAGTGAACAATTATTGAAAAATTTCTATAAAGCTATTTCTATATACCCCGAAATTATAAAACCTCGGAAAAATCTAATGAAATGGCAGTAAATATTGCACATAATTTGATATCAGTTGTGAGTTTTTTATATTCTCATGATTTCTTCCACAGTATTTAGTATTCATTTCTACAATTATATCTATGTGTATGTTAGTACTGTATCATAATGCTTCCAAAGTTCCTCGAATAATATTTAAATTGTAGAGAAAATGATGTCATGTGCTTGAATATTTGGGGTTTAGTTATACAGGGTGTTAACTATAAGTTTGATCAAACTTCAACGTCATACTCTATATATGAAAATAATTGAGATTTGGTGTGGCCGCTTACGTCATAATATGTATTTGCTAGGGAACTGTAATTGCTCATGACAACTTACTTTACTAGAATATATTTTGCCAAAAATTCTTGAAATATTAGAAATGTCAGTGGCATATTTCATTTTTCTTAATATACACTGCCTACACTCATAGATAAATAGTTCATATTGGAAAAATGTCACCACCCAAATATTGTCAAATAATCTTTTCCTAACAATTTATAAAATTATAACACCCTATAGTTTCCCTATTAAGTTTTGAATAAAAACATTGTTATATAACAAAAGCCAATTATCATATTAATATTTCGGTGAAATTTGGCCCGCTTATCGTTAACATCCTGTATACAAATTTGTTTACAGCTATTTTTCTTTTGTTTTCGAAGAATTGTTCAAATGATGTGTTTAAAATGACTTTTCCTATAATATGTATTGTTTTTTTTTTAAGTTTTAAAAATGTGAAATAGTAAGAAAACGTCGTTTACCTCACAGAGACGTAGTTACAAGACTTTCTCCCTGATGTCATTTTTCGTGCCAAATTTGGATTAATTAAATTAACAAATTCACGACGCATTCGCACATAATAATCGACCCAAGTCTTGTGATTTTCACAGATCAGTTGTCAAAAGCAGCGACGAAGTTTGAATCGGCTGTTCTCAAAATACAACGCGGATCCGACTGGCAACATTTATTGCCTGCTGCCTTGTTTCTGACGAGAGTAAGACAGAGTTTTTGATATACAAATACAAGATATTAAACAACACGAGTGTGGGCGTTGATGAAGTGAAACCTCTGAAATATGTGACTCAAGATAGGTTTTTTTAAAGAATATATGTTCATTTGTATAGCATTAGAGCAACTAATCAGATTGTTTTGACAGTTGGCAGAATTTAGTGTAACAATAAAAACAAGATCGTTATATTAGGAATAAATACACAGCTGCTAGGTTTAGGTTATACAGAGTCTTCCAATAAGGGTTTCCGTCTGCGCCTATTGACTATTTTTACAGCGACAATGGTATATATAAATGTGCCCAATTATATCGAAGGATTACACGATTCCATAGCGCGTACGATTTATTATGAAAATGATCTAACTGTTAATAACGAAAGATATCAATGATAACCGATTATTGTAGTCCAGACTGAATGGTATAAACTTTAGAAATATTAGGTTTCAACAAAAGATTTGCAGATTTTGCAATTTTGCATAGCAATGATGTTAACTAACCACCAAAGTCCTGCGATTTAACGGCCTTAGTTTTTTCTGATGGTGTTGTTATCAGCAGGCTCAAATAACAGCCGATTTATAGAACATTAGAAGAAGTATTGATTATGTGTTGTGAGTTGAAAATTGGACTATTTGCCCAATGTTATTTTTCATATACAGGGTGGTCCTTAAGTAATGATCCACGGAGATATACTAAATTCTTGACATCAAAATTTTACGATTGGAGTCAACATGCCTTAATATAATGTTAAAGATGGAACTTAAAAATCGAATTTTTGTAATACGTAATGATAATGTTTTGAAATGTATGAACGTATAAATTTGGGAGCAGTTGTTTCTTATCTATTTCAATGTCGTTTGTAATCTAAATGTATAAGAATCGTCTGATATTAAATAATGCCATTGAGTAAAAAACTACTGAATCACTAATTTCAGGCTAAATTTGGACACTGGGATTTATATTGCTTTTATTAACAATTTATTTGATTGTTTCACATACACAGAACTCTAAAGAGTTAAAGTTTGGACTACGTGGCGACCAAGGAAACATGCTATTACCCGAGAATAGCAACCACACCAACTTTCACGAAAATCTTAGTTTATGTGGGCGAGGCACCATTACATATAACTACATATTTTGCCTTAAATTCAGTGGCAATGCATCCAACAACATTTCCACCTCTCATTCTAATCCCGAGGATTAGCTCAGAAATCGGACACTTGTACGGGAGAGGAGGCGGCATATTATTACGCCTTACGTTGGTTGGACTAACAACCATTCAGGACAGGAATGAAGAAAACCTGGAAATCCTCATTAATTAGGAAGATGGTCAAATACCGACCGGTATCAATTTCTTACATTGAACCAATCCAACGCTCTCCACTCCTCCTATACAAAACTCGACAGTTCTTAATCAATATCTGTTATTAATATGTCTATTTTTATGTAGTTATACTGAACAAGAAGAAAAAGAGAATATTATTGTATGGCCACATTTTTAGTAATTTATAAAACAAATCAAAATCTCAAAGATTATGGATACTGATTTGCGTACTACTTTATTTGTTCATTATCATTTATTTTCACTTAAGATTTAAGAGTTACCATCATGATAAATGTAAAGTATACAGTATGCGCCAAAAGTATGGAATAAATTCAATAAAAAAGAAACAATTATTTTTTGGAAAAATTCCTCGAACAGATCGATTTTTAATTTAAAAAATACATATTTTACCGTAAAATGCGATTTTCAAATGTCATTTGTTTTCGAGTAATGACGTCATCGATTTTTTTTTAAATGGCAACACCATATTTTTTTCCTTGATTCTGAAAGATCGTTTAATTCTCTATCAGACAGTACTAAAATTTTGCCCTCTTACATAGGAAAGTTTTCGAGTAAATGACGATTGAATGTTAGAAAACGTAAATTTTATCCATAAAAAAGTAACAATTCTGAGGTATGTAAAATAAAATACAATTGATTAAATTTTATACTTAAATTAAATGTTCGAATTGCCATCCACCAACTTCTTGACAATGCGCAAGTCTGTGAGAAAATTCTTCTTGGGTAACTCTGCGTATTTCGTCCCGAATGCGATTTTGAAGTTCTTCTAAATTTCGTGGTTTATTAATGTACACTTTTGATTTCAAGTATTCCCATAAAAAATAGTCAAGAGGTGTAAAATCTGGCGATCTTGCAGGCCATTCTATCGGTCCGCGTCTGCCCATCCACCTCCCAGGAAAACAGTTGTCCAAAAAATCTCGTACAGGGCGCGCATATTGCGGAGGTGCACCGTCTTGCTGAAACCATATGGTATCGTCAGAAATGTTAGGGTCATTATCGTTAGGAAAAATTACTGCAAGGGCTGGAACAAGGTCATTTTCTAGAAACTCTAAATATCTTTGTCCTGTAAGGGTTCCTTCAAAGAAGAAAAGCCCTACTATTCTGTCGTCAACTATTCCAGCCCACACATTTAATTTCTGAGGGTGTTGGATATGTGCCTCTGCCATCCAATGAGGATTTTCCCGACTCCAATATCTGCAAGTTTGACGGTTTACTGTACCATTCAGACAAAATGTGGCCTCATCTGAAAAAAATATTTGCTGGTGTAAATTTCTATTTCCTTGACATAAATCCATTAGAATTTCGCAAAAGTGTAAGCGGCGATCGGGATCATCTTCATTGAGTGCACAAGTTGAATTTTGTAGGGATGATATTTTTCCTTCCTCAAGATACGTAGCACTGTGCTCTGACTAGTGTCATTGTTTAATGCAACCAATCATGAAGAATTATGAGGATTATCCACCATACTTATCAAAATGTTCTGTTTCTGACTTTCATTAATGCTTGGACGTCCAGGTTTTGGAATATTTACAACATTGCCAGTTTCTCTAAATTTAGACTCTACCTTACTGACTGTTGATTGGCTGATAGGGCGATCTGGATATTTTTCATTAAATAAATCGGAAACTTTCTGCTGAGTTCTAGTCATATTCCCGCATCCGATAAAAATTATAATTTCAATTCTTTGAGTAACAGTTAAATGTGCCATAACACTGTAAATTGAATAATAATTTCTATGTCGCTTACAATACTTATTAGAAAGTCGGTGTGACAATCACACTTTGCAAAGATTTTCACCTACGTGATCCATAAAAGAACTATGGAATTCGAAAAACTAAAATTGATAACAGTTTTGCTTTATTTTAATTGATTTACGTTTTCTAACATTCATTTCGTCATTTACTCGAAAACTTTCCTATGTAAGAGAATTAAACGATCTTTCAGAATCAAGGAAAAAAATATGGTTGCCATTTAAAAAAAATCGATGACGTCATTACTCGAAAACAAATGACATTTGAAAATCGCATTTTACGCTAAAATATGTATTTTTTAAATTAAAAATCGACCTGTTCGAGGATTTTTCCCAAAAAATAATTGTTTCGTTTTTATTGAATTTATTCCATACTTTTGGCGCATACTGTATACTTATTTTCTCATATGTAGTAATATTTTGTAAGAGTCTATAAAATTATAATTTGAAAAACAGTAGGTACTGATTAAACATATTGGCTTCAGCTAATCGTCTTGAACTAATTTATGGATCATCTGCAATGCGAACTAGTATTTGGCAATTTAGGAAGACGATTTTTACAAAATCAAATCAATGCAATAGAACATTGTATTGTAAGATTACTTATTATTTAGATATCTAATTACGTTTCATTATGCAACTTAATAAAAAAATCAACAGTGTTCATCAAAATGTATATTATTTATTATTAAAAACATTTAATAAATAACTGGGAAATGCCCCAATGATGTTCCTTATGTTGTGAGCCAACCCAGAATCAATTGACTTCGTCTTGAGGTAACGTAAGCTCTAAGCACAACTCCTGAGGCGTAATTAATAATAAATCAGGACAAGCCACCGCAGTAATCACAAAAATTAATAGCAGTCCTCTACTTGGGAACATAAATATTTACAATAGGACATTAATGGATTCGGTAAACGTCCCCAATGTCCCCGGAGACTTATCGTTTGCTTTACCTGGAGGCTTTCTTAAGTTGATTGAAAGTCGATTGATTGGATGCCAACGAGTCTCGCGGTACGTCTAACGATGAAGGCGAGTGTACTTGTGAAGTGTATTAAACGTGTCGCCAAATGGTTTATTGGCAGAGTCGTCTCTTACAGTCTATGATTGTGAAATGCGGCAAGGCCGATGTCCTTGTTTGTAGTCCTTGGAGAAAAAATTAAATAACTAGCTTTTTCAGCATTTTAGACATTTCAATATTACTAGGACTGATAGAACATATGTATGAAATTTTTTAAAGACCAATAGATTTTTTGAGGAAAAAGTATAAAATGAATGTAATGTAAGCGGTACTATCATTTACTGACGAGTGTGACGTTAAAATACTGAAATATATACATTAATAAATAATAAAATAAATTATTTACTACACTACACTTCCTGCACTACTACACTGAACATACTACATCAATATACCAAACACCACTATAAATTACACCAAGTATAACAGACGCCATACTTCAAGGAAAGTATAGTCTAGTGCGTATTAGTTCAGGATACCAAACATAGCTATTGTATTCCTTTCAAGAGTGGTATTTGATTATTTATATAAGGTGGATCACAGAAAACAGATGATAAATATGTGTAAACAAACTCCTGGAAAAGACTGCCAAAGTCATTCATTACCGACACATCAGACATATACCGCTATCGAGCTTGTTAGCTCTTTTCACTAGACTATAGGTGAGGCAACCGACGAGTTATTCGATAGAAGCGAGCTTGAGTAGACATGACGCAGCTACATCTTATGGCCGGCCACATGCTGAACCTGACGGTTCCACAAAAAATCACGTCTATTTTTGCACACAACCACCTGCACTCATTACTATAATACAATTTATAGTAAATGATACTAAAATTATGTCTCTATAGTTTTGGTAATGATCCCCACAAGTGTTGTATTAATCTATAAATATTATTATTTTGCACTATAGCAAAAGATCTTCGACGACTTTACTTGCAGATTCTGGGGCCAATGTTTTAAAAATAAAACAACACGGCGGCTGGTCAAATTCTGTTGCAGAAGGATATGATGAAAATTCTATAGAAAATAAAAAAACAATTTCCGGTGATATTCTTGGAGAACCGAGTAGTACCAATAACATATCACGGAATATTACTGTAAGTTCAACAAATAAACTTTCTGCTGGAATTACTTTCACTAACTGTATCAACTGCGTTGTGAATATTTATCATTAAATAATAATAAATAATAGTGTTATTTATAAAATTACTGACTTAAAAGTTACTTTATTATTTATCTGTTTTATTTCGTTCAATTCTCTTTTCCAATTAGTGACGTAACGAACTTTTCGTAACCAGTTGCATAATGATTTTCATTATATAACTAGTTACATAAAGTAGAACGTTTCGACATTTGTTTCGATAACAAAAGATGTTACTTTATATGTCAAAATTAGAAAAAAAAATATTGTTTATTATTTATTATTAAAAACATTTAATAATAATTCGGAAATGTTCCAATAATGTTCCTTATGTTGTGAGCCGTTTGTAAGAATATCGGCATTTATATTTTTTGAACATTACGAAAATTATACTTTGAAGATGGTAATTTCAAACCTTATATGCTTCGCTCATACAAGGTAAAAGCAGAAATGGAACATTTTATGACAAAATAAACATTTAACTAATTTGTTGTCGATTTTTAGTGTACCAAATTAAAAAAAAAATCGTTCTAGTATTAAAAAAGTTATAGCTAAAGAATAAATTTAAAACAATATCTTTGAGGGTACGTAGCATATATTGATTCACATCCTCTATTAATATACTTAAATACAGATTAGAATTTTTCCTGTGTATGTACTATTGATTTGCTTCACGCTGGTAAAGTTCCATGTGCTGTTTTGGCGTAAAAATTATAACACAATTGGGAGGGGTATGACATAGTTCTTTATGTTAGTGAAATGATCCTCTCAAAGAGAGTTATATTTCTGTTCATAGAATTATAATTTAGTCTCGGAATTTTATGGTATTTAAATAGGAATATTCTAGTCGATCCAAACAACCTCACAACTTTAATAACTCAGATAGTGTCAAAATTTGTAACATAGAACCTTATGATTCTAAAGCAGCTATACAATGTAATAAATGACAAAAAAACATGCAATTCCACACGTTGAAGATGGTAAGAACTTTAATAAACAAAACATCAATTTTTCGTTTTCACCAGTACCACTGATAACTTCGCTTCTTAGCGTAGTTGGATTTAATTAAATCTCTTTGTAATTACTGGATCTAAGACGTCTGACCCAAAAGTCCTAGAAAAAAATTTGTTCGGAGAGCAGAACCAACGTCTTGTTTGACCTACTACCGCAAATTAACGATAAAAGTTCTCCTCAGATAAAATCCAGATAACTTTAGCTCCTTTTAAGTAGTGTTCAAAGCATTAAAGTGCTGTCACGTCGGGAAGGTTCACTTCGGATCGAGTCGACTAGGAAAAATAAGAAAATGAAAGAAACATTCATAGGTGAATGAAAACTCAAGTGGGTAGGCTTGCTGGTTATATTATATAGAAATGTGGGAAACGACGTCAAAATATTTCAACTAAATGTTTCCTCTCGACTGAAAAATGAATTTCTATATTAGATCTAAATGTTTGCTTTTAATTTTTGTGGTAAATATTTGATACAAATAGTGAAATACAAATAGTAATTTAGAATTACAGTCCATCTAAAATTTATATAAAGTTGAATGATCTAATAAATCCATAAACAGAGTTGCTACTAGTTCTGAAACTTCTCAATAATAGATCCGTTTAGTACTGACGTTACATCCGCCAAATAATAGGCAACCCCACAGTACACTCTCTCATGTAATTCAGATATTTCTCAATAACAGTGGCGTGCAGAAAGGGCCTGCAGGGCCCGCAATGCGGGGGGCCCCGGGAATCCAAGGGGCCCCTGCTCAGCCTCGACCTCGACTACCTCCAGCAAGCTTTTTACATAGTAATAAAATAACTATTAATTTTGCGGCGGCGGAATATGTCTATACCTCATAATTTTCCAAAATCAAATTAAATATATTTTGCCTTATCAGTACCTATTTTATGGTAAAATTCGACAACACAACAACGTAGTCGAACGTAGAATCCAAAACGACAAAAATAAGTGGCAACGTTGCAGTGACGCGACGCGTAATAGTCGCGTATCTATGAAGATCAAATTATTTCTGGGAATAAAATTCTTATTCTTCAAAAAGTCGAAAGAAAAAAATCAAAATATAAAGGTGAGGTCATCTATAAACCGATTTGAAATATCACCGCAGACAGTAGTTTCGTTGTCACCCAGTATAGGCAGTATATTAATTTTTTTGATGAAAAGGGGGGCCCCTTGAAAAAAATTGCGGGGGGGGGGGGGCGAAGACCTTGGCACGCCACTGCTCAATAATTGGAAAATGTGTCAATTTTATAGTCTATTTCATGTTTATGTAACAAGTTTAGTATAGTCAAATAAAAGTTTTATGTTTAGTTCACTTTATTTATTCAGTTTTGTTGTTTTAGCATTAACTAATGGAGATATTTTTACTGTTAAAGGAAAAGTCGCAACGGATGATACAGACGTACAGCTGATATGGGAAGATACACTGTTATCAATTATCATTGTTTTACAAATGCATATATATATATATATATATATATATATATATATATATATATATATATATATAAGTCTATCTCTCTCGATCACCTCAGTGAAGTACACCCTGACATTCCATACTGTTAACGCCGGTATAGGATTTTCGCGTTCTAGTCAAAACTACCCTTATGGAATAATTAAAACCCAATATTAAAAATAAAATAATATATTACCACTAAATGCAGTTAACACTCAAGAAAATGGTATAAACACACAAAATAATACATTTTAGATAAACAACAAATAGAGCGTATCTCTGATACCTAAGTAAATGTTCAGCAACACAAAACAGCCATACAGGGCTCTCAAATTAGGCTGCACTTACTACAGTAAAATACTAGGCCAAGCTAAAACTAGGTGAAACTATCTTAAAATACCAAATTACCCTATAGGTAACAAAACTTTAACCACTATTTTAACATAAAACGCTCCCCAGCGTTTCCAGTATTAACTTAGCCTGTTCAGAGATTCACTCTAAGATTTCCACTTGATATATCTAAGTTTGAACTAGGACCAACAGATATATTCCTTTTAACTCGAAAAGTTATAGTTATTCAAATACTCCTGACACCCGTATCAGCAAGGTTCGGCAAATTTACAAAATAAAACTGTAAAGTGATTTACCAAAAAAACATTCACTGGATTACGCCAGCTTTTTCCCCTTTTTATAAATATTCTGTACCCAAAATTCTCACTATTACTTAGTAGTAGTAGCGGTTCATTCCATCTAAAACTTCTATCCGATTTACTACAAGTATTAAAACTCCCCATCACATTGTGAACTAAATCCAATCAATAGAATTGGTATGGGCGCAAATACAGACAAACACAGACAAAGAGAATTGGACATTTAAATTGGCCAATGTAGAAATAATGATTAAAAGAGTAATTGCAAAGGTTAGTGCGGAAAATTGGTAAATATAGATGTCACGTCCAAAAAGAATGATAGTGATAGCGATAGTGATTGTGATAGTGATAGTGGTGATGACAGTGATTGCTAATGAAGGTTATACCCTCAGATATCTATGTTATATACATGTTGAAAAGTTTTTATTTCTTTAGGCTTCTATTTAATTGTTAAAATTTTCATTAATGCATGTTTGATTTTTTATATTTTGTTATCTGTTAATTTTGGAGATATTTATTATTTGAATTTTTCTAATTTAAATGTTGATTTTTGGTTTTTACGTGGGAAATATGGTTTTCATGTGTGTGGCTTTTGACTAGTGGCGCTATTAATTGGTTTTGTCGTTATCTGCGTGAATGACAGCAAAGAGTAAGAATTAATGATAACCAGTATTCTCAGTTTAAAACAACTAAGTGTGGTGTTCCTTAAGGAAGTATCCTGCGGCCATTACTATTTTCACTCTTTACATTTGATTTGCATCTTTATGCCGACGGTGTTCAATTATATATGTACTTCTCTGTATCTCACAGTAATGTATTTATGTCTCTCTTCAATGAGGATACCACAACCTTCTTTAACTGGTGCAGAGATAATGGCTTGCGAGTCAATCCGAATAAAACAGTTGCAATGTGCATTGGCAAGGAGCGATTGGGTATAAAGTCAGCCAAAAATCTTGGTATTATAATTGACAATAATTTAAAATTTGACGAACATGTAAATCGGTTTTTTCTCAAGTTGTTTTTATAAATATCATCTGAAAAATATACTTGATGAACAAAGAAAACTAAAGATAATTTAAGCTATAATTTATCCTAATATATTTTATTGCTGTCAAGTTTATTATTATTTTTTGCCAAATTATAACAAGCAAAAAATTCAAAGAATGAATGCATGCCTTAGGTTGTTTGTTGTGTACCGTATAGACAACGTATTACTCCTTACTTATCATTCTCTTATTTGGCATCTACGTTCTTAAATAGAGTACTGAATTTTCTTAATTTACCACCTAGGCATTTTACGAGAGAGCTAAAGCAACTTCTTTTAGATAGTTTTAATCGAACAAATTGAATTGTCAAATTTGTTTATTTTTTTCTTTGTATGCACTGTGTCTTATTATTTATTTTTGTATTATTTCTTTCCTAAGATTATATTATTGATTATGTTAAATCACATACTTTAATATTCAATGTTATTTTACTTTACTTTTTTTCTTATGTAGCAAAATAAAGGCACTCATATTCCGAATACCCTGCGTGATAAACGATTGTTGACAAAGCAATATTCTATTGTCTAATTCTTCATTGTAAGATAAGAAAAATAAATTCCTAAACACATCTCCAAAACGGAGTAATGACTGCACATACGTCTTCTAGATAAAAGTTACGACCGTACATTTTGTAAAACACGAAGAGTTTTGCAATAATCCTGTTATAAATTTCGCATTCCCGTTTTAGCTGTCTCCGAACATGTTTCCATCCAATCGACTGTTTCTCGTTCGAAAAAGACCCTGTCGACGTGGAATACATACGCCATAAAGACAAAACAAATACGTTCGCCGCCCACGATGCGTCCCTAACTTAGCAATAAAGCGTCGCGGCATAAAAAGGTTCCAAAGTGGCAAATTAACGTATATGGCATATTTAGCCTGCGATTAAGGAAGGCCATATACGACACGTTTCATTCATCGCTTAACGACGTCAAGGTGCTTTAGCGCTGTGCAAAAACAGAAGAAGGTTAGGGCAAACGATAATAACGAAATTGTAATTCTACGATGTTTTCATCCCTCTGCAAAGTACGTAGTTAATTTTAAAAAACTACATGGCACTTTCTTATTAAAGAATAATGAAAAACAATTCCAGCCTGTTCAACAAAGCGTTTTCTATATAACTCGCGTATTTTTCTCAGTTTTATATTTTCCGTGTAAAGGAAAACGTTTGAGAATAATCTTCGATATAAGTTTTGCGCGTAAAAATAAATTCGTAAAACGTTTCTCTAAAATTGATGCAACGGGAAGTTTATGGCACGTCCGACATAGTTGCTTAGCTCTTCAGGGAGGCATTTGCACCGAATAGGATATTAAAATTTCGTGTAAGATTGTTTACATTTCTCTTTCAAGTATCTTTACAAGTTTACACAAGGAATATGGAATATTACAGTAATTTTTCCTTATAGGAGCCTAGATTTTCCGCTTTTACATTGTGTATCTATACTTAGAGAAATCTTTTAGTTGATATTCACAAAACGTTGTGCAATAAAATTTGCTCAAGTTTTATTATTGAACGAAGAAAGCATATCTGCTATATTAAGAAGGTTTAATACGTCTGTTTTCCATGGATTAAAGACATTTTAACGCTTTATTCGATTAGAATTCATAATACCACGCATTCGATTTTATAGCATTTTATTTAGAATTATTGCATTAACTTTTATCTCAAGAACGATATTGACCGGAATTATTTAAAATTCGATAAGGAGTTTCTGAAAGACTGGTGAATCTTCAATATAATCATCCGCTACCGTAGTTGACTTCCAGCCACCATGACACTTCACAGAGATAATATCATCCCCAGCATTGACCCGTAATTTTGCCGAAGAGTGCCTCATTCCATTTCCGATAAAACTTTCTGGATCAGAAAGACATCCACTTTTAAAACGTTTTCGAAATTGTGTTGGTGCCAACATGTTGTGTAGTTCAATTTCCAGCCACATATCGCAAGAAAAATTTTCCACCGGCAAAAAGCTTCTTCCATGATTGTGAAACTTGAAATATATGTTTTCGTATCGGAATGAGTGCGTAATATGTAACTGTAGTCGAGGCAATAAACTAGTAAAAAGTCCAAAAGTTCTAAAACTAGTTGTGGACGGATCGGAATGCGGTTTTTTGCATTCTCTTCCAAAAATTATTTGTAAAAAATGTGGGGACATGGAATTTCTGACAAATCGGAAATTGCATTGCTACAGCCAAAAATACATTCAAAAAATGTATTATTTGAGAGGCCTCTTGGAAGATATCAAAACTTGGTAAATAAGTGTCAAACTGGCCAAGATCGGGTACTCGGGGGTTTTCGAGGTCGCTGATCACGAATATGATCAGCGACCTCAAATTGACCCCCCGAACACCTGGAGCTCAGGAACGCCGATGAACGTCATCTCCGTGGGACTCTCCCACAAATCACGCGGGAAAGAAGAAAAACTGGGCGCCCGGGTTTTTTTTGGGTCGCTGAATCCATATCTGGTATCGGCGAACACTCCACGGGCACCTGGTGCGCCGAAACCTGGACGCGGACGTCATCTCCAAGAATTTTCCTGAGAAGAGTGCCAAAAATCACACGAAAATCATAATAGGGGCGTTTTGTGGGGCGTTGAATCCGAATTTCACGTCTGAAACGGCCCCCCAAACACCTAGTGCACCAGAACCTGACCCTAAACGTCATCTCCGTGGCTTTTCCCGGCACAATAAAAAAAGGCGAACCACAAATCGTTATGGGTTTTTTTTTGGGGTGCTGAATTCGAACATCATATTCGTGATCAGCGACCTCGAAAACCCCCGAGTACCCGATCTGAGCCAGTTCTGATACTTATTTACCAAGTTTTGACATCTTCGAAGAGGCCTTTCAAATAATGCATTTTTGAATGCATTTTTGGCTGCAGCAATTCAATTTTCGATTTGTCAGAAATTCCATGTTGCCACATTTTTTACAAATAATTTTTGGAAGAGATTGCAGAAAACCGCATTCCGATCCGTCCACCATAACTAGTTTTAGAACTTTTTTAGTTCATTGCCTCGACTACTGCCTTTGTCTTGGACATGGGTGATATCCAAAAATGTTAATTCATTGCGACTCCCATGATCGTTGCAACCTGTAAAGAGTTCAAAATAAAATGCTCAATGTATACATTGAAATGTTAAAATCGTGTATTTTCTACCTTAATTTGTAAATATTCCTCATCCGATGCTTTTTTAAATTCTTCGATTTCTCTCCAGCATCTTTGCATTCTTTGGTTTATAATTTATTGATTCTACTTTCAAATATGAAGGAAGTTTACCATAATTCGAAATATCAATACCTTTGTGCACTTTCAACATTGATTTCAGCATGGAATATTTTGTCCACATCATTTTGCATTTCACTGGTTGGATTTCAGTTGGAATGAAGAAATTCTCAGTATTCTCACTCATTTTTGTCTCGATTTTGCAAATTTGTTTCACTCTTGTTGACAAATAAACAAACGCATGTTAGAAACGATTCCAAGACTTTCTAGTATTGAGACAATCAATATTCTTGATTAAAATAAATTTGTCAAATATGACGTTTTTCAAAACCATAATTTTTCGTTTGCTCCCACAGGGCTTTCACTCTCTTAATTGATCGATTTTGGCAGTGGTCGTGGATAAAACGTTGAATTACATTCGGAAAATCTCAAACAATTTATATATTTATGTATATCATTATACTTGAAGAAACATACAAATTATGTATATATTATAATGTAGTAGTAGTCAAAGTAATTTATCAAGCGGAAATCAATTTTGATAGCAATTAAGACAGGGACGTTCAGAAACCGACTAATCATTCTCGCCTGTCATGATATTTGGCACTTTTGCAATTAGTTTTGCCCAAATTATTATGAGGAATTTTCCGATGCCACAGCACATACAAATTGTTAAAGTGTGCTATGAAAATGTTCTAACTATTAATAGTGAAACATAATCTATTTTTTGTGGCCCAGACTGGACGCCTACAGACATTTGATTTCTATAAGACGGCGCTACATGCCATATTGCCCATGAAACTCACTTTGTTAAGGGAAACATTTGGAGGTTTCGTAATTTGGCCTAGTGGTGATGTTAACTACCACGGTGCTTGTGATCGAACGGCTTTACAGTTTTTTCTTAAGAAGTTATCGCAAGGCCAGCGTCTGTGCCAAACCACTTCAAATAACTCCAGACTAATACAAATCAACAATATTGGAAGAGTTATTGATAAAATTCCGTTGGCTTTCTATGAAAGTGCGAAGTAGATCTCGACTTTGCGCTGTTAGTCGAAAGGGTGACTGCCAATTGCCCGATATCCTTTTTTACAAATAACATAAATAATTATACTTGCCATATACTTATTACTAAAGAGAGATATAATTATTTAATTGAAGCAATCAAAGAACTATATTATACTTATTAATCTGGGCTACTAGAAGGTTTCATATAGGTATATAGCGTTTCGGTCGTTGCAATAAGTATATTGTTTTATAAAGCAACCTGCAGATTTACATTAGTGCTTGGCATAAATTAGTAAATGAATTCTATCATACATATACCACTTTGCACGAAGGTAATATAATTAAATTATAAGATTATATTATAAATAATATTAAATATACAGTATGCGCCAAAAGTATGGAATAAATTCAATAAAAACGAAACAATTATTTTTTGGGAAAAATCCTCGAACAGGTCGATTTTTAATTTAAAAAATACATATTTTAGCGTAAAATGAGATTTTCAAATGTCATTTGTTTTCGAGTAATGACGTCATCGATTTTTTTTAATGGCAACACCATATTTTTTTCCTTGATTCTGAAAGATCGTTTAATTCTCTATCAGACAGTACTAAAATAATTGTTTCGTTTTTATTGAATTTATTCCATACTTTTGGAGCATACTGTATTTATTTTTCTGTCAATCCTTACCAACAAAATTTAGAGGAAGTATGGCGATGTTGCTAACTATTCTACGTACGTGTTTATTGATATACTAGTCCCATTGATATACATTCAATGAAGATCTAGAGTTTGGAACAAATTGAAAAAAATCTGTACAAGGCGAAAAATTGCCCAGACACGTCAATATTTTTTTTAAATGTGCAAATTCTTAAAAACATATTTTATGACGTTATCATTGTCGCAGATATGGCGTCACCTCCTCTCTTGGCAACTCCAATTTTTGATAGCGCCATTACAAGGATCGCGTTATTCGTATTATTCAATGCTTAAAACTACCATTCTGGTAGATGAAAATATCAATATTTCAAGGTAAGAACTGAAGAGCTTCCTAAGATCACGTAGTATCAATTGAACTTTTGTTTGTAGATACAGCAAGCTCATAGCTTTTCTAAAATAATCAACTAGCAGTTATAATCCAAAAAAGTCCAACATTTTTAACCAGGAAGTGTGATAAAATTTCTACAAACTGCTGCAGATAAAAAATATCTCCTCAGGTCAAGATGAAACTCTAAAATTAAGTTAGAAGTTGGAAATATTGACGATCCACAATCTTGAATGCTTCTTTCTCTTCTCGACACCAAAGCCAAAAAAAACATATCGTTCTGTATTACGAATAAGAAATCTGGGGACAGCGTCCTGAAGATTATGCATAACCCTACTTCCTCAGAACGTGCCTTGTAAAAAATTCTTTATCAAATATCGACAGAAGAAATGAACTCTTCATTTATAAAATTCCACAGCAGATAGCTCAGTTTTTAAAGCTGTCAATTTCGGAAATGTATACTGGACACTGTTTCCGTTGTTCTGCAGTTACGATGGTTGCAAATCTGTCGCAGACTTGGTAACAGGAAAGCGTTTGGGTGGTTGGCAGTATTCTCCCGTAGCAGATACATACATTGAGGAATCAGTAGGTAACAAAATTGCTGCATCAAAATGTATACTTTGCGTGGAAAATCAGACCATTGCCATTAGCGCTAATACATTGGTATCTTGGTCCGAGTAAGAAAAGAATTTTGTCATTCCCATATTTCTTGGTGTTAAAGTATCATTTTATCTACTCTTTGTCTATTTAAGTGGTAGACAGCTTGAACATTTAATTTTGTTATTATTTGATTTATTACTATAACTTTTGAAATTTTAGTTAAACTTTTATTATTATTTATTTATTTTATAATAGAAAATATATTTTTTTCAAAAGTCTTGTTATACATACAGTGCTTTTGAAAAGTAACGAATAAATTCATTATTTTTTAAATTGATAAGTTTTCGAAAAAATTCCCTGGCACGTCGATTTTGTTTTTACAAAAGGCACTTCTTGACATACGACCCACATTTGTGACGTCATCGTTGTTCGATATATGACGTCATCGACAATTTTTTTAAATAGCAAGCCTCAATTTTGACCATGCCATTTGAAAGAGCGTGTCATTCTACATACATACATCATGAAAAATTATGGTGTTACATAACAAAAATTTCAAGAAAATAATGTTTGAAGATTTTAAAATTTAATTTTCACAATACTGAAAATGATAATGATTATGTAAAAAATTGTCTAAATTAAATGTTCAAATTGTGCACCGTTGGCTGCCTGACAGTAGCCAAGACGATTAATAAATTCTTTTTGGACATTATCAGTAACTTCAGGAGGTATACGATGTATCTCGTGACGAATTCTTGCTTTTAAATCTTCTAAATTAACCGGTCTAGTAAAGTATACTTTGCTTTTTAAGTATCCCCACAATAAATAATCTAGGGGTGTCAACTCAGGTGATCTGGCTGGCTACTTAATCGGCCTCACTCTCCATATCCAACGATTCGGGAACAGCTCATCTAAATAAGCACGGACAGGTGTTGCATAATGTAAGGTGCACAGTATTGTGAAAATTTTATTTTAAATCTTCAATCATTATTTTCTTGAATATTTTGTTATGTAACATCGTAATTTTTCATGATGTATGTAGGTAGAATGACACGCTCTTTCAAATGGCATGGTCAAAATTGGGAGTTGCTATTTAAAAAAATTGTCGATAACGTCATATCTCGAACAACGATGACGTCACAAATATGGGTCTATGTCAAAAAGTGTTTAAAAACAAAATTGACGTGCCAGGGGATTTTTTCGAAAACTGCTCAATTTCAAAAATAAAGAATTTATTCGTTACTTTTCGAAAGCACCGTATAACGTACCTGAGAGCTCATCATTCTGTATACAGAATAACATGTTCTTTCAAATGCCGCTAACATAAATTGGGGTTGCCAATTAAAAAAGAGGAAGTGGCGTCATATAAATAAAGAAGTACAACAATATTGTTTACATTATTTTATTTCTGTTACGCACCCTTATTGAAAATCATTTTTACAATTACAAACGTTTACGGAGACATATATTTATTAAAATAACACATGTCGAATATACCTATTTTGAGAAGCACCGTGGACATGGAAGTTTTATTACCGCATTTGGCACCAACAAATTGGGAGTTTACAAAGTAATATGTTAAGAAAATAATATAAAATAAGAACTCATCCTTTAATTTCACATTGCTGATTAATCTAACCTTATTGCAGTACGGTGGATACTGAATTAAGTAATAGTAAATGGCTTTAAGAGTGAATTATAGTTTAATATGCAGTAATCTTACCTCAAATTTTAACTTCATAATAAAGGAAACTATAAACGGCTGAAAAATTAATTTCAGGGGTTTAAACACTATAATAAAATTTAAAACTGCGCTCTTTTAAAAGTAAATGTGTTACTCAAAAAATTAATATAACATGCATAGTGTTTTTGTAAGGTGCTTACAAAATTCTACCACGTTTTTGAATCAAAATAAATCGATTTAAATTAACTTGTCTTAGTACGTATATGCGCTTGAAGTATCAATTACTTAGTTATAAATTTTTCAAATTTAGTACGTTTCATAGCTTTTATGCGGCAAAAAGTTCCATATCAAAACTGTGAGAAATATCAATATATAATGCCGCATCCACACTCTCGGGGAAACAGACCGAGACCGGGCGAGTACGAGTGCGAGTGTGACATACAGCACTCGTCGAATATCGCTCTCGCTATAGCACCCTCGCCTGCTCTCGCCGTGTGGATGGGGCATTAAGGTATGGATTCGCTGGTGCGACTGCGGCTGCGGCTCGCGACTGCGACTCGTAGCCGACCAATAGGCAGTCTAAATGCTGTAGTTGATGAGAACATTCAGACTGTCTATTGGTTGGCGACGAGTCGCAGTCGCGAGCCACAGCCGCAATCGCACCAGCGAATCCGTACCTTAACTAGGATTCCCAACTTAAGCATCGGCCATTCCGGAACAATTGTTTTTACGTTTTCAAATAATTGAAACAAAACATGAGAAATTAACATAACTTTGGTAACAAGGACTGGGAAGTAGGTAAATGGTAAGTACCTACTTATCAAAACTAATAAATATTATTGACAAAAATTAACATTAAAATAAACTACAAAATAAACCCTTTTTACTTTCCATTGCTTAAATCTATATTATGGTCGAGATCGAGCAGCCTGAAGCAGTTTTTGGTCTGATTTAACTAGAGCCAAAAAGTCCTCACATTTTAAATCAAAATTTAGTTTCACTTGTATTTCCGATTTTACTTGAGATATACTCAGTCGGTACCTTTCCTTGGTTCTCATAACAAGTTCAACCAATCATAACTAAAAGCTTTAAATCGTCTTATACGCACGAGAATATACCTCAGACTACAATAACACGTCGTCAAAGTTCGCAGCGTTGCCGTATCCATGAAAATTTCTGAATATTGTTCAAATATTCTTAAGTTAAGGATTTCCGGGATTTTTTATGTCCCAGCCAAGGCAAAACTTTTGCCGGGACAAACTTTCTCATTCCTGGTTAATCCCGGCTAAACCGGGACGGTTGGGAACCCTAGGCATAACATGTGTAGAAGAAGGTATTTCCGTAATTAATAAACTTTTTTCTTGTAATATAAGGTTTATGAGCAAGATTAATGTTAAGTTTCTACAATACCTTTCTAATGATTTCTAAAAGTGACGAATGTATTGTTTATACATTTTTTATTTTCTTTTATTTATTTAAATTATACATTTTGTAAATTCTTTTTTCGTAATAGGAAAATAAAATAATTCTGGTTAATTTTGGTCGAGAACATTTTCAATTGTTTTAATATTTTTAGATCTAGTTTTAGAATATTAACTTTGTTTGAAGAAGGACTATGCAAGAGTTTGGTACCCAATGCACATATATCTTATATGTATACTTATATCCTTATTTCCATTGAATTTGAAATCCTCTACCAATGCAATTTTAAAGTTCGTGATGATAATTTGTCAGTTGCCATAGTCTAAATGTTTTTCCATACAGTGTGTCCTATCCACAAGCCAATTTTTTTTTACAATTAATACCCCGAAGGAGATTATATTCTACTATTTTATTGATGGCCTCCTATGATCTTTTAAGAGATTTTTTTCTCCAGAAAATGGTATTAGGCATTTTTTTATTAACACCAATCAAAATATCCATATGCCAAGTTTTAAGAGGCGCCAAGTTTCGAAAAATCAGCCAACTAAATATTATAATAAGCAGGTCAAAGATTACCGTGGAAACAAGTTCAACACTCTTAACTGCAGTCACAGTAAAAATAATTAACGTACCAAAAATGTAATGAATTATGAATACTAAGTTGTTAACATTCAACGAATGTCTCTATTAGACAGCCGCGGGGGAAACTATCTAAATAAATACGTCGTGTTTTTGCAGAATTACGGCCAGTTTCTCTATAAATTAATAACATATCATGATACTCACGTATGCTGAATATTTCCACAAACAAAGAAAAATTAAGTAAATAGTGGTACATTAAAGAAATTGCGACAAGTGACAGACATTTCTCAGTTCAGATACCAACTGATCTATAGTCACTGTACTTCTCACGCTGTTGTCACATTCCGCGGTATCGGCTTCGTCAAATTTTATTGATTAAGGAAAAAATTGTTTTTATTAAAACTAAATATAAATTGAAAGAAGATAATATGGTAAGAACCCTTAATTAACCGAATATTTACACATGAAATAGGAAGTTTGTTAATTGTTTACTCGAAATTGGTTGGGTTTAGGAGCCATGCCATATAAGGTTTTTTTTTGGTCACTTTGATATATACTATCGCCTGTTAAATTTATGGTAGTCAACCCTCGAACACTCTATAGAATTATGGACACATTTGTAACACTGTATTTTTCTTTACCTATAGAAAAACGATTATTTTTAAGTTTCTGTTATTTTCAACTCCAACTCATATACCCAGGCTAATTTGAGACGAAATTGGTGTCCTTTTCGAGATCATGCCTGATTGCTTGGATTGCGACGGAGCAGGTGGGTCAATTTCGGTTGTTTGTAAGAAAAAAAAATCATTCCCTTTCGGCCCCTGACCCGAAGCCAAGGAAAGTATAATTCCATCTATTCCGCGTTCACAAAAAATATGCGTATGAATTCCCTTCGGCCCCCTGATCAAAGGCATTGTTAACAATGCGGACCGTAGGGGCATCTTTGAAAATATAATTTCGATGTGCCGTAGGAATGTAATTATTTTTTGTCGATACGTAGTCCAAAGGGACAGAAACATCAGAGAGAATCTGTACGAAGATCGTAAGTAACTACTACGAACATTATATATTAATAATTGGATGTGTTGTAATGAAAATAACATTTCCAATCACATTTTTTCACATCTACAAGGTTGGAGATTGTATACAGGGTATTCCTTAATGATATGCGAATATTTAAGGTGGTGATTCTACATCGACAACTAACGACAGATTGCTTGATAAACTATGGTCCAAAAATGTTCCGTTGCAAAAGTTAAAAAGTGTCATTTAGGAATACTCTGTATGTGGGAGAAGTGCTGTTAAATTAATATCTGGAAACAATCGGTCTAATCATCAGATACCGAGATTTTCAATTCGTGCAATGCAAATAATGGTCTCAGAACTGAGAAATTCGAGAGGTCGCCGACATTTAGCCGCAGACATCAAAGGGTCCATCAGAGAAGGGCGTGAATTTAATTTTCCATGATGGACCTAAAATAAATTCCGGTTTTTGAAGTTACTCTTTCCGAAATAAATCAATGTCGTAAAAATAGCACAAGGAACAAACTGATGATTTGTTTCAGTTGACTGGTGAAATTTGCAAATTTCAAAAATACTTTTACGGCACGGTGCGCTGCAGCTAAGTCATCAAAATAAAATAAACTGAAGAATTACATTTTTTTGAAAAACATTTATGAATCTACGGTACATCGGAAATCATGTTAAATACAAGTCCATCTAAAGATTATACAGAGTTGAATGAGATTTTTAGTCAGATGCGTGCATGTTATTTTTTAAAAAATTTCAAAATAATTAGTATACAGGGTGATTCAGTTAGAACTTCACAGGCAAATTACAGGAATTAAAACAGATAGTGATGGTATGTAAAATCGAACTTTTAAGTATTAGATCCAGATGTTGGCGTCGCGACGCCTTCAGTTCTTTCTTTTATTGGAAGAAACTCTGATGGTGCTATATTTAGAAACGCTGTTGGTTTCTTAACTTTTGCTCAGCTTTAGACATAATCGGTTGTAAAAAAAATTCATTTGAAACAAGCTTTACAACACTTGCAACAGATAATGTGAGCAAACATTTTTAAAACAGAATGCTACCTACGTCATCAAAGTACGACCTATGCAAACACCAAAAAAAACTTAAGAGATAAACCTGGAAATTTAATAATTTTTTACCTTCACCGAGAAAAGTAAACATGCAAGAATTTATCAAAATAAAATAATATTTAATGGGTATCTTTCTTTGTTACGTAGCATACATTTGTAAGCAAACATTGTTGAAGTCCTATTTACAGCTGTCGTATTTTTTCTTTTAAAATATAATAATAAAATTTAGATCCTTTGGACTACGAAATAAATGATTTTATTATCCAATTTGATAAATCCATGGGATGATATGGCAACAAGATGGAGCTCCACCACATAAAGTACGTAAGAATGTAATGTAAGAAAAGTTACGGTATAATTGAATAGTAATTATATAGAATGGTTAGTGATATATGGCACCATATGGTGACCGGCGAATAGTCCAGACTTGACACCACCTGATACATTTCTGTGAGTATAATAAGGAATAGTGTTTATAAAAATAGACCAACCACAATTTTAGAAATTCAAGATATAATACAAGAAGCCATAACTTATATAAACCAACACCCAAAAGTGATCCATAATTTGGAAAAACTATAAAGCAAGGACATATGCTTGAACAATTTTTATAAACTATCGTTTAAATTACTCCATATAGAATATAGTTTTGTATTCTTTATACTTCATAAAAAAAATACAATTTTAATTATGAAATTATTTAATCATCAAGTTATGTTGTATCAGTGTTATAAGAAAAAAGTGGAAAATCCCAAAATATAATAATATACAGAGTGTTTCATAAGAAAAAATCAACTTGATATCAATATACCTCTGTAGTGCGATACTGGACTGTTTTTTGATAAAAAAATCCTTGTGAAAAATCAGTCAATGAATGCACGTTTAAATTTTCCAATATCTCCTAAAATAACAAAGTTACAATCGATACTAATGTTTAGAAGTGATTACCCTGTACATGTTATTGAGTATTAGTAAATTTCGAATAAAAAAATTATGGAAAAAGTTTTTGCAGTAAAACCATCCTTAATAAAATAAGGCCTTAATCAAGGTGCAGGTATATACGTTTGAAATCTGTTTTAATTACGCTCCGTGGGTTCAGAAAGTAATTAAAACGTAATTAACAAAAAAAGACAAATAAGCGGTCCCAAATGAATGTCCAGATTTTAATCCCCTCCAATGTAATGGCTTTATTAACGATAAATGGCAACAGTATACAATATTGGGGGAGCTTTTCATTAAAAATTGTTTGTCTGTATTTTACCTATACAACAGCTATTATTATTGAAGACTGTGGGAAAAATGTTAAATATAATTTTGTGAATTTTTCTCATGCGATGCAAATTTTGTATCGGGTCAAACCAATGAACATCGCAAAGGCAATAAAACATGTAACATTTTTTAAGACCTTGTATATTGTAATATAATTGAATAAAACATTTTCTTATGATTACAGTAATCTCTAATAATAGTAAACGAGACATGGTCAATGTAGAAAAAAACAGTAAACGTAAAAGTTTACCATGGAGTATTGCAACTATTTGAATTAAACATTTTTATGCTTACATATCAATCACACCAGCTGTGGATGACTTAAGTAACGTTCAGATAAACGTTAGTGCAATGGCACTGCAGTTGTACTGTTGTATGGTATTAAATATTATTTACTCTGTTTACATAAAATTACTGTAGACTTAAGAAGTTGGGGAATTTTTCCGCTGTAAGTTGGCGACATGCAAAAACTCAAGTTTCTTGACCTTCAGATGAAGAGGTTATGTTTATATTTTTGTAAACTACGTCCCTATCTACGGAAATTGTTGGTTTTTATCATTTGCCGAATAGTAATTAAAAGCCTACAATCTGCAGGAATAGATGGTGTATTTCACTGTTTGGTTAAGATCGCCGTATTTCTCGTCGTAAAATGATCAAATTTGTGGTGTTTTTTAGGTACTGAAATCTCGAAAAATAAAACACGTAGAGCAAAAGTAATATTAAAAATAAAATTATTGATTTGATTGTTTTATTTATACACTTTTTGTAATTATACTCTCCTCAAACAATATAATAACTTTTATAATGCATTTCTATGACACATTATTTCGCTATTCTAACCCCTCATTTTAACAATTCTTTTCACATATTTATAAACAAAAGTGAATAATCTTATAAGCAGAACTATATAAGTTCATGTTATAACAATGTTTACCTCTATAGCTGAATTTAAAAAAACACATATTTTGATAGATTTCAGTACCTAAAAGCTTGTTGGAAATATCGCTTTCTGACGTTATTGATTTTATTTCGGTACCTCTGAATATTCGCAGGTGGCATGAGACAACATTCTTGTTATTTACTAAACTCTATATTATTCAGTTCTTAAATGTCTAAAAATACTTATATTTGTAGAACACTATTTCAAAAACAAGGCGCCTTTAAATGAGACCTCACTAATTTCAGCAAGTCATCAAACACTGCCACTGTCATTCGGGTGAAATGAAAAAATAATCGGCATTCTCATTTCGAATTTCTTTATATAAATTATAGAAATCACCTTGCATGTGCTATCTGCGGTTAATAGGTCGCACCCGCCATCTCTGAGTTCTTCTTTTCATTTTTTTTTTGCATGTATAGTTTTTATACATATTGACGTCGCTGCGAATAAGAGCAGCAAAAGTAACTGTTTCTAAACCAAACAGTCCTCTTCATCCATTTTTTTAGAAACAAATCGATTCTAAACTAAATATCTAAATTAGAATCTAATTTATAGACTTAACCTGCAAAAATGTGAATCTTCTGTTTACTGTCAAAAAACTAGTTTTCTGATTGGTCCTTGTATGATTGTTGGAAAAGGATTGGTAAAAGCTAAAATGCTTTTAGCTTCTGCCATACAACTGCAGTACAAAGGCGCTACTATTAAGTTTATCTGAACGTTACAAAAGTCACCCGTATTTCTCGCCGTTTTACTTCAGTATCTTTGAATGTTTGCAGGTGGGATGAGTTAACATTCCTATTATTTGCTAAACCCTAGATTATTCAGTTATAAAATGTCTAAAATTATTTGTATTTTGTAGAAAACACTATTTCAAGAATACGGCGCCCTTTTTAATAACTTTTCTGCAGTACTAATGCAACCGCACTAATCTTATGTGAATGAAGCTTTATTCACAAAGCGAAATGTGCATAGCACCCGCGGGCGGCAACCCACTAGCGGCCAAAATAAAAAATGGAAGAAATTTTACCCATGCTTGAGGGCATTAAAAATGAAACTTTTTTTATGAAGTCTTGAGGCCTTGTATCTGGCTTTTTTAATAAAGGTAATTTGAAATAAATATGAACTACAGAAAAAAATTCTTGAAATAAATCCTAGACCATTTTTTGTCCCTTTTGCAGCTCATATTCTTAATTTACTTTTAAATGATAATGCGAATAGTTCGCTTGAAGTAACAAATTTCTTTGCTATTTATTCAAATAATACCTGTTTTTCTTCAGCTTTTATCTATCGTTGGCATATTCTCATGAAAGAACTTGCAATTTATGATGTCCTCTTTTCCAATTATGATACATTAAGAAACAGTGCACAAACAGCAACAATAGTTTATCAAAAATAAACATTGTAAGCGTTAGTGGAGTGTCACGACCCCCTATCACAACGCAAAAGTTTTCAGATTTTTAATGCCACGCGCCACTCCAAACTTTCCAGATATGAGACACTTTTAGTTCACTAACAAACACTTTTATTTATTTATTTATTTTGTTTTATTTTGAATACACTGTTCTACATGCAAACCTAACTAAATAACAGGAGGGAAAGTAAAAAAAACCAAAAATAAACACTAAATAAATACAGTAAATCATACGAAAGAAAAAACACAATAGAAAAAAATCTTTTAAATATACAGATTTAAGATCATTAAGGCTGCAAGTGAAAATATCAAGCTGAAATCGCAGATCATTACAGTTACTACACATTGTATAAAGAGACGAATGTTTCAAGGTATAGGAGTCTTTAGATAAAATATTACATTATTACGGGTACTAGGACAATAGGGTCTAATCATCTCTAATAATCTTTGACAATCTCTTATTATGTAATAATTTAAATAAAAAAACCACATAATGTTATTTACGCCTACTTAAAAGGCTAGTCATCGAATGAGTCATAAGCAACTCATTATGAGGAAATTCCACGGGAGGATAAACACCAGTACATTTGAAACTTAACAATTTTAAAAACTTACGTTGAACGGATTCTGTCAATATGCACGATATAGATAGGCTACCATACCAGGCAAGCATACTCAAGCCTAAAGCGTACAAATGTATTGAAAAGTAGTTCAATAGTCTCAGGCTCAGTAAAGTCCCGCCTATAGCGGGCTATAAATCCATGTTTTAGAGGCATCAGATATAACAGACTGAACATGACTGATAAAAGAATTTTTTTATCAACATTACCCCAAGATCACGGAAACACGCAGGTCTCAGCAGTGACGCTCCATTGATATTTTAGTCAAAGATAATGGTAGTAGTTTTTAGGCAAAAGACAATACATCGCATTTTTTTTACAATCAAATGCAAATTGTTCAACTGACACCAATCTTCAATTTTGCTAAGATTATGTTGAATTCGATCACAATCACCAACATTGGTAACCACATCAAATAGTTTGAGATCATCCGTTCACAAACATATTAAATAACAGTGGTCCAAGAACGGATCCTAGAAGAAACACCTGACGTGGAAAGATATCAACAGATTTAAAACCATTAAACACAACATACTGTTTCCTATTGGAGAGGTATGATTTTAAAGGATTTACGAGAGGTCAAAAATACCAAATTTTACCAATTTATTAAGAAGTAGTTACAGATGCTAAGTTTGATACGGTAGATCTACCTTCCACAAAGCCATGCTGAGATGGAGAAGTCATGCTTCCGTATAAAAATTCATGAAGTAAAGATTCAAAAGTTTATGAAAAATTGCAGATAGGGCCGGACGGAAATTTTCAATATTATATCATATTTTTTTAGAACAGGGTAAAGTATAAAGCTTCCATAGATTGGGAAAAGTGGAAGTACTGAGACATAAATTAAATAAATAAGTTAGCGGAGGCGCAAGAGCATTGCGCAATCCTTAAGAATAAAATCAGGTATCAAATTCGGTCCAGTTGTCATCTTTAAAGCAGATAAAACTTGGTTCTCTTATTACAACATATACATGGTTAGTAAAAGACACGTCGCAATTAACTGCTCCATTATTGCCCGTTGTAAAAGAAATAGCAAAAGAGCAAGTTTAAAGGTCCATTTACACACATCAGTGCCGTATCAGTATCAGTGAAAAGTAAAAAATCGTTGCTTAGATTTTAAATTGGTGTGTTTATACACATCCGTCACAGTGCCGTATCAGTGCTGTCAGTGCTGCTTCAGTCTCCGTTCAGTGGTTTTTAAATACGCCGGCGACGATATTTTTGTAATTCTACTGACGAACTGACCAGATTTTTTTATTGTTTAGAATGGGTGAAAAGCACCAACTCGATAAGAGTTGGTGCGAAATGTTGATCAACTGCATGATAAATATATTCAGATCACTTTGTTTGATCGTCTACTAACTCCTTTTGACGTACTACGGACGGATATGTGTTAACTGGCATCAGTGATCGACCACAAATAGCACTGATACTGAACTGACACTGAACTGATACGTCACTGATGTGTGTAAATGGACCTTAAATGTGAGACTCTAAACTGCCGACTAAACTCGCGTGGATATCTTGAGCGTTTGTGACACAGCGCGCTCCTGACGCGGACCTTTCCAACACCTCACTCAGGGACGTCTCGTACTTTACGCGCACTTGTAGGTCTTCGTGTGTGGCTGGTTAAAATCTGAAACGTGACTCCAATGTTTTTATGTTACGCTCCACTAACCAACACATTTGCGTGTAATCTTGGAATAGCACGCATCAAACCTGCCCTTCGAAGTCTTCGTGTGTGGCTACCTATTTCAAGGTCACCGAGTATCGTAGTATCGATAGGGCCAAATAAAACCATTATTGCATCTCAAGTTTAATAATATCCAAATAAAAAATTAATGTTTATCTTATTTTAATGTTGTTGTTTTATTAACTATACTCGCGTCAAGAATTCAGACGTCTTACGTCACGGCTGACGTTACACATTTGTTTTTATTGTTAACGTAATTTTCGATATTTGGTCGCGTTAAAAACAATATTTTTTTGCAATTTAGTGTAATATATAATGCAAACTTTTAGTGTAGTATATAGTTTTATTACTATCAGTTGCAATTTCTTAAATATTTTGATAAAAATATGATAAATTATTCATTTGTTCGTATGACGTAAATCGTCTGAATTCTTGTCGCGAGTATAGCATATAATAAAAAGAGACATTTTTATTAATGAAAAAAATTTGGTCCCGTTGTAAATAGACCTAAAACATATCCGCCTACAAAGATGCATTGTTTTTCTTGATTTCTTGTTGCACAAATATATATTATTAGTTACAGAGGGTTTCTAACTGTTGCGATAACTACATATTTGTGTTCGGAGAGGTAATTCAGGTATATAAATTCGGTATTTTAGATAGATATTGCAAAGTAAGCCACGATAAAGTCTTTATAATCGCCTTTATAGGACTTTTATGGACCTTTTACACCTTTCCGTTTTTTATTGTATTCTCTGTATTTATAAAACAATGCATGTGATCCTTATAACATTTTTATGTGTGTCACTGCTACAAGCAATTATAAAGCAAAGAGACATAAAATAAATTTACTGTATAAAAAAATCCTATAAACGTTCTTTGAGAAAAAAAAATTGAACCTTTTTAAATCAGTTATATAATTTTTCTATAAGAATATTCTACTGACTTTGTAATGTAGCACTTCCGCTCTTAGAGACTAAATTGTATTATTTACAACATTTATAATAGCAATTGGCTTTTTTGATGTTTTTATATAAATATCTAAAATACTGTCGTGCTTTATAGTCAGAGAAGTGTACTGGTTGGGAGCTTTAACATCGTGTATATGGAAAACTCGACATTCATGAGAAATGCGTTATACGAACTACCCTCGTAAGTTTTGGTGCATTAACAACTGCATTTTTGTAAAGTTTATAAAGTGGTTGGGTGTGCTTCATTTTGGACGCAGAATTACATATTCCGGACTTCCGAATTCCTGAAATATCTCGCTTTTGAGAATTTCCCGACAATTGGAAAAGTTTCCCGTAGAGAGGGTGTAAGCAAAGTTCGGGACATTTCCAGGCATATTCCCTTTAAAAATTGCTTCCGCGACCACGTCAACGATCCCGTCTCGCTAACGAAGTTAAGTTACACGGGAAATTAATTAAGCAAAGCACAGCGAAAGTGGATTTAAAAGTCTTTACCTGCTTATTTTCCCCCGAGTGAACCTGGCGCTCTAATAATTCTGTCATATTTGGAGTAAGTACGGCGATAAAGTCGGACAACATTTTTTTTACGAAACATAAAAACGTCCTTCGGTAATAAATTAATTAGCAAAACCAAGCAGCCAGTAGATGGCGTTAATTTTTCCGAACATCTGATATATTCCTAAGTAAAAGCCTTGAGTATAGTGTATATAGTCAAGGGTAAAAGCAATCGCAATTTGCAATAACTGCAGGTGTAATTTGAATTATTTTATGTTGCTCTGTATTTCATATTGTAGATTGCATTATGGTAAATGTCTTAAATATACAAGGTGTTTCTTAAGAAGAGGAATCTTTAGAGTTTGCTTGTGCTATAAAATTATCACTTATAATACCACTAGAGCTTCAATTATTACTGGAAATTTTTCGAGCACACGAATATTTTGAAAATTCTTCTTTTGAATTTTCTAAAAAATATTCTTGTGCAAGAAAAAATTTCCAGTTTTTAATTGAAGCTAGAGTGGTATTCGGTAAGAAAATTTCACAATGAAGTGTTAAAAAATATCGACAAAAATATAAAGATATTAAAATTTTTTTATTGTTTTGAAGAGACAGAAATAATAAAAAATAAGTTGATAGTAGTTCAATCTTTCAGTTTTCTAAAAATTTAGTGTACTAAAGTTGGTAAAAATATATTTTATTGCAAAAAAACTTGAAACAGTATATATAATCAAAGTAACTTACATACATATAACATTAGGTTAAATAAAATACAACTAACCGACTTTAGTTAAGCAAAATAATAAAAAATAAGTCAATAGTAGATCAATCTCTCAGTTTTCCACATACTCATTTTACTAAAGTTGGTAGAAATATATTTTCTTACAAAGAACCTTAAGCACTATGTAATATCAATAAGATTCATATGTATATATTATTAAGAAGGCCATGCAATCCATGTCAAACAAGGTAATCGTAACTTTTGACGTTATTTGACCATTTTCTTTAAAATCGTTGTGTTGTACAATTGAAAAATGGAGCGGTTTGAGAAATACGTTTTATGCAAGTTTTGCAAAAAAGTTAGTGAAATTAAAATGTATCATCGGAACTTAAAATTTTTAATGTATTTATTACAAGAATGCGGGCTAGAAATTTATTCGCCAAACTTGTTTGGGATTATTAAAAATCATTTGCTTCTGGTGTGTAAGAAATATGGAGCTCTTCGTGGATCACAGCAGAATAAGATTGTTTCAAAGTACTACATTTATTTTTTGAAACATAGACATTTTATAAATTTTAGTGAATGTGTGCTTGTTTATTCCCCATTAAGAAAAGAAGACGTGGCTGAGGAATTTCAGCAACATTTGGACGCATTAATTAAAACTACTAAAAGTACATACTTGGTAAATAATTATTTATAAATGATTTAAATTATGATAGAATAAATTTGAAGTTAAATATAAATGTCATTTTATTTATAAATGTCAAAAAATTTCCAGTGTAATTTCATGCTCCTTACCCCAAGGAAGAGAAAAATTTCCGGAAATTTTCTTAGTTGCTATAGTAAAGCTACAAAATACAGGCCTTTAATTGGCTGAAAAATACTATTGTGAAATTTTCAAAAAAAACATTCGGAAACAAGTTTGTGAATTTTTGCAGCATTACCCCTTTGTTTTACCCGCCCCTGGACAAACTGTTTATTTCTTTTCAGATTTTCAAAAAGAGCATATACAGGGGGTTCGGGAAAATGTGGGAAATCTCTCGAGTGCAGGTAGAACCTGAAAAAATAAGATGACAAGTTCCTGTAATTTTTTTTCCTACAAGCCCTCCCTGCGGATATATGTGTCCCTGAAGGACGCCGCTGGAAATTGGTTTTCCTTGAATAACTTTTGAAGTAAGTACTTAATACCCTGTATGATAAAAACTTTAAAATAAATCTGGTTAGCTTCAATCTTAGATTAAAAAAAGTACTCTTGTTTATTGTCGACGATAAAATCAACCGTTTACGACAAAAAATTCGACCCATGTTTCCTCTTTTGATGTTTTTCAGTAAGTTCGTTAAGGTGCCTCCTTTGACACCACTGCGTTTTTTAATTTTTTTCGGATTAAACATCTTAAAATGAAACTTCCCTGTTGTTTGAATGACTCGCACTTTGTTGTCAAGGGAAAAAAAATAGAAATCATGGCCTTTTTTATTAAAAATAAAACATGAATTCGTTTATTGTTATTTTTCTCGTAAACGGTTTATTTTATCAACAATAAACAGGAGTACCTTTTTTTAGTGTAAGGTTGAAGCTACCAGATTTATAATTTTAATGTCTTTATCACATAGGATGTTAAAAATTTAGGCATTAAGTTGTAAAGTTTAACTGCATTCATAATTTACTATCAAAAACTGTACTTCTCTCCATACGTTCAAAAACTATGTTGACCAGTGTTACTATTCCTTTATCAAAAATATTTATTATTGATTATATTCACCTAGTCAGTTCGAAAAGGTCTTTGTTTAAATACAATAACTTCGACGTGGTTACCGATATGTCAATTTCGCGTAACAAATGGTCCTATTCCAGTTACAATGGGTCACTTCTTAGAACAGATGATGTCTTATATACCCTCATTGTACGCGAAAAATAAAAATCGTGTTACACAACAAACAATTTTTCGTGATAATGTACGGTTCCTATATGTTGGATTTATGAATGAGGTTTTTTTAGGCTGATTTATATTTCATATTTTAAGTGCCATTCATAAAATGAAAAAATATGTGGGTGTGTCAACCATTTTTAGTGTCAGATCGTGTTTCATAATAAAAATAAGTAAATTTTAAAGAAATTGACGAAGGAGAGACTTAAGAGAACTTTTTGACCGATTAGTCTAAATCTAGAAGCAGAACAATTTTTAACCATTAATAAAAAAAAATTTGTGAGGTATTTGAACTGCAAAAATAAAATATTACAACGGGTAGGTAATTTATAAAACAATGCCTTCTTGTATTTTGTCAGACGAATTGTCATATTCTGTTGAATTAGCATATTTTTATTTTGAATAAATTAATCTGAATAATATTAAATTTAGTCGCCTCGCTTTTGACAATCAAGTCCTAAGTAGTATTCTGTTTTATTTTATAATATATAATACAAATTTTAATATCAAATCGAGCCTTTGAGAAAAATATAAATATTAATAATGCCTGTTCAAAACAAGTCGTTCAAAAGCAGGATTACTTTCTTTAGGTAAACATAATTTCCATTAATTCATTTTTTAAGAAAACTTATTTAGACATCACATTTCTTCAATATAGATTCAATAAGTACGAGTACCTTTAATTTAGCAGCGTTTTAGGCTGATTAAGGACTTATTTAAGAAAAACAAATAGTCATAGCTTTGCTTCGCGAAATCAATATAATGATTCTATAATTTCGTTGTCATCAAAGACTGAAATTATAAAACGTATTTTTAGATTTAATGATATGAGAGGCTTTGAACTAATAGAAACGTTTTTTTTTTTTTTTTGTAATATTAATTATTCATTTTAATCAAATGTGAAAAATAGGGACGAATAACGGCAGACGTCATTGTTGTGCTTTGATACAATGTTTAAAAAAGTAACATCAATTTTATTTCAATTCAGTTCAGTATCATTTTTGCCAATTCACTTCTGATCTGTGTTAACTCTCTGATGAATTCAGTAAAATGATTGAAACGTTACCATTTTTGAATACATACAGGGCTACAGTTTTGGAAAAACAACTAAGCATCGCTTATGTAAATGTTAGTTGTTTTATTTTAATGAATAAATTGTTTAAGTTTTAAAAAACTATATAGATAAATTTTTATTTCATATTGTCGTACTTCAATCGACAACTCTTTCCAAGCTTGGATATACATATTATTATTAAATTGAATGTTATAAAACTGATAACTCAAATACATTTAAACAATTTTTTTATACAGTGTTCCATTACAGATTATAACACTTTCATAATGTTTTCTCTTTTAAAAACAAAATTCATTAAAATATGTGTGGAGATGCCCTAAGAAATTTTAAAGACTAATTTTTTCAAAAAATAAATCAAAATTGTTCAGTTCAAAAATTTATTTTCTGCGCAGGAAAAATGTTTCACTATTGTTGTAGAAGTTTAGACTGTTTAAAAGCGAATCAAAATCCATAATTGCGCCACTGTCTTTAGCTGAAAATTGTTTTCACGTGACAATATGAGTCCCCTATTATTATTCCTGACTATATGAATCTATGATAAAAAATAATTATTTCTTTAGTAATTAATATAAAATTATTTTTTAAAAATTGGACGCCTGCTGTTATGAAAATATAATGATTTTGGGAAAAATATTACAGAAAAGGCCACTATTGTTTTATGCTACATAATCCACTACGAAAAATGGAGACGCCTTGTACATGAAATAATATTTAAAAAACTGTCTAATTATTGATCTAATTTATGCGAACAAAGAGGGCCTTCTTCAGAAAATAGTTGAAAATTTAAATGCGAATAAAAGCTCATAATTACGCCACTGTTAACTAGAACAAAGAAATAATTAGTTGGTAATAAAGTATATAAAATTACTTTTTAAAAGTTGAACGCCTGCTGTTATGAAAATATAATGATTTTGGGAAAAATATTACAGAAAAGGCCACTATTGTTTTATACTACATAATCCACTACGAAAAATGGAGACACCTTGTACATGAAATAATATTTAAAAAACTGCCTAATTATTGATCTATTTTATGCGAACAAAGAGGGCCTCCTTCAGAAAATAGTTAAAAATTTGAATGCGAATAAAAGCTCATAATTACGCCACTGTTAACTAAAACAAAAAAATAATTATTTCGTTAGTAGGTAATAAAGTATATAAAATTACTTTTTAAAAGTTGAACTAGTTAAAATGTCATATTTTAGTGAAAAATGTTACAGATTACTATTATTATGTCATGCACTGTCCTTTACCAAAGTTATGAACGAAAAATGAGGACGCCCTGTAGATGAAGTAATTTTCAAGAAAAGTTTACTAATTCTATATCTAATTTTTAGCTGAACATTGTTTTCCATATCGAAATATTAACCCTTTATTATTATTCCGTAGTTAAAAAACGAAAAATACAGACGAGACATTGTAATGATGCAATTTCTAAAAAAGAAAATTTAATATTTTAATTTTTACCAAGAGTAACTTTTTTTCAGAAAATTCATTAACGCACGATTGTCTGCAGAAAAATACTTTTTGCAATAATTAAAAAAATAATAAATATTTTCACCATTGGTATAGAGGTTTTAATTATTTCAAAGTGAATAAAAGTTTATAGTTACGCCACTGTTTTTACATGAACATTACTTTCCGTCTCGAAATATTAATCCTTTATTATTAATACGTCCTTAGAAAACGAAAAATACGATACATCCTATAGATAAAATTTCCAAAAAGAAAGAAAACTGGCTAATATTTTATCTAATTTATGCGTTACATTGTGTTGTTTTCTAATAAATTTTACTAAGTGTACCTAAAACTATTTTCTGGACATTCATTAAAACACAGGATGGTAAATACTTTTTACAATAATTAAAAATATAATAAATTTGTTTTTCATGTCTACATATATTCACCATTGGTGTACAAATTTAAATTGTCAAAGCGAATAAAAGCCCCTAGTTACGCTACTGCTTTTAGATGGAAATTGCTTTCTACATCCACATATTGACCTTTTATTATTATTATGTATCTAGAAAACCAAAAATACGAAACATTGTAATGATTTCCAATTTCCAAAAAAGAAAATGGTTAATATGTTATCTAATTTATGAGTTACATTGTGTGGTTTTCCAATAAATTTACCGAAAATAACTATTTTCAGAGAAACATTTTTACAATAATTGAAAATAAAATAAATTTGTATTTCATGTCTAAATATTAATCTTTCTTATTATTGCTATAAAGTTAGTTCAAAAAATATTAATTCATTTCTTTAATAGAAAATAAAGAAAATGAAATTACTTTATAAATGTTGAACGCTCTGTATCATGGAATCAAAATGTTTTAGTGAAAGATGTTACAACACCGTTTTTTTCTTCTATCTAGTGTACCCAGTATTTTTGCGTATTCAACTGTTTCGTGGCCCACCGCGACTTCTCCGCAACGCTTACCTTGGCTGTCCGGGCGAAGGAAGGAGTTGGGGAGATCAACAGGTTGCCTTCTAGCTCCGACCCGCAGCTGCTGGTGGGTCTCCGTGGAAGTTCAAGCGTCGGATAGCCGCACGGGGTCGTAGGAATACGCTAAACTGGCCCGCAGAAGAACCGGATGGCCTGTTAGTGGCGCTGGTAGAGGAAGCGCGGCTTGTGAACGTCGCGACGCCGGCGGAGCGTCTTTATAACGGCGGGACATGCGCGCCGCCCCCAGAAGAACGACCACTTGTTAGGCCACCGGGCCGGGGCGGAACCAGGTGGCCTGATGGTCTCCGATCGAGGATTTCGTGTGTTCTTGTCGGGTAAAAAGGGCTACTGATTTTCTTTTTGTTGCCGCTTTACATGCAAGAGGAGTGGCTGATGGGTCAGATCGAATAAGATCGTTAAAATCGAATCAGGATGTAATCGACGAATAAAAAATTTTGGGAACTGAAAATAACTGGCACACATAATTTCCTTTCTACAATGCTTTATAATAGCCTCATTACAGCATTTATTTGGCACCGTTTCAGTTGAATAATGAAGATCATTATACCATTAGTGCAGTAATGTGACATATACCCCCACTAGTGAAATATTAAAAAAAAAGAGATCACTGCTTAATGGTTATTTTTATTATAAACCAGCAGTTTTTACTGTTTTAGAAAGGTATTTTAAGCTAATATAAATCAAATCTCCTACAATTCCTATCATTGAAGTCATATGTATGTTCTCTGATACCAAACATCTAGGTATGCTAATGAACAATTCCACAAACAAAGCTCTATTCAATAATTATCTAAAGAAAATAATTTACTAACCTTCCAATGAAACACCCTATAAATATCTAACTTCACTTTTTGGCAGTGGGAACACGACAAATTCAACCACAATAGATGAGATCTGACCTATTTCTGCATTTTTAGGATTGCTTCTTGGAAAATTATTTGAAGTTAAATATCGACAATATAGTCTGAAGCTATTTATTTGTGGCATAATTTTAGTTTTTCTTTAGTTTTAATGGGTTTTTGCCACACTTCTGAAAAATAATAAAAATTAATTAAATAAGCCCTTGCGCCGAACGGAGCAGTCAAGGGTTATTTTTGAAACTAAGTTTGCCTAACCAAAAATCTCACACTGAAAAAAGCAGATAAGTAAAAAATAACAAAAATCACATCACTATCGCGCATTTCCATAATATTGACGTTTCGAAAAACTCTCTGTTTTCGTTTTCAAAATAATAGTAAAATATTAAACGTTTGTCAAGTTTGACAGTTTAAAATTTGTTTATCTGCTTCCATAGAGATGTTAAATGATTTTTATTTTATTTTTACTTACAACAAATTTTAAACTGTCAAACTTGACAAACGTTTAATATTTTACTATTATTTTGAAAACGAAAACAGAGAGTTTTTTGAAACGTCAATATTACGGAAGTGCGTGATAGTGATGTAATTTTTGTTATTTTTTACTTATCTGCTTTTTTCAGTGTGAGATTTTTGGTTAGGCAAACTTAGTTTCAAAAATAACCCTTGACTGTTCCGTTTGGCTCAAGGGCTTATTTAATTAATTTTTATTATTTTTCAGAAGTGTGGCAAAAACCCAATAAATTAAAGAAAAAATATCGACAATGACAAAAAGTGGCATCCTGTGAATGAATTAAATATGACAATACCTACTTGAAAAATGTTCACCTTTTATGTAAAAGTTTTTATATATTTTTAGGTATTAATATTATTGTGTGAAACTAACTACTCAGTGGACAAAAGCCCCAACCTGCGTTGAATTACACCCACAATATCTAGCCATATATTCCTTATTATTAGCTTTTGTAACATTTTTTACTGTTTTAGAAAAAAAATGTTACAAAAGCTAATAATAAGGAATATATGGGTAGATATTGTGGGTGTAATTCAACGCAGGTTGGGGCTTTTGTCCACTGAGTAGTTAGTTTCACACAATGTTATTAATACCTAAAAATATATAAAAACTTTTACATAAAAGGTGAACATTTTTCAAGTAGGTATTGTCATATTTAATTCATTGACATGATGTCACTTTTTGTCATTGTCGGTATTTAACTTCAAATAATTTTAATTTTTATAATAATTTTTATAGTTTAGATATTTGATTCAACTTAAAGGAGACCACCTGAAGAAGCAATCCTAAAAATGCAGAAATAGATCAGATCTCATCTATTGTGGTTGAATTTGTCGTGTTCCCACTGTCAAAAAGTGAAGTTAGATATTTATAGAGTGTTTTATTAGAAGGTTAGTAAATTATTTTCTTTAGATAATTATTGAATAGAGCTTTGTCTGTGGAATTGTTCATTAGCATACCTAGATGTTTGGTATCAGAGAACATACATATGACTTCATTGATAGGAATTGTAGGAGATTTGATTTATATTAGCTTAAAATACCTTTCTAAAACAGTAAAAAATGTTACAAAAGCTAATAATAAGAAATATATGGGTAGATATTGTGGGTGTAATTCAACGCAGGTTGGGGCTTTTGTCCACTGAGTAGTTAGTTTCACACAATATTATTAATACCTAAAAATATATATAAACCCGCAGGTTTATCAATTTGACAATTAATAGATAATTTAACTTAAAGTTAATTACTTGTTACAAATATTAACAGCACAACTTTGGCAATTCATAAGATTAGTACCAGATGAATGCAGCTTGTCTGTATTTGTATTAATAATGTTTAAATTTCTTTATAAGCACTTGAAGTAGCTTCAATGACGGCAATCTCTCTTCCAAGACCTTTTGTGGCGATTTTTTTCTTGATTTCAAGAGACGTATCAATATAGCCTTCTCACACGGTGTTGGACTTCCAATCACCATGCCGTTTTATAGTTAGAAGGTCTGCTTCTGTGCTAAAAGTGAAGTAGATGATCGTCGAAAACCGTGCCCTGTATACAGGGTGAGTCAGTCATAATGTCATTAATTTTAACCACGTATTCGGGAGGCCTAATAAAGGCAGAAAATAGAAAAAAATTTGGTAAGACGACGCTCCTGGTGAGCTACGAGCATTCTGATGACGCACCCGAATACCGGATTAAACATCGTTGCGACATCATGTTTACATACATAATATCGTCTAACACTTCAGCGTGTTATTCAAATTTACCCCCATTTAGCAGTTTCTGCGTTTCCCGCATTTTCCCCCCAAATTTGTAGATCACGCCACACATTTAGAGGGGGGATGGAGAGAATTCAAGCAGGAAGCAGTTGTTTGTTTATTTCGGTCTCGCGTATTCGTCGTAAATTCACAATGCATAATTTTACAAATTCCGATTATGCGGAATTGGTAGAGTTATACGGAGAATGTTTACGAAATGCGAATGGCGCTGTTACGTTTTATTAATAAGACAGACGGATGAATGCAGTATTACTCGAACTGGCATTTTAAACAGGTTAGTAGGTACTATACTACTTAAAAAACAATAAATTTCTTGGCTAGATGTACGTAACTACAAACGAATAATTAATTGTACTTACGAGTAATACTAAAAATTCATATTTATTTGTAAAACGTAGTGAAAACGTAATACCAAAATTATTAAACTGTAATAACCTACCATTGGAAAACATTTATTTATTATCTACATTTATTTTTATTAACAAATAAATCAATATTTAAACAAAATTCATTCATGTATCTAGATAAAAAAATAGTTTTACTCCTTGTCGTTAAAAAACAGTACAAAAACTAGGTAATTAGGCTGTTGACTTAATAATACGGTACTTGTCGGTTTAGCTTTCAGAGGCGATTTGTTGTCAACGTATGGGCAGGAGTGTACGGGTATCGTTTGATTGGACCGTATTTTCTACCGCAAAACCTGAGTGGACCACGTTACTTGCAATTTTTAATAGAATTATTTGATTATTATTATTTGAGTATTATTATTTGATTTCATTGGATATTAACACTTTAAATTATTATTGGCTGAAGTTGAACTGAGCAAGATGAAATGATATTCTAAAATAGTCAGTACAACCGTTTATTTGTGATGTATAAAACCTAGGTAGGTAGGTACTAGAAAAATATTTCAACTTGGCAAAATTGCATCAGGTCGACATCGAGTTGAACTGTGAGCTGTAAACGACCACGGCTATGAGCGGTCAGTGGCAGTCTGAAAAAAAAAGCCATCTTCTATGGTATTACAGTAAGTATTTATACCAACAGGAAGTTTCATGCATTTACCACCTCTGTAACCAACAAAAAATTTTGGATTTTTCTCAATTTAAGGTAGTTGCAAATAATTTTTTTACAGTTCTAGAAAAAAATTTATATAGTACGTACACGTGGGCATTTTTTTATTACTTTCGTGAAATGTCTCACCCATGTATAATAATGCCTATATCTCACTTGTACTATAAATAACTATTAAAACTCTTGCAAGAGTTGGTCATTTGTGTCATGTCAAATCGCTGCCTTTTTTAAAATTATCTCGTAACTAATCTACGGGAAAATGATGTGGAATAATGAAAATGAAAATATTTGAAACTTTCGAAATTGATGATATGAAATGTGAACAGCTTTATTGGTCCGCTTATAGAAAAACAAAACAATTTCCAGAAATTAATTAGAGAAAGTATAAATATATATTTTTTTATTTACAAGTACGTACAGTTTATGATTGTAACTTTGATTTCATGTACAATACAATTTCATCCAGAGAAATCAAATTTCATATGAAATCAAAAAAAATATACCGGATTCTTACCGGACTCAATTTACTAATATAATTAAGATGTTTATAGCACATAATGTTGCAACACTATAATATTAAATCTGGTTATGTACCTACAGTTAGCGATAAATAATACATGGTTAACTATGACTAAGTATAAATAATCTTAGAGGGGCTAGAGAAAAATAATAAGAATTAACGGAATCACCCTTCAAAAAATGTCCACTTATTTACAAAACAACATTCTTTTTTCGAAACTATCTTAAACCCCTTTTTTTCGCCGACTATGCGGCCCGTCCGCCGCGAAATGAGTAGCAACCAGCAACATTTAACGGTAAAATTCTTTCTCATAATTGAATTCCTGTGTTCACAAATACTTTGTGATTTTCCTTTCGTTCAATTTTCTTAGAATAAATTGACATTTTATTTAACTGTACGCGAAGTATGTTTTGTTGGTAGTGGGTAGTGGTTGTAATGAGTGAAAATGTAGTTTTGAAGGTTTGGACCGAAGGAACGAAAAATGAATGCAAAATACTGCAGCTAACCGGATTAACTGCTACCTATCAGGTATTATTATTAATAAATTGTTGTAAAATGTTAATTTTCATCGTTTCTACATTTGGAAACGTTGTAAAAAACGAGCGTATGGTAGTCACGCTAGACGATGCGAATTTTCCGGAAGAAAATAGGGTTTTGCCCATTGCCCGGAAAATATTTTTTTTATTGTCTTTTAGGCCTCCCTGAGCACGTGGTTAATTTTTTTGTATTTAGTGGTAGTTAACTTTGTATATCTGATATACACATGTATTACACAGATATAGCTTGCAACTAAAAAACAACGTTACGTATTAACGCTATAATATCTATGTAGCAAACGGAAAGTAGAGTCTTTGGAATTTCTTATAATATAGCACAAAATCTTAAATACAGACGACGCGTCACCGGCAAAAAAAAACGGCCACTAAAAACTAGCCCCAATTTTAAAGTTGGCTTCCATGCCAATCGCTCATTTGATGTTGATGATCTTTTTTTTTAAATTGTACATTGATTTCTCAGGAACGGATGCTATGTCGGAAATTTGTATTCAGAATTTAATTTGAGCATATACGGGGCGCAACAAAGAGACGAAGTTTTTTTGCCGGTGAGTTTACATACATTTAGATGCGTTTAAATAAACCATTATGTCGACAACACATGTATTACACAATCTTTCACAATTGGCAATGGTGTCAATTTCACATAAAAGTTTGAGCTCATCTGCATACATCAGATAGTGGACCTGCAAGTCTCCAACAATGTTATATATAAATAACACAAAAAGTAAAGATCCGAATATGGAACCCTGCGGTACGCCAGATATTTGATGAAACGTGCAGTAAAAATTGGTACAAAACCTAATAATAGAGAATATATGGGTAGATATTGTGGGTGTAATTCAACGCTGGTTGGGGCTTTAGTCCACAGAGTAGTTAGTTTCACACAATATTATTAATACTTAAAAATATATAAATAAAATCGCGATACTGAACAACCTGATATATGTTACTTAAATATGATTGGAACATTTTCAAAATAGTCAGGTATCCCAAATACATCTAGATTGGTTAATAAAATATAGTGATCAAGTTTGTCAAAAGCCTTAGTGAAGTCAGTGTGATAACATCCACTTGACTCATCCTGTCGAGATTTTCACTAATAAATTGCGTTTTTTTAACTAGGTTAGTAATAATAATAATAATAATAATACTTACTTAAAAAGTAAAATTAAAGTCATTTTGTTGATTTAAGGGAAATTTTTCTTCTTTAAAATGAGTATCAACGTTACTGACAAGTGATGTATGGTACCAATCTTCAGTAAGGACGATATACTTAACTCTAACTACAACAGCATTTGAATTAGATAATACTAAGTCAAACATTCTATCCTGAAAATTTAGCACATTATCGACCTAAATTAAGCTATAGACATTTAAAAAATGCAGTGTTAATTGATAGGTTTTAGAAGTAGATTTATCAGCAACACATCTGAAATGTGAAAATTGGACAAATTGGAACCATAAAAAGCATTTGTAGACATTAATGCATCATGCAGTATATTACAGTCATCAAGACAAGACAAGATTTTTTTAAATTTTGTAGTATTTCTTGTCGCAGTCAACGCTAAAAAACAGTGCGTTTAAAGTTGTGCAACGGTACAATTAGACTGTAGACGCCTGGTATATCAATTTCCTCTTTTGTGAACGATAACGCTTTTAATCTCGTTTAGCGATATATCGGAACGAATTAGGCCCTCGAAATTAACTGTTATTTGGAAAATTTTGCGTCCAGTCCGATCAATCAGTCCGATTGTCCTATCGGGAGGAAAGAATAATGGATCCCTGAAAAATTAGATTCTAGAAATTAAAATGTCAGCTTGCGTTAAATATAGAGAAAAAACCCGTTTTAACCCGCGCGTAATTTCATGTTACATTAACTCCTGCTTCAGCGTAGGTATACTCTCATTAACGCTTTGTTCGGTCAATTGCTTTGATTCCGATGTAGATTTGGTCACTATCTATGTCTATCGTACGCGATTTCAGTATTTCATATTTGTGCTTTGACCAATTGGTTCATGTACAATACTTTCTTTTATTGGGCTTTACTAGTTTACTCAATAAATATAACTCTACACAGAGGTCAAATACGTCTGCAAAGTTATGGTAGGGGAAAATGAATACGTCAGTATAAAACAGATTTTACACTCTATTGGTAACGATTCGCATGCAAACGCCAATATTTAAATCATATTCGCGTTTCCCATACATCAATGCATGCTAATTCTTCATTTAAATAAGGTGTTTAAGAATAAATAGACGCGAGATACGTGCGCGCCCTTAAGAAATACCCCAACCTCAGGAAACCAATTTTATAATTTTCAGGTTATAAGACAATCATGTTGTATTGTCTTATTATTTTTGCTTCCGAAATACAATTTTTTTTATTATAGCGGCGTGTACCATTATTTTGTTGCCAGCAACTGAAATATTTTTTAAATGTATCACAAGAACGTTTTGGCAGCGGAATTATAAAACAGTTTATACGGCAAATATGTTATTATTTTATAATCTTTCTGTGGCAGACTTATAACATTTTAGCTAATAAAAGTATTTTATAATATATTTTTTATGTTCCATGGTATTTCTAAACGCTCTATAAACAAATAAGATAACTGTTGCTTCTATAAAACTATTATATTAAATGATGCTTTGTTTGTGTCATAACGAACGGTAGAAATCTAGTTTTACCTTTTTCTTTAGCTTTCATAGTTATTGCATAAGAATAAACATGTCAGAAGCCAGTGGGAAAATTTTAAAGAAGTGGCGCATTTAGAAGAAAAATAATTAAATGTTTTAGAAATATGAAAAATTCATAATTTCTTCATATATTATTTATCCTTTCGATATAACCCCTTTATGATAAATCCTATATAATAGCTATCATAATTTCCACTGTTTTATAGTTTCCGTTGGTTTTTACAATCAAATTATTTTATAAGAAGCAGCCATTTTGACACAATGCTGAATTTCATTGTGGCGTATAACTACAAAAATATCACAAATTAAGCTGGTTTATTTATATTGAATAGTCAATACGAAAGCAATTATGAAGAGGTATAATGATTTTATTGTGTTTGGCGCTAGTTTCAACTTCAAAAACTATGAAACTTCAAAAAATCTTATTTTTTAAATTGTGACAATATTGGAAATAATCACTTAACACGCGGCGCATGTAAAATTCAGTAGATATGTACCATGCAAATCACAAAATTTTCTCTGTAATAAAAATTACGTGCAGTAAAACACGTTAAAAAATAGTGAGTGCTATCCACGTGTAATGTCAAAATAGAGCTCTTATAAAATTGTTTAGTTGATTTGTTGCTATTACATAACTATTTTTTAAATGTTTCCAACAGGCCTTACAAAACATCAACGGCGAGTAGTGTTTTATAATCTAAACATTTTTCGAATGTTTTGCGACTTATGATGTTTAATTAAAATTATCTCGAAAACGTTTTTGCAGATTTTATAAATCCCAAATTACTAATTGGGGCACTTATTTAAGGAATACCCGGTATACTTTTTCCTAATATTAATCCCTTTACTTAGGTATTACTAAAATTTTAATATTTACCAATAGAAAAAAAAATGGACAAAACAAATTTAAAGTTTTAGGTAAAGTATTATTCGGACCCGATATATTTATTATATATTTCAAATATAATAATGATTAAATAAGCATTTCTGAAACAGAAAAAAAAAGAAATATAATTTGTTTTAAATAATTCAATAACTGCATTATTTATTTGCTGCTATTAGTAAATAATAATAGTTATAAGTTTTAAAAAATGAGTTAGATAATAAATTTGCGGAAAACTTAAATTGAGTATTACAAATTGGTCAATTAATATGGATTTATTTGGTGTCAGTTTGAATTTGCGCTTCTAGTTAGTTAACAGCTTCTCAATAAATAAAAATTAATCAAATTTGCCTTGGAAAAATTGCTCCCGATGTTATTTTAATTAATTTTGCCATTTTCGCTCATGCGGTAGATATTAATAATAATTCATTTCATTCTACTAACCAAATATTGAATAAATTATATCCATCGTGTAATATATTGGAAAAAGATCTAATAGGGGTTTAATATCTACCGTTTCAAGCGTAATTTATTATTGTAATTTTAATTGCTTATACGGTGTCTGTGCCAACAGTAATACATTTAATATTATATAAATAACTAATCATTTTAGCAGTGTCATCACCAAAGCAAATTATTAATAGAGGCAAATTGAAACATTCAAAACTACAGCATGGATCGCACGTATTTAACAGTGCATTGTCATGCTGTGTATATCATAACCAATTGTATTATTTTTCTCACACAGTGGCATAGTTAAGTGACGATTGGAATATAGAAATAACCTTGGTATAATAATATTTTATAAGTACTTGCATGTCCCAATGTTCAAAATCTGTTTTTGCTTCGACAATTATTTATAGAAGGTGTCCCAAAAATATGTGACTAAATTTTAAACACGCGTTTTAATTTCAAAACAAACAACCTTCATTTATAAATTTTTTCAAATATTTAAATTTTTCCCCAATATTTTGTAGCCATTAAAATAACTCTAACGAGCTGCCTATGGATTAAAGGCAAAGTATAATAAAGAAAAAACAAACAAAAAAAAAATATAAGTACAGGGTGTTTCAGTTATTAAAAAAATTAGTGTATAAGGGAGTTTTAAAAATTAAATTTAAAAAAAAATCAAAAAGAGCAGTTCGGAAATGATTTAAACATACAGTTCTGCACGGCACTGGAAACTGGTCCACTGTAAAACCTGATAAGGCAGCAAGGCATGCAATCTGCGATCGGGCAAAAAATTGAAAGACACTACCATTATTGTTATTAATTATTAATAGATTTAATTTGTGGTTTTAATTAATAAAATAGTTTGACATACCTAATGTTTCAACAACATTTTGGGCCCGTCTTACCCATTTTGTACTATCTAAAACAAATATTTCTGCTTCTCGTCCGTTTTGAACTTGTAAGTTATTAGCAGCAACTATGATACGAGTATTACGAGTGCGTTTGTGTAAATCATCACAAAGGTACTGGTCCTGCTCGTCCATTCCCTTGTTATTAATGGTTGGACACGCTGTACATAGTACAGCTATAATTGAGCCTCGTGTATGATACGCCACACTGCAACAATACGCCGTGGACGTCCTGGAAATCTATCTCTTCCACGATTCGATCTCAAACTTCCCTTGCGTTGCACTACACTTGCACTCACTGCACACCGTTGATATAAACATAAGCCATTTTTGACACTTGAATGCTAATGTAAAGTCTCGTATGACAAAAACTTTGAATGCCTACAAAAAGTGAACGCCCTGAATCTTCATCTCTTCCAGGACTCTGTTGCCGTGTCACGCCCGCGTTAGACTACCGCAGTAAAACTAGCTGCATTTGACACATGACACAGGGAAATTGTTCTGCATACAAACTATAGAAATCATAAAATATATATAACACAAACCTTTACATTAGGCACTCAAAAATAGTCAGATTGTGGAAGAGCTTATAAAGCAGCCATCTAGGAAAAATTGAATGTAAGCTGTTGGTTATACTGCATTTTAATCCCAGCATACAACTGAAACCAAAAGAGAATATTGTAATTGGACCATAGAAATCATATGTTTCTACGGATTGGAGGTAAAATTATCATATTTTGAAATTCCCGCCCATTAGTGTGAAGCTATCTCGTTAGTGCAACCAACTTATTAAAGTTACTGAAATATTGCAAGACTCGCGTTCCATAAGTTGATTATTTTCGGTATCTCTTTTGACGTTCCATATATTTTATGATTTCTATGATACAGATGAGAAGCTGCTAAAGCATTTTGTCTTACTTCAACATAAACTAAAACGATATTCATTAACTCCGAGTTAAAAAACTAATGAGTACATGTTTTCAACTCCCTGAATATAGTACAAACATACGTAAAAAATACATAAATTTTGTCAGAAACTATCATTGAATGATATGGTGACACTGACTGATATGACTTACCATTTTAGAACATGTCAAATTTTCTTATCGTTAATATTTGCGTAATAATATAGTATGTACTTCGTCATTTTCAAATTTAAAATTTGTATATTAAAATGGAGCATATTCTCATTATATTACAGGGTCCCGATGATGTATCGACGTTTGGTGGCCTTACTTAACCAATTTTGGTTGAGTGTTAGCAAATAGAAAGGCAGACTGCTATATCAACAACATACTTGCCCAGTCAATAAAATATAGATCGCACTTTTGAAGATGTGTCCGTACGTGAGCCCACATATAATTTGTCCCTTGATATTTTATTACAATATTTGCCTCAAGCAGCCATTCCATCCGATCTAATCCCGAACAATACGCCGATATACTCGTAAAGCATTATTATTGTTTCATTATGCCCACGATGTCAGATATATTGTTGTAGGGCACCTATTCCGAATAGGTTTAATTAAATTCGATGATTTGACGCTTAAATTGTGTCGGATATACGACTGTATGGGCGGTCCTAATGGCATTCCGAATCCTTAGGTGAGGATAATACCCCTTCATCTTCATGTCAATCAAACACGCTTACGGACCCCCGATATCTGCGGATGATTATCTTAACTGGTCCTTTCACGAAAACATTCGAGCAAATTCGAGGCGGTATTTCATATAAAGGGGCGCCGGCAGCTGACGTCATGTGAAAGACGTGGCTCACAGTGACCCACGTCGTTTGAAAAAAATGGTTTTTAATTCAACCAAGAAATTGTAGTATGCATTGAGGGGGGAGGGGTATTTCTCTGCGGGAATGTATTTGGGGTAGTTACAAGGTAAAAATATTAAAAATCCCCGCCCTTAGCCTAGCCACTTTAGATGGGAGGGGGTTGAAAGGTCTTACAGGTAAAACTAACACAAATACAAACATATCGTATATTATAGACAACAACATTACAATAATACGGAATACATATCCTTTATCAAATGAGGATTGTTCTACTGGAGTCGAATGTCCCTTTTCAATTTTTTTCTATGATATTACACCGTTAGAAATTGAAAACACTCTGAATGTAATGCATAATAAATTCTCGAGTGGGCCAGATGGCATTCCGATCAAAGTTGTAAAATATATTTCTCAGTTTCTTATTTAATTTATCAGTCATATCTGGAATCTTTCCTAATTCTTTTAAATTAGCCAATATTATCCCATTACACAAAAAAGGAGAAATGGACTGCATTGATAACTATAGGCCTATAGCATTATTATCTAGTTTTTCTAAACTTCTAATTTGTCACTGTCGAATTCTAATTTCATTGTTAAACAAGATATATTATGCAGCAGTCAACATGGTTTTAGACCACATTTATCAACAAATACGGCCTCATTTTCATTAATTAATAACATTGTCAACTCTATCGACAAAGGTAATTTCATTTTAGTTCTTTTCTTTGATTTAACGCGTGCTTTCGACTACGTCTATAATGACCAAAAAGGTTAACAAACTAAGAAAAATGAGTTTAAGGTATCTAATTGACAACTGGATTACTTCTTTTTTAACTGACAGAGAAATAAATGTAAAAATTGGTAATAACATATCTCAGTCTTCTAGGACTCCATTGGGGGTTCCTCAGGGGAGTGTTTTATCTCCTCTACTACTTATATTATTTATAAATGATTTAGAGCAACATATAACTGTCGAAGGTACCAGCTTAATTCTTTACGCAGATGACAGTACAATATGTCGTCTGCTGACGAGCTTCAAAAGAAAGTAAACGACACACTTGAACAGTTTTATACATGGTGTTTTAAAAATAAACTAAATTATTAATCCAATGAAGACTAATCTTATCTTTTTTAAAAGACGAATATGCCCTAATGTAGTAGTTTCATTAAACAACACGATCATTGAGCACAACACACAAAGTTTTTAGAACTTTTCATTGATGAGCAACTTACTTGGTCGGTTCATATTGAGCATCTCGTAAAAAAATTAAATAGGTACTGCCTATTACGCAATCAGAAACCTGAGAAATATATTGGATAAACATTATCCTTTAGATTTAATAATTTACTAGTTCTGAATTTCATAGAATTTTTATTTGTCAAAAGAAAATTATAAGACTAATCCTATCCCTCAATTCTTTACAATCTTGCCGACCATCATTTATACAATATAAAATTTTTTCTTTGCCTTGTATTGATATATGAAGCAGCACTATTTGTTAAAAATCATCCTGAATTTTTCATACAGCATAACATTCACTCCTATAATACACGAGAAAATAATTTAATTTATTTAAATAATCATAACTTAACAACATACCAGAAGGGGCCGCTTTACTTATGTGGAACAATTTTTAATAGATTACCCGTGAATATTTAAAAACAATGCAAATATTAGGTTATTTAAAAAGAGCTACGTTCCTTCCTTGTCGGAAACTGTTTTTATACATTACAGGAATTTTATGATTTTCCTGCTGCAAGGTGAATTGTTCTTGTTAATATGATAGATTTCTATTATTTATTAATTGCCTATTGGTTTGTGCTGTTTATGTTGTTGCGTAACTAGTCCAAATTTGTATGTCACACGTTTAGTAATAATATGTTAGACTAATTTATATGACGTTTCATATCCTGTGATAGGCCTACATGAATAAAGATCTATTATTATTTAAATGTTAAGGTCGTCGCCAAGTCCGGACCCAGGGTCTGCGAATGAAGTGCAGGCTTTAGTTATAACACATATTCTCAGTTTATAATTCTGAATATTGGATATACATATTTAATTATTACAAAATAAGTCCTTATACCCCTGATTTTCAAGTATTAATACTCTTCGTTTCTGTTTGAGTGTAATTAGAGAAAATTTACTGTTGTTGAAAAGAAAAACTTGGAATACTTAAACAGTGTTTTTGGCCTCATTAACGAAGTATTGTTTACGGGGTTCACGAATGCCACAGAATACCCGCGATGCATCTTTCTCATGCCGCTGTCAGTTATATCCGTTGGAGACCTGCCCCCCAGGGATTTCCTCGTCCGAGTTCGACAGTCTCGGACACATATTAGGCTTAATGTTTACGCCTTATTCTCTCTAGCCAGGCAAACATTACGCGAAGATATTACTTTTCACAGTATTTTTATATTTGACGGGTTTCTGCTGTACGGGTCAGTGGATTTGAGCGCGTAAACTGAAATCGCCAGAATACGAAGCGTAGGAAGACCGTCGGTGTCGTTAGGTTTGCAGTTTTTATTTCAATTCAAATATTGAAGGTGTTATTAAAGGCAGTAATCAAAGCTTGTAACTTATAATAAACTAAATACTTATGTAGAAATTATTCTCGATTTAAAGTTCTTTTACTAAATTTTATTAAAGTCTAAATTCTTGTTTTATAGATTATTCGTCTTAAATTACGTATTACGTAAATATACCTTGTTAGTCTTTTTAATACTGACTTTTTAGATTACTTAATTTTTTTGTTTTACAATAAAATAAAAACCTAACCACTAAATTTTAAGAAAGTTACTGAAATTAATATTTAATTTAAATTTAAATAATAAAATTTATAAACTAAATAAGGATCAGTACTTAATTATTATTTTTTTTAGTTATTGTGTGAAATTAGTTCGAAGATACTTGCAAATATCTTTCTTCCTTTATACATAAATCACTGCATTGTCCGTGTAGTTTTCGTGTGATGATCTTAAATAGATTAATATTTTAGATATTTTATATTTTTATATAAAATTTTAAATATTTAAAGTCAGAAAGAATAAATTTAAATTTTGCGTACATACCCTGTATAATTAGTAGCCAAACTTTAAATTAACTAAAATTTAAAACATTCTTACTTATAGGTATATAACAAAACAAATGTTTTGTTTTGTCGTAGGTACAGTCTATTGCAATGATAATGGCACTCTCTCAAATTAGAGTAGAAATTTCATAAGATCTCTACCTACTAGTGAGTCGAGACGAGTAAGAACCAAATTGAAAGTTGATTTTATTACCTCAGCAGTTTGAAATATTCGTTTTAAAGTGTCATTACTATTGCAATAGATTGTATATAGCTACATACAACTCTTTTTTAGAAACCAAAACATTCCATTTTATTATTTATAATAATAAATAGATATTTTTTAGTTGGTGATTTGTATAAAAATAGTCCATTACCATAACTAAATTAGACAAACCTGCTTTTAAATTTTCATGTTCAGACATCGTGAATTTTAAAAGTACGTAGTATGGATTCTGCTCGAGTTCGAAGCGGATTCCTAACCAGCTGTTGTCGTCAGTGCCTCCCAGTGACGTCACGCCTCACGATCACGAATTAATCGTAAATTTTAGACACTTTCAGAGATAGTTAATGCTAAAACCATTACCTCAATTTTTAATAAGTTTTTCAACTTGGAAATATTATGCTTATATCCAAATAAAATCACAGCTGACTTAGCGGGATTCAAAACCAATTGATAATTTTTACAAACATCATTAATAGTCTGTAAGTCGCTATTAATCTCAACACTGGCCACTTTATAATCTAACGATTTAAATGAATAGTAAAGTTCATCAGAATATCATCAGCATACATATGAGTAGAACAATATTTAATAAATTTAACAAACTGGTTGGTATAAATACTATATAATAGAGGGCCTAAAACGGAACCTTGTGGAACTCCAGAAGAAATTGATCTAGATTTAGATAATTTGTCCCACAACCTTACAATCTGCATACGATCCTGTAAATACGATTGAAGGAGTGAAGTAGCTTCATTTTGAAAACCACATGATTTAAGAATGGATGAAAGTACTTGATAGTTAATAGTATCAAAAGATTTGCTAAAGTCAAGTAATACCAGTGCAGTATAACTTAAGATTTGATCAAATGACCCTATTACATCATTTTACTTGGTAAAATTTATTATATAAATTATTTAAGATCACTTCGCAAGTGCAGGTATTGGGGTACTTATTATAACTTGATTTTTGATATTGGTAGCTGGTACAGTTTTAGCATGAATGTAGTTAGTTTGTAATTGTAGACAGATATTTTTCCATAGTGGTATTGAGGCTTTCACGGCTGGTGCTGTTTTTTGATCTGCAATGTCGTGCCAAAATGTAGATAACTGGTCGCAGCTAGTAAGAGAATTAATGTGTAACCTTAGCTGGAAGCCTTTGACCTGCCTGTGTTGTCCTCGAGATGGGTTCTAACAGCAAACTTTTACAGTTTTTTAATTTATTCTTTAAATTAATTCTCTTACAATTCCTATTGATGAAGTCATATGTAGCTATGTTCTTCGATACGAAATGTTGCTGAAGAAACAATCCATAAACGTATAATCTATTACAATAATAATGGCACTCTTTAAAATTAATTTGGTGATTTATTTCAAACTGCTGACGTATTTGTAATGAAATCTACATTCAACATTAATTCTTAGCTGTTTTCACTTACCAATAGAGATCTAATGAAATTTATATTCAGAACTACCAGTAGTTCAGAAACTGATTTCAAAGAGTGCCATTATTATTCCAATAGATTTTACCTGGGACCATGAAATTAATAAATGATTTTCAAAATTTAAATTAACTTTTGGATATATTAATACGAAATCAGGCACACTAAATGATATCTATTTCTACATTTCACTTATTGCTTCTTCAGATGGCCCTCTTTTTCAATGAAATGCGTAATACATGGCGTCACAGAGTGAAATACCATCATTTTCAAGAGGAATAGAAAATGTTTAAGTTTTATTAATATTGTTCCTTTTTATTTAAACTTAATTAATTAAAGTAAGTTTAAATTTATCACTGAAAAATAACAGCAAATTTAATTTCTGAAATTTAGGATAACTATCACAAAAAAGAAATGATCGATTCTACCTTTTTGTAGCAAAACTATTCTTTTTGCGGTAAATAAATAACCTAATTTAAATTTTATACTTACGTTCTTTTCTGTCAGTGGCGTATACATTTAAAATGTTCGATTGCAACAAAAACGCTTTCATTCTACGCATATGTAGGTACTGATTGTTTATCATTTTGTTACGGAAACTCATCTACCTTTTTAGTTTGTTAATTATGTTCCTGTTTGCGTTGGAATTAATAACTTCCATCCAGACTGTATTCGGTTTGATTCTCGGTACGTTCTCGAGACCGCTGAAAATTCAAGAACCCGAAAAAAAATATATAAGCGGATCGTTTCGCCTCCTCAGTTCAGATTATAGTCATTAGTAGAGCGCGCATGACATAAAACTCAAAGTAAATATTTGACAGTTTGAACTGTTTCAAGTATATTTGTTGTGTAATCAAGTAGTGACAATAAAGTTTATTTTTCTACATATTTCAAGGCTAAGTCAACGTAGAGGTTACAAAATATGTCAGCGTACCAAATCCACCCTGTATTTTTCCAGTAATCAATTGTTTTTTATAAATGTAGATCATTTTTGTCACAGATTTCTTGTTGCTACCCAAGTTATTGAACAAAAACTCATTTACACCTCAATATACCGCTTCAGAGGTTTGTATGCTCGTATTAGGTGAAAGTAACTAAGCTGGGGTGGATTTTTCGTGTAATTTTCTCAAATCGTGACTGCCATATTAGACAATCCGTTGATACTGAAGATATAACTTTGATACGATAAGCGAATAGACAAGCGAGAGGCGAGAGCGTTATTTGAGAAAGTTATAATCTGCGGTAGTTCGATATATTGTGCGTCTGGAGCTCGTAACTAGTCTGTTAAGACGAAATTATTTCCCATTGTACTGTAATTTCATTCATTAACTTTAGGTTTCTATTTGTGGGCTTTGTATAAATATTTAGATTTATGCAAATGCGTGCCAGCGTACAAATCAACGGCGAATTAACAATTAAATTGATAATTTCTGCCAATTTGAATACTCGTGACTTGATGGATGTAGTGTATTTTGTCTATAAAATGCAGTTTCGTTACATACATACAGTATGGGTCACTGAAAACTTGCCTCCCAGGTTTTCTTTGTTTTGATGCAAAAACTAAAAAGGCACTAATGTTCACGAACATATAGCATTTATAGTGGAGTAGTAAGATTACCATAGACTTATAAGTAGATATAGTGGGGAGTTTAACAGGACCATAGTCAGTTAACGAATAAACATATTAATATGTATGAAAAGGTATCTATATAAATTAAGGTAACACGTAAAAATGACAACACTTACCCGGCAAGCCTCAGTGTTGAGAAAAGGTTTCCGTGGCATATTGGATGTGGTTAATAGTACATTATACTATAAGGGAGAAAAATGCGTTATTTTGGCAGAGGTGTAATTTGAAGCCCGAGGGCTATAATGCACCGAGGACAAAATAGCATCTCTTCCGAATGGTATATACTATTTTTTTCACGGTCTCATTAACTTAAAAACACATATTTTGTCATTATGAAGTAAGTAGCACCAGAATTATTGTATTCGGATTTGAGAATTTAGTAGTCGTTGAGTTATTGTCATAACTACAAAATAAACAAACAAAAAGAATTGTCAAATTAAGGTGCTAGTTTGGTTTAGTTTAAAATTTGTTTAGTGCACAATGAATAGTTGTGAGTCAGAAGAGATTGTGGAGGCTGCAAATATTGCAATAAGCAATTTGCTGCCTACGAAGTCAAGATTTTTATACGATATAGCCTACAATCGGTTCAAAAAGTGGTGCTCCGAGAAAAATGTTCAAGTATACATCGAGAATGTTTTGTTGGCATACTTCAGTGAAAATGCAAAGAATTACAAGTCTTCCACATTATGAGCGCAATATTCTATGGTTAAGTCATGCTTGCTAATTTACGACAACATAGATATAAGCAAATTCCCCAAGCTGAACGCATTTTTGAAAAGAACCGGTGACGGATATCAAGCGAAAAAATCGAAAATACTGACAAAGGGTGAAATCGACCGTTTTCTATCAAGTGCAGATGACAAAGAATTCTTAATGATTAAGGTAAGATTACTTTTGTTGTTAGGTATTTCAATTATTAAGTATTTTGATTTTTTATAGGTTGGTAGGTAACCTTTCTGGTTACCGATGTGGGAAATATGTTTGAATTGTTTCGAAAATACCTGTCCTTCGTTCTCCCCACGTCAAGAATAAGCGCCTTTTTTTGTACTACAAAGCAGGAAAATGTAGTTCGCAGCCAGTTGGCAAGAATACCATGGGAAAAATTCCGAGTGTAGTAGCTTCGTATTTAAAATTACCTGATGCTGCATGTTATACTGGTACTGCTTACGAAGATCTTCAGCGACATTACTGGCAGATGCTGGTGTGGATATTACGACAATAAAGCGTCATGCTGGTTGGAAATCAACGACAGTCGCTGAGGGTTATGTCGACAACTCCATTGAAAATAAGTCCAAAATTGCTTATCAGGTTTTAGTAGGTACCACTACTAGCGCAATCGCAAAAACTGTAAATGTAAGCGAAAGTAATATTCCTTCTAATATTAATTTTGAAAATTGTACAAATTTAACATTTAATTTAAATGTCAATAAATAATTTCAATGTTATCTTTTTTTTGCATTATACTCCCTTGGGAATAATCGACTACTTCTGTTTTAATTTTGATGTCATAGAAACTGATTTCTACTCCCGACCGTGGAAAAAATATATTATTACGTGATTTTCTAAGTTTTCTCTAATGAAACAGCGACGTTTATCACTTAATATTAACTTGTGTAGGGAAAATAACCGTCCAACACTTCTACTGTAGACAACGAACAGTATGAGAAATTGTTGAAGCAAGAACTATATATATTAATATATTTTCTGGTAACTGCTGATATGTACCCAGCTACATATGTTTTTCAAAATAATATATCCTGAATTTTTTTCAACATACTTTGCATTTTTCTTTTATCGTACTACTGATATTATTGGCATCGTATATATTTTTTGGTACATTATGTCAAATTGTTTGTTTAGGGATAGTCCATGTGATTCCAATTTTCTTGTTACATTAACTAAGAAACCATAGTATCTCGAACATTTTGGTTCTTCAGTAAATCCTGCAGGGTGCGTATGGCGCTGCATCACTTAGCATTACAAGAACCTTATCTGAAGCTTCTTCGGGCCATATTTAAGGGAGTAAAGTCTTGGCATTAAGACACATGTTATTAAAAATGCTTCACAGTATGAGCAATATTTTTCATTGTATTACGTATACCATAATATTTAGCGAATCATGTTTATTTTCATGGTATAAATGATATACGTTTGTGCGAGCCATTTAGGTCCTGATCTTCCAATCCATTCTTAAAATGTTGTATTTAAAAGTCTCACAAGCATCGCATAATGTGGAGGAGACTTTTTTTCAGGTATATCAGTTGAAGTGGTAAATTACTGGTATTTTCCAGTATATCCAAATACATTTCTTCGGTTATAATATTTCTTGGTATAAAAATGTGCCAACAATACGAATTTTCAAATTTTTTCTAGATGCTTCTTGAATTGTTGTGCGACCAATAATGACAGTTATAACGGTTATTTTGGATTTCTTTCTGTGAGGAAAAAATAAAAATTTACGCCACGCAGTCTGAATCATTAGAAGAATTGTTACAACTGAACAATTACTCCACAAATATTCTATAATGCTAGAGTGCAACGAACAATGTCTTTACTACTGCATGGAACATTTTGATCTAATAAAGTTATTGATAAATGAATTAAATGAGCAGAATTGAGCACTGAAAATAAAAATATTAAATGGCGTTGAAAAGATAACTGAACATTCTTTAAAATAATGTATAACAATGACAGTCATTCGACATTGAAAATGAGTTTATCTACTTTCATTTAGTAATATGAATCTTACAGTTCTGTAAATACTTTCGTAAGGGCATCTTGCTTTTTAGAAAAATGATTTATTTATTATAAAAAATATTATAAAACCTAAGGTTTATTATAAACAATTATAATAAACTTTTATAATTAGAAATTTGTATACCAGAAGTAGATATGATGGAGCTGTTGAAGTTCAAATTTCCAATTGTTAAATCCGTGTTTGATCCCATGATCTTCTTTTCTATTTGCTGCTTATTCTCTAAATAATTCTCAACATAGCCTACTGCCGTAGAATAATATTTGCAGCTCCCATGACACTTTAACATTTGTATATCTGCACCACCATCAACCAGAATGGTGGCTGACGATCTTCTAAAACCATGTCCATATATTCTTGTATTCTTCAATCCAAGTTTTGTTGTCATTTTTAGAATGTTTCGATAAGGATTAACTCCGAGAAGCTGGGAGACGCATTTTTCTTGTCTGTAGAACACAAAAAACCGCCTGTGAGTTGCATTAGGATGACGAAGTTCAGCATATTTTCGAAAAATATTTAAGGCAGTTAATACCTGCCACATTTCTTTCTATTATCCGCCAATTTTTGTTTTCATATTTGCATAGAATCACAATTCTTATACAGAGGTCATTGTATTGAATATAATCCAACATTAGCTTAGTTAATTCTTCGTGACGACAGGCCCCAAAAATGTCAATTATCGTAATAACCTTTCCTCATCTGCAGTACTTAGAAACTTATACAGGGTGTCCCCAGGTAGGTGAAGCGACTCTTGTAAGCGACAGAAAATGTTAGTGTTGAAAAATGGCCTTCTGAGATTCAGGTCTGCTTGTTTAAGAAACAAAATCTGACATGATTTCCAATCAGTACAATCCAGTAAGCCTTGGAAATTTGGAAAAAACCTTATTTTATTCACTAATAGAGTGCTGTTTCTGTTTGAGATCTCTTCTCAGAATGAAAAACTTAATATGTGTGAAAAACTTCAATGTCCTCGGCCTGCTTTAATTTTTTACTTAATTTCAGATTTATTTCAAAGGATACTACAATTTTGCACACACTCTCAATTCTTCATTCTGAGAAACTTTTCTTAATATTTTATCACCCAGTCAAAGTAGGCTTAAGATATGCAAATTTTGCACACATAAGTATTCAGTGTTTCATTCTGGGATAATCTTTTTAATTTCATTTTGTCATACCGCATACAGAAATAGCACTTTACTGGTGAAAAAAATCAGTTTTTTTCAAATACTACTGGAAGCAGAGTTGAATCTCAGGCAATTTTTTAACACCAAAATTTGTCTCGTATAAGAATCGTTTCACCTATCTGCTTCTTCCTTTGTAAAATTTCTAAACCATTTGCCCTTAACTTTGTTTCAAAAATGCGATTAGTTCATAAAATCTGCTTATATATATCTTTTTCAGTAGTGAGTCCATAGTGTAGATGGTTTCTGGAAGCGTTTCTTTTCGGAAAAATAAGCCAAAAGGATTTTCTCAAACACCTCCTTTACCTTATTAGCTTTGCACCAATCTTCAAACTTTTGGCACTCCAACTCAAATCATCCCTTGGATTTTGTCGTAACTGTCAACATCCATCAGAATCACTCATTTTGAAAAACGCTTTTTGTTTTTATGGGTTTGTTTGACAGCAACCATGCAATAAGTAACATAAGAGGAGATCAAGAAAGTTCACAATTCAAGAACTTGATCTTAAACTTAACATAGAAAATACAGCAGCTTCTTGTCTCACCATTTGACAATTTTTACCAGATATATTTTATTCTTGTTGTTAAATGAAAGTACCAATCGGCCATTATATTTTATTTGTAGTAGCACACATCCAATTCCCTAGAACAAGCCAAAAATTATGTGAAGCACTAATATACAATTCACTAAAATTACTGAAGTGACATTATACTACAAATTGTTTGTACAAGCTGGATGAATGGTGGATAGTTGTGAGTGGGTACCTATGAAGGGTCATTGTATAATTTACACTAAATAGTGCTATAAATTTTAGAGGCCATTATATGAATACATTGCTAACAATGCGGTATCTATGTATAACTATTATTTATATGTTTACCTACATTTGCAATGACTTTCCATTAGTTATATGAACAGAGTTCTAGTTTTGATCTATGCTATAAAAAATTTCATTACTTTTCGTGGAGATAAGAAATTACTTTACTTCCTCCATGAAGTAAAGCGCTATCACAGATATATTTTTGGGTAGCTAATTTATCTGTAGCTTTATATACGCTCTCTACACAAATATATTGTGCAATACGTATTGTTTCGCAATGTATTTTTGTAACACGTATATTTTTATACTTAGTCACTTATCTGAATATGTAGCTAAACCCACATTAATAAGAGTGAGATAATAAAACACATATGTACATTAAGCGAATAAGAGGGAAAAGTTGCAGAAGGAACTGCCTTAACAAAATATTAATAATAATTTCTCCAAAAGACCATTACAATAATTGGTATAGACTCATCATTACAAAATAACGTATTTAAATTAGACACGATCACAAACAATATATACAAGTGTGCTTATACATGTACATATTGAATAAGTATTAGGTACTAAAGTTTCTTCTGTTTCTTTGTATAATTCGTTACATGCAATTGATTGGTCATATTTAACACGTATAAATGATATTAATTTAGCGCTGGATGAGTTTTACAAACAACTTTATGAAATTTTTGATAGATATGTTCCTTTATATATAAACTATAAACATAAGTACCCTCCCTGGTTTGATTCCACTATAATAAAAAATATAAAAAATAAAGCCAAGGTTCTTGAGAAATATAAAAGATTATTACATTATGTCTGCTATTTGAATGAATTTAAAAGATTGCGGTCTTTAATTAAGAACAAATACGTCATGCTTACAACGTTTATACACAGAATGTTCAGTCATCAATTATTAGCAATCCTAAATTTTTTTGGTCATATCTACATTCCAAGAAGGGATCATCTAGAATTCCCGGCAGAGTATCGTTTGAATCCATAAATTATGATAAACCTCAAGAAATTGTTAATGTGTTCAGTATGTTTTTTAAAAGTGTTTATCAAGTACCTCAGACAGACAATGGTAACTTTACTCATTCTTTTGAAAATTTTCCCAATATTGATATCGGAAATATAATTGAAGAAGACGTTTTCAAAGCAATAAAAAGATTGAAGAATAAAATGACCTCGGGGGTTGATAATGTACCATCTTTCATTGTCAGAGACTGTGCTGGAGTTTTGGCTGTGCCGTTATGTACATTATTTAATCTTTCTTTGAAGCATGGTATTTTTTCCCGACCGATGGAAGGAAGCTAAGGTTTGTCCTATATTTAAAAATGGCGACAGAGCTTGTATTGAAAATTATAGACCAATATCGATTTTATCAAATTTTGCTAAAGTCTTTGAAATCATAATTTATGACCGTATTTATTCTTCTGCACACTATCAAATTTCACAAAGTCAACATGGCTTCATTACTAGTAGGTCTACAGTTACAAATTTAGCAGTATTTACTCAATATATTTTAAATACCATGGATAATGGTGGCCAGGCAGATGTAATTTACACAGACTTTTCTAAGGCCTTTGATAAAATTGATCATCAAATTTTGATTAGTAAATTGCAATGTCTTGGTTTTCATCCAAATACGCTAAATTTTATTAGGTCATATTTAAGGAAAAGAGTACAATATGTGTCGTATAATGGTTACAATTCTGTTCAATATATTGCTACTTCAGGAGTTCCGCAGGGATCAAACTTGGGACCACTATTATTTGTTCTGTTTATCAATGATTTAAGTGATGTAATAAGTTGTTGTAAGCTTTTCTATGCGGATGATTTAAAGATATTTCTGACTGTTAATGACATAGATGATTGTTTAAATTTGCAGAATGATTTGGATAATATTAGAGATTGGTGTGTTAAAAATAAACTATTGCTAAATATATCAAAATGTAAAGTGCTCAGCTATACAAGGAAACTTTCTCCAATTCAATTTGATTATAGTATTGGCAGTGATATATTATCTCGGTGCAGCACTCATAAAGATTTAGGTGTAGTTTTTGATGTAAAGCTTACTTTTGATGATCACATAGCAATGAAATCAAGTGAGGCTATGCAATTGTATGGATTTATTGTTAGAAACTGCAATAATTTCACCAATGTTCATGCTTTAAAAACACTTTTCTTTTCATATGTTCGTTCTAAGCTGGAATATGCTACTTTAATTTGGTATCCATTTTATAATAATCAGAAATCTGGTATTGAAAAGGTACAGAGAAAATTTTTGAAATATTTGTCATATAAAATTGATGGAGTATATCCTGAAAGAGGAATAAATTATTCTTATTTGCTTTCCCGGTTTAACACCTGTAGCTTAGAATTAAGAAGAATTTGTACATCATTAAGTTTTCTCTATAAAATATTACATACTCAAATTGATTGTTCTGATATACTTGGAGATATTAAATTTTTGGTACCAAGTTATAATTCCAGATCTAATATAACATTCAGATGTACCAAACCTAGAACTAATATTTTACTGAAGTCACCTATTCATGTTATGTGTACAAATTTCAATAAATACTGCTGTTCGTGTGATATTCACAATTGTACACTGAAATCGTTGTTGGTTAATGCAATAAGAACCTATTCTAATGAATTATAATATATAATTTTTATACATCTTTAAGCACATACCCATTTTTCTCTTGTGTGTATTCTAGACCAAGTGTAGATTTTATTTTATTTTATTTTTTTTTATTTACTATTATTATTTAGAGCACGTTATGTAATGTATTTTTAAGTTTTGCCCTGTAAATGGATCTCTGTTGGGCAATAAAGCTATTATTATTAAAGGAAATAAGAAAAGGATCTTAATAGAACAATAATATCTAAATTGATATGTAATTTTTTAGTAAATTATAAAATAATATTAGAGGCAATCGAAAATGTTTTTCAACGTCTTTAGGAGTCAGGCTCATTTCAGGTAGGTCCAATTCCTTGAAGAACTTTGAGCGCCTGAGGTGGACGAAGCTATTCTGCACAAAAAGTGCAAGTCTTACTGCTGCAAGACTGCTTGAAACTGAAGCACGTGTTCGAACTGTAGTTTCAAGAAGATCTGAAGCATGTATTATCGTTCAAGGTGGCCATTTCCAACATTTATTATAATAAATCATGGAAAAGTAAATATCTTTATTCTTAATTAATTATTTTGTTATTATTTTAAGTAATGTAATGAGTACCGTAAAAATGCACTTGATCAAATCATTTTTGTTGTTAATCGGTTTGAAATACAAAAAAGTGTAAAGAAATAAAAAGTGAAGATAATAGAACGGGACATATGATGACCTATTTTATTTGTAATATTATTAACCAATGGTAAGTTTCTAAAGCTGGTAATTGTTTATTTCGTACCTACTGTCATACTAAATTTGGTTAAATTATCTCATGCGGTTTAGAAATTCAAAACTGATTTTTTATTTAATCCTTGACACGCTGTAGCTGGACGGTGGCTGCCTTAAGATCCCGCATTTATATAACAAAAATCCCTTATTTTTGGCCACAGAATACGCCCTTAGATTTTTGACCTCTACTTAAAAAATACACTGTATAAACTCAATCATATGACCTTGTGGGCAGCACATATATATACTTTTCCTGTTAACCCTTTAGAAAGTAGTTATTCTAATCCAAATATCTATTACGTTTTTATGCATCATAAGCATGCAAAAGGTTGGAAAATAAAAACGTTCTTTCAGTCGGATGATTCCACAACGTACATTTACGCACTTAGCGTCATTTTGCATTGCCCCGGCCTCCGGCACATCGCATGACACAAATGAAATCCGAACAGCCAATACCAATTTTCATATACAACTCAATTTGGAAGTAATACGTGCATAAACGCATTGTACAGCGATAGAGCGTAAAAATTGGACGAATGGTCCGGCCTTTTGCACTCCGCGTCGTTAAACCGTGCAACAGATAGCTGTTGATTTGAGTTTATGTGGGTCGCCTTCGGCGGATGCCCTATTTAGGGGCCACGGAGGGCTCGCGATGCCTGGGGAGCAGCAACCGCGCTCTACACTGCTCGTCACTGACACTGCCGTTAGCAGCTCGAGATCAAACGTGCTGTTCATTTTTCAAATGTCTAAACAGCCGTATTTCCTCGAGTGTGCAGTAACTGTAAAACTTGAAATGAAAATAACAGGCATTGTTCTCAAAATACTCAAAAAGGGCTGAATCAGGAGTGCTTTTATCTATTTTTTGCTCTAAATCTGGTAGTAAATTAAGGGCGTCGTTATCGTATAGTAGCAGAGTATAGCCTACAGGACAGTAAGATTTTAAACCCTTGACAGATATTGCTATCCAGTAATAGCTAAACTATTTATGGCTCAAAAAATACCGATAACTGTATATTACGTGATATCGCTATATTTAAATATGGCTATAATCAAAACATACCAATCTTAAAAAAGGGAGATGCAACAGACTGCAGAAACTATAGGGGTATATCATTGTTAGATGTAGGGTATAAAATTATGGCAACGTTAATAAAACAGAGAATAGAACCTATAGCAGAACTACAAATAGGGGAGTATCAAGCAAGTTTTAGAAAAGGAAGGTCAACAACGGACCAAATCTTCATGGTGAAGGAAATTCTGACTACATGCTATGAGTATGGGATCAAAGCAATGGTTCTATTTGTGGACTTCAAGAAAGCATATGATTCGATCAAAAGGAATAAACTAAGTAAAATTTTGAAACAATTTGGGATACCAACCAAACTGATTAGGCTATTGAAAATGACCTTAGAAAATACCAAATCCAAAGTATGAATAAAAGGTGAATGTTCGGAAGGCTTTACTATTGATACAGGACTGAGACAAGGAGACCCACTCTCAACGCTTCTTTTTAATTTAGTACTAGAAAAGGTCATAAGAGATAGTCAGTTGAACAGAGAAGGACACATATTGTTTAAAAGTCATTAAATTGTAAGTTATGCAGATGACGTGGCTATTATTGCTAGAGATAGTAGGGAATTAGAAGAAGTAACGAGAAAACTTTTGAAGGAAGCACGTAAAGTGGGATTGCAGATAAATCAAGAGAAAAGTAAGCTTTTGAGAATAGGAGAACAAAAAAAGGATACCAATTTTAAATTGAGAACAGAGCATGGAGAGATGGAGTTTGAGGAAGTTCAAGAATATGTATATTTGGGGGCGCTAATAACAACTAACTATGATGAGGAACAAGAAATAAATAGGAGAATAATAAAAGCAAACAGAAGTTCGGCAGCAGTCAACCACTTATTGAAATCAAAAAATTTGTCCAGAGGAGTAAAATTTAGAATGTATAAAACAATTTTGAGACCGACAGCGCTGTATGGTAGTGAAACCTGGGTTCTCAATAGGAAGTCAAGAGAAAACCTTTTAAGGTAGGAAAGGAAAATCTTAAGGAGAATTCTAGGGGGTAAGAAGACGGAGGAAGGCTATGTAAGGAGAAATAATGAGGAAATATATGCAATGTACCAGGCACCAACAATAGACGAAATTGTGAAAGCCAGAAGAGTGCAGTGGCTTGGGCATCTAGAACGTATGGAAGATGAAAGGGCAGATAAGAAAATAGTAGGGAGTAAACCTAACTACAAGAAAAAAAGAGGTAGACTGAGGAAGCGATGGAGAGAGGCAGTGGCAATAGATCTAAGGGAGAAAAATGTAACGGATTGGAAAAGAAAGGCGAAGGACAGAATGGAATGGAGGAGAATAACACAGCTCTGGGCCTAAAAGACCTGTAAACAGCTTTATATATATAATCAAAACAACGTGCACATCGATATAGGTAATTTTAAGTTTACCTTTCTCTTCTACAAAAACAGTTAACACTTAATTTGACTGCAGCAAAATACATATAAAGGATGAACTTAGGAAAGGTGTGTGTTCATTTTTCTCACTTTTGTTTTTAAAGGTGAAAAATTAATTGTTGTTTTTGTAAGAATTCCATAAAAAGAGACACTGTCAATAAATATTTTAAGTACAAAATCACTACATTGTGGCAATATAAGTACTAACACTACCTAAGTTGAACTTTCTAGTATCCAATGATTTATAAATCTTTTTAGTAACTTTAAAAGGGTTTAAAATTCCTAACCTTAAAATGACATTGACATTCCACTATTTTGGTGGTGGTTAACTTTAAGGTTAATATTTGTAGTGATTTTCCGGGTTGTTGTACCGTGACCTCGATAACTGGTCGCTGCCGGTAACAATTAAAATGCATGTCAGTAGCTTTACCTGCAATTAATTGACCTATCCTTGTTATTCTCGGGCTAGACTCTGTGGGCACAGACCGAGAATAACTAGGGCAGGTCAAAAAATCGTATCTAATCTTAGGAATGTGCACTTTAATAATTAATCCTGTTAGTAGCAACGACCAGTTAGCGAGGTCACGTCATAACAACCCGGGAAAACGTTATATATAATAGTGCCGGCCGTGAAAGCGTAAAAACCACTATAAGGACAATATTATAGATACAGGGTGGTTTCAAAAGAAGTAACACTAATGGTACCAGTTTCCAAAAAATATGGAGTATCGTATATAATTTGTAACCCTAAAAAGATATAACAGCCAAATTTTACACATATTTTCTACTAATGCATGTGCAACTTTTGAAGGTTTGAAATAAGCATCTCCTAAGTCCATCTAATCAAAATCTAAATGCAATCTGTATGGTTGCAGTTTGACAAGCAACATTTTTTTGAAGAATAACTTGCCAAATAAATTGATTCCTCTCCAGGAAGCATGGGCAAAGTTGGGGAAGGGTCTTGGGGGGCTTAGCCCCTTTAAATATTGAATTAGCCCCCCCTTCCACCCCAAATATTCATAAACATTATCAGACATGCATTTGAGAACCGAAATTAAAAAACATTTTCACAATCCACCCGGAGTTTTAGCCCCCTAGATTTGACGACCTAATTTCGCCCATGCGGGGAAGTAAACCGGTTTGAAGTTAACAGCTAAAAAATAGTAACTGACTTATCCAAAATACCCGAACGTCCGTGGGCGTCCGCGTTCAACGTACTTAAGGAAAAAAAATAAAAACTGTTGAAGGAAATGGATAGTCAGTTTGAAATTTATATGAGGTAATTGATGGTATTATAATTGAAAAATCACATATTAACAGTTCATCCAATCATCCAATTGTAAACTGTGTAAGGAAAACGCACCCTTAAGTAAAATAGAAACTACTGAAGGACATGAATAACCGCTTTGAAATTCATACAAGATGATGGTAATAGTGACGAAACACAAACTAAAAAATTATCCAATTGTAAACTTTCTAATGGTAGAAAAACGCACCCTTAAGCAAAATACTGTTGAAGTACATGGTTAGCTGCCTTGAAATTTATTCGAGATGGTGGCAACACAGTACACTATTTTTTTTTTTTTGTTATTTCCGTACTTTGGCGCGTACGCCTATGGACGTTCGGTTATTTTCGGTAAATTAGCTAGTATTTTCACACCGATGGATAGTAATCCATGGACACACTATACAAGGTGTTTTTAAAAGAGGTAGTGTAAATGGTATCGGCGAATCTACAGCTAAAAAGAAAACATATGCATAAAAATGACATTAGTAAAATGTTCACCCCTTAGGAAATGAAGCCCTTCAAAGTTTCCAAAAAAAAAAATATGAAATAGCGGCTGTAAATTGAAAACCAAAATTGATATAGTAGGCAAATTTTACACAAATTTTCTGCTAATGTATGTGCAAGTTCTCAGCAATTTTTCGAAAATTTCTGCCTCTTGAGAGGGGTTGAAATAAGCATCTCCTAAGTAAATTTTTGTTACAACTTATCTGCCTGACAAAAGTATTCAAAAATACGTATCAGATAGCCTGGTATCTAGTTTCTATTTTCCTTAAGGGTGCATTTTAATACATTTAGACGGTTTGTGGTGAGTTTATAAACAAATCTTAATCCTAACTTAGTCCTAACTCAGTCTTAACCTTAACCTTAGTCTTAATCTTAATCCTAAGATTTTGACACTGTTTATAAATATTTAGTCGGAACTGGTCTCTACAAGTCCCGTCCAATCGCTGACGCCGTAGAAAGCATGTAGAAAGAAATGGAGCACTTTCGCGCATGCGTACTTATTTGGTCTTAGTCTTAGTCCTAAGAAGTTAAAAGTTAGGAACTTTCGAGAGCTCCTTAGGACTAAGACTAAGTCTTTTACAAACGTGCACATGGAAATATGGGCATTTAACTTCTTAGGGTAAAAACTAAGGCTAAGTTAGGACTAAGTTAGGGTTAAGAGTTTTTTATAAACTCACCATAACAATTGGATTATTTCTTAGTTTGTAATGTGTTTCATCACTATATTACCATCACCTCGTATGAATTTCAAGGCGGCTAACCAATACCTTTTACAGTATCAATATTTTATTTTGTTAAACGGTGCGCTTTTCTACCCTTAGACGGCTCACAATTGGATGAACCCGTAGTAGGTATGTGTTTTGTCACCCAACTAGCAAAATAAATTTTATAAAGGTTGTATAAATTGCTATAATATAAATCTTATAGGAGCTTCAAATTCATATAACATAGTTAAATGCCTTTATACGATATTTATAGAATCGAAAAGGGCCCACTTTTATAAAACACTTTGGTAATGTAACAGTTCTATAAAAAAATGTATACAACTCTTTTAAAACAATTTTATACAGCAACTATAAAAACGTTTTGTAGTCTGTATTTTGGTATTATTTAAAGAAACATTCTATTTTTTAGTGAAGAATATTAGAACAAAATCATTTTAAGATTGGTGTATAACGCAGATTCATAATTATTTGTACTTATATTTAAAAACGGGGTCACTCAATGGCGATCATTTGTGTAGATGGTAGATAGGTTTAATACTTACAATATTATCGTGTCAACAATCAGTGTTTCAACAACGAAAATTTTATTGCGCCGCAAATTTTATTGATAAACTATAGATATGTTTGTGACAAAAAAATTATGCGCTTTAGTTTAGACCACATTTGCTTTAAAATTATAAAAAATAAATTTAAAAAATATTAAAATTATGCTTTCTTTAATTAATATCGTTGTGTAATTATATTTAATGATCTTGTTATAAAATAGTCTTCCAAAAATAGCAAAAATATGTTTTAGATATAATTTTAGTAAGGCTTTTAACTAATTTTCCATAATGGCGGCAGTCGCCGATCCAACAAATCTCCATTTAAAAATGGCGACTTACAATACAATGATTTTATTCCACATAAAAACATAACAAAACATTTTAGTGTAAATTAGAACTATATACGATAAAATGTTTTTATAGTCTTAAATATATTTCAAAATGTGTGTGCACAAGTAGATGTGATGAATGTTTGTATCGAAAGAAGTTGCCAAGTTTTATAAAAAAAAATACAATTTTAAAATATTATGTACAATCATTCATTACCTATATTAATGGTGTTAAGTATTATTAGTTAATTATAATAATAGGTATTTAATTTAAAACTAACCTAACCTATGCAATAGGCATTACCAAAAAATTAAATCATAGTTACTTTCTCGTACTGATTTTTCGTATTTTTTCGCAGCCATGAAGCGTTTTTAATGTGAATTCTCGAACATAGACACCATCATTATTTATATAATCAAACCTATAAGTAAAATTGAACGTCGGCACGTTTGACTGGAAACATACATTCAAGAATTTGTTTGTATTCTTTCTTGATGAGTGCTTGGTAATACACAATACCTTAGGAGTTCAAAAACTAAGGTTAGGTTTGGAATTTTACTACGCGGTATATACAATAATTTTGTTTTCTCAAGTCACAATTTTAATGTATAACATATTTATAAAACAGGAATATTTTTATAGATTAAACACAACTATAAAACTATTTTATAAATAAGCGCATTTCGAGGCTAAAAAATAATTTTATTATTTTCCTTATATATCCTTAATAAAACACGTTTATACAACTATTTTATAAGATTATTTTTAGAAGTCATTTGCCTAAGTACACAACTCTTTCACAATATGTTTACAAACCTTAAATATAACTTTTTTAAATGTTGCATAACGTATTATAATACTTTTATAAAAAAAATTATGAAAATTATTTGTTCTATAAAACACGTTGTAAAAACTATTATAAAACAATATTACACAATTATTTTCTTCAGGAACAAAATTATGGTAATTATTTGCTCTATAAAATCAAACTGTTCGTTAAACAACGCAATTCGATAGTTATAAAATAATTCGCTTCTTTTAAAGTTCCATTTTGCTAGTTGGGCACTATATTACCACCATCTCATATGAATTTCAAGGTTAATTCCATTTCCTTTAATAGCTTCTTTATTTTGTTTACGATTTCACGATATGTCCAAATGCAGCTACTTTTACCGCGGTAGTGCAACGTGAGCGTGACATGAGAAATTTACAACCGAATCGTGGATGAGGTGGAGGTCCAGGACGTCCACGGCGTATTACAGCAGTTGAAACAGTCTTTTCCAGATATTTCTCGCGATTTTTGCAAAATCTGTAAGTTATGCAGCTCAGCAGATTTTAGATTCGAATTCATCGCATCGAAATACATATGAAACACACTTGATCAAGGTCAGAAAAATTGTCCATAAAGTACAGTCCACTTTTTTGTGCGGCCTGAATTTGGTTAAAAAAAACTCGCTTTCCGTACGTACTTTAGTCTGAGTTGTCGAATAAAGTAGACATTCTTCGAGCTGTGATACTTTTGTAAAAGTTATGTGTTGACCATTTAATTGGAAATATTCCAAAAAGTCTTTTTAAGTAGTTTCCTGCAGTTTCATAAATCGGATTAAAAACGGCTTGGCTTGAACTAAGAACCACGCCTTAGACTAATTTAAGAGAACAAAGGAAGCCTTCTACGAGGTGTAGGAGTAGGTAAGTAACTTGTTTGATTCGATTTTTAGGGCTTCTTTTTTATTTTTCCTCCTATTTCGTCAATATCTTGAGTCCTATTCCATTTGGCAGTTGCTGTATTCATGAACGTAATTCCAAATATTCCTTCCATCTCTGGAGAGAAGCCAGACGAGTTTTCTATCTTCGCTGTAGATCTCATTTCTTCGGAAATTGCTGTCGACCATGCCAGAAGAAGAGTTTTGGAAATACATCGTCTTGAACAATCTCACCAACAACTTTTTCTGTAGGAGTTTAGGAAATCTACGGTTCCGTATGAATACTTACAGATAAGTGCTAGATTACCATATAGGTATATATTTTTCTTTTAAGTCAATTAGATAATTAATCTCTGGAATTTTTCTTTGTATCTATGTTTATATATATGTCAATCAAGAAAGGAGCTTAATGGATCATAATCTTAAAAGAAACAGGTGGATTTTGATGGCTAGAGGATCCAGAGAAAACAGATGGAAGGAACAACGAAGCAACTGAGGACAACGTTGTTTCTGGGTTTTTGCCCTTCATCAGCGCAGTGCAGCCTGAAAACAAGATGGAATAAGAAGGAAGGGCAAAGGACACGAACACAAGGGAATGACATGTAGAAAGCCTATCTTTATTTGCGGCTTCGTGTCACACAGCCTCGGTATTGAGGAAAAGAGCAACAGTCGCCGCGGTAGAGAGTCCAACAACTACTGTCAGGGCCTCAGCCAGAACAAATACAAGGAAGAAAGGAGCTTAATGGATCATAGCTAGAGGATCCAACCCTTCCTTCTTGTTCCATCTTGTTTTTAAACTGCACTGCGCTGATGAAGGGCAAAAACCCAGAAACAACGTTGTCCGCAGTTTTTTCGTTGTTCCTTCCATTTGTTTTCTCTGGATCCTCTAGCCATCAAAATCCACCTGTTTCTTCTAAGATTATGATTCATATTCTCCTTTGTTCGTGTCCTTTGCCCATCCTTCTTGTTCCATCTTGTTTTTAAGCTGCACTGCGCTGATGAAGGGCAAAACCCAGAAACGATGTTGTCCGCAGTTGCTCCGTTGTTCCTTCCATCTGTTTTCTCTGGATCCTCTGGCCATCAAAATCCACCTATTTCATTTATGTCAATATTTACCCCAACATATAAGGCCATCTATACGAACTTGTAAGATGAAAGTGATCACATTCGGTCAACCATAATAACTGGTAAATTATTGCTGAAATGTTTTATATTTTGTGTATGAATGCCCCTTTGATATCAAAAGAAATCTTATAGATTATGCATTTTTTTCATACTAAACTTCGTTGTTTTATGCTACTATAAAATTGTTTTAATTGAAGTATTTCTTGCTCAATATATTTGTAAGTATATGATTAACTTATTTTTTTGTTGCTAATTATTTACTGCCAAATTCTCCTTCAGTACAATTAAGGGTAAGTAACAATTTATCACCCTTCTTACCTATTTTTTTTATTGCCGGCAGCTTTTGTGTAATTAAGTAAGAAATGTATTGGTAGATTTTTTTTTATCATTATCTTTATTTTCATACTGTTATTTTGCTTTATTATTTGCGATAATGGTATGTTCGGTAATAGCCGGTGTTATTTCAATTTGGCTAATATACAAACTACATATTTTATATTAATTTATATAGGTTTTACGTGCACATATGTAGGAAGCTACAAAGTTACGAGTTCTTCATTAGATTAAGTCGTTCTTTGCAGGAGCCAGAGAGCCGCAAGGACCTTATCCAGGCAAAAACTTCGTTCACCTTCGCAGACAGTTCAAACCCCTTTTGATTGCACAGAGGGTCGGCCGTAAGTGCCACGGAAAACACTCTGCTAATCTTCCTAAAATGTGCAGTTTCGTCTATCTCGCCGAAACATTTGATCATCACCGCAAACTTCATTAAGTGGATCAAAAGTTCCAAGTTTGCGAGCACGGGGTTTTCTTTGTTGTCTCGTAATTCCTCTCCGAATTAGGGCTTTCACGTCTGCTGCCATTTTCGCCCCGATTTTATATTCAAATATGGGAAAATAGGCGCGTGCACCATTACGAGAATATTTTTTTATATATCATTTTGAATATTTCGTAATATTTCCGCTTAATGAACAATTTGCGCGGTAATGGAGCCATTTAGCATTTTTTATTACTTTTTCTGAATGATTTTGTAATTTTAGTGCGATCTGAAAGAAAATATAGTTTTCTGGAGTCTTTACAATAATTTGAGAACATGGACTCGCGTAAACCACTATGTGACGTCACTGATTTCTCTAGCATGCCGACTTAAGTTTATTCGGTTTATTTGCATAAACAGGGCGTTCATAAAGTAACGCATACATTCATTATTAGCTAAATAAACAATATTATAAAAAATTTCCATATCCGGATTTTCCTTGCTGAGCTAATTCCAAAAATGTATTACAAGTTGCCTCAAATGTGGATTTTCCTGAGACTAATAACGGGTGTTTTGCCGATTAACATGTCCTTTCAAATAAAACGTTGCCTCGTCGGAAAATAAAACGTTAGCAATTAAATTGTTATTTCAATTATTTTAGTGCATCATATACGCGCAGAATTCAGTTCCTCGGTCAACGTCGTCTTCAGCTGGCTGAGATGAAAAATCACTAATAAACGTGTTTGGGGTGTTTTCTAATAGCTATAATAACAATACATATTTTCATTTAATTTTTAGTACATTTATTCATTTGTAAATGACTTGTAATTTTGGTATTGTTGCCTACCCTGTACCAATTTGAAGCCTACTTGTGATACATTTTTCGAATCAGCTCAGCAAGAGAAATCCAGAAATGGGAAACAAATGGGGTGTTCCATCATTTAAAAAACCGGTGATGACGTCTTTCCTCGAAGTCAGATCACCGTATACATTAAATTATCATTTGAAAAACTAGTAAATTAAAATAAAAAATCGATCTGTTTCAAGAATTTTTAATAATATTGTTTTTCTACAAAACTGTTAAAAGTGGGCTTTTTAATTGTCATTTTTACTGTTAAAAATGTCATTTTTTGATACGCGTGTTAAAAGTAAGTTACTTTTAACACTAGTGTTAAAAGTAAATCAAAGTTTATTTAAATTTTGTTTTGAAAATTAATAAAACATTTTAACAAACACATGAACAAGTTTTTATTTTAAATAAGTACAAACCAACATTTTAACTAGTTATTACTATTAACATTTATAGTAAAATTAGAACAATTTGAAATTGTAATTCCCTGCGGAGTCATCATACTTAAGTTGTTTTTACTGTCAACATGTGTGACACATCTATTTTCTGTAGAAATACTACTGGTAGTACTGGTGGTCTTGCTAGTAGTTGCAGCAGTAGGAAGTATTTGGCACGCAATTTCTTTCTTCTGTTCCAGTGAATTTTCAATGTAGCCTTCAGCTACCGTCGAATATTTCCATCCTCCATGTCTCTTGATGGTAGTAAGATTTGCACCAGAATCTGCTAACAATGTCGCCGATGAACGACGAAAACAGTGTCCGGTGTAGAGTTGAGGATTTGGTAGATTCAAGAGCTTTGCAATGTCGGCAGGCATTTTGCCAAACATGTTAATTCCGACTGGATTCTTCACACATTTATTCTTCATATATTTAAGAAAAAGTCGTCTATGGTCAGCGTTGGGTGGCCAGAGTGCCATATACTTTCTAAAAAAGTTTAAATAGAATTCACCAACAACACTGAAAGTCCGAGGCACTTTCGTTTTAGTATTTGGTATGGTCACAACAACCGAAGTACCCAAATATTCGATATTGTCGATGGTCATCTGACACAATTCCTTCCGGCGACACGCCCCGAAGACACCCACTTTTGTTGCGACTTTCATCATCAGATACTTTTCGTCTTCTGCTTCTGTGAGAAATTTGTCGATATGCGTCTTCGTCAAAACTTTTGACTTTTTTGCTTGATATCCTTCACCCTTCCGTTTAAAAAAAGCAATAAGTTTATAATGTTTGCTTATGTCTTGATCTTGCTTTATTTTTAACATAACACTTTCGTTACATTTCCCAGGGACCTTTTTAATGTTGCACCATTCCGAAAAGCGTCTATAAGCAATTTCGTACTATTCCTTTGATTTCGCCGGCAATAATTCCAATGTTGCTCGACTGGCGGCTTCTTCGATTTCAGCAGGGATGGATTCGTTACGCTCAATATCGAGACTATTCATTATACTTATAATATTACTAGAAAATGCTGTCAATATTTTTGCGTTTTTTCCGTAACTAACAACAGCACTGGTTGCTACGAAAATTTTGGTTCATAAACATTGCGATCTGTGTGGTATTTTTTGATTTCTTATTTTTATTGAGTTTAAAGTTCTTCCGATTGTTTTGTAGAAAAAATAGTGTATGATATACGTGTTAAAAGTGATTTTATTTTGTTCGTGAAGTTAAAAAACTCGCTACACTCGTTTTTTAATCATCTGCATTCACAAAATAAAATCTTACTTTTAACACGTATATCATAAATAGCTATTTTCTATGTTCATGCAAAAAACAAAACTTTATTGAATTATATTTAGTGAAAAAGGTGGTTTTCTATTGCACTAGTGCAATAAAATATTTATTGCATTCATCTGTCATTCTACTACAGCGTTTTGTCATCATGACAAACATAAACGTTCAAATCGACGTCATATTTTCCTAGTCTTGTGTCATCTAAATAAAACATTTTTTGGTTTTTGCATGAACGTAGAAAAAAAATATTGTATGCAACTCGTACAAAAAGTGTTTATTTCACTCGACGTGTGTTTCACGTCGCGTGCAATAAACATTTACTTTTTGTACTTGTTGCATAAATAACTATTATTTAGCTAATAAGCGATTTATGCGTTACTTTATGGACGCATTATAGAATACGAAGTGTAGGAGACCGTAGGCGTTGTTAAGATTGCGTTTTTATTTCAATTATGGAAAATTCAAATAATGAAGGTGTTCTTAGGGACTCTAAAACAAGATAATCAAACTTTAAATATTGTGTTGTACCAAAATGTCGCAATATAACGATAAAATGCCCAGATAAGTTTTTTATTAGTTTATCCTGGAATACCAATACACGAAACTTATGTCAAAAAGCAATGAACAAATACATATGTTTTGTTTATAATAAAATCAGTTTAATTTAATAATATATTATTCTTGATAATAGTATTCTTGATTTTTAGTTTAGTTAAGTTTGAATTCTTAGGTATGAACCATTAAAACCATTAAAACTAAACACCTACTATAAGTATATTATTATTGGTTATTCAAGGTAGCCTAATAAAAGAAATCAAACTACTAAATTCTAATAAAGCTACTGAAATTAGTATGCAATATAAATTTGAATAATACAATTTGTAAACTAATAATCTACTTAATTATTTTTATAGTTATTGTGTGAAATTGGGGTTTTCTTTTAATTGTAAGACACTTGTAAATTTCTCTTTTAATTTCAGCATAAGCCGCACTGTAGTGTCTTCGTAGCTTTCTCTTGAAGATCTTAAATATAATTTTATAGACATTTCATATTTCCATAAATAATTTTAAATAAACTCATAAAGAGTAAATTTGAAGGTTTGTTTACACACCATGTATGGTTAGTAACCAAATTTAAAACCTTTAACACTCTCTAGGACACGAACTATATGAATTTTTAGTTCTAAAATGAGCCAGAAATTTACCTTCTTCAGTAGACGTGACATATAGGAACATGATTTATATTGTCTTGTTACCCAATTGTTTCGAGATATGTAAGCAGTCATTTTTCTAGCTGATTTTCTTAGTGCGAAGGAAAAATTTACTTAATTATAAAACTTTTTGTGTTCATTTTAAGTCGAATTAAAAAAACATCCATATGTAGAACATATAGATTAGTCATTTTTTTATTTTGTTTATCTGTCTTTTCTTAACAAAGTGTCCAAAAAAACATCATGAGTAATGCCTTTTGCAACTGTACCAAAGTTTTTAATGTAAATCTTTCATTTTGAATTAATTGAGTAAGGACATACCTGCACTACTCTAATCTTCCCACCGTACATGCATTCCTAAAGATGTCCTTCCTAACATAATTTGCGGCCTGGCCCACCAGCTGCCACCCAGTTATACCTGTCATTTTTGCTAATCTGTTTTAATTTAACACAAATAAGGCCCTTGTCCCAGTTCGAAGTGGACGAGTACCGAAAAGCTATACTCAATGGTAGAAGGCAATGATGCCACGCCTAGCGAGCGCTTAATTCCAATTCGTGCTCTTATATTTCCAAAACTACTTATCATTAACTTCAAATTTTCTGGGTTGACCGTCATATCTAAATGCTTCACAAAAATTAGACAAATAGTGTACCTAATTTGAGATTTGACCAAATGACCGTATTATCTGGGCACTTCATAATGAGGTTACTAGAAATTCGACACGAAGGACTGGTAAAACGAAATTTAAAATTGATAACGTTCGAGATTTCAACTTCATATATTTTTAAAGTCGAGCATTTTCTGTTTCCGTTTTTAATATGCGATTTATGGGACTATTGACTATCCGGATACGATTTGCATGATCAAATTGACTACGCGCCCAATTGATGGGAACGTAATGTTGACATGTAATTTACCAAATAATTAGATTTATGAGTTGTAGCTTGCCTTCAATGTTTAACCAATTAAAATTAGAAATTGTGTAGCTAATGCCCGACATAGTTTATGAATTAATTATGTCGTTAAATAAAGGGAATTTTCCATTAGGAAGTATATAGGTATATATTTATTTAAATATAATTACATAAAAACATCTGTTTTACAACCTATTTCGAAAATTGAAAAATATCTCTGAGTCACGTCTTTGACAATCATTATCAAATACATAAATGTTAATAAATGAAAGTGCTGTGTTGATATTTCAAATTTAAATACCATCCTGAGATGAGAGTTTTGTCTTATTTTGCGGCAGACAAAGGAAATACCGCGTCAAAGGTACAGAAAGCAGTTTTAATTAATTCCATAATTCTATCTAAGTACACAGCATCTGTTTTTGAGGATAAAACTTGGACATACCTTTATTTGCAGAAAAAACCTTTTTCTTTTTACGTCTTTTTATTATAAATAAAATATGATAACATGAAGTTAGAGCAAAACATTATTCTTCAACTTTATAAGTTTTTTACATTAATTAAATATAAATATTCGATTGGGTAATTTTAAATTTGTTGAAGTGTAAATATGTAGGTAAACAGTTTTAATGTATCTACTCAAGCAACTTCACTTCATATTATACTTACAATTCAAATACCCCCGCTTTCAGTTGCTGCTGCCACCAAACGGTGAATTTTGAAAGCATGGAGACAAAGATAAGCGGAAACTAAATTTATCTGTCTCTTTCTCATTGCGCCGAATTTGTTTGCCGAGGTATGTTGTGTTTAACATATTTTTAATTTTTTAATATCTTTGAAATCCATACAATTTTAATATATACGAAAGTAATTTTATACAAATATTGCTTCGATTTCTCTATTCATTAATATATTTTTTCGTTATATTTAGTTTTTTACAACGTATAGTTTAGAGGTTATAATGGTTTCCCTAATGTGCATTTTTCAATTTCAGTTCTTAAATTCGAAAACACGAGTCCCTAGCCACAGCAAAGATGGGTAGGGAGGACAAGGCGTCTTGGAAGTCAAACTACTTCACCAAACTTATCGTAAGTATATTTTTTTTCACAAATTTTTCTTGCGTTAACTTAAGCATGTTGTGATGATAATTTTTCGTCTCTTAATGGCTCTCGTCTCATGCTAGAGCTAGAAATAGCAGAACCCACTAGCATGTGGGAGACATTTGTGGAAAATCTAAACTGAAAATATGTGGAGACTAAAATAAAGGTACAGGTGTTTAACATTGAAAGTAACCGTTTAAATTTCCCACAGCAATTGTTGGAAGATTACCCAAAGTGTTTCATTGTTGGCGCTGACAATGTCGGCTCGAAGCAAATGCAACAGATCCGTATCTCACTCCGTGGCAATGCCGTGGTACTCATGGGCAAGAACACCATGATGCGGAAGGCCATCAAGGGTCACGTAGAACGCAACCCTTCTCTCGAGAAAATCTTGCCGCACATCAAGGGAAATGTTGGTTTCGTCTTCACCCGCGGGGACCTCGTAGAGATCCGTGACAAGCTCCTCGAGAACAAAGTACGAGCTCCTGCCCGTCCCGGAGCCATTGCGCCCTTGCCGGTTGTCATTCCTGCACAAAACACTGGTTTGGGTCCTGAAAAGACATCTTTCTTCCAGGCTTTAAGTATTCCAACCAAGATTTCAAAGGGTAAGTAATAATTTTATACTGAATGTTTACTGCAAAGCCACATATCTCTTCTGTAAAATTATTAGGGTTAAATTAGACTGTCAGTTTAACTTATTTCTTTTATTCACGACCACTGTATTAAGTAGGTTTAATCTGTTTTCGTGGATTAAAGGCCTTTTAACACACTAGTGGATTAGAATTCATAATACCACACTTCGATTACACATTAACATTTATCTCTAGAACAATCTTGTCATTATAACCGGGATTATTTAAATTCACTTGATAAGGAGTTTCTGAAGGACTGGAGGGGCCCACAACTTTGCCAGGTAGGACCTGAATTGTTGCCATCTGATTAAAATAAATTGTCAAATATGATGTTTTTCAAAATCATAATTTTTCACCTGCTCTCACACAGCTTTCACTTTCCTAATTAACCAGTTTTGGCCGTGGTCGTGGATAAAACGTTGAATTACATTTGGGAAATTAACCAGTCTTTAGTCCTCTGTTATATAATTAATAACTATTATTTTTTGTGATTCGGAATTTTTATCTATTGGGGGACGAAATTAAAATTTATTCATAGTTGTTATGTCACTAATTGAAAGCGCCATAAATGGCACAGTAAACTTAGGGTTGCCAAATATATAATATATATAGTATTATACTGGATTTTAGTTTGGCGTATTGTATACTGTTGAAAAATAATGTAGTAACATAAAAATACTGTGTGTTTAGAATATTGGTGCAACCTAAGTTTTAATATGAGTTTGAGTCAAATTGTGAACTTGGTGCAAAATCTTCGCCGAGAAGTAGAAAGCAACACATTTTAAGATTTGTCATCTATTACTGAAGCCTTAGGTTTACAAGAAAAGTTAAATATTAAAATATATGATGTTTTTACCGAAATACAAATTTTTAACTTTGTTTACAATAACATAAGGGCTCTGTTGAATTTATAGGTAAAAATACATTATAAAAATGGCAATATGACATAAAAGATGTTTCGAAATTTTGGGCAAATATTTCAGCGGGTGATTCTACAGCAAAAAAGTAGGACATCACTTCATATAAACATAGGTCGACAAATGTACCCTAAGGGAGCCTTTTAAAGTGTAGGCTGTAAATATGATTTTTGTTCTGTTATCGAAACGGTTCGAGAAATATTACTTTTTTAAATTATTTTTAAAAATTTACAGGAAATTTAAAAAATTTTGTTCAGAGGCGAATGAAACATGGTAGCTTACGATATTTTTAGCCGTAGAAATTCTTTTTACAGTTGACCACAGAAATTCAAAATCCAAATTAAATTTTGTAAGGATTTTATAATTATAACTTTTAAGTTGATGTTTTATTAAATTATTTCTACTTTGTCAGTTCTAATTACATTGGAAATTAATGTAACTTGTCAAAGGTAGTTTCATGTATCATTTTTTTCATAAAAATTTGGCATACCTTGGCACAATTAGGTGTAATGCTGCATACTATTTAAAGTTAATTCGAAAACAAATAAAAAAAGTTAGATATATAGTAACCCGCCCTGTTTAATACAGCTCTGAGTAAATGCTTATATTTTGTGCAAGTTTTCGAATTCAGTATAAAAAGCTGGTTAAGTGTTAAAAATGTCGGTACTTTACCTTGAACAGTTTCAATAATAATGAACAAAAACCATTGCCGACCTAGTTCACATGTATATAATTTTTGTTGTTTTTTTTTTGCTGTAGAATCACTTGAAATATTTTCTCATAATTTCCGGAAATACAAGGTATTTAAAAATAATAATTGTTCTATTTTTATTAAATTTTGTTAATTATTACTACAAAATTGCTTGGTTTTTAAAGTTGTTACTCACGAATGTGTGCAAGAGAAACGAAAAACAATCTCACTAGAACTGTTGACACACTTTCGTGTGCTGCTCTTATTTTAATTTTCTACGCTCTAAAACTGCTGTTTTGTGTCTGCAAGACCTATTGGAATCGATTCAGTCTTTAAAGAAATCTTGGTGCAGTGTAAAGATATGCTGCTTAGTTAAAACAAACCACGAACTATCCTTAGCAAACTGCATTATATAAAGGCTGGGTAACTTCATTTCTATATATAAACTCTGGAATAATACCGTCGTCTTTGTCAGCTGGATATATTCCATATTCGCTTTCTCGGTCAATCTTCTCATATTATTTCTAATTTGTATCTTTTCCATGTTGCTGCTTGTTATAAAAAATAATCTAATAATATTGAGTTAAACTGTTGGGCATTTTCACAAATTTTGACTTTAAAACATTATAACAGTGATTTGAACAAATTGATATTTTTGCTCTTGGATTAAGCATTTATATGCGTACTCCAGATAGTTTTTCCGTCATTATGTGGACTGGTAGAATGTCCAGGATCTCTGAAGTACCATATTTTACAAAACATAGTTGCCAACCGTAATTATACTTCTTTTAAAGGGCACGGCATATTTTTGCATTTCAATTTATTGGTTTGGTTATTGAAAGAGTTGATTTTCTTGTTTAAAATGTACCTTGTAGAAATCGCTAACAGTAACTATTTTCGAGAAGTCCGAACTTAAATACACAGAAGTATTTAGTTATATTGGGAATTTCAAACACGGTTATCTCGAAAATGGTTACTTCTAGTGACTTCAAAGTAAAAAAGTATTTGTAATAGTGATATTAAAACTGTGAACAAATTATAATTTCTTGCATTTCAATCTTCAATTTTGTGCCTTTAATTTCATATACATACAATATTAATTTTGAATATACCTTTAATTTCCTCCATATTGGTTACTGTCTGGTCACAGCATATGCTGTGGTCTGGTGTTAAATATAGGGAGGTTTGGTTAAATTTTAATAATTTTACATAAGAAATAAGGTGGTGTACCATAAATATTTTTTTAGAAGTTTGATTTTATTTGTATATGTAAAGTGATATATGATGATTTATTTTTCGTCTCTCAATGGCTGCTGTCTCATGCTAGAGCTAGAAATAGCAGAACCCACTAGCATGTGGTAGACGTTTGTGGAAAACTTAATCTGATATCACTTTAAAACTCATATATTTTAAAGTTATTGCATTCATTATGGAATAAAGGTACTTTCAAACATTGAAATCACATTTAAAGTTTTTATTTTACATTTTTGACTACCTCCTTATTAAAATGCACTGAAAATTTCTAATAATACGTTCACAAATCCGTTCCTACGTTATTGCTCGATCAACAGTAAGTTGATTTTTTTATGTTGTATTTGCAAAAATTTTAAGATGTGACTCATTCAAACTTGAGATAGAAAAAAATGAACTAGGAAAAAAGAACAGGTACTTGATTATAGCAACATAAATATTATTCTCATAATCGTTTTCACTTTTTTATTTAATTGTTTTTTTTTTAAGTAATTTTTCAAGTTAGTATAGAAAACTTTTGTTTGATTTTAATAGGATTACAAAATAAATTTTAATGCATATGACAAAGATCAGAACTAACTTTCCAAGATTGTGTAACATGGACTAAAATTGTTAAGTATATATACTGGGTGTGGTGTTCATAATGTAGTAAATATTTCGAATAAAAGTTTTATATAGAAATATTCGAGTTTTATGAATTTTCATGTAAATTAACTACCATATTTCGAAAAAGAGTCGAAATATACCGGTCAGGTACTAATTTATGATACATATAAAAAACGACCATTTTATTTTTTTAATCTGTATTTGAATTAGTTTGTGCTTTTTTCTTGAAAAACCACCAAAAAGTGAATCACTTATAACCGCTGCTTCTAGGATATTACTAAAGACAACAAATTTTAATATATTTCACGTTAAACTACATAAAAATTGGACTTTTAATTCCAAATATTGTTAAGAAACTGTGTTATAACTTTATACGATGTTATAAACACCACAAACTGTATAAATAAATTAATCGGTAATGTTGTAATTATTTTATTTCACCTTTATTCCATTATGGACGCCCCCATGCAAAATGTTTCATATAAAAACTTTTTAGGTACTATTGAAATCATCAACGATGTCCACATCTTGAAACCCGGAGACAAAGTGGGAGCCTCAGAAGCCACCCTTCTGAACATGTTGAACATCTCTCCCTTCTCATACGGTTTACAGGTCGAGCAGGTGTACGATTCTGGCACCATCTTTGCTCCCGCCATCTTGGACATCAAACCCGAAGACCTCCGGGAGAAATTCCTGGCTGGAGTTGCCAATTTGGCAGCCGTTTGTTTGGGTATCGGATACCCAACAGTCGCCTCGGCGCCGCACAGTATCGCCAATGGATTCAAGAATCTGTTGGCCATCGCTGCCGTCACCGAAGTTGATTTCAAGGAAGCTGCCACCATTAAGGAGTTCATCAAGGTAAGTTTTTTGGACGTAGTTTGTTTATCTTTGCATAAAATTTGCAAGAAATTCAGATTAATTTTAAAATGGAAATATTTTTGAATTTTTTTGACCAGAACAATTAATATTGGCTAAAAAGAAACGTGAATGGGCCAAGTTTGATCTATTATACATAATTTGAGAGAAAATTTAAAGCAAATTTTAAAGATCTAAAATTATTTTGACAAAAAAATGAAAGTTGCAGGAAAGTGTCACAAAATTCTATGCAAAAAACATTATTATAAGACTTCGCAAGAGTAAAAGGAAATTTCTATCAGTTATTTTACATCAAAAGGCGGAAAACATTGTATTTCTTTAATAAATCAAAGATCTATTTTTACCTCCAGTTACGTTTCTGTAAAGTTAGTATTGGGTAAAAAGAATAAGGCTAATTTTCATACTACATATTGGGCGTGAGACATCAACAGAAGAGAAATTTTAGACAAATTATAAAAATGAGAGGTTATCATTAAAAAATGCAAATGTTCGAAAAATGTCATATGCCACTATAAAAAAAAATATAATGAACGATTAGAGGTGATAGCAGATACATACAGCCGTTTCGGTTGCTTAAAAAAAGTCAAAAAAAAAATCTTGAATATCTTAGACCGATCAAGATATCGAGTTGCAGTTTCTTTCCGAAGCCCAAGTCATTTGAACTACTTTTTCTATTTCCTCAGCAAATGCAAGAAATCTTTTCATAAGTGAGTAAATTGGCGCACCTTCTATAACATATTTATTTATTTAAAAATATTTGATAAAATTTCTATCTTATTTTTTTAAATTGAGTGGATTTTTTTTTTCAAATTAAACTTAATACAAAAGTGTTCTATTTGGAACAAGGTAAGTAAAACGTGCAATTTCCAAATGTGATAATCAATAATGAACATGTTTAAATTTCAAGAAGAGCCTGACAACTGCTGTTTATATTTAATTTACTCTAAAAGAATGTTTATATTTTGCTGTACTTCCAGAATCCTTCCAATTCGCGATAATAATAATTAACAGAAGTTAAAATTTCAAGAAAAACCTGTTAACTCTCATATATATTTAGTTTCGTCTAAAGGAATGTGGATCATATTTTACAGTCATTGGAGGATTTTTCCAAATTTGCAGTAATAATAATTAACAAGACAAAAATGAAAATTTGATTATATTTTCGTGTATTGCAAGATCTTTCCAAATTTACGGTAATAATCGTAATTAACAAAGGACAAAAGTGAAAATTTTAAGAAGACCCTGTCAATCCCAATTTATATTTAATTTACACTAAAGAACATTTTATCATGCTTTGCTGTAGTCAGAAATTTTTTAAATTTGCAATAATTAGCAAAAATTAAAAGTGAAAATTTGAAGAAGAACCTGTCAATTCCCATTAATATTTAATTTTCCTTTAAAGGAATGTTTGCAATAATACAATAGTTAACAAAGAACTGAAGTGTAAATTGAAAATCTGGCCAACTCTCGTTTATATTTAATTTGCTATAAAAGAATGTTGATTATGTTTTGCTGTTTGAAGATCCTTCCAAATAATACAATATTTAGCAAAAGTCTGAAGTGACAAATTCAAGAAGACCTTGTCAATTCTCGTTTATATTTAATTTGCTGTAAAAGAATGACGATTATGGTTTGCTGTTGTTTGAAGATCCTTTTAAATTTGCAGTGCAATAATTAACAAAAGTCGGAAGTGACAAATTCAAGAAGACCTTGTTAATTCCCGTTTATATTTAATTTGCTATAAAAGAATGGCGATTATGTTTTGCTGTCATTTGAAGCTCCTTTCAAATTTGCAGTAACGTAACAGTCAACAAAACTCAGAAGTGACAAATTCAAGAAGGCCTTGTCAATTTCCTTTTATATTTAGTTCGCTAGAAAAGAATGTCGATTATGTTTTGCTATTGTCTGAAGATCCTTCCAAATAATACAATAGTTAAAGGTCTGAAGTGACAAATTCAAGAAGACCTTGTCTACTCCCGTTTTTATTTAATTTCCTCGAAGTGAATGCCGATTATATTTTGCTGTAATTGCAGGATCCTTCCAAATTCGCCGCCGCAGCTGCCCCCGCTGCAGCGGCTGCTCCTGCAGCTGCTGCGGCACCTGAGCCAGCTAAGAAGGAAGAGAAGGAGGAATCTGAGAGCGACGATGATATGGGTCTGGGTCTTTTTGATTAGGCTCCTAATTCAACGGTTTTGAGAAACCGATCTGTCTGTTGTTTTATTGAGTCAGACTGTCAAATAAATGATGAAACTTGAAAGTATTTCTTTTTTATTGTACCTACATTCGGATATATTGTGTAAATATTTTTAATAATTTATTACAAATTTGTGACCTGTGTGTAATAAAATCATAAGAAAAATGTTGGTACAGAGCTTATATTGGTTTTGGTCGATAAATAATATAGTAAGCTAGTAAATTTTCCGTAAAAAGCTTAGCTTTGTACAGTTGTTCATAAGTTTGGAGACCCAAAACTCTTTACTTCAGCATATGATTTAAGCTAATACAATTTCAGTATAGACAAGATAATTCAGTTGAGCTGAAATAATTGTGCATTGCAGCTTGCACATCAGTTTCAAGCGACAGATTTCTGTTACTGTAGACTAGTTTGTATTGAATACTTAACTAAGAAATGCTAGCATTAGGTATTAAATTATGACAATTTAATTTACTTGAATCATTTTATATTGTTTATCCTCATGGCTAGTGACTGACGAGAAATGTTTGAAAATCGGAAAAATTTCAAAAAAAAAAAAAAAAACGAGTAAAGGAAAAAGGAATCTGATTTTGCACAACTCCAACAATAAAATACAGTTTGAAGTGAGTTTGCATGTATTGAAATTGATAAAATGTAACTGCAGAAGGTGCAACATCATATTTCTTGGTATATCAAAAACTAGTTATATTATTAGTTAAAAGTTTATTTCAAGGTTAAAATCGGTTCGAAACACAAAAGACTCAAATAAATGCCACCTGTTAAATGGCTTCTAAATATATAGTCTTTATTATCTACATATACAGGGTGTCTTTCTTAAAAGTGGAACGAGTTTGTAACTTCTCTACCATTCGATCAATTTCAATAAACTTTTTGTATTGGATATAACTTTAAAAAATGTATCTTGTACGTATCTGGTGTCCTCTAAAATTTGAAACCATGGTCGACTACAATATAATTTATGAGGTTTAAAATCGGAAAATTATAAGAGATTTTTTTTATCTGAACAATTCTCGCGAATTCATGATCAAGACCCCAGAAAGCCCTACCAACCAAATTTGCAATGCCACAGTCTACAGGGTGCTCGAGATAATGTAATATTTCAGCATGTTGGTCCACCAGCTTATTTTCACCGAAAAGTACAAAATCATTTAAATGAAGTTTCCCTTTGATGGTGGATAGGTAGAGGAGAATCCATTACATGGCCGCCTCGCTCTCCAGACCTTACATCCATGGACTTTTTTCTTTGGAGTTATATAAAACGTCTTGTGTATGGTAATTGTCCCCCGTGGAGACTGGACAATTACAGCAAAGAACATTTGTAATTTTGTTACTAACGTATTTATTTTAAAAAATGTATTTCTGAAAGTTGGGAATTAGGTACGGATTTTGGAGACAATATAAATATTTAATAATATAAATTTTGTAAACAAGCTACAGTAGCATGGTGTTTGTTTTTTGTGTGCTTGTTGAATTTATTTTATATATTGTTTATTACACTTTAATTTTAATAGTAAAACCTTACTTTCTCCCACCAGAGTGAGGTAAGTCAACATTTGAATGGCTAGAAAAATATAACCGCATTGTATTCTATCAACTGTTACAAATGGAAAAAGTTAGACATTTTATAAGTTGATTAAACTTTATTATGGAAAATTATAAATGTAGTACAAAAAAGGAAAAGTTCTTTTAGAACAATATTATTTTTAACTAATTCGCCAATTAATCATTTTATTAAGACATATTGTATGAAATGTTCTCTGCAGAGTGCAGAAGAATTTATGTTATAATCTCAAAATTTTCGTAATATTGGTAACCACTTTTGGCTTACCTACGTCGCTATGTTACTGATTTCAGTAACCGGGGTTATTGTTGTGACGTCAACAGCTACGTCATGTCTCTTCCCCTCACTAACCACTTTCACACTAGAATGGTACGGTTACTAAAAAATAGTTACCGGTACTTCAACGGTTACTCGCAAAAAAATCCTATATGTTTTTGTAGAGTATTGTAATTGTTTACAAACAACGATCTCCCTTCGTAATTTGTATTGACGTCGAGCTTATTGGTTATATAATGAATTATTGTTTTATATTTTGCGGCTGTAAAAAAATTTACTAACTTTATTTTGTAATATAGCCATGATATTTGCAGTAGCACCAACATAAAGCAAGTATTTATTTTCTGGACTTGAGATCCCCAGAACGCGGCACCTGTCACGTGACCTATATCATGGAACGGCGCCGTCTATATTTTTTCTAGGTTTGCGCCTGGTAGCACAGTTTATTATACAGTTCGTCGAGTGAAGGTTCTAGAGGGTGTGGCTAAATGTGCAATGAACACCAATGAAATTCATATGTACACGACGAAGTGGGAGAAATTCTATTTCTTGACAAATCACCGTGCCCCTTGAGCGCGCGAATGTGCGCGGCTAAATGCGCAGTCGTCTCTTGGTTGTCAAAAAAAATGAAATCTGGGACCTCGACATCAAAGGAGCCGACGTGAAGACGCCGGACTGTATAATAGACTGTGGTGGTAGCTTCACACTAATAAGCGGAAATTTCAAAATATGAAAATTTTTTAGGCATACAATTATTTTCAGTTGCTGGCAGCACTGTGCTGGCAATATGTTCATGTTGGCAACACTGAGCTGGTTTAAGGTTAGGTGTTACGACTACATAGGTAAATAGTTTAAAATCATGTTTTTAAAATAAGTCTCTCTGTTAACATACCATACAATACATACAAGAAAATTTTGTGTCGTTGAGAGGAGAATGATATGTAAAAATAAACATTATATTTAGAATATAAAAAATGCTTGGCGACAGCTGATATTTAAGTAATTATCAAATAAAATTAAAATAAACAAGATAAAATATATGATATTATACAAAAGAACCCTGATAATTGTGTTTACATTGTTTGAGAACGCAAGGATTTTACATTTACACCTCAGTCATACAGTCTCCATTTAGAATATAATGACTGGGAATGAGAAAAATAATATATGCCCCTTATTGAAACATCCAGAATTGTATAATCCAGATACAATTGATCTGTTTAACAATGCAAAAGAAAGGAATTACTGGCTACCATGTTTGGAACAAATGGTAAAGAAATTTGTGAAAAAAGCTGGATATTTGAATCCTGATGATCCTTACGCCACAGAAAAAGCTGAAATGTGTTTCCAAAAGTTTCACAGGCTTGTGGAAGAACTCGCTGTTAATCCAAGGTAAACTACGGTTTTTTATGAATTAATACATATTTTTTAATAAATGTATTTATTGTTGTATACTTTTCAGTATTTTAAAACCATTAAGTGTGCGTACGTTATTAGAATTCAATGAAGACAACCTGCGTTCCAACAATTTTAAGGATTCGTGGTCATTCCAAAAAGAAAGAGAAAGCAATCAGGCTTTAAATGAATTTGACGACAGAATTCGATACATAGATTTGATAACCAATATGGAAGAAAAATGGTTAGAATTAATAAAAGGCGTCCTGGCAGGGAACGTTTTTGATTGGGGCGCAAAAGCTGTGACGGAAATTTTAGAACAATCCCAAAATTTTGGCTTGGGAGAGGCTATGAACACAATTCAGAAAAGGCCTTGGTTTATCGACCACCTAGATGCCTGGATTACGAGGTTAAAGGTAAGACAACACAAAAATTTAATATAAACTAAGACTGACAAAATTTTGTTAATAAGGAACGTGAAGATTTCTATTTAACCATTAGAAATTGATTGTGGTTAAAACAAATTTGTGTTCTGAGTATAGACATAATATAAATCTTATAAATTTGATTTTATAATCCTGAATAAGCATTTTAGTATTAATATCTGAGATTTTAAGTATAATTTATAACTGTCTAGGCATATAGTCTAATCTGATAACATTTAAACACCTTGTTCTAATGTACTTATGTATAAAAATATCTTCGTAATCTTTTTAGGGAACATTGTTCATTCTCCTTGAAAAGTTGCATCATTTTCAAGGAATGTAGAATCACATTGAAACTTAGCCTTTGTTGTGATTTTTTATTTATCTTTATTTCCTAGTTAAACAGGAAATAAGTACTTTTAATATGAAAAATATACTGACCTTACAATTATAAAAACTTACATTCGTATTCTTTGAAAACTGAATCTATTTGTGAGAACAAATAATATGAATGTTGATATGTTGTTCTGCAAAATTCACTTAGGAAGCAAATAGAATGAGCTCAGTAATTCTTTCCCTGAATTTCATTTAAATTTTTTTCTAGATATACTATTACTGAAATTGGATAACTCTAATGACATACAAATGTGCTTTTAGAAACACCCGTACAATGCGTCCGTCATATTTGTAGACAATTCAGGTGTCGATTTTATATTAGGCATCCTACCCATGGTTAGAGAATTATTGACCCAAGGTACGAAGGTTATAATAACAGCCAACAGTTCACCATCTCTGAACGACATTACATACCAAGAACTGAATTTGTATTGTTGCAAAGCAGCCCAGTATTGTTCCATATTAAAAGAATCTATAGCTAACGGTCAGTTGGTTACCGTCGAAAATGGACAGAAGAGCCCATGTCTGGATCTTTCAAACCTCTCTGCAGGTAATGTAATAATTAAAAATTGGTTACTAAATAAAATTTTCTTTTAAAGAGCAAGGTAATGTAAGTAGAGGTGACTTTATAATTTTCAAGGTCACTGTCAGTTTATTAAGGTTATATTACATTTTATGAAAGTTAATAGTTATTTTGAAGTATATTCTGGAATTTTGAATCATTAGAATATGTTTTATATTTTGGCAACGTTTATATTTTACGTATTTGTTTTTTAGAGTTGTGTAGTTTGATGAAGACAGCGGATCTAATTATTCTGGAAGGCATGGGTAGGGCTGTCCATACAAATCTGTATGCCAAATTTACGGTGGACTGTGCAAAATTGGCCGTTTTGAAAAACGAATGGCTGGCACAAAGCTTAGGGACGCACCAGTTCGCCATCATTTGTGCTTTCGAACCGGCCAGCTAAGATACTTATAATGTACCTGATACAATCAGTAATACAGCTTTAATTTATTTAAATTACATTGTTTAGTTATCTTTTTCGTTTCTGACTGATATGAAGTCGGTGCTCCTGAGTGGATCTTTGAAAAACGCAAGATATGGATAGGTTTTTAATCTGTTATTATAAAATATTTGTTTTTATTTAATTATTTTAATTGTTCGGTTTTAAAGAAATATTTATCAAAATTTTAACACATGAAAATTTTGTTTTCTTAACTCAGTTTTTAAAAGTCTGGTAACTTCGACAATCTCTAATTCTGCTAACATACCTAAAAACGCTTTTGGGAGACAATAACCCAAGATTATATCTGTGGTATTTGGGACACATGCGATAACTTCAAAAATATTGTTTTTCAGAAAATGCATTTAAAGATTCTAATGGATCATGTAAATCAGCCAGAATTTTAATAGAAACCAAACATTTGCTTTCAAATATTTATTTTCAGTGTTTTTAAGTGTAATATAAGAAAAACGACATTTGTTTTTAGTTATAGAAATAATGACAGATATCATATATAACTCAGACGGCCAAACAAAGCTGACATGTTTAAGACATAAGTTCAGATTACAAAATAGCGGACTTGTTAGTAATGTTGGATATTAAGCATTATACCTAATACAAATATTTTAAGAAATCATGTGGGACAATGGAGTTAACAGAAAAAGTACATTTTTGGAGTTATCATATCGTCGCTTTCCACACAAAGTGTGTAAGTTACATTCTATAAATTTTACAGTATAACGAAAAAACGAAAATGGGTGTAATTTTTTTCGGAAATACCGAAAAAATGTTTAATTTGAATTTCTGATTTTAATATAGGGAAAAGTACGTTTTTCAAGTAAACTAACTTTGTGTGACAGTTGTTGAAATAGTTTTCAGTTTTCCTAATTTATGAAAAACTTTTCTCTTGCGTCAGTTTGTGTGATTTTTTTTTCGACTTCCTACAGATAGGACAGTTGTCACTAAAACACTGAATTAATAAGGTGATGTATTTTAACTAAATAGCATAAGTATAAATCAGACGACTTAAAATTATTATAATACACACTAAGTATAGCAAAACAAAATTGCAGTTTTACAACTACAAACTAATTTTTGTGAGGCAAATTGTAATAAAAGTTTTTGAATTCGGGAAGCCTTATAACAGGAGTATCTCCTTTACATAGCGAAGTAAGATCATCAAATGTTTTCTTTGCTATCTTTAGTGGAGTATTGTTTAAATTACCAACTTTAATATTTGCTTTTTTGCTCTCCAGTCATTTTAATTGGATGAAGTCATACTTTGAGTCAAGGTGGCTATTAAAAAATATTTTTGTAGGTTTTTATTTGTCCACCATTAGTTCCATAATGTTGGTCCAGTTTAATTTTTTACTGCCGGTCCGCCTCGTTTATCTTTTTCAAGTATTCCTCATCCACTAAGTTTATTATTACGATTAGAAACGAAACCTGCAATAATTTATCTACAAATGTGGGATATTTTGAACCAAAATATTAAATAATAATATACACAGAAAGATTAAGTGTTCAATAATTTGAACAATTTATCTTTGGGTGTTTTGATTTGTATAAATCTACAGGTTAATGCGTATTTTTACATTTAAAAGATCGATAAATTGATGACAGAAAAATCGGTTAGTAATTTTTCTAGGACAAACACGGAACGTTTACGAGTAAAAAAATCGCCCAAAATAAGTAAATATTTATAAAATTATTAAAAACAGATAGTAATAACTTATATTATCTTCAAAAAGTAATAATTCTAGGTGTATTATGGCCTCTAAACAATTTACTAGTAGATATTAAGATTGTTTTATCATTCATGTTTTCACAAGCACTAAAAAAAAGCCTTGAGTATATACACCAAGAGAGTCAGTCCTTAATAAAGACCTAAATAGTTATCATAATTCCTGTTAGATGTCGTACTGTGTAACAATACGCATTTATTCTTATCAGCAAAAAACTGCGAAGGCGTTTTGAGGGCGTGGCCGCGTGACCCTTTTTCATAAACCTGTCTAAATAATAAGATTGTGACAATATATTTATGTTCAAACCACAGATCATAAAGTTTGAAACAGAAACAGTTTATTTTATTGCGTTAGAAAAGTATGAATACGAACTGTTAATTAATTTAAAATTAACGTGTGGGTTTCTCTTACTGCATAAAATGCATTATTATTTTGAGAAAAATCAAATATTTTTAAGAAAAATTCATTAGTTAAAATTATAAAACAATAAGTATACAAATCTTTTTTCAATGTTTGGTATAATTTTGTGATGGTGTGAAATAAATATTATTTTGTAATCTTTTAAATTAAAATTTATTTAAAAATTCAAATAATTTTGACATTTGCGCATGCAAATTTAAATAAATTTACATGAGCTAATGTTTTTAGTAAAAATAATTTGTGAACTTTACAGGCCTCATCAGAAAAGAATGTGTTTCAATATTGATTTATTATTTTAAGTTGATATTGTATAGGGTGAACCATTAATAATATGTACCAGAGTAGGAATGACATCTTTGGAGCAAAATATAAAAATATGGCTAAATGTGCCTTACTAAAATGTTGCTGTGGAAAAAGATACAGGTTTACATTATTTTTTCGATTTTTTTTTTTTTTTGTAATAACTAGGATCGCTCAACCGATTGTCATCAAATTTGGTAGGGAAACATATTTTAAGAAAAATAATCATAATTTATGTAGTAGGACTTATTAAAACAGACCATTAACAATGCCAGATGATGACGACTTCTCTCTTATTTTTTGTTAACGAAATTCCAGAAAACTGATCTGAAACAACCAAATATATTTTTCGACGTGAGGAAATCTCTTAGGAGCATTATAAAATTGCATAGAAGTGGAAGGCCATATTGAAAATTGTAGTTTTTTTTTCAAATATGAGTTTTTCCCAAAGTTACTCTGGACATTTAAAAAAAAAGCGACTCATTGATACCTACTAATTTTTTGGAATTAAATTTCAATAGCATTTTTAAAGTCGCGTGTAAACAGAAACCTTTAGGGCAGTTTTTTCGATATTGGTAGCAATTATCAAGTTCTACCATGTGTATCTTTTTACGTAGAAATGATGTTCGGATACAATTTTGAAGTCAACCGAATCAAAATGTTTTGTCAACAAAAATAAGAGAAAAATTCATCATTAGACATTGTTAGTGCGGCGCCCTTTATTGGCAAAACTGGTTTAATACTTAAATTATTTTTATTTTTCTTAAAAACTGTTTTCCTACCAAATTTGGTGACAATCAGTTAAGAGATACTCGCGTTATTACAAAAAAAGAAAACACAAATAAAAACATTTCAGCTTTGAAACCTTGTATCTTTTTCCACAGCAATATTTTACTAAGATATATTTAGCTATATGTTCATATTTCTTCCCAATGACTCACTCCTCCTCTATGTTCCCTTATTAATGGCCCACCCTGTATATTTTTGTCGATATGTATTGAATGACTTCTTCACAATTTACCAAAGCTAGAAGAGTATGATAAAAGTGTTATCTGGCGGTTAATATATTTTAAGTTTCGACTTTCATTGATACGTGAAAGTGATTATGAACTGGATAACTGCACTTTTGTAATTTGTCTTGTTTTCTGTAAATATGAGAATATTTTTATTATTAAATCATGTGATGGAATTACTAAAATTACTTATCAGAATTCAAAATCTATCATTATAGTCGATTTTCGCCTTGCGAAAAAGTTTTATTCCTGGAATGTTTTATCTAGTTTTATTACATTTTAAAAATTAACATTTATATCCTCCCTGATTCTTCATGACTAACACATTCACTTAATAATAAATTAAACAGTAATCCTATTGAATGTCATTAAAGTTATGAATTTTAAGTTTATACAAGTTTTTGAAATAATAATGACACAAAACAGTTTACTACTATATTGGTAAGTGAAACAGCTAATTACTAATGTTAAAAGTTGAAAGTAGATTTCATTACAAATACGTCAGCTGTTCAAAAGAAATAGCAAAATTCAATTTAAAGAGTGTCATTATTATTGCAAACAATTGTACATAACATAATATGTATGAACCAATCATCTTCGATGGGAGGAGCTTTCAAAATTATATGTCCAAATTCATGTCATTTTAGTACCTAATATTGCGCCATCTATTAGCAAATAGTCCAAGCGAAAACGTTCTTTTTGAGTTTCCCATTAGGCGAGAGTTAGTTTCCCATTCAGGCCAACAAGGTCTCCTATTAGATTGACTAGTCTTAGTGTATATAGTCAAGGAAAAAAATAACAAAATCTACCAAAGAAATATTTCAACATCAACGATATGATATTACCCTAACGGGCATTTCTTACAAAATGTCGTAAATTAAGTTACGTTGTTTAGTGTGATTTTAAAATGAAATTTTGTTAGATACGCCATTCGCTTTGTCTGCTATAGCTTATGAGTTTTTGACAATGAAGTTATGGCACTTTGTGGGGACGTTCGGCAAATCGAAATAATTTGGGCGCGGCGTAACTCATTTTTTGAATTTTTGTTACTTACGGCACTCTTTGTGGAAGGCGACGATATGTATGCCAAATACCACAAATATGTATTTCGGGATCAGTTTATAAATGATTGGGTTAGCAATCTAATAGAACCGTTTAATTGAAGTGCAGTTTTTGAAGATCCTTGTGGTGTAACTATTTTATTCACATTAAAAAAAAAAAAAAACGAAAAAATTATAGACCTCAAGTAAGTAACATGTTAGCTGTTGCCTAAGAAATTTCTAATAAACTATAGATGCAATAGTCATATTTACAATATTTTTCCCATTTTATAAATTGCTTGAAAACTCTAGAAGCACCATTGGCATTATTTTCTTTTATTTTGATATTGACTAGGGTTGTTGTAGTTTTTTATCCACACCAAATATAATTTAAAACATTAAATCGTTCGATGTTTAACACTAACTGTCTAGAAATGCAGTACAATGTAGAAAATATGTTCCTGGTTTCCAATCAGAAAAAAAGAAAAAATAAAAACAGTATTTCTTCTTTTGTTAGCTGTGCACTGAATATTCAGTCTTAGAGCCTTTTCACACGGTCCACCCTGCAGCGCTTCTCGGAAGCGCCGTTGAGTGGTCCCTTTTGACAAAACATTATTTTATATAGACTTATTCACACGGGTGTGCCACAGAATTAGCTCCACGGTGGCGTGTAGTCGCCGACTCCTACCAAAACGTCAACCATAAATTAGTGGCTCCACTCAGCAGCGTTACACGGCGGCCCGTCTGAAAAGGCTATTAATAACTAGTATCTTACAATGTGATATTTGATAAGAATTCATCTTGCTTTTCATTTAATTTTACTGAAAGCTCAGTCACGAAATGTCATATAATGACGATGAGTAGTGGTTAATTTTTTTTAATTAATGTTACAGCAATTTATTTTTTGTTGTTACTTGATTTTTATTTAGTTAACTTAAATAAGACTATATTTTTAAGTAATAGCTATAGTATTTAAGTCAAATTAGTATAAAACAAAATGGAATAAATTAATAAAATAATATATTTTACACATTTTGTGTTTTACTGTGAGAAAATTATTGAGATGTTTTGTTATTTCCATGTTTCTTGGTTCAAATTCGTTCCACTGCAGACACTTGAATTGGTAGTTATTAGTTGTCCATAAAGATTGTTTATTGTGACGAACGATTGAAAATGTATTCAATGGTGTCGTTACTCTTGCATCACTTCAATGAAATGAATAGTTTTAAAACACAATGTCATTATCCTTTTTCCTTAACCTTAAGTTTTACTATAATTAATTATTGCAATATAACTGAAGTTTAGCAATGTGTTGTACAGAAACTTGATTGTCTTATATCCTTGGGCAACATCAGAAAATTCCAATTAGGGTTTAAGGTAAGTCGATTAATCTTAAAGAGCAGTTGGTTGATCAAAATATTTGTAGTGAAACTTTAAATTGTGATTCCAGACTTTCATTTTCGGTTATATCGGATTTTTGTTTATTTCGGAAAGTAATAATTCTTTATGGCTTTATTTGAAATTAGCTATAGTGAATGCTATGGAAGTTAGAGAAATAATTTTATACAAGGAATAGTTGAATCTTTAAGCTTTCTAACAATGTGGTGCAAGGTGGCATAATTATATACAAGGTGCTGAAAAATCAATTGCCAATTTTAGTTAACTTTAAACCATCAAAACTATTTTTTGTTTAATATAATGTCTTGAAAATGTAAAAACATTGTCTAGTGCTGTTTTATATAGCATATCTGTCGATCAATATTATACTTTTATATACCTACCTGTGTAAATGAGAATTTTTGTTAAAATGAAGTGAATGGGTCATTTTTGCTGATATAGCCATGAACTATTCGTATTATCTGTCTGTGCATGTGTTTTCAAAACGTTAAATCATATCTGTACAATTATAAAGGTAAGAAATGAAAATGATTATTCAAATGATGATCACAATTACCTTTCTTGAAATTTTAAATACCTTGAAAACAACTGAATTTAGGATAGTCGATTGTATACAAAATTGACTTCAAATTTAATGTAGAATTTAAAAAAGCAGTAATATACAGGGTGTTCTATTTAAAATAGGCAAGTTAGTATCGACTTCTGATATAATTTAAAGTGGCAGAAACATGAAAATTATTTTTAAATAGCAACTTCTACTGACTTTGGTAAACAACCCAGTTTTCAGAATTACCTTGTACTTTTCGATTTATCCATCACGGCCGCTCGTGGTGGGACACACTGTATTACTGATACCAATTATAAAATATAAATAATGTACCGGGAGTAGTTATATATATATTTTTTAATCTTAGATATCGGTGTAAAAATGAACGCAGACATTTATAAAAAAAATAATACATGTAGTTTTTTTATATATCTGAAAAAAAAACTGTGCAAACATTTTTTGAACTTTTTTTTTTTGTTACAGTTAAGTTTGAACGTCGATTAGTTGTATTGTGTATCTTAATTTTATTTATTTGCTGCCCAAAGTCCAATTGCAGGACAGGAAAGAGAAAACCAGGTAATTAACTGTTATTTGCCTACATGGTATCATTTGAAAGATAATTGTAAGTAGATATAATTTAGAGTAGATAAATATGAAGGATTTTTAACTGACAACCAGAAATTATAGAAAATATTATATATAGGTACCAATACAGATTCTAAGAAAACTAAAACGTGTAAACGTGATTTGTTTCTTATCAATATATTTTCTCAAAAATGGAACCAGATATACAAAGTGTTTCTTAATTGTGCACAGAAAATCCTAAAGTGTATTCTATAACTAAAATTAAGGTAATTTGGTTAAATAAGCATATAGCGTCACAAGCAACGAATTCTAATCCCTATAAGGAGCTTTGTGAATGTAATATATTACTTTCAGTTGTAGCCAACATTTAGACAAAGAATTATCAATAATTACCAATTAGAAAAGGACAGAGTATATTTATGTATATAGGAACCCAAAAAGATATAATGGCAGTAGCGGCAACAGGATATATTTTGACGACACACATAAAAATGACACATATTTTACTCTGTACAGGGTGGGAAAATTTTAATGTTTTTATAGGATATCTCGTTAAATATAGAAGATAGAAAAAAATGAGCCCCCCACTCTTTTTTTAAGAAAAAATTAATGGTCAAAACCAAAATGATATATAAGTAATAAATAAAATTTTAAATTCTCCACTTTTCGGTATATGTGTAAACCTGGTTGTTTATAACGTTACAAAAAAATAATACATTCTTCAGACACTTTTTGAGTACAGTCCAGTGGCGTGTCTAATTTTTTTGTCACTATTAATTTTTGAGTTATAACCTAAAGTTTTGTTAAATACAAACCATAGATGGCCATGGGCCAGTTGAAATTGTTATTTTTTTCTTTTCCCATTAATATATAATATGTGAGTATATCATCCTATATAATCATGCAAACAAAATTAGTTTTCATGTTTTATTACATTCTCAAAATTTTTTCTCTGCACATTTTTTTTGTATCTCTAACCTTTAAAGATAAAAAGAGGAAGGAGAGGAAAAGAATATAATTTGATTTTCTCAACAGGGCACGCCGCTGGTACTTTACGTAAGCTGCAAATTTTATACCTACCAACATATTAAAAAATATGCCGAATTTTAAATTTATTTTTTTTATAAATTTTGAAAACACTATGCTCTTGGTACCCAATGCTTATTTAACAAAATCGCCTTAATTTTAACTATAAAATACACCCCTGGATTTTCCGCACGCAATTAGGAAACACCCTATGTATATCTACTCCGGTTGTTCACGTGGATATACATACAATAGATATTCGTTGTTTCAATTTTTTCTTTTACTCAAGGACCCCTTGTATTTTTACATTTTGTATTCATTGTTCTATTTTATTATAATTATTTTAAATATAGAACCAGAAAAGGACGGGAAATATAGGCATGTAAAGACTAAAAAAGGTTCAGTTGATGCATTTGGAAGCTCGAAAAATTGCAGATTTAGATATGAAACATAATTATAACATCATTTTCATTTCATTGTATAATATATTTACAGGTATTATTAGTATTATTACAATAAGTAGGTATCTAATAATTAGTTAACAAAATGTATGCATCATATAAATAAAAACAGCTAATGTTCAATAAAAACCTGTATAAACGGTTTTTATAACGAATAGCAAAAAAGGGCGGACGTACTGAAAAACGTTCTTCAGTCGGTTTTATCGTACCATTCTCGTGTGCATAGGATATTTAATACTTTAAATTTTCGATGAACGTGTGAAATTATGTTTCAGATGAAACCCATCTTGTTAAAATATATAGTGAAAGTGAAAATTACACAATGTGAGTGCTTTTGTGTATGTAATATGGAAATCTCGTTAGAAGCCATGGAATTTTGGATTTTCGGACTGAGACGTGGCAGGAAAGGTAATGAAAATGATAAATTGTTAGTACAGATTTTTGAAACTGATAACATTTTTCCGGCATAATACAGGGTGTAATATAATAATAATAATAGACATTTTATTTAGCATTGTTAGAAAAATACAAATAAATATCATACAAACATATTTTTACAATTAATCATCTAATCATAATCTTATAAAAACGTACAAGATTTTTAATACAACGTATTACAACATGGCAAAAGAGATGGTCTGTCTTTCTAAATATAACAATATTTTAGTTTAATAAAACTATACAAAAATTAGCAAATATACAATAGTTTATTAAATACAATGCAGTAGTTTCATGAACTGTTGCCCCAAGACCAAGTCAGTTGACTTAACTTTCTGCCAATTTATCAACCAGCAAGTTAGTAATTAAAAAAATATATATTTATGCGTAAGATATACAGTGTGACCTATTTAAAATGGAAATAGGCCTGTAAAAATGGTGTTTATTATCTGGTTTAGTTCTGGTTTTTTTTTAAAGATGGAGCAGTAAAAACTATTCAGGTACAGAATATCAAAATCTGTTTTCTATTTTCAAGGCTCACTTAGATTTTTTTTTTCACTGCGAAATTTTACAAAAACTGTTAAGGGATTTTTTGTCTTGAAATCTAACTACGGTACTGGATTCAGCATGTCCTAAAACGGTTATATCTATACCAAATTTGATAAATAAATATTAAATATGTCCCGAGTTTGGGTTGCCTGACCAGAAATTGATGAAAAATTTAATTATTGAAAAAGTCATTCTCCATAAAAGTGTCTGCTTGCCTTAGATAACTCTCGGCAAGATAGTTAATTGTTCAATTTAATACATAGGGTGTTCAAAAATATGAAAAAATTAGAAAGCATGAAATGTAGAGTATCTTAAATATTAACGCTATGTGGAAGGTATTAAAAAAAGTTGCTTAGAAATAAATATGAAAATATCTGACTTCCTAGTCTATACTCATCATTTTGGAAAATTGTCATTTTCTTTAAAAAAATATTGCTTTATTGAAAAACACATACCCAGGATCGCATATTAAAAATTAAAATTTTATGTATTATGATTTTCTGAAAACCGGGATTATTGATGAAGCTGTTACCCAAGTGAATAAAGAAATGATTTGTTCTACATACGCAGCATTTAGATGGTGCGAGCATATTTATTGTCCGGTGTTCCAAAAATAAATGTTTAATTAATGTTTTTGATGTTTATTAATTAATTAATTTTTAATATGTTTATGTGTTTTTCAATAAAGTAATATCTTTTAAAGAAAACTGATTTGAATTTATTTTTATTAAAAATAGTTGAGTTCTAACCGGTGTGAAGACAGCAGCATAGATAGCAGCCAGACGCTACGGAATGGTCATAGACGTGCGTCGAGATAGAACACGCTTAACATATATTTAGCGTATATTTAAAAAATCCCAAATAAAACATTTATTTTTGTAATTTGCTCAATTTGACCATAATATGATAACAAATATTTAATTGTGAAGAAAATGTAATCAAAAAATTAAGGCATATGCAATTTGCGTGTTAAACTCGATTACAGATGGAACTCAAAGAATACATAACAGATACACTTGCAGCATGAGAACGTGACAAAAAATACTTTTACAAAAATCTTTGAACCCAGTGCATCCACTCGCAAGCCATCAGGCAGAAACTCGGTGTGTAAATATTTTATAAAATTATCAATTTTCTGATAGCAGTGGCATCCACTCGCAAGCCGTCAGAGAGGTGGAAATTGGGGTAAACTGAATATTCAATATTTCTAAAATTGAAACCCGGTAGATAACTATTTGATAAAATTATCAACTTTCTGATGACAGTGTCATCCACTCGCAAGGCGTCAGCGGGGTGGATATTGGAGTAAATTAAAAATTGGATATATCTAAAAATGGAAACCCGTCATTTTAACAAGCTGAGAGTCGGTACATAAATATTTTATAAAATTATCAATTTTCTGATACCAGTGGCGTCCACTCGCAAGTCGTCAGAGGGATGGAAATTGGGGTAAATTATCTATTCGAAATATAAAAACCCTTCATTTTAACAAGCTGAAAAATATTTTATAAAATTATCACTTTTCTTATACCAGTGGCATCCATTCGCAAGCCGTCAAAAGGGCGGAAATTAGGGTAAATTGAATATTAGATTTCTCTAAAATGGCACAGACTGAAACTACGCAAGTAATTCCTTTATAAAATTATCAATTTTCTGATACCAGCGTCATCCACTCGCAAGCCGTCAGAGGGGTGGAATTTGGGGTAAATTGATAATTCGAAAATTATAAAATGAAAACCGGTCACTTTAACAAGCCGCAAATCGGTAGGTACATATTTTATACAATTGTCAATTCTCTATGCCAGTGGCATTCACTCGTAATCCGTCGCAGGGGTAGAAATTGGAGTAAATTGAATACTAGATGTCTCTAAAATGGAAACCCGTTATTTTAACAGGCTAAAACTCGGTAGGAAATTACTTTATAAAATTATGAATTTTCTGATACTAGTACCAAATACTCGCAAGCCGTTATAGGGGTGGAAATTAGGGTAAATTAAAAATTCAATATTTCTAAATTTGAAATCCGTCATTTTAACAGACTGAAATTCATTAAATAAATATTTTATAATATTATCAATTTTTTAACACCAGTGGCGTCCACTCGCAAGCCGTCAGAGGGGCGGAAATTGGGGTAAATTAAAAATTTGATATCTCTAAAATAGAAACCCCACATTTTAACAAGCTGAAACTAGATAGGTAATAAAATTATCAATTTTCTGAGACCATAAAATTCATTATTTGATAAACTATTTACCTACCGAGTTTAAGCTTGTTAAAATGACTGGTTTCGATTTTATAAATATTAAATTTACCTCAATTTCCACCCCTCACAGCTTTCGAGTGAATGCCACTGGTATCAAAAAATTGATAATTTTATAAAATATTTACCTACCGAGTTTCAGCCTGTAGAAATTACGGGTTTCCATTTTAGATATATCGAATTTTTAATTTACCCCAATTTCCACCTCTCTGACGGTTTGCGAGTGGTGCCGTTTGGTTCAAAGATTTTTGTTAAAGGGGTTTTTGCCACGCCCTCATGTTGCACGAACTACACACGGTTGATGTTACACATTTGTTTTTATTGTCAACGTAATTTTCGATATTTGGTCGCGTTAAAAACAATCATTTTTTGCAATTTAGTGCAATATATAATGCAAACTTTTAGTGTAGTATATAGTTTAAATACTATCAGTTGCAGTTTCTTAAATATTTTGATGAAAATATAATGAATTATTCATTTGTTCGTATGACGTAGTCGTCTGAATTCTTGTCGCGAGTATACCTGTTATGTATTGTTTGAGTTCTAACTATAACCAAGTTTCGTATGCTTTAATTATTTCTCACTTCGTTTTCTTCCCAATTAATATTTTTTATCATATTATGTTGAAATTGAGAGAATTAGAAAAATAAGTGTTTTATTTAGGATATTTTAAATATAATTATGCTAAATGTTAACCGTGTTCTATCTCGACGAACGTCTATGATCGTTCAGGTGTTTGGCTGCTGCCTTCACACCGGTCATTTTAGCAATTATTTTCGCATACCTATAAACAAAATTGAACAATTATATATGCATAACTATGTAAGTTTATGTTATAACAATATTTAAAAAATACGGATTTTAAAAAATTCCTGTACCTAAAAATGTGTTTATTAAAACGCTTTCTGCCGTTATATATTCGTTTTACTTCGTTATCTTTGAATATTCGCAGGTGACATGAGATAACATTCTTGTTATTTGCTAAACTCTATATTCTTCAGTTCTTAAATGTCTAAAATTATTTGTATTTGTAGAAAATATTATTTCACGCCATTAAGGCTAACGGTGAAACACGTGATCAAGTTTTGTTAAAACCAGATATATCGCTGCGCAGAGTAAGACTATGTTGACGTGTTGTGACAAAACGCTGAAATATGTGCTGCCTAGAGGCTAATGCATTTGGGATGGAGACAAAACGAAAGATACACTGAAATAAAGGTATCACAACTCTATTAGTGGAGTAAAATCGGTTCTCAATTATGCCGTTTTTTTTTAAATAAAGATATAACTAAATTAAACATTTACCATCTTTTAGAGGGACAATTTCGGCATCTGAAATGGACTTTACAACTTTTTTCAGTAGGGTCTAACTTTATAAATTCAAATTGTCGGTGCTTCGGACGTTATTTGTCAATTATGTTTTACGAAACATATATCGCGTTTGTAAATCAATGATTCAAGTTATGTTCATAATTTTTTCACAACATATATAAAAAACTACAGCGCTTCTAATGGTACATACCAATTTTTAATAACTTAAAGCCTTTTCGAAAAAAATTGTTCCAAAGTCAATACCAGTAAATTTGTGCATTAAAAACTTTACTATGCGGAGAGCTATATTAATTATTGAAAATAGAACTATAGTTATATCGAGACAAATGTAGTCGATAGTATGAAAAAGTTTTTTAAAAAAAGTTTACTTCGCTACGTGTTACAGTTTTCGAGAAATTAAATTTTACATATGCTCGTGTTTCGTGTGTAACCTAAGTTTATACTTGCGGTGCAGTATACGTTTTCAGAATAGGACAATGCATTAATTCGGAAAGTCAGAAATATCTATATTTTCCATAATTTTAGTTTTTTATGCTCGTATTTTTTTAATAAAGAAAACTTATCGTAGATCATAGAAAATACATAAGAGATATTAACATAAATGTATATTTATTTATGTCCACAATGTAAAATATAAAGACTGTGTATGGATTATTGAAGAGAAATATGAGAAATTAAAGTGTAAACAGGCCAATTAGATTAGATCAAATATTGAAAACATATACCTTTGTTTTGTTAACATTTGTACGTTCCAAAATACATATGTGGCGTACAATGTTCTTAATTATAAAGATATAACACTGGCTTAAAATTGACGTATTCTTGAAACAATGTCTTCTACAGACATACAATTTTAAATATTTAATAATTGGATAATGTAGGTGTTAGCAAAGAATAGGAATGACACCTGGGTATTTTCAAAGACACCGAAGTAAAACAAACAAACAGCTGTAAAAAGCTATCTAAAACTTTAGATGCATAGATCTACCAAAATACTTACTTATTTTAATTTATATCTGTAGATATAAATATTCTTATAATAAAAATTTACTTGATAATAAAAATTGTTCAATATTTATAATTTAGTGTATGAAAATAATGGTTAAATGTGGGGTTAGGATAGCTACAAATGCGTGTCTTACAGACGCTTTTCAAAATTATTATTTTATTTGTGTAAAATTTAAACAGTAATTGTGAATAAACACAACGTCAATAAGTTACCTTTGTTGTATATGTTATATTTTTTGAGATTTCAATAGTTAAAAACACAATTTTCACTGCGAGAAATACGGCGATGTAAGTAAGCGGTTCTTAATTTTTATTTCTGTTAAAAACTTTTTTCATAAAGTTGTGTGAAAATCGAAGTACTTACTACTTAAACATGTAGTTTCAAAGGAACAAACAAAATCCATTTTTTATTGTTATGCTACTTTTCCCATAAATACTCAAGTGTTTTTACTGAAAAAATATATTTTTTGTGCTATTTATTTTATTAAACTCTTTTGTACTTTTCGACAAATAATAGTAGGTAATGATATTTTGGTACATAAGAAATTTCACACATATTTTTTTGTTGATTTTTTTGGAAAACATAATTTCTGATAGTTAATTTTATTTATAAAAATTCATAAAATAGAAAAATGAACAGAATGCTTTGTATATGCTTGTAAACAGTGATTTTATTTTTCTTTGGTTTTGGGATAACTATGTTAATTGACATTTTTCACAAAAAAATAAAGATGAAAAATTTGAACATTGTTTAGTTTCGAACACCATATTTTATCATAAGTTGGACTACAGTTTGTAATATCTCAAGACAAGCAACATTTTTTTAAAATCAAGAATGATCGTTTATTAAATAATCGACATTAAAATAGTTGACCAGAATGCGTTACCCCATCTGGAACGGCACTTTCTAACAAAAAAATATCACTTTTAACGGTAGGATCCAAAATAGTTCCACTAATTGCGATGCTTAATTTTTTGTTTGTTCCTTTAATACTAAAATATAAATACTTTCACTTGACATGGGGCTCAACTTAAATCAGAAAATATGGAATAAAGAGATAATTTCATTTGTAGAATAAAATGCTTTTGACACATTTTGTCTTTCTATGTGTATTTCTACTAAGTTTGGATTGACAACGAATAGTATATTATTATTTACTGAAGTGCTGAGAAGCAAACCATCGATGCCATGTAAAAAAATACTATGCGACAAAAATAAAATTAGATAAACAAAACCATATTTGAATAACATTTTTATATATTCCATAAATCTCAACTACCCATTTGCATTTCCCATTTTTTTAATATTTATTAAAAATATTAATTATATTTTAATGAATACGTCTATTTAGCAATGTCTTAGCTGGTGTCTATTATTCAGTAGGCAGACACAGAATATTATATTAAAAATATTCTATATTTCTGTATTTGAAAAACATATTTTTAGTTTCAAGATTTAACAAATTCGTAATTATAATAAAGCTATTAAACTACAATACGTAATCATTTCTCTTAAGTCTTTTATAAAATCCGTCGCGTGTCAGTCAGTTTATTTTAGTTTTTCGGTTTTCGTGCGGTAACTATATATATATATATATATATATATATATATATATATATATATATATATATATATATATATATATATTAAAATATGTTATTCTATTTTTTATATACTGCAAATATTATTTTACATCGAGTGAAAAATTTTAAATAAAAAAAAAATTTACATTCCTCAACATTTTAAAAAACAGCATTGATATAAAATAATATTTGTAGTCTATTAAAAAAAACCGCCTATTTTTATCATTTTCCGTTGAGCAGTTATTGAGCGAAAACGTGGCGAAAACTATATTCCGTATGATAGAGAATTTACCGTTAGCCTGAATCACTTCTCTCAGTGTTGGACATTTAGAATCTAATGTGATCGTCTCTTTTATCAATGCCACCGCAAGGGGGCAGCATTTTATTGCTAAGAAATATTTTTTTAGTTTTCGCTCAGTAGCTCCTCAAGGGATAAAGATAAAAATATGCAGTTTTTTTTAATAGACTACAAATATTAATTTACATCGACGCTGTGTCCTGAAATTTCGGAAAAAAGCAAAATTCATTTAAAAAAAATAATTTTACAGCTTTTCAAAATTTCAAAACACAGCGCCGATGTAAAATAATATTTGTAGTCTATTAAAAAAAACCGCATATTTTTATCTTTATTCCTTGAGGAGTTATTGAGCGAAAACTTTATATAGTCTTATAAAGCGCTCACCGTAAGCCTTAATATACTACCAACACTGAGACAACTCGAGACAAGATACAAGACCCGGACTTAAAATATCCAAAAACCTTTGAAAGAAAGAGTGGTTGTCGGTTGAACAATGAATCGAAATAGAATATAATCTTTTATTTCTTCAGTTCGCAACAGATTTTCCGTTATTTTCAGATATTCGTTGCCAAGCATCTTCTACTTTTTCCTTTATTTTATAATTTTAGCGAGAAAGATCCTACAAATAGGGTTTCCCCTAATAAAATTGGAGGGTAAAGTCAGGGTCGAGCCACGCCAGGGGTGCAAGTGATGCATAGCACCCAAGCGGTAATATAAAAAAGAAAAATAATTTTAGATATGCTTGGGAGAGTAAAAATGAAACTTTCTTTTGAAGCAAAAAAGTATCTGACTTTTTTTAATGAAGGTAACTTAATGCAGACTACATAAAAAAAATCTTGATATAAATGCAAATGCATTTTTGGTCTCTTTTGCAGTACATATTCTTAATTTACTTGTAAATGACGATGCGAAAAGTTCTCTTGAAGTAAAAAATTTCTTTACTATTTATTTAAAATATACTTACCTATGTTTTTTTAGACTTTGCTTATCGGCGGTATTTTCTCATGAAAGCACTTTCAATTTATGATGTTCTTTTTTCCAATAATGATAAATTAAGAGACAATAACAAACAAAATCTTGCAAAGTGACTATTAATAAAATATGTGTCCGTTATTAACTTCCTAGCTACAATATTTCACTAAAAATAAACATTGTAAACAAAATCATGCAAAAATCTAATATTTTTTCATTGAAATATTAGCTGAAACTAGTGTTAGTTATATTCAATGAAGTAAAAATAAAATTAAAAATAAAGACTGCAAAATTGTTTTCCAGATTAAGACTCGGTTAGATTTACAAAAAAAGATTATTTTTTCATTAGTGCTAGAGATAAACCATTAGAATTATCAGAGTTGGTAGACCAAAACTTGTAAATCAAGATATATACGAGATAAATGTTTAAAAAGATGATTGATATGACTCGGAATATTAATTTCTACTAATCGATAAATTTAGACGTTTTTAGGTATTAATAATATTGTGTGAAACTCAGTGGACAAAAGCCCCAACCTGCGTTGAATTACACCCACAATATCTACCCATATATTCCTTATTATTAGCTTTTGTAACAATTTTTTACTGTTTTAGAAAGGTATTTTAAGCTAATATAAATCAAATCTCCTACAATTCCTATCAATGAAGTCATATGTATGTTCTCTGATACCAAACATCTAGGTATGCTAATGAACAATTCCACAGACAAAGCTTTATTCAATAATTATCTAAAGAAAATAATCTAATTTACTAACCTGCTAATGAAACACTCTATAAATATCTAACTTCACTTTTTGGCAGTGGGAACACGACAAATTCAACCAGAGATGAGATCTGACCTATTTCTGCATTTTTTAGGATTGCTTCTTCTCATCTATTGTGGTTGAATTTGTCGTGTTCCCACTGCCAAAAAGTGAAGTTAGATATTTATAGAGTGTTTCATTAGCAGGTTAGTAAATTAGATTATTTTCTTTAGATAATTATTGAATAGAGCTTTGTATGTGGAATTGTTCATTAGCATACCTAGATGTTTAGTATCAGAGAACATACATATGACTTCATTGATAGGAATTGTAGGAGATTTGATTTATATTAGCTTAAAATACCTTTCTAAAACAGTAAAAAAAATTAGACGATCATGAACAAAAATGGCGGCGACTGCGGGCTTGAATAACTATAGTTTTCTACCCTTTATTTTGAGAGGTGCATACTCAATTTCCTAGTAGAGGACGGATAATTTCACTTATTGAGCCATGTCCTCATGGGCGCAAAATTCGCAAAAATTCTCGCGAATTTCGCTGATTTTTATTTAAATTATTAATGGCGAGGAAATATCAACTTTGCGCGAATTTCGCAAAATAGAAATATTGCTATTTTCATCATTATATGAGGTTAGTAATTTAACTGGAGCTTCTGACAATCTACCGTGACAGTTAATGATAGAATATTTAAAATTGATAAAAGTCTCCCTAAAATTGTGTGTAGAATCCAAATATGCAGGGTGTTCCATATAAAATAAGAAAGTAGATGGCGACATCCTGTATAACCGAATGGCATTACTTTATTTAAAAAGAACACCTTCAAAAATTCCAAGTCCTTAAATTTCAAAATTGAAGTCGAAGTAATCTCTGAAATATTCTAATTGGGACAACCTATGTGCAAGAGTTCAACATACGCTAGCATTATTTAAAAAAATATGAAATTGTAATTATAATGCACAGAAAAACATCAAAATACGAGGAGCAGTAAACCAAAAATATGTCGGTCGGGCAAATGTTTTTGCTAATATACTCCCTCCAGTCGCAAACCTATTTCAAACTTAAAATTGACTGTGAAAAGCAGGAAGGTATCACATAAGATTAATAAAAGGCGCATCCTACATATTACACGGAACCGTAAGGACGGACCTAACTTCCCCATAGTGACACTGATGCCGCCTGACTTTTGGTAAACAACTTTAATCCGGTGTATAAATGAATATGAAATTACCCCCAAAGGGTAGCAACCCACATTTTATTGATGCTAGGGAAGAGGACGCGGCACATATTTCTGTGTTAAATTGGTTTCTAGAGGCTAAATGGAACAGACAACGTCTTTATCCGGAACATCAAGGTATCCAAGAAGGGCACCCCGTGTTTAAATTTAGCGCTTATCTTAATATGCTGCCTGTGTCAATGTTACCGCCTTTGAAATTCAGTGGATTTCAAATTCGCGTCGATCTGTAGTTATAATAGAAATTATGCAAAAATAAATAAAAAGGTACATGCATTTGTAATAATAATGATACTCCCTCAAAACAGTTTTTGAACTTATGGAAGGTCTGAGTAGACATTTCCTTAAATATGTGTTGGTGAGACTAAGAACTAATGTAATGTAATTACAAATACGTCACCAGTTCAAAATAAATCGAAAATTAATTTTAAAGAGCGTCATTATTATTGCAAACGATTGTACCTACATAAAAATGTACAGCCTTGAACACATAAAAGATATTTAATATTGAAAAACTGTCTGTCGACGATTTGAAATTAACAAATTCTATACAAGTATAATATACCAGGTGTAACTTTAAATTGGGGTTCGGTTTTAGTGGTAATAATACGTGTTTCCTGGAATACTAGTTTGAAATTAGTTTTTTTAAACAGCACTGATGATACTTCGTCTACGCCGTCTGAGATCAGCTGTTTAGCGAAAATCGCTAAACAGCTGATGCACGAAAATTGTCCGAGAATTTATTATAACTCTCTTAATGCAACTCGCACGCGGTTTTTTGTATTCTACAGACAAGAAAAACGAACATTGTTTTAGAAGGTCTTCAGCCACCATTCTGATGGTTGATGACGGTGCAGATATGTAGATGTCAAAGCATGATGGGGGCTGGAAATCTACGGTAGAAGGCTATGTTGAGAATTCTTTAGAGAATAAGAAATATCAAAGATTATCATGAGGTCAAATACGGATTTAACTATTGGAAATTCGAATTTAAACAGCTCCATCACTACTTTGGTATACAAATTTGTAATTGTAAAAAGTAAATTATTAATGTTTATAATAAACCTTAGGTTTTATTTATTTTTTTTCATAAGAAAAAAAACGATTTTATTTAACAGGAAAATGTTAATGAAAACGATTTTTATTTTCATTACTGCTATAAGGACATCTATTACAGTACTAGCGCTGTAAGTATTGTAGTGCCTGACGAAACTATAGAACTGTAAAATACTGTACTGTATATATTAATTTTTATAATTAGATATTTGACTCAACTTAAAGGAGGCCACCTGAAGAAGCAATCCTAAAAAATGCAGAAATAGGTAAGATCTCATCTATTGTGGTTGAATTTCGTGTTCCCACTGCCAAAAGTGAAGTTAGATATTTATAGAGTGTTTTCATTAAAGCAGGTTAGTAAATTTAGATAGATTCATTTCTTTAGATAATTATTGAATAGAGCTTTGTCTGTGGAATTGTTCATTAGCATACCTAGATATTTGGTATCAGAGAACATACATATGACTTCATTGATAGAAATTATAGGACATTTGATTTATATTAGCTTAAAATACCTTTCTAATACAGTGAAAAATGTTACAAAAGCTAATAATAAGGAATATATGGGTAGATATTGTGGGTGTAATTCAACGTTGGTTGGGGCTTTTGTCCACTGAGTAGTTAGTTTCACACAATATTATTAATACCTAAAAATATATAAAAACATTATTTATGTCTTGTTCCCATTTTTGTTTTTAATGCTATCGTCGCCGTCGTCTTGTCCCACTTCCTAAAGTCTCGCCTCCGTCGTCGGCAAAGTCGTAGGTGGAGGTTTAAGTAAAAATTTAACGGCCTCCTGAGACCACCCAATAAAACAAAATCGGCAAACAATAAATCCTCGTCGACACCATCAAGAACAAATTACGGCTTATCGATTGGATAAGAATCGCTTATTTTAACGTTGTTATGGCAACCCTCTCATAGATAAAACGGGCATCTTCGCCGGATGTCCAACAAACAACCACCTGTTCCCTCCGAAAGAGGTAAGCTTCTCCCTTTTGTCTATGTGTGATTGATTAGAAGGATGTTTGTGGAATAAAGACGTTGTTGTCTAGATTTTGTTAAGATTTTTTTCACATTTCTAAAAAATGGAGAAGTGAAAATTTGTTAAATTGTAAGTTATTAGAAAATGTGTCAGTATGGTTAAAAGGCAATTTGATTTTTTGAGCATAGATAATAATAAGAAAAATATTCTTTCGTGGAACAGGTTTTACAGGGTGGGCAAATTTAGATATTTTTATAGGCTGTCGTTAACTATAGGAGATAGAAAAAATAACCCCTCCACGCGCGATCTCTTTTTAAAGAGAAAATTAATAGTCAAAGCCAAAATGACCTATTGTCTTTTGTTTCTAGTAATAACCAAAATTTCAAATTGTCCACTTTTCGATACATGTCTGTAACTTGGTTGTTTGTAAAGTTAAAAAAAAATCAATACGGGCATTTTTTCGGGTAGAGTCCAAAGGCGTGCCGAAAATTTTTGTAACTTTATTAATTGTTGAGTTACCATATGTGGCTATGGGCCAGTTGAAATTGTTATATTTTTCTCTTTCCATTAATATATAATGTGTGGGGTTAAATAAATATGATTATTCAACATTTTACTAAGGAAATATTTATTCCAGAGTATCAGTTTAATTTTTTAAATATTTTTAATAAAACATTTAGAAGAAATCATGGCAGAATAAGTTACAAAACAAATAATAGTATTATTACAATGATATATTCACAATAACAATCATTCTGAGAATGTATCCAACACGTAATTAAATAAATTAATGTACGGAAAAAGCTAAATAACATTGCTGATATGTAACAATGGAAACGAAAATGTCAAATATTGGTAAAGGGCAATTATTTCAAATGACACACGTCTACTTCAAGAAAATGAAAGAAACAAAATATGCTATAATAAATTATTGTTTCAATAAAATAGCAAATAATCATATTTAACCCTACATATTATACCTTAATGGAATGAGAAAAAAATAACGATTTCAAGTAGCCCATGTTCACCTATGGTTTGTGTTTAAAAAATACAACTTTAGGTTATAACGCAAAAATTACTATTGATTATAATGTTACAAAAAAAATATGCACGCCACTGAACTTTACTAAAATAATTGTCTCAAGAACGTATTAATTATTTTTTTTTAAACTTTACAAACATCCGAGTTACAGACATGTATCGAATAGTGTAAAATTTGAAATTTTGTTTATTACTCGAAAACAAACGACGATAGGTCATTCTGGTATTGGCCACTAATTTTCTCTTAAATAATGATATCGAGAGTGAGGCATCATCTCTTATAGTTAACAAGATAGCGAGCCTATAAAAACATCGAAATTGGTCCACTCTGTAAAGGGGGCTTCGTTTGAAATTTTCATAAAGGGACATTTTCGTTTCAAAACATATTTTATTTTATTTATTAGTAAGTTACTACTACTAAACAAGTAAGTATATTTTATTCAAACTTCGTACACATTAATCATAATAAAATATCAATACTCGTATTTTAGTATAAATACCTATTGTTTTGTTCGCAGTTGAACCTCTTGAAATTTGTTAATAAACTTTATTTTGCAAATTCGTTAATAAGCTATTTTAAAAATACTACCAACATTTATTAAATTATAAAAATAATAGTGTGTAAATAAACAGTTTAAATTATGCTTAAATTAATATCAATTTTCTATCAATTGCAACGATAACATTATTTCGTTACAATAATTACACGGACAGGAAGTAAATGCAAGTTTTTGGATAATGTTTTACATGTACGAACAGGAGATTACCATGAGTATACAAGTATGTACAGAGTAATCATGTGAAAACGTTAGATTTGGCTGTAAAACTTTCCTATTCAAGAAATATATCAGAAATCTGAAACGAGTATTCCGGGACTAATTTCTCACAAGTATTAAATTTTTTTATTATTTTTATAAAAAAAAGAATCGAGTTGTTTTTTATTGCCACAATATATTAGCACAATTTTGGATTCTCCAATTTTTTCTTATTGCATTGATATAAAGATGTAATGGGTTATATTTTACTGTTCAGAATAAGATATCGGCGATGATATAATTCCATAATTAAAAATATATTTCTTTTTATTATAAAGTGAATTTAAATTTATAAGAATAATCTATTTTTTACCAAAATCGACATTGGTACCTATTTGTTGTTCCATATTTAATAATTTTTTGAACCTTCTAAAATGATACGCCCATGAAATAGTATTTCACACCTTTAATTTGTCTGTAATTTGGGCACAAAAGTATAGAGGAACATTTTAAAGGAAAGACCTATTATTTTTTTCCTATTCTATGTATATAATACCCAAAAAGATTGAAAGAGATAGAGGTAGCAAAGACTAAATTTTACTAGCGCAAAGCCTACCTGTTTTCCACGGCTAGGTGGGGGAAACATCAGGGTTGTATTTATAAATTTTAATCACACTTTCATGAATAATTAATGATGAAAACAGACATAATGTACGTATTTAACAATAAAGCTTTATCATCATGAAAATTTTGAGGTATATAATTATTTTCTTATATGTAGTATATTTTTATGAAATTATAATCAAGAAAACAGTGACCCTTAAATAAAAGTAATTTCTTATATGTATACTGTTCTTAAGCTTCTACTTTTATCAATTATATTTTTATTGTAATAGTAAACTCTGATAGTTAGATAATTAACTTAATTAGATTTCAGTAACGACAATACATTTTCTTTTTAAAAATGAAAATTTAAATTTTCAATCAAATTTTGAAAAAGAATTGTCCCTAATATTTTTATGTTTATTTCATCTATAGGAAAGTGGCACACATTAATATTGACAAATACCTTCTTTCCTGAAATTTAGTGCAGTTATCCAAGACTTCTTTCTTTTTTCATCTTTAGGAAAGCTAAAATTATAATCCTAAATAAAACTTCAGCAAGCAAGTCCTCGTAATTTATTTCACATTTCATTTTATTCCCAATTACATTATTTTTTTACCTACTCGGAAATTACCAAGTACCAAATATAGTAGTAAACAATAAATGATATTAAATACGGACCTGATACGGACACCTAGGAAATATAATCTCAAACTACTCCAACCATCAAACCTAATAAACGACCAATCAAGCGGTAATATGGCGTTATTCCAGTTGATATCTGTAACTGGTGATATTAGTGGAAAATTGACAGGGTGTGTAAATAGTCTTTGGCTTATCTTTCTCTTTTTAAATCTATGATTTTGCCAAAATTAGGAACGGGAAAACAGAGACGCCCTATATAGATTCGCTAAAGTTCAAAATACACAATTTAAAATAATACTTTTACACCTAATTATTTTTGCTTTGTTAGAAACACTCTGTATGCCATATGCCGCAGTTTATCATTAACCGACTAGATTGAAGTCAGAGTTCAATTCCATCAGTCCAAATGATAATTCTACGAAGTGAACCTTAGCACTTTGACACCGGCGCGTCGATTTGTTTCGGAATGAGGACGTAGCGCCTGTAGACGTATCCGTGTAAAATATATTTCGAGTGACGAGATGATTTTTTTGCAGGAATATGAGAAATGATGAGAAAACCAGGCAGTGTGTCATGTTGGCAAAGGTCAAGTTTAAGGAGACGTGGAGAAAATTTCGAGAGGTCAGCTATGACGACGTTGTGCGGTATCTGTACTCACCTACCGATCCCTCAAGTTTAGGAGTAGTGAGATTCCTATTTGGTAAGTGGAATTACATAATCACATTAGACGTAAGTATCGGTGTAGTTTAGAAAGTGTTATGTTACGCGCTGATAAGTTTTGTTATTGTAAATTAATGGTAGTAATATGATAAAAGTGTTTATTACTATTATACAGGATGTTACAGCATCGCACAGTGGGCAAAAGACCTGTATTCTTGGTTAAAATATCAGAAATGGACAGAGTTGAAGTTGCGATATATCTATATCTAAGTAAATAGTGTTAACTTAATTTTCAATCCTTTAAAGACCACACACATTATGCCTGCAAAGCCGGCACATGACACTAGACACTAGACCAACACCTGCATGAACCATTTCCTGCAGCGACCGCCAATGCAGCGTCGTGTCGGTGGCCTGCAATTTCTGTGCTTGGCCGCGCTAGTCCAGCGATACATTCACAACTGGCTGAATATTTCTAACAGTTTGAAACCAATCTCTGACTCTTTAAGGGAACAGAACTTAGGACTAGCGCGACTAGGAATAGAAATTGCAGGTTACCGATACACCGATCTGCATTGACGGTTGTTGCAGGTGATGGTACGTGCTGGTGCAGGTCTAAAGATATCCATGTTAATTAATGGAGCAGCGCACACTAGACCAGCGCCCGCAACGACCGCCAATGCAGGTCGTGCCGGTGACCTGCAATTTCTAGGCCTAGCCGCTCTAGTCCGATGTGTCTGTTCCCAAAAAAGTCAGGGATTGGTTTCAAACTGTTAGAAATTTTCCATAAGTTAGCTTTTGGGTGTGTCGCTGAACTGTTGGGCACTCTCGTTTATCGGCAACCTCAATTTAATTACCTTAAACAAGCAAGTCTTTCGTCAGATGATACTGCTCTGCGAAATTTTGAGTTTGCTGCTGCTGAAGTCAAAGGCGATCCAAGAGCTAGCTCGTTTTTTATAACACATTTGGATATACTTTTGCTGATCTCTCCAGTTCAGATCATATGGATCTCTTTATTAATATGGCGAACTTTCTAATTTTTCTGGTTTCCTCCTCATCTTCATACAACATCCCTAAAATAAAAACTTCTTCTTCCGAGATACAGTCAGCTACTACTTAAGAACTTCTCTGCAGGCATAATCTGCGCTACGTTTCATTGTGAAGGTATCTCTTAATAATCACAGAACAGTAGGATTTCAAAAACTAATATCTGATAAGAATAAAAATTATTCATATTTTATTATGGATAGTACCCAACAAAGTAAGTAAAGTTATGCTCAATACTACGGACTTTCCCATCACTTTTTGCTGAAGGTTTATGCGTTATAACATATTACAGATTTGAGTGCATTCGAATCTTGGGATTTATTTGATCCAATTTGCTCTTTTTGATGAAAGTAAATTTTAAGGTGTTTCCTTCACTATCAGCAATCGAAAAATCATAATGAAAGATAAACAGTTTTATTCTTATCTGCAGATATTCGTTTTTAGAATCACGACTATTTTGTGATTATTAGGAGACACTTTTAGAATTAATTAAACAGTAGATATATCGAAATTTTAACTCTGTGTTAAGTTTTAATCAGGAATGTAAGTTTTTCGCCACGTTGTGAGTTCTATGTCACAAATGCATGAGCATATTCAAACGAAAAACTTTTCTTATAAACTGTTATATAGGGTGTTTCAAGAGGAAATATACATACTTCAGTATGTTATTCTACATTCAATTTTAAGCAAAAAATTCCTTTGATCTTAGATCTGGTAACGCTTCGTTTAGGATATAAAGGATGTCAAATAAAAAAAATACATTCTCTTTAATAACTCTCGACTGATTTGAGTTAAATTCATAAAATTTTGTATGCGGTGGTTTCTTGGGATGTAAAATTCAAATTTTATGCACAATTGGCTGTATCTCCAAGAGAGCGCCACAAGCGGCCATTAGGATCCCTTTGAATCGCTTTAACTTTTTTATGTCACGGTATATGTCATTTTGGCATAGAAAAACATTTTCCCCCACCTTTTCTACTTAAAAAATGTACTCCTTATTGAAGTCTCTAGGAGCAGCCGTTTCCATTAAAAACTCTTCTAAAAATGATGCATGCAAATTATGTATCAGAGTGAAATTATTGTCAGGTTTTGTACATTTTGTTTAGAGATTTTATTTTTGCAATTCTTACAAAAAATTCAGGCTTTTTTGATTAAAAACTAATAGTTCTTAGTCTTTAAAGCGTTATGCCTTGTTTTTTAGGTAAAAGTAAGGTAGCACTCTAATATCTACATAATTTGCAAGCATCCTAATGACGCTCTGAATTTTCCATCCCAAAAAACCTCCGCATACAAAATTTCATGAATTTAACTCAAAACAATCGAGAGTTATTAAGATAATGTAATTCATTTTCTTAAATTTGACATCCTGTATATCCTAAACGAAGCGTTTCCAGACCTAAGTTCAGGAAATTTCTTGCTTAAAATTGAACGTAAAATAACATACTGAAGTATGTACATCTCCTCCTGAAACACCCTGAAGTTTTCAGTTTTAAGTAACTCGGGGCATTGGGTACTTTACTCAATGCTCGGGGTTAAATTTTTTTGAGGAAGGAGATTTTAGTTTAGAACTTTATTTCGCTGTAAAATTTGTGTTGTAAAGATAATGACTTTTATTAGAGAAATATAGCATTTTAACTACAACAGTGGCGTAGCTGTAGGGTACGTCTACGGTCGTAAATAAAAGAAATATACGATGTATATAGCCTTAATACAGTATGCGCCAAAAGTATGGAATAAATTCAATAAAAACGAAACAATTATTTTTTGGGAAAAATCCTCGAACAGGTCGATTTTTAATTTAAAAAATACATATTTTAGCGTAAAATGCGATTTTCAAATGTCATTTGTTTTCGAATAATGACGTCATCGATTTTTTTTATATAGCAACACCATATTTTTTCCTTGATTCTGAAAGATCGTTTAATTCTCTATCAGACAGTACTAAAATTTTGCCCTCTTACATAGGAAAGTTTTCGAGTAAATGACGATTGAATGTTAGAAAACGTAAATTTTATCCATAAAAAAGTAACAATTCTGAGGTATGTAAAATAAAATACAATTGATTAAATTTCATACTTAAATTAAATGTTCGAATTGCCATCCACCAACTTCTTGACAATGCACAAGTCTGTGAAGAAATTCTTCTTGCACATTATGAATGATTTCTGGGATAACTCTGCGTATTTCGTCCCAAATGCGATTTTGAAGTTCTTCTAAATTACGTGGTTTATTAATGTACACTTTTGACTTCAAGTATCCCCATAAAAAATAGTCAAGAGGTGTAAGATATGGCGTTCTTGCACGCCATTCTATCGGTCCGCGTCTGCCGATCCACCTCCCAGGAAAACAGTTGTCCAAAAAGTCTCGTACAGGGCGCGCATAGTGCGGAGGTGCACCGTCTTGCTGAAACCATATGTTATCGTCAGGAATGTCAGGGTCATTATCGTTAAGAAAAATTACTGCAAGGGCTGGAACAAGGTCATTTTCTAGAAACTCTAAATATCTTTGTCCTGCAAGGGTTCCTTCAAAGAAGAAAGGCCCTACTATTCTGTCGTCAACTATTCCAGCCCACACATTTAATTTCTGAGGGTGTTGGGTATGTGCCTCTGCCATCCAATGAGGATTTTCCCGACTCCAATATCTGCAAGTTTGACGGTTTATTGTACCATTCAGACAAAATGTGGCCTCATCTGAAAAAAGTATTTGCCGGTGTAAATTTCTATTTCCTTGACATAAATCCATTAGAATTTCGCAAAAGTGTAAGCGGCGACTGTTGATTGACTGATAGGGCGATCTGGATATTTTTCATTAAATAAATAGCAAACTTCCTGCTGAGTTCTAGTCATATTCCCGCATCCGATAAGAATTAAAATTTCAATTCTTTGAGTGACAGTTAAATGTGCCATAATACTTTAAATTGAATAATAATTTCTATGTCGCTTACAATAATTATTAGAAAGTCGGTGTGACAATGACACTTTGCAAAGATTTTCACCTACGTGATCCATAAAAGAACTATGGAATTCGAAAAACTAAACTTGATAACGTTTTTGCTTTATTTTAATTGATTTTCGTTTTCTAACATTCAATCGTCATTTACTCGAAAACTTTCCTATGTAAGAGGGCAAAATTTTAGTACTGTCTGATAGAGAATTAAACGATCTTTCAGAATCAAGGAAAAAAATATGGTGTTGCCATTTAAAAAAAAATCGATGACGTCATTACTCGAAAACAAATGACATTTGAAAATCGCATTCTACGCTAAAATATGTATTTTTTAAATTAAAAATCCATCTGTTCGAGGATTTTTCCCAAAAAATAATTGTTTCGTTTTTATTGAATTTATTCCATACTTTTGGCGCATACATAATTAAGCTCTAAAAATTACCTATTGTTAACTTCTAAATTTTATTCTCAACAAATAAAGTGTATTGTATTGTTTTCGTTTAAGTATAATATGAAAAAATGTTACTCCAGAAATTGCTCAATTCAACTATAACCTCTAGTAGCCTCACATGTAAAATTTAAAATAATTGTTCACAGTGACATTCGAAAAGTATGCTGTATGCGCCGCTACAGAAATAAATCAATAGTGTTCAGGTCTGACGACCTTGCCGTCCAACCTATAGCACCCCATTCTAACTATCCGTCTCTGTGAATAGGTGTTCTGTAAATAATTCCTAGCAACATTGAAAATGAATCTACGAATACGTATTATATACAAAGTGCCCCTAAATTACCGTACACAAATTTACGAGGATGTAGATCTGATCAAAATATGACTAAATGCTTTATAAAAAATTTCTATTAGACACATTCTTTGAGTTCGACTATAACTTCAGAACTAGAACCCTTCAACGAATCAAAATAATTTTTGGCCGCGGTTTTGTTCAACCATCGTCTGCTAAATCGTGTCCAAAGGATGTCCAAAGTCGAAAGTCTGCACATCCAGTGGACGTCCGTTTTTTGTTCGACATCCATTGGAAGTCACACGGACGCACAAATGTCACAACTTTGTGCAACCCAAGAACGTCCACTACTGTACCACTTTCGGACCCACAGATGTCCGCCTCTGTGCTAAATTTGTGCTACCCATGGACATTTAATGGAGGCGTGCATTGGAATTATATAAATACTTTTTGATAATATATATTAATTGTTTTTCTGATTATTACACGAATAACAAATACATAACTAATTTAGAGATACAAATAAAACAGCTATATATAACACGTAACAAGAACAAAGCCATACATAATTCTTTAACAAAACTATATCATTACTCAACTTAACTTAAAATAGCTAAAGACGAGAAAACTCAACAGTTGAGATGAAAATGAAAACTTCTTTATCTAAAAACGAAATCGACTGTTGTCGGTTGTTAGTACATAAATGGATATCCGATGGATATCCTTCATGGGGACATATTTTGATAGTACATGTTCGTTATAATTTAAATTTGCCGCTAAAATTCTTGCAGCGCATGTGTATTGAAAAAAATGGGTCTAGAATAAAGATGTAACGCTAACCTCTAAAGTTTAAACAAACTGTTCTGTTCTCTTTGGTGACGCTAATAAAGTGATAAACGTTGATGAAGCAATATAAATCACACTTTGTAAGTAAGTAAATTTGTATTTTCTACTTTTAGTCTATTTATAAATAATTGAATTATTTGTTGGCTAGGCTAAATTCATAACATCTATATGCAGACAATTATGTAATTAGTATAATTACACAGCCCCAAAAAAAAAGTTCATACACAAGAGAGTGACATATGTATTCCCATGTATTTTTCGACGCTGAATCCGATCCCGAGCTCAGAATTGGGCCAACACGTCTGGAATTGGCCTCAGGGGCCGAAAATTGTCTGAAATGCGGTTCCCGGGATAAGGCGAAGTCGACGCTGAATTTGGGAGCTAAAGCCGGATTTGTGCTCGAAAAGTTTATGGCCAACTGAAATTCCGGGTTTGGGTCCGGGAAAATTACCTCTTGGGGCGGGAAAATCCTGTTTTGGACGTCCCGGTCGCGACTGTGGTATTTTCGTGTGTTTTTCAATTCTGGACCTGAGACTGACTGTGTAAAGTTTTTGGTCAGCTGAAATTCTCAGGTTGGGTCCGGGAAAATGGCCCATTGGGGCCGGAAAATCATATTTCAGATGTACCAGTCGCAAAAGTGGGATTTTCATGTATTTTTCAATCCTGGTCCCTAGAGTATGCACAAAAGATTTTGGACAGCTGAAATTCCCAGTATGGGTTCGGGAAAATGGCCCATTGGGCCCGGAAAATCATATTTCGGATGTACCAGTCGCAAAAGTGGGATTTTCATGTATTTTTCAATCCTGGTCCCTAGAGTATGCTCAAAAGATTTTGGACAGCTGAAATTCCCAGTTTGGGTTCGGGAAAATGGCCCATTGGGGCCGGAAAATCATATTTCGGACATACCAGTCGCAATAGTGGTATTTGTGGTTTCGGAAGTAGTCAGTGGTATTTTTGTTTGTATATGATTTCTTTCTATTTTATTGCACGATATTCTTTTGTTTCGTTTTTGTTTTTGATTTTGTTCTGTTTTGTTGAATCAACATATTTTTTCTTGTTCTTCACTTCTTGATTGTTCTTGGTTGTACCTTGTTGATCACTTTTTTGTTACAATGTACACTTTTTTTAAATGCAAGTTTTGTTACTATTAATTTTCTTATCGCATGTATTTTTTGCAGGTTTTCTTATTTTTTACATATTTCGTTATTGTTTTTTTGTTGCATGTTCTGCTATTGTTTTATATATATACAGATAGGGAAAATATTTAATCGATCATATGAAATGCTAAGAAATAATCCCTTCCACTGCATCGCCGTCCAAGCTTGCCTGTCGTCCCCTATTTTGGCGGACTAAACCAGTATTCGCATTCGTACGCGACGCTGCGTAGGAGAGTAGGGGAGTACTGGGAGTACTGACTAGCCCGCACTGCCGTGCGTCATCTTCCCACCAATACCCCATGCATTTGAAATGTATGTAATACAATCTCCCCATGATCGGTTAAATATTTTCTCTATCTGTATATAAATGAGAGTAAATGAGAGATTTCAATCGACCAAAGGCATTCCAAACACGGAATGAGTTCCGGAATTTAAAAGTACATGAAAATACCAATGTCTCACTTTTTGAGCATACTCTAAGAACCAGAACTTTTCACATCCAGTCTCAGGTCCAGAATTGAAAAACACATGAAAATACCACAGTCGCGACCGGGACGTCCAAAACAGGATTTTCGAGCCCCAAGGGGTCATTTTCCCGGAATTTCAGTTGGCCATAAACTTTTCGAGCACAAATCCGGCTTTAGCTCCAAAATTCAGCGTCGACTTCGCCTTATCCCGGGAACCGCATTTCAGGCCATTTTCGGCCCCTGGGGCCAATTCCAGACGTGTAGGCCCAAGTCTGAGCTCGGGATCGGATTCAGCGTCGAAAAATACGTGGAAATACATATGTCACTCTCTTGTGTATGAACTTTTTTTTTGTGGGGCTGTGCTATATGTACCATCAAAATATGTCCCATAAACGACATCCAGCGGATGTCTAATGTATGTTCTATAAAAATGTGTCCAGGAATGGACATCCATCGAATGTCCTTTTACAGTCCATGGACTGTACGTTAAATGAATATTAAATGAACGTCCACTGGACGTCGCACAGTGGCGTTTTGCGTTCAAATTACTGTACACCCCTTAGGGTTGGGCCGTTTGAGGTGATTTTTATTTTAGAATGTTCGTCATAAAATTTCCTATCAATCCCTCTTTCTCAATTTTCGATTTGGGTCTTCACTTTCGCGGAATTTGACTCCAAAAATGGGTTTGCATGGAAAAAATTAGATATTTCGCACAAAAATGACCCTACGGAACACGAGATTGAGATTTTGCCGGACTCTTTTATGGGGGAATGCTCGTCTTGGAAAGTCCTACAAGACTGTCCACTTAGATTTCGGGGAGAAATTTTCCATTGTCCTTAAAATGGCCATAATCATCCAAAAGTTTTCACATATCAGAAATTGTTCTACTGAAAACTGGGAAAGTATTGGAAAAAAATCTCATTTCACAAAAATTATTTGTACACATTCGAGGAATCCGCAAAAATTTTTCCAGAATTTTTTGACTCATTTTTGACATTCACCAAAATGGCCACATACAGATTTTCCAAATTTTCCCGTAAATGATTGATTTTTACTGGAACTGTTCGGATGGAAATGGATGATAGTGAAAGTCTTCAGCATCTACTGGATGCTTTAAACTTTAGAGACCATAAGATTTTATGTGGATCTTTCTTTTTTTTTCCAAAATCCACAAATGTTCAAATATACTGGGAAATCATCTGGCATTCCCGAAACGTTTAAATATTTAATAACAAATTCTCAAAAAGCTCAGTCTTTTGAAGGGTTATTGTTATATATTTTATAAATACCTTGTATATAAATTAATGTAGAATAGTGTATGTTTTTCTAAGACAGATACTGTTTTTGTATATTTTATTTTTTTTTTTGGTACAGCGCTCGATATAAAAAAGCAAATTTCGAAGTTGTTTTATGTTATCTCTGTGTGTTGGGAAGGAAATAATCAAATCAATCATTTCTTATTAACAATGAACTATTGTATCCAAAATGGCCACTTTTATAAAAAAATTGAATTCCCAAAAACATATTCGAAATCATTTTTTATGGAACCTTTCTGACCTTTTTCAGAATTACGGGAAAATTCGGAAAATATGTATGTGGCCATTTTGGTGAATGTCCAAAAATGTGTCCAAAAATTCTGGAAAAATTTTTGCGGATTCCTCGAATGTGTACGAATAATTTTTGTGAGATGAGATTTTTTTCCAATACTTTTTCAGTTTTCAGTAGAACGATTTCTGATATGTGAAAATTTTTGGATGATTGTAGCCATTTTAAGGGCAACGGAAAATTTCCTCCCAAAATCTAAGTGGACAGTCTTGTAGGGGTTTCCAAGCCGAGCATTCCCCCATAAAAAAGTCCGGCAAAATCTCAATCTCGTGTTCCGTAGGGTCATTTTTGTGCGAAAAATGTAGTTTTTTCCATGCAAACCCATTTTTGGAGTCAAGTTCCGCGAAAATGAAGACCCAAATCGAAAATTGGAAAAGAGGGATCGATGGGGAATTTTATGACGAACATTCTAAAAAAAATCACCTCAAACGGCCCAACCCTAAGGGGTGTACAGTAATTTGAGTGGCACAGTGGCGTTTTGCGTCACTGTGCGTCGTGTGCTATTAGGAATATTTTTTCAGTTGTGAAAAGTTTTTTTATTTTGACGACCATTTTCAAACAAATTTGGAGCTATTGGATAGCCGTAAAGTTAATTATTTTCGAGAATAATGAGAATAAAGTGGAAAAAATTGGCGTAAGATAAATTGTTTACAATTTTTTCCAACAGTAGTTGTATAACAAGCAACAAACAAAAATAAAATGAAAGATATCAATGAACAAACAAAGTTTTACTCTATAGGACACTGGGGGCAATTTTTTAACAATAACGACGGACTTACACAGCAGCAGCAGCAAATTTTTCTGATATTTGTTCCTGGAAATTAATCGTCAATTTTTTAAAGTATTACTTTTTTCAGTATCTTCCCAGTTCTTATAAGGGCAAAGAGTATACTGTTAAGAAAAAATCCTTTATTTTAAGTGGAAGCAATTGAATCGTCCCGTCCATTCAAGCGCTTTCCAAAATTAAATCCCTCCTTAATCCGCTACATGGGAGGTGATTGATTACGAACTGGAACTGTTCGGATGGAAATGTATGATAGTGAAAGTCTTCAGCATCTACTGGATGCTTTAAACTTTAGAGACCATAAGATTTTATGTGGATCTTTCTTTTTTTTTCCAAAATCCACAAATGTTCAAATATACTGGGAAATCATCTGGCATTCCCGAAACGTTTAAATATTTAATAACAAAATTCTCAAAAAGCTCAGTCTTTTGAAGGGTTATTGTTATATATTTTATAAATACCTTGTATATAAATTAATGTAGAATAGTGTATGTTTTTCTAAGACAGATACTGTTTTTGTATATTTTATTTTTTTTTTGGTACAGCGCTCGATATAAAAAAGCAAATTTCGAAATTGTTTTATGTTATCTCTGTGTGTTGGGAAGGAAATAATCAAATCAATCATTTCTTATTAACAATGAACTATTGTATCCAAAATGGCCACTTTTATAAAAAAATTGAATTCCCAAAAACATATTCGAAATCATTTTTTATGGAACCTTTCTGACCTTTTTCAGAATTACGGGAAAATTCGGAAAATATGTATGTGGCCATTTTGGTGAATGTCCAAAAATGTGTCCAAAAATTCTGGAAAAATTTTTGCGGATTCCTCGAATGTGTACGAATAATTTTTGTGAGATGAGATTTTTTTCCAATACTTTTTCAGTTTTCAGTAGAACGATTTCTGATATGTGAAAATTTTTGGATGATTGTAGCCATTTTAAGGGCAACGGAAAATTTCCTCCCAAAATCTAAGTGGACAGTCTTGTAGGGGTTTCCAAGCCGAGCATTCCCCCATAAAAAAGTCCGGCAAAATCTCAATCTCGTGTTCCGTAGGGTCATTTTTGTGCGAAAAATGTAGTTTTTTCCATGCAAACCCATTTTTGGAGTCAAGTTCCGCGAAAATGAAGACCCAAATCGAAAATTGGAAAAGAGGGATCCATGGGGAATTTTATGACGAACATTCTAAAAAAAATCACCTCAAACGGCCCAACCCTAAGGGGTGTACAGTAATTTGAGTGGCACAGTGGCGTTTTGCGCCACTGTGCGTCGTGTGCTATTAGGGATATTTTTTCAGTTGTGAAAAGTTTTTTTATTTTGACGACCATTTTCAAACAAATTTGGAGCTATTGGATAGCCGTAAAGTTAATTATTTTCGAGAATAATGAGAATAAAGTGGAAAAAATTGGCGTAAGATAAATTGTTTACAATTTTTTCCAACAGTAGTTGTATAACAAGCAACAAACAAAAATAAAATGAAAGATATCAATGAACAAACAAAGTTTTACTCTATAGGACACTGGGGGCAATTATTTAACAATAACGACGGACTTACACAGCAGCAGCAGCAAATTTTTCTGATATTTGTTCCTGGGAATTAATCGTCAATTTTTTAAAGTATTACTTTTTTCAGTATCTTCCCAGTTCTTATAAGGGCAAAGAGTATACTGTTAAGAAAAAATCCTTTATTTTAAGTGGAAGCAATTGAATCGTCCCGTCCATTCAAGCGCTTTCCAAAATTAAATCCCTCCTTAATCCGCTACATGGGAGGTGATTGATTACGAACTGAGTAATCCTTAGGGTTTCCAACGCGAAATTCCGATAGAAGAAAAAATCGTTTCCTACTTTTTACGATTCTTCGTCCGTTGAATCAAGTAACGTCGGGGACTATTTTCAGGAGAAATTGGTCGGCAAATGAGGGGATTTGTGTTACAAATTTCAGGATTCTACAAATAGGGTGGAATTATTCAGTGGGACAGATCAGTTTGAAACATTCATGTCAATGCAAATACGGTGAATCTGGGATTAGGACGATTTTTTTAATGCAACGCCTTTAAATAAATATAAAAGTGTTGCCCAACATTATTGATTTAAAAATATATTTTAACTGAAATCATAATATACCAGTAGTAATAAAGAGATTATATTATGTATCTAATATTTGTGATTTTCCGAGATAACACATGATCACAATCACTTTTTTTTTAATTGTTAGTGTAATAAATTATTGGAGTAACATCCTACTTCATATACTGACCAATAGAATATTTGCTATTTAATAAATATTAATTTAATACAAACTTTTTGATACTTCTACAATTCTTTAATATGTAGAACCCCTTCGGTCGCTTTTCATAAATTGTCATTTAAATTAGTTTCAGTGGAGGTTCTTGATTTTTTAAACTAGAGGGGCAAATAGGCTGGAAGTGTTCCAAATACGAATTATAGAATTAACATTTTTTGGAAACATTTTTCTTAAACCAGAAAATACGAACACAGGATTATTGAGTAATTTTATGATGATTAGTAAATCTCACGACATCATTTTAAATCAGAATCGGTTTTCCTGTACTTGAGGCCCTGGATATTGCCATTACACAGTTATAGTACACACATAAAACTAAAACGAATCAAAATGGCAATAAAATTTTAATTACAGTGCACTGAAATTTTAAATACAATATTAACAGCGGAAAAGGAACCATGAAACGTCCATTAAAGCAAACTATATTAGACTGTCTCTGTTGCACTCTTATAGAGACGAGGCATGCCTCTGAAGAGTCTCTCTTCCGCAATTCGCTACCAACGGATTCAATGATCTCCATCTATATGTTTATTGGTATGAGGCATACCTTAGATGGGTTCTTGTTTATCTTATTGCTCTTATAAACGTATTGAAGATTGCCTATACACATTATTGCATATTAGTTATTACCTTTATTACGATACACAGGCAAATAAAACAAAAAGAAAAATGTAGCAGTCACAAAACTATCAGAACCTATGCCACTGCCATTACCAATCATCGACATTTTTGTTTATAGGTTTGCTCATGTTAGTTGACTTACCTGAGGAACGTGGTGGTTCGGACATAGATATAAGATGGGGGAATCCCAGAGACTGTCATTTTCCGTTATTTCCAATTTTGAAAAATCCAGGTTTTCCATGTATGTGTATGTTGTACTGCATGATGTGGCTAGGTACGCGATCCAGTTAAAAAAAGTCTAAAACGATCTAATCTGGACGAATTTTTTTAGGTGCTTGTGGAATTATGTTGGGGTACAAGTTTAGATGGAGCGTTCTTTTATTTGGGGTACCATATTGGTACATCTTATTACTAGATAAGTCGTATTGGAACAACCACAGTTACCTCTTTGGACTAGTCACGATTTTGTTAGCTGGATCTTCTGCTAATCATTTCTTGTGAGTCACATTGCAAAATGACCGCGATAGTGGTGACGTCATAGTTTATGCAACCAGCGTTGCAAGTGTAACAAAAATATAGACCAAAATTTTCCTACGATATTGGATCTTATGGAATAGTGACAAGAAACAAAATAAAATCGATATGATAACACGCACCCACTATTTTCCTTTTCTATTCAACACAACACTTATTTAAATCATTTAGTAGATGTGTATACAGATTCCTCATCGAAAAAAAGATAGGATCTTTCATATAAAGAAACTTCATTGGAGCATCCCTTGTTAAGATACAGCCCCTTAAAGGGGGTACATAAAATTTGTTAACAATTTTTTTCAGAAGCACTAAACAAGTTACAATATTGAAATTAACCTGACATTTTCTACTACCAAAAAGACACTTAGCCAGTAATTTATTTGGTTTACCCCATGGTTGTAAGGGGTGGAAAACGCAACCCCTAAAATTTATTTCCAACGTAACTTTTTGTCTTATTATTTGTTTACCATTTAAATATTTATTTCCGATAGCCTGTTTCATTCTAAAAAAAAATGTCTCTTGAATTTTTTTCCCAAAATAAACCAGTTCGCAGCAAAAAATTATTTTACGAACAACTACAGAGATACATCGTCATAAATGCGAACTGGATTTACTGTTATTTTGTAGTTACTACCTGCATTAAATGATTAAAGGGGAATAATCAAAACTAATTTATTAATAACAAAACATACAACATGTAGAAATCATAGTAAATGTTCAATATGTCTACCTTCAGACATTACGCATGCGTCTAGACGTCGGCGCATTGAGCCACGTATTCGCTTAAATATTCCTGGAGTCTCTCTAATTACCCTGCACGCATCGATAATGGGGTTTCTTAAGTCCTCTACATCGCGAACAGGAGTACGATAAACTAAATGCTGCAAATGGCCCCAAGAAATCGAGAGGATTGAGATCCGAGGATCGAGCGGGCCAATTCTGTGGTCCTCCTCGACCTATCCACTGATTTGCATATGTTTCAGTTAAATGCTGACGTGCCACTTGACTAAAATGGGCGGGAGCCCCATCATGCATAAAAACCATATCCCTTCTGACGCCTAAAGGAACTTCCTCCAGCAGTACGGGATGCACCTCTCTTAAAAATTGAACGTATGCCTCACCATTTAATCGAGGAGGTAGAAAATGAGGCCCAATTAAATAATCCCCAATAACTCCGACCCACACGTTAAGAGAAAACTGTTCTTGATGGTTAGTTTCGACAATAGCGTGAGGGTTTTCATCAGCCCATATGTGGTAATTATGAAAATTAATAATCTTGTCCCGAGAAAAACTACATTCGTCTGTGAATTCGATCGTCTTCAGAAAGTCACGATTTCTTCAAATCATTTCCAGCATCCAATTGCAAAATTCAAGACGGTTCGGAAAATCTCGCGGTAACAGTGCCTGTACTCGTTGCAGATGGTAAGGGTATAAGAGATGTTCCTTTAAAATTCGAAATACCATCATATGATCAACATTTAGCTGGAAAGCAATCTTTCTAGTACTGGTAGTAGGTTGTTCTTCTATCAAATTAAGTACTGCTTCCTCAAGCTGTGGTGTTCTTACTTCTCGATGGCGACCACAATCCTGCGTTCTTTTATTGAATGAACCATATTCTCGTATTCGTTGATGAAGTCGGGCAAATATTCTATGTGAAGGATGCTGCCGTTGACGATACATTTCAGCATATCTTCTAGAAGCTTCTAACGCATTCCTCTGCGACAGACCGTAAACGTAATGCATATCAGCCATTTCCTCATTTGTGTATGCCATTTTAATAACAAGTGAATTATTAATGTAACAAATTAAGAACAGAACAACAATACACAATTAGTATTACTTCAATTTAAAAAATTTACAAACTGACAGCTTGATTACAATTTAATTGTCAGTATCGCTAATAGCGGCCTACTAGATAAATTAGTTTCGTATTTTCGTTTTATGGCGATATGTATCTTGTTCGTAAAATAAATTTTTGCTGCGAACTGATTTATTTTGGGCAAAAAATTCAAGAGACTTTTTTTTAGAATGAAACAGGCTATCGGAAATAAATTTTTAAATGGTAAACAAATAATAAGACAAAAAGTTACATTGGAAATAAATTTTAGGGGTTGCGTTTTCCACCCCTTATAACCATGGGATAAACCAAATAAATTACTGGCTAAGTGTCTTTTTGGTAGTAGAAAATGTCAGGTTAATTTCAATATTGTAACTTGTTTAGTGCTTGTGAAAAAAATTCTTAAACAAATTTTATGTACCCCCTTTAAGGGGCTGTATCTTAACAAGGGATGCTCCAAGGAAGTTACGAATATTTTGTTGAGTTGCGATTTTAAAATAAATTTAATTAGGTAAAGTATAATCCACAGTTCAGCTAATTTGAATTTACTGCTAACTTTATTTGCACTAAACTCATAACAATTACAATGATATGGAAACACGTACCTACCATTTTCCTCTTCTATTCAACACAACACTTATTTAAATCATTTAGTAGATATGTATATACAAAAATTTTATTCAGAATAAATTTAATTAGGTAAAGTATAAAACACAGTTCAGCTAATTTGAATTTGAATTTACTGCTAGCTTTATATGCTCTAAACGCATAACAATTACATTCATGTACATACACTTTCAGAGAATATTTAATACCTGCCTCAAACCTCAACAGAATCTCAATATGGAAAGTTAAAATTTTCAGACATATGGCAGTGAACATGAACCAAATGAAATTAATTAGCAGCTCAATCGAGCTCAATTCTATTGCTATTGTGAGCAAGATTACTTTATAAAAAGTATATTTCAAACATAGAGAAAGAGAACAAGAAGTGCAAAGAGAAATATATAGTGTCGAAATATGAATGCTGTAATTTTGTGAGCTTATACAGGGTGTTTATTAATTGAATGCCGATACTTAAGGGCATGAATTCTTCGGTCATTTTAAGGAGAAAACTTAATATCAACATATGTCCTAAACCTCTTAATTTTTGAGCTACAGGGTGTTACAGTTTTAAGAAAAAATTTACTTTTTTATTATAATTTTCTTATCACTCCAGATATTTTTATGAAATTTTGTACACCCCTATTAATCATTAAGGAGCATTGTTTGATGTAAAAAATGTTTTAAAATCCTTGCCAATGACGTCCGTAAGAGGTTTGAACTAAAAATTTTTGAAGAAAAAAATGGTACGCCACTGCTTTTTCTAAAAACTAAAATTATTTTTAAAATCCCATACCATTTTCACGTAAAAAAATTAAAACCAAAAAAGTTTTTTCCCCAAGTTCATTGAGACTGCCTTTGATATTTTGTTGCCATTTTGTAGACACCCACCATGCGTGGAAACACTTTTTTTAGGACAAAAATTAAGTTTCTACTTTAACCAGTGACCTCCACGTAGGTATAATATTAAATGTTTGGATAGAAAAAAAAACGGTACGCCTCTGATTTTTTAAAATTCTATTTAAAAAATCGCGATTTATTTAGTAAAACGATAAATTCGAAATCATAAACCTAAAACGAAAGAAAATACAAACAAAATAAAGAACCTAAATTATGTATTTGCAGTAGTTGTTGAAAGTGTCCTCCACCCACACGTATGCAAGTATCTACTCTTCTTCGCATAGACTGACGTACATTTTAAAAAATTCCTGGGGTGTCTTATGGTTTGGCAGCATACTATTATACGATTTCGTAACTCTTCTTCGGCTTGAATCGGTACTGCGTACACTAAGCTTTTCAGGTGACTTCAGAAAAAGTAAACTATTAAGGTCGGGAGATCTGGGCGGCCATGACTGCATTCCTCCGCGGCCTATCCACCGATCGCCATAGTTGTGATTTAAAAATTCACGCACCCGTAAGCTAAAATGTGGAGGTGCATCATCGTGCATTAGCCACATCTGGTTTCTTAATAAAAGAGGAAGGTCTTCAAGCATTGACGGCAGATCTTCTTCAAGAAAGTGTAAATACGATTGTCCATCTAGTCTTCTTGGGAGAAAAAATAGGCCTATCAAATAATCGTCAATAATACCAACCCAAACATTTAATGAAAACTGTTCTTGATGATTTGATTCAACAATTGCAAGAGGATTTTCATCCACCCACAAATGGTTATTATGGAAATTTCTTATTGAGTTTCGAGAGAAACTAGCTTCATCGGTAAAAAGAATGTACTTGTCAAATAACGGATTTTCCTGCAGCTTTTGAAAAAACCACTCACAGAAATTAATGCGCAACGGGAAATCTCTAGGGAGTAATGCCTGGACTCTTTGAATGTGATATTAATATAACAAATTTTCGATAAGAATTTTCCAAACAAGTACGTGTGAAACATTAAATGTTACCGCGATTTTCCTCGTGCTAGTTTCGGGGTTCTCCTCAATTTCATGTAAAATTCCTTCTTCAAGTTCCGGTGCTCTTACTGTTTCAGGGACTTCTTTAGCACTGTGTTCTACTTTTATATTTCCGGTTTTGTGAAGACGTCTATGAATCCCAGAAAATGTTCTCGGATCGGGTAGTACGCGATTTGGATACCGCTCTTGGTATATCCTCCTGGCTTTGAATGCATTTCCGTCGGCAACCCCATAAGTAAAATGCATGTCAGCTAATTCACCGATTGTAAAATTTACCAATTTTTATGAAATTTTACCTCCTACTCTAATAATAATTTTTTAATAATGAAAAATCAATGTCAACTTTATTGCGAAGAGAAGCGTAAAAACTTATGACACTTTACCCAGCCTACTAATTTTTATTTGATTTGCTTTGCTATTTGGTTTTAATTTTTTTACGGGAAAATGGTGCGTCGTACGAGGGTAAGTCTAGGGACCGAATTCGCTGTAAAATAAATGGAGATTTTAAAAATAATTTTAGTTTTTAGAAAAGGCAGTGGGGTACCATTTTTTTCTTAAAAAATGTTTAGTTCAAATCTCGTACGGACGTCATTGACAAAGATTTTAAAACATTTTTTACATGAAACAATGCTCCTTAATGATTAATAGGTGTGTACAAAATTTCATAAAAATATCTGGAGTGATAAGAAAATTATAATAAAAAAGTAAATTTTTTTCTTAAAACTGTAACACCCTGTAGCTCAAAAATTAAGAGGTTTAGGACTTATGTTGATATTAAGTTTTCTTCTCAAAATGATCGAAGGATTCACACCCTTAAGTATCGGCATTCAATTAATATACACCATGTATATTTGACCAAACGGTAAACGCTTCTTGCAAGAAACATAAGTCATTTTGAAGAATTGTAACTATTATTCTGTGTTGTAAAAAAAGTTCTAAGTTAAACCAAAAATGTTTTATTTTGTACAACTTATCATATTGCAAAATTAAGGCACTCAGGTCTAAAGCTAGCAAATAATGTTCTTCTATCTAATTCAAGAAATTTCTTAAATATATCTACTACTGATAGAGAAATAAACCAAGTTCCAATGGCCTTTTCCATTCAAATAATTTCACCCCGAAATATAGGTGCCATTAGGATCATTATGACAACACTTGGCTCGAATGTAATTTCTTATGACATTAAGTACCGAGGGTTGTATATCTTATGACGTCGCTCTAATTGGGTCCATTGTTAATGATTCACTGTTTAGGTCATTAGACGGTTACCTAGACACGTCTAAGAAAAACAAACACGTTTCGTACTGGAACTACTTCGTACTGAAATATCAGTTTTTCTTGTTATACTTTTTGGCGGGCTTAAAGAAAACCGATATGGAGTGGTTGGAGGGATATTCCATGAAGGATATAGGAGAACACTGGGTCTTCGTTCCTTTCCAGTAAGTGTCATAAAATTTTGAAACATCTATTCACAAATTTTATATAATTTTCAGATTCATATTGTCTTCAGATAAGATCGAATACCTCATCGTGCACTGGTTTGGATTTATCTTGGATCTAACCATAGGATTTTGGATGCTAGTGGAGTTCACCAGACCAGTGGCCATGCTGTTCTGCGCTTGCTTCCACTTGATGAATTCTCGACTCTTCAGTATTGGTAAGAGATAAAGGACACTAATTATTAGTTAATTATTCATGGTATGCATTACTTCCTATTATCTTAAGATTAATCTGCACGATGCGAGAATGAATAGGTATGTAGAAGATTCAAAGGGTTTAACTCTCATTTAAACATTTTTTTTTTATATAAAAGTTATGGTGTTATAACGCATAAAAATTAAGACAACTTATCGACAGTGTAATGTAATAAAACAGTCTTATTTGAAAAAGCAGGTCTGACAACAAACGTAGAAACTGGGAGAAAGGTGCTTTACCTTCCGCATTCTTTATGACGTGCGCCCGTGGACAAGTTCTTCCAATATCTATTGTAAAATTTTATTTATAATAAATAAGGTATTAACTATTCTTGGTAATATTTCCTAAAACTTTAATTTTTTTGAGATAAATTCGATTTTTAAAAGTCATGCAACTCTCTGAACATAAGGCTAACTAGATTTAACAGTTTTACGCAAAAAATGTTGAAAATGAAAACAGAATCAGATTAGTTGAAGACTCACGTATACTCTAAAACAAGGGCAGAGCAAAGAATGTCAGCTAAAACTAGGGATGTGCAAGTTAATTCTGTTACTGATAGCGACCAGTTACCTATTACACAGCTTAACAATCTGGAAAATCACTATACAGTATGCGCCAAAAGTATGGAATAAATTCAATTCAATTCAATTTTTGGGAAAAATCCTCGAACAGGTCGATTTTTAATTAAAAAAATACATATTTTAGCGTAAAATGCGATTTTCAAATGTCATTTGTTTTCGAGTAATGACGTCATCGATTTTTTTTAAATGGCAAAACTATATTTTTTCCTTGATTCTGAAAAGTTTTCGAGTAAATGACGATTGAATGTTAGAAAACGTAAATGTTATCCATAAAAAAGTAACAATTCTGAGGTATGTAAAATAAAATACAATTGATTAAATTTTATACTTAAATTAAATGTTCGAATTGCCATCCACCAACTTGTTGACAATGCGCAAATCTGTGAAGAAATTCTTCTTGAATGAATGATTTCTGGGGTAACTCTGCGTATTTCGTCCCGAATGCGATTTTGAAGTTCTTCTAAATTACGTGGTTTATTAATGTACACTTTTGATTTCAAGTATCCCCATAAAAAATCGATCTTGCAGGCTATTCTATTGGTCCGCGTCTGCCGATCCACCTCCCAGGAAAACAGTTGTCCAAAAAATCTCGTACAGGGCGCGCATAATGCGGAGGTGCACCGTCTTGCTGAAATCATATGGTATCGTCAGGAATGTCAGGGTCACTATCGTTAGGAAAAATTACTGCAAGGGTTGGAACAAGGTCATTTTCTAGAAACTCTAAATATCTTTGTCCTGTAAGGGTTCCTTTAAAGAAGAAAGGCCCTACTATTCTGTCGTCATCTATTCCATCCCACACATTTAATTTCTGAGGGTGTTGGGTATGTGCCTCTGCCATCCAATGAGGATTTTCCCGACTCCAATATCTGCAAGTTTGACGGTTTACTGTACCACTCGGACAAAATGTGGCCTCATCTGAAAAAAGTATTTGCCGGTGTAAATTTTTATTTCCTTGACAAAATCCAATAGAATTTCGCAAAAGTGTAAGCGGCGATCGGGATCATCTTCATTGAGTTCCTGCACAAGTTGAATTTTGTAGGGATGATATTTTTCCTTCCTCAAGATACGTAGCACTGTGCTCTGATTAGTGTCATTGTTTAATGCAACCAATCGTGAAGAATTATGAGGATTGTCCACCATACTTATCAAAATGTTCTGTTTCTGATTTTCATTAATGCTTGGACGTCCAGGTTTTGAAATATTTACAATATTGCCAGTTTCTCTAAATTTAGACTCTACCTTACTGACTGTTGATTGGCTGATAGAGCGATCTGGATATTTTTCATTAAATAAATCGCAAACTTCCTGCTGAGTTCTAGTCATATTCCCGCATCCGATAAGAATTAAAATGTCTTCAATTCTTTGAGTAACAGTTAAATGTGCCATAATACTTTAAATTGAATAATAATTTCTATGTCGCTTACAATACTTATTAGAAAGTCGGTGTGACAATGACACTTTGCAAAGATTTTCACCTACGTGATCCATAAAAGAACTATGGAATTCGAAAAACTAAACTTGATAACGTTTTTGCTTTATTTTAATTGATTAACGTTTTCTAACATTCAATCGTCATTTACTCGAAAACTTTCCTATGTAAGAGGGCAAAATTTTAGTACTGTCTGGTAGAGAATTAAACGATCTTTCAGAATCAAGGAAAAAAATATGGTGTTGCCATTTAAAAAAAATCGATGACGTCATTACTCGAAAACAAATGACATTTGAAAATCGCATTTTGCGCTAAAATATGTATTTTTTAAATTAAAAATCGGCCTGTTCGAGGATTTTTCCCAAAAAATAATTGTTTCGTTTTTATTGAATTTATTTCATACTTTTGGCGCATGCTGTAGATCAAATAACAGCACCAGCCGTGAAAGCCTCAAAACCTGCTCCAAATGAACTTGCCGGAAATTTCACGCAATACATCTTCATAAGGGCTTTTTCTTTTCTTGTCTGTGTTCATAATCGGGACTTAAAAATGTGTAATACATGTTTCAATCGCTTGGCATATGCGTATAGTGAAGTAGCTCCTGGCCACACCCCATTCTCGCGTGGTGGATATTTATGATTAATTTTTAGGTACTAAACGCTCGAATAAATATTTTGCAAATCCATTATTTTTCACTTGTACGTTCGATTTATGAAATAAAAAAATGTTGGACAAGCTTATCGCTTTTCGCTAACTTAAATTAATTGAAACATTAAATATCATTAAATTATTACAGAACATGTATACATTACCCACTTGCCGTCATTATTTTTCTTTGCAATATATTATTGATATTTATAAACTGTATAAGCATCTTTTTTCAATAGAACCGCCCGCCTCTGTTTAACCAAGATTCGTGAGATATGAGTATCCGTAAGGTTGCGGTAGTTCATTTAATTTTTTTCGAAACTCGTTCATCTCTCTCGGCAGGGTGAACAGTACAATGGCCGGAGAACCGGCGCTAATTTATTTAGGATTAACTTATAAATAATGAAAGTTGGTAATCACCGTAACAAGTAAACTTTTAATGAAGGGCCTTGCGATCAAAAATGCCGCTGGGGAAGAATAAAGGGATCTTTGAATAATTTATACATTACCTGTTTCTTTTTAATTCCATTGTCGAGGGAATCCAAGTAAATTCACCGAAATACTTCACTGAAGCGTATTAATCTCAACCAGTAGGTTTTTTATATTTTCCTTTTCTACTCCTTCCAGATATGTTTTTATACAGGGTGAGTCATTTTAATCTATAGACCGAATCTCCTAAAATACGCCATCTGCAAAAAAATGGTTATGTGTACTATTGATTTTGAGCTTCAGGTTGATTATTAAGGTAATTGGAAGGTCAAGGTCATTTTTTAAACGGAGACCTCTATTTCACATCGGATTCCAAAGGAGCGGGAGGTGATCGTAAGTAATGGTGAGAGGACTTACGATAATCAAGCACTCCAAACGTGAAAGGCAAGGTGACTCGCCATAATCAAGTACCCCGAAGGAAACTGAATTTACTATGTCCATGTCGTTGTTTCCGGGTAACGCTACATATTTTATTAAAAAAACGCCTTCGACCTTCAAATGACCTTAAGGTTGGAACTAGAAGTCATGATGGTTGTTAGGACATTTTATCTATTTGTTTAATGTACTTTCAACGTTTCAATGTTCAGAAAACAATAAACAACTTCTGAGCTCTTTTTGACCATCTGTCCTTGATTTGACCTGCTCAAGGTTACAATAACAAATTTTAAAATATAATTTTTAACGTAAAATTTACCGCTCTTTTCCGAATCTGTTGTGAAAAATAGGGGTTCCCGTTGAAAATGCCATTTTTCGCAGATGGCGTATTTGAAATGGTTTATTAATTTTTTGGTGAATGTCAGACTTAACCACTGCATTTAGAATAATGTCAAATAAGTCCACCAATTTATCATCTGCTAAATGGCGTCGCCTTTGTAATACATGGCTCCTGCCATTTAGCAGATGATGACCAAATAACAAAATGAACGGGTCTGCTAGCGTCAACTGTCACATAATATGCAGCCATCAGAATGGTATAAAGTCTGTTCAAGCAAGGAAGCTTGGTTTTAAGGTGTCAGAAATATTCAACCAGTAAAGTTATGAATTTGTTTTCAATAAACATCATGCAATAATGAACGTTTTTGACAGTTTGGAACCAGTCTGAATTCCTTGCTTGAGCAGACCTATAGCAACAAGTGGGCCTGTCTGATTGTTGATATTACCACAACTTTTAATGTTTCTAGGTTGTCAGAAATCCACCATATTTAAGGACCTGTACTAGTAAAAGAAACAATTTGTCAGTTATACTGTTTAATGTAAATAAGAATGATAGATGCTTTGTTAAATTGGTAGCGTCGATTTCAATAATATCTGGGTTCAGAAGGCCTACAAACGTCAAAACTTGTTGCCATAAGCGAAACCTTGTTGTTACAGCTAACAAATTTTAACGCCATAATTCAGAGTGCATTTCAATAACTGACACTGATCCAAGAATTTCTGACAGAAAACGATGCAATTTATTACTTAAATTGTTAATACGATATTGAAAATATTAAATAATGATATATACTAAACTTGTTAGGGCGTCGATCGCAATGATCTGAACGACCTACAAACGTCAAAATTTATGACCAAATATTATGAAACCTTATTTTGACTTATCTGATTGGCTGATTTTAAATTAATATAATAGATGTCAATACCTTCGTCATTTTCAAGTCGTAACATAAAGCAAAAATAATATAAAAATTATAATTATTACATTTTATGTTTTAAATTTACGATATTTCCTCTTCTATATTTTCACCGACGACACTGGCGTTGCTCTCGAAAGTCCGAGGAGATTTCCAAACAATCTCCAAGTCCCAGCACTTAAAATTCATCTCCCTCTCAATGGCCTCAGTCTCGATTGTTGTGTATAAGCTCTGTAGTGGGGCGAAAAGAAAGTTATAATTGGGATTTAATTTTCAATTTTGTTTGAATTCCAATTTCGCTGCGCGGCGGGGGTGGGGGGAACGAGGAGGGCGCGTAACACGCAACGACCTTTGCCGGTTTATTTGATGTTTCAGCAAACGCGGCGACGACTGAGAAAAAACTGTTTTGGGTTTAGTCAAAAAATGAGATGTTTATTTTTATTTGATTGTTAATTTATCGATAAAAAAACGTTTCTTGAGATTGTGTGATCTGTGTTCATTGAAATAACTATTTGTGTTGGGAAAAATGACTTTCCCGTATACGCCATATGCGGAAAAGAGTAGCACACATGATTTTCTTTAGTGTTTTGAAAATAGTTCAAATAACTATAGTTATAATTTTTTTTTATCGAAAATTGTGAATTTCGAAAATATGAATCAAGAATCCTGAGGTAATATTATTGTGTCAGTGTTTTATGAAAAATATCATAATCTTCTGCTTACAACGATAATACCGAGGATGATATAAAAGAATAATCAAAAATCACGATTCGATCATTATTGCCGATAAAATCCAAAGATAAATATAAAAAAGCGTATGGCTTATTTGAAGATTGAAGTCATCAAAAGGTAGTAACTGTTATCTTATCACTCAGGCAGATCTACTAGTCTATTTTGAACAAAAATTCAGAATAGGTATACCAGAGTTCTACGCTGTAGAGTCTTTACTTAATGATAAAGAACCACATTGTCAGTGAAAAAGAATATTGATATAAAGAAATTTCCAATTTAAATTGCTTTCCTTTAACGTAAATCGGTAGCACATAGATATAAGAAGTCTAGACTTTTAAGAAAATCAGAAGTTGAGAAATTCTTTAAAGAAGCAGATGATAAAACGTACATGATGATGAAGGTAAAGTGTAACTTTCACACTTCTATCCACAAATTGTTTCTTATTTTAGACAGTGTTGATTATTGGTATCAGTGGAACATGCCGTCGTGAAGAACTAACATTTCTTCAGCTTGTACATATAAAAAACATGGGAGAACATATATTAATAGAGATACCCAACACAAAGACGAACATGAGAAATGAATTTACTAATTCTAACGAGAACATCGAAGGAGGCAATCTCAAATGTTTCGAATATATTCCTCCCTTCGTCCGTCACCAATTGAGAATTCAAATTTGCTGAATTTTTTGAATTGCTGAATGCTAGGAATTATACCGTCACTGTTTTCCGAGAATGTCTGCTACGATACTGGCTGATGCAGGAACAGACATCATCACTCTTAAAAGACATGGTGGTTGGAAAGCAACGAACGTGGCAGAAAAAATATATATAGGATCGAACTTAGTTGCTAAATGTACAACTTTTCAAAACACTATTAAAAAGAGCTTTTGGCATAGTTGGAAGAAAGGCCCAAATTATGGAAAACGTCAGCTTTGGTCAAATTACACCATGTTGAAAGCGATGATGATGAACATAAGGAATCACAACATACACAAATATTATAAGCTTGTTGCTTTTTTGAAGCGAATGAACGAAGGATATCGGTCGAAAATATCGAGTATTGACTAGGGAACAACTCGACAAATTTCTCGCAGAAGCGCCGGATGAAACATATCTCATGCAGAAGGTTGCCGTAATTTTCACTAGTGTTGGGATCACTCGAGTGAAAAATAACTGATTATTCGGTAATTGCAATAACCGAAATCACTCGGTTATCACTTACTTACTTAACGAATTATTTATTTGTTTTTTTACTGTTTACTAAGTAGGCTTGCCACTTCTTCATATGCGCAAGTAAGAACAATTTTATCTTTTTAAATTCTCAAGTAAGGACATTCTTTGTTTTGTCGAATAGCAGGGAGTTGTGTATATCAATTTACGTCGTGTTTGAACAATTGTTTTAATATATTTTGTCTCTTTGTGTCCCGTTAATTATATTTTAATATGAATTTAATTATTTCCTCCAAGTAAAGATATTTCTAGTAAAAGTAAAGACGGAACGACACAGAGGCTGTAGTAAGAACAGGTGGCAACCCTACTGTTTAATTACAATTTATGTGTTCGAGCTCAAGATTTGTAACAAAAGAAAAACCGAGTAAGCATAGAAATGGGCATCATGCTATTGCAATTTCATGTAATGTATACATAGAGGTTACAATTTTGAAAAAACATTTTTTTGAAAATTAGATTTGACCTCACAAAACTAATTTTAGATTCGTGTTCAGCACCCTCGGGGGCAGCAAATAGGGGGGTAGAATTTTTTTTATTAAGATTAGTGAGGTTTCCGGTAATGTAAACAATTACCAATAATATGAATTAACAAATTTTTTGTATACCTAACTCTAACTGTATTGTGTAATGCAACACAATAGATTATATAAGATTTACATAGTTTTATTTTAAATTCAACCCATAAAAAAGTATATATTAAAAAAAACATTTATGTATATATTTATAGCAAAAATAGTAATACTTATGTCAGCTGCTTCAATTCAAGTGACCATCACTCTAATTATCAATCGGTTTTTGAAACCACTTAAATCCTCAGTATTCAGTTATTGAAATAACTCGGTTTTTCCCAACACTAATTTTCACTGTACTTGGAGCCTTTATCACGAAGGATTGTGCAATTCAATAATATCTAAGTTTACTAATTGCGCATATACCAGACACAAAAACTAGTGCATCGGACTTTCATTATTATTCATACATTATATTTGCATTATTATAAAAAGTACATAGCCCTTCGTCTAGCGAGCACAAATCATTTAAGAATTTTCAACAATAATCAATACACCTTTTATATATATAAGACTGTTTTTTTTTTATTTTTTTTTTTCGGCATTAAAAGACTGAGGGAGGTTTTTTGTGAGAATCGACCTAGTCCTCAGCCCCTATTTGTTTGTACTTACAGGTATGTTTCCTTATGTCTGCCTGGCTACTATGCCCCTATTCTGCGCAGAGACCTGGCCCAGACGGATCCAGAGCCTTTTCACGAACTCTATTACGGCCCCGTCGCCTTCTCCGAGCTGTATTTATCCCGAAGACAAAACAAACCTGCACAAAGGCCAGTCTTTGCAAAATAACGTGAAATGGAAGCACAGATTTGTTACGGCCCTCCTAATTTGCCACTGCGGATTGCAGATGTTCCTGCCTTACTCCCATTTTATTACAAAGGTGAGCGGAAGAAATCAAAAGATCCAAAATATCATAAGGGCCTGGACTGTCGATGCACAACAAATAATAAGTTCAGAACTGCCTTCAGGTGAAAGTGAATGTTGCACAATATTTCTAAAATAAGCGTTCTGCGTCTAATGACGTAATATTCACAAACACAAACTTGTTAATGTTATTCGCTTATTACGGAGACCATCACCAACTAACTAGTTTAAGGTATCCATGAATTTTTCACGCAGCATGAATTACTGCACACGCACTGAGGAGAAGCGACGTGGAGCGAAGAGAAGCGTCATTTTGATCCCGTATCCACACTCTAGCATGAAGCAGCCCAAGATGAGAAAATACCATGTAGCTTTTATATACCTACTTCAAGGTTAAATGCCTTCCGTCGCTTTGTCCCAGTGCGTGTGCACAGAATCAAAATGACACTTTCTTTGGCCTCGGATCTCTTCTCCTCCGTCACCCACTGAGGAGTACATTTAATTGCTATTTGTATATTTCGGTACGAACATACTACGATATCAATAACTTGACAGAAACTACAACCTACAAAACTGAAGTTTTTTCAATGTCAGTTAATGTGTGTAAAATTACAGTTAAATGAGCTAAGTAATTCACCTGAAGTCAAAAAAAAAAACTATTAAAACACAATTTTGGCGATTATTAACCAAATCAGGTCTATTAACATAAATTGTCTTTATTGTCTAAATTTATTCTTCAATTTCTAAACCGCTTGAGACCAGCTTACCAGTGGCGGAGATGTGGGTATCATCAATCATTATTTGCCAAAAAATATGTATCACCTTGTATAATATTACAAATAAAATAGATCATCATATACGCCATTGTATTATCTTCACTTTTCGTTTCTTTACACTTTTTTATATTTTAAGCCGATTAATAACGAAATTGATTTATTTATTTAGAATAATAAAATAATTCATTATATCAATGGAATTAGTTTACGATGATTTATTATAACAAATGTTGAGAATACCCACCTTCAGCCAAAATAAATTAATGTTGTTTTTAATCGGTTTAGGATGCAAAAAAATGTAAAGAAACAAAAAGTGAAGATAATACAATGGTGCATGGCCTATTTTATTTCTAACAGGGTGATATTTTTTTTTAGCAAATAATTATCGATGATACCCACTACTGGTAAGTTTCTAAAGCTGAAAATTTTTCATGTTTCATACCTACTGCCATACTAAATACGCTCACCGATTTTGACTCAAGTGGTTTAGAAATCAAAGATTAAAAACTGATTTTTTTTTAAATTTCTCACACGCTGTAGCTGGACGCCGCATTTATATAATACAATTATTTTTGGCTGGCCATAGAATACGCCCCTGAACTTTTTGACCTACTTAAGGAACACCATATATATATATATATGGATATAAAGCTGTTTACAGGCCTTTTAGGCCCAGAGCTGTGTTATTCTCCTCCATTCCATTCTGTCATTCGCCTTCCTTTTCCAATCCGTTACATTTTTCTCCCTTAGATCTATTGCCACCGCCTCTCTCCATCGCTTCCTCGGTCTACCTCTTTTTTTTCTTGTAGTTAGGCTTACTCCCTACTATTTTCTTAACTGCCCTTTCATCTTCCATACGTTCTAGATGCCCTAGCCACTGCACTCTTCTGGCTTTTACAAATTCGTCTATTGTTGGTGCCTGGTACATTGCGTATATTTCCTCATTATTTCTCCTTACATAGCCTTCCTCCGTCTTTTTACCCCCTAGAATCCTCCTTAAGATCTTCCTTTCCCACCTTAAAAGGTTTTCTCTTGACTTCTTATTGAGAACCCAGGTTTCACTAGCATACAGCGCTGTCGGTCTCAAAATTGTTTTATACATTCTAAATTTTTTTACTCTGGACAAATTTTTTGATTTCAATAAGTGGTTGACTGCTGCCGAACTTCTGTTTGCGTTTATTATTCTCCTATTTATTTCTTGTTCCTCATCACAGTTAGGTGTTATTAGCGCCCCCAAATACACATATTCTTGAACTTCCTCAAACTCCATCTCTCCATGCTCTGTTCTCAATTTAAAATTGGAATCCTTTTTTGTTCTCCTATTCTCAAAAGCTTACTTTTCTCTTGATTTATCTGCAATCCCACTTTACGTGCTTCCTCCACAAGTTTTCTCGTTACTTCTTCTAATTCCCTACTATTTCTAGCAATAATGGCCACGTCATCTGCATAACTTACAATTTTATGACTTTTAAACAATATCTGTCCTTCTCTGTTCAACACCATATATATTATAATAAAAAACTGCTTGTAGTAATTTACCTTACCAATTGGTTATAAAGGGTCCAAATATTTCGGACATGCTTTGCTAAATGCTTGCATATAGTTTCCTAATTTCACAATAACTATTTTTGTGCTTACTATCGATTTGTTCAAATCTTGACAGCTACCCTAATAGCACAAGGACGTCCTATGAACATCCAAATGATGTCCAATGTCGGAAGTCCGAACATCCAGTGGACGTCCGTTTTTTGTTCGATGGACGTCCATTGGAAGTCCCACGGACGCAAAAATATCACAACTTCGTCCAACTCAGGTACATCCACTACTGTACCACTTTCGGACCCACAGATGTCCGCCTCTGTACAAAATTTGTGCTACCCATGGGTGACCTGTTTTGGACATTTAATGGAGGTCTCCATTGGAATTATAGAAATACTTTTTGATAATATGCATTTATTGTTTTTCTAATTATTGCATGAATAACAAATACATAAATAATTAAGAGATATAAATAAAACAACTATATAACACGTAACAAGTAACAAGAACAAAACCATATAATTACATTGCTCAACTTAACCTAGAATAGCTAGACGAGGAAACTCAACAACTAGAGTGAAAATGAAAACTTCTTTATCTAAAAACGAAAACGACTGTTGACGGTTGTTAGTACATAATTATATTGTGACATAATTGTCTTCATAAAGATGTTATGAATTTAGCCTAGCCAACAAATAATTCAATTATTTATAAATAGACAGTATAATAAATTAAAAGTAGAAAATTTACTTACTTACAAAATGTGATTTATATTGCTTCGGAATCCTATTTTATTCTTCTATAGGGTTTACTCGTCGACGTTTATCACTTTATCAGCGTCACCAAAGATAACAGAACAGTTTGTATAAACTTTAGAGGTTAGCGTTACATCTGGGTCCCATTTTTTTTCAATACACATGCGCTGCACGAATTTTAGCGGCAAATTCAAATTATAACAGAACATATACAATACTGGATATCGATCGGATGTCCACATATGTACTATCAAATTATGTCCCATAAAGGATATCCATCGGATATCCAATATATGTACCATCAAAATATGTCCCATAATGGACATCCATTGGATGTCCAATGTATCTTCTATCAAAATATGTCCAAGAATGGACCTACATCAAATGTCCATTTATGGTCCATGGACGTCTGTACATTAAATGAACGTCTACTGGACGTCGTGTGCTATTAGGGTAGTTACTTCTATTTCTGGCATAAGGTCAGATTTATTGAAAACATCTAATATGTAAAAAAATAAAACAATATTTTTCAGCGATGCATCTGTTTTTATCATATATCCAATATGTATCATTTTCGGAAAAGTCTTTAAATATGACAACACTAATGTTGCGCCATGTAGTTGTTAGTGGCTATTCAGGAATATACAGTTCCAAAATTCTCAAAAATGTTCTTTATCTAGTAGCACACTGAAGAATTCTACACTTCACATAACATAATTAATTCATAAAGATATACCTGTTATGAAAACTAGTTTGCGATTTTGTTAAACATGTTTACAATTGTATGAATTACATCTGGACTGAGGAATTACTATTGTGTACAGTAATTCTTTTGGCATGGGAATTAGTGTGCACTTTATCAAGTTTGTTGTATTGGAACGGTCCAACCATCATACAGCTATGAATAGCACAGAAAGTTACTGTTTGCTTTGCTTTGCCTTTAATGGCTTTGCGACAATTGAGTCCCAACTGTACTGTCTATAGGGTTACAATAATTGGACCAAGGGCCTTTACGGCTACTCCTGGGACATGATGGTTCATTCTTGGGACACCACCTTAGTGGTGGTAAAAGTCGTGGACAACGATTCGGGCAAGGAATATTTCGTGGACGCAGGAGCTTGGACCCAAAACGACAGATGGAATAAGCACGCAGACATGTGCGTCCAGTACGCCAGGTGTCTGAAGAGGAACCTATTAGAAGACTGGAAAAGTAAGTGAAATAAAACATTATGTTCGCACGCATCTCATTATATGTAAAAACGAAAATATAAACTCAATCATAAACAGCGAACCAAGTTCGCAGCAGTGTTGCCACTAATTTCAAATGCAAAGTAAACGCAGAGATGGCAGCCTCAAATTCCAATTAAATCATTCAATTAGAGGAACAAAAATTTCCCACCAACAACACAAATATTTGCATATCAAAGGCCTCGAAATTAGATTTGTATTTAATTTACGTAAAAACCAAAACGGTTGGAAGATACCCGAAACGTGAATAAATCCAGTTTCAGTCTTTCATCTCCGGCTGGAAAAATTATGAATATTGTATAATTTAATGTAAATATATACTCACTTTCATTTTAAAGCAGCATTTCTTGAGAAGTATAAATGATAGAATAATAAAAGTTTCGTTTATTTGATGTACGTTTGCTACAGAAACAGCCCATGCGCAAAATTCGTTTCTTAACAGAAAGAAAACGTAATTGTGAGTTGTTAATAGCATTCTTGCATCGAGGAGGGCGGTCGCAGTACTATGCTTTTTTATTCTACTGTTTAACGTTTGCCAAGCGTTAAGATTTAAAACAATTTACTACGCCCTATATAATAATAAATATGATCGAAACTCACATTGACGTGCATGTTGAAATCACAGTTTTGAGAGATCAGCAATTTCATGCACTTGACTGTCGACACTTCGAACAAAATTTAGGCGTCTTCGATGACCTCAAAATGCTCGTGCAACCATCGCATCCTAGAGAAATTGAGAATTGGCCATCAGGACTGAAATAAGAATTACTTATTTGTGCAGAAAAGCGTATTCAACATGATAAAAATTTACGTTATATATAAAATATCTATACACATTCTGCAACAATTAATTAAAGTTACTGATAAATTTTTGTAATGTTGCCACACTAGGCAAACACAATTTTGTAGCTAATTAATCTAATATATAAAATTGTCGTGTCACAGTTTTAGACGCCATACTCCTCGGAAACGGCTTGACCGATTTTTATGAAATTTTATATGTATATTCGGTAGGTCTGAGAATCGGTCGTAATCTATTTTTCATACCCCTAAATGATAGGGGTGGTGCACCCCAAACAATTTTTTTTATTTTTTGGACAAAATTTTTTATTTTTTTATGATGTGCCATTAAAAAATACATACAACTCTTAATTTTCATCCTTCTATCACAAGCCCCTATTTTTTAATAACCATTGTAGTAATTTAATCATTTTTAACACTGGTCGATAACTGATCGATTATCACTAGATCAGTTATCCCCGCCAGGCATCTACCGGTGTCACTTCTCACCCAGTAAACAGCACGGAGTAGGGATGAGAACGAAGCCGGTCTCCTATCTCTCTCACAATAAGCCTTCTCTCACTCCCTACACAGTTTTCGACCATTATTATTGTGTATGAATCGAGCGTAATAGTGACGTTTACAATTATCATTTTACCTTCTAAGTGTAATTCTCAAGTAAATTTATTATTAATTTGCTGGGCCATAATTATTTATTTCCTATTTTATCAATAATTAATAAAATTATTAATACATAACCTCAAAAGTACGCAACACGTGTCACGAGCTCCCGCCAACAAGACGTAAAGGGGCTAATTTGGGCCGTCAAAGTAAGTAAAATTGCAGGCACGCGAAATAATTAAAAAAATGAATGTTTCGTGTTGTGTTATTCTTATAGGCCGTCATCGTTCACAGTGCTCCATTCCTCTTTTAGTCATATACCACATCTCCACACACTTACAATAAGTTAGTTATTTTTTATTTAACTGCCAAAGTATTCACTAGAAATAATTCATATGGCAAAGTAACGTTTGCCGGGTCACCTAGTTTTTATATAATTTTTGGGCCTCTGAAATACAAACAGCAACATTTTTAAAATCGTATAAAAGTATTTCCTGCCTTTGGGATAGTTAAATCATTCAGTAACCTGAACATTAATAAAATCGGCTAAATCTCTTGATGGACACAACTGATAAATCAATAGTTATATTCGTCTGAATTTGTATTTTCAAGAAACCTGTGTAAACAACTTTCTAGTCCTTTTATCTTTTGTTTCAAATAACAGTTTTCGTTTTACAACTTTTGTATGAATGCCTGACATTTTTCTTTTACTTGTCTGTGTAATTGATTCTGTTATGTCATGATTTATTTAAATTTTATATATTTTTATTATTTTGTTTGTAAAAATAAATGATATCTCTCGGTACTTTTCGAAAAATAAATAAATAAGTACCTAGCCTTTAGTAAATTTCAGTTTTTATGCATAAGTTTACGGAAGCAAATTGTTGTAAACTTGTACGGTATTAGAACGGCAAATATAGAATTCCGAATATGTTACAACACTATCTTACTCACTAAAGCTTAATATTAACACTACACACTCAAAACACTTGTATAATTTGTTCTATTGAATTCATTTGTTTCATTTTTTGTTAATGGCAATATGATAAAATTATTGTTAGTGTATAACCACAGTTAGAAATGACCTAAACTACACTTCCATGGCAAGTATTTATAGTCATGGTCATGTTCATAAAGAAATGAAATAGGTATAGCAATAGCAGTAAAACATCACCTAGAATTTTTATAGATCACCTATTTATGTTTTTAAGAAATTTAACTTCTATTGCAAGATGTGTTTGAACATTTAATAGCTGCACCGACTCATTCCTCTATTTCGACTCATAATTTTACATGATACTTGCACGTCAGTGTTTGAGACAAATTGACGGGTAGCGGGGGTATCTAAAGCCTGAAATGGATGCGCGACATATTATTCCAACTGAAGTGATTCTGCTGATGTGTCTATGATGTGCTGAAATGTAAATCATTTGAAGCAGTCTATATATGACGCTGCTGATGATATTTCGATGAGTTGCATCCTTATCTATACAATACATAGACTGCCTCATTTTCATTACAATAAAATTTAGAATGTGTTGTAGAGATAGTTAGCTAATATGAATCAATGTTCCTACAATTTATACTAAGCTTAAATACCGTTACAATACAGTAAAAAATCTACAAAAGCTAGTAATAAACAATATATGGGTACATATTGTGGGTGTTCAACTTTAGTCCGCAGAGTAGTTTCACGCAATATTGTTAATATCTTAAAAAACTGAATGAAATGTAGATAATACTAATCAGAAATAAATAATTAATCTTTAAAGTAACATATTTCACTAAAATGTTTGTATTTTAATGAAAGCATCCATTCGCATTCAATTTATCGTTACCGAGATCGTTACAGAAAGTCTGTTACATAGATAGATATCTATCACAGCTTATATAAAGCTAATTCGGATGATCCAGAATTGTAAGCGTGTTCTATTTGAATAAACTTTACTGCACACATTAAAGCATTCTTATTGCGGTTGTCGTCTCTACTCTATTTCAGGACTCGAAATTCAGCAAACTCGAGTGATATTCCTGGTTTCTATATGATTCAGTATCATTGACTAACCTTTCAAATACGGATATAATAGATGTAGATATTATTTTTGAGAGTCTTAACGAACTTTGATATGCATAAACGGTGTTAGAATACAACGCTACGTTATTTAAGTGGTTCGAAAATTCTGTACTGCATTAAACCCACAGTTTGACGTTGTTAACTTTAAATTATCTAAAACGTCTGCACAATGATTATTTGTATATCTAGGCCGTCAAATACTATTTTAACGTCCGAAAGAAAATCTGGTGTGCGAGACCGCCAGACCGAGGACAACAATCTTAAGGACGTGAAAATATTTCGCAGCCGAGGTGTACACAATATTTTTTGTTCAAACGGCATGTATTTATTTACAAACCCCTAATCTTTTATGAAAATTATGAATGTTAAGTATGTTTCATTGCTATGACGTCATGTAAACCGAATTGTCAGATAGCTTTGAAATTTTTATTTTTTTGAATGCGTGTACTGCACATGAGTTAAAAGAAGTGGCAATTTGTACTGTGACCAATTTAATTCCGCAAAAATCGAAATACTGTAGGAGAAGACTTACGTTACAATTCAAGTTGTGATGCGAGAAGGTTTTTATGGAAACATTTTATTGGTACCTACAAGAGATATCCGCTGTGTTAAACTGTTCATCTTTATGAAGTACATATTCAATGCTGAAATTTGTTCCTTTTGTTAAAAGAAAACCAGTTGGTTACATGTTACATTTCGAAAAAGTTCCGAGTATTTACTATACTCGCGACAAGAATTCAGACGACTTACGTCATACGAACCAATGAATAATTTATCATATTTTTATCAAAATATTTAAGAAACTGCAACTGATAGTAATAAAACTATATACTACACTAAAAGTTTGCATTATATATTGCACTAAATTGCAAAAAATGATTGTTTTTAACGCGACCAAATATCGAAAATTACGTTGACAATAAAAACAAATGTGTAACGTCAGCGGTGACATAAGACGTCTGAATTCTTGACGCCAGTATACACACAAGAAATTATTTCCTGGAGAATGCCCTAGATATTGATTATTTAGTGTGGAAGGTAAATTCATTTACTTTAGGATGTAAATATATATGGTATTGATTTTGGGAATTTCTGCCGTTTTACGGAGAGACGAAATTTACAAAATATCTGTGGATGATGAAGTTGTAGACGCTAATTCTAAATGTTCCTGATTTGAAAACGCATGTTGAACGTAATTTCACACTTGTGAACCATGATTATATTTCTCCCTATAAGAAGTATGTAGGCTCTTCGGCCGATTACATCGCAAAACGCAAGTTATTTATAAGATATCAAAAGGGCAATTGTACTTTCCAAGTTGATGGAATTCACAAGATTGGTGAAATTTCAAAGTTGATCGCCAAATACCTTGAACTGAAGAACTTACGGGCTATTGTTTCAGGCGAAATTCTGCAACTTTACTCGCCAATACTGGAGCTGATATAAGTGTTTTGAAAAGCACGGTGGCTGGAGATCTTCTACGGCGGTCAAGGGATATGTAGAGAACTCCATAGAAAACAAACATGATATTTCCAGGCAAATGTTACCGTCAAAACGCAAAAATTCTTATTCATTAATTTCAACGGTCACAAATACTTCCAACTAGCGTATAAGTTTGCAAACTACAAATAATAATATTGAGTTGGGGTTATAAGTTCAAGGAACTAACAATCCTAATTGTACATTTAATGTCAGTTCAAAATAAAATGAATTTCCCCGTTTTTCAAACATTGTGTTTCAATAACAATTGGAACGAATAGAAGGAATGAGTTGTAGAAACATGTTATCAATTGAAACGGTTGAAACGAAACATTGGTTTTTACGGCCGTTACTATTAACAACGGCTGTGAAATTGAATTTTACGGTACGTGAGGTGAGTACTTCACGGATGTTTGAATAAAAAATATGTATCATGAGCGTGGCCTACTTCATTTTCTGTTGTTATAGAAGGCGCAGCGTGTATCACGTATAAAAATTAAAATACATCGTTCTAGTGACATATTTATTAGAAAAATCTTGTCCGAAACAGTTCTCTTTCCGTTTTTTTTTTTCTGTAAAGTTGTAAGTTCATTTATTCAACGAAAATGAAGACACCAGGGGTCGTGTTATTTATTGAATACATCGGAAAGGTTTTTATTATACAACCACAGCACAGTTATCTAGCGTCACAAAATGTATATATCGATATTCACGTAATTATTAAATCGATGTCTGCAAGATCGCCTTAGTAACAAACTGCACAGCTTTCGTCAGGAGGCGGTAATTTAATTTTTATACATTAAATACGCCGCACCCTGTATTATTCTATACAACAAATTAGTATTTATTGCTATGCTACCTACGCTACACACTTTATGCCGAGGTTTTTCGTAATTTTAATAGAACAAAATTTAGCATAAGATGACGATGGCCGTCATCTATTGTTTCCTTGCTGAAATATACCGTTTAATTTGAGATATCTGAGGTTGGAATTTATTCCAATAGATTATGAGTAATGAAATATAATTCATTAATAGGGCCGGTGCTTTATGTCGCGAATATGTGTACAGTCCAATCATCTGATTTGTTGACCAACTCTTCAGCTCTGCCAACTATAAAACAGAAACCTTTTTCAGACGATCCAGAGAATTCCCTAGAAGTGAAAGAAATATCCAACTACATTACTTCCGACAACATCTCCGTATACGTAGATGTGTGGTGTTCTTTGAACAAGCGTTTCCAACAGCGTATGTACGATCCCAACTACGACCTGTTAAGAGCTAACTGGTCGCCTTTTGAATCCGTGGAGTGGCTGATGCCCGTCTTGATGGAGTACAGTGGCTTCAGGACTACTATGAACGACATAAGCCGGGAGGTGTACTCATGGTCCAATAACAGCGACGTACTGTTCATCGCCGATTTTCCAGGTAATGCGAACCCAACAAAAAATGACCTTATGTTCCCTCTTTTACTATTTCAGGTATGTATTTGGAAAACTTCATCAACAACGACCTGCAAAACGTGACGTTAACAGTGCTGGAAGGACGGGTAGTATTTGAAATGGAGGATCAAGAGACGTTGCAATCAATAGGAGTGACGATGAAGAAAGGGGAAAGCGTTCCAGTGGAAGTTGGGATTTTCCACAAAGTTCATACTATCGGCGAATCGCCCTCCTGCTACATGTACACCTTCATCAGGGAGGAGGTGGCAGATGATGAAATAGCCCAGAAGAGGTATACAATGTATTCACCGTTTCCTCTCGTCGAAGATATTCAGGATAGGATGGAATCATTCACGAGGATGTGGCGGCACATCGGCAGCTCTTTCTTGTACGTGCTGTTGGGCAGACCTTATCAGCTAAGAAGCAGAAAGTAAAAGGTAACTACCCACTATTAGGTGTGTTTATTACTGGTTTTATTTTAAATGAAAGGGTTGAGATTAAATACGACTCGGAGAAGAGTTTTCTTTTTTATTAAAAAATAATATATACATAAAAATAAATTTGGAAATAACAGTATTTACAAGAGTATTTCAAACTAAAAGGGCTTTCTGCATAAAATTTGGCGACAACCTTCCTTTCTGTTGCATCGTTTAAAATTATTGTCAATTTGTACAACGCATCAAATCAAATTGTATGCAGAAAGCTACATTAGATAACAAAGTAAAAAATAAATAACTTAATTCTTTTCGGAAATTGTTCCTAACACAGTTGTCATAGGTTTTTCAAATTGAGACATCTTACTATCTGAGTTAATATTAGCTAACGGATTCACAGTTATATTAGGTCCTTGGGGAGTTCTAGCTGGCCCCTCCAGGAAAAAGGTTTCCATAGAACCTTTGCCCTTCACTTCTATCGATCCCCTGCACGTAGTGGGATAACCTTTGGCTTGGAGAATTTGGTTAACTTCGTTAGTTATCTGAAAAGAATAAGATACGTAACTTTTACCATAAAATATAGATAATATTATTATTTATATTATTATTAGTTAACTTATGTAGTTACAGAACCGCTGTAATTAGTCCTATCAATAATGAAAACATTGTTTGTTGAATACTACTACTACTTCTACTATTACTCTACTACTGCCCTACTATTAACTAACTACTAACAGTAGTACTCTGCTCCTACTATTCTTACTTCTACTTCTCCTGCTCCTCTACACGCCCCAACTCTTCACTACCATCACCTACTATGTTTTAGTCTCTCCTACTCTGCCCTACTCTCCCATACTCTGCCCTACTCTACATGACTCTCCCCTACACTCTTTACTCTCCCCTACTCTCTTTACTCTGCCCTAATCTGACCCACTCTTCTCGACTCTGCCCTTCTCTCCCCAACCCTGCTCTACTCTCCCCGACCCTGCTCTACTTTCTCCTACTCCGCCACTCTCCCTGACCTCTGCTCTACTGTTCCCTACTCTGCCCTATTCTCCCCGACTCTACTCTGCCCTTCTCTGTCCTATTTTCCACGACTGCCCTACTCTCCCATATTCTGCCCTACTCTGCACGACTCGCCTCTACACTCTTTACTCTGCCCTACTCTGACCCACTCTCTCCGACTCTGCCCTACTCTCCCCGACCCTGCTCTACTTTCTCCTACTCCGTCCCTCTTCCTGACCTCTGCTCTACTCTTCCCTACTCTGCCCTATTTTCTCCGACTCTACTCTACCCTCCTCTGTCCTATTTTCCACGACTCTGCCCTACTCTTCCCGACTCTCCTCTACTCTACTCTAATCTGCGCTACTCTCCCCAACTTTACTCTGTCCTACTCTGCCCCATTCTCCCCGACTCTACGCTACTGTTCCCTACTCTGGTTGACTCTCCCCTACTCTGCCTTACTCTGTCCTAGTCTCCCCTACTCTGTCCTATTCTACCCTACTCTACACGACTCTGCCCTACTCTTCGCGACTCTGCCCTACTCTACACTACTCTGCCTTACTCTCCTCTAGTCTCCCCTACTCTGTCCTATTCTACCCTACTCTACACGACTCTGCTCCCCTACTCTTCGCGACTCTGCCCTACTCTACACTACTCTCCCCTACTCTGTCATATTCTACCCTACTCTACCTAGTCTCCCCTGCTCTGTCCTATTCTACCCTACTCTACACGACTGCCCTACTCTTCGCGACTCTGACCTACTCTACACTACTCTCCTCTACTCTGCTCTAGTCTCCCCTACTCTGCCCCACTACCCTACCCTCTCCAACTTTACTCTGCCCTACTCTCCTCAACTTTACCCTACTCTCTCCGACTCTCCCCTACTCCAATTTTTCTGTGCCCTATTCTCCCCGACTAAGCTTGACTCTACTCTACTCTGCCTTACTCTGTCCTAGTCTGCCCTACTCTGTCCTATTCTACCCTACTCTACACGAGTCTGCCCTACTCTACTCTATTCTACTCTCCTCAACTCTGCCCCACTCTCCTCAACTATACTCTACCCTAGTCTCCCCAGCTCTGCCCCACTCTACCATTCTGCCCTATTCTCCCCGACTCTGCTTGACTCTCCCCTACTCTCCAATTTTACTCTGCCCTATTCTCTCCGATTATGCTCGACTCTCCCCTATACCCTACTCTACACGACTCTGTCCTACTCTTCGCGACTGCCCTACTCTACTCTTCCCTGCCCTAGTCTCCCCTACTCTCCCCAACTCTGCCCCACTCTACCGTACCCTCCCCAACTTTACTCTGCCCTACTCTCTTCAACTTTACCCTACTCTCCCCGACTCTGCCCTACTCTCCTCGACTCTGCTTGACTCTCTCCTACTCTCCCCTACTCTGTCCTATTCTACCCTACTCTACACGACTCTGCCCTACTCTACTCTACTCTGCCCCACTGTACCCAAATTTACTCTGCCCTAGTCTCCCCTACTCTCCCCAACTCTGCCCACTCTACCCTACTCTCCCCAACTTTACTCTGCCCTACTCTTTCCCCGACTCTGCCCTACTCTCCTCAACTTTACCCTACTCTCCCCGACTCACCCTCTCCTAACCTCCAATTTTGCCCAATTCTCCCCTACTATGCCTTACTCTGTCCTAGTCTCCCCTACTCTATTCTATTCTACCTTATTCTGCCCTACTCTTCGCAACTCTGCCCTACTCTACTCTCCTCTAATCTGCCCCGCTCTCCCCAACTTTACTCTTCCCTACTCTCCTCAACTTTACCCTACTCTCCCCGATTCTGATTGATTCACCTTCCCCTACTCTCCAATTTTACTCTGCCCTATTCTCCCCGACTATGCTTGACTCTCCCCTACTCTGCCTTACTCTGTCCCCTACTGTGTCCTATTCTACCCTACTCTACACGACCCTGCTCTACTCTTCGCGACTCTGCCCTACTCTACTCTACTCTGCCCCACTCTCTCCAACTTTACTCTGCCCTAGTCTCCCCTACCCACCCCGACTCTGCTTGACTTTCCCCTGCTCTATCCTAGTCTCCCCAATTTTACTTTGTCCTACTATCCCCAATTTTACTCTGCTCTATTCTCCCCGACTCTACCTCACTCTACCCTACCCTCCCTAACTTTACTCTGCCCACTCTGCTTGACTCTTCTCTACTCTGTCCTAGTCTCCTCTACTCTGCCCCACTCTCCCCAATTTACAGTGCCCTACTCTGTCCTATTCTCCCCAACTCAGCCCTACTCTGCCATATTCTCCCCGACTCTGCCCTACTCTCCTCTACTTTACCCTACTCTCCCCGACTCTGCTTGAGCCTCCCTCTACTTTGTCTTAGTGTCCCCTGCTCCTCCCAACTTTACACTGCCCTCTCCTCCCCGACTGCCCTACTCTCCTCGACTCTGCTTGACTCTCCCCTACTCTGTCCTAGTCTCCCCAATTTTGCTCTGCCCTATTCTCCCCGACTTTGCCTCACTCTACCCTACCCTCCCCGACTTTACTCTGCCCTACTCTCCCCTACCCTCCCCAACTTTTCTCTGCCCTACTCTTCCCGACTTTGCCCTACTCTCCTCAACTTTACCCTACTCTCCCCGACTTTGCTTGACTCCCCCTACTCTGTCCTAGTCTCCCTTACTCTGTCCCCGACTCTGCCCTACTCTCCTCAACTTTACCCTACTTTCCCCGACTCTGCCTTACTCTCCACGACATTGCCCACTCCGCATGACTCTGCCCTACTCTCCTCAACTTTACCCTACTCTCCCCGACTCTGCCCTACTCTGTTCTAGTCTCCACTACTCTGCCCTATTCTCCCCGACTCTGCCTTACTCTCCCCGACTTTGCCCACTCTGCATGACTCTCCCCTACTCTGTCCTATTCTCCCCGACTCAGCCCTACTCTCCACAACTTTACCCTACTCTGCCCTATTCTCCCCTACTCTGCCCCACTATACACTACCCTCCCCAATTTTACTCTGCCCTATTCTCCCCGACTCTGCCTCACTCTACCCTACCCTCCCCAACTTTACTCAGCCCTACTCTCCCCAACTTTCCTCTGCCCTACTTTCCCCTACCCCTCCAACTTTACTCTGCGCTACTCGCCCCTACCCTTCCCAACTTTACCCTACTCTCCCCGACTCTGCCCTACTCTGTTCTAGTCTCCACTACTCTGCCCTATTCTCCCCGACTCCGCCTTACTCTCCCCGACTTAGCCCACTGCATGACTCTCCCCTACTCTGTCCTATTCTCCCCGACTCTGCCTCACTCTTTGTACCCTCCCCAACTTTACTCTTCCCTACTCTCCCCGACTCTGCCCTACTCTCCTCTACTTTACCCTACTCTCCCCGACTCTGCTTTACTCTCCCCTATTTTGTCCTAGTCTCCCCTACTCTTCCCAACTTTACTCTGCCCTATTCTCCCCGACTCTGCTTGACTCTTCCCTACTCTGTCCCCGACTCTGCCCTACTCTCCTCAACTTTACCCTACTCTCCCCTAATCTGTCCTATTCTACCCTACTCGGCCCATCTCTCCCCTACTCTGCCCCACTCTTCCCAACTTACTCTGCCCTAGTCTCCCCGAAGCTGCCCTACTGATCCTACTACCTAGGAGTAGCAGTAGTGCTACTACTTCTATGGTCGGTTTGTTGGTTTGCCTGTCGGTCGGTCGATCTTAACAGTCTGTGTGCCTTAGCCGTCTGTCTGTCGGTCTGACCGGTTAAATTAGCCGTCTGTCATAACAGTCTGTTGGTTTGTCTTAGTATTCCGCCGGTTGTTCTGCTGTTGGTCGGTCCGTGTGACTTTGCAGTCTGTCTGTTGATTTGCCGGACGGTCGTTGTTTACGTCAGTCTGTTTGTCTATCTTAGTCGTGTGTTTGGATATCTCTGTCTTAGTAGTCGTCTGTCTTAGCCTTTCTGTTGGTTTGTCTATTTCAGCCGCGTGTTTGGACACATCTGTCTTAGTAATCGGCTGTTTTAGCAGTTTGTCTGTAGATCTGTCGGACGGTCGGTCTTAACAGTCACTGTCTGTTTGTCTTAGCAGTCTGTCGGTCCGTGTATCCTCTTGTTTGTTGGTCTGTCGGTCGGTCGGTCTTAATAGTGAGTATGTTTGAGCAGTGTGTCAGCACGTCTGTCTATCGGTCTGTCTTAGCCGGCTGTCTGTTTTAGCAGTATTTAGTAGATAGTAGATCTGTCTGTTGCTCTGCCGGTCGGTATGTTTGTCATTACAGTCTGTCAATCTGTCTGTTGGTCTGTCGTCTGTCGTTCGCCTGTTTGTCGGTCCGTCTATCTGTCTATCTTAGCCGTTTGTCTGTCTCAGCAGTATTTCTGTCAATCTGTCTTAGCAGTCTGCCTGTTTGTTGGTCTGCCGGAGAGGTGTCATTCAGTTATTTTTGTTGTTACTTATTATTTCATTTGTTGCAATTGTTACCTGCTGTAGCAAATGTTAATTTAGTAACGATTGTAACAGTAATAGTATCACGAAAACCATGATATTTATTATGAATTTTGAAGTTGTTATTTAGTGGAAAATAAAATACCAAATAAATGGCTAATTAACTGCAGTTTTTTTTAATAACCTTTACCTGGAAAAATATTTATTGCAATAAATGTTCCGTGTTCTTAAGTCGACGAGATAAGACTACAGCGAAATTGATTTCTGAAGCTTTGTCCCCTTGTACGAGATTAAAAATTCATGCTCTAATAAATTACGTTTTACAGGACGAACATAAAGCAAAACGTAAAGTAAAATGTGTATTTTCTGATATAATCTATACATACATTCAAAAAACTGGCAGTAAAAAATATCAAAGCAATTCCACTTTGTTAAAGACATACAGGAGATCTCTACTTTTTGGCATGTAATGTGAAGGGTTTGAATGTTAGGAAACATCGAATAAAAATATTACTAACCTGGATTTTATCACAAACGCCTGTGCTATCCATCCTGCTGGCCACGTTGACGGCATTCCCCCAGATGTCGTACTGCGGCTTCCTGGCCCCTATGACGCCTGCTACTACAGGGCCCACATTAATCCCGATTCGGATTCTGAAGTGATTGAACGAATGTTCGTTCACTTCCTCGAGCAACTCTTTCAGCCTCAGGGCGTAGTCTGCCATTGCCGTCACGTGCTTGTAGCCCTGCATGTCGCACGTGTTTTGGGTTAATCCTGGAATACGAGTTTACATTGATCTAGGGGCGACATGTTTGTTCTTACGTGGGTTTTATCCAATTCTCCAGTGGCGTAGACAATAAAAATAAATATACCGCTTTGATAATAACATATTGCAATGGCTACATGATATACCTATCATCTAAACCTCGTTTGCCATTGGCCGTTTTCAAGTCCATAAATAATTAACAGTGCCGCTATGTCCGCTGCTAATTATGGAAATTGTTTTATTAATCCATAGCACGGCAATTCACGCTAAACAAACAGTGGACGCTAATTTGGAATGCCGTCCGTGATTCATATTTAAGCTTCAATTAATATTTTATGCTTGAGTAAAAACCAATTCACTTTACTGACTACAGAAAATTTAATTGTGCTTGTACAAACAAACAAATATTAACACCAGGATTAAATGTACACAATTTTGAAATTAGTTTAATATTTATATATATTTCCAGTCGTTAATGATGTTCCGTAATCGACGAAAATAAAGTGTTAGAGGTTTGACTGTCATTATTTCAGCGTAAATATATCAAGCACAACAACGTTGTATCTACAGGGTGTTCCGCATCGGAATTTCGAATCCTTGGATCCCTTTCGACAATGTCTAAAATTTGTTCGTCAGTATTTCCATGGATCTGTCGCTCTGTCCCGTTTACTAAACATTCTAATAATAAAATTTAAAAGCGAATAATGAAGTAGTCATACAAAACACTGGTCCGACAAGCTACAAGCACCATTCGCAAACGCAAAATGAAATGTCCTGAATATCCAACGCAGCGGTCAGTATACAAGCGCTATTTAAACGCATTAAGCTAAGCGCATACAATTAACGCCAAGCGCATACTATTAACACGGAACGGATTTTATATGATGTGATATCCTACAGTAATTATTCTAATGGGATTGTTGCCTAATAAAATCCGTTCCGTAGGTTAATGGTATGCGCTTAGTTTTTAGATTTTATTTGGCAACATGCCATTAGAGTAATTACTATACGGTATCACATATTACCCGCATCTAACAAACCGTATTGAAGAAATTGCATGATTTTTCCAAATACGTGCAGAAGAAGGAATGTATTATTTTTATCGAAGTGGCCTTTGTCCTGGACAATTTCGTGGAAAAATAGGCCTAAAATCGGTATTTAAAATTATAGTCTGACCACGCCCTCACAAAACGGTTGCCACCACTGCGTAGACTTGCGACATCTAATCTAAATATAGCAGTGTGCTTTAGTTCATATTTGTATACCATTTCCATGCTTTCGGACAACGCAGTATATATGTGTGTTTAATAGAGTTAATTTGGCATTTATGATATTATTACTTGTATCCACGGAAACAAACCGCGCTGATAGGCGTGTAACGTCACACCAATTATATCGCTTTTTCGGCCACCTGGTTTTGTTTACGTTCTACGGCAATTTATTAATGTTAATATTTTAATTATTATGTGATAATTGCCGTTGGACACATAGTTCAATATATTTGAAAGATTACCCTGTAATATATTTCAAACTAATATAAAATTCATGCAACTTCGCCAAATATGTTGCCAAATAAAATCCGTTCCGTTCGTTTTGTGTGATGTTATACCAGACTTCCAGAATTGTAGAGAGTGACTAATCGCTAGCTTGGAGACAAGCGCGACGGGCGAAGCGTACGAGGAGCAACATTTCATAGGCGTACTAAATTTGAAGATATAAAAAATATACAAAAATGACAAAAATAATTGCATTACATAACATTCATTATTTTTAGCGTAGAAACAGTGATATAACAGTTTTTACCAATTTCGAAGCGTTAGATAATAAAATAATAAGAATTATTTCAAAATTTCAAGTTTTTATCTTGTATTATCAATTACCCAAAGGTCGAAAATAATAGAGAGTGACTAATTCACACCACAGAGATGAGTACAGAAGGTACGGGTGGTATGACTATCTAAGCGTGCCACTTGAGAAGAGTTAAAGCACACAACTTTATCAAAAATAAGTTGACGTCGGCTGAACCTAGCACATTAACAATTTACTTTAAATGTGCCCCTGTCCTTATGGATGACGATTGCCCACTACCACCCACTTACACCTGATGCGCACTCTGCATATATCACACTTAAGCCTTGTCCTCATGGACGCGAAATTCACAGATTGTTGCACGAATTTCCGTTTTAATTATTTATGGCGGGAAAATCACAACTTTTGACAATTGCAATTTGCGAAACTGTCAAACACTACAAATATTGCCTCTTTCATTATTATGTGGTGTTAATAAATTTGTTTTGAACTTCTGATAATCTACCATGGCAGTTTCATGATGAAAATGATAGAAAATGTTATAGGTAGTTGACAAAATTTGTTACAAATAGAGATTTTTCCACCGTTAAATAAATCGCGCAAATATTTGCGAATTTCGCATTCAAAAGGACAAAAGGCTTTAGAATACATACACACTGTTTACTATTGGTTACTAGCACTGTCACTATAACGGTCACACATTAACACTTATTATATCATATCGTACCGCTTTCCCTATGACCTTCATACGCCCATGTTTCGTCAAAATTTAATATATTCTTCGATCCAGATTCTTATTTTTTAATATTTATTTTAAATAGTTTCTTCGCCATATCACTATTTCGTCCTTTCTATCAGTATACTCCTTTCGATTTCATTTATACGGACTAAGTTTCATCTTGTAAGATATAGCAACATAATTTTTTTTGGAAAACTCATTTTAAAAATACAATCTTCCGTCCGCGAGTTTCCATCACTTTCCGTTTCACAGTTGTACTTCTTTACCACTTTTTTATTTGCACACATATACTATTCACGTTCAATTTTGTTAATGAAATACATATTTCAACATCACTTACACTCATATTTTGACCTCGCGCACTAAACTCTTCATACATGTCATCATCCGATATTCCTCATTTCGATCAAATCACTAATAAAATTAATTACATTCATAATTAAATTAACGAAAAGATATACTCGAAATTTTGCCCGCCCGAACGATATACCCGCCCATGATAGCGCCGGAAATAAAACAGTTGGATCCGACAATTCGTCGCAGCCAATGAAATGCCAGCAGCGAATGCGTACTAATTGCAGCGCATGCGTAGCAGAAGCTGTGCAATCGGGTATACTCTCAGAGATATGCGGCACACGATTTTGTAGGCAAAATATAAGGGCTGCATATATATTTCTTTGTGTTGACTGCTATAAATTGTGAGCAGGTTTATAACATTAGTCACTCTCTACAATTTAGGAAGTCTGGTATAATAGTATGCGCTAAGCTTTATAGTCATATTATGCTTGCTACAAATTCGTGATGCACGATTTGTATGGAATTCGCGTATAGTGCGTAGGGTTTTTAAAAATAGATTTTTAACGAATAAAACCCTACATACTATTCACGAATTCCTCACAAATCACGCATTACGAATCGCGAATTCACGCATAGTATGTGGCAAGCTTTACGCGGCATCAAATTTTATTGAGAAAAAAATATTCTACTAAAAGTATGAATTCATAGAAATAATGACCATTGTATTTTATAGTATTTTATGCATGTTTCCTAAATTAACTGAATTTTATATGTCAAACCTGTAACATTCTGTTTAAAGAAAGTACATAGTATTTAAATTAATAAGACAAATCAAATTTCAGATTTGTTTCGCGACTGTTCCGATGCCAACAGAGGGCGCTACATTTACGTAAGTGTCCAGTTCTTACCTGAGGCAGCCATGTACGTAGCCCCAGTGGACTTGATCTTCTCGATGTAGCGGAACTGTTCCTCGGACAGCAACTCGTCGAAGTCAGCGATGATTTCGTTGAGCAGCCGCAGGCACTCCACCCCTTCGTTGTTAGCCTCCAGCTCCACGTAGAACTCTGAGAAGTTGGGAATGGATGCGAACATGATGCATACAAAGTCGCATTGCTCGTGGTAGAGCTCCTAAAAAAATATTAAATTTATGTTGTGCCATTCGGATTAGTCGATGCTATAACATTATACAATAAATATATTTTCCAATAAAACTGTTTAAAGTAACTTTCAATTGGTTTTAATGTCCCAGGAAACCCAACTTTGATTAGTTACGTTCGCATAAGCTGTATAATTACTCTGTTAAACCAAGTTATTAGTCCCTAGGGATTAACGGTACAGTACATCGAACACAAACTAGACCGACACGCTTCCAAATTGTAGTAAACTTTCCGCTGCGCTTATTTGAAATTCAGTGGGGGTTTGTTCATTAATGCAGCGCGCAAATGGCAGGTTTCCCTGCAGATTTCCGATCTCTTATTGAAAGAAAATGTGAGGCTACTTTTAATATAATTCGCAACGTCAATTAAATTTCATGGAACACTTTTTAATATAAAAACTGAAGAAATGCTAGATGCGGAAATTGAATTAATGTGAATATACTCACGTCATTATTTTTGGGGCTGTTCAAAAAATGTTCCGCCACGTGGACGGGGAGTATGTTGGCCAGCAATTTTCTGTTGTAGGCCTCCAGATGTTCCATGTCTTCTTTCTCCTCTGAAAAAAAATCGAGGCATAATTTTTAGCGGATATTACGCAATTCACACTTCTTATATAATATACGGTCCATACGTAATGATCCATGAAGACATACTAGATTTTTTGCTCGACTAATTTTATAACAATCAAATATTATAGTCGAGCCATCGAATCAACCGTTGCACGTCACCAGTGACTGTTCTGCATCGCATTCATGGCCAGGATATGCACACAAATATAGGATTACGCAAAATGTAGCAAGCTATATCTAGTGGTCGGTAGCTACTCCATATCGGAGTACCTCAATACCTACATGCTGTAGGTACTATTGAAAACCGTTGGCTTTTATCATGTGTTGGCAATAACGATATTTCTAAATAGAAATTTCAGGAAACAACTACTCTGCAGGGTAATGCCCCGAACAGCATTGAGATACACCTGAGAAACCTATAGCAAACATGTCGACGGTGTTCACGTGTCGGCGATATATTTGTAAATGGCAATTTCAGGAAACAACTACTCTGCGGGCTGCATGTAGGACGATTCATTGCTTTGGTCTGCCTGCAGGTCCACCATGGTGCAGCTTCACAGATTTGGCGTACTCATGTCCCTTTTGTTGGGTTAGACATAAAACAGCCAATGTTATTCATCAGTTACCTCACCTATGACATACCGATGAGAGCTAATAAACTCAAAATGGGTCTGGTGGGCCGCTGACGACTGACTGGCTGTTTGCTGTAGGTTTTTCAGGTGTAATTCAATGCTGGTTGAGGCATTAACCTGCAGAGTAGTTGTTTCCTGAAAAGACCCCGCAATAATCTTATGGAAATTAGGTTTCTGTCAAATTGTCTGAATTTTTGATATGTTGTAGATTTTGTCATCCTGAACAAAAGTCTCCATGGGCACAAAGTGCCAAAATGAACATTTTGGCAGCTACGGAGTTGTTGCAAAACTGTTCATTTTCAATACTATTTACAGATGTCAAGAGCATATTTTAATTATTCTAATATATAGGGTAATGTTTTTGAGGTCACTGGATTCAACCCTCATATCAGATTGGACAAAGTGACCGTTGACAGCTGTCAATACACTGTCAACAAAGAATAGAAAAGTAAATATTCTCTTTTCATATTGAGAGTTTGGGCTTTTGAGAGAGCTGAATTAAATTCTCATGCCAGATTGGCAAAATTGACAGTTGACAGCTGTCAATTGACTGTCAACGAGGAATGTAAATAATATTCTCTGTTGACATTGAGAGTTTGGGTTCTTGAGGTCGCTGAATTCCAAACTCTCAATATGAAAAGAGGATATTTACTTTCATATTCCTCGTTGACAGTCAATTGACAGCTGACAACTGTCAATTTTGCCAATCTGGCATGAGAATTGAATTCAGCTCCCTCAAAAGCCCAAACTCTCAATGTGAAAAGAGAATATTTACTTTTCTATTCTTCGTTGACAGTGTATTGACAGCTGTCAACGGTCAATTTGTCCAAGCTGACATGAGGGTTGAATCCAGTGACCTCAAAAACATTACCTTATATATACTCGCGTCAAGAATTCAGACGACTTACGTCATACGAACAAATGAATAATTCATTATATTTTTATCAAAATATTTAAGAAACTGCAACTGAGGGTAATAAAACTATATACTACACTAAATGTTTGCATTATGTATTGCACTAAATTGCAAAAAAATTGTTGAATTTAACGCGACCAAAAATCGAAAATTACGTTGACAATAAAGACAATTGCCAAATGTCAACTATGACGTAAGACGTCTGAATTCTTGACGCGAGTATATTAGAATAATTAAAATATACTTTTGACATTTGTAAATAGTATAGGGCAATCCAACGAACTGTCAAATCACTTTAAAAATGGCGGCTGTAGGACACACAACTTGACATATGACAAGCAGAAATTTGTGATTTTGTGTAGAACTGTGTGTTTGGCTCATTATATTTTATACCTATTTCGGAATACCAAGTATAATTCAGACTATCATAATGGTTTTGTTTTGTTGTGTTATGAATTGTTGGAGTAGAGGACAGCGAGAAGATCAAGTTAGATTTTTTAGGATTCCTGCTGCATTGAATTATAGACAGAACTGATCTCAATGAACTCTCATATAAGACGACAAAAGTGGCTTAGTGCAATAAAACAGCAAGACCTAACTCAAGAAAAAATTAAATACAGTGTACAAGTTTTAAATATATTATTTATAAATAGGTACCCAAGTTCTTTTTTCTCTCCAACTAGTAGCATAATTACACCCCCGCCAGCCCTAGCAATTCAGGGTCCTGGAGAATACTATATATAATATTAATAAAAAAATATATTGATAACAATATTGGCAGTTATATATAATTAATTAGTAAACTATTACAGAGGTACGTAATTTGATTTTAACAATTATTTATGCATAGATACATGGCAGAATTTATTTTCAGTTAAAGAAAAATTGAATTATCCTTGGTATTCCGAAATAGGTATAAAATATAATGAGCCAAACACACAGTTCTACACAAAATCACAAATTTCTGCTTGTCATATGTCGAGTTGTTTGTCCTACAGCCGTCATTTTTAAAGTGATTTGACAGTTCGTTGGATTGCCCTATTGAAAATGAATAGTTTTGCAACGGGTCAGGGGAGCTTTGGCAGCTCCGTAGCTGCCAAAATGTTCATTTTGGCACTTTGTGCGCATGGAGACTTTTGTTCAGGATGACAAAATCTACAACATATCAAAAATTCAGACAATTTGACAGAAACCCAATTTCCATAAGATTATTGCGGGGTCCTTTATTTTGCAAATATAGCACAATTTTTGATATTTAAATAAGATCGCGTATTCAAGAGGTCATGTATGTACCTACATTTACTAGTAGTATTGTGTCATTTGAACCGATGAAACACCTCGACTATTTAGATTGTCATATAAGTATTAAATATAAATTACCAACATAATACATTTTATTAAAAAACAGTTGAAAGAAAATTTTAATTAAACAAAACTATGATTGAATCAAGCGTATTTATAATATCTTTATAAACAATTCGTTTCAATGAATCTCATGCATCAAACTCAAAATACGAATAAATGCCGCTGTATCTGTAAATATATACTATTGATAGACGAATGATTAATATTTTATCTGTTGCAAATTTCAATTAGAAATTGCTATCTTGAAACATACTCTGGTTTCAATTGGTATGGATGGTTTTTTTTTCATGCAATATTTTTTTGATTGGGACGGTATATTTCGATTATATTTAAGTAACTTATAAACACAATACGAAATAGTAAAGGAGAGAACACACTATGCGGTCGCGGTCTAGACGCATCGCGGAGCGCTCTGTCCCGCGTTGATCATCCACGTTTTCCTGTATAATTTAGATGTCAAAATATGTTCTGTGGAAGATATATTTTTATTAGTTCTATTATTTGACACGACTGGCCAAAATTCTGCAAAAAGTTTTTAGATAGACAGCGACGTGAGCGAGTCCAGCTCCCGATCAACTAGTGCAAACTTGTACATTTAAAATCATTAAAAGATTGTTCACTACACGAAAATGAGACTAGCCTGGAGTGGTACCGATCGCATAGTATGTTTCCTCCTTAACTATCATAAACATTTTGTGTAGTTTAAGAATTTTAAATAAAAAAAGTGATAATGTTAAGGGCAAAAAAATACATGCATATTCACATCATAAACATGGCTTACGTAGCGCTCTCTAGAAAGGAAATAACAACATATCTCCTACTCAAAAATATATGTATATTTCCACTTTATTAAGTAGTATTTACGAAAAAATAATGTTTAAATTCTGACAAATTGGCTTTTCTATTATCAACATTTTATGTAATCGTAATAGTTTGATTTGAAAAATCTAGGTATATCTCCATGGACCGTTTCTTACGGACGATATATAATAAAAAAACTGCACGACAAACTACCTGTGGCCTGTAGTTTCCAAACAAAGTCCAACCTGTATGTCGCCTCGGTTTGTTGACCATGCACTATCAGTGCGATGACGAAACCGACCAGTATAATGACATTGCCGTACTGCTGAGTTAAAGTGAGATCGCTGCAAACAACCAACCATGACAGATAACGTCGCGGCACTAAGTAATTAGGATAATTTAATCAAAAACACAGCTCATAACCAATATTGAGCGCCTGATCTATACATATTCATAAACTAATGACAGTGATTAATTTATTTGTCTAGGAGCTGGTGACTTTTTTGGTACTAAGTTTTCCATTTGGTAAATTATGGAATTACTATTAATCTTCAGTCTGGCAAAGATTTTCCGATGGAATTAATGGGTGGAAAATGCAAATGAGTGGAACTTATTTTTCCAATTATGAATCTTCTTTAATTAAATCACAAAATTGCAAAAAAGCAATCTGGCTTACCTCCAGTCAAACAGAATCTGACTAAAGTGTTTCAATAAATCCGCTTAAATATAAGTCTGGCTAATTTATGAAATCATCAAATAAGTCTGCTGAGTCTGGCAGCACCTCGAAATTTTGTGGAAATAGAAAACTATTATTCTCATATTCACCGCCTTCAAAATTTATCACATGATAGTCTATAGTGTAGTTTCATTAAAAAATAAATCTGACAGTCCCGATGTTTTAAATAAATACGCACTCAATTCGATATACACTAATCTTCATAAAAACTTTTCGGCACTTGGGCCGCAAAACTCTGAATTATGCCAAGTTCTTAAGGGGTTTTCGTACCTCGACAATGTGCTATAGTGGAATGTAGAACTACGAAAAGGCCTAGTGTAAGTTATTATTATATTTACACCAGCAGTTTATTGAAGTTTCGTACATGTCAAATATTTGAGAGAAGCGAACATTTGACTTCATAAATAAAATAAAACATAAACAAGTTTGATTTTTTAATGCACCAAATTATAAAAGAACATATGTATATGAAAGGGTACAACACCAATTGCCTGTATAACCGAACTCAACGAATGAATACTCGGAGGTTCATTAGACGTGTTTGGTAAAGCTTTGGTGGTTTTGCATTATAGATTGTTACTATCATCTGATACATTTTTGAAACTCCCAAAAGTAAATGCACAGCCATACAATTTTTCAAGTGCCAGACATGCCTACAGATCACCCAGATTGACAGAGACCATACGAAATATATAGGGTAGACTATAAGTAATGATACACACACAGAGAACGAGTGGATTTCATTTATAAAAATAATGTGATTTAGCTAAATTTACCTAATACAAAAAGTTTATACCTACCAAATGACATGAGTCAGATTTGCTAACAGATTTCCAATAACTGGTGGAGGGCACCACATTAAAATATCAAAACTTTTTTGTACCCCCACGTATATTAATTTTAAATAAGTACTATTTCCTCACATTTTTTATGTACAAATGGTTTACCTTGTGAATGTTTATACGAGCAGGCGTTTCTAAAGCGGAGTTCAGACTATACAGTATGCGCCAAAGGTATAGAATAAATTCAATAAAAACGAAACAATTATTTTTTGGGAAAAATCCTCGAACAGGTCGATTTTTAATTTAAAAAATACATATTTTAGCGTAAAATGCGATTTTCAAATGTCATTTGTTTTCGAGTAATGACGTCATCGATTTTTTTTAAATGGCAACACCATATTTTTTTCCTTGATTCTGAAAGATCGTTTAATTCTCTATTAGACAGTACTAAAATTTTGCTCTCTTACATAGGAAAGTTTTCGAGTAAATGACGATTGAATGTTAGAAAACGTAAATTTTATCCATAAAAAAGTAACAATTCTGAGGTATGTAAAATAAAATACAATTGATTAAATTTTATACTTAAATTAAATGTTCGAATTGCCATCCACCAACTTCTTGACAATGCGCAAGTCTGTGAAGAAATTCTTCTTGCACATTATGAATGATTTCTGGGGTAACTCTGCGTATTTCGTCCCGAATGCGATTTTGAAGTTCTTCTAAATTACGTGGTTTATTAATGTACACTTTTGACTTCAAGTATCCCCATAAAAAATAGTCAAGAGGTGTAAGATCTGGCGATCTTGCAGGCCATTCTATCGGTCCGCGTCTGCCGATCCACCTCCCAGAAAAACAGTTGTCCAAAAAATCTCGTACAGGGCGCGCATAGTGCGGAGGTGCACCGTCTTGCTGAAACCATATGGTATCGTCAGGAATGTCAGGGTCATTATCGTTAGGAAAAATTACTGCAAGGGCTGGAACAAGATAATTTTCTAGAAACTCTAAATATCTTTGTCCTGTAAGGGTTCCTTCAAAGAAGAGAGGCCCTACTATTCTGTCGTCAACTATTCCAGCCCACACATTTAATTTCTGAGGGTGTTGGATATGTGCCTGTGCCATCCAATGAGGATTTTCCCGACTCCAATATCTGCAAGTTTGGCGGTTTACTGTACCATTCAGACAAAATGTGGCCTCATCTGAAAAAAGTATTTGCCGGTGTAAATTTCTATTTCCTTGACACAAATCCATTAGAATTTCGCAAAAGTGTAAGCGGCGATCGGGATCATCTTCATTAAGTTCCTGCACAAGTTGAATTTTGTAGGGATGATATTTTTCCTTCCTCAAGATACGTAGCACTGTGCTCTGACTAGTGTCATTGTTTAATGCAACCAATCGTGAAGAATTATGATGATTATCCACCATACTTATCAAAATGTTCTGTTTCTGATTTTCATTAATGCTTGGACGTCCAGGTTTTGGAATATTTACAACATTGCCAGTTTCTCTAAATTTAGACTCTACCTTACTGACTGTTGATTGGCTGATAGGGCGATCTGGATATTTTTCATTAAATAAATCGCAAACTTCCTGCTGAGTTCTAGTCATATTCCCGCATCCAATAAGAATTAAAATTTCAATTCTTTGAGTAACAGTTAAATGTGCCATAATACTTTAAATTGAATAATCTATGTCTATGCGCTTACAATACTTATTAGAAAGCCGGTGTGATAATGACACTTTGCAAAGATTTTCACCTACGTGATCCATAAAAGAGCTATGGAATTCGAAAAACTAAACTTGATAACGTTTTTGCTTTATTTTAATTGATTTACGTTTTCTAACATTCAATCGTCATTTACTCGAAAACTTTCCTATGTATGAGGGCAAAATTTTAGTACTGTCTGATAGAGAATTAAATGATTTTTCAGAATCAAGGAAGAATGGTGTTGCCATTTAAAAATAATCGATGCCGTCATTACTTGAAAACAAATGACATTTGAAAATCGCATTTTACGCTAAAATATGTATTTTTTAAATTAAAAATCGACCTGTTCGAGGATTTTTCCCAAAAAATAATTGTTTCGTTTTTATTGAATTTATTCCATACTTTTGGCGCATACTGTATATAGCAGAATCATCCAGATTACACAGCAAAGATCGAAATAAAATAGTGCGCATTTGTAGCTGTAGGCATCAGCTCCATCGCCACTCTTATTTTTCAATTCTCGCTGGAATTGTCCAATAAAAATGCGCATTTTTTTTACTTCACTTGCATCTGTTTTAAATTCTGCGGCTGGTTCAGTCCATACGTCGTGCTTTTTATTTCTGTTTTTAAAATCCATAAATGTAGGATCCCATAATACTCGTTGCTCGCGAAATAGCTCAATTAAATGAGTGGCCAGCTCTTTTGACCATTCCAACGCATAAATGCATAACAGAGCAAAGCAAAATCACTCGGAAGGTACAAGCCGTGCTACGGTTCTCGCAATACTACGCCAAACCTAGCGATGTTTCAATAACATATTTTTAAGTGTAGACAAGTCAGGGCATGTTTACAACAAAGTTTTATAACTTTCTTTGATCTTTACCGACACCTTATGGATAACATAAAACTTGCAATATAACAAGAAAAATGTTGTACAACACTGTGATATATAACATTTTTCCTCTCATTTCTCTAACAAGTTGTATAACTTTGTTATAAAACATTTTTTGTTACATAGTCTGGACTCCGCTTAAAATCTTTCAAAGTTCAGAAAGATTGACTTGTTTTTAACTGTCGTATTTTTAAATTTGACATAAATGGTAAAATAAGTATTATAAGATGATGATGAAAGCATGTCAAATAATTTGCTTAAGCATATCTCGCATGTTCAAAAATAAATTATGGCATTTTGTATTAGAGACCTTAAAAATGCACGTAAGCATAATTTCAATAGAGTAATATTTGACATAAACTAATTTAAAAGTCGTCTTACTATTTTTGTTTTAGTCTACATCGAAAAACTAAATAGACTGCAAACTTTGAAGGCAAATATCTTGGAAACGGTTGCTCGTATCAACAGAACGTAAACCATTCTACGTAAAAAATATGAAGAAATGACCTATCGATTTAAAATTAATATATCTAGATAGAGGCACAAAAAAGTTATAGATGTTTTAAACTCATATATAGTGGCGCCCTCTACCAGTTACTGGCATCTGTACCCGTACCAAATTTTATGTTTATATTAAAACGTATTTAATAATTCGAAGAAGCCAGAAAAATAATTTTAACTCTGACACCTGTTTATCGATTAGTACCAACTTTTGTTATAAGGTAAACGACCTTGTATATAATTTGTTACCCAGAATCACTACATAAATAATCATCGATATTTGCTGAATGGAAACATTAGAACAAAAAAAAAAATCACCACTTCCTGTACTATATTTTCAGAACAATTCTACACCGAAAATAATTTTTTTGGAAGTCCAAAACAAATCAAATATCTCCTAAAAAATATATGGAATCTCTTCTGCAATGCTTTAAGCAATCTATGAGACAATAAATCAGACCTTCGCGATTCTCATTTCAAATAAATAAGCCTCTATCGATTTAAATTAGCATATACATTTCACCCAAATCTGAAAAGATCGGTTACCAGCCCTTACCTGTTCCTGAACAGACAGGGAATGGAGTACATTTCTTTGGAGTGGATGAGGTAGACGGCCAGAAAGCCGGCCAGGCCGCCCAGCAGGATGATTGTCTTCAGCATGGAGATAAGGATTTGATAGACGGCGCACGCGATCATCGAGACCAGAACAAGGAGCAGAAGGTACTGCGAAGGGTCGATAACATAATTGGAGTGGAAACGGACGAAGATTGTGCATGTTTCATGGATTGTTTCCTTTATATATATATCTTACAAAATTTAACATTTTTGACAATTTGCGATAAAATAATAGAATCAATATGAACAATTTACTTCTGTCTGTTTTCTAATGTGGCGTGCTTTATTTTATAACATAACTAAGTCTTAATTTCAAATTGTAGCATGCCATTTGGTGTCCGGAAATGATGAACCAAAAATTCAGGGGATAACTCTAGACCGAAAATAAATGCTACCTCTTTCTATAACATTTTTTCCAAAACTGATTATTAACGGAGTTACAGTGTGTTAAAGTTAAAATTTTATTTTCGACTTTTGTAAATAACTTCTTAAGAAATCCAAATATTTACATAAAATTTGTAAATCGGGGGTATTCAAATATGTTTCTAATTTTGACGTCACTAGTAGAGGGCGCCACTTGTGGCACACCATGTTTCTTTTAAATGACAGAACTTTTGTTGCAGCTTAATGTATCCATCTGACTATCGAAGCAATCGATTCTCCTACCTGTTTTATTTGAAAAAGGTATACCCTGCTGAAGTCGGTAGGCGTAACCATTTTTGAAATAATCCTATTTGCTCAGTGCACCGAGTAAAAACTGCTTTGGTTTCAAGTAAAGTGCCTTTTCTGCTGAAAATACAGCAAAATGTTACTTGAAAAAGTTGTTCAGAATCGTAAATTATGGAGACGTGCATTTCAAGAAGATCGGCGAGGTTTGATGAAACCCTTTTTCAACAAAGCACAAAGATTTTATCAAAGCAGGCCGATTTTTTTTTTTAAATTTTGCACATCCATAATTTACCGTTCTGAACAATTTTTTCAAGTAACATTTTGCTGTATTTTCAGAAGAAAAGGCACTTTAACTGAAACGATAACAGTTTTCAATCGGTGCACTGAATACTTCAAAAAAGATTATTTCGAAAACTGTTACTTCTAACGACTTCAATAAGGTATATCTTTTTCAGATATAACAGGTAGGAGAATCGATTGTTTCGATAGTCAGATGGATACATTAAGATGCAAAAAAGTTCTGCCATTTAAAAAAACATGGTGTGCCACAAGTGGCGCCCTCTACTAGTGACGTCAAAATTAGAAACATATTTGAATTTCTCGTCCGCAAAAACCCCCGATTTAGAAATTTTATGTAAATATTTGTATTTCTTAAGAAGTTATTTACAAATATCGAAAATAAAATTTTAATTTTAACACTCCGCCGTTAATAATCAGTTTTGGAAGAAATGTCATAGAAAGAGGTAGCATTTATTTTCAGTTTAGATTTATCCCCTGAATTTCCGGACACCCTGTATACAAATACAGACTGACAGACGACGATGGACCGTTAAAAATTTTATGGTTATAGTGATTATTCTTTTCTGAAAATTTTACTTGAAGTAGCTGTCATTTCCGGTTATATAGGAAGTCATCACCAACTTCGTTACTTTAAATGGAATGATACGATTTTTATTAAATTTTTCAATCCCCCATGTTATTTCAATAAGACATTCATATCTTTGTCGCTTTCGAGTTATTTATAATATTGTGCAAAATGTGCATTTTTACGCATTTCAATATTCTGAAAAGTAATATATTTTGGGTGCTTCGGGTAATAGCGGCATAAAACTTGAAAAGTTCATTTTAATTATGTATATACATGGTGAGTCAGTCATAATGTCATTAATTTTAAGAGGAGATAGGGAATAATGAGGATAATGCGAAAACGCGATTAAAAAAAAATCTAAATTCATATTTACGCCGAAAAAAATATTTTCAAATTATTATTTAAACCCCCTTTTCAGGGGAGGGGGGTTCACTGACGGCTCACAGCCTTAGTCGCTTACAGCTCACAGTTCAACTCGATGTCGACCTGATGCAATGTTGTCCAGTTGAAATATTTTTCTAGTACATACCTACCTAGGTTTAAGACATTACAAATAAACGGTTGTATTGACTGTTTTAGAATATCATTTTTTCTTGCTTAGTTCAACTTCAGCCAATAATAATTTAAAATGTTAATATCCAATGAAATCAAATAATAATAATCAAATAATTCTATTAAAAATTGCAAGTAACGCGGTCCACTGAGGTTTTCCGGTAGAAAATACGGCCCAATCAAACGATACCCGTACACTCCTGCCCATACGTAGAGATCAAAAATCGCCACTGAAAGCTAAACCGACAAATGTAGCTGTTATGACTGCAACAAAACTCCAACGTGTCTAATAATAAACCGAGTAATATATCATTTACGTACATTACATAAAAAAACTATACCCAATGGGTAAATTATTAAGAGAAGCTAAAAGTCTTTCGTGTTTAAATACTAAGTAATAAAAAACCATCGTGTTGTCGACAGAAAACTGTCCAAGACCGAAATGGCAAGTTATCGAAAGTGAATCTTGACCTACTGTATTATTAGGTCAATAACCTAATTACCTAGTTTTTGTACTGTTATTTAACGACAAGGAGTAAAACTATTTTTTTAAATCTAGATACATGAATGAATTTTCCTTAAATATTGATTTATTTGTTAATAAAAAAAATGTAGGTAATAAATAAATGTTTTCGAATGTTAGGTTATTACACTTTAATAATTTTGATATTACGTTTTCACTGCGTTTTACAAATAAATATGAATTTTTAGTATTACTCGTAAGTACAATTAATTATTCAGTTTATAGTTACGTACATCTAGCCTAGAAATTTATTGTTTTTTAAGTAGCATGATACTAACCTGTTTAAAATGCCAGTTCGAGTAAAACTGCACTCATCTGTCCATAGTGATTTATTAATAAAATTAGGGTCAGTCGCATTTCTTAAACATTCTCCGTATAACACTACCATTTCCGCATATATCGAAATTTGTAAAATTATGCATTGTGAATTTACGACGAATACGCGAGACCAAAATAAACAAACTACTGCTTATTGCTTGTATTATCTCCATCCCCCCTCCAAATGTGTGGCGTGACCTACAAATTTGGGGGGAAAGAAATGCGGGAAATGCAGAGTGCTAAATGGGGGTAAATTTGAATAACACGCTGATGTGTTAGACAATATTATGTATGTAAACATGAAGTGGCAACGATGTTTAATTCGGCATTCGATTGACGTATGGGTGCGTCATCAGAAAGTTCGTAGCGCACCAGGAGCGTCGTGTTACTGATTTCTATAGGGTGATTAGTTTATTTTTTTAAAGGTAGAGTAAAATTTTTTTTTGGATTTTCTGCCTTTATTGGGCCTTCCGAATACGTGGTTAAAATTAATGACATTATGACTGACTCACCCTGTATTCCGTTTTTGTGAGTTGTAAAAGTAACCACCCTCTACAATAATGCGATATGTGTTAAGAAAGGATAATATTCATTAACATTGAAAAAATTAAAACCCATTCTATTTATCCCTATTTTATAATCTGCTGACTATCATGATTATATTTAAAGTACCAATTTCAAAATATGTTTTCAATATTAAATAATTTTCAACAGTTGTTTTAATGACACTCGATTAATGTTCTTCTTATTATTTTATATATTTTTTTCTGTTTACTTTCAAAATTAAATACAAATTTTTATAAATTACCTAATTGGCCAATAATATTGTTGTTAATTTTATTTATTTTTTAATTATTAATGAGGTAATTATTTTTAGAATTATTAAAATAAATTAATTCATGAACAAATTTTGTATAATTAAAATTACACCTTGTATATACCGCGAAAACGAAATAACAGTTCATTAATAAGCGATAGTTTTGACCATTTTAGACAAAAGTAATTGGTCCTTCCCATGAAATATGCACAACCTTAATTATTCTTACGCAAATAAATATATTTCAAATTTACTCACATCTACTAAAAAATAAGGTTTACAGTCTTTGGTTCCATTATCGTTGTTTAACGATACATTCAAGTAACTGGTACAGTTGTGCCCACTGGCAAATGTTGAGTTTAAACATTGGATCTCCAACGGAAGAGATAACTGAAAATATACTTACATATAACCGTTTCTCTTAAGACGTGTTAAATACTTCATCGTCCTGTGTTTATTTTTAATTTTCATAAAAAGATTTACTCACCGCCTGGAGCATAACTAAACCGTATATACAAACTCCCATGACGAAAGAAAAGATTTGAGCAACGCTTCGATTCTTCTGGATTATCCTTGAAAGAGCAAACAGCTTAAACTGCGAATTCTGTAACAGCACACCTTTAAAATTCTCTTATATGTCTTTAACGGGAAATATGTACCTGCTTGTTCATATTTTCCATATAAACTAAGATGGGGACGAAAATTATCAACGAAACGATAGGAACTGAACACAATATTGCGGTGTCATTACTGAAAAGAAACGGTTTGAATTAATTTCATTAGTTTACCGAGTATTTCGGATCTTACCGTCTAAATATCGCTATTTGTACCAGGACAATAGTGACGAAACAAATAGTAGAACAAAAAAAATATAACGTGAGCATCCGATCCCTTTCCAGGACATACTGAAAATAAATATATATTAATTAGTATTAGTCCGAAAATAATTATTTTTATTAAAAGTATCTAAAATACGGTTTTATCGGACGAATTGTTGTTGTTTCCAGTCGAGTCTGGAATAGCAGACGAGTCCGATAAAACTTTTTTGGTAAATACATGTTACAAACAATTTGTTAAAGCTCCCAAAATACACATTCAAACCTCTAAAGCTAGCTACGGCCGGAGAGCTATAATATATATCTGATACATTACAAAATATGGCTTGTGATTAAAATGCATACAACTTTACGTACTATAATATACATTTATATCTATGGGGTTTATTTGTCTGTAGGAGTATATCTCGTTACAAAGAAATAAATATATGTATGTATATTATATTATCGCTCACCGTCCGTAACTAACTTTATTATGTATGATTAACGGGATCAGAGAAAATATTTCTCGAGCACCTTTTTTGTATAAAATGAAATGTTACATAATCTAAGGCTAAGAAAAATGAGAGAATAACATGTTAGCGGTCTGCTGATCTTTAAAACCCAACCGCGAAATATCTAGAGAGTGAATCATCACTAGCTTGTAGATAAGCGCGACGGGCGAAACATTTCTAAACGTACTAAATTTGAAGGCAATCATATATAAAAAAACTAGGTAACCCGGCAAACGTTGTTTTGCCATATGAATTATTTCTAGTGAATATAAATAAAAAATAACTAACTTCTTGTACTGTGAACGATGACGGCCTATAATAATAACAAAACACGAAACATTAATTTTTTGAATTATTTCACGTGTCTGCAATTTTACTTGTTTAACGGCCCAAATTAGCCCCTTTACGTCTTGTTGGCATTATTCACTGTACAAAACAATAGCCATATAGTATAATAGCCGTTGTTGGCGGGAGCTCGTGACACGTGTTGCACACTTTTGAGGTTATGTAGATCACTTAATTAACTAATAGTGAGAACTACACTTAAAATTAATAATTTTATTAATTATTGATAAAATAGGAAATAAATAATTATGGCCCAGCAAATTAATAATAAATTTACTTAAAAATTACACTTAGAAGGTAAAATGATAATTGCAAACGTCACTACTACGCTCGATGCATACACAATAATAATGGCCGAAAACTGCGTAGGGAGTGAGAGAAGGCTTATTGTGTGAGAGCGACAGGAGACCGGCTTCGTTCTCATCCCTACTCCGTGCTGTTTAGTGGGTGAGAAGTTACACCGGTAGACGCCTGGCGGGGATAACTGATCTAGTGATAATCGATCAGTTATCGACCAGGGTTAAAAATGAATAAATTACTAAAATGACTATTAAAAAATAGGAGTTTGTCATAGAAGGGTGAAAATTAAGGGTTGTATGTATTTTTTAATGCCACATCATAAAAAAATAAAAATAAAAATAAAAAATGTTGTCCAAAAAAATAAAAAAAAAATGTTTGGGGGTTTTACATAACATCCATTATTACTAGTAGAAACAGTGATATAACAGTTTTTGCCAATTTCGAGGCGTTAGATAATAGAAGTGATAGAGTTATTTCAAAATTTACAGTTTTTAATCTTGTATTATCAATTACCCAAGGAGGAAAATAGTAGAGAGTTACTAATTCGCAGCACAGAGATGATTACGAGAAGTGAATGTTGCATGATTACCTAGACGTGCCACCTGAAAGGGTTCAAAGCACACAAAATTATCAAAAATAAGTTGACGTCGAGGGAACCTAGCACATAAATAGTTTACTTTAAATGCCCATGCCAACACAAATAAGAACTTACATCTACCTGATGCGCACTCCGCGGATATCACATTTCAGCCTAGCTCTCATTGACGCGAAATTCACGGATTTTTGAACGAATTTTGCAAATTTTTTTTCAATTATTTATGGCGAGAAAATCTCAATTTTTGACAAATTTTGTAAAACAGTACAAATATTATTGCTACTTTCATTATTATATGGTGTTATTAAGTTTGTTTTGAGCTTCTGACAATCTATCAGTTTCATATTGAAAATGATAGAAAATGTTATAGTTGACAAAATTCGTTACAAGTAGAGATTTTTCACACCACTAAATAAATCGCTCAAATATTCGTGAATTTCGCATCCGTAAGGACAAAAGGCTTTAGAATACATTGCACTATATATACACACTAATCCCTATTGGTTACTAGCACCGTGACTATAACGGTCACACATTAACATATATAATATCTTACCGCCTTCCGTATGACCTTCATCTATCCATGTTTTGTCAAAATATATATATATATATATATATATTCTCCGATTCAGATACCGACTCTTTAATATTTATTTTAAATAGTTTACGATTTTGATTCTTAAGGATATAAAATCACTAATAAATTAATTCATTACATTAATAATTAAATTAGCGGAAATATATACCCATCCATGATAGCGCTGAAGATGGAACAGGTGGATCTGTCAATTCGTCACAACCAATAGAGAGCTAACTTTGATCTGGAGCATGCATTGCTGCGGCGCATGTGTATTTGCTACAACAGAAGCTGCATGATTGGGTATTCTCTGAAAGATATGCAGTACACGATTTTATAGGCAAAATATACGGGCTGCATGTATGTTTCTTTGTGTTGACTGCTATAAATTGTGAGCGGGTTTGTAACATGAGTCACTCTCTATATTTTCGGCGATTGGCAACTTATTTTTCAATGATGTATCAACCCTAGCAATATAGTTATGTCTCTTTGAAATGCATGTCACGCAAAACTAACGACAGAACATTAACTTTATACAGGTTAAAGTGCTGTTCACTTCAGATTTAAGTTCATGGCTCTATCTAAAGGAATATTTACGTTTTCTAAGAGGAACATAACGTTGAAAGGAAATATCAATAATGGAGCATAATTTAGTCTAAAATGCACAGGTCAGCATTAGCAACAATAACTTGTGAAAGAAAACCCAGTCAGTTATTTTAGAATATCACCGTACAGAGCTAGAAAATTCGTTATTCTACAGTTATATCTGAGTTGGGACAACTCGGCAGAATTTTTTTATTAATGTGTAATTTAGAGATGACAAAATAGAAAGAGCAGAATTCCTACCTTTGCCTCCTTTAGAGGGTCCCTGAAATTAAGCAGTAACGCCCTGCAATGCTCGGACCTCAATCTGTCGATGCTGCGCGCATCGATAGCTTTCATCAGGTACTCGTTTACCTCATCTTCAGGGTTTTTTTCTCTCTCTGGCGGCTCGTTAAAACCTAACCTGAAACAGAAAATTACAAATTCCACAAAAAATCACTGGTTACGTCGAACCATTAGTGGGCTTTCAGGCCAAAGCTGCATACTATGCGCGTCTTCCGTGGTATTTTCACACCAAAGTCGCATAGCATGCTGCTGCTACACCCAAATCCTCTCAGACATAGTAATAGTTCGAGCTCAGTTAAACAATTGTATTCTTAATAATGTCGTTGGAAGAAGACGATATTGTGTTAATTTCTGCGGCAATTACAAGGAGGAAAAGAAAATAAGGAGGTTATGGATTCATCCATACTTATGAGACAATGTGTTTGTTGTTTCTGACCAGCTGCAGATGCAGCTACAAATGCATCCTCAGAAATTTCAAAACTTCTATAGAATGGAAAGAGAAACATTCAACAAGGTTATTGAATTTATGAAATCTAAATGATACGAATTTTCGTAGAACCATTACTGTGGAGTAAAGCTAAAGGGTAAGGCAGGAAAATAAAAAAGAAAAACAGGTAGTCGAATATCAATCTATTAAGTACTTCATAAAAAAATTTAAAATAGAAATAGATTAATTTTTACTAATATTAGGCAAATAATGGATTACAAGTACTTTCGCTAATAAGCATTCCACTAGATGAATCTAGAATAAAGTCGTCAGTATTATTATTAGAAACTTATTGGAAATTCCTTTAATAGGTAGTACCGAACAATATTTACGACTGCTTGCTGCTTACCCTTATTTTGTCCATAAAAATATAGTTATTGGTAAATACAGTGATACAAAATCGAACTTTCCGAATGGGAATGGGATGAGACCAATTGCAAATGAAAGTTGACATTATCCATAACAAAACCTTGAAGGGTTTTTTTTAGTTCAGTGCGAGATTTTTTTTTACACGCATTTGAAGTTGTTGATTTTGGAACGCTGTCTAACAAGGAAAAATCATTGAAAATTTGATAAAATAATGCTTTTTTATTTTTATTATCCTGGAAAGTTGTGGTGTCTTACTGTTTTTGTGGTCGAGGAATTCATTTTCGATATTTATTTTTACCTAAAACTGATGGCTAGATGGCGCGATAGTTGTCATAATTTGCACAAATTATATAATTTATCAAATGGGATTCCTGTATCCTTTTGTTTATTTCTCTCAGTTTTTGTCAATTTAATGGTGAATCAGAAAAGGAGTACGTCAATATTTTGAGAGGATAAATTTGCTTAATAATGTGCACGCACTAACACGCGTGGTAAACTAGCAAAATATACGACATGCTCTGAGTAGTAACTAACAATATAGGTTTTAAAACAAGTAGCATGTTCCTGCTTCCAGGTAGCAAGTCGCAGAGATCATGGATCTTTGGTCTGAAAGCCCACTTACGATTTATAAATGAGGAAATAGTGTACTTACTTGGACGAATGTCCGTGTTGAGACCCATGGCCCATTATTCTCATTTCCTTTGCCACATTCCCGTTCATGGGGTGGTTCTGGTATGGCACCGATGTGTCCTGCAACAAAACTTCCACTCAGTCTCCGCCAGAAGTTCAGAAGTTTTTTATTCGAGCAGAGACGAACACAACTTTTGCTCATTTGTAACGTGGAAGAATAATTAGTAAACCGCAATTGGCATCTGCCCTCTAGAAATCTCAACTTTAAAAACTATTTAGCGGAGTTGAAATATTTTTTTCGTGGCAAAATAAGGCGTTGATATCCAAGATAAATTAACTCCTAATTAACAACTGATTAATGGTGATGACACGGTAAGTGTACTATTCTCTAATGAATAAGGACGAAATATAAAATAGTATTTAAAATATGGACCCAGTGGTGAATTCCAAACCAGGGAAGGTAAAAAATATTAAGTATAAACTACAAAGTAAGTTCGTTCAAGTTATGTCAACTAGATATTTAGATGTTATATTTAACACCGCCAGTCCTAATCGATCTGTAGGTTGCCTACATTAAAAAACTTGCGCTACTTCGTAACTTTATTTCAGAGGATCACAAATAAGAGGAGAGAGAGAAAGAGGAGGAAATTCCCGGATATGTTGTTGACATACATCGTCACTTGTCTCATCAAGAAATGGAAATTGGCATGATAAAATCTTAATTTTATAACATTCATTAAAAGAACCAATTACTATTAATTCAAAGATTCAATTATTATTAATTCAAAAACATACCGTTATTTCTCTTATATAAAATTTGACATATCCTAACACAAAAACCTAACTTAATAAAAGTTAAAGAATAAAATGATCCGTGTCAAATTTTAAAAACGTTGCGTTTTAAAATATTTACATTAAAAGTTATCTTGAACGCCCTGTATCTCAATAATGTGCGGTTTTAGGATATACTCTACGCAAATCTTATTTAATTTATAATGTTTTATCAGTTCTAACAGTATTACCATGTTTTTCGAAACATCCTGTAGATTCTCAGCCGTGTTATATGGAGATCCCGTGAAAAAATTATGACAAACTAGTGTTATTTTGACCTCCCCTATACATTCACGAAAGTATGCCATATACTTACCGGACACCCGGTATGTATAGGTGGAAATATGTTAAATACTAGTAATTATATTTTGCCTACACATTTTCCCAGAAACTGTTAGAACTATACTATACAGGGTGTTCGGAAATAAATGCAACATAGAGATCCCCGACGAAAAAATAATGCGACATTGCCAAACTTACGTTAGTCAAAAGTTGATGGTTAAAAGTAACAGCGTCAACTATTGAAACAGTCAATTCTCCTACCTTTTTTATCTGAATACGATATACTTTGTTAATGTCGTTAGAAGTAACCGTTTTTGAAACAATTCTATTTGAAATATTCAGTGCAGCAAAATGTTACTCGAAAAAGTTATTCAGAAGGGTAAATTACGAGGGGGAAACCACTGAGGTATTTTGCTGTACAAGCTGTAGGTAATTAAAGGTACTTTTTTGCATTTTTTGGGTATTTGTGTGTATTTATAGGTATTTTTTCGATATTTTTAGGTACTTTGTGTATTTAATGGGTATTATGCAGATAATTAATGGGTATTTTAAGAGAAAATTAGTATTTTCCCGCCAATTTTTAAATACAATGGCGATCGCGCATGCATTATGATGATGGCACAGTTTAAATATAAGTAAACAACTGACCGACGCAATGACAAAAAAAATATTAAAAATAGATACAAAGATATTTTCTGTAAAGTTTTTCGGAGGCACTGTTAAACCACTATGTGTCCTTCTATTGTCTTCGTAAGCCTTTAGTTTAGAAAATAATATAGGGTAATTCGAATTAGATACATTCTATTGCAAAAATAATGCCTTCCTCAAATCACTTTTTTGACTACTGGATGTTCTGTGTAGAAATTTCAATATATTTCAATTTCAATAGTAGAATGGATGAGTGAAACAGTGCCATTATTATTGCAATAGATTGTACAGTACAGTACCATATAAACAAGTATCACATGAATGTTTCATAAGGCATTTACGCAGAATATATCCACTCACATATTAGCACATTCCTCTTTTCTGTTAACAAATTTTAGTATAGTATAATTTCTTAAACTTTATCTTTAAATCAATATATATTATTCAATACGACGTGAAAGCCTATAACAAAAATTAAAATATTGCTAAATTAGGTTTTTCAATCACATTCATATTCTATTTAACAAAATAGATTTTTTATGCAAACAACTGCCAAGTATCTAATTCTAGCAAGCTAGGGCTAAAATTGAATTATCCCTCAATACACATGCATTTACACTTGCAAATGAAAGATTTTGGTTGTACTTATTTGTACTGGAGACAAGATCGGGACAATAATTTTAGGGACACCCTGTATGGACCGAATATTATGATTTCATAGACGAGGAATAAGTTTGTTTTTAGTTGTTTAGCTTGAAGGGGGCATGGTGTAGGTATTGGCACCCTTCTTGGGTGCGCCAATGGGTTTATGATATTATTGGGTATAGGAATTCTTTGGGCACTTGAGGGTAATTCGTGGTTTTTGGGTATTTTTGGGGTATTTGCTTATTTGATGAGGTATTTTTTTCGGAAAATAAGGTAATACGGGTAATATTTTTAAAAAATGGTATTTTATTGTACAAATTTCAAGCAGTGGTTTACCCCTCGGTAAATTATGAGGACGTGTAAAATTACAAGAAGATCGGAGCACAAAGATTTCATCAAAGACAGACGATCTTGTAATTTTGCACGTCATCATAATTTTCCATACTGAATAATTCTTTCAAGTAACATTTTGTTGTACATTCAGTGAAAAAGGTTCTTTACCTAAAACCAAAACAATTTCTACTCGGTGCACTGAATATTTCAAAATCGGTTACTCCTAACGACTTCAACAAGATATATTTTATTCAGATAAAAAATATAGGAGAATCGACTGTTTCAGTAGTCAGACGGATACGCTAAGCAGCAAAAAAGTTCTGCCATTTAAAAGAAACATGATGTGCCATAAGTGGCACCCTCTACTACGTCACGTGACGTCAAAATTAGAATTTATCGCTTCCAAAAATTCACGATCTTCAAAATGTAGGCAAATATTTCGATGTTTTAAAAAGACATTTATAACAATCAAAAAAAAATGTTTAACTATCTTTTTAACCATCAACTTTTGACTAAGGTAAATTTGACATCACATTATTTTATCGTCAGGGATCTATTCTTGCTCTATGTTGCATTTATTTCGAGACGCCCTGTATATTATGTACATAAACTGTAGAATGTTGTAAATAGTGACTACAAGTGTTGTGCGAGAATCTTGTTTTTTTTTGTATGAAAAATTAGATACGACCAGACAAAAATAATTTCAGATACTAGTTAGCATTCAGCAAAATAAGGCATAGACAAAATGTTATGCAATTTTGGTCGTTTTACGTTAAAGCAAATAATTACGTAAAATATTATACCACACATATATAAATTACGTTCAATAAGATCAAGAAATCACGATTCGTTATTGTTTTAAACACAATTTAAACTCACTTTGTAGTTACAGGCGGCTAAATAGAATCCAAAACATATGTAAATAGTACGTTAACTCAAGCAGTTAACTACTAAAAATTGTAATTGTTCAACAAGGCCTAAGAAACAATAAAAAAATATTTTGGAGTTCTTGCTCGATATATTTTGTCTATGCCGAGTTAAACTGGGCTAACATTACAAATTACTATTTGCTTTTTAATGTATTTAATAAAACTAATATATTTATTTATACAGTATTCGCCAAAAGTATGGAATAAATTCAATAAAAACGAAACAATTATTTTTTGGGAAAAATCCTCGGACAGGTCGATTTTTAATTTAAAAAATACATATTTTAGCGTAAAATGCGATTTTCAAATGTCATTTGTTTTCGAGTAATGACGTCATCGATTTTTTTTAATGGCAACACCATATTTTTTCCCTGATTCTGAAAGATCGTTTAATTCTCTATCAGACAGTACTAAAATTTTGCCCTCTTACATAGAAAATTTTTGGAGTAAATGACGATTGAATGTAAAAACGTAAATATATCCACAAAAAAGTAACAATTCTGAGGTATGTAAAATAAAATACAATTGATTAAATTTTATACTTAAATTAAATGTTCGAATTGCCAAAGTGTACATTAATAAACCACGTAATTTAGGAGAACTTCAAAATCGCATTCGGGACGAACTACGCAGAATTACCCCAGAAATCATTCATAATGTGCAAGAAGAATTTCTTCACAGACTTGCACATTGTCAAGAAGTTGGTGGACGGCAATTCGAACATTTAATTAAAGTATAAAATTTAATCAATTGTATTTTATTTTACATACCTCAGAATTGTTACTTTTTTTATGGATAAAATTTACGTTTTCTAACATTCAATCGTCATTTACTCGAAAACTTTCCTATGTAAGAGGGCAAAATTTTAGTACTGTCTGATAGAGAATTAAACGATCTTTCAGAATCAAGGAAAAAAATATGGTGTTGCCATTTAAAAAAAAATCGATGGCGTCATTACTCGGAAACAACTGACATTTGAAAATCGCATTTTACGCTAAAATATGTATTTTTTAAATTAAAAATCGACTTGTCCGAGGATTTTTCCCACAAAATAATTGTTTCGTTTTTATTGAATTTATTCCATACTTTTGGCGCATACTGTATAACACTGAAAACTAAATATTAAGCTATAAATAAAATCGTCTTATTACAAGAATTTCCAGGGAGGACTGTGACCCAGAACTCTACTTCCGTATCATCCGCCATTGGTTCACCTGAACGTACGTTCCCCCCCCAATAAACCTTCTAAAATATTTAATCCAAAACTTCATTTAAGATGCCTCCTGTACAGTCGTTAACATTTCCACCTCAATGGGCCTGAGTTATTATTTCTTTCTGGAGAATTAATTCGCAAGGACTTTGAAGCGTTATTTGGGTTTATCCGAAAGAGGAATACACTCCGAAAAAGCGAAAGGGTCTCCGGATAAAGGGGAAGTATAAAGCCTATCCGTGAGGCCGCAAAATCTTGCTTATACAGAAAATCCACGTTGAAGAAAAAACAAATAAAAAATCCATTCAGATAAACACCATGTCTTCGTGGAGCTTTCCTCCGAGCTTATCTGTGTATAAGCGTCGTTACCTTCTTTATTTCTCCCGACTTGGCAACAATAACATGGAAAAAATTGATACCATTTTTGTATTAAGTAACGTTGGATTTAGGGCACCAAGCTTACTATACAAAATTCAAAAGAGAAGGTGAATTTGCGATGATGAAATTATTTATTAGTTTATCCCAGAATCCTAATACGCAAAATTTATTTCAAAAAACAATGAATGACATATTTTTTAGGCCCAAAAAAACAAATAAATATGTGTTGTATAATAAGATTTATAATAAAAGCAGTTTGATGATAACTTAATATAGTTATGTAGAATTTATTCTTGATTTTTAGTTTAATTAAGTTTAAAGGGACATTACATATACCTACATAGTTTTAAAACTAAACAATATAACTGCATATTAAGTATTAGTATTTTTAATATCGAGTGTAATATAGATTGCTTAATTTTTCGTTTTACACGGTGGCCCAATAAAAGAAATCAAACTACTAAATTCTAAAGATTCTGAAATTAAATTTGAATAATAAGATTTATATACATCTATTTAATTATTCGTATAGTTGTTATTGTGTGAAATTGTTTTTTTTTTTACTTAAAAGGTATTTGTAAGTTTCTCTTAATTTAAACATAAGCTGCACTGCAGTCTTTCCGTACCTTTCTGGTGAGGATCTTATAGATCAATTTTTTATAAATTTTATATTTTCATATAAATTTGTAAATATTTAAAGTCAAAAGAAAATATTTGAAGGTTTGTTTACACAATCTGTATAATTAGTCATCAAATTTTAAATTAACTAAAATTTTGTCACAGGAAAGCAGGTCAGAGCAAGTTAGAACTTACCGTTGCATTTTTACACCTTTCATTTCTGTACTTACAAATTGGTGATTGGTATTAAAATAGTTCTTCATAATTAAGATGATTAGACGAATATGCTATTAAATAGCATGTTCTGAATTTTAAAAGTAGTTAACTTTTGCTCATCTATTTTAATTTAACACAGAAAGACCCGAGTTCGAAGTGGACGAGTACCGAGAAGCTGTAGGAGGCAACGAGCGTTTAATTCTTCATAATATATGCGGTTAGCATATATTATGAAGACTACTTATCAGATCGACTTCAATTTTTTTGGGTTGACCATACATCATAAAAATTGGGAAAATAATGTATGTTTCAGGTTTGACCAAATGACCCTATTCAAAGAAATATAATTTAAATTTTTCTAACAGGATTCCGCAATTTTGCGTTCTAACATATCAAGACGAGCCTTCGTATAATTTAGTAATGGAATTACAAGCAGGAATGGGATTCCTGATGTGATGTATTATTTAAATTAAAATCTGAGAGCCTGTTCGGTAATAACGCTTATTTAATTTCATGAGTTGCAGAGCGTGGAGAACCGAAATGAAACGAAATATGAGTGTATTACGGTTTCTACTTAGGTACAGACATACATAATTTGCGTGAAAATAAAGTTCGCCACAAAATGTAGCGAGGTTCAAAACTAAGTATTCGGATTGATGTAATAGTAATTTACAAAGAGAGTCGAAAGAAGCAGATTAGGCTCGCAGATGAAATTTGAGTTTCATGCATTGTTTACACGAGCTTAATGATAATCATTAGTACATGTAGTATTAGTACTAATCTTTAGTAAAAATGCAAGTGAGAGTGAATAGAAAGGAATCATATTTTACTAATGGCAAGTAGGTACACTCCACCACTCTTTGCGTTCATTTATACCATGTAATAGTGTGAACGGTCCAACTTGATGGTGGGTTAGTCTTTAGTGAGTTAGAACACTGATATCTGTACACTAATCACTAACAATTAGTACAATTACTGTGCCAGGTTCATACAAATAGTGTGAGCTTCTACTTTCTCTAAAAGTGTTTAGCGCTTAGCCCAACTGGTTAGTACTAATGATTAACACTAAGCTCGTGTAAACATTACTTTATTCCGTCAAGGTCAGCACTGTTGAACGGGAAAATATTAATAAGAAAAAAATTAGGTAACAAGTGTTGGCCATTGGTTACATCAACAATAACATTGGTTATCAACAAGTTTATCTATTGTTTCTTATTAAGCAAATAAAAATGTGAATGTCAATTTAAACTGTGGTTTGTAATTCTGTTACTGGCAGCGACCGTTACCGACGTCACGGCATAACAATCCAGAAAATCATTATATATCAAATGATAATTTGCAAAATAAGAAGATTTTGGTTTAATGCCGTCAGATACAGGGTGTTAAAAAAAGAGTGTAAAATATTTAAGGAGGTAATAGTATGAACCAAAATAAGCAGAAAAGTCTCAATAAACATGGGTGCGCAAAGTAACGGTTGCGGAGATATGGAAAGTTTTATGTTTTTTAGCCCCTTTTTTATTTTGCAAAAACGTTGTGTATTTTCTTATAATAGTTGGTTGATGTTTAGTGAAATAAACAGTACGTATTTGACAGTTGATCTCAGTGCACAAGTTTTCTTTCGCTATGGCTGGTTACTCTAACGCAGAATTAACAGACATGCATTTCATGTATGGTCGTGCTAATGGGAACGCCACCGAAGCGCGACGTCTTTATGTTGACGCTTATCCAAATCGCCAGATTCCTTCACAACGCATGTTTGGAAGAATTCACCAAAGATTGCGTGATACTGGTTCCTTGATCAAACAGGGCCATTTATCCGGAAGACCAAGGTCGATATCCACTCCTAGAGCAGAAGAAGAAATTCTAGCACTCGTAGAGCAAAATCCAGGTACGAGTGTGCGGGGAAAATCAGCCCAGGTATGAATTAGTGGTCCTCTTGTTTGGAGAATCCTTCACGAGCAACTGCTTTATCCATACCATGTGCAACAAGTACATACCTTAAACCCAATAAATGATCATCAAGTACGTTTGGTTTTTTGCCGCTGGTTTCTACGTCATGATGCTGAAGACCCTCGTTTTCTTGCAAACATTCTTTTTACTGAAGAGGCCGGGTTCACAAAAAATGGTGTGTTTAATTTTCACAATACGCATATTTGGGCCGACGAAAATACTCATGCTCTAATAGAATCTGGACATCAGGTACGTATTTCATTACACATTTGGATGGGTATTGTAGGTGACAGGTTTCTAGATCCAGTTGTTTTACCAAACCGATTAACAGGCGCTGCTTACCTAAACTTTCTGCAGAACATACTGTGTGAGTTTTTGGAAGACATTCCTTTGAATCAGAGGCAACAAATGTGGTTCTAGCATGATGGTGCTCCAGCTCTTTTTCCATGGCCGTTAGAAAGCATTTACACCAAACTTTTCCACATAGATGGGTAGGAAGGGCCGGACCTGTTTTATGGCCTCCAAGAACCCTATGGCACTCCTGTAAATAGCCTGGAAGAACTGCAGATACGGATTAATCAAAAGTGTCAAGAAATCCAAACCAAGGAGGGTGTTTTCGAAAGAGTTCGAATATCGTTGAGACGAAGATGTCGTGTCTGCTTGGAAATGGACGGAGGGCACTTTGAATATGTTCTGTAACTTTGTTTTTTGTTTGTTAAAAGCTTCCTTTGTCGGTTTATTCCTAATAAAATAAAATGTTTGAAAAACGAATAGTGGCCCATATCTCCGCAACCGTTACTTTGCGAACCCATGTTTTTTAAGACTTTTCTGCTTATTTTGGTTCATACTATTACCTCCTGAAATATTTTACAATCTTTTTTTAACACCCTGTATAATACATGAAGCTGATGAAATTTTGCCAGCTTTACTTTCTATAGATCTACAGGCAAGAATGAAGTAAAGTTTGAATAGCTGGGCACACGTGAAAGGGGTTTTGAAAGATTTAATCTGATTTAGACTCATTTGTCTGTTTATCTGTGCGTTAATGGCCTACGACAGTCGACGAAAACATAATATTTTCGGCAGTCCGATTTCACCAGATTTGTGCCTTTTAAAAGTCATTTCGCGTGACTAGATGTTTTACCTACGATTTTTCACTGTACACAAGTGAAAATGGAGTGGACAAAAGAAGTTGTATCTGATACAATTGAACTGTATAAATAAAGGCCTAGTTTTTTTAATTATAATTATTGGAACTTTAATTATAATTTCTTCATATTCCTACTTAAATAAAAATCTAAAGAAGCTAACGATATTTTGCACATATTAACAACCAAAAATTTTAAAAACATAATTGTAAGGATATAAAGACATTTTGACGAAGTTGCTGAACTACACTGGTAAAAATTATCAGCGACTATTCATTATTTAATGCCTCGATCAATAGTCTCAAATAACACACCAGAATGTAATTTGACAAGTGTAATGGAAAACTACTACTTATGAATATGTATTTTTTTTTCATAGTCAAACCGTGTTCTTGTACACATGAAATGTAATTTTACAACGTTATTATGTATTTTTAGAAACAGAAATATACAATTTTACATGAAAAAGTAAATGTACAGTATTCACATTATGATTCTTGTAATACAATCATTTTTATCAGTGTAAACATGTGTCCATATTTCCTAATGGATTCATTTTTTTTCATCCACTTGGTTCTACGTCGCTTTATATTCTTTTTTCTAACCATTTCTAGATCATTTAAACCCATTAGTACTTACAACCTCGATTTCTTTCTCCCGTTAGAACATTTTTAAAGCGAAAACTGTGGTGAAGATTTAGACGAGTATAAAACATCTCTTCCACTGTCCAGTTTCCACAAGCTTCAAGGTAAGGTGCCACTAACCAACTAAACCGACCTATCCCATACCAAATCTGTTAATTAGATATTTACGTTAGTAACAGTGAACAATCTGTTCCCTCACATACCAGATCAGCAGACGCAGTACGATCTGGATGGAAAAACACATCAGTCAAAAATTTATCTTGTGTGTCCAGCTATTGTTTGAAAACCTAAATGACGGAAGAGACTGTGTGTGTGTGATTATTATTAACAAGATGCTAATATTAGCAATTTCTGCATTAATTCTCCTTTTTTCCTATTTCATAAAAATAAGGCGTGTCCCAAACAGCCTGTAGGAAAAACACTTTTGGAGTTATTCCGGAAATCACTGACAAATATTTCAGTACCTCAAAGGCAGAAAGGGCCACGTCCATTTTCGGTATTACAGAGCTGAAAACATAAAGATACATAAAGGCTCAAGTCTCTATTTTTATAAGAATGTTGTTTAGATAAAGACAGGTATAATCTGGGAGATCACTTTTGTCTAGCCTTTTATTTTCAAGATAAAGCGTTTCAAAAATGTTTGTAAAATTTAGTTTTCTTTTGCTTTCTCCCGATTGTAGAGAAATAATTGAACCAAAATTGGTACATACTGTGACCTTGAATGTGGCTATTATGTGTCACAATATTCAGTTAAATGGCGGAGTTATAGGAGATTTCTATTAATTAACATCTATAGCTGATGGTTACTTGGAAGATTCCATTGAATCTAAAAATAAAATTGCGCGGACGATATTTGCTGCAAAACAGCTAATGCCGGCAGCTCTTCTGGATCTAAAGAAATAGTCAACATATCGAGTTGTTTCAACTTTGATGTGAAAGATTCTATGGAATTGGAAGCGACATCTGTTACTAGAATTACTTAAAAAAGTAACTATTTCATAAACGTGTTTTCAATATTACCAATTATCATAATTGAAGGACTTTCGTATAAGATTTCAAACAAAGGGTTTTTACCGTTGAATTATATTGCACAAATTAAAGTTCAAATAACAAAATTATAGGTTGTTTAGTTTTAATACTGAGTATAATTACTGAACTTTTTGTCTACCTTACAACCCACCCAGAGTTTTGCCAACTTTACGATTCCTTTGTCGTAAAATTGTTTGTTTCCATCGTGCTAACTAAGTGGGAAACAGTAACAATTAAACTAGAAATTTTTATTAATTCTTAAAAAAAATAATGGGAAGGATATGATTGTGAATATGATCGAAACAGAATATAGATATGATTTTACGTTTATACTGAAAAAAGAAACAAGATAGTGACACAAGCAACATCCATCCAACTTACCCCCCTATAAGATGGAGCCACGATGAGGTAAGTGTCGATATTGTGGTCCTTTAGGTAAGTGTTACGTTCTCCCCCGTTGCCCGGTTCCACCACGTAGTCATTCCCTAGAAATTTAAGGGTCTCTTTGGTAATGTGGACCCTCCTGCAATAATTCCGAACATCAGGGCATTACCTTTAACATGTTCCCAGATGATACGTAATTCAAAGTTACGAAAGCCAAATAATACATTTGTATTTATTCGAACGGGTATATAAATAAAAAAAGACAAAATTTCCGCCCTTACCACGTTGGTGTCTGTTAATTCGAACGTTATACCTTAGGGATCTGCATCAGAGCTATGCTTACCAATATATCTTTCTACTAATTTTACAACGTTTCGTTAATCAATCGACTACAACTAAGTATAAATTAAGTGCAACCAAATTTGCATAAACATTTAGTGATTATAGAGGGCGTTAATAATCTTATGTCATTACTTTTTATCATATGTTCGTTGAGAAGCAAAAACCCAATTAGAAAATTTTGTTAAAATATATTAATCATATCAAAATGTATGAAAAGGCATTTAAAAATTCCTAAACTATCAAATTAAAAATAAATTAGTAATGTACTATTCTTTTCCTAAGATAGTTATCCATTTGCTAATATGGGTGGTGTATAATTAAATTATCGTGTTCCCACAATTTCTCCTCTTCTTTTTGTACATAATGTATACATCTTTGCCTGTTATCTGCAGTTAAGGAAGTTTTTAACAAAATTTTCACGTCACTTAATTTAAACATCGTATTATTTCCCGCTACATCTCCTTTTACCTGCGCCCAGACTAATTCGATTGGGTTAAGTTCACAGTGATAAGGTGGTAACCATAGTACCGTTATTTGGCGATTTGTTGCCATTTCATCGATAACATATTTCTTTTGATCTTTATTAAGATTGACAAGTGTCAAAAGCTCTTTTTTCACCATATTTGTTTCAAAAGAAATGTTTTTTCCGGATAACCATTAAATTATATCGGCTTTCCTCCAAGCAGTCGTAGGCGTCCGCTCGGTCTGCCGTGAATGGTAACTGGCATTATCCATGACAATTACAGACCCCGGAGAAATAAGATCCAACATCTGTGTAAAATACTCTTCGAAAACATCTGCGTTCATGTCTTCGTGATAGTCGCCTGTACTTTTAGATTCAAATAAGTCCATCCAAAAATGCTTGTCGAAAACTTTTTACATTTTTATCTTGCCATACTTTTGTTACAGTATATCCCTCGTTGGCCCAAGTTTCGTCTAGATAATAAATATTCCTCCCTTCGTCACGGAATTTTCTAATTGATCTTAAGTAGAATCTTCGCCAACAAATAATTTCATCTTTATCGATAAGAACTAACTTCCGGTTCTGCTTTTCCCAGCAAAAATTCAACTCTCGTAAGACGGCCCATAATTTGCTTCTACTGATTTTTGGCAAATCGTTGTCCTCTGAAAGTTCACTTAAAATTTTGTTTAGCGTTGGTATTTCTTTTTTAAAATAAAATGAGTATACTTTTCTGCGAACGACATTTTTGAAGAAATCATCTATAACGACTTTTGACCTCCCTGTAGATGATTTTGGGGAATTTACAATATCTTGTTCATTTTTTGTTTCCTTTAAAAGTCTGTAGATAGTCGATTTTCGAATCCTTGTCATTTTGGAGCACTTTTCCACGATGTCGTTAACACTGTTGGTAGAATTTTGGTGTTTCAATGCATTAAATACATTTAATATAATAATCTTCTCATTCTGAGACAGCGCACATCTTTTCACGCGTTTAGCAGGTACTATCGTTTGCAATAATAATGACACTCATTAAAATTAATTTTACGATTTCTTTAGAACTTCTGATGTATTTGTAATGAAATGTACTTCACATCTTTAATATTAGTTGTTTCACTCACCGATAGAGATTTAATGAAATTTCCAAGAAGTTCAAAAACTGTTTTAAGAGTGTCATTATTATTGCAAACGATTTTACGTAATCTGATAAGCTCGACATTTTACCCAAACAATATTATATCCTCTGGCACAATAGTCACTAAACACAAGTTGAATTTTACTCTACTGCACTAGCACGTCTTCGTATATTCAGCTCTAAGACTGGATTGATCTGTCACAATACACTGACTCCTGCCCCATGATGTATCCAGTAAAATATACTAATGTACACCCATTACCTGTTAGCATTAGTGTTACCCGATAATTACCTGAAACGAAATATTATCACGCCCATGGCCGGTTCTTATCTCGGGGTTTTATTACTCTCTTTCATTTCCAAACAGACTATAGTTCCAAATCAGTTTAAGGGCGCCGTCAAAGGAAGAACTTAGGAAAGATTTGTGTTAATTTTTCGTACTTTGTCTTTAAAATGTGAAAAATGAATTGTTGAAGTTTGCGTAAAATTTCCATATAAAGAGCCACTAAATATTTCAAGTATAAAATCGCTACATTTTGGCAATATAAATACTAACACTACCTAAATTGAACTTTATAGTATTCAGTAATGTATAATTTTTTTTTTGGGTAACTTAAACAGGGATTAAAATTCCTAACTTTAAAATTACATCGACATTTCACTATTTTGGGCCACAGATACGGCCACCTTAAGAGACATTTCAAATTACCTTTTGTTCCTATAAATTTAAACTCCGGAACAAGTTCGTGACATCTAACTCAGTTTTTGCTCCTTTTCAATCCCTTTAATTCCTTGACATAAGTTCATTAACGTCCTGCATAAGAAGCTGCGCAACTTTTATAATTTTGTGTATCTACTAAGTTACGATTGATTACGTGACACGGTCACCACTTCTTTTTTAAAGATGCGGTGTAGAAAATCGAAGTAGAATTAACTGTACTCACCCCGGGATGCCGCCGCTCTCCATATAGTTGGCCAGAGTGACGTCGTTAGACCACACGTCGAACTGCCACTTCCTGAGTCCCAGCACGCCGCAGTGCACGCGACCCGTGTGGATGCCCACCCGCATGTTGACGTTCACGTTCATCACGCCTCGCACCAGCCTGCAAACAGATTAAAAAAGGGGGTGGTTACGAAAGAGGAAGTACCGCAAGGCCCCACCTGTCAGCCTACGCACTCACTGACTGTGCTAATTGTGACTTTACTTAAGCCACAAATAACAATAAGATATGCTGCTACGAAATTAAAGAAAATATAGTAACTAATAATGTAAAAATATTTTTATATTATATTATTATTATATTATTTTATGGAAAAAGTAAATCTTGATTTTTACTTCTCCTTAAAATGCGGTTGCATGGAGAACCATGTTGCATGTACAGGGGTGATCAGAAAATCGGTAAATATAAAAATCGTTCAGTAATAAATTGCCTTTGTTCGTAACAATACAAAAATATTTTACTAAGGAAAGTTGCTTAGAATTGAAATGTATGTTATAATTTCAATTTGTGTATAGATCGGAATACTTTGGACAGTAAAACATTAGTTGCACAGTGCACAGTTGCACAAGAGACTCGTTGTTAAACGTACAGAGAAGTTGATTGTTCCTTATGTCTGTGTACTAGTGAGTTTTTTGTCGAGTTATAGTTGTATTAAATACAATTTTTTTGTTGCACTATATGCTAAACTCTCTATATAATACACCTACGGGAATCCTTGCTGCGTTGAACGTTTATTCGTGTTGTAACAATTGCTTTTTAACTAGTTGGCATAGCAAATTATGGGCGATCCTGTGTGCGCTTTTTGTAGCGCAGTGATAAATACTCGTGCAAAAAGTATAAAGTGTGCCGGTTCTTGTGGTAAACTTTTTCATGCTGCCTGCCAGGGAATATCTTCTGAAATAATTAAATGTATAGATAAGGTTGACGGCCTTATTTGGAATTGTTCTGACTGCCGCAAAGAAACCAATGATTTTCAGGCGATGTTGAATTCCAAATTCTCCATGTTTTTAGTCGAAGTTAAAAATATGATGTCATCTTTTCGCAATGAATTAATTGATTCTGTACAAGCTAAAGTATCTACCTCTTTAATTAGCGAAAAAAATTATATTCTTCTGTCGCTCAAGGCAAATCGGCTGTCATTATTCAACCTAAGAATATTCAACAAAATAATACTGCCACTAAATCAGACATTCTGCGTAATATCAACCCTGTGAAAACTGATTTAAACATCACTGGAGTAAAAAATGTCAGAAATGGAGGTATTTTAATTGGATCAAACGACATTGAAGGTACATCGAAAATTATGAAAATAGCAGCTGAAAAACGAAGTGACAAGTATGAAGTTAAAGAAGTATCAAAATTTTCTCCTAGAGTCAGAGTGGTTGGATTCTCCGAAAAATTTTCTAAGGAAGAGATTGCAGATTATCTTCAGCATCAGAACAAAAATCTCAGTGCCGAAACGTTTCAGTGTAATGTCCTAGAGATCAAAAATGTAAAGAGACGCAATGATATCTTTCAGGCTGTTATCCAGCTGGACATGGCGTCATATAACAAAATTATGTCAGCGGGAGAGGGTAAGGTGTTCCTTGGTTACGATTCCTGTACTGTTTATGACGCAGTCGACATTAAGAGATGTTACAAATTTAGTGGTTTCTCACACTTCTCTAAACAGTGTACTCGACCCCATCCTTCTTGTCCTCGCTGCGGTGACAATCACTTAGTTAGCGACTGTGTCGCCCAGGCAGATAATCTAAAATGTATTAATTGTATTCGATGTAACAACGAAAAAGGTACCGATTATGATTTTAAACATGCAGCCTGGGACTCCAACTGCCCAGTGTATCTAAACAAAGTTGGTGAATTCAAGTCTAGTTTGTTTTTTCCAGTATAAAATCCCAAGTCTTGGTTGTCAATCCTCAGCAAAATCGCTTAAAAATTTATTCATTTATTACCAAAATGTTCGTGGCTTAAACTCAAAGACAGCGCATTTTTATAATAACGCCTGCAGTAGTGAATTTGATATAATATGTCTCACTGAGACTTGGTTACAGCCTAGCTGCCTAGACTCTGAACTTTTTGACTCTGAATATACAGTATTTCGTGCCGACCGTAACCTCTCTGCTTTGGGTCTAACAAAAGGTGGTGGAGCTTCCATAGCGGTTAAAAGTTCTTTTTGCTGCGTTGAGTTGAATCTTTCATTCATTCGACAGTTTTTACCTTCTATAGATATTGTTGGGGTCACAATCAAAAGTATTATACCTACTACTCATATTATTGTCCTATATATTCCTCCGCGTGCAGAACTTAGCCATTATGATCAACTGCTGGAATACTTAGAATCTCTAGAGGATATTGCTCAGGGCGACATATATTTATTGGGTGATTTTAACATACCTGGTTATAATTCTGATGACAACATTCCACTTTCGCTAAAAAACTTTGTTGCTTTTTATAACCTCCAACAATATAACTCAATCTTAAATATTCAAAATAAGTTACTGGACCTTGTTTTTGGAAGTAGTTTTTGTGAAGTTGAGGCCTGCGATGAGAATTTGGTACCCCCTGATGATCTCCATCCTGCTCTACTTATTCTTTTATTTACTTCAGTTAAGCATAGTAAGGGGTTTATATGCAATAAACCTGTTTATAATTTTAAGTATGCAAACTTTCCCCTACTTTACGAGCAATTGAGTTTGGTTGATTGGTCTTTCCTAAATGAGTTTTCTGACTGTAATTTGGCTTGTGAAGAGTTCTACAAGTCTTTATATACAATCTTTGACATGTATGTGCCTAAAGTTTCTCCTAGGTCTAGAAAATATCCGCCGTGGTTTTCTAAAGATATAATTTCCGATTTGAGAAAAAAGCTTCAATTGCATAAACAATTCATTAAATCTAAAAATCCTGACGTATACAAAACATTTTCCGATCTGCGTGCCAAAGTTAAACGTGATATTGCAATTTCTCATCGGAGTTTTCTGCTGGATATTGTTAATACGTTTGCTGATTTTTTTAAATCTAATTTTCTTCCATCTGCTTTATCAGATAACAATACATTATGTCCTCATGAAAACGTGTTTCTGCTCAAGAATATTTCAGAGTCAGAAGTAGTATCTGCAATGAAAAAGCTCAAGCCTAAGTTGACTTCTGGACCAGATCATATTCCCTCTTTTCTTGTGCGTGATTGTGCTTATGTTCTAGCAGCCCCCTTAACAATATTATTGAATCTATCATTGAAAACTTGTGTATATCCCGACACCTGGAAGATTTCCAAGATTTGTCCGATTCATAAAAAAGGTAAATCAAATATTGTTGATAATTATAGGCCGATAGCCATAATTTGTAATTTTTCAAAAGTCTATGAAATAATACTCCACAACACAATTTACTATAATATTCACAGACAAATTGGCTTTGCACAACATGGTTTTATGACAACTCGGTCGACTACAACTAATCTTCTCTGTTTCACTCAATATCTTAGCGAAGCCCTGGACGCGGGTCTTCAAGTAGACGTTGTGTATACGGACTTCAGTAAAGCGTTTGATAGACTTGATCACATAATCTTGATGAATAAACTGGGAACTATGGGGTTTCTAGATAACTTGCTTAGACTACTTAAATCTTATCTTTCATTGCGCACGCAGTTTGTAGAAATTCGCAGTCTCATATCTCCAAAGTTTTTATCATCGTCAGGGGTTCCTCAAGGATCCTGTTTAGGACCCTTGCTCTTTGTAATTTTCATCAATGATATATTTCAGTCACATGATGTTAACTGTCTCATGTACGCTGACGATATGAAGATATTTACTAAAATTTATTCATATTGCGATGCCCAAAATTTGCAGACTTCGCTAGATAGCATTAATACTTGGTGTATGGATAATAATCTTCCCCTTAATATTAGTAAATGCCATGTTATGACATTTACTCGGAAAGTTAATTTTCTGAATAACAATTATTCCATCGCCGGTTCCCCTCCATCTAGAGTTACTGAGATCAGAGACCTAGGTGTGCTTTTTACTTCGAGTCTGAGCTTTACAGAACATATTAACCAATTAACAGCTGAATGTTCCAGAAGCTTGGGATTTGTTATTAGAAATTCACGTTCTTTTACCGACTGTCGTGTGTTACTTAGTTTATATCGCGCTTTTGTTCTTCCTAAGTTAGAATACGCTAGAACAGTTTGGAGTCCACATTACTCAAATGCTATCAATAAGCTGGAGAACATCCAGAGAAAATTTTTGAAGTATATGTCTTTTAAACTCGATGGGTTTTATCCGGAAATTGACACTGATCACAATATGTTGCTAAGGCGGCATGGCGTACATAGTCTTGAAAACAGGTCTGTTATGCACTCCCAAATCTTCCTTTTTAAGTTGATTAATAATTTAATTGATTGTCCTACTTTATTAGAAACTTTAAGTTTCCATGTTCCTAGAGTGGACACGAGGAACGATGCACTGTTTTACCTTAAGACACCAAGGACCAACTTACTCTCAAATTCCCCAATGTATGTCATGTGCAACATAAATAATAATTTATTTAAAAACAAAATTGACCTGTTTAACTCATCAGTAGCTAATATTAGATCAGTGTGTACGCAGTTTTTGTAACTAGCTTGATTTAACTTACTTTTCATGTTTTCTGCTAATATTGTTTTTATTGTCATAGTGTATCTTTATAGTATAAAATGTGTATTTTTATCTGTTGTCCCGCCTGTAATTGGTACAGTGTACTGTAGGTTGGTTAAAATAAAATAAAATTAGTATATTTCATTTTACGACAAAAAAAATATTCTTGATTAAAATTTTTAATTTTCTTTATAATGGAGTTGGTATGGAGAATAAAAAGTTTGACAGCAACCGTCATAATGAAAAGTTATAGGACAGTTATTCTTAATATACTTAGTTGTAGCAAAAAAAAATTAATGCAATTTATAATTAAATTGTATTAAATTATAATATAAATTTAAATTCTAAACAACTTTCCATAACAACATATTTCTAAATTGTTCAAAACAAAGGCAGTTTATTCTTGAATGATTCTTATATTTACAGATTTTTCTGATCACTTTGTACATGCAACATGAAAGTTCTTCATACCAACCGCATTTTAAAGGCAAGCAAAAATTTTAATCAAGAATACATTTTTTCCCGTAAAATGAAAAAATTAAAATATTTTACCTCTTTTCTACTCTAACCGTGGACATACTGTATATTTTAGTCAATAAACTCGTAGTGGTCCATAGAAAATTTATCAGGAAAAGCAAAGATAGTCGTAAATCCAAAAAACTATTCAAAAGTATGTGTGATATTCACTTGTAAATAATGTAATCATTATTCACGGGTTTCAAAGAATTGGGAATGAACTAACAAAACAAAAATTCTACGGTGTCAGCAATTGAACCTGGACCTCATGTGTGAAAGTCAAAAGCTACTCACTATACCAGTTAAGGCAATATTAACATTTTTCCGAGTGATGGTAGAAGTTTACTGATTAGTTTCAGCTTTTTTAAATTTATCAAGTGAACGACAAATATCAAACTTGAAAGTAAGGTGCTTCGACAGTTTTGAATTGTATGTTATGTTCATGTTATGAGTGTAATATTGTGTAATCTTTGCTAAAATATTATTAATAGTCGTGGACAAAGTATAGCATTCTGCTTATATATCATAGCTCCAATTTGGAAGAAAACAATTTTGTTAGAAGGTGGAAACGGTCGATCTCTTTAGTACCTTGAGGCACAAAAGTTCCCATTTGGGACTGGACTTCAGGCGTCTGGGTTAACTAAAATGAAATTGTTCAGGATTAAAGTTAACTTCATAAATTCATTTAGTCAGTTGGTAAGACTATTCTCCATATCTATTCTAATATTTGTTTGTGGATCCCATTGTCTAGTTATTTTCTTCTCCTTTTTGTTAACGCTTTATTTATTCTGATTATTGATTATTATTAAAAACGTTTCCATGGAATTGTGTCGTTTCCTCTCTAATAAGTTCAATAAATCCAACTGGGATAAATCTTGTAAATATTCGGACCATACAGTAGGTGGAGGGTTTGGAAGCATTCCCTAACTTTGACCTATCATATCCCAGACATGTTCGATGGGCGAAAGGTCAAGTAAACGTGCGAGCCAGGAGAGAATATTTATGTTGGCCTCTTCCAAGAACTGTAATGTAACTGCTGCAATATGAGGGCAAACGTTATCTTGTTGGAAGGTGATATTAGTTAACTCTCGAATGTATGGCACTGCAAACGGTTCCAAAACTTCATAAATGCATATTTGGGCATTCAATTGGCTTTGGAGAAATACTAGAGAAGTTCTGCTACCTATTCTGATCTCACCCATCATCATCAATCCTCTGGTAAGAGCTGTTTTATGTTCCACGAGAAACTCCAAGAACCGCCTTTCTCCTCTTCGACGCCTGATTCGCTTACAACCATCATGGGTCCACAGACAAAATCTAGATTCGTCAGTAAACATGACACTATTCTATCCTCCATCCCAATTTGCCCGTGCCTTGCACCATTCCAATCTAAGGAAACGATGACGATTAATAGGGAGTATTAATCTTGGGCGATATAAATACAGCGATATACGGAACGCACTGTGATTTTATGACCATCTCTTCTTAAAAAATGTTTCCTACCGATCTGGAGATACTATGCCGATCCCTAATGGCAAGCAGTCTCAATCACCTGTCTTCTAGATCTGTCGTTCCTCTAGGTCGTCCAGAGCCTATCCTGCGATATTGCCTATTATCTACTGACCAGCTTCTCCAACAACGAATAATTCCCATCTCATGTAGGCTTATAATACGACTCTTTTCAAAATTAGTTGACGATACTTCTGCCGTCTTTTAACTTTTGAGCATTTTATCACTATAGCTTAGAACTGTTTCACTCGAATAATAACAACAAACTGACTAAAATATCAGAGAATGAAATTAAAGAAAAAAAATTGGAAGGGATGTCGAAACAAGATAAAATGTCACCTTTTTGCATCCTCAGCATATAAATAGAGTTTGGTTTTAAAACATTGATCTCAACAGGGTGACGCATTTTTAAGTACAAATAAACTCTTTTGTTTATTGTAAACGTTCAAGGGCATAGAAAATTTAAATGACGGAGATACTTTTAATGCAAAATATACATGTATACACTTGGGATATCTTACAACTAATATTACCTTAGAATACGCAACTCAATTTACCCGCTAAACTTCTCTAAGCGTTATTAAATTACTTTGAAACTGTAAACTCCTTTGCTTATCTGCTTGCGCTATAAATTGTGTTTTTCAAAACATACTTAGATATTCTGGGGGTTTCAGTCGATTAGTTTTAAGAAAAATAAACCATCTCGAATAATAGATACAACCCTGTTATTCACTACAACATGGTGCCATTGGGAGGTCGAAATCTAGGACAATACGAATATGTAATCTCCTCGGGCATTGCGGTCTCCATAAATATTTTATAAAACAGTAGGTCGTGAATACATCTGTGGAACAACAGAACAACAGAATAGACATAATGACGACTTGCACAGGTTTAAAACAGCGGCAATATACAGAGTGTTTCGAAAAGTTGGTACAAAACTTAAGACGGTAAAAGTAGAGTCAAAGAAAGTTTCTATAAACATTGGTCCTGAGGAGAAACGTTACTTAGATATGGCCCTCCAAAGGGGTCTTATCATTTGGATATGTTTTATAATAACTTTATAATGGAATTAAAATTGTAGATAATAATCATACCATAAGTTCCATAAAAATCGGTTATAAATAATTAATTAATTTTTTAACTATCCTAAACAGAGATTTTTCGAAATTTTTTTGAATTATCAAGTAAATTATTTTTTAATGAATTAGACTAAAAAAAAACATTTCTTTACTTTTTTTTCGAATTCTGAGTAGTCTAGTCAGAAATAATAATTTTTAACACTTTCACATAGTAGGCATCTGTCACGAAGACAGTTTCATTGTGGTTGTCACTTTCGCGTGATCTCATTTAAAATCTTACGTTTCTTTATTTTCTTAGTTCTGATCTTTGTGCTTGACTTTGCATTTCATTTATGGTTTATGTAATAGAAATAGACTGGCGGCTCAAAGACGATATCGGCAATGTTTCCCTGATATAAGGCAACCTTCTGCAAGATTGTTTAGGGAAATTCATGCAAGTGCGATGGAATCAGGAGTCCAAACGGGCGGAGACATGATTTAGACAAAGTAATTTTATGATTTTTTTAACGTAATCCTAGTAGAAGAGCATCTGCTTGTTGTAGAATAAACAATACTTATGTATGGCAGTTGCTTAAGGAAAATGGATTATACCCTTACCATTTTCAAAGAGGTTCATGGTATGCCTACACATTCGTTTCAAATATTTTATACGTGGTATGATGAAAATCCTATATTCTTCTTGAACTACGAACAAACATGGTTTTTTACAATTTGGAGCTCCTCCACAAACTATGCTCGGATTTTGCGGAATTTTTGAACTCGATCATTCGAGAATGTATTGATCGTGGAAATAACGCGTCCATACCATGGCTACCTCGTTCGCTGGATTTAAATGCGAATGATTTTTATTTATGGAGCGACGTAAAAAGGATGGTATATGCTACACCTGTAACTACCATTGAACAGTTGCGGCAACGTATTGGTGAAGCTTTCGATACCGTACGAATTCAACATGAAAATTTTCAGCGTATTCGATTCAACGTCTTTGCTTCGGAATTAAGTTTTTTTTGTTTTTTATACATTTTATGATTCAAAATTATAACCTAAAATACAAAATACAAATTTATTTTCTTTACTCTTTTATTTTCTTACGTTAATTAGTAGCTTTGAGGTACGGCCGTAGATCCTTTTCAGCCTGCACACTATTTCCATTACAGAAAGGGACATTCATTACAGTGAAACTGTCACCATGACAGATGCCTCCTATGTGAGAATGTTTAAAAATGTTACTGTTCTGAAGCATACATTATTTGAAAAATAATTATTTCTGACTATACGCAGAATTCGAGAAAGAAATAGATAATTTTTTTCTTTAAAAAAGCCTAATTCATTAAAAAATAATATTATTTGGCTTGAGGAATAAAAAAATTTCGAAAAATTTCTGTTAAGGGTAGTCAGAAAATTACCCTTATTTATAATCGATTTTGATGAAACTTGTGAGATGATAGCTAAAGACCCTCATAGTATGATTATTACCTACAATTTTCATTCCATTATCTCAATCAGAAATAAAGTTATTTTAAAAAATATGCAAATGATAAGACCTCTTTGGAGGACCATATCTCAGTAACGTTGCTTCAGAAGACCAATATTTATAGGAACTTTTTTACTTTTTTTGGGTGTACCTTTACCGTTTTGTACCAACTTTTCCAAAAACCCTGTATAAATTTAGTCCCTGTTTCTTCCCGCTCCTCAACACTTCTTATACAAAAATTCAATATTAAACGTTCAATCTATATCATATAAGTCCGCCGTATCAATTTTTCTTTTTTCCTGAAGGTTTCATCATCATGGGACGACCGTTAACTGATCACCTGCGAGATATGAAACAATATCGAGGGCCGAAGGGAATAGGAGCTGACCTCGTTCACAGGAAACGGTTGCGGGGAAAAAAATGAGAGCAGATACGGACGAAAATTGAAAAATAATATGGCAGATGGAGGGTTTGGGGAAAAGGAACTGGTTCCTCCTTTAATGGATTGTTTGAATATTAATTTTAACTGAACTTCGGTGTCGACATTCGGCAATGACATCATAAATAAATTAAATCACATATTTTTACAATCTGTCATGTTAATTTGACAAAATAATTTTATACAGGGTGATTTTGAATAGAGTAGCAAAAACGCTACCAGTACATATACATGAAAAAATAAGGCGAATGAACTAAATATACCTTAGACCAAAGTCGCACCCCTGAAGAGTTACAGGGTCTTTAATGTTGTAGGGTCAACACTTATTTTCTTCAATTTATCTAGAACGATATGGCGTAATGCTTTCCTATTTTGTACAGACATTTGTCCAGTGGTGACACATACTTCTCATTAATATTGTTTAAATGTATCCACCAGAGGCGCTGCTGTCGACTACATGTTCCAAAAACAAATTTCACCCTATATGAAAACACATATCCTATTTATACATTTTATAACTAAAAAAATATTTTTTCTCTTGCATATTTCCAACAAAAACGATTGTTTGTTAGATAATTTACAAAAAACAAACTGTAAAATCTACAGTTTGAACGATATGGCGTACTGCTTTCCTATTTTGTACAGACATTTGTCCAGTGGTGACACATACTTCTCATTAATATTGTTTAAATGTATCCACCAGAGGCGCTTCTGTCGACTACATGCAACATATTGTTCCAAAAAAAATTTCACCCTGTATGAACATACATATCCTATTTATACATTTTATAACTAAATTGCATATTTTCAACAAAAACGATAGTTTGTTACATAATTTACAAAAAAGAAACTGTAAAATCTACAGTTCGTTTTTTTTTGTAATGTATGTAAAAAACTGCTGGTTTTATCGAAAAAACGCAAGAGAGAAAACATTTTTGTTTTCAGTTGTTACGTCTGAAAAGCCTGAAAATGTGAACAAGAGAATAAGATGTGTTTTCATACAGGGTGAATTTTTTTTTAGAATAATATAATAATATGTAACAGTATGTAGTCGACAGCAGCGCCTTCGGTCGATACATTTAAACAACATTAGTAAGAAGTATGTGTCAGCATTGGACTAATGTCTCTACCAAATATGAATGCTTTACGCCACATCGTTTCAGATAAATTGAAGAAAATATTCAAGAACCTGTAACTCCTCAGGGGTGCAACTTTGGTCTAAGGTATATTTAGTTCAGTCGCCTTATTTTTTCATCTACATGCACTGGTAGCGTTTGTGCTACTCTATTCAAAATCACCCTGTATAATCTCTGCTTGTAAATATTAATTTCTGCTAATTGCCTATTCTTATTTTTAAAGGTTTAAGGTATGACGACCGAGGCTCCTTGAATATGGACGTAATAGACGATGTGCGATTTAACATCATAGGTTTATAAGTGAGACGTATTATTTTACGTTTTAGAATCATTCCGAATGGTAGTAGCCAATCTAATAATGATCGTAGCAGTAAACGATCGAATTTAACAGATAAAGAATGTGTAAGGGATGTCGGTTTGCTTTACTATCACTAAGTACAAAAACTATAACCACGTGCTTAGGGAGTCCTAAAAGACAAAAAAATATATTTCGGAATTCTAATTCCATATTTAACAATGGAGCAAAACCCTCTTTTCCTCCAGAAAATTGGCGCCTATGAGAAACATCGTCCGAGATGGATTAGATGTGTAGGAATATACTAATAGATAACAGAAACCTTTGAATGCACTCGCGGCAGTTTGTCCGACAACCTAAAAAAAACAAACAACGGACTATATTATAGGAAAATATCTGTATCTGACACAAATTTCTCTATTTAATTAATATAAAACGTTAAAAATTGAAAAAAAAACTGAAGGAAAACAAAATCGTAACGTAAACACACAGAAATTCAATTTTGATGATAAAGAATTTTACCGTGTTGCTGGTTGCCGTACTCTTTAAATATCAAACATGCGAAATAAACAACCTTGCGGCGAACGGGGCGCCATAGTCGCCAATAAATAGGGATTTAATATAGTTTCACTTTATAAATAAGTTTGGACATTTTTTGAAGGGTATTTTTATTTTTCTCTATCCCCACTTTAAATGTACGTACTTAGTCACAGTTAATCCTGTATATAGGTAAATGATTCTGAGAAAGGTGCAATCTTTTAACTAAAATATCACTTGCAATTATAAGTATTTATCAATCGTTAAGCAGTGAAAAAAGGAGAAACACAATAGAAATAAATTGAAACTGAAGTCGTCGAAGACGAAAGTTTATCCAGATTAGTAATAAATAGGAGCATTATGAAGAGACTATCGAGAAAAAATAATAGTGTCGTCTCGACGGGATATGGATAAATGAAAGGCAATACGGTCTCCAAAGCTTCGCAAGGTTTAAATATCAACAGCAAACGAGAAACCTTTTTTATGAATTTTCTACGGGATTAACGACAACAGTAATAAAAGCCAAACGCATTGTGTTTAGCGTCAATATATTCTTATAAAAAGGGAAAGCAATAAATAAATAAATATCAAATTTAACTAAGTTTAAGTAACAACTATTTAAACGATTAATTTATTGCTTTCTCTCCAATATATCAATCAGTAGAGCAATAGTTTTACTAAATTGGGGGCCATCCATAAAATAGAACATATATTATAAAAGGCCTATCAGGTCATCTGATCGGTCTCTTTGGCACCTCCAGAGAAAAAGAATAATCGCTATTTTGTTAATACTAGCAACGACGGGAAGCAACGCAAAAATTCTAGAAAACAAGGGTAATAGCGTTAAGCTAATAGAGAGTCAAGTACAGTTCACTAAAAGCTAGGGAATAGCCAGAAACCAATATAAAAGGGACAATTTGGAACCGAAATAGGTTTGAAAGTACCACGAAACAGTTTCCCTTTAGCGTCTAGACGGTTCGATATTTCAGGACCTCGGTTCAATAAGATGTAACTGTTGAATAAATTCTTTCATTTTGTGCCCCTATTTACGCATTCTAGCATTGGCGCGTACTAACAAAAGATTTATAAAATGTCTAGTTTAATATTTGTTCATGTACCCCATTGTCCACAGTTGTTTTCTATATTTTATTAATGCTTTATTTACGTGTGGTTATTGTTATTAAAAACTTTTCTTTAGCAATGTAGCCTTGCTTTTTTAATGCGTGCAATAACTGTTTCAGTTTAGTAAGCAAGAAACTGTGGATTACAAAGCTAAAGATAGGTAAGTAAAACAATTAGATAAACTCTATAAAATGTCGAAGATCCCTCATATGATAAATTCAAATTAAATATAACGATAATTTTGCTCCCTTTCAATAAACAAAGTTACGGTTTTGTTCGTAATAACAATTAAATAATAAACCCTAAAATTACATACCCTTGAGCTTTTCCCATCCTTCGATGACGATCAATAATTACGCATATCAGAAATTCATGAGATTTTTTATTAATGGTTTATAGTTCTTTTCATACAAATTATAGAAATAAAAAACTCTTTTATATTGGCAATAACGGAAAAACACCCCAGTTGTTTTGGCAAATGTTACGGCGGGTTAGTATTGTACTAAAAATTGACAAAATAAATTTCAGGAATGACGTAAATACTGAATAATGCAATTGTTCTTAAATAAATTTATTCAAATATGTCTGTCCACAAAATTTGGATTAGTTGAAAAAGGTAGGGATTCTAGGTGCTATATAACTGTGAAGTTAAAATATTATTATAATAGCATTTTTCTTCTTATTTATTCGTAATAGAAATACCCTTAAAAGGGCGAGACTAGAAAACGTTCCCTCCGTTAGAGGCTAGCCGTGTGACAACGCATGTAACACTTTATTTTTCATTAACTTTGTATTCAATGGGGAATACCACTAAATTTGGTATTTTGCATTTTTAGAAGGTACTCTGAAAAACGTTGGATACGTGTCATAGGATTTGGACTAATATGCAGTTTTATGAGAGATATTAATTATTTAAAACAGCATGACGTCACGCGTACATTTTTAACAACTGGCAACAATGCATGACAATAAAACCACTAAACTATGGCCCGTGATATTCCTAAATAAACATAACCTCTTTGTAATTTAGTTATATTTCTACACTCTGAAATCTCTTGAGCTTTGTCTCGGCAGAAAAATAGGTTATGTTATATTGATGGAAGTGACAAATGATGTTTACAGGCACTGTACCTGTCTATATTTATACAGTAAGACAAGTTGCATGCTATTGCTCTGTTGCCGCATATTAAAAATGTACATCTGACGTCACATGTACATTAATTTGCCAATAAATCTTTTAAATTTAATTTAATTTAAAAAACAACGAATACGGTCTTCATATATTTACAAAACAATGTAATTTACAGAGTTTCCAAAAACTTTACCAACATAGTGGCATTCCCCATTAACTTGAATGAGTGCACTTGATAAAAGCATTGATTTGTGAAATAAATTACCTGTTATAACATTTATTTTTATGGACATTTCAAAGGTTGCCTACTCTCCCTGTATCATGCTTGTCGGCAGGTTTTGGCATTTTTATGCCTAATATTTATTCGAGTCGCGACAGACAAAAGACAATAATGAGGATATGGACAGTGGAATGGTTTCCATTTCATTTTACAGTGATTTTTATACTTTTAGAAGTTTTAGTGGTTTTAATAATTTTGAAATTTTCAGGATGTACACAACTTTTTCAGAAAATGAAATTAAAATAATTACCTATACATACCAAAATGTAATTATTTATGTGTTTTTAGAAACAGATAATAAAAAATTACCAAGTCACGTCACCACTGTTACGCGTTCGGGTTTACTTTTCTAGTAACCCTCGTATGTCACCTGAAAAGGACTGCCGGCATGCCTGGGTTAAAAATTTAATTAATCCTGGTACAGCGCTCGAGTCGTAGAGAGCAAACGGATCCATTAGGGTTAATAATTAATTCTTCCGAGTGGATTTTTGATGAAAATAACGGGGCGGAGGTTGATAAAGGGAAGAAACGTGTTTACGTAGCGTTGCTAAATGAATTACAACTTTACAAAAAGATTGAGTGTAAAATGGATCGAGAGAATGGTTACAAGGTGCCCATTAGGGTGAAGTGAAATTTTATCTTTGGAATAGTCGGGGAAAGTTCGTAAGTACCACAACTAGATAAACAATTTTGTCAAAATTTGAGCTTTGAGGTGCCCCAAGCCTTCCAAAATAGATATTTTTATATTAAGTGCGCAAAATCAGTGTTTCTTTAATGGTGCGTGAGAACGTGAATTTTTGGTTGATATCGTAGGACGAGACAAAAGATCATTCGAAAAATTCAACAATATTTTTTGTTCTGCTGTCCAAAGTATGCCACTGTAGGTTTATTTATTTTCTAATACGTTTTTATTTGTTGTAGTTAGTGTCAATGTCAAAAGTGACGTGATCGTGAAAAGAGTACCAGAACTATGAAAAATAGTATATTGTTGTATTAGGACTAAAAGATTAATCCGGATAAAACATGCTATTTTTTCTTCAACCGAAATTCCCCATTTAATTATTAATTTCTGCTTTGACCAAACCAAACCAAATTTGGATAATAAAGCAAAGTAGGATATATCGATGTAGTCATGGATACTTTGCCAAACATTAGTCAGCATATTGCTAATTGAGTTCATTTGTGATTGTTTGCAGTTCAATCTTTAAATTAAAAGTGTCTACTTTAGCTCCTAGGATTAAAAGTGAATACTTTTGTTGCTAAAATACCATTTTTTTCTCAGTAAAGCAAATGTCAACCTTAGAGATTCCTGACAGTCAATAAATGTTATAGGTTTTTGACGATTGGAGAAAAAAACTTTTTTCCACAAAGTTACGTGCTTTTTTGCAAGAGACAAAATGAGAGATATGTACCGAAAATATCGCAACTATTTACAAAGGAGAAAGTTGATTGCTTTTGATAGTACACCTGATAATTTATACTACGCTTCAAAAATAAAAGAAAAACATTTTCAAAAAACTTCTGTATATGTCGTCCTAATATTGAGGGTTGCAGGTGCATGCCGTTCTGATGAATTAGTCAATTTATATTGAAGATATGAAAATATAATGATAATATTGAAGATATGAAATTTGCCTTAATTATAAAAATTCTCAATATCAAACCAAGAGACCACGTTCTTTTACTATGCTGGGAGACAATTATTTAAGTTTCTATAGAAAATATGTTGCTTTACGTCCACCTGGATTGGTAGAACGTCGATATTTCTCAGATATGTTAGTGGAAAGTGTCATCGAACGGTGGTCGATATTCATAAAACCTTGCGAGGAGTGGCAAAATGTTTGAAATTGGACAATTAGAAAGAGTACACTGGACACGCATTACGACGAATGTCTATTACTCTTTTAGTTGACGGCAGTGGTGACCTCACTTGTCTTAAAACGGAAGGCTGCATTGAAGACTCACTTTCGAATAAAGAAAATACTGTGAAAAGAATACTGAAAGTTAATAGTGGTAACGATAAACCAAGCACCGTTGTCATTTCTGATTACACAACATACGAAAATAATATAACTATTAATGAAAACGTGTTCGACTGCCTTGAAAATTGCTCCAAGAATGAGAGTAGTGGCAGTTTCAGTGGTTTATTTAGTTTTAATATATGTTCAAACTGTGTTAAATATCAATGTGGATAAACAAAAATTATTGTAAATATTATTGAATCTACTTAAAACAAGAAACAAGATGATCGTTACTGTACCAAAAATTTTTCAACAATACAGGACAACAATGTACAGTAGATACCTATTACAAGATAGGAAACAAAACAAAAAATAGAAACAACAAACACAATACAACTAACATAGGCAATGATATAGGCTAAGCTATATTCAGACTATTAATTTCATTTACATTTGTACGCAATAAATCACGTTTATACTGCAGGTGATTATAAGTGTTGCAAATAAAATGCAATGGAGAAAATTTCAAAAGGTTAGTAATACATGTGAAACAATTTTTAAATAAAATAATTTAAGAATGGATTGGAAGAAGAGGACCTGAATGACGGGCACGTTCACCTTCTGCAATTTTTGAATGGCCAAATAATAGGCCCTCGCTGCTTTTCCAGTTCAATAGAGAAACAGTTATAATCTTGTGAGTGCTTGCCTTTGGTAGAATTTGAAAGCATCCCTACCAATTTACCTTCGAAAGTAAATGAGAAAGACGTCAGCACAGAACAAAAATACGTTCTAGATATTATTTAGCTAATGAGAAATTGGATCAACATTGTCATTCGAAACAGCTTACGACGTCATCTAGAATGTTACCTTTGTATATCTCAATTACCACTCCAAGTGAAAAGTTGAAAACGTTGGTAACATTTGCCATGATAGTTTCTGGAACCACATAAGTTGAAATAAAAACAAGTCCTTTCTGTACCAAAGGAATATAGCATTTGTACAAAATCAAAAATGGGAAGTAGAATCAATCTCGTTTCAAAGAAATGGCTACTTTCTGCATCCTCTTGTATATACTTGAAGATAACAGTCATCGTATTCTAACAGGATTTGCCCCGATCACCCGCGCAAGTCTGGTAAACTGATAACGATGATGCCTTCGATCAAGGCGCGTCAGGAAGATTCACAAGCCGCTCCAGAATGAGATCCAGAGCTACTAGAAAATACTTAAGACTATTCGTTTTGCATATACAGGCTGAGTAATTAATAATGGTACATAGCTTAAGGGCAGATTATTACCGTCAAAATAAAACGATTGAACCCAACATGCCCGTGAAGTATAACTTCACTCCAATCTAGTGCCAGTAGCACCCTTTGATCGCAAAAGCACAGTGAAGTCACTCATTCAAGTGAATATGTCGATTTATACAAAAATACGTCTCAAACACTATTATTTAAATGTTAAGTATGGTTAAAACTTACGCTATGGCGTCGATCATATCCAGACCCATCTCGACGGTGCAGTGAGCGTGATCGGGCCTGGCTTCGGGCAGACCAGAGACGCAATAATAGCAATCTCCGAGCAGCTTGATCCGGAGACAGTGGTGCTCGGCCGCTAATCGATCAAACCTGAAAAAGGAATTAATTTCGGATAATATAGGGGACGCAGACTAAGTGGATTTAGCTGTAATGGCGCGCTCTGAGACAAATTTCCTGCATATGCTGCCGTCGAATTAGAATTCAGTCGTTTGGAACGTCCCTTATCCATTTCAGAAATTATTTCCACCTGTTCTATTTTCAGTATCATATTGAAAGTGGCCAAATATATTTAAAAAATTAATATAATTTTGTGGTTAGTTCATACTACTTATACAGGGTGTTACAGAATGATGTTAAAGGCGCCGTATTCTTGGCATAGTGATAAATATATTTAAGAACAGAATAATATAGAGTTTAGCAAATAACAAGAATGTTCTCATGTTACCTGCGAATACTCAAAGGTACCGAAGTAAAAAGATATCAATTAGTCCAAAAATCAGTGGCGTACAATTTTTTTGCTAAATTGTGTATTTAACGGTACGAACGCCACTGATTCTAGTAGTATATTACAAAAGAAATTTATACACGTAGAAGTAGCCCTTCACTATGCATTGTAGTATAGCAAAGCTCATCTCAATATATCTCGATCCATTTTCGAGAAATAAGACTATAGTATTTTAGACGAAAACTTGAAAAAACATGCATCTCGAAAAGGCGGCATTTCCGGGCATATGTTTATATATACTTCTTTTCTTATTTTTAAACATAGAACCTGTCTCTAGATTTTCTTAACATCATTCCGTAACATCCTGTACATGTATTTTAAGAATTGATTTCCTCACAAAAATATATTGCTTTTATTTTCGATACTTGAATCGGTTTTTAGAATTTATAGATGGATTTTTTAGTTATCTTTGAGGCCTTTATTGAAAACGTGAAAATCAATTCAAGGGTTTGATACGCGCCTGACAGAGTAACCCTGTTGGAATTTTATATTCAAGAGGAATATTGGAGACCTACATGTGAAGTCGACTTAGATATTTTATTATTACAGTGCCAGGTGATGGTGCCAATAAAAGTTTGTTTCAAATAAAGTTCCAAAGACAATTGTCGGATATCCAGGAAAAATGAAATAAGCTGGCGATCTTAATTTTTCTCTAATTTTGATAGCTATAAAGCCTTGTCCTCATAAAGGCGAAATTCCCACAAATTGTCGCGAATTATTTAATAGCGGCAAAAGTCTGAACTGCAAATGCAATATTTTCTATCAATTTCATCATAAAACTATCGTTAACTGTCCTGGTAGATTGCCAGAAGCTCAAGTTAAACTTACTAATCCCACATAATGATGGAAATAGCGATAATATTCATATTTCGTGAAATTCGAGAAAAATCGACACTTTTAAAAATTTAAAATAATTTTAATCTGCGAAATTCCCGGTTTCAAATTCCGCGGTGTGACTGCCAAAAATATGATGACGGAAGGTCACAGAAACTAAATCCGGAAGAACAAAGGACTTTGATGAGAGCTGCGCTTCTGTATATAACTTATTCTGTGATAGGCAGTTTGACGGAAATAAATTTGAATTTCATGTCCAGAACTTTTGAACAAGACCAACGCAGTCATTCAAATTAGAGCAGCTACCTTTGAAAAATACCCCCGTCTCATGTCAAGTCAAATTACAAAAGCAGTAACTCGATTTAATACTTGCACAAAGCCGGAATTCTCAATTCGGCATAAGTTAATAATCCTTGTTCCTTCAATGGTGTGTTTGTTGGCGTCGCCCCATTTTTAATATAGTATTCAAATGAACGTGACACGTGGGAGGTCTGTCAACAGATTGGCACCATAGAGTTTGTTTGGGAACCAACAACAACGGATAAAATAATATATTCGACATTTATGTGTCTTTTTTTTAAATTCTGATGGTAAGAAACTCATTAAAAGCTAAAACGTGTTATAATTTGGGGAGTCACATTTTGAGAAGACTTCAGACACGTAGCAAATAATAATAATATTATTATTTTATTTCCATTAAAACCTTACAACAGAAAGTATATGGTTCGTCAGCAGGCACACACTTTAATGCTAAAAATAAACATATATATTACAGGGTGTCAAAATTAAAATTTAATTTTCGACATTTGTAAATAACTTTTTAAAAAAATCGAAATATTTGCATATACAGGGTGTCTAGAATATAGTGCCGTAATTTTAAGCGCTTATATATCTGATTAAAAGCAATAAAAAACTCTTAATGAAAAAAGTGTCTAAAACGAATAATTTGTCTACATTTCGATGATACGATATGATACAACTGCAATAATATGCAAAACTATTTCACGAAATTACAAACTAAGGTACAACTAAAATTAAGTAAAAGCGCCTGCAACGTAATTTGTTCATAATTTGATTTTTGGATTAGTATTAATGAAGTAAACAATTAAACTTTCCGAGAAACTCGTTAAAACTGTAACGTTGGACAACGTTGCAGTGTCAGACTGTTGCTGATAACCTAAAAGTAAGGGTACGTTTACATCTGACATTAATTGCTCGATATTTATGTCGGATGGAAATTGAACCTAATGTAAACAGTGCAGAATTTCTGTCAGAGAGATATGCTTCAAGCGTCAGCGATATGTATCGACACATCTATACGATTAGATGTAAACACCTATTCGGAATCGCCTGACAGAAATTACTGTAGCTGACTAATCGTCTACTTTTGTGGTAGCGTCGGCAGCAAATTATTAATATAAAGTGATAAAAAATAATGGATAAAAGGCGATATTGATGAACAGATTAATTTACATCACAGTAAACCTTAACTATATGACTATTTTACAAATAAGCCTTTCAAACTAAGTTGACTCTCAAATCCATACTGAACGATTTTTCATTCTCTGTCGGACAGAAATCGCATTTAATCTAAACAGCGCGAACATTTCTGTCAGAGTTATATGCATCAAGCGTCTACGATATGTATCGACACACCTATGCGATTAGATGTAAAAACATATTATTTTCATATTCGCACTCGCCTGACAGAAATTGCTCTAGTTGACTAGTCGTCTACTTTTGTGATAGTGTCGGCAGCAATTCAAAAAGAATGATAAAAAAGGGTCGGTAAAACGCGATATTGATGAACCGATTAATTTATACCACGAACCTGAACTCTGGGATGTTAAAACAAAATCAAATAAAGTAAAGTGAAGTCCAAAGAAAAATTTTAATTTAAGAAATTTTTAAGTATAAGAATGTTTAGAAAATAAACATGGGAGGGATGGTTTATTTCACCCCTTACAACAAACCAGGAACATGGGAAATATTCCAGTAAAATATCTTTCTTTAAGTAAATGTTCCTGATAAAATTCATTTGTTTATATTCAATAGTTTGTGAGAAAATGTTTCTGGGGATAAAAAACTATAAATCTGAAAATTAAATCTGATTTAGTACCGTTCAAATTCTATATTATGCTCAACTTAAACTAGATATTTAAAATGAAAAAATATTTGTTGGATTATCTCGAAGAATAAATTTTTACGGAGCTGTATACGAATGAAAACATTATGTATAGTTTTTGCTAAAAATTTACACATAGGGGTTTGAGGGGTCCTGATTAGCATTACTTATTCAAAAAATATATCTGAGCGCTTATATTGGATTTCGCAGGTGTAAAAAAATAGCTTGCCTTCGGTCGCCATCTTAAAATCCGTAATAGGATCAAAAGAAGCGATTTTCGGTGCCATTTAAAACAAACAAATATTTGTTGAAATATCTCGAACAAAACCATTTTTACAGATTTATTCACGAATAAAACTTTAAGATCGTGTAGAAGAAAACACTATGTATAGTTTTTATTCAAATTTCACATACTACATTCTGAGGGGTCCACCTGATTAACAACTTAAAAAATTTTAAATAAAAAAATTGCTAAACGTTTTTATTGAAATTCAAAGGTATAAAAAAATGATAGCAGACCTTGCATCGCCATCCCCACCACCTTGGTAGGATCAGAAGAAGCGGATTTTGAAGACATCGAAATCAAAAAAAAATATTTGTTAGATTATCTTGAAGAATAAAGTTTCTATGGATTTGTACATAAATAAAACTAGACATGTATATACAGGATGTATCACAACAAGTGTGCATTAGACGTATTTAGGAAATCGTAAATGATAGAAATCTGAAATTTCTTTTTTAGAGAATTTTGTTTTTCTTTCAACACTGCTGAATTGATGCAAAATATTTACATTATACGTCAACACGCTTATTTTAAATGAAACAGGTATTTTTTATTTAATTTTCAGATTCTACATGTAATTCTAAGTCATTTCACTCACAAAATTATTACTTTTTAAGTCGTTAATTACCTGACAACTAAATAATTCAGTCATGATGAAAAAGAAAACTAATTTAAGGAAACGAAATAATTCAAAAACTATTGAGCTCGGACATATGGTATATTTAATAAAAATACTATTTTTCGTTTAAAGTTAACGAATTGACGTCTACTTCCGGTACTACCGCCACGTTACTGTAAATATTATACTTCAACTTAGCAGTATTGAAAACTCCTAGAAACGAAAATTCAGATTTCTATCGTTTCCTAAATACATCCAATGCACGCTTATTGTGAGATACCCTGTATATATCTATATTATCAGTGTTTTTAACTGGGTATAGGTAGATACAGTTAATCTTTTTCTGCTACACTAATAGTCTTCCTGAATTTGGTATCTTCCTTATTTATTTTACAAACAAGCTTTTCAAATTAAGTTGGTGTCATCCTCAAATAATTTGAAAATTGTTACAAATTTTCGCCACTTAGTTCTGAGATTAACTAATTTATAGACACCTAATTCATCACGTTTCAAAATTCATTCCCAAAACTACACTGAACGTTTTTTTTCTTAAGTAACATATCCAGGGCAATCACACAGGTAGCAAATTTTTGTTTCGATACTCATCGTGACACGACTGAACTTTGTCTTTCTACTATGAATTGATGTGTATGACACAAGTGTATTTTCTTAATACATATGTATAAACGGCTCGTACACATATAGCGACGAGAAGTGTCATACACATCTCCATGATATAAACATATAGTGACTTCTGTCTGTAATGTAAACAGTCGCTAGCGATATATATCTGATGCTTGACACATATATCGGGACACAAGTGTCAGATGTAAACGTACCCTCATAATGGTGCGTACAGCTAGTGCGATTCATTTTTGTCTAGTTTTTCTTTGATGTTTGTGAGTGTACACAAACAAAAATAGGACAATTTATAGTAACCATAACCAGCTACATGGCATGTTAATTTACGGCAGGTCTAGGCAAAACTGTCTGGTTACGAGGCGTTTGTACGGTGTAAACACTTCTGGCAAGAAACAGAAGTAATTTTCAACACTTGCAACTATTATTCTGTGTTGTGAAAAGAGCTGCAAGAGAACCATTCACAGTAAGTATCTATCTTTAGGTGTACCCATTTGTAATTATTATGTACAAATACATAACAATCTTAAGATAGTATGTGAGAGACGTTGTCATATATAAGACCTGTTTGCTGTCGTAATTCTGTTACCGTTGGTCAGAGAAAAAAAATTGTTAAGTCAAACATGTTTTGCTTAGTACAACTTATCATATGGCAAAATTAAGGCACTCATATTCCGGACATCCTGTATTTTAAAGATCGCAGTTTTTGGGGGTCGAGAAATTCAAATTTGTTTCTAATTTTGACGTAACTACTAGAGGACGCCACTTGTAACACATCATCCTTTTTAAACGGCAGAACTCTTTTGCAGCTTACTGTATACATCAGACCATTAAAACAATGGATTGATTCTCCTACCTTTTTTATGTGAAAATGTAGACCTTATTGAAGTTGTTAGAAGAAACCATTTTCGAAATAACCTTATTTGAAATATTCAATGCACTGAGTAAAAACTGTTTTTAGGTAAAGTGTCTTTTCCGCTGAAAATACAAGAAAATGTAACTTCAGAAGTTAATCAAAATGGTAAATTATGGCGTGCAAAATTTCATGAAGATCCGCTAAGTTTGATGAAACCATTATGTATAGATTTTCAACAATGGTTTCCTTAAAGCAGGCACTTTACCTGAAACTAAAACAGTTTTTACTCAGTGCATTAAATAGGTATTTAAAATAAGATTACTTCGAAAACGCTTACGATTTCAACTAGGTATTCCTTTATCAACAATATATTGTTTCAATAGTCAGATGCAAAGAAAGTTCTGACGGTTATGAAGAAAGTTCTGTCAACTTTGACGCCGTGTATCTTTTTAACCACCAACTTTTAACTAAGGTAATGTTGGCTACATCGCACTATTTTGTAGTCAGTTATATTCTGTGGCTCTATGTTGCATTAATCTATGGACACCCTGTATAAAAACATGTATTAACCAAATAGTCCTTAAGTTCCTCTTCAAATCTAAACAATAATTGTATTTGTATTAACCGGCTAGATAAGTTATTATTATGATAAACCTTAGGGACCATATAAGACTTCATACTTACAAAAGGGAATATGAATATTCTTATAATTTTTCATTTACAATAACATTTTTTATATTGATATAAATTGTATAAAGCATATGCCAGTTAAATTATATTTCTAGAAGATATATCTAAGAGAGCGTTTTTACAACTCCCTCTAGTTGTACAACGTAAGATTTTTATTTTGGCAATGAACACATGTGATGGTGAGGCAGGCCCATCCCAGAAACATATATCTCAATCTACTACCTACTGACAGTAGTGTGCAACTTAAGAGTTGCACACTACCGAAGATATAGGACACTTAAGTTTCTAAAAAGGTATGAAAGCGAATTTTATCTGATCCAGTAGCAATGCTTTTTCCAGGTTAAACACTCATCCATCATGAGATCAAGAAAACGGATATTATAGAGCTTTAAGAACAAGCGTGCCCTGCAATGATAACTGAAATTCCATATAAGACATTTGCCTATTACTATTATGAAATCTAATTAATTGAGTTCTATTAACGTTAAAATATAATAAGTTATGAGACTGCCAGTTGTTAATGTATTTAAAATGTCACACTTAGATTTTAATAGTGAATCCAATTTGTCTGTAATAGCACCAGACATGTTATCAGCATACATCGAGGAAATTGCTGCAAAAGTCAAAGTATCAATTTCACTGGAACAAAAAAGCATAGGGCTAAGAAGTGAGCCTTGCGGAACCCCATGTACTTATTGACAACTGGAATTAATCATCATAATATGCAACACTGACTTTCTATATGACAAATGAATTAAGCCAATCCAGAGTCACTCCTCTTAATTCATATTAAGACGGCTTATTTAACAATTAATGGTAGTATCTGGAAAAACAGTTTCTAAAGAAAAACTATAACGGAGTAAAAGCACTTACGTATTTTAACTAAAAATAAATAGATATAAAGTCTTTAGATTAACCGTCATCCGTAAAATAGAAAGCTCTGTGGCCATCTGGTTAAGGCAAGGCAAGGTAAGTGAAATTATTTCATCTTTCATTTTCCCTAAGGTAATTAAAGTTTAAATTTGAGTTTAAATATTAAGAAATATGTCCCTTTTCAATAGAATAGGGTCGTTATCATACCGTTCGCTACGACATTTAAATTCCTTTGACATTTGCATTCCTTTCTCCATTTTGTAGTTTCCAGCACAACGACTCTTCAGTTTTATTTTAACGACTGCATTTTTATTTAACTTAATAAATTACTGAACTGACTCCTTATGCTTTTATTACCTTTTTACAGTTTCTTCCTTGGTACAATACAACTCGAGAAATAAAGTTTTATTTTCTCCGCCATTATACATTACGGTGTTCCAATTTGAAAACTTTAATATAAAAATTTTGTGGCCCCTCTTCAGGAAGAACTCTTGAGGTATAAAATTTATTATTCCACCTTTTCACATATTGCGAAGATGTTGGTTGTAAGGATTCAGATATTTAAAAGGAAAAGACGAACCGTAATTTATGAACTCTTCACAAATTCAGTTAAAATGAAAAGTTTAGCTTTACAAACAGTAACTATTTTATTGTTTTTGTTTAAGCTGTTGTTCTGTTTAAGTGATTCCGTTATACAGGGTGAATCTTAAATAAGTACAAATATTTTAACCAGCAGTATAGTTTTGTGTGTAGAACACATAATGAATAGTTTTTTTACAAAAAAATCAGAAATAAAAAAGTGAAATTTTAAATAAATTTCGTAATTTTTCAGTAGAAAACTTGTTGAGGACCGCTGGCCTAGACCGACCCTTCATACTTTTATGAGTCATAGTGCTGCAGACTGAACGTGTGGTTCACAGTGTTGCCAGTATTACACAAATGTCTTTGCTTCAAGGAAGAACAAATCTCAACTTTCAGCGAATTTTGTCAAGTGTAACATTTTATATTATTTTTTATTATCAAACTGTCATTGACTGTCATGACAGATTATCGGAAGCCCAAGTCAAACTTGTTAACCCCACATAATGCATGAAAATAGCAATAAAATTTGCTAAAAGTTGACATTTTATCCATTTTAAATAAAAAACGCGTGCATAGTTTTTCGTTATTCTTCATAAAATAACTTAAGGAAATTGTGTTTTGTGTCCCTTTCTAACAGTGTACAATGACATTTAACTTGTGAAATGTGGATTACTGATTAAATAGTTAATTTTTTAACAAACAGGTAAGCTTGTGTGCACGTTTATGTATAATTTTTGAACATTGGACATAGTAATATCACGTAATATCTTCCTAAATATTTTACGGTAGTATTGAACTTGCGGAAATTCATTTTTAATCGTTGAAGTATAGTAAGGTTAGTTATGTTAAAATTTATGTTAATATTGCTGCGTATTATACTACATACCCAATTTTACTGTACTTATGCTTAAAACAAGTATTTTTAAAATAGAACTATTATGTTAAAGGAAACGTAATATTTATATTGGAGGAGATATGGCAACCTCGCAACAAATCATATGTTTCATTACGTTGTTGGATGAAAAATCAGCCAGCGGTCCTCAAAATGTCGGTATTTTTTTAAAAAATTAATATCTCCGTAAATATTAGAAATTTTTAAAAATGGCTTTCACTAGACTGATTTAAATGACGAACTACACCAGCAGTTAAAATATTTGTACTTATTTAAGATTCACCCTGTATATTTAATTATGTAAGTTAAATTTTATGTTTTCTCGTAAGATTTTATACTGCATCTTCTCTTATAAGTCATGTCACTTTATGTTGGCTTTATTGACTATTTTAGAATATGTAAAACTTTATTAACCAGTTAAATTTTTATTTATGCTTTCCCTGTTAACATCCCCAGTACAGAAACTATTTTATTTGTAAATTTATGTGATAATTTAATTTCTTTTGTCAGCAAAGCCATGATGCGAAAATATAAACTAGTTATAATAGAGTTCTCTTGAACGTGTATCGTTCAGTTCGAAGTTACTTTAAGGTAAAAAGCTACGACCTGTCTCAAATTGTTATTTACCCATTGAAGAATCAATTTCCACCGGTCGTATAAAAATCGCACCGAGTTTTTTTATAATAGTTGTCAAAACTAATTCTCCACAAACTTGTTTCCAAGGCAACTAAGCGGTTGTTTCCAAAGCATGGCTATGTTTAATGTAGAAAATAAATTAAAATGATTTCGTATTCATCACATGCAAGCAATGTAATTTTAGTGTTTTTCTCGAAAACGGTTAGATTTATGGAAACAAATAAAGTATACCTTTTGTATGCCAAAAGATTAGGATAACCAAAATATTCACTCAAATATCGCATAAAGTGTAGCACAAAAAAGTTGGAACGATTCAAATCAAAATAAAGGCTCGTATTTGGCGCCCTCTACAAAATGCGAAAGAACGGTGGGCAAATTTATAATCCTCGTCCCGAAAAACCCCCATGTACGAAATTTCGTCAAAATATCATGAGTGTGGCAAAAGGTAGGTATTACAAAAAAACTGCAAATAACATTTAATTTTAACACACTGTAACTCCGTTAATAATCAGTTTTGGAAAAAATGTTATAGAAAGAGGTAGCATTTATTTTGGGTCTATAGAATTATCCCCTGAATTTTGCTGCTCATCATTTCCGGACACCCTGTATATTATACATGGTGGGTTATATGAATTCACTTGATTTTACTGATTTTTTTTACTTTGCAACTAACTGGAAAATGTCATATGTTGAGTCGATTAATTAATTGTTTATAATGACATTTTCTTATATTTAAAGAATAGTTCAAAAACAATTTTTTAAAACTTAGATAATAGTATATTTTTTGAATAATTAGATATTTTTTCTGAATGTACGACTTTTTTTAAAAACAACAGTGGAATTTGAGATGGAAGTTTAAAGTTGCACTGGCTGTAAGCAACCAGCGTTACAAGTATTTTAAAATTAAAGCTAAAATTAACTTGTAATATTCGACCTTTGGAAAGGTGGAAGTCAAAAATAAAGTCAATAATACTTAATTTTTTATTCAATTACCATATTTATTTAAGAAATATCATTTAGTAAATCATGTAAAGATGCAAGTATAGGAGATTAAATAAAATTTTCACAATTTTCGATTTTAATGTAAGGAATTAAATCAAGCAAAACTGGAAGATCAGGTCTACTTATTTGTACTAAACATATAACATTGACAGTTCCAATTATATTTTAATACCATAAAGCACATAAAAGCAAATACAAACTTACTTACACAAGATTTAATTAAGAACAAACACAAAATCAACATAATTATGTAATTTTGTAATTTGTAATTTTTCTAAAATATTTGAAATTTTGTTACTCAATGTTTTGTATAGTTCTTTATCTTGTTTGATATCTAGTGAGCAGCATGGCTTCGCAAAAGGTAAATCCACTGTTACTTAGTCCAAAAGACGCAGTTTATCAGTGAAAGTCTTGACAGGATGAGTCAGATGGATGTTATCTACACTGATTTCACTAAGGCTTTTGACAGACTAGATCATGATATTTTATTAACTAAACTAGATGCTTTTGGATTATCTGACTCCCTTTCAAAACTATTTCAAACATATTTAAGTAACAGGTATCAGTTTGTTCAGTATCGTGGTTTTAAATATCACATGGTTCATCAAATATCTGGCATACCGCAGGGTTCCATAGTCGGACCTTTACTTTTTGTATTATTTATTAATGACATTGTTGAGGATTTGCAGGTGCACTATCTGATGTACGCTGATGACCTCAAACTTTTATGTGAAATTAACATCATTGCTGATTGTGACAGGTTACAGAGACAATGTTTGCAATTGGTGTCTACATAATTGTTTACCTTTGAACGCGTCTAAATGTAATATCGTTACGTTCACTAGGAAAAAGAATTCAACTCAATTTAATTAGACACTGAATAATACAATAATCCTTAGACTAAATTACATTAAAGACCTTGGAGTAACATTCGAGTCAACTTTAACCTTCTCTAAACATATTGACTTTATGACGTCTTCCTCTTTCCAAGAGTTTGCCAATATCTCTATTTTACGTTTGCTATACACTACGCTCATTCGTTCGAAATTGGAATATGCGTCAATAGTCTGAAGCCCAATCTGTGCTGGTCATATTGCGTCTTTAGAAAGAGTTCAGCGTAGATTTATGAAATCTGCATTGTACTTATTGAACGGCACGTATCCTCCTCAGGGTGTTCCGCATGAATTATTACTTGATCGGTTCAATATACATACTTTGTCTAAAAGAAGGGCAGTCTCCCAAGTAATGTTCTTGTATAAAATAGTTCACAACATTTTGGAATGTCCAAGTGTTCTAAGCAATATCCAATTCAAAATACCACGAGTTTCAGCAAGATATATTTTTAACCTTCCTACTGCACGCACCAATATTCTTGTAGCATCGCCTTTGTATCAAATTATCTCAAGATACAATGATATAGAATCTAGTGTAGATATTTTTTGCTGTTCAATGCAAGCTATAAAAAATGCAGTACTTAGTAAATATAGGTTTAGATAGGTATTTACCTTTGTAACATAGGTTTACTTATAATATTTCTCTGTTTATTAATTTTTTTTTGTATATTAATATTTTTTGTCTATTAACTTCTTTTTTCTCTCGTTTGTTTTTCTCTTGTTTTGTTAGTATGTTTGTGTCTTGTACACACTTCTGTGTTTATTTTGCACTGTATTTGTTTTACCGTACCCTGTAATTGGGCAACTGTTGGGTATGTGTTTTGAATAAAATAAAATAAAAATAAAATAAATAAATAAAATATTAAAAAAAATAAAAATTTTCTGAAAGATGACAAATATACCAAATATAATTAGTTGCGCATTTGATTTTCGTGATTTTACTGATTTCACAAGATTTCGCATCATTTCATATGATTTTAAGTGATTTGTTGACCATTGATTTCAACAGATTTTTTTTATTTCACACAAAAGGTACACCTGACTTCAGGAGTGTCACACCTCTCGGAAAAACCCTTATAAAAAAAACAATGCGATTTTTGTATGACCAATGGAAATTGATACTCCAATATGTAAATAATAATTTAGGTCGTAGATTTTTACCTTAAAGTGACCTCGAAACTCATTTCTAGATTGTTTTTGGGCTTGTAAGAACTCTATTATTAAGTGTGAAGTAATATCAAAAAGAATTTAGTAAGTTTACTTACCTCGCGAAGAGCTCGTTCAATATTCGGACTAGTTCCTCCGCCGTGCACTGATCTGAGAGAGTTGTGAACCCGCATATGTCTGCGAACAGGATACTGGAAGAAAAGAAACCAGAATTTATACATGGAAAACACATTTCAAGGGACCTTTTAAGGGACCTGATCTCTAAATATTTTATTGCGACGCGCGACGCTCCGCTGACGCCGAAAGGAGAGGATAAATTAATATTTTGCAGGATCGGCTAGTGCTATTGCCGTAAAGAATCGGTGCTATTAATCTACGGTGATTTGTGGGGATAATATGTTTGGTCGCCTGCCAGGACTAAGTGTCTAGATCGTTTGAGGCGCACATTTACTAGGGACATTTTTAAAACTTTGTCTTAACCCGAATGCCAGTTGCCTATTGATCAAAAGTGGCAAATCGACAGTCTTAATATACGGGGTGTTCCGAAATTAATGGGACACAGCACAAGAGTAAATTCCTTACATCAAAATAATGCTATTAAGAAAACTTGTCTTGGTCCATTTGTGGCTAATAAAAAAGTTACAGGGCGTTAAAGTTCAAATTAATTAGGGGGTTTTCTGAGACGAAAAAACGAATCCGTACTTAATTTTGCTGTAGACGCTAGAGGGCGCTCCGAAATGTACTCTTGGTTGATAAAAACGAAAGTTTTAATAGAAAAATATTGTTTTCCCATCTATTTTTCACAAATAAGGTATACTTCTTTTATGTCGATAAATTTAACCGTTTTCGATTTATTTCTTGTTTTTCTATTGGATACAATAAAATAAAATAAAAGTTTGTAGTTACTTAAACGTAAACGTAAAACTGTCATAGTAAGCTTTGGTTATTTGAAAATTAATTGTACTATTGACAATTAGTTGATTGATAAGTAACTTATGTTAAATAGTGTATTCCTTTAAGTTTTTGTTTACAATTAATAATATCGCGTAAAATATGCTTCGCCATAATTTATTTTCTAATGAAGAAAAGCGAGATATGGTATGTATTTATGCAAGACAATTTTAATGGGCGTCGTGCCTGTTGCAGGTATTTAGAAAGTTACCCAAATACATTACAATCAATCAAAATTATTTAAAAATCTTTATGACCGGTTAGGAGATACTGGATCGTTTCGTCCTAAAAGACGTGATCTTGGCCGTCCAACAACTGTTACTTCAGAAGATGAGGAGGATATTTTGCTTCGTGTAACAGAAAATCCTGAAATAAGTTTATGACGAATGTCTGCGGCTGTAGTGGTACCTCAATCATGTATTCATAGATTATTTCATAATGAAAAACTGTATACCTTTATCACTTTAGCCCAGTGCAGAATTTATTACCTGCAGATTTTCCAGATAGGGAACAATTTTGTCTTCGATTCTAGACCGGCACAATGATGATCCACACTTTTTAAGCAAGGTGCTGTTTACAGACGAAGCCACATTTACTCGTCGGAGCGTTTTCAACTTCAGAAATAAACATGTTTGGGATAATGAAAACTCGCATGTATTAAGACAACGTCATTTCCAACATTTTAAGATAAACATTTGATGTGGTATTGTTAAAAATCATATAATCTGAATGGCCGTTCTTACTTACATTTCTTAGAACATGATTTTGAGAAACTTATTGATGATTTATCATTAAATGTGAGACACAATATGTTTTTTAAGCAAGACGGTGCCCGCCCCTGCCCATTTTTCAGTACAGGTGCGAAACTATTTTAACGCACAATTTCTCCAACGGTGGGATAGGTAGCGGCAACACGTTTTCATGGCCCGCACGAAGTCCAGATTTAAACCCCATGGATTTCAGTATTTGGGGTATTTCAAAATTAAAAGTTTACAGTGACGGGATGAGCTGTGGCAAGCAATTTTAAATGCTAGGAATTTATTAAGAAATGGAGAAACACTATTTAATATTAGACAATCATTCATTAAACGAATAAGATTGTGTATTTTTGATGTTAAAAATGTCATTTTTTGTGTTAAAAGTAAATCAAAAACGCTGGTTGCTACGAAAATTTTGGTTCATAAACATTGCGATCTGTGTGGTATTTTTTGATTTCTTATTTTTATTGAGTTTAAAGTTCTTCCGATTGTTTTGTAGAAAAAATATTGTATGATATACTTTTAACACGTATATCATAAATAATTATTTTCTACGTTCATGCAAAAAAACAACTTTATTGAACTATATTTAGTGGAAAAAGCGGTTTTTTATTGTACTAGTGCAATAAAATGTTTATTGCATTCATCTGTCATTCTACTACAGTGTTTTGTCATCATGACAAACATAAACGTTCAAATCGACGTCATATTTTCCTAGACTTAGTGTCATCTAAATAAAATATTTTTTGGTTTTTGAACGTAGAAAAAATATTGTATGCCACTCGTACAAAAAGTGCTTATTGCACTCGACGTGTTATTTTTTGTTCTGTGTGCATAAATAACTATTAGTAGTCCGTAAGTAACTACAAACTTTTATTTTATTTTATTGCATCCAATAGAAAAACAAAAAATAAATCGAAAACAGTTGAAATAGATATGAGAACAATATTTTTCTATTAAAACTTTCGTACACACACTGATAAAAAAGTTATAACCAGTTTTTATCAACCTCTAGCGTCTACAGCAAAATTAAGTACGGGTTTTTCTAGTCCCAGAAAATCTCCTAATCCAAATTTTCAAAAGAATCCTTTGAAAACTTTCTAAGAATTTCGAATTCAAAATTTGAATTTTAACGCCCTGTAACTTTTTTATCAGCCGCAAATGGACCAAAGTAAGTTTTGTTTAATCGCATTATTTTGATGTAAGGAATCTACTCTTGCTCTGTGTCCCATTAATTTCGGGACACCCTGTATAGGGTGAACCTTAAATAACTACAAATACTTTAACTGCAGGTATAGCACGTCATATATATCTAACCGCCGAAAATCTAGAAAGTGAGTCATGTTATAAACCCGCTAACAATTTATAGCAGTCGACACAAAGAAATATACATGCAGGTCGTATATTTTTTCTATAAAATCGTGTGCCTCATGTCTCAGAGAGTATACCCGATTACACATCTTTCTGGTCCAACAAATAGGCATGCACCAAATTTCTATTGATTGTGACGAATTGACGGAGTCATCTGTTCCATCTCCAGCGCTATCATGAGCGAGTATCTTTTAGGCGGGCAAAATTCCGGATATATCTTTCCGCTAATTTCATTATAAATGTAATTAATTTATTAGTGATTTTGTGTTCGTGATCGCCCTACTTTTACAAATGAAGAAAATCAGATGATGATATGTATGATGGAATTAGAGTGCAAGATCATGAGTATAAGTGATGTGGTTGAAATATGTATTTCATCACAGATTATTAAAGATTCTGAGCAAGGTTGTGCTGCCGTAGGCATAGATGTCACGGACCAGGTAGTAGGCACGATGTCCCGTAGGGATACCGTACATGGACTGCAGGGCAAGTTAAGTTAAGTGAAAGAAAATAAAACATATAATATTTGTGATAGACCAATGCATCTGTTTCCAAAGTTGTGGTAATTAAATCGTTTTATTATTTTGTCGGACAATGTTTTTCTTTTAAGTGTCATGTGTATTTAATTAATATTTGTGGTGATATACAGTGTAATTAAATAAACTATGGCGCATTAATACAGAAAAAAGTTGATATGGAGTGCAGTGATAGTGATAACGATAGTATTAATAATAAATCCTTCGGAGTGTAGTAAAAATGGATAATGATGAAATTCTGGATAACTGTGAGCAGATAATCTGTTTTATGTTTTCGATTCAATTTCATTTACATAGACATACTTTTTTGGTAAGGTATAAAAATGGCAAAGGGGAGGAGAAAAAAATTATTAATTATGTATTCTACACAGCGAACAGTAGTGCTGGTTAAAATATTTGTACTTATTTAAGGTTCACCCTGTATTGGTACAAATATAATCGTTACAACTAATAATGAACAAAAATTTTATATAAAACGAGGGAAATTTATTTGGAAATTATTGATAAAACCGAGGGGCGTTTCGCTGTCCAGATTTTGTACACCAAAATTCCTTCCTTGCGGAAAATGCACCAAAATGCCACAAATTACCCCAATATGCTAAAAAAATTTCGATATACCCCCGAAATGCCCTAAATGCCACCGAAATGTTACCGGAATACCAGAAATACCACAAAATGCCTCTAAATGTCAGGAAATACCTCGAAAAGCTTTATGTTTCTAGTTTCCATTTTCTGTCCTAATTGTATTATTTATCATTTTTATACAGGGTATCCGTTAAAAAATAGGCCAAACCTTACCATTAGATTCTACGACGAAAATTAATTGGGAAAAGTCATACAATGTTGCTCATTAAAGCTTAGTTTTCCAGATACAGGGTGTTGAAGTTGAAAAATAAAAACGATTTTTAGGCATATCTATCTCGGAGATGCATTAAGGTATTTTTGTCTAATTGGATATGAGGAGTTCCAATGGCAACTTACTTCATTTGATGCGACTTCACGTCAATATGAAAAAAACAGTGGCGTGCAAACTATATTTTCGAGATTCTTTTCTAAAAAATAAATGCGCCACTGCATAAAGCGGAAATAAATAATGTTTTTAAAATTTTCAATGATTTTTCAACAAAAAAGGTATATTTGTTGAATATCGCTGAGAGACACCATTTTTGAAAAAATAAACTGCGTTTAAAGTAGGCAAGGATGTACAGTTCGTGGATTACGTAACTCCATTAACTTGCAACTTATGTTATAGAAACATATTTTTTTGATAATTAAATAGCATTAACAAACATTATACTAAGAAAACTAAATAAAAATATAAACATGGCATAAATAAATAATAAAATATAACAAGAAAAACTATGAAAAAACATTAATTAAACATTAATAATGTTTAAGATTATTTTCGATTATTTGACTAAAGACATGTTCGATATCTTTCTAAGAAATTTCTCCAAACAGTGAAAAATGATGGGTTCATGTTTCTCATAGCATTTGCAGTTGAAAATATTATTTGCCATAGTTCATTTCTATTGTTGATAGAGGCAGCACTATAAACCATGGCCTTAATATAACCCCAGAAAAAAAAATCAATCGGATTTAGATCCGAACAACGTGGCGGCCAAGGATGTTCATTTTCTTTATGTTATCTAAATGCTTTCTTACTATTATAAATTAATTAGCAGGGGCACCATCATGTAAATACCACATGAGCACTAATGTTCAAAGGAATTTCTTCTAGTAGTTCAATTAAATTAGATTATAAAACGTGCAGATAATGTTGGCCGTTTAAAGATAGATGCCCGAAGTTCATATTGCCCAAGAATCTGATCGTCAAATATTCCTAACCTGATATTGAACTTAAACTCATGCTGAAAGTGTCGTACAATGCTTTCATTTGGATTTTTTCGGCTCATATATGAAAAAAATCCCTTAACATATCTCCGAGATATGTCTAGTAAGCGTTCATGAACAACATTGTAGGTATATGACTACCCATTACTTTTTGTCGTAGAATCTAGTGGATTTGGCCCATTCTCTATATATTCTAAGCCGGCGCTGTTAAATACATATCTGAATTATACATATACTTCAATTTAGTGTACATTTTTGAATTCGGCATAAAAATTGAGTCACTGTTCAAAATTTCGTTATCTCGAATCGCTGCCATTGAATATAAACCACTTTCAGGACTGACCCTAGTAGGCTCTAGCTCTCTGAGAGTCCGTTTGTCGATCTATGTTTATATAAGTTTTCTTCATATTTCTTGTCTGAATCGCCTGAAATATTTGCTCATAATTTCCAGACACCCATATAATATGCATGTATGCACCTAGATATTTTGAAAAGTCTTCTGGTTTGCAATAAATCTCCTTTGTCAAGTTATCGACTCAGCCTATACAAACATAAACTGGACCCGCTTTACCTATTTACATCCGTTTTTAACTCTTATACAATGTGTACAACTATAGAAGTCGTGAGTCGAAGTGAATTAGGTTAGGTCACGGGTTAGATTAAACTCAAAGCCGGTTGAAAACGAAGTTTACAAAAAACAAAAATAGTTACCTATTATAATTAAATAAGTGGTTACTTACTTACATTTTTTTTTATTTTGAACCAAAGAAGTGAGACTAAGGTACAATTTTCAACATCCATGAGACTAGTTGGTCAGCCTGACGCCTTGATATCGAATTATACAATCCATCTCAACGAGCACCTCGTGGACAAACTATTACGCGTACACACACAATACAAAAATTCTTTCAAAAATGCTCTTAAATGTCTCTAAAACACCCCCAAAATGCCTCAAAATTCCAGAAAATACCTCGAAATGCCCCTAAATACCAGAAAATTCCTCAAAATGCCCTAAAATACCTCTGGATTCAAGAAAATGTCTCAAAATACCTGCAATGTGTACACCAAAATGCCTCTGCGAAACACCCCTCGGATAAAACTGTGCATCTAGGTCGTTTGGGATTCACAGTAGCTTGTCAGTTACAATTAACAGCAGCAAATCGATGGTTTTAAAACCGATGAGGTCTTGTATGATTAACAGAAAATTTGAAGCCGTTTTGATAAGTAATTTTCCAAATATATCAGGTTAAACTGGAATTAAACGTTAGCCCCGGATCACGAGGTGTGACGTCATTGCCTCCTTGCCTCCTACAGCTTCTCGGTATTGGTCCGTCTTTAACTCGGATAAAGATCTTTGTGTGTTAAATTATAATAGAATAGCAAAAGCTAAATACTTTTAAAATTTACAACATGCTTTTGTAAGAAATATAAATGTGCAACGGTCAATTTTAAAACGAAATCGTTAATAGCAGTTAAAATGCTAAAAGACATGTATTTATTATGTTATAAAATTAATAATAAAATGAAATGTTATGGTCTCTAAATAACTAATTTGGCTAAATCATTTGCTTTGTTATTGTTAACTGTTACTTTAAAGATCGGTTACTAATTATACAGGATATGTAAACAAACCATCAAATTTATTCTTTTTGACTTTAAATATTAAAAAGGGTAATAAATAATAATAATGATCTTTATTTATCCTGTAGGACATTAAACAATGTATGGGACATGTCAAACACAATTAGACTAGTAACACAAACAACACAATAGAATTACCCTACATAAAATTATCTTCCAACTCATGCTATAATAACATTTTTTACTTAGTAAAGATTTCAACTTAGCTTTAAACAATTTTAAGTTATTTAAATCTTTAAGGGCTCTTGGAACATGGTTAAATAATTTGATACCCTGGTATGCTGGCGAGAATTCATATTTTGCAGTTCTATGAACTGGTATACAAAGCGTATCAGCATGACGCGTTCCATAGGTATGGTGGTGTATTAAATTTATGGAGGTTACTTTTAACAAATATAATACAATTTAAAATGTAAACACAAGGCTGTAAGTATCTTATAATTCGAGAATAACGGTCTACGAGATGAGTTGGGTTTAATATTAAAGATCATACGAATAATACGATTCTGTGCTATAAAGATACGATTTGCATAAACCACACCACCCCACAATACAATATCACAACTAATATGGCTAAACACCATACTGTAATAAACATCAATCACGATATTGATGCATTTTATTTTTTACTTAAAAATCAATATGGTTCGATGACTATATAAATGTAAGCCGAGAAATTTCACAGAATCTTTGCATTTAACTACATAACTTTGACAGGACAAGACCAGGACATCAGGATTCAAACTACTATGAGCGTTAAAATAAATAAACACTGTCTTATCAATATTAACCATAAGGCCATTAACATGACACCAATTTATGAAGCACTGAAATATAGTTTGACACATTGAAGTGAGTTCGTCGAGGGACCGTGCTGAGACCGCTAAGGACGTATCATCGGCATAAAGAATGATTTTGTTAGCACCCAGATTTATAGGTAAGTCATTTATAAAGAGTAAAAACATTAACGGGCCCAACACAGAACCCTGTGGAACACCTGAATCAACAGAATGCAAATCCGATTTACATTGCCTGACGCTAACTGACATATGCCTTTCTCTAATAAAACTAGAGAGCCAGTCATAAAATGTGCTTCTAAAACCTAGGTAATAGAGTTTATCTTCCAGGAAACCAAAATCGAGGCAGTCAAATGTACGTTACAGGTCGAAAAACAAACCAGCAACATCAATACATTTATAAATATAGTTGGTGAGATCAATAGCAGCGGAATGGGTTGAACGACCAGCACGTTATATAAAAATACATGTCTTAAATTATATTTAAGATTTTTACGAGAAAGCTACGAAAGTTATCCAGTGCAGCTTATATTTAAATTAAAAAAAATACAAGTGTATTTTCATTAGAAGGTAGGCATATACATCTAAGAACTTAACTAAAGTAAAAGTCAAGAATAAATTCTACATAAGTATTTATCATTATCATTAAGCTGATTTTATTACCTATAAATATTATTATACAACACATATCTTTTTTTTTTGGGTCTAAGAAATATGTCGTACTTCATTTTTTTGCAATAAGTATCGCGTATAAGGATTCCGGAGTAAATTAATAATTTATCTTGGCATTTTATCGTTATACTGGAAGATTTCGGTACAGTACAATATCTTAAGTTTGAAATTGAAATAAAAACCGCAATCCTAACGAAGTAGACGGCTCTTCTACGCTTCGAATGCTAAATGCAAGTAAACGGTAGCAAACGAAACTTGGCATGCTACAGGAGGCAGGGACGTCACGCAGCGGTATACACAAATTCATGTTCTCAAATTATTTTAAAGGTGTTAGAAAATTATATATTTTTTTTTCAGATCGCACTAAAATTACAAAATCATTCAAAAAATGATAAATGACCATAATGGTGTATACAAACCGATGCTGTACAAATTCTATTAACCACCCCGTGAGCTCTACAGAAATCTATAAATGGGATTAAACAAAACACCGTTCGAGTTATATCAGAATTTAATTTATAACCCACAACCTTATAACCAATTTAAACTCGGAATTAATCATTGTGCCTGTTATAATATACGCGGAATTTGGAAACCGCCACCCCAAATCCAATAAATTCTTCACTTAGAACGGAATGAGATTACCTAGATTAGAGGAACTGCTAACAAATTTATTGCTCATAGGAAAAGCGATAAAGATAATTCCATTATACGCCCTTTAAGCTCTAAGCATCGTATACACACATAACCGACAAAAGTCTTAGCTTAACTTGGCAGCACGGTCTTTGCCTCGCACGATAAAATTTATTGTAAAACATTAAAACCTAGAGATGGAAATAATTAATGAAAAGTGTAAAGCTGTTATAATTAATAATCAGAGTAAAAAAGCATAAAGATGTAAGATGTTAAGGCATTAATATTGTTACATTTCCTCTTTATCAGGAGCCTTAACACTCTTCAGAGCCATCCCGATAAAAAATCGGGTTGTACAAAGTAAATTACCCGAAAACGATGTGCCAGGCGACTCATCGAGGCGAATAAAAATGAAATATAGCCGTAATTCGGTGCCCCGCGTTCTCGTCATTTACACGAGCGTCCTCAATTCTCTCAGGTCCCTATCTAGATACGCTTTTATCTAATTGCGCTTCTTACCTCACGTTTTCATGTTTTTGTATGTAAATTTTGTGGAATTGTTCCTGCTTAGGCTGTCCGGCGATGTCGGCCTTCATCTCCATGGCCACGTGGCGGGGAAGCACAGACAGCAGTAAGCGTTCCTAGAAGAAAGTACATATCTCATAAGAATCACTATAATTTCAAATCTAAAAACGCATAATTTATTTAGCAATAACTGTTTTACATACAACAATTTATTGAACAAGTTGACTTTCAATTTACTTTAAGTAGTGAAAAACAGAAATTGCCCACAATTTTCTATTTCTGTTTAAATACCAACCTAATTGTATTGATGCATTTATAACCAAATCTTTCCGAAAACTGTTAAAATGACAAAGATTGGTTGGTTTCCTAAGGGAAAACAAATTATGTGAAAAAAGCAATTATGCATTCATTGTCCTCTATTACTTCAGTTGAAACCAATAAAAAATAAGTATTTAGAAGATGGTATGGGGTATGGGATCGATTACAAAATATTTAAATTTTAGTTGTTGAGGTTTGAGGTTGGCAGCAACGAAATTGGCCGATAAATTATTGTAAATGTGTGAAGCAGACATCAATAAATTGTGAAATAGATCAATTGCATTGAAATTGTCAGTTTATTGTACAATAAATTGTTGCGTGTAAAACAGTCTCAATTTTTTAACTTGTCGTTAGATATAAAGTTGTTTACGATCGATAAAAAGCAAATAATAACTTTCAAGATACACAACTGAACAACTGAATTTCTAGTTTTATGAAAACATACAGGATGTTGGAGGTTTGGCCATAATTTTAACAGGCGATAGTATATGTATATCAAAATAAACAAAAAAGTCCTATGTAACATGGGTCCTAATTCGATGGAATTAGGACCCATGTTACATAGTAATTTTCTGCATAGAATATCATAAAATGCAATGTTTACTACCTCTGTTATATACTTTTAGTTAGAATAATTTATTTCTCAATCAATAAAATTCGATGAAAATTAAGGGAAAAAATATTTTGTTACTAAAAGTAAAAAAAAAACATAGGTACTAAACGTAGTTTATGATATTATGTGGAGAAAATTGTGGACAAAATCCTAAATTAACTGAACTTTTGCACATTAAACGCGATATTTAGATTTTTTCTCAAAAACTTTTGGGATTAGGACCCATGCTATACAGAGTGTTAAAAAAATAGTGTAAAATATTTCAGGAGTTAATAGTATGAACCAAAATAAGCAGAAAAGTCTTAATAAACATGGGTCCGCAAAGTAACGGTTGCGGAGATAATATGGACCACTATTCGTCTTTAAAACATTTTATTTTATTAGGAATAAACCGACAAAGGAAGATTTTAACAAACAAAAAACAAAGTCTATTTCCAAGCTGGCACAACATCTGCGTCTCAACGATATTCGAACTCTTTCGAAAACACCCTCCTCAGTTTGGATTTCTTGGCACTTTTGATTAATCCGTAGCTGCAGCTCTTCCAGGCTATTTACAGGAGTACCATACACATATAATGTCTTCAAATATCCCCAAACAAAGAAATCTAGAGGGTTCAGATCAGGCGATCTTGGAGGCCATAAAACAGGTCCGGCCCTTCCTACCCATCTATGTGGAAAAGTTTGGTGTAAATGCTCTCTAACGGCCATGGAAAAATGAGCTGGAGCACCATCATGCTGGAACCACATTTGTTGCCTCTGATTCAAAGGAATGTCTTCCAAAAACTCATACAGTGTGTTCTGCAGAAAGTTGAGGTAAGCAGCGCCTGTTAATCGGTTTGGTAAAACAACAGGACCTAGAAACCTGTCACCTACAATACCCATCGAAATGTTTAATGAAAAACGTGCCTGATGTCCAGATTCTATTAGAGCATGAGGATTTTCGTCGGACCAAATATGCGTTTGTGAAAATTAAACACTCCATTTCTTGTAAACCCGGTCTCATCAGTAAAAAAGAACGTTTGCAAGAAAACGAGGGTCTTCAACATCATGACGTAGAAACCAGCGACAAAAAACCAAACGTGCTTGATGATCATTTATTGGATTTAAGGCCTGTACTCGTTGCACATGGTATGGATAAAGCAGTTGCTCGTGAAGGATTCTCCAAACAAGAGGACCACTAATTCCTACCTCGGCTGATATTCTCCGCACACTCGTACCTGGATTCTGCTCTACCAGTGCTAGAATTTCTTCTTCTGCTCTAGGAGTGGATACCTACATTGGTCTTCTGGATAAATGGCACTGGTTGCTCAAGGAACCGGTATCACGCAATCTTTGGTGAATTCTTCCAAATATGCGTTGTGAAGGAATCTGGCGATTTAGATAAGCGTCAACATAAAGACGTCGCGCTTCGGTGGCATTCCCATTAGCACGACCATACATGAAATGCATGTCTGTTAATTCTGCGTTAGAGTAACCAACCGAAAGAAAACTTGTGCACTGAGAACAACTGTCAAATACGTACTATTTATTTCACTAAACATCAACCAACTATTATAAGAAAATACACAACGTTTTTGAAAAATAAAAAAGGGGCTAAAAACATATTTCACAACCTCCGCAACCGTTACTTTGTGGATCCATGTTTATTGAGACTTTTCCGCTTATTTTGGTTCATACTATTACCTCCTTAAATATTTTACACTCTTTTTTAACACCCTGTATAGGACTTTTTCTATTTTCATGTATACAATAGAATGTTAAAATTATGGTAGTCAAACTTCTAACACCCTTTATAACTGCGCAGTAAGACAGGATGAAGGAAAGATAGGGAAAATGAGTATACTATATGTGATTAAAAAAAGTTGTTAACGCATATTTACGAAAAAAAATCAAAATATTATTTAAACCCCCTTTTCATATTGTTACTGACCGCTGGTAACGGCCTGACGCGACGTTGCCACATTTAAATATTTTCCTAGTACTTATGGTAAATGTTAAAATATGTACTGAATGTTATACATTATTTTTTAAAAGTAATTAACATGTTATGTTTTAGTTTAAAACTTTTTATTATTGAAGTTACAAAACTCCCACGGATCAAATCATAATAAACCATTTACATTTTATTACATAAATAGTGAGTTAACAAACTAATATGTACTCACTAGGTAAATTATTAAGAGAAACTGAAAAGCTATTCGTATTAAATACTGACAGTAATATAAAAAACGCTCGTGTTGTCAAAAATCAATCCGACACATATTATTATCATTGTATATGTCTGTATTTAACAGCAATGAATCTTAACCTACAGTATTTAGGCCAACAACCTTGTTTGCCGTCCAAAAGCTCGCAGTCGAACTGCATGGCGACACAGACGGCCTGACTCTTACAATTTTCACGTTGTTTACGAAGAGCTCTTCCGGTAACGTTTGTGTCACTAGTGTAGTTTATAATAATTTAATTTATTATTTATCTAAAAGAAATGCAATTTAATTTGGGTAAAACTAAATTGCTTAAAGTTTCCTACCAGGAACAAATAATAGGGAAAGACCGCGGTGTCCTGCTGGAAACAAGGTAGGTAGAATTTGAATCCGAAAATCCTGGTATTTTTTGCGGAATAATGATTATTATGTCGAAACTTAACAAAACTGTTAAAGAATACCTTAAAAATTCAACAGTATTTAATGACACCTCAAAAAATATACAAAATGCATACATTTTAGACTGCATACTAGAAGTTTGTCATTAGAAAAATTATTTATGTACAGGATACAGCAGATTATACCAGCAGGCGACTGGTTCCTTCCAAGGGCCGTTTAGTCTCGAAAAAAGTAAATCGCCTAATAGCATAATCATCCTAGTATATCTCGTGGTTCATACAACGTTTTATATTTCAATTAATACGAAATAAAAAATTTAAAAGGTCGCAGGTTTGACGTTTCTTGATTTGTGGTTATGACTGATGCTAGATATTTTCAAACATACCCTTAACAACCCAAGAGTCATTAAGGTTCTCATGACAGCGGGCGTGAAAAGATACATTTTGCCCTCTGCTTTGACAGCGAGCATTATGACTGTCCGGGGTGATATGGATATGTTTATGTATCTCGTGTCCTAGCTATTATAAATATAAAAAAAAATATCACTTCAGCACAGAACTTTAATAAACATAATGTTATTATCTATCTATGTGGTCCTGCATGACAATGCTGTTGTGCTTCAATACGCTGACGCGTTATTACAGGAGCACTGTGTTACCGATTGTTATGGGTTGATTTTATTATCTGAAAGGTCAAGTTTTTTTTTTATTTTCTTTCTATATTAGGTCTTCCAAATATGTGGTGAAAATATAAAACAATTCGAAATTATCAAATTCGATCCTAAAATTATGGTGTTGAATGCAATTATCAGTTACAGAACAGGTCTTTGACTTTTTCGAAAATTGTTTAAAGTTGTGATAACTTGACTGCGACTTTACAGATATTAAGATGTGCGAGGGTCTACGAGACAAACGGGCATCTGAGATAGTATGTGACTAATACTTTATTAGATGAAAAATGCTTATTTATGAAATAAAGTGTAACGTTCTTTCATTTGTTTCGAAAGAAAGTATGGAATAAATTCAATAAAAACGAAACAATTATTTTTTGGGAAAAATCCTCGAACAGGTCGATTTTTAATTTAAAAAATACATATTTTAGCGTAAAATGCGATTTTCAAATGTCATTTGTTTTCAAGTAATAACGTCATCGATTTTTTTTTTAAATGACAACACCATATTTTTTTCCTTGATTCTGAAAGATCGTTTAATTCTCTATCAGACAGTACTAAAATTTTGCCCTCTTACATAGGAAAGTTTTCGAGTAAATGACGATTGAATGTTAGAAAACGTAAATTTTATCCATAAAAAGTAACAATTCTGAGGTATGTAAAATAAAATACAATTGATTAAATTTTATACTTAAATTAAATATTCGAATTGCCATCCACCAACTTCTTGACAATGCGCAAGTCTGTGAAAAAATTCTTCTTGCACATTATGAATGATTTCTGGGGTAACTGCGTATTTCGTCCCGAATGCGATTTTGAAGTTCTTCTAAATTACGTGGTTTATTAATGTACACTTTTGACTTCAAATATCCGCATAAAAAATAGTCAAGAGGTGTAAGATCTAGCGATCTTGCAGGCCATTCTATCGGTCCGCGTCTGCTGATCCACCTCCCAGGAAAACAGTGGCCAAAAAATCTCGTACAGGGCGCGCATAGTGCGGAGGTGCATCGTCTTACTGAAACCATATGATATCGTCAGGAATGTCAGGGTCATTATCGTTAGGAAAAATTACTGCACGGGCTGGAACAAGGTCATTTTCGAGAAACTCTAAATATATTTGTCCTGTAAGGGTTCCTTCAAAGAAGAAAGGCCCTACTATTCTGTCGTCAACTATTCCAGCCCACACATTTAATTTCTGAGGGTGTTGGGTATGTGACTCTGCCATCCAATGACGATTTTCCCGACTCCAATATCTGCAAGTCTGACGGTTTACTGTTCCATTCCATTCAGACAAAATGTGGCCTCATCTGAAAAAAGTATTTGCCGGTGTAAATTTCTATTTCCTTGACATAAATCCATTAGAATTTCGCAAAAGTGTAAGCGGCAATCGGGATCATCTTCATTGATTTCCTGCACAAGTTGAATTTTGTAGGGATGATATTTTTCCTTCCTCAAGATACGTAGCACTGTGCTCTGACTAGTGTCATTGTTTAATGCAACCAACCGTGAAGAATTATGAGGATTATCCACCATACTTATCAAAATGTTCTGTTTCTGATTTTCATTAATGCTTGGACGTCCAGGTTTTGGAATATTTACAACATTGCCAGTTTCTCTAAATTTAGACTCTACCTTACTGACTGTTGATTGGCTGATAGGGCGATCTGAATATTTTTCATTAAATAAATCGCAAACTTCCTGCTGAGTTCTAGTCATATTCCCGCATCCGATTAAGAATTAAAATTTCAATTCTTTGAGTAACAGTTAAATGTGCCATAATACTTTAAATTGAATAATAATTTCTATGCCGCTTACAATACTTATTAGAAAGTCGGTGTGACAATGACATTTTGCAAAGATTTTCACCTACGTGATTCATAAAAGAACTATGGAATTCGAAAAACTAAACTTGATAACGTTTTTGCTTCATTTTAATTGATTTACTTTTTCTAACATTCAATCGTCATTTACTCGACAACTTTCCTATGTAAGAGGGCAAAATTTTAGTACTGTCTGATAGAGAATTAAACGAAACGAAAATATGGTGTTGCCATTTAAAAAAAAATCGATGACGTCATTACCCGAAAACAAATGACATTTGAAAAGCGCATTTTACGCTAAAATATGTATTTTTTAAATTAAAAATCGACCTGTTCGAGGATTTTTCCCAAAAAATAATTGTTTCGTTTTTATTGAATTTATTCCATACTTTTTGCGCATACTGTATAAAATAATCTTAAGAATATCGAACTTCATAATTATTCAATTTAAACTTTAAAAGCTACCCCAATCTAGATACCCGACCCGGTTTATAATTATAATTTGACCCCATGACCTTCGTTGCGAACTCTATTCCACATTAATTGATAAAACTTCAAAGGAAAGTTTCGAATAGAAACAACGGTCTAGACTAAAGACTAAGAACCTGCGTAATCCCTGAGACAACGGCTACCTAACCAATTACCAAATAGTCCCAGGGCTGGAATATCCTCAAGGGTTGACCCGGCATCTATTATTAACCCTTCAATTTAAATCGGGCTGCTGATACACCTGTTGATGGAAATAATACTCATTAAAGTTAAGGTGCAGCCGGTTGCGAATCTTAGCTGCCTATTAGGCTTAGTTCCGTCTCGGTTAGTTTGAGAATTATTAGGATGGATGTGTGGAGATCTGATTACCCTCAAAGGGACGCCTTCTCGGGGAAGTTTACGATATTTTGGTGAGACGTTACAGGATTGTTGAAAGTAATACATGTAATAATACAGTCAATTGAATTGTGATGTATTTATTCTTGTTCTTATACAGGAGTATGACTTAGTACAAATATTTTAGGAGGGGATAGAGAATAATAAGAATTAACGGAATCATCTATCAAAAAATTTCCAAACTTATTTATAATGCGAAAAATTTGTTTTTCAAAACTATATTAAATCATTATTTATCGCTGTCACTGGCCTTCTGTCAGCCGCGAGGTTAAGTACATTCTGCCAAAGTTAAAGGTCTCAAGCGTAGTGACAGGTCACCGCGTTGACACGTGTATCAGTACGCCGCTTTGAAAGAGTAAAAATTATTTACAAAATGTAGATTATTACTTAATGATTTAATGAGAAACACGATGGTAGCACTGGGAGGCAGCACCTACCTTACTAATATTTATTTCCAGGATTGATATTTGGAGAGACTTTAAGAATATTGTTATCATATTCTGTTTTCTTACTTGTTTAAATTAAAATCTGCTATTGCAAAGATTTTTGTACTTGCTGTGGACTTTTCCTTCCCTTGACCATTCTTTTTGTTTAAGGTACCTACTTGGTCCGGCGGGCATGACCACGTCGATTAATTACGTCGGGAAAAAACACAAATGATAACAAAAAATACATGCAAATATATACAAATAAACACTGCCACACGTTTACCGCCAAGGCATTATAACAGTTGTTCAATGTGGTTCAAAAGGTATTTAGTATAATATTTTGTATACTAGGAAAACGTCTTTGGTATTACGCTGCCACACAATAATATGCACTTGTCACACTCCTATAAATCAGCACCTCATCATGTTTGTAAATACACTAAAAAATACGCGAATAATTAAATTTGCGAAGAGTAAGTACTGAAAAATTATTTCAGACCGTAGTAGCGTAGCCGTATGCGTATTTTTGACATCTGCAGACGCCTCTAATGCAAGGTGCACTTCACGCCCATACATTTTTAAACTTTTTGTGTTGTTGGCGAATTAAATTCTGTTAATACTAATAACAGCAACAATATTAACAGTAATCGACGATGCATAAAACAATTATAGTAATATTTGAAACTATAACATCCCAAGATGTTTACAGTGTTCTGTAAAAATGTTTCTTAGACCATTAGATATAACTAAGCTTCGCATGTTATTTGAGGTTTGGAGATTATGCAACTAGCAATGCAGTATTAGGTTATGTTATTTTAGAACATTTATTAATTAATTTTAAACGATTTATAGTAATTAAAGTATTTTACGTCAGATAATTATGACGAATCTGCAAGAAGTGAAAATGTAGTTTTGGCAGTGTGCAACGAAAGAGCGAAGAACGAATACAAAATACTGCAGCTAACCGGATCAACCGTTATCTATCAGGTATTTAGGACTTATCAGGCATTATTATTATTAATAAAAATGTTTATTTTCGTCGTTTCTACACTTGACAACGCTGCAAAAAATAATCGCACGGTAGTTGACATATCTAGCCATCTCGGACGATGATTGATTGTCCTAGACGCCGACTTTCCGTAGGAAAAATGATTTTGTCCCATTTTTTAAACATTGAGCTAGAACTCCTAAATTTTGTATTGTCATTTAGTCCTCTCTGAGCACGTGGTTAAAATGTTTATACTTCTTCTGTAAATTCTCTCTTGATTTATTTGGCTGATTTTAATTATGTATTGAATTTTTTTGTTACCTTTTCTTGACAAATAAATACTATTTAAACATCTACCAGCCATTCGTTACTCCATGCCGAACTGAAAATCCACAAACACAAAGCGTTTTACGCGTTTCATTGCAGTAGACAGCATTGAAACCTATCGACCTCTATCGCGTTCAGTGAGAACGATATTTTACGAACACGGAATACCAGGAAACAACTACTATGCGGGCTAATACCCCGCCCAAAATTGAATTATACCTGAAAAACTTCAAGCAAACAGCTAAAGTCACTTGTAAGCAGCCCACCAGACATATACAGGTTTAGAGCTCATTAGCTCTCATCAGTAAGCCATAGGCGAGATATCTGACGAGAGCTAACGCAACTGTTTTAAGTCTGTCTACACCAGGTATTCATGGTCTCTGCTGTCGGGTTAGACAAACTTAAAACAGTTAGGATCATTCGTCAGATGGCATGCTGATGAGAGCTAATTAGCTCGAAACCGGTATATGCCTGGTGAGCTGCTGACGAATGACTTTAGCTATTTGCTGTATTTTTTTCAGGTGCTATTTAATGCTGGTCGGGGCATTAATCCGCAGAGTAGTTGTTTCACGGAATTCCATGTTAGCATGTGAGACACGTCAAAAATCTTTAATTGTTTTTTTTTTGAATTTTTGGAGGCCTTTATGCTCGTAAAAACAAATTTGAGATCCATGGCCAAGTTTATGAGTAATAACAAAAAACCTGTTACGTGCCCAAACTTTAAGGCTGTAACTTTTTTATTTTAAGAGATAGAGAAAACTTATTGGTAATAATTTTTTATTGCAAAATTGATACCTTCCACCTGATATAAACAGATTTTTGAAATATCGTATGTGGTTCACTGCGCCGTCTAGGCGGATAAAATTTTTTTTTATTGAAGCAGGCTATGGCCACAAAACATTGCCTGTTTTTTCGTCTTTCATGCAATATACTACATGTTGCTCTTATCTTTCATATTTATTAAATTTTTTTCAATTTTAGTTAAAAAAAATGAACCTAAATATTTTGGTGTTGCTCAAGATAATGTAGAACCTGTTTTAAAAACGCCAATTGCAAAAAAATAATAAACAGAATGTACTTTTTTATGCATAATACAGATTTTCTTACAATATTATTTTATTACATTGTCTGTGTTAAAATAATTTTAAAGTACCAATTGCTTCTAATGTGAAAAGAAATAAAACAATATTATAAGAAAATCTGTATTTTGCATATAAAAGAACATTCTGTTTATTATTTTTTTGCAGTTGACGTCTTTAAAACAGGTTTTACATTATCTTGAGCAACACGAAAATATTTAGGTACATTTTTTTAACTAAAACTGAAAAAAATGTAATAAATTCAAAAGATAAGAGAAACATGTAGTATATTGCATGAAAGACGAAAAAACAGGCAATGTTTTGTGGCCATAGCCTGCTTCAATAAAAAAAAAATTTATCCGCCTAGAGGGCGCAGCGAACCACATACGATATTTCAAAAATCTGTTTATATTAGGTGAAAGGTATCAACTTTGCAATAAAAATTTATTACCAATAAGTTTTCTCTTAAAATAAAAAAGTTAGACAGCCTTAAAGTTTGGGCACTTTATAGGTTTTTTTGTTATTACTCATAAAGTTGGCCATGGACCTCAAATTTGTTTTTACGAGCATAAAGGCCTCCAAAAATGCAACAAAAAACAATTAAAGATTTTTGACGTATCTCGCATATTAAGCGAGATACATGGGAGTGGCCCTCTTATGTGATACAGCCTGTATACAATGTATCCCACTTTTCATAGAGCCACCCTGGTATCTAGCACACCTCATATCCGAATACTTTGAAACTTTAGTGGTGAATATATCTATAATGTGAGTCTTTAGACGTACCCATATTTGATTATAGTCAGAGGCGTCCACTTCTAATATGGAAAAAGGAAGTCGATTTTTCAAAAAAAAAATCCGATTTTTTTAGAAAAAAACTAGTAAGATATCCTTAATTACCTTTAGAAACCCCTTTGTACAAGATTACATCGTTGTGGGTTCAAAGATGTTTCAGATACAGGCCGTCGAAAAATAATTTCTTTCAACTTAATAGTACATTATACCATAAGGGAGAGAAATGCGTTATTTTGGCAGAGGTGCAATTTGAAGCCCGAGGGCTACAATGCACCGAGGACAAAATAGTATCTCTCCCGAATGGTATATACTATTTTTTCCACGGTCTCATTAACTTAAAAACACATATTTTGTCATTATGAAGTAAGTAGCACCAGAATTATTGTATTCGGATTTGAGCATTTATTTAGCAGTCGTTGAGTTATTGTTATAACTACAAAATAAACAAAGAAAAAGAATTGTCAAATTAAGGTGCTAGTTTGGTTTAGTTTAAAGTTTGTTTAGCGCACAATGAATAATTGTGAGTCGGAAGAGATTGTGGAGGCTGCAAATATTGCAATAAGCAATTTGCTGCCTACGAAATCAAGATCTTTATACGATATAGCCTACAATCGGTTCAAAAAGTGGTGCGCTGAGAAAAATGTTCAAGTATACAGCGAGAATGTTTTGTTGGCATACTTCAGTGAAAATGCAAAGAATTACAAGTCTTCCACATTATGGTCGCAATATTCTATGGTTAAGTCATGCTTGATAATATACAACATAGATATAAGCAAATTCCCCAAGCTGATCGCATTTTTGAAAAGAACCGGTGACGGATATCAAGCGAAAAAATCGAAAATATTGACAAAGGGTGAAATCGACCGTTTTCTGTCAAGTGCAGATGACAAAGAATTCTTAATGATTAAGGTAAGATTACTTTTGTTGTTAGGTATTTCAATTATTAAGTATTTTGATTTTTTATAGATTGGATTAATTCTGGGGATTGCCGGAGTTTGTCGAACTGATGAACTAGTCAGTTTAACTGTAGATGATATTGAGGATGTAGGCTCTTCCTTGATTGTAAAAATTCCAAACACTAAGACAAAGATTCCACGAACCTTTCTGGTTACCGATGTGGGAAATATGCTTGAATTGTTTCGAAAATACCTGTCCCTTCGTCCTCCCCACGTCAAGCATAAGCGCTTTTTTGTACTACAAAGCAGGAAAATGTAGTTCGCAGCCAGTTGGCAAGAATACCATGGGAAAAAATTCGAGTGTAGTAGCTTCCTATTTAAAATTACCTGATGCTGCATGTTATACTGGTCACTGCTTACGAAGATCTTCAGCGACATTACTGGCAGATGCTGGTGTAGATATCACGACAATAAAGCGTCATGCTGGTTGGAAATCAACGACAGTCGCTGAGGGTTATGTCGAGAACTCCATTGAAAATAAGACCAAAATTGCTAATCAGGTTTTAGTAGGTACCACTACTAGCGCAATCACAACAACTGTAAATGTAAGCGAAAGTAATATTCCTTCTAATATTAATTTTGAAAATTGTACAAATGAAACATTTAATTTAAATGTCAATAAATAATTTCAATGTTATCTTTTTTTTTGCATGAAAAACGTTCTCCATAATGTAAACTCCCTTGGGAGCATTATACTCCCTTGGGAATAATCGATTACTTCTGTTTTAATTTTGATGTCATAGAAACTGATTTCTACTCCCGACCGTGGAAAAAATTATTTGTATCTGCAAAATGGGCTCTCAAATGAAAAAAATGTATTCTTTATGTTTGGTTCAGAATCATGTATTTTACTGGGATGAAATCATTCCACAACAAAATAATTATTTTTTTATAAGGCAAAAATCTAATTTGTACACAGGTATTTACCATTTGTCAAATTCTAAACAAAATAATAAGAAATCATATTCATCATTTGTTCAGTGCGAAGTTTATTTAAAGTATATTTACATAAATTCAGGATATTCATTTTTTTACTTTATACTGGATTATTTTTAATTTTGACTACAAACTCACCATTTGTGGGTATACCTGTATAGTAGAATGTAGGATTATTATAATTCCCTATATTAAACATGTTTTTATTGAGTTTGACTTGTAAATATTGTAATTTTTTAAATAAATAATAATAAATATACAATTGCGTAAAAACAATTTTTCCTCGATTTAACGTATTATAAAATTAAATATAATGGATACCGAATTGCTCGTCGGAAAATCGGTCGGTTGTAACAAATGCTGATTTAGATAAAAACCGATTTCCAACTTTTCAATTTCCTGTTAGAGTCCGCTGGGATAAAGCCACATCTGCGGCCGTCATTATTTTAAATATGTATGTGCAATAATTTACTTTTATATCTGCTTTTGAAATAATTGAACAAAAATAAAACAGAATCACAGTTTAATTAATTATATAAATTTATAAGAATACCGGAGATAGAAACTGTGTAAACAATTATAGAGAAACCAGTAAATTATGCATATTTAGCAAGATATTAGAGGCAATAATTTCTAATGCTTTGTTCGATTCTCTTAAGAACGTTATAATTGTTGAGTGTGCATTGAAAAGGGGAAAATTTGTTGGTGCAGGAATGTGTTGAGGGTAGTGAGTACAAAGTTCCAGCTCCTAGCCCGTCCACTTCAGGTGGGGAGAGGGGTAGAAAGGTTTCCATTTTTGTGAAAAAAAATACGTTTTTTTTTTCATAATTCTCCTAGTAACTCCTCGGTCATTTGTTTTACACAAAAGTTCCATAAAAGAATGTTTGGAGCTATCAATTTTATCCAAGAAACTTTAGAGGCAGACAGAGAACAACAAAATGCTTCGTTAGAAAGATACAGGGTGTCAAAATTTTTATCAAAAGTTCCAAATTTATTAATATTTTTAAAACTACTTTAGATATTTAAATGAAATTTGGAACCTTTGAATAAGTAATCTAGATACATATTTTTACGTAAAAAATATTATTTTTCTTCCCCCAGTGGCGTACGTACGGACAGATCTTCGATAAATTTTCATGAAAAAATAGTACGCCAATCTTTTTTTTTTTGGAAACAAAAATTATTTCTAGAATCCTTATTCAATTTACAACAGAAAAAGCTCCTTACTTTTTTTCATTTGACACACCGTAAAACTTATCGCTTTAACATTATCTTATGAGACTTTGTGTAAAACAAACGGCTGAGGACTTACCGGGAGAATTATGCCCAGAAACGTGTGTTAATTTTTTTTCAATTACCGTTATTTGAGAACAGATATATCAGAACGGTGCATCATAGCGAAAACATGTATAGAACTAATACTGTAGAATATTTTATAAGCTTTCATTTTTATGTAAAGAGTTTTTCACTAGAATGCACCGTTTTTGAGCCATAAGCCAAAAACCCCCACCTCTTCCTCTTAAGGGGAAGGGCTAGGGGCTACGTCCTAAAAACCCCAAAACACATTCCCGCAGATAGATATTTCGCCCCCTCGTTGCTTAGACAACATATATTTTTTTCTAAACGTTCAATAGACACTAATCTCCTAAGCTACAGTGACTACATTCGCAGTACCATAGACAAGCGAATACAGGTGGACTCCATGTATACCGATTTCAGTGAAGCTAAAATTGATCATTTTATTAATTGCTAAGCTAGCTGGGATTGGTGTACATGGAGAACGCCTGCACTGGTTCACACATCTTATATGTCCAACAGATCTCAAATGGTAGCAGTTAATGATCATTTATCTAAATAAGTTCACATTACATCTGGTGTTCCTCAGGGGTCCTATCTTGGACCCTGTTATTCCTGATTTACATTGATAACATAGATGGATGCATCAAACATTTTCACATTCATTTTTCACACTTTTCCTCTTTGAATGATTTGAAATCTAAATTGACAATTTAAGTCATCAGAGAGAATTGAGCGTGCTTCACAAATTAAGGATCTGGGCGTTATCTTTGACTCTGGATTGAACTTTGGTTACCATGTAAATTATATCAGTAGTAAGTGCAGTAGAATGTTGAGATTTATAATTAGGACAAGGACAGCTGAGAATTTAGAAATGAAAGGTCTGTCAAATCTTTGTACTATGCCTATATATACAGCAAACTTAACATGTGTTATTTGGAATCCTAATTATAATATTTATAAAATAAGGTTGGAAGGATTCAAAATAGATTTTGTTCGTTACCTTAATTTTAGAGTCAATGGTGTGCATACTCTTCAAGATATAGTAGTAATTAAACAGTTTAACTTCATACCACTTGAGCACAGGAGAATTCATGCTGATTTGTTAATATTATTTAAATTATTGAATAATCTATTAGACTATTTAATTAATTTTATAAATTTCCATGTTCCTCCTAGGTATACCAGAACCGTAAATATGTTTAGTTTAAGGGCATCGTATTATTGAAATAGGATTAGTAGTAGCAGTAATTACGGACATTTAAGAACTGAACAATACAGAGCTTAACAAATAACAGGAATGTTATCTCATGCCACCTGAGAATATTCAAAGGTAGAGAAGTAAAACGAATATATGACTACAAAAAGCAGTCTAACCAACGAATTTTTAGGTATAGACATCTTTCAAATTACGTATTATTAATTTTAGTTGTAGATGTAAATATTGTTATAACAGAAACTTACACAGTTCTGCATATAAAATTGTTCACTTTTGTTTATAAGTATGTGTATGTATATGTATGTGTAAAAATAGTAGTGATTTAAATAAAATATTATTTCTTACAGTTATTATGGACTTAATAAAGTCGTTTTAATCTGTCACAATTGGTTAAAAAAATAAATAAAATAAAACCACATCGGTTTATTCAATTGCATCTTAGACAGCTGAGACTAACTCAGATCGTAATAGAGGCTGAATAATTTGGAGGCATAAACCCTAATCCCATGAAATTTCATTAAGGTGGTCCCTGAACTGTCCCTTAGAACGTTGCGACGCCAAAACTTAAACGTGGATGGATGGGGGTTGGCGTACGATATATCCACGTTCTCCAGGCAACAGATGAGAATAAGCCCGACGTTTCTCGTTCTGCACCGACATTTAAACTTAATTAGAAAGAATTGGAGTCGAAAACAGAATTATTTATACAGAGACGGATAAATATGTATTAGGCTTTGCGCCCTTATTAAATTTTTATTTTTAGCAGCTGACTGAGCCGAATTTTGTGTCGGACACGTGCCTTAATAGAGTTCACCGGTCTCGAGTTTAAAAGATCGACATTTTGTAAAGCCCTTATTAAAAAGAGAAACCGTCTGGATCAAATATATCGGATATTTAAACGACTCGACATATTCTCCCGTTCGCTCATTATTTTGTTTCAAATTATTCCTCTTCTTCGTTAGAAGAATGAGAAGTCTGCGATGTTAATCAGACAAGCCCTAATGATAGTATAAAACATAAGAGATGTAAATAACATTTTACATACCAGCGCAGTAATGACTTGAACATGGCAGATGCTTAACTATACTTTATCTACATACAACAGATAAAATAGTATCACAATATTGGGGAAATTGCATAATTTTTCTAAATACGTGCAGAAGGAAGAATGTATTACTGTAATCAAAATGGCGCTTGCCCTAGACAATTTCGTGGAAAAATAAGCCGAAAAACGGTATTTAAAAATTTTGGATGGCCACACCCCAACAAAACGGTCGCCGCCACAGCGTAGACCTATGATGACGTCAGACGCCGTTCGCACGTGTGCTATTTTTTATAGCTATAATAATAATAATAATTCGTTATTTGCTTTGTTGCCACAGACTAACTATGGATTAGCATCGTCAATAATTAACACACCTAGAATAAAAAACAAGAAGTACGTCCCACACATAATAAACACACAATATATAACAAACCTACTACAATAATTAACAATACATCTATCATTAACGACAATGACATATTAAACTACAATTACATATGTGCGGAAAAGTAAACCCCATTGTTGTTAATGTTAAGTTAGTGCCTAAGTGATATACAGTATTCTTCAAACTCGGTTGTGTTATAAAAGCAGTTCGACGCTAGAAAAATTTTTAATTTATTTTTGAATATATTAGCGGATTTTGCAGTTTTTATATTCGGAGGAAGTAGATTATTATGACCAGAATATAGCGGAGATTTTTTATAGTATGTATGGCTAAATTTATCAATATAAATGTTTTTATATATTTTTAGGTATTAATAATATTGTGTGACACTAACTACTCAGTGGACAAAAGCCCCAACCTGCGTTGAATTACACCCACAATATCTACCCATATATTCCTTATTATTAGCTTTTGTAACATTATTTTTACTGTTTTATTGATAGGAATTGTAGGAGATTTGATTTATATTAGCTTAAAATACCTTTCTAAAACAGTACAAAAAAAATATATAAATGTTATTGCGATTTCTTGTTGCATATGCATGCATGTGCATGTTTTTTGTACTTGTTAATATATTTATATATTACATAAACCGATAGTTTAAATATGTAGATGGATGCAAGTCAACATTTTCTCATTAATAAAAACACTTCTGCATGATCCATTTGCGTCATTCCAAAAATTAGACGGATTATACGTTTTTGGATTTGGAAAAATTCTGCAGTATTCTGTTGTTTGCCCCCACGCTGCTATATTATATGATAATGTCGAGTACACATCAGCATAGTAGAATTGCAACAAGCTGTTTATATTTAAAGTATTTTTTAAAGTTTTCAAAGCATAAAACGATTTATTTAACTTATTACATATTAAGTCAGCCTGCACACTCCAGCTCATTGAGCTACCTAGAAACCGGCGCCTAGAAACCTAGTTGAGTTACTTATTGCTACCCCACTGTTTAAGTTTAGATCTAATGATTTTTTATAGACACCACTGAATTCTAGATATACTGCTTTTTAAAATTATTTATAAGATGATTTGTTGTACACTAGCTGCAATTTGTTGAGTTATCATATCAACGTTATATGGTACTTCCTCTGTAGTTTTCCCCTTTACTAGAATGGTAGTGTCATCTGCGTACATAAATACCTTCCCATGGTGTATGTGTATTGGTAGATCATTCACATACAACAGGAATAGCAACGGTCCCAGGACGCCACCTTGTGGAGTGCCTACTATCGGAGTAAAAAGTCCAGACCCCTGGGTTTGAAAACCGATATTGTCAAAACGTAGGAGCGAAAAAAATTGAAATTTGGACCCTAGGTAGCCTCACTATTATTGTTATGCACAATCGAATCAGAATTTGTTTTTGAATATTCGTTTTGTCGGGCGGCAAAACATAATCCTGTCACTTTAACTCGTCATAACTTTTTTATATATAGGCTTTAAAATGTGCAATTTTAACTGGTAGTACATTAAACTGTGCTGTTTCGAAATGTGTAAGGCTCTCTACTTAGAGTTCCTTTTTTTTATCTTGCGTAAAACGTAAGTTGAGTCTTCGTAAATACAGCGTCTTTTTTTAAAATACAAAAACAGGCATAGAACATATAAAAACCTTAACAAAGAAATATAATAGTTTTGTGAATTAATGCACTTGTAAACAGTGTATGAGTAAATATAGTTCTCAATTATTTCTTACGCGTTCCATTCAAGCGGGGTAAAGTGAGGCGTTGCGGGGTTGCGCTCGGCCGTCTATCGCGCCGTAACCAGTGTCGGATACTTTATTAGTTCAGCTTTGAAAATATTTACTTATTTCATACATATTTATCTATAAAATATAAATGGTTACTGTTATTTTTCAGTGGATTACAAAGGATTTGCGACAAGACATGGTAAAAATATTATGGCTTCCCGTGGCTCATTGTGAATTCAACCCTACTGAACTAATATGAGCTTATGTTAAAAATGACGTTACTTAACGAAATTCTACATTTAAAATAAAAGATTTTTTGAACCTTTGCCAATCGGCCACGGAAAATATACCAAATTCTGTTTGGCCCAACTGTGTTGAACATGCCAAAAAAGTGGAACAGAAATACAGGGAAAAATAACATTTAATGGATATTGCTGTAGAGCCATAAATTTGAACGACGAAGACGACGATAACAGTAATGTTGGTGGCGAGGAAATATCTGATGATGATGACGACGACTTAGACATATGCATGTAAAATATACCATTCCCGTTTTTATATTCAAGCTAATGCGCTAATCTTATATTATGATCAACTTTGACAATGTATATGAGATATGAATAAATAATAAATAATAAAATGAAACTTTATATGTTATAGTTAATAAAATCACAAATAGGCAGAGTTCCACAAGAATATTATTATTATTATTATTATCATTGTCAAGAAAGCTAAGAACATAACAATGACAATATTTATGCTATAGAAAATTATGTATCAAATAAATGTTTTCTAAGATCTTAACAAAGCTGAAATAAAAAAGCACCCGACACTGGTCACAGCGCGAACTCCGCTACGCCGCACTACACCCCGCTTGAACGGAACGCGTAAGAAATAATTGGGAACTATATTTACCATACACTGTTTACAGGTGCATTAATTCACAAAACTGTTACATTTATTTGTTAAGGGTTTTATATGTTCTATGTTTTTTGTTGTATTTTAAAAAAAGATGCTGTATATACGAAGATACCATCAGCTTCAGTTCAAAATAGCACAGTTTTGATGTATTACTAGTTAAAATTGCACATTTTAAAGCCTATAAATAAAAAAGTTATGACGAGTTGAAGTGACAGGATTACGTTTCGCCGCCCGAAAATCGTGTTTTTTGGTACATTATTTCTAATAACCAAAAAACGAAAATTCAAAAAGAAATTCCGATTTAATTGTGCATAACAATAATATTGAGGCTACCTATAGTCCAAATTTAAATTTTTTTCTCTCCTACGTTTTGGCAATATCGGCTTTCAAACCCAAGGGACTTTTTACTCCGATAGTGGTTCAACATTGTATATGTGATACAATATCTTCTATTTTTAAGATGTAAGATATAAAAACAAAGTTATATTTTTTGTTGCATTTGTCAATAGCTTCAATAAAATATCTAAAATAATACATCTTCATCAATATGTTGTAACTATACAATTACACTCGTTCCGACATATGCACATGCATATTGAGTATAAATCTTAATATACCTAGTTCTGAACAATTGACAATGCACAGAACTAGTTCTCTATATTTTGTAATAGTCGGTAGTCGTTTAAACATAAAATTTCGGGTATGGATATTTTTCTGAGATCAGATCAGAACTAGTTTTGCATACTTTTTCGGACATTGTCCGAATTCTAGTGTCGCATGTAACACATACAACGTTGTATATTTCACTTTATACGAAATAAAAACTATAAAAGGTCATAGATTTGACGTTTCTTGAATTGTGGTGTGATTTCGCGTGGAACAGATACGAGATATTTTCAATGATAACAATCCAAGTGTTATTATTTTCGGGTTTAGGTACATGGCAGCAGACGTGAAAATATCCATTTTGCCCACTGCTATGATCAGTCATTATGAATGTCCGGGGTTATATGGATATATTTATACAGTATGCGCCAAAAGTATGGAATAAATTCAATAAAAACGAAACAATTATTTTTTGGGAAAAATCCTCGAATAGGTCGATTTTTTATTTAAAAAATACATATTTTAGCTTAAAATGCGATTTTCAAATGTCATTTGTTTTCGAGTAATGACGTCATCGATTTTTTTTAATGGCAACACCATATTATTTTCCTTGATTCTGAAAGATCATTTAATTCTCTATCAGACAGTACTAAAATTTTGCCCTCTTACATAGGAAAGTTTTCGAGTAAATGACGATTGAATGTTAGAAAACGTAAATCAATTAAAATAAAGAAAAAACGTTATCAAGTTTAGTTTTTCGAATTCCATAGTTCTTTTATGGATCACGTAGGTGAAAATCTTTGCAAAGTGCCATTGTTACACTGACTTTCTAATAAGTATTGTAAGCGACATAGAAATTATTATTCAATTTAAAGTATTATGGCACATTTAACTGTTACTCAAAGAATTGAAATTTTAATTCTTATCGGATGCGGGAATATGACTAGAATTCAGCAGGAAGTTTGCGATTTATTTAATGAAAAATATCCAGATCGCCCTATCAGCCAATCAACAGTCAGTAAGGTAGAGTCTAAATTTAGAGAAACTGGCAATGTTGTAAATATTCCAAAACCTGGACGTCCAAGCATTAATGAAAATCAGAAACAGAACATTTTGATAAGTATGGTGGATAATCCTCATAATTCTTCACGATTGGTTGCATTAAACAATGACACTAGTCAGAGCACAGTGCTACGTATCTTGAGGAAGGAAAAATATCATCCCTACAAAATTCAACTTGTGCAGGAACTCAATGAAGATGATCCCGATCGCCGCTTACACTTTTGCGAAATTCTAATGGATTTATGTCGAGGAAATAGAAATTTACACCGGCAAATACTTTTTTCAGATGAGGCCACATTTTGTCTGAATGGTACAGTAAACCGTCAAACTTGCAGATATTGGAGTCGGGAAAATCCTCATTGGATGGCAGAGGCACATACCCAACACCCTCAGAAATTAAATGTGTGGGCTGGAATAGTTAACGACAGAATAGTAGGGCCTTTCTTCTTTGAAGGAACCCTTACAGGACAAAGATATTTAGAGTTTCTAGAAAATGACCTTGTTCCAGCCCTTGCAGTAATGTTTCCTAACGATAATGACTCTGACATTCCTGACGATACCATATGGTTTCAGCAAGACGGTGCACCTCCGCACTATGCGCGCCCTGTACGAGATTTTTTGGACAACTGTTTTCCTGGGAGGTGGATCGGCAGACGCGGACCGATAGAATGGCCTGCAAGATCGCCCGATCTTACACCTCTTGACTATTTTTTATGGGGATACTTGAAGTCAAAAGTGTACATTAATAAACCACGTAATTTAGAAGAACTTCAAAATCGCATTCGGGACGAAATACGCAGAGTTACCCCAGAAATCATTCATAATGTGCAAGAAGAATTTGTCAAGAAGTTGGTGGATGGCAATTCGAACAATTAATTTAAGTATACAATTTAATCAATTGTATTTTATTTTACATACCTCAGAATTGTTACTTTTTTATGGATAAAATTTACGTTTTCTAACATTCAATCGTCATTTACTCGAAAACTTTCCTATGTAAGAGGGCAAAATTTTAGTACTGTCTGATAGAGAATTAAACGCTCTTTCAGAATCAAGGAAAAAAATATGGTGTTGCCATTAAAAAAAAATCGATGACGCCATTACTCGAAAACAAATGACATTTGAAAATCGCATTTTACGCTAAAATATGTATTTTTTAAATTAAAAATCGACCTGTTCGAGAATTTTTCCCAAAAAATATACACATAGAATTGTAATAAGAAAACATTACAAATTACAATCGATGATTTCATTAATAGGAACTGTAGGAAATACGTTTACAATATAGTAAAATAAAGTACGTCTCATACCGTATCATAAATACCGTCTAAAACATACATCAGTACCTAAATGTATTTCATTTATAATATATAACGAAAATTTGTTATATATTCGTCGTTTAAAGTGTTTTTTTGTAATTACATGAAGTTTTTTCTATATATAACATTGAACAGAAAGAAAATGTCAAATTAGAATCGAAATCCAATTTCTTTTTCTCTACATTCAAAGTAAAAAAAAACCTGTTCTAAAAATAAACGTAATTTCAAAGACTTATATCATTTGCGTTGACACGTGACATCAAAAAGTCTCTTAATATATTTCGTACAAGACACAAGCGCTGAGAGTCGGTAGTTCTTCATGAATATAAATTGGATTTGGTAAAGTAAACCATTACGGGCGCCATCTAGATAAGTAATTAGATCGGGCAAGCAGTGGGTCTTACCTGTTGTTGATTTTCTCTCTGTATCTTGAGGCGCGCTTCGATGCACTGCCTCGTCTCCAGGAAGGCCTTCCTCTGGGCCACTTCCCGAGGATAATGAGTGCACACCCCGGCCATGTTCCCACAAAGCAAGATAAGGAAACAGCTGCCGACCTGGAATCGGAGAATCAAACGCTCAGATGGTAATTGCATGAGATAACAACTAAGTGAACTGGGGAGGGTCTTTGTCATATGAAGCTGGCGAATTTGATAACTATCATTACATCTAGAATATCACTGCACTGTATTAATACAATTTATTAGCAGATAGTCCCAACAGTACGATACAAACGAACACGCTGATGTCAAACGCTGACGTCCGTGTATTGGTTACAAATACAAAAAAAAGGAGGAAAATCCTGTATTTTTTTGTATTTGTAACCAAGACAAGAAAAACCCGAGGGGTGGCAATACAGTTGCCTTTAAATCAATTTAGATCTGTTAAAATCACCTTTAAAAGGGTTAAATCTATTAAAATTCCTTCAAATCCATATAAATCACTATAAATCGCCAAAAAATATTTATAAATCTATTAAATCGTGACTTAGATCTTTATAAATCCATAAACTTCCATCCATAATACAAAATAGCCGATGGCACATCAGCAAAGCTAACGAAATTAATCATTTCCTTATCGCCCGCAAGAACACCCGCTTGTTTGTACATGTTTCTCTTAAGTGATAGAGTGGAATACCTTCTTAGAAAAAGTAGTATTTTCTATAGGTAAGCAAAGTGGTGAAATATTTTATAATCTTTAGAACTTTATTTAATTAAATATTAGGTAGACAAGGCACGATATACATAGTACGTACCGTAAAACGCGCAATCTAGGACAGAGCGGGTCACTTCGAACAACGTGTTCTTGGTCTCGTCAAACCTTTATGGAGGAGATATTAATGTATACTCGAGACAAGAATTCAGACGTTTACGTCACGACTGACGTAACGCAATTGTTTTTATTGTCAACATAATTTTCGATATTTGGTCGCATTAAAAACCATTATTTTTTGCTATTTAGTGCAATATATGATGCAAACATTTATTGTAGTATATAGTGTTATTTTATTACTCTCAGATGCAGTTTCTTAAATATTTTGATGAAAATATAAAGAATTATTCATTTGTTTGTATGACGTCGTCGTCTGAATTCTTGCCGCGAGTATATCTGCGCGCTTGATATTCGAATTGAGAGAAGTTAATAGTTGGTATTGAACATCTGTTGAAGCTAGTACTAGTAGTATATAAAAATACGCGTTTTATTTAAAAATATATGTTTTATTAGTATATAATTTTCTGAGTTTATAAAAACGGGAAAAGGCATTTAACCTGTCACATTTATTTAAATATAAGCCTGCATTTTTTGGGTAGAGAAACTTATTAATTTTCTCCGGCAAACTTAGTTTACTTAAGTCAGAAAGTAAAATTTATACAGGATATTAAACAAAATTTTATTATTACGATCATGAGTCGAACTTATAAAAGAGTGCTTAGTAACCGTAATTACGTTAATTATATATAAAATACTTTTAAAAAATATCCTAAACTAATAATAAAAACATAAGGGAAACTTTCAAAACGTATGGAATACCTAGGTCTACATTAATTGACAAAATTCTGGAAACTATATGGCGGACAAGTGCTTTCTTTTAAGGAAGAGAAAAATTTTGTAAATGCAGCATAGATTCGGAATATGGAGATTTCCTACGATGCACTATGATAGAAAATTGATTCAGTTATCTTAATATAAATAAATATGCTTTATATTTTTTAAAAAGGCTTTAAGGCTTGTTCTTGCCAGTTGTTTTCTGGTTCCTGCACACAAGGAGGTGCAGAATGGACATATTATTATCTAACAATTTGTACTAGTTCAAAATATCTTGCTGGAACAGTGGATTGTCTGTGGATTGTGGATTAAATAAATAACGGTACTACATAACAAATGACCGATCACGACTGATACCGAGACTAATACACATTCGCCAGATTATCAGTTTGCGCAGAATCCGCGAACTTTTTAAACTATCAGCAAATTGGTCTTGATCGTACAGGAACAACGGATTAGGAGTCATGGATTGTAGTTAGATTCTTGGAAAACATTGCTCAGAAAAATATTAAACAAGTAGAGGGGTTTACTTAAAAATAAAAGACAAATTTATTTCAGCAAAAGTAGTAGCTCTTTATCGGATGAAGTAACAGTGAAAATTTCATTAGCTGATTCTAGTTCTGCTGCAGACTTCCGATTTGGAAGAAAACAAAAAAAACAAGACAATAAAGAAACATCGGAGAAACTCCAGTTAAAAGCAGAAAAATATTTTGCAGTTTTTTTATGACATCGGTTGGTTTATAGGGATCATCGAATTAAGAGACAAAGTAAAAATAAAATTTTTGAAGCTAACTATATATGGCCGAAAAAGGAAGATATTCAAGACGTAGAGAAAGATTTTATTTTTTATGGACCCGTTTTGTTATATGGAAATGAACCTTTTACCATTAAAAGATATGAAAGACTAAACATTGAGAAAATGTATAAAATTTTTTGAAAAATATAGAAATATAGTATAAACTTTCGTTAAAAATTGTTTTATTTTTGTAGCTCATTTTCACGCGAATAGTGTAAACAAATAACAAAAAAAACATTGATAATTGGAAGATCGTTTTAACTATAGCAAAAACCGATGCAAGAACTATGTCAATAATATAAATGTATATTAACTTTCTGGTCCAAAATTAAATACATTATTAAGTCAAATCCAGTTAATTTGCTTGAACTCATTTTTAAATCAGTATAAATCACCATTTAGTTTCTTAAATCAAACTAAAACTCCTTAAATCAAACTAAAACTCCTTAAATCTAACTAAATCTTTTTAAATCTAACTAATTCTCCTTAAATCTAATTTAATAAGTTTTTAAATCTTTAAATCTCAATTGAATCATATTAAATCTACTTACTTCTTAATACTTTTACTATTTAAATTCTCCTCAAAAAAATATAACTTTCTAGATGCATTTGTATGACACACATTATTTTGCTATTATAACCCCACATTTTTACAATTATTTTCACATTTATAAAGAAAAATAAGAAGAATACGGCGGTCTTAATGTAATAATATCGGATTTCAGTCATAGGCGTCCGATATGAGATGCAAAGTGCCAAATTTAAATGAAATATCTTTAAAAGTCTTCAAGATATGAGTACACAAAAATTAAGTGTTTTTACGTTCGCATATCTGTTAATGTTAAAACTATAAATTAGACAAACAGTTTAGTGTTACCACTTCTTTTTCATTAAGCTTAGTATAGCATTGCCGAGAAAAAAATTCTTTCACTAAAAAAAATGTTAAAGTGCCTGCCCTAAAAATTTGTTACATTTATTAATGTATTACATATTTTATTCAATAACGATTTTATTACGTAACTATTTATTGTTTGTCATGTATTTTATCATGAAACTTTCTACATAACGCATTTCACACGAGTCAAGTGTCTGAAACCGGCGACATAAATGTTTAAGATATTTACTGAACAGTAAAAAACCGTTGCAGGTAGGTTGCCAAAATTTGGATAGAGTGGTTTCTACCAAGCTAAATAAAAATTGACCAAAAATAATTTCCTACAAAAATCCGCATATGTCATCTCTAGAAAAATTGGTCCTCTCGCGATCCTACGTGCGACGCCTATGACTAAATTAACATGCATTTTCAACCTAAATCGCTAGCAGGATACATAAAAATATCACAGTACCAAGATATTGAGATGTTTCTCATTATATTGAGAAAAAAGTCAAGATATTGAGAACAATCTCATTATATCGAGAAAAATGTCAAAATCTTCAGAATACTCTCAATATATTGAGTTTTCCAAAAATAAAAAGTATGTTTGACACCAGAACGCTGTTGTACTTTCGCACTAGTGGTACTTCCCTCATTTTTATTTCAGCTTTGGCATGTTGTTTATCAAGCACCGATGTCACCGACACCAATTATACAGAGTGTTGCAAATTAACTACATATTCTTTGGGTCAAAATAATGGGACTTTTCGTCTGCCATTTTTCATTTTGGAAATCCATTTTCAGAATACAAGGTGTCAAAATTAAAATTTTAAAAATGATTTTTTATTGAGACAGGGTTTTTGGAGATATTTGTTTGAAATTTTTATCTTAAGTCGGCACACTTTCTGTGTAATTTTGGTCTAAAACAGAAAGGAGAAGTTGTAGTACCCACAGACCCCCCATTTTTTTTAGATAGGGGATGTTTTTATTCTATTTTTTTTTTTCACTCTAATAAGATTCTTATTTGAGGCTCGGTTTACAAGATATTGCAACTTTTTTGCATGTGCTAGGTGTGGCACAAAGTAAATATCGATAATGATTAAATGGTCACTTCGATTTTATTCAGTAAATTGAAATAAACAACAGGCACAACTAACAGAAAACAGTAAAAAACAAAAAACAAAAATTTAACTCAGTGAAACTAAATGTTCAATATGGGTATCACATTTAGCACCTGGGGCTATTTTAATTAGAGGTTCACGAATATTCTGAAAAATATGTGATTTCAGCCTAAAGTGCTCTCCACCTCGTATAACTTGCTCCCTTAGCTGTTGTTCAGTTAGTATCAGAGCCACTAGAGTGAAAAATAAAATTGAAAATATAAAACGCTCTATCTAAAAATAAATATTCTACAACCATAGGCTTATTTTAAAAAATGGGGGGTCCGTAGGTACTACAGTCCCCATTCATGCTACGATATTTTAGACCAAAATTACACAGAAAGTGTGCCGACTTAAGATACAAATATCTGCCAAATTTCAAACAAATATTTCTAAAACCACCGGAGCTATAAATAAAAATCAGTTTAAGATTTTTATTTTGACACCTTGTATTTTGAAAATGAAGCGGCAAAATGAAAGTGACATTAGAAAAGTCCCATAATTCTGGTTAACTAATTTGTAACACCCTGTATATGAATGTGTTGAGGAAGTTAGTGATATAAAATGCCAAAAGAGAAACGAAAGAACCAGAAATTATTTCAAACGTGAATTCAAGGAAATGTTGGTTTGTGAACACTAAAAATAAAGTGATAAGATATTATTTGAATATGCATTCCTTGTCATTTCGCACATGAAAAAGTTCAATATTATTTTATTTCGTGAACATTAAATTTCAATTTCTGCAACAAAAACATGTGTTCAGTACGGTGCTGGATGTAAAAGGCTATAAGCGATTTCATGTACTAATGCCAGATGACGGTTGATGGTTTTCATTATTTGTTGATTTTTGAAGAAAAAAGCACAAACTAACTAAAGAGATTAAAAAAACATATTTTTTATGTATTTATTTCGATAGTGAATTACCCTAATTTCTGAAGTAGATTATATGTAGAAAATAGACATAAAATACTAGTAATTACATCCAGAACCACTAAAATAGTGAGGCACAAAATGAGATAAAACTTACCATCTTACAGAAAATCAATAGTACTTTTTTACTTTATGCAAATACGATTATATTATATTATTTTTATATATTACAACTTCATAAACACTTTAAAACTCGAGGGTCAACGTTCTTCTTTTAATGGTTTAGTGAGTACTGATCTAGACTAACAATAAACTGCCATGTTTTATGGTAATAAAAGTTCGACTGACCTAAATAAGATTATACAAAAAAGTTAGTGTTGTTTTTTGTTTGCCGCGCCATGCAAGTAATATTTTTATGCTTGTTTTTAAGGAATTCTAAGGCCCTCTACAGACTATGCGTGAATTCGCGATTCGCGATGCGTGGTTCGTAAGGAATTCGTGCAGGGGGGAGGGGTGCAGTAGGGTTTTTATGAATGGATTTTTAACGAAAAAGACCCTACACACTATTCGCGAATTTCTCGCATATTACGAATCGCGATTTCACTAATAGTCTGTAGCAAGCCTAACGCAGTATACCAGAAAATGTGTTTTATGTGTTTGATAAATAAATGCAGGACCGGCATTCATATTTTGGTTATTCTTTCGAAATGTGTAGTAAATTTTCATGAAAAATACGTTTAAACTTTTGAATTTATTTCAAAAATTGTTAAGAGCGGTCTTATGACTTGTATGAATTATAAACAGCATACAGAGTATAACCAAGGATTCTATATAAAATGTATAATCTGTTGCAATAAAAATGATATTCTTTAAAACGAATTTTCTGTGTCAATATTATAGCAGACTCGATGATGAGACCTGCACCTTCTGAAACCTACTGAAAGTCTATGATGTTTTGCCGTAAACTGTGTTTGCAGATTTATTATGGTAGTGTTAGGCCCACTGTAGACTATGTAAGGTTTGTAAGGAATTCGTGCATCGTGTGTAGGGTTTCTATGAATGGATTTTTAATGAACAAGACCCTAAACACTATTCGCGAATTCCTCACATAACATGAATTGCGAATTCACGCATAGTCTGTAGCAAGCCTTAGTGTATTTACAATGAGAAACAATCAACTGCTGATTAAATGTTTTTTATTTTTTGCACATTTGTTCTTTGTAGTTTATGAAAAACCTATGTTGGCAAACAAGATAACAATAAGGTGCAAGTGATTTGCTGTCATGGTAATACAGTATTTAGTTTCAATGAAGTAGATTAGACACTTAACAATTAATTATTATTCTGTTGTTTTTTGGCTGCAAAAGTCCGATCTTATCATTGGAGACACGTAAAACAACCTCCGAAATCCTAGTTGTTTTAAATTCTGGCAATACTGAATAAATATTAAAAAGCTACCAGTAAAAACCTAACATGCGAAGCCATAATTATTCTGTCCAGAGCCGTACTAGTCATCATTTCTCCGTGCATAATTCGAAGTTTAATTTTCTTCAGAAAATGTGAATATTAATTTCTTTCATATAAAACTTTTTCAATTCAAATATTTTAAACGATGTACTTTGTACATTACATAACACCATTGGTTATACAGGGTGATACGTTTTTCATGGCTCATCACTGGCATCTCGGAAACCGTAACATATATACAGGGTAGATCATCATCAAAAGAACATTTTTACGGCTACTAGTTTCGGTTATGCAACATTCAATTGTTTTTTATTACGCACGTCATATGGAATTTTTACAATAACAAATGTAGAATGAAATTACAAACACGTCAATAAACAACACTACTATTTTATTTGAAGCACATCCCATAAAATTTAAAAATTTAATTACAAAATCACCAAACAAAATATATAAATATTCTACAAATCCAACATAAATAATTCACACATTTTCGCGCACAAGTTCAGTTCTTAACCTAATGTTATCCACAACTTTTTTTTTAACGCACTTGTAGAACATTCAAGGAATTTCAAGCATTCTATTTAAGAGGTTACTAGATAAAATCATTTGTATCAAAAAAACTAACAGTGTTAATAATCGGAAGGATATAGACAACTTGAATTGTGTTTATTATAATTTAATTGACAGAATTTGTTTGTAACAATACTTTAGATAGGAAAGAAATAAGATGCCTATCTACACATATTGGAACTTATTTTTAAATTTTCATCCTGCTAAACAACAAAGCAATTTATTAACAACAACCTTACTGTGGGAAAAGGGAAATCGCACTAGTTTGTTTCATGGGCATAAGTGCATTTAGAAGTATTTAGATATGATCTTCTTGACACTACATTTTTAGACGAAGGACATTTCAAATTTCAGTGAGTTGAAAAAAATAAAATTAAAAGTTATTTATATGTTATATAATTAAACATATTGCTGCCACTTGGTGGTTGCAGTTTTTCTTTGTCTTTTAATCTGTTTAATCTGTCTATTATTATTAGCTTAAAATACCTTTCTAATACAGTAAAAAATATGAACTGCGTTATAATAACATGTCAGATAAAGGAAGAATTAAGGCAAGGAGGCGGACTGAGCCCTCTATTATTCAATGTATTTATGGACAAAATAATAAAGAAATGAGCACAGAAAGTTAAGAAATTATATATGTAGCACATAGAAATTTAGAACAAATAGGAATTTTAGAGGATGTGCTTGCAGATGATGTAATCTTGACAGATAAAAAAAATGATCTACAGAAAAATTTACAAGAATGCCAAAGGAATACGGAATGACTTTAAACAAAAACAAAACCAAAATAATGGTAGTCGGGGAATTTGAACCGAAGATGTTAATATAGAACAAGTAAGAACATTTCAATATTTGGGTGTAGAATTAGAAGGTAGTGGAAGGCAAGACGCTGAAATTAACAACAAAATAGAGAAAGCTAGAAGATTATATTAAATAAATGTATTTAAATCAATATATCGACCGACAACTAACATTTGGATGTGAAATCTCTTACAGCAAAATAGAAAAGTAGAATACAAGCAACACAAATAAAATATCTTTGAAGAATGAAAGGGGTCACAAGAAGAGAATATACTGGATTTTATTGAAAGAAGACAGCTAAGCTGGTGGGGGCATCTACAAATGATAGAAGATTCGAGACTAGTTAAACACATATGGGATTTAAAAATAAAAAAGAGGAAAATAAGAGGAATATTTAGACAAACATGGGACGGAGTAGTAGGAGAAATACTGAAACGCAGAGGAACAAATTGGAGACAAGCAAAAATACTATCAAGAAATACAAAAATTTGGGCGGATTTTGTGTATTAGAAATAATATAGGAAAAAGTACTACTATCTGGTAAAAGATATTTCGATTATATATAATTTCGTTGATTTATCTCTGTTTCAGGAAGTAAATGATGAATTTCACCGTACAGTTTTTTCTCTTTTTATTGATAGTGCGACCCCAAAACTCTCATTTTTCTGGTTTTCTCCTCCTCCTCCTCTTCTTCATACAACATCGCTAATTACTACTTAAAAACTTCTGTGCTGCACTGGTCCGTGTAGGCATAATGTGCACGATCCTTTATCGTTAAACATAATGTAAATCCACATCGCGATTTTGAATCGCGTCAGACTTAAATAATTAATAAATCCTACTGACTGCTAGTATTCATATCAAAAACTCTCGTCGACTTTCGACGCAGTTCACCCGACATGACGTCGTGTATATGACAAATGCGGGGCCCTAACGCTAAGTCCCCTGTTTGCGCAGGAAATACCTGCAGGAAATTCGTTTTATTATGCGTTCCTGTGTCGAATTCCGCCCGGTTCCAGCAGGAAACGGCGTGTTTGCCTTATTTAAAATAGAACGCGTTTCATATTGCCGGGGATAAAAAAATTGCGTTTTTAAATCGTCCTGAAAATTACGGCAGCTGCTCACTCACCTCTGAAAATCTAGTCAGTCCCCCGACGTACACCAGCAGGATGATTTCCGTTACGGCCAGGATGGTTCCGGATAATAAAGCGTCTTTCAGTCGGTTTGGCATCAGGGCGTAGGTGAGGTAAGTGGAGGTCAGAGCGAAGGCCGTTCCCATCAGGGGTCGGTCATCCTCGAAAATGAACGCGATGCAAATCTGGAAAAAAAATAACTTCAAATTTCCACAAGTGGAAGTCGTTTTAAATTTATTTATTGTGTAAGTGTTTTAAGTAGCATTTTATCTACGCAAGAATGTTTAAACGCGTCGAGCGTTTAATATTCTTCGTCCTCGAAAATGAGCGCGTTGCAAATCTGAAAAAACATAGCTTCAAATTTCCATAACTGAAAGTCAGTGGATAAAAGGCAATTAAAACACGAATGCAATACAACGTTTTATTCATAACCACATTGCAAACATATTTGTAGTCAGAATTATTGGTATTTAAAAATATATGTCAGTTTGAAACAAGACTGTCATAACTCAAAAAATGTAAATTTTGAGGAGAGCGCGGTAAAGTTTTATAAATAATCTTACTCTAAATATTGGAAAATAAATAAATATATAATGTTTGAGTCATGTTAAAATGTTTGTGGATAGTTCTCAGTATTTTTAATAAAAATTTTTGTTTGCTTTGGGTTTTGGCACTTTGTTATTGATATTTTTGTTAAATAATTCCGAGTTGTGACTCTCTTTCACATATTTTTTTACAAGTTTTTCAACATGAGTTTAGGTAATAAACTGAAATACATTTCTGATAAACTAAATTATTTTATTAAAGTAGACTAAAATAATAAAATTTTAAAGATTATTATAATAGCTATTTATGACATACGTGTTAAAAGTAAGATTTTATTTTGTGAGTGAAGATGATTAAATAATGGGCGTAGCGAGTTTTTTAACTTCACGAACAAAATAAAATCACTTTTAACATGTATATCATACACTATTTTTTCTACAAAACAATCGGAAGAAATTTAAACTCAATAAAAATAAGAAATCAAAAAATACCACACAGATCGCAATGTTTATGAACTAAAATTTTCGTAGCAACCAGTGCTGTTGTTAGTTCCGGAAAAAATGCAAAAATATTGACAGCATTTTCTAGTAATATTATAAGTATAATGAATAATCTCGATAATGAGCGTAACGAATCCATCCCTGCTGAAATCGAAGAAGCTGCCAGTCGAGCAACATTGGAATTATAGTCGGCGAAATCAAAGGAACAGTACGAAATCGCTTATAGACGCTTTTCGGAATGGTGCAACATTAAAAAGGTCCCTGGGAAATATAACGAAAGTGTTTTACTGGCATATTTTGAGGAAAAAACCAAGATATGGAAATCGTCAACGCTGTGGTCAAATTATTCGATGATCAAAACTATGTCAAAAATAAAGCAAGATCAAGATATAACCAAACATTATAAACTTATTGCTTTTTAAAACGGAAGGGTGAAGGATATCAAGCAAAAAAGTCAAAAGTTTTGACGAAGACGCATATCGACAAATTTCTCACAGAAGCAGAAGACGAAAAGTATCTGATGATGAAAGTCGCAGCAATAGTGGGTGTCTTGAGGGCGCCGGGAGGACTTGTGTCAGATGACCATCGACAATATCGAATATTTGGGCACTTTGGTTGTTGTGACCATACCAGATACTAAAACGAAAGTGCCTCGCACTTGTGTTGTTGGTGGTTCTATTTAAACTTTTTTAGAAAGTATATGGCACTCCGGCCACCCAACGCTGACCATAGACGACTTTTTCTTAAATATATGAAGAATAAATGTGTGAAGAATCCAGTCGGAATTAACATGTTTGGCAAAATGCCTGCCGACATGGCAGAGTTCTTGAATCTACCAAATCCTCAACTCTACACCGGACACTGTTTTCGTCGTTCATCGGCGACATTGTTAGCAGATTCTGGTGCAAATCTTACTACCATCAAGAGACATAGAGGATGGAAATCTTCGACGGTAGCTGAAGGCTACATACATTGAAAATTCACTGGAACAGAAGAAGGAAATTGCGTGCCAAATACTTCCTACTGCTGCAACTACTAGCAAGACCACCAGTACTACCAGTAGTATTTCTACAGAAAATAGATGTGCCACACATGTTAACAGTAAAACCAACTTAAGTGTGATGACTCCGCAGGGAATTAGAATTTCAAACTGTTCTAATTTTACTATAAATGTTAATAATAATGACTAGTTAAAATGTTGGTTTGTACTTATTTAAAATAAAAAGTTGTTCATGTGTTTGTTAAAACGTTTTATTAATTTTCAAAACAAAATTTAAATAAACTTTGACTAGTGTTAAAAGTAACTTACTTTTAACACGCGTGTCAAAAATGACATTTTTAACATCAAAAATGACAATTAGAAAGCCCACTTTTAACAGTTTTGTAGAAAAAAATATTTATAATACTGCGCAAAATATTACGGTTTATTGTATGAAATGGGAACAAAAAAGGTACTTAGCTTATGAGAATGACTGGTCTATATAAAGATGTGACAGTTTTGCATACAAATACACATAAAGAAACTAGTTTCTTATTGATATTATTTCGACTTGTGACACTCTTTTCCAAAATTTGCTCATCTCATCTCATTAAACGTCACAGCACGACTAATTGTGACAGTTTTGTCTAAAGCACAAGTGACATTTCAACGCAGCGCCATTCGACGGTTATTAAGTAAAGCTCACTTGTAACCCTTGTAACTCTTTTACACATAAAATATGCAATATTTAGAGTTGATACACCACTAAATGTTGAAAAATGAAAATTTTGAGTTAAGACTGCCTTGTTCCAAACTGACGATATATTCGCACGACTTGATATTTCTTAGTACTCAATGAAACGTGGTAGGTTTTGTTTTACCTACTGGTTGCTATAGTACGTTGTTTATTATTAATTATTTAATAAACAGATCTAGCTGAATCTGGTAAAAGAAAGTAATTGTGTTTCTATGGCTGTTTTCGAAGAAGCTCCAGAAGCGATTTTCCGTTTATTGCCAGCGATATCCAGGGAACATTACGAAAGTGTCTCCGAATTTAACGAATGGACGGAAAAACGAAGAGTAATGACAATAAATGAAAAAGTCATTTCATTTATGTGGTCGAAGTATTCGATGTTGACGGCTACTGTAAAAGTCTACAAAATATAAATATTGGAAAATATAACAAGCTTACTACTTATTTGAAGAGTGAATCGAAAGGATACAAAGCAAAAAAGCTGCACTATTGGAAAGCGCACAAATTTGAAGAAGAATTTTTGGCTGGGGCTTCCGATAAAGAACATTTAATGATTAAGGTAATATCTCTTTATCTTATCATGTTGGTGGGTATATAGTAAACTTACTACTTACTTAATTATTTTAGATAGCAATAACGAGGGTTTCTAGCGCTACGAATTGACAAAGTTGAAAATTGGGTCAACTTTCGTATAAGGGAAATCATCTATGAAGGAAAACAAATAACAAACATCATTCAGAGGCCTCTCTGAACACAGAAACATTAAAATTTTCCCGCGGAAATGCGTCATTTCCATTATAAAGGAAATTTTGTGGACTTTAGAAAAAGGCAAATCAGTTTTTATTTTTGAATTCTAAACGTATTCTGAACACAAAAATTCAAATTTGGTAAACGAAAATATAACAGAGGAAGTGTAGTTGAAGGTCCCTGGGTATTCGGAATGACTGCCGATAACTCAGATGACTTAAGAATGGTAATTTGTCCCGAAAATAAAAGGGATGCAGGCACGTTAATTCTCCTTTTGTAGAGAAAGGGTCTATTATCCATTTGGATATGTGGAAAGCGTATGAGAGATTCACTAAATATGGCATTAGACTGTTAACCATAGTGTTATATTCGTTGCTGAAGACGGTACTCATACCCAACGGATCAAGTCGTCGTAGTCGGCTGCAAAAAAATTCAAAAAGGTCAACATATTCCACCGGACGAATTTGCAGACCGACTCTGTACTGTACCGAGTACTTGTGGAAATGCCATTGTAAGAAAAACAGTCTGGATCCGATGGATGAACTCATTAATTATATAAAGAATATGGAGATTTTTCAAATAAATAGTTTCAACATTAAAATCATTATCCGCCACAATATTGCCACAAAAGATACCTTAACTTTTAAATACATACAGAATTCTTACAAAGTCACATGATTTTTATTTAACATTTATATTTATATAACAAACATCTATGTGTATATAATTAATATACGCGAGCGAACCGGGCGCGCTCAATTTTTTAAAAATGCTACAAATCCACTTACTTTTTATAACTTGAATAACATTCGTTATTCACAAAACTCAAAAAACATGAATGCTAATACTATTTAACCGTCGGTTATTCACAAAACCCTAAAAAACATGAATATGTAAATGATTTTCCTCAATATTTTCCTTAAAAAAAAAATCCGCAAATAAAATTATATATCATTAAAGCGCAAATTAGTAGTCAAATCAAATTATCTAATTATCATTTCTATAACTGATTTCCCTTATTCTAAAGTCGAAGGAAAATGGAAATTTTCCGTAAATTTTTACATTTTTACATCAAATCAAAGCCGCAATTTTATTAATTTTGTATTTCTAGAGCAGCATGTAATAAAAAGACATTTAAAAAAGAAATTTTTGAGGCAATTTTCAGTTAAAATATAATACAAGAAAAATTCGAGTTTTTCGGAAAACGAAACATTTCCGCGTAAAAAAAATTGGTTATATAGTAGTAATCTTGTGCAGAACCTTCCTATAGAACAATTTCTTTTGTAACTGATTTCCCTTGAACGAAAGTTGGGCCTGAAAATTACTGACCCACAGGATGATGGTAGTTATCTACTTGTTTCAATACCTGACACCAAGACGGGAATTTGAAGATAATATACAATTATAGAAGAAGAACTGTGCGTGGATGCTGTTGAAATATGCAGAAAATATATTTATCTGCATCCAATTCGCTTAACACTATACAGCATATTTATAATATACATAAATCAAAAATATACTTCACAGCCTGTTGAGTCAACACGTGGCGAAGGCACCCTCTATAGTTCCTCCATTTCCGAATATCCTAAAACCAGAAGTATATACTGGCCATTGTATGAAGCGCACTTCAACATCTTTATTGGACAACAAAGGTGCTGATATTACAACCATTAAACGGCATGGTGGATCGAAGAGTTCCTCTGTAGCAGAAAGTTACGTTGAGGAGTCCATATCTGACAAACTTGATATTGCAAGAAAATACATCCATATTTTGTGCAAATTCTTCATAAACTTAGACAGATGTTTCGCCTTCCAAAAAACATGACAACAAGGCTACAAGGGTTGTTAATAACAGAAGGGAAGTTAAATATGATAAAACAAAAAATGTCTATTACTATAAATGTTAATGCTAATAAATAAATAAATTAAATATGATTTAATATAGATTTATTACTATTTTCATCATTCCACTAGTGAAATAAAGTTACTTTATTCCACTAGTGGAATAAAATTTGACACAGGTATGTTCTTGGTGGTTATTCCCTTATTTCTTTTTAAGTGTTTTTTTCCTTGTTATATTATGTAATATTTTATTTTAGATAAAACAGTACCCTTGGTAAATTTGTTAAAAATGCAGCACTTTTGAAGAAAATGCATTTGAAATTTGTTTACCAACATTCGTAATTTAGAAATTGTAGAACCAAAATATTTGACAGCGTGGGAAGGTTAGTTGCGATTTCCATTTTGTTGCTGATATTCATTATGTTAGTGGTTGAACAATCTCTGCGCTGAGGTAGTGAGATTAGCACGTTTGTTATTAATATTCTTTCTGAAGAAACTCTAAGTAACTCAAACCAGCATAGACTATCAGATACGTATAAAAAATGATGGTATCATTTTCTACACCTTTTCGTTATCTTTAAATTTTATGGAGATATTTCTATTGCCATCTTTGTCATTTTAGAAATACATTATTTCGTTTTCACAAAAATTGTTCAAAAACGTTCCCATCAATTCAAATTGTAAAATAAAAATAAAACAATACAAATTACAAAACCATAAATTAAGATACCATTTTTAACTTTTTCTTAAAAACCAAGATGCTAAAAGAAAAAGTGTCAATGTGATTAAATTTAATATTGTATGTGTTGATCATTCTGGAAATTGGTGTATTTTGTCCTCAGTTAGTTCTATAAAATTCACTTAGATAGATAGTTACTTCTTGTGAAACGAGGCGGAACGTGTAAAGGAATTAAGGATAATAAGTAAGGACAATCAAGGCGAGAATTAATAATTTTGTATAGTAATAAAACATCAGAATGCGATCTTCTGTCTTTGAGATAAATTAAATTAAATTGTTTTCTAAGGGTATTAATTTGAGCCATTTGAGGTATATCATATGTTCCACTGACTTTAAAGTTATGATATTTTACAAACCTATTTTGAATATTTTCAATTCTGTTAAGCTGAAATTGATAAAATGGAGAACAAATTACACATGCAAAGTACTATAAATGTAAGAAAACTAGACAGATTTAATCGGAGCGATCGTTGTGAAAGGTTTACAAGATCGTGTTAAGAGCCCCAGCAGTATAAGATTTTTAACATATCAATGTGATTATTAAAAGACATTTTATCGTCGAACAATACTCCAAGATCCTTTACTATAGGAACCCTATTTAATACACCCTGTTTAATCATATAGTCATATTCAAATTTAATGCGATTTCTCGTAAAACTAATGAAATTACATTTATTTAAGTTTAGATACAATTTATTGATGTGACAATAATGAGACAAATTATTTAGGTCCTCTTGAATTAGTAAACAATCTGCAATGCTTGATACTGTAGAATAAATCTTAAGGTCAAGCGTATAATAAGTACTTACATGACTTGAAACATTTAGAAATATCGTTAATATATATATAAGAAATAAAAGAGGACCCAAGTGAGAACCTTGTGGAATCCCAGACATAGCGACGAATGGGTCAGAGGCATGTCCATTAACTAAGACTTTAAGGGACCTATTGAAAACATAAGATGCAATCCATCTTAGCAAATTGCCATGCACACCGATCTCAGAAAGTTTTATGATTAGCAATTTATGATTTACTTTATCAAAAGCCTTGCTGAAATCGGTGTACACTGCGTCAACTTTATCTGCATATCCATTGCTTTTATCATGTAATCGGAATAACAAAGGAGGTTAGATTCGACAGAGTGCTGTGGGAGAAAACCATGCTGATTGAGTAAAATACAAGGCTTAACAGAATTAAAAATCAAATCATAAACTAAACTTTCAAAGACTTTACCAAATATGCATAGTTTACTGATGCCTCTAAAATTAGTTACATCATCTCTAGCGCCATTTTTATAAATTGGAATATGTAAGCTTCTTTCCACTTAACTGGGAAATAACATTCAAACAAAGACAAATTAAAAATTAAAGACAGCGGAACACATAAACATTTAGTAATTAAAAACGCCGGTAAACCATCAGTACTCGCACCATTTTTTTTTATCCAATTTCTTTAGTTTGTTCAGTACCTCTTGTTCCGTAAAGTATATTCTATTAATCACAACATTATTGCTATTAAAGTTGTCGCGTAACATATAAGCTTGTTCATAAGGATCAAAAACGTTACTGAAATATTTAGAAAACAAGTTACTCACATCTTTATCAGAAGTAGCAGATTTATTGTCATAATACATAACGCTAGGCAGCCTTTGATTAGATCTCATAAAAACCAAGTTCCAGAACTGTTTCACATTAGAAGTCATATCGGCTTCAATATATTTGATGTAGTTTTTAAAATCTTGGTTAATGAGTACCTTTAACCTATATATAAAGTGAAAAGATTATAGTCATTTCTACTGTGACATTTTTTCTTCAGTTTAGCAATATGAAAAATAACTTACAGGACAATGTCTTGCCAAAATCTCGTTTAAAAATTTATAAAATAAAGAAATACATTCATCAACAGACATTGAATCAAATAAGTCAGCCCATTGAATATTACCAAGTTCATGTAAAATTAAATTAATATTTGCTTTCTTAAAGTTCAATAGACGCTCCATTTCAGATCTTGCTAATTTAATTTTAGGCACAGAAATATTAAACTCAATTGCACAATGATGGGTATCTTCTATCACTAAAGGACATGATTGACAGTCGTTATAGTAATATTTGATAAAATAAGATCTAATGTTTTGCCAAGATTATTTGATACTTTATTAAACTGTTAAGTTACCATATGAAAATAAGTCAATAAGCTCTAAATGCTTATTTTCCACATTAAGAGGTAAAAAATGTGCATTATTAAATTCATTAATCCATGAAATACTGGACATGTTAAAATCACTCAAATCAGCACGATATCATGAGATCTATCATCTAAAATTGTTATCAAACTATTAGCAAAACAAATTTTATAATAAATATTGTCAGGAGGTAAGTATATGCAACAGATGTGAATCCTTCTCGAGTCACTATTAAGGGTGAGTGATAACCAGAGGTCTTCTGCATCCGACTGCCATTCATGACGTTGTTTCACATGGAACTCCCTTCGGACTGCTATTGCTACACCACCACCTACTTTAGAAACACTCGGTGTATCCTCGAGATCGCGGCGGTAAACAACATAACTATCGGAAAACAATTCTCCACTATTCACAGAGTTATTTAGCCATGCTTCAGTTAAAAAAACTAAATCAAAATCATTTTGTAGAATACTTAATTTAAATTCATTGGTTAGGTCAGAGATATCCATAAAAAATAAAGAAAATTAACTAAAATATGATGCATTTTCAAACATGTACACCTAATGTAAAACAATTCTTATGCGAAAAACGACTATTCGGCGACATGCAAGCGAACTTCTTCAAAGAGCCACCTCGAATTTCTCTTAACCGAAAGAAAATCGAGAAATAGGGAAGAACACGTTGTTGTAGGGGGCTATTTAAAAACTTTTAATTAAAATTAGTTGCCAAAACACTCGACAAATAATTTAATCTCTGCAAACTCTCCCCGGAGGAAATAATATGGGAATTCTAAAGGCGGCGGAACTTACAAACATCTCCAGAGATGAATCCGATGTCGAGACAAGTCGTCCAAGTTTTAATTAAAATACAATATATTTTGAGATGCTGAGAGTTTAGTTTGAAACGCAGAAACTTCTGTTGGAAAGGCGCAAACATGATCATTTTTATATATCGTTTCGCGGCCTCAGAAAATATTTTTATCAGAAGTTTGTTTGATGAGAAAAAGGGAAATGAGAAAAACAACTTCGCTAAACGGGTAAAGGCAAACAAACTGGAGTCCTTCAATTTTTATTATCTTTTATGTTCTGCACAGATATAAAACCAACAGATTCTTCACTTTACTGGACATACTTTCAAGTTATTAGATGGTAATGATTTATTCATTACGAATCAAATTTTTTGATCAACACATTTCCAGAGATAAAACAACTTTTAACAACAATCTCCATATCGTTTCCGATCTTTCATCTAATAGTGCTTCTGGCAAAATAAATAATTGCTGTAGTTATTAAGTAATACTAAATATCCATGCATAGTTATTTCAAAACAATACCTTCACAGTTCAGAAATAATAATTTACGTTTTAATATTATCTCTAAGTTACAATTTCAATTAATGCAGTAAAATTAAACGCATTGAACAAGAAACTTACCTCCAAAGTTAAAAATGTAACCAGGATGAAGTACGAAATGATTATTAAGTAAACTTCGTTCATCGTCGGTTTGGAAACCACGGTGAGTAACACTGAAAAACAAAAAACATGAATGTAGCAAAATGCAGTTTTAACACTATTTATCTTGAATTTCATTAATAAAATTACCATTTTCGTTTAAAACAACAAAAAGGATTGCTCTTTTCTCGTCTCTTACCTCCGTAAATGGCTATGCAACAGCCCGTCGTGCACATGAGAACAAGCAGCTTGTCCAATCTATCCGATCCAGCGTGTATCTTGGAGGTCTCTTCTCGGGGCACCACGAAGTCTACCGCTGCAACCATCAGAAAGCCGATGCAGAGCAGCAGCAGAAGGGAGATCAGATTCGTCATATTGCTTTGGTTCATCTTTAAAAAATATCTCTGGTACAACATCTCCACCTTGAACAAGAAAGAAAAGTGAGTTAATCCACCAAATGCGTCGACTATTCCATATATTTTCCCTCGAAATTTTACATTTTAAATAAAAATCGCTATTAAACTGTACTCGTTTAACAAAAAAATTAAAATGAACAGCAAGAGTGTAACGTCACAAAGCATGCAACCCAAAGTACTTTGTGTAAAAAAAAACATTTTAATCAAGTGTTATAATGATTACTATGGAATATATATTTGAGGATTTAATTAAATTAGACAATACAATTTCAAGAATTTTAAGAAACGCCTTTATTATTTACTTTATTAATACTTATACAAAAAATAAATTTAAAAAATCATAAAATAGATTAAAAATTTACACAAGGTGTCACTAAGGTGTCCAAGCTCAATCAAGAGTTCGCCAGAATAGCAATGTCCCATCAAATTGATAATCCGTTTGGTTGGCACGAATGCACACCATGAGGGCTTATTTTTAAATTCAGGAGTTTGGTGTGGTGAATTCCATCTAACTAATCAGAAATTAGAATTCTTTAAACAAACCTGTTGAAGTTTAATTAGCAGAAAATTAAAACTTCAATATAGTTTAAAAGAAAATCAGTGTATCTTTATTACAAAAGTAAAAATCAAAACATAAATAAAACGGTAGCAAGAGAACCGAAGCAAGAGACTGCTCTGTTACGATTCTGAAATAAGACTAAAGGTCACTAAAAAAAACTACCTGCTACAAGGTAGAGTAACTTACTATCTAGCTGTAATACGAATAGGAAAGATCCAACCATAAACATTTAGACGGCTCCAGTATCCTAACACAAAACAGATGTGTGAAAAGGGCCAGAAATAATTTCAAGTACCTATTCAAAATATCATACAAAAAGGCACATTTAACACTCCCACTTATTTTGAATGGTCTAAAATATTTAACTGAAATCGTAAATAAGTAAATTGCTTTTTGGCTAAAGGCTTTGTAAAAATATCTGCCAACTGATCTGTGGTAGGTATATACTCTAATTCAACCTGCTTTGTATTTACAATATCCCTTATAAAATGGTACCTTACATCTATATGTTTAGAGCGTTTATGACACTCTGAATTGCTCGCTAACTTAATGGCTGCCTGGTTGTCCACAAATATTTTAATTTCTTTAAAATCTACATTTAATTCTAATAAAAACTGGCGCAACCACACAGCTTCTTGTACACCATGTGCTAAAGCAATGTATTCTGATTCGGCAGTTGATAGTGATACGACACATTGGCGCTTACTAGACCAAGAAATTGGTGCACCGTTTAAAACAAAAACGAACCCGCTTCTAGATTTCCTCGTATCTAAACACCCTGCATAATCCGCGTCAGTAAACCCATGTAACGAGTCTAAACTCCCACTGTTGCCGAATGTAATACCAAAATCAACTGTGCCTTTCAAGTAACGCAAAATTTTCTTTACAAATTGCCAGTGCTCCTGTGAGTAACAATCTAAAAATTGGCTTGCATAATTAACTGCATATTCAATATCTGGTCGAGATACTCGCGCGGCGAATAGTAACGAGCCAACAGCTTCCCGATAAGGAATATTTGTATTACTTTGGATACTTTCAGGATTTTTACGCAGATAAGCACCTGGTTCAGCTGGTATACTAGAAAATTTTGCGTCTTGCATTGCAAATTTATCAATTAACCTTCTTACATATCCTGCTTGATTAATGGTTAACAATCGTTGCTTACGATTACGTATAATTTCTAGTCCTACAAACTCACATGCATTATCCACAGTTATCTTAAAACTACCTTTTAGCACATTCAAAACTTCATCGATTGCACTCATATTTTCGCACACAATTAGGCCGTCGTCGACATACAGTGCTAAATACACCTTGAGCCCTTTTACATGTCCTATGAACACGCACTTATCACTGTCACAAGGCACAAAACTAAATGCTCTTAAGAAGTCGACGAATTTCTCGTTCCAGCACCGTGGGGACTGCTTTAATCCATAGAGGCTTTTGTGCAGCCTACAAACACAATTTGCATTATTTGGGTCAACGTATCCCTCCGGCTGCTCTAGGTAAATTTCTTCCTGAAGTTCGCCATAGAGAAATGCTGTCTTTACATCGAATTTCTTGATTTCATAATCCCTGGCGGCAACGATTGCTAATAGAAGTCTTATTGACTCATATCTTACTACCGGCGCATATGTCTCTGAATAATCTATTCCTTCACGCTGGGAGAAGCCTTTCGCGACAAGTCTTGCTTTGTACCTCTCAACATTTCCTGCAGGATCTGTCTTAACAGCAAATACCCATCTGCACCCAATTAAACGTTTATTTGGTGGCAGGCCAGACAAGGTCCACGTTTTATTCTCATTAAGCGCCTCTATTTCTTCGTTCATAGCTTCTTTCCACTTCTCTGCATCTTGACTTATTACAGCTTGATTGTAATTTGAAGGTACAGCGTGAGCAAAAAAAGCAACCGGTATGCCATAACGATCAGGGACATGTACTAGGTTACGATCACGTAGTACTCTTCTTTCGTTCGTCACATCCTGCTGAGGAATTTGAACTTGCTCAGGAGCTGCAGCTTCAGCTTCATCATATGTCGATTCTTCGGAGATTTGAAAGTCTAGGACAATTGGAAATTGAGTGATTGGGTGTTTGACTGCTTGTTGTTCATTAAAATCCACATCGCTACTAATGTAAATTTTGCTTGTGTCGTTATCCCACAATCTGTAGTTATTGGACTCGCCGTCATACCCCACAAAAGTAACCTTTTTGCTTTTAGGCCCAAATTTTGTACGTTTTTCCTTGGGTATGTTCAGGTAAGCATCCACTCCAAAGATTTTAAGATGCTTAATTTGGGGTTTACGTCCAAACCATTTTTCGTATGGAGTTTCTTTTTCACTGGGTTGCAAAATGACGCGGTTTAATATGTAGCACACTGTGTTAATCGCCTCGGGCCAGAGTTTGCTGTTGACACTTTTGGCCAAAATTATCGATCTCGCTGTTTCAACTAAAGTTCGTATTTCACGTTCTGCGCGACCGTTTTGCTCGTGGATATACGGAGACGAACGTTCGTGCACAATACCGTTTTCACACAGGTATTTCTCGAAATCGCAAGATGTATATTCTGTACCATTGTCCGATTTTAACACTTTAATTTTTGTGTTAAGCTGGGTCAACACAAATGCGTTAAATTCGCGAAACTTTTCAAAAACTTCGGACTTGTGTCGCAGGAAATACACTTTTCTGAAGCTTGTACATTCATCCTTAAATAATAAAAAGTACTTGGATCCTCGAGGAGATTCAATATTTACCGGACCGCAAACGTCAGTGTGAATCTTTTCTCCTGGCTTATAATTCATCTCACTTTTTATACTAGCATGATGCTTACGCGACTGCTTGCCCGTCAAACATGCTTCGCAAAAAAACTCTTTTTCAGCTTTTAGTCCAGGCTCACCCACGCCAAGTTGCTTACAGGTATTTTTCACCGCACGAATATTTACGTGTGCCATTCGCTCATGCCAGAGCTTTAATTTGTCACTCTGCGAACATCCCTTGACTTGAGCCAAATTACAATTAACAGGAACCTTCACTTCGAAAAGCATACGGTACAAGTTTTTGTATCGAACCCCGACTGACGATAGCTTACCGTCGCACCCGCGAATTTCACACTTTTCCTTATAAGCATGAAAAGAAAAGTTATTATCACTAATTGTTCCGATAGAAAACAAGTTCCTCTTTAATTCAGGCACAAAAAGCACATTACGTAGCTCGCGTTCTTGTAACCGACCCAGCAATTTTTCCTGAATTATAATTGTACCTATGCCGCTCGCTTGTAATATTTTGTCGTCAGCCACTTTGACTAAATATTCTTCTGCTGGTGCTTCCAGATGTGTAAAGTACTCTCGTTTGAATGTCATGTGCATGCTAGCACCTGAATCGGCGATCCAAACTTCACTATCTTCCTCACATGTACTGGAAAAAGTTGCGGTGACATCAGAAATGTACGCTGACGCTCCTTCTGACACTTCATTTTTCTTTGGACACTCGCGAACCCAATGACCCTTTTCTTTACATAAAGCACATTTTGTTCTTTTCTTCAGTTCTTGAATATTATGCTTTCTTTGTCCTTTCTTGGGTCTATTTCCGAGAGTAGTTTTCTGTACTTGAAATGCGAGCGCAGTCACATTTTCCTCATTTCCAGCTAATCTCTTATCTTCCTTAATGAGTCTTGCTATTAAGTTAACCTTCTTTCGCTCTGCCTCTGGCGTACAGTCCCAGGCTATTCTAAAGACTGAAAATTTGGGTGGCAAGCTGCTTAATAGCTTTGATACAACCGCTGTTTCAGAAGGTTTTTCCCCAGAATCCTCAAGCTTTTTGCAAATACTCTCCAACTTCTCAATTTGAAGAGCCACAGTCTCCGAGTCGGTCATCTTAAAAGCATAGAACTGCTCCCATGCATTTTGCTTAGCATCAATAGTTGTATCGCCATACAACACTTTTATTTTATCCCAAATTTCTTGAGGAGTACTGCAGTTAATTAAATTTGGGTGCAAATTCTTTTCTACCGAGCTTAAAAGAATTACCGCTGCTTGTGATGATCTCTTTATCCATGTTTTCCAATCTTCTAATTTTGTCTCTTTGTCGGGCTCGTCTACAGTTCCTAATACAAAACCAGTAAGCTCTTTTGCTTGCAACACAAACATAACTCCAAATTTCCACATGGAGTAATTTGTTCCATCAAGTTTTGTTAGTTCCAACACTTCTCTATCACTCATGATGAACTGCTAGGATAACACGTGAAACTATCGACTTTAAACTGACAAAACAACCCGAACTGTGCTGTGAGAACAACGCGCGCGGCGTGATATCTTTCTAATTACTTTTATTAATATCGATACACCAATTTGCGCAGTGGAAGCGTGCTGGGCCCATAACCTGTTGAAGTTTAATTAGCAGAAAATTAAAACTTCAATATAGTTTAAAAGAAAATCAGTGTATCTTTATTACAAAAGTAAAAATCAAAACATAAATAAAACGGTAGCAAGAGAACCGAAGCAAGAGACTGCTCTGTTACGATTCTGAAATAAGACTAAAGGTCACTAAAAAAAACTACCTGCTACAAGGTAGAGTAACTTACTATCTAGCTGTAATACGAATAGGAAAGATCCAACCATAAACATTTAGACGGCTCCAGTATCCTAACACAAAACAGATGTGTGAAAAGGGCCAGAAATAATTTCAAGTACCTATTCAAAATATCATACAAAAAGGCACATTTAACAAAACCAATAAGAGTTCATGGGTGGATTCCACCACACCAACCTATTGAATTTAAAAATAGACCCCAGTTATATTTCATATTTCACAAAAACAGCATATGTCCTGAATGGAAATATATACTACGTTTTATTTTCAAGATCATCACACCACACAGCGTCAAACTTATGATGGACCATAGAGAACTCTTGAAAATAACATCAGGTAGGGGATATTTGCCTGTCAGTTTGTTTACTTAACTTAAATACTTTCTTAATATAGTAAAACCATCATTTTTAATATAATATAACCATTGATCTTGATATAATAATAATCATAACCACTTACAATTAAATTGTATATTATCACGGATTATACCCTTCTCCTAATTTTGTTTTTAACAACATAACTTTGAAGTTGCCAACCCCGTCAAGTCCCTGTTAAAATGGTAGTACTCGAGGGGAAAGGAAAAGACATCCGAGAGCGTCAAGCCTTAGTTTGAAAGAACATGCTACTGGACAGCTCCAAGCTTCTCTAAACTGCTCAAGCTGTTGAAAAGAATGCAGTGATGCTGTTCATTCATGATATGATGCGATTACTTATGTGGACACATTTTCTGCAATAATACGCACAACACGCCTTAGAGGCTCTCCTGTCCGTCCTACAATTGCATATCGTGAAGAAGAGGAGAGAGATGTAGCAAGATAAAATCATGACAGACACTGTGATCACTGGAAGGAAATTCTTGGAGTAGTAGCAACAAAATATTCTCTACATACATATTTCAAACGAGTTTTAAGGTAAGAGATTCCAACTAGATAAGCTTGGCTCACTAATCCTGACGCTAAGGTCTCAAAACAGCTGGTCTCGTTCATGAATGGCTCCAAGACGGACCAGGGTTGATAACTGCCAACTTTAATGTATTCTATAGTTTGTGAAATAAAAAGTGTTTTAAATGTGACTAAAACTATTTGCCTGCTTTCCTTGATAATTATAAGTAGGAAAACTAAGCATTGGACTCTTTGATCGTTCATTAGAATGACAAACAAAAGTATATAAAGAATTATTTTATTGATCAATTTGTTTTAATAGGTGTTGAATCTTGAACTTTTAGGATATTATAGAATCTATATTCATTATATTATACAGAATCTACAATTATTTGCAAGGAAAAAGTCAATACGCCATTTGCCTTAAAAAGAGGTTTAAGTCCACTCCTGACTTGTATCCTTTCAAAATGGCGTCAAGGTCACTGTCCCAAAGTCAAAAAGATCAAAGATACCGACATTAACTGTCCGTTCTGATTGCTTTATTATTCTGACTGCCCACCGTGACTGTATTTTTTAGCTGATTATGAATTCCCGCAGCTACCTCTTTTTTAAAGACAAATTTCGCCACGCGTAGCGGAATTCTGCTACAGTTAGCAACACTGCAGTCCCTCGTCCATCTAACTCTAAAACAAAATACCCTCTTAAATTTAAAAAACCACCAGTGGTCAAAGGGCGTGAGCTATGAATTTCAAAACTCTGCAGATTGAGTAGCATTATTTATTAGTTGTCAAATGTGCAACCAGATCAGTGAAGTTCACTCAATCAAATATATGTTTGTATGTTGTATATATGTTGTGTGTTTTTTAACCAGAACCGCACGAAACATTCAACTGCAGTTGTGCACGATTTAGACCAGCATAACCGAAAAAACCGCTCAAAGAGCATCCGTCAAAGGTGGATTTATCAGCATGTAAGTTCCTGAGGGCCGGCGGGTCTAATTTTAACCGGAATGTTTCTATTAAAAAGCGCAAATCAGGCGTGTCGCTCGAGATTGGCGTACCCATTCAGTCCTAAGTAAATACCAATTTGGGACTTCAGCCTGCGTCGTGTTTACATATAGGACGCGTGTATTGGTTTTCTTCTACAGGGTAGTTAAGGAGATTTATGATTTAAGACAAAGAGGCGTAGAAAAGATATTCAAGGGAATCACACATTTTAATTTCGAAAAAGTTCGATCTATGTTTCCTCTTATAAAGATTTTCAATAATTTCGTTAAGGTGCGTCCTGGGACACCACTGCAATTTTTTAAATTTTGTATTTTTTCCGATTAAACATCTTAAAATGAAACTTTCTTGTTGTTTGAATGACTTTCGTATCGCACTTTATTGTCGAGAAAAAAAATAGAAATCGTTTATTATATTATTATTTTTCTAAGAGTACCTTTGTTAGTCTAAGGTTGAAGCTACCCAGATTTAGTATTTTAAAGTCTTTATCATACGGGGTGTTAAAACTTTAGGCATTAAGTTGTAAAGCTTAGCCCGCCCCTGGTAAACTAAAAAAGCTAAATATATTTCAAGGGCACTTTTTAAGAGGTTTTGACTAGTGTCCATCGCATTAAATTGTTATTAAATTATATTTATTAAAAGTTATTCAAGAACTGCGTGTGTCCGTTAAATAAAATACCCATTTAAGAATATTAAAATTTAATGTAAGAAATACCGACTAATAGAAAACTCGGAACGTACCCGCGGTAGTCTTTAATTATAAAATCCTGTACGATTGCTGTAACTCCATTGGGCCATCGATTCTAATAAAACAAATAGCACACAGCATAGAGCAAATCAGGTTATAGGGAAATATCTGTACCCCACATAAATTCCTTTATTTAATTACAATAAAACTGAACCCTGACCAAGAATTTTGGAATGGTAGTTGCATACTCTCCAAACATCAAAGAACACTAGCCAAAGCTTAGAATATTATATTCTAAAAGTCAAAAAAGCATTTTGGCAGTACAATTTAAACATCTTGGAATATTATAGTTTAAAATAGTACTAATTATTTTATGTAAAAATCGTCGATTATTGTTAATATTGTTGATATTATTAGTATTAGCAGGATTTAATTCCCTAACAACACAAAGAGTAATTTATCGGTGTGAAGTACACCACACCTTGCACTAGTGACAGATGGCAACTGCATCAGCTTCTGTCAAAAATAAAATATCGCATACGTTGATTAGTTTGAAATAATTTTTCAGTAGTTCCTTTCGCAAAATTAATTTTTCGTGTATTTTTTGAGTGTATTTACAAACATGTATTCAAATGCCGAGATGACGGAAAAGGTACTGATTTATGGGAAGTGTGACAAGTGCATATTGTCGCGTGATAGTGTAACACCAAGCTCGTTTTCCCAGTAGACCAGTAACTTTACAAATATACATTGTAAGAATATTCTTACAATTGTCTTAAAATAACTCTAAAAATAATGATGATATTACACTGACACTTGTAATTTTATAAGAAAACTGCCAATATACAACAAAACCGTAAACTTCCTATGTAATTATAATATAATGTGTACATTTATAGAATATATTGTAATAAATTTACAATTAGCAATGTCAAATCCATTTTTACATTGTAAAATTACAAAACATACCAAATTTACTCTATAATTCACTGTAAAAATATGCCTAATGTGTGTGTGAAAGTACTGCTAATTTTAAAACACACTGCTACTAACCGTTGAGAGCGTTGGGTGGTGACGCCTTCATTATTTCTTGCTTCATTTCGATGAATGCAGCGTGTACCTAGGACCTAGGTACTTATATAATTAATTTAGTGAGTAGTGACTACCAATATATATCATATCTAAAGTGACAAGTGAGTGTTTTAATACTATAAATAGTTTTGTCTAGTGCTAGTTTTAACATAACCTAAATGAGATTAAGAAGTAATAGGTATGTAAGTTATACATCATTATTGAAGCAAAGAAACATTGGTATCCTTGCATCTACAAAAATTGGATACCCTACTGTTGATTTATTCATCTTACATATTATATAAAAAAATATTATTTTCTATTAGAATTATATTTGAAGAAAATGAGCTTCTGGAGGATTAGCATGATTTAGGTTCTGGGTACCTACTTATCTATGCACATTTATATAATTAATGTTACTTTGTCATAGTTAGTATAAGACCATCATAGATCTCGTTTGAATATTATATAATGTTGACTTTAGTTCTATGATTATATTTTTACATTGTTATATATGTTTTGTATAACGTTAAGTGTTCTGTTTGTACAAATAACCTAAATGTGCAGGTACCAAATTTTAATAAAAAATTGCCATAAAACCATAATATTTTATTATTTCAGTACCTATATGCACATGTCTTTCTAAGCTAAAAAAAAATAGGCAAAGGGCAGTTAATATATTGAAGATATAATAAAACTATAACTACTAATTAGCTAAAATAGCTATTTATATAATCATTTAGGAATAGTACGGTTTTGTGTAACATGTTTTTCACACAATTTGTCCAAAAATTTTAATTATAAATTTAAAAAGGATTATTCTGCTGATTTTAAGTACATGAAGACTATAATAGAAATAAGTATTATTTTCAATTTAAATGAGTCATAAATTCCAAAGTACTTAATTTTTTGTATATAAATCTGGAAAGCATATAGAAAACGAATCTTTTCTTTCGGAAATGTTTGACTTCACTGGAGATATCATATCAAAAATTCAGTATTACTATTAAGGATGTTTGTTAACATTAGAAGTAATTGGCATTCATGTTAAGTAGGTTATTTAATATGAGTACCTACATTTTTCTTTTGAAATAACATTCTGACGCAGTGATTCTATTGAGAAACTCACGGAACAGCCTGATATGTTACTTAAGGTAAGTAACAATCGTTAATTCCTTACGAGAGTTTTGTCTTTGGAATAAAACAATTTGTTTTTGAGTAGCAGATGTTTAATGCGAAGCGTTATTATGACCAAATACAACTTAACTGAACTTACAAAAGATTCTACATGTTTTATAATAAATGAATTTTGATGAATTAACATTTTATTTATCTTAACTAGATATGGCAAAAGCTTAACGTTTATATTATGTTTCTTAGAACACCTTGAAGCAAAAATATATAATATACAGGGGACATAACTCCTCCCTCTTTAAAATGGCGCATGGGGGCCTTGGGACACCATTGGGACATCATTGGTTGAGTTGCTTCTGGACCTTGTAGTTTTTATGAATTTGGATATTTTCTCTTGGAAACAAATGTACGTTGTCATCAGACTTAGGAATGTTAACGTGACGGCAAAGAGGATCCAAAATATTTTGATCTTCTTTTCTGGTAATGCTTCTATTGTAGTGACTGAAGACAGTGAATGGCTCGATTGGATAATTTTATTAATATCCTCGAAATGGACAGTTTTTAGATTAAGATCATAGGAAATGATACTTGACATATTAACTTGTTGTAGTGGTGGTAATAATATACCAGTGCCTGCGACTGTAGTGGGATTGGATGATAATAAGTAGGGTTCATCGTCAATCCATAATTTACAATTTGGATTAATAGTGATTAATGTGGGAGATTGCATTCGTTCTACTCCATTGGTATCACACTGGAATCGGATACTGGATTCTTTAAATGGTATAACTAGTAGTTGACTTGGGTTGACTTGATAGACAATTGGTTGAGTGACTTTTACTTTTGAAAATTGACAATTTGTGGGTTGTTGGCCATGGATTATTGTTGAAACACAGTCGTCCTGGATGGGTTGTGGTTTCTTATCACAAATGTAATAACTTTCGACTTGTGGGCATTCTTCATCTAAATATTGCTGATTCTTCTCGCCAAGCATTATTATTGGTTTATAAGGAATAAGGGTAACATTGGCTTGTGGAATTGGGTAGATTTTATAAAGGAATAAATTTTCGCTTGAGAACAACGGTAATGTTATAATAAAATTAAAATTTGGATATTTGAAAAATACATCTTGATGCATTAGTTTAAAATAAGATAAATCGTTTTCTAAAGGTAATAACTTAGAGTTACCATAAATTTGAGAAAGAGTGTTTTTCATAAATGAAACTTCCTTAAGACTAACTATAGGGTTATACACTGTTTTTAAAGCAGAGAAAGATATAGCTATATAAATTTCATCAATTAGTGTTAAGAGAGAATTTCCGTTGTCAATAATTTGTTGTCCAATGAATCTAACATTAACGTCTCTAAAGTCATGCCTTAATCCTTCAATTGATTTAGCGATTTGTTGCTGATTACCTGATAAAGTTGATACTGTCTCGTTAAAAATCTTAGAAAGTGGCTGAAGAATGGATAATTGTGTTTTTAGTTGGGTTTCTAAATTTTGTTGGTTGTTATTTAAGATTTTGTATTGTTCGATTATTTCTGTTTTATCATCTTCGGTTAAAGTGCCGAAGAGGAATTTTGATACTTTACCAATACCATCCACTAATCCTCTTTTATTCTTTTTATTTAAAGGTAAGGAATTAAGTTTTAAAGTTACTTTGGTTAATGTGAAATTTACTAATGGTGGGACATCGAGTGTCAAAGAACAAAGCTTTTCATAAGTTTTGTATAAGTTTTCTGCATGTTCCAAGAGCATTAATGTATTTATTTGATATACGAATTTATGTGTCGATTCGATTAATTTTGTAGGTCCTAGTTGTATCGGTAGGATAGGGTTAGTTATTGTTTGAAACAAGGGGTTAATTGCTCGACTGGTCATCGTCAGTCCACTGAATGCGATAAGCAGTGATAAGGTCTTCAAAATCATTTTCGTCTGCAACCTGTGACAAAGGAGGTTCTTTTAGTTTTTGTCTTGGTTTTTTAATTAAAGTCTTATGGTATGTCCCTAATCTTGTCTGTGCTAGATGTTCTTTATCGGAAACTATTTGAGTTTCTTTATAAATTGGTTTTGTTTTAGAAGTAAATTTATCTTTTGTTTTTAAATAAACTGTTTCATCAGGTTTGTTTGTTATTGGTTCGTCTCTTTTTTGATTTAATTTGGAAATATTGCGATCTTTAGTTTGAGAAATTTGTTGATTGAGGTTGTCATATAGTTTTTTAGAAATTTCTTTTTGGTCATTAATATAGTCATTTAGAATTTCAGTCTCGTTAATATCAAATGGAGTTTTTCTTTGGTTTACAAATACTACTTCAAAAGGGGTTAATTTTGTTACTGAATGTGTGGAATTGTTATATCCTATAATTGCTAATTTCATTATCTGATTTAGATCTTTATTGGGATGTTCTAGTTTAACACAACGTATCATATCTAATAATGTGGAGTGAAAACGTTCAACGGGAGCGTTAGAGTTTGAATTTTTAGGAGTAGTTATATGAAAGTCAATTTGATGTAAGTTGCAAAATTCTTTAAATATATTGTTATCGAATTCTTTACCACTATCACAAATTATTTTGTTGGGAATACCGAAATGCGAGATGAACGTCAATAGAGCTTCATAAGTATCTAGTGCGTTTTTGGATTTTATGTTATAGGCTTGACCTAATTTTGAAAATGGATCTAAAATTGTAAGAAATATTTTTGATTCTGCAAAAAATAAGTCCATATGAATTATTTCGAAAGGTCTTTTTGGAGTGGGCGTAATTTGGAATTTTATTCTTTGAGGGTGTCTCTCATATTTTGCTCTCTGACATATTTTACAAGAATTTATATAATTTGTAACATCGTTAACTAAGTTAGGCCAATAATATCGTTTGAGTAGTGACATTTTTACTTCATTGATTCCTCTGTGACTGGTTTTTCCTTCATGATAATATTTTAATTTTTCAGTTTGATCGTCTAAATTTTGTACATCTTGTAGGAGTTTTCGTGAGATACACAATTTTAAGTTAGTGAAATTTTGTTGAATGACACGGGTAACTTTTCTTTCAATTTCAGGGGTTTTAAAATATAGACAATATGTAACTTGTGGGGATATTATGGATTTTAATAATTTAACTATGTCTTGGTCTGGGGCTGTAGTTCTAAGTGTTACTAAATGTCGAATTTTTGTTTTAAATAAGGTTGAAGCAACGGATGAATCTAAAACAGTGTTATTGGATTCTATGAAAGTAATTTGATGATTATATTGATTGAGACAATTTTCGGTGTAAGGGATTTCTTGGATTGGGTTTTCTTGCGCGGTGTGTCGTGTTTCGTCATCGTCTACAGTAGGTTCTGGTGCTGTGATGTCCTTAAAGATTTCTTCCATTGTGGGTGTGTCTATAAGTCGTTCAGTTATTTCGTCTCCAATTTCGGATATAAAATCGGAAATGTCATCGATTTTGTCACCTGGATTTGTTTCTGTGTCAATAGGGTTTGCGTCTACCTGATCAATTTTGATGCGTGATAAACAGTCTGCGTTGGCGTTATGTTTACCTTTTTTGTACCTAATCTCATAGTCAAACTCTTCTAGACGGAGCCTCCACCTTACAAGGCGACTATTTGGTTCTTTAAGATTAAAAAGCCATTGTAGTGGTTTATGATCTGTTTGAATTATAAATTTTCTACCAAAAACATAGGGACGGAAATATTTGCAAGCCCATACGACAGCGAGCAGTTCTTTTTCTATTGTGCTGTAATTAATCTCAGCGGGATTTAGAGTCCGAGATGCATAACAAATGGGTCGGTCATCTTGACTAAGAATTGCGCCTATGGCATAATTAGAAGCGTCGGTTGTGATGGTGAATTGTTTTTCGAAATCTGGGAAAGCTAATATGGGATCATTACATAGAAGATTTTTACAATATTCGAAAGTATCGACAAATTCTGGGGTATGGATTACCTTTTCTCCTTTTTTAAGACATTTTGTAAAGGGTTTAGTTATTTTAGAGAAATTTTTTATGAAACGCCGATAGTAACCTAAAAGACCTAAAAAGCTTTTAATGTCACGATGGGTTTGAGGAATTGGAAAACGTTTTATTGCTTCGATTTTCTTTGGATTAGGCTTAACACCTTGGGGAGTAACAATGTGACCTAAGAATTCTACTGATTTAGACATGAATTCGGATTTATCTAATTGAATTTTGAGGTTATGTTTCCGGAATGCTTCAAATACTTTATGTAAATTCATTACATGTTCCTGAAGGGAAGTTGAGAAGATAATAACATCGTCCATGTATACTAGACAAATTTTGTTTTGGAGATCCTTAAGAACGTTGTCCATGACGCGTTGGAAAGTACTAGGGGCATTCTTTAATCCAAAGGGCATCCTTAAAAACTCGTAATGCCCTTGTTCTACAGTAAATGCAGTTTTTTCGACAGAATTTGGGTGAACTTCAATCTGATGGAAGCCACTGGCTAAATCTAATGTTGTAAAATAATTGCAACGACCTAGTTTGTCAAGAATATCCGTAATATTGGGAAGAGGGTATCGATCTTCAATTGTTTTATCGTTTAACTTACGATAGTCAATGACAAGTCTCCATTTTTGGGTACCAGATGCATCGAGTTTTTTGGGCACTATCCAGATAGGGGAAGACCAAGGGCTTATGCTTGGCTTAATGATTTTTTCTTGGAGCATTTTGTCGATTTGTGTACGTACTTCAGCTTTATGAACATGAGGGAAACGATAAGATTTGGAAAAAACAGGATTTTCATCTTTAGTCCTAATTTCATGTTTAACAGAATTATGGAAAGTTAAGAGATCGTCTGGTTTTAAGAAAATGTCATGAAATTTGTTACAAACATCTAATAAGGCTTTCTTTTCTTCGGAATTTAAATGATCAAGACGAAGTAATTTTTCAATATTATTTTTATCCGAATTTACAGGGGGAGATTTAATATCATAATCATAGGAATCGTAATTTTCAGAAAAAGGTTCGACATCAAGGGGTTCATAAAATTCAACAGATTGAGTTTCCTCAGACATATTGTATATTTCAACAGTAGCATAACCTTTTCGGCATGTACTTATAGAAGCGGGAATATAAAGATTATCGGTTGACTGATAAGGGATGTAAATGTCTCCATCAGGTGCGTTTACAGGAATTTCTTTAAGAAGGACTTCATATGCATTAATAGAATATCTTTTGGAATTGTCATCTGGATGACGATAGTTAATTGGAATATTGACAGACATATCAGGATTACAAAGAGATTGTTCCGAAAAATTAATTGATAAATGGAATTTTTGAAGATCATTGAAACCTATTAAACCATCATAATACTCATGGAAATCATGAAGAATCACGGTGATTTTTTCATTAGAACTAAATTCATTAAAAATTGGAATGTCGGCTTTATACCTTGTTGAAAATGTACCTGCACATGTTTTTAAATCAGTCTTATCTATGTAAATACAAGAAGGGTAGTTTTGTTCAATTATAGAGGGTCGAATTATAGAAGTTGCGCAGCCGGTATCTATTAGTAATTTCATAGGTGGTTGTTGAATTATAATAAAAGGTAATGGACATGCTTGCCTTAAAGCGTTAATTTCGTTATACGGTGGTTCTTCTTCGTCGAATGCTATCTGGGGTTGTTCTGAGTCGTAGCTGAGTGAAAATTTTCATTTTCAGATGTTTCGTTGGCTTCTGGTTCCATTTGTTCTTGGTGGTACCATTGTTGTTCTTCGTTATGCTCCTCTTCATAATATTCGAGTTGTTCTTCTCCATAACATTCTTCTGTTTGGAAAGGATCTTCTCTGACATGGTAGAGTTCTTCAGATGTCCAGTTTCTTGGACCCGTGGGCTGGAAGTGGTTGTATGGTCTTGGTATGGTCGCTTTTGATGTAGTCGACATAGGTGTTGGTTTATATTGGGGAACTATACCTTTAGGTTTAAATACATTTTGTGGTTTACCAAAAACTTTACTACCTGTTGGGAATTTTTGTGGGGGCGCTGGTCTCGGTTGAATATTAATTGGTTGTGAAGGAAAATTTGGTTTTTGCTGTTGCAATACGGCGCTTGGATTTCTAAATGGATTTTGATTATTTGGATTGAAATTGAAATTTTGTGAATTTGGATTATATCCTACAGTTGGTCTTGGTACAAAGTTATACTGTGGCTGTTTAACTTGAAGCGAAGGAATCATTGGTTTTTGAAAATTACTAGGTGGATTATAACCATTAAATGATTTACTATAATTTGAAAAATTTTGTTCTTCATTTACTTTATTAATAGCAGTTTCTAAAGAATCTAATTTCTGAATTCTAATCATAAATTGAAGCATAGGATTTAGAGATCTGGTGAAAGTATCAAGAGCCATTTGTTCGTAATGTTTTGAATAAAATTCTTTTTCTTGATAAGATTTATTGGAATGAACTAATTTGCTTAATAAAAGACTGCGTAATTCTTGGCACCTTAATCCGAAACTGTGATATGATTCATTTTTGGATAATTTTAAATTTAATAGATCATGTTCTAAACATTTTATGTCTCTCTGATCGCCAAAGTTAACTCTCAAAACTTCTTTTATTTGTAGCCAATTTTGTATTTCGATTCGGGAACCTACTAGCATTTGTGCTTTACCAGTTAATTTACCTAAAATCGCTTGATGAATAAAACTATTTAAAGCATCTCTATCTGCTTTGTAAAAACTATTTATGAGATTATCACATGAACTAATAAAAGTGTTGAGACCAAATGGATTGCCATCATATCTTGGAATGTTATCAATGTATAACCTGAGAAGTTGATAGTCTACAGCTGTGGGCACAGCGTGGGTGCTTGGCTCTCTGCTAGTTGCCATTGTACTGATATTTAAACTATTTAAAGAATCAATCAAACTTGTTACGTTATCAATTTTTAAAAATTATTTAAATTTTAAAACAGAAAAAAGAATTTTGAAAAAAAAAATTTGTTTATTGTTTTAACTTATAGCTAAGGTTTTCTAACTAAAATCAAGACGTGAGTTTGAATTCAAGTTTTGTTTCTTAAATCTAATTGTTCACAATGAACGGCGGGCCTATTGTTCTCAATTGAAAATAGGGATCGTGAGTCAAGTTGCAATTTGGAGGAAAATAATGCTTGACTTACTACTTTTTGGTGTTTTTCGGCCTGGTCCTCTCAGTTGACTAAATCCTGATTGATTTACAGTCCTGGGTGGCTTCGGCTTTGGAAGATGATTTTCCACCTTAGAAGAGCAGCTTCTAATCGATTATCGCACAAGGAATCGATCGGCAGTCTATCACTTTCACTTTGTTCGTTTGTGAATTCGCGGCACCTTCAACTTAGAAAAGTTTATTCGAATCACTAATCATAGGTTCGAACGGCACTACTTATCCGTATCCTCGTCGCCAGTTTTGTCTTTGGAATAAAACAATTTGTTTTTGAGTAGCAGATGTTTAATGCGAAGCGTTATTATGACCAAATACAACTTAACTGAACTTACAAAAGATTCTACATGTTTTATAATAAATGAATTTTGATGAATTAACATTTTATTTATCTTAACTAGATATGGCAAAAGCTTAACGTTTATATTATGTTTCTTAGAACACCTTGAAGCAAAAATATATAATATACAGGGGACATAACTCGAGATTTAAATTTTTCTCATGTGACACATTAATCTATTAGGTATAAATGAATTACTATTCAGTTTTTTTTAGGTATCTATGTCAAAACAGTGTTAGTGAATTCGAGTGTTGTAAACAAGATGTCTTTAAAGTAAGTTTTTCTAAAATTGACTTTACGGGTTAGGTCAGTTTCGACACTTTTAGGAGATTTCTTTTATTCTCCGAAAAGATAGTCCAAATGTCAGGGGAATATTTTTTGAGAAAAAATGAATAACGAAAATTTCATTTCGATAGCTGATTAGTTTTGACATATATTTTTTTTAATTTTAGGCCTTTTCTATGATGCCCCATCCCATATTAGATACGTATGATGTTTCATTAAAAAATATAAAATATATGTTTGTTATAGTAACGGAAACCTAGAAGTTATAAAAAATATTCCTCAAGCCACTAGATACTACACATAGAGAAAAAATGTCTTTACAATGTATAAATATTAATATAATAAGTAGAAAAGTTACGATAGAAAACGACCAAAATTTAAAAACACCATGTCAAACCAAATATATGTGATTCTCGCTATTCAATTTTTCTCAAAAATTAGGCACCAAATATCTTGGCTACTTTTTCTGTCTTTTCGGAAAATAGAAGAAACCTTCTATACCTAAGTGCCCAAATTGGACCATCCTTTACAATAATTAAAAAAATTACATTGTAGTCATAATATAAAATGTATTATTACAAATGCCTGTAGTTACTCTGCAATTTTACAAGTAATTGTGCAAGTTACATTGTAAAAATACTTTTTGTATTGTAAAATCACAAAGTAATATTACAATTGCAAAACCTAAAATTACACCGCAAAATAAATTTACAGCATAATTTTACATTTTATTTGTAAAGTCACAATCGATAAGAAAATTACAGAAATAATGAGTGGTAAACAAATTACCATCTATTTTTATTGTAATTAGTTTTTACAGTGTATTTGTGTACATTTGCGTGTGTTTTTTTTTTACCCTTTGTGGTTTTTACCGACGGAGGAAATCCACCTGGTCGTGGTCGTCGGCCGAGTACCTCGCTTTAAACAAAAGGAACGAGAGAAGGAGAGGTCCTCACCAAGTACAAAAATCTTTGCAAAGACAAGTTTTAATATAACAAGTAGGAAAACAGAAAATGAATCAACATTTTTTAAATCTCGCCAGATATCAATCCTGGAAATAAATATCAGTAAGGTAAGTGTTACTTCGTTGTGCTACTATATCGTGATTCTCATTAGGTAATCATTAGGTAAAAAGGTAATCATCTACATTTTGTAAATATTTTTTTTTCTCTTAAACCGGCGTAAATCGATACACGTGACAACGCGGTCCTCCACTATCTTTGACACCTTTGACTAGTGGAATATACGTAAGTTTGAAAATTTTTTGATGGACGATTGAGTTAATCCTTATTTTTCTCTATTCCCTCTTAAAATATTTGTACTTAGTCATAGTTAACCCTGTATAATGTAGTGTGTTGCCACCCATCCATATTTTGGAAGAGCAGCCTTTCTTCTAATCGTAAAACACAGACTGTCACAATTTTTGTATCTTCTTCCGAATATCTATATTTATCAGTATCTAAAATTTATTTTCAGCGCTGCGAATTTTGCAAAACTTTTCAATACATAAATTATTAAACCAATTAACCCTTCCTCTAATAAAGGTAAAAAGAAACACGAAAATGAAACAAGGTTTTTTTCTTGGATGAATGGCACGTCCATAAATGAAAACATAACTACATATAAAAGCGTAGTAACTCTTCCATTTTGTGTGATTTATTTCTCAATTATCCAATGGACCAAAATTAGAGCGTTCATGTAATATGGACGAGCAATTACAGGAACTGCTGAACTCGTTCGGATCGACATTTTGGCCGGTTCACCGAATCCAGAGATAGTATTAACTGAGCGATACACCAGCTGAAGTGAATTTATATTCTCACCGAATAATCGGCAGCAAAGCTTGCACAATAAGGCTATTTCTACAAGTTAAATATGATACGGGTCATTCTTAATGGGCAAAAAATATGACACACTATTTTTTTAATGCTGTCGTTTACTTTTATGATGCTCTTTCTAAACATGTTTTAAAAGTGCATTATTCCCGTCATAAGTCAGTGAAAAAGGAATTAAAAAAAATAAGTACTAAACTTTATACTGTCCATAGACTATGACAAATCATCGTTTGTGGACGGTACACTTCCACGGCTCTTACATTATAAAATTTTTAGAAACATTTTTAATATCAGTCTGAGCATCATTCACTATATATATGGTGTCCAGAAATGATGAGCAAAAAATTCAGGGGATAATTCTAAACCGAAAATAAATGCTACCTCTTTCCAAAACTGACAATTAACGGAGTTACAGGGTTAAAGTTAAAATTTTTGATATTTCTAAATAACTTCTTAAGAAATCCAAATATTTACATAAAATTTGTAAATCGGGGGTTTTTGCGGACGAGAAATTCAAATATGTTTCTAATTTTGACGTTACTAATAGAAAGCGCCACTTGTGGCACATCATGTTTCTTTTAAATGACAGAACTTTTTTGCATCTTAATGTATCCATCTGACTATCGAAACAATCGATTTTTCTCCCTGTTTTATTTGATAAAGGTATACCTTGCTGAAGTCGGTAGGTGTAACCATTTATGAAATAATTCTATTTGAAGTGCACCGAGTAAAAACTGTTTTGGTTCCAGGTAAAGTGCCATTTCTGCTGAAAATACAGCAAAATGTTACTTGAAAAAGTTGTTCAGAATCGTAAATTATGGAGACGTACAAAATTTCAAGAAGATCGGCGATGTTTAATGAAACCATTTTTCAACAAAGCACAAGATTTTATCAAAGCAGGCCGATTTTTTTTTAAAATTTGCACATCTCCATAATTTACCGTTCTGAACTACTTTTTCAAGTAACATTTTACTGTATTTTCAGTAGAAAAGGCAATTTAACTGAAACGATAACAGTTTTCAATCGGTGCACTGAAATTTCAAATAAGATTATTCGAAAACTGTAACTCCTAACGACTTCAATAAGGTATACCCACCCTAAATGTGCAATCCATGAAAAACTATATAGCACACCTGGGTCTCGGTTCTCGAACTCAGTGAAATAATTTCGAGTGGGAATTCATTCCGCTTAAAAAATTCCTGAGTCCATTATTATCTATGTGTATATTTACAATTTTTGAAGCCTTATATTCCTTTAGCAAAAACCATGTGAAATAATTCTGCAACTTTTTTATGGAAAATAACTTGAGAATGGTCAAGTATACAGATTTGTATTTTCTCATAAGAATTTACGTCACTTTCTGAGAATGCGTTTACTAAACTCGAGAATCGAGCCTCTGCAGGTAAACAAATGGGATGCTGCTGTCGATTAGCTGCCATGAATAAGATTATATTTACTTTAATATAAATAAAGTATATTTAAATATTAAGGTCGTGGACTTCAGCATTTCACGGACGTGATTCCGTGGACAAATGAGCCATGGCTGTGACTTCATTTTGCTACGCATTTTTATACAGCATTTTTTATTTATACTCAGGTACAACAAATGATCAAAATTAGGGAAAAAAAACTCATCGACACTTTGAAAAACTAAGGGAAATTGAGAAATTAAGTATGCGACACGCGGGAGCAAGGATAAGAAAAGACTCAATTAAGTACGAAAAACAAAAAATGAAAGAAAAAAAAATCGACTAATACAAGATTCAAATAAAAGAGAACATAGTATTAGAAAAAACTGACAACTGACTAGGATCCACAAAGTTATAGAGACACTTATAAGGTTCAAACGGCAAGATTGAAGATGAATCATCTGCTAAAAAACCAAACCGTGCCTCCAGAAGTTGAAAGAAAACTGCTCTTTGCAGAAGTCATAGGAGAGCAAGTCAGAAGAAACTTTTCAAATGAGAAACGAAACAAAAACAAGAGATAGAGACAAACCGAAAGTTTCAGTGGATGAACCAAATATTTTTGCCGATGGTTTAAGCTGTTTCCAAAATTTATTTTAAATATGTAATATTCAGCGAATAAATGTTTGAAAGAATATAATGTCTATTATTTCCTATACTTATATTATAGACCACGGATTAAAGTTTTCCGTGAGCATACTTCATCACTTCCGTGGACCGGAGAATTAATTTTTTCCATTTTTAGCCAAAATTTTATATTGTGGTCATGATGTTATAGAATAAGTAAGTCAGTTAGTATTAGTAGATTCGAGAAATTATTTTTTCTAATTTTTATATCCAAGATTTCCACTTTTTTGAAATTTTTATATGAACGTCAAATATATATAATATAATGTCAATACGATTGAGAACTATGAACTTTCATTATTCAAGTGTACTTCAAATGAGAAACTTCATTGATAAAGATGGGTGAAAATATCCATGTTAAGGAACAATCAAGTATATGTGTTTTTACTAAATAAAATTGGCAAATTTCAGAAATAATGTGGTAATACAATGTACTGCTTTGGAACTATTTACTATTACTTTTACACAATTTATATAAAAATATTACAGAATATTTCATGTGGTTTCTTTTACCTGAATTGTTGCACATTGCAAAGACACATCAATCTAACCTCTAACCTAATGCATTCTAGTTGAGTTAAGATGTAGTAGACAAACATGTACAATTCATTTATCTTTGTGACAGTAAAAATAGTAATAATTTACAACAGATATTAACATTAGTTGTAGTTACATTCATTGAAAATTTACTGTACCTAAAACTTGAGCTAAAAATATTTATTTTCACACAAATATACGTGTATCTACAAATATTTGCAAAAACCAAGATATATATTATATTAGGCAATGTTTCAAGAATAATTCACTTTCTGTGATAATATTTCAAGATATTTTCTAATGCGAATAAAATACATTGCAATACATTTTTAGATGATGGATGACTAATACACTTTTAAAGAAAGGGATCGAAAATTCACATTTAGAGGATGGATGGACAAATTCCAAGCGTGTATTTATTATAGAATTATTATAATAAAATTTACTGTATTTCTAATAAGTTGTTAGTAAGAGAAATCCTGTATATTATATTAGCTCACTTAAACCTGTATTTTTGTACATTTTAACAAGCAGAATTTTTTTAACTCGAGCAGCTTTTTTCCATGACATTAAAAAGAAAACCGTTTCCGTCTTTTCAACTAACGTAATATAACCTTCAATTATATATACTATATAAGAATTCTCAGATGGATTTTGAATGCAAACGTTATATCATTTCCAGAATTACTGCTACCTCATTTAGGAAATTTTAAATTTAAGATAATATAAAGCTGAAGCAATACTTTTGCCTCTCCGAGACACTATTACATTATGCGGTATTGTTTTTTCCTATGTATTTTTCAAAACTGTTGTTTTCTAAAAGTACTAAAGTAATAATAAGTTTTTCTTTAGTTTTATCTTTAGTTTTATTGGGTTTTTGCCACATTTCTGAAAAAATTAAGATTAATTAAATAAACCCTTGCGCCAAAACGAATCAGTCAATGGTTATTTTTGAAACTAAGTTTGCCTAATCAAAAAATCTCACACTGAAAAAAGCATATAAAATAATAATGTTAGGTCATACCTCGAGCTTCCTCTTGTTTACAAATTCACAATACGTTATGTAAATACACATCATGCACTCGTGAATGTATTTCTTAGGAGTATAACTGCATTTTAAGCGCGCCTGAAATGCAATTTTACAACATCGTTACGTATTTTTAATAAAAATTATACCATTTGGCATAAAACATGAAATTTTATTGTAGATGTAAACATGTATTTGGTATTTTTAACATATGGTGCGAACATCGCGCAAATTTACTATAACTTTTACCAGTGTATCAGATAATTTTCACCGTCGCTTCGAAACATGCTTTTCAGATCATGAAAATAATTTTCAGTAATTTTTTTGCAAAATTTTCTCCTGCAAATAGATTTTAATTTTGATGGAAGTTTTGATATACCTAATAGGTTAATAAAACTATATTATATTTATGTTCTGTTCATGATATTCTGGGAAGTGGGATAAAAGATAATATTATTTTCCATTATTTAAATAAACAATTGTTAGTCTTTAACTTTTTTTCTAACAAAAAAAGAGAACAACTCTGTGTCATTTAATGTTTATTATGCTCTGATACATGGCTTTTGAAAATAGAAGTTATTAGTCGAAAACTCATTGAACAAAATAGTAAAACGTTTGAAGATCCATTCGCTAGCATCGAAATAGCCAACGTCAATAAAGCTTATATATAGGTATATTTCTAGCAGCAAACATAACCCGTAATAACTAATAACAGCTTTTTTATAGCCAACTCATAAAAAGTTTAGCAATTACACATTCTTTAGAAGTACCGTGACTGACAAATTCCACCCCTCCTAAAATTAAAAAAAAACATCTCTGGCACGCAATAAAAGTCTGGCGGCCCCGACAAAGGCACGCGTTTCAATAAGGCCCGGCGTTTATATTTGATTACTTTTAGAATAACTAATAATAATTAATTTTTGGCGAAAATGAAACCCAGGCTCTGTTAAACATTAATTTGATGCCCTAAAAAGAGACGGAAAACAAAAAGTTTATGAGTTCAGAATGAGAAATTTTTGTTACATTTATATAAGTAATGGATTAACCCTTTGCATGTGTAACAAAATCAAAATTTATCGATTTAACTGATCGCATTCTAAGAAGACATATACAGAGTGTGGTGTCCTCAATGCAGAATATTAAAAACCTAGATTCCTGACAGAGAATGAAGTAGAATAATATGGATCATCATATGTCGATTCTGAGAGTATTAAAAATATTTAATAAACAATTACAAAATCGGCCGGTCCTGGCAGATTTGTGGGATCTAGTGCCCCACACTGCGATAGATGAACCTGTGGAATGGAGTGCAGTGGAGATTACGAGACCAGTGTTGCCATATGCGAATATTTTCATCACATTTAAGATTTTAAACCTAAAATTTGACTCCTGTGAAGAAAAGATTTTGTCAAATCACTATGATGTGAAGCTCTCACGCTCCTTGTTCCAATGTAGTTTGTAGTAAAGTGCTATTTAGTGTCCAATAGACGTTCGATTCGTGATCGTTAAATGACATTTGACATTATTTTGAACAATAGGGCTTTATAAACTATACCTAATATCTACTGAATTTATGAACATAAACATGAAAGCAAAACACAGAAGCCAATCTCCTTGGTACTGTTACTCAGTGATAAAAACAAAAATTTCACTCAAGAAGGCTATCGATATCAAAAAATATCAATATTTTTAATAAATGCAGACGATTATGAATGTCTACTTATGAAGGCAGCTATATCACATGTTTTTTTAGTAAAAATGAGTATTTTGATTATTCGTTTGGTTCGCGCATGTTCGCCGGAAAAACTTACAAATCTGCTTGTAGAACATGTAAAAGATGAAAGACTATGCTTCCAAGTCTTGACACCCAAAAGTGTCTAGAGAGTTTTTTATAACAGCTGGAAATATTTTTGCCTTTAATTTAGTAGAACTGGTAAGAAAATACATCAAATTAATAAATGAAAACTCTGGTCATGTTCGCTTCTTTCTTCTATATAAAGCAGGAAAATGTACCTTGGCCGCGACCTGAAGCTTTTGCAGAGTCACCACTGAAGATGCCGACAGTGAAGAGCGGCGAAACGTTTGGAAGCATGGGACCAGTTACAGCGGCGGCTACGGAACGGAGGACCACCATTTTCCGAGGAACGGTTCCGACCGTAGAAGTCGTAATACCAACAATAGAAACCGAAATCAATATATGGACGGGCTCAGAGACACCGATAGCGGGTCTGTCTAAAACAGTTATATTAGTTAATGTTGATTTAGAAACATAATATTTTATATTATCGTAAGTGTAATATATTGGTAATTATTTACTATAGCGTAAAACTCTAATAAAAAATTTGCTGCCCCCCTATTTTCGAGGGTGCTGAACACGAATCTAAAATTACTTTTGTGTGCTCAAGCCTAGTTTTTGAAAAAAAAAAAAAATCACAATTGTAATCTCCATGTAAACATTACATTAGGATAAAGTTGCAATACGCCGATTTATTTTAACAGTGTGACATCATGAAATGAAGATCCAGAGGCGCTATATTTCAACATCAACCTTACATAATCTACAGGGTGATTCAGAACTTCTCTTAAAAATTTTTAGAGTGTACAAGGAACTCTTACAAATACAATTTTGTAAAATAAATCAAAAAGGGCAGTTCGAAAATGATTTCAAGTACACTTCCGCACAGTACTGGAAACTGATCCACTGTAAAACTTGATAAGGCGGTAAAACACGCAATCTACGACCAGACAAAAAATGGAAGGAACTGCTCAAGGAAAGAAATAAATAATATTAACAATATTAGTTACTGGCAGCAATTATGATACGTCATCAATAGTATACATATATTCACTCCGGTGCGATACGCTTCATTTTTTAAATATTTCCTCAAAAAGAAGTCCAAATGATTTAAAGTCAGGAGATCCTCGTCCAATCCCTTGGCATTAATGCTTGGACACGCTGTACATGGTATGGATATAATTGAGCATCGTGCATGATACACCACACTGCTGCAATACGCCATGGACGTCCTGGATCTCAATCTCTTCCACGATTCGGTATCAAAGTTCCCTCGCGTTGCAATATACTTACATTCATTGCACACCGCGGTAAAAGTAGTTGCATTTGGCACATGTTTATCGGGAAATCGTTATGCTAAAGCATTTTCACAATGTTATAAATTAAAATACAACTCCGAGTTGCTATACATGCCATTTTTGACACTTGAAAAACTAATGTAAAGTCTCGTATCACAAAAACGTTTAATATCTTCAAAAATAAATCGGATTTCAAAATTCGGAATCGCCTGGCTAGAAACTACAGCAGCTCAGCGATGTAAAGGTTGAAAATATTACAACTTCAATAATTTTTTACTCGGAAACTAAGGATTTTACAAAAAAATTTGCCCATATTGTCTAGCTTTTCATGACGCTCCTATTCCCAAATTCTTTAAATATGAAAGAGATACCTGTATCTCTGGGAGTACCAAAACATTACCAAAACCTAGACCTACAGAAAGGTCTAAGTAAATTGAAAAGTGAGGTTAAAATTTCACTCTCATTTCAGCACATACCATTCCTGTGATTATTTTGTTTTTTTTGCGATCTGTTCTAGTTAGGGTACAATTAAATACTCAATTGGGAGCAAAAGCCTTGTGTGACAGTTGTGTGACAGTAGATAAATAAATTAATGTAAGTACGGGAAAAGACAAAAGAAAATTTTAACAAGTGTTCAATAAAAGATTAAATTCCTTTTTAAAGCAGTAAAGAATGACCGACATTTAGGAAATAATTAAATGTATTGAGAAATTTACTTTTTCCCTCTCAATTAATTAATTCTTGTAAGATTACTGGCAGGTGCTTTAGGAAAAATTCAATTCACTGGAACAATTGTAAATTACCAAATGTCGCTCAACTCTCCCCCGTGGTTTATTGATATTAAAATTAATATTCAATATGAGACAAAACCAGAGAACGGAAATTAGTCACATATTACATCGTTCAACATCTACTAATTAATAATTATATAAAATTATTCGATTAATCCGTCACTAATTGAAATACGTTGCTCTCGTAAATTGGGTTTTCTATTGAAAGAGAGTCCGTGTTGATGATTGCGATCGCCTAGTGAATTTTCATGACTGGACTGATAAATTAGCTTTAATATCTGCCTCCAATTATAATATGAAATAGAAAATTGACTAAATGGTGACGGGCTTATACAGATCACGGAGTCAATCATTAATTATTCACAATCGGAATGAAGGGAACAAAGATACACTGAGGCTGAATAAAGTTTCGGGGCGTAACACAGAGTGGCCCAATTAAGATTACTAGTGACTTTATTCAACCAATACCACAGCGTAGATAGACCAGCAAAATTACTCGAGTAGAAATAAATCGCGCATCAATATCAGGCTGCAGAGACCTGCGTTACCCGTCAGTTTGTCTCAAACGCTGGCGTGCAAGCATCGTTTGTATAGAGATGGATTACAGTAAAATCGTGAGTCGAAATAGAAGAATGAGTCGCAACTATTAAATATTTAAACACATCTTGCAATAGCAATTTGTTTCTTTAAAGACATAAACAGGTAATCAATAAGTATACTGTAAACATTCTAGATGATGTTGTAACGCGATTGCAATACCTGGTTAATTTCTTTATGAGGTCAGTAACATAGGTGTAGTTTAGGTTATTTCGACCATATTTCTGGCACAACGGGTTCAAATTTAAGGTAAGTCGTAATTAGCCTTATTGAAATAAGACAATACTTTAGTGATTTCTGTATTTTAACGAGCCACAGATTATATAAAAATTAGTTAGGTAGTTATTCCGATCTTCATCGCCGATTTTTCTCATATCCGATGGTAGGTAGTATGCGCATTTCGAGGTCACCGCAGACGTTTGAATTTAGTTCAAAGTGCAGACAGCGGAGTGAAATTGTAGGTCCATCTATGCTATGCCAATACCATAGGTTCGTCCATAAAATTTTCATATTAGTTGAAAAAGGTAGGCTTATAGGTGATATAAATAACAGTGAAGTTAAAAAAATTATAGCATTTTTATTCTCCTAGTTAATCGTAGTAGAAACGCCCTTCAGAGAGCGAGGCTACACAACGTTCCCTCAGTTAGAGGCTAGCCGTGTGACGTCACATGCTTGCTGAAGTGGCCGCGGCGCTACCTTTTAAGTTTAAAGAATTGTAGTGAACACGTTAACTTTGTAGTTCGTTACGAGTTACAGGCTAATTATATTAGTGTTCTTGTCCAGACGTGTTTCAGACCTTGCTTTGGGATACCTGCTTTCTACATTTTGTACGGCTAAGTTAATACTACTATTTAAATCATTCACATTCACTAAAGACCAAGATTTGTCAAATGAATAAAAAGTTATGTTCGTTGACATAAATATTTATTAAAGCAATCTTTCGAATGCAAGCAATAAAAGAAAGTACTTTTCAATTCGCTAACGATTCGAAAGAGTAAACAATTTTCCAGTGGATTTTGCTCCGCATTGGAATTTATATTTTCGTTACAGTAAGCGATGGGAATCTTGACCGGCTTTAATAGACAAATACATTTGCTCGATTTGGGCGAATGCGAGCAGCAAAGCGAACTTAAAGGATGAACGTTTTATTATCAATTAACGAGCTTTTAGTAGCAATGAACACGGCGCTTAACGACGGAAGTAAGCCTGCCCCCTGCGTTCTTGACATCACATCCACCGACTTCCGGGATCATTTTCACAAGGATAATAAATTTAAGTGTATTTATCGGAAAATTGAATTCAGCAATATAAGTGATGAAGTTCAATATACAGGCATTGTACGCGAGATAATTTATGAAAGGTGTAGTAATTTTTCTTCATACCTTCTTTTTCTTAATACAAAAAACTGTAAACTTATGAAATTTTTTGCATTTAAAAATTTAATTACGAGTTTATTCCTAATAAAATAAAATGTTTGAAAAACGAATAGTGGTCCATATCTCCGCAACCGTTACTTTGCGGACCCAAGACTTTTCTGCTTATTTTGGTTCATACTATTACCTCCTGAAATAGTTTACACTCTTTTTTAACACCCTGTATTCAGACTATCCTGACAGAAATCGATGTGGCTGACTACTTTTCTAGTACGTAATGTCGATAGTAAATTAAAAATAATGAGTAAGAAAATTTAGATTGATTTGACATTTGATACAATTTTATTACAAATCGGGCTTATATTTGTTTGTTTGTTTGTTTTAGCTCCCAGTTTCAAAACAAATGTTGAAATATATATATATATATATATATATATATATATATATATATATATATATATATAAGGTGATTTAGAAAAAACTTGAGAAATAATTTGACTCAATTTTTTCGTTTTTTTCGAATTTTAATTTTTAGGGGCTACAGCCCCTTAAACTCCATACTATCGATAACAGATAAATGGATGGAATGATTATAAGTATTGAAATTATTGCAAAAAATAATATAGCAGCAACGCATAACAGCACTTGATATCCGTTATTCAATCTGTTACAGTTTTTTTCGCATGCACCTCTTACAATGAATTTATAAATTCCTTACCTGTTCGTTCCTAAACTGATGAGTACTACACAGTTTCTTGATGAGTCTTCTGAGTTTGGCGAACACTCCGTTCGCCTGTTTTGGTCCGCTCGAGGAGACGAGCAGCTCGGCCTCGACTTCCAGGCCTTCGATGTCTGGGCTAGAATTTGGAGCAGAGCCATTTTCGCGAACCGGCGGCGAGCGGGGCACACTCCCTACCTGAAAAAACAAGCAAATAAATATATAGTTATCCAGGAGATACTTAGACTTTCTGCATTTATCAAGTACAATACTTAAAGGGAAGGTTACGCGGAGGTGTAGTAACTAAAGAGGGGTTTACAAAAAACCGACTACACTGACAAAAATGGGTAGAAATTGCCATGTTTCGTTATTCTCTTTTTACATAATATTTATTGGAAAATTTTAATTTAAATTATATATTAAGGAATAATCAAGTGTATGTGTTTTTTACCTAATAAAATTAGAAAGTTTCAAAAATAGTGTGGTAATACAATGTACTGCAATAAAAATATTTACTTTTACTCAATTATTATGAAATTTTACAGAAGTTTTCATGTGATGTCTGTTGCAGATACGTAGAGGCACATCAACCTAACGTCTATCCGTATACGTTTTAGTTGTGTTGTTAACGTGTAGTAGACAAACAAACAAGGACTTCTTATTCGTAAGATAGTAAGTATAAAATGATATTTGGTTACCTGTGCACTTGCAGTTTGTGTCAATTTAAATATTATACAATTCATAAGTATCGTAGAAACTATATAACATTCTTTACTGTATTAGAAAGGTATTTTAAGCTAACATAAATCAAATCTGGTTGGGGCTTTAGTCCACAGAGTAGTTAGTTTCACACAATATTATTAATACCTAAATATATATATTATTTATATTTATGACAGTGAAAATAGTCATTGTTTGTTCGAGCTAAAAATATTTAATTTTTTATTTATTTATTTATTTGGGATACTTACAGGACAAGCCCAAGAATAGTATCCACTAAGATAATATAAAGTATATATATAATAGTACACAATAATATAAGTAGAGAAGTATACAATAACATATTTAAATTAATATTCTAAATAAAGTAAACAAGAAAAGAAAGGAAAAAGTGCATTATTGCAACTAACAGAAATAAAAATTACTATGCTAAGCAAAGTGCATGAATAGAGAACATGAATATTTAGTTTTCTAAGGGCCGGTTGTAAAAAGATTTTGAACTCAAGTTTAATGTTAAACTGTAAATCAAAGGCAAAATTAGGTTGTATAAACGTTAAACGTCGATCAAATTGTAGTTTAAACTGACTGACCGATCTCGGCCGTTTAACCAAGTGAACTGCAGTTCAACGGTTTGACACTTGACAAGTGATTATAAACTCGAATATTGAATTATAAATTTTTGAGTATTTTTATGCGTTTTGTTACGATGGACTAGACTAACTTGTATTTAATTATTTACTATAACAGTTAATAAGATATTAAAGAAAAATATTATTAAAAAACTCCACATGTATCATTACTTTGTCTTTATTTGTTCTGCAATAGCAATGAATTAAAATATATGGGAGAGTGGACCCACTACTACTATCACTGTAAGTAAGTTAGATGAAACATGGATAAAACACTATATAATTTATTATTTAAGTAACATATATCCTAAAGAGAATGTTAAGGATATCTACAGTAAAACAAAAATCAAAAGGTAGAATATAACCATTTCGCGCCAACTTAGGTTAAATTGTCAAATGTCACAGTAAAAAATCAAAATTCAGCAAGCCGCACTTCTACCAACCTCGGTAATGCATAGTTCAGGTGAACTACACATTAGTTTTGTTTATACAACACACATGTAAATAAACCAGGTTCAGAATTTGAACTAAGTTCTATTGAACGGCAGTTCAGGTACTTTTTATAAAACCGGCCCTAAGTTACATAAGATTTTTCTTTAATTTGCTTTTAATGGTAGCGTACGAAATTGTTTGAAAGTCAACATCGGAACAGTAGCGGCTCGCCAATTTCATCATTCTACAAGAAGGTGCATTTTGTGAGTTATTTGTTCTCTTAAAAGGGATATTAAAGGAGATAGGTGGTGCCGAGGGGCAACATTAAAATTAATACTGGCCAATATTTGAGGAGCATCAATAGCATTAGTGACTAGTTTATACATAAATATGATATTATTTAAAATTCTCCGGTTCTCTAAACTTAATAGATTAAAATTGTGTCTCACAGCATCTATATTAGCGGCAACTAAATTATAATTACACTTATAAGCTAGGCACATTAAGAATTTCTGTTGAACAGTTTCAATTCTGTGAATATATGAAGAATACATAGGAATTTTACACAGATATACGTATAACTATTTGCAAAAACCGAATCATATACTGATGTTTCAAGAATAATTTTGTAGTATTTTCAGCGAAAATATTCAACATATTTTCGAATGCGAATGAAATACCTATATTGCAATACATTTTTAGATGATGGATGAACAATACACTTTTACAGAGGATGGATAATTCACATTTAGAGGATCTTTCTACGCAGAGGTTATTTCTGCTCCTAACAAGGCCTTCTTAACTAATATACAGCTTTAACAGAGACGTTACCTGTAAACAGCGACGTTGAGACACTTTCGAATTTGCCTTTGTGTATCATATCAAATAATCTGCAATAATAATCGTCAACACGCCCATAAGAGCAATAAATTGAGGCTTGCCTTTAAACATATAGGTAAGACAGAGAGATAGAGAACATGCCAGTAAGCAAAATATGCAAGAAAAGAAAAAGTATTTACACTGCTACAGTGACAGTCTAATAGAATCTGTCAAATAAGTCGTTTTGTGATTTCTCATTTTCAACACGCCCATAAGAGCAATAAATTGAGGCTTGCCTTTAAACATATAGGTAAGACAGAGAGATAGAGAACATGGCAGTAAGCAAAATATGCAAAAAAAAGAAAAAGTATTTACACTGCTACAGTGACAGTCTAATAGAATCTGTCAAATAAGTCGTTTTGTGATTTCTCATTTTTTTTTTAATATTTTAAAACTTGTGATTATAACCAAAATTATTGTTTCGTTTTCATTATTTTCGTTTCAAAGAGTTTGAGCTTTGTGATAAGGCAGAGTCGAATCTTCCGTGAGAATGAAGTACTACTAGAGTTGTTCTGTAGGTACTTTTGTTTAATCCAAATCTGAATATTGCTGTCTAATTTGATATCCGTACTATAATCACTATGTCAAATTGGTTGAATCTATTCAAAAAAGATTTTGAAATGTGATTATAACGAATTATTAACTTGTTTCGACTTTAATTCTCTGCAATTTAGAATGAATTCTTACAGTTTAAAGTTTTTACATGCACTTCTAAATAACGATATCGACTGTACTCAAATTTTAAATTCTTTATATTTTTTAACTAATAGAATGGCTAATCGTACTCCACGCAATTTTTATTGCCCCATCCCCAATACTAACGTTTTATTGAAGTCTTCTATATATATACAATATGTTAATTACAACACTATATCTACAGTATGTGACATCTTCCATTGTAATTTGAAAATATTGTATTCTACTTTTAAAAATGCCATTGATTAATCAAATATACTTGCACTCGTGTCTTTTTACTAGGTAATTTATTTTTCACTGTTTTTTTTCTTATTTTTGTATCACTTATTATTACGTATAATATATTACTAATTATTTAATAAATAAATGAACTTTTTCATCGTTTGCATATCATAATAAATCTAACATCCATTCCATAAAAAGGAAATAAAGGATCCTTTATACAAAGTTAACTTTAAATTTAGTTTTAAACGTACAACGGCGGTTTCCGCGACAACTACATCGCGATTTTAATAAATTTTAGGAAAATTATCGAATGTTCAAAAATTATCCTAAAGGGGATCTGAAGATTATGAAAGATAAAGAGTGATAAATTACTGTGATTGTACAGATTTTTTTTATAGTACTGCTCCTATTTTCATATATAGTAAATGGCTGTTGATTGATGCACTGTTGCAGTTATAAACTCAAGCTTGGTTAACCCCATCGACAGTAATTGTGGTTTTATGCAACAATAGAACCGCGAACAATTCAACATTCCAGTTATATTTTGAAATTTTAACAATATCGTTTCGAAAGTATTTATACAACTCATTAGTGAGTAATTAAATATAAATTGCATATACCGTAATTTCAATTGGTACGAATTTTTTTCGTATGTTTAAAATATGTACATGGTGACATCCTATGCAAATTAAAGCACAATTTTTGAATAGGTAGATAAATTATGTAGTATAATATACGTTAGTGATTTTTCAAAAAAGCCTGGACTAGAATGCCTAAAAATGGTAGACTATCATGTTTTTGTCCTTCAAATTACATGAAGCTTTACAATGATGTCTCAGTTCAGCTATTCAATTATTATTCTATACAATGGCAACTACTTATGGAATAAGTAATTAGATAAATATTGCACAAAAATGCTGAAACAGTAAACTAGTGGTTTGAACATTGTGATTTCAAATTTTAATGGCGATTGAATATGACAGCAGATGTCGAACTCATATCTAAGTAATACATCTTTTTCGTGAAAATAATTCCATCCATATCACAAGAGTATCTAAAATTGAAGATTTTAAAATTCCTTCACGTCAAGTATAGCTGCGGACAATGGTATCAGCCCTACAACCGCGTACAATGTATTACTTAGTAACTATTTACTTTTACACAATTTATAATAATAATAATAATAATAATAATAATAATAATAATAATAATAATAATTTTATTAATCCATAAAGATCATATAGGATGACATTGGATAGGTCGATACAATAATACATACTACAAACGTATATATCAAGTAAATAAATAAAAGTAACAATCACAGCAAATCACAGCTACTTGGAAACTCAACTCATTAAAATCATACTTTATATTATCAGATGAACAAAACAGTACAGTTTACAAATAAATACACATATATACATACATATATACACATATATACATACATACATACACATATATACACACATACATACACATACATACATGCATACATGGATATACGCATATACACACATCAAATAAATAAACCAATATAATAGAACAAATAACAGAACAGCTACTTGACAAACTCGTCCACACTATAAAAACACTTCCCAATTAGGAAACTCTTAAGTTTACTTTTAAAAAGTTTAAAATTTAATTCTGATCCAATATTTAATGGCAGTTTGTTCATAAATTTGATACCCATGTAAGATGGAGCTTTTTCATACAGGGATGTTCTGTGGAGAGGTATTCTTAGTAAATTGCCACATCTAGTTTCGTAGCTATGAAGGTCAGAGTTCTTGACAAAGCAGCCATGCATTTTGGCAACATGTAATATACACTTGTAAATATAAATACATGGAAAAGTTAATATATTTTCTTCAATAAAGTAAGATTTACAAGAAGTTAAGGGTGCAATTCCAAATATTAATCGGATAATTCTTTTTTGGGAAATAAAAATTCTATTAACGTTGGCACCACTCGCACCACCCCAAATAATAACATTAAAAGACAAATGGCAGTAAATCAATGAATAATAAATATCAATCAACTGTTTCTTGTTAAGTATAGACTTTAGCTGGAGCAAAACGTAGTAGCCGCTATTTAACTTTCTACAAATGTTTTCTATATTACTGCTCCAGCTCATGTCACAGTCGATAAAGGAACCTAAGAACTTAGTTGTATCCGACAGTTTGACTATTTTATCATTAATCGAAACATCGAAAGAGAAGATACGCCTTTATATTGAAATTTTACAGAACATGTAGTTTCTTTTGCTCGAATTGTTGCACATTGCAGAGGCACATCTAACACAATCTATCCTCTAACCTAATACGTTTTAGTTGTGTTTAGGTGTGGTAGACGTACGGTTTATTGATAAGAACCTTTTTTGGGATATTCGGAAAAAATAAGTATAAGATTATATTTTGTAACGTGTGCACTTGTAGTTTATACCAATTTAAATGTTATACTATTCATAAATTCAAGAAACTGAAACGCTATTTTCAATCATTTCAAATAGACATATTTATTGTTGCCGTGGAAAAAACAGTAATAGTTTACAACAGACAATAACATTTGTAGTCACGTGAATTGTAAATTAACTGTCACTAAACATATTTTCATATAGATATACGTATATCTACAAATATTTGCAAAAAAACAAGAAATATAGTATAATATTTCAAAAATACGCTGTCACGTTCAGAGTTTTCTAATTTGAATGAAATAGGTACATTGTAATACATTTTTAGATCATGAACGAATACACTTTTAGAGGTAGGGATAGATAAAACACATTTTAGAGGATGGATGGACAAATTTCACTAAAAAAATCTTTCCACAGAAGTATTTCTGCTCCTGACAAGGCCTTCTTAACTTTAACTTTAGAAATAAAAATGTAGCTGTTTATGTATATTTTTACTTGCATAATGTAGTATTGAATTGTTAAAAATAAAATCTACTGTATTTCTAATAATTTGTTAGTAAGAGACATCTTCATATTATGTTGACTCACTTAAATCTGTAAAAGTAAACAGTTTACCCTGATTGTAAATTGCCAACGTAAAGTTATGTGAAATTAAAAACAAATTTTTATCAGTGTCTTTTACAAACTCAGTCACATACGAGTATGTCGATCTCTATTCCTCCCCGGCTTGTTCTACTGTACTGTTTAAGTGTCAAAATATGTTTTATGTAAGATGTATTAGCTCTTTTATTTGATGCGTCTGGTCGAAACTCTCTAAAAAGTATTCGGCGAGACCGCGATGCAAGCGAGTCCAGCTATCGAGCTACTAGCACAAAACTGCAAACGTATTGTTTAAAATCATTAATGGCCGGTTTCTCAACATTTGACGCAATCCATTCGATAACTATCGAGTATATAAATTTATCAGACCGATAACTTTATATTGGTTTCTGAACGCATGCGTTCCAAATTTTGTTAAATACATAACAGTTGAATGGATATCTTAATATCTGCAATAATCATAGAGTGAGCTAGCAAATGCACAAGTGTTTATGCCATTTATGGAAGTAAGACACTTTCAAGAAACAATTGTAGATGGCGCCACTATCGCCTACCTAATGATATCACATCACATTAACTAAATAAAAATATATACACACTTGTTGCATAAAAACGAAGTTTTCTAATACCGATAGTGAATTTGTTCTAGTACTAGAGACTTGAATGCTATCTCTTATTAAATCGATCAGATTACAGATTCTTTCGTTAAGATCGCCGTATTTCTCGCTGTAAAATGATCAAATTTGTGGTGTTTTTTAGATACTGAAATTTTGAAAAATAAAACGAGTAGAACAAAAAATAAAACTACTGATGTTTTGTTTATCCACTTTTACTATTTAAACTCTCTTCAAATAATATAATAACTTTTAAAATGCATTTGTATGATACACATTATTTCGCTATTCTAATCACACATTTTAACAATTATTTTGACATACTTATAAACAAAAGTGAATAATCTTATATGCAGAAATATGTAAGTTTATGTTATAACAATGTTTACATCTATAGCTGAATTTAAAAAAATACGTATTTTGAAAGATTTCAGTGCATAAAAATTTGCTGGATAAATCGCTTTCTGACGATATACATTGATTTTATTTCGGTACCTTTGCATATTCGCTGGTGGCCTGAGATAACTTTTGTGTTATTTGCTAAACTCTATATTATTCAGTTCTTAAATGTCTAAAATTACTTGTATTTGTAGAAAACACTATTTCCAGAATACGGCGCCCGTAAACCTCTCGAAATTCTGTCGCTGTATTTTTCATACTGGTTTTCTCTTTCACGATAACGTCTTGGCCGTTCAAGATATCTGACTATATTTAAATATTCTTCATCTGAAGAGGCAGACGAATCAGAATTTTCCATTGAGTAATCGTCACGAAAATATCAAAAAATGTTGGGTTAATGCTTACAATGAAGATGTAAACAAGCAACAGCTAAGTCGCTGCGCGCGTGCGCTAATGTTTATTGGACAGATATCTTGCCATTTTTCTTTGGATATCTGTTCGATAACTTATGCAATAGATAATCATTATCGAATGGTTCAGAAACCGAATTAGTGGATATCTCTAGTTTATGGAATCGATAAGTTTATTTAATAGATATCTACTACTTGAGAAACCGGCCATAAAAGATTCTACACTAGACGACGAAACTTGCATGGTCCGCCATGCGTCTAGACCCCGACTGCATACGACATTTCCTCATCAAATACATTTAGTTTGGTCGTAATCAACTTCAATAATTTCAAACATTTTTCTTTTGCAGCGTGTTAACATAAACATATTTTCCTATACTTGTGTTTGTGTATACAAAAAGAATATTGGAAATAAACGATCCGTAAGAGACTTTAACAAATTTATATCGATATTTTTCAATGTTAGGTACTGTGGCGTAAGTTTGAAATAAATCTTTTAAACGCTTAGGAAAGATCTAACAGTGTAACTGAGTTTTCTTTTAGGTACGTAATGAAAGTCTGCGAACAACAGATTATTTCACAACTATTATTAAGAATGATGTAACCAGGGTCGTAAAACTAAAGGAAATATCCTAGGGAGAACGACGAACATTGAAATCTATTGGTCTTCCTCACGCTAGGCCAGGCTAATAAAAATTAATTTTCCACCATTCGCAATATATACACGAAAACCTCTATTGTCCATATAGTGGTCACTGACTCCAGCAAAACCAATACGAGGGTATAAATATGTATCTGTTTGTTAGACCACAAAAGGCTAATTAAGAGATTTGTTATTTAATTATATTTCTGAATTTTATTAAAGCTCTAAATATTCACGTAGCTTATGAAGGAAAATATACAGTTTAATAAAAGTAGAGAAACAGCTTAATTCATGGACACATTTTCTACAATTATTACACAGCATCACAAAAAAGTGGTGTTGTCCGGCAGACTAGACCTATACATATATTCTTATGTATTTTTAATAATTCAGTCTGAATCTGAGGTCCATTTTGTCATTGCAAAGATGTGTGTACTTGCCGAGTGCTTGCTGTGGACCTGTCCTTCCCCTGACCGTTATTTTTTTGTTTAAAGCGAGATACTCGGTCCGACGACCACGACCAGGTAGATTACCTCAATCAGGAAAACCACAAAGAGTAATAAAAACCGCAAATGTTCACAAATATATAAAACACTGCCACACGTTTACCACCAAGGCACTAGAGCAGTTGCTCAATGTAGTTCAAAAGAATTTGGCATAATATTTTGTTTACTCGGAAAACATCTTTGGTATTACGCTGCCACACCATAATATGCACTTAGCACACTTCCCATAAATCAGCATCGTATTCTTCGTGTCGTTATTTGAATACGGCATGTTTGTAAATACACAAAAATTTTAATTTGCCAAGTACTAAAAAATAATTTCAAAATAAACACCGTACACGATATTTTGTTTTTAACAGAATCTGATGCAGTCGCCATATGTAGACAATTAGTGCAAGGTGTATTTCACACTGATAATTTTTTAAACTTCTTGTGTTGTCGGAGAATTAAATTCTGTTATAGCATCAATATTAACAATAATCGACGATATTTGCATAAAATAATTAGTACTATTTTAAACAACATCCCCAGTATTCTAAAAAAATCCTTTCCTTGACTCTATATAGTAATTAAATAAAGGAATGTATGTCAAGTATATTTCCTTATAACATGGTTCGCTCTATACTATGTGCTACTTAATTTTCTATAATTCAGGGCAAATCCAATGAAGGAAGCTACGGCAATCGTACAGGATTTTGCTATTAAACACTGTCTCGGGTGCATTCCAAGTTTTCTATTAGTAGGTATTTCTTACTAACTGCTTAAGATATATTTATTTTAGGCATGATAAAACAATTAGTAATAATTGAAGGTTTTATGAAATGTAAATGAAACCCCAGATACCACTAAAACCAGTTAGTTATATGAGAGAATTTTTTTACTACAACAAAGTTAATTGAAAATGATCACAACAGCAATTTTTTTTTGGTTTTATAGAACGTTTTCAAAATAAGAGTAAATACAGGGTGTTAAAATAGAGCGCAAAATATTTCAAGAGGTAATAGTATGAACAAATATGCAGAAAAGTCTTAATAAACATGGGTCCGCAAAGTAACAGTTGCGGAGATATGGACCACTATTCGTTTTATTTTATTAGGAATAAACCACCAAAGGAAGCTTTTAACAAACAAAAAACAAAGTTACAGAAGATGTTCAAAGTGCCCTCCGTCCATTTCCAAGCAGGCACGACATCTTCGTCTCAACAATATTCGAACTTCTTCGAAAACACTCTCCTTGGTTTGGATTTCTTGACACTTTGGATTAATCCGTAGCTGCAGATCTTCCAGGCTATTTACAGGAGTACCATACACTAATGTCTTCAAATATACCAAACAAAGAAATCTAGAGGGTTCAGATCAGGCAATCTTGGAGGCCATAAAACAGGTCCGGCCCTTTCTACCCATCTATGTGGAAAAGTTTGGTGTAAATGCTCTCTAACGGCCATGGAAAAATGAGCTGGAGCACCATCATGCTGGAACTACATTTGTTGCCCCTGATTCAAAGGAATGTCTTCCAAAAACTCATACAGTGTATGCTGCAGAAAGTTGAGGTAAGCAGCACCTGTTAATCGGTTTGGTAAAACAACAGGACCTAGAAACCTGTCACCTACAATACTCATCCAAATGTTTAATGAAAAACGTGCCTGATGTCCAGATTCTATTAAGCATGAGGATTTTCTTCGGCCCAAATATGCGTATTGTGTAAATTAAACACTCCATTTCTTGTGTACCCGGATCAGTAAAGAGAATGTTTGCAAGAAAACGAGGGTCTTCAGCATCATGACGTAGAAACCAGCGGCAAAAAAACAAACGTGCTTGATGATCATTTATTGGATTTAAGGTCTGTACTCGTTGCACATGGTATGGATAAAGCAGTTGCTCGTGAAGGATTCTCCAAATAAGAAGACCACTAATTCCCACCTCGGCTGATATTCTCCGCACACTCGTACCTGGATTCTGCTCTACAAGTGCTAGAATTTCTTCTTCTGCTCTAGGAGTGGATACCGACCTTGGTCTTCCGGATAAATGGCACTGTTTGCTCAAGGAACCAGTATCACGCAATCTTTGATGAATTCTTCCAAACATGCGTTGTGAAGGAATCTGGCGATTTGGATAAGCGTCAACATAAAGACGTCGCGCTTCGGTGGCGTTCCCATTAACAAGACCATACATGAAATGCATGTCTGTTAATTCTGCGTTAGAGTAAGCAGCCATAGCGAAAGAAAACTTGTGCACTGAGAACAACAGTCAAATACGAACTGTTTATTTCACTAAACATCAACAAACTAAGTAGTATAAGAAAATACACAACGTTTTTGCAAAATAAAAAAAGGGACTAAAACCAGAAAATATTCCATATCTCCGCAACTGTTACTTTGCCAACCCATGTTTATTGAGACTTTTCTGCTTATTTTGGTTCATACTATTACCTCCTTAAATATTTTACACTCTTTTTTTAACACCCTGTATAGTTAACGCTTATTAGGCGATCATCATAGCATCCATAAGGCTAAAGACTATTCCATAACCCTAACAACCACTCGTCGAACTTTTGAAATTTTATTCGAGTTTCGAATGGATAATTTAAAATTAAAATCGACTTTTCGAAGTATTTTCCGAATTTTTTTTTTTTTCTAAACGATTTTATAGACATTTTTCCGTTACTTTCGGGAAGCACTGTACGTATGGACGCTGTTCCTGCAACGTTTACATAATACTATACATTTAAATTACCTCATACTTTTAACGATTCGATTATAACTGACCGGAATTATTAAGAAGTCCGAATATCCCTATTATTAACGCACTGTTCACATTTATTGGGAATTCGATTCGATTGGAAATCCCATCAGGAGATTTATTTTTAGCAGGAGAAGTCGTTCGAGAACGCGATTGCCGTCTGACGTTTTGACGGAGTTGCTCGGCCTTGAATATAAATATTCGTCAACTTGCAAAATCTAGGTATATTAAAGAGATTTGGAATCATTCAATGTTACCTTAAAAAACGTTACAAATTATGTTATTTGTCTAATTCTCTGCATCTATGATTACGAATGTCAAAGAACGTTGACGGAATTCTCAAATAGAGGGGTTCTAAATCTGCTATATCTGCTATATGCTATAGTTCATATTCATATCAGTTCATAGATATCTGTAATACATGCCTTGGTTGAAATAATTAATGATTTTTTAAGTAGAAATATAGACAAATAAGTGTATAGATAAACAAGGTGTCCGGAAACTAAACTGACGAGTACTGCGAATTCTAGGGATTTCGTAGGATTTGACAGAAATCATAGAGCTCATTTTAGAGAAGATTATAGTCTGTTCAGAAATGAAAGAGAGTAATAAAAGCTTATTATGTATGCAAATCGTAAATAAATGTAGTACTGGTGCTTATATTCAATATTTTTGTATTATGTATTATCGGTATAGATGAGGTGTACTTTTAAAAAATATTTGTGTGATCGAAACGTACTAAATTGTAGCGGGTAGTTAAAATTTATTCCCCGATAATCCGTCTTTGTCTATGCCGCTTCAATTTCTCGGTCCATTTCTCTTAAAAGAAAACAATGTAAAAACAGCATTTCAAAACATGAGGCAACTTTAAGCATCATAACCGGGTTAAGAGGGTTTTTAGTAATTCAAATAAAATTATTCAATATTATTATCAAAATATTTATTTAAATTTAATGAATAGACTTTTATTCCACACAAAAATATATGTATTTTGAAAATTCAAATTATGGTGAGTAAATGTAGTGTTGTATAAATGTACAATAAAGAAAATAAAAAAGTAGGTATAATAAAATTCATCATCTGAATATTCTGTTGAATTATCTTCGTCTCCTAGATTGATAACGATAAGTTCCACAGTAACGTCAATTAAATTATCGAGTTCCCACATTTTCTCCTCTTCTTTTTGTACATGATGTGTACATCTTTGCCAGTTATCTGCAGTTACTCGTTCCAAGGAATTTTTTAACAAAATTTTCACTTCACTTAATTTAAACGTCGTATTATTTCACGCTACATCTCCTTTTACCTGCGCCCAGACTAATTCGATTGGGTTAAGTTCATAGTGATAAGGTGGTAACCGTAGTACCGTTATTTGGCGATTTATTGTAATTTCATCGATAACATATTTTTTCTGATCTTTATTGAAGTGTCAAAAGTTCCTTTTTCCCCATCTTTGTTTCAAAAGAAATGTTTTTTCCGGATAACCATTGAATTATACCGGCTTTCCTCCAAGCAATCGTAGACGTCCGCTCGGTCTGCCGTGAATGGTAACTGGCATTATCCATGACAATTACAGACCCCTGAGGAAAAAGATCCAACATCTGTGTAAAATACTCTTCGAAAACAACTGCGTTCATATCATCGTGATAGTCACCTGTATTTTTAGATTCAAATAAAAGTAAACCGTCATCTACAAAACCACTGGCATTACCTATATGTGTCACTATTAATCTTCGCCCTTTACCTGAAGGTGCCTTGAACCCTGTTGAAAGTCCATCCAAAAATGCTAAATGCAAAAGAGCTAATAAAAATACATATTTTTACATCTAAATAGTGCAGTAGAACACGACATATGCGACTGATTTCGTAAAAGTTCGTGATCAGCTCCGCACAGAGCGGTCCGCGGTGAAACGGCACCGTGACCTCATAGTGCTTTCCCGCTTTAATAAGCCCATTACTGGCTTTCAAAAAGTTGAAAATATATATTATTTACTGGGCGGGAAATGCTCACATCGAGACTAATGCATTTAATTTTAATCTAATGAAACGGTAATAAAATGTAAATGACGTAAAAAAAATTATAATTGTTTGTTGTAATATTTTACATAATCAGTACTTACTTAACAACAGAGATTACTTAAATACAACAAGAAAAATGAAAGATTTTTAATGATCAATCAGGTTGCACCTGGCGCGCCACAAAATCTGCTACTGTCAATTCTGTGTATACAGCGTGTCTAGGAAAATATGTAAAATCTCTCAGGTGCAGATAGAACATGAAAAAATAAGATGACAAGTTCCTATAAAAAATTTTCCCACAGGCTCTCTCTACGGAGATATGTGCCCCTGAAGGACGCCGCTGGACATCGGTTTTTCTGGAATAACTTAAGTATTTAATATAATTTAATAACAATTTAATGTGGTGGACACTAATAAGGAAATTTTTAACACCTTGTATGATAAAACTTTAATATCTGGGTAGCTTCAACCTTAGACTTAAAAAGGTACTCTTGTTTATAAAATGAACCGTTTACGTGAAAAAAAAATAATAAACGAATTCACGTTTTATTTTGAATATGATTTCTATTTTTCATTCTAGACAACAAAATGTGACACGAAAGTCATTCAAATAACAGAAAGTTTCATTTTAAAATGTTCAATCCGAAAAAATATAACATTTAAAAAACACAGTGGTGTCCCAGGAGGCACCTTAACGAAATTTTTGAAAAATCTCATAAAAGGGTTCAATATGCGAACATAGGTCGAAATTTTTCTTGTAAAGGGTTAATTTTGTCAATAATAAATAAGAGTACCGTTTTTTAGTCTAAGGTAGAAAGTACTCATAATTATTTTAAAGTCACCCCTGGTAAACTAATAAAGCTAAATATGTTTCCAGGGCACTATTTTAAGAGCTCCTTACTAGTTTCCATCACATTAAATTGTCATTAAATTATAAAGTACTTTAAAAGTTATTCAAGAAAAATTGATTTCCAGCGACGTCCTTCAGAAACACATATCTCCGTAGGAAGAGCCTGTAGGAAAAAAAATTGCACCCGAGAGATTTTCCACATTTTCTCGGACACCCTGTATATGACCTCTCATTCAGTTACATACATTACTGTAAATGTAAAAATATGTGTTTGTCTATCGATCTTTTGAACCTTTGTGTTCCAGCGCTCATATAACGATGCCCTAGGAACCCATTTTGTCATCGAGCCAACGCCGAATTGACAAATTAAAATAAATCATTCGAATCGGCCGCTCACGTGTCAGCGCAGCGCCGCTCTAATTTTCAAAGTCCAGCAAATTTAACAGATAACAGTTTCCAGGAGGAGTGATCGATCACTCCGCCGTGTCCAAACAAAAACCCGTAATCGCTTGTCAATCCCACATTATCGCGCCCGCAAAATCCCAACGGATTGATTCGGAAATCTTCCGCCCCGCCACGCGCGGCCTTGCAGTTTTTAGGGCTGGTCGCGGGCCAAGTTCGTCGGCAGGAGCCAGACTGTCTTCCTCTAAGTGATAACAAAGGAGAGCCTTGTCTATCGGTTCGATAAATGACTTGTGTTCTTGACCCAGAAATTCCACGGTTATTTCGTTCTTGCCGCAGATATTGAAGTGGACATATTACAGTAATCGTTGTTATCTTGATTAGTGATTACTTTTATCGGTGGCGGCTAGTACCTCAGAGCACTAATTAAAATAGAGGGAACATATGCAAAAATAAACAAAGCCAAAATTATCTCCAACGTCGGCAGATGCGTTCATATTTATTAAGGTATTATCCCGCAAGAAATATCGTTCATTATTTATGGCATGTTTTCTTCTTTTTGAAGTGAATGTGATACCTTTGTTGTACTTGAAAACTAGTAACCTATCACAGGTTAGATTTGGCAGTCATAGGCGTAGTTATATCTAAGATCAAATAAACATTACTATCTATTTTGTAATTTTGAACTTAGTCATAATTTACCTGAAACCAAAACAGTTTCTACTTGGTGCACAGAATATTTCAAAAACGGTTACTCCTAACAACTTCAACAAGGTATACCTTTTTCAGATAAAAAAGGTAGGAGAATCGACTATTTTAATAGTCGGATGGATACAAGAAGCCGCAAAAAAGTTCTGCCATTTAAAGGAAAGCATGTGCCATAAATGGCGCCCTCTACAAGTGATGTCAAAATGTATGCAAATATTTGGATTTTTAGAGTTATTTACAAATATCGAAAATAACTTTGACACCTTGTATCTTTTCTACTATCAACTGTTGCCTAAGGTAAGTTTGGTAACATCGTATTATTTTTTCACTGTTGATATATGTTGCATTTATTAACTAATACAATATACAAAATAATAACTGAAGCAGGGTCAGTGAAAAGCTTTGTATTCCATAATATAAAACCTAGAGTTCTCATAGCTTTTTGTATTACATAGGTTTTGAACTTCACGAAGAACTCCTAAAGTATAACCGCCAATGGTGTAATTATAAGCAATATTAAGCTCTTTTCTGGAAAATGTTATTCTATGGCATACATTAATATTAAGACAAAAATTATGAGAATTGCGATATTCATTTAATCTGGAAAGACCTTCCTCGAGCTTAAAGCAGTCATCCCCAGATTGCACACTGTTTGAGGTCATCAGCAAATAAGTTATAATTTGAATATTTGAAGCTTGGCACCAGCTAGTTTATAACAAGGCAAAAAAAAAAACAGGTCCCAAGTGAGAGCCTTGTGATATTCCAGAGGTTATATTATGACAACAAAAGTAACTTTACAATATAACACACTGGCTTCTATGAGTTTTACAAGACTTCAGCCAATGAAGCAGTTCACTAAATATCGAAATTCTCAAGCTTAATTAAAAGTGTCGGATGATGCACTTTGTCAAACGCTTTTGAAAAATCACAGCGTCCACCTGCATTTTCTTATTCATAGCTTCTAGAGTTGTTCGTTAAAAAATCATCAAATTAGTAACAACAGTTCTGTCCTGAAAAAATCAATGTTGATTCTCAATTACTAAATGCTTAATTAATAAAGAAGTTCCTTAGTAACTATTGATTAAAAAATGTTACCAAATTCACAAAGTAAAGAAATGGGACGATAGTTGCTGACTTCATCTTTAGAACTATTTTTAAAAATTGGAACTACTACTGCTCTTTTCCAAAAGTTAGGAGAGCATCAGAAACCAAGAATTTGTTGAATATAATGAATAACAGCAAAATCAGAGATTCATGATTTTACAAATACAGGGTGTTAAAAAATGGGTGTAAAATATTTAAGGAGGTAATAGTATCAACCAAAATAAGCAGAAAAGTCTCAATAAACATGGGTCTGCACAGCAACGGTTGCGGAGATATGGAATGTTTTATGTTTTTTAGCACCTTTTTTTATTTTGCAAAAACGTTGTGTATTTTCTAATAATAGTTGGTTGATGTTTAGTGAAATAAACAGTACGTATTTGACAGTTGTTCTCAGTGCACAAGTTTTCTTTCACTATGGCTGGTTACTCTAACGCAGAATTAACAGACATGCATTTCATGTATAGTCGTGCTAATGGGAACGCCACCGAAGCGCGACGTCTTTATGTTGACGCTTATCCAAATCGCCAGATTCCTTCACAACGCATGTTTGGAAGAATTCACCAAAGATTGCGTGATATCGGTTCCTTGAGCAAACAGTGCCATTTATCCGGAAGATCAATGTCCACTCCTAGAGCCGAAGAAGAAATCCTAGCACTGGTAGAGCAGAATCCAGGTTCGAGTGTGCGAAGAATATCAGTCGAGGTAGGAATTAGTGGTCCTCTTGTTTGGAGAATCCTTCACGAGCAACTGCTTTATCCATATCATGTGCAACGAGTACAGGTCTTAAATCCAATAAATGATCATCAAGCACGTTTGGTTTTTTGCCGCTGGTTTCTACATCATGATGCTGAAGACCCTCGTTTTCTTGCAAACATTCTTTTTACTGATGAGGCCGAGTTCATAAGAAATGGAGTGTTTAATTTTCACAATAAGCATATTTGGGCCGAAATCCTCATGCTCTAATAGAATCTGGACATCAGGCACGTTTTCATTAAACATTTGGATGGGTATTGTAGGTGACAGATTTCTAGATCCGGTTGTTTTACCAAACCGATTAACAGGCGCTGCTTACCTCAACTTTCTGCAGAACACACAGTATGAGTTTTTGGAAGACATTCCTTTGAATCAGAGGCAACAAATGTGGTTCCAGCATGATGGTACTCCAGCTCATTTTTCCATGGCCGTTAGAGAGCATTTACACCAAACTTTCCACATAGATGGGTAGGAAGGGCCGAACCTGTTTTATGGCCTCCAATATCGCCTGATCTAAACCCTCTAGATTTCTTTGTTTAGGGATATTTGAAGACATTAGTGTATGGTACTCCTGTAAATAGCCTGGAAGAGCTGCAGCTACGGATTAATCAAAAGTGTCAAGAAATCGAAACCAAGGAGGGTGTTTTCGAAAGAGTTCGAATATCGTTGAGACGAAGATGCCGTGCCAACTTGGAAATGGACGGAGGGCACTTTGAACATCTTGTGTAACTTTGTTTTTTGTTTGTTAAAAGCTTTCTTTGTCGGTTTATTCCTAATAACATAAAATGTTACGAATAGTGGTCCATATCTCCGCAACCGTTACTTTGCGGACCCATGTCTATTAAGACTATTCTGCTTATTTTGATTCATACTATTACCTCCTGAAATATTTTACACTCTTTTTTTACCACCCTGTATAGGAGAAATGTTTTTATTAATGTCAAGTCATCTTAACTGCAAGTTAGGGGTAGATGTATCACTTACGTTAGAAGAGGTATCATTTAATTATTCTCTTAATTATTATGAAAAACTTACGGCAATGAGACTAGACGAGAGACTGCCCTTATCCTTGGAGCTGAAGTGCTCGATGACCTGCCAATTGCTCTTCCTGGTAACCTCGCCACCACCTCCCGTGCTCGTGGCTGGCAGGGGGCTGGTGTTGGCCGTCGACGAAGGTGTCGACAGCGAGGTGCTCGTACCCGTCGTCTCGCTCAGGGGCTCTGTACCGAACTTGGGGTGCTGCTTTAGGCTGGTCCATCTCCGCACTCCGCCCCTCCGCAGAGTGCCACCGTCCTGGAAACGAAAGTATGGTAAATTAAAGGGTTGCGAATTACTTAAAACTTGAAAGCGTAAAAAGGCTGCGGTCTACCGGAAGCTGCCGTCAGGTGGAGGTGTAAACCGGACAGGAAGTGTCCGATAATTCCATTTTCAAAGCTAAAAATAGAAATTACGGCGTACGGAACCAACATTTTTAACATGAATGGATTCTGAAATTATGGATTTTGGTTGCTATTAAAAAACAAAAATTTTGTATTAGAGTTTTCTACAAATCTGCAACATATTCAGTTATTGACTTTATTAATAACTACGAAGAGTGTCTTATTGATAACTTAATTTGTGTAGGGGATTTGAATATTAACCTCATTGATGTAGACAGTAGTGGTTTTACTAAACTTATATATCTTCTAAATAACTATGGTATGAAACAATTTGTCTCTCAACCTATTCGTGTAACTGCAAATTCAGCCACATTATTGGATGTAATAATTTGCTCTGAGTATATAATTACTTCCAGCAGTGAAACCATTGATGTACCTTTTATATCTGATCACTGTTTAGTTAGATGCAAATTTAAAAGTGACACTAGCAGTACTCAGACATTTCACACTTTAATCGGAGAACGTTTTATGAAGATCTTTGTAATTTCCGGTACCATAACATTATATACACCGACAACTTGGAAGAAGAAATTAGTATGTTTAATAATGTATTAACATCTTTATTTTATCCATGCGCCAGTTAGAACAGCGCGTATAACAAAACCTAAAGCTACTTGGTTAAGAGAGAATTTGAAATTAATTTTTAACCAAAAAAATAACGCATTTAAAAAATATAAGTCTACAAAGAATGTACGCGATTGGAAATACTAGAAAAATATAAGAAATTTTTCTAATGCCGCACTGAAAGTCAATATCAAGTGCAACATACCAATTATAAGACTCTATGGAAAGTTTTAGATCATTAGTATCTATAAAAAAATAACAAAGCAACTCTTCTTATTGCACTATCAGATGTCAATCAAATAAATCAATATTTTATTAGTTCCAATATCACTAACAATCCGGATGCTGATCTACTGAACTTTTATTCGAATAATATTTTGCATTATCTTTAACAACTAACGAGATGATCAGAACATTAGATAATCTTATTATTAAATTGTTACTATACTCTTGTCCGTTTATTGTGAATTATATCACTGATACGCGTGTTGTTAATACTTGTATACTCCTATATTATTTTCCTTCTTAGCCGAAACTGTCATATGTTATAAATTTACCAAAGAAAGCCGCCCTAGAAGAACTAAAGGATTTGCGCCCAATAGGTATATTGAGAGTATTGTCAAAAATATTTGAAAAAATAGTGGAAAATCAGCTGCGTTCTCATTTAGATCGTTTTTACCACAAACTCAATCTAGTTTTAGGAGGAATGACAGCTGTACCACTGTTCTTTTAAAGGTTTGTAATAACATAATATCTGCTACAGATACGGGGAAGGCTACTGTGTTGGTATCATTAGACTATACTAAGGCATTTGATACCAATAATTATGATCTCCTTTTAGGTATTTTACATTATATAGGTGTCGATCTCAATATAATATTTTCTTCTCTATCTCAAAAATCGGCGTCAATTAGTTAAAATTGCTAATGACATGTACAACCCTTTATTTGTCACGTGCGCTGTTCCACAAGGTCCAGTCCTTTGACCTCGAAACGTCTCGCCGCTCTTTACTATCGGCATTTTCAGTGGTGACTCCACGAAAGCATCGCCGCGACTCACGGTCGTAGTCACGGCTTGCAACATGGGATGCGACGAGTTATAAAGGCGACTACTAGACGTCTCGGAAGACCGCCATTATCCGAAGAACGGTTCCGAGCGTAGCAGCCGTAGTACCAACAACAGGAGCCGAAATCAATATATGGGCCGGCCCAGAGATGCCGATGGCGGGCCTAGCCAGAGTCTAGCCCGAGAACAACCACGGCAGGTCAAGTTACCGACCGGTCAAGTGCAGCGACCAGTTGCCGAGGTCACGACATGACAACCCGGAAAATCACTATTTATCAGACAATAGCACCCGCCGTGAAAGCCTATAACCACTATGGATGAATTCTGTTTTTCCTTCGTTCGTCTTCTTATAAACTACATTTTATAATACCGGAGACATTTTGGATGGCGGTATATAATATATTAGGGAATAAAAAATAAACGAATTGCTGGGAAATGTATAAGTCAGAAGAGCAACAGAAGGGCGTCGCCTTGGTGGGCCTTTGGGATTGTGGGAAAATGTAATTTGATGGAGCATGTAGGCTGACCGCAGTGTTAGTTGTGGGTCGGAAGGAATCTCATTTTAGAATATGAAACTATGCGAAGCCTTCTGTATACAGGATGTCTCCTAAAATACCTAGTTTATAACCGACATATTCTAAAATTGTCCAACTAACAACTTTAATCACACATTACAATATTCTGTTTTATTTGACAAATTCACCTGTTTATGCATAAGTAAAGATGGCGAATACCTGAATTAATTTAATAGGGACTGCATTTTTACTAGTTGATTTAATTCCCACATTATGGCACACCTTAAATAATGTCGACAATATGAGAGGATATATTGTATTTATTTTTAATGTCAAGAATGGAAATTTAATAGAATATTAGTAATTTGAGAATAAGTTTAATTGGTAAATATATTTTAAAAATAAAATCATTTTAAAACTCCAAAGCAGTCCAGTTCCAACCTAGTTTAAAGTCATTGCATAAACCATATTTTATTTTAATTTCGTAACTATATTCTATACTGTGGATAAAAACATAAAGTCGGCATATTACGACATTCCCAGGTGCATTGACCACGATGATGTTTTTACTGCAAAGCGCGGATTGGCGGTGGCCCCTCAGGCCACCGCTGATATTACAAAAATCATGAACCAAGGGTTGGGACTGGAATGTGGAGGTAATACGTAACACTAATATTAAAGTTACTTTTATATACAGGGTGTTTGGAAGGTAAAGGGATACTCTAGGGATTGTATAGGGGAGGTTAACATAACCCTAGTTTGTATTGTAGTAAAAAATTCCTAAAGTGCCCCTTAACAGAGCCCCAGCGATTTACCTTTTTGGCTCTAAACTTTAAACTGACGTGTATAATTTTATGTAGGCCATTAAGGCTCCTAAAACTATATTACAGTAGATGTTTTACACTGTCAGGGAAGTCAGGAACGGACTTGCCATCACACTCGTTAGGCCAAAAATTTTACAAGTGTCATTTTATAGAAGTGAAAACTGAAATTTTAAATACTTTTGTATTTTCGAAAAAATTAAATAACTAATCATATACTAATAATTCGTATTAAAATTATAAATCGGCAATTGTGCAGAGGCAAGAAGAATTTATTCTGATAACATTTCCAAGTCACTTAAAAGCAAGGATGTTAAAAATTCGAAAGTTTTGCTTCTATTGTTTATAAATTTTCGAAATCGGTATCTCTGTACATTTTCTTGTCCCACTTATGTTTTCTCGTTGTACTTAATTTCGTTGAAATGGTGTGTTATTCTTTATATCAAGTCTTTCTTGATATGAACTGGCGTCGAATAAACAAGCCTCTTTAAATTTCCCCATTAAAAATAAATCCAATGGAGTAATGTCAGGCGACCTCAGTGGCCATAAAATAGGCCCACCTCGACCTATTCATTGATAACCAAAAGTATTTGATAAGTGCTGAACTAAATTGCCAAAATGGGGCGGTGAACCGTCATGCATAAACCACATCTGATTTCTAATTTCTAAGGGCACATTCTCTAATAAATCGTATAAGCTTTGTTGCTAGAATTCAAATACTTGGTACCATTTAAGCAGTCTTTAGAAAAGAACGGTCTAATCCCAGAACATATGTTAACCAAAAACCTTCCTTGGTGCTTTGTCTGTACTTTCCATACAGTGGATTTTTATCATGCCAGATATGCAAATTATGGCTATTTATTACAAAACAACACTAGTAATATTTGAATTTTGCTTAAATGGTTGGAAAAACCAATTTGCGTAATTGACTCTTGCAAGATAATCAGTGGGAGACATGGCATGCACTTTTTGGGTGTGATAAATATGTATCAATTGTTGTCACTGTGCACTGCTTATAGTCAGGTGTCGAAATAGTCGAAAATGACTTATTTTATCAATTTATAAAGCCGCTCATAATTTATACCAGTCAACGCAGAGAAATGCGAACAGTCCATAAATTTTTAGTATAAAATTTTGTTACACATACTTCACAGAGCATACTGATTGCACAGCTTCGGTTTTGTTTTTCGGAAACCAGATTGCGCGGCTACTACTGGTAACAACTAGACGCAGCGACGTCAATGAAACTGTGTTAATTAGTAAACGCCGTAATGAACAAGTGAGAAATATCGGATGTTAAGAAACTTGTATAAAGGGATTAGAGGGCGAGACCAAAATACAAGTGTAAGTTGTGCGGTTGTATTTTAGTCTGGTTGTTGTGATATATTTTATTCATGATATACCAATAGAAAAAGCCAAAAATTTATTAGAAGTGGTGTTATCGCAATTTCGATAAAAATGGAGTTTATTTTCCCCCTCTACCATTCGTATGGAGCTTGATACTGTAGTTGTGTAATGCATCCATAGCGGACGATAATTGATGTAAATGACACTACTAGTAACTAGTAGTGTATAATATATGTGTACTGTGCAGTACATTACAAGTGTTAGAGCCTTTTCACACGGGCCACCGTGCAGCGCTTCTCGGACGCGTCGTAGAGTGGTCCGTTTTGACGAAACATTATTTTATATAGATTGATTCACACGGGGGCACCATAGAATTAGGAGCGCCACGGTGGAGTGTAGTCGCCGACTCCCACCGAACGTCAACCATAAATTAGTGGCTCCACTCAGCAGCGTTGCACAGTGGTCCGTGTGGAAAAATTCTTAAAGTGTGATATCCGCAGGGTATGCATCAGGTAGGTGTAAGAGGATGGTGGTAGACCAACGCCGTCCAAATTAAAGAGTTTATAAAGTTTTTAAAGCAAACTATTAAAATAATAGGTTCACTCAACATCAACTTCTTTTTGGTAATTTTGTGTCCTTTGAAGTGGGTGCGTCTCTTGAATCTCAGGTACAGATAAATATGAAATAAACGATTAAAGTAATTTATTTCCTAATTAATGTGAAAACTAGACATGCCGGCTCTATTGAAGGATGTACTACTAGGTCGTCAATTCTCAATCAGTTTTAGATGGATGAAAGAAAATATCATTTTGCAATTAAATTCAAAAAAATAACGCCTGTTTATTATTTGAAAATAGTGCAGGATCTTAACGAACAACCTGTGTAAACGCTCAGATTTGCGGCTTGATGTCAGCTAGACTGCTGAAGTAGATAACCCAGATGACGCGGTTCCTTTTCTTGAAACGAGAGCTTTGCAAAGAATATATATATATCCTTAGTCCGTATACTTTAAGTTTACCTCTTTTATTTTTTTTAGTTTAGTTTTTAAGTGCATTTTTAGTACACGTACGATAAAATTTCATCCACGTTTTCAATCTCCCTGGATGATTTACATGCATATAAAATCCTCTCTGTTTTCCCACAAAGTTCTTCGGAAAGTTGGCAAGAATAACGTTTCCAGCAGAGCGTACTTTGATATTAATAGAAAGATATATTAGTAGTACAAAGTTCCTCTAACATTACTCGCTTGAAAACTTTACTCATCCCTGAAGAAAACTACAAATCAATACTTGAACACAGAAAACATTGTTACATTAATTTTAAACGTTTGATATTTTAAGTGATTGGTGAATATATAGATTTCTGTCAATTTCATGAATTCCTAACACATTTAGCCATGCCTTACTACACTCTAAGAGATGTGTGAATATATTTTTGCGTATAAAAATCTTACAACTAATTGCTATTACGGTTTTCAAAATATTTATTAGGTTTTGTATGAAACTTTCTTGCTTTTCCTTTATTACTATTTATTAATATAACAAAATCCAAATGCGTTGTCGGTATAGGTTTGACATTCTCAGGAAGAGGGAAAGCAATATACAATGTGTCCCACTTTTCATGAAGCCACCCTGGCATCTCGCTCACCTGATATCCGAATACTTTGAAACTTTGGTGGTGAATATATACCTATAAAGTGAGTCTTTAGACGTAGCCATATTTGATTATAGTCAGAGGCGTCCGATTCTAAGATGGAGAAAGGGGGTCGATTAAAAAAAAATTAGCGATTGTATTAGAAGAAAACTAGTAAGATATTCTTAATCAGCACCTTTAGAAACCCCCTTGTACAAGAGTACATCGTTGTGGGTTCAAAGGTGTTTGAGATATGGGCCGTCGAAAACAATTTTTTTCAACTTAAAATAATTTGTATCTGTAAAATGGGCTCTCAAAAAAATGTATTCTTTATTTTTTGTTCAGAACAATGTATTGTACTGGTATGAAATGATTCTACAAAAAAATAATATTTTTTTAATAAGACAAAAATTCTAATTTGTACGTAGGTACAATCGTTTGCAATAATAATGGCACTCTCTTAAAACAGTTTTAGAACTTCTGGAAGTTCTGAATAGAAATTTCATTAAATCTCTCTTGGTAAGTGAAACGACTAATAACTAATGTTAAAAATTTAAAGCAGATTTCAATATGAATACGTCAGAAGTTCAAAAGAAATCGCAAAATTCATTTTAGTGAGTGTCATTAATATTGCGAACGATAGTACATACCTACCATTTTTCTAACAAATAATCTTTAATAAAAACCTAAGCAAGTCATGAAAACAAAAGTTTGTATTATTATTTTGTTGTAGAATCATATCATACCAGTAGTAAGTTTTTAAGTAACGTTATAGAGTTAAGAGACACATGTTGTCGCCAGTAGAACTATTTAAATGATCAAATATCGCTTTCTCTCGAACATATCAGTCAGCAGAGGAAATAGTCTTATGCCATAGAGCCATTTAATCAGTCTTTTTGACGCCATCAAGTATAAAGAATCTTTTATACTACTAGCAACCACAGAAGCAGACATAGGAATTTTATGGAAAAAAATAAAACGTATTTAGAATTATATAGACTCAAGGACGACGCCCGCCGAGATACAAGGAGATAACCAATAGAAAATAGGTAAACTGAGTCGAACGAAGTACCTTGGTAGAATTAGTTCTCCTTTGGAGTCCAGACGATTCGGTACAGCATCTCGGTTAAATAAGATGTAATCGATCAGTATTAAATTAATAAATTCAGTTACCGATCCGATTACTCTTATGTAATCGCGATTACTAGGTACTCCCACAATCAGTAATCATTACTAATTACGATTAATAATAATAATAACGAATATTTATTCATAGTTGTACATTAGTAGTTAGTATTAATGGTGATTAATAGTGATTTTCTATCATATATTAAATTAAATTATTTATCATAATACAAGAATAAGAAAACAAGAATAAATATTAGGTTATTACAGAGTACTACTACCGAGGTCTGAGAATAATCGAGTAGTCGTTAGTGTATTGATATTATTTCTAACCTGATATCCGTATCCGTACCCGTACTTGCGTAGTATGTGTTATTGGATACGGCAAGTGATCGTGTAACGATTACTCTATAAAATAAATCCTCGATTACTTAAAACGGCAAGTAACGATTCATTAGAAAGAAAGCATTACAATATTGACATCACTATTAATCATATTGGATGTTTAGTCTGTTGTCATCTGTCACGAAGGCTACATGTGTTGTGATACGATCGGTGATTATTTATTTTTTCTAAATGGACAAAAGAATTTGCATTTTACTATAAGAATGGAGTGGAGAAGTGCAACAATGTTTTAGAAATGTTATATATTGCTATTGGCAAGTCTACTATAAGCAACTAATTTGTTCCACAATTATCGAATTTGGAACAAAAATGGCGGCGATGTAGTCGCTAAATGAAATCAAAAATGATGCAGAACTACTGAAACGTGTTATAACAGGTGCATAACGTGTCATAACAATTTATTTCAGTCTTATTGTAAAACAAATAATCGCTTATCGCACCAAAACACATGTAGCCTTTGTAACAGGTGACAACGGACTAAACATTATGGCTAATAATGTATAGATACGTGCATACTATAGATACATATCTACCAACACAACAACGAAAATATCGGGCGAATCGAACTAATACAATCCGAGATATTAAAAAATTCCATTACTTTTTTATCACACCTTGTATTTACTGATTATCTACACAGTTCTGTAGAACATTACGCATACGCATCTTGAACGTCCACACTAAATAACGCATAACAAATTTTTATTATAAGGTCTAGTACAAAGTTATATGTTTAGGATGGAGAATAACGTACAAAGAAATATTAGAGGAGTGGAAATTTGAATAACTGAAGAAAAATTTAAGGCACTTTAAATAATTAAAGTAAAACAGTTTAGTCTGTAGTAGTACAGACATTGCTGATGGGGTTTATGGAAACGACGATTGCAGCTGATCTCTGAAATTGAATTAAGAAAACCAAAACGTAAATAACTGTGTTTCAGTGTGGTCGCCGTATTTCTCGTCGTAAAATGATCAAATTTGTAGTGTTTTTTTAGGTACTGAAATCTCGAAAAATAAAACACGTAGAGCAAAAGTAATATGAAATGAAAAATAAAATTATTGATGTTTTGTTTATACACTTTTACTATTTAAACTCACCTCAAACAATATAATAACTTTTAAAATGCATTTGTATGACACTCACTATTTCGCTATTCTAACCCCACATTTTAACAATTAATTTCACATAAACAAAAGTAAATAATCTTATTTACAGAACTTTGTAAGTTTATGTTATAACAATGTTTACATATAGTTGAATTTAAAAAAATACGTATTTTGAAAGATTTCAGTACCTAAAAGTTTGTTGGATAGATCGCTTTGTGATGTTATATATTGATTTTACTTCGGTACCTTTGAATATTCGCAGGTGTCATGATATAACATTCTTGTTATTTGATAAACTCTATATTATTCAGTTCTTAAATGTCTAAAATTGTTTGTATTGTAGAATACGGCACCCTTAAAGGCGGAGTCAGTATTTCACTTAGGGTGACTTTTCATTTAAGGTGTACTTGATGCCCTTCAATATTTTGTTTCATATCTAAACTAAACAGAAACTTATTAAAGTGTAGTACGAAATTATTAGTAAGTTGTCAACTTCCATTTTTATCTTGTAAATTGTAAAGCTAAGCGCACACTTAACCTTAAGTGCGATCTATCATGATCTTAGGGCGGAATTAATAGTCAGCCCTTTACTTAAATGTGACTTTTCGTTTAAATAAGATGCCCTTCAATATTTTGTTTCATAATTTTACTTAATGTATACTTATTAAAGTGTGGTATGAAACTATTAATAAGTTGTTAGCCTGCATTACCTTGTAAATTGCAAAGCTAAGTGCACACTTAACCTTTAGTGTGATCTATGAATTCTACCCTTAGTCTGGAATGCCCGTGGAATTGTCACATTTTTCACGTAGTCACGTCGGTAACTAGTCTTATTCTGTTCAGTGTCCAAAGCTATATCTGATGTTAACAAAACTTAGTCACGTGTTTCACAGTTAGCCTTAATCTGGAATATCAAATCTGCGTTTAGATTGTAGACTCGCCTGCTGCATAGATAACGCAGGATTGTATTGCTAACCGCGTAACACAATAAGAATTTCATTATGTATTCCCTGCGGGTTAATCGAATATCTGAGATGAGCTGTATTGTGGTGGCCTGCATATGACATTGTAAGCTTTCAGTCAGACGCTAATTACTAATAACGACTAATAATGTACCCCCACAAACGGTAATTAGTTAGCAACATCGTAGGGCCCCAGTAATTTTCAGTGATTTGATTACCATTGTTACTGTAGAATGTAATAATCCTCCTATTACGATTCATAACGAAAATTAAGTGCTAATTATAGTTGTAATAATAATACAGGATGTTCCGCAAAAGGACCGATAAAGAGCAGGTACATGGTCAGTGGTCGTGCGTTTTAAGGCGTGAGTACTTGAACAAATGTGATTAGAACGCTGTGGGTTCGAGTCCCGCAACCGGTAGACCGTATATCAGCTATATTCATGGCGATGATTGGCACCCTTTCTGCGGTTATGGTAGAGTGGAAGAATGTTAGTTTGGGTCGATGTGAGACATTGATACCGGTCGACATTTTATTACCCCCCTAATTAATGTAAGTCGTTCCTGGGCGCAAATGCGGCCTGCTTAATAATAATATGCCGCCTCCTCTCGTGCACAAATCTTCGACTTCTGTCGTAGGAAACCCCAAAATACTGCAATTTAACCAAACATACCTATATACAAGGTTGCACACAGGCGGAGTTACAGACCTTCAAAGTGGAGCCAAATATTTCGAAAAAAAAATATATTTCTGAATTACTTTAACTTGGAATAACTTACTTTGGTACACGAGTTTTCATTAATCGAATTTAAAAAGAATTATAATTACGCGCAGAATTTAATTTAAAACACTTAACACACACACACTTTTACTGTTGATATATTTTTTAAAAATTTAAGGTTTTCAAGAAAAAAAATATTTGAAGGAATCATAAAGTCAGTAGTATGTTTTGTCTTTAAAATTTGACAGTAATAAAACTAAAACATAAAAATAAAGAAAAAATAATTAAAATTAAAGAAATTGTTCAAAATGGTTACCATTGAAATATAAATTGACTCTTCACGAAAATTTAAATTTAATCTGTCTAATAAATGATGATCGTATCTTATAACGTTACATTTATTACTATATATTATTAATAAACAAAATCCTTCAATGTTCCCCAAAGAAAATAATCACGTTTGTTGAGGTATGGCGATCGTTGTGGCCAATTTTGAGAACAATTATTTTCATGTCCTATACCATTTATTTGGAAACATAAAATTCAAAAAGTCTCTAACCCAGTAAACACACATACGTTATTTAAACGTGTTGTCAACGTACCATTGGTTGATAATTCGTGTTACGTTACAAAATCAACCATTATTTTATGATTAGAAAAGTAACGGTCTAACATAACGTTTAAAATACGTACTTTTCAAACAAAAAATGTTGGCAAACCTTTTGTAACGTTAAATGAACGTTATTTAAAATATTTAAATAAAACTTATTCATTTAAACCTTTATAAAACGTCTGTGCCAACTGATTAATATATTGACATTGAACAAAAACGTGTTTGTAACGTTTTAGAGTAACAGGCATAAGTAATGTTTACAAAACGTATCATAAACTTTTTGAATTAATAAATATTTCGGAACGATACCAACCCAAAGTAAATTTTATACAATATAATTTAATAAAAAGATATTGCATTTAGAATATATAGGTACTTATATTTGTATATATAGATAGTAATTATTTTTTAATAAAGTGTTAAAAACCAGTACAATTTAAACGTGTATTATACGTTCTATACGAATTTAATAATCTTATTGGTAGATAAAGATCACGTGTTATACACATACCATTTCGAGCTCTTTTTTGTAAAAGTTTGTCAGTTGCATATTCATCACTGTACGTACCTACTGTGATCCGTGAAATATTTCCCTATTTTATTTTGGTAAGTATACCTACTTCTATAAGTATTTAATTTTATTTTATTAATATAAGAATATTAGGTTTTTTTTTCATTATATGTTACAAATAATTATATAATGGAATCTAAATTTATTCCACTATAAATTTTCCTACTTATGTTTCAAAATACTACAAAATTAGTAAAAGTAGGCATGTGAATTTTGTACTCGTACATGCCTACGTTAAATTACTTTGTAAAATGGGTAACAATTATTATGATTTGGTAATTTTTTTACTTTATACTAAAATTTAAGATACAGTGACATATTTCTAATCATGATTGGGAATGATTTAAACTTTTTTATTTCCTTTCTTGACTATCTACTTCGTGGTCATATTAAATGTATATTAGGTTATTATTATTGTTATTATTAATAGCATTATTATTATATTTATAACTATAATAGATTAAACTTAGACATGTTTAAAGTTTAGACTTTCTTTAAATAATCTATATTATCCAATGTAAGAGAAGTAATTGATATGAAACTTGTTCAGACCTAATTTCATTGTTTTTAGGTTCCAATTAGTAGCATAAATAAGACATATTATTTTGGATTTTTTATATTTTGTTTATATTGTATTATATACGTATTATTATTTATTTAATAAACTATTACTGATATTAAAACCAATTATTTATTGTTACCTACCTAAATTTGAAATTAAGCAAGGTATTGATATTTTCTAATACTCTTATTTGTAGGCGTATAGTGAGTTCAACATTCGAACCACACTACTGAAATATCGATAATAATTATTAATAGGAACAAGATTAAATAAGAGAAGATTTTGTAACTATTTTATTTATATTATATTAATTCCCTGAGAATTATTTATTTAATATAGGGTGGTCCAGAATGTACCGTAAATACTAGAGCATATGGCACGTTAAAATAAGGGTACCATTTTACATAAATTTTTGTTCAAAACTCAATAATAAGAGAGATATAACCCTCTGAGAGATGAAATAAAAATCATTTTTTTTAAATGTCTTTCAGATACTTTTGAATAATGGGTTCATGGGGTGAGTATATGATATTAGGATAATTAATTTTTTGTTACCACTTATTCAATCAGTTATGTTTAAGGGGTAGTTTTGGATAGTATTTTTTTTAAATTTGAAATTATGTATTTCAAAAAAATACTTGTCACTCAAAACAACGTTTTAATCTTAAAGGGATGGAATACGTGGTAACATAAAATTAATTGTACTAAAACCTAAAAAAGTAAATTCATTATAAAAGTATTATAGTTAGTTAAGTGTTATAGATATTTAAAAAAGTGGTTTTTATTTTGCGGGTTTACAGGATTAAGTGTATTTAGTTTTTAAATATATATATAATACCCTTATTTTTTAACGTACTATCTAATCTAGCATTTATGGTACATAATTCTGGACCATCCTGTACAATGCCGCCAGAAGGATCCAAAAACAACGTTGTAAAACACGTTAAAAAAACAAGTTTCTAAAACATCTTTTTGGACATTAAATTAACAAGGTTTAATTTACGTTAGTTAAAAACCTTAATAAAATGTCATTATTAAACGTAAAACTTAAAGCTTATTAATACTAAAAATGATCGTTCCACATTTACTAATATTAAACGTTTGTACTTTGGTTACCAGAAACGTGTAAAACCGCGACATTTTTAAGTTGATTGTACGTAAAAAAGCCACGCCTTTTTCAAACGTTTTATGGGCATTATAAACGTTTTTCTAACGTATATATGTTTACTGGGAACAGTATCACTAAAATGAGACGGTGCCCCATCATGCATATATCAAAACTCTAATTATAAATTACAACGGCAAATCTTCGATTAAATCAGGGATTGTATTTTGCATAAATTTCAAATAACTTTTAATTGATTTTGCAAAATAACTGGTGCAATCAAATAACGACCAATAAGACCAGTTCAAACATTTATCTTAAACTCGCATTGAAAATGTCTAGAAGCTATTGTATACGGGTTTACACCTGAATATTTATGAAAGTTGTGAACATTTGTAATTGTGAAAAACATTTTCTTGTGTAAATTAATATCCTGATGCAAGCTAAACTCGAAAAAGGTCACTCGTCGATCCAAATCTTGAGGCAATAGCTTTTACATTTTTTGAATGTGATATGGATGTAGCAGATTACGTTTAAGAATTCAGTGTATAGAAATTCTTGATAACCCAGTTCCTCGAAATAAACATTAAGTACTTATTTGCGGTCCATCTTCATCTGTTTGCAAAATATTTTTTTCATCTTGTAGCATTTTTACATTAGGACAATCTCGGATATTATTGAAAAACTTCCTGTCTCTAGAGCTCACCTTTCGACATTAGAAAATGCCTCTGTCTATGAATCATTCGAATTGCAAATCTCCTACGATATTTTTCCACGCTTTTTCTACAGTTACCTTCACAAAAATCTAGCAAAAGTAACATATCAACTTGCAACACGGAACAGTGAACATATCAACTTATTCGCTGAATATAAATTTTCTAGCAATTCTTATAAACGAACAGTAGCAGAAATAAAATAGTTTTATTACTAACTGTCAAGACAAAGCCTACTACTTCGAAGTAATGACACTCAGATTCGTGACTACCAATTACCGACATGTGAGTCATTACAATTTTGGTTGTACTCGCAACGTGTTCAACTACAAGCATATTTGGTTCTGAGGCAAAAGACTAAGAACCCATGGTGAACAACCTTTGTTGTAATTCAGATTTTATAAAACATGTCGTCAATGTTTCTTTTAGATCGATTTTTGAAAAAGAAAATATAAAAACCAAACACATTATAACGTAATCTGTAGAAGTTGCAAATTAAAATAAAGTGTAGAGAGAAATATGCAATTGATTTATACGATTCTACATTCTACTAGACATAGTTATATGACTGAGAAAGATTTGAACTAATAATTTCCAAATCGTTTGATGAAATTTTATAGTGGCCAACCAGATCACCGAATTTCAATCCTTTGAATCATTTTGTCTTAAGAACATTGTCTATACACGAAGCCCAGATAATATTGACCAAAATATAAGACTAGTCTGTGAGACAGCAGGGGAAGATGTAATGCAGAGTTTCTACATTGCATTATCTCTTCAAATAGTTTAATTAATGTTAAGCTTATTACCAAAAGATGCTTTCATTTCATTACTACTCTGTTGGTGTACCATAGCAGATGTTTAGCTAAACAAGATCAGAGTCACTACTGGCCCAGATCGGGTACTCGGGGGTTTTCGAGGTCGCTGATCACGAATATGATGTTCAAATTAACCCCCGAACACCTGGAGCTCAGGAACGCCGATGAACGTCATCTCCGTGGGACTCTCTCACAAATCACGCGGGAAAGAAGAGAACCTCGGCCCCCGGGGTTTTTTTGGGTCGCTGAATCCAAATCTGGCATCGGCGAACACTCCGCGGGCATCTGGTGCGCCGGAACCTGGACGCGGACGTCATCTCCGAGAATTTTCCTAAGAAGAGTGGCAAAAACCACCCGAAAATTATAATAGAGGCGTTTTGTGGGGCGTTGAATCCGAATTTCACGTCTGAAATTATCCCTCGAACACCTAGTGCACCAGAGCCTGACCCTAAACGTCATCTCCGTGGCTTTTCCCGACACAGTCAAAAAAGGCGAACCGAAAATCGTTATCAGGGGTTTTTTTGGGTCGCTGAATCCGAATTTCATGTCGATAACAACCCCCCGAACCCCTGGTGCACCGGAACCTTACCCTAAACATCTTATCCGTGGCTTTTCCAGACACAATCAAATAAGTCCCACGGAGATGACGTTCATCGGCAGTCCTGAGCTCCAGGTGTTCAGGGGGTTAATTTGAACATCATATTCGTGATCAGCGGCCTCGAAAACCCCTGAGTACCCGATCTGGGCCAGTTCTGACACTTATTTACCAAGTTTTGACATCTTCCAAGAGGCCTCCTAAATAATGCATTTTTTGAATGCATTTTTGGCTGCAGCAATTCAATTTCCAATTTGTCAGAAATTCCATGTCGCCGCATTTTTTACAAATAATTTTTGGAAGAAAATGCAGAAAACCGAATTCCGATCCATCCACCAACTAGTTTTAGAACTTTTTTAGTTCATTGCCTCGACTAACGGTTTTCTCTGCATTTGGAACAAATCTATCAATTTCGAAAGTGTCACGCTCATAGCAATATTTTCATCGGATAGGTTATTGCAAGTATACAATATGGATTGCTTTCGTCGTGACAAATATATTTATTTGCAAATTAAAAGTTTTCTATTGCCAGTGTCATGAAATATATCACGAAATTCTGTTTCCAGCGGCACTATATCTTTGCAGATGAAGCCATTTCAACGAAACGTAACTTTTTCTCAGAACAAGTCAGGGAGTCGTGCTCCGAATAACGTCTCCCGAAGATTAAATAAAACAGTGACACCGCCACCTTTCTTACACAATTTTCCACTAATACGATTTTCCTCCCGAAGTTGTTCCACCGTACAAAGAAAATATGAAATTCGAACCCGACGATCAAGAAGCCCATCATTCTCGGCGTCGTGCGTTGCATTTTTTGCGAGTAGCTCTCCCGCGTATAAACATCAGCGGTGAATAGTTCCGAACTGTACGAAGGGATATAACGGATATAACGATGTGTGACACTTGTCAGTCACTTGCTCTTATCGTTCACGCCACAGAACTTCTCTAAAGCGTAACAGTAGAAGATCCGAACTAAGGTCGTCCTGCTCCCATCTGCTTACCGAATTAAAAGTATTTTTTATCAAAGATATTATGTAAACAAACATATCGCGTATGGGTTGCCTAATGAAATATGTTCATGGCTACCCTTAATTAAAAATACTGTAATTCATTATTTTTTTCAAATTTGCGCTCACGTGCTTACCAAACAAATTTAATACCAATCGGAAGTACAAAGCATGAGGAACATGCAAAAGTTAGGTTGCCTATTTTTTAGTGATCGCTATTATTACCGGGTTGCCCGGCATAAAGAGGTGAGATGATACTCATGAATCATGGTTGTCAGGCTTTGAAATTTAAAAATTGGAACAAGCGGAGAAGCATCCGATTCATCAGTTAGCTAATTATCCTAAAATTCTGAGGAATTGCCATCATCGTCTTTTTCATGTTATAAGTGGCAAAATATTGTGTTCAATTGTGTTCAATATTTCAGTGAAAAGTATACTAAAATAGTCGTGGACAAAGTATAGTATTGTACTTGCATATAATGGTTAATGGTTCACTCGGGTGATTTATTTATAACCATCATTATCATCGTTGAATAATGCAGGATGTTCTATGTCGAAAAAGATTTTTTTTTCTATATAAACTTAGGTCCAAAAATTCTTCCTAAGGAAGTTATAGCCATTTAAAAGGGTCACCCTGATGATGATTTTTTCCGAATATCTCACAGATGCAATTATGAAATTTGGTAACTTTCTTTTCCCTTATCACGTCTGTCCGCTGCTATAAACAAAATTTGCAAATATTTCCCGAGCTGGGGAAAGTGGGGTAATATTTACCATAACATTGTTTGTGCTTTGACTTTTTCGACTTCTGACTGAAAATGAATTAAAATGAAAAATTAAATTTTAGAGTTTTTTTAATAAAAAGGTATTTTAGGTCATATTGATTGATTGTTCTATTTTTGAGTAAAATCTCTTTAAATTAGTGTTACATGAGTTAAAAACTAGTCGAAGTTCTGATTATTTTATATCATAGCAGATTGCAAAAAACAAAAATGCATTTGGCGTCATTTACATTGGCAGTTCAGTTATCGACTTTTTGCAAATTGTTATGAGCAGTGTGCGCAACTAATTTCTACTGTGCAAAACTGCGCCCTGAAAACTGCGGTTGGTGCGGCCTTTAAAAATAGAGGATATTATACAATTAATTAACTGAAAAAGATAATGATGACAATTCCTCAGAATTTGAGGGTAATTATTTAAGTGATGAATCGGATTCTAAAATCAGTCATTGAAATATGTTCAAATAATTTGTTTGTATTTCGATTTTTTAATATCAATAAAGTTTTTTTTTTTACGCGAGACTAATGTTATTGACTTTTCAACATTTTCTAACAAAATATGTTTATTTCTTTACTGTTGTTCCTAAATTAGATAAAAATTTTGCTAACGTATTATTATTTTGATAGACGTTTTTATATGTTAATATCATATATTTAAAAAACATTTGTATGTTTAAAGCAATTATAAGTACACTATCATTACAGTACGTGCAATACTTCTCCGCTTGCTCCAATTTTTAAATTTCAAAGCCTGGCCCGTGATTCATGAACAATTTTTCGCAAGCAACCTTATACCACCGTATAAAAACAATAAACATATCTTTAATTTAATATACAAGGCGATTCTTTAATATTGCGAAAAATCATTCAGGGACAGGTTTTTTTGATAAAAATAAGAAAAAAAGTTCCCATTAGCATGTGTCCGGAAACGCTTCGTTTTCGAGATATAGAGCGTAAATTTTTTTTTGTAATCTACTTTTGATACTTGTTATTTCAAAAGTCCTTTAACTATACGATTAGGGTATTTGTCTTAATAGATGTCTGATTAAATTATCTTATCATGTTCAAACAAAATAGCCTTGGAATAAATAAGTACAGAGCAAAAGTTATGAAAATTATTAATTTGTAACATTTTGTATTATGTTATTTTGCATTTTGTATTATGTTATTAATGATACAAAAAATGGCTCCTATTATTAAACATAAACCAGTCAATTTTCAAATAAATCTGTTAAAGGACTTTTGAAATAACAAGTATTAAAAGTAGATTACAAAAAAAATGAACGCCCTGTATCTCGGAAACGAAGCGTTTCCGGACAAATGCTAATGGGAACTTCTTTTCTTATTTTTATCTAAAGAACCTGTCCATGAAATTTTTCGCAATATTAAAGAATCACCCTGTATATTTCAATGAGGAAGCAGATAAGTACAAATTGCTAGTATCACCTCACCTCATTATACTGGACAACCCGGTAATAGTGACCAATAAAAAGTAAGCAACCTAACTTTTGTATGTCCTAATGCTTTGTACTTTGGATTGGTATTAAATTCGTTTGGTAAACAAGTGAGCGCAATTTAATTGCAGTATTTTTAATTAAAGGTAGCCCATTTGAGATTTATTTGTTTACATATTATGTTTGATAAAAAATACTATTGATCCGGTAAGCTGATGGGCGCAGGACGACCTTAGTTCGGATCTTAGACTAGAACCCATATATTCTTTATTATTAGCTTTTGTAAAAATTTTTACTGTTTAAGAAAGGTATTTTAAGCTAATATATATCTAATCTCCTATAATTCCTATTAATGAAGTCTTATGTATGTTCTCTGATACCAAACATCTAGGTATAATAAAGAATATATGGGTAGATATTGTGGGTGTAATTCAACGCTGGTTGGGGCTTTAGCCCACAGAGTAGTTAGTTTCACACAATATTGTTAATACCTGAAAATATATATATAAAAAAAATAAAAAAAAACTATACATAAAAGGTACCTACATTGTTTTATTTAATTTAGTAGGTCGTAATGATGTTTAAATTCATTGACAGATTAATCAGTTTGACATTGTCGACATTTAATTTCAAATAATTTTAATTTATTGTTTAATAATTTTTATAGTTAGATATTTGACTCAACTTAAAGGGGCCACCTGATGAAGTAATCCTAAAAATGCAGAAATAGGTCAGATCTCATCTATTGTGGTTGAATATCGAGTTCCCACTGTCAGAAGTTAAATATCTATAGAGTGTTTTCATTAAACCAGGTTAGTAAATTTAGATAGATTAATTTCTTTAGATAATTATTGAATAGATCTTTGTCTGTAGAATTGTTCAATAGCATACCTAGATGTCTGGTATCAGAGAACATACATAAGACTTCATTAATAGGAATTATAGGAGATTAGATATATATTAGCTTAAAATACCTTTCTTAAACAGTAAAAAACCCTGTGTAATATTACAAATAATCATATGCGCCTTTGTATTATTTTAACTTTTTGTTTCTTTACACTTTTTTGTATTCTAAACCGACTAACAACAAAATTGATTTATTTGATCAAGTGCATTTTTACAGTTACTTAAACATATCTTCACCCTGTGTACTAATAGTTTTCAAGTAAGCTTGCATGTGGCAAAGTTGCTACATGTATCACCAACTTGGTTGGTCAAGCCAAGTTGGCCGTCTTACTTATGCGTGTGAAGCAAGCTTAAAGTCCATAAACACAAAGGTACTTCTTATATTACTAAACTTAAAACCAGACATTTCATATTTAATATGTATTGTTTAAATACCACTTCAAAGAACTGGTAAAACCAAAAACCATATTACTGTATCAAGTTTGTCCGTCTTGATATATTTGTGGCAGCATAAAACTAGTGTAAGCGGCTTTTATGATACTTATTAGTTTCTAAGCACACAAAGTTTTGATATTTCCAGAACGTGGTTAACTGGAGAAATTCACTCGAGACTAAAAGAACATGAAACAATTAAGAGATTTTGTTTGTATATTAAAACGAGCCTTTTAACGAAAATGTTGTAGATGGAAAAAAGAAAGATTTGCAAAACATGTTCTTATAAATGTGTAAATTTTGTAATGCTACTTCGGGCCGCCTTTTGTAAAGCATAATTACATGTATAAAGTGAAGCACAATTCAGGACCCTTTCCAGACATTCCCGTAGCAGAAAAAACGTTGAAATACTTGAAATAATAAAGCTTATGAAGTTCACAGCGGCAAGAGCAGTTAGGAACGTGTTCATGCATACCGAAGTTCATTGGAAAAATTCCGGGGATTCTTAAGTGAAATGTTTTGTTTGCCCTGATACTTTGAAAGCCATTCTGCAGATGACTGCTACGTGTCTCAGATAAGCAGATAATGAAAAAGTACTTAACGAAACGAAACTTTCGTTTACACGCCTTCAGTGGAGTTAATTTTTTACGCCGCGGCGACACGAGAACCTCCAGAAATGAAAAACATCGAAATGTCGCTTTGTTTATTTTTAACTTCAGTTACGTGTTTGGCCTATCCGAATGAATCACTTCCGGAAGTAAAATTCTACATAAACATAAAATAAAGTTAAAAAACAGTACAATAAGAATTTAATTTTCTAATCCATTTAAATTGTATAAAATGCAACTACACGAATGCTATACAACGTTTTATTTACAATCACAAACTCAAATTACTGTTTCATTCAATTAAATATATTTTGTCAAATAAATATAGTTAATTGAAATATATATGTAATTAATAAGCCACTTCATCATCTTCATCATAATATATATTCAAATGGAAATAAGAAATGCTCAGTTCCATTATACAATGTAATCAATAGTAGATAGTGTAATTAATAGTAGATACAATGTTTCACATGACAAATCCAAATTATTAATGTAAATACATTTTAAATAAAAGATGTAGAAATTGTTGATTTGAGTTTAAATTTGCTATCGTTTAAAACAAATATGTTGTTTAAATAAATAAAAATAATAATTTAATAAAATTAACAAAATAATTTTGTTAAATTTTAAAATGTACCCAATCACGTAAGAGCAAGCGCACCGCGCATTGATACAACTCCAATGGAACTTTCTAGTTTTTTCTTAGAGAATATCATGTTGATTTCTGTCTTATACTCCCTGTAATGTCAACTATTATTACGGAAAATATAGCTATATCTACATATTTTCAACATACGTTGTTATGCAATCATTTTTGTACATAAAATTAGCACAACTATGTAACATTATTTAATAGGAGTATTTTTGCAGAGAATTGTATATGTTAAGGAATCACAATTATTGAAATATAAATAATAATAATTTAATATTATAAAAATTTAAAAAACAAAATATTTACATAGGTATGATTTTTTTATCTATAAGCACAAGTAAACTGCTTTAAACACACAATTGTACAATGTCACATCTATTGTTGGCGTCAGTAAATATTATTTTATTGAGTAGCTAGTGACTGCTTGATGTAGACACTTAATCTCGCGCATTCTTGTCCATCCGTCAGTTATGACACAGATAAATGTCAGCCAGCAGCTAGCTATCGGCTAACAAGCTTAAAACCGATAAATGTGTGGTGCCATTTATAAGTGTCGAGTGACTTGTTTTGGATGTGTTTAAGTTAGTTTTTGATACATTTTTTTTACAAAATAAGAAAATATGGTTAATTATTTATTCCTTTGAAGAATTGGGCAACGTACATTTTATGTATGGAAAAACAAACAGAAATTCGAATGAAGCAAGGCGTCTCTATGAAAATGCATTTTCTGACCATCAGTTTATAGTTTATAACGGGGCACCTGCTCATTTTAGTCGTAATATTAGAGACGATTTAAATCTTACTTTCCAAGGAATTAGATTCGTCGAGGCGGACCTACTCCTTGGCCACCCCGATCACCCGACTTAAATCCGTGCGATTTCTACCTTTGGAGGCATCTAAAGCAACTGTTGTATTCTACACACATAGCGAATGAATCTGCAATGTCTGTGACACAATACGCCAAACACTTTGGATATTCCGAAGAGGTATAAGATAGATGTGAAGGCGATTTAGAGCATGTATTGACAGGGCAGCCATTTCCAGACGCCGACTATTTTTTATGTAAGTTTCTGAAGATCATTTCTGTATTGTAATAAGTAATAAATTAATTTTAATCTTAAAAATGGTGCGTCAAGGGAAAAAGTTCAAGAGAGACTTGAGCAGAATTAATTTCGTTTTAAGAGAGGGAAAATTTTAAACAACTTGTAACGAAAACGAGACATTTCCGAACCCATGTTTATAGAAACTTTTTTTCTTATTTTTAAACATATAACCTGCATCTAGATTTTCTTAACATCATTCTGTAACACCCTGTATGCAGTACAGCATTTTGCTTAACGTGACTGAGTGAACTATAAAAATTCATGTACCGCATCTAAAACCAGCATCTCTTCCGATGACTATTTCTCAGCTACTCAAAACTCGTGGAGTAAGGGTCGCTAGCTCATTTCGCCTAAATTGAACTTCGCCAAGATTGTTGGGCGGCTCCTGAGGGTCGCGAAACGTGACCCTATCCGTCATCTGAGACGACTGCCAGTAGCAGGTTATACATAATAAATTTTGTAAGTAGCACCCGGTATAATACCTCACGCAGAACCCTAACTGTACTAATGCAATAACTCGGTAATCCCATTGGCACGGTGGTAATATTAGTTGCTTCCAGAAGGTGAAACTAACACGAATAGGTGCCTTGCTTGGAATAATGCAACAGGAAATTGGATCCAGAGTTATTGGCGACTGAATATGTTTATAAATTAACGTCAAAGATTTTATGGGCTGATTTTTCAGCGCCCTTCATATATTTTTCCCAAAACCTTTCCCCTACAAGTTACAGCTCTAAATTTGATGAAATAGTTATATAGATCACAAAAAATGTAACTTTTCTTCCAGCGGATTGTTTCATTAAAAATTCAAGGGAAGAATCTTGCCATAATTATTTTCAAAAATAAACATTTTTTTTTTTACTGAAAACTAATTTTATTGAATCGACAACATAACAAATACACTTTAAGAACATATTATTTTTAATTTATTTTTCAATATTTATTATATTAATAATAAACGTGTAGTTATGAGCTATGGACACTATCAACAGAAGAAAGTGAAGCAATTGCAGCTTCAGTATGTGACGTATTGTCGCTTCATATATTACAAGAATGCTGATAACTCCTATAGATTGATTTTTATTGTTATACAGTGCTTTCGAAAAGTAACGAATAAATTCATTATTTTTGAAATTGGGAAATTTTCGAAAAAATCTCCTGGCACGTCGAATTTGTTTTTAAAAAAGGCACTTTTTGACATACGACCCATATTTGTGACGTCATCGTTGTTCGAGATATGACGTCATCGACAATTTTTTTAAATAGCAACCCCCAATTTTGACCATGCCATTTGAAAGAGCGTTAGACATACATACATCATAAAAAATTATGGTGTTACATAACAAAAATTTCAAGAAAATAATGTTTGAAGATTTAAAAATTTAATTTTCACTGATATGTATCACCCGAGAAGGGGACCGATTGAGTAGCCAGCCAGATCGCCTGATTTGACACACCTATATTATTTCTTGTGGAGATAGGTACTTAAAAGGCAAAGTATGCGTTACTAGACCGGTTAATTTAAAAGACCTCCTGAAGTTATTGATAATGTCCAAAAATAATTTATTAATCGTCTTGGCTATTGTCAGGCAGCCAACGGTGCACAATTTGAACATTTAATTTGGTCCATTTTTTACATAATCATTATCATTTTCAGTATTGTGAAAATTAAATTTTAAAATCTTCAAACATTATTTTCTTGAAATTTTTATTATGTTACACCATAATTGTTCATGATGATGTATGTAGAATGACATGCTCTTTCAAATGGCATGGTCAACCTTGGGGGTTGCTATTTAAAAAAATTGTCGATGACATCATATCTCGAACAACGATGACGTCACAAATGTGGGTCGTCTGTCAGTGTCTTTTTTAAAAACAAAATCGATGTGCCAGGGGATTTTTTCGAAAACTTCTCAATTTCAAAAATAATGAATTTATTCGAAAGCACTGTATATTTTATAAATATCTCGTATATTTTTCTATGACAGATATGTTTTTGTCTATTTTATTTCTTTTATTTTTTTGTACAGCGCTCTATATAAAAAAGCGAATTTCAACGTTGTTATCATCTCTGTGTATTGGAAGAAAATTAAATTAGAGTAGTAAAATCCGCGATTTTCATTTTATAATGTATTACCCCAATATATTATATTTATTAACAGGTTCTCTATCATTTCCCATAATTTGATTGGTAATCTTTCTCTTTTTTGCAAAAGACTCTTCTATATAGCCTTCAGCAATATTTCTTGATTTTCACCCGCCGTGCTGCTTTAGAGTTAAAATATCTCCAGCAGCGCTAACTAATAGAATTGCTGAAGTTCTCCTAAAATTGATTTGTTTCAGTTTCAGACAGCCAGCTATTTTTTGTGGTACTTTAGATAATATGGTATTCTTGCCAATTACTCGATTTACACATATTCCTGTTTTAAAGCACAAAAAGAAATGCTTCTGGTCAGTTTTCAGCCGTAGGCACGCATATTTTCTGTAAATAAGTATATGCAATTGTAATTGTAAATTGTATATGCTATTATAAGAGATTCTTTATCTTCAATGTCATCTACCGCCATTTTAAGAAGTTCATACCGACATGCTCCGGAAACTAAAATAATAAGAAATACGCAATATTGTCACGGATTTCCCAATCCGAATTTTCTTACTTCCAGAAAAACAATCCGTTAATTAATTACTTCTTTATTAACTATACTCAGTACACTACTGAACACTAATTAGAACTCAACTTATTTAATTAATCGCTATCTAAATCACTTTGATATCTCCAACTAAACACTTCAATTCAGACTGTAATACAAGACTTATACAAGACTAACTCAATCGGCCGTTTATTTTTCTTTTATAGACCCAACGAATATTCCAGGTATATTCTAGCATCTCTAGATCTATTTTCTAGCATCTCTCGAACGCTTCTCGTCGTTTCTCAAATTTTCTAGTCCCGTCTCGATCCACGGCATTTTGTTTGTTTAACAGAATCGTGTAGGGGCGATCGGGGCAATCTTAGTAATTCGCGGTACCATAGTCGTCGATTTGGGTGTGAGTGGGGCAAATTCCGTGACAATATTGTAGCATGGGTAACATTGAATATTTGGACGAAAGTGCACCAATTAAGCTTTTAATGATTTTCCTTTTATTTAAAAGTAAGCAGTTTTCTGAAGGATTTATTATTTTCTTGTTTAGGGTTCATTCTTTGTATTAGTGTACTCTTTTTCATATCAACCATTAGATTTCTGCGGATTTAGTAAGTTTATCTAATGCCGATATGTTGGCTTCTTCCATAAATTCAGGAGGAGTATTTGTAAAATTAGAATCACTTTCCATTTTCCAAAACTGGTTTCAATACAACAACGAATGTCGTTTAGCGAATAGATCACAGTATTGTACTTTACAATGGGTAAAGTCTGCTTTTGAGAACAATATAGTATTGCTGGCAACATCCCCACCACCAGTTTAATTTCAGTAAAATAAAAATTTTATAAAGTCGATTTTGTTTTTGTTGGTTATGCTATGTACAAATGTTGCTCCTTTGGATAGTTGAAGTTGGAAATTTTGAGCTTCATACGACTTCAATAACGAATACAATTAATTTCATTGGTTGAAAGTCACGTGACTTACTGTTGCTGGCAACACTTCCTCTTTCTCTGAAGCTAGCTTAAATGTTGCGAGTCTCTAATTATTGTTTTCCGTGACATCTGTCAGTGGGTCTTAGCATGCTAGGATATTTTTATTTGAGTTTTTTTTAATACCAAAGTGAAATTGTGTAAGAATATTTTTCTTACGAATATCCGTATCCAAATTTTATAGCAGAATATAGTGTTCTATAGGTATACGGCCAAAATTATGGATCAATAAAAATAGGTTTTATATAAGTTTGTATTGTCTACTCTGCTATGTACCTGCACTAATATTTAGTAATGAGAGATAGAACTACTATTCTTCCCTAGGGAAGAAGGATGTTTATAACGCGTTGATATTATTTAAACTGAGGATCAGTCAACTAAGCTAACTGTAAATATTATAGGGGCTGGTTTTTTACCCTCTTGCAACATCTGTCACGAGTCATTTTATTAGTGCCAATTATCCAGCAAATTTCATTCTTTTAAATTCCTCCATAGTGAAGAAAATAAATGAAAACAATTTCTTTTCTCCATTTTCGAGGAGTTTCTATAAAAGAGTTTATTTTCAAGATGTAAACAAATAGTAAAAAAATTGACACATCAACCTTTTGAATATTAGTTTAACAGCTTTGGAAAGAAGAGCGTATAACTTTATGTCCGTTTCTAATCCATTTTCTTTTTTCCGGTCGAGGATAATATTATTTGGAACAGTTTTATTTTAGTGCGACCTTATCGTTTACTACCGCCAAACTTCTGGCAATAAAAGTTACAAATGGAGGGCAGGACATCGTTATTTAATTTAGTAAAGCGAGTTTAGTGCCGTTTAGTTATTTTCCGATCTTTCTCCAGCAGCAGTTGTATGTGGGAAAATACATTCAATGAATAAAGCTGTTCAAGTTAAACAAACATAAAGAATATGTGAATGAGACAAATGTATATTAGTGGCATATAAAATTAATTGATAACATATTTCACTTTTTCCATGTAAATATGCATAGCTAATTATGTTAAATGTATTTTTAAAGTATTATTGGTACATAAACTATGTTATGTTAGAAAATCGACGATTTGTTGTTAGAGTAAAAAGACGAATTGCGGTACTTGGCCATTAGAAACAAAATTTATAAAAAATTTGCACATAGGTATCTTATTACAAAAACTGTTTGAAATTTTGTTCCTCGACTTATGCACCCATTTGAACACGCCTTATCCAATTTTGCCGTATTAAAGCGAATGTTCCTCTTGGTTGCTGTTCTTGTAAACACAAACTATTCGCGGCAGCTGTAATACTCTCGCGCAAATTCTCGACGGTTTCCACTTCGGTAAGGTACACCTTATTTTTTAACTGACTTCACAAAAAGAGAGTCAAGAGAGTTTAAATCAGGAGACCGCAGAGGCCATGCTACTGGTCCACTTCGTTCAATCCACCGTACTACGTACTACCTTTTTCATTTGAGAGTCCATTAGATACAAATTACATTAAGTTGAAAAAAAAATGTTTTTCGACGGCCTGTATCTGAAACATCTTTCAACCCACAACGATGTACAAGGGGGTTTCTAAAGGTGCTGATTAAGAATATCTTACTAGTTTTTTTTTTAAATCGCTAATACTTTTAAAAAAAATCGACTTCCTTTCTCCATACTAGAAGTGGACGCCTCTGACTATAATCAAATATGGCTACATCTAAAGACTCACATTATAGGTATATATTCACCACCAAAGTTTCCTAAAAATATCGCTAATACTTTTTTTTAATCGACTTCCTTTCTCCATATTAGAAGTGGACGCCTCTGACTATAATCAAATATGGCTACGTCTAAAGACTCACGTTATAGGTATATATTCACCATCAAAGTTTCAAAGTATTCGGATATGAGGTGAGCGAGATGCCATGGTGGCTCCATGAAAAGTGGGACACATTGTACATACAGGGTGAACCTTAAAGAAGTACAAATATTTCAACTGATGGTGTAGTTCGTCATATAGATCAGTCTAGTGAAAGCCATTTTTAAAAATTTCTAATATTTACGGAGATATTATTATTTTTTAAATACCCACATTTTAAGGACTGCTGCCATAACCAACCTAATGAACCATATGATTTATTGCGAGGTTGCCATATATCCTCTAATATAAACATTAAGTTTCCTTTAACGTAATAGTAAAGTAATACGGTTAAATTATATTTTAAAAATACTTGTTTGAAGCATAAGTACAGTAAAGATGTGTATGTAGTATGATACGCGGTATTATTAACATAAATTTTAACTGTTTAACTGACCTTACTATAAACGATTAAAAATTAATTTCCGCAAGTTAAATACATACTACCATAGAGTATTTAGAAAGATATTACGTGATATTACTATGTTCAATGTTCAAAAATTATACATAAACGTGCACACAAGCTTACCTGTTTGTTAAAAAATTAACTATTTAATCAGTAATCCACATTTCACAAGTTAAATGTCATTGTACACTGTTAGAAAGAGACACAAGACACAATTTCCTTAAGTTATTTTATGAAGAATAACGAAAAACTATGATTTTCACACAGCATATTAAGTTTAATTTTCGCCACATAACCCCAAATGAGTCAGTATTAACCATTTATTTCGAATCCAGAACCATAAAGTGAGTTCGCACTTTAATCAGTGAAACAAATTTTAAAAATAAAGGTACCCACAATATTAAATAACAAAATAGCAACTTGACGTATGCGTTTAATATCAAGAAAAGCAAAGACATTTGTGTAACACTGGCAACACTGTGAATCACGCGTTCAATCTGCAGTGCTATGACTCATAAATGTAGTCAGCGGTCCTCAACAAGTTTTCTACAGAAAAATTACAAAATTTATTTAAAATTTTATTTTTTTTGTAAAAAAAACTATTAATTATTATATTATTACACAGTGAACTATACTGCGGGTTAAAATATTTGTACTTATTTAAGGTTCACTCTGCATAGTGCAAACATTTAGTGTAGTATATAGTTTTATTATTCTCAATTGCAGTTTCTTAAATATTTTGATGATAATATAATGGATTATTCACTTGTTCGTATGACGTAAGTCGTCTGAATTCTTGCCGCAATTATATCCTCAAAGTATGTATGTGACTGTTTCCATTCAAAATCTTACTAGCCAGTTACGTCTAAACAGTGATATTGTGATCATGGTTTTCCTATATTATCGTTAACGTCTCTATAAAGCGTAATGTCGAATTTGATGTAGGAAACGTGGAGGACAGATACATCCTATTATGCCGATTGCACACGGAGCCAGTGGCCGAGTCAGGACAGTAAGACAGGCCGGCACTGTCCTCATGTGTACTGGCATGCTGAGACAGCAGAATGGTGCAAGACAGTGCACGAAACAGCACAATTGATAGATACCTGGGCTAATTTTTAAAGACAGTAGCCTACCTCCTCCCAAACTTTGTTGGACTGGCCTCGTATGCATGAGTAAGCCAGCCGCATAGCAAGTCAGTTAATGTCGTTTAATTGATAAAAAGTCAAATTGTCGTCTCTAAAAATGAGTTTCGAAGAAACAATAAATTTAATTCATCATTATGTTCTGAAGAATCTTTTATTTTTCTTAATAATTTTATTATCTAGAACTTCCATTATTTCGTTTGAAATTAATAATGCTGCTCGTTTATAAAATAAACGTAGACGTAGACGTAGTCGACGTTTTTCCTCCATGGTAGGGTAGCAAATAAAACTAGTCCTAGACTTAACTGGCATATGATATGAACGTTAAATTGTCTTGGCTTACTGTCTTGGCTCACTGTCCTAGCTCGGTCACTGGTTCCGTGTGCAATCGGCATAGGCCCATTTATGCGTACGCGCCAATCGGTCAGTTTTGGAACGACGAATTGGAGTGCCACACTGGAGCTAGGTTTGGAAGAGTACGCTCTAAGTGTGTGTTGTTAAAGAGTAACGACAAAGTATTGACGTAAGAATTGCAGCATTCAGTCTAAAAATAACTTTGTAAACGCAAGAATTGAGGGTATTGGAGTGCGGGTGGAATTTCCGCCAAGTTGGAAATTCCACATGACACCCCAACCCTTTACTAATTTTCCATAGCCAAATCCATAGGTATTGTATTGTAGTTAGTCTCTACAAATTTGAAGTTTTGAAAAAAATAGAAGAAGTCGCGCTTGTGTTTATTTATACGTTTTTATTGATTCAGAAAAAAATAAAACTTTAAAAAAATTGGGTTAGAAATTGGCAGGAAATTAGAGATCGTCAAAGCCATATCCACTTTTAATTTTCGAGAAATAATTCTGAATATTTCAAGAATTATTTAGAAATGGACAACTTAACATTTGATTTCATTTTAAATTCCCTTATACTTGACCTTATATGTCAAAACAGGACAGTGTAATGAGAAAATGCATAAGTGCAGAAGAATTAATATCAACATTACGGTTCTTGGCAACTGGGAGGTCTTTTCAAGAATTAAAATTTTCTACTTCTGTGTAAACGGGCCTAATACCTATCGAACATCTATTAATTTTTCATATGTCCAATTTTTATTTTTGTAATTGTTACTTTAGTTTCTGAAATCGACAAACTTTTCTAAATTATCTCCCGACCAAGACATTATTTTGTATATTTTAGTAACAACTAATATCCATGAAATAAAATGTGTCACTTAGTATGAGTGTTAATGATAATAGGTAGCCACACACGAAGACTTCAAAGGGCAGGCTTGATGCGTGCTATTTCTAGATCACAAGCAAATGTGTTGGTTATTGGAGCGTAACATAAAAACTTTGAAATCACGTTTGATGTGTGGCGTTTAATGAGCAAAATCCAGAGAAGTTTTTAAATTTTAACCAACCAGACATGAAGACGCGTAAAGAAAGAGACGTTCCGCAGCGAAGTATTGGAGCGGTCCGCGTCAGGATCGCGCTGTGCCACAAACGGTAAAGATATTCATTCACACGACAGTCTGGAGTCTCTCATTTAAAAGTTATTTGTTAGTGGGCTAAAAGTGTGACTTTTGAATGTAAGACTCCAAAGTGTCGATTAAACTCGTGTGGCCATTTTGATCGTTTGTGGCAGAGTGCGCTCCTGACATGTGCCCTTTTAACACCTCGCTCCGTTTCATGCTGGAGTGCGCTTTGAATCTTCGTGTATGGCTGGCTAATACGACTTCAAACCTGCAGTCCAAGCACGCGAGTTGAGAACGCGCTCCTGGCCTGTATTGCACGGAGTATACAAGCTTAACTATGACTTAGTACAAATATTTTAAGAGTGGATAGGGAAAAATCAAAATTAACGGAATCATCCACCAAAAAATGTCCAAACTTATTTATAAAATGAAACTATATTAAATCTTTATTTATCGCCATCACTGGCCTTCTGTGAGTCGCGGGGTTAGGTATATTCGGTCAAAATCAAAGGTGTCAAACGTAGTGACAGGTTACCGCATTGACACGTATCAGTTTATGCCGCTTTGAAAGAAAAACAAATTATTTACAAAATGTAGATTATTATTTAATGATTTAATGAGAAACACGATATGGTGGCACAGGTAGGCAGCACCTATCTTACTAATATTTATTTCCAGGATTGATATTTGGAGAGATTTTAAGAATTTTGTATAATTTTCAGTTTTCTTACTTGTTTAAATTAAAACCTGCCATTGCAAAGATTTTTGTACTTGTTGTGGACCTCTCCCTCGATAGTTTTTTTTTGTTTAAAGCGAGGTACCTACTTGGTCCGGCGGTCATGACCGTCGATTACTTACGTCGGGAAGAATCACAAAGGATAACAAAAAAATACAGGCAAATGTACATAGATACATAAAAACAATGAAACACGTTTACCGCCAAAACATTATAACAGTTGTTCAACGTGGTTCAAAAAGTATTCAGCATAATATTGTGTCTACTCGGAAAAAGTCTTTGGTACTACGTTGCCACACGACAATATACATTTGCCACACTCCCAGAAATCAGCACCTTATCCGTCATCTAGGCATTTGAATACATGCTTGTAAATACACTAAAACATACGCGAACATTTAAATTTGGGAAAAGCAAGTACCGGAAATTTTTTCAAACTAATCAGAGCACCGTAACCTTCTGCAATACTTTTTAACTTTTTTGACATCTGCAGACGCCATCTGCCATCTGTAGGCCTCTCATGCAAGGTGTACTTCAGGCCAAGGTATTGTAATAACAGGTATATCCACAAAATTTCAGTTTAACTTGAAAATGGTAGTGAATGATACACTTATGGGCACTTTAAATTGCCGTTCTTCTCCAAAACGAAGCATTTAAACAAAAAATTACAAAATAGGTAAAATGATCAGAAGAAAATTCTACGTTTGATATTTCAAGAAAAAGCTGCATAGACGTACTTATAAATAATTGGAGGGGATAAAGGGTACTGCATCCCTCAGTTACCTCCATTCACTATTCGATTTTTTTCAACAAAATTACATGAAAAGTATGCCGGAATAAGATAAAAGTACGTGCAAAATTTCAAGTGTGTATCTTACAAAACAATGGGATTATTAACAAAAATAGTTTTTTAAAATGTCACTTTAACACCCTGTATATTGAAACAGGAGCGCCCAAATAAAAAAATGGCATAAGGAAAGTCGCATTATTTTTGTCCAAAGAATATGTGGTTAATGGTATGGCCTTCTAGGACACCCTGTAGATCTGGAATGGCTTCATATTCTGTTCGACATAAAATCCTGCAATTAACGACAGATGAATATGTAACTTTGTACACTACAACTTTCTAAGTAATACATGTAGTATTTATTTCTATATACACATTTTCTGTAGAACTAGCTCGAACACCGCATTTGTCACTGCATTTTTCCACGTAAGCTTAAACTTCTTTCCCGATGCTACCACAGAACTTAAAATCCCAACTTCGCAGGTATACGGGGCTTCCTTTAGACTCCGCAAAATGAAATCGGTTTTCTGTTTCGCTCGCTAAATTAAATTCGAATTTCAAAAGCGGACGGAAGACGCTCCCGAGTAAATTAAAACGTCGTTCGCGAGCGTTAACAATAACATTTCACCCCCTCGAACGCGACGCTTGCAGGCTTTGTACGCGACGTGAGTGAAATAGGGCCCGATGGCTGTGCATTATGCGACAATGGCAATAGAATTATGAAACCAACGAGACGTTAAATCGTACACTTCAATAGAATACTTTATAATTCCCGCCGCAATCTGCCCTTTGAGGATTAAGGGTAACATTAATTTTGGTTTAAATCGACGATACGACTCAAATTATACGGAATACAGTAGGGCTTGTACTAGATATGAGAGACTGCTATACAGTGCTTTCGAAAAGTAACGAATAAATTTATTATTTTTCAAATTAAGAAGTTTTGTTTTTAAAAAAGACACTTCGACATACGATCCACATTTGTGACGTCATCGTTGTTCTAGGTATAATGTCATCGACAATTTTTTTAAATAGCAACCCCCAAGTTTGAAACCCCCATTTGAAAAAGCGTGTTATTCTACATACAAACATCATGAAAAATTATGGTGTTACATAACAAAAATTTCAAGAAAATATTGTTTGAAGATTTTAAAATATAATTTTCACAATACTGAAAATGATAATGATTATGTAAAAACTCGACTAAATTAAATGTTCAAATTGTGCACCGTTGGCTGCCTGACAGTAGCCAAGACGATTAATAAATTCCTTTTGGACATTATCAATAACTTCAGGAGGTATACGATGTATCTCGTGACGAATTCTTGCTTTTAAATCTTATAAATTAACTGGTCTAGTAACATATACTTTGCTTTTTAAATCGGGCTGGCCACTCAATCGGTCCCCTTCTCGGGTGATACATTTCGGTGAAAATTAAATTTTAAAACCTTCAAACATAATTTTCTTGAAATTTTTGTTATGTAACACCATAATTTTTCATAATGTGTATGTAGAATGACAGACTCTTTCAAATGGCATGATCAAAATTGGGGGTTGCTATTTAAAAAAATTGTCGATGACGTCATATCTCGAACAACGATGACGTCACAAATGTGGGTCGTATGTCCAAGTGCCTGTTTTAAAAACAAAATCGACGTACCAGGGGATTTTTTCGAAAACTAATTAATTTATTCGTTACTTTTCGAAAGCACTGTATAGCCCTCATGGAGTAAACACCATCCGACTTATAAAAAAAGGTACTTTAAAAACTTCCGTTGCACAGATTCAATGTTAGCTTTATGGCATTCATACCAAGGGTACCAAATTATACTGCCATACTCAAGTTTAGACCGAACATAACTAAAATACAATAATTTTAAAGTAGCACAGTTACGAAAATCTTTACAGTTTTTGAGAAGAAAGACTATCATTTTATGATACAGTCTTGTTAATGTGATTTGTAAATGATAACCGTGAATCACAATAAATGCCCAGATCGTTAATCTCATAACACCTTATAATTTCTCTGAATCAATCATATAATCCAGCAATATTAATTCATTTCTCCTACAGTAGGTAATCATATTATACTTTGAAATATTAACTTCTAAGTGATTCTTTGCGCACCATTCGACAACTCAAGCATTAAATAATCTGACACTGAATTTATCCCATAATAGATCATCTGCAAACATCAATTTATGGCAGCTGATAGCAGCAGAAATGTCATTGACAAAGATAAGGAACAAAAGAGGCCCCAAGTTAGAGCCTTGTGGCACAACGGAAGTAGTTTCATGTATAAAAGAAGAATATCCCTCATGTTCTACAAATTGTTTACGACGGCACATATATGAATTAAATAATGACATTAATTTACTACAAAATCCAAATAATTTTAACTTATTTAATAATAGATATAAATCAATTTGGTCAAATACTTTTTGAATGTCCATACAAATAACATCATCTTGACGATTAAACTATATAACAATTAAATCCATAACCCCTTGCAACTAAGGAGAGACTGGGAGGGACGAAGTATCCCTAAAATTAAAATAAGTATCCTCAAATCAAATAATTTTCAATTAACAAATACCTATAACATATGTAGTAAAACCTTGCCGTTCTCGAGGGATAGGTTCCACAAGTTTTCTGAGATGCGCAAATTCGCGATACGCAAGTCATTATATTAATAAAAAAAACAGAGTATATATCAGAAATTTAATTTATTTATGTTTATATATACACGGATAGAAAATAATTGTTCATTCAATTAAATATATTCTGTCAAATAAATATAGTTAATTTAAATATACAGGGTGTTTCTTAAGTAGAGGTAAAAATCCAGAGGTGTATTCTGTGCCCAAAGATAAGGGTTTTTTGTTATATAAATGTGAGGTTCTAAAACAACAGTCATTGTCCAGCTACAGCGTGTCACAAACTTTTAAAAAATTACTAGCTTTAAGAACTTGCCAGTGGCGGAGTGTGGGTGTTATCGACCCTGTATAATATTATAAATAGAATATGCGCCATTGTATTATCTTCACTTTTTGTTTCTTTACACTTTTTTGTGTTCCAAGCCATATTAACAATAATATTGATTAAGTGCATTGTTACGATACTCATTACATTACTTAAAATAACAAATACCTATAACATATGCAGTAAAAAATTGCCGTTCTCGAGGGATAGGTTCCACAAGTTTTCTGAGATGCGCAAATTCGCGATACGCAAGTCATTATATTAATAAAAAAAAACAGAGTATATATCAGAAATTTAATTTATTTATGTTTATGTATACACGGATAGAAAATAATTGTTCATTCAATTAAATATATTTTATCAAATAAATAGTTAATTTAAATATACAGGGTGTTTCTTAAGTAGAGGTAAAAATCCAGAGGTGTATTCTGTGGCCAAAGATAAGGGTTTTTTGTTATATAAATGTGAGGTTCTAAAACAACAGTCATTGTCCAGCTACAGCGTGTCACAAACTTTTAAAAAATTACTAGCTTTAAGAACTTGCCAGTGGCGGAGTGTGGGTGTTATCGATCCTGTATAATATTATAAATAGAATATGCGCCATTGTATTATCTTCACTTTTTGTTTCTTTACACTTTTTTGTGTTCCAAGCCATATTAACAATAATATTGATTAATTTGATTAAGTGCATTGTTACGATATTCATTACATTACTTAAAGTAACAAAATAATTAATTAAAAATGGAATTACTTTACTATGATTTGTTATAACAAATGTTGGAAATGGCTACCTACAGCCAAAATAGACCAGGAGTAGCTCTTAGCACAACCAGTTTGTTGACGTTTTGTAATTTTAAGTTTTTCTCGCCTTTAAATTAAAAGTTATAAATTGTTAATTTAATTTATACAAGTAATCAAATTAATTTTAAAACTGATTAGACCAACAAAATAATTTGTTAAAATAAAAAATATTGTGGAAAATACAAAAGATTTTTGAAGATAAATAAAGTGTTGTCAATTTGCACATTGTTTTGATTATTTTTTAAACTATAAATAGTTCAGCTTACTAGATAGCCACATCCGTTAAAGGTTTAAAATTTGACTGTCTTGTAAGCTATACTCTGTTACTACACGGAAACGGCGCCTTTAATAAAATCTAAATACGACTGATTTTCACGGATTTATGCTAACCCCAATAGTAAATATACTTCCACATTTATGTTCATTCTGTCGTTTTATATAAGCAAAAAGGTTTCATTTATACCGAAAAATATATATATCTTAACGACTTACAAGTAGCATACCTTTTCGCATTACCCTTTGAAGTTTGCAAAGCCTTTAGGATGTAGAAATTTTGAATTTTAACATATTTTCCTTCAATACTATAGTATAATACCCCTTATACTTATACTTTACTGATCATATTAATGGAATTACAAATGCAGCTAATAAGACTTTAGGCTTTATAATAAGAAATTCAACGTCATTTAACAACGTCACTGCACTGAAATGTCTTTACCACTCATTGGTTCGATCAAAATTAGAGTACTGTAGTCTTGTATGGTACCCTTATTACCAGACCCATATTAACCATCTTGAAAAAGTTCAGCGTCGCTTCCTTAAATTTTTATCGTATCGTATAGATGGTTATTATCCAGTTAGGGGATATGATCACAGAGTGCTGTTAGATCGATTTAATGTCCAGTCTCTGCATATAAGGAGAATACTTAATAGTCTGTCATTTCTGTTTAAACTTTTTCATGGCAATGTTGATTCGTCTTCTCTACTCAATTTATTTAATATACGAGTACCTAGACATGGATCTCGTGTTGATGGCATGTTCTATTGTCAGAATGCTAAAACAAATATTCTTATCAAATCGCCGGTTTATGTCATGGCGAATAACTATAATGCGATATCTCTACTTTGTGATATTAACCACTGCAATCTTAATAGTATATTGACTGCAGCAACTGAATTCTTTAGTATTTTGGAAACTTAGATTTATTTTATTGATTGTATTTATATTTATTTTAACTTATGTATTGTGTATTAAGTGCATTTTTTTATCTTTGAACCTATATTTGTTTTGTCCTGTAACTGGAACACCTGTTCTGTTGGGCAATAAATGCATTATTATTATTATTATTATTATTGTTATTATTATTATTATACTATCAGTATACACATCGCTGCCTTTTCGCTATTTCGAATTTTTTATTCGTATTTTTCATGTATATCTCATTGGTTTTCGTATTTCTTGCATAAAAGAGAAAGAAGAATGAATAAATAAAATGAAAATTCATGAATCTTTCAAATTATTAAGAAATACATCTAATCCTGATTTTAATTAGATAAAGGAAAGCTAAAATTAACAGGAATTATTTCCCACTTTAATAAAAAAAAAAACTAATCTCCAACTTGAACAGCAATTTACAAACGGGACCCTACGCGGGGCCAACTAATCTACTCTTCAGACTTCCCCTTTTCCGTAAAAATGTAATTTGAGCTCATCAAAGCAGACCGCGTCCGTTCCTAAAGGAAATCCCACATACATGTGCAAATGCAGTGGTTATAATTAACTTGGACCTTAATTTCGTGTATGGAGAACGAAAAGCGAGGCAGTTTAAACGTCGGGCTTACACACAGCTTTGGGTCTCGAATGAAAATTCATTGTGGTAAAATAAGCAGAATCTTTAGGTATAATCATATTTAGCAAGAAAGGACACCGCACAGATTTTCTTCAAATATTAATCACAGTTATTAAGGAAATAATTTTTAGAAAGAAATGTCATAATGGCTTTTGAGTTTGACCAAATGAGAAAAGTAAATCATCTAAAATTTGTTACGTAATACTTCCGGTAAAACTATGCGATTATTCCAAAAGGTACATTCCGAATCAATGGTTAATTTTAACTTTTAATTATAAAATATGGTTTTAATGCTTCTGAATTAATTTTATTTGGCCACCCAGTAAGTATAAATTTTTCCTTAAAAGTAATTTCCTTTGTTTTTTCAATATGTATGGGCAAGTTTTGATTTTTTGTAAAATAATTAATATAATGTATATCTACATCTTCCCAATTCATATTTATCATCTGTGATGTCTTTTCTTACAACAACAAATTATATAACGAATGTAAAATCGCTAAATTAGGGATAAACTTACCATAATATTGAATTAAACCTAAAAATGATTTTCATTGCGTCAACGATTTTTTCTTTGAACGTATATAAACCTCGCTTATCAATATTGAAACCTAAATATTACATTTATTTAAAGCTATTTTAAAGCCGGAATTTTGATATCCTCTAAGAATACCGCCACCTGAAGTAAGGATTCCATTATTTTTTGGAATTTTGCAGGGACGCTGGCAATTCCATACGGCACCCTTGTATAACGGTACGGACCTTTATGAGTGGAAATTGTTGTTAAATTTTTAGAAGCTTCATTTAAAGAAATTTGCTGGTAAGCTGAGGATATGTCTACTTTAGAAAATTCTACGCCCCCCTGTAATTTGCGAAATAATTAATTTAAAGTCTCCACAAATTCTGACGCTATCGTCTTTTTTAAAAACATGCACATCGGTGTGCTCTACGAACTATATGAAACGGGCTCGATTACACCTAATTGTTTTAACTTTTCCAATTAAACTTCTACTTTATCCTTAATAGGGAACGGTAAAGGCCGTGGTCTAAAAAATGTTGGTGTTATATTTTCATTTTTAATTTGATTGAAATAACACCTTTATTAATATTACCTAACCCTTGGGAAAAAATAGGAGAATATTTTTTTACTCTATGATCAAATTTGAATGTATATTAAACAACGAAAATTATTCTGATTCTAAATAATTTTGAGATTCGATTTCTATATTATTATCAGAAATTATTTCCAAATATTTTTGTGAAATTGTGATATTTTTATTCGATTTTTTACCTGACTTTTTTTCACATATTGGAGCAAGGTGTCCTTCAATATTGCAAATATGGCAATAACATTATCTAAAGGAACATTCAGGTGCCAAGTGATTGCGTCGACCACACACCATACATTTTGGTGTTGAGCAAGTGGAACTCGCGTCTTCTACAAGAGCCAGAGATACCACAAATGCATACACTTTCATAAATATCTTTAAATCAAGCGCTTTGTCTATCCTCAACATACTTTACAATTTCGAATGGATAACCCACATAGTCGACGCCTTGTACTGCTCCGTCATTTTTTTAAGGTAAGCAAGCACATAGTTTTTTCCAAACAACACACCATAAACAAACCAGGAATAAAAAAGTCAAATAAATTTCATGATTTTTCGATAAACAACTTGTTGAAGACGGCTGACGGAGTCCAATATTAAGGCTTTTATGGGTCATAATACTGTGTAGATTGCATGTGTCTTCCACAGCGTTGCCAGTGTCACAGCGTGCCAAAAAGTTAATGGCCGGTTTCTCAACTAGTAGATATCTATTAAATAAACTTATCGATTCTATAAACTGGAGATATCCCACGAATTCGGTTTCTGAACCATTCGATAATGCTTATCTATTGCATAAGTTATCGAACACATATCCAAAGAAAAATGGGAAGATCCAATAAACATTAGCGCACGCGCGCTGCGATTTAGCTGTTGCTTGTTTACATCTTTAATGTAAGGCTTAACCCAACTTTTTTTGATATTTTCCTGACGATAACTGTGCAATGGAAAATTCTGATTCGTTTGCCTCATCAGATGAAGAATATTTAAATATAGTCAGATATCTTGAACGTCCAAGACGTTATCGTGAAAGAGAAAACCAGTATGAAAAATACAGCGACGAATTTCGAGAGAGGTTTCGTTTAAGGGCGCCGTATTCTTGAAATAGTGTTTTCTACAAATACAAGTAATTTTAGACATTTACGAACTAAATAATATAGGGTTTAGCAAATAAAAACAATTATCTCACGCCACTAGCGAATATTCAAAGGTACCGAAGTAAAATCAATATATAACGTCAGAAAGCGATCTATCCAGCAAATTTTTAGGTACTGAATTTTTTCGAAATACGTATTTTTTTAAATTCAACTATAGATGTAAACATTGTTATAACATAAACTTACATAGTTCTGCATATAAGATTGGTCGCTTTTGTTTATAAATATGTGAAAATAATTGTTAAAATGTGGGGTTCGAAATAATGTGTGTCATACAAATGCATTTTAAAAGTTATTATATTATTTGAAGAGAGTTTAAATAGTAAAAGTGGATAAACAAAATATCAGTAATTTTATTTTTATATTACTTTTGTTCTACGTGTTTTATTTTTCAAGATTTCAGTACCTAAAAAACATCACAAATTTGATAATTTTACGGCGAGAAATACGGCCACCTTAACGAAAGAAGCTGTTCAAGTGTCTAGTACTATAACAAATTCAGTATAAGTATTAGAAAAGGTTTTAATGCAACAGGTTTGTATATATTTTGATTTATTTAATGCGATGCGATATCATTAGGTAGGCGATAGTGGCGCCATCTACAATTATTTCTTCAAAGTCTCTTATTTTCATAAATAGCATCTCCAAACATATGTGCATTTGCTAGCTCCCTCTATGATTATTGCAGATATTAAGATATCTATTCAACTATTATGTATTCAACAAAATTTGGAATGTATGCGTTTAGAAACCAATATAAAGTTATCGGTCTGATAAATGTTTCTGTCCACCTCTCCTTTGCTATTCCTATACCTCGCCAAAATAGTATGTCCACGTGTGTACATGAAACTGAATTGAAACATATAATAGATTCTCTACTCACAGTGATTTATTCAGAATTTGAACATGTAAACCTTTTGACTGTTTGAATAATGCACCATATTTTACTTGATTATGATTACACTGTATTTCATAAAAGTTATTAATTATATAAACATGACACTTAATAGAAAAACACTGCCTGTGAGAATAAAACGATTTAAATACGTTAATGCTTTGAAAACAGATACCTACGTTAGACATTGCCTTACTACAAATATTACATATTTTCTTTTCATCTGTACCTTGCCTTGCAGTCCCTGCACCGCTATCAACATAACCTCTTTGTTGGCCTCGCTGGCTATTCATGAAAGCGAGAAAACGATTTATATGCGTTTTATACGTTAGTGCCCCAACTTGAAACCTAAAAACAAATACGTTAGCTATTGCCTTACTACAAATATTACATTTTTTATTTTCACTTGTCACTACGAGACATTGTGTTTACTGACCACCACCTGAACAGTGATAACTGTGCCTATGACACCACAACATTGCGCAGAATATTTAATAATCTGCGACGTAATACCGTGCCGTCTTTGTTTACGACTGAGTTTTAGTGCGGAGAAAATTATTTTGAATTTTTATATCGTTTACAGAAAAACTGTTACTTAAAAATATAAAATGTATGTGGTAACTTAATAAGAGAAGATTAAAAAATATGTGACTTCCTACGTCGAGGTTACATAACGCGACGACATAGAAAAAATAATTGTGGCAGAAAATTATCAATGTGTTGTGAAAATTATAATTTTTTGTTACTTTTCATCAAATAATTTACGGGAATAATCTGTATCTCTTTCTAACAGTATACAATGATGTTAAAATTGTGAAATGTGGATAACTGTTTAAATGCATAGTTGATTTTTCAGCAAGTAGCTAAGCTTTTATGCACGTTTGTGTATAATTTTTCAAATCTTTGAATAAACCAACTTTCTAAATACCTTAATTGGTAGTGTTGAACTTGGGGAAACTATTTTTTAAATTGTTTATGGTAGTACGGTCAGATAAGAAGATAAACTACCTACTAGCCTACTATCTACGTAATTTTACTTTTCTTATCGTTTAAAACAAGTATTTTTAAATTAGAAAGAATCTTAAAAATTTAATTTATGTTAAAGTAAAAAAAATATATATTTATTTTGGAGGCGATATGGGAACCTCGCTTTCCGCAGATCATATACGCCAGTGTTTTTAAAACAATAGACCCTCCGAAACAAAAGTAATGACTTTTATTAAGTACATGTACACAAAATATTTTAGAAATGACACAATAATAATACTTAAACTACCCCTATTGCGTAAAACAACGAAGGGGTTGGACTGTGCTTTTTTGAATGGAGACTCAGAAGACAGTGCTTGAAGAAACCTGCAAAAACCAGCTGGTCAGCCTTTTGTTGTATCTTTACTGAACCATAATAAGTATAGTAAATAAAAGCAAAATAGCAAAAAACCACAAAGGTGTCGAGAGTGATTTTTTGGTTGAAGACAGCCTTTCATTCACTCTGAAAAAATCAGCTTGTCCGCATTTATTTTTTTGAAATATGATATCTTTACTGGGTTAATATTATAACTGATCATTTTATTAATTTAACTAAAAAAAGACAAGCAAAAATTATAAACCGTACGCAAAAAACTATGTTATAAAACCTTTTTATTGTGCCTATGTAAATCACCGTTCGTCAAATGCAGTGCTGACGTAAATAACCCAGCTATAAATGACACCAGAGAAGCGACGGAAAATTCCGTCAGCGGCACCAGAGTGATAGCGACTCCGACGGGTTTCTCCGTCACTGGCACTGAAGGTATTAAGGAAATGTAAGTTTTGTATAATAAATTATTCTAAAATTAAATATCTCCGTGTTCTTATGTGTATCTACATATCCGGGGAAAAAAACATTCATTTTTTGTCCGGAGAAAAAGCAATTTCATAAAAAGTGACATTCTGTTACCTGTCAAGAGAGATAAAATGTAATGTTTTCTCGTCACAGACAAAAAAATCATTTTCAATAAGGTTGATGTTTATTTATTAAGGTTTATCTAAAGAATTCTAATTTAAATTCGTACATAAAGATATAGATATTAATAAATCAGTGTCTGTGTTTTGTTTAAAGTTCCTAAATGGGCCTATAAAGGAATTTTCCTCCCACTTCCTTCCCTCTTAACACCATCCTCACTTAATAATTACCAAAAAATTCCCGCTTAGACTTTATTAATCCCCGACAACGGAGCTCGGTGCTGTTATATTGAGAGAAATCCTCATTAACCATCATCTAATTAAAATTTTATTAGATTTCAGATTTATTAAAATTTTAATATAGAAACTGTTTTACGCCTCGCCATTGTTAAGGACTTTATATTTCGTTCGAGAAGGACGACCGATTAGAACAACAGAATTGCAAGATTATTTAAAAATAGTTACCTATGTACAGTATATGAAACTAATATATCTCCCCCGTTCGGAGCAACCTTGTTTTTCCTCTTCAAACTTCAGTTAAATACAGATTTTAGAAATGATGGATCGTATTAATCGAGAGGAATTATGAGATCAAAATTTCGTACCAGAAAGAGAACGTTCATGATAGACAATGTGCATCAAGAAATTCCAGAATTAAAAGCACATAATATATCGGTGAACAACGTCGTGAAAAGGTGCAGTTTGTTTAAACTGTTTGTTATATATAATGACCCTTAAGTAAGTACAAATATTAACGGAGATATTAATTTAAGAAGAATACCCTCATTTTGAGGACCTCTGAAAATGTACCTAATAAACCATATGATCTGCGGAAAACGAGGTTCCCATATCGCCTCCAAAATAAATATATTTTTTTTTTACTTTAACATAAATTAAATTTTTAAGATTCTTTCTAATTTAAAAATACTTGTTTTAAACGATAAGAAAAGTAAAATTACGTAGATAGTAGGCTATTAGGTAGTTTATCTTCTTATCTAACCGTACTACCATAAACAATTTAAAAAATAGTTTCCCCAAGTTCAACACTACCAATTAAGGTATTTAGAAAGTTGCTTTATTCAAAGATTTGAAAAATTATACACAAACGTGCATAAAAGCTTAGCTACTTGCTGAAAAATCAACTATGCATTTAAACAGTTATCCACATTTCACCATTTTAATATCATTGTATACTGTTAGAAAGAGATACAGATTATTCCCGTAAATTATTTGATGAAAAGTAACGAAAAATTATAATTTTCACAACACATTGATAATTTTCTGCCATAATTATTTTTTTCTATGTCGTCGCGTTATACCGGGTGTTCCCTCTAAGACTTTCAGTGCGAATATCTCAGAAACCATCATAGCCAGTGCGACGAAATTTGGTATACAGACACTAGATGGCGCGTAGAATCTGATGATAACATCAATTCTTATACAGGGTGTTCCATTTTCCAAGAAATCGATTTAATTTTGTTTTTTTGCTTGTCAGCCCTGCTAAAACTTATGTTTAAATTGAAATGTACTTAATTATGAACACATTCTGATAAATAAACATCCAAAAATTTCAAAATTTAACATAAAAAAACGCCTCCAAAAAGTACCCAAATTTCATTGTTTTGCCGTGTAAAATGTGTATAGCCTTGAGCCAGACTTACACAGAAGAAACTAACATCGATGAACGTCAAAACTATGAATTGTCATTGAATTGTCAAATATTAATGGCATAAAGTATTTTATTTTACATGAATAACGCTAAATAATGGATTTAATGCAATTTACGTATGCACAATGGTGTTATTGACACTTGTCGATAAAAATTTAGACTTGAGTTGAAGCATTGGAGTGCCGTGCCGGCGCAGTCTACCACTACAGCTAGAAGAGTTACAGCGTGAAATATCTGTGGATATTTTTAAATTGTTCCATATAACGTAATAAAACTTCAGTAAATTGTTTTTTTTACGTTATTACAGTGTACAATAATAATTAGGTCCACGTATTTTTTATGACAAAATAATTTACAAAATTGTGTAAGTACTTAAGAATATCCCTGTTTTCCAACTGCTGTAATAATTATTGATTACTTATTTAACAACAAATAAATTCAAACAAAACGATTTCTAAAACTTTTAATTAATGTGAACGTATTTGTCGTTGAAAGTCAGATCTGAACCTACTCTAGCCCCACAAAAGAAAATATTACGAAAGCATAACCTAGAAATGATTGATACTTGTATCCACATATTTCAGCACTTTGCTTATGTACTTATGTTTAAGAAGAACTCTACGTCTGTAAAATAGTAAACAATGAACTACAATTTCTGTATTTCATGATACAGAACTAATACAAAACAAATGGTTTTTGCTAGGAAGAATCACCTGCAAATGTACTATGCCCAGTAGGTACCTATCAAATAGTCATTTAAAGCTAGATAATAATTTGTAATTATTGTTTTTATCTTTCAGTTATGTGTGTGCAGTGCCACAAATTACATTAAAACAGACACCAGAAAGAATAAGTGAAAAATATTACGCAGATATTTTCTTGGAAATAATTCTAAACATGGAATGATGGATAATATTATAAAGAAGTCTCTAACTCACATTCTTTGAAAAGTATTCTATAAAACATTAAATTCAGTTGTCTGTCGTAGGTTTTAAAATTTCTAAACGAATAAAATTAAGAAAAATAAACTAATTTCATAATTCGTAGGAAGTCACATATTTTTTAATCTTCTCTTATTAAATTACCACATACATTTTATATTTTTAAGTAACAGTTTTTCTGTAAAAGATATAAAAATTCAAAATAATTCTCTCCGCACTAAAACTCAGTCGTAAACAAAGACGGCACGGTCTTACGTCGCAGATTATTAAATATTCTGCGCAATGTTGTGGTGTCATAGGCACAGTTATCACTGTTCAGGTGGTGGTCAGTAAACACAATGTCTCGTAGTGACAAGTGAAAATAAAAAATGTAATATTTGTAGTAAGGCAATAGCTAACGTATTTGTTTTTAGGTTTCAAGTTGGGGCACTAACGTATAAAACGCATATAAATCGTTTTCTCGCTTTCATGAATAGCCAGCGAGGCCAACAAAGAGGTTATGTTGATAGCGGTGCAGGGACTGCAAGGCAAGGTACAGATGAAAAGAAAATATGTAATATTTGTAGTAAGGCAATGTCTAACGTATCTGTTTTCAAAGCATTAACGTATTTAAATCGTTTTATTCTCACGGGCAGTGTTTTTCTATTAAGTGTCATGTTTATATAATTAATAACTTTTATGAAATACAGTGTAATCATAAACAAGTAAAATATGGTGCATTATTCAAACAGTCAAAAGATTTACATGTTCAAATTCTGAATAAATCACTGTGAGTAGAGAATCTATTATATGTTTCAATTCAGTTTCATGTACACACGTGGACATACTATTTTGGCGAGGTATAGGAATAGCAAAGGAGAGGTGGACAGAAACATTTATATGAACATGTTTTATGGCCGGTTTCTCAACATCTGGCGCAATCCATTCGATAACTATCGAGTACATAAATTTATCAGACCGATAACTTTATATTGGTTTCTAAACGCATACATTCCAAATTTTGTTGAATACGTAATAGTTGAATGGATATCTTAATATCTGCAATAATCATAGAGGGAGCTAGCAAATGCACATATGTTTGGAGATGCTATTTATGAAAATAAGAGACTTTGAAGAAATAATTGTAGATGGCGCCACTATCGCCTACCTAATGATATCGCATCGCATTAAATAAATCAAAATATATACAAACCTGTTGCATTAAAACCTTTTCTAATACTTATACTGAATTTGTTATAGTACTAGACACTTGAACAGCTTCTTTCGTTAAGGTGGCCATATTTCTCGCCGTAAAATTATCAAATTTGTGATGTTTTTTAGGTACTGAAATCTTGAAAAATAAAACACGTAGAACAAAAGTAATATAAAAATAAAATTACTGATATTTTGTTTATCCACTTTTACTATTTAAACTCTCTTCAAATAATATAATAACTTTTAAAATGCATTTGTATGACACACATTATTTCGAACCCCACATTTTAACAATTATTTTCACATATTTATAAACAAAAGCGAACAATCTTATATGCAGAACTATGTAAGTTTATGTTATAACAATGTTTACATCTATAGTTGAATTTAAAAAAATACGTATTTCGAAAAAATTCAGTACCTAAAAATTTGCTGGATAGATCGCTTTCTGACGTTATATATTGATTTTACTTCGGTACCTTTGAATATTCGCTAGTGGCGTGAGATAATTGTTTTTATTTGCTAAACCCTATATTATTTAGTTCGTAAATGTCTAAAATTACTTGTATTTGTAGAAAACACTATTTCAAGAATACGGCGCCCTTAAACGAAACCTCTCTCGAAATTCGTCGCTGTATTTTTCATACTGGTTTTCTCTTTCACGATAACGTCTTGGCCGTTCAAGATATCTGACTATATTTAAATATTCTTCATCTGATGAGGCAAACGAATCAGAATTTTCCATTGCACAGTTATCGTTAGGAAAATATCAAAAAAAGTTGGGTTAAGCCTTACAATAAAGATGTAAACAAGCAACAGCTAAATATTGGATTATTGGACAGATATCTTCCCATTTTTCTTTGGATATGTGTTCGATAACTTATGCAATAGATAAGCATTATCGAATGGTTCAGAAACTGAATTCATGGGATATCTCCAGTTTATGGAATCGATAAGTTTATTTAATAGATATCTACTAATTGAGAAACCGGCCATTAACTTTTTGGCACGCTGTGACACTGGCAACGCTGTGGAAGACACATGCAATCTACACAGTATTATGACCCATAAAAGCCTTAATATTGGACTCCGTCAGCCGTCTTCAACAAGTTGTTTATCGAAAAATCATGAAATTTATTTGGCTTGTTTATTCCTGGTTTGTTTATGGTGTGTTGTTTGGAAAAAACTATTAATTATGTGTTCTACACATTGACTCGTACTGCTGAAACCTTCCAGTAACCCAGATTAATAAGTAGAATTAAGTTCTCCAACTGATCAAAGTGTAAGCAATTACATCTCTCTTTAATGATACAATATATGGTCTTTAGGGTACTGATCTAATAAACTGGTTACTAAGAATTTAAATTTAACATCGGACAATTCTGAAATTGTATATGTATATATGTATAAGTGGATATTAAGGTCTTTAAAACACGCGCGATTTTTCATAAGAGAGGAAGACACTTGTTGATGCACTTTGAAATCATAAATACAAAGCAAAAATTAATTTGTAATCTGTCACATAAGATCAATTCTTCTCACTACAGTTGTTACTGGTTGCATATTGTTTAAAAATGTGTTCTAACACCGATTACTTAAATAGAAAAGCAGAATCGCCATTAATAGTGCAAAATCGGAAAACGCTTATAAAAAAGTATACAAGTTCCTTAAATGAATGGAAGAGTAACAAATAATAGATACAGATGAACGAGATGTACTTGCTTACCTTAAGAAAATGACGGAGCAGTACAAGGCGTCGACTATGTGGACTATCCATTCGAAATTGTAAAGTATGTTGAGGATAGACAAAGCGCTTGATTTAAAGATATTTATGAAAGTGTATGCATTTGTGGTATCCTCTGGCTCTTGTAGAAGATGAAAATTGTTCGACTTACGCTTACATGACATCAATGACGAAGGAAGCATATTGCTTGTTACTATCCGACCATCTAAAACAGTGAACGCTCGACGTTTTACTGTTGCCGACAGTGATGGAATTAGTTGCCCTTGGTGAAGCAGTATTTATCATTACGTCCCCAAAATGTAAGTACAGACCGAGTTTTCTTACGGTATAAGGGGAAGTGCATCAATCAAGTGATTAGTTGGATCAAATCTAACGATAAGTAGGATAGAAATCGACAGCTGTGGCAACTGGTTATGTTAAAGAGAATATTAGCAATAAGAAAACATTATTGGGAGTGCCATTAATTTAAGTGCAACCTCATTGACTTCCGAAAATGATAGCAGTATTAATTTGAACAATGTCCTCTGATTTAAAAAACGTTTGAGTAATATTTCATTTGACCCTACAGGTACTTTTCTCAGGTAGTTAATTTTGCCATAACAACTTTAAAATACGCGTGTTTTTTAAAGTTGGATTTAAAAACGCTCAGGCGTGCTTTATTTAAGCAAAATACAGTACTAATAAAAAATCACAAAACACAGCTTTAATTTAGGAACGTTGCTTCGTTCGCCACTCTTTCGCAGGGCGCCTGCATGCGGGACACTCGCTTGTATCCATCTAGGCGCCACCCTATCTATACGTCTCACCGCATCGGTGCAAGAAAGCTTCCGCCCCAACAAACAGCAAAACTCTCGGCCGAAAACATCGATAATTTTAATCAGAGAACAGTCTGAACTTCGTGGGAATGTATCGCGTGGTACGGCAAGAGGTAGAGTTGGCAGCAATCACAAGCAAAAACTTCGGAACTGTTCCCGACATAAATTACCTTCTAGTTTCTCTGCGTTCGCATTCAAACTTACCACCGAGGAGCTGGCAAGAAGTCCTTTGACTCGACGGAGTCGTGAGAATAATGGGGCTGTAACAAATGGTTACACAAAGGTCTCCGTCGTATGGTTTCTTGCGATATCGACAATGAATATGGGTCGCGAAGCAATCGCGTAAATGTCGAATACAATGGCTTTATAGGCAGGCAATTATTGCAGAAACGAATCGACACTTATTTATACAGGATGTAACAAAAAATCAGGTGATTCCATTAACTACTACTACGTATACTATTTGTTTATTAACATTTTGCCAAATGTCAATTTTGATTTTGGCAAATGCCAGTTTTTCGAGGAAAACTACTGATTGGCAAAATTTCGAATTAATAAGAAATTTATCCATAAAAAGAGTGTTTTTGGAAAGATAATTTAACAATCAAGTATGTGAAATTAAACTGACACGCCTACTAAGTGTAGTTTAGTTTAGAGGAACAGGAGTTTTTATCGGTGATAAGAAGCTACGTACAATCATTTGCAATAATAATGGCATCTTTAAAATGTATTTGGGATTTCTTTTGAACTGCTGACGTATTTGTAATGAAATCCACTTTCAATTTTTAACATTAGTTCTTAGTTGTTTCACTCAACAACAGAGATTTAATGAATTTGTAGGTACTTAGAAATTCGAAAACTGTTGTGAGGGAGTGTCATTATTATTGCAAAAGCATGTACCGTTTTATCGCTGTTAAAGTGACAGAAACTTCACACTATAATACACACATTTTTATATGGGAGTTAATTTATCAATGCAAATTTATTTATAAAGGAAAAAGAATTTAAGAAACATTATTTACTAAACATATTTGCACTAATTACTGCACATATTGTACACATAGTCTACCAACAAGTTTAGATGCTGCATTCTAAATATTCTGCAAAATGAATTTTTCACTTCACTCGACAATTTGCCACTTAGGCAAGGCGCATATTGAAACGCGTATGACGCGTGTGAGATGAGGTGACCCGACCAGCATGACACGAATGCGCGACACGCGTAGCGTTGTCTTTCGCATATTGCAAAACAGTTCTTCTCACGACTTTCGAACAGCCACGTCTTTCTAATTTTTCTTGTTTATTATAAAAATGAATGATTTAAACAGAAAACTGGATTTATAAATGAACTAGATTCCTGAGTTAGGAAACCGATATTAAATGAAAAAATTTTAATCTCGGACCATACATAGCCTGTAGTTTCGTAATGCTATTTTTCAGTTATCAATGAAAATGTAGAAAAAAATTACGGTTTTCTACCTACAAAATATACCATCTTTTAAGTGCAGCTCTTTTGCAATTTCACACCAAATCTTGTTTTTTATCTTCGCTTTCATGTAATTCTCATGTCTGGTATCATAAAGCTCTCTATGCCTTCTTACCAGCTCTATCAGTTTTGTTTTCATTTCCATGGTAGAAAACACAACTACGGCGCGAAAAACTGTGCCACTGCCACTGCGCCGCGCCACACGCGAGTATTGCTGTGCAACGTCGTGGCACGAATTTGCGCTGTCCCATTACTTTCCTTAAGCTACAAAAGTACGTGCTGTGCTGTGTCACCACACACGCGTCTTTCGCGTCTCAATATGCGCCTTGCCTTATTGTGCGATGGTCTGAATCCCAAAATTAAATTGTGTGAACCTGATACTCTAGATGGTGAAAGGTGAAAGCTATTTTTCATTGTTTGTTGAAAATGACACATTGCCTGTACAAAATTCCCACCACCACTTCTTAGTAACATTTTTCCTGCTGTTCCACTAATATGATATGCCTTAGGCAAGGCGCATATGGAGACGCGTATGATGCGTGTGTGGTGACACAGCACAGCACGTACTTTTGTAGCTTAAGGAAAGTAATGGAACAGCGCAAATTCGTGCCACGACGTTGCACAGCGCATGGCACAAGGCGCGCGGCGCAGTGGCAGTGACAGTTTTTCGCGCCGTACACGCCACGTGTTGATAATTTTGAGGTTATTTGTGTTTTCTACCATGGCAATGAAAACAAAACTGATAGAGCTGGTAAGAAGGTACAGAGAGCTTCATGATACGAGACATGAGAATTACATGAAAGCGAAGATAAAAAACAAGATTTGGTGTGAAATTGCAAAAGACCTGCACTTAAAAGATGGTATATTTTGTAGGTAGAAAACCGTAATTTTTTCTACATTTTCATTGATAACTAAAAAATACACGATTACGAAACTACAGGCTATATATGGTCCAAATTTTAAATTTTTTTAATATCGGTTTCCAAACTCAGGGATCTATTTCATTTATAAATCTGTTTAAATCATTCATTTTTATAATAAACAAGAAAAATCAGAACGACGTGGCTGTGAGAAAGTCGTGAGAAGAACAGTCTTGTAATATGCGAAAAACAACGCTACGCGTGTCGCGCATTCGTGTCATGCTGCTCGGGTCACGTCATCTCACACGCATCATACGCGTTTCAATATGCGCCTTGCCTTACTCTTCGTCAAAATATGTGGATGCGGCAACTTGATGGAGTTTCGCTTCATTTTAGATTAAATATTAGACAATATTTAAGTTTCATTTTTCCAAATCGATGAAATGGATGCGGAAGAGGCGCTACTATTCAGTGGCCACGCTCCTCCATTGAACTTTAGTGTTTAGGGATTTATGAAAGACAACGTTTGTTTCGAATCAATTGAGAAAGCTGACAAATGTGGCTAAACATTTTTAACGAAAACTACAGGTTTTTCAAAATATCAGATATTATTTATTTAAATGAGCTCGTTTATGCATTTCTGACGCAAGGTGTCCACCTGCAGAGCAATTAATCAATTAAAATGTTAAATTTGTGAATTAAAATGTTAAAGATAAATTTTAGTACCTATAAATCTTCTGTTAATATGTTTGTTAAATCTGTGTTTTCCTTAATAAATAAATATATGTTTATATATGTACGGTACATTTGGTTGCCCTATTCATATAGTTCAGAGATGCTGTATAAATATGTTAGAACATTTTAGAACAAGTTAGAATATTACAAATTGATGCTTTGTAATTTAAAATTTAAGTGTTACTAAGTGCAATTCGAAAATCGAATTTATCTCGAGAATAAAAAGTTCTACGAAAAATGATCAAGATTAATAAAATATTCTAAACAAAATTTTACATTAAAACATTGTAAATAATCGTTCATAGGCGTACATCAGAAAAAAGTGGGGGTATAAAATGATCCTCTCTCCTTCAGTTTCTACGTTTATTTTTCAAGAATCGTTTACAATAATATAATTGAGAATTTGATTAAGAACAAGAACTATTTGTAGAAAGTTTCAAAGTAATACGTAAACAACTGAAGAAATTATTGCGAAAAACAACTTTAAAAGTTAAAATTTAACACCCTGTATCTCTTAAGGGAGGCATATTTGTATATAAGTAAGTAGGGTTAAATCATATTTTACCGTCAAAAATACGCAGCTAATGGAATGACCTGCTTGTTACACCCTGTATAGGATGTTACAGCTTAATCGGCCGATTTTGAAATTTCAGTGCTGGTGTCCTAAATAAGAAAAACATGCGCGCTTGAGAATACCACTACAAAACTAGCGTCCTCTTGCAACGATATGAGATGTTTATTTATTTATTTTCCCAACAGAAAGTCCATTTACAGGGCAACAATTGAACAGTAAATACACATATATAAAAAAATACAAATACACAACATAACATACAAATATACAATATAAAATACAAAATTTTAAACATGAAATAGTATAATATATAAAAATAATTATAATTAAAATAATCTACATTACATGGAGATACCTATATTTCACAATGAATTATAAAATCAATCAAATATCCATATGGGAATAATACTTGGCACTTTGTAATAAAGTATGTATATTACATTTATATCACAGCAGTTGGCTAACTTATTAAAACAGTTTAACATCGAGAACATAGGTGACTTAATTAACAAATTGGTTCTAGGTACTGAACAAATAAACGTTTTATTTTATCGAGAATTTTGACGAGGCACTTGATTTCATGTAACAGTACAGGACTATCAATTGCACTATGTAATAATCTAAACAGGAACCGGAAAGAATATAATATTCTGCGATACTTTAAAGATTGCATACCAAATGCATTTAATAACAGAGGACTAGCACCTCTCTCTCTGGATATAGTCCATGACATTTCAAATTAAAAAATTTTAAAAATTGGCGAAAACACAAGTGAACAATATTCAACTTTTGATCGAACAAGAGAATTAAATAATGTTTTTAACGCCAGCTCATTGGAAAACAGCTTACAATTGCGCATTATAAATCTCAGAGATCTGTTACAACTAGCCACTACATTTTCGATGTGCATTGCGAATAATAAAGTCGAATCAAAAGTAATTCCCAGATCACGAATAAAATCGCACCTTGTAAGTACTACATTAGTCGAGGTAATGAAGCATTATGATAGGAAATCTTTTAGGATAGGACGTATCGGAATGCGGTTTTTCGCATTCGCTTGCAAAAATTATTTATATCATTCGTACCTACTTTGTACCTATTACAAACCGGAAGTTGCATTGCTGCAGCCAAAAATGCATGCAAAAAATGCATCTTTTGAGAGACCTTTTGGCAAATTTAATAACTTCGTAAATAAGAGTCAGAATTGGCTCAAGTCGGGTACCCGGGGGTTTTCGAGGTCGCTGATTACGATTATGATGTTCAAATCGACCCCCCGAATACTTGGAGCTCAGGAACGCCGACGAACGTCTTCTCCGGGGATTATCCCAAACTTTATGCGAAAGAGGAGAAACCCGGGGTTTTTTTGGGTCGCTGAATTCGAATATACCATCGGTGAATTTTTCTGGAAATATCGACAATAACGAACCGAAAATCGTTATGGGGGCTTTTTGTGTGCGCTGCATCCGAATTTTATGTTGAAAACGACCACCCGAACACCTGGTGCGCTCTAACCTGGCCCTGAACGTCATTCCCGAGGGTTTTCCAGACATAATTGAAAAAAACCACCCGAAAATCGTTACGGGGGGGTTTTTGGCTCGCTGAAATCAAATATGGCACCGGCCAACACCCCACTTACATCTGGTGCACCCTAACCTGGCTCTGAACGTCATCCTCGAGGGGTTTCCAGACACAATTGAAAAAGACCAACCAAAAATCGTTACTGGGGTTTTTTTGAGTCGCTGAATTCAAATATAGCACCGACGAATACCCCACGGACACCTGGTGCGCTCTACCCTGACTCTGAACGTCTTCTCCGAGGGTTTTCCAGACACAATTGAAAAAGACCAACCAAAAATCGTTACTGGGGGTTTTTCGGGTCGCTGAATTCAAATATAGCACCGACGCACACCCCACAAACACCTGGTGCGCCCTACCCTGGGGATGACGTTCAGGGCGAGGTTAGGGCGCACCAGGTGTTGGGGTGGTCGTTTTCAACATAAAATTCGGATTCAGCGCACACAAAAAGCCCCCATAACGAGTTTCGGTTCGTTATTGTCGATATTTCCAGAAAAATTCTCGAAGATGACGTCCGCGTCCAGGTTGGGGCCCACCAGGTGTCCGTGGGGTGTTCGCCAATGGTATATTCGAATTCAGCGACCCAAAAAACCCCTGGGTGCCCAGTTTCTCTCCTCTTTCGCATAAAGTTCGGGATAGTCCCCGGAGATGACATTCGACGGCGTTCCTGAGCTCCAGGTGTTCGGGGGGTCAATTTGAACATCATAATCATGATCAGCGACCTCGAAAACCCCCGGGTACCCGACTTGAGCCAATTCTGACTCTTATTTACGAAGTTATTAAATTTGCCAAAAGGCCTCTCAAAAGATGCATTTTTTGCATGCATTTTTGGCTGCAGCAATGCAACTTCCGGTTTGTAATAGGTACAAAGTAGGTACGAATGATATAAATATCCTATCCTAAAAGATTTCCTATCTTTGGCCTTTTTAGTGCTTCATTGCCTCGACTATATCATTTATTGTATAATGGAATATAGATGGAGACTTTTTACGTGAGTACGTTACTACTTTGCATTTGGAGATATTTAGTAATAAATCATTGACATTGCACCACTCAATCAATTTAGTCAATTGTGACTGGAAATAGTAAAGATAATGATGTTGGTAAATATGCATATTTGTAAAAGTCTTCATGACGCCGATACCGTCAAATATTTAAATTATAAATTAATCTCGCACCATTCTGCGTAAAAATGTTCTACAGATGAAATTTGTCATCAAAAATAGCATGTAATTTCGATTGAAACTTTTGGAAATTATTCAATCCAAAAGTTTTATACGTAAAATATTACAAAGCTTTACCCGAAAAGATTGTCTGTATTTAATAAATTATTCATTCGTCGGCTCAATTTGATAAATATAAATACTCGAAAAAGTTGTATATCCGCTTCGCTGCATAGGGATTGATCAGAGGGAGAATTCTGGCCACCCTTTTATACATTTTGAGACCAAAGTGGTGAACTAAAACAGGATTTTATATGTAAATTGCTGAAATGCTGGAACAAAGTGCAGATTCTCTGAGCTGAATGAGACAGAGCGAATATATATTGCATTCCCAGACGAAATTTGAGCAAATTTTCGTTTGTTTTATTCGTTATTCGCATCTGACTACTTGATATTCCGTTTCGTGCTTTGTGTTGCATACAAGGAGTTGATATTTTCTTCTGGGAAAAATGTAAGATAAAAGTTACCGGATTCAGCATAATAAAAATGGATCTATAAGTACTAATGTATCTAACGTTCTATTCTCATTTCTACAAAGAAAATATATGAGGATAATCAAAAGATATTCTTCCGTTATTATTAGGCATTCTAAATCACGTGATTAAAGTTGGCCGTTCTGGGCAAACACAACAATGAGAGTGAGCAATTCTGTCAGCAGCTGTCACTTTCAGTGATAGCATATCGTTCATTTCGTTTCTGTGCTTGTTATATTACTGTTATTAGTTTTTATGATACAGAGTGAATATTTGAAATATTTATTACTGGAAAATCCTGATGTTGGAGAAAGGTAAGCTTGAAATATATTTACATTTCTCACAAATATAATATTTACCATATTTTCAATTTTGGGAGAAAGAATGTGGAATTGGATAAAAATTCCACTCCGAGGTAATAATATCCGGGAAAATTTTTCACGGGAAAGGAAGGTGCTATAAAAATTAATCACTGATGTGTTTGCAACTGCAATGGTGATGATGGAAAACCTACTATGATCAAATGTGATGGAGACGACTGCGCAACAGTTTGGTTTCATTTTGAACGTGTAGGATTATCAAACACAACAAATATATCCTGGTATTTTCGTAGAAATAATAAAATATATATAACGCTAACTTTTGCTTTTTTAAATACAACACTCCTCTCCCCCATAAGGATGGCAAAGGGATGGGGGGTAGTTTTTTTTTAAGTTACCCGGTTTATTTTACTTTTTTCGGATTCTACGCGTTAGATTACCCTCGGAACCCCTGTCGTTCCGAATTTGCGTGAAATTTAAAATCCACACAATCCACAAAGTCCTATAACAATTTTTCGAAAACTCAATATTAACGGAGATACAGGGTGTTAAAGCTACAATTAGATTTTCTACTTTTGTAAATAACTTCTTAAGAAATCCAAATATTTACATAAAATTTGTAAATGGGGAGTTTTTGCGGACGAGAAATTCAAATATGTTTCTAATTTTGACATCACTAGTAAAGGGCGCCACTTGTGGCACATCATGTTTCTTTTAAATGACAGAACTTTTTGCATCTTAATGTATCCATCTGACTATCGAAACAATCAATTCTCCTACCTGTTTTATTTGAAAAAGGTATACATTGCGCCACGTTGTCGCTGGACAACGAGCAAGCTTCCAAAATTTTGTGGTGTGACGAAGCTACTTTTACCCGAAATGGAAAATTTAATTTTGTGCCCTTAGGAAGTATTTCCGGATCCATGTTCATATGAACTTTTTTACTTAGTTTTGATCATCGGCCTGTTCAGGGTTGGCAGCTAATTATAAGACACCCTGTATATTATTTAATATTTTTACACCCTCGGAAAGGCCGTCAAATAAGCTTTTCAAAAATATGATATAACCACCTAATAACCAACCTAAACCCTAAAACAAGTACAGGTAAGAAAATAAAATATATAAGAAAAAATTATCTGTTATATGAGTATAAGGAAATCCGCAAAGAGACGCGTGTCAGAGCAATTTTATTGTTTTAAATCACCCTCTTCCACGCAAATACAAAATCGATTTCGGAAGCGTTTTGATGCGCTTCCATTGAAAAGATGACAAGGGAGGCTTTAACTTATATCAAGTTATTCAGAAGATCAGTGGAGGGCAATATGGCGGGAGGCCATGTCTAAGCAAGGTAATAGTAGCGGTAGATAAGGTCTTTTTACCACTAGTGTGCTTCATATAGTACGATCAAATATACAGGGTGTCCGGTAAGTACCTCCTAATCTTTCGGGGAGGGGAGGTCAAAATGAAACTAGTCCTTCCTATAATTTTTTTTCCTAATGTGCCCCCTAACAGAGTTATGGGGGGTCAAAGGGGTACCTAGAAATTAACGTTTAGGGTTATAACTTTGAAACCACCCTGTATATTTTAATAAAATTTTCGTACGTTGTATTACACATGGAGCTCTACGATTTGATGCTAAAATCAACTTTTTGCTATTATCAGGTGTCCAGAAACGGACTGGCCCTATCACAATTTTTCTCAAAATTTTGACAGAAGTAAGTAATTTTATCAAACTGTAAATATCATTATTAGATACTGTGAAGGTTTTTCTTTAAAAATGGTACTCTTTATTTATTTCGAAAAAATGAACGGTGTGCGAGATAAATCGGTTTTGAAAAAAATTGGTAACAAATACAACAACAATTAAAATTTATTTTTTTACAATAAAATCATTCCCGCTAGTGCCAGCCTACAGATTCACCATAAACATTTACTGGTGGTGAATTAAGGGAATGAATAATGTCGTTTCTTGCAAAATCAACATCTATGACCAAAATACATCTACAAATTATTATTGCTCTTGTCTCCATGGAGTGCTTTTCTATTGTTTTCGTTGTTAGACCCTGTTGATTTTAAAGTACTTGTCAAAGGCGCGTGACAGATTAAAAATTCAATTTTATTGTGGTATTCGTTTTAAGCCGTTAGAAATAACATTTAAAAATGGAAGAATATTCCTATGCAGAATATGCTGATATGCACCTAATTTATGGGGAAGCATTATGCAACTCCGTGGAGGCAAGAAGACTTTATGATGACAGGTTTCCGGGTCGACATTTGCCGAGTCCAAAAACTTTTGAAAGAGTTGATCGTAGTTTAAGAGAAACAGGTAACAAAAAAAATAGTGAAAAATATTGGAAGACGTTGCTAATAATCCTTCAAATAGCATAAGGAAGCTTGCGGCACAAAACAATGTTACAAAATGGGCTGTACATGAAACTCTGAAAGAACAATTGCTTTACCAGTACGACATCCAAAAAGTACATGCTATGTCTCCAGATGATTATCCAAAAAGACTTCAATACGCCAATTGGTTTTTACAGCATCATATTCGGAATCATAATTTTGGTACATCTATTTTGTTCACCGATGAAGCAGGTTTTACAACAGACGGCATAATTAATTCGCATAATCTACATGTCTGGGATGAAGAAAACCCTCACGCTTTAGTTCAAACTCGCTACCAACAAAGGTTTATGGTGAATGTGTGGGTTGGAATTATCGGGAATCATTTGATTGGTCCGTTTATTCTGGAGCAAAGACTTAATGGTGCTCTTTATTTGCAATTTTTAGAGGAAAATCTAAATATTTTGTTAGAAGAAGTGCCCCTTCAAATAAGAACTGAAATGTGATACATGCATGACGGTGCACCACCCCACTTTGATCGTTTAGTACGTCAACATCTGACGAATGTTTTTGGTGATCGATGGATAGGTCGAGGCGGACCTGTATTATGGCCATCTAGGTCGCCCGATATAAACCCATTAGACTTAGAACGTAGAAAAAATATTGTATGCAACTCGTACAAAAAGTGTTTATTTGACTCGACGTGTTGTCGCCTGCAATAAACACTTACTTTTTGCACTTGTTGCATAAATAACTATTTCAGATGTTATATTTAAACACACTAGGTATCCAAATTCCCCATATAAATAAGTACTTTTTCTCTTTATATACGGGGCGATTCTTAACCTCTACGCATAATCTTGGGAAATTATAGCTGAGAGCCAATAATGAAGAATGGTGAAAAAAAAGTTTCCATTTTTTTATATACATTAACTATTGGTAACCATTTTCAAAACACGCACGCTTTTGGCTAAGGAGGAATTTCTAATTTCCAGCTATGCACCACTCTCTATAATTTTTAAAATGGACTATAGATGCGTTAAAAATGATACGCCAGCGGTTTGAGCAATCGCAGCCAAATTCTAACTTTATTTAAACGTGTTTTAGAAGTTTATTGCAATTGTATATGACGCATTGTTCAGTATTTCATCCGTATCTACATTTAGGACTTTGGAGCGCATATTTCTGTTTTAAGCCTTCATTGCGCGAATTACTAGAAAGTATTTCAGCTGGAACGTGAAACAGGATAATGCAAAATAGATAATATTAACAGGATCGGCTGCAGCAGTGGCTATAACGGATGCTTTAATAGAGGCGGTGACTGAATTTATAGGCCATGATAAATTAATTTTAGCACAAACTTCGTCGTTTATTATAAAACAGAAAGTTTGAAAATCAAGGGAAAAGTTCGGCTGTAATGATGTATTGCACAGTTTAAACAGCTTCAGAATTTATCTATAGTCTGTTTAGAAATGAAAGAGAGTAATAAAAGCTTATCATGTATGCAAATCGTAAATAAATGTAGTACTGGTGCTTATATTCAATATTTTTATATTATGTATTATCGGTATAGATGAGGTGTACTTTTAAAAAAACTTTGTGTGATCGAACCGTACTAAATTGTAGCAGGTAGGTAAAATTTAATCCCCGACAATCCGTCTTTGTCTATGCCGCTTCAATTTCTCGGTACATTTCTCTTAAAAGTAAACAATATAAAAACAGCATTTCAGAACTAGAGGCTACTTTAAGCATCATAACCGGGTTAAGAGGATTTTTAGTAATTCAAATGAAATTATTCAATATTATTATCAAAATATTTATTTAAATTTAATGAATAGACTTTTATTCCACACAAAAGTATATGCATTTTGAAAATTCAAATTATGGTGAGTAAATGTAGTGTATAAATGTACAATAAAGAAAATAAAAGAGTAAGTATATTAAAAATCATCCTCTGAATATTCTGATGAATTATCTTCGTCTCCTAGATTGATAACGATAGGTTCCACAGTAACGTCAATTAAATTATCCAGTTCCCACATTTTGTCCTTTTTTTGTACATGATGTATACATCTTTGCCAGTTATCTGCAGTTACTCGTTCCAAGGAATTTTTTAACAAAATTTTCACGTCACTTAATTTAAACGTCGTATTATTTCGCGTTAAAACTCCCTTTACCTGAGCCCAGACTAATTCGATTGGGTTAAGTTCACAGTGATAAGGTGGTAACCGTAGTACCGTTATTTGGCGATTTGTTGCTATTTCATCGATAACATATTTTTTCTGATCTTTATTAAGATTTACAAGTGTTAAACGTTCCTTTTTCGCTATATTTGTTTCAAAAGAAATGTTTTTTCCGGATAACCATTGAATTATATCGGCTTTCCTCCAAGCAGTCCTAGGCGGCCGCTCGGTCTGCCGTGAATGGTAACTGGCATTATCCATGACAATTACAGACCCCGGAGGAATAAGATCCAACATCTGTGTAAAATACTCTTCGAAAATATCTGCGTTCATGTCTTCGTGATAGTCACATGTATTTTTAGATTCAAATAAAAGTAAACCGCCATCTACAAACCCACTGGCACTACCTATATGTCTCACTATTAATCTTCACCCTTTACTTGAAGGTGCCTTGAACCCTGCTGAAAGTCCATCCAAAAATGCTTGTCGAAAACTTTTTACATTTTTATCTTGCCATACTTTTGTTACTTTTGTTTGTATATCCCGCGTTGACCCAAGTTTCATCTAGATAATAAATATTCCTACCTTCGTCACGGAATTTTCTAATTGACCTTAAGTAGGATCTTCGCCAACAAATAGTTTCCCAGCAAAAATTCAACTCTCGTAAAACAGCCCATAATTTGCTTCTACTGATTTTTGGAAAATCGTTGTCCTCTGAAAGTTCACTTAAAATTTTGTTTAGCGTTGGTATTTCTTTTTTAAAATAAAATGAGTGTACTTTTCTGCGAATGACATTTTTTGAAGAAATCATCTATAACGACTTTTGACCTCCCTGTAGATGATTTTGGGGGGTTTATAGTATCTTGTTCATTTTTTGTTTCCTTTAATGGTCTGTAGATAGTCGATTTTCCCTGTCATTTTGGAACACTCTTCCACGATGTCGACAACACTGTTGGTAGGATTTTGGTATTTCAATGCATTAAATATATTTAATATATTAATCTTCTCATTCTGAGACAGCGCACATCTTTTTACGTATTTAGCAGGTACGTAATCTGATAAGCTCGAAATTTTACCCAAACAATATTATATTCACTGACACAATAGTCACTAAACACAAGTCGAATTTTACTCTACTGCACTAGCACGTCTTCGTATATTCACCTCTAAGACTAGATTGATCTGTCACAATACGCTGGATCCTGCCCTATGATGTATCCAGTAAAATATACTAATGTACACCCATTACCTGTTAGCATTAGTGTTACCCGATAACTACTTGAAACGAAATATTACCACGCCCATGGCCGGTTCTTATCTCGGGGTTTTATTACTCTCTTTCATTTCCAAACAGACTATAAAAAAAAATAGGAATAGATGCGTCATGAAAAATTGAGTCAATATCGTAAAATCCCTTTTTGTTAAATCCTTATAGTTTCCGAGTAAAAAATTATTGAAATTGTACTATTTTCAATATTTACATTGGGCTACTGTAGTATAGAGCCAGGCGATTTCGAATAATTAAATCTGATTACTTTTTATAGATATTATAGTTTTTGTAATACCAGTCTTTACATTAGTTTTTCAAAACTCAAAAATGGTTTAGGTGTATAGCAACTCAATTGATGGATATCGTTTTAATATATGGCGATGTGAAAATGCTTTTGCAGAACGATTTCCCGGTAAATATGTGCCAAATGCAGCTACTTTTACCGCGGTGTGCAGTGAATGCAAGTGTAGGCAATGCAAGAGAAATTTGAAACTGGATCATGGAGATGGAGGTCCAGGGCGTGCACGGCGAACAGTGTGGCGTATCATACACGAGACTCAATTATATTCGTACCATGCGCAGCGTGTCCAAGCATTAATACTAAGGAATTGGACGAGCAGGACCAGTACCATGGCCACCACAATCTCCTGACTTTAAATCATTTGGAAGTGTATTGCACCGAAGTGGATATCTACTATTTATAATTTACGCAAACGTCATAGCTACTGCCAATAACTTACGAATTCAAGACGGACAAGAAGCAGAAACATTTGTGTTAGTTTGTAGAAACTTGGTCAGACGGGCTCAAAATTTTGTTGTAACATTAGGTATGTCAAGCTAATTTATTAATTAAAATCACAAATTAATTAATAGCGATAGTGGCAAAAGCAGTTGAATTTGATGTATAAAATAGGTATTACAAAATGTCTTCTTTCCATGGGAATTATTTCTTTACATTTTTTTATCCGGTCACCAATTGCATGCTTTGCCGCCTTATCAGGTTTTACAGTGACCCAGTTTCCTCTGCCGTGCAGAAGTATATTTTGAAATCATTTGCGAATTGCCCTTTTTGTTGACTCCCCTATACATTTAGAAAAATTGTTTAGATAAGTTCAGAATCACCGTGTGTAATAAATAAATAAAGTTGGAATTTTTCAAAATAAACTATGCTTTTTTCAATTCGGTTTTAATTAAAAACTATCCGATTTTATAAAAATATACCTGTTGAAACGTCATATTTGTTTTTCATTCAAATAAGGTTGTTAGTTCGATATTCAGTCCATTTCAGTTACATTTTTTCCGAAGCTACTCGTTAAAAGTTACTCCGTAATTTCAATTTGCGCTAACTCGATTTAACTTTGCTTTCGGTTTCCTTCTATTTCTGTGCCTAAAAAAAGATCGTAATGTTTCAAGGTTAGATAAACACAAATACAAATAAAAAAATTCTTCCCACGTTTCGATCGATATTTGATCTGTTTTGAAACAAGATTCCCACAATAATATTATTTCCCGAGGTATTTGTAATTCTATGCAAAATGAATTGCTCTTTGATAGATGTATATTATTTTTCATACTTCGATAGATATTCATTGAGAGTTGAAGAGTGAAATAATTTAACATATATGTTAGCAGAGACTATTATAAAGAATAGTATTTAAAAATGATCTTGTTTTTGAAAGTAGTATAGTGGAAACACAAATAACTACTGGAAAGTCATTTTTAAGAATTTCAAATATTTACAGAGAAATTATTTTTTATAAAAAAACACCCACATTTTGAGAACCGTTGAACAGATAGATTGCTGACGTAACCTAATAAACTAAACCATATGATTTATTGAAGGTGAGGTTGCCATATCGTCTTTAAGATAAATTATTTTAATTTAATTTTTAATTATTATTTTTAACGTAAATTCAATTATTGACGTTGATTCTAATTTAGTAACACTTATTTTTAGCAATAAGTAAAGTTATTCTAAACAATTAAAATATGAATTTCGATACTATCAATTAAAGTAGAAAGTTACTTTGTTCAATGATTCCAAACTTTATCCATAAACGTGCATAGAAACTCACCTACTTGCTGAAAACCCAACTATTTAAACAGTTATCTACATTTTACAAGTTAATACCATTGTACACTGTTAGAAAGATTATCACAAATTATCGCCTTAAATTATTTTATGAAGAACAACGTGTCAGGGCTAACCATTTGTAACTTCGTAGTTTCATGGTGGGTGAAACAGATTTTAAAAATAAACACAAAACATGGAATAACAAAATAACTAGCTAGATATACGCGTTCAACATCAAGAGAAGGCAAAGTTAAATATTTAAAACCAGTGTCAATCGTATGCAAAAAAAAACTGGTGTCGTAGGCACAGGTAGGTGTGACAGACAATAGGCGTAATGTCCGGCACCAACCTCATCCTCTAGGATGAAAGTCGAGGTCGATAAAGAGGTTATGTTGATACCGGTGCACTTGTATGATCTAGGGCAAAGGAGTAAGCTGTAGCAAAGCTGTTATATAAATTAAAACACACGTGTATATGGCTGCCTAACCGGGTATAATGTAGAACCATCTATCTGTGAGAAAAGTTAGTTGTATTTTACGTCTCAATTAGTAAAGACGTTAATAAATAACTGCATCTGTATTTATTTTAATACACCACTAACAAATACACCACCCCAACAGATTCTTTAAGTAATGCTTGACTGCTTGACGCATCTGTTGCGGCGCTAACGTATAAAACATATTTAAATCGTTTCACTACTTTCACGGACAGTGCTTTTCTCTTAAGTGTCTTGTCTTTTTAATTAATATTTTTGGTGAAATATAGTGTAATTAAGTAAAATATGGCGCATTATTCAAACAGTGAAAAGGTTGACATGCTAAAAGTATACCTATTTGTTAAGCAGTGATAATCAGTGAAAACGATAGTATGTATTGCGATAAATCAGTTGGAGTGTAATAAACATGGATAATGACCAAATTCTGGACAACTTTGAGTAGAGAATCTGGTTTATGTTTTCAATTTCATGTACTTAGATATATGGACATACTTTATTGGTGACATATAGGAATAGCAATGGGGAGAAGGTGGTCATTAATACTTTTATAAATAAAAATATTTCAATTATTCTTTGGTAGTCTAAAAATTCTAATTATAACTTTCTCTGAAGTTTATTCCAAAACATTAGTGTAACACTGGCAACGTTGTGGAATATACGAGTCGAATCAGTGGTCCTCAATAACTTTTCTATTGAAAAATCACGAAATTTATTTAAAATTTGATTTTTTTGCCTGTGTTTTTTTGTAAAAACTACTAATTATGTGTTCTACACAGTGAACTAAAGTACTGGTTAAAATATTTTTACTTATTTAAAATTCACCCTTTGATTTAATAGATACTTGGCAAATTATGTTGGCTGTGGTAAAAATATTATTATTACTTCTATATGATTATAATGTGAGGTTCTTTTATTATGTTCTAAAATCGGGATGTGGCGGTTAATCTAAACTAAAGTAAAACACAAGACCTGCTTGATAATTGACTGATATTCCCAAACGCTACGCTGCGACAAATATAAAATTTTATTAAATGAGAAGTGTATGTTGGGAAAATTGTACAAAACGTATCAATAGGTCATGTTGAAGTACCCTATTACTTTTTTTTGGATGTTTCATTCGGAGCAATATATTCCTTTATTGTAAAAGATGGCCTCTGGAATTGTGTACCTCCATTTCAATATTACCTTCCTACGGAAGCCGTATTTCTTTTTCTATACGCCATTGTACCACCTCTCATCCAATTCGACAGCATTTGTTAAGATTTGCTGCTTCATTTCGTATACTACTGCCAAGAATGGAGATTTTAATTAAAATGTTTAAAGAAATGATTTATAATTTGAAAATAATTTAATTTCGCGAACATGCGAAGTAACTATCTAGATATCATTAATGGACTCATACATTGAATTATATCTTATTAAGTTGGGGTCATGCACCAGTTTATCAAAGGTTTTTTCACAACAACGGAAGGCAATAAGGATTATGGCAGGTCTGAGATTTAGTGAAGATTGCAGGGAATTCTATATTAAGTTCAACATCTTAACTTTTCCCAGTATCTATATTTATCAGTGTCAAAACCAATTTGCATAAATTTGAAAGCAGGAGTTGCATTCATTTACATAACACAAAAAATAAAAATATTTTGAACATTGAATTTCGGAGACTTAAGGTCGTCGTAAAATGATTTGTGGTGTTTTTTAAGTACTGAAATCTCGAAAAATAAAACACGTAGAGCAAAAGTAATATCAAAAATAAAATTACTCATGTTTTGTTTATCCACTTTTACTATTTAAACTCTTCTCAAGTAATATAATAACTTTTAAAATGCATTTGTATGACAAACATTATTTCGCTATCTAACCCTACATTTTAACAATTATTTTCACATACTAATAAACAAAAGTGAACAATCTTATATGCAAAACTATGTAAGTGTATCTTATAACAGTGTTTACATCTACAGTTGTACAATTTAAAAAAATACGTATTTTGAAAGTTTTTAGTACCTAAAAATTTGCTGGATAGATCGCTTTCTGACGTTATATACTGATTTTACTTCGGTACCTTTAAATATTCGCAGGTGGCATGGGATAATATTCTTGTTACTTGCTAAACTTTATATTCAGTTCTTAAATGTCTAAAATTACTTGTATTTGTAGAAAACACTATTTCAAGAATACGGCATCAGAACCCGAAACGGTACGGGTTACTTGGGCTACCAGTTTTTTAATTCTCTCCCCAATCACATAAAAATACTGCAACTGGAAGCTTTTAAATAAAAAATTAAGATATAATTGACAGGGCTTTTTATACTTTCTCTGAGTATCTTAATACTTAACAATTTTACTTAGCTTCTGATACTACTTTTTGTATTTTTATATATATTATTTTAAAAATTTATTTATTTTTTAATTTTATTGTGAGGTCATGTGTTTTTACTTTTTATTTTGTTGAGCGTATTGTTTATGATGGTTCGACATTTTTACATTACTCTGTTGACGTGTGTACACACTTTGGTGTATTAGCACGAAAATTTAATAACATTAATTAAAAATAACAAATATTCTGGACTAAATGGAATTGCAACATTTTAGTTACTTTTAATAAGTATGTGTGCATAAGACAATATTTTATTCGCAACTTTCCAATCAATACATTGTTTTGTTAGTACGTTAATACGATATAAAAGACCGTGGAACAATCCAAAAGAGGCCCGCTCCCTACTTTGAGAAGAGTGAGTACTTTTTTTATAATTTTAGTGCCCTACTCTCTTTGTGCAACATGAAGAGTGGAAACAGTAAGTTTTTACATTTCCTATAATCGTATTTGTATCCCTCCAGACTGGAGATATATACATTTGTGTAGAATTTATAACAAATAGTTAATATTGTTAATTTGTTTTTGAACCATCCTTGACCATGCCCTTTGTGGATCGAGGTCGTAACAATATTTATAATAAAATTAACTTTAAAATATTTTCCTTTCATGTTATCACAATTTGAACCAGAAAGAAATAGAAAATAAAACTACCTGTTTCATTGGTTGTGACGTTATCTGGCATAAACATTGAAAATAATGGACGTAAATCTGTAATCTATGCTTCATAACAGAGTACACGGATATTTGTAAATTCGACAAATACTCGCAACAAAATAATTTGTTAACTCTAAATATCGAAAAACAGAAAGCATCTACTTTTCTAAACGTAGTATAATGCCAGATAACTTGCAATACGACATGGTCCTGACCGAACACGTGAAGTTTCTGGGGATAGTTGTTGACAGTAAACTTGAGTGGTATCATCAGATAAATCAAGTATGTAAAAAACTAAATAGTGCACATTTTGCTTTAAATACTCTAAAACGGGTATTTGAGCCGCATAATTTAGTAAATACATAACATAGGAAAACTCACAAGATTCGGTTTGTACAAACTGAAAACTAACGATTGCTACCACGACTATAATACTCGACATGGTGGTATGCTTAGTATTCCTCGACATAGCCATTGCTATTATGAAAAGTCACCTTATTACTCAGGCATTAAAATATACAATAAATTACCACGATATATTAAGGATGTAAAAATACATAATCAATTCAAACTTGAACTAAAGAAATTTTTAATTTCTGAATGTTTTTATTCAGTTGAAGAATTTTTAAATTAACATGTTTTCTCCGAGTTTTTGTAATTTGTTTTTGTAGTACAGTCAACTTGTGTTTACTGTTTGTTTTTTACAATGTATTTCTCTGTTATCTTGAATATTTTTTATTGATTTATACTCCTTTGATTTGACGGCTATATCTGTTTTTTGTAACAGCTACAGTGACAAATAAATTATTATTATCATTATTACTAACAAACATTCGTGTGAGTATGTATATTTTTTAAATATGATCATTTGATGATGATTTTTGATGACATGATAGGAAAAAATTGCACTGACAGCAACGTAAAAGTCTCCAAATACCCAAGATGTAACAAATAAGGTTTATAACAAACTAATGCAACCAGTGTAAATGAATTTTCGTCATCATATAAATCTTCGTATGCAACTAAATTGTAGATATTAACGTCAAACGCCAAATTTTAGCAAAATCGTATGTCGTTTTAAAATAAAAATAAATATTTAAAAATACACACTTCAGGGCCATCTAGAACCCAAATACAGAACATCTGTACTAAGGTAAGTGTATTTGGTGCCAAAAAACATGCCGTAAAATTGTTTAAATACGTTTTAGATGAACTGTATACAGGGAATTACTAAACTATAATCTATTATAACAAATGTTCACGCTTCAGATCTTCTTGAAATTGCAGCTCGAACACGTGCAATAATTCTAGGAGTAGTTCTTATCACATCACAACCATTTGTTGAGGTAAGTGTTCCTTAAATTCAACGTAAACCTTGTAAACTAATATCTTGAGATGGTATCAAACAAATAAATCAATAGGGCTCGGATCGGGTGATATGGGTAGCCAAGATTGACGAAGCTAAAATGAGGGGGAGCCCCGTCGTGCATAAACTTCATTCTTTGTCTTAGAACATAGGGAACATTGTCACGTAGTGCAGACAAAACGATTTCAAGAAAATGTCTGCAGGAGACACCGGTTAAAATTCTTGATACAAAGTAAGGCCCAACAATAAAACTGCCGATGAAACCCACCCATACACTCAAAGAAAACTGATGTTAAAATCGAGAATCCATTAAGGTTTTCAGAAGACCAAACGTGTTTATTGTGGAAGTTCATTATAACATCTCAGGAAAAATTGGCTTCGTCGGTAAACAATATGCCAGCGGTAAAGTGAACATTTTGTTCAATTTTTTGCAAAATTCAGTAGCAAAATTGTAAGCAAGCAGGACAGTCTTGCAGCAATACGGTTTGAACCCTCTGTATGTGATACGAGTACAACTGTTGATGCTTCAGAACTGACCAAAATAATTTATGAGCCACATTAAGATTTGTAGGGATCTTCCTAGTAGGTACTAGTATTTGGGTAGAGTAACTTCTTCCAACTCAGGCTAACACTCAAAAGTTTTCCAGGAATTGGACCTTTCTGAAATGAGCCTGACTCAGAAAGACATTGAAAAATATTTCTGAACATTCTTGGATTTGGAGTTGGATGATTTGGAAATCTTCGATATAAATTCGCCTAGCCTCATTACCATTTCCATCTGCATGGCCAGAAATTTATTTATATATTTATTTCAAATCCACTGGTCAACAGGTACAAAATGACCAAATTATGAACCAGGCACAAAGAGAAGCATTAAAAGAATACAATAATCAAAATACATACAAGAAAAAAGAAGAGAAAAAACAAGAAAACAAAACTGCAAAAAACAACACTACACACTACAAAAAATGTAAACCATATTGGCAATTTCGGCATTTGAATATGCATAAGCCATTGTTAAAACTTAACGTTTTTTTTTTTAAAAAAAAAGCTTAATTTGACAATACGCAATATTAAACAAGATGGCGGCTTCTGGTTATTATTGTTCTGCATTGCCTCCCTAAGATACGTTTAAGTAATTTACATAAGTGTCTAAAAATGCACTTGATCAAATAAATTAATTTTGTTTTTGTTAATCGGTCTGGAATACAAAAAAAAAAAATAGAAACAAAATGTGGAAATAATAAAATGGCGCATATGATGATGTATCCCAGCTAGCAAAGTAGTTCTATAAATTTAGAGTAATAGGAGCTTTATATTTTGTTAATATTTTACAGTTGTATCTAGAATATTAAATTATTGTATTAATGTGGTACATGAGACTATTTTGTCTTTAGAAACTGAATTGTTTTTTAAATGTGTTACAAGAACGTTCTTAGAGCATAATTTATAGAACATTTTTTATTTCCTATAAGTGTGTACAATAACACAATTTTACAGCAACGGTGCTTATAGAATCAAATTGCTATAAAACCGATGCAAAATAGTGCTTTATAGAATTATACCATCTCTTGTGACACTCTTATAAAATTATTCTGTAATGTCGCTTATAGTTTAATTATAGAGCTATTGTGCAAGGCGTTGTTAAGTTAGAAAGTCAGCAGTTGCTTCACTTATTTAAAACAACGTGACGTGCAGCGTAATTGGCTTCAATCAAAATCCGCTGTAGTTTATAAGCCTTACTTACAACGATATAACAGGGACGCGTATAACTAACTAAATTTACCGGGTGTCGCGGAAGTCAGCAGTTGCTTCACTTATTTAAAACAACGTGACGTGCAGCGTAATTGGCTTCAGTCAAAATCCGCTGTAGTTTATCAGTTTTACTTACGACGATATGACAACAGGGACGCGTATAACTGAATAAATTTACCGGGTGTCACGGAAGTCAGCAGTTGCTTCACCTATTTAAAACAGCGTGACGTGCTGCGGAATTGGCTTCAATCAAAATCCGCTGTAGTTTATAAATAAGATTGAAATAATTGATACTACCACAATAAAATATGACAACACTGTGGATATTAAGTGGCATATATCTGTTATAGTAGTTGCTTACGAAGCATATTTGCTCTATAATCATTGCAATCGACATATTACTGAGAATCGTTTGGATAAAGCCTTTCTTTCTGTCGCCATATTGTGAAGAAAGAAAACAAATTTAATTAAAAATATATACAATATAAATAGGTGAAATGACATCAATAATATGGATATACTTACTTTCTGACTATTTTATATACAGTTAGTTGTTAAATTCTTCATTTTTTTTTATTAAATTTCCAGCATCATAGAAAATATAAGGTTAACTGCATTAAAACGTACTGCTCCCTTCTATCTTAGTTCTTATTGGCTCATCCATATTATTTCTAATATGTGCGATGTAGAAATATTTTATTTTTAAAAGATGCAATTAAACGATTTTAAAGTTCTCTAAGTAGAACACCACGCAACACAAAAATTGTATAACGAAGTGGTATAGAATTTTTATGAGATTGCTTTGTAACTGTGTTATAAAAATTCTTTTTCTACATCCGTATTATAACAATGCACTTAATATGCCCATAATCCGTTTCATAATGATACCCATTACGATACAGATTTTTCATTACGATACAGATTTTTAATCAATAGAAACCCATAATTTTTCAATCAAGCATGCTGTGCATTTGGACGTTTATCCTAGGTTCCTATCACAGTATACTAAGCTATACTGTGGTTCCTATGTAATTATTTTAGATGTCAAAATCAGTATGTATTAAATTTTCGTAGAAACCTAGCTAAACTTCGATAATTTATCAAAATGTCTGATATCAGCGATATAGAAGAATTACCATCGACTCCTCCACACATATCGGAGAAAGCATAAAATGCAGTTCATACGAATAATTACTGTTACCTATTGTGTTCAACAAAAATATAAAATTTATGGTTTTTGATTATTTATCGGGTGTAGAAAAAATAGCGTATGCAACTCTCATGTAATGTTTATTAATACACTCGCATAAACCATATGAAACTCGCCTTCGGCTCGTTTCGTATCCCGATTAATGCTCGTGTATTAATAACCATCATTACGCATGATCGTTGCATAATATACTATTAAGACCCGTGACAACGTTTATTCAACAATTCTATAAGTATTTCCTGCAGACCTTACAGAATAGCTTAAAGAACTAAAAAGTTCTATAGGACGGTGCCCATTTTTATGGTATAAGTGTCGTAAGAACGTTTTGAAAATGTTCTTAGAACAAACATTGCTCTATAAAATTTGCTATGGAAATGTTCTTACGATTTTTATAGGACAGGAAATTGTTAGCTGGGATGATACGATACGATATGATTATGTATTAGACGGGGTGATATATACTTTTTTGACAACTAGTGATGATATCCACACCTCCGCCACTGGTAATTTTTTGTTTCACACCTACTGCCCTACTAAATATGCACACTGAATTTGGTTAAATTATCTCAATCGGTTTAGAAATTAAAAACTGATTTTTTTTTTCATTTTTGACACGCTTGGGTATGTCTGTCCTAAGACCTAACCCTTCTTCGTGGCCACAGAATACGTCCTGAATTTTCGAGCTCTACTTAAGAAGCACCCTGTATATTACCTACTAAAACTGCAACTGTTTAAAAATTGCAGAATTTTTGACAACAAAGAATCTTTCAAGTTACTATATATGAAATAGATGCTTGTAACGTAATATGTATAGCCACTGACGGTTTGCATGGAACACTTGCTGATATACATCTAAAGGCCGACATCATCCATGGCCTCCTGGTATCTGCCACCAACCCAGTCCAATTAAATCGTGTAATTAAGTAATTATCACGGCCAACTCAAAGCCAGGCAGCTGATTTCCTGCCTGGAACACAAATTAGATTCGAAAGGGTGCCATAATCTAACCTAACTTGTTGAGATACCCTCCTATTAAGGAGAGTGTTTATGGCTTAGAAACGGCCATCTGCCTTCATTGTAACCGCAAATTTGCATCGAACTGCGACAGTTCTGAAAACTTTTGGAAGTACATGAGATGTACATCACTTTATTTAATTTTGAATCATTGCTTACTTATTAATTTATGTTACTAACATATTTAGGATGCGTTTGGAAAGTTTTGGCGTAGAGTCGAGGAGATTGTTTCATATAATACATCTTCTCAACGAAAAAGTCATCTGTCCGACAGACTAGATACATTCTTATGTATATTCTCTCGCTGAATCCGAATCTGGGGTCCATTTAGTCCCATCGCTCTAGGTGCAAGGTCATTCCAAGGTCAAAGCGAGAGATAGATATTCAAGTGGAACAAGACTATCGTACATTTATGTTACGGGGTTATGGGGTTACTGGATCGACTTCAAGGTCATTCCAAGGTCAAATCAAAAGGTAGATTGATACCTTCTCTTTTGCTTAAGGAGCGGTCAGGAACCACTTCGATGTTAATTGTTAGTCCTTGGTGGTCAGGAGCACTGAAACGCTGAGCTAACCGCAGTCGGAGCTGGTCGTGTGGTAAAATTAATTGGACCAGTAATTTATGGGCGCCAGTAACCATTTACCTTACGTTTCAAAACGAGTTAGAATCCGGTTACTAAATTCTAATTATCGCAACCAAGAATAAAAAAATATATATATCCAGAATAGCAGAATTTACTAGCGGGACCGCAACGTAAGTTTTCAATTTACTATAAAAAAAAAGAAAAATGAATAGTTACACATATATTCCTTTCAAATTATTTATCTACCCGGTATAGTGTTGGACTATCAGTACGAAATGAAATATTTTTTTTTGTGGAAAGATGTCCATCTGCTAAATATTTACAACAAACAGAATAAAATTATACCTCCTTCTATGAAATGTGCTGATGACCTGAATAATTATTACATAAATTCTATACCTATTGTATTCCCTGATCGAGATTTAATTGAATTTTATAAAAACAACTCAAAACTAAATGTACCTTTATTTGAATTTAAACATGTTGAGAATTTTGCTATTCAAAGCATTTTATATAATATAAAAACTACTGCCCAGGGTCATGAAGGACTTAATATTAAACTAATTTTGCTAAGCTGTCCTACTATCTTACCATTCTTAACTCATATTATAAATACATGTATTACAGACGGTGTATTTCCTGATTCATGGAAGCAAGCCTTAATAATTCCTATACCAAAAAATAATAATCCACTGGAGTTTAAAGATTTACGTCCTATTAGTATACTACCTGTTTTATCAAAGGTATTGGAAAGAGTAATAGATTACGTTTAATATTTTGCCAGAAGTTCAGTCTGGTTTTCGTCCTTCCCATAGTTGTGAAACCGCTTTACTAAATATAGTTGATGATATTTTAAGGGGCATAGATAGAAAAGAAATCACAGTACTAGTTCTTCTTGATTTTTCCAAGGCCTTTGACACAATAAATCATGAAACGCTATTGTCTATTTTAAAATATGTTGGAATGTCTGAAACAGTTGTTAAATTTTTTCAAAATTATTTATGTAACAGATATCAAATGACAAAAATTAATGACACCAAATCTACACCACTGAAGATATCCTCTGGTGTGCCGCAAGGTTCTATTTTGGGTCCTCTTTTATATACTCTGTACACATCTAGTTTTTCGCAAGTACATTGTAAAATACATTTTTATGCTGACGATACTCAACTTTATACATCTTTTAATTCTTGTTACTATTTGGAGGCTTTAAAATATATAAATAGTGACATTTCCTCTATTGTTAATGTATCTAAACGCCATTCACTAAATATTAACGCCAGCAAGACATCGGTACTTGTTTTTGGCCCACCTAAAATACGATCAGCTATAACTCAACATATTATGATAAACGTTGACGGTAAACAAATAACTCCGGTGGAGTCGGTCTTGCAAATATACATTTTTTTTTGCTGTTTTATCTAGAATGCCCGGTATATATGTATGTGTATGTGTATTAAGCCAGGCGTAACCATCTGATCTTCGGCTTTTTTCATTATTGTTTAATGTAATTAACTATTTTTGTAAATGTATTGAAAATAAACACCATTTATTATTATTATTATTATTAAATATATGAGCCGTCACATTGTGAATTAGGTTTGTTTATAGAAGACTCAGAGTTTTTACGTAGTGGTTGAATAGTATTGCTTATAATATGAGTAGAATCAAATCTTCCGCTTGTCGTCACTGAATCAGTGATCTCTTTGGACAAACTCAAACCTGGATGGTACAAGTTTAATAAATGGAGATTGTCTATTGATTCTTCGAAGGGAAACCTAACAACCTTCCTTTTCATAATACTAATGTATACCTATCCATTCCAGTAGGGCATTTAGTTGTTTGAAAAAAGAGTATACAAGCATGTCGGTCAGCTCTTGAAAAAAATATTTATTATAAATCTTATTATAGTCACAACACATATTTATTATTTGTTTTAGGTCCAAGAAATTTATCGCGTTTCATTGCTCTTTGCCACAAGTTTCGCTTATTGGGATTCCGGAGTAACCTAATAAATCATTTATCTGGGCATTTTATCGTTGTACATTTTGGTACAATACAATATCTAAAGTTTGATTGTTTTGTTTTAGTATCTCTAAAGTCACCGTCAATATTTGTATTTTCCATAACTGGAATAAAAACTGTAATCCTAATGATGGCTCTTACGCTTCGTATTCTAAATGCAAGTAAACGGTAGCGAGCGCCACTCGGTAGTGACGTCACACAGCAGTTTACGCGAGTCCATGTTCCCAAATTATTTTAAGGTTGCGGTATTCTAAATAAGAAAGTACCTCGATCGTTGACAGACAATGATATAAAACTGTGTACCGGGAAGTGCTGGATATCTAGCGGAGAAAACTTGAACTGCAAATATTTAAAGAATGTCACAGTTGGAGTGCAGAAAATAACGGGAGGCCGAAACTGAGTTTGAAGGTCATGCGTTCGATCCTGCGGCAAAATATTTACAACCCTATCATCTAAATGGGATATCGATTTTTCCGTATTTTAAATTTCAGCGTTCAGATGCAGTTTATCCTTTGCGAATCTGTGCTTTGCAGTAGCAGTGGTTTTCTGTATTCTTTATGTGTGTGTAATACTAGTGAAAATTATAGAACATTTTTATTAATTGAAAGTTCGTTGGATTTAGAAAGGTATGTATATCATTATTTGTAAATTGAATTAAAGTAATAATTAAATAATAGGTACTTAATTATTATATATTTATATGCAACAGGAACAGGGGAGGGGATTCGAATTTTTAATTTATCAAATTTTAGGAATACATAATAGTTATTTATGCAACAAGTACAAAAAGTGTTTATTGCACGCGACCTGACACGTGTTTATGTTGTTGTTTTGTGTTTTTCTTCAGTTTTTAGTGCCATTTTAAATTTTTTTGTATATGCTGTCTAGTTACGTATTGTCCAAATTTATAAAAAAATAAATTCTAAATCAGGATAAGCGTCAAATTAACGTGAATGCAAAGAAACATTAGTGAAGGGAACAAAATTTAAAAAAAAACTCGCAATAAAGTTATTAGAAAACGTTAACTAAAAATAATTTCTTAGACACCTTGGAACTCGACCGAAAATTTTATAGAACAGAGTGATATTAATTTTTCATGTAAACTGAACTCTCGAAATCATATCCGAACAACCCTGTATAATGTAAATATATTTTTAATTCATTATTTATTTTTTTTATAATAGGTATTTAATAATAAATAGTGAGACAATTCACAGAAGACAAATAGCAATATACTTTTTGAAAAATTTGTGTACCTGCAAAATAAAAGATAATAGCAAAAACAATCGTTGTATGTTTCAACCTTACCCTGATATCTATTACATCTTTATTTGTGTGGTGGGTTTAAAATATGTAAGTAAACTTATACGGCAAAAATTAGATGCCAAAATTTACGTAAATGTCAACCTCCAACGATTTTACAAGACGAATGCTAATAAATGTTTTAAAGTAAATGTTAAAAAATCCCCTGACGGCATGAGAACAATGTACTCTAATATACAGGTAAGCGTCATTTGTTTCCTGCATCCCTGTATACTCCATATTACGATAGCCAGCAGTATCAGTGGACAGATAATTTAACTGTAAGATTTTCCTTTTGAAATTTATAATTTTGAAGTGGTTGTCATTTCACTTTAAAAATTTTCAAATTCTGTCAATTTTGAGATTTTTGACTATATTTTTTTTAACACCCTGTATTTTAAAATTTGAATCAGATCGATTTAATTCTCTGAATTTTGCAGGAGTTTGGTTTGGTGTTTTAAACACCTGTATTTTTTCGTTAACAGTGTTCCGATAGTCCTTAGTTAATATTAAAGAGATTTTTTAGTTCCCATTATTTTGAGGTGTTTTTAAAGGTCAAAATTTTCTCATAACTGTATACAAAACGTCTTTCGCACGTTCAATAACGGTTCCGAAGTGGAAAATCGAAAATTTATATCAATAACAATGCAATCAAATGCATGTGGCATGTTTAATTCGTCTTGATTTCTAATATAATACTTAATTCCAAATTTTAGTCGCCCTGTAAACAGAATTTACTTTACCGCCACCTCTTAGTCAGAGGTTCAACTATTTATTGCTAAATTGTGTCAAATTTTTATAGTTTGTAACAGACTTCTAGATAATGAAGTTCGCTGAACTTGCTGAGAAAATGACCCTTATGGAAAAATGCTAATAAATTTTTAGGTACTGAAATTTATCAAACTAACTACTTTTTAAAATTGATATATAGTTCTAAATATTCCTATAACATAAACTTACTTAGTGTTACATATAAAATTGTTTAGGTTTATGTATATGCACGATAAATTAATTGATACAAATGTGACATTAGGCTAGCAGCAAAGACCAATATGAAAATACGTTTTTTAACGTACAAAGTTAAAACTTTGTTTAAACTATATTTAAATAGTAATAATGAATAGACAGAACTTTAAAGATTCTATTTGTGTGGTTATTTTTGTTCTTCGAGCTTTATTTTTTGAGATTTCAGTACCTAAAAACACTACAAATACGGGTCATATTTTGCCAGAAATACGGCGACCTTAAAGGCATTATAGTCGTCAGAAAATTATAATTCTTTTCAGATAGCACTAAACTTTCAGAAAATGTAATAAAAAATGCTAAATGATCCCATTAACAGGTCTAATCTGTGATATTATTGCGTGTATGTTAACCAGACACCAGGCGTTTCGAAAAAGATGTTACATTTCCTGAGTTTTTATTTTCTGGTATTAAGAAATAATGTATGATAGTCCTGTGGATATTTTTTGTACATTTTACGAACTGGGAAAGAGTTTCATTTTAGCGAGGGTTCGTTGATTTATTAATACTCATCTCAACTACATATGTGCTATCTTTATATCCCTTATATGTTTACATTCGCACGTCTGCAAGGCGTTCTAGTACAGCCTCGAGACAACATTTAATAATATTTAATAATGGCTAATATTTTCATTCGGAGGAAATATCGGATAGAAACAATTTTGGCATCGTATATTAAGAGAGCGCTTTCAAATTTTCCGCAAATCGTTTCCAACCGATCAATAGCCGTTTTTGTTCGACACACGTTTGGAACAGCATATAATCGAAATTGCAATTTGCACTTTGAAAGCGGAGCCTGATTGCGGAGCCGGCTGGCACAGGTGAGATTGATTGAGCTTAGTTGCAAGGCAACGGTGATGGAGGTTCTGGTTACCACGCCCGCACGTTACACAGTGATCAGAGGTGCGAAACATACCGCACCCATTCATCAGGACCTTTAAATGGCACTTCAACATGAGCTTTTGATGAAGTAAATGTAAAGAGATGTTCTAATAAAGTTTTCTCTTCGATAGGTATGTTATACTGTACACCATAAACAACAAGAGACGAAAATTACCACTTTGGTGTTATAGTTGACAAATACTTAAATGGAATTTTTTACTTTATTGTATAAGTATTTAATAGTATATTACATACAGAAATGGAGAGTTTCATTCTTGTCGAGAGAAAAGAAATAATTTCTCGACACAAGAATGAAATTTTTCACCGAGATTTTATACAAAATATTTTATTTTTTCAAATGCAAGTGACGGTTTTTGTAACAAAAATAATTACGTGAGAAATTAACAAAGTAAGATCCCTGTATAACCAGATTACAGATAAAAAAACGTCAAGTTTGCATTTTGACAATGGTTACTATAGTACTAAAAAAGTCAAACATACAAACTTAAAATAGTTACATTTTTTAAAGATTGTCGTCAAAAAAATGTTTTCGAATACAATGGGAGATTCGGAATAATTATTTGTACTACTCAGCACCTGAGAGAAGTCGTTGAAAGTTTGGAAAAATATTTATTACCTAAGAAAAGTCGTGCAAGGTATGATAAAGCTTCTGATGTTCTGAATAGTGCTCGCAAAAGGTGTTCAGAAAGTCGTTTCTGAAACTATTGTGTTGGCATATTTTAGCGAAATTGACCAAAATCAAATCCTTTGGTCCATTTACTCAATGTTGCGTCCTACTTTGAATATTAAAGATAAAGTGGATATCACCTATACCTATATACAACCTATAAAGGTTGCACTCATAATTGGTGTATCAGGTGCATGTCGAAGTGACGAACTGTATAAAATGAAATTGACTGATGTTAATATCGTGAAAAATAAGGTTCACATCGAAATTCTAACATCAAAAACCTACCAGTCAAAAGTATTTACAGTGAGTAACCAAGAATGGGTAACATTAATTAAAACATATGTTGCACTTCGTGTAGATGTTCTAAATGAAAACTTCTTTTTACAATTAAGATTCGGTAAAATCAAGTAAATTTTCCAAAAAATTGCAGTGTTTCTAAAGCTTCCACATTATAAAATATACACGGGATACTGCTTCCGAAGAATGGCAGCCACACTATTGGTAAATAACGGTGGTGACATTCTCCAGTTGAAGAGGTTAGACGGATGGAAATCTTCAGCCGTAGCGGATGTGTACGTCGACAAGTCTACATATTCTCAAGTTAAAATTGCCACAAAAATATCTGGCAAAATGCCAAACTTGAGGATTAACTTGGATTAATAATTATCGCTGTTGCCGCTTGTAACCAATCAAATGTTACACAACAATTAATTCAGTAGAATAATTTGTAATACACTGAAAAAATTATACAACTTATAATTAACAAGCCCCTCATTCAGACCATATTTATTTATCAGTAATATACTAAATTATAATTAACAAATTTTATTCAATATGAATAATTTTCTTCTTAATTTTTTAGAATGATATAGTTATCTTAAACAAAATATATATTCCAACTGTATTTATTACCTAAGAACATTATATATCATTAAATAACTGCGAACGTATTATACATTTCATATAATATACCAGTTAATGATTAAAAATCATAATGGAATGTGTTAAAATGTAAGTAATTATAACATACATGTACGGAAATTTTAATGTAATATACCTATATTAAATATAGGGGAATACATCGAAATTGCATCATTAGATATACAGGACCTATTTTTCGGTATCAATGTAATTTAAATGGAGATATGCTTAAATATCTATCTACAAGTATTATCTAGTATTATTGTTTATATTTTTAATTGATAGGGTACCTACTATGATTTTTTGTATAATCTAAGCTCATTTAACTTATACGTATAGACAAATTTCTATATCCATTGAATATGTGAAATTATAATTAATATTTACAACATGCATGAAAATATCAATGTATGATTTATATCATTTCATTTTTTCTTTAAAAAATCATGTAAATATTTTACTATAGCAAATGTTTTAAGAAAATTCTAACGTAGTCATAGATAAAATAGGTATTTTAAGCAAATTCTTATATTTATTAATAAGTCCTATATCTCATTTAACATTAAGCAAATAATGTTACTGTGAAATTAAGGCAGAATATCTAAATACTTAAGTATTAATTCTGTATTTTCAAATATATTTTAGCAAATCATATAGATGACTTTACCCTATTAAGATGTATGACATTAAGTTCTTCAGAATGGTGCGAAGGTAATAGTATGAACCAAAATAAGCAGAAAAGTCTCAATAAACATGGGTCCGCAAAGTAACGGTTGAGAAGATATGGAATGTTTTATGTTTTTTAGCCCCTTTTTTTATTTTGCAAAAACGTTGTGTATTTTCTTATAATAATTGGTTGATGTTTAGTGAAATAAACAGTACGTATTTGACAGTTTTTTTCAGTTTTCTTTCGCTATGACTGGTTACTCTAACACAGAATTAACAGACATGCATTTCATGTATGGTCGTGCTAATGGGAACGCCACCGCCAGATTCCTTCACAACGCATGTTTGGAAGAATTCACCAAAGATTACGTGATACCGGTTCCTTGAGCAAACAGTGCCATTTATTCGGAAGACCAAGGTCGGTATCCACTCCTAGAGCAGAAGAAATTCTAGCACTGGTAGAGCAGAATCCAGGTACGAGTGTGCGGAGAATATCAACCGAGGTAGGAATTAGTGGTCCTCTTGTTTGGAGAATCACACGAGCAACTGCTTCATCCATACCATGTGCAACGAGTACAGGCCTTAAATCCAATAAATGATCATCAAGCACGTTTGGTTTTTTGCCGCTGGTTTCTACGTCATGATGCTGAAGACCCTCGTTTTCTTGCAAACATTCTTTTTACTGATGAGGCCGGGTTCACAAGAAATGGAGTGTTTAATTTTCACAATATGCATATTTGGGCCGACGAAAATCCTCGTGCTCTAATAGAATCTGGCCATCAGGCACGTATTTCATTAAACATTTGGATGGGTATTATAGGTGGCAGGTTTATAGGTCCTCTTGTTTTATCAAACCGATTAACAGGCGCTGCTTATCTCAACTTTCTGCAGAACACACTGCATGAGTTTTTGGAAGACATTCCTTTGAATCAGAGGCAACAAATGTGGTTCCAGCATGATGGTGCTCCAGCTCATTTTTCCATGGCCGTTAGAGAGCATTTACACCAAACTTTTCCACATAGATGGGTAGGAAGGGCCGGACCTGTTCTATGGCCTCCAAGATCGCCTGATATGAACCCTCCAGATTTCTTTTTTTGGGGATATTTGAAGACATTAGTGTATGGTACTCCTGTAAATAGTCTGGAAGAGCTGCAGCTACGGATTAATCAAAAGTGTCAAGAAATCCAAACCAAGGAAGGTGTTTACGAAAGAATTCGAATATCGGTGAGACGAAGATGTCGTGCCTGCGTGGAAATGGACGGAGGGCACTTTGAACATCTTCTGTAACTTTGTTTTTTGTTTGTTAAAAGCTTCCTTTGTCGGTTTATTCCTAATAAAATAAAATGTTTGAAAAACGAATAGTGGTCCATATCTCCGCAACCGTTACTTTGCGGACCCATGTTTATTGACTCTTCTGCTTATTTTGGCTCATACTATTATTTCCTGAAATATTTTACACTCTTTTTTAACACCCTGTATAGTAAGTTTATTTTCAATAAACCTAATTGTTCACAAATAAATTGTTTCTTCAGTGTACTTAATGTGAATAAAATTTGTTGAGAATGTTTTAATGTACAATAAGCTACTTTTTGAAACAAACATTTTGGTTGTTCAGTGAATGTTGACGTTTACCTGGGTAGAAAGTGATTAATTTCCAGATATCACCTTCCATGTAAACATATGTCAGAAATATGTTTCTTTCAAACTTACTATAAGTTTGAAATATCAACATTACATAGATGGTTGTAAATAAACTAATATAAATCACTTTTCCTACAGTTCCTATATATGAAATCATATGTATATTTTTTTATACTAAATATCTACGTATGACAAGGAAACGGTTTCATATAGACAAGGTCATATTCAATAAATATTTAAAATAAAAATTAATCTAGCTAAATTTACTAACAAAAGAGACATACTTGGCTTAAACATGAATATGAACACGGAAAATCTGCAGCAATAGATGAAATCTTAATTAACGCGGAGTAGCAAAGCTACATCTAGCGGCTATTCGTTACTCCATGATGGACTGATAAGCCACAGACATGAAGCGTTTTACATAGCTGCAGACACCAATGAAAGCTATTGACCTCTATTGCGATTCGGCAATAACGCAAACACGGAATTTCAGGCAACAACCTGGGAAAACTATAGCAAACAGCGCAAAATGTAGTATTATTAATACTTTTTACTATAAAATTTCATATCATTCGCGTATAATAGTCATTCAGAATTTTTTATAACATTTGGAAAATCATTTATGAGTAGTAAAAATAATAAAGATCCTAAATTTGATCCTTGTGAAATTACATAATTAGCGATGTACTGATATGATAGCTTGCGATCGTATGTAACTACAAATGATCCTTGCCTTAAATATGAAGCGAAAATTTGTAATGAACTTTTACTAAGCCAAATTGTAATAAATTTTTAAAAACAATGTCATGGTCTACTTTATCAAAGGCTTTTTTAATGAACACCATTCTTTTAATTTGTGTGTTTTGTAATTAATTCTGGACTTCGTATTTTAAGGTAAAACAATTTGCTTAACAGGGCAAGAATGTTACTTATAAATATAAAATACTTTGTGGGGGTTTTAGGAAAGTCCTACAATAAAATCAAGTAGTGTTCTATAACTTTTTGTAAATGCCAACGGATATATTGACGCCCCGTTGGCTAATATCAATCACAATGATCGATATTATCCCGCAGTGGTCGATATTGTCCGCTGTGGTCGATATTAGACATATCAGATTTTAACTTATTTTCAGATGTCCCGTAAAAAATACAAAAGAAAGACAAACCGTTCATCCTGGTCGTAGGACAAAGCGAGCTCTTAAAGCAATAAATCACAAAACCATGTCAATTAGAAAGGCAGCAAACGTATTTCAGGTACCGTATGGAACTCTGCAGGATCGATTGAAAGGTCGATTTCATCCACATAAATGCAAATTAGGCAGAAAATCTGTATGCACCGAGGAGCAAGAAAATGAACTTGCAACTCACATTTTAAACATGTCAAAAGCTTTCTATGGACTTACAGCAAAATCAATTCGACAACTTGCTTTCCAATTTGCTGAGGAAAATAATTTAAAACACAGTTTTAATAAGGAAAGTAAAATGTGTGGCAAAGATTGGTTGTATTCTTATATGCGCCGTAATCCAAACTTAAGTTTTCGGAAACCTAAGGCTACCAGTCTTACCAGAGTTTTAGCGTTTAACAAAAAAGAAGTAAATTTATTTTATGATAATCTAGAACAGTTATATGATGTTAACAAATTTAAAGCTCAAAGGGTGTTTAATGTCGATGAGACTGGCATTAGTAACGTGCACATGCCTTCTAGGATGTATCATGACATGGATGTATCAGAGAATAAAGCTCATACTGAAACTTCGAAAGGTGAAGCAAACGGAATGCGTTTAGAAGAGAGACTTCCACCTACACCAGGACCTAGTGGATTTAATGTAAAACCATCATATAAAGATAAACATCACTCATTGTCTTCTGATTCAACTTTAGAATCAGATATAGAAGAAATATTCGATAACGATCTAACTGACGATGAAGATAAAACTGTGCAGTTAAAAATAGGAAGTAGAAGTTTCGCAGATATTTTGCCTTTACGATCAGTAAAAACTAGAAATGAAACACGTAAAATGCAACATTCGAAAATATTAACATCCACTCCTTTAAAGGAAGAACTTGAAATGAAAGAGGAAAAAAGAAAAGCAAATAGAAGTAACGAAACGAAATGTTTTTGGTGAACAGAAAAAGAAAGTAAAAGATACAGACAAATGTTCAGTTTGTGAGGATTTGGAAAAAACAATGATCTATGATGGAGATGTCATTCTTGTGGCTCACGCAGATTGTACTACTGCTGAAAATGCCAACAATTATGTCTGTGAAAGATGTTAACTACATTTATTTTGAGATTGTTTATATAATTTTTTGTTTCAATGTTTAAATATATGTATTAAAATAAGTGGTCGATATTATCCGACATACTAATTGATTTTACCCAACCGGTCGATATTACATCAGTATATTATTAAAGATAATTTTATTTTTTGTTTCATATATAAACCTCGATATAGACTCTATTGCATGTTTATGTAGTAGCTAGTTAGTAGGTTTGTATTACAAAAAAAATCACTTGTATATATACATACGTAAAAGTACTACAAATATTTTACCTTAGGTGATCGATATTCGTCCACTTTCCCCTATTATAACAGATTGGTAATAGTAGATCTTCCCTGAACAAAATCATGTTGTTTTTCACTTATTTTGTTATGGACTGATTACCAAACTTTTACATAAATAATAATTATCGAATCACCTTGTATAACTAACGACTTATTTTTTTACTTTTGTCAATAGCCTCTTCTTTTGCTTATTACAACAAGCCAACACTTCACAGCAGTAACTAACCGTTTTCTCTTGTTTTGACAGCGAAGAATAAATAAGTTAAGGCTTCCAGGACGAGCCTCACGCACAAAAGTGACACCGCCAGTTTCCTCGGGACACAATAAGGGTCCATAACACGGTCCTTTATCCGACAAAACGGCCATCACCCCCGCTGTTTGTGTTTTACGTGGCCATTGTTACATTTATGTCAGGGAAGTGAGGGTTAAATGTAGTTTTCATGTACATTGTTAGAGATACGCCGGTCCGAGGACCAGAAAAAAAAAGAGTTCCGTTTTTTTTGTAAACGCACCGCATCAAATACTCTCGTACATTTATGAATAATAATTTTTGGCCGCGGGGAAAATTATATTTTGCGTATTTCCGCATGGGATCGTAAACAGGTGATGTGTGGATTTTATTGAATGGGTACACGCAAAGTTATTCACAGGATAAAAGCTTGTTATTTATGTAGAACAAAAGGCATGAATTGGCCTACACTTTGTTTCGAATAAAACATTTTTGTCCGTATTCAAATCTAATCAAAATTCATTTATTAAACATTATTAATTTGCTGTATGTCGCTATTTAGATTTTAAACATATGATTTATATATAAAAGTATATAGAATAGGTTCCTATTTAACCGATTACCAAAATTATACCTAAAATAATGCCATAAATTCCATTTACTTGCCAAAAAGACTAAATGTGATTATATTACACTTAAATATTTTACTTATTTCTTGTATAAATAAATTAAATTCAGAGTAAATATATTATTGATAAATAAAGATTGATAAGAATGATAAAATGGTTCTTAATGAGGCAATATAAAAAACTGCCTACCGTATAGTTTATTCCAAACCCAAAATAATAATTTATTTATTGGCCAATATATATTGCCCATAAATTGTTTCATAATATATAATAATGCTCACAAAATATAGTTATAATTGAGGATCTTGCTGCAATAATGACGCAGCTCCAAAATTGTTTATTTTAAGCAAAACGAAAAAACGTTGTAGACAGTAATTTTATATCAGATATCAGTTTTTTGTTTTCGAGTTACAAAACGACATTAGTAAAGTGTAATAAATACCATAAAACTTATACTAATTAATAAATATGAAGTAATTTTTTTTTACTGGAGCTACATCCTTCTTGCATCAAAATACAAAATTATCTATTCTTTGATATTATATAAAAAAAAAACAAATGATGTACAAAGAGGAGGTATATTTTTTTATTGCTACAGATATAGTATATTTTATTACAGTTCAGTATTTTCTTCATCGTCGGTCATTTCAGTGTCACTACCGGTATTGTTCTGTACAAATGTAAGATTTTCATAATATGGCAAGTCATTTTTTGGTACATATTGGTTTGCTAATGTCATGACATTGTCATACTTTAATTTTTTTAATGAAATTTTGTGGTCATATAATTTTCTAGGATGGGTATTTGGATCCAACTGAGTACGTTGGATGTTGAACATACTATAGAAGGAATATCTAATAAATATCAAAACAAAATTCGTTGCGCGTTGGGACCAAGAGTGACGCAGCTCCTTGGAGCCACATCTCTGTTGCATCAAATGATGTGTGGCGCATCTCCATTATTTGCTATTAAAGTATATAAAATCATCGGATCTGCGTCGACCTTGCACCAAAGAATGTTAAATGTCTGTTACTATCTATCTGGCACATAACCCTATATCTGTCATAAAATGGAGCTGCGTCGTTCTTGCTGCAAAGTCCTCAATTTATATTTAAAAGTAAAACATATTTCCAAAAATTAAAAATACTTACGTACGCATATAATCTTTTTTTATTTTCTTAAAACTAATAACATTAGCTGTTATTTTTTGCAAATCATAAATGTATTTTGAAAATGAAACAAATTATTGGTACTGGGACCATTATTTATTTAGTGATGTAATTTCTATTTGATGAGGTCAACAAATTTGGTGATCATTAAAATTTTAGTGTTTAAAACAATAATAATATTTATATATACATGTATTTATTAGATTAGAGGGATATAGTGCCTAGGCAATTTAAACTATTAAAATAAAAGTTTAGAATTTTCGGTAAACAGCATTAATAACAATGAGAAACTGTAGAGGTTCGTCAACTGACCTTGTGGAACACCAGATGCCGCAATACGGTGTTTCTTCAAATAAAATAGGTACTGCCATGGGCGCCAGCAGAATTTCTCAGTAGGGGTCAAAATGGAAAACGTGCGTTGTGTTAATTATGAACAATATTTTAATAATAATGATAAAAATAATATCTCTACCCCTCATTCTAATCACGAGGATTAGCCCATAAGTCGAAGGCTTGTGCGAGAGAGGGAGCGGCATATTATTATTAAGCAGACAGCATATGAGCCCAGGAACGATTTACTTTGGTAGCCCCCAACCACTATTCAGTGTAGGAATCTAGGAAACATGGAAAACCTCATAAATTAGAGGGATGGTCAAATTCCAACCGTTATTAATCTTTCACATTGATCCGAGCTAACATTTTCCACCCTACCATACCCGCAGAGAGGGTGCCAATCCTATCTACGAATATAGCTGATATACGGCCTACCAGCTGCGGGAACCGAACCCACACCAGGCTAGCCACATCGATTCAAGTACTGACGCCTTACACCGCGTGACCACTGACCGACTTAAACCCTTGATAGATGAAATATTTAGCAGCAACGTAACTCTCACGTTTTATAACGTGTAGTACATTAATACCTATGTGTATGTACTCATAATATATATAAACATTTGTCCTTACTTCGCCTCCCCTTGTGGACACTGCACTACTTAATGTAAACTTTTTATTGTTGATTTTCAAGGAAAAATTTATTCTTGACAAAAAGTATTTTTCTTGGGAAGCCATGCACAGTAAACAGATATATAATCAAACATACAAGGCGCTCAAGAAATTTCAAAATATATATTTTTTTTAAAACAAACGATTCTTTGTTTTTGTCAAAAACAACAAAGTTATTTCAAAATATTTGAGTTTGAGTTTTCTAAGTAAAATAAAAAAAGATAATAAATTAAAACTAGAATTAACATCTACATTCTTGAAAACTATCGAATAGTTCTAGCTTTACTGTATTATTAATTTTGAATAATTAGAGAAAATCATACTTAACGATTTTAAATTAATTTAAAATAATTATTTTGTATAATTCTGTCTGGTTTAAAGTAAGATAGTTAAACATCTCTATCGCCTATTTATTTGCTTTTTCCTTTGTGTTTCAAACAACTTTAAAATTAAAATTTTTAACAAAAACAAAAAATAAAGGCAATAAAGAAAATGTAATATTTTTTTAACACATTGTATGATTGATTACATTACTGTACTTGGTTTCCCAAGATAAGCAAAACTTGTTATCGAAAATATATCTCTCCCAAAAATTCAACAGCAAAAAAGTTTACAAATGTTTTATTCCCATCCACAGACACTCTGTATACTGAATGTCCCAGCTCTCCTAGAGCACGCCATATATATGGTGTTTCTATAGTTATTTAAGCATCAAAAGCGGTAAGGAATGTTTCCTGGTCGAAGGCAAAAGTTTACCTACTCATCATATTGGTAAACCTGCCTGAAACCGGTTGTGATGCTTATTAAGTTTTTTTGCATGATCCATGCAATAACCAAATTATATGGTTTAAATGATTTTTAGATTTAAATTTATTTAATGTCAAAGGGACAATCCTGTGACAATTATCACTTACTCAAAAATCTCAAAATCCCACTATCAATAATGACAAGAGAAATTGAGAGAACGGTATGAAAATACTTGTAAATAAAATTACATAATTTTCATATCTGATAATTTACTACCTTCCGCTCGGTAAGTAACTGTTCTTACCAATCTAACATTTGTAAATACAACTTACTATTACTTTTAGTCCAACCAGTAAATACATTAAATTGACGGATAGTGCAAAAGAAGTATTTAATTCAAACTATGACATTATTTTTAGTAGCATATGCGTCATTTAGTTAATCTATTTTAGAGAATTGGCCACTTCCCATTAACATTCTTATTTCAAATAGAACACCCTGTATATTTTGGATTCGTCATGTAATTTAAAACATATTTCATATAACCTTCCCTATGGACAATAGGAAACTATATTTCAATCTATCGAGGTATAAGATCACATCAGTCTGAATCTACATCATGAAATAATGTTTTGTTAATATTGTTAACGAATATCAAAACTTCAAGAAATATTTCAATGTTGCTCTATCAGTTGAACCGTCTCGTATAGCACATATGTAACGATTGTACCACTTACCGGATCTCTTCTACGATTATCCCGAAGACTGAGACGCTGTTTCCATTCCCTTTTGTGTGAAGATTCTGAGCTTAAAGACCTCAACATCGGTGTGGACTGCATCCCCTAGAAGAGAAAGGCAACACCATTAGTATACTTTTGCAGAAAACCACCGTTACATTATTTATAAGCTCTTAGTCCGCGGATTATCCTTGTGACGGCTTGTCTGCGCCTACTCCACTTATGGCCAGACAAATGGGACGTGGAGGAACCCGTCAGATCTACCGGATAGGAAGTAAGGATTATTTTCTTTTTCAGATTACGTATTCGGGAAAAGTAGCAAAGATGTAATTAAGCCTTAGGGGCTTTTATATGGAGTCTCTTCAGTCTCCATCAACGTTTAATAAGGGATCTTTCCATTCAAGTAATACGGTCACTTAAAATGTCAGGTAAATAGACAGATGTTCTCTGCTTTAACCTCACTTATAACTTTTGTTGCAGAGGACTACAAAACCAATTATTTATATAATTTTTCTACTCCCATACTTTCATTGATTTACTAGACATGTAGGTACAATATTTTTCCTACGATCATGACAATTCTCAGCGAAACATTAACAAGTAATTATTAAGTACAGAATATGTTAACAAAAAACAGCTGAGGCAATAGTGGCTTGAGGATGTTCTTCAGTCGTGGAAGTCACTGTTGACAAAGTATGTGCTACAAGATTAGCTCATAACTTCAGTGATGAGGAAATAGCTGCTAGATGCTGTTAATCAGTCACGGAACGTACTGTAACTGCTAATGTACTACGTGCTTCAGCACGGTTCTCTTGAAGTTCTGATGAGGGATTTGATGCTTTGAGAATGCTATGGGCTATTTTCTTTTTGTTATCCAAACAATCCTCAATGTGACTCAGCTACCGCTGTGAACTTGCATCCACCATGTCGTTTTAATATTAAACCCGGAGTTGGATATGGCAGATGAGCACCGAAAACAATGTCTTCGGGGGTTGGGAGGCCTAAGTAACCAGCAATGCCAGCCAGCATTTTCCCAGAGCTGTTGATATCCACACATTGTTTAGTACATTTATCTCCTTTATACAATAAGAAATGCCGGTCGTGAGAGGTATCTCTAGGACGCAAAATAGCATAACTTCAATACATATCGATATATTTAATTGTTTCTTTGTTGTTCATTATAAATTTTCTTGTTACTTCTTCACAACGAGAGGCACCGGAAATTCTAAATATCGTGGCCACTTTGGTCATAAGATATATGTTGTCTGGGGTATTTAAGAGAACATTTTTTTTCTAATACTTTTGACTTTTTTGGCTTGTAACCAACATTTGATTTCTTCAAATATGCCGTTAGCTTAAGGTATTTTCTAATATCAATGTCCTTTACTTTAAATCATAGTTTCAACATTGAATACTTCGACCATAGAATTGACGGAGAGTTACGTTTTGCAATATAGTGGAAATAGACCAAAAATACCTCTTCTTTTAAAGAATGCATGCGCCATTGGTAGAAGGAAACAATCTCTTTTTCATAGCGAATTCTTGATTTTGCAGAAATTAATGCATTACTTACTCCTCACTCATTTTGGGTAATTTATGACCAAGAGAAATGAAAAATAAATCAAACTCAACCTTGAAACTGAATTGGCTTGTGTCAAAAAATATTAACAATCAAAACTGCACGTAGTTATGGAAATGACAGGAATTTTTACTGGTGATTACTTTGTCCAGCGTAATTCACCGGCGCAGCAGCTTTACTGCTCATAAGCATCTTAAGAGCATCTTGAAAACAATCTAGCGCAAACTTTTTCGCGTAATGCTGGTTGCATTCACTGAATTACGTTGGACACAAGCATTGTCATAAAATACGATAGCCTTACTATACAGGGTGTACGGAAATGATGAGCAAAAAATTCATGGGATAATTCTACACCGAAAATAAATGCTACCTCTTTCTGTAACATTTTTTCCAAAACTGATTATTAACGGAGTTACAGGGTGTTAAAGTTGAAATTTTATTTTCGATATTTGTAAATAACTTCTTAAGAAATCCAAATATTTACATAAAATTTGTAAATTGGGGGTTTTTGCGGACGAGAAATTCAAATATGTTTCTAATTTTGACGTCATTAGTAAAGGGCGTCACTTATGGCACATCATGTTCCTTTTAAATGACAGAACTTTTTTGCTGCTTAGTGTATCTATCTGACTATTGAAACAATTGATTCTCCTACCTGTTATATCTGAAAAAGGTAATACATTATTGAAATCACTAGGAGTAACAGTTTTCAAAATAATCTTATTTGAAATATTCAGTTAAAGTGCCTTTTCTACTGAAAATACAGCAAAATGTTACTCGAAAAAGTTGTTCAGAACGGTAAATTAGCAAGATGTGCAAATTTTTTAAAAAATCGGCTTGCTTTGATAAAATCTTTGTGCTTTGTTGAAAAATGGTTTCATCAAACCTCGCCGGTCTTCTTGAAAATTTGCACGTCTCCATAATTTACGATTCTGAATAACTTTTTCAAGTAACAGTTTGCTATATTTTCAGCAAAACAGGCACTTTACCTGAAACCAAAACAGTTTTTACTCGGTGCACTGAGCATTTCAAATAGGGTTATTCAAAAATAGTTACGCCTACCGACTTCAGCAAGGTATACCTTTTTCAAACAAAACAGGTAGAAGAATCGATTGTCTCGATAGTCAGATGGATATATTAAGACGCAAAAAAAATCTGCCATTTAAAAGAAACATGGTGTGCCACAAGTGGCGTCCTCTACTAGTGACGTCAAAATTAGAAACATATTTGAATTTCTCGTTCGCAAAAACCCCCAATTTACAAATTTTATGTAAATATTTGAATTTCTTAAGAAGTTATTTACAAATATCTAAAACAAAATTTTAACTTTAACATCCTGTAACTCCGTTGATGCCAGCTTTGGAAAACATGTTATAGAAAGAGGTAGCATTTTCGGTCTAGAATTATCCCCTAATTTTTTTGCTCATCATTTCCGTACACCCTGTATAATGTAACAAAAATCGTGCGAAAAAGTGCACTTTACCGCATTAGTGTGGAAATGTCACTTTCGCTACGAAAAATCGTGCGGAAAAGTACACTTTTCCACATGATCGTAGGAAACACTATTTCAAGAATACGACGCCTTTAAATTTAGAATTGGGATCAACAACTAATAAATATGGGATATATAAGTCCAAGTGGGTTTATCAAATCAATATTGAAAATACGTCACTGTTACACTCTGTACCATAACAGTCCGTATTAATACAAAACATTTAGTTCATTCCGAAAGTACTGATTATTTTGTTAATTCGATTCCTAATATTGTTTTGTTAGCATAACCCAGATTTCGTATGGCCGGGCATTGTTCCAAAAAACCCTAGGGCGCATACAGCACAGCCAACTATTATTGTATTCCCCCTCCAATACCTTCGGTACACAGAATTTGGCTTGTTTGCTTTCCGTGCAAATAGCTGTTATTATTTTAAATCATATTGGGGCATTATAGCTATTACGAGTATATATTTGTTCAGGCATTGCACCATAGAAAATTGTTTAATTAAACTGTTTATTTTGGGAAACCGAAATGTTTGTCTTATCGTTTGTACGGAAATTTGTTTTAGAAAAGGTTAAACTACAGAAATATCGATATATATATATATATATATATATATATATATATATATATATATATATATATATATATATATATATATATATATATATATTCTACTGACTGCGTTTTATTATCAAACTAGCTGTACCCTGCGCGCGTTGCTACTTCACCAACCATCTGTCGAAAATTAGTCGTACCAACTTAGAAACCTTCATGGGCTCATGCACAACAACTTTGCTAAAGATCATCACATGATCAAATGCATAGTTTACGATTCTATAAAGGACATACAGACAAACATTCATTTATATATATATATATATATATATATATATATATATATATATATATATATATATATATATATATATATATATATATATATATATATATATAGATTACTGTAAAAATTACCTCAGGCGATGAGAACTTATGAAGGACGGGACTGCTAAGTATTATTACTCTTGGATTTAAAATATCGTATTTCAATGAATTACCACAGACAAACATTCACTTTTATATATATATATATATATATATATATATATATATATATATATATATATATATATATATCTAATATATAAAATTCTCGTGTCACATTTTTAGACGCCATACTCCTCGGAAACGGCTTGACCGATTTTTATGAAACTTTATATGTATATTCGGTAGGTCTGAGAATCGGTCGTAATCTATTTTTCATACCCCTAAGCGATAGGGGTGGTCCACTCCAAACAATTTTTTTTTATTTTTTGGACAAAATTTTTTATTCTAATTTTTTTATGATGTGGCATTAAAAAATACATACAACCCTTAATTTGCATCCTTCTATCACAAGCCCCTATTTTTTAATAACCATTTTAGTAATTTAATCATTTTTAACCCTGGTCGATAACTGATCGATTATCACTAGATCAGTTATCCCCGCCAGGCATCTACCGGTGTCACTTCTCACCCAGTAAACAGCACGGAGTAGGGATGAGAACAAAGCCGGTCTTCTATCTCTCTCTCTATCACAATAAGCCTTCTCTCACTCCCTACACAGTTTTCGACCATTATTATTCTGTATGAATCGAGCGTAATAGTGACGTTTACAATTATCATTTTACCTTCTAAGTGTAATTCTCAAGTAAATTTATTATTAATTTGCTGGGCCATAATTATGTATTTCCTATTTTATCAATAATTAATAAAATTATTAATTTTAAGTGTAGGTCTCATAATTAGTTAATTAAGTGATCTACATAACCGCAAAAGTACGCAACACGTGTCACAAGCTCCTGCCAACAACGGCTGTTATTTTACTATATGGCTATTTTTTTGTATAGAGAACAATGCCAACAAGACGTAAATGGGCTAATTTGGGCCGTCAAACAAGTAAAATTGCAGGCAAGCGAAATAATTCAAAAAATGAATGTTTCGTGTTTTGTAATTCTTATAGGCCGTCATCGTTCACACTCCTCTTTTAGTCATATACCACATCTCCACACACTTACAATAAGTTACCTCAGGCGATGAGAACTCATGGAGGAGGTGACTGCTAATTATTATTATGCTGTACTCTTGAATTTAAAATATCGTATTTCAATGAATGACCATAAAGCATTTTAATTGTGGAAATTCGTCATCGGGCGAATGAATATCTTCATTCTGTTTACAGATAATAAGACTTCCACTTATAAAGTTACACTTCACTGTACAATTCTAACAAAGTGAATTTCTATTATATCTGGACACGTCTGGTCGCCGTTTCTTTTACTACAATAAAATTGAGAATTTTATATAACTCCTGCATTTTTCAGTAATCGTTTACCATTTTCCTAGCAATCTACAATACGGCTAGACGATTGATTTTACAATTCAATGTAAAATGTACTTTATGCCGATTCTACAATTTTATTTGTTTTTAAATTGATATAATCATTTATTCTTGTACTGTTTGTTGTTCTGTATTTTAATAAATGTACCTCGCTACCAGTAGATTTATCAGCTGTTAAAGGTTTAGAAACGTTTGTCTTTGTAGAAAATATTATTTCAAGAATACGGGGCCCGAAATAAAAATTATTAATTTTTACAATTTCTGTTACCCTTTTGCAGGAACTATTTCATAAGTATCCTTTTATAAAACTGAAATGTATAATACCTATATAGTAACCGATCGCAGCCAATCACAAAATAGATGTCGCTTTAATAGCCTTAGCTGGGAACATCTGACCTGCCCCTGGTATTCTCCGACTAAGCTCAGCCAGGGTGGTACCCCGTATCTCTGGGTTGGCTCATATACATATTGAAGTCGCACTCTACTGTTTAATAAGATAATAATTATTTTTTCTTATCATTAAAAGCCGGTGTACTATTTATTTATTTTTTTTTTCATGTGGAAGCCAAGATATACCCTAACTGTTTAGTATTCATTAGTTTTTTATGTTTATGTTTAATTTAAATTATAATTAAGTAGGTAATTGTTGGTTGCATTCAAATAGAGCCAGCTATTTCTTTATATTTTTGTTTTTTTTTATATAGCACTTTTTCGAGCGATATAGGCTTGCGACTACTATTTTATATACTTATGTTCGAGACGCTACCTAACGCGCTATACTAATGCTCGCTGAACTGTGCCTTGAAATTAAAATTAGTAGGACACATAGGTAGATTTGTTTAATAGTATGTTTAGATTGGAGTATGAAGTGCTAGTGGAGTGACGATTTGAATTATCAGAAAATAATTAAGGTATTTAACGCAAAGTAGTAAAGCTACCTACATCCAGCGGTAATTTGCTACTCCATGCCGGACTAATTACTAAGTTACAGCCATATAGCGAAAATATCGAAAGATATAGCGACCTCTATTGCGATTCGGCGATAACGATATGTTGCAAACACGAAATTTCATAAAATAACTACTCTGGGGGCTAACGCCCTGACCAGCACTGAATTGCACACCTACACATTACAATTATTGCTAGTTTTCCAGGTGTAATTCAATGCTGGTCGGGGCAGTAGCACCAATAATAGTTGTTTCTTGGAATTCCGTGCTTGCAGATAGGTATTTATTTAAAATCTATTTTAGTAAAGTAAAATAATTTTATTTTAATATCTTTTTGTACTGTAATGTATGGTTTATTTTAATATTGTATCTAGATCACGATTATTACTGTTACAGATAGCGATGGGGTTTATAAAGTTGAATATTAGTAACATCAGTTGATGTGCAAGCTCCTTTAGGTATACAAGGTGAACCTTAAATATGTGCAAATATTTTGACTGCAGATGTAGTTCGTCATACAGATGAGTCTAGTGAAAGTCATTTTTAAAGTCACTTCAAATATTTACGGATATATTACATACATTTTGAGGACCGCTGATCAAATCCTATAGCCTAATAAACCATATGATCTGCTGAAGGCGAGGTTGCCATATCGCCTCTAATTTTTTTTTACGTAAATTAAATCTTTGTGATTGATTCTAATATAAAAATATTTGTTTTAAACAATAAATAATGTAAAATTGTGTAGGTAGTACGCTACGCACTAATATTAACTCAAATTTTAACTTCTTAATTGACCTTACCATAAACGATTAAAAAATTAATTTTCATACGTTCAATACTACCAATTAAAGTACTTAAGAAGTTATTTTGTTCAATGACTTCAAAAATTATACATAAACGTGCATAAAAGTATTTAAAGTAGTAAAGTAGTAAAAAGTAATTAAGTATTTAAACACATTTCAATTAGTAGCATTGTACACTGTTAATAAGAGACAAGTTATTTTCTGAAGAGTACCGAAACATTATGATTTTCTCACAACACATTCAAAATTGAATGCTCTTCCGCATTTTTTTAAAACATTTACAAAATTTCTATTCGGTTATACTTTTCAAGATTCATAACTTTTATCTCCACCACTGGAATTAATATGCGATGATTTTCAGTGTGGAATTATTTGCTCTCAAATAAGTCCTTCAGCGCAACATGACGATTTTTTTTTCATAGCGGTTTTTTCAATAAAAAATATGTAAGTAAATAAAGAATAAAATTCAACGTCCTGTACCTCAAAAATGAAGCGTTTTAAGACCCATATTTATAGGAACATTTACTTTCAAAATGAGATCCTCTAAAAACTATTAGGTATTTAGAAGTGGGACGCCCTGCATAAGCATGCAATTTACGAGAAAAGTATTTTAAATTTATAAAGACAATACTTGTCTTTGTAAGATAACCACCCGGTTCAGTAAACATATTTCTAATTATGTTTAACATAAATTTATTAGCATGACTCGAGACTTTAATTTAACACGGATTCCACATTTCCAGTCTCTTTATGGAAATCAATAATAATGGCTACCTTTTTCTTGCCGTTTGTATAAGAAACTCGTTATACAGAAAAGAGAGGACTGCGAGATTCTATTACCCAAACATTTTACTTACGGCATGTTCATTTCATGTTTAATTGAATTCAAAAGTTATTCGGCAGCCATCCACTCGGAGGAGTTTATTTAAAGTTAAATTAAGGTACGAGAGTAAACACAACAAACTCCTGAGTAGTCTATGTGAATGGAAAATGTCTTGAAATACACACAACGTCAAAGGTCTTGGACTCCTCCTCATTCTTGTTAAATAAATCTTTTTGTCAGAAAAACCAAATACATTTGTAAAAGTACATTGTTTTCTGATTATTTTTTTTTTTTGTGAAATGAATATGCTCGATAAACTGAGTACTTAGAAAATTAAAAACCAGCAAATGTGTGACACTTTTGACAAAATTTATTAAATCAAAAGGAAGTAACAAAGCAAGTTCTCTACTTGACTAATAGTCGGTATGGTCTTCACCACGTTCCAATAGCACATGGAGACGTCTATGCATTGAGATAATCAAGCGGCTAACGATCTCTTGCTGAATATTGTTCCATTCCTCTTCTGCCACCGCGACTAACTTATCTGCAGTCTGAGGTGGAGGAATATAATTATGAATGGCTGTATCAGCGAAATCCCACATGTTTTCAATAGGATTCATGTCAGGAGAGTTGGATAATCTAATTTATTGATATGTCCTGCTTCGAGTGTCTCTTGAATCCTTCTTGCACGATGTGGTCGAGCGTTGTCGTCCATAAACACAAAATTTTCGCCTAATTTAAGGGGGTAAATAATGGGCGCAATAACTTGTTCGATGTAAATTTGACTGGTCATATTCTGTGGTATGGGAATGCATTCCACCCCAAAAATGAAGTCGCTATTGACGACCTGGTTCTCTCCAGACTCTTTGTCGATTGTCATCAGTAACCAGTTCAATTCTGGTTTTGTCTGTAAATAAGACCCACCGCCACTGGCGTAAAAGCCATCCCCTATATTCTCGCGCCCACTGGAGACGAGCAGCATGATGCAAGAAGAGTGGGGACCCGTAATGGTCTTCTAGCACGTATATTTGCGTTGTGGAGTCGTCTTCGAATAGTAGGTGTCGATATAACATGGCTAAACGTACCTTGAAAGTGGGCCCTGAGAGCTGAATCTGAAGATGTGCAGTGTCTACGGACATATTGCACCAAATACCGATCCTCCCTTTCATTAGATACTCAAGGACGTCCACTACGTGGTCAGTTTTCCACTGTATATCAAATTTTTCATATCTGTGTACTCTTCGTACAACAGATGATCTAGGAGTGTCCAACATGTTTGATATCTGATGATTAGAATGTTCTACAACATGTAAAGCAGTCATTCTTACTCGGGTAAACGCAGAACTTTCACGTCCTGGCATTATAATGTACAAAAATTCAAAGGCACACTTGGCTGAATACACTGCTAAACTGACCAGATTTGTAACAACATTGGTAATAAAGTAAAGGTTCATGGCCTGCAATTTCTTATTGTCTTTTTTGTTCCCTAAGTGCATGTACCTTTTTACCACATTAAAAAAAACCACTAGGTCTAATCAAATCATTTTATATACAGGAAGTCCAAGACTTTTGACGTTGTGTATATTAAATAAAAGAGTAACAGACCGAACCCAGATTGAACGGTCAAATTTCTTTACGAGGCTAGTTTTTTAAGCTTGGAAAGCAAGCCAGTGCTAGTAAGCTAGCAAGCTACCAACACTAGCTTCATGTAAACGGAACTAACTTAGTTCTAAGTTAGTAAGCTAGTGTTTTTTCTTGAAAATCAGTTATACAGGGTGGTCCGTAAGTAATGGCCTATGGGGACATTTCAAATAATAGATGTTTTTGGATATGAAAAATTATATGTTGTTTATTTCTACGTATTTTCTAAAGAGCGCCACAACCGCCATATTTGTGACGTAAATGTGAGCGTAACTTTGTTTACGTTATCACATATTTAATTGAAAAAGTTATATTGTTTTTGAATGGTATACTTGTCATTAGTCTCAGAAATTGACCATTTTCGAGAAAAGAGCTTTTCAACAATCAGCTGCACAGTTCATTGTACAATATTTTAACGTATCAAATTGCTTTGAATATTAATTAATGCTAATTGATAGAATATTCTCTTGAGTTCAATCAACCTATTTACTTGAATATGATTAATATTTGAAATCGACGCGTAATTTTAGGGGGACTTTTATCTGCTTCTTTATATTTATCTCCAAAGTTCTTCGAGATATTTAAATGTTATCAGAAAATGTTGCTTTTCAATAACCTAATTCAAAATTGTCTATTTTATATATCGTGCACATTAAACTAGATATTTAAAAATGAAATAGGGGGTGCCTATTATTATTAAAACCACCAAGCAAATGATGACTTACGAAGAATTTATTGTTTTGTTTTTCAGTATTTTAGCAATTTAACATGCAGCCATCATCGCAAGAATTTGGATCATTTTAATTATCACAAAAACCGTAAATAACAGAAACATTAAAAAGGACCGTATAAGGAAGAATAATATGGATAAGTAGAAAGCAAAATTCTACTACAGTTTTTAATTAAATGCACAGGGTGTTTCATTTAGGAAAAACAAGGCGGATCAAAGTTTAGCAAAATCGATAATAAATTTTCCACCACTATGTGTAAAATTAAGCAGTTTTTAAAATATCTGTAACAAATGCTATGAATCCCCCTATTGAAATATCAATACTTCAGCTTGCACGATGTAGAAAAACAGACAATTTTGTATTAGGCTATCTAAAAGCAACTTTTTTGATATTGAAATATCTCGAAGAGAAATAGATATAAGGAAACTTGATAAAATTACGCATAAAATCCAAATATGCAAAAATATACAGGGTGTGCCATTTAAAATAAGCAAGAAGATGGTGACTTCCGGTATAACCGGAAAAGTTACAAGAATGACATTATTTTATTTAAGGAGAGCGCCCCCGAAAACTCCAAAGCTCAAATATTCAGAATTGAAATCTAAGTAGTCTCTGAAATATTCTAATAAGTCTTTATATCAAACTCTATATGGATTATTAATTTTATTTAATATCCAATATTAGAAGGGACCAAAACAGAAAAAATTGGCACATGGTCTACGAAACAAAAAAGTTTGGGGACCAATGTTTTAAATCATTTCTAATTTGAGTTGATTTCCTACGAGATGAGATGCGAAAAAACATATTCCGTCTGACAATTTTTTAGTGAAAAAATAAAAAACAGCTCTAAACAAAAATTAACTCGTTAATTAAAACAAGAACAGGGCTCCGTCGTTGTATTTTGCATAGTAAAAAAGTAATTCATTTATCCCAGCAATTCATTTTCTTCGTGCTTTTATTCAGCGAGGCCTCATTATAAATGGTTACGTAAAGGTAACGAAGGGCGTTACATATTTCTTATTCTCGGAATTTTCTTTATTAACCTTTCCCTAGAATATACAATTTTCATCGTGGATACAAATTGGAAATGTGAGATATGCATAGACCTTCTTTTATCTCGAGTATGGAGTTGTGTTTTACTATTACTATACTAGACGGCCGAAAATCTAGAGAGTGGTTCATATTATAAACCTGCTCACAATTTATAGCAGTTTTCTATTGGCTGCGGCGAATTGACGGATCCGCTTCTTCCATTTCCAGCACTATCATGAGCGGGTATATGGGGAAATAATTCGGGTATATCTTTTCGCTAATTTAATTATGAATGTAATTAAATTTATTAGTGATTTTGTGTTTTTATGAATGGAGAATAATTCAAGCTCTATATATTCTCAAAATCGTCCTAACTGAGCAAGTGAGGAATGTCGTTGATGACATGTATGAAGAGTTGGTGGCGGGCAATCACCGTCTGAAAGGACGGCATTCTAATTTGTATAGAGGATGGCACAGCGGGCACATTTGAAGTAATGTGCGTTAATGTGCTAGGATCAGTCGACATTAACTTATTTTTGATAATTTTGTGTGCTTTGAACACTTCTCAAGTGACACGCTTACGTATCATGCCACGCTCACTTTCCGTACTCGTCTCTGCGTTGTGAATTAGTCACTCTCTATTATTTTCGACCTTGGATTATTGATAATACAAGATAAAAACTTTAAATTTGGAAATAATTCTTATCATTTTTATTATCTAACGCCTCAAAATTAGCAAAAACTGTTATATCACTGTTTCTACTAAAAATAATGGATGTTAGGTATGTAATGTATTTATTTTTGTCATTTTTGTACATTTATTATATCTCATCGCCTTCAAATTTAGTACGCCTATGAAATGTTGCTCCTCGCAGGCCTCGCCCATCGTGCTTGTCAACAAGCTAGTGATTAGTCACTAGATTTTCAGCCGCTGACTATAATAAAAAACATTTTTCTAATAAATTAATTAAGAAATTAAGTGCAAGATTTTTCAATAAAATTTGCACTATGTAATTAAAATAATATTTATTTTTGTACATGATAAAATAACATTTTATCGTCGACCGAAAAAAATCAACGTTGAAATCGCGAAATTATTTGAGCGATTTTAAATTAGGAAAACTTTTGCATAGATCATTGATTTCTGCATGATGCGGTCATTGTAATGTCAACATTCATTTTTCTCCTTTAGTGTCGTTTTGTGTGGCTGTTCTAGTCTGAAAATGAGATAAAAGAGAAATTATTACCATCCGACGTTCGGGCTGCGGCGTCAGAGGCCATATCCATGCTGTTACCATAAAAATCTCGAATAGTCTTTGAAAATAAATATATTTAAACCATATATTTTATACATTTAAGATATTAATTAAAAATAAATTTTGAAAATCTCAACTATAACGTTTTAAAAACGTTCGTGTGCCCATTGGGTATATACTTAATAAATTTTCCTTTTTATTTTTATAAATGAATTTATTATCATTTCCGGTTTCAAGTGACACAAATTTTCGATTTTCAAAAGGAATAGCTTGTATATTCACAAGATGTGAATATATGTCGCGTACTCAGGGTCCTTTCTGTCGGGTTTGACAGACATAAACAACCAGGGTTAGTCGACGGCACAGTATACTAAGCAATCAGTACGGAATATTAGACAATTTATGAATGAAATACGACTGGCAGTTTTTAAATACCCCCACTCTAGAAAAAGTCGCCAAGAATATGGCGGATCCCAGAGAACATACGAAAAAATAGCTAATAATTTGGCGTAAACATAACCAAAGTTGTTCGTAGTTTTAATACTTAATTAATTCTTAATTAACTGTTGTAATCCAGTGCAGTTTCATGTAAATTGAGGTTTTGGTCACATTTTGTCTTAATTTAGGTGTCTAGCAGATATAATTTGTATTTAAATTTATTTAAAAAACTTGCGAAAACATAGAAACTAGGTCAACTAGTAGTGTAGTTTTATTTTATATTTTGTAGTACTTTTGCCTTATTTTGTTAGCAGATTATCAAATTTAAGCCCAGTGTAATTTTTATATTTTTACTACTTTTTTTAGGAAAGTACGAAATGAAATTAAAACGTGAATATTAGGTACAATTTATTTTGAGGTTTACAAAATAGGTAACATAATCAAAAACCCCCTGCTCTTTTAGGTGTATGGAGTGGTTTCTTTCATTCATGTATGAAAGCAGTCTCTTTCCTATTTGGAGTTAAATCCTTTGCCCCCTTTCATGTTTTAATTCTTCTTTAGGATTTTCTTAATTAAGCTATCACGTCTAACTTGGTCTCCCATATATAAAACTGTTTACAGGCCTTTTACGCCCAGAGCTGCGTTATGTATTAGTTTTTTACAACACATTTATTTCCTCCCATAGTTTATTTATTATTTACTGGGTATAGTTCCACTAATAAATAATCACTAATATAAAAACACAAATAATTAAACACTCAACACGACATACAAAGTAGGAATATAAGTACAATAACGATAACGAGTTGATAACCATGTAATAATGCCAAAAATTCAAAACCCTAACTGACACAGAAATTATAGTAATAACTGTCAGTCGCCAACAAGATGGCGGATTTTTGGAAGACGCGGGAAAGCTGAGTTTCCCTACTGATTGCTTAGTATACTGTGGTCGACGGTTACCTCACCTATGCTAGTAAGCTCGAAACCGCTATACTTTGGCTGTTTGCTATAAGTTTTTCGGGTGAATTTCAATAGCGGTCGGGTCTTGTCAGATATAAGGTGAGATATATAAGTGGTCTGCTTATTTCCTGCTTGGCCTAAGCAGGGCCGACAGGTCTGCATTAAAGTACTTGCTGCGATGTACTTGCGCTTCCTGCAAGTCGAGCCTCTTAGGCCGAAACCGGTCTATGTTTGATGGTGTGTCTGACAAGGGTTCTTGGCTGTTCACACAGATACTGCAGGTGTAATTCAATAATGGTCGGGGCATTAGTCCGCGAAGTAGTTGTTTCTTGCAGTATCATTTATAGATTTATATACTTATGTCTTGATTTCTCTTAACTGAAATCATAATTTCCAACATTGAGTACTGAGTCCATAGTGTAGATGGTTGCTGGGAGAGTTGCTTTTCGGAAAAATAAGCCATATGTATTTTTTCAGACACCTCCTGTACCTTGTTAGCTTTGTACCAATCTTCAAATTTTTGGTACTTGAACTCATACCGAGCTATTTATATTTTTGCGTTTGTTTGACAAAGTTTTGACAGTAATTATGTGAAAGGTAACATAAGATAACTTGATCCGTAAACTTAATAGCAGCTACCTCTTTCTATTCATAGAAAATACAACAGCTTCTTGTTGCGTCATTTGACACGTTTTGTCAAATATATATATTTTTCCGTATTATTAAGAGAAAGTAGATACAATTTTCATGTTGTAAATCGATATTACTACACTTGATGTTTTATCAAGCGATGTAAAAGTTGAAAATACTAAAACTTCAATAAATTTTTACTCGGGAACTATAAGGATTTTACAAATTTTTTCTATCTATTCGTAAATTTTTTAAAATAATTTGTGAATTACCCTGTATTGTAAATAACTATTACATGCATTTGACGTCAGCACTTGAGGTGACAACAAGCGTTTATAACTTTAATTTATCTAGGAATACCATTTTAATAAGATTTTTTTTGTAAATTTTTTAATGGTAAAATAAAACTTTCCTAAATACATATTTACCCCAGTTTTCCCATTTAATTCGTGGAAAACACGCCTTATTAATCTTCTGATATACTGTAACTGCCCTTAGAGGCAATAAAAAATATAAAGCAGTTAGTAGAAAGCAAAAACGATAACGGCCTCCATCCACGCTTTTATTAATAAATTCTTATTAAATCCAGTTGGAAGCGGCAACAAAGTACGTATTTCTCCTCTAGTTAGAAATCATTAGACTTTCGCGAGGTGCTCTAATTAAAGGCGGAATAATAATTGGACCAGCAGTAAAATACGTGTTTTCTTTGGCAACGGACCTTAAACAAAGCCGGTTAAACCGTAAATTGTCTCCGACTTGACTACCGTTCGACCGGGTGGAAAAGCTTGCAAGTCCTAGGAATTTTTATTCCTCGTCGACCTGGAGAATTTTAATAAAAAGTTTGAAAAAGTTAAGGGCGATACGTCTTTGGAAAGTTGGGCGGAGTGTCGGTGTATAAAAAATATTTTGAAACTAACGTTAGATATGATAAGAAGGATGAACATTTTTATTCCAAAATGAAGCAGAAACCCAATTTTATTTAATATTTAAAAATTCTGCTTATGTGAAAAACGTATTACAAAAAAATTTAATCTTGAAATAAGAATAATACTCAATACAGGGTTAACTATGACTAAGTACAAAAATTTAAACCACGTACTCAGGGAGGTCTAAAAGACAATAAAAAATGTATTTCTGAATTCTAGCTCAATGTTTAAAAAATGGGGTAAAACCCTCTTTTCCTACGGAAAGTCGGCGCCTATGACAATCAATCATCGTCCGAGATGGCTAGATATGTCAACTACCGTGCGGTCGTCTTTAGCAGTGTTGTCAAATGTAGAAACTACGAAAATAAACATTTTTATTATTAATAATAACAATGCCTAAGTACTTGATAGATAACAGTTAATCCGGTTAATTGCAGTATTTTGTATTCGTTCTTCGTTCTTTCGTTGCACACTGCCAAAACTACATTTTCACTCCTTGCAGATTTGTCATAATTATCCGCTAACAAATCCGACATAAAAAACTTTCTTTAATTACTATAAAATATTTAGTTAGTCATTAATTGTTCTAAAATAACATAACCTAGAATACTACATTGCCAGTTGCATATTCTTCAAACCTCAAATAACACGTGAAGCTTAGTTATAATCTAAGGATCTAAGAAACATTTTTACAGAACATAAATGTCTTGGCATGTTATATTTTAAAATATTACTATTTATTTTATGCAAACATCATCGATTACTGTTAATATTGTTGGTATTATTAGTATTAACAGAATTTAATTCCCCAACAACACAAGAAGTTTAAAAAATTTATCGCGTGAAGTGCTCCTTACATCAGTGGCCTGCAGATGCCGTCTGCAGATGTCAAAAAATATTACGGCACTCTGATTGAATAATTTTTCAGTGCTTGCTTTTCGCAAATTTAATTTGTCGCCTTTTTTTGCGTATTTACAAACTCGTATTCAAATGCCCAGATGACGGATAAGGTGCTGATTTATAGGAATGTGACAAGTTCATATTATCGTGTGGCAGCGTAATACCAAAGACATTTTCCGAGTACACAAAATACTGAATACTTTTTGACAGTTGTTCAGTGTGGACAACTGTTATAATGCGTTGGCGGTAAACGTGTGGCAGTGTTTATGTATTTGTGTACGTTCGCGTGTATTTTTTTGTTATCTTTTGTGGTTTTTCCCGACGTATGTAATCGACCTGGTCATGACCGCCAGACCAAGTAGGTATCTCGCTTTAAACAAAAAGAACGGTCGAGGGAAGGAGAGGTCCACAGCAAGTACAAAAATCTTTGCAATGGCAGGTTTTAATTTAAACAAGTAAGAAAACAGAAAATGATAATATTCTTAAAATCTCTCCAAATATCAATCCTGGAAATAAATATTAGTAAGCTAGGTCCCTCTCTGTGATACCATATCGTGTTTCTCATTAAATCATTAAATGATAATCTACATTTTATAAATATTTTTTTCTTTCAAAGCGGCGTAAAAAACAAATGTAAAAAACAAATGCTTTAATTCTTATTTTTCCCCAGCCCCTCTTAAAAGATTTGTACCAAGTCATAGTTAACCCGGTATTAATCAAATTGAATATGTTTTAATATTTTTACAGGGCACTGCTAAATGATGTTCAGCGAATTCTAGAGCAGATTCTACAAAAACATTCCTATATACCTAAATAAGCAAATGGTTGGTTTTTGAGATGCCCCAAAAAAATTAAATACGTTTTTTATTTATAATTTCTAAACTTTTCATTAGATGTTTAAACTAGGATCAATACATTTATGATACGTAAGCTATAATTTGCCATGATCGATATCATTTCAAATATTCCATTGCCCTAGATAAGACAGGAAGTAGGTATTGATTTTTCACCAGAAAATATACGCCACTGGTATTTCTATCGATTTTTATTTTATTTTTAAGAACTTTTATTTTTGGGGTCACAAAAACTATATTACCGAAGTTAACACTGAACAAAAGTTGTGAAATCACATACATGCTGTCGTTGGGGAAATTCTAGTACTTCACCGGCAGCAAATAGGCCCCCAGCATATTTTATACATGGTATTAGAGGTTTCACTGCCATAATTATAACATGCGATAGTATACTTGAAAGTAAACAAAAAAACTTTTAATCCCAATCGTTTTCGAGAAAAACATTATCAAAATTCAGTTAATTTAAAAATGGCTCTCTAATTTTCTGCATAGAATATCATAAAAATGCAATATTGACTTTTAGTAATAGATTTTGTTACTTAAGTATACAAGTGCGATTTAGTCTCTCTGTTGTGTTATTGCAACTTCATAGATTTTTTACTGGTTGAGAAATAAATTATTCTAATCAAATAACAGAGGCAGTAAACATTGAATTTTATGTTCTATGCAGAAAATTACGAAGAGATTCGTAAATTAAGTGTTGATACCTAGTTTATTTCTTAAAAACGGTTAGGATTAGGACCCATGCTATATAGAACTTTATTTGTTTATTTTCATATATAAACTTCTAACATCCTGTATACAGGGCGTTGCATAAGTGTATAAAAGAAATTCAGAGGTAGATCTTAGCATATTTTAAGCAAATTTTTCTTTGATATAAAATTATTTAACCTTCCCCTAAAAAGTTATAGCCTCTTAGAAGGAGGTAAAATCTGTTTTTTCAATTTTTTCAAAAACAGTAGAACGAATTTTGGCAGGCAGGTAATACTTACAAAATGACACTTTACTAGCATTTTGCTGGTTTGCTATAAGGGTATATTGGAGTAGAATGAGCATGGCGGCATGTACTAGTCGCTCGTCTGTTACTGATGAAATTCAGTGCAGAAGATGTAAAAGTAAAGTAGTAACTTACGTGAAGTGTATAGTATGTGACAGTTGCTATCATGTCAGTTGTGCAAAGCTTGGTAAATTTCAGAATATTGACAAATATTCTATAAGATGTTGTGATGTCGAGCAAGGAAAGAGCGTAGCAGAAGATGAAGCCGACAACAAGTTCTTTGACGCAATGGAAAACATAGCTACGTTTACCGATAATAAAATTGACGTTTGCATTTTCAAATATATTATAAAACAAAAAGATTTAATTATTGCAGAATTGCGAGAGAAAATTGACTATTTGAATGAGAAACTTCTTTCAAACGATAAGAAATGCGATGTTTCTAAAAACTGTGCTACAAAAACAGGCAAAACCAATAATAAACAAACTAAGGTATCATCCGTGACTGTGAACGCGAAAATACCAGTGGTAGAGAGTGTGGGTGCTACGACAACTAAAACCAAAGATAATAATGACTTAAAATTGCCAAATAAATTCATGTTGGAAAATGAAACGTTGGCTATAGCCAACAAATATATTTATTTGAATAAGTCACCTGCAAAAAATCCAAATTACCTAAATAATCCTAATTCTGATGAAGGTTTAAATCAATTATCTGAGAATGTGGAACCTCAGCAGGAGTGGATACAAGTGACTCAAAGAAAAGGTAAAAGACGTCAAGCTTTGGTAATTGGAGATTATGCTGGATCCACAATAGTGGAAGGGATTGAAAAACAGTTGAATTTACATGTCTCAAATTTGAAACCAAACACTACTTGTGAACAGCTTACTTCATTTTTGTGCGATAGGTTTCCAGGTGTGAGGTGCGAAGCACTCAAAGCCAAGTATCCTGAATCCTATTCCTCATTTAAGGTTATGATTTCAAAGGATTATTATGAGAGAGCTATGGATCCAGTGAGCTGGCCAAAATTCGCTCATGTGAGAAATTTTTTTCGGGGAAGAGCCACGAACCATACAACTTAGATACGAGTGTGTACGTTCCAATTGGCGAAGTGCAGAATATTTTTAAGATAATCCAATTAAATGCACAATGCATTTCTAACAAATTGAACGAATTAGAAATTATGACTTGTGACAAATCACCTGATGTTATTAGTGTAGTTGAGCACTGGTGTAATTCAGACAATATCGCTTTAATGGTTCTTCCAGGGTACGAGCTGCTTACATATTATTGCAGAACTGACAGAACTCATGGAGGTACCATGATTTATGTCAAAGACAGGCTACATGCGAGACAGCTGAAAATGGACCAGTTTTGTGTAGAATCACATTGTGAATGTTGTAGTGTGGTTTTGGACCATGGGAGGCGTAAAGTGTGTGTTGTGAGTATATATAGACCACCAACCGGCTGTTTTGATTTATTTTTAAAAACTTTAGAGGCTCTATTGGATTATATTAGTAAGCAAAATCACCATATTTTTCTTTGCGGTGACTTAAATATTGATTATCTCACGCATTCAACTCGTAAATTATTATTTGATGAACTGTTATATTGTTATGACATGCATGTTACCTCCATGTCTCCTACAAGGGTATTCACCAATAAGTTAGGTCAAACAAGTTCCACTAAACTGGATTATATTTTGTCTAATATGTATAAGTTTTGTGATACTAGGGTCTATGATGCAGGTTTCAGTGACCATAGAGTTTTTTCATTGAACTTTTGTTATAATAACGACACTCCTGACAAATTAATTAAAAATGAGACAAGATATTATAGAGACTTATCAGACTGCAATCTTCAGCAATTTTCTCAGGGTTTGGCTAATGCAAATTTCGATGAGATTTATTCCACTAGTGATGTAGATATAGCTTTCGATGCTTTTTTACACATTTTTAATTTTGTATTAGATCAACATTGTCCTTTGCAAAAGTATAAATATAAATCAGGTATAAATAGAGTAAACTGGATTACCCCAGAAGTTAAAAAAGCAAGTAGAGGTCTCAAAGATATGTTCTGGTTATGCAAGCAGGTGAATGATGTTAATTCCAAAACTATATACAAGAGGGCAAAGTTACAGTACGTAGCACTGATTGACAAATGTAAAGCTGATTTTTACCAGTCACTTATTGTTAACTCCAATAACAAGTCTAAAAGTATCTGGAATTTAGTTAATAAAGAAATTGGTCGAAAAAAAATAAATAAGGATATTGTACTCAATGTTGATGGAACTTTAATAAGTAGTCCAGATGAAGTGGTGAAAACTTTTGGTAACTATTTTGCACGTATAACTGATAGTTTATTAAATCAGTATTATGGTAGTTCTAAACCGGTCACGTGTACAGTTTCTAGAATGTTCCATAAGACTTTTTTCTTTAAACCAGTTGTGTCAGAAGAGGTAATAGATATTATAAAAAATCAAAAGAATAAAAATTCATCCGGTTTAGATAATATTACCACAAAAATTTTAAAACGCATTAGTCCTGCGACAGCAGGGCATATAGCAGAGTTAGTCAATTTATCGGTTACTACTGGTAAATTTCCTTATATTTTGAAGACTGCATCAGTTATACCTTTATATAAAAAGGGTGATGTTGATAATGTTGCTAATTATAGACCGATATCTATTTTGAGTGTGTTTTCTAAAACTTTTGAAAAAATTGTTTTTTCTAGAATTGTGGAGTATTTGGACAAATTTAATATTTTTAGTAACTGTCAGCATGGTTTTCGTTCAGGGAAATCCACACAGTCTGCTGCATGCGTTTTTATTAATGAAATTTATCAAAAATTAGATGCTGGTAAATACGTGGCTGGTTTATTTTTTGATTTATCCCGCGCATTTGATTGCTTAAACATCCAATTCATTAAAAGTAAATTATTTAGCCTTGGCTTTCGGGGAATGTTTTTAGACTGGGTGGTAAATTATCTATCGTATAGAACAATGGTTGTTAAGTATAAAGATCAAACATCAGAGCTGCATCATATTGACAGTGGAGTTCCTCAGGGATCCGTGCTGGGGCCATTACTCTTTATACTATTTATAAACGATTTACCTGATAATATAAATGCAGATGTTATTACTCTTTTCGCGGATGACACCTCCGCAGTGGTCTCAGCTGGGAGCCATGAGGAGCTCCACATGTTAACTGAAGCTCTTGTCCAGAGTTTTGTAAAATGGTGTGAGGAAAATGGACTAATAGTTAACTTGTCAAAAACTGTATGTATTAACTTCCATTACTTAAATACAAACCGTGAGCATTCTCTTCAATTTTCGATTGGAAATACACAAATAACTTCCAGTAAGTTTGTAAAATTTCTGGGCATATACGTGGATAATAACCTCAGATGGAGCGAGCATGTTAATAATGTGGCTAAAAAACTTAATCAGTCTTATTATGCAATATCTAAATTAAAACAATCGTTACCTCTTAATGTATTATTAAATGTTTATTACAGTATGGTTCATAGTCAATTGGTTTATAGTGTTGTCTTGTGGGGAAATAGCGTTGATAGTTTCAGGATATTTATATCCCAAAAAAGGATTATAAGAAAAATATTTAATTTGAATTCTAGAGCTTCCTGTCGACCATTGTTTGTTGAATATAAAATTATGACTTTGCCTTGTGTGTATATTTATCGATGTTTGTTGTATGTTTGTGACAATTTAAATAAATTTAGTATGAGTTCCGAACTGCATAACTATGAGACCAGATATGCTAACCTGATAATGTTACCTAAACATAAAACAACTAAGTTTGAAAACTGTGTTTCTTATATAGGTTTGAAACTTTATAATCACCTTCCAACTTCAATAAAAAAATTGCACAGCAAACAATTTAAAAGTAGGATCAAAGATATATTGTTGACGAAAGCATATTATAATTTACAGGAATATTTTTCAGATACGTTGTTGTAAATCCGTATTAGACTATGTACTTGATTGTTGTATGTTGGTATACTTGTATTATTTTATTGTTAATGTTTTACATTTCTATGTAATTGTCGTTTATATTCTGTGTTTTTGACATATCCTATACATTTTTAAATGTCACAAGGGACAAATAAATATTATTATTATTATTATTATTATTATTATTATTATTCATGCAAGATGTTGCTTTGCTATATTTCGCGTACTCAGGGTTCTTTCTGTCGGATTTGACAAACATAAACAGCCAGGGTTATTTGTTGGTTACCTCACCTATGGCATATTGACGAGAGCTAATAAGTGCGAAACCGCTATACTTTAGCTATTTTGCAGAGTAGTTGTTTCCTGGAATATTACATTATCAGTGATATAATAGACGCCCTTACAGCACTAGGGCGCCTTCCATGTTAATTTTCCAATCTTTCTTACACCTTTAAATTTTTATTCAGAAACGGTTTGTCTCAAATAGTTTTTGAGAAAATAATATTTTTTAGAACGATGCAAAATAAGATATCAAATTTTGCAATATGGCAAAGGTCTTGGGCAGACACCACAAAAATATCCAGAAGTCTCCATCACTTCTTATTACACTGAAAGTCGACACCAACTTCGTTATTTTATATAAAATAACCCATTTTCGCCTCGATGTCACTGCCATGCCATGTTACTGCTGTAATTTTCGGATCAGTATTTTCCCAAATAGCGATCAACGCAGTTTCCAGTGGAATACCTTATATATAAATACTTATATAAAATATTATACCAAGACAAGCTTAAAATAATTATGAGTAGAATGTGCCCTAGAAATTTTATTGATTTTAGTTAACTTCATTAATATGTAACTTCATTGTTTCTATAAATTAAAACTTGTACCACCATACTAAACCCGCAAGCTAAGGAACTTCGTTGAAATAAAATTACAACATAATCGTTGGAAATTCGGACGGAACTGGACACCTCTACTAAATTCCTAATCAAATATATTTATTATTAACAAGCCTGACACTGGGAAATTCACCAGATGCTGAAGGATAAATAAACTAAGGACTTTTAACGACATTGAAGGTAAACACTTGTGTCTACGTTTAACCACAACTTTCAATAGGACCGACATGACTCAAAATTCCATCTGATTGAAAAACTGAACATCAAATTAATGTAAATGCTAGGGTAAATTTCGTCCATTGAGTTAATTTAATTTAGTCTTCGTGATTAAAATGGAAACATGTTTACTGTCTTGTATAAATACATTTTTTCGGTAAACAAAATAATCCTACATCGAGACAAAAAATCGAATTACTTTTTAATGTTTCAGTGTTTGACATTTAGGCTTCATTGCGTACTTCATTACTTATTCATTTGCAAATATATGCGCAAATATATAATATTTAGTACATTCTGTTTGTACCTGTTCAAACATCAGAGTTCACTTTGCACACGTTCGGTGATCTCCCTAGGGTACGAAGTTTTAATCGACGTTTGAGAGCGAATTTTGTTAAACTGCTCTCTACATGTGAAAATTTTTAAAAGTCAGAAAATTGTTCTCTTGATTTCAGTCCACGAGGGTTTCCCTCCTAATATGGGTGTACTAGCATCCTTGGAAGGGATGATGGTACAGTCAAAATAAATGAGATTTACCCAAATATACCTATATTTAAAAGTTCCGAGATACAGGGTGACAAAGATTTTAAAATTTTTATTATATTTTTTATTTACTTGGAAACCCTTCGTGATAAAACAGCAATAATTCTAGTTTGTAATGGGATACATTAGGTCTAATTATTCATTACGTCTAGATATTCCCAATAGTACCAGTGGTGTAGAAACTCTGTGCCACTCTTATTTTATTTACAATAAAAATGGTACGTCACTGTCTTTATTATAAAAAAACGTAAGATACTTTAAGTTTTTGAAAAAAATAATTATTTGCAATTTTCTTTAAAACGCATTGTATTCAAGTACTTGCTCATTTAAAATATCTCTCACGCATGTTTTGTAAATGGGCGCAAAGCTGGTTAGTCCGACCATAGACTAAGTCTATGGTCCGACTAAAGGAGGGCGCCCATTGAATCCGCGCAGCCCGGCGCAGCACGGCACAGCACGGCCGGCAGTTTTACAGCCACCGCCCATTGCTTCGGCATGACACAGATCGGCACATTTTGCCCTATCGAGAATACGAAGCGGTGCCGAGCCGAGCGTACGGCGCCGAGCTGAGCGGCTCCGATTCAGTGGGCGCTACTCCATTTGATTACAAGCATATCAAAATCTGCCGGCCGCGCTGGGCGTGCTGTGCCGGGCTGTGCCGATTCAGTGGGCGTCCTGCTTAAGACTACGCCCGTTTCATGAATCCGGCTGTAAGAATCTAAGAAACATTTTTACACAACATAAACATCTTGGGATGTTATAGTTTAAAATATTACTAATTATTTTATGCAAACATCATCGATTGATGTTAATATTGTTTCTATTATTAGTATTAACATAATTTAATTCCCCAACAACACAAGTTTAAAAAATTTATCGTGCTCCTTACATTAGTGACCTACAGATGCCGTCTGCAGATGTCAAAAAATATTTCATACGGTTACGGTACTCTGATTAGTTTGAATAATTTTTCAGTGCTTGCTTTTCGCAAAATAAAATATCTCTGCATTTCATTATTTGTGCGTATTTGTATTAAAAGCTGAAACTTGCAAATTCACTCCTCAATTTTGCACATGGTCATAATTTATCATTTTGAGTAACTTTTTCAAGTAACGTTTTGCTATATTTTCAGAGGAAAAGGCGCTCTACTTCAAACCAAATCAATTTTTCCTCGGTGCATTGAATATTTCAAATAGGATTACGTCGAAAACGATTACTTCTAAGATAACAAAGCATACCGTTTCACATAAAGAAAGTAGAATAATTGATTGTTTTAATAATCAGATGTATGCACTAAGTCGCAATAAATTATGCCATTTCAAAGAAGCATGATGTGCCATAAGTGGCACCCTCTACTAGTAACGTCAAAATTAGAAAGATTTGGATTTGTTTTTAAAATGGTTTATAAATATCAAAACTAAAATTTTTATTTTGACTGTATCTTTTAAACCATCAACTTTTGATATAAATAAGTATCGAACTGTTATGTCGTCAAATCTATTATTTGCATTAATTTCGGCACACCCTGTATACCGAAGCATAATAGATCTCACCGCACAAACTACGAAATGCAGACATATTTAAAGAACAATTACCGAAATACGATGCATTTTAATGAACATTTAAAAATAAAAATTTTTGTTCAAAATAATCCAAATTTAAGGTCTCTTACTGTTTTTTTTTATAATTAAGACAGTGGCATACCATTTTTATTAAATAAAAGAAGAGTGCCACGAGGTTTCTACGCCACTGGTGATAATGGGAATATTTAAACATACTGAATAATTAGACTAAACATATCTCATTACAACCCAGAACTATTGCTGTTTTATCACGAAAGGTTTCCAAGCAAATAAAAAATATAATAAAAATTTCGAAATCTTTGACACCCTGTATCTTGGAAACGGTGGACTTTTAGATATATATTTGGCTAAATCTCATTTATTTTGACTGTACAATCACCCCTTCCAAGGATGCCAGTAATACCTGAGACACCCTGTAGAAGTTCTTTCGAGCAGCTGTGTTTTTTATTTGTTTAACCATCTCTACACACTAAAAATGATTAAACTGCTGGATTCCATCCAAAAACCTAAATGTTTAGTCAAGTTTCTGATTACTATCTTAATTAAAACCAAGAACTAAATTTCATCTCCGGAAAGCTTTTGACGTACCCAACAGACCAGCCAAAGGTAGTGAGATTATTTTTTGTCAAGTCCTATCTTATATAACTCGTCCACCAGATGAAACCGTCAGTTGCAGGCTTTAATATAAGATGCAAATTAAGCTTCTAGGATTCTGTTTTCCTCCAGAAAATTCCACAAGACTGCAGCCGATTTATGGCACAATAGAATTTTACATTTTATGCAAATGAAACATTTATTGTTAATTGTTTCAGACATCTTCTGTAATTTGTAAATGGATAATTTCTGATAACAATTCATAATTACAGCTGCATCGTTGCAAGACAAGTCAGTGGCGTGGGCAAGGCGTGCTTCCGGTGTACGATCGATACAAAACAAAAAATTACTTTCAATGCCGTTTACACCTGCATATACAGGATGTCCGGAAACTCCGCGAAACTCGAAAAAAGAATGTGTCATTCTCGAAAAGTCAATATTAACGGAGCTACTACGTATCCTCAAAGTTATTTTTTTTAATTTGTTTTTTGGCTTTCTTTTCTTTTTTAATACTAGAACGATTTTTTTCAAATTTAGCACACATGTTACATTTATAGTGACGCAATTTCAGGTAAAATATTTCTAAAATTAGCGCCTTAAAGGACAGAAAGGGCACGTTCTAGGTGAAGAAATGATCATTACTTTTTTGTCTTTAATTTTATTAAGATTTTGATGGCATTACTTTAAATAATGAATGTTCATCTAACCATCTGATACTCTTTGAATTGAAGTAAAAACATTTTGTGGAGAAAATCGAAATTAAAATTTTTTGGACATACTGATGAATCTCATCTCTTTTACAATTAAGCAAAGTATACTTTGAAAACAATTGAATGATAGCTGTCATATTGCTTTGACGGTAATCATCGGAATAAGTAATCTGTTTAGACTGAAACAGACATCAGACTTATGTCCGTTTCATACCTACTGCACAATATAACTGTGGCCGTGTTTATATACCACTATACCCAAAATAATAGAAAGTGATTCATTTATTTACAGCACTTAGATGAGTACGGGAGGTGAGGGTTGCATGAGACAACATTGTATAGGCATGCCACTTGAAAAGGTTTCGAAGAACGCAAAATTTCCAGAATTAAGTTGACGTTGAGTGAATCTAGCACGTTGAGTGTAGCAAGAACGGGGAAGGTTGTACAGAGGTGTCCGTGGGCTTAAATTGATCGTCATGAAAAATCTAGGTGAGCATAATTCGATTTTTCAATATTTGCCCGACTTACCCCTACTTAAGCCACCCTTGAAGTCGGGGAAAACTGGTCAGAATTTCGCAAAAGGTCTAATTATGGGGCCCGTCTTTCCTATCATTTGTTGGGTAGTGGGGGAAACAAAGTATTTCATGAAGTGGATATCATTCCTCGTCTGCTATCGGCAATAGGGATGGTTTTACCCCCACGCGGGCGGTGTTTTTCATCTTGAGCATTTTTAGGAGGGCATTCTTGATGTTACCCTTGCCATGTGGAATTCCGCCAATTTTTACCCAGATTTTGGTGGTAATTTTTTCTGTTTTCTTATTTTAGGGGTGGTTTCCACCCCTTCAGTAGGGGTAACAGATCAGAATCCGACAGAAGAACGAATTATGGGAGCATGTATTTCATTTGGACTTATAAGGAGGAGTGGCACAAAAAAGGCAACTCATGAAGGGAACATCATTTGCCGCCGGTTTTCGGCAATAGGGGTGGTTTTACTTCCACGCGGGGGGTGTTTTTCACCTTGAGCATTTTTGGAAGAACATCCCTGATCTCTTTCTTGCCATTCACGTTCCCGCCAATTTTTACCAAGAATCGATCGACCTTTTTCCACCCCTTAAGTAGAGGTAAGTTGGACAAATATTGGAAATATTGGAAAAATCGAATTATGCTAGATTTTTCATGACGATCAATTTAAGCCCACGGAGACCTTTGGACGACCTTCCCCGTTCTTGCTACACACTACGCAAAAACGGGCGAAAAATGGGTTTTTTTGCAGTTACTCTAAGATACTTTATTTTAGATGCAGTGCGCGTGCTTCTGACGATTAGAAACTGATTTTGGCGTACTACGAACAAAGCTATTATAATGTGCATTATCCATATAACCACGACAGCGCCAGGTTCGATATATGGGAAAATAGTGGCACACTTTTGTCATTGCATGGCCTTCATTTATCCATGTTTCTTCGCCATATCACCAGTTTGTCTTTTTCTATCAGCATACTTTTTCGATTTCGTTCTATAAAACGAACATTCATGTCACGCATAATTTGCAAAAGCACCCTTCTACATATTCTAGGCAAGTTGCATTCTGTGAGATAGAAACCTGAATTTGTTTATTGTCGGAAGCTCTTTTTTAAAATACTATCCATCTACCAATCGCGTATTTTGATTTATCAATCTCTCTTCTTCCTTCCGCGAGTTTCCAGTATTTCCCGATTCGCAGTTGTATGTTCTTCTTTGCCAGTCTTTATTTTACAATATACACTACTTAGCGACACTCTTGCTAATGAACTAGACCGCATCACTAATATTGAGATCGAGTCCTAATTTTTCCATATAAATTTATTATCATCCGATATACCTCACCAGTTAAATTACGGCATGTACCATTCTTGGAACATGGTGTAGAAATTAAATTATTATTCATTCTTGAGAACACAAACATAAAATCACTAATAAAATAATTGAAGCCACAATTAAATTATAGGAAAGTAAACCGTAACCCACGACATTACTATACATGAAACAGCTGGATTTGTCAAGCATCTCCACCAATAGAAACTGAGCATTCTAATGTGGCACATGCGTGTTTGCTGCAGAAGAAGCTGAATATTCGGGTATGCTGTGCGAGGTATGCGGCAATTAGATTTTATGCCATAAATATACGAGCCGCGTGTACTTCTCTTTCTGTTGGCTGCTTTATATGGTGAGCGAGTTTATGACATGAACTACTCTCTACTATTTAGAACCCCGGCTACAGAATATGTGAAACATATTGTGGTATCAAACAATAAGGTTAATTTTATAGTAGGGTTGGTGGATGATAATTTTAGATGGTATAATTATCAAGACTGGTGGTAAAAGAAACTGTTCTGTATGCAATAATAAATCAGAAGTTTTAGTTTAGTTTTACAAAAGTTATATAAACGTGATTATGCCTTTTTCAATGAATTAATGAACTATAGAATCTAGTAGTAGTTCTGTGAGATAGAAACCTGAATTTGTTTATTGTCTGAAGCTCATTTTAAAAATAATATCCATCTCCTTATCAACCTCTATCTTCTTCTTTCAGCGAGTGTCCAGTATTTTCCGATTCGCAGTTGTATATTCTTCTTTGCCATTCACACACTACTCACAGACTTGCTAATGAACTAGATATTTCAACCGCATCACTTACACTCATATTTTGGTCTCGAGCCCTAATTCCTCCATACAAGTTTTTTATTATCCAATATACCTCACTTGTTAGATTAGGGCGTGTACGATTCTTAAAACACGATGTAGAGCTTGAATTATTATTTATTCTTAAGAACGCAACACTCACTAAGAAACACAGTCACAATTAAATTGGCGGGAAGATATATCCGAAAGTTTCCCACGCGTACAGCCATGGTAGTGTTGTAGATGTTAGATCATCCAAGGCATCTCTACCAATAGAAATTGAGAATTGAGCATTGCTATGGCACATGTGTGTTTGCTGCAGCAGCTGAATGATCGGGTATGCTCTGCGATACACTTGATTTTGTACAATAAATACATATACGAGCTGGTGATCAAAAAAACTATTCCTTATATAACAATAAATAGGGAAATTCAAGTTTTGCAATCGTTTTATAGATGTGACTAACGCCTGTTTCAAATCTACTGATTCAAATACAGAATGAATGATTGAACTATAGAAACCACTGCGGTCGAACATTACTATGCTCTTTATGTCTTCAACCTCTTCATACGGCTATCCCTCAGAGACGTCGTTCCCCGACATCCAAGTGCCTGGTAAGTTCCCCGACAGTGCAGGGTAATCCTTAACCTGAGGGGGCGGAATGGCTATTTATATCCAAAATAAGAAACCGACCATCCGCTCTCTGAAGCTCTCAAAATGAATATTCAAAATCCTCCTGCAGAGCTGGCTTAGAAGGCACATGCATAATAAATACCGGGAGAAACGGATTTACATGTGACGTACATCAGGCGCGCGCTGGAGGGCCCATGCATTAATTCGAGTACGACGAGTGGAATCGTCTGTTGGGAAGCTCCGAAATGGCTGGGGCTCAGTCATTATTAACGGCTGATGAAGTGGAGGTTGCTACGGAAATAGCACAATGGGCCCTAAGCTCGGGAAACGTCTTTACTAATATACGTAACGATTCTCGTAATAGCGATATGGAGAAGCCAAATAAAGTGTTATATGCATATACAGGGGAATTCACAACGATCTTAGACTTACAGATATAAAGAGAACCAGGTGAGACATAGATTTAAAAATTGATATACAGAGTTATTTCAGATACTTTCGGCTGTGTCCGGAAAGACCGGAAGTAGTCATTAAATTAACTATTTTTTTATTTTATTTTTAGAATTACATCCAACAGTTTACACTAATGACAGGATGAATTGAATGATGAAAATGTACTAAATGACTGCAATTAACAATAAAAACAAGAGTAAACTCACCTAAGAACACGTTTTTAATACGGACAATAGTTGTTTTAAATATATCAAGCTGGCTACTTATTAAATTATAGTTAGTGTAACACTGAAATAAAGGAAATATTAACATATTAGTCCGAGAAACAGGAAAATGGAAGGTAACAACGGAGCGCGATAAGAACCTGGGATTTAACCATATCTTTTGTATAATGCCAGGCAACATCATCATCATCGGCAACATTATTCATTACTTTAAACAAAAATATGGTTGAATGACACTGTATACGAACACGTAAGCTTTTAAAACCATGCATCTGAAGTAAAGAATCATGAGGTGTACCAATTTAGTAAAGGGCAAAGAAATTAAAAACATGTATCATACTCTATAACCAACTTTTCAGATTTATTTGACATTTAAGAAAAAATGACTTGACAAGAATCTGTATATGGTTGCGGTAAGAATTCAGACGACCTACGTCACGGGTGACGTTACGCAATTGTTTTTATTGTCAACATAATTTTCGCATCACGTTAAAAAACAATGTTTTGTAATTTAGTGCAATACATGGTGCAAACATTTAGTTTAGTATATAGTCTTGTTATTCTCAGTTACCCAGTTTCTTAAATATTTTGGTGAAAATTATGAATTATTCATTTGTTCGTATGACGTAAGTAGTCTGCATTCTTGCCGTACCTGTTTTTATGTTAATTACGCAAATAATTTTTGGTATACAATGAGATCTTAAGGAATACCTTTGGTATTAATAACGAAATTATTCCATTTTTGGAGAAAACTTTCTTATTATAAATAGAATAGAAGAAAGTCGCCGTATTTCGGATAGTTGCCTACTTTCGAATAGTCATATATCTAGTAGATATTTGAGACCTGCAGCTACTTCAAAAAGAGTTATTTCCTCTGATGCTCTAGATCCTCTACAAATCAATATTATGGGATCCTCCAATAGATAGCAATAATAGTAAACACATTGAACAGATGCAAAGAGTTTTTTGCATCTTCAACCTGTAAGTGATGATCCTTATTCCAAAATTGTCTACTGTAGCATATTTTTTAGTTTGAGTGAAGCTATCCACACATTCCCATCCACAGATGCTGACGTAGAGTCAATCTATTCCGAAACATATAGTGCAAAGCACAAACATACGCGTACATGTGTATCGCTGCAATTGGAAATAAAAATTAATTATTCCTATGCTACTAAGTGTGCGTTGACCATATTCGGATAATTTATTTGTTATTGAATACAAAACACCCCCACGGTACCCAAATAGTTTGCCTGCCCGTCTGTCATCCTTAAAAATTCTATTTTGCAATTCTGTGACTGGAATATTATAAAATTCATATTTCCTATGCTAGTAAGTGTGCGTTGATCATATTTGGACAATTTATTATTTATTGAATGCAAAACACCCCCACCGTACTTAAATAGTTTGCCTGCCGGTCTGTCACCCTTAAAAATTATATTTTGCAATTTCGTGGATGGCAAAGTAAAGAATTCATAATTCCTATGCTAGTAAGTGTGCGTTGATAATATTTAGAAAACTTGTTAGTTATTTAATATAAAACATCCTCCTAATACCGAAATAGTTTGCCTGCCCGTCTGCCACCCTTAAAAATTATATTTTCAAATTTCGTGGATGGCAAAGTAAAAAATTCATAATTCCTATGCTAGTAAGTGTGCGTTGATCATATTCGGGTAATTTATTAGTTATTGCATATAAAACACCCCCACGGTACCCAAATAGTTTGCCTGCCCGTCTGTCACCCTTAAAAATTATATTTTGCAATTCTGTGGCTGGAAAATTATAAAATTCATATTTCCTATGCTAGTAACTGTGCGTTGATCATAATTGGACAGTTTATTATATATTGAATGCAAAACACCCCCACCTTACCCAAATAGTTTGCCTGCCGGTCTGTCACCCTTAAAAATTATATTTTATATTTCTAAGGATGGCAAAGTAAAAAAATCAGAATTCCTATGCTAGTAAGTGCGCGTTGATCATATTCGAGTAATTTATTAGATATTGCATATAAAACACCCTCCTAATACCGAAATAGTTTGCCTGCCCGTCTGCCACCCTTAAAAATTATATTTTCAAATTTCGTGGATGGCAAAGTAAAAAATTCATAATTCCTATGCTAGTAAGTGTGCGTTGATCATATTCGGGTAATTTATTAGTTATTGCATATAAAACACCCCCACGGTGCCCAAATAGTTTGCCTGCCCGTCTGTCACCCTTAAAAATTATATTTTGCAATTTCGTGGATGGCAAAGTAAAAAATTCATAATTCCTATGCTAGTAAGTGTGCGTTGATCATATTCGAGTAATTTATTAGATATTGCATATAAAACACCCCCACGGTGCCCAAATAGTTTGCCTGCCCGTCTGTCACCCTTAAAAATTATATTTTGCAATTTCGTGGATGGCAAAGTAAAGAATTCATAATTCCTATGCTAGTAAGTGTGCATTGATAATATTTAGATAACTTGTTAGTTATTTAATATAAAACACCCTCCTAATACCGAAATAGTTTGCCTGCCCGTCTGCCACCCTTAAAAATTATATTTTGCAATTTCGTGGATGGCAAAGTAATAAATTCATAATTCCTATGCTACTAAGTGTGCGGTGATAATATTTAGACAACTTGTTAGCAATTTAATATAAAACACCCTCCTAATACCGAAATAGTTTGCCTGCCCGTCTGCCAGCCTTAAAAATTATATTTTGCAATTTCGTGGATGGCAAAGTAAAAAATTCATAATTCCTATGCTAGTAAGTGTGCGTTGATCATATTCGGGTAATTTATTAGTTACTGCATATAAAACACCCCCACGATACCCAAATAGTTTGCCTGCCCGTCTGTCATACTTAAAAATTATATTTTGCAATTTCGTGGATGGCAAAATAAAAAATTCATAATTCCTATGCTAGTAAGTGTGCGTTGATCATATGTGCACAATATATTATTTATTGAATGCAAAACACCCCCACGGTACCCAAATAGTTTGCCTGCCCGTCTGTCATCCTTAAAAATTATATTTTGCAATTCTGTGGCTGAAAAATTATAAAATTCATATTTCCTATGCTAGTAAGTGTGCGTTGATCATATTTGGACAATTTATTATATATTGAATGCAAAACACCCCCACCATACCCAAATAGTTTCTGCCGGTCTGTCGTCCTTAAAAATTATATTTTATATTTCTAAGAATGGCCAAGTAAAAAATTCAGAAATCCTATGCTAGTAAGTGTGCGTTGATCATATTTAGACAACTTGTTAGTTATTTAATATAAAACACCCTCTCAGTGCCGAAATAGTTTGCCTGCCCGTCTGCCACCGTTAAAAATTATATTTTATATTTCTAAGGATGGCAAAGTAAAGAATTCATAATTCCTATGCTAGTAAGTATGCGTTGACCATATTCGGGTAATTTATTAGTTATTGCATATAAAACACCCCCACGGTGCCCAAATAGTTTGCCTGCCCGTCTATCACCCTTAAAAATTATATTTTGCAATTTCGTGGATGGCAAAGTAAAAAATTCATAATTCCTATGCTAGTAAGTGTGCGTTGATCATATTCGAGTAATTTATTAGATATTGCATATAAAACACCCCCACGGTGCCCAAATAGTTTGCCTGCCCGTCTGTCACCCTTAAAAATTATATTTTATATTTCTAAGGATGGCAAAGTAAAGAATTCATAATTCCTATGCTAGTAAGTATGCGTTGACCATATTCGGGTAATTTATTAGTTATTGCATATAAAACACCCCCACGGTGCCCAAATAGTTTGCCTGCCCGTCTATCACCCTTAAAAATTATATTTTGCAATTTCGTGGATGGCAAAGTAAAAAATTCATAATTCCTATGCTAGTAAGTGTGCGTTGATCATATTCGAGTAATTTATTAGATATTGCATATAAAACACCCCCACGGTGCCCAAATAGTTTGCCTGCCCGTCTGTCACCCTTAAAAATTATATTTTATATTTCTAAGGATGGCAAAGTAAAGAATTCATAATTCCTATGCTAGTAAGTATGCGTTGACCATATTCGGGTAATTTATTAGTTATTGCATATAAAACACCCCCACGGTGCCCAAATAGTTTGCCTGCCCGTCTATCACCCTTAAAAATTATATTTTGCAATTTCGTGGATGGCAAAGTAAAAAATTCATAATTCCTATGCTAGTAAGTGTGCGTTGATCATATTCGGGTAATTTATTAGTTATTGCATATAAAACACCCCCACGGTGCCCAAATAGTTTGCCTGCCCGTCTGTCACCCTTAAAAATTATATTTTATATTTCTAAGGATGGCAAAGTAAAGAATTCATAATTCCTATGCTAGTAAGTATGCGTTGACCATATTCGGGTAATTTATTAGTTATTGCATATAAAACACCCCCACGGTGCCCAAATAGTTTGCCTGCCCGTCTATCACCCTTAAAAATTATATTTTGCAATTTCGTGGATGGCAAAGTAAAAAATTCATAATTCCTATGCTAGTAAGTGTGCGTTGATCATATTCGAGTAATTTATTAGATATTGCATATAAAACACCCCCACGGTGCCCAAATAGTTTGCCTGCCCGTCTGTCACCCTTAAAAATTATATTTTATATTTCTAAGGATGGCAAAGTAAAGAATTCATAATTCCTATGCTAGTAAGTATGCGTTGACCATATTCGGGTAATTTATTAGTTATTGCATATAAAACACCCCCACGGTGCCCAAATAGTTTGCCTGCCCGTCTATCACCCTTAAAAATTATATTTTGCAATTTCGTGGATGGCAAAGTAAAAAATTCATAATTCCTATGCTAGTAAGTGTGCGTTGATCATATTCGAGTAATTTATTAGATATTGCATATAAAACACCCCCACGGTGCCCAAATAGTTTGCCTGCCCGTCTGTCACCCTTAAAAATTATATTTTATATTTCTAAGGATGGCAAAGTAAAGAATTCATAATTCCTATGCTAGTAAGTATGCGTTGACCATATTCGGGTAATTTATTAGTTATTGCATATAAAACACCCCCACGGTGCCCAAATAGTTTGCCTGCCCGTCTATCACCCTTAAAAATTATATTTTGCAATTTCGTGGATGGCAAAGTAAAAAATTCATAATTCCTATGCTAGTAAGTGTGCGTTGATCATATTCGAGTAATTTATTAGATATTGCATATAAAACACCCCCACGGTGCCCAAATAGTTTGCCTGCCCGTCTGTCACCCTTAAAAATTATATTTTATATTTCTAAGGATGGCAAAGTAAAGAATTCATAATTCCTATGCTAGTAAGTATGCGTTGACCATATTCGGGTAATTTATTAGTTATTGCATATAAAACACCCCCACGGTGCCCAAATAGTTTGCCTGCCCGTCTATCACCCTTAAAAATTATATTTTGCAATTTCGTGGATGGCAAAGTAAAAAATTCATAATTCCTATGCTAGTAAGTGTGCGTTGATCATATTCGGGTAATTTATTAGTTATTGCATATAAAACACCCCCACGGTGCCCAAATAGTTTGCCTGCCCGTCTGTCACCCTTAAAAATTATATTTTATATTTCTAAGGATGGCAAAGTAAAGAATTCATAATTCCTATGCTAGTAAGTATGCGTTGACCATATTCGGGTAATTTATTAGTTATTGCATATAAAACACCCCCACGGTGCCCAAATAGTTTGCCTGCCCGTCTATCACCCTTAAAAATTATATTTTGCAATTTCGTGGATGGCAAAGTAAAAAATTCATAATTCCTATGCTAGTAAGTGTGCGTTGATCATATTCGAGTAATTTATTAGATATTGCATATAAAACACCCCCACGGTGCCCAAATAGTTTGCCTGCCCGTCTGTCACCCTTAAAAATTATATTTTATATTTCTAAGGATGGCAAAGTAAAGAATTCATAATTCCTATGCTAGTAAGTATGCGTTGACCATATTCGGGTAATTTATTAGTTATTGCATATAAAACACCCCCACGGTGCCCAAATAGTTTGCCTGCCCGTCTATCACCCTTAAAAATTATATTTTGCAATTTCGTGGATGGCAAAGTAAAAAATTCATAATTCCTATGCTAGTAAGTGTGCGTTGATCATATTCGAGTAATTTATTAGATATTGCATATAAAACACCCCCACGGTGCCCAAATAGTTTGCCTGCCCGTCTGTCACCCTTAAAAATTATATTTTATATTTCTAAGGATGGCAAAGTAAAGAATTCATAATTCCTATGCTAGTAAGTATGCGTTGACCATATTCGGGTAATTTATTAGTTATTGCATATAAAACACCCCCACGGTGCCCAAATAGTTTGCCTGCCCGTCTATCACCCTTAAAAATTATATTTTGCAATTTCGTGGATGGCAAAGTAAAAAATTCATAATTCCTATGCTAGTAAGTGTGCGTTGATCATATTCGGGTAATTTATTAGTTATTGCATATAAAACACCCCCACGGTGCCCAAATAGTTTGCCTGCCCGTCTGTCACCCTTAAAAATTATATTTTATATTTCTAAGGATGGCAAAGTAAAGAATTCATAATTCCTATGCTAGTAAGTATGCGTTGACCATATTCGGGTAATTTATTAGTTATTGCATATAAAACACCCCCACGGTGCCCAAATAGTTTGCCTGCCCGTCTGTCACCCTTAAAAATTATATTTTGCAATTTCGTGGATGGCAAAGTAAAAAATTCATAATTCCTATGCTAGTAAGTGTGCGTTGATCATATTCGAGTAATTTATTAGATATTGCATATAAAACACCCCCACGGTGCCCAAATAGTTTGCCTGCCCGTCTGTCACCCTTAAAAATTATATTTTATATTTCTAAGGATGGCAAAGTAAAGAATTCATAATTCCTATGCTAGTAAGTATGCGTTGACCATATTCGGGTAATTTATTAGTTATTGCATATAAAACACCCCCACGGTGCCCAAATAGTTTGCCTGCCCGTCTATCACCCTTAAAAATTATATTTTGCAATTTCGTGGATGGCAAAGTAAAAAATTCATAATTCCTATGCTAGTAAGTGTGCGTTGATCATATTCGGGTAATTTATTAGTTATTGCATATAAAACACCCCCACGGTACCCAAATAGTTTGCCTGCCCGTCTGTCACCCTTAAAAATTATATTTTGTAATTTCGTGGATGGCAAAGTAAAGAATTCATAATTCCTATGCTAGTAAGTGTGCGTTTACTTTGCCATCCACGAAATTTGAAAATATAATTTTTAAGGGTGGCAGACGGGCAGGCAAACTATTTCGGTATTAGGAGGGTGTTTTATATTAAATAATTAACAAGTTGTCTAAATATTATAAACGCACACTTAGCAGCATAGCAATTATGAATTTTTTACTTTGCCATCCTTAGAAATATAAAATATAATTTTTAAGGGTGACAGACCGGCAGGCAAACTATTTGGGTACGGTGGGGGTGTTTTACATTCAACATATAATAAATTGTCCAAATATGATCAACGCACACTTACTAGCATAGGAATTATGAATTCTTTACTTTGCCATCCACGAAATTGCAAAATATAATTTTTTAGGGTGACAGACGGCCAGGTAAACTATTTGAGTACCGTGGGGGTGTTTTATATGCAATAACTAATAAATTACCCGAATATGATCAACGCACACTTACTAGCATAGGATTTCTGAATTTTTTACTTGGCCATTCTTAGAAATATAAAATATAATTTTTAAGGACGACAGACCGGCAGGCAAACTATTTGGGTATGGTGGGGGTGTTTTGCATTCAATATATAATAAATTGTCCAAATATGATCAACGCACACTTACTAGCATAGGAAATATGAATTTTATAATTTTTCAGCCACAGAATTGCAAAATATAATTTTTAAGGATGACAGACGGGCAGGCAAACTATTTGGGTACCGTGGGGGTGTTTTATATGCAGTAACTAATAAATTACCCGAATATGATCAACGCACACTTACTAGCATAGGAATTATGAATTTTTTACTTTGCCATCCACGAAATTGCAAAATATAATTTTTAAGGGTGGCAGACGGGCAGGCAAACTATTTCGGTATTAGGAAGGTGTTTTATATTAAATTGCTAACAAGTTGTCTAAATATTATCACCGCACACTTAGTAGCATAGGAATTATGAATTTATTACTTTGCCATCCACGAAATTGCAAAATATAATTTTTAAGGGTGGCAGACGGGCAGGCAAACTATTTCGGCACTGAGAGGGTGTTTTATATTAAATAACTAACAAGTTGTCTAAATATGATCAACGCACACTTACTAGCATAGGAATTCTGAATTTTTTATTTTGCCATCCACGAAATTGCAAAATATAATTTTTAAGTATGACAGAAGGGCAGGCAAACTATTTGGGTATCGTGGGAGTGTTTTATATGCAGTAACTAATAAATTACCCGAATATGATCAACGCACACTTACTAGCATAGGAATTATGAATTTTTTACTTTGCCATCCACGAAATTGCAAAATATAATTTTTAAGGGTGGCAGACGGGCAGGCAAACTATTTCGGTATTAGGAAGGTGTTTTATATTAAATTGCTAACAAGTTGTCTAAATATTATCACCGCACACTTAGTAGCATAGGAATTATGAATTTATTACTTTGCCATCCACGAAATTGCAAAATATAATTTTTAAGGGTGGCAGACAGGCAGGCAAACTATTTCGGCACTGAGAGGGTGTTTTATATTAAATAACTAACAAGTTGTCTAAATATGATCAACGCACACTTACTAGCATAGGAATTCTGAATTTTTTATTTTGCCATCCACGAAATTGCAAAATATAATTTTTAAGTATGACAGAAGGGCAGGCAAACTATTTGGGTATCGTGGGGGTGTTTTATATGCAGTAACTAATAAATTACCCGAATATGATCAACGCACACTTACTAGCATAGGAATTATGAATTTTTTACTTTGCCATCCACGAAATTGCAAAATATAATTTTTAAGGGTGGCAGACGGGCAGGCAAACTATTTCGGTATTAGGAAGGTGTTTTATATTAAATTACTAACAAGTTGTCTAAATATTATCACCGCACACTTAGTAGCATAGGAATTATGAATTTATTACTTTGCCATCCACGAAATTGCAAAATATAATTTTTAAGGGTGGCAGACGGGCAGGCAAACTATTTCGGCACTGAGAGGGTGTTTTATATTAAATAACTAACAAGTTGTCTAAATATGATCAACGCACACTTACTAGCATAGGAATTCTGAATTTTTTACTTTGCCATCCTTACAAATATAAAATATAATTTTTAAGGGTGACAGACCGGCAGGCAAACTATTTGGGTACGGTGGGGGTGTTTTGCATTCAATATATAATAAATTGTCCAAATATGATCAACGCACACTTACTAGCATAGGAATTATGAATTTTTTACTTTGCCATCCACGAAATTTGAAAATATAATTTTTAAGGGTGGCAGACGGGCAGGCAAATTATTTCGGTATTAGGAGGGTGTTTTATATTAAATAACTAACAAGTTGTCTAAATATTATCAATGCACACTTGCTAGCATAGGAATTATGAATTCTTTACTTTGCCATCCACGAAATTGCAAAATATAATTTTTAAGGGTGACAGACGGGCAGGCAAACTATTTGGGCACCGTGGGGGTGTTTTATATGCAATAACTAATAAATTACCCGAATATGATCAACGCACACTTACTAGCATAGGAATTATGAATTTTTTACTTTGCCATCCACGAAATTTGAAAATATAATTTTTAAGGGTGGCAGACGGGCAGGCAAACTATTTCGGTATTAGGAGGGTGTTTTATATTAAATAACTAACAAGTTATCTAAATATTATCAATGCACACTTACTAGCATAGGAATTATGAATTCTTTACTTTGCCATCCACGAAATTGCAAAATATAATTTTTAAGTTTGACAGACGGGCAGGCAAACTATTTGGGCACCGTGGGGGTGTTTTATATGCAATAACTAATAAATTACCCGAATATGATCAACGCACACTTACTAGCATAGGAATTATGAATTTTTTACTTTGCCATCCACGAAATTTGAAAATATAATTTTTAAGGGTGGCAGACGGGCAGGCAAACTATTTCGGTATTAGGAGGGTGTTTTATATTAAATAACTAACAAGTTATCTAAATATTATCAATGCACACTTACTAGCATAGGAATTATGAATTCTTTACTTTGCCATCCACGAAATTGCAAAATATAATTTTTAAGGGTGACAGACGGGCAGGCAAACTATTTGGGCACCGTGGGGGTGTTTTATATGCAATATCTAATAAATTACTCGAATATGATCAACGCACACTTACTAGCATAGGAATTATGAATTCTTTACTTTGCCATCCACGAAATTGCAAAATATAATTTTTAAGGGTGACAGACGGGCAGGCAAACTATTTGGGCACCGTGGGGGTGTTTTATATGCAATATCTAATAAATTACTCGAATATGATCAACGCACACTTACTAGCATAGGAATTATGAATTTTTTACTTTGCCATCCACGAAATTGCAAAATATAATTTTTAACGGTGGCAGACGGGCAGGCAAACTATTTCAGTATAGGAGGGTGTTTTATATTAAATAATTAACAAGTTATCTAAATATTATCAACGCACGCTTACTAGCATAGGAATTATGAATGTTTTACTTTGCCATCCACGAAATTGCAAAATATAAGTTTTAAGGGTGACAGACCGGCAGGCAAACTATTTGAGTACGTTGGGGGTGTTTTGCATTCAATATATAATAAATTATCCAAATATGATCAACGCACACTTACTAGCATAGGAAATATGAATTTTATAATTTTCCAGTCACAGAATTGCAAAATAGATTTTTTAAGGATGACAGACGGGCAGGCAAACTATTTGGGTACCGTGGGGGTGTTTTGCATTCAATAAATAATAAATTATCCAAATGTGATCAACGCACACTTACTAGCATAGGAATTATGAATGTTTTACTTTGTCATCCACGAAATTGCAAAATATAAGTTTTAAGGGTGACAGACCGGCAGGCAAACTATTTGAGTACGTTGGGGGTGTTTTGCATTCAATATATAATAAATTATCCAAATATGATCAACGCACACTTACTAGCATAGGAAATATGAATTTTATAATTTTCCAGTCACAGAATTGCAAAATAGATTTTTTAAGGATGACAGACGGGCAGGCAAACTATTTGGGTACCGTGGGGGTGTTTTGCATTCAATAAATAATAAATTATCCAAATGTGATCAACGCACACTTACTAGCATAGGAATTATGAATGTTTTACTTTGTCATCCACGAAATTGCAAAATATAAATTTTAAGGGTGACAGACGGCCAGGTAAACTATTTGGGTACCGTGGAGTTGTTTTATATTCAATAACAAATAAATTATCCGAATTTGGTAAACGCACACTTAGTAGCATAGGAATAATTAATTTTTATTTCCAATCGCAGCGATACACATGTACGCGTATGTTTGTGCTTGGCACTATATGTTTCGGAATAGATTGACTCTACGTCAGCATCTGTGGATGGGAATGTGTGGATAGCTTCACTCAAACTATTTTTTATCGTTGAACCCCAAAATAAAATGTTTCTGACATTTATGATTGCTCTATTTCGGAAAGGTATCTGAAATTGGGAACCATTTATGAGGATTACTCTCCCGCCTCCAAAGAACTCAAAATTGTTCATAAGCAATATACATCACCATAATTTCGCACACTTATGGATGCCCTATTTCGGATAGATATCCGAAATTGGAACCATTCGTGAGGATTACTCTCCCACCTCCAAAGGACCCAAAATTGTTCATAGACAATATACGTCACCATAACAAGTTTCATTATTTGGCGTGTAGGCTAAAAGATATAGTTCCTATGTTAAAACAGAAGTTATAATTGAAATATCTTCTTGTGTTGGGTTTGAAAATTCGTCAAAAAGGCGTTACCTGAAGTTATCTGAAGGTTCATCGCAGGTTTTGATATCTTAAAAAGATTCTTTAGAAGACAGGTTGAAGAAGAAGAAAATAATAGAAAGCTTAAAAAATAATAAAAAACTTCAGTTTTTTTTCAGTCGTATTGGCTTATGGCTTATTTTCCGAATATATTAATTGAGTCAAATTGATAAAATGTTGTGCCTTAGATGAATCCATGACTGTGCCAATACATGGAAAAACAAATGTAATTTTTTTTGTTTTGTTTTTTACTAAAAGATACAATTTTACAGTTGATTACAATTCTTATCTGTAAATAAACAATTGATTTTGTCAGTTGTCAGTAGCGACTTTCATAAAATATGTCTTTATTGTGTAAAAAGATGGATCATATGAATTTGACACCAAACATGAGATACCTTAAAGAATAAAAAGATTTATGTCGTTTTTAACATATCCAATTTACCGCAACTTGCGCCCTATATGAATTATAGCCAAAAATTTTGCAAAATTTAGTTTTTTCTTTTCAATTCGACTTTGTAGGTGTTAGGTTAGGTTAGCCGAGGGTGGACATTTTGAAAATTTTTTATAGTTTTAAGATTTGTTAATTTAATTAATAAAGGTTAAATAATTGTTGCTATAGCGACCATCATTTGTATTTATCAGGATTCTAAACAAAAACGAATCGGACCTATGTTCATATAAGAAATGTTCGACATTAACCCAGATATCATCTGCCAAAATTTGTCATAGGGCTTGTACACCCAGTCCCGTATTTAATGCAAAAAGAAATTTTACGTTATGCCGAAAATTAAGAAACGTTTTGTAGTTCGAAAACAATAAAACATATCGCTCTTTATATATTTTTACCACTTACCCTTAAAATCACAAACTGTCCAAAATGCACTCAACATATAATCGACATATCAGCAACACTTGAAGAAGTCATTGTTACAAATTTTCCCTGTTTTGCCTTTGGAAATATATTATTATGAGTGTTGATTTGTTTCCCCTACACACAAACTCAGTCCCTACCCTATGTGCAAGTTAATAGGCTTGAAACCGGTATATATCTGGTAGCACCGCTGACGACAAAGCGTGACTGTCTGTTATAGGTTTTTCAGGAGTAATTTAATGCAGGTCGGAGCATCAGTCAGAGTAGTTTTTTGTAATTCCGCTTTTGCAAATATCACATTCGCCGATAGTGATATAGATGCGTTCAATAGTACTCATAATAATTACACGCTCTGCTCGTAGCATATCTCGTCTAGCATTGCATAGTCATACCGAATGACTACAAAATATAGACACTTACACTTAAATGACGACAATTGTTGCTGTTTTCATTCAAAACATGCGGTATCCACACAAACATCTTTGAATTTACGTAATGGACGATCCACGATCGCACAAGGCTTGTATTATTATTCTGGCCCAACTTGATCGACATGAATTAAAACATTCAAATAATATTCACCAAAGACATCTGGGTTTCCTGAACGTAAAGAAAATATTTGGCATTACTTAAATTAACGAACGAAAAACACGTCATACATTTTACTAATGATAATATCCACGCCTGATTTTTCAATAAATCAATTCGTAATAACGCGAACTATATTTGCTGGTATTTATTTTCACAAACGAAATAAAATGAAGTTTAATATTCTGTATATTTAAATGATGAAGTGTTTATTTTTCTATTATTTCACGTCGCCGAGAAACGAATAATTTAAAAACCCGCTATATTTTTCGTTTTGAAGTTTAATTTGATAGTTTTGTTTATTGCTCCTAAAAACCTCAGTATTTGATTATCTAACATCGATAGAGATATGTTTACACATACATAAAATTAAATAAGATTTCATGAAAATAAATATACAGGGTGATTTTAACTTACACGCAATAACTGGAGGATGTTTTGAAATGTAATTTTGGAAACAGACCGTCGCAAACCCATGTTTATATGAATTTAATAATAATAAATTATAGTTTAAAAAAAACTAAAAAACACGCTTTAATAGCAAACCGAACTAAAAAGTAGAAAATAATTTTGAAGTATCAAGAGTTTGTATTACAGCAATAGAAAATTCCGACAATCAATTACGGCTAATTAATTGGGAATAAGATTAAATTAGAAATTAAATTATTAATAATATAATTCAATTATAGTAAAAAAATGGTGGGGTGCTTGATATTAAATGTTACAATTATTTCAGTAGTACAGCTATTTATAAAATTAGTCATTATGAAAATATAGTAAATTGCACCCCTGCAAACTAATCTAAATAGATTCTTTTTTTTATTCTGATGATCCTAGTCAGGATATTAGAACAAACTTATTAAATAATTGTATTGTCATCAGTCCTTGACCCCTGTGCAAATTTTCAAGCTGATCAGACTTCTTGAAATTGGTGAAAATTACGTTGAAAGATTCCGTTACATACATACATACATGTCAAGCTAATAAAAGCGTATTAAAAAGCACATAATTATTCCATGTACAGGGTAACAAATTGCGTTGGATGTATCTTAAACTACAAGAGATAGAAGGATGCGGCTTTCGCAGCACTAGGTTACATTTCGAGAAAAGTTAAGATGCCGAAATCAGAATTTTCATAGATCTCTAGGTTGTTCCAACATTAATGCGAAATTTAAAAAATTTCTTTTAAGAGATTCTTCATGCGGGGATCCTAATGTCTTGAATTAAATGATTTCCTTTGACCTGAATGATGTTTTATTTTCGTATAATACACAATAGGGTTTAACAGGAAAACATTAACTGCTTTCATATAATCATACAGGGTGTCTTGTAAGTCGTTACAATAATTTTAGGAGGTGAAAGAATACTTGACACCTGAAGTGTTACAATATTTGTTATAATTAATTTTTTAATAGTTTTTATTTTAACTACAACTATTGAAGCAAACCTTTTTATACCAAATATTTCTATACTTTTTTTTCTATTAGGAATGAATGGATTATTTAAATGATGTAACCAATAAAATCCAAAGTGGCTTCGTTACTTACCTAGAATTTTAAAAACATAGTTTTTCTACTTTGTAAAAGATTAAACGTAGATTTTATTTAAACCTTTGTGTGTATGTGAAATAGTGAAAGTTGCATTACTATCACGATACTATCACAAAAATTTCAAGATTTCCAAGGTAAAGATAGTTCATATTATGCCTATATGGACCAGTACGACCCTACATAGCCTGTTTATGAAGGTACCGATGTTATTTAATGGAGCATCGCACACTAAACCTGCACCAACACTTACCGTCACCTGCGACCGCCGGCGCCGTCAATGCAGGTCATGTTGGTAACACAATGGCCAGATGACACTGTTCTGCAAAATCTTGTGTATTCGTTCCGTAGGCGAAGACGATCCAAGAGCTCGAAAAAAATTTTTTGTGACTGAGTGTTACACAAGATTGCTGACGCGGCTAGCAAAAACTAACGATAGATGCTACGGGGTTTTCGACAAGGATATAAGTCAGTAGCTGTTGGGCGGTTAATAAAGTATTACAGTTGTTAGTTAAAGTGTAAAATGTCTAAAAGTGATAATATTGTTGTTACCAACTTGGAGTATTATTTTTACATGAGAAATACTGAAAAAAACTTAAAAACTCCAAATTGTAGCCTACACACGAACCTGCATAAAAACTTACTGATCAAGTGCGCGAAGTAGTGCAGATATGCAAGTCCGCACAGTGCTGGTCCGTACGGGAAAAATAATACCTTCTCTATGCAGAAAGTTGGGGGCAAAAGAATTTTTTCAGCCCAAAGAAAATTACACTCTGGCACAAAAAAAATGTTGAAAGTTCTAAATGTTGCTTGTGGCGCCCTCTAAAAGATATAACGAAATTGTCGATAAATTCGAATTTTTCATCCCAAAAAAAACCCGGATACGAAATTTCACAAAATTACATCGAAGTAGTCGAAGTAGATATTAAAGAAAACGTCATTTACTTTGACAATTTGTAACTCCGTTATTTTTAATTTTTAGACTAAGTTACGAAAGCACCCTGGTGTCAAAAGTACTTTTTATTTTTAGAAAACTCAATATATTGAGATTATTCTCAATATCTTGACTTTTTTCTCAATATAATGAGACATATCTCAATATCTTGACTTTTTGATCAATAATATTGACTTTTCTCTTAGTACTGTGATATTTTTATGTATTTATTTACATTCCACTAGCGATTTAGGTAGTAAAAGTATGTTAATTTAGCCATAACCGTCGCTCGTGGTATTAAAAAAAGGGATAAATTTTTCGAGAAATAACATTTGAGATTTTTTTAGATCATTATTTTTTATGGGTTCTTATTCTGCTTCGTTAGAAACTCCTGTGTACCAAATTTTGGCAACCTATATACAGTCAACCATTATTTACTTTTCAATAAATATCTTAAGCATTCAATCATAGGCGTCCGATATGAGATTCAAAAGGAAACCTCTTTGTACTAAATTTGATCGCAAATCGCAAATATTTTTCTCGAAAAACTGGTCCCCTTTTTCGATTCTACGTGCAACGCCTATGACTAAACACGCTTTTACAACCTAAATCGCTAGTGGAAAGTAATTATCACAGCAATAAGAGAAAAGTCAAGATATTGAGTTTTTTCTCATTATATTGAGAAAAAAGTCAAGATATTGAGATTTTTCTCATTATAATGAGAAAAAAGTCAAGATATTGAGATTTCCCTCACTATATTGAGAAAAAAATCAATATCTTGAGAATAATTTCATTATATTGAGAAAAAAGTCAAGATATTGAGAATAATCTCAATATATTGAGTTTTCTAATAAAAAGTATATTTGACACCAGGGTGCTTTCGTACTAAGTCATGTTTAGTTCGCCTTATTTTGAGCAGTACTATACCTGATGAAGCGTTGTATATGTTAGAGACACCCTGTTTATACCTATATACTACTATACCTGTAGCAACCCTGAGATATGTACTAATTTTGTCTTGATGATCTCAGGATAACATTAAATTGTAACCATTTCATTTTGTTTTGGTGCAATTATTCGCAAGGTTTAACTGAGAAACAGTGAAATATATCTCACGAACAATTCACTCTTGTTTTCGAACAGATAAGTAAGTACTCCGTAAATGAATTCCATTGAAACAATAAATACCGTCCTTCTGAACTAGGGTGATAAGCCAACCTTAAAATTCCACCCTGCTCAGTCATCCGAATACCCCCTTTTGTGGAGCAGGTTTTAATTTATAATATTCAATTAAAGGCATGCCTCCACGAACATAAATTCGATAGAATTAAGGTATATTTCAGACTGGGGTGGGATCATGTCAGAAGAAATTTCATTTGCTTCGATGTACCTTGCTCATTAATTAGCAAATCGCTGTTTGATTCCAAATGACGAGAACGTCTTAAATTAGCTTCTTCAAAGGAAACAAGCAAATTAGGAAGGGGCTATGCGAAAAAAACTACGTCCAAGCAAGTAGCTGCTCCTTTTCGAGTGAAGGCTAGATCGCTAATTAAAACAATACAACGGCTTATAGAAAATAAGAGTTAGAAAACGAAAAATAATGGAAATAAAACGTTGCTTAAGGTCAATACGCATGAGCACAAGTTATCAACGCAGTCCGAGGCACATACAGGTTATCTTCAAATTGATTAAAAGATTACAAAAAACGCTCGAAAACGTCAACTATTGTTTTAAAGGAGACATATTTTACGGATGTAATGGTTCTTTAAACTGCTACCCTTAAGCAGATATGGCTTTCATCCTTAAATGCAATGGTATTGTGTAATTATCTTTTCAACGTCATGTAGTCACTTTGGTCAAAAAAATGAAGCTAAAGGTGATGAATAATTAAAACATATTGGACAAATAAACAATTTTAGTTGTTATTCATTTGTAAACATCAATTTATCAAAACCTCGTATTAATTAAGAAAGTTTATTTTTAAAAGCTACTAACTTGTAAAATATTTACAACTGTCAATTTTGCCTTGTAATATAAATGTCTCATAAATCTATTTTGCACCGACTCAAGTCGAGATTTATATATGGAATATTAAGGATTCCATACTATACAGGCAAAGTTGATTATGCTGTGCACATATGCAAAATATATAGATTTAGTAGAAAAAACTGATTTAAAATTTTTGCAAACTCTGATAAAGAAACCAAGCATTTTGTTGCTTTTTAAATTTATGTAATTAATATGCGAAGAGAAATTTCATCTTTTATTTCTTCAACTTGACATATTTTTATTAAAGTTATAATTGCTAAGGGTATATGTTATGGTTACAGGTAAAACAAATATAAAAACACTTATTTAAATTTAATTGAAGCTTGTTTGTTTTACAGTAATGATTAAAAATAGTAACGGTCCCAAGTGCGAGCCCTGAGGAACACCTGACCTTGCAACATAGGGGAAAGATTTGTAACCACTGATGGTTACCAATTGTGACCTATTGAAAATATAAGAGGTAAGCCGCCTCAGTAAGTTACCATATACACCAACCTCAAACAACTTAAAAATAAGTATGTTATGATTAAGTTTTTCGAACGCTTTGCTGAAGTCAGTGTACACGGCATCCACCTGAATCTGACTATACATAGCAGTAGTAATAATATAAATCAATATATATTGAGAGTATATTACTAAATTAGATTCGATTGATCTATTTGGAAAAAATCCATGCTGCTTAGGAATTATTGAGAATTTCAGTGCACTAAGTAAATAATTATAACAAACACGTTCAAAATTTTTGCTAAGAAAACTTACTAATTGGTCGATAGTTTGAAACTTCTTTTTTATCGTCTCTTTTATACATAGGAATAACAAATGCTTGCTTCAGGAAATACTACTTCTTCGAGAGATTTGTTAAATAACAATGTAAGAGGGTTACACAGAGAATCTGCACATTTTTTACAAAAAAATGAAGGAATACCGTCAGGTCCAGCCCCTTTATTCTCATCCAAATCAGTTAGAATGTCGTTACTGTTATATTGCTAATCTTATAGATATTATTGAAGTTATTGAATAGAATAGGACACTGATCGTAAGGTTCATAAACACTTTGAAAAAAATTGGCAAAATGCGTACAAATGTCTTCACCATTGAAAATAAATTCACCATCACCATGTTTAATAGAATTAGGGAAGGACCTTCGACCTTTTTGAGAAGAAGCGTATTGCCAAAATTATTTAGTGTTTTTAGGTATTGTATCTTCTACAGATGTTACATAATAAAAATAATCTTTACTTTTGAGTTGTTTTGACCTATGCGTTAAAATTCAAAACAGTCTATAATCAACTTCATTTCTATAAATTTTCTATTTTTTTGTGAAAAATAGAAAGGGAACTTCTTATTTACAATTTTCTTAGGAACTGAATTAGTTATAGCATAGTTAATTCTCTCATAAAATGTATATAAAGATTCATTAATGTTTTTGTTCTTGAAAAGATCATGCCAACTGATATATTCCAAATTATTATTGATTACAATGTAATCAGCTTTTTTAAAATTAGGTATAACATTATTTTTAGGTTTTAGTGATTTAATGACAGGACAAGAGAAAATAAATTCAAGAGATGGATGATGGTTATCCTCATCAACAAATGAATTCTTACAATATTTTAAACTTTTTATTTTGTCACAATTAGACAAAATTAAATCTAGTAGCCTATTGTTAAAGTTTAGTACTGAATTAAATTGTTTTGACCCACAATATGAAAATGTGTCTATTAGGTTAGAAGATCATTGATCTACATTTAAAGGAGTGTAGTTATCCAAAATTCAGGAAAAAAAATAAAATCTTCAAAACCTTTTTAATATTAGTTTTTTTGGTGGATGCTCTTTTTCTACATAAAGAAGTTAACTGTCATAACTTGAGATCATTGGTTGCGACTAACTTCAAGCATTTCGAGTGAAGCGCTTTCAGTATATTTTCTGTGCACTAGACGACTAGTTTTTGACGTTTAAAAACTACTAACCAAACTCGTCTATGAATTTATGTCTTTCTGTAAGCATATAGTGTAGTGCTGATGATATGGTTTGATCCGATTCTGGTGGATTTTTCCAGCGCAGAGCATCCGTTTGGATAATAGGCCAGGAGGGTTACAGATTGGCATGACTCTAACGTGACGTAACTTAGATAACTTTTGGAATCGCTCGGGAATGGTATACTTACTGAAAATATCGAGGTGCGCCAGCTTGAAAAGGTGTGCTATTTGCATAAACAACGAAAAAGTGAAAAAAATTGCGAAAATCGCGTTTTTTTTCGGAAACAATCGCATATAACTCGGTAAGTATGCATTTTAGAGAAAAAATGTATACTTATAAATTTGTTCGTTATAAAATTGTCTACAAGATAGATTTGAAATGTTCGCTGCAAAATGCTCGAAAGTGCAAAAAAGTAGGTAAAAAACAAGGTAATTTTAAATTATTTATTTAACAATGAAAAAATAACCCAATCACGCCATACATTTAGAGAAAAGTACTTGACTTCAGTACAAAACGAAAACCGTAAGGCCGATTAAGACCGGATTGACAGTTTTTGCATAATGCAATTGTTAATTAACCTACCTGGAAAAAAATACTTTTTTTTTAATTTTGTGCCAGGCTAAAAGTTATGAATATTTTTTTGCGCCCGCGCTTTTACACCTTCTTGGGCCCTTAAACTATCATATACAATTGCTATCTTAACCATTTTTCAATTTTTAATAATTTTTTGAGCGGTTTTAAAAAGTTTCAAAATTTTGGCTCTTAAATAATTAAGCCTGTGAAGCGGGATTTGCGAGTGGGAAAAAATCGGAAAGTATAGAAAAACAGTACTCGGAAAGACGCTTCTTTTTAAAAATCATCCAATTCGGTCCAGTAGATGTTGAAATATTAACTTCCAAAGTTGGGAAGGGTATGCGGCGTAACGGTTAATGATGTAACAATAAATTATATATCAACTAGTTCCTGACAGTATATTACGAGACATCAGTTGTAAATGTACAAAGGGCTGCACAAAATCTTGTAGTTGTGTAAAACACGGATTAAAATGTTCCGATTATTGAGCAGGATGGTACGGTCAAACTTGTAAAAATTGCGAAAAAAATGTATTTGACACTAATATAGAATGTAGAAGACAGCGACGAGAAAATTCCGTGTAAAAGAAAGTATGCCAATTAATGTAGTAAATGAACTTGTATTATAAATAAATTCTGTAAATTATGTAAATTTAATGAAATTGTCGATATTTTACGATTATTTATACCTTATCTCTTGTTATTCAATGTACTATATGCATTAAATAACAATTAAATTAGTTTATAACATTATTACGCATTAATTCTTCAATTTAAAATTAATAAAATAATTAATTTACAATGGACAATATATGCCCAATAAGAATATTATGATTAGCACTAATTTTTAGCAGCATTTAAAAATGCTTGATTATGAAAATCGACCACCGATTGTTTATTTTTTAAAATTGATAAATGTAACTATGAAAATCCTCTCGTTTTTCTATCCCAATTTAAAAATCGTCAAAATCGCTGCAGTGGAAGCCGAGAAATATCATCCTGAATCGAGCGCGCAGCTTATCCCCACCCCTCCGAATTTTGACTCCGAGCGCACACTACACAATGTTTATGCAAATTTTTGTGTGTAATGCACACGTACAATGTAATTTTTGAAAGCAGATATGAAAACATCTCGGAAAAACCTATCGATTGGTATATAATTTATTGTTATATCATTAACCGTTACGCCGCATACCCTTCCCAACTTTAGAAGTTAATATCTCAACATCTACTGGACCGAATTGGATGATTTTTTTTTTAAAGAAGCGTCTTTCCGAGTACTGTTTTTCTATACTTTCCGATTTTTCCCCACTCGCAAATCCCGCTTCACAGGCTTAATTATTTAATAGCCAAAATTTTCAAACTTTTTAAAACCGCTCAAAAAATTATTAAAAATTGAAAAATGGTTAAGATAGCAATTGTATATGATAGTTTAAGGGTCGAAGAAGATGTTAAAGTGCGGGCGCAAAAAAATATTCATAACTTTTAGCCTGGCACAAAATTAAAAAAAAAGGTTTTTTTTCCAGGTAGGTTAATTAACAATTGCATTATGCAAAAACTGTCAGTCCGGTCTTAATCGGCCTTACGGCTCTCGTTTTGTACTGAAGTCAAGTACTTTTCTCTAAATGTATGGCGTGATTGGGTTATTTTTTCATTGTTAAATAAATAATTTAAAATTACCTTGTTTTTTACCTACTTTTTTGCACTTTCGAGCATTTTGCAGCGAATATTTCAAATCTACGGATATCGGACAAACACTATCTTATAGAAAATTTCATAACGAACAAATTTATAAGCATACATTTTTTCTCTAAAATGCATACTTACCGAGTTATATGCGATTGTTTCCGGGAAAAAACACAATTTTCGCATTTTTTTTCACTTTTTCGTTGTTTATGCACATAGCACACCTTTTCAAGCTGGCGCACCTCGATATTTTCAATAGGTATACTATTCCCGAGCGATTCCAATAGTTATCTAAGTTATGTCACGTTAGAGCCATATTTGAAAGATTTTGTCGTAATTCTCCTGGCCTGTAAAGCGCAAACACAGAGCGGACATATTTTAAAATAGTTGTACTTGCAAGCGCTCGCTTGCACATTATAAAATTAGAAGAAACCATTAACACCGCTTTAGCAGACTTGAGTAAGACGTTACCATGACGAAAATTAAATTTCCACACAAAATTAACTGAGCGCAAGTAGGTTTCTGTTTACTGGTACCTTGCACCGAGATGCGCTTGTGTGCTTTGAAAATTTGAACATAATTTTAAATTATTATAGTACACAGTGAAAATAGGTTAACGCCGGAAACATATGTGCCTGCTTTTATAGAAGCGTTATTTATTTCTTCTTTTGCAACTAAATGTTTCTTTTTTCTTGATAATTAAAGAATTCAAAACAACAAGATCAGTATATGATAACATTTTTAGCAAAAAAATAAAAGCGTACCTGATTAAATATTCACTTCTTCCTGCTTTTAAGAGCTTAAACTCTGTGCGGGTCTCGGCGTCAGAAAACATCACCGATAATCGCGAGTAGGAAATCGGATTCCACTGTGTTTCTACCATAATTTGACCAAGAACGTTATCTGGACGGACATAATGGAAGTCAAAGTTAAATCATTAAATGGAAACCAACCCCATGACAGTATTTAAAATAAGTAATGTGTTTTTCGAGTTTTGTATTTTCGTTTTTACCTCATTACTACGACAATTAGAAACTATACACATACATTTTTTAAGTTTTTATCAATAAAACGTACCATACGTAATGGTCTATTTAGACGTCTGCTCTTTATCTTTGATCATATTCTGCGGTCATGTATACAACACTACTTCAATATAAAACTGAATAAAACCCAGCGATTAAAAGCTTTCCGGCAAACTGGTTCATGTATGGCACCTTAAGAATTAATAGTTATTTATGCAACAAGTACAAAAAGTAAGTATTTATTGCACGCGACGTGAAATTGTCCAACGAGGCCGTCAAGCCGAGTAGGACAACATGTTGAGTGCAATAAACACTTTTTGTACGAGTTGCATACAATATTTTTTCTACGTTCATGCAAAAATCAAAAAATGTTTTATTTAGATGACACAAGTCTAGGAAAATATGACGTCGATTTGAATGTTTATGTTTATCATGATGACAAAACGCTGTAGTAGAATGACAGATGAATGCAATAAACATTTTATTGCAATAGTGCAATAAAGAACCACTTTTTCCACTATATATAGTTCAATAAAGTTTTATTTTTTGCATGAACGTAGAAAAAATATATTTTGTATTTTTTTTATAAATGTATATTTAAATATGTACTTATATGCTTATTCTTTACCGAGTAGTAAACATTTTGATCACGATCACGAAATGGCTGTTACTATTTATTTAAAAAACTACCATAAATGTAATAAAGTTTCTTTCCACGTACAATCGTTTGTTACGGTTTGTTTTATTTTGTAAACAATAATTGAATATATTCTCATAAAGTAGCATAATTTAGAAAATTAATGAACTGGCTTTACTAATTAGTCAACTCATAAAGGTTCACATTACAATTGCGGCCCTGCATACTGAAATTGATTTTGGATACATTTATTTGTCCGCACTTTTTATTGACGATAAGTCACTTTTTGCGCGGGGATTTCTTTGGCGGGTCGCTCGTTGGACAAAGAATCGATACCATTTTTCCGAACCCATTTTTAAGTACTGTGAAGCCATAAATTAACGCTATATGCGGATTTAATTAGTAATAATTTGAGAAGATTTAATTTGGCATTTGTGCCGGTGATTATAGCAACTTGTGTTGGATTTATCCCAAATTCCGGACAACATAGGAGTTTTAACTTTTACCTACGAGGCCGCCCAAGAACCAAGGTATTAAAAATCTCTTTGCTATAACAATATGATTTCTTCCGTTAGATCAATATATTTATACGCATAATTTTAATTTAGGCCTTTAATTGTATCCTGTCAGTCACCTGCCTGTATGAGTTTCCTTTCCATCATTCAGTGTTACGAGATCAAACACATAACTGACCACTAAGGTTGCCTGTACCTCGTGATTCATCCCCTAGGTTATCCAAACGGAGAAGTTCTTATTGAGGACGCCAATAGTCCGAGGGCCTGCCGTTTTGGAGCCGATCGGAAAGTGCAGTACTTCAAAAAGACCAGATAAGATTTGTTTACGATATTTTGCCGTCTTGCACCATGTATATTCAGATTTCATATAATTTAGTATTAAAATCGTCATATTCGATTGATTTGCGAGAGTATTTGAGGCACCAATTTGAAAATTTGACTAAAATTTCTACTTTATTACAGTTCAAACAATTTTCTAATATCTATAACGTTATTTTCATTCCCGTAACCCCAACAAATAACTATACAATATACATTAGCATCTCAAATCTATAATGTACACCGACCTATAGTACTATAGAAAGGGTTTTAATTAATATTATAATCAATTATACAGTATTTACATATGGTTCCGTAGAGGGACGTATAAATGTTGGGTTACTGCATCCCTAATTTGGTTGTTAGTAAACATTGCTAATTCCGTGGTTTACGAGTATTACTTAATACCTTTTTCCCGTTTTTTTTTTTTCGTTATTTGCACTGTTAAGGTAAAAAGAAGCCAGCACCGCTCTTCAGCCCTCTTGTATAATGTCCATCGGGTTGTAAAACGGGTGGCGCCTTATAAGTTTTTACAGCATCACAACCCATGCCCGTCTCCTCTGAGCTAGGGCCAACCCTACCGCTGAAGAGAGCCTGAAAACTCCCGGATTTAGTTATCGACAATTTAAATTCTTTTAATTGCCACCCACAAGCATATAACACGTTTGCAATAATAATGACACTCTCCTAAAACAGTTTTTTAACTTCTCGAAGTTCTGAGTAAAAATTTCATTAAATCTGTATCGGTGAGTGAAACAATTAATAACTAATATTACAAATACATCAGAAGTTCTAAAGAAATCGCAAAATTCATTTTAATGAGTGTCATTATTATTGCAAATGAGTGTACAATAGAATAGTACGTCACAATACACAAACAATTTTTCTTACACAAACACTAAAAAAAATATGTTTATGTCAATATTAAAATATAATCTTTCCAATGATCACAAGACGTATTGCTTTTATGCTGTCCTGTAAAATACTAACTACTTTTTATGTATTGGAAAGAGAAGACCTACTAAGTGAATCGCACTTACCATCAAATTTTTCACCATTGGACCTTTTTCTATGGTTTTAGGTGGCCAAAGCCAACGCCGTATGGGCGTATTTAAATCAATAAAGAAATCTGGAATGACAGAACGATATTGAAACAACATGGCAGCGGCCCTACTTGTTCTTTTCTAATACTTTTAATAAAACTCCGCATATGACTGTAACATAAACTGTGGTCTATATAAGCATGTGCATTGCTTTCCTTTTACCTTATGTGAAATCTAAATATTGTTCAGAATAATGCACAGCTGCAGTTACGTTGGTAACATTTCCATGTGTTCATCCTTGCATACGATTCCCACGACCAAATAAACTTAAGCAATCTGACAATTTAAAAATTTAACAACGGCTATATTTGAAGAACAAAAAATATATTATTAAAATTTTTTAAATAAATATGATATCTATGTAGCACTGTAACTCTTATATGTATAACAAAAAAGTTTTTTACAAATTTAAAACTAGTAACTCCCCTTATAAATAAAACAAATATCTATAAAATAAATTATCATGACTGCAATGGTAATGGGTAAACAGAACAATATTTGCATAAAAGTATTTATAATCATAAATATAACATTTGAACTGAAAATATAATTGGTACTGTCAAAACATACCATAGAAAACAGCTTCGATTTTAATCACATCAAAATTCTTAATAATGGAAGTAATTATCAAAAAGATGTATCTATGAAATGATTCAAATAACAAAAAAAATGATTGATGGTTTATCACGTATTTATTTTGACTTAATTAAATGATTAAACAATTTTTAAATATTGCAAATTTTTGCACTTTCCTACTACAGTTTTAGATTTAATTTATACTCCTTGTTTGTTGTAAAAGGTTTTTAAAAAAACTTTATGCAATTTTTTGTGAACATTTCTCAGGTCGACTTGAGTCGTTCGTAAACTGAATATTTTTGTATTTAAGTTTGTTAGTATTATGCGACGCATATTTTTTTTACTAAAATTTAAATATTATTTGATTAATGTTAATTTTTAAAATGTTATGTTTAACTTATACTAACTTGTTTGTTATAAAAGGTTGTTTTTTTTTAAAAAAAAAAAAAACTTTCTGGAGTTCGACTTGGGTCGTTCTTAAATTGAATATTTTTGTATTTCATTTTGCCTCCGACTTTGCTAAAGCCGTAGTTTAATAGGTAATTAGTTTTAAAAAAATTTTAGACTTGGAAAAAATGTTATAATAAATCAACTATGATGTTTTTCTTAAGATAGGGTAAACCCGAAACGATTGTAATAGAACATATAGGAAAGAATATATATAAATTAGGTTATTTTAATTGGCCAATTTCCCAGTAAATAATTTCAGGAATAATTATATGGTCAGAAAATTGTTGGTTAAATACAAATTTTGAAAAAAATTGTGGTAGGGCAGGCAGATCTGAACACTTGATAACAGTAAGAAGTTGATTTTAGTATCAAGTTATAGATCTCAGTTTGTAATACAACGCAATATGATGGCTCTAAAGTTATAGCTCTAAACTAACATTTCTGGATATACCCCTTTGACGACAAGAATTTATAGGGAGCACTAGTATTATTTTGACTTCCCCTGTACACTCTCGAGCGAATTGGAGGTAGACCTACTCAGTGGCGTAGCCAGAAATTTGACATGGGGGGGGGTTCAGTGAGTAAAGTATTTCAAACTAGATTTTTTTAATAAAAAAATAAATATTTTTTAATAAACTGAAACAATGAAAAGTAAATAAAAACAATCTCATCATAAACATGTAAATAATAAACAGATACGAACAATATTTGTTACAAAAATGACAAAAATAAAATTAGAACTTAGTTGCAGGTGAACCCTAATGTAAGGTTGCCGTAAGAGATCTAGTTCACTGACCGCGTTGCTAAATCTTGGCGATAGTGACTGCAGGTTTGTAGTGAGACATTACCTATATGACCCAACCAACCCAATCCATGGGGGGGGTTCTGACCCCCAACCCCCCCCCCCGTGGCTACGCCACTGGACCTACTTACCGGATTCTGTATATGCAGAGACGGGAAGTATATTTACCCACATAATGAATTCAGCGTCACCTACTATAGTTTATGAATATTGCAACACTCTTCTTTTATAAGTAGGAGATCCAAGTAAAAAAATTCTCTATAAAAAAAGCCGCCGTGGATAACGATAAGGGGAAATTAGCGACGATGAAAAGCGTGATGAAAATTTCAGCAAATTGCGACCCGAGTGGCTGTACAGGTGAATAAATATTTAAAAGGGGATCGCATAACGGCAGTCTCGAGAGCGCCGTCTTGCGACCAGAAAATAAAAGAAATTTCAATCAAGGACGTAGTTTCTTTATTAAATGTTCCAGACCCCGTACGGGTAAGATCTAACATTTATCAAGAAAGCCGAACCGAGGATTTCTCATACCAACAAATTGAAAAAGATTGTTCTAATTTTAAGGCTATTTAAAGACAATGTAGAGCGGATTGTTATACGCACAAGTACGCAGTTATACCTTATTGTGGATAGCAATCTTTATACAGCTGTCTCAAATATTATGTGTTTCTCTTTTGTTTTGGTACTTGTGACTGTTATTATGCAAGTAAATAGATTTCAACAAAAATTTGATTTAATTTTCATGAAGAATTTAATATATGTATTTGATAATAAAATAGAAATTTTGCTTTTTGACAAGTAATTTTAAAAAAATCGTACTCATCTCAGTATTCTTCCATTTTACAAATTATGACCAAATTTATATCAACGAATAACTATTCAAAATTTCCAAAATGTGGAAAATTTTAAATAGGTTTGAATGTGTAAACATGGAATTCCAGGAAGCAACTACTCTGCGGGCTAATGCCCCGACCAGCATAAAATTACACCTGAAAAGCAAATAGCAAAAGTCCCGCAGACCGGGGAGTAGTTGTTTCCAAACTATCGCTCTTGTGGAATGCGATAGAGGTCGATAGCTTTCAAAGGTGTCTACTGGTATCTAGAACACTATATGATTACTAAAACATAAATGTCATAACTGGAACAAATTATTGTCACAGCGGTACAGATCGATACCACAAGTAACTATATTGCTACAAGTGAACTTGTTCATTTCTTCATTCATTCCGAATGCGTCACGATTCAAAGCGAAATGTGGCGAAGGATATCGTGAATCAGCTCAATTCGGCGCCATTAAATTTTGTGTGGTTATGATGTGTACTTCGAGGTATAGTTTATGTGTTTTGTGCAATTTTAATAACTATGGAATCATTATTGCATTAATGGAATTCAACGCTAAGCACTTATATGAACATAAAAAAAATCAGTTCATTCAAGAATGGTTATGACTAGCACACGCTAGTTTGAGTGCGTGAGTTTGTTATTTCGTGTGCGAGCATGGACTGTTTCGATTTCCATTTTATTATGTAACTTTTCAGTACACTTTCTGTCTTTTGCCGTGTTTAAATTATTTGGAATGAATTATTTTTATTTGGATTTTCTGTTTTTGCGTAGTATATAATTGTAGTATATAATAAGTAGGATTTTAGTATTTACGCCGTGTTTTGTTTTCACATAATAGACTTTGTCTCTGTACTTACTGCATGTTAATAAGTAATCCTAATAATAATAAAATCGTATTTGACGGTATAATATTCATCCAAGTTATTAGTCATAAATGAGGTTGTTTTACAACGCGGTAAGAACTGAAAGTGTTAGTTGGTATCGTTACGTGAAGTGTGTCAAATTATTAAAAATATTCATTAGAGAGTTTCACATGTAAGCATATTTTAAAAATTTGTTAATTTCTTAACTTATAGCTGATTGTACATGCACAATGTAAAAAACATTTTATAATTATTGTACCTTTATCTCCATCTGTTATTGTTGATTATTCCATCCAACACTATTAAAAATTATAACTTGGTAGACAACTCTATATACCTCTAATTTCCATTTTAAATTCTTCTGATTTTTCCTGACGTTTCGATCTTTTTACCTAATACCGACAAGCAGTCACTATTACGCAGAAGATAACAGAATTTCCACGTTTATAGCGATTCTATTTCTGTTTTTATTTCATTCAGCGTTAATAAAGATGTTTACTACAGTAGAGCTCTCAAAGGTAATACGAGACTATTGTGTACACATCAAAAACTCCCTGTAAGCGCTTTGTTACGAGAATGTACAAAACCCGATATTCATGAAAAAGCTGAAAGGGACACAAAGGCGATTCTGAAAGGGTGTTATCCTGCTGTTCGCGGAAATTTATAAAAATGGAGTTTGTTTTACGGAGCGCTAGATTAGATAAAACTACACTAAAGCAAACTTTAGTTAGATAGCGGAAGCAAAAATTTAAATTTTCATCGGATAGTAAAAATGAGTGAACTAAATTGGCGACGAGAATCGAGTTCTGGTAATAACAGCAGTTTCTATGCAATTAACTACTGTTTGCCAAAGGAAAAGATCAAAAATACTGCTCTGAAATCGAAGACGAAGGAGGAAATTAAACCCAAATCCCTGTCGACAGGTGGCGAATAATGGAGTTGTTATAATTAATCAGGTAATCTAAAACGTCTGAACCTGAACTCAATTTACATTTACTTAATTGTATCAGTTTTATTATCTATTATCTAATAGTCCAAGGTGTCCGGAAATAATGCATCAATATTCCGGAAGATAATTCTACACGAAAAATTAATGCCTCAAAGATCGACAGAGTGTCCCTAAACGGTCTTTACAACGCTCCACCAGATACAGTGCTGCTTAAAATATGTCGGTTTAGCTAACCTTAGTTCAAACTTGCTCCGTTTAGGCGTTATACGACCCTGAATCTTTTTTTTATAAATTTAAAATGCCTTATGCAATTTTGCTAAAATTCGGTAAGTTGACCCTGCTCTACAGGACAATAAACCTCATATCAAAACTATCAGTAATATAAATCCATTGGCGTGGAATTTGCGTTTTTTGAGTAATTAAACCTTCCATAATTCTATACTAATGGAGAGAAAATGAGAAATTTTCAGTATAAAATTTAGATTTAGTAAATTATTTACTACAAAAAAGGTACCTTGATGAGACTCGATTAGTGTCGTGGTTATTCGAAATTTGTAGTTTTAATTATTGGTAGCAATTTTGACACAAAAATTAAATTAAGAAAACATAAATGCAAATAAATAAACATGTCAATAGCTGTTCAAAGTAGCCACCATTTCTATGTACTCTTTGCATAATTTCTTTGTCGCCTCTAAGAGTTGTTGTTGCATCTTGAATACGTTGCTATAGTCGTTCTTCGTTTTCTACAGATGTCATATAAATCACAGACTTAAGATGACCCCATATAATATAATGGATTTAAGTCTGGAGAACGTGGTGGCCAATTTACAGGAACGTTATTACCTCTGGTGGAAGTGGTGGAGCCCATCATACATAAACCACATTCTCCGAAGTTGTAGATATATCCTCTAACAAGTCTGGCAACGTATTTTGTAGATGATCAATTTAAATTTCTCCCTCTAATCTCTGTGGTAAAATGGCAGAACTAACAATAAAATTTCCAATTATTCCTGCCCACACATTAATTTTAAATTCGTGTTGAAAATGTCTAACTTTCACTGTGTGCGGATTTTCGTCTGCATAAACGTGTTCATTGTGGAAATTAGTTACTCCTCTTCTTGTGAAACATGCTTCATCGGTAAACACAATACACAATAATTACAATGTACAAAATTTCAAGAATATATGACTGCTTTGATGAAATATTTGTGTTTTTTTATGAAACCATTGTTGATTGAATTGAATTTAAATATTACTATTTCATTAAACCTTGCCGATCTTCTTGCAATTTTGCACATTGTCATAATTTACTAGTCTTAATAACTTTTTCAAGTAACATTTAGCTGTATTTTCAGCGAAAAAGGCACTCTACCTGAAACACGTCTTCGTCTATTACCCTGGCAAGCCAACATCAGCGGCCGCCAAAAACAAGTACTAGATATTTTGTTGCTAATTTGTACCACCAGTTTCAATTTTGTACAAAATATCCACTACTTGTTTTTAGCAGCTGTATTTTATTTTTCATTTTAAACGGGCGCAAAACAGCAACAAATTATTAACTGACTGAGTCGAATGGACAATTTTTAAAATTTTTTTAAAAATTATACATTGGCAGAAAATACTGGACGAGCAACAAAATATGGTACAAAAATCGCTTTGCTATCATTGTTAGTTGCGGAGTAATTTGATGGGCCGCTGGCATAATATTACTCTAGCATCCACCATTTCTCTAAAAAGGCGCAAGGTACAAAATTGAAACTGGTGGTACAAATTAGCAACAAAGTAGTAACAATATATCCACCACTTGTTTTTGACGACTGTATTTTATTTTTTATTTTAGACAGGCTCAAAGCTGCAACAATTTTTTAACTGATTGTATGAGTTGAATGGACAATTTTTTTTTATTTTTGAAAAAACTATACACTGGCAGAAAGTAGTAGTAAATTTGACTACATCACATAATTGTGTCGTCAAGCATCTACCATTTCTCTACGTCTCATTAATTTGAGGATACTCTGTATAACATTACGAATAAAAACACATGCAAAACACATAAGAAGCAAGTGTTTAGATATTCTAGACTCAAGAGTGAGAATTTTTACATTCTATTATTAAAAATAATTTCGGAATTATAACATTTACTAATGGTCGTGGAGAAAAAAGATTTTTTCTACACCCGTATTATAACAATGCACTTATATGCCCATAATCCGTTTCATAATGATACCCATTACGATACAGATTTTTCATTATGATACAGATTTTTAATCAATAGAAACCCATAATTTTTCAATCAAGCATGCTGTGCATTTGACGTTTATCCTAGGTTCCTATGTAATTATTTTAGATGTCAAAATCAGTACGTATTAAATTTTCGTAGCTACCTAGCTAAACTTCTATAATTTATCAAAATGTCTGATATCAGCGATATAGAAGAATTACCATCGACTACACATATTGGAGAAAGCAGAAAATGCAGTTCATACGAATAATTACTGTTACCTATTGTGTTCAATAAAAATATAAAATTTATGGTTTTTGATTATTTATCGGGTGTAGAAAAAATAGCGTATGCAACTCTCATGTAATGGTTATTAATACACGAGCATTAACCAGGATACGAAACGAGCCGAAGGCGAGTTTCGTATGGTTTATGATATACATGATCGTTGCATAATATACTAATATAAAACTAATTCTACGAACAACAAAAATATATCAAAAAATACTGGTATTGTCTCTATGAATGTCAGTTAAAAAAAACACCCTGCTTCCACCTTATTCTATATTCATTCCTCAATGCGCACAGAACGAATGCACAATATATCTCGCGTTTCTTAGGGTGCGAATTAAAATTTATTAGAACAAGTGCCGCGTAAAATTGTTTTAATTACTCCTTGCCCTTCTCTGGTAAATTAATAAAATACTCGGGAAAGTCTCACTAAATTATATCCATTTACAGACCCACTACCCTAATTAACCTTAGGCTCGAGTGAAACAAAACCCTTTACGGTAATTGAGAGTGAGGAGAGTGCCCACAAACATTCATTATTCCATTACGGCCGACCTCGGTTGTAGTTTTCACTTGGAAGCGCCTCGACGCTGTTCTCTTCGCGTTTGGTCCCGTTTCTTCTCGCCCGCTGCAAAGTAAGCGAGGGAGATGCTTTAGTACTGCATTAATGGCCGGTTTCTCAACATTTGGCGCAATCCATTCGATAACTATCGAGTACATAAATTTATCAGACCGATAACTTTATATTGGTTTCTGAACGCATGCTTCCAAATTTTGTTGAATACATAACAGTTGAATGGTTATCTTAATATCTGCAATAATCATAGAGGGAGCTAGCAAATGCACAACTGTTTGCAGATGCCATTTATGGAAGTAAGACACTTTCAAGAAATAATTGTAGATGGCGGCACTATCGGCTACCTAATGATATCACATCACAAACAAAAATATATACAAACCTATTGCATAAGAACGAAGTTATTAAAACCTTTTCTAATAGTGATAGCTAATTTGCTCTAGTACTAGAGACTTGAATACTATCTCCTATTAAATCTATCAGTAAATTTACAGTTTCTTTCGTTATTCGCCGTATTTCTCACCGTAAAATGGTCAAATTTGTGGTTTTTTAGGTACTGAAATTTTGAAAAATAAAACGCTTAGAACAAAAGTCATATCAAAAATAAAATTACTGATGTTTTGTTTATCCACTTTTACTATTTAAAGTCTCTTCAAATAAAATAATAACTTTTAAAATGCATTTGTATGACACACATTATTTCGCTATTCTAACCCCACATTTTAACAATTATTTTCACATACTTATAAACAAAAGTGAACAATGTTATATGCAGAAATATGTAAGTTTATGTTATAACAATGTTTACATCTATAGCTGAATTTAAAAAAATATGTATTTTGAAAGTTTTCAGTACCTAAAAATTTGCTGGATAAATCGCTTTCTGACGTAATACATTGATTTTATTTCGGTACCTTTGAATATTCGCTGGTGGCATGAGATAACGTTGTTTTTTGCTAAACTCTATATTATTGAGTTCTTAAATGTCTAAAATTACTTGTATTTGTAGAAAACACTATTTCAAGAATACGGCGCCCTAAACCTCTCTTGAAATTCTGTCGCTGTATTGTTCATACTGGTTTTCTCTTTCACGATAACGTCTTGGCCTTTCAAGATATCTGACTATATTTAAATATTCTTCATTTGAAGAGGCAGACGAATCAGAATTTTCCATTGCACAAAGTAATCGTCACGAAAATATCAAAAAAAGTTGGGTTAAGCCTTACAATAAAGATGTAAACAAGCAACAGCTAAATCGCTGCGCGCGTGCGTTAATGTTTATTGGACAGATATCTTGCCATTTTTCATTGGATATCTGTTCGATAACTTATGCAATAGATAAGCATTATCGAATGGTTCAGAAACCGAATTCATGGGATATCTTCAGTTTATGGAATCGATAAGTTTATTTAACAGATATCTACTAGTTGAGAAACGGGCCATAAGAACAGTACTAAAACGTAAAACCAGGGCCGAACTACATATGGAGACTTATTTTATGGCGATTAAATCGTATTAATAAATTTAACAATTTCAGTCCCTGGCTCTGGTTTCCAAATACAGACCTCATAAATAATATAGAATACTGACTAAGATTAAAGAGCAGCACCTCCATGCGTTGTCGATGGTTTAGAGAATTTACATTTTTATAACAAAACTATTGTAAACAGAGAGTTATTCAGTATTTAATAGTTGAATAATTTACCTCTTGATTCTTCATTATTTAGAATAACATTTATTTATTTATTTATTTATTTATTTATTTATTTATTTATTTATTTATTTATTTATTTATTTATAGAAAACAGGGACAATCACAGGCTTTACAGCCCAAAACAATGCCCACAAAATATTTAAATTAAATACAAAAGTACAGTGATAATAGCTATAATAAAAAAAAAATCTTAACCTACAATAGTAATTCCCTTTAAAGATTTTTTAAAACCGACGAGCGAAGAATGAAAGATATCTAGATGACTATAGTACAAGTTGTAATTTTTGCATATTCTATTTATGGGAGAATTTTGCCCAGAGTTAGTCCGGTAAAAAATCTCATAAAACAAAGCATTTATTCTAAAATCATGTTGAGGTACATGTAAGCCAATCAAGGCTAATAAATCTGGAGAATCAATCAGACCATTAAAAAGTTTAAATAGAAATATTGCTTCGGCAATAATTCTTCGATTTCCTAATGAAACAATATGAAACTTGTTTCATAATAACGTGCTACATTGAAAAGAATACACACCACTCTCCTTGTAATATAAATATCTCATAAATCTATTTTGCACCGACTCAAGTCGAGATTTATATATGGAATATTGAGGATTCCATACTATAGAGGCAAAGTTGATTATGCTGTGCACATATGCAAAATATATAGATTTAGTAGAAAAAACTGACTTAAAATTTTTGCAAACTCTGACAATGAAACGAAGCATTTTGTTACATTTTAAAGTTATGTAATCAATATGCGAAGAGAAACTCATCTTTCTATCAAAGACAACACCAAGATCTTTTATTTCTTCAACTTGATTTAACATATTTTTATTAAAGTTATAATTGTAAGAGTATACGTTATGGTTACGAGTAAAACAAATATAAAAACACTTATTTAAATTTAATTGCAGCTTGTTTGTTTTACAGTAATGGAAAAAAGAGTTCAAATCTTCCTGAAAGGCAAAACAATGATCGGAATTGCTTACTTGAGAATAAATTTTTAAATCATCTGCGTAAAGCAAAAGTCTACAAAATTTGAAACAGTGGCGGATATCATTGATATAGATTAAAAATAGTAATGGTCCCAAATGCGATCCCTGAGGAACGCCTGACCTTGCAACATAAGGGAAAGATTTATAACCACTAATGGTTACGAATTGTGACCTATTAAAAATATAAGAAGCTTACCTCTTATATTTTCTCAGTAAGTTACCATGTACACCAACTTCAAACAACTTAGAAATAAGAATTTTATGATTAAGTTTATCGAACGCTTTGCTGAAGTTAGTGTACACAGCATCCACCTGAGTCTGACTATCCATTGCAGTAGTAATATATTGAGAGTATATTACTAAATTAGATTAGATTGATCTATTTGGAAAAAATCCATGCTGCTCAGGAATTATTGAGGATTTAAGTGCACTAAGTAAATGATTATAACAAACACGATCAAAAGTTTTGCTAAGAATATTTAACTTACTAATTGGTCTATAGTTTGAAACTTCTTTTTAATCACCTTTTTTATAAATAGGAATAACAAATGCTTGCTTCCATATCTTAGGAAATACTCCTTCTTCGAGAGATTTGTTAAATAACAATGTATCAACACTACTCGATTCGAGATGTTCTTAACAAATTATAAAATAAAAGATGTTAATGAGCCGTTTCAAAAAAAGGCATTATGAAATTTTGACGCATCAAGTTTGCCTCCTTGTCAATCGGAATTATGGCAGCAATTTGAAAGGGCGAGGTACATCGCAAATATCTGGAGAAACGCAAATTTACGAGTTCCAACGGCAATCAGTCTCGAACCGACTGATTGCGGCTGGATAGACCAAGAAACCATGTACGATTTTAAATGGTTTGATGGTCCATAATTACCATCAGCAGTTAAAGATGTTATTCTAAATAATGAAGAATCAAGAGGTAAAGTATTCAACTATTACATACTGGATGCCTCTCTTTTTACAATAGTTTTGTTATACAAATGTAAATTTGTGTTTTAGATAATGATTCAGAAATTGATTATGCTAGCGACGAGGATATCGATGATGAGACAGATTGTGAATGCACATAAAATAAATATTTTGATATTGATCTTTAAGTTATACATAATAAAAGATTTAAAACAAAATTATAATTATTAATGTAATTATTTATACTTCGTTCTTTTGTCTACTTCTCAGTTATTTATAATTCATAAAAAATGTATAATCCATTAAACTCGACTCGATTTTATTTATCAATTCAATAATTTTTATTGTTTTTTTTTTGTATGCATCTCCCTCACCTTTAGCCTTCTGCCATTGCATATGTAGTTAACTAATAGTATAAATAAAAAAAAATTGCAAGAACTGCACCTTATTATTTTAATTTTAAATAATTGCTATTCGGTTTACCAGCTTATGACATTATTATCATTTTTCATATACTTAGGCACCATTTTGCCAGTACAAATTAAGCAAACCTATTTAATCTCTCTTGAAAGTCCCCAAACCGTCACCCGTCTATAGGCAAGCATTTTTTACTGGTCACGGCTTATGAAAATCGCTGTAGTATTTTTTTATGAGGTCTGTGATCCCAATATATGCAATATTGTGGTTTAAAATCGAATACGTGTTAGGTGTTCTTCAACGGTCCATACTTAGACCTCTTCTATTCGCTTTGTTTATTAATGATATTGTGAAAGATACAATAGCTGTTATACAAAATGTTGTGTAAAAATACTCTACCAAATTAACTCGGTGCTATATTGAGGATATTCAATCTAGTTTGATTTAGAGAGATAGCCTCTATTTAGACTAAGATCGACTCATATCAACTGAAACGTCAAAACAAATTTTGCCTACCCCGTGTCGTTCGGGTCGTTTTCTGTGGTCTGAGACCTGTTTGGGTCTATTATGGACAGTTCTATAGCGACGGAATTTAATTTAAAAATTCAAAAATGTTTGTTCACGTCTCTGTTGAATACAATATTTATATTTGTCAATGAAACAACTAAAGTCTATCTTTCACTCTGATCGAATCCCACAGGGACATCATTTTTTTATTTTTACTCTGTTTACTAGTTTCTTTACAGCCATTTCAAACAAATATCTCTTTACTATGCCAAGTATTCACCGCAGAGTATAGAACAGTTTACAGGCCAAGCCATTTAGAATAAAAAAGGAATATTTTGTCTCTTATGTTTTATCATTACATTTGCTACTACTTTATAAACCTAGTGTACACTAAGAAAATCATATGCAGCATTATAAACATTATATCAACTCGCAGATTTCTTTTAAAACACTATTAACAGTTAAACTGATATAAATTAATAAGTATTTTTTGACAAAATGCTATTCAAAATGCACAATTCACTATTTACTTCTTTAAATGAATAGCCATGTTTTCTAACGGTGTTTCCCCCTAAAAGCTAAAGAAAAACTAATCTGCACACAAAAGAGGAACAGGGGGGGGGTTAACTAATGATTTCACGGGAGGAGAATGAGGAAATGGTAATTTAAAAGTGGTAGTAACTCAGCAGTTTTTACAGCGGGGTCCGTGAAATATCTCAGCGTAACTCCCAGTTAGGTTTATATAAAAAACAACGTTTTCTAGCCCGATAATCTTGAAAAATGGCTGCTTATAATACGTGCCGCCTGCCAAGTGAGTAAAAATTCATTACTTTTGTTTTTAGATGATGCAGAACTGTCTCATTTTTTAACTCTATATACTGACGCACTCTGGTTCATAAATTCCATAATACAAGATTTTTTATAAACATATTCTTCTCACATATTTTGACTTAATATGACTGAAAGAATTAGAGTATACTTACTATTGAAAATGTAACATTGTCAATACAAAGAAATAGATCGGTAAAAATTTTGTCAAAATGTTGTGAATTCTAAAATTTCTCAAAGTTGCTAATAAATTCTGAATTTTACGCTAGCCATATACATATACCGTCTACAAACTTTAAGGCACAATAGTGTAAATAATAATAATAATGAGTATGAGAAGTCTTTTTTTTTAAATAATTGGGTAGTCCCCAGTACTTTCCTTCCTATCTCGATGTACCTAGTGACGACCATTTGCCCGATATCCTCTTTCGTAAATAATTTATTTATCGATCTATTAAAGGCCTTCGATTCGTTGGTTTCCAGGATATTTTTTTGGCCTGGTTAATGTCACATCTCAAGGACCGACAAATGTATGTGAAATTAAATAATAATTTATCAACCATACAGGAAATTAAGCTAGGAGTTCCACAAGGCTCGATACTTGGTCCTCTCATCTTTCTATGCTGACGATGTCACTCTTACAACATATGAAAATAGTACAGAAAAAATGCAAGATTCTTTGAAATCCTTAGCTTGTCAATTTACAGAATGGTGTAATAAAAACTCATTAATTGTAAATGCAGGAAAAACTAAATGCATGCGATTTTTTCTTTGTGTAAAAGTTTAACGCTTAAAGTGAATGAGTTTTTGGGAGCGTTTATTAACTGTGATATGAGCTGGAGCAGTCAAATTAACAATGTATGTAAAAAACTAAGGTTACTATATATTAGTACAGTTAAGAACAATGTTTGATACTGTCCAGCTTCTTAACATATATTATCCCGTAATCTATAACGTTATACTTGAGGGTCATGTAAACAGTCATAATGCTAACAGAGTTTTAATATTACAAAAAATAATTATTCGATTAATTTTTCGTATTCCCCAAACATATTGACTTTTCCTAGCATATACAAATGTGTCTTATATATGTTGCCAAAAATATAAGATCTTATGAACGTAATTCTGATACAGATGAATATAAAACTGGATATAGTAATTTGTTAAAACTTCCATATCATGCTACAAGTACGAAAAGTCGCCATCTTATACAGGTATTAAACTTATGAATGCATTTTCGGTTGACATAAAAGATGAAATAAATTTTAATGTATTCAAAACTAAACTTAAGGCATATTTTGTATGTTGCCACGAAGTATCAGATATATATACCTAGTAAAAGTGATCCTTAATATTATTTTATACACATAATTGTTATATTTTACAATATTTGTCTAAATGTACAATAAAATTAATTCTTTGTAACTGTTGTGTAATTGATTTGTCCAATATCGATTGTAGGTACTTATAAATATAAATGTATAATAAAAATACAATGAATGTCATTTACATACTTTGTTTTATTTGAAATAAGAAAGTAAGACATCCTTATTAAATCTTCATTCATTATTGTTGAAATCTTACGTCATTTAAATGTATCAGGCATTCAAATCATGACTTAATCTGACTTTTAAAGGACCGCTATTGGAAATTCGCAGATCACAGACAGAATTACAATTGGCGATGTAGTTAATAGATTTTTAAAATTTTAATGGCCCTGCTTGAAGCGGAACTCCTCCTTGTCCGCCTTTATCCGGAGCTTTCGACTCTGGGAGAACTGGAGACTGTCGCGTTCGTGAATTTCGTTTAGCCTTAACAGTGGAATCAATTAAGATCCTTCATTCTCTTCTTTGATGTTGCGAAAATGTGGAAAAACGGCGCGAATCGCTAATCAGACGGGACGGCCTAATCCAGGAACTGGGTAATTATCTGCGGGCGTATTTTAAATTGGTGGAATATTTAATGATGGTGTTTTTAGTACCTAACGACGTCAGAGAAATGAAATTTTTTTTGTTAACTTCAGAGCCAATTCATTCATAACTACTTTTATATTTATTGCATATAAACACACTATTTTTTATTTGTAATTCATAGTCATAAGTAGGTGTAAAGTTTAAGCTTAAGCTGTTAATAGTGGCATTCACTACACCAAATTTTAAAACAACTTTTCTATCCGTTTGGAAGATATGAGAATTTTTTTCTAAATTTCAATACCCTGTATCTCAGTAAAGCTTTACTGATACGGCTGAGGTTTTTGCTTTTTTCCTGTTACAGTTATGTATCTATATAGTGGTAGATATTTTGTTTTTAATATGTTTTCTATTTAATTTTATATTTTTTAACTATGTTTTGTTTTAAATTGTAATCCTATAGTTTTGTTATCTACATGTACTGTATTGTCTCTTCAACCCGTAACTGGGTTAGTCCCGTGGGATGTTGTAATTAAAATAAATTAATAAAGAGGCATGTTAGAACAAACATTTATTTGAATAACAACTTTGTTTTCGCGAGAAGAATCTTAAGTTATTTTTTACGCCTACTTCTAACTCACTCTATACAGAGAAAGGTTGCTAATAAAATGTAAAATTCAGTCAATTGCATATACAGCAAATATTGTTTTGAGGTATGAACACTTTTTCCAAATTAGTGATCTTGATTAATCATCCAGGCAGAGGGTTTTTTTTTTGTGGGATCAATAAATAAAAGAACACTATACTTAATCATTGCCAACGCTTCAGTATAATTTAACACCATCCTCGGGATTCTAAATATATAGGAAAATGTTTTTTTCATAAAATTCGATACAATACATAATTTAATTATCTTCAAAGTAAAAAAAAATACATCTAAAATATTTGATTGATGTTCTATCACAATTACCATGTAGTAATAAAAAAACGTGTCATTGACTGAAATTCGATGTGTCTTTTGTCCAAAACCACAATTCTACATATTTAGAAGAGATGAGTCTAGATATTTATATTTATACTCATAATTCATAGAACAAATCAGTACGCTGGTTTTTCTCACAACAAAATTAGTACATATAACTAAATGTTTTTCTGTTCCCGCAGCATGACAATAGAAAAATTCGTTATGTAGTTCTAATATATTCTAAAGTTGGATTTGGGTCCCATGTCTGGTTATTGAGATATAACATACCTGAAATCTCACCAGCCGTCCCTAAATTACATTATATACGAGGTCTGATGAAGAATGTCCAGAACATCATAACTTCTTGCTGTTGGCAACAGTATTTTGCACATAACCCCACAAATAACTAGATCTTTGTCTATTATCCATCACTTATTGAGGAAATGTATGCAAAGAGATATTTTACGTGTAGATAACACGGATTACGTTGGGCATCAGTATACAATTAATAATTTAAAATAGCAATACATATACGCTGATAAATAAAATTATTTAGTATTCTTGATTTAAAATCATGATATCTGTACTGTCAGAAACACATGCTAGTAATAACATGAGTGAAAATTGTTCTAATACAAAAAAATTAAACGTATTAGGATAAACAATGAATATTTTAATAATATCGGCTTTGACGTTTAACCTACATATTTGTCAATAACACAGTTTCATGTACCTATAACATCGAGTTATCGAGACTATTTCGGGCACGTTTTTCATAAGCGTATATATGCTGAAAAAATGTATAAACCGGAATACCAAACCCACCAGGTTTCTTCAAGAACGCGTATATTAAAAATTTAAGCAGAAACTCCGCGAATCATGCGTTATTATTGGAATTTTGACTTATGAGGCATCTGAAACACGTTCCAACAATAGTATAATGAATAATAATAATATAATACCTCAACCCCTCATTCTAATCGCAAGGATTAGCCCAAAAGTCGGAGACTTGTGTATTATTATTTAGCAGGCCACATTTGCCTTCAGGTACGACTTAGGCGGGTAAGCTCTAATCACTATTCAGTGCATGAATGAGGGAAATCTGGAAAACCTCATTAATTAGGGGAGTGGTTAGAAGGTGATTAGTATCGGTATAACACATGGGCCTATGCTAACGTTCTGCTATGCTATCATATCAATAGAGAGGGTAGTTTTATTCGTCAGAATTTATAGAAAAAAAATATGAACAATGCCGTTCATTTTTCTCTAGTAATTTGTTAGATCTAATGATTCCTTGCTGGTCAACAGAAGCAGTTCAGGAAACATAACCTTTTGTGATATAGTATCTTCACATAAATTCAAGACCCACGTGATCAGATGGTTTAATTTAATTTTCTTAGGTTAGTACTTGAGAAATTATTAAAGGAATGTGGGTAGGTAAGGTAACTAGAACCGTAGATCAAATGTCATTCCAGAGCCGTTAATCGTTTATGTCCTATTAATAATTTTAATAAGTTAGGAAAAGTGACTTTTCTGCATTAGCCGTGAGTGTTACGCCATATGCGGAAAATAATAATAATAATAATAATAATAATAATAATAATAATAATAATAATAATAATAATAATAATAATAATAATAATAATAATTTATTAATTCCTTAGGCCATGACATCATGGATAGAACAAGTCCTATATAAAACAATACAAAAGATAAGCTAAATCAATAAAGTAACGGTATTAACAACATCAATAGCACAAACAATAACATTTATAAAAAAACAGTCATATGACAATATCATTTAAAAATTCTTTACACTGTAGTAGCACTTTTTTAGCAAGATATTTTTTATTTTATTTTTACCATTTTTAGATTCATTTGACAAAGATCGTTCGGCAATTTATTAAACAATTTTACTCCAATATAATCAGGTGACTTTTCAAAGAGAGACGTTTTATGGGTTTGCACTATTAACTTGTTACTTCGTGTAGAATATGTATGTATGGAACTACTAGTGTAAAATGTATTCAAATTATTTTTAACATAAAGTAAACATTTCAAAATAAATACACAGGGCACTGTTAATAATTCATATTTTATAAAAACAGGTTTACACTTACACTTTTCCTAGGAGTTGCACACTTGATTTTTTCTAATAGCGTTTTGAAAATAGCTCAAATAACCATAATTATCATAATTTTTATAGAGAATTTCGAACATTAGGTATTGCATGATTTTTTTCAAATACGTGCAGAAGAAAGAATTATTATAATCGAAATGGCGTTTATCCTAGACAATTTCGTAGAAAAATAAGTCTAAAAACGGTATTTAAAAGAATAGTCCTGTGTCGTCAGACAAAATTCCCACGTGTATATCTAAATACAGCAGTGTTTTTTAGTTACATCTGTATACGATTTCTATTTTCGGATAACGCAATATACCTGCGAAGAGTTAATCAGTCATTTGTGATATTATTAAGTGTTGTTATGTTAAATAGACATTAGTATTGAATATAATTGCAAAATATACTCGTAAAATGAGCACAGAAAGTGATGTCACCGGGCAAATGGAAGAAGTATTGCATTATGCCATTATGTACGGAAACAGCGTACAGCGTCTAAAACATATTTCACCGTGCCAAGAAATTGTGATGTAGAGCGATGAAGAGCGACGAAAGGAAGCATTGCAACATTGTTTGTTTGTGAAGATCACTTTAATATAAGTTTAATTGCAAATACATAAGTAGATAGGTTCATCGGAAATATGTAGAATTGTAAAGAATCAATTAAAATTGTCTATTAAGCTACCAGAATATATACAGGGCGTTCAGAAAATCAATGGTAAAACAAACTTTTTTTTTAATTTATTATATTCAGCGCTCCATTCCGATTCCAAATAATATATTATTCTGTATTTGCCCCTGCCATTTACAAGATGTTGAATGTTATTTGAGACATATATAAAATGTTGCTATCTGACTTCACTGCATTAAATTACCTGTTTTATTATGAAACAATAACTAACAAAAGTAATGAATAAGTATTTTTAAAAAATGTTTAAAGAGAAATTAAATCAGTAGTAATTAGCAATAAAAATTACTAAATTAATTAAAAATAATTAATAACTGTTTAATATCATTACTCTTCATTTATTATTTTTCAGATGTGAATTCAGATGGCATAATTTTATAAATACCTGAAGTAAATCCCTCCAACAGGACGTAACCAATAGCATAGTCGCCGTAATTTTCACAAGCAGATCTATATTGTGAACAAAGGAATAAGTTACGTTTAACAGGGTGATATGCTTTTTCTTGCAAAAAAAGTCAAAACCCCGCCACTGGTACTTTACATAAGTTGCAAATTTTATATCTATCAGCACACTAAATAATGATGCTAAACTTGCCAAAAATACATATCTCAATGGGTTTAGAAGTTATGAATTTTAAATTGATTTTTTTTTTCAACTTTGAAAACCGTATGTATCGGAAACGACGCATTTGGGACCCTATGTATATTTAACAAAATCATGTAAGTACCTTAATAGCAGTTCATCTAAGTCTACAATTTGTAAATTAACTTTCTCAATTTTCGTAAAAATAAATAAATAATCTGTAAAATCGTTTGCAATAATAATGGCACTCTTCAAAATGAATTTTATGACTTCATAATTTCCACCTCAAAAAACATACGAACTTTAACATCCTGTAGAATAAAAAACGGGGTAACAATTGAATAGGGCATGTTGGGTTCAATTGCTTTATTTTAACGTTAACAATCTGCCCTTAAGCTATATACCGTTACTAATGACACTCTGTATATACTGTTCGGTCTAGAACATTATTGACGGCACTGTAGCACCTTGCATTTTGTATTTATCGAGCACCTCGAGCCGACACCCGCCGCAAATCCGAATGTAATAATGGCGCACGTCTAATAGACATTTTGTATTCTACACGCCGTAAATGGAATTCCATGTAATACATTCCCCTAGGGCCGTATAGGTGTGTATCACGTAAATAGACTCCGTCGTAGCTTTGCCCGCTCAGCCGAAAACTTAAACGCATAAGCTTCGCCGGGAATTTCGCCGCACGACCGGCAGCCGCGACGTCTGAGAGGCAAGCCAGAAAGGCGAAACCTCCACAAACACGGCCTCAAAGCAAAAATTTACTCAATGGGATCGTTTCCAGGTGAAATTCTGTTTAAAATGTGGAAGGTGGAAACAAACCGCAGTGCTAGAGATTACTATAGCACGGAGCACACATCAGTTTTAAGAATGTTCTTAAAACTATAACAATCTTTTGTACGTCGAAACATTATAATAATAATAACAGAAAAGTTAACGTCGCGGATTGTACAACTATCCAAAGTTTTAAACAACGTTTATTTAAGTTTTATAAGCCGATATAACTAGAATAGGCCGGTTTGTCGTCTTATCTGTCTTTGTAGTTTTACTGAAAATAATGTACCGTTTTACAAGCAGGTTGTCAATTATTTATACAGTGATTCAGAATTTATCTAAAAAAAAAAAATTGTGTGTACAGGGAACGCTTACAAATACACTTCTGCACGGCACTGGAAACTCCTCCACTGTAGAACCTGATAAGGCGGCAAAGCATGCAATCAGCGAATGGACAAAAAATGGAAATAAATGCCCAAAGAAAGAAATAACTAACATTTTATAACATCTATTTTATACAGCAAATTCAACTGCTTTTGCCGCTATTGTTATTAAATATTAATAGAATTAATTGCTGATTTTAATTAATAAAATAGTTTGACATACCTGATGTTACAGTGAAATTTTAGACCCGTCTTATCCAGTTTCTACAAATTAACACAAATATTTCTGCTTGTTGTCCGTTTTGAATTCGTAAATTATTGGACGTTTGAGTAAACCATCAATAGTATCCACTTCGGTACGATACGCTTCATTTTTTAAATATCCCTACAAAAAGAAGTCTAAATGATTCAGTCAGGAGATAGTGGCAGCCATGGTACCGGTCCTCCTCGTCCAATCTGTTGGTATTAGTGCTCGGACACGCTGTACATGGTCCGGATATAATTGAGCCTCGTGTATGATACGCCACACTACTGCAATACGCCGTGGACGTCCTCTTCCACAAATCAGATTAAAATTTCCCTTGTGATGCACTACACTTACACTCACTGCTAAACGCGGTAATAGTGGCTGCATTTGGCACATTTTTACCAGGAATATATTAAAACCAACTTCGGATTTCAATATTCGGAATCGCTTGGCAATGTATAAAGGCTGAAAATACTACAACTTCAATATTTTTTTGCTCGGAAGCTAAAAAGGTGTGATTTCCTAGCGACATCCAGTGTTCGCGGCCCGCCGCGACATCTGGAAGTAACGGCTGGCAGTTACGTTCGCTTGATTTGCTATGCTACGTAATCTGATAAGCTCGACATTTTACCCAAACAATATTATATCCACTGGCACAATAGTCACTAAACACAAGTCGAATTTTACTGTACTGCACTAGCATGTCTTCGTATATTCAGCTCTAAGACTGGATTGATCTGTCACAATACACTGGCTGCTGCCCTATGATGTATCCAGTATAATATACTAATGCCGTTCCCATATCATATGCAATGGCACGCACGCTTGTGGGCGGATTGGCTTCTACATGGTGCAGAACCTCTTCCTCAAACTCTACTGTCCGCATGGTGAAGGGCCGCACTGCGGACAGTAGAGTACATGCTTCATTGTACCATCAAATTAATGCTATTTACGTTTTGCACACCAGTCACTGAAACTAACTGAATTGGTATGTTTTTTTTCTGTTTTTGTTTTTCTGTTTTTTTTTTTTTGTTATGATAGCCAACCACTGAACTGAATCGGTGTGGCGACTTTAGGCCGACAAAAAAGTAAACACAGCAAGCTAATGAGTCAGGAGGCACCTGCGCTGTAGCGGCTAAATGATATATTTCCGATTTTCTGACAGGGGTACTATAAGGTAAAATTGCTTATTTTCATGCTCTCTACGACCCCTATCATTTTGTCGCAATAATTATGGAACACCCTGTATAATATAGCTAAATAGCTTTTTCCAAGTTGTATTATAGTTTCATTCAGAACCGAAACTTTTCACTTTATTTGCGAAATAATACACAGTACCTTTATAAATAACTTTTATACAAATATAAATAATTACAGATATTTTTTTACAACCATATTAAAACTATACAAGTTGAATTTGCTTTACTATCCGTTTTACAACATATCAATAGATTAGATTGGCAAGTTAACTCTCCTGACATAAATCCTATTGAAAACATATCGGATTTCGTTGCTAGAGCCATTCATAATAATATTCCACCTCAGACTGCAAATGAATTAGACGTGGCGGCAGGAGAGCAATGGAACAATATTCCACAAGAGAACCGCTTGATTATCTCAATGCACAGACGTATCAATATGCTATTGGAACGTGGTGTAGATCATACCGACTATTAGTCAAGTAGAGAACTAGCTTTGCTACTTATTTTTGATTTAACAAATTTTGTCAAAAATGTCACACATTTGCTGGTTTTTAATTTTCTATGTACTCAGTTTATCGAACATATTCTTTTCACAAAAAAAATCAGAAAACAATATACTTTTATAAATGTATTTGCTTTTTCTGACAAAAAGATTTCTTTAACAAGAATGAGGAGGAGTCCAAGACTTTTTACGTTGTGTGTACTATATAGCAAAGTTATACAAAACGTTACATCTTTTTGAATCAAATTTAGCAAATTTCTCTGCTATGCACTTGTTCAAATGCAACATTGTTTATGTCTTGAGAGTTGTTGTAGTTCTACAAGGTTGGAGAAATTTCGGAAAAACGTTGACTTTGATAATTTAGAAAAATGTTCTCATGGTTCAAATAAGGTGCATCCACAAGTACAAAATAGTATACACTTACCAACATGCAAATACTAACATTCATTTTTTTTTACTAAGCAATCACAACTGTTCACGTTATACTAAAATCTAGGTGTCTGGTCTACACTGCTGCGTCAAGAGCACTTGGAATTTTATGAAATACATTTGTTAGTTCATATTTATATTGTCACGGATTTCCCAATCCGACTTTTACTATTGCCAGAAAAACAATCCGTCAATTAATTACTTATCTTTATTAACTACTCAGTACACTACTGAACACTAATTACAACTCAACTAAACACTTATTTAATTAATCGCTATCTAAATCACTTTGATCTCTCCAACTAAACACTTCAATTCAGACTGTAATACAAGACTAACTACCTCGGCCGTTTATTCTTTTTTTATAGACCCAACGAATATTCCAGATATTTTCTAGCATCTCTAGATCCATTTTCCCGTACGACTCGAATGCTTCTCGTCGATTCCCCATTTTTCCAGTCCCGTCTCGATCAACGGCTTTTTGTTTGTTTAACAGAATCGTGTAGGAGCGATCGGGGCAATCTTAGCATATCGTGATAACACAGTCGTCGGTTTGGGTGTGAATGGAGCAAACTCCGTGACAATATAATAAACTAGAAGTTGCGGCAAGAATTCAGACGACTTACGTCGGCTGACGTCAGGCAATTGTTGTTATTGTCAACATAATTTCGCAATACATATTTAGATTATGGACGAACCGAACAATACACTTAGATAAACGGATGAATAATTCACATTTAGAGGAAGATGTACAAATTCCATTAAAAAAAATTAACTTCTTAACTAGATAGAAATAAAAATGTAACTCACATAATGTGTGTAAGCGTATTATCGATTTATAATAATAAAATTTACTGCATTTCTAATAATTTGTTAGTAGGAGACATCCCGCATATTATATTGACCCATTTAAACCTATCCTTGAACATTTTAACAAGCAGAATTTTTTAACCCGAGCAACTTTTTTCCAAGTTTTCCCTTTTTTCAACTTCATCTGTTGACAGACTGTTTATATGGCTTCAAAAATAATATTAATACATTTTTAAATTGGTTTCAGCTACACTATTCAGGTTAAATAAAATGAGAATATTTAAACTGATTGATGAACATTAGATACATTTACATTTATTATACATTTTTTAGCATGCGCATATTATTGATTATTTAAATATTTTACACACTAATATTCGGTCATATATGTAAAATAATGTTAGTTTCTGAAAGTTTTGTCCATGCATATTTTAATTGCAGTTATAACCGTGTCAGTAAAATTATACATATTTTACAATGTCAACCTAAAAATTACAATATCTAAATCAATACAAAGTATAGTGTCGGAAATTTATGATGAAATTTTATTCATGTTTATTTCTGAAATATTACAGTGTATTTATTTCAGTTACAAAATGACTAATGTAATTTTACATAACTTTACGATTGTCACAAATTCCTAACCTAAAGTTATTTCGAATTACAGACAAATTTTTTACCAGTGTACAGTAAAATGGTTATTGATAACTTTATGCAGCTTTATTTTTGTACGCTGCGTTCACACGATTTCTAAAATTGTTACCACTGTACAGAGTATTTCTGATTGTTTTAATTACACATTTCCACTTGGGAAAACAATTACTGAAAGCGTAGGAACGTGAAGCAGCAGAAAGGCAATTGTACCGCTTCCATTTGCAATAGAATAAAGTGAAAACGGACGCAATGATTATAAATTCCCAAGTTTAATCTAATTTTATCGTGTACGAGTTTATACCAGGTGTGCTTGATTAATTAAATCCAAACAAATAGTGTCTACATTTTTGCGTACTATTATTAAAAACTGATATCTGTTTGTTCTAAAATTAGCTTACTATAAGCACAATATAGGGAGATCACTTGGGCCGAAATAATTAGTTTGTTCGAAGTAATTTTAATTTTTCGGTCTCTCGTGTATAAGCAAGTGATAAATTTCATCATCACTATAGTTTGTTTAGAAATGAAAGAATAATAAAAACTTATTATGTATGCAAATCGTAAATAAATGTAGTACTGGTGCGTATATTCAATATTTTTATATTATGTATTATCGATATAGATGAGGTGTACTTTTAAAAAAACTTTGAGTGACCGGGTTGTACTAAATTGTAGCAGGTAGCTAAAATTTAATCCCCGTCAATCCGTCTTTGTCTATGCCGCTTCAATTTCTCGGTCCATTTCTCTTATAAGTAAACAAAATAAAAACAGCATTTCAAAACATGAGGCAACTTTAAGCATCATAACCGGGTTAAGAGGGTTTTTAGTAATTTAAATAAAATTATTCAATATTATTATCAAAATATTTATTTCAATTGAATGAATAGACTTTTATTCCACACAAAAATATAAGTATTTTAAAAATTCAAACCGTGGTGCGTAAATGTAGTGTTGTATAAATGTACAATAAAGAAAATAAAAAAGTAGGTATATTAAAATTCATCCTCTGAATATTCTGATAAATTATCTTCGTCTCCTAGATTGATAACGATAGGTTGCACAGTAACGTCAATTAAATTATCGAGTTCCCACATTTTCTCCTCTTCTTTTTGTACATGATGTATACATCTTTGTCAGGTTCCAAGGAATTTTTTAACAAAATTTTCACGTCACTTAATTTAAACGTCGTATTATTTCGCGCTACATCTTTTACCTGCGCCCAGACTAATTCGATTGGGTTAAGTTCACAGTGATAAGGTGGTAATCGTAGTACCGTTATTTGGCGATTTGTTGCCATTTCATCGATAACATATTTTTTCTGATCTTTATTTAAGATTGACAAATATCAAAAGTTCCTTTTTCACCATATTTGTTTCAAATGAAATGTTTTTTCCGGATAACCATTGAATTATATCGGCTTTCCTCCAAGCAGTCGTAGGCGTCCGCTCGGTCTGCCGTGAATGGTAACTGGCATTATCCATGAAAATTACAGACCCCGGAGGAATAAGATCCAACATCTGTGTAAAATACTCTTCGAAAACATCTGTGTTCATGTCTTCGTGATAGTCAACTTTTTAGATTCAAATAAAAGTAAACCGCCATCTACAACACCACTGACACTACCTATATGTGTCACTATTAATCTTCGCCCTTTCCCTGAAGGTGCCTTGAACCCTGTTGAAAGTCCATCCAAAAATGCTTGTTGAAAACTTTTTACATTTTTATCTTGCCATACTTTTGTTACAGTATATCCCTCGTTGACCTCGTTGATAATAAATATTCCTCCCTTCGTCACAGAATTTTCTAATTGATCTTAAGTAGGATCTTCGCCAACAAATAATTTCATCTTTATCGATAAGAACTGACTTCCTGCTCTGCTTTTTTACTCTACTGCACTAACACGTCTTCGTATATTCAGCTCTAAGACTGGATTGATCTGTCACAATACACTGGCTCCTGCCTTATGATTTATCCAGTAAAATATACTAATGTACACCCATTACCTGTTGGCATTAGTTTTACCCGATAATTACCTGAAACGAAATATTACCACGTCCATGGCCGGTTCTTATCTCGGGGTTTTATTACTCTCTTTCATTTCCAAACAGACTATAGCATCTGTTAAAGTTTGATCCCAGCAATAGAGAATACTCGTATATGTATTCAAATTGTATACAGGGTGATTCAGAACTTATCTAAAAAAAATCTGATTGTACAGGTACTCTTACAAATACAGAAAAAATCAAAAAGGGCAATTCTAAAATGATTTTAAAATACACTTCTGCACGGCATTGGTCCAGTGTAAAACCTGATAAAGCGGCAATCTGCGACCGGGCAAAAAATGTGAAATATGCTCAAGGAAAGAAATAAAGAACATGTTATAACGCCGACTTTATACAGCAAATTTAACTGCTTTTGCCGCTATTGTTATTAATTATGAATAGATTTAATCTGTGACTTTAATTAATAAAATAATTTGACATACCTGATATTACAACAACATTTTGGGCCCGTCTTCCCCAGTTTCTACAAACTAACACAAATGTTTCTGCTTCATGCCCGCTTTAAATTCGTATGTTATTGGCAGCAACCTATGACACGTTTCCCTAAATCATCAATAGTATGTATCCACTTCGGTGCAATACACTTAAATATCCCCACAAAAAAAGCCCAAATGATTTAAAGTTAGGAGATCGTGACGGCGGCCATGGTCCATCCTCGTCCATTCCCTTGGTGTTAATGCTTGGACAGGCTGTACATCATGGGTCGGCAACCTTTTGTTATAAGAGGGCCAAATATTTCAAGTAAGGATTAGTGCGGGCCACACTTTGATTATGACAATTCAGCATACCCATAACATTTGTGTAGGTACAAATATTTGTTTTAAAAATAAAACGTTATATATTTATTTTTATGATATTTATTTTAGTTAATAAAATCAATGAGATTTTTGTGACTTCATTTGACTTGCAAGTTTTTTTTATATCAGCTTGCATTTTTGAAGTAGAAACGCGTAGTATTGCGTCTAAATGTGGATCTGATAACCAAGAACAGTGTTTGTTTTTTCGATAATTCAAAATTGAAAAAAATTTCTTCACAAATATATCTACTACCAAACATAGTAATTATTTGTTGAGCAACTTTTTTTAACTCTTTGTAATTTTCAGAAGGCAAACTCTCATAGAAGTGTGGTATCACTATCTAATCATGTTGTTTTGCAATTCGCTTGATACATTATCAATATCCACTGCAGAAGGGTTTTCGAAAATCACGTAAAATACGTGAGATGTTTTTGAAATCAGCAAACCTGTTTTCAAACTCTCCTTTCCCCTCACCGTTCTCACTCCGTTGCGTACGATACCGTCCGCCACATGCGTGCGGGCCACACCAAGACGTTTCGCGGGCCGCTGGTTGCCGACCGCTGCTGTACATGGTACGGATATATATACGGTATATACGGTTGTGTATAATACGTCATACAGCTACAATAGGTCGTGGAGGTCTCAGACCTCCATCTTTCCCACGATTCGGTTTCAAATTTGCCTCGCGCTACACTACACTTACTGCACACCGCTGTAAAAGTAGCTGCACTTGGCACAAGTTTACCCGGAAATCGTTCTGCTAAAGCATTTTCACGGCGTAATAAATTAAAACGATATCCATCAACTCCGAGTTGTTACTATAAACGTAAGCCATTTTTGACATTTGAAGAACTAATGTAAACACTAGTGCCACAAAATACTACAACTTCGATAATGTTTTACTCGAAAACTATAAGGATTTTATAAAAAGAAATTGCGATATCGACTCCATTTTTCATGACGCATCTATTCCCAAGTTCTGAATCACCCTGTATACATTTAGCAAATATTACCAGATATAATTTCATTCGCAAGAAAATGAGAATGCATATTTCTGAAAAATTATTTTACTCCAGATATTTGTGAACATGTGTTTATGAGATTCTCTATACCGTCAGGTACTGATTTAATAATAATCGACGAAAACAAAATTTCTCACTTCGCGAGAAACTGTTCCAGACATTAGGGACATACTTATGCATCCAGAAGTGCTCTCGCAAGGTACATTCAACCTCAAGGCGATCGTTAAAATGTCGTTTGAGCGTTGCACATAAAATCAATATACATTTATTTGATGACATAACGGGTTCTTTGACTGCAAGGGGTAACACCTGCTTCTCCCTGACACTTTGTGCCTGTTCCTTTAGTAGTTAAGTGTCGAAAAGGACGTCCCTTTTAATTAAAATTCTACTTCCTGCAGAAAGGGTGGACTGCCCTCGCGTGGCCTCATTTACGAGATGCTTCGCATACGCTTTGATGGTGATGAGCACGTGTCCCAAAATGTAGGAGCAAATGTCAGAAAATTAAATTTTAATGTCTTGATGTATGTAAATATTATTCACTGTCGTAATTTTAAAAACAGTTATATTGAAATGTAGCTTAGAACTTTTTAGATCAACTAATTCAGTTGAGCACAGACCTCGTGAGTTTGTATCGAACACTAGCGTGGTAAGCGCTGTGTGTACAGAGACGTATTAAATATTAAATCAAAATCACGAGTCAAAAGCGATCTTGCAACAGCAATTTAAGTTTCTTTAGATTTCTGAAAGACATAAATCGGACTTCTTATGATACTGTTTAATATTAAGTTTAATATATTCCTATTATTGTTGATAAAGGCGAATTTTTATTTTATTGCAAAAATAAGAAAAGATAAGTTTGGGCAAAGGCATGTAATAGAGAATATTTATTTCAAAAACTGCACATAATTAGTGATGGTACCTATTGTGTACAATACGAAAACAATGTATTATTTTAATAATTCATACAATATCAGTCAGTTCAGAACAGTAACATAAGCTACTAATTAACATAAGAGTAAATAAATATATTTTTTTATTTTGACTCTCAGGTTATAACTTTGAATCACAAAATGCATAAATAATCTTATTTCGTTCTACCCTGGACCGAAACACAGAGACGTAATCTACTTAGGAAGTTGAATCTAACACGCTGAAAATTTTTATGTTGAATTCGTATCGCATCGAAAGTTTCACATAAAAATCCGGAGGAGGAGGCTATAGTATGGGCGTGTTATTTCCACGACCAATCCATTTTTCCGGGAATGACAAAAAAATCCCGCATTTGCCGAGCATAATGTGGAGAAGCTCCATCATTTAGAAAAAATATATTTGCTCGTAGTTCAAGAGGAATATCGTCCAGCAGATCTGGAAGATCATTTTCCAAAAAGTTTAAATGTTCAACTCCTCTCAATCGATTCGATGCAAAGAATAGTCCCAGAAGGTGATTGCCAGCAATGCCGGACCAAACATTCACTGAAAATCTCCGTTAATAGTGAGTTTCAAAAATGGCATGGGGATTTTCATCACACCACGTATGAAGATTGTGCAAATTAATAATGTCATCCCGTGTAAAATAAAGTAAATAAAATACTTTAAACGATGTTGGCGACCAAGAACTGTGCAACAAAAACAAAGGTGGGTATACCATGAACCCTTTAAAAATGGTAAGAGTATAATTCATTTTCCTTAAGCAACTGCCATATATAAGTATTGTTTGTTCTAAGCGAGCCGATGCTCTTCTTATACTCGCAGTAGGATTACGTTAAAAAAATCTTAAAATTACTTCGTCTAAATCATGCCTACGCTTCCTTGGACAGTCACAACGACGATATCTTGGAGTTAGGGCTCCTGATTCCATCTTCATGCAAGACAACCCCTAAACAATCTTGTAGAACACGAAATTATTTTTACCTGGTACGTAAATGAAACCGCGCTCACTACTCGGCAACGGAAGGCAACGCCGCGGCCGGTCGTCGTAAGCGTATAAACGAAAATTCGCGTTCCGTAGCGGTGCGGTCCCGGGCCGATGGACCGGTCTAGTGCGCGCGAACCTTAAATCCTGCCTACGCCTTCTTGGACAGCTACATCACGATATATTGGAGTTAGAGCTCCTGATTTCATCCCTCGCGCATAAATTTCCCTAGATAATATTGCAGAAGGTTGCCTTCAATCAGGCAAACGTTGCTGATACTCTCTTTGAGTCGCCAGACTATTTCCATTGCAGAAACCATAAATAAAATGCATACCGGCATATTCACGGTTAGTAAAAGGATGGCCCGTGGTTGTCAAAAAATCGAACGTGAGAAGTTCAATGATAGCACGCGATTATAACGCCGATTTTATACAGCAAATTTAACTGCTTTTGCCGTTTTGTTATTAATTACTAATAGATTTAATTTGTGATTTTAATTACTAAAATAATTTGACATACCTGATGTTACAACCACATTTTGCACCCGTCTTACCCAGTTTTAACATAACCTAAATGAGATTAAGAAGTAATACGTATGTAAGTTATACATAACACAGCCCCACAAAAAAAAGTTCATACACAAGAGAGTGACATATGTATTCCCATGTATTCTTCGACGCTGAATCCGATCCCTAGCTCAAAATTGGGCCTACACGTCTGGAATTAGCCCCAGGGGCCAAAAATGGCCTAAAATCCGGTTCCCGGGATAAGGCGAAGTCGACGTTGAATTTTGGAGCTAAAGCCGGATTTGTGCTCGAAAAGTTTATGGCCAACTGAAATTCCGGATTTGGGTCCGGAAAAATGACCCCTTGGGGCGGGAAAATCCTGTTTTGGACGTTCCGGTCGCGACTGTGGTATTTTCGTGTGTTTTTCAATTCTGGACCTGAGAGTCCCAAGGGGTCATTTTCCCGTACCCAAACCCGGAATTTCAGTTGGCCATAAACTTTTCAAGCACAAATCCGGCTTTAGCTCCAAAATTCAGCGTCGAATTCGCCTTATCCCGGGAATCGGATTTTAGACCATTTTCGGCCCCTGGGGCCAATTCCAGACGTGTTGGCCCAATTCTGAGCTCCGGATCGGATTCAGCGTCGAAAAATACATGGGAATACATATGTCACTCTCTTGTGTATGAACTTTTTTTTTGTGGGGCTGTGTAATTATTGAAGAAAAGAAACATTGGTATCCTTGCATCTACAAAAATTGGATACCCCACTGTTGATTTCTTCATCTTACATAATATATAAAAAAAATATATTATTTTCTATTACAATTATATTTTATACAGATTTGAAGAACAGGGGCTTCTGGAGGATTAGCATGGTTTAAGTTCTGGGTACCTACTTATCTATGCACATTTATATTATTAATATTACTTATATATATTTTTACATTGTTATATATGTTTTGTATTACGTTAAGTGTTCTGTTTTGTACAAATAACCTAAATGTGCAGGTACCAAATTTAAATTAAAAAAATGCCGTAAAACCATAATATTTTATTACTTCAGTACCTGTATGTACATGTATTTCTAAGCTAAACAAAAAAAAAATAAGTAAAGGGCAGTTAATATATTGAAGATATAATAACGATGTAACTACTAATTAGCTAACTGAGCCGTAATCGGAGTACAAAATAGCTATTTATATAATCAGTTAGGAGTACGGTTTTGTGTAACAAATGTTTTTCACACAATTTGTCCAAAAATTTTAATTATAAATTTAAAAAGGATTATTCTGTTGATTTTAAGTTACATGGGGACTATAATAGAAATAAGTATTATTTTAAATCTAAATGAGTCATAAATTCCAAACGATATCCATCAACTCCGAGTTACTACTATACATGTAAGCCATTTGACACTTGACAACTAATGTATACACTGGCGTCACTAAAACTTAAATGCTTACAAATCGTCTAGAGACTACAGTAGCCCAGCGATGTAAAGGTTGAAAATACTACAACTTCATTAATGTTTTACTCAGAAGCTATAAGGATTTTATAAAAAAAAATGTTACGATATCGACTGCATTTTTCATGACGCATCTATTTCCAAATTCTTATAGATAAGTTCTGAATACCTTGTATAGCCGATTTTGATTAAACTCATAATAGCTAAAGGTCCTTATATGTTATAATTATTACCTACCATTCTCATTCCATTATCTTAATCAGAAAGAAAATTATTTTAAAAAATATCCAAATGGTAACTCCTTTAGATGGTCCTATCTCAGTAACCTTGCTCCAGAGGACCAATGTTTATAGGAACTACTTTTACCGCCTTAAGTTTTGTCCCAACTTTTCCAAACACCCTTTATAATCGTGAAAAACTGTTTTTGTGTAATTTAACAGCTTTTTTCTCGGCGTATAAGTAACGATCCTATTCAAAGTGCCGGCAACGAACGAAATTGTTGGTTTATGCTAATAATGACTTTTCGTTTTGTTTTCTCTTTTTCATTTCATTAAACTGATTGGGGCAAATTTAAGTCCCGAGGCCTGTTCCCCACCAGACAGTTCAACAAGTAAAGGGTACCATCTCCTAATCCCACTACTCTAATCCCAGTAATTAGTCAGTAAATTTCAAATTACCGTCCGGACTAGACATCTGCCACTTTTCATTAACGCGCTTGCCTAAAAATCTCCGAATGAGATAAACCGTACACACGAGGGTAAAGTGTCGGTATTAAAGACGTTTTTTACAGCAAGTTATTTGACGAAACCCTCGTTAGTTGTGCCTCGCGGAAATTTTATTTCCTAAATATTCCGACTCCGTCCCGTCAACCGTTTCCCAGCGTTTTGTCACGCTGAATTAGGTTTTAAATTAAAAATATTTGCTTTGTGCCAACTCGTGCTCTCTTATTAGGCCCACAGTTCGCATCTACAGTATTATAAATGAAAAAATGTGGAATGTCATTACTAGACCCGGAGAGTTTAAGGTCATTCCAGAAACGGACTTCAAAATCAATAGATACATTTTGAAAAATATGGGAGATCATTAAAAGTATATAGTGAGTGTAATAAACACACGTGTATAATACTTGACCACCCACTGAAAGAAATACTACTGAAACAGTTACTATAAATTTGTAGATACTAATAATTTTGTAGTAGAATAAACTACAAATGTAGTAAACCATGTAAGATCGTTGTTGTGGTAAATGCAAACGTACTATGTATAATAATAGGATTGGATATTGATAATACAACACTGGTAATCATCAATACCAAAACTATTAGGGACACAATTGTAATATTTGCAATTTGTTAGCTAGACCGCTGTTTCTCGTTACGTATTCGTTTTACTTCGGCAGCTTCGAATGTTCGCATAAGGTGGCATAAGGTAACATTCCTGTTGTTTGTTAACTCTATATTATTTAGTTCTTAATTGTCTAAAATTACTTGTATTTGTACACTGTAAAAAGGTTGCTGTGTAAGCGAGAATTTTCAGTGTGTAATTTAGGATGTGTAAAAATTTCGTGTTAATAGTTTTACACACTATGGCTTTTTTCTACGTTTTTCACAAAATGTTTTAAAATTACTAGTATTATAATAAAATATACTGAATTTGTGTAATATTTACCAGTTGTGTGTTAAAAGTACACTGTAAAAAATAATTACAGTTAAAATAGATGGCAATTTATTTACCACTCATTATTGCTGTAATTTTCTTATCGATTGTGACTTTACAAATAAAATGTAAAATTACGTTGTAAATTTATTTTGTGGTGTAATTTTAGGTTTTGCAATTGTAATACTACTTTGTGATTTTACAATACAAAAAGTATTTTTACAATGTAACTTCCGCAATTACTTGTAAAATTGCAAAGTAACTTTACAGGCAGTTGTATAGTTACATTGTAATAATACATTTTATACTATTACTACAATGTAATTTTTTTTATTTATTGTACAGGATGGCCCAATTTGGGCACTTAGGTATAGAATGTTTCTTCTATTTTCCGAAAAGACAGAAAAAAGTAGCCAATATATTTGGAGCTTAATTTTTCAGAAAAGTTGAATAGCGAGAATCACATTTCGATATTTTGATTTGTTTAAGAGATACCTACATGATATTTTTAAATTTTGGTCGTTTTCTGTGGTAACTTTTCCACTTATTATATTAATATTTATACATTGTAAAGACATTATTTTCTCTCATACGTATGTAATATGGGGCAACATGGAAAAGGCCTAAAATTTAAAAAAATGCTATGTCAAAACTAATCAAGATATCGAAATGAAATTTCCGTTATTCAATTTTTCTCAAAAATACTCCCGTGACATTTGAACTATCTTTTCGGAGAATAAAAGAAACCTCCTAAAAGTGTCGAAACTGACCTAACCCGTACACAAGTCATCTTGTTTACAACATTCGAATTCACTAACAGTGCTTTGATACAGATACCTAAAAAAAATCTGAATAGTAATTCATTTATACCTAATAGATTAATATGCCTACATGAGAAAAATTGAAATATCGTAAGGAATTAACAATTGTTACTTACCTTAAGTAACATATCAGGCTTTTCCATGACTTTCTCAATAGCATCACTGCATCAGAATGTTATTTCAAATAAAAAATGTACTCATATTAAGTAACCTAATTAACATGAATGCCAGTTGCTTCTAATGTTAACAAACACCATTAATAGTAATACTGAATTTTTGATATATCCCCAGTGAAGTCAAACATTTCCGAAGCAATAGATTCGTTGTCTATATGCTTTTCAGATTTATATACAAAAAATTAGGTACTTTGAAATTTATGACTCATTTAGTTCAAAATAATATCTACTTATTTCTATTATAGCCCCCATGTAACTTTAAAATCAGCACAATAATCCTTTTTAAATTGATAATTAAAATTTTTGGACAAATTGTGTAAAAAACATTTGTTACACAAAACCGTACTGATTATATAAATAGCTATTTTGTACTCCGATTACGGCTCACTTAGCTCATTAGTAGTTACAGCTTTATTGTATCTTCAATATATTAACTGCCTTTTGCTTATTTTTTTAGCTTAGAAATACATGTACATACAGGTATTGAAGTAATAAAATATTAAGGTTTTACGGCAATTTTTTATTAAAATTTGGTACCTGCACATTTAGGTTATTTGTACAAAACGGAACACTTAACTTTATACAAAACATATAACAATGTAAAAATATATTCATAGAACTAAAGTTAACATTTTATAATATTCAAACGAAACCTATGATATTATACTAACTATTACAAATTAATATTAATTATATAAATGTGCATAGATAAGTAGGTACTCAGAACTTAAATCATGCTAAATCTCCAGAAGCCCCTGTTCTTCAAATATGTAATAAAATATAATTCCAATAGAAAATAATACATTTTTATATATTATGTAAGATGAACAAAACAACAGTGGGGTACCCGACTTTTGTAGATGCAATGTTTCTTCGTTTCAACTTACTTACTTACTTACAACTTACATACCTATTACTTCTTAATATCATTGAGGTTATGTTTAAACAAGCACTAGACAAAACTATTTATAGTACTAAAAACACTCACTTGTCTCACTCTAGATATGTTTATATTGCTAGTCACTACTCACTAAATTAATTATGTAAGTACCTAGGTCCTAGGTACACGCTGGATTAATCGAAATGAAGCAAGAAATAATGAAGGCGTCACCACCCAACGCTCTCAACGATATGGTGCGTTTTAAAATTAGTAGATAGTACCTTCACACACACATTAGGCATATTTTTACAGTCAATTATATAGTAAATTTGGTATGTTCAGTAATTTTACAATGTAAAAATGGATTTCACATTGTTAATTGTAAATGTGTTACAATATATTCTATAAATGTACAAATTATATTGTAATTACATAGGAAGTTTACGGTTTTATTGTATATTGGCAGTTTTCTTGTAAAATTACAAGTGTCACTGTAATATCATCATTATTTTTAGAATTATTTTAAGACAATTATAAGGGTATTCTTACAAAGTAAATTTATAAAGTTACTGGCCTTTTTTTCAGTGTACACCATTTTGTGTAAACTTAACACGCACACAACTTAATTGTGTTCTATATCCCTACTCCTGACTGGTTGAGCACAACTACGCAGCTGCAGTATATCAACTGATCCAACACACGTCACTACGCCATATTGGTCATGTAGCGGTGTTGTGTACAGTTACCTTTCGTTCACTGTGTTCAAATGGAGAATATTTAAATTTAAATTGAGGTTTAATCAAGGAAAATGGTAAGTACTTACCTAAACTATAACAAATATTACTGATAGTTATAATAAAGCTAAAACTAATTAGGATATAACTATTACTAGATATTAGGAGTTTACTCTGATGTTTTAGATTACTCTGTAATCTAACTTTTTTGTAACTTTAGAGAAAGAAAATTATATTATTATGTTCAGATCACTACCAGTTAATTTTCGTAAACTCCTATTATGTAGTGCCTAAATACATCTTTGTTTATTGTTTCATTGTTTATGATTTACTAGAACATTATTAGTCCCTTATTAGAATATGTACTATTATACTTTTAATTTTAATACATACATATTTTATTAGCAGACTTGGTTGTTGTTCATTTGAACAGAATTTTATTTTTTTAATAAAATCATAAAAGTAAACTATCTTTTATTTTATAATTACATCATAATTCAAAAAATTCTGTGAAATTACGAACTAAGGTACAATTAAAGTTGAAGTAAAAGGTCCTGTAACATCATTTGTTTTTTGTATCAGTATTAATGAAGTAAAAATTGAAGTTTCCCCAGAAAACCCTTAAAACTGTAACGTGCGACAACATTGTAATCTATCACCTCATTCTGCTATTAACCTAAAAATATTATTAGTCATAGTAGTATTATTGTGGCTGGTGGGTTTAATTTTTATGTGCTTACTTGATATTTGTGAGTGTACATAAAAAGGAATGTAACAATTTATAGTAACAATCACCAACTGGGGAAAATTCTCTGGTTCTGAGACGTTTGTACGGTAAAGGTTTTTCGCAAGCAGCATGTCATTTTGAACACTTGTAACTATTTCACATTTTATTCTGTGTGGTAAAATGAGCTCTAGGAAGACCATCCACAGTACGTATGTTAAGGTGTATCTGTAATTATTATGTACAAACACCTTGACGTTGTTACATGTTCAAGACCTGTTTGCTGTTAAAATTCTGGTTAGAAAAAAAGAAATATGTTTGGTGCAATTTATCATATAGCAAAATAGAGGCATTTATATTCTGAACACCCTGTATAATTAAACACTGTATATGTGTATGTGTATGTACAGCATTTAGACGCTGCTTTTTTAAGGTTTGTGTCGACAAAAGTTGCGGTGTAAATTTGATACGAGCAGTTTTGCATGAACCTAACAGACAGGACGTTTGACTATGGAGTGATATTTGTCATTTTAGATTTTTCATTATTTAGACTTAGTAGATACGAACTAATGCATATTTCATTAATTGCTTTGAAAATAATAATTCAAAAAAATATTTCTTTACATCGGCGCATCCGCCATTTTATTGAAAATAATTGAAACTATGAAATTGCTTTTAGTCGCTAGAAAATATTATTTTTGCCTAAATTTCTGCAAATCTTCCTAGTTCATTTTAATGATTTTAGGTGTATAGTCAAACATTATAAAATTACGTTTTCTAGTGGTACATACCAGCGATAACCATATTTTTATGGTCGGTCTACAATTAGAAAACGTAATTTCATAGCAAATTTTCAAGAAATTTTGGTGAAAACAGTCGTTTTGTAATTTTTTAAAGCTTCCTAGCGGCAATTTCCGATATAACAAAATTTTTTCAGTTTCTAGGCTAGCAAAACTAGGTCTCATCTCGCATAATAATTTTGTTTTAATTCAAAATTAGTATACCATTTAGTTTAATTTGCTGTAATACCATAATCTAATAAGAAATTGCGATACACGTTCTTGCAATTCTGGTGCCTAAATTTCCATGTTTTAATTAATGTGGCACATGAGACTATTTTGCTTTCAAAAATTTAATTGTTTTTTAAATTTGTTGCAAGAACGTTCTTAGAGCTTAATTTATAAAGCATTTATAACTGCTAATGTAGCCCTATAAGTGTGTACAATAACACAATTTTACAGCAACGGTGCTCATAGAATTAAATTACTATAAAACCGATGCAAATTATTGCTTTATAAAATTATACCAACTCCTGTGACACTCTTATAAAATTATTCCGTAATGTCGCTTATAGTTTAATTATAGAACTATTGTATAAGGCGTTGTTAAGTTACAATTCTGCTGCGGAAAACAAATTACAAATATGGAAGCTGCTATCGAACTTAAGTGAAAAAGCTCTTTAAAGCAGCTATAGAGAATAATAATACAATTGTTATAAAATCATTATAGTAACAAAATCCTTTTTGTTCCATAAAGAAACGCTATAGAACTATCATTTTTTATATATGTAGGTTTCCCATACCCCCATCTGACGAGACCTGTCTGTAAAAGTACGAAATATTTTGATCAAAGTATAATGGGGAAATTTGTATAACATAGTCGTGACTTGTAAAAATTATTATATGCTTGCAGAAATTTCATTACAATAGATAAAATTTATTTAATTGTTAATAAAAATAGATTTTCTTATAGAAATTTCGTAACATTTAATTTAGACTATTCCAAACCTTATCCATTTGCACTTCTAGATGGTGAAGTTAAAGAATTTTATTAGATTTATTAAATAAGATTGAAATACCACAATAAAATATGACAACGCTGTGGATATTAAGTGGCATACATCTGTTATAGTAGTTGCTTACCAAGCATATTTGCTCCATAATCATTGCAATCGACACAAAAATGTCATATTAGTGAGAATCCATTGGAAGTACAGATAATGCCTTTCTTTCTGTTGCCATATTGTGAAGAAAGAAAAAAATCTTAATAAAAAATATATACAATATAAATAGGTGAAATGATAAAAATAATATGGATATACTTACTTTCTGACAATTTTATATACAGTTGGTTGTTAAATTCATCAATATAGAAAACATTTTTTTTTATTAAATTTCCAGCAGCATAGGAAATATAAGGTTAACTGAGGGCACGTCAAAAAATTACCATTATGTACTACATACTTCACGATAAAAAAATTTCCGCATTAAAATATACTGCTTCCTGATGGAAAAACCAACAAAGCAATTCGTAATACGAGTACTCCTATGCAGGCTGATTAGGTCCATCTTATTGGTTCTTATTGGCCCATCCATTTTATTTCTAACATGTGCGTTACAGAAACATTTTGCTTTTGGAAGATACAATTAAGCGATTTTAAAGTTCTCGAAATAGAACACTATGCAACACAAAAATTATATAACGAAGTGTTATAGAATTTTTATGAGATTGCTTTGTAACTGTGTTATAAAAATTCTTTAAGACCTGTGAAAACGTTTATTCAACAATTCTATAAGTATTTCCTGCAAACTTTACAGAACCGCTTAAAGAACTAAAAGGTTCTATAGAACGGTGCCCATTTTATGGTATAAGTGTTGTAAGAACGATTTGAAAATGTTCTTAGAACATTATTCTATAAAATTTGCTCTGGAAACGTTCTTACGATTTTAATAGAACAGGAAATTGTTAGCTGGGTGTATACATCGAGACGTTTTATCTTGCTAATTGAATTATCGAAAACACTTGTATATATAAAATGGAAGAGCTATAGAAAACAGAACGCATGTGGAACACTACCGACACATTTTCACAGTTCTTAACAGTGGCACAGAAGTATTCAAATGAAACATAATCCTCGTCGTGACTGCTTTAGGCCGACATTATTTACTTCTTTTTAGGTCTCTTCTTCTATACGTATATGTAGCGCTGTAAACTCCGTGTTCTTATGTAAGGCAAAACCGTGAATGTAACTTCGGGATACAAACATCAAACAACGCATACGCTACCCTCAGCCGCCAGATAAGATTCATTATCTAGGATTAAATTGTCCCTCGGAGCGTCCTGTACCAATATATATATATAACTAAGCTAAACAAAAAGGAATATAAAAGCCCCGCGCCACCCTTCTGATTTCCTTTGTTCTGGTGGTTTATCGAAACAAATCTGGCATGGCAAGATAAAAGACAGGAACATGTTGTTAACCCAAATCGATATGCCTAAGAAAAAAAGAATCATATAGGTACTATTTATTTGGCAAGTCCATTTCAGAATATAATTGTATAACGTTGAATTTAAAAAACCAAACTTATTCTGCAGTGATAACTAGGTTCCGGATACTTTAAGGGCGTGCCAAAAACAGACTTAATCATTAACTCATATTTATTTATTATGTTAAATCTCTGAAATTATTGTATTGCCATAATTTAACAGCTATTTACGTAACAAGTCCTTACAATAGAACTTTAGCAGACGAGCCTGATTTTTGCGGACGAGGCGATAATCGAATCAGCAACATCAAATATGTCATATGAAGCTAAAAATAGCGACTGATAGTTTGACAGAATTGTGGGGCCGTGAAATGTGAAAGTGACGATTTTTTTTAGTTAGGTAATGTGAATGCAGAAGAGAATAGTCTAGATATGCGAAACTGCAGCTTCCAACCTTTTGTGATGATGTATTATTGCATATGAGATGAGATTCCGGTGATACACTAGAAATGACAACACCAATTCAATGTGAGTACCTATGTTAAACATATTTTTGCATGTATACACCTCAGTCCGCTCCTGATAAACCGCCAATGACGCGACAAGTTCCAACGTCTAAACATAAATATTAATTATACAATTAGGATTGTTAGAAATAGTTATTCCGAGAACTTATGACCAACTCAATATTATTATTTGTAGTTTGCAAACTTATAGCGAATTGAAAGCATTTGTGACCGTTGATGTTAATGGATAAGAATTTTTGCATATTGATGATTAGCCACCGTGCCTTTAGAATTACAGAAGTTCGCCAAAAGTAGTGGCCGGTAATCTCTTCTGAGTTCTTCAATCCAAGGTATTTGACGATCAGCTTTGGAATTTTATACATTTTGTGAATTACAACAACTTGCCAAGTACAATTGCCCTTTTGATACCTTAAAAATATGTAGCTTGCGATGTTGGTCGCTCGAAGAGCTACATACTTCCTATACAGAGAAATATAATCACAGTTCACAAGTAGTGTGAAATTATGTTCAACATGTGTTTCCAAATAAGGAACTTTTACATATAGCGAGTTTACTTTTCATGATCATACCACATATATTTTGTAAATTTCATTCCTCCGTAAAGCTCCTGAATACCCCAAAATCAATACCACCTAAAAATAAAACAGTTCAGCTGCATACTTCCTTATATTTTAACGTAGTAGGCGCTAAAATTCTCTTGTACATTGGATATGTTGAAGATAGATCGACATGCAATAAAACTAGTGTAAAATGGTACGAACAGTATTATTCAACATGCAACGTTTTTAAAATGGAGGTCATAGCTACTGATTCTTGCAGCTCCAGATAGTCGCTCTGAATTAGTAATCTGAATAAATTTTTCGTCTTTTTCCCTAAATTCCTAAACAGATCTTTTAAATTGTTGATTATCAAGTTGTAATTTATTTCGAAATTCTCCCAAACATTGTAGGAGCCCAGCGCGTCCGTTGGACACGAAACGAGCCGAAGGCGAGTTTCGTATGGTTTATGCGAGTGTATTAATAACCATTACATGAGAGTTGCATACGCTATTTTTTCTACACCCGATAAATAATCAAAAAAAATAAATTTTATATTTTTATTGAACACAATAGATAACAGTAATTATTCGTATGAACTGCATTTTCTGCTTTCTCCGATATGTGTGGAGGAGTCGATGGTAATTCTTCTATATCGCTGATATTAGACATTTTGATAAATTATCGAAGTTTAGCTAGGTATCTACGAAAATTTAATACGTACTGATTTTGACATCTAAAATAATTACATATAACCTAGGATAAACGTCAAATGCACAGCATGCTTGATTGAAAAATTATGGGTTTCTATTGATTAAAAATCTGTATCGTAATGAAAAATCTATATCGTAATGGGTATCATTATGAAACGGATTATGGGCATATAAGTGCATTGTTATAATACGGGTGTAGAAAAAATAATATACCGCACGGCTTTAAATAATAATATACAGGGTGATCCAGTTTTAAATTTCAAAATATTATGCCGGCTTTTTATATCTACATTTTATTTTAATTTTAGGGCTTTTTAAGCGAGACACAGGATGTTAAAGTTTAAAAAAAAATTTTGAGATGTTGTAAAATGTTGACTTTTTAATAGGTATAGTTCCTAAAGTAACAGATAAATTAAGCTATATTTGATATACACTGTAACTAGTTAAGGTGCCTTCAACAACCAGTAGCGTAGGTATGGATACTTATTATCATTAATTTGGAAAAAAAGTTGTACCACCCTGTTAATATTAAAATTGATGACATTTCTAAAGGTAGAATTTAAATTAAAAAAATATTGTATTTTGAGCTATTGTCGTATATATTGTAGTTACAAGGCAAATTTGACTTTGTATTTAATTCAGTGCTTCTGTCAAAAAAAAAAAAATAGTTTCAATAATAATTAGTATTATTGCCTGAAGCCAAATAGCCAAAGAGGAAAGTGTGTCTGCAAAATTATGAATTATGAGTAGATAAATTACAATATCAATTACTTTATATTCCGAAAAAAAAAACAATTTAAAAAGATTGGTGACAGTGGAAATTTCTTTGTTTGTAATTTTACCATAGATACCTATACAGTTTGAGTTATTATTTGCCGTCAAGCAACAATAACATATTATTATTATTGTTGATCTTTGGTATAAACAATAAAATAAAAGGAAAAAACTCAAATGCCATGCATGTAACCATAACAGATGCGACAATAGGTCAAAATGCAGTTTTTGCTTGAAATTAAATGCTACATCAAAATTGTCATCAATATCGAAATGAAGGCGGCATAATTTTTTTCTAAATTAATGGTACTACATGCGTATAGATCCGCCACTGAAACTAAAAAAGTTATTCAAAACATTATTATTTATGTTATCCTATTCTGTATCGGTTATGTTCTCATGTTTAGATCAATATCCTAGACTTCTATACATAGCAGGATTTGCGCTTTTGAAAGCATCAAAGCCAATCTCGATTTTGGTAACATGCCAACGTGATACTGCAAAGACTCATTGATTTCTAGTTATAAGCATGGCCTTGATAATGCGTCTCAACACGGCATTTTCCAATAATCTCGCTCTAATGGCTCAGAATATGAGTATAAAGACGTCTGGGACAAGTTCAAAGAAAATAAACGTTATTGCACTTTCTTAACAGTTAGAATATGTCCAGGATAACTAGCAACCGACAAAGGTTACTTTAAACATTAAGTTGATGCATCGTAGCGATTTATTAAATTCATAAAGAAATCAGGGATATATTTCACTCATTTTTAACAACCTGATAGATTTTTTCCACGCCTCAACACTCTTTTAAAATTCAGTGTAGAATAAATAAGGAATTATTGACTTTCCTAAATAAATTCCATCCGAAAATGGTCCAAATCAAATTCGTTTTTCATATATTCAAAACTGATACATGAAGAAGAGTCCTATCAGTCTTATCACTATCACTAATACTTAATTCATTTAACGACAACCGGTTTCGAGGTGTAAAATTTGACCTTTGAGGATTGTAAACGAAAAAACTTTTCTTCTTTCCCTTCAATTTTTGATTTTCATTTTCACATTCTATTGTGTTGTGTTTGTGTTTATATACAAATTTTACTACTTTTATATAATTATTTATAGGGTAAGGTGGAGCAGGTTCGGGCATTTCAAATTTACCGCCTAAATATGTTTTTTAAGCAGCGCCATCACGCAAAAACATTCAGTTTACAGTTCATTCATTAGAGAGTTTAGGTCGATTGTTTATCATGATACGTAAAACGTAGAACGTGTAATTTTCACGTTTACGTATAGTAGGATTCGTGTTTCAAAAATTAGTTTAAGTAGGGTAAATTATCACGGAATCATATTATTCAGAAACAATGATTATTACTTTAATTTACGAGTATTGCTCCTTCTGTTCGTTTAGTCTTTTATCAATCTGTTCTGTGCATTCAGAAGTTTTCGGCCACCTCTTCGGCACGTATACGTCTCTGTTTACGTTACGCAAAGACCCGTGAGCCCACGTGAGCCGCATCACGTAAACGTGGAAAATTCTAATTTGAGCATGTGTGACGGCCAAATTCTACGTACACGTTCACGTATCGGACACAACTTAAACTCTCTATTCATTGTTGTGGGCAGTGCTGTTGCGCCAAAGCTGTTTACTGGTGTCCGAAATATTAAAAAAAACATTTCAAGTTCCACCTGTTGTAAGATTTGCTGTCTTTCCAGTAAGGTATCCCTTCCTGTTGAAAAAATCAATTATCATGATATAAAACCATAGCCATACATGTTTGTCTAACCACACTTATTTATATCTGTAGCTGGTTTTGTGAAAGTTATCCTATCAAGTATATCCTTTATCCTTTATTGTATGTGAGGCAAGTCCGGACAAATCCTATGAGGCAGCTTCGGACTATCCGAAGCTACCCCATAGAGCGAGTTCAGACAGTCCGAAGTTGCCTCACACTTTTTCATATTTTCGTCTATAGAATGGTTAGAACATACAAACGGAAGACAGATCGACCCAAAATACCCAAAGAATCTATAAGATCAGCAATTAAAGATGTAATAAATAAGAAAGTGTTAGTTAGTGTTGCTGCATTGGTATTCGCAAATCGACTCTTCACGATTATGTCTCCAAAGCAAGAAAACAACAGACTAACATTTTAGATTCAGGAAATGGGAGCGAAGAAAATGATTTCAAACCAAAATTAGCAACACAAGTATTCTACAGAAAAGAAGATGAAGAATTGGAAATGTATTTAAAAGAATCACCAAAAATGTATTTTTGGCTTTACATATAAAGCTACTCGTGTTACGGCCTACGACTACGCAAAACAATTGAGAAAGAGATATCGTACGAACTGGGACGACAACAAAATGGCGGGTTGGGAATGGATGCATTCGTATATGAAATGACACCCACGTTTGTCTTACCGAAAGCCAGAAAACACTAGAATCGCCAGGGCTATTTTCAACGAGACAAATGTTAAGAAGTTTAGGGGCATTCAAACTGTGCTCCAAGTTCCTAAAGTTATAGTGGAGACTGGTTCAAGGGGTGTAATAGGGGAATAATTTCGGCGGTTGGTTCTGCGATTCGCCCGATGTAATTTTCCCAAGAATTCGAATGAAGGAGCAATTCATGTAAGGTACCGCTGAAGAAGCTATATAGGTTATACTGAAGAATCAGGTTGGATGTCTTCAACACTTTTCGTAAAACTATTAGAGCACATTAAAGAACCTGTCCATTAGTAACCACGAATACCCAATTTTATTACTAATAAACAACCATGAGACGCACACCTTTCTCGCAGCCATAAATTTTGCAAAATCCAATGGAATAATTATGCTCTCCTTCCTGCCACATTTTACTCACCGCATGCAACCTCTAGACGGAGGAGTTTATCGACCTTTTAAAGCCAAATGCAAGCAATCATTCAACGACTGCTAAATGTTTCCTTCCATTCCACTTCTGTAGACAGGAATTCTTCAGTTTCAATCTCCTTTTTGTCTGGTCCTGATGAAGACAATCAAGAGTCTACAGGAAACAAAGAAACATTAACATCGGTAAAAAGAATATTAGAACAAATATTCAATCCAAAATCACCATTATATCTTCAATAACCATTAAACCATCAGATATAAAACTGTTCCCCAAAGCAAGTGCCAGAAAGGCGAACAAAAGATCAAATTAGGGAACTCGAGAATCTCTACAAACACCCCGAAAAGACAGGATTGGGGAATTAGAAAATGCTAGACTTCTGAAATTGGAGAAAAGTAGTGCTAAGAGAAAGATTACGATATTGACCGAAAAAAAAAACAGAAGAAAATTTAAATAGAAAAACAACAGAAAATACAAAATGAAGAAATTGTATTAACAGAAAAAATCAGAGAAGAAAATCCAAATAAAAGAAAAAAATAAAAAAAATTAAAAGAGGACTAAACATCGTCATCAGATTCAGACATTGATTTACCTACAAATCAAGAGCTGAAATGTCTGATTCAGACATTGTTGTGTAGTCAGACTCAGACAGAAAATGTGGAATTACTAGACGATGAAGAAATATCTAAGGGAGACTATTTGCTTGTAAAGTTTACAACGAAAAAACGTTTTAGAGAAAATTAATGAAGAATACACGGTCAATTTTATGATAAAATCAACGAACGATTTTCATTTCGGGGTCGGTCAATGATCGCGCGGTTTAAGGCGTCAGTACTTGAATCGAGGTGACTAGATCGGTGTTGGTTCGAGCCCAGCTGCCGGTAGACCGTATATAAGCTATATTCGTGGAGAGGTTTGGCGCCCTCTCTGCGGGTATGGTAGGGTGGAATGTGAGAGATTGATACCGGTTGATATTTGACTACCCCCTAATTCATTCCTGCACTGAATAGTGGTTAGGGCCTACCAACGTAAGTCGTTCCTGGGCGCAAATGCGGCCTGCTTAATAATAATATGCCGCCCCCTCTCCCACACAAGTCTCCGACTTCTGGGCTAATCCCTGTGATTAGAATGAGGGGTAGAGATATTATTATTATTATTTTACCGTCTTCAAAGATGAATCAACCATTTCGAGGCAAGATGTGATTGCAAAACTTCCTCCACCAACCTCAATTGCTGGAACTTCTCGGACGGCATCGTTTTTAAAATTTAACATAAACTTTTTTGGATACAATCTACAATAATACTAAAAAATACTATAGAAATGTTTATACTTCAGTTTCTAAATAAAGTGGTACAAATAAGTGGTTGAAAAAATTACTTTAAAAAGGAGTGTGCCATCTTATTCCACCCCCTAGGGGACAGCTTCGGACAAATGTAACTTTTTGAAAAATTAATAATTTCGTGAAAATTCGCATATGTCTATACCTTACACTGGTATTTTGCACAATTACGAACTTCTACTAAAGACGGAGATATAAGTACTTGGAAAAAAGTGTCTTACTATACAGGGTGTTTGCGAGAAAATCGGCATTTAAAATTTTTGGACTTACTGATAAATGTCCGTTCTTTTGCGATTAAGCAAAGTATACTTTGAAAACAATTGAATGATATAGCTGTCATATTGCATTGGCGGTAATTTCAAACCTTATTTGTTTCGCTCATACAAGATAAATGCATAAACGCAACTTTTCATGAGAAAATACACATTTAACTAATTTATTCTAATCTTGGTAGACGGATTGGTCGCCACGTTGTCGGTTTAGTTTCCTTGCGTTTCCGGAGACATTATATGATAAGGTTAAAGTAAAGTTTACTTCTGAGGAAGTTAACGACACATCAAACGTTAAGGAATCTAAACCGACGACGTGACGACCAGTCCGGAAGTTGTTCTACCAAGGTTAGAATACATTTTTCTCATAAAAAGATGCGTTTCTGCTTTTATCTTGTATGAACGAAGCAAATAAGGTTTGAAATTACCGTCAAAGCAATATGCCACTTATATCAAAGTATACTTTCCTTGTCAACAGTTTTTTCTTGACTTCTTATGATAAATCAGTCTTTAAGGAAATACCATCAAAATTTCAATACAATTAAAGACAAAACAGTTATGGCAATTGTTTTACCTAGTACGTGCCATTTTTACCCTTCAGAGCGCTGCAATTTTAGAAATATTTAATCTGAAATTGCTCTATAAAAGTAAAAAGTGTAGCAAAATTCGTTCCAGAATAAAAAAAGTTATAGCCAAAAAAACAAATTTAAACAAATAACTTAACTCCCCCTAAATTTTCAGCGCGGAGTTTCCGGACACCCTGGTATATACAAAAATTGTGTCAAGCTATCTCTTAGAGCTCTTATACCAGCAGTGTAATCAAACTCCATCTCGTGATGATGTAAACTACCCTTTGAGGTTACAATTATTTAAGATCCTGTAAAAAACACGTAGCCTTTGATGAATATTTAAGGAAAGCAACTTGACTAATCATAAAAGTTTGGGTAATTAAAGGACGTTTAACTCAAAGTTACGTCGCTGCGAAAAGATATCCCCGAGATACGTCCAAGTTGGCGGAAACCGGAATATATAATTTCAAATGTTTACCGATGGTTTCCCAAATCATCCAGCTCCAGCTTTTCTGCTTCAAGCGACAGAGATAAATGATTAGGTATACCTGGCGAAATATTTACCTGCATCCTTTTTAATTTAAATTTTAAATGGAAGGCACACAATCTAACTAGCTGCATGTTGGAGTGTTGTGTCGGGATTAAATTAAGAAAAATCCATCCTGGAGCGTAAAGGGAAATAGGAAAAGATTAAAAATGGGTTACGGAAAATTAAAGGCGGTTTATGTATGGATGACGTAGCCGGACGTCATGAACGAATATTTCTTAGCTAATGTTTGTATATGTCATGGCAAGCTAGTCCTGGTGGAAGAAGAAGAAATTCTAAATATGGAAAGTAGGTCGGGTGTAAACATAACGCGTATTGCAATCCGTCTCCAAATTAATCAAACTACGGTATGGGAAGTCATTCATAAAAATGGTTTAAAACCTTTTAGGCCAGGAGAATTACGAAAAAATCTTTCAAATATGGCTCTAACGTGACGTAACTTTGATAACTATTGGAATCGCTCGGAAATAGTATACCTATTGAAAATATCGAGGTGCGCCAGCTTGAAAACGTGTGCTATTTGCATAAACAACGAAAAAGTGAAAAAAAATGCGAAAATTGTGTTTTTTCCGGAAACAATCGCATATAACTCGGTAAGTATGCATTTTAGAGAAAAAATATATGCTTATAAATTTGTTCGTTATGAAATTTTCTACAAGATAGTGTTGGTCCGATATCCATAAATTTGAAATGCTCGCTGCAAAATGCTCGAAAGTGCAACAAAGTAGGTAAAAAACAAGGTAATTTTAAATTATTTAACAATTAAAAAATAACCCAATCACGCCATACATTTAGAGGAAAGTACTTGACTTCAATACAAAAAGAGAGCCGTAAGGCCCATTGAGATCGGACTGACAGTTTTTGCATAAAGCAATTGTTAAGTAACCTACCTGGGAAAAAAGACCTTTTTTTGAATTTCGTGCCAGGCTAAAAGTTATGAATATTTTTTTGCGCCCGCACTTTTACATCTTCTTGGACCCTTAAACTATCATATACAATTGCTATCTTAACCATTTTTCAATTTTAATAATTTTTTGAGCGGTTTTAAAAAGTTTGAAAATGTTGGCTCTTAAATAATTAAGCCTGTGAAGCGGGATTTACGAGTGGGAAAAAATCGGAAAGTATAGAAAAACAGTACCCGGAAAGACGCTTCTTTTAAAATAAAAATCATCCAATTCGGTCCAGTAGACGTTGAGATATTAACTTCTAAAGTTGGGAAAGGTATGTGGTGTAACGGTTAATGATATAACAATAAATTATAAATCAATCGATAGGTTTTTCCGAGATGTTTTCATATCTGCTTTCAAAAATTACATTGCACGTGTGCATCACGAACAAAAATTTGCATAAACATTGTGTAGTGTGCGCTAGGAGTCGAAATTCGAAGGGGTGGGGATAAGCTGCGAAACTTCGGCGCACAAAACATATAGTTACTAGTATAACTAGATTCGGCGCTTCAAAATCGGCGCGCCCGCTTCAGGATGATATATTTCTGCTTCTACAGCATCGATTTTGACGATTTTTTTTTAAATTGGGATAGAAAATCGAGAGGATTTTCATAGTTACAATTATCAATTTTAAAAAATAAACAATCGGTGGTCGATTTTCATAATCAAGCATTTTTAAATGTTGCTAAAAATTAGTGCTAATCATAATATCCTTACTGGACATATATTGTTCATTGTAAATTAATTATTTTATTAATTTTAAATTGAAGAATTAATGCGTAATAATGTTATAAACTAATTTAATTGCTATTTAATGCATATAGTACATTGAATAACAGGAGATGAGGTATAAATAATCGTAAAATATCGACAATTTCATTAAATTTACATAATTTACAGAATTTATTTATAACACAAGTTCATTTATTACATTAATTGGCATACTTTCTTTTACACGGAATTTTCTCGTCGCTGTCTTCTACATTCTATATTAGTGTATAATACATTTTTTTCGCAATTTTTACAAGTTTGACCGTGGCATCCTGCGCAATAATCGGAACATTTTAATACGTGTTTTACACAACTACAAGATTTTGTGTAGCCCTTTGTACTTTTACAACTAATGTCTCGTAATATACTGTCAGGAACTAGTTGGTATATAATTTATTGTTACATCATTAACCGTTACGCCGCATACCCTTCCCAACTTTGGAAGTTAATATTTCAACATCTACTGGACCGAATTGGATGATTTTTTTTAAAAAAGAAGCGTGTCTCCGAGTACTATTTTTCTATAGTTTCCGATTTTTTCTCACTCGCAAATCCCGCTTCACAGGCTTATTTAATTAAAAGTCAACATTTTCAAACTTTTTAAAACCGCTCAACAAATTATTAAAAATTGAAAAATGATTAAGATAGCAATTGTATATGATAGTTTAAGGGCCCAAGAAGGTGTAAAAGCGCGGGCGCAAAAAAATATTCATAACTTTTAGCCTGGCACAAAATTAAAAAAATATATATTTTTTTCCAAGTAGGTTAATTAACAATTGCATTATGCAAAAACTGTCAGTCCGGTCTTAATCGACCTTACGGCTCTCGTTTTGTACTGAAGTCAAGTACTTTTGTACATTGTTAAATAAATAATTTAAAATTACCTTATTTTTTACCTACTTTTTTGCACTTTCAAGCATTTCGCAGTGAACATTTCAAATCTACGGATATCGGACCAACACTATCTTGTAGAAAGTTTTATAACGAACAAATTTATAAGTATAAATTTTTTCTCTAAAATGCATACTTACCGAGTTATATGCGATTGTTTCCGAAAAAAAACGCGATTTTCGCAATTTTTTTCACTTTTTCGTTGTTTATGCAAATAGCACACCTTTTCAAGCTGGCGCACCTCGATATTTTCAATAAGTATACCATTCCCGAGCGATCCCAATAGTTATCTAAGTTACGTCACGTTAGAGCCATGCCAATCTGTAACCCTCCTGGCCTATTTCCATATAAAGCGCGTCCAGAATCTTCAGGATTTGCGGTTGCATTTTTATAATTAGATAAACGCAAACCATACAGTTTACAAATATATTTTGTTCAATTCACTCGTGGAGTAAATAACTGCCACAATGAACATCGTTGTCCAGATGAAAATCCGCCACGCCACGGTGGAAAGTAACTTTCAGCATCGGTTCGGCATAAACGTGTGGTGTGACATGATTAATAATCAATTACTTGACCCATTTGTGCTAGATAGTCGTCTTACTGGCGCTAGATATGTAGAATTTTTAAAAAATAATTTGACAGATATACTGGACGATGTTCCATTGAATATTAGGCAAAACATGCACTTTCAGCCCCTGCCCATTGTAGTCATGTTGTGAACAATCATCTTAACAATACTATCCACGACGCTGGATTGACAGAGGTGGTTTCAAAAATTGGCCACCAGGATCACCCAGATTTAAATCCCGTTGATTACTGCGCGGTTTGATCGGATTGTCAATAGTGCAGTACTCATAAGAGAAAATCACCGTGCACTTTAACGAGCTACCCGCGCAATCCACAAGCGAGAAAATTTAATTCATTAATTTCGATTGATTAGATCTTTAATCAATGTTATAATTTATAATACCTAGAGAATAAGCACTTCTTCCTACTGGTGCATTACAATAAATAACTCAGGTAAAAATATTTTGATTACTATCTCAGCAACCGTTGATATTCAACTATATGATTTTAGGTTTTTTTTTCACTTTTGCCCCCTGAACACCCCTTTCGAATATTGGGGGTTACCCCCTAATCACCCTGTATATTTATTTTTATTATTTATAGTACCTACAAAAATATCAATTTTTATTTTTTTTATTAACAAAAATACGAAATAACTAATAATAAATACAATAAATTCAATTAGCGATAAAAAAATTGATAAATTTATTCTAAGTTTATGCAAAAAACAAAACTTTATTGAAGTATATTTAGTGAAAAAAGTGGTTCTTTATTTCACTAGTGTAATAAAATTTTTATTGCATTCATCTGTCATTCTACTACAGCGTTTTGTCGTCATCATGACAAACATGAACGTTCAAATCGAAGCTCTATTTGGTATATTTTCTGTAAGAATGGTAACAATAAAGTTTGTAGTAAATTCTTGCTAACATATTAGTTTCTAACTTTCTCAATGCAAATTGATAGTAATTATTAAATATTTTGCTATTAAATTACGGTTTTTATTTTCATACACTTAGTTCCATCTAAATAAAACATTTTTTGATTTTTGCATGAACATAGTAAAAAACGTAAAAAAATATTGTATGCAACTCGTACAAAAACAACATTTACTTTTTGCACTTTTTGCATAAATAACTATAAGGCAACGGGTCCGAGATTTGTCCATTGTTTGTCATACACGAGCGGACAGACTGGGCACGTAAATCATCCGGTGATCGGTCCGCTCGTGAATGGATACCTTAATGCAACGTCCAAATGGGGGATGTTTTCACAAAAATCCTTTAAAAATAAAAAAAAATAACCTATACAACCCATACGTCTCGCTTGTTCTCGTAATTGCCCAACTCCTTTCAAACTAGAAACAACTCAGACGTATTACGTCCAAGATGATTGATCGTCGGGTCGGGATTATAAAACTGGAAAATCGATGGATTCTTACGGTCGAAGACAGCTTTAACACCCAGCAAAAGGGTCTGTCAACATCGCGCGGCTATAAATAAAACTGAACTTAGGAACTGGGTTACTCTGAAATTTATATATGGGACTTTCAGAAATACCTACGCTCGCGCACTTGCTGAAAATCAGACACAACTTGGACTGGTGTATATTTTACTTTCGCGAGTTTGTAAACGTCAGAACATCTTGATTACAAGTCTATTATTTATATTAACTTCATACTGTGACTGATTCAGAATGTTTTAATATAAAAATAAACGATAAAATGAGGTTACTTTGTCATGATTTTAGACGTTGCGACGTTACTTACTTCTATAAAATGGTGAATGCGCCGATATTAAAAGATAATTTTGAAGTGTTTCTTTCCAAAACTCGTATCATTGGCTTCCCGTTACTTTGTAAGCTTATGAGGCAATATACACTGAAAAATTGATTTATGTAAATTTACCATGACGATTATTGGTTTTTTATGTCCATGACTATCATGGTAATTTTACTTACGAGTTGTAAAGTTGCTCTGTAGAATTTCAACGTAATTAAACAGATAATATGTGAAAATTATATGTATTTTTACAATGTACGTATACTCACATACACATAATATGTAAAATTACTAAGTCTTTGTAAGACGGTGTCATTTAATGCATACAAAAATTATACATATATACTGTAAAAAAATAATTACACGTTTTAACACAAAAGAATACAATACTGTGTTGATATAACAAATGTCGTGTGTAACTTTTACACATTTCTGTTATTTGTATCATTGAAGGTGTAGGCTATACACATTAACATGTTAATTTTATTGCAATAATAGGTATTGATATGGAAGACTCACCTATCTTTTTAATTTGTTAATTATGTTCCTGTTTACTTTCGAAATAATTTATATATAAAGCTGTTTACAGGCCTTTTAGGCCCAGAGAAATAATTTTTAATAAATATAATTTTTGAAATACTTTTATTTTGACATTTTCTAGAGGTTCTGCCTGGAATGTTCTATTAAACGGCAGAATATATGTATTAAAAATTATAATTTCAAAAGCAAACAAGAACATAATTAACAAGGTAGGTGAGCTTCCGTGTCAATATAAAGAATTGTCTGAATTATGGTGTAATTATAAAATAAAAGATATTTTATTTTTTATGATTTTATGAAAAAAATAAAATTCTGTTCAAATGAACAACAACCAACAAAATATGTATGTATTAAAATTAACAGTATAATAATACATATTCTAATAAGGGACTCATGTTCCAACAAATCATAAACAATGAAACAACAAACAAAGATGTATTTAGGCACTACATAATAGGAGTTTACGAAAATTAACTGGTAGTGATCTGAACATATAATTTTCTTTCTATAAAGTTACAAAAAAGTTAGATTACAGAGTAATCTAAAACGTCAGAGTAAACTCCTAATATTTTTAATATATATTCTAATTAGTTTTAGCTTTATTACAATTATCAGTAATATTTGTTATAGTGTAAGTACTTACCATTTTCCTTGATTAAACCTCAATTTAAATTTAAATATTCTCCATTTGAACACAGTAAACGAGAGGTAACTGTACACAACACCGCTACATGACCAATATGGCGTAGTGACGTGTGTTGGATCACCTGCTCAACCAGTCAGGAGTAGGGATATAGAACAAAATTAAGTTGTGTGCGTGTTAAGTTTACACCAAATAGTGTACTTTTAACACACAACTGGTATATTACACAAATTCAGTATATTTTATTATAATACTAGTAATTCTAACACATTTTGTGTAAAACGTACAAAAAAGCCATGGTGTGTAAAACTATTAACACGTAATTTTTACACATCCTAAATTACACACTGGAAAATCTCGCTTACACAGCTATATTGTGTAAATTAAATAATTCTTCGTAAAACATCAATGTAATTAAATAAAGTAGATATACGAGCATTTACTTAAGTATATTTACTTATATGTAAAAATTATACAGGATATTATAAAATTAAACGGCATGAGAAATTTCTATAAACACGAATCCGCAAATGTTTCGTTACCAAGACAAAAAGAGTTTTAAGAAGTTGGTTAAAATAAATCTAGAAGATTTTTTTAAATATTCTGAAATATTGATATACCTAGTAGTCTTACGTAAAGTATGGTCGATGGAAGAAAAGATGACTGGCAATAAATCACCAGTAATCTATGTATTATGGTTTAACACCAATTAATCAATCCGTATGCGAATTAGGGGAGGCATTTTGCCAGTAGGAACGATAAGAAAAATAACTTCATTTTACAATTAATTTTTTGTCGAATTCGTCTTTTTTACATACAACTACTGTATAAGTTAGAGGTGTTATTGCACTATTAATATAAAAACTATTAAAGCATGCAATATATGAGAAAAATAAGCGAAAGACAAAAATGAATGGCTATGTTGTCAACAATATTTTGAAGTACGCAGTAATATTTATTGAACATAACAAGTATATATTTGACATGTAGGAACTTGCATAAAGCATATTTACCTATTTTTGGAGAATTTATGTGACAATATTGACGAAAGTATACCTACGTTGTTTTCGGATAGCTATTAATACAATACCACATAATGCATTTAAACATGTATTTTTAAATCACCTTTACAGACCCTCTCATATGCTATTTTACAGCACAACTAAACCGTATTCATACATGAAATGTCTTGTACCACTTTAATTTCAACTGCACTAGATTATCTACAACGAGCAGGACTGTAAAGATAAGCCGACCATTATTAGGTCTGTGAAAATTTATAATGTTGGTAATTTTTTATAAAATTTACATAACAATGAATAACAGTACTATTACAAACTGTAGGTATTATATCAATTCATATTGTACATTTCCTTATTTGTAAAATTACGTGAGATAACTATAAAATTACCATAACTAATGATAAATATTTTGTAAATATAAATAATTAAATCTCTTTGAAATTTTACAGACAATTTTTTGTAATACTTTAAATAATTATTTATTGGTAAGTTCTGCTAATTCAAATTCAAGATTATTTGAAATTGTTCTACTTTGAAGGGTAAATAAATTCATTTAAAAGTTTGGAAGTACTTATTTGACGATTTTCCCGAACTTTCGAATTAATTAATTTTCAATTTCTATTTTACGCGCATCGTCAATTACTGCCTCTGTAACATTTCATTTATTTTTAAATTTACAATTTGAATAAATATGATGATTAATTATTGTGAAAAATTTAACCTTGGTCGAAATATGAATTTTTACCCCAAACTGTATCACTTCTATTATCTGTAAACAAAATACATGATAGGCCATTCATATGTATTTAATAATCGCGCGATTTGGTTCACCGTGTGAGTTTCCAGCATTTTCCGTTTCACATTTGTACACAATATACACTACTATTTTGATCTCAAGCCCTAATTCCTACATATCTACATTTTTTTTCAATTTTTTTTCATCCGATATCCCTCAGATGTTACATTAGGGCGTGTAGTATTTTGAGAACACATTGTAGTATCCATTCCTAAGGTCGTATTTCTCGTTCTAAAATTATCAAATCTGCGGTGTTTTTGGACACAGAAATCTCTAGAAATGAAACATATAGAACAAAAAAATAAACAAATAAAATTCGTGATGTTTCATTTATTTATAAAAAAAAAGCGTAAAACACACATTATTTTGCTATTCTAACCCCACATTTTAACTAATGTTTAATTTATATTCACATTTACATCTACAGGGTAAACCTTAAATAAGTACAAATATTTTAACCAGCAGTACAGTTCACTAATTAATAGTTTATTTACAAAAAAATCGGGAATAAAAAAGTCAAATTTTAAATAAATTTCGTGATTTTTCAATAGAAAACTTGTTGCCAGTGTTACACTAGAATTTTTAGACACGTCAAAGAATGATTGAAATATTTTTATTTATATATATATATAAATAAATAGGTAGGTAGGTAGCTGGAAAAGAACCAACAGCTACCTTTCCTCGATGTATGTATAAAGAAAAAAGAAGATGGAGGTCTAAGCTATACGGTATATCGGAAACCAACACACACGAATAGGTACCTACATGCAGAATCTCACCACCACCCATCGCAGCTACAATCAGTGATCAAAACACTAATGACAAGGTCAGAACGATTCTCTGATGACGACCATAAAGAAGAGGAAAGTAAAAATTAAATTAGCCTTACAACAAAATGATTTCTCCGGTAACAACATCAAGAGGGCTTTAAGACCTAGGCGAAACAAAGAACAGAAGGAAGAAGACCAATAGACAAAGCTCTCCTGCCATATGTCAAGGGAATTACCGACAAAATAAGCAGGGTTTTAAAGAAACCGTCTTCAATACGAACAGGAAGATTGGTAATATGCTACCATCAGCAAAAACAAACATTCCTCTAGAAGACCAAGGAGTATATGAAGTTCCTTGCGGAGACTGTGAGAAGACGTACATTGGACAAACTAACATAAGAATTCAAACCCGGAAAGAAGAACATCGGAATGCTGTCCAGAAAAATGAAAAAACTTCGTCCTTAGCTCATGTAAAAGACACCGGCCACGAGATTGATTTCGATAATACCAAGGTACTAGCGAGAATGGAGCATAAGGCAAAACGAATAATTAGAGAAGCCATCGGAATTGAAAAACATCCTCAAAATCTCAATACACGTGACGATACCCAAAGATTACCAACAGCTTGGAAACCTGTCCTGGAAACCAAGATCAATAAACCAGTGATACGCAACGCTGAGAGTAGGCCAAGCAGAACACAAGAACCCACAGCACCATTAAACGCAAGACCCGTGACGCGCAGTCATGCGAAGAAAACCACACACCGTAACGAAAGCACAGTATATAACTCACCAAGTGGACAAACATCTTCCAGTAAGCCGAACGTAGTAACGCGAAGCAGAAGTAAGAAGACCTGAAGATGGTAAATGAGATTTTACCGAAACGTTGTCAAACAAATGGTTCTTTTGAAGACCATGCAGATTCATCGCGGAAAGAAACCCGGAGAAATTTTACAACCATATATATATATGCCGATCTACACCTGCAGTTAAAATATTGGTACTTATTTAAGGTTTACCCTGTATAGTTAAATTAAAAAAAAATGTATTTTCAAACATTTCTGTACCTAATAATTTGTTGTTTAGTCCGCTTTCTGCCGTTATTTATTCGTTTTACTTCGGTATCTTTAAATATTTGCAGTTGGCATGATATAACATTCCTATTATTTGTTAAGCCTTAGTATTATTTAAAGAATAAGACATTCTTAAGATCATAAACACAAAGTCACTAATAAATTAATTGGAATCACAATTAAATTAGCGGAAAGATATACCGCGGGTTAACATGAACTGCTCTATATTATTTTGGGTATAAATAAACTCTATAAAATGGCGAATGCGCTAATGTTACGAAATATTTTTAAATCGATTCACGTATATTTTCAAAGCATGCAAATAATAAAAAAATCAATATTTCTTAGTTTTTTTACATAAATTTAAATCAATGAACAATCTAGAACGACAAATATCATCCCAAAGACAAACGTCCTGTCTGCCAGTTTCATGTAAAACTGCCCGTATCAAAACACCGTTAATCAAAACTCATTTCATTGTCAGCTTTTGTCGGCACAAACTCTTAAACCAAAAGCAGCATCCAATCTATTCACAAACAGCCTGAACAGACCTCCACCGTATTATTTCCATAATGAGCATTGTATAGCCTCGGCTATATTTAGATGAAATTTGCAGCACACTGATCCGTACCGGCATAATCGATATTTAGTAATTCATAGCTTTCTCTAGGGTATACATACACAGTCATTAATTATATATCTCCTTATTCAAAGTGCTCATAATCTTGCCGAAAAGGTAATATACGCAAATTAATGGCACAACATTAGCTGCGTTTCGGCAAAAGAATATCTTACTCTTACTCTTCGGAATATGAACAAAATTAACTCTATAAAATATAATTTTTCACCTGCAGGTTTTCCGTTATTAAATTTTTTAATGCTGTTTTTTAAAGTTAGAGAGTAGCAGACTAAAATGTTATCCAACTTTCCATATTTTTACCATGGCACCAAAAATCCTTTGTTTGTGTTTTTGCTAATCGTTTTGTACAATTGTGCAAACAAAACATTTTGTTATATTTCATTCTGTTCATGTTAGTAGATAAATTCCGTGTTACGTTTTAATGAAATTATTTATTCTGAATAATTCTCAGATGAATTAAAAAAATAGTTGATTGTTTCTAATCTGCTTCGTAAAACAATGCAAATATTAGTGTGGGGTGGTGTGATTTCAATAAGGACAGTGTATTGTGTACTAATATTTATTATCGCTTGCGGTTGTTTAGCACCCACAATGTTATACGATGAGTAGATGTTATTGATTGACTGGTTACAAAGGACAATGTTAAAAATAGCCGATTTTTTGGCTTATCCGGGGGAACGCATAAATCATAAAAAAATCAATTGATTATTGTTAATTAACATTAGAAATGGCTCAGAAATACGTCAGATAGCTGGGGAAATGTCGCTACTACCCCTAAACCTATATAAATTACCCTTAAATAGCTTTAAATGGATAATCATTAATGATTGTTATAAAATTCGTGTAAAATGAAAAAAATGCTTGAAAATTATTTGAACAGACAGTATGTTAATATAAAAAGTGATAAATGACTGTAAAAGTGCCCATTCAATGGCGAAATAGCGCCAATTGTTCTCACTTTGCGAGCGCGTACTGAAAAAATGGCAATTTATCCTTGCGCCCATTTTCAGGTCGCAATGGTATAAATGAACCTTAAAAGTGATTTAAGCATTTTTTTCATTCTAAACGAATTTTACAACAATAAATAATGATTATCTATTTTAAGCTATTTAAAGGCAGTTTATATAGATTTAAGGGTGCAATTAATATTTCCCCACTTACTTAATGTACTATAGTATAAGTTTTTGCATTTTTTGACAGTAATCTATAATTTTTTTTGCAATAGGCGTTCCCTTGAACATTTAAGCATTATTTATTTTTGATGTCGAAGTAAGCTCACCATTAGCTTTTGAAAGTCGTTTTTTTAATTTTTAGGGGTGGAATGGACATTTTTACAGTTATTTATCACTTTTTATATTGACATACTGTCTGTTCAAATCATTTTCAAGCATTTTTTTCATTTTACACGAATTTTATAACAATAATTAATGATTATCCATTTAAAGCTATTTAAGGGTATTTTATATAGGTTTAGGGGTAGTAGCCACATTTCCCCAGCTATCTGACGTATTTCTGGGCCATTTATAATGTTAATTAACAATAATCAATTGATTTTTTTTATGATTTATGCGTTCCCCCGGATAAGCCAAAAATCGGCTATTCTTAACATTGTCCTTTGTGACTATGTCGTCATACCCATATCTAGGTAGTTATTCGAAGGATCTGCTGGAACAAGTGTGTTTCTTAGTTTCCACCATGCAGAACCCTGAGATAAGATTTATGGGGGCTCCGGTCATCTACCTACTTATATAATATTTACAAAACATGATATCTACATCTAGCACTTAAAAACAGACGTTGCAATTTAAACACAGAACTAACGAAAAGATAAAGTGAATTTATAAAAAGAAAGAAATATTTTAACTTATACAGTGTGTATAGAAATATGTGAGTACAGAATGAATGAAAATATGAAGTGAATATATACAAAAATAAATAAGTTAGTTTATACAGGGTGTATAGAGATAAAAAATTTAATTAAATAAAATTTATACTTACATCTTGAATTAACGGTTTTTATTATTTGTAATAATACATCCTTTTATTGTTTATATATTAATAAGTCTTTGATGTATAAAATAAAAACAAAACACACAACACATTAATTATATTGTGAAATTCACAAATCAACATCTCTATAGATATAGGTGCCGTACGAGGGTGCAACTTGAATCATCAATATAGCGACTTCTCACGATTGACAGTTTTCCCTGCAATTCTCATATAGTGTGGGAAATCAGAAAAATGAAGGCGAAGTCGCACGTAAAACTCCGTAATGAAATTACTGGTATGTTCCAGGAAAATATTTATTAGATCAGGATACTAGCAAATTCGATATTGCTAAAACTGAATTTAAATCAATATAAGATAGAGAATAATTCTACAGTTGCGTAAATTGAATTTGTTAGAAGCAGAAACCAAAAGGAAAAGGAAAATGTGAAGATAATAATAGTAGTACTTTCAATAATATGAGAAACATGGATTTTATTTCTCCCTGACATCAAATTTTTGATATATAGGGTGTACCATATACTCGTAAGTGCGAAAAAATTAAAGAGGTAGTTCTTTGATGAAAATTAAGACAAAATTACTCCCCTTAAACGTTATGACCCTTCAAAATAGGGGAAGAAAATCCAATTTTGTTTTTTTTTTCATCCTTGTACCTCTATATTAAGTTAGCTAGAAATTTCGTTTCTCTAACTTAATATACAGGGAAGAGAAAAAATTCTTCTTCTTGCGTTACTGGAAAATTAAATTCTGTTAATACTAATAATAGCAGCACTATTAATAATACACGTACATAAATGTCTAAAGACATAATGTAAAATAACATAAATACTAATAAAATTAAAATTGTTGAAACCTCTATACTACAGCCTTTCTCACAGAATTGATAGATGAAAAATTTAATAAATCTAAAAATTATGAGACAACGTACACGTGGTTTTATTAACTGTTGGTACTAGCTGAGGGTAAATAAAACGTTTCAACTTGCATAAAGTTAAAACCAGGAATTTAACCATTCCAGTAAGGACATGCAATCAATATTATTATTAAATAAAATTATTTCTACTGTTTAGAATACGTCTAAATTTCAACAACGGTATATTGAATCTTGATAATAATAACTTTAAGAACTTTCTTTGCACAGACTCAAGCAAAGAATGATTTTGGTATATAAGATACCACATCAAATTCCTCATAAGAAACCCTAAGCTTTTTATAAGATGAACAGAATGCCTAAATCTTGTATTGTACGCTCTCTGTCGAAAACAACGTTATTTAATGAGTAGTTATATAAGATAGGATGATTTTTTCACGTATAGTTAACTAGGTTAGGTGATGTTTAAATGAATCACACCAAAAATATTTGGAAAGTGACAATCATCAGTGCTGGAATAAATATTTAAATCATCGACAAAAGGAAGTTTGGGACACTCAATGGCTTTGAAAATAACAAAAATATGAGAGGTCCAAAGATGGACCCTTGAGGAACACCAGAAGTGGCCATAAATTTGAGATTGAAATCCATTGAAAATCACGTACTACGACCGTGCTTTTAAATAAGCTTCGCCGCGATTGAGCGAAGCTTCTACAAAGTCACCGCTGAAGATACTGACAGTGACAAGTGGCGAAACATTTAGAAGCATGGGATGGGACTAGTTACAGAGGCGGCTACGGGACGTCTCAAAAGACTACCATTATTCGAGGAACGGTTCCGACCGTAGCAGTCGTAATACCAACAATAATAGCCCCCAATATATGGGGGCGGGCCCAGAGATACTGATAGCGGGTCTGTCCCTCACAGAGCCTAATCCGAGAACAACCAGGAAAGGTCAAAGAATCGTCGGCTAGTGCTAGGGATGTTAACTTTAATTCTATTTCTGGCAGTGACCAGTTTCCAAGGCCACGGCATAAAAATCGGGAAAATCACTATGTATCAAAGAATAAATTTGTTACTGTTGATCGATTATTTATGAAGACATGTTGATAAGAAGATAATCACCTCTCTTAAAAACAGTACATTATTCCTAATTTCCAATAATCGAGAAATTGCAAAGTTAAGTAGAACGGAGTCACTAAAACACGTGAGCAATTTTTAGTTTAGAAATTTAATTATAAAAACTATAACATCTAGAAGAGTTCTGTAAAAATCTTTTTTTACCCTAAGCTTTGACTAGTTTTCTTTGATGTTGGGAGAGTATGCAACTAGCAATGCAATTCATTGTCATAATTGAAATCCTACGTTATGGTTGAGATTTAATGACTAATTTTTAGTTTTTAGTTTAGTTTTAGTTTTAAACGTTTTATAGTAATTAAATAAAGGAATTTATGTCGGGTACAGATATTTCCCTATAACATAGTTCGCCCTATAATGTGTTGATTGTTTATCTAGAATAGATGGTAAATCCAATGAAGCTACGGCACAAAATACAATATACAATACAATATAGGTCGTCCAAAAGATTTGTATTAGTAGGAATTCCTTACATTAAATTTAGGTTTTCTTAGAATAAATAGGTATTTTATTTTATTAAACGCGAACTATGTATTCTGTTAATGGATAATTATGAGGGACCTATAATGAATGAGTGAAAAGATAGTATGCAATAAAGGAACGAAGAACGAATGCAAAATACTGCAGCTAACTAGACTAACTTATATCAGGTACTTTATATAATATTATTAATAGAAATGTTTATTTTCGTCATTTCTACATTTGACAAATAAATAAATTTTGTTTTATCTTTTATGCCGCCCTGAGCACGTGGTTAAAATGTTGGTACCTTACTTAACCCAGTATAAATAATTTTATCACTATATAGAAAATTTTTGCGCCCGTTATGCAAATTGGTGTGCAAACTGGGTCATTCGCTCACTTTTTTGCAGTACATCAAGGCGTTATATCGAACGCTATTACAGCGATCTATGCATTAGCGCGCGGTTTAATATCCTATTACTTTTTTACTGCAAATCGACCCTTTGTTCGGTCGCGGCGTACAAACATATTTTCGAAAATGAGCATTTTAACGCGTCCGGGAAAAATAGTTATCACAGTACGCGTTAAATGGAATGTAACTGAATAACAGGCATTTTTAATGTGTGATGAACAAAAACAGCAATGCATAAGCCTCATAATTTGACTTTAAAAAATGTTTATTTTGAAAAATATAAATTGTAGGTAATAATAGAAATAGAAAAATTCGTAAATTTGTGGTATAACTTAAATCAGGAGAGTATGAACACACAATTTTTTTTATATATTTTAAAACAAAAAAACACATCCTGTCTTAATGGAGGTCTACACGGGATTGCGCATTTATATTTTCATACGGGGTGGTCCCAAATAATGCGTAATTATTATTTAAATCACAATGACAGCATTAAATTTGTTATTTAAATTATTGTATATTTTTCATTTTACGCATTATTTTTTAAATAAAATAGTATTTTTATACATTAACTTATTCGCAATTTTATTCTACATCTGTCACTGTCAAGATCTAATATGGCGTCCATAAGAGAAAAAACAGTTGAATGTTGCATAACCGAAACTAGTGGACGTAAAAACTGTTTTCAACGAAAATCGATTTCTAGTACATTCTTATCCACCTGTATCAAATTTCAACTGTTTCTCTTGACAAATAATGACGCTAGATGGTATTTTCTAAAATCGATATTTTAATTTTTTTCACAATATTTCAGCAACGGCAGCTGATATGCATATTCCATGCATATTGTTCTGTATCCTGTTTATATAATAATATAGTTAGTCAACCAGTCAAATTTAGGAGTAAAGACAATAGATGGCGATATCTTTTTAAAATCCATGTCATCCTTATTTACACTATAGACAAGGGACAAGGGCGACTTAGATTTTAAAAGAGTATCTATTACTTTTACTCCTAGGCTTGACTGGTTGACTAAGAACCGTACATTACAACTAAATCTTTGATTTCTTATGTAATTGGAAAAACGGAACAAATGCCTAGAAAGGTTTAATGATAGCCAGATAGGTATCTCATGTTCTTAATAAACAAATTTATTGTTGACATAGACAAAACAAACCTATATGACTATACTCAACAAAAAAGGTTCTGTCTAAATATGTAAAAATTTACAGGGTGTTCTATTTCTATTAACAATGTTACTCTCCGCGTACGCTTTGTTTGGATCAATCATTTTCGAAAACTTCACAAAAAATCGTGCAACTTCTGTATTCCACATTTTTTAGTAATCTATTTTTATCAAAATAATGTGAATCGCCCTGTACATAATCCACGGAACAATATTTTCACAATTATTCATGTACATTGTTATACGTAAAATAGCTACATTTTCACTCATAATTACAGCGATATCCCGTCTAGAAATTAAATTAGAAAGACTTCATCACCGCTTTGTGTTAACACGGGTTAAAATAGCGGGGGATTTCCCAAGTGAATAATGTTTATAAAACGGTAATTGAATAGTGAATATGTTGCAATTAGTCGCGTTGTAGCATTCTACACTTCCCAGATGATTACGATAATAGGTAGGTCTAGAATATTAGTATAGAGTTAGCAGATTAAACTTTAACGACTGAGAACAGTTTATTCATTATTTCATAACCATTAAGATAAATAACACCCTTCAGTATTTAGTTGTAATATATTTATCCAGTTACTAAAACTTAATCTTTTTCAATCAATCGTATATACAGGGTGGACCAATAGTGCGTGGACGGAAGATTGTGGTTATACTGAAATATATTTTTAAAATCTGCTGTTGGTGGGGGGTGGGGGGGTAGTAAGAGCTATAAACTAAAAATATTTTTTCTGAAATTCCTAGACATATACAGGGTGATTCAAATTAAAGTTGCATTTTTTTAAATGGAACCCCCTGTATATTATTGCATATTTGGATTCTTCGGTTAATTCTAGTGTGACTTCATGTACCATACTTGGTGCCTAAAACGTACCGTTTGGACGTTATTCGATGTTTTCTCAAAAAGTTGATGTCTAGAAACAGTTGAATATTAGAGGTGGGCGGCAACATAGTAGGCTGTGATTGGGGGAAATTATTGACCACCCTCCGTACTACCAAGAGCTAGAAAGTCAATTATGAACTCTGTTTGTTATGGCTGATATGGTCGCTCTAATTTTGAAAACTTCAATCATGGATAACTTGATTTTTTTAAATGGAACCCACATATTTTTTTCACGTCACCAGATAACACATATCATTACCTTTCACCCGATATAAAATTATCAGTATTTATCTCTAATACTTTTTTTCTAATCCACAATTACTTTTTACTATGACGGATTTATGCAAACCAATTAATTTAAACTAAATTGAAAAATAAATAAATAAATATAATGGCAGTATTCATACGAATTAATAATTAAAGTGGAAAAAGGAAAAAGTGTATATTGAACAACCAACGACAATCAGAAATATGAAAATCAGAATTAGAAATGTTCTTACAACTATCACCCCAGAAATGTTAATGAAAGTTCAAGATTCTTTTCGCCGAAGAATTCACATTTGTATTCAACAAAAAGGTAGTCACTTTGAACATTTACTTTGAAGTTATGTTGTTATTTACTGTTTATTTACTAAACCACTGAAGTTTTTGTGAAGTTTTTTTGTAATCTACCTAAACCTACTGTTTGTTTTCCATTGCCAACTTTACTCCCGAGTGCTTGAAAAAACTAAATGTGATATTGTGGAGACCAATTGAATTAAACTAAATAAACATAAGTCATTTTTAACAAAATATCACTTTAACTATTAATTCGTATGAATAAATGCTGCCATCATATTTATTTATTTATTTTTCAATTTAGATTAAATTAATTGGTTTGCATAAATCCATCATAGTAAAAAGTAATTGTGGATTAGAAGAAAAGTATTAGATGTAAATACAGATAATTTTATATCGGGTGAAAGGTAATGAAATGTGTTATCTGGTGACGTGAAAAAAATATGTGGGTTCCATTTAAAAAAATCAAGTTATCCATGATTGCAGTTTTCAAAATTAGAGCGATGATATCAGTCTTAACAGACAGAGTTCATAATTGACTTGCTAGCTCTTGGTAGTATGACGGGTGGTCAATAATTTCCCCCAATCACAGCCTCCTCTGTTGCCGCCCACCTCTGATATTCAGCTGTTTCTAGACATCAACTTTTTGACAAAATATCGAATAACGTCCAAACGGTACGTTTTAGCCACCAAGTATGGTACAAAAAGTCACATTAGAATTCGCCGAGGAATCAAAATATGTAATAATATACGGGGTTCCATTTAAAAAAATGCAACTTTAATATGAATCACTCTGTATATGTCTAGGAATTCCAGTAAACATATTTTTAGTTTGTAGCTCTTACTACCCCCCACCCCCCACCAACAGCAGATTTTAAAAATATATATCAGTATAACCACAATCTTCCTTCCACACACTATTGGCCCACCCTGTATTGAATCAGCAAAACTAATAACTTGTGTGACATATACATTTCGTCACGTATCGATAAAAGACCTCGGCGCTGTAGCGATACATCACTTATGAACTCCAAGCATAGAACCCACTTCCTGGTCCTAAACGTATATATTTCCTGGAGCATCGACTATGAGGCCGGCGAAAAGAGCGTGACAAACGCCATTATTCAAATTGCGATTCTCAAAGCGTCTGTGACTCCTTCTTTGCTAGACCCTGGGCCTCAATTTACGCGAGAAGTTTTATTGTCGAAAGTGCGTCTCTAAAAGCTTGTCAGCCTCGGCAGCGCTCCGGCCAATTTTGATGCCATTGTGAATTCGCCCCGAGACCTTCATGCAGATACACTAGAAAAAATGTCTTTTTTTGGTTTGTACAAAAATGAGATACGAATAATAATAATAATTTATTAATTCATTAGGCCATGACATCATGGATAGAACAAGTCATATATAAAACAACACAAAAGATAAGCTAAATCAATAAAGTAACAGTATTAACAACATCAATGACACAAACAATAACATTTATAAAAAAAAACAGTCAGATGACAATATCATTTAAAAATTCAATTACACTGTAGTAGCACTTTTTAGCAAGACATTTTTTATTTTATTTTTAAACATTTTTAGGTTCATTTGACAAAGATTGTTCGATAATTTATTAAACAATTTTACTCCAATATAATCAGGTGACTTTTCAAAGAAAGACGTTTGATGGGCTTGCACTATTAACTTGTTAGTTCGTGTAGAATATGCATGTATAGAACTACAAGTGTAAAATGTATTCAAATTATTTTTAACATAAAGTAAACATTTCAAAATGAATACACAGGGCATTGTTAATAATTCATATTTTATAAAAAAACGCCCGTTTTAAGCGTCATAATTTGATCTAGGTACCTGTTAAACTTATTCAGGGCATTTCAAAAAGATGCGACAAGACACATGCGACACCTGTCATAAAATAAGATGTATAAAGACGCGTTTACATATGCAGATTTGCTGGCAGTTGAACTTTCATGTCAGTAAAGGTTTAATGCACTTTTACATATGCAATGATTTGCTGGCGCCAGTATTTATGGTAGTTGTACTTTTATAGTGGGTTTACACAGGCATGGATTTAGTGGCGCCAGTTGTTATTGGTGCATCAGTAAAATAAAATTGCATATGTAAACCTCTACTGCCGTGTCATTTTTATCAGTGCACGCACGAATGAAAAAAGTTAGAACATTTAAACTTTTCTCCTCCCCCACTCTTGATCTCTTTTTTTTTAAATGACCTATCGTCTTTTGTTTTCGAGTAATAAACAAAATTTCAAATTTTACACATGCTTGTAACTTGGTTGATTGTAAAATTATAAAAAAAAAATAATACGTTCTTGAGACACTTTTTTTAGTAGAGTCCAGTGGCGTACTTATTTTTTTTTTAACTTTATTAATTTTTAAGTTATAACCTAAAGTCGTGTTTTTTATACAAACCAGAGGTGGTCATGGGCCAGTTAAAATCGTTATTTTTTCCCTTTTCAGTAATATATAATATGTGAGGTTAAATATGATTATTCGCCGCGATTTGTCTGTTACAAATCTAAATCCTATATACCCCCATGTGGACGGAACCTTATTCTTATACGAAATGAACAAGTTTTGTCGTATTTTTCTCCAAACAAAAATTCACTTATTCAATTTTAGATGTAAAATTGATAAATAAAGATGTAAAAAGATTTTAAATTCCTCAGTGATTAAGCACTGAAATCATATTATATCGATGAGCATTAAAATACTGCTCATCTAGACGTTTCAAATGATGTCGGAAGAAAAATTTAAATTATGGTGTTTGTGAAATTTGTTGAATTAATGGTATAGTCATCACAAGCCTGGCCTACAATGTGGATATATTCCACAGATTATGTATAATCTAAACCTACTCAATGTTCTGGACACAACACCTTCTTTGTTTTAACAACTTTGAGCTACCTGTTTCTGTAATAAACCTTTCCAATACATCGACAGTTTTGATAAGTATAGAACATGAAACAAAACAAACACTAAAACAGGTAAACTAGCAATTTTAAAGCCCTTAATTTGATTTATTTTACATGCCCTGTAATGTCACCAGGTTTTTGAGTTATGATGATGATACATCAATACTGTCAACCATACAACCATATTGCCATGAAGAGTAGACTTGTCTGGTACACATATTGTATATTTACAGAGCATCATTACTTGCTACTGACGGGTGTACATTTACTCTAAATGAAGATATCAACAGTCCCACATAATGATAATGGATAAAGGCCTATTATACTACAGGTCAAGTCACGGTCCTGTCCCGGTCAGATCAAAACAGGGTGTTTGTTAAGTAGAAATCAAAAAGCCAAGGGTGTATTCTGTGACCAAAAAAAAAAGTTTTCTTGTTATATAAACGTGGGGTCATTATCCAGCTACAGCGTGTCAAAAATTAAAAAAAAAGGTCAGTTTTCAATTTCTAAACTGTTTGAAATAATTTAATCAATTCGGTGTGCATATTTAGTATGACACTAGGTATGAAACAAAATATGATACAATGGCGCATATTATGACCTATTTTATTTGTAATATTACACAGAGCGATATATATTTTTTTGGCAAATAATCGATGATACCCACACCTCCGCCACTGGTAAGATTCTAAAGCTGATAATTTTTTGTTTCATAACTACGCTTTGACACGCTGTAGCTGGACAATGGCTGTCCTAAGACCCTATATTTGTATAACAAAAAACTTTTATTTTTGGCAACAGAGTATGCTCCTGGATTTTTGACCCTGTATAGATATAATGAGCATTGCAATTTTTTTATCAAATGTGTATAATTTAATATAGCTATTAGAAAATTTTTGACCAGACCGGCGTGACATGATTTAAATAATTACAACAAAAATGAGAAGAATAACACCTTATATTTGTTAGAAATAAATTAGTTCATAAGTCGGAAGTAATTCCAGGTTGATGGACAACATATTGAGCAGCTGTTACGAAAATAAAGTTTATTTTACATTTTCTACAATTTTTAGTTTGTTAATATTTTTTTGGTTTTTCTAAAAATTGCTGATATCTCAAAAACTCAAAGATAAATATATTAAGTGTATGTTTCTTGAAAAAACTTTTAAAAATACTGTACAGAGACCAAATTTGTGGTATTTGAAAAATAAAGCAGGTACAACAAAAGTAATAGCAAAAATAAAATTCTTGATGTTTTGTTTATTCACTTTTACTATTTAAATTATCCTCAAATAAAATAATAACTCTTAAAAAGCTTTTGTAAGACACACATTATTTTGCTATTCTAACCTCACAGTTTAACAATTATTTTACTATATATAAATATAAACTTATAAATAATACATAAATAAAATACTTTTAAGTAAAAGTGAACAAATTTTATATGCAGAACTATGAGAGGTTTTCTGTACCTAAAAATTTGTTGATTAGACCGCTTTCTGCCGTTATACAGGGTGTCCGGAAAAATGTGGGAAATCTCTCGGGTGCAGATAGAACATGAAAAAATAAGATGATAATTTATATTTTTTTCCTACAGGCACTTTATTCAAGAAAAACCGATTTCCAGCGGCGTCCTTCAGGGACATATATCTCCGTAGGGAGATATATGTCCCTGTAAAAATTATAGGAACTTGTTATTTTATTTTTTATTTTCTATCTGCACCCAAGAGGTTTCTCTCATTTTCCTGAACATGTGTATTATTTTTACTTCGGTGTTTTTGAATATACGCAGAGATAACACTTGTCTTATTTGCTAAACTCATAATTATTCCATTCTTAAACGTCTAAAACTATTTGTATTTGTAGAAAACACCATTTCAAGAATACAGCGCCCTTAGTAAGTATCACTAAAATCACTACTTAGCCTGTTTCAGCGTTTGCTGCAATATTTAATGATGAGTTTATAAAAATTTTAAATTGTAACTTAATCCTAACTTAGTCTTAACCGTAACCTTAGTGTTAATATTAATCTTAAGATTTTGACACTTTATAAATGTTTAGTAGTAACTTAATTCTTAATTTTGTCTCCACAAGCCTCCGCCAATCACCGACGCCGTAGAAGGCATGTAGAAGGAAATAGAGAACTTTCGCAAATGCGTATTTATTTGGTCAAACTGTCTTAGTCCTAAGAAGTTTAAGACCTCCCTATGACTAAGACTAAGTTACGATTTTTATAAACGTGCACATGGAAATATGTACATTTAGGGTAAAGATTAAGGCTAAGTTAAGGTTAAGACTGTTTTATAAACTCACCATAAGTTATTAAATTATTGGATTTATTCCATAAGTAGGTAGTTTCCCTTTATTCACATCTGCTATCATCTGCATTTAGCAACATATTTTTTCTTGGCTTTTTCTCAGTGTGGTCGCAACACCTTAAATATTTACTTTCCTACAAATGAAGGGAACATTAGAGGGGACCATTTGATGCGCTCGTGTCCCTGGTGAAGTCCTTAGGGACTTGCCTTGATTATTTATGTTACCTCGCGTAGGCATCCAAAGTAAAGCGAGGCATGTCGGGGGGAGGGTAACAGTTCCTGACAGTTACCTTGGTTAAAACCGGCAAAAAAAATATAAGTGTCTGTCTCGAGCACAACTTTTTTATATTTTTCGATTGAAATAGGACTTGTTTGGAGTTTGCCGTGGGAAAAGTCTGAGAACTGGAAATCTCGACGAAAAAGTTGATACATGTACGTGTCACAAATTCGCGCAATATTGGATTTTAGGTTACAAAAAAATTGAATTATATGTAATATTTGTATGTAGCTGTGGTAAGAATTGAGACGATTTATGCCTCGGCTGACTTTACATAGTTGTTTTTATTTAAAAGATTTTTGTATACCTAATTCAGTGCACCATATCCAACTAGCAAAATAAATTTTATAAAGGTTGTATAAATTGCTATAATATAAATCTTATAGGAGCTTCAAATTCGTATAACGTAGTTAAATGCCTTTATACGATACTTATAGAATCGAAAAAGGCCCACTTTTATAAAACACATTGGTAATGTAACAGTTCTATGAAAAAATGTATACAACACTTTTAAAACATTTTTATACAGCAACTATAAAAACGTTTTGTAGTCTGTATTTTGGTATTATTTAAAGAAACATTCTATTTTTTAGTGAAGAATATTAGAACAAAATCATTTTAAGATTGGTGTATAACGCAGATTCATAATTATTTGTACTTATATTTAAAAACGGGGTCACTCAATGGCGATCATTTGTGTAGATGGTAGATGGGTTTAATACTTACAATATAATCATGTCAACAGTCAGTATTTCAACAACAAAAATTTTATTGCGGCGCAAATTTTATTGATAAACTATAAATATGTTTGTGACAAAAAAATTATGCGCTTTAGTTTAGACCACATTTGCTTTAAAATTTAAAAAATATTAAAATTATGCTTTCTTTAATTTATAATATCGTTGTGTAATTATATTTAATGATCTTGTTATAAAATAGTCTTCCAAAAATAGCAAAATTATGTTTTAGATATAATTTTAATAAGGCTTTCAACTAATTTTCCATAATGACGGCAGTCGCTGATCCAACAAATCTTCATTTAAAAATGGCGACTTATAAATTTCGCATAAAACATAGCAAAATATTTTAGTGTAAATTAAAACTTTATACGATAAAATGTTTTTATAGTCTTAAATATATTTAAAAATGTGTGTGCACCAGTAGATAATGTTTGTATCGAAAGAAGTTTTTTAAAAAAAATATAATTTTAAAATATTATGTACTATCATTCATTACCTATATTAATGGTGTTAGGTATTATTAGTTAATTATAATAATAGGTATTTAATTTAAAACTAACCTAATTATTGCATTACCAAAAAATTAAATCATAGTTACTTTCTCGTTCTGGTTTTTCGTATTTTTTCGCAGCCATGAAGCATTTTTAATGTGAATTCTCGAACATGTACACCATCATTATTTATATAATAAAACCTATAAGTAAAATTGAATGTCGGCACGTTTGACTGGAAACGTTACTTTCAAGAATTTGTTTGTATTCTTTCTTGATGATTGGTAATACACTATACCTTAGGAGTTCAAAAACTAAGGTTAGGTTTGGAATTTTATTACGCGGTATATACAATAATTTTGTTTTCTCAAGTCACAATTTTATTCTATAACATATTTATAAAACAGGAATATTTTTATAGATTAAACACAACTATAAAACTATTTTATAAATAAGCGCATTTCGAGGCTAAAAATTAATTTTATTAATTTCCTTATATATCCTTAATAAAACACGTTTATACAACTATTTTATAAGATTATAATTAGAAGTTATTTATACAACTCTTTCACAATATGTTTACAATCCTTATATATAATATTTTTACATGTTGCATAAAGTATTATAATACTTTTATAAAAAATTTAAAGAACTGAAAATTATTTGTTCTATTAAAACAAGTTGTAAAAACTATTATAAAACAATATTACACAATTACTTTCTTCAGGAACAAAATTATGGTAATTATTTGCTCTATAAAATCAAACTGTTCGTTAAACAACGCAATTCGATAGTTATAAAATAATTCGCTTTTAAGTTCCATTTTGCTAGTTGGGTAATGACACATATGCTCATAATGGTCCAGATATTTGTAGCCTTTTTTCATCTTACTTTCAAAGTGTTTATGAGTTATATGTTCAAAAACCACGCCAGTTACCCAACTCTACAAATACGATTAGTGGAAATGATATTTCCTCAGTAGAAATAACACAGAATGTGGTATTAAATAAACTAAATGCTATTGATCCGAATAAGGGAGCACGAGTTGATGGCTTACCTGCATTTTTTGTAAAATAATGTGCCCCAGTTTTATATATACCTCTATCATTGATATTTAACAAATCTCTTAAAATTGGGTCGTTTCCAATTTTATGGTAACAAACTTTTTTAATCTCTATATTAAAAATTCAGGACACAAAACTTCTGTCAATAATTATAGAGGTATTAGCAAGTTATGTATTTTTAGGGAATTATTTGAATCGATTTTCTTTTTAATAACCTTAGAACATAACAACATGGTTTTTTCTCCAGAAGATTATTGAAACTAATCTACTTTGTTATAGTGAATCCATTGGTAGTGCTATGGACCATCGTATTCAAGTAGATGCATTATATACTGACTTTAGTAAAGCATTTGACAAAATTGATCATAATATTTTGATTACCAAATTAACTGATATCGGTATACATGGTGGCCTGTTGCGTTGGTTTGCGTCCTGCATATATAATAGGTCTCAAATGTTCTTTGTCAATGGCTTTAGGTCTAACCTAATAATTAATACTTCTGGAGTGTCGCATGGTCGCAAGGCTCTCCTATGGTATAGGTAATTCTATTCATTACTGCAAGTTCCTTGATTGCCCATGATTTAAAGTTATTTCGAATAGTCAATTCTTTCCATGATTGTGAATTAATACAAACTGACTTGAATAGCATTATATGTTATTGTATTAATAAACTAGATTTAAATAGAGCAAAGTGTCACTGTATTAGTTTTACTAAAAATCATAGCGTTTTTGAGTTTAACTATTACATAAATAAGCAAATCTTACAAAGGGTTACAGTGGTAAAAGATTTGCTATTTGATGTTAAGATGAGTTTTGACCCTCATATTGATCACATTTGCAACAAGTGCAACAAAATGTTAGGTTCTATAATAAGAACATATAAATGTTTAAAGCAGGAGAAATCAATGAAATCTTTGCATTATGCTTATGTTTATTATAGGCTGAATTTTGCATGGGTCATTTACAATGTATATATAACTAGATTGGAAAGATTGCAAAATAGATTTGCTCGTTATTTGAATTATAGAATATATAATGTCCCAGACATCATAGGGACTAAATAAGCTTTTCAAATTATTACGTTAGAGAACCGAAGATTTCATACAGACCTTATATTTTTATTCAAATTATTAAATAACATGATTGATTGTCCAGAACTTTTGTCCTTGCTAAACTTTCAAGTTCCGCGTATTAATACTAGAAGTAATTATATGTTTAACATACACTTTTACAGAACCAATTTAAGCATGAACAGCTCTATTTGTCGAATGACTTCGTCCTACAATAATTATACATGGTGATTCATTAAGAATGGGCAATCTCTGAACTGGAGATACTACACCAAAATATGGCGATTGATCCAAATATGCCTTATCCGAATGATGCTGGTTTAAAAAATACAGGGTGTTCGATGCTAGAATTTTATTTTTAAATATCTCAATAACTTTGAAATCTGTCGGGGTATTAAAAAAAATTGGCACAATTATGTTTTTTGGCACGGCAAATAAGAATTTTTAACTAATTTTGACGTCACTAGTAGAGGGCGCCACTTATGGCACAGCATGTTTCTTTTAAATGGCAGAACTTTTTTGCTGTTTAGTGTATATATCTGTCTATTGAAGCAATCGATTCTCCTACCTGTTGTATCTAAAAAAGGTATACCCTGTTGAAGTCGTTAGGAGTAACAGTTTTCGAAATAATCCTATTTGAAATATTCAGTGCACCGATTGAAAACTGTTATCGTTTCAGGTAAAGTGCCTTTTCTACTGAAAATACAGCAAAATTTTACTTGAAAAAGTTATTCAGAACGGTAAATTATGGGGAAGTGCAAGATTTCAAGAAGATCGGCGATGTTTTATTTTGAAACCATTATTCAACAAAGCACAAAGATTTTATCAAAGCAGGCCGTATTTCAAATGATGATTCAGCATCATTATCGCTAAACTCTTTCAAAAACTTTTATGTTTTTTATTTTTTTTTTTTTCTTAAGGTTTAGTACTGTACTTCTTCCAGTTGTTTTACTAGATGTCAGTTTCTTCCTCTTTTTTATATATTTGATAGTTAATGTAATTTTATATACCATGACTTTTCTTTTTGTTACTAAATTAGTGAAAATTATTGTGGGTCTTTGACCTGTTGTATTCCTAAATTGTAAAATAAATAAATAAATAAATTGTCAACATGCGATGCGATAACGATGCATGACTGACACATGACATATATATCTGGATACAAATGTCAGATGAAAGCATAACTTCAGCATCAGATTTGTAAGAATAGCTTATAAAAGCAATGGCTTTAGATCCCGCATTTTGCCTATCCAGCCAATGCAATTGGCATACAGTTGTGTGAAAGTTTACAGAATATATGTTCTGTAATATTTTCTTGTATAATCACGCATTTTTCTTTAAAAATATAGACTTACTACAATAATGCCAAGAAATATTTTTCGGTATTCCTAACTTCATCGTTAGCTCCATCTCTGTTTGTAACAGATGCTTAAAATAGCTACCTTCTGTTTCACTTATTAACAAATACACACGGACAAAGGCACTGTATTTTCACACAAAAAACACTAAAACACGGTTAAAAGTTTGGACAAATACATTTAATAATTTTACTTGAACTCTGATAACAACAACAAGGGACACATATTTCCGCAATGAAAACTAAAGCAAAACTGATAACAACGCAAATTGAAAGTCCTTTTTCTGTTTACTACAAAAAGTGGGCAAAAACAGACGACGCGCTATTCTCGGACACTTGTGGAAATGGTCTCATAGCTGCAATCTATATTATATTTTTGAATGTGTGTTAAATACAGTTAAATAGTTTTCAAATAAGTTTGAAATATTTCTAATTCTGCGCACAGTTTTGCAGTTTATGTGACTTTTAAAACTACTTACTATTAGTATTTAAATCTTTTCTAAGTTGATAAATGATAAACAAACTGTACAGTTATATTCTTTTCTTTATACAGGATGTTCTACAGACTCTATGATAAACTTTGGCGAATGACAGCTGGGCTAATGTCAAACATTTTTTCTTATGTGAATACAATGTGAACCTTAAATAAGTACAAGTATTTTAACACTTCATTGTGTAGAACACATAATTAATAGTTTTTAAACAAAAAAATCAGGAATAAAGAAATCAAATTTTAAATAAATTTCGTGATTTTTCAATAGAAAACTTGTTGAGGACCGTTGCTTCGGAAGTCATGGTGGATGTGCATTCCACAGCGTTGCCACTGTTACACTAGAATTTTTAGACATATCAAAGATATATTAATGGCCATCTCCTCCCCTTTGCCATTTATATTTCTTTCCAATAAATTGAAAATATAAACCAGATTCTCTACTCACAATCATATTATCCAGAATTTGTTCATTATCCATTTTTACTACACTCCGACTGATTTATCACGTTATTTTTATCACTATCACTGATTAACACTACTTACTTAACAAACAGGCTTTTAGCATGTCAACCTTTTCACTGTTTGAATAATGCGCCATATTTTATTTAATCACACTGTATTTCACGAAAATTTTAATTAAATACACAAGACGCTTAAGAGAAAAACACTGTCCGTGAAAATAATAAGACGATTTAAATACGTTATATATGCTAGTGCGGCAACTCTTAAAACAGATGCATCAAGCGGTGCATTACTTAAAGAAGTTATTAGCTTAGTTCGGTTTCAGAAGATGCAAGTATCCCATATTAACTTTCAACTTACATGTATTGAAATTATCAAATCCCTTTCCACAAATATTACATGTTTTGATTGCATTTACCTGTGCCACAGCTTATTCCGTTGTCCTGAACCATACTAGTGCACCGGTCAACATCAACATAAACTCTGTCAATCCTAGGGCCTAGAGGATAATTGTGCTTGTGCGGGATAATTCGCCTACTGCTCCTGACACCTACTTGTTCTCTGTGCCTACATCAGTTTCTTTTTGCATGCGATTGACTTTGCTTTTAAATATGTACTTTGCCTTCTCTTGATATTGAACGCATACATCAAGCTATTTATTTTGTTATTTCATGTGTTGTGTTTATTTTTAAAATCTGTTTCACCCACTACGAAACTACAAGGTACGAAATGGTTAGCACTGACACGTTGTTTGAGGTTATGTGGTGGAAATTAACTCTAAGATGTTGAGTGAAAATTAAAGTTTTTTGTTATTCTTCATAAAATAATTTAAGGGGAAATTTGTGATAATCTTTCTAACAGTGTACAATGGTATTAACTGAAATATGGATAACTGTTTAAATAGTTGGTTTTTCAGTAAGTATGTGAGCTTTTATGCATGTTTATTGATATTTTTTTAAAATAATTTAAGTAACTTCTTAAACTCTTTAAGTGACAGTATCGAACTTGAGAAAATTCATATTTTAATTGTTTATGATAATTTTACTTTACTTATTGCTAAAAACGAGTGTTTTTAAACTAGAAACAATGATAAAAATTGAATTTACTTTAACAAATTATTTGTCTTACAGAAGATATGGCAACCTCGCCTTCAATAAATCATATGGTTTATTTTATTAGGTTAAGTCAGCGGTCTATCTGGCCAGCAGTCTTCAAAATGTGGGTATTTAAAAAAAAATGAATATCTCCGTAAATATTTGAAATTTTTAAAAATGGCTTTCACTAGACTTATATATATATGACGAACTACACCTGCAGTTAAAATATTTGTACTTATTTAAGGTTCACCCTGCATAGTCTGATTACAAGTTACAAGCATTTTAAACAATATCATGAAGATTTCAGTGTTAACGTTTGAGGCAGGATTTTCAACAATAATTTACTACATGTACATGTTTTCATGGGCGTAAGGGGGGGGGGGGGGTCATGCATTGTTGATGCATGTAGTAAAGTTTCAGAAAACCATGATTTTATATACCATACCCTTTGCTCAATAAACACGCTCTCGTACACAAGAGCAAACAATTAAAGTCAGCAGTCAGACATATTCCGGTTTCGAGCTTATTAGCTCTCATGTGTACGCCATAGGTGAGTATAACCTCTGCTTTAAATCTGTCAAACCCGACAGTAGGAACCATGTAGTACCGCGAAGTAGCACAACCTATAGCGTCCATTCGCTACACCATGCTCCATAGACTTAAAACACAAGGTTATTTATCGGTTACCTCGTTTATACTGATGAGAGTAATAAACTCGAAACCGGTATATGTTTGGTGGGCTGCTGACGAGTGGCTGTAGCTGTTGGCTATAGGATTTCCAGTTTTATAGTTTTAAAATTTGTTAATTTGGTTAATAAAGGTTATCTAATGTTACAGCAACATCCTTTTTATTTATTGCTCCCCTTTGAGAATTCAAAACATTCCATGACTTATTTATTATTAAAGATAGGATTGAATGAACACTAGGTATATATATATATAATAACAAAACGCTAAATAATAATGAGGCAAAACAGTTTCGATCTAGTTTCGCCGAGATTAATAAATGAAATATTGCAATATTGCTGTACGTTGCAATTTGAATAGAAGGATATTTAAGAAACTTTCTATTGTTTACTTCATTAAGACTAAATAACAAATTGGAAACAATTTATGTTAATAGGGTCTTAGTTCTACTTTACTTTGCTATTTCGTAGCACAGTTTTGTTTATAGGTGTACTATATTTGTATTTTTATTTTGAAAATGTATTTAAAGAAAAAAATATTCGTTTTGGACATCCTTGGCGTAAGTTTTTTGTTGCCCTTTCCGTAAAATCACTCTTGACACCCTGTAGACATTTTCTTTTAAAAAGCATAACATAAAAGGTGTAATGTTTTAAATACTACCGACGTAACATTTATTTCTGCAGTGTTCTGTTTATTTGAACCTAGCAGCACGCTTTGTAAGTTATCAATCAGGATGCAACCCACGTTTTCCCGACTTTAAGAGTCTGTTTTAGCTGGTTTTATTTCGAACTGAGTGCCGACACGATCGTACGTCAAATATTTTAAAGGCCCTTTATCAGGAAACAAACGACCGTGGATTCGACAGGACAGGCTATAAAGATATACTTTGTACCACTCGAAGTTGAGGAAGCAAGATGAACCGAGACGCCACCTGTCAACGCTGCCCGAATGTAATATATTTTTTCAAAAACAATATCTCTTCTGCCTTACTCGAATGCTTTTATTTTATTTTTAAAATTACAACAAGAATCATGAAGTATATCAATGTCAGGCCATCTTTTTTAAAAGACAGCAGTTTAAGGAAACGTCTCTGAACAGTTCCCAATTTAATAGACTGGATCTGATAGTGAAGATTCCAAACTGCCGAGGCATACTCTAGCTTTGACCTCACATAAGCGTAGTATAATATTTTTAAAGTTTCAATATTACAAAAATCCTTACTGTAACGCACTATAAATCCATACATACGGTTGGATTTGGAAACGATCTCAATATGAGTATTGAACGACAGACATTTATCAAATGTTACCCCTAAATCAGATATGGTTTCTGGTCTTTCAATAATAATATTATTTAACTTGTAATCGTAATAGATCGGATCTTTTTTGAGGGAATAGAGCATTACGTTACTCTTTGCGGCATTAAGTTTGAGATGATTTAAAGTGCACCGATCTCTACACAGTCGGCAGAATGAATCTCATAGTAAATTTTGAAATCATCTGCATAAAGAAGGCATTGAACATCTATTACATTCACTATGTCAATTAATTAAATTACAAAAATATTAAAGAACATAGTTCCCAAGTTGGTTCCCTGAGCCACTCCAGATAAAGCTACGTTTTCCGTAGATTTAAATCCATTGAACATGACATACTGTTTCCTGTTCCTCAGGTAAGAAATGAACAGATTAATTAAATTTAATAGCAAACCACATGATAATAATTTCCGTAACAATATGCCATGATCAAGTCTGTCAAATGCCTTTGACATGTCAGTGTATATGACATCAACCTGGGACTGCTTGTCCAGGGTCTGAGAAATAAATTGTGTGGCATCTACTAAATTAGTGGTGGTAGCACGTCTTTTTATAAGAACATGCTGATGTATAGTTAACATTCTGCTGACATGACGATATGCCGATTATGCAAAAGAATTTCAAAGACGTTGCAAAAATTTTATATCAATTAATGACCCCCAACTTTCTACCATTCTCTTTTGCCTGTTCGATATTTTTAAAAACGCCCGGAATACAACAGTACATTAACCCTAAAATATATTCCTCGTAATTCCATAAACTTTATTTATGAATTAATAACATAGAAGTAAGTCAACCCCCGTTAAGTTAGTTGTTTATTTAAGAGTACGCATCATCTATAAAGCCAGAGAGATGAATCCGGCACGCGCTACTAAAAGCCAAGGCGGCCGCTTAAAAACGACTGACGGCATAAACCAAAATTTGCTTATTAAACCACATAAACCCCGTCATCAAAGTGGATTCCTTTTAATCTAAGCGAACTGCGTAGGCAGTACTCAACGCGTGACGCTATAAACGTATAGGAAGGACGAGAAAGGATGGGCTTGTCCAGAGAGAATATAAAATAAGAGACGTTATTTCTTACTATAAAGTTGGCAACAAAAGGAGGCAGCGCCCCGATGGGCATCTGTAGTGAACTAAACTAAAAAGCGGGATATTCGAATTGATTTCCTATTTACATATTTTTTTTTAAAGGAAATATTTTATATTATAGCAGAAATCATCAAAATAATATAATATTGGTATTTTTCGTGTGTAACTTTTTCATCTTTGACTTTTTAACAAATTGGACAGCAAATTCCGTTTTCCCGAACTGTTTTACGTTAAAAAGGTACTCTAGTTTCAAATTGTTATCTTATCAAGGTATTCTTATGTCAAAGTATTGTCAACCCGATTGCCAATTTAATGGTTTTAAGCGAAAAAAATGGAAGAGTTTTCGGGACAAGAGTTAGTTGATATGATATTTATTTACGGCTTTTGCGATGGTAATGCTGCAGCGGCAGAACGCGAGTACGGGAGAAGGTTTCCAAACCGAAGGCTGCCATCAAGGAGGACATTCCCTACGGTATTCCGCAACTTAGCTGCAACCGCCACTTTTCGAAAGGCACCGGGTCAAGGACGTCCCAGGATTAATAGGGAACCGGAGGTCCTTGACGCTATTGAACAAGATCCTACGACTAGCATACGGAACATTTCAAGGCAAATAAATGTTCCTCGGCCAACGGTACTACATATCTTAAAGATTTCCTTAACAGAATTGATTATATGTGCTACTAACATATCAGGTTGGAAGAATATTAAAGCGACAAGGTCTATATGCCTATCACTATCGACGTGTATCTGGCTTGATACCAGAAGGTTTTGCGCCACGTATGCAATTTTTCCGCTGGATTTTGTCACTGGACAACGAGCAAGCTTCCAAAATTTTGTGGTGTGACGAAGCTACTTTTACCCGAAATGGAAAATTAAATTTTCATAATTCTCATTATTGGGAAGAAGAGAATCCACATTTTGTTCGGAGAACAAACTTCCAGCAACGATTTTCCATAAATTTATGGGCGGGAATAATTTACGACACTCTAATTGGACCTATTGAAATTCCACAACGTCTCAATTCAAATCTTTATTTAAACTCACTTCAAGAAAATCTTCCCCAAATTTTCGATGATTTGCCTCTAAATTTACGACGTAACATGTTTTTTCAACACGATGGAGCCCCGGCACATAGTGGTCGCAATGCTCTAAATTTCCTAAACGAAAATTTCGCTGGACGGTGGATAGGGAGACACGGACCGGTAGCTTGGCCGCTGCGTTCTCCCGATCTAACCCCGCTGGACTTCTTTTTCTGAGGATATCTAAATCAAAAAGTTTACGCCACCGAAGTCGATACCCGTGAGGAATTGCTGCAGCGTATCAATGATGCAGCCAATGAAATTTGTCAAAAGTGTTACACGTAGGGCAAGACTTTGTATCAGAGAAGGTGAAGGGTTTTTTGAACAGTTTTTAAAATAGCTTGTTGTCTGTTATCAAAATAAGTTTCCATCTTATGATCTCTTCGAAAAGTGACGGTTGCAGCTAAATTGCGGAATATAGTGAGGAATGTCCTTCTTGATGTCAGCCTTGTGTTTGGAAACATTCTCCCGTACTCGCGTTCTGACGCGCAGCATTACCATCGCAAAAGCCATAAACAAATCATCGTATCATAATTGTTCTACATCAATAATGTGTATTACTGATTACGTATTAAATTATTATTATTTGTTTAAATTACTATGAAATTAACCAAAGTGGGATTAATTCAAGAGCGATTTTCTCAGAAACCATTGAAAATAACAATTTGAAACAAGAGTACCTTTTTAACGTAAAACAGTTCGGGGAAACGGAATTTGCTCCCGTACTCGCGTTCTGCCGCTGCAGCATTACTATCGTAAAACTCATAAATAAATATCATATCAACTAACTCCAGTCCCGTAAACTCTTCCATTTTTTTCGCTTAGAACTATTAAATTTGCAATCGGGTTGACAATACTTTGACATAAGAATACCTTGATAATTTTGTTTAAATTACTATGAAATTGACCAAAGTGGGATTAATTCAAGAGCGATTTTCTCAGAAACGATAAAAGATAACGATTTGAAACAAGAGTACCTTTTCAACGTAAAACAGGTCGGGAAAACGGAATTTGCTATCCAATTTGTTAAAAAGTCAAAGATGAAAAAGTTACACACGCAAAAATTCAAAAATAAACTTTATGCCTGCAGTACGAATTATTGTTTTGTTGCTGATTGCTTGTGCAATTAGTAATTTGGTATTTGACAATTTTGACGTTAAATGCCTATACGTGCAACCGCAGATCCACAGAGAGGCGCTGCCAATAATGTTGCCAATGTTGGTATGCTTTCAAATGGTCTTATTTTAATTTGTCTATGGGCTTGTCTAAGGTGTAGCTACCAAGCGACACCTAAAAATAGAGTAAAATCGTTTTAAAAAAATTAGAAGAAGGACTTAAAAAGGTATCAGCTTAATAAGGATGGTATCCAACAATATTAATAAGCGTTTTTTGAAGTGCTACTGTAAACAATAGTGCAAAGAAATGTCGCTTCATGCTCCTCACCCAGCATTGAAAAATAAAATTGGGTTTGGAATTCTCAAAAATTTTATTTGCTTGCTCTACATGAACGTCATTAAGTTTTTTTAAAGTAGTGCCGTTATAGTAGCGCAAATAAATATGACTTTAAGGCTCAAAAAAATTAAAAATATTATTAAAGTTATGCAATTTTCTAAAATTACATCTGTTAGTCTTAAGACCGTTCTACACGAGCATCAAACTAACGTTACAAAAGTAGCTTTTTTGACATAATTCCTTGTTGGAAAAAGAAAGCATAATGAAATTTTCAGGGACTAGTCAGTTATAGGAAGTTAATAGTGTGGATATACTCGCGGCAAGAATTCAAACTTTTTGCGGCTGACGTTACGCAATTGTTTTTACTGTTAACATAATTTTTGATATTTGGTCGCGTTAAAAACAATCATTTTTTGCAACTTCGTGCAATATATAGTGCAAACATTTAGTGTAGTATATAGTTTTATTACTCTCAGTTGCAGTTTCTTAAATATGTTGATAAAAATATAATGAATTATTAATTTGTTCGTATGACGTAAGTCGTCTGAATTCTTGCCGCGACTATATGAAAAATTTGTTTATAAAGCAAATTTTTGAAAAAGCTATTGAATTTACAATTTTCTTGTGTCTTATTTTTTTACCTAAAATATTTACTTTTCTAGCAAATTTACGAAATACAGGGAGATGAGTTCTCCCGTATTATTCACATATATTTCTTAAGAGAAATCTGTTTTTTAAGAATACAACTAATTTCCAAAATGATTATTTTAATAAGTAACCGAAACAGAACTAAAACATATTTTATTGTAATAAAAGTTTAAACTAACCTCCCTCTGCGTCATGCTCTCAATCTCTTTCTAAACTTGAATCTCTGACCTCTTGGAATATTAATAATTTCTGATCAAATTAAACGTTTCTACAATTTGCATTGCAAGTTGATCTTCTGCATTAACAGGGGTCGCATAAACCAGAGATTTTTCGTATTCACAAGATACAAATCAATAGGATTCGGGTTAAGTGATCGCAGTAACCAGGTTAATGGTGCATTATACCCTCTGCCACTCCATCAGTTAGAATGCACATCTAGTCTCACATAAACAAATGTTCTAGTGCTCCGTAATATACCTCTACTTTTTTAATATTTCAAATTTAACATCTAGCGATGAGTATGCTTCCTCTGCATACTAAACATTTTACATAAAAACCAAAAGGGGCGAAAAAATTCTAAATTCAATAGCCTTTCTAAAAACCTTGTGATATTTGCTGTACCTTTGCAGATATTTTTTTTTTTCAGGAGAAACAGCTCTCCCAATTTTATTGATATGATATAATTGAGATATTTTAACTGTCACTTAAATTTGTTCAGAAAAGGGGTTATAATCTGAATTAAGGGCGCCGTTTTTTACGTAATTTTAAAAAAAATAGAAGCAAGTTGGAAATAATTCAACCACTGTGCTAATTATACAAGTTTTCTGAAGATTTTATCACAAGCTATCACATTTTAATCAGTAGCGTGCTATTTTTTCCATGAAGTTTACTGATATTAACGGTCATGATTAAAACAAAAATAATTTCTTTGATGCAGTCTTAAAAATTGTGCCAAATTTCAATTACCTAAGTAGATCAGACTTCAGAAAATACATAACAATATATCTAATTTTTTTAAATGTTAACAAGAAAAAAATTTCTTAGCGTGTAGTTTTAATACACATGTAATTGCAAATATATAAAAACAGGCGTGAAATTCCGAAAGAATATTTTAATGTAATTAAGGGATTTCATTTGATTTAAGAAATATATCATTTCTGTGTGTGTGTCAGTACTTTGATTGTTTAAAAAATATTAATTCGACTTCAAAGATAAAGTATATCTCGTTAATTCCCACAACTGGTATTATTATTTATTGTTGCTAAGACCATCTGATAGTATTATCTGTTTGTTATTGAAAAATTCCTGAAATTAGTTCCACTATTGATGGGTTAAGTACATTAATCCTTCAATAATAATATATGAACAATTTTACAGGTTTCAAATCTGTTTTTAATAGAATAATAATGTACACAAATGCAAAAAAAATATTGACTTCGTCGCGTACATGGAACACCACTAAAGGTAAGCGCCCACAGATAATTTAGATCTAATCTAAAAAGCTAAGTTTTTACCAAGCTATTCAGCAATTAGTTACAACGGGCTGTAATTTGTGTGCATTTACATTTTATTTGCATGCACAATCGAATCTCTTTTAGCACGCAAAGCTCTATGGAAATTGTGCAGCACATGCATGGAAACAATTTCATACAGAGTGATTCAGTCATAATGTCATTAATTTTAAGAGATGATAGGGAAAAATTTTTTGTCGTATTGATGCAAAGTTGCCAAATTTAAATATTTTCCCAATACCTACTTATTGCAATGTTAAAATATGTAATGAATGTAATAAATTATTTTTTTAAACACATATTAAATTTCATTTAAAAAAATATTTAATATTGAAGTTGCAAAACGCCAACCGATCAAATAATACATTTTATTTCATAATAAATAAAAAATAAATAAAACCCTCGTGCTGTCAACAAAAAAATCCGAGACATATCCAGCGATAAACAATCCAGCAATCCGAATCTTGACTTACCGTATTTAGGTCAGTAACTTTGTTTTCAATGCCTACGCAATGACAAGCGCTGCAGAACCGCCAAATAATAACACAAACAAACAATTAAATTCGCATTTATATAAATACCCGGTGTAATTAATATGAAATTATGAGTATTTACTATTTAACAGAATAGTTAATAGTCCCATAATAAATGCTCAACTGCAGTAATCACGTACTGACATCACTGTACTAACTGTAATTGGCACACGCGGCAAAGCTAAAAAGTACGTACTTCAGATTTCCATTTGATATGTTAACAGCGGAATATGTCGAATTGTTCTCCCAATTCTTAATTCTCTTTTATTTGTGACGCCGTTGTAGTTTATAATTACTAATTAAATTTACTATTTACCTAAATAAAAATGCAATTCAAATTGAGTGAAACTAAATTTCACAATTTTTTCTGCCCAAATGTGTTAACACACGTCGGTTTAAAAAAGTTTGAATAGTTGTTATAAAATTGTATTAATTTATTTCTCTGGGAAATGTTTTGTCCGTCAGCCGGCAGCCGCGTTGCATGCTTTGCTTTGCGCAAGGTCAGGTTTTACAGTGAACCAGTTTCCAGTGCTCAGAAGTGTCTTTTTAAATGATTTCCGAGCTGTCTCTATGATTTCTCTTACAAAATTGTTTTTGTAAGAGTCCCATTCAAAAATATGTGTTTAGATAAGTTCTGAATCACCTTGTTTAAAGGCTGAGAATGGGAATGGGAATGGCTGAGAATACCATAAAATAAAGTTTCAATTAGCACTTACAAATGACAAATTTGAACATATTTAAGCTATTTTTCTTTGTAATAGCACGCGCTGTATATTTTACAATATCCCACTAATATTTATTTATTTATTTGGTACTACAACCAACAGTCAGAAGGCCAATTACAGGTTGAGAAAACAAAACAGTTAAATAAGATTAAGTTAGAAATAGATAACGAAATATATAGCAATATACAGTAAAACAAATAAAAAAATAGGGTTGAAAGATACTCAGTAAAGCGTTAGTTAGTTAATCTATACAATATTAAGAAAACACTCGTCTAATATCATTTTCAGTACAAGCAAATATATCAATGCCATTCTGCAGATTATTATAGTTGGTGCACATAATAAAAATTGGCGAAAATTTTAATAAATTCGTACGCAGGATTGGAAGGTAAAATGTTATGTTAGACCTTGCTTCAATTCTGGGCACAAGAATGTTCAGATGTGACAAAATCTCGGGACAGTCATATTTGTTGTTAATAATTTTATATAAAAATAACACACGATCGACCAAACTAGAAGATCATTCTGAGATATTCTATGGGAGGGTAGTTGCCATAAGTAGCTTATAAGAGAGAAATTTCAAAAATTTCAATACTCTGGTTGTAGATGTTATAACCTGGATACCAAACTAATATAAGAAATTACGAAAACTAACAACTTACCTACGTTAATCATATTTTATACTACAGCAATTCTCAATACTTTCGGGATATTCAATTATTTGTGTAGCCCAAAATTTTTCCTGATTTTTTAATTATCAAACTAGGGTTGGAAGTATTTATCGATATATCGATAACTATCGATAATATAGGAAAACACATCAAATATTACCGATGTATCGATATTATCGATAACTGCTGATAGTTTCAATATTATTAATAAATTATCGCTACGATCGATAATATTGATAGTAATACAGATCAAACATTACCAACGTATCGATATTATCGATAGCTGCCGATAGTTTTGATAATCGACAGTATCGATAACAACATTTTCACCCGATTAAACTATTTAAGTTTAGATACAGGAAAGCTTACATGATATTATTTTTTTATAAACTTTAGCAATTTGTACAAATGCACTTTAACGTCGCCGTATTTCTCGATCTAAAATTATCAATGTGGTGTTTTTTAGGTACAGTAATCTCCAAAAATTAAACACGTAGAACGAAAGTAAAATCAAAATTAAAATAATTGATGGTTTGTCTATCCACTTTTACTATAAATTTAAATTCTCAAATAAAATAATAATTTTTAAAAAGCGTTTGTAAGACACACATTATTTTGCTATCTAAACCCATATTTAAACAATTATTTTCACATACTTATAAACAAAAGGAAACAATCTTTTATGCGGAACAATGGAAGTTTATGTTATAACCATATTTACATCTATCTAAAAATTTGTTGGTTAGATCGCTTTCGGCCGTTATATATTCGTTTTACGTCGGTACCTTTGAATATTTGCAGGAGAATGAGATAACATTACTGTTATTTGCTAAATTCTATATTATTCAGTTCTTAAATGTCTCCTAAGCAATTATTGAGTCACTACTTGATTTTAGACAAGGTCGTAGCCAGAGCTGATTTGAATCACCCCTGGAGAAAAATGTTAACATATTGGGTTGAAAAATCAAATCAAGTTTAATTAGTCGGCCATTTGTATTTGAAAATCCAGGGCCATGTATGCATGAAATATGTTTTATTGACAACGTTTTCTTTATAAAACAAATTTAAAAAATAACTCTTCTTAGCAAAGACTAAACAGCCACTACTTCCTTTTTAATATATTTCATGAGACTAATAATAATAATAATTTTGTTTTTACTGTTTTAGAAAGGTATTTTAAGTTAATATAAATCAAATCTCCTACAATTCCTATCAATGAAGTCATATATATGTTCTCTGATACCAGACATCTAGGTATGCTAATGAACAATTCCACAGACAAAGCTCTATTCAATAATTATCTAAAGAAAATAATATAATTTACTAACCTGTTGGTTAGATACAAAATTATTATTATATATGTTTAGGTATTAATAATATTGTGTGAAACTAACTACTCAGTGGACAAAAGCCCCAACCTGCATTGAATTACACCCACAATATCTACCCATATATTCCTTATTATTAGCTTTTGTAACATTTTTTTACTGTTTTAGAAAGGTATTTTAAGCTAATATAAATCAAATCTTCTACAATTCCTATCAATGAAGTCATATGTATGTTATCTGATACCAAACATCTAGGTATGCTAATGAACAATTCCACAGACAAAGCTCTATTCAATAATTATCTAAAGAAAATAATATAATTTTTAACCTGCTAATGAAACACTCTATAAATATCTAACTTCACTTTTTGGCAGTGGGAACACGACAAATTCAACCACAATAGATGAGATCTGACCTATTTCAACGCAGGTTGCGGCTTTTGTCCAATGAGTAGTTAGTTTCACACAATATTATTAATACCTAAAAATATAATAATAATTTTGTATCTCCATGACCTCAATAGTGAGTTAAAGAAAATGATGAAAATTTTTATTGTAGGGAAGGCGTTGCCTCAGATGAATTAATTAATGAAACTTTCGAATAATCAACAAAACCCAGTTTTAGCTCCTGTTGAACCAATTTTGGGTGTAGGTATTATTATTTTTGCGGTCTATAAATGATAAAGTAACGCAATATGCATTGATATTACCGACTTATCTCCTCAGCAATAGTAAACGTAATAATAGCTTTCTCAAAAACATCCCTAAATAATTGCAAAGCTTTTTTTAAAAACTTCAGTAACTTCTAACTCAAAGTTCTTTAATTAAATTTAACACGCTAACACGTTTACAGCTACCACGTTCATTATTCTTAACTCTTCCTCTATTGAAGCCAAGCACTTCATCGGTGTGAAAGCTTTCCGGTAATTAATTTCATAGCCGGCATTATCCTGCAACGAGGACGATACAGAACTTGCACGTAGAAGCGGGTTTACATCCGTCCTGAATGAACGTAATGCGCTCGCTTTGGTTTGACTTGTGCATAGTGGCAGAGTGCCACAAAGCCGAATGGGAACTACACATATATTCGACTTCCAACTGATCGCCGCTGGATGTTTGGATAAGCCTCGCTTTGATGGGTTGCTTTTGTCTGTGGGATAGCACTTTCACGTTTCACCGGACGAGACGTACGAGGTGGACTGAGAAATTAGGAGATGGAATAGGCTAATCACGTAAATTATTCTTACTTGGAGAACCACTTCGGTCACATTCAAACTATGGGTATAGAGTTTCCACAGCGTAGACCATCAATTTCACTCCGTTGTTGACACTTTTAAGTAAGATTTCGTTAGATGAAAATATACATAGGCAGTACAAAACTCGGAAAAAGCTATATCAGCAAAACATTATCCGTGAAAAAAAATTATACCATAAAAACATAATTGACCAGTCTGATAATAAAACTAAATCACTATGGAATATAGTTAACAAAAATTTAAACAGATCAATAAAGGAACAAAGTGACCTTGTTTTAAACATTAGTAACCGTATACTTGATAAACCCGAAATAGTCTCGAATATTTTTGCTGACTATTTTGCAAGCAATGTTTTCAGCAAACTTAATGCACATTTTTCAGTATTATCCAATGAATGCACTAGTTTACCACGGCATATCAAGACCACGTTTTTTGAGAAAGTTACTACTAATGAAATTATATCCACCATACTCAAAATGGCTAATAAAAATTCTACTGGATTAGACGAAACACCTCTCTTTCTAATTAAAAGTTGTGTACTGTTGTTTGCTGAATGTATTGCTGTAATTGTTAACAGGTCTATTGAGCTGGGGGTGTTTCCGCAGCAATTGAAGACGGCACTTGTGTTGCCAATTTTCAAAAAGGGTGCATCGGATGACATAAAAAATTTTAAACCAATTTCTTTATTAAGTGTGTTCTCCAAGATAATTGAACAAATAGTGGTTTGTAAGATTTCTAATTTCTTATCAAAATATGACATACTATCGCAGGCCCAACATGGTTTCAGAAGGAGTTTTTCCACAGAGACTGCTACAACTGCACTAATCCAACTGATAACAAAATTGATAACAAAGAGTATGTTATGGGAATATTCTTTGATCTTTCCTCTGCTTTTGACAGCCTACATATTCCTTTTGTTGGTGTTAAATTGGAAAAACTTGGTATACGTGGGGCTGTCAACAGTTGGATAACTTCTTTTCTAACTGGACGAACCCTGCGAGTTAAGGTCAGTCGTATGTATTCAGATGAACAAAAGCTTACCATCGGCACTCCACAGGGTAGTGTACTGGGTCCACTTATTTTTTGCTGTATGTGAATGATCTGCCGGAACATATTAGTTGTTGTCAGGTGTTTATGTGCGCGGATGACACACATTATAGTGTGGAGTAAATCCATGAGCGAGCTGATACATAAGGCCAATTTGGCCACTGATGAGTTTAGTACATGGTGTAATAGAAACCATCTTATTGTCAATTATGATAAAACAGTATGCACGTTCTTTAATACTGCTCAGAAAAAAGTAAATTATGAAGATGTCACTTTAACTATTAATAATAATAAATTGGTGAAATTAAATTTTTAGGCACTCAACTGGATGTGAACTTAAACTGGGCATATCATATTGACTCGCTTTGTAATGATTTAAAAAAAAACTTATTTTGCCGCGCGTATGTTAAAAAATAGCCTAGACCCGCTTTCGCTTGTAAATGTTTATTATGCACTTTTTTACTCAAAGATGGCCTATAATATTATTGTTTGGGGTCAATGTTCGTCTGTAGAGCAAATTTTTGTTCTACAAAAAAGAATTTTAAGAACTATTTTTAATATGAAACCCATGGAATCACGTAGAACAGTCTTTAAAAATAAAAAAAATTTGACAGTATGTTCCACATATTTATACAAATTACTTGTTTACATACACTCCATTAAGGACACACTTCATCTTCATGCCAATAAACATACGCACCTAACTCGCGGTAGGAACAATATTTACATTGATAAATATAATTTGAGTTTTTACATCAAGTCGCCGATCTGTGCTGGTAGTCAATTGTAATAAATTGTAAATAAATTACCTATTAAACTTAGAAATATTATCTCCTTAAGGACGTTCACGGCATCTCTGAGAGATTTTTTATGTATTCATAGGTTTTATTCCCTAAATGAATATTATACGCTTTTATTTTACTTTGTTGTTGTTTTCGTATTGTATTTATATTGTGTTTTTATACTTTTAGCATATCTGGTTATTACCTATTTTGACCTTTTTTGACTTATTCTATCCAATTGTAATTATTGGCAGTAAGAATGAATAAATTTATTATTATTAATATTATTATTATTATTATGGGAGGGAAGTTTCTTGAATTTTGTCAGAGTAATTTTTCATACATATTGAAACGTCAGAACATGTGTGTGGGGGCAATAATCACATAATAACTAAAATATTAACATTAATAAATTGCCATAGAATGTAAACAAAACCACATGGCCGAAAACGCGATAATATTGGTGTGACGTTACACGCTGTTCAGCGCGCTTTGTTTCCGTGGATACAGGTGCAGGCTACGGTGTTCGTTATGATGTAAACAGACGTTTGTTTCTTGAATTTTTGCATTTTTGTAGCATTTGTGGATCATAGATACATAGTGTAAATACTGTGTAGGTAATGCCATAATTATTAGTAGTGATGTGGCGAATTTACGGAATTGTTAAACGTAACTTATTCATTTGTTTACAATATAGAGCCGCTCGTGATGACAATGCTGTTGGATAAATACTAGATATATGAATTTACTTGAAGTATTTATAAAATTATGCCATTTCATGTCGCATTAAGCTACTTATTTTAATTTGGAAAATAATAAATAATGATAATTCATGTTTATTAATTTTCTTAAATATTTTTTTTTGTAATTTACTACTGAATAAAACACGCAAAATTTTATAAACTCTTCGAATAACATTGTATATCTCGTAAATAGACCGAAGCAAATACAGAACATGTTATTTGGAAACAGAATGAGGCGCTGAATACAATAAATGAAAAAAAGTTTGAGTTTACTTTACCATTGATTTAATGAACGACCTGTATACATTCTGATAGTTTCATTAAAAAATTAATTGATTATCTACAACTTTACATTTTAATTTTTCCGATGAACTTAAACTACTTACATTAAAATGGTGTTCACAAACAAACAATGTTGCAATACTTCCTTTCGTCCCGCTTCATCGACCTACACCACATTTTTTTTTTCAATTTTTTGCAGGGTGAAATATTTTTTATTAGGCGCTGTATGCTGCAGTCATACATAATCCAATACTTCTCCCCGCCCGGTGAGATGCACTTTCTGTGCCCATTTTAGGAGTCGTTATGCAACTTTACTCAATACCAATGTCTATTTAACACAATAACACCTAAAAATATCACAAATGACAAGTTAACTCTTTATTAAGGCATATTGGTTTAAATCGCAGTATTTTAAAGTGAAAAATCTAGTATGTCTGCCTGGGCCAATACTTACGGATCACCCTGTATGGTCACATAAGAGGATTTAAAAATAAAATTAAGTTTTCACTAGAAGAACACTTTGAAGAATAAAGGATTTTGAGAAAGTTTCATATTTAATTCATATAATATACATTGGCACATAATAATTCGATAACCGATTTGGCGATGACAATAAAACGAAAGATTTCAGTTTTTCGAGTTAGTAATTATGAAATATATTGCATTGTTCAACAGGATGCCATCGCCATATATGGAATAACGATCAGTTTGGCGAAACTTCACCGGCATATTCTATCGATGGAAATAATTGGAGTTTGTTATACATATAATAATTTTTTATTCAAAGCTTAATAATAAGTAAGTTACAGGTCATAAAATGTCGTTGCTAGGGAACATTAATTGTTCATGACAATAAATAGTTAAAAATGCACTTACTTGGTTTGTAGTTTTATTGTTGTAATTAATATGTTTATTGTTTTAAATTGCTAATAACGTTAAGCATGTTAAACAAGCTATCTCATGACCTGTCAATGTTACGGACATTTTACTGGAATACTTTTTTGTTAAAAATTGATGGGAATTTAAAAAATATTTTTAAATTTTGGAAATATGTTAGTAACAACAGTCGGTGACGTTTGGCCAAACTTATAGTTAACACATTGTATATGCAAAAATATTGCAATGACACTATGTGTAAAAAATACTGGAGTTACAATTATTTTATGCATATAAAAGCAAAACAGTTGTCTAGGATAAGACAGAAATCATAAAATATAGAACGCCAGAAGCTTTTACACGCCTTACCATCTAGGAAAAGTTTAATGCATTTTAATCCCGGCCTATAATTGAAACCAAAACGGAATGTTTGTAATTGAACCATATAAATCAAATATTTCTACGAATTGGACTTAAAATATTCATATTTTGAAATCCCCGCCGATTGGAGTGAAACTACTCCATCAGTACAGCCAACCCATAAAAGGTAAATTACTGCAATATTACCAGACTCGCGTTTTCTCCAGGGTGACTATTTTCAGTATCTCTTTTGGCGGTCTATACAGGGTGTTCTAAAATTAACCTGCTGAAAATTTATTGTGGATTCTACGATCAAAAATAAGAAAAAGTTATATAATCATAAGTCTGTAGACGCCTCCTAACTGAGATATGGCACCTCAAATGGGGACCCCAAAATTTGATTTTTCCCAAATATTTTCAAAAGGGATCAAGATAAAGTAATAGAATTTGAAACTGAGAATCACAATTAGATTTCGAATCTAATGTTCTCAAAATAATTCCTCATAATTAGTCATAGGCGTGCCAAACTGGGGGGTCAGTGGGTAAATATTGCTTTAACTTTCTTGTATCTCGAGATTTTCGTCGTCAGATCAAAAAATTAAAAGTGTTGATCTATTTTACATCAAAAAGGTACTCCTATTTCAATCCGATAAACTGCTTTACTTTCGAGTTAATTTAAAAATTTTGAGATACACCACAAAAGATGGAATCTATAAATACGCAAAATATCCCCAATAGATTCTGAGAAAATACTGTCGACTTATTTAACACATATTAAAGGTGTTATTCGAGCGTTTTAACATATTAAAATAGTTTTAAAATGCATAAGAATCAGTAATATAATTATTTGTAAATTTTTGAATTTTAATATGGCCTATTATAATATTTCAAACATTTTTAGTGTCAAATAAACTGACAAATATCTTTTCAAAACCTACTAGAGACAATTTGACCGGTTGCATATCATATCTAATATTTTTGTGGTATGTCACAAAATTTGTAACGTAAACGGAATAATTTATTGAAGTAAAACAAGAGTACCTTTTTTGTAAAATTGTTCAACATTAACTAATCATGGTATTGTTTTTAGAACATTAGATTCGCAATCTAATTACAATTCTCAATTCTCGTTTTGGAGAAAATCAAATTTTGGGGTCCCCCTCTAAAGAGCAATAGCTCCGTTAGAGGGCGTTTACGGTCTTATGTTTATATAACTTTTTTTTCTTATTCTTGATCATACAATCCACAGTTAATTTTTGGCAGGGTAATTTTGGGACACCCTGTATATTTTATGATTTCTATGGGACAAGCTTAAAATTTGAATCATAGGATGTTTATAAATTACAACTGTCTGTTGAGAAATTTTTTACCTAGTATTCAAATATTATAATCAAAACCGATAGTTCACACAATAAGCAAAACAAATATGCTGTTCTTATGACGACACACCTTAAGTATATGTAAATAAATAAAGTTGGTATTTAACATTCAAATGTTCGTTATTTCTGATTAAAATTGTAATAAATATAGTTAGCTTTATTCCAATTCTCATTTCAGCTTCTTGATTTTAATTGTTTTTATTATGAAGTCATCAAGTGCATATTTTTGAAAAACGGCGCCCGGATAAGATTTTGCAGTCAACCGAGTAAGAACGTTTTGTCAACAAAAAAATAAAAGAGAAATTCACCATCAGGCATTGCTAATGTGGTGTCCTCTATGACGGAACCTGAATTAATACATAAATTATGATTCATTTTCTTAAAACATGTTTCCTTACCAAATTTGCTGAAAATAGATTGAGCGATACTCATGTAAAAAAAATAATTTCGACATTGATGCCCTATATGTATATTTTTCCAGAGCATCGATTTACTAAATCATATTTAGCTATATCTTCTTTATTTTGTCCCAAAAATGTCGCTTTTAACCATTGTTAACGGTCCACACTGTATAGGCGTATACTTTTTTGAAATATTAAAAGTTATGTGTTAATCTATTATTACTGACGTAAATACATAACATTATAGATAAAATTTCAACTGTTTTGTATAACCGTTAGATATTGCAAGGTTCATATTTTGTTTATATGAAATGCGACGAAATCGATAATTTAATGGTATTCGGAGAACAATTTTTGAAAACTTGCCAAATACGTGAAAATATTAAATTATAATTTTCTATAATGCACCAGGAATTTATTGAAACGGAAAACAATTTTAAAAAATTCTAAATTACAAATTTCAGCGTAATCTTAAAATAATTATATTTGTAACGAAACGATTCTATTGATTATCTAAAATTTAAAATTTTATGAAATCAAAATAATTTTCCTCAAGTGCAGTTAAATATGATTTTTTTTCATTTCAAGATGTATAAAACCTAATAAATTATCAACAGTCTTGATTAATTATTAATTTATGAACAGCTTACCTTATTTACTTTTGGTTCATCACCAGGTACAATCAGAGACCTGCAATAATAATAAAATAGTTACACTGAGGCTTATCAGTAATATTCTTATCATTTAATAGCATGTAATGTGTTGTATAACTATATTTTTTTATTGATTTTTTATTAGGTATTTTTCTAGCAAAGGAAGTCACAGTCGTTTTACGAGGTGTGTTAATAAATTGAAATCCGTATTTAGTTCAGAAAATTTATTCAGAATATAATCGCAAACACCACCACAGTTAAGACACCTTTCTGATTGTTCCATCAAACAATGTAAAAGGTGATTCAGTCATAATGTCATTAACTTTAACCCCGTATTCGGAAGACCTGAGAAAGACAGGAAATCGAAGAACAAATTTTCTTTTTCTGATATTGAAGGAAATCAATCCATATCCCCCGGTAATACGGCACTCCGTGTTGACAACAATTTCTTAGTCACGACATTACAGATTGCTGAGAGGTGAAACAAGCAAAGAACAACGTGACGCCTGCGTTACCACTTCACGGCTAAATGTTTATGTTCTTGCAGTATTTGCTAAGACAGACATTAAAATCCAAGACAATAAAAGAACATGCTGAATGTTCTTATAACTGATTTTACCAATAGTAATAGTAGCCATGCAAAATGTTTTGGTTAAGTACCAGTTTCACACTTTCCAACTTTCATTAAAAGAATGTAGATAAAGCAGAGGTATTTAGCTGTTTGAATTTGCATTCCAAAATTTATAATCAAACCGGCACACCGCATTTTAAATCAAATCAAATTAAATGATCAGAACACTAAGACACATACAAAGTTAGAAAGCCACTTCTTTGACAATAACAATTTCAGGGCGATTGCCGAAAGCAAGGTCTGGACGCAGAAACTATCACGAAACACGTACGGCATGCATGCGATAAGCAACATTTACACATTTATTTTAACTTTGGGATTGTAATTGTACTGCTGGTTGCATATCTACGCTTCTCTCGACTTCATGGAGATACAGACGTACAAGTTATTTCAATAATAATGGCACTCCCTCAAATCAATTTTTGATAAACTTTTCATTAGACCTGTATTGTTGAGTGGCAACTTATGGTTTTTTTTATATAAATGTGGATCTTATGACAGCCATTGCCCAGCTACAACATGCAAAAAAATTTTAAAATATCATTTTTTAATTTCTAAACCGCTTTAGATAATTTAACCAAATTCGGTGTGCGTATTCAGTAAGACTGTAGGTATGAAACAAAAAATTATCAGCTTTAGAAACTTACCAGTGGCGGAGATGTCGGAATCATCGATCATTATTTGACAAAAAAATATATAATCCTGCATAATATTACAAATATAATATCATCATATTGTATTATCTTCATTTTTCGTTTCTTTACACTTTTCTGTATTCCAAACCGAACAACAGAATTGATTTATTTGATCAAGTGCATTTTTACACAGTTATTTAAATTGTTTAAACATCCCAACTAACATTTAAGCATAATAGACTACTGCACAAGAAAAATGAACCTAAATTTATCGAGATTTACTACATTTCGCCATAAAAATAGTCTTCAATGTTACAAAATCTTATAATACCAAAATTTTAGTCAGAAATTTGTTAACTAAGAGTAATATAATGACTTTCAAGTAAAACGAAATATGTCAATTTATACAGTTCGAAATTACATATTGTTTACCTTTTCTGTGTTTTCAAATGCTAACATTCCAATAACTTGTAAGAAGAAGTTATAATTTACTTAATTTCGCCTTGAAATCTGTCTTCAATATTCAGGGATTTTTTAAATAATTATAATAGGTAAATATTTGCAGATTTATTACAAAATTATAAAACTTATTTTGTTATAGTGGATAAGAATAAGGTAATAACTAGTTATTTTTGCCATATTAAATCCTTCAATTTAATAAGTTCTATTTTTATTACAATATTAAACATATTCAACTTTGTTGATAACTTCTAAGAAATATTTGATCATTTCAATTAACCTAATAGAAATATTGTTCTATATTGTGGTACAAATTAACTTATTAATAATACATCGACGTAAATGTTTCTTAAAAGGATATTTTAGGGAGGATTTTGTTTATATGTAGGTACCTAGTAATAATTTAGTTGGTAATAAATTTCCATAAAATGTCTTTATTTGGAGGAAATTTCAACCACAAAGTTAATATTTTGCTGTGACGTCAACATTGGCATAGGCAATCTGCCCTATAGGTTAAACTTCTGAAAAATTGTCTTCAAAGTTGATTTTATTTGAGCGGCCATGTTGTAACAAACGCTAGATGTTTTGTTTATTATTTCTAATTGATTACTCATTAAAATTACTTTAATAGAGATAATATTATTTAATACATTTATGACGAAAAATTATTAAACACATTTTATCACGAAATACATTCAGCTTTTATTTTAGGTTATTTTTCAGGATAATGATATTATTAAGAAGCAATAGTAAAAATGTATATTTATAAGGCGCGTTATTTTTATGAAAGTTTGGTCATTACATTATACGAAAAAATTTCCTGGGTTGTACAATTTGTTGAATAGAAACCAAAAATACAGACTTTATATTATATTAAAATCTAAATATCTATAAATACTCATATACTAACTCCTACTCTACTTGTAGCTTTGTAGTCTGACTTATATTCTTTCTTTCTCTTCCTATCCCTGTTTGCTATTAGAATGTATATAAGCAAACATATAATGTTGTCTCTCTCTAGCAAAAGTAGGTCATATAAAGGGCATAATTAGGGTATATTTTGGTAATAATGTGTTGAAATTTTAACATAAAATTGGTCCGTATTTCTTTTAAGACCAATTATCTTATTGGAATAAAATCCTTGCCGACCAATTATTAACTTCCATATTACTTTAGTTTTTTTCCCCACTTAAGGAAAAAGGCCAACGAATATAGGTAAACTTTCCTTATGCAGAATTGGTCATGAAAAGTTTATGACCAATTCAGAGGTGAAGTTAACGTAATTTTAACTTTAAATGTTTGTTGGGATATCTTAGGGGAAGCATATAAAACAATAATAATAAGATGCCATCATCGCATTTAATATTGTATATTATCAAATTAAGCTTATTTTTTTAAAGATTAATATTGGTTTATTCATATTCAAATGCTGAAATGACCAACAGAAAACACTCAAGAACCAGGTCAACCTTGGCCAGCCAGATCATCCGATATGAAACCTAGTAAGTTTTTGGTTTAGGGACATCTCAAGATATTAGTTTACAAGGGTTATATTGAATCTGAGAACCACTTACGTCCACAACTTATAACTGTAATTTTTGCACGTCTTCGAGCTGCAATTTCAAGAAAATCTGAAGAATGTATTTTGGCTAAAGGTGGTCATTTCCAACATTTGTTATAATAAATCATAGTAAGTAATCCTATCCTAATTATTGTTAATTAACTTTTGTTTATTTTAAGTAATATAATGAGTAGGTATGGTTTGTAAAAATGCACTTATTTGGGATACAAAATAGTGTAAAGAAACAAAAAGTGAAAATAATGCAATAGCCTTAAAACTCATCTAAAGATGGTGATGCATGCAAATTATGTATTAGAGTGAATCGAAAGTTATTGTCAGGTTTTGTACATTTTGATGAGAGATTTTATTTTTGCTGTTTTGATTAAAAAATAATAGTTCTTAGTCTTTAAAGTGTTATGCCTTGTTTTTTTCGATAAAAGTAACGTAGCACTCTAATACATAATTTGTATGCATCATCATCTTTAGATGAGTTTTTAACGGAAGCGGCTGTTCCTAGAGACCTCAATAAAGAGGACATTTTTTTAAATAGAAAAGGTAGCGGAAAATGTTTTTCTATTCCAAAATGACATACACCGTGGCATAAAAAGTTGAACCGATTTAAAAGAATCCTAATGGCCACTTGTGGCGCCCTCTTAAAGATACAGCCAATTGTGTATACAATTTGAATTTCCCGTCCCAAGAAACCTCCGCATACAAAATTTCATGAATTTAACTCAAAGTAGTAGAGTTATTAAACAAAATGTAATTTAATTTTTTTAAATTTGATATCCTGTATATCCTAAACGAAGCATTTCAAGACTTGCTTAAAATTTAACGTAGATTGACATACTCAAGTATGTATATCCCCTGAAACACCCTGTATAACAAAAAAAAAACCTTTATTTTTAGCCACGGAATACGCTCCTGGATTTTAGACCTCTGCTTAAGAAACATTGTATAGCGTGTCTAAGGATATAGATCTTAAACTGAACGAATCTCGTAGTAATATGCCAGCCGCTTTCACACAAATTCCGGATAAAGAACGAGGGAGGAAGTGCGAGCCATTTCGAAGGAGTTTTAGCGCCTCTTTGAAGAAGACGAAGACGAGTTAGTTAAAGCGGTGTACGCACGGCAATTAATTGGATTTGAAAAGACGTGATTCAAGTTGGAAGTTGGGAACATCCCCTGATACACTCCGGGAAAACTTATAAATTACTTATATTAATAGGGGGATATAAGACTTAAGATAATAGCGCAACTTTTTTCCAGGGGGTTCGGCGAAGTTCCCCAGAACTTAGAACTTATTATAAATGAAGATGCTCCATCAATTACTTAGCAGACGTTTACAGCTTGGGTTTTATAAAGTTCTGTGGCACACCTTCAGCCTGTTGTGTTCCCAGATATATTATTAGGTTTGCTAAAGCCGTGTTTTCCATCTAAATCCACCCTCCTCTCTGCACTTACAAAGTTTTACGAGATATTCGCTCGTGACTAAAAATAGATCACACGTATGGGGGAACGAAGTCTAAACTTACTCGTTTTTATTCCATAGGTAACAACGAAAAAAGCCATCGTTCTATCTATCCTAGACGATGAGAATATAATTTTAAATACAAAATTGAAAATAACTTACGTAGGATAAATATACATATAATCGAAAGGACTTTTTGATTAAATGAATGGAAGAATGGCCAATAAATTTGATTTATTATTATACAGGGTACCTAATTCATTGATGATTAAATTACAATGAAATATCTAATGCGGTTAAATTAATTCCGAATACAGATTAAGCTATCCCAAAAAAAATGTAGGATAGTCTGGGTCCACTTACATATCTTTATTTTGCTTTGACCCAGGAATGACCTTGAGCCTAAGGCGACCCCAGATTCGGATTCAGAGTAAGAAAATACATAAGAATAAAAAGGTTTAGTCCTTCGGACAAATCACTTTTTGTGGTGCTGAGTAGTAATTAAAGATTGAAAAATCTCGTAGCTAGAGATGCCTGAGACTAGAATCAAACTATTGGGTTTAAATATACAATACTGACATTTTTAAAAATGCAAGGGGTGTTGATTAGAATTATACATATTTTGATTTTTCTTAATAATTTTGAAAGTGTTTGTAATCAACTTAAAATTGGCAGTTTGACGTTTTTTTGAATGACAAAAAATAATTTTGTACCAATTTTATGCGCACTCATAGTAGGCACTGGTTATACCTCTAGTTTTTGTAAATGTAGCAATATTTTTCCTCCGTGTAAGTATAGTTAGCTGTCATATACCTAAGTAATAATTCAGAGAGAGTATTACTTTTTAACAAAAGAGATACAGGCTGATTCACTGCGATGGACCGTTAGAAGTTTTTATGGTTGTAGATAGTGATTATTTTTTATGAAAATTTGACCCTCTATACAGGATTAACTATGACTAAGTACAAATATTTTAATAAAGGATAGAGAAAATTAAGAATTGACGGAATCGCCTTTCAAAAAAAAATCCAAATTTATTTATAAAGCGAAAAAAAATATTTTTCGATATTATATTAAATCCTTATTTAACGTCGCCAAAGCGAGAATCAGAGTAGGCAACCAGCAAGCAACGGTCGCTGTCGCTGTCATGTCATAATTCAATTCCTGTGTTTACATTGTAGTTTTGTGTTCTTCTTCAGTTTGTAGTGCCTTATTCTAATTTTAAACGTTTTGTTAAATAAAAGAGTATGTGTCGGTATAGTTCGCCGGTTTGTTTTTCTGGGTTATGGGACAAGACTGCCGCGAATACATTAAAAGTTTTCTATTATCTTAGTACCTATTTCTTTCGTTTCTTATAATAAATAGGCATTTGATCTAACAGTACCTACGAGAAAATGTAGTTTTGCCAGTTTGTAATGAAATAATGCAAAGTAATGGAGCTAACTGAATGAACTGTTCTATCTATAGGTATTATTACTAATAAGAATGATAATTTTTGTCTTTTGTTTCTGCATTTAGAAACGCTGCAAAAAGACGACCGCATGGTAGTTGACATTGTTGACAGATGTAAGCTTTATCTATGGATCTAAGTCGAGGCTTATCATAGGCGCCGATTTTTTAAATAGCGAGCTAAAACTCTGGAATATGTTTTTATTATCTTTTATGTTTTGTACTTAGTCATAGTTAACCCTGTATAATCGAATATGAGCTTTTCATTAAAAATTTCTAAAAAACTTATATCCGGTTATGTCGAAAGTCACCATAATAAAATCGTTTATAGTAAATTTCATTTTGTTTGTAGCTCCTCGAAATATAGTCACTATACTTCAAGCGCCGTCCAAATAATCGTTTGTAGCTGTTTGTAGTAACCTTCATTTCGTTTGTAGTTTCTCGAAATCTATAGTACAGTCACTATACCTCAATCGGAGATCAAAGAATCGTTTGTAGTCGTTTGTAGTAACCCTCATTTCGTTTGTAATTCCTCGAAATCTAAAGCAGAGTCATTATACTTCAAGCCGAGGTTAATGAATTGTTTGAGATTCTTTGTAATAATCTTCATCGTTTGTAGTTCCCCGAAATCTAAAATAAAGCCGCAATACTTAAAAATGGTTTACAGATGTTTGTAGTAACGTTTATTTCATTTGCAGTTCCTCAAAATTTAAAGTAGGGTCAATATACTTCAAGCGAGAGTTTAAAAATCGTTTGTTGTAACTTTTATTGTGTATAAAATTAACGGCGAATTAATGCATCTCAAACTGTGGCCCAATAATCATATACATATAGCCGTTTGTAGTAGGTTTTAATATAGTTATTTGGAACATCAACATTAATAAGACTATCCATAGACGTAAGTTCGTAGTTTGAAACATCCCAACTATTTTGTAGTTACATATCAATTTGTTTTCATGTAAGGATTACGTAGTATGTAGGATTGTCACGTGAAAGCTGCTCCTCTCTCCCCCTTTTTCCAGATATGAGAAAATGTGTAAGAATGAAAGATATAGGAAAGATGTAGGTGTTGCTAGTTGAGGTCGAAGTGAAACGTATTTCCGTGAATTAAGATATCTGGTTTTGTAAAACGTAAAGGCTAACAGGATGGATTAGCTACAAACGATTGTTCAGCCTTCAGTTACTCTAGATATAGTGATTCTACTTTAGAGTTTAGGGAACTACAAACGAAATGAAAGTTACTACAAATGATTCTTTAGCCTCCGCTGGAAGTATAATGGCTCTACTTTAGATTCTGAGGAACTACAAACGGAATGAGTTACTACAAACTATTTTTCAGTCTTCGTTTGAATTATATTTTCTCTACGTTAAATTTAGTCAGAACCTAGCAAAATTATATCATTTTCTTTTTCAAAATTGTCATCTCTGTACAGTAAGCAAATCAAAGTGATGGAAAAGTTACTATTTAGTATACTTATTTAATATAGGAATAGTTTCACATATTTTACACGAGAATATATTGCAAATATTAAAAACAGCTATAATTTATTTCCCTTGGTATTACAAACAAAAATTTTTTTACTACAAACAACTGCAAATGATTTTCTATAAGAAACAACCCTCAGATTATAGTGTTGAAAAAATCGGGGGACGAATTTTTTCAAGGTCATGTAACCTTTTTTTGAAATTACTACAGACAAGATTAGATAGATTACCATCTATAAGAATAACAAATAAAAAATTGAATTTTTAAAAGTCGGGTGCGAGATTTACGTAGCCCATTTAGCAATATATTTTCGTATACCAAATTTCATTTTAATTGTTCAACGTTTTTCCGTGTTATATTAATATTTTTCAAAAAACAATTGGTGCCCTCGAATGCCCTAACGGTGGATTTGAGCATATAGATAAATTAGCATAAATCGCTGGTACATGCATTTTAAGGGCACCCTGTAAAATGGCGCCCACATAAAAAAATTAGTTTTTAGACTAGTAAGAACATGCTCTGTATTCCTACAACTTATTGTTTGAACAGGATGCATGCCATATTTCATAGAAAAAAAAAGTGGAAACGTAATCGCATACCAACGTCGATTATTTGAATTTTTCGAAAAATGTTTACACATTTAACGAATCAATTCACTGCAAAAGTATTTCAATCCCAATTCAATATCCCGACATAATGTGATTTGTTCGTCATCCGTTCCAGTTTATTTCTAAATCCAATTGGAACACTGTCGGATTTTATTCAAATATTTTCGTTATTCTGACACTGGCAGATTTATAATTTGAAACAAATGTTTTAATGCGTCGATTCATTTTATTATAAACACGACGAAATAATTTGGTTTAATGCCAAATTAGACTAGTGTAAATTTGCTTTACAGCCTTTCAAACAAATAAACACAACGGATTTTATTGTTTCATTAATAGATAAAAAGGGGGGCCTATTATTGGAAGCGACTAATCGCCCGTCGCCGGAAAAAGTTTGCCGATTTGATTCTGCAGCAAATTTTTGATAGTTTGCACATTGCGTTTATTGCGCATGTGCGGTTGTGGACTATTTGCTTACCATTGTGGATTTTCCCCTGCAAATTGGTTGTTTGGTTTGACCATCGTCTGCTAAATCGCGTTGTCTTTTCAATACCGGCTGCAGCCATTCTGTAGATGGTTTAATGTTTACTATTACATATTATTTGGTATACTTATGTATAAATTAAAATTTTTAATATTTATATCAAACACCAAAGTTGCTAGTTTATCAAAATTAATTAAATATTAGATGTATCTACGAAATAAAGAATTTTTATTTATATCTTCAATTTGGTCGGTGTAGGATAACAATTGAAAGTGGATTTTTAAAATTTATTTTCATATTCTTGACATCCAAGCATTCTTATACTTACTTCAACACTTTTCTTTTTTAAACTGACACTAAATTTAAGATTTACTTGAAGAATAATATTTTGTTAAAATATTAATAATTATATTTGTAGCATATTAGCGTTAGTTTTCCAAAACTATAGAGGCACAATTGAAGTATTATTTACTAAATTGTATTAACATTGTGTGTACAAGTGGACCGACAGGTTCAGCATGTGGCCAGAAGATGTAGGTAATTATACAGGGTGTTAATTTAATATGTGCACATTGTCATTTAAACATGGGTCCACAACGGCTTTGTTTTACGGATACAGGGTGTTAAAATTTGAAAAAAAATAAAATTTTTGGGTCTATTTTCTAAGTAGTAAGAGCTACTTATAATTGAAACTTGGCACACCCTAATAGGTATTTAGAGACTACATTTTGTGAGTATTAAATTATTTTAATTCACAGAGTTTTTTAAGAAAAAATCTCACTGTAACGATTTTTTCAAAATTTGAAAGCTCTGTGGATTCAATCAATTAAAATGACACAAAAATTGTCTCTTGATAATTTTTGATGCGATGAACCGTTTTCGAGGAAAATTTTTTAATTTCATTCTTATGCACGCCATTTAAGTTAGAGCTACAATTGGTCAGAACTCAACGCAAAATTATTGCGAGGTAGGTCATGAAAATAAATGAAAAACATAACAGTTAGCAATTATTGTTGTATTAGGGTCTGCCAAGTTTCAACTAAGTAGATCTAACTACTTAGAAAATAGATCCCAAAATTTGATTTTTTTAAACTGTATCTGTAAAACAAAGCCGTTGCGAACCACGTTTATACGAACTTTTTGTCTTAAAATCAATCATAGATTAACCCCTTAAGGTTTGTGCACATACTTAATTAACATTCTGTATATTGGATAAGTCGTCGGTTGCCTCGTCTTCTATGGTATACTGAGTAGAACTAACAAGCTTAAAAACGGCATATCTCTGGTGTGCCGTTAATAAATGACTTGGACAGTTTGCTATAATCTTTTCTTAAATATATACACACAACTTCAAAGGTGTTGGACCCCCCCTGTATATTCGAATAAACCTAGTGGTTTTTCTTAATGTGGTAAAAAAGTATATGTACTTAGGGAACAAACATACAATAAAAAATTGCAGATCATGAACCTTTACTTTATTACCAATGTTTTTACATATCTGGTCAGTTTGGCAGTGCATTCAGCCAAGTTTTCCTTTGAATTTTTGTACATTATAATGCCAAGACGTGAAATTTCTGCGTTTACTCGAGCAAGAATGACTACTTTACATGATGCAGGACATTCCAATCATCAGATATCGAACTTGTTGGTCATTTCTAGATCATCTGTTGTACGAATAGTACACAGAAAAGAATTTGATATAATGGAAAAGAGACCACGTAGTGGACGTCCTCGACTATCTAATGAAAGGGAGGATCGGTATCTTCAACTTCAGCTCTCAGGGCACACTTTCAATATGTTATATCGACCCGTACTATTCGAAGACGACTCCACAACGCAAATTTACGTGCTAGACTATTACGGGTCCCCACTCTATTTTCAAGGAATCATTCTGCCCGTCTCCAGTGGGCGCGAGAGCATAGGGGTTGGATTTACGCCAGTGGCGGTGGGACTTATGGGGAAACTTGGTGGGAAACCCGAATTGGGCTGGTTACTGATGACAACCGACCAAGAGTCTGGAGAGAACCAGGTTGTAAACAGCGACTTCATTTTCCCCGTGAAGTTGCTCCATATGAAGGGGGTACCATAATGTTTTGGGGTGGATCATGTAGATCATAAAATTTCCAAGGAAACATTTGTACAATTTTTATTTATTGTCCAGTTTCTCAACAATATTTTTCAATGGATCACAAAATCGTCATACTCACAATAATGATTTTCTCCTCAATGAGTTGACGTAACATTAAACAGCTGGCTATTTATGAGGTTATGTCCAAACTAGTGCTACAGACTGCATCAGGCTACGATAACTGTCTGCCACGTAACTTAAACAGTTATAGAACATGTTGACAAATTCGTTTATGGAACTTTCAAATGAGGTAAAAACATGTTTTCATAGGAACTTAAGTAGTTTCACGGTTAAACACCGGAATAATTTTCGAACAAGTGGTGTATTCAATAAAGAATTTAACATTTATCTACTGTTTGCAGCTTTCGTAAATAAAACGTGAAATCCGACCCAATAAAAATAACCTGAATACCGTAGGCGGACGATTGCACACTTCCGCATCACTGAATTATTCGCAGGAGTTTATTCACACCCCGAAGAATATTTACCTTGGCAGATAAAGCGAGAAAAGGGACTAAAGTATCTACTTCTAAGTTTAAGATAGGATATGACAGTTATACTGAAGATTAAAGGGCACTTTAAGTTTTAAGTCACTGGTCACGCTGTTCTTCAAATGAAATTAATGTTATAAAGCTTATGATACAGTTTTCAAAGGCTGTTATACGATTTTCCCTACAGAACATATATAATATAGAATGCTAATTGATATATAAAACGACGAACCACCTTTCCGCCATCTCTTATGAGCATATGAAACTGAATCTGGCGGTAAATTCAAATTACTTATTTATAAATTCTGAAATTTATTTCTATTACTATTGCCTTTTACAAATTATATCGATATACCAGTAAATAATAATAATCATTATTAACTAGTATATTAATAGATTCACAGTTGTAAACACAATTAGTAAAAAACAAATAGATAAGTATCATAACGAGCCAGTTTCTTGTAGAGAGATTTTAACAGTTGATAAAGAATCACTTTTTAATAAAAAAACTTCTGTAAACATAGATCTTAGAACACTTCATGTGTATGATATAGGGTGTTGAAAAAACAATTTTTTTGAAGAATCTTCCTTAATATCTCTAAAACATCTACATATATTAAACTACAATTTCGCATTAATAACACATTCATTATGGTGAGATCTCCGGCTTGCTCGAACTATTAAAGCCGCGAGACTCGAATCAGAGTACCAAGTGGTCCATTTATGGTAAGCATAACTGGCACTGTGGGATGAAAATAAAGAGATGTTATCCGTTACACCCACCAGGGATGTGCCTGCGGTGAGTTACTGCCCCCTTTGAAAAAATAGTTCATACGGTCGTAGATTTTTCTGGAAAATAACATAATATCTAAATTTCTTAATCAATTCTGAACAAAACAGCTCTCTTTGAATTCTTTTTTATAAAATGGACGGTATTTGTCTCGTGTATGATACGCCACACTGTTGATTGGGACATTCCTTGTACTTGTTGAGCAATTTGCCTAGTACATATTCGGATATTCCCTTCAACGAACTCTAGAATGTGTTCCTCGGCTTCTGCAATTAGCCATGGACCCCTGGACCTCCATCTCTTTCATGATTCGGTTGCAAATTTCCCGTATCACGCCCGCGTTGCACTACCGCGATAAAAGTAGCTGCATTTGGCACATTTCTACCGAAAAATCGTTCTGCGTAGAGAAACCATTTTTGACACTTAAAAAAAACTAATGTAAACACTATCAAAAAAACGTTAATGCAACAATCGGATTTCAGTATTCGGAATCACCGGCATTCCGATGACGATAAAGGTGTCAGTAGCCTAGCGATGTAAAGGTGGGAAATACTACAATTTCAATATTTTTTTCTCAGAAACTATAAGGATTTTACAATTTTTTTTACGATATTGACTCCATTTTTTATGACGCACCTATTCTTATTTTTTTAATCACTCTGTACAAAGAATAACCCTGTACATAAATGTCTAAAAAAACTGACATTATATTCCTATAATGAGCCGCTAATAAATGCCTATGTTTGTTTAACGTAGTTATTTAAATATATGATAAACTGTTAAAATATTATAACTTACAACTATTAATAGATTTATTGCATGTTATTCATCGCCTAATAATTTTGTATGGGTATTACGAGATTAATTTCTGCCAGTTAAAAACAGCAGTAAAGATCATATACAGAAGTTAATGAATGTATGAAATTTTAGTAACTAACTTAAATGATACTCACCTAAGTTGGAACGATAGATTAAATATTTACGAGAGCCTGTCTAAAGATCTAGTTTTAGACCTATAGAACACAGCGGTTATTAATAACAAACACGTCTATTTCGCAAATTAACTACAAAGAGAAGTGAAACATTTGTAAGTGTTCGACGAATCGTTGCTGATGAATCATTAATGGAAAAATCTTCCAAAATGTTGTTCTAGCTCAGAGCTTTGTTTTACTTTCAGGTTTTTTAAATATAAATCGTGATTTAAATGTTACATTTGATTAAAAACAGACTTCTCAGGGTAATATTTAAGTGGTTATATAATTTTCTGTGTATTATACTCATTAAAACAAGTAATGTTTTCATTCATATAACTCTTTGGGTAAAAACAATAAATTTAATAATTATAATTCAGCTCTGTTTCGTGCCTCGGTATATTTATTTATTGCTGTGGTTTTTGATGAAAATGGGTTATTTATGAGAATAATGAATTAGTAAGCATTTATTAATTCAAAAGATCATACAGAATAGCGTAGGATAATTAAAAAAGAACATATGACATTTACATAGATATTGAGAGCACAAACCACAAAAAGAAACAATAAAAATACAAAAAAAAACAAACATAAAATGATACTTACAATTATAGGTTTAAGAGGTTTATTGTTCCCGTAATTTGATTTATATTGTACATAACCTCTACGTTGACTTAGCCTTGAAATACTTCACGTAGAAAACAAACATTACTGTCACTACTTGAGTTCACAACAAATATATTTCAAACAGCTAACAACTGTTAAAACTTTACTTTGGGTTTGTTACTCGCGTTCGGCTTCTGAACATAAACTGAACGACGGAGCTAATTCGCTTGTATACAGGGTGATTCATTAAAAATGGGCAATCTCTGAACTGGAGATACTACACACCAAAATATGGCGATTGAGCCAAATATGCCTTATCGGAATGTTGCTGGTTTAAAAAATACAGGGTGATCAATGCTAGAATTTTATTTTGAAATATCTCAATAACTTTGAAACCTGTCGGAGTATTATAAGAACACACAATGGCACAATTATGTTCTTTGGCACGGCAAATAAGAATTTGTAACTAATTTTGACGTCACTAGTAGAGGGCGCCACTTATGGCACAGCATGTTTCTTTTAAATGGCAGAACTTTTTTTACTGTTTAGTATATCCATCTGTCTATTGAAACAATCGATTCTCCTACCTGTTGTATCTAAAAAAGGTATACCTTGTTGAAGTCGTTAGGAGTAATAATTTTCGAAATAATCCTATTTGAAATATTTAGTGCACCGATTGAAAACTGTTATCGTTTCAGGTAAAGTGCCTTTTCTACTGAAAATACAGCAAAATTTTACTTGGAAGAGTTATTCAGAACGGTAGATTATGGGGACGTGCAAAATTTCAAGAAGATCGGCGAGGTTTGATTTCGAAACCATTTTTCAACAAAAGCACAAAGATTTTATCGAAGCAAAGCAAAAAACATAATTGTGCCAATTTTTTTTTAATACTCCGACAGGTTTCAAAGTTATTGAGATATTTCAAAATAAAATTCTAGCATTGAACACCCTGTATTCTTTAAACCAGCAACATTCGGATAAGGCATATTTGGCTCAATGGACATATTTTGGTGTGTAGTATCAGTTCAGAGTTTGCTAATTCTTAAAGAATCACCCTGTATAATTTTTGGGTTCACAAATGCTCTAAAAAACATCAATATGAAGGTATTACAAAAATGATAAGTTTACAAGCAGAAACAAAATTTACAAACTAAAAAGGTAGGTGAGCTTCCGTCACAATATTATTCTAGCGTCTGCATTGGGTGTTTCAAATTATACTCATGTCGTGTAGGATATTCTTTGCAAGAATTTTGAAATATAAAATTGGACAAGTATTTGTCATGGTTTTTATGTCTAATTGGGGTTGAAAACCGTCGAAACATTTACATATATTAGAGTTCAATTTATTTATGGTATCCATCAACCATTCAGCATTTGATACAACTGTAAACTGTACAGTGAAAAATTGTTATTGATTTTCCTATGTCATTAATATACAACAAAAACAGTAATATCAGTTTCAAGTTCATCCAATATTTCATCATAGTCACCAGCCAAGGGATTTTTATTTAAACAATAAATAAGAGTGATGTCACTCGTGACGTGCATCCATTGCATTCATGCCTCTACTATATGCTACTTATTTACGGACAGTGTCATAAAAATGGAGCTGCTACCTCTAGCTTATACGCAGAACGCTTTCTCCAAAGTCCATTGCGACTTCAGAAGTTTTTTTAAATCTTATTTAATGTGCCATGGAAATTGTTAATTTACGTGATTTGATAATAAGTACTAGTAGTATAGGATCCCACTATAAAACGACCTTCAATATGTCAATAAATACATTGCAAATGGGTTGTCTAAAAAATTTCAGTCCAGAATATGATTAATTAACAATTAAAAATTATTTTTTTTTTAAACATTTCACTGGTTTGGTTAATAGACAAATTCCATACCATACCAGTGAAATGTTTAAAAAAATAATAATTTTTAATTGTTAATTAATCATATTCTGGACTGAATTTTTTTAGACAACCCATTTGCAATATATTTATTGACATATTTAATTGGATATAAAATACTTTTCATCCATTAACCAGCTCGATGAAGGTCGTTTTATAGTGGGATCTTAGGCTATAGGTAAATCACACATCAGAAGAACATAAGCCAAACTAATATGTAGAGGATATTGTATGCAGATCAGAATATCTAGGTGCATCCAAATACTACCACTTGAAGACCACCTCTGCAGAATTCAGTTCTGCGAATATCCCTTACAGTAACAAAGAGATAATAAAATTTTTATCCATGGAGGTGTATCCGAAACTAAATCTAACAAAGATTTTCTGTAAACGTGTGGGTGGAAATTTTAAATAGAAAATTTATTGAGCTACACAGTCTACTGTTTGGTTTAGTATTTGAAATTAGTACAAAACCACCTCCATACCCTATTAGACGAGATATTGTAACATTCCTTTTATTATAAAATTAAGAATGTCACAATTTCAATATGAAACGTCTAGTAACAAGGTATTTTGCACATCCTGTATAATATCGGTAGATTAAGTAAGTGTAAACCATATCCAGTGTACCATGTAACTTTAGATTTCTTCAAGTTAGCCTAAACACTTTCTACGATAAATATTTTATTATTTATTTACTTACCATTACTGTGAACCAGTTACATCGATGTATATCGTTATGTTATATTTTTCTACTCTGTATAACACTCTAGTAATTTGTTAACAGTTTATTATTTAATTAGTATCACTTATTGTAATAAGCTTTGTTTTGGCAAAAAGCAAGGTTAAGGTAACTGTCAGAATAATTCAATTCAATTCGATTCGAACTATTGGAACAATGTGCTGAGATCTCGAACGAACATTAGCCCGAAATTACATAGAAACCGAACCAATCAAATTTCAGTGAGTTTTTTAGATCTTTGTAGCGTATAAAACCTACAGGAACCTAAATTCTAGTCCCTTTTCGTTCTGATTTTGGTCGATTGAAGTATTCCCATATTACAGATTTAGTTATAGTGCGAAGCCACATTTTGAAAATAAATCTGAATTTAATTGAAGTCATCAATAAGGATGGAGGTAATATATTTAATTAATTAAGATTATTATCGATAGTAGATTTCATTTTAAACAATATTTTATGTTATTTTTTGAAACTAAGGATATAAAATACCTGACCTGACCTTGATCTTTGCTAAAGCACATGCTAATTATTTTTTTTTCTTTTCTTTTGTTATTTTTCTTAACTTTAGAGGCCAATAATTAATTAATTAATTAACAAACAATTTAAATAAACAATTATTTAAACAGATAATTAATTAAATGAACAATTAATTCAATAATCGATTGAATTTCGAGAATTTCTATTTCCTAAGTTGGAATATTTTGTTTAACCGTTGCTGGAAAGTTTATTTGTTGAAAAATCAAAATTGAAATAAGAAGGCCATTCTAAAGTTTAGAAATCTAGATTGTAAGCGGCACTATCCAGGTACGAGAGGAAAGCTGCCCATCTCGGAGTCATCTCCAACGTTAACAACAACGGATGAACTTGTCAACTGGCTTCAATTCCACTTCTGTATGTCAACTTCTTCAATTCCACGTCTGTGTATCAACTGGTGGGCAAGTTAATAAACTGTGTTTATTTTTTTATGTATGTATTTTATTTCAAACAGTTTGACTTCAGCAAAATTTATCATCCTCCAACAGGGGTGAAAAGGCAAACCGAACAGATTATTCTGTAGGTGGCGCCCAATTATAACATCTTTTTTAAACAGTTTGCTAGTCAAGAACCCACGACTATAAAAAAAGTGCCCCGACTAAAAGAGCAGCCGTCCGCAACATTGTACATTTATTGTTTATAACAAACGATAGGTAACAATTATTTTGGCGCCCATTAAACATCCGGTAGAGCATGTGGCTTTTACGAAGTACCTATCGATTTTAACCATTAAGTACATGAATTTTTAACAACACTTTGCTTAATATGTGGGTTGCAATGAACCAGTTCCGGGGTCACCGGATTATAACCCTTGTGATTTTTTGTTATGGGACTACATGATTTATTTAGTATTTCAACGTCTGTAAATACATGAGAGGAACTGATTGACTGAGTAAATCAGGCAACGGAAACAATACAGCGAAACTGCTCTCACTGTTGTTGCTTACCGTTAAAGAAGAAACGCATTATGCCGTCGTCGTCTAGGAGCATCTCGGATCATGCTACTCTCATTCTCATTTAGTGAAGAATCTTCTAATGATTTTAATCGTACACGTTTGCACTAGTAGCTCGCATTGTGGTCTCAGCGAAAATTTTTTGGAGTATTTCGGCCAATCGAGTCAAATAAAAGAGCTAATAAAAATATCTCCACAGAATATATTTTGACATCTAAAAATAGTACAGTAGAACAAGTAGGGGGCATATAGACAACGATATATGCGACTGATTTTGTAAAAGGCCGTGATCAGCTCGGAAAAGAACGGTTAACGATGCGCCTAGAGATGTTAAATTATTAATGATTTACGGGTAATATTTCATGTAAATTACAAATTAGCTCGTAATTTATGAAATTTAAATTTTACATTTTAAAGTGTACTCACATACAAAACTAGTCCTGTAATTGAATAATAATAACCTTTGTTTTTTATACAAAAAAATGTATATTTGTATTCATATAAGTATACAAATGTTGCACTGTATAACGTCATTGAGTAACAAATAGAAGTATATTATTCAATCATAACGTGTAAGTAAATAATAGTAAAAATAAAATAAATATTCAGACAAATATTTAGGTTTCTATTTAAAACAGCTTTCGTTTCTTTAAGCATTTGTTTTTCTGGAACATAGACCTTTTTGATAGAATGTATGTAACTGTAAATTACATAAATTATACCAGTTATCCAATGGTATGCAATATTACAGTAATTTCTATAAAAATTTATTATTTTCAAATCGTGTATTGTAACTTTTAAAAATCATTATCAAAATATGTTTGGATTTTTGTATAATTCACCGAAATATGTACTCAAGTTCCATTCTTTGAGGGTGCAACTCATAGATCACACTTAGGATTAAGTGTGCACTTAACTTTGCAACTTCCAAGATAAAAATGCAGGGTGACAACATACTAATAGTTTCGTACCAGACTTTAATAAGTTTCCATTAAGTTTAGATATGAAACAAAATATTGAAGGACATCCTATTTAAGGACAGAAACCGATAATTACTGGTTGCCTAGTTTATATAGAAAACTAATAGAAAACAGACCTTTTTTTATTCCAATATATCTTTTTAAAACACTGAAAACAAGTAATACAATTTTACACCACATTTGACAAAGTATAGGAAAAGATAACTGTTTTTACTCAAATTCTCCACAGCTCTAGCTTAATGGAACTGGGCACGTAAATTTGAAATTTGAAAAAAGCGAAGCTTGCGACTTACCGAATTTCCAATGGTGATGGTTTCCGAGGGCCCTCAGTCTTCGTCAGAGCTATGCAATACAGGAGAGCACAGGCTAGCACAGGAACAGGAATCAAGCGGCACACACACAAGGCAATTTTTAAAAATTGCAAAGTTAAGCGAGCGTTAGTATAGCGCGTTAGGCAGCGTCTCTAACATGAGTATATATATATATATCTAGTATGGTAGTCGCAAGCCGAGATCGCGCAAAAAAGTACTATACAAAAAGAAAACAAAAAATATAAAGAAATAGTGGGTTCTATTTGAATGCAACCAACAATTTACCTACTTAATTATAATATATATTAAACTTAAACATAAAAAAAAAATGAATACGAAACATTCCGGCCCACCAAAATGCTATGCATTTTCGAAGGCAGAAACAGGGAGAGGATAAAGTTTGATTAAGGGTCTTTTTATAATTCCATTTGCAGTAGTAACTTCTGCAACTCGAGCAACTCCGTCAGCTCCTGGATACAGAGCACTAATTCGGCCAAGACGCCATTTTAACGGAGGCAGTGCATCATCTTGTATTAAGACTAAAGAATTAATTTCAGGTAAAACTGAATTTTTCAACCATTTTTGCCGTTGTTGCAAAGTATGTAAATATTCCGCATGCCAACGCTTCCAAAGATCCTGGTGAATTCTTTGTAACAGCTGCCAACGGTTGAGATGTGTTAATTGAATATGACTTAAGTCGGAGTCGGGTGCAGCAGTAAGCGGTTCCATAGTAAGAAAATGACCCGGAGTTAATACGGAAAAATCATTTGCGTCTGAACTTAAGGGCGTTAAAGGGCGCGAGTTAAGAATTGCTTCGGTTTGGCATAGGATAGTGTAAAATTCTTCATATGTTAAGACTTGGTAACCAATAACTCTAATTAAATGTTTTTTCATAGACTTAACGGCAGCTTCCCACAGTCCACCAAAATGGGGAGCAGAAGGAGGTATGAAATGCCATTCTATAGACTCAGACGAAGCTGCATCGCGTGTCAAATTTAGTAACTCTTTATTGGCTTTAACAAAACACGTACCGTTGTCACTGTACAAGTGACTTACACGTCCGCGACGGGCAATAAATCGACGTAAAGAAGCCAAAAAGGCTTCTGCAGTTAAATCAGATACTAGTTCGATATGAATAGCTTTTGTCGACAAACATATAAATAAGCACACATAGGCTTTACATGTCTTAACTCCGCGATTTTTACTTAAGGTTATGTGAAAAGGCCCAGCGTAGTCTACACCAGAGTGGGAAAACGGTTTATTTGGCGACACTCTTGGATTAGGTAAATTACCCATTAAAGGTTGAAACGGTTTAGGATTGACTTTGAAACATTTTGTACATTTAGATAAAACATGGTTAATAGCGCGCCTAGCGGATAAAATCCAAAAATTTTGAAGAGTAAGAAAGTGAACAGTCTGGAGACCGGCATGAAAGTATGTTAAATGTATATTTTCAATTATTAAATAAGTCAATCTACTAGTTCTAGGTAATAATGCCGGATATTTTTTATCATAAGCAAGCGCACAATAATGTAATCTTCCACCCACTCTTAGAATTTCCTTTTCATCAAGGAAAATATTTAATTTTTGAAAGGGTTTTGGAAGTTTTTTATTTTTGGTAATATTGGAAATTTCTTCCGAGAAAGCCTTTTGTTGGTCATATTTAACTAAAGTCATTAAAGCATTGTGAAGTTCCTTAAAAGAAAAATGTCCTTTATATTGTCCTTTAGGAAAGCGGCAATTATTTAAAAAGCGTAAAATATAACCTAGAATGCGTTTAATAGAATTGAGAGACGAATGATTACTTAATAAATTATCTAAAAAATTATTATCCACCGAAACAATGAGTGCAATATTTTTCTTTTCTTCAACAAGTACCTCAGAGGTATCAATAAAGTTATTTTGCAAATTAGACCAATGATCTTCGGATTTCTTAAGAAATTCGGGACCGGCCCACCAGTATGAATTGGTTAACAGCTCGGAAGGAAAAGCCCCTCGTGAGGCAATATCGGCCGGGTTTTGACAAGAAATTATGTGATACCAGTTTAGCGGATCTACTCTTTCTTGAATATAACTCACCCTATTACTTACAAAAGATTTCCATCTATGTGGATGACTTTTTATCCACGATAGAACGATAGTGGAGTCTGTATATGAAAATATTTTAGAGAAATTAATTTTATTAGCGAAAGTTTTTAAAACAAAATCAATTAATTCAGCGGATAAGACGGCGGCGCATAATTCCAATCTGGGAATAGTCATAGTTTTTAACGGCGCTACTCTGGACTTAGAGCAGAGAAAATAAATGAAATACATATCATCAACACAAGTACGTAAATATAACACAGAGGCATAGCCACGTTCACTAGCGTCAGAAAAAGCGTGAAGTTCTATTTTATGGTGGTTTAATTCAGGTATTTTAATATGTCTAGGCAAATTAAAATTAGTTATTAATGGCAATTCTGATTTATACCGATTCCAAGCGCGAACTATTTCATTTGAAGGTTCATCATCCCAGTTGAGACCTAAAACCCATAATTTTTGTATCAAATATTTTATTGAGAACGTTACAGGAGTTAAAAAACCAAGCGGGTCAAATATTCTTGCTAACTCAGACAAAATATGTCGCTTTGTACAAGATTTTTCAATAGATGTAATTTTATACGTAAATGAATCCGATGAAGGTTGCCAACACAAACCTAAAACTTTAGTGATTTCATCATTATCCAGAGAAAGAGAAGCGGGATTGATTAATTCTGAAGATAAGTTAGATAATACTTCTGGTTTATTAGTTGCCCATTTGTGAAGCTGAAACCCACCTTTTTTTAATAAGTTCGTCAATTCACCCTGTAAAGATATAGCATCTTTAACTGATGAGCAACCGGATACAATATCATCAACATAAGTGTCATTTTTCAGAATTTCTGAAGCGCGAGGAAAGTTTGACTTTTCCTCTTCAGCTAATTGTAAAAGAGTACGCAAAGCTAAATAAGGTGCGGAAGAAACTCCATAGGTAACCGTACGTAAACGATAATCTAATACAGGGCGTGAAGGATCAAAACGCCACAAAATGCGTTGATAATTTTGGTGTTCTGGCTTTACTACGATTTGGCGATACATTTTACAGATATCAGTAGTTAAAGCAACTTCATGTAAGCGAAAATTTAATAAAATTTGTACGATGTCTTTCTGTAACTTCGGTCCCACGAAAAGGGTGTCATTAAGAGATACATTATTAACTTTAAAAGATGCGTTGAAAACCACTCTAAGGCGGGTGGAACGACTATCAGGTTTAAAAATGCAATGATGTGGAATAAAAAAGGATTTATCTGAAGTTATGTCATTGGTTACTAGTTCCATATGATTTAAATCCAAGTATTCTTGTAAAAAATTAGAATATTCTATGTAGAGTGCGGGATTTTTTAACAAACGGCGTTCTAATGATAGAAAACAGTTTAAAGCGGCTTCTCTACTATTGGAAAAATATGGTTCCTCGTTACGAAAAGGCAAAGCTACACTAAAGCGGCCAGATGAGTCTCTGGAAACCGTTTCTAAATATATTTTTTCGCATAATTCATCAGCAGGCGAAAGTACAGATTTTTTCGGAATATTTTCTATTTCCCAGAATTTAAGTAAAATTTCATCTAGCGCGGGTTTTTGTATTTGACATAAAAGTGTTTGAAGGTTAGAATGAAACTGGGTATTTTCAAATTTACCCATCAGTATATAACCGAAAATAGTATTGACTGCAACCGGTTCATTATTTTTTCCGAAAATACGACCATTTCGCATAATTAATGGAAACTGATCAGCACCTAGTAGTAAATCGATGGGGCGTGGTTTGTAAAATTCAGGGTCAGCGAGCGTTAAATTTTTTATATGATTCCAATTTTCTTTCGCGATAGCAGCGCGAGGAAGATCAGAACAAATGCGGGGCAAAATTATTGCATTTACAGGGAGAGAGGTATTTTCATTTACAGAGTGAACTAGTAGAGAAACACCTCCTAATTGGGAAGTTATTCCAACTTCACCGATGCCTTGTATTTCAGAAGAACTTTTATTTTTAGGCAAACCTAAACGATTAGTACATTTTTCAGTTATAAAACTTGTTTGTGAACCAGTGTCAATAATAGCGCGAAGCGTTTGGTAATTTCCCCAAATATCACGAATTTTAACTAACGCAGTTGCGAGTAAAACATCTAAAGGCGTTTGGGAACAACTAGTTAGTGCTTGTGTGGCATTTTCCGATTGCGAAACATGTACAGAAGTTTGTTCACTAGTTGAAGGCAAATTTTGTATACTGTTGGAATCAACAGGGTGATTGAAATGCAACAACGAGTGGTGCTTCTTCTTACAAGTTCTACAAGAAGAACTAGACTGGCAATCTATAGTTTTATGAACATGACTTAAACAGTTGACACACAGTTTATGTTGTTTTACAAACTGAAAGCGATCTTGAGGACTTTTTGCATTAAAGTCTGGGCATTTATATATAATGTGATTATTATGACAAAGTATACAATTGTGAGAAGTTGTAGTACTTAAAAACGATTTAGAAGTAGACATCTGGCGCATGGATACATCTTTAATAGATTCTTTAGAGCTACTCTTGGGTTTATAAGAGCGTTTTACGGTAATTAAAGCATTGCAATGATTAGTAAGAAATATAGAAAGATCCTTATACTTAGGCATGGTATCAGAAGTATCGCTATGAAGCAACCCAAATCGGGTAGCAGTTTCTTGAGGTATTTTATTTAACAACATATGTACCAAAATAAAATCCCACTGGTCTACAGGATGTTGTAATTCTTGAAGAGCTTCCAAATTTTCGGAAAATATGTCTAATAAATTACGTAAATCATGTGGATTTTCAAAACGCAGTACCGGAGCTTCCTCTATAGCAGACCAGTGTGCTTGAGCAAGCAACCGTTTATTTTGATAACGCTTCACAAGACTGTTATAAGCAATTTCATAATTAGAGGCTCTCATTGGTAGACATTTAACTATTTTGAGTGGGGGACCTTCTAGTGATGATATCAAATAACTAAATTTATCAATTGGAGTTAATTTAGAATTTTTATGCACTATTGAATTGAACATATCTATAAACGCGGGAAAAGATTCAATATCACCTTTGAATTTAAGTAATTGGAGTTTAGGTAGACTGACGTGACTAGAAGTGTCAGCGATATTTACTTTAGATTGATCTGCACAGAACAGAGCATTAAAAATTGTTTTAATTTGGAAAAAAGTTTTATCAAAATCGGCCATTACTGCAACAGCATCTTTAAATTCATCTTCTTCATTAAAAATTATGTTAATTAAAGCGACATGGTGTTTATTAAATTCCGATTTAATATCCTCAATGGAAGAACGTGCGTTAACTTCGGTGCGAGCATTTTCTGCAGTCTGCAATATATTTTCAAGTCTATAAATTTCAACTTGGCGTAAAGCTTTAATTTTCTTAATCTTTTCAGCCATAATAACGATGAAAAAAGTATACAATAAGTAAGTAAGCGAAAACCAATGAATAGCGAAGCGAAAATTGAAGCAATTCCTAAGCAGGTCAAAAACTAGCGGTACTAACCGGGATATGATAATAAATGCCAGCGATCAAATTTTTAACTAATTACTACGTGCGGCGACTCAAACTTAAGAAGCGTGCGCAATGAAATTTTCCCACTCCTTCACCAAGATCTAGCGAAGCAAGGGCAGGACGAACCACATGGAAATTGTAACGGCAATACTGAAACTAATATGGCGGCGATTTTAAAAACTGAATATATTTTTTTTAATTTGTAGAAATTACTTAATTGCATTCAAATATTACGTAATCGCGGCTCGAAGGACCAAATGTTTTTACTCAAATTCTCCACAGCTCTAGCTTAATGGAACTGGGCACGTAAATTTGAAATTTGAAAAAAGCGAAGCTTGCGACTTACCGAATTTCCAATGGTGATGGTTTCCGAGGGCCCTCAGTCTTCGTCAGAGCTATGCAATACAGGAGAGCACAGGCTAGCACAGGAACAGGAATCAAGCGGCACACACACAAGGCAATTTTTAAAAATTGCAAAGTTAAGCGAGCGTTAGTATAGCGCGTTAGGCAGCGTCTCTAACATGAGTATATATATATATCTAGTATGGTAGTCGCAAGCCGAGATCGCGCAAAAAAGTACTATACAAAAAGAAAACAAAAAATATAAAGAAATAGTGGGTTCTATTTGAATGCAACCAACAATTTACCTACTTAATTATAATATATATTAAACTTAAACATAAAAAAAAAATGAATACGAAACAATAACAAAGCAAAAATAATTTGAGATATGTAATTATTTTGTGAGATATTAAATTCTAAACATGTACGTTTTTTAGCGTTTTAAAAACAACCGATTATTTCTTCAGATTATTAAGGAATTATGATATATTTTACTTCGTTGTCTTCTAAATAGTAAGCTGGTCACAGTTTAATTCATAGTTTCGCCAGAATTTTCTTATTAAAAAAGTTATATTGGAATAAAGTTATCATAAAATATTCATTCATTATTTACAATTCGTTTGACCCTTAGTTGGCTTAGTTTGAAATAGATGTCGCACTCGTTAAATCTAATTTTATGAATGAACTCACAAATGCGCTAGGGTATTTTTCACGAACTAAGTACCAGTTATTGCGGTTAATTTAGTATAACGTAATTATTAACTGGTAGTCATATTTAATGATGACTAAAACAAAATCATGTTAATTTTATACCGCAAATATATTTTATTTCAATTAAAACGTACAAAATTATAACTAATAATGCAAACTCATATTAATTGTAACAATTTATAAATTCATTTATTCTCGATAATTTATATACAGGGTGTTACTTAGTGTTATGTCCTTATTTTAATGAGTCTTAGGCTAATTGTAATTCGCAAAGTTCAAATAAATGTATATGAAAAAAAGCTTTTTTTTGGTTTTTCGAATATGTATTAGTATACACATATATATCATATGCAGAGTGAAACAAAAAAGCAAGTCATCTCGTGAACTGCGTATTGTTTTACTGTAAAATATAACGATTTAACTTTACTTACCTATATACAAAAATGCATCATTTAAAAAATACAGGGTGTTAAAGTTGAACTAATAAAATCGTTTTTCCGTAATAACGCCAATTTATGACGTATCAGCTTGAAATTTAAAAGAGATATTTTTTATGGTTTTTGTAAACAACGCCTAAAAAATAAAGATACTGAGGGAACGGAGATACTTCGCCGGTTCCATTTTTTCGATTTTTAAAAGTTATGCAAGGTTAGAAACAATAGCAGAGAAAAAAAATAAATTTCAATTTCCAAAGAAACGGTTTTATGAATAATGTGTAAATAATTTAAGGATGTTTCAAATGCTCTAATTATATAGGGCGTCTCTGAATCTAGGGCTGAACCATATTTATAGATTTACTAATTTCATTAAGAATAAAAAAAAATAGAAATAGGCTAGTGAAACTCACTTAGATATACGCTACAATTTAATAGTAATATTAATATTTTAATTCCATATTAAAAAAAAATAGAAATAGGCTAGTGAAACTCACTTATACGCTACAATTTAATAGTAATATTAATATTTTAATTCCATATTTTAGTTTACTAATTGCTTTACATGCTTACAAAAATGCATTAATGGGCTTTTCTAATTACTAAAAATCTAATATTTTTTAAAACTGTAATTTTTGCCAAAAGTATTCAGTTGCATATAGGCTTTCTTTTCAGTTGATTAAAGTAAAACAAAATAAACATCGTCTTACATATAGCCACAAACTGTCGTGTCCCTTGTGGAGTGGAAAATATAGTTGTAATTGTGTATTTCATTTTTTCATGTTTATGTATCTGGATGTTATTTATTGGAAGCATAGGTATATCGATTTTATACTATTTTTAGTACTTACATTCTTTGTCTTGGTTACTATTTATTCCATAGCTAAAAATTCTTATGGAATAGTTTTTAATAAATAAATAAATGTAATAATTAAATAAATAAAAATCTAATTAAAATTTTTAATTTTTTTATTTTCGTGGCAGAGTTTACAGTAATCTATTTGGAATAGATTTTAAAAAATGTAAGGGATGAAGATAAAAATCACAAAATATAACTACTTTTTTTATTAATTTGTGCATCCTTTATATATCTTTTTCCTTTAGGAATATTTCTGTATACAGTGTGGAAGAAAAGTATGGAATAAATTCATTATTTTTAAAACAACAAAGTTTCATGAAATTTCCTCGGACACGTCGATTTTGCTTTCTTATTTCCGACGTTCATTTGTTTTCTCGTGATGACGTCATCGGATATTTTTTTAAATAGAACCCCTATATTTTTTCATCGGATTCTTGTAGAGCTTAACTTGTTGAATTCAAAAATGTATAATTTCAATACTTTATTCCCTCAACTTTCCGAGAAAAAAATAATAACCGATCTAATAAAATTGGATCCCATTTGTGTCTGTGGTGGGCTGGTTGAGAGTAAAATGGATATAGTGAATTCATCGGCAGTATCACAAAATAAGGACTCTTTATTTTTAAAACAACTTAACAATAATCAACTAATAATTAATTAATTAATAATTCAATTCTGGTTGCCTTAATCGTATTTGACCCCCTAATTTATTATTTTGTTTTATTAGATTGCATGTTAGAATATTACATCTTTTGATACCAAAAACAACATATTAAATCAAGTCACCTCAGAAACTGGCAGAAACAAAATAGAACTCTTTACTTTGAAACAATTTAACAACAAATTATTATTATTATCTCTGAAAGTTGAATTCAGCAAGTTAAGCTATACAAGAATCCGATGAAAAAATATAGGGGCTCTATTAAAAAAAATATCCGATGGCGTCATCACGCGAAAACAAATGAACGTCGGAAATGCGTTGGTATACTCTCGTCAAGAATTCAGACGTCTTACGTCACTGCTGACGTTACACATTTGTTTTTATTGTCAACGTAATTTTCGATATTTGGTTGCGTTAAAAACAATTGTTTTTTGCAATTTTGTGCAATATATAATGCAAATTTTTAGTGTAGTATATAGTTTTATTACTATCAGTTGCAGTTTCTCAAATATTTTGATGAAAATATAATAAATTATTCATTTGTTCGTATGACGTAAGTCGTCTGAATTCTTGTCGCGAGTATATAGAAAAAAGAGTCTTTTTAAAAAGCAAAATCGACGTGTCCGAGGAAATTTCATGAAACTTTGTTGTTTTAGAAATAATGAATTTATTCCATACTTTTCTTTCATACTGTATAATTTCTGGCAGTATACAATTTTCGTAATTTGTTTCTCCATAATTCTTCATATTTTTCAATTTTTTCACAGCACAACAATAACACAATAAAAATGCCTACTTAGAGATCCGCACGTTCTCACCTACTCTAGTCTGAGTCCGGATAAATAATAAAATATAGAATAAAAAGCTCTAGGATGGTTAACCACGTGCCTTCTTTTTTGTGTAAATACGTCATACCGGACAAAAACATTTTCAAAGCAATAAGCCGGCGCGGCGATTGCTAATAGGAAGGTTTTACGACCCTTTTAATCCAAATATGTGACCGGCGAGCGAGATGAAAGATCATGCATCTCGCTTGCAGTGTCTTTCTTTTTTGCCCGGATTCTGGTAAAATTTGACATGAATGAAATAATAGTACTATTTTACTATAAACGTATTTTCTGTAGCGACATCTACTCGAATACTGTAGTACTTCGTTAGAAGCCACGGGGTTTCAATTTCTAGTCTTAAGTATACCTTAAATGAAAAGTTACACTTAAGTGAAGTGCTGACTATGAATTCCGCCCTAAGTTTCAGTTATCGTTTAATTTTTAAATAAGCATTTGACGCATTAAAGGCGCCGTGTTCTTGAAATAGTGTTTTCCACAAATACAAATAAGTTTACACATTTAATAAATGAATTATCTAGGGCTTAGCGCAAATAACAGAAATGTTATCTCATGCCACCTGCAAATATTGAAAGATAACCGAAGTCAAACGAATAAATAAAGGAAACATCTGTCTAATCAACAAATTTTAATTACAGAAATCTTTGAAAACACCCATTTTTTTAAATTTAACTGTATACGTAGATATTGTTATAATATAAACTCACTCGATTTTTATTTTTTCTATGTGAAAATAATTGTTAAAATGTGTAGTTAGAATAGCAAAATAATTATGTGTCTTGCAAACGCCTTTTAAAAGTTATTATTTTATGTTAGAAAAATTTAAATAGTAGCAATGAATAAACAAAACATCAATTTTATTTTTGATATTGCTTTGCTCGTGTTTTATTTTTCAAGATGTCTGTACCTAAAAACCACAAATTTCATCATTTTACAGCGATAAATAACTGCTACTCTTATCTTTTTTTTTTAATTCCAAATGGACATATGAAAAAATTTTCTGTAACAAGTAAAATACACAGTTAAAATAGTTTTAGTGTGTATATTTAGTATGTAAACTATAGAAAATATCCTTAAACTTTCCATTCATATTGAGATGATATAAACATGATATATATTTAGCAGAAACATACAAACATTCAGTAATTATTCTCGACGATGAAACTCATTACTTAAACATGTTTGCGGGTAAATACTAACTTTCTGTAATTGGTACTAATGCGATACCATGCGGGTTATTCTGAAAACGCGTCACGTTCCAGAAAAATTCACGGTTCTCTCGCTTCTGCATCGACATTATGCGATGTTAATTTTGTTGGCAAACAAATATTTATATTGGGAACGCGCTGTTTGGAGTTTACGAGATATACTGTCAGTGGAGTACTGGGGAACGAGTTTTTATAACAATTAAGGATGAAATGCAGGGACGACACTGAATGGTAAACTTCATTCGTTTGGATTTTCTAACGACTGTTAGACCCGCTACAGACTATGCGTGAATTCGCGATTCATTATGCGCGATTCGCGATATGTGGGGAATTCGCGAATAGTGTGTAGGGTCTTATTCGTTAAAAATCCATTCATAAAAACCCTAAACACTTTGCATGAATTCCATACGAATCACACATCGTGCATCGCGAATCGCGAATTCACTCATAGTCTGTAGCGGGCATTAAGGTGTACACAAATAGAATGTGATAGTGAAGCAAGAATAAAATAAACTAATATAAATATTGAAATAGAAACATAAGGACATCATTATTTAATTTTTTGGAGGGAAGAGAGAGGGTTATGTAAAGTCCAAATGTGCCAAACATGTTTGTCTGGTGGATGCAGCATATTATAAAAGATTACATTATATTTATTTTATTTTAGCTTATTACTTTTTTGTGTCTAGAAAAACTATTATAATTCAAAATACCCAAGAAAGTAAGTTTTAGTGCCTAAGAAATAACACAAAGTACATGCATTTTTTTATTTTTTTTCTTAATTTATGATTACTGTTTATACATTTGTATGCTTACTATTCCTTCTAATATCATTTCGACTTTCTTATTAGTTCTGGAAAAAAGAAGAATATTTAAGAAAATCAATCTTTTCTTTTTGTGTTCATGAAATTCAATAATTTGGTAATATATTTTTTCGCATTTTATATATTAAAATCAAATTAGACTTTTCAATCTGCTTCCAAATGGGAATCCACTGCAATGTCTTTAACATTAAATCAATAGAGATATATCGACTTAGTATAATTCGCATACACTTATTTTGCAACTTTTTAAGCCTATCTATATCTATCTTTGTACATGATATTAAGAGTAATGCGCAATAAATAAAGTGAGGATTGATTATATGTTTATATTTTTTAATTAAATATAAGGAAGTAATCTTATTTTGGTTTAAGAGTGTCCATATTCTTAAAATAGTGTTTTCTACAAATACAAATAATTTTAAATATTTAATAACTAAATAATCTAGGGCTTAGCAAATAATAGCAATGTTATCTCATGCCACCTGCGAATATTCAAAAATACCGAAGTAAAACGACTATATAATGACAGAAAGCCGTACAGAAATCTTTCAAATATGTATTTTTGCAATTTAAGTGTAGATGTAAATATTGTTAAAACATAAACTAACATGGTTCTGCATATAAGATTATTCACTTTTAATTATAAGTAGGTATGTGAAAATAACTGTTAACTGTGGGGTTAGAATATCAAAATAATGTGTGTCATACAATCGCTTTTTGAAAGTTATTATTTTATTTGAGAATTTAAATGGTAAAAGTGGATAAACAAAACATCAATAGTTTTATGTTTGATATTACCTTTGTTCTACTCGTTTTAATTTTCGTGATGTTTGTACCCACAGACCAACGTACCTAAAAATACCACAAATCTGATCGTTTTACGGCGAGAAATACGACGACCTTAAGCATTGGGCAAATTTAAGTGATATGAGACTTAAACAATTTTTTTTAATAATTTATTTAGTAAATATGGAAAAATATCAGAAAAGTTTCTAGTGGAAAGATGGCACAACTCTATTCATGCTTTATTATTATTAGCAAAAATATATAACCAAGATAAAGCCAAAATTTTCTATAAATTCTAAATTATTGCACATTAGACATACATTTAATTTGCTTTCACATATCACAATAAGATTTTTACCCTATTCAATGTGGAATGATTTGGTTTATACGTAATTTAATTCTACAACTCTATTTATTGTTGAAGATAGGGAGACGAATACATTTGAACTTTCCATAATTATGTACGTCTAGCTGTTGAAAACTTCAGTAAACTGGCAGTTATCTACAGATTTTCTCTCATAAATCCTCCTCCCTTCTACAAGAAAATTCAAAACATCTGATTTAGAATTAATGCTCCAAACACATAGATCCCCTTTAACTTCAATAATTTCTACTTCATCGTGAAACTCCTCGGAGTACCTACTTCCTTCTAATCCCGCCCCCACTGATTAGTTTTTGTTCAAACGTTTCACAAAAGCAGCTATTACATTATACTATGCATACACATACACCATAAAATCAGACTTAATAAATTACAAGCTCTATGTATAGTCTAACATAGGTTGATGCCATGTAGACTGATTTTAACATACCATTCGATAAGTTAAATAATAATATAGATCCTTGCCTCTACATTATATGAAACTGCTATGCATACTGGGGTTGTCTATATATTATAGGTCTGACATGGGAACTATTAGTTACACATCCTGTCCCTTGATTTATGTGCGATGTTCCTCAAGGATCATATAAGAGACCATTATTATTCTTGAATCGTTTTAATGATAGCTGTTTATAAATGTTTTAAATTTTGCAGATTTTTACTTTACGTGAACCTTTAAAAATATATATAGTGTTTCTGAAGTAAGCGCACTAAGGACTTATTGAGGACGAACAATTTTCATAAAACAATCAGTGGTATACGTTATTATCTATTACGTATATTATTTCAAGAATTATTATGCGAAGTTCAGACCGATCTTGTTCAGTGGGATAACTAACACTAATTAAACTGGACGGAAATAATTACAGGCCAATAATCTTAAGATGACCATATTTATGGCCGAAAATAGTGGAACGTCAATATAATTTTAAAGTTAGGAATTGTAAACCGTTTAAAGTTACGAGAAAATTGGACTTGTGTAGTGATAGTATTTATATTGCCAAAATGTACCGATTTTATATTTACTGATAGTGTCTCTTATGGAATTTTTACATAAACTTCAACATTAATTTTTCACATTTAAAACCAAAAGGAAGAAAAAGTAACACGAACTTTTCATAAGTTCGTCCTTTATGTTTATTTTGCTGCAGTCAAAAAAAGTGTTAACTGTTTTGTAGAAGGAAAAGGTAAACTTAAAATTATCTATGGCGATTTGCATGTTGTTTTGATTATCGCCATATTTAAAGATACTAAGATCATGTAATATACAGCTATCGGTATTTTTGAGCCATAAATAGTTTAGCTATTACTAGATAGTACCACCTGTCAACGGTTAAAAATGTTACTATGTTGCCAGCTACTTTGCTACTACACGGTAACTTTACTCTTAATTGTATAGAAACTATAGAACGTGTAGTAAAGGATTGTCTATTCACCTATTAACTCGTCTGCAACAATTATTCTCGCATTGTTTTCTTCCAGGTGGCTCTACCTTTACAAATCTTTTGTTGTCTTTGAACTCCTGCACAATAATAGATAAGGGATTTCCAGTTGACAATATATACTTTTACTTTGCTAAGACGTTTGATATAAGTCCCAAAAAAAACAGATCAGGTACTGTACAAATTAGAACATAATGGAATATGGGGCCCTTTCCTTGCCTGAATAGATAATTTCCTTACAAACCGATCACTTTCAGTCCGAGTTGACAAATAGTATTCTGTATATATAAGTGACATGTTTTCCCTATCGGTAGAAATAATCCCAATCGAATACTGCGTGAACATTTGGTCTCCATATCTGGCAAACGATATCAACCTCATAGAGGGCGTGCAGAGAAGATTCACGAAATGAATCCCCAAATTCACTTTACTTCCGTATCATCGCCATTTGGATTCTAAAAAATCAATATAACTTTTGTGAACTTTGTATTACATCTGGATGAATGTTTACTTTACCAATTTAAATTGTGGAAACAAAACTTTAAAACATTTTTTTGTCAAAACAGTTTTCCATATAGAGTATTTTAACCGAGGAGCGATCCGCTGATGCAAACTTCGTATGTTTGTCCTGGAATCTTTATGTAATCATTTCTGAAATTTTGCAATCTCCGTGTAATAAAAAGATTTTAATAATTATTGTTTTCTTGTAATCATCTAAGAAATCTTGAAACTGAACTCTATGAAATTTTATCTGTAATCTACGTAATCTTCTCTGTAATTTAATCAGCTAATGAATTTCGTTATACAACGCTCCCTTACCTCAATTTTCAAACAACGCCACAGAAACCTATACCTATGGTGTGATTGGTGTGTTCTTACTGACCTAGAAATTGCTGGTCGCTATTTGCGTTTACTTGAAAATTACACTTAGACGGTAAAATGATAATTGTAAACGTCACTACTACGCTCGATTCATACACAATAATAATGGTCGAAAACTGTGTAGGGAGTGAGAGAAGACTTATTGTGTGAGAGAGACAGGAGACCGGCTTCGTTCTCATCCCTACTCCGTGCTGTTTACTGGGTGAGAAGTGACACCGGTAGATGCCTGGAGGGGATAACTGATCTAGTGATAATCGATCAGTTATCGACCCGGGTTAAAAATGATTAAATTACTAAAATAGTTATTAAAAAATAGGGGTTTGTGATAGAAGGATGAAAATTAAGGGTTGTATGTATTTTTTAATACCACATCATAAAATAATAAAAATAAAAAATTTTGTCCAAAAAATAAAAAAAAATTGTTTGGGGTGGGCCACCCTTGTCACTTAGGAGTATGAAAAATAGATTACGACCGATTCTAAGACCTACCGAATTTACATAAAAAATTTCATAAAAATCGGTCAAGCCGTTTCCGAGTATGGCGTCTAAAGGTGTATTTACACACATCAGTGCCGTGTCAGTTTTACTCAAATTTCAGAATTCATATATTATTATCTTGATGGGTTTTTTTAACCATGGCTGAAGGTGGCACTAAAAATTTAAATGAAGGAGATGATTCAACAGATGATGTTACAATTCGAGTTATAATATAAAATTTCATATTGTCAATCTATTAAATTTTACTGGATTCTTGGAAGAAGACATTTTAAAAACTATTTCTTACTATGAAAGATTACAATTGTATCCTCTAAAATTGTAATCTTTCCGTATTCCTTGAAACCTTATTAAGAAACTTTGAAATCTTATTTTAATTTCTAATAACCTATTGAAATCTAATCATTGAAATCTACTAAAATAACTGAAATCTGAAAAATTTTGTAATCCGTTGAAAGATATTGTAATCTTGATTAATTATATGAAATTTGTACTCTTTTTTTAATTGATATTGAAATCTCCAGACAAGAGATTTCAGATATGTTGTAATCTTCGTACGTTTTTTTGTTAGCGGATCGCCTCTTGATTTTACCACTGCAATAGCCCATATTTATCTGTTGTTACTGCCCCATCGGTCAACTCCTTCAAAAACAAATTGCATCTATGAATGTCATCGGGATTATTGCTGTGAGCCTGGGCGCCTAGTGTATTGTCGTGTGCGGTTTTACTTGCCCGAAAGTTATTTTCATATATTGTAGAAATAAACAACTCTTTTATACTGCCGACAACGGCAAAAACAGGCTCGTAAATATTAATCTGACAGCAGAGCAGAGCTGACAGCAGGATTGTATTTATTATAGTAAGTATTATTAAGTTTACACAGTATATACTACGTGACAAAGAAAGGGAACACTCTTTAAATATGATTTTAATTTGATAATCTTTTTATTTCATACTGTACTGTAATGAGTTCGGAAAATGTTTACTTCCCGGACTGCTTTAAAAAACACAATATTTAATTTAAAACTAGTGAAAAGGTTAAACTTGTTTACCTTCATCAAAAGATACTCTTCTGATGGGGCTTCCTTCATGAATCTATTAACTTCTTCTCTTGTTAGAACTTTTGATTTGTTTGCCTGATGACCAACTGCTTGCCTTTTTAAGAAAGCCGCCAGTTTTGGATATTTTGAAATATCACCTCCTTTTACCATCAGCATAGACTTGAGCATCGAATATTTTGCCCACATTGTCGCAGGATTCATCTTTTTGGAGATATCCAAGAAGTACGCCAAAAGGATATTCTCATTCAGGCCGTTTTCCACCTTATAGGTTTTTCTCCACACGTTGAAGAGCTGGTATTCCTTCTCATAACGAGCAGAAGACTTCGTAGGCACCAATTTACTGGTTACTTCAGCACATTTTAGCTCGATTTCGTCCATTTTTTTACGAAAATTATCACAAAATACGCACGGGATGACAAACTGTCAAATTTGTTATTTTTGTTTTTGCATCACTAAGCTAAATCAAAAGCTATGCGATAAAATAAGAATCGAAACCACACTAACACCTACATACAGGCAGGTTATGTAAAATAAAACATTAAAATTTAATTTTAATACAACACAGTATGAAATAAAACGTTATACAATACACGGCCGTGAAATGTCGTCTAGAAATTCCTGACTCGGCTCCTTCGTCGCCTCGTCCGTAAACATCTAGACTTGTACTTTAATATGACCATTTCCCGGCCTTGTAACGTAAATAACTATTACATGTCTCGGTGAACGTAATAGTATTAGATCATTACAGCCCAGGCTTTGTTAGAGCTAAAAGTCGTAGCTGGAATGATCCGTCCCGCGTGGTATGTATACTATTTTCTTCGCAATCGCTTAGTTACAAGCTTTTAAAAACATTAATTTAAAAAAAAATTGTGATCATAATTTAATATTTTTTTCGACATAGAACTCCAGAAAGTGTTGCTAGGCAATATTACTAGTTTATTGGTTTTGACAATTAAGTGAGAAAATATTCTTTCCGTTACGAAATTTTATTTTATTTTTTTTGCTTAAACAAGTACATAATGTCTGATTTTGAATTAACCTATACTCCTCCGGAAGTCCGAGAAGCTGCGGATACTGCGCTTGATACTTTGATGATACTTCGGAAAAGTGACATGCTTCTAGCCGAAAAAGTACTTTTCCGGCTAGCGTGGAAGTGAAGGTAGGTAATGAGTCATTACAATTATCCTTTTAATAGACTTAACAAATTCAGCATATTCTTATATTTTCAGAATATTTACTCAAGTCTTCGCTCACATGGGGTAAAGCGGAGCAACCTTTAAATTAAATACCTGACACAAGATACCTATGTTATTATTTATTAATACCACTCTATTTCCTGAATAATTTTGTGTTTAACCAATCTGTATAAAAATAATTGATAGGAGCATTATGATTTATGTAATAAATTAACTGTTATAACATGTATTTTCTACGGACATTTAAAAAGTGTGTTGCCCTACTTTTCCCTAATGACTTGTCGGGAACTTTGACATTTCTTATGTCTACTATAAGAATGAAAAAACTATATTGCTATTGAACTATGATTTGTATTGTAATTTTAGTCTTCTGTTGATGTGTTTGTTTTTTCCCTTTGTATTTGTTTATTCATTTGCCCTAACTGTACAAGCTATTAACAAAGTAAACAAGATTCCAATTAATTTAATAAGTGTTTTGTATTAGTTTCACTCGTATCTTAAACATATTTTCATATAACTACAATTTTGATAAGAATATCTTAAGACACACTGCACTGCAGAAATTGAAGATTTTGAGAGTGTATCGAAACTTTAAGTTAGTTACTATAAAATCTTATACTTTGTATATGATCATCAATTTAATTAAATTTAGATTCAATGCAAGATTTAATAAATCTAAAAATACTGTATTATAATTGGATCATTACCGACTGCAGTCAATTTATTCAGCAAGAAAGAATATATAAGCACTGAATATTGGATTTAAGAAACCTAGTCACAACATCAAAACATCATTAGTTAGTACATTATTTTACTAGAATTGTTGATTTAATTTTTTTCACAGTGAAAAACTTTAATGTTAATTAGCAAATTTGTTATGCATAATAAGGTTATAGTTTGAAAATGGAAGAATACAGGTCTGTTCTCTAGAAATATTCAACCAGTTAAATTGTGAATCTGTTTTCGGTGCACGTAGACAACTCAAAAAGTAGTTGGCCGAATTTTTCTGACAATTTCAGTCCCTGACTGCTATGTGAACAAACTTTACTTCCAATCATAACACTGTTAGAATTTTTTGGTTTTTATTTACTTGTGGTTACAGATTACATATAATATATTAATCGCTCGGCAGCAACAATATAAACCAGGATACACCTAAAAATAGATTATAAATTTGCTTGATAAACCAAAATATAATTTTTAGTCCAGTTTTATTTGATTCTTGAATTATTCTGATTAATTGCTGTTGATTAACTACCTCTAATCATCAATCAAGAGAAATTTAAAGTCGATTTAATTAAATCGTAGTTAAACTTCATTTGATAAAAAGTTCCCATATAGGGATCTTAAATGGTTCCATACACTGCAACATAATCGCTCAAAATAGTTTGTGTAGGTGTATTGATTTTTTTAATGTACGTGTGTAGCAAAGCGTCTCACATTATGGATTATATAGCATTATGAACAATTTCCGCGCTGGTTGGCACGTCGTTGCACGTTTTTTGACGTTTTGAGACACATCCCTCTCTTGGGATAGGCTACCGCTGCCTTCCTCGAGATGTAGATATTGACACTGTGTGTTTTAAGAGACAGCATAGATAGAGGATAACATTTTAAATTTTTTAAATATACAAGGTTCAATGCCAGTTTTGGCGGTTTGAAGTTAAGGAAATTAGGCAATAAATTTTCACCATCCTCTGTAAAAAAAAAACAGTTTCTAAAATATCTGTAACAAATGATAAGCATCTTCTTATCTCTCTATTAGATATCAATATTTCAACTTCACAATGTAAAAAACAGGCAGTTTTGAATTAGGCTATCAAAAAGCAACTTTTTTGATAGAATTTAAATATCTCATTAGAGATAGATATAACGAATCTTGATAAAAGTCCCCATAAAATTACTCGTAGGATCCAAATATGCAAAAATGTACCTACAGAGTGCTCCATTTAAAATAAGTAAGTAGATGGCGACATTCGGTATAACCGGAAGTGCTACAAGAATGGCATTATTTTATCAAGAGAGCATCCCTGCACTGGCAAGGCTTTAATCAAATATCCACAGACATATACAAATGTATTTTATTTCGGTAAAGTTTGCGTTCGATGTTCGTGATCAAGTAATATACACAACTTCAAAAGACTTGGACTCCCCCTCATGTTCGTTAAAGAAATTTTATTGTAAGAAAAACCAAATACATTTATAAAAGTATATTGTTTTCTGAATCTTTTTTTTTGTGAAGGGAATATGTTTGATAAACTGAGTACTTAGAAAATTAAAAACCAGCAAATGTGTGACGTTTTTGACAAAATGTATTAAACCAAAAAGAAGTAACAAAGCAAATTTTCTACCTGACTAATACCTCCACCACGTTCCTATAGCATATTGACACGTCTGTGCATTGAGATAATCAAGCCGTTAACGATTTCTTGCGGAATATTGTTCCATTCCTCTTCTGCCACGAATATCTCATCTGCAGTCTGAAATATGATTATGAATGGCACTCTCAACGAAATCCCATATGTTTTCAATAGGATTCATGTCAGAAGAGTTGGCTGGCCAATCTAATCTATTGATATGTCCTCCTTCGAGTGTCTCTTGAACCCTTCTTGCGCGATGTGGTCGAGTGTTGTCGCCAATAAACACAAAATTTTCACTTAATACATTACGTAGGGGGCAGATAATGCGCGTAATAACTTGTTCGATGTAAATCTGACTGGTCATATTCTGTGGTATGCGAATTAATGGGGTGCGGCGGTTCAACATTACGGTATCCCTTTCATACAGAGCAGCGTCACGGTAAAAATGAAGTCGCTGTTGAGGACCTGGTTCTCTCCAGACTCTTTGTCGATTGGCATTAATAATCAGCTCAATTCTGGTTTTACTAAATAAGACCCACCCCCACTGGCGTAAACGCCAACCCCTTTGCTCTCGCGCTCACTGGAGACGGGCAGCATAATACCTTGGAAGTAGAGTGGGGATCCGTAATGGTCTTCTAGCACGTAAATTTGCGTTGTGGAGTCGTCTTCGAATAGTAGGTGTCGATATAACACAGCGAAACGTACCTTGAAAGTGGGCCCTGGGAGCTGAAGCTAAAGATGTGCAGTGTCTACGGGCATATTGCACCAAATACCGATCATTAGATACTCGAGGACGTCCGCTACGTGGTCTATTTTCCACTGTATCAAATTCTTCATATCTGTGTACTATTCGTACAACAGATGATCTATGAATGCCCGACATGTTCGATATCTGATGATTAGAATGACCTGCATCATGTAAAGCAGTGATTCTTGCTCGGGTAAACGCAAAAACTACCAGATCACCAGATTTGTAAAAATATTGGTAATAAAGTAAAGGTTCATGGTCTGCAATGTTTTATTGTCTTTTTTATTCCCTAAGTAGGTACATGTACTTTTTCACCACATTAAAAGAAACCACTAGGTTTAATCAAATCATTTTATATACAGGGAGTCCAAGACTTTTGATGTTGCGTGTACTAGTATTTCTGTTCGACTTACTTCCCAACTAGCACAAGTAGCCGTTGGAATATAGCGATAGAAACATTAAATAGAGATTGTGGAAGAAGTTTGTCAAAATTTGTTTAAAAAATGGTGAAATGAATGAAATCCAACGAAGAGAAAAATATATATAAAACTGATTTTTTTAATTTGTTACTATACTAGTTATAATACATTATCTACTTACTAGATACACAGTATAATCTGGTCAATAGCTTTTTGGTAAACAGCGTTGCTATTTTGCAATAATTATGAAAAATAACACAAAAAATAACATAAAATGGTAATATGATGTATTAGATATTAATTTCATTTAGGGGATGAAAAAGAGTTTTTTCCAAAAACCGCAAAGACATCGTATTTAAATTGAAAAAAAGCAAATGGAAAAAATCCTCATAAACTGGTTTTGTCCTTCATATACGAAAAAGCTAGGTTTTCTCATCACTAATTTTATTATTGTCTACTATTATGTATATTTCCGGTGATATTGTATTTCTGAATCGAGTATTTTTATATGTAGTAGAAGGTCCAACTAGTTTTGAAAGTTCATGAAGAGATTCTTTAGTCATTCCATAGGTAACATCGGAAGAACTTTTCGGAATAATCGTCAAGTTCATTAAATATTTCAGAAAATTGCCTCTTGTTTAAACATTCAGTGACAAGAGGATGTATCCAAAATCGTTTTTCCTTTTTGCGATCTCTAATTATAACAGCGGAAATACAAGCCACTTCTACAAAATTCATTTTAAAACTAACAACATAAAACCGTAATGCGCACGCCTGCTATTTTTAATTATTTTTGGCGCACGTTAAAATGTCGCAGGTTTTTTCGCCGCGCGGCCTAAAACTCGTTGTGCACGCCTGGCCTAAAGGACCGTCAACACTTTCTCATCACTTTTTCATATTAGTATGTTGCTTGCTTTGTCTAGTAGCTAATATTCATATTTCATTTCTCTCTACACATTCCATCTCCATTTCTTTAATTCAAAATCAATTAGCTGTGTAGGGACAGACATTTATAAATGCAGTACGTATTATTTATGCAAGTAAAACATGTAGGTACTTCGAAATAAATATTATTGGGCGGTAGTCTGGACCCCAAAATTAAAACGAATGAAATTTTATTGACTATTTTATCACTATGTTCATAGTGATAAAATTGCTTTAAAAATTTCAACTATTTAATATTAAACTACAAAGTGTCATTAGCGTTATTTTAAAGTAGCAGTAAAGTTCCCACCGCCACTTTTTAGTAACATGTTTAATATTGTTCATTCTGAAATCGGTACATCCGATGTTTATCCTGAACACATTCTTTGAATTTTATCTTTTAGCAGTAGTTGAATAGGTACAGACATTACACGATGACCAACAGCATGAAGGTTATCAACTTTGGGAAACTACATGACAAAATTGGCTTCATGGTGAATTTAAGAGGTTATACGCACTATGCAAATTCTGTGCGTGATGATTCTAAATAGTTCTGTAAGTAGCGATAACATTATTTAGACCGAAGGGCGTTTCGCTGTTCTAGATTTTGTACACTAAAATACCTTTCTCGCGGAAAATGCACCACAATGCCTCCGAGATACCACAAATTACCTCAATATGCTAAAAAAAATTCGAAATACCCCCGAAATCCCCTAGCCACGGAAATGTCCCCGTAATGCCAGAAATACCACAAAATGCCTCTAAATGTCAGGAAATACCTCGAAAAGCCTTATGTTTTTAGTTATAATTTTCTGTCATAATTGTATTACTTACCACTATGACAAAAATTAATTGGGAAAGTCATACAATGTTGCTCATAAAAACTTAGTTTTCGAGATACAGGGTGTTGAAGTTTATGATTTTTAAGCATACCTACCTATCTTGAGAGATATATGAGGAGTTCTAACGGCGATTTACTTCATTTGCTGAGATTTCACATCAATATGAAAAAAACAGGGGCGTACAAACTATATTTTTAAGATTCTTTTCTAAAAATAAATGCGCCACTGCATAAAACGGAAATAAATAATATTTTACGTGCCACTGCTTTTTTGTATTGACGTGAAAGCGCAGCAAATGAAGTAGGTCGCCGTTAAAACTCCTAATATCAAATTAGAAAAAGATCCCTTAACATATCTTCGAGATATGTCTGATGATCGTTTTTATTTGTTCAACTTCAACACCTCTGTATCTCGAAAACTAAGCATTTATGAGTAACATTGTAGGTATATAACTTATGCCCTTTAATTTTTGTCGTAGAATGTAGTGGATTTGGCCCATTCTTTAACGGACACCCCGTATAGTAAATAGTGAAAAAGAAAGCGATTAAATAAAAACAAACTGAAGATGGTTTATACTCAATATTACCGAAACGGTTCGAGATAAAGTAATGAAATTTTAAACGCTGGAAATTTAAGCATTTGATTCAAATATGTGTTAAACGAGATCGGCTTAAGATATTTATAGTCCTAACTTTTTAATTAAAAATTATTTTTACAGTTGGACCCTCGGTTGGTTCGACTTCGATAAAATGCACCGTTTCAGAGTAAAATGGTACTTGAAAATTGCTACGTAACGTAAAACTGTTATTTTTAGATATTAATAACTTATAAATTTAATTGTGTATTTAAGAAAATACACGCTTTACATTAAAAAGTAATTTGTATGTGCTGTTTTTACTCGGAAACGATGCAATTTATTGAAGTATAAGTCGAACAAAAGTATCATTTTAATGTAATGTAATTTATTTAGTCTAACTGTAAAAATAATTTCTAATAAAAAAGTTAGGGCTAAAAATATCCCAAGCCGGCTCTGTTAAATACATTTCTCAATCATGTACTTCAGTTTCGTGTAAATTTTCGAATTCGGTATAAAAACTTTAGTCAGTGTTCAAGATTTCTTTACATTTTCTGGAATCGTTGCCATTGAATATAAACCACCTTCAGGACTGACCCTCTGAAGAGTACTTTTGTCGATCTATGTTTATATAAAGCTTTCTTCCTATTGTTGTGTCTGAACCGCCTGAAATATTTGCTCATAATTTCCGAATACCCATATAATATGCATGTATGCATCTAGATAATTTGAGTCTTCTGGTTTGCAATAAATCTCCTTTGTCAAGTTATCGACTCACCCTGTACAAACATACACCGGACCCACTTTGCTCATTTACATCCGTTTTTAACTCTTATACAATGTGTACAACTATACAAGTCGTGAGTCGAGGTGAATTAGGTTAGATCTCGGGTTAGATTAAACTCAAAGTCGGTTGAAAACGAAGTTTACAAAAAACAGAAATAGTTACCTATTATAATTAAATAAGTGGTTACTTACTTACATGTTTCTTATTCTGAACCAAAGAAATGACACTAAGGTACAATTTTCAACATCCATAAGCCTAGTTGATCAGCCTGACCCCTTGATATCGAATTATACAATTCATCTCAACGAGCACTTCGTGGACAACCTATTACGCGTATATGCACAATACAAAAATTCTTTCAGAAATGCTGTCAAATGCCTCTAAAACACCCAAAAATGCCTCGAATTTCCAGAAAATACCTCGAAATGCCCTTAACTGTCCCTAAATGCCAGATAATGGCTCAAAATGCCCTAAAATACCTCAGAATTCTAGAAAATGCCTCGAAATACCTGCAATGTGTACACCAAAATGCCTCTGCGAAACACTCCTCGGTTTAGGCTAATAAATCTTACTATAAGTTCTACGACTTTAAACGAACCATTAAGACTTCCTTAAAATCATAGCAATTGTCAAAATTAGTTGAAACTGATTGCAATTTTGAAGTCATATTTTACTAACATGAATTAGTCGCTGCTACAACCATTTGCCACTTTCAAGTACTGAAAAGTTCGTCCCACTGTTAACTGAGACACCTCCAAAACCAGGATAGCTACTTAAAAGTCATACAACTGTGAAGTAGCTAGAAGTAAGTAGGTAGTTAAAAATACGTAGCATTGACTGTAACTTTGTTGTATGAAGTTATTTATACAAATAGTAAATTTGGTGGTGGTTACGTAATAGTTACTTTTTGATGGTTCCAGCCTCAATTAGTGTTACTTTGGTGCTAGTTGGGTTTACTTTCTGGTATTTCTTCCATACCACACTGCAAATCGTTTATCTCAATTAAACCATACAAGATATCTGTTGCACAACACCAATATAGTGTGTGTAGTTACAAATACAAATAAAGTAACTTCCAAAAATATGGCGGCTTGGTTTTGGCGCTAAAGTTGATTCACGATTCTGTATACCTTGTTCTTCACGATAGTGTTTCTGAACCCGGTGATGATGAATTATGTAGCACTTGTCATAAATTTTAGCAAAATTGTTTTTGTCCCGTCTTTCTCGAAATTCAAGGGAAACAATTTGGGACGATAATCCGCGTATATATTAATATTTCACCATGTTTTATTGGAAAAAATGCTTCCCCTAACCGGCGACATTCTTAGTAGGCAGATAATAATGCGCCAACATAAACTCCCTTGATAATAGCATACGCACCGTTTCCCGCGGGTAGTAATTTATGGAAAAGGCGAATAACGCCCTGTTGCTAGAAATTCATACACTCCACCTATGGGAAAATCCATTTCGCGCAAATTGAGCCTGTAAAGACGCCCGAGATAACCCCCGGGAAAATATTAAAATGGCGATTCGCGCGGCATTTTACGGCCCTTATTTATATAAAATATGAAATCCGCGCACCGAGGCCGTCCTTGTTAAATAGAGTGCCAGTTTTTATTTTACGAGTAGTTAGGAGTTTAAAAATCTAGGGATATCACGTCGTTTATATCGAAGTTACATCAACTGAGTTTTTCCACGGTTCTAAAAACTAACTGAAAATAAACTTCACTCTACTGGACTAAAGTAAAATATATACTTTTTTTTGTCGAAAAAAGCACTTTCAATTTAAAACATGTTTTTTGTCTATTAAAAAAACATTCTGCGAAACATATATTTTGATAATTGCGTATTTCTTTCAGCAAATGAAATTTTATTCGACAACAGTATCGGAATGAGGAGATACTATTAAAATCATATATTCTCATAATATTATCACAAGAATTAATAAATAACCAGAAGTACACCTCTGTACAGGGTACTAAGGGCAGAAAATGTAGGAGCTAGTCGAAAAGTAGTATTAACGTAGTAACCCTTAAATTACTTTTTTTAATTTGTTTTGTTCTTGTTATAACTTTTTTAATACTGGAACGATTTTTTTAAATTTGGCACACTTGTTACTTTTATAGAGACGCAGTTTCAGGTAATATTTCTAAAACTGCAGCGCCCTAAAGGGCAGAAACGGCACGTGCTAGGTGAAAAAATGATCATAAATTTTTTGTTTTTAATTTTATTAAGAATTTGATGGCATTCCTTTGAAGAATTAAAGTTTGTCTAAAAATTTGATAATCTTGTTTAAAGTCAAAAGACTAACCTTTTGCGAGGAAGTAGACATTTAAATTTTTTGGACATACTGATGAATCTCATTTCTTTTTTACCATTAAACAAAGTACACTCAATTTTTATGAGAAAATAGACATTTAACTAATTTATTACTCTAACCTTGGTAGAACAATTTCCGGACTGGTCGCCACGTCGTCGGTTTAGCTCTCTTGACGTTTGACATATCATTATCTTCCTCAGAAGTAATTCCTCTCTGCGCGGAGTTTCCGGTAAGGTAGTATGTAGTAGTATCTAGGCAGAACATGACAGTACTAAAGGACCTAGCAATACTAACACAGAATCCTAGCGATGCTAACGCAGGACCTAGCGATACTAACGCGGAACCTCGTAGTATAAGGGCAGGACCTAGTATATAGGAGCAAAACCTTAGTCTAGGTCGAGACATTATTTGTTATTTTAAACCGAGTTTTACCCGAGTTTCACACTCAGTTTATATGTGAACATACATATGAAGGAACAGCCAGTTCAATTGTCGGTCAGCTCACCTATGGCATACTGATGAGGGCTAACAAGCCCGAAACCGGTCTATGTCTGGTGGAGTGGCCGACAAGAGTTCTTGGCTGTTCACACAGATACTGCAGGTGTAAATCAATGCCGGTCGGGGCATTAGTCCGCGGAGTAGTTGTTTCCTGCAGTATCATTTATAGTTTGTCAAAATAAATCGATCAAGATATGTCAAAAAAAATAAAACTTAATTTTTAAATCATAGAACGTAGAGAATTGTAGAAACAGATAAAATGTTAAGATGCCACCAGGAGGTAAGTACTTTTGACCAGGCTTATACTCCATTGCCAATCCTCGCTCAGCTCGGGCGCAAAAATCGTTCTCAACTGATAAATGCTACTTTCTTCTTATCTTAACCATTGAAAAACGTTCACAATATACGTCTTTGTTAATATATTTTTTATTGTAGAATTTCAGCGCTAGAGAGCGAATGTTGATTCATTCCCTATAAGATCCCCACTAATTGCCCTCGTATCGGGGATTGACATTCCACATTCCCAACGATACCGAAGACAATGAGGTTAGTTAAGCAGGGGCTTCAATGAAAAGGTCAATCCGGTATCAATTAGGCTCGTTAACCGCTTTGCGTCTCATTAGGCTTCAATTCGTCAGGGAAATTAATCATTACTGGCCCGTATATAATTCTTGGTGGCACAGTATCGATGCCGCTGGTTGATTTGACTCCAGATACTTTCATAGTAGCTAAGCAACAAACAAGCCAATACCAATTAGGATAATATAATCCGCACTATAATCTATACAGCATATCCCTTTGCATTTAAAATCTACAACGTGTTGGAAATATGTAACATGCTCTTTTATATTCAAAAATATTAATTACCATCTACCTGTTTAAATGCATTTGTTTGTGCTATTGAATTTAGATATGTGTTTTTTTTTATTTTATTATTTTTTAAATGTTGTATTTCTTTCATGTTATTATATTTGCGTTGTGTTTCATACTGTTTCCTACGAGCCCAAACAACTAAATATTTGGACATTTACGCATTTTGTGCAAACAGTCCCACAAATTAATCAAGCAAGGTTGTAAACTTATAACAAAAACTTTTATTGACGGAATTAATAACTATTTTCAATAATAATATCCCTGTTTTTAATTCTAACAAAAAAAGAAACGTCAAACTACCCTAAAATATACGGCAACTAAATATTCGGACATCCGTAATTTAACTAATAACTTGTTACATCTCCTTTGGCTTTAATTACTGCCTGAATTCTTGCGGCCATTGTCTTAACTAGTACTTCACAATTCAGGAATTGTTCTCTGCGGATGGTTCCTCAACTGTTGTTTCATTTTATGCCAGACTGCTTCTATTACATTTAAATCGGGACTAGTAGCGGGCCAAGATAAGACGCGAACGTTGTGATCGCCAAATCATTTTTTTGTACTTTTAGCAGTATGGCATGATGCGCCATCTTGCTGATAAATGCAATCTCTGTTTGGAAACAATTTTGTTATGGAGAGCAATAGGGTATTTTCAATTATTTGTTGGTATTTCTCAGCATTCACTGTACCATCAATAAACTTGAGACTTCCCATTCCACCTGCAGACATGCAGCCCCACACCATAATACCCTTAGGAAATTTCACTATACGTTTAATACAGTCTTTGTGAAAGGTTTCAGTTTTGTTTATGATTACCCTTTTCCGGTGATCGCCTACACATACATCAAACTTAGCTTCATCGCTAAAAATAACTTTGCTCCAATCTTGGTAGGTCCAACTGCGCTTTGATTTGCCCAAATTGAACGTCTTTGTTTTTGGATTTCAGTTGTTTTTCTTTACCCTATTTAAAACAATAATTTTTCAGGTCCTTCTTGCAAAACAATATTATACATACCTTATAAAATTTGAGCCCAGATTTACGAATGTATTTGCGGCAATATTCTCGCGAAACCTGCATCCCACACTCTCTATTCCATTGACTGGTTATTGCCCTTAACGTATTTCGCCTTCCAGATTTGCAAATTTGTTGCCACAAAATGCGTGCGTGTCCGAATATTTAGTTGTTTGGGCTCGTATAAGAACGGCATTAGTAACATTCTGAATTGGAGACACACTACATTTAAGATAACTTGCCTCAACAAAATTTTGATAAAAAAATATACAGGATGTCAAACTTGGATTTTAAAAAGTGATTTTTTGTAATTACACTGTTTGACTGAATACAGGGTGTTCCTAAATGATATGCGAATATTTAAGGGAGTGATTCTACATCGAAAATTAACGGTAGTTTGCTCTATAGACTATAGTTAAAAAATGTTCCGTTACAAAAATATGGAATGTTTTAGGAGAAAAAAGGAAAATAATTCCTATTTTCGTAACCGCTTTAGATATTCCTATTAATAAAGGTGCATATTTTGCAATATAAATATAATTTCTATATTTAACAGTGACGTGCACACGCGCACTGACTTTAATATTTTTAAAGAAAAAAATGGTGCGCCAACGGGTTTCTCCCAGATAAAAATTATTTTTGAATTCCCCGTTCAATTTGAAAAATAAGAGCCCTCTTGAGTTTTTCGACTGCAATGCGCCGTTTTTTGGGGAAAAAATAAAAACCGTCTAGTTGGCTTGAAATATGTCACTTGCTTTGACATTTCAATCAATTTTTTGTCGTTAAAATCTGTTTGCTGTGAATATCTTATTTTTACAAAGTCGCTAATAATGGTGAACTATTCAAATGTTGAAATAGTGGAAATGCATTACGTGTATGGCGTAGCCGACGGTAATGCAGAGCAAGCTAGTCGTATTTATCACGAGAGATATCCCAATCGTGCTCGTCGTCTTCTTGAAACTGGTAGTGTAAATTGAGGAGGTGTTGCACATTATCGAAGATCATCCTGAAACGAGAAAGATCGCTAAAAACTTGACCTTTTGTCAGTGATATCTTCATAATATTGCAAAAAATCCGCAATTTAGATCGCATATTCTGTTCACTGACGACGCTAATTTTTCAAGAAATTTCATTCAAGATGTCCATAACAATCATATTTGGGTGGATGAAAATCCTCATGCTATGACTGAAACCCATTTCCAACAACAATTTTCGGTTAACGTATTGGTGATTACTTTATTGAACCATTCTTCCTGCCCGCACGACTTGACGGACAATCTTTCTTTCAACAACAGTTGCCTTTGTTGCTTGAGAATGTTCCTTTAGAAATAAGAAATCAATGAGGGTCATTTTCAACAAATTCTGTAATAATGATTTGTCACCATTATTACAGAAATTATTAGTTTTAATTTAGGTAGTTGTAATATTATATTAATGTGTTATGTTGGTAGTTGTTGTTGTTTTCTATCAAAATTGTATCCTTTCATAATTACATGAATTATTTCGGACAATCCAACGCTTTTTATTTTTTTCCCCCAAAAAACCGGAGAAAACCATTGGCGTCCCAATTTTTTCTTTAAAATATTAAAATCAGTGTAGGTGCGCACGTCACTGTTAAATATAGAAATTATGTTTATATTGCAAAATATGCACCTTTATTAATAGGTACCACAAACCAACGGACAATGTTAAAAATAGCCGATTTTTGGCTTATCCGGGGAACGCATAAGTCATAAAAAAATCAATTGATTATTGTTAATTAACATTAGAAATGGCCCAGAAATACGTCAGATAGCTGGGGAAATGTCGCTACTACCCCTAAACCTATATAAACTACCCTTAAATAGCTTTAAAAGGATAATCATTAATTATTGTTATAAAATTCGTGTAAAATGAAAAAAATGCTTGAAAATGATTTGAACAGACAGTATGTCAATATAAAAAGTGATAAATAACTGTAAAAATGTCCATTCCACCCCTAAAAATTAAAAAAACGACTTTCAAAAGCTAATGGTGAGCTTACTTCGAAATCAAAAATAGATAATGCTTAAATGTTCTAGAGAACGCCTATTGCTAGAAAAAAATTATAGATTACTGTCAAAAAATGCAAAAACTGATACTAGAGTACATTAAGTAAGTGGGGAAATATTAATTGCACCCCTAAATCTATATAAACTGCATTTAAATAGCTTAAAATAGATAATCATTATTTATTGTTGTAAAATTCGTTTAGAATGAAAAAAATGCTTAAATCACTTTTAAGGTTCATTTATACTATTGCGACCTGAAAAATGGGCGCATGGATAAATTGCCATTTTTTCAGTACACGCTCGCAAAGTGAGAACAATTGGCGCTATTTCGCCATTGAATGGGCACTTTTACAGTCATTTATCACTTTTTATATTGACATACTGTCTGTTCAAATCATTTTCAAGCATTTTTTTCATTTTACACGAATTTTACAACAATAATTAATGATTATCCATTTAAAGCTATTTAAGGGTAGTTTATATAGGTTTAGGGGTAGTAGCGACATTTCCTCAGCTATCTGACGTATTTCTGGGCCATTTCTAATGTTAATTAACAATAATCAATTGATTTTTTTATGATTTATGCGTTTCCCCGGATAAGCCAAAAATCGGCTATTTTTAACATGTATACTATATACACTACTATCTGCTTCTATCCGTAGCATTTTACACCAGTGCAAATTTTATTGCTTGTCGATCTACCTTCAACATATCCAATCTGCAAGACAATTTTGGCGCCTACTAGATTAAAATATTGTACAATAACTGATTGTTGAAGAGCTATTTTCTAGAAAATTGTCAATTTCGGAGACTAATGGCGATTATACAATGTCAGTTTAAGATTTTTTATTAAAAAACGTGATAACGTTGGGACTAAAAAAGTTACGCTCACATTTACGTCACGAATATGGCGGATGTGGCGCCCTCTAGGAAATACGTCGAAATAGAAAACAGATTATGATTTCTCATATCCAAAAACATCTATTCCCAAATTTTTAAGTTAATACAGTCAAGTCACTTTTTAAATTCCAACTTTGACATTCTGTATCGTTTTTATTATCAACATTTTATTTTTTTACTGTTTTAGAAAGGTATTTTAAGCTAATATAAATCTAATCTCCTACAATTCCTATCAATGAAGTCATATGTATGTTCTCTGATACCAAACATCTAGGTATGCTAATGAACAATTCCACAGACAAAGCTCTATTCAATAATTATCTAAAGAAAATAATCTAATTTACTCACTCTATAAAAATCTAACTTCACTTTTTTGGCAGTGGGAACACGACAAATTCAACCACAATAGATGAGATCTGACCTATTTCTGCATTTTTAGGATTGCTTCTTCAGGTGGTCTCCTTTAAGTTGAATCAAATATCTAACTATAAAAATTATTATAAAAATTAAAATTATTTGAAGTTAAATATCGACAATGACAAAAAAGTGACATCCTGCCAATGAATTAAATATAACAATACCTACTTGAAAAATGTTCACCTTTTATGTAAAAGTTTTTATATATTTTTAGGTATTAATAATATTGTGTGAAACTAACTACTCAGTGGACAAAAGCCCCAACCTGCGTTGAATTACACCCACAATATCTACCCACATATTCCTTATTATTAGCTTTTGTAACATTTTTTTACTGTTTTAGAAAGGTATTTTAAGCTAATATAAATCTAATCTCCTACAATTCCTATCAATGAAGGAATTGTAGGAGATTAGATTTATATTAGCTTAAAATACCTTTCTAAAACAGTAAAAAAATGTTACGAAAGCTAATAATAAGGAATATATGGGTAGATATTGTGGGTGTAATTCAACGCAGGTTGGGGCTTTTGTCCACTGAGTAGTTAGTTTCACACAATATTATTAATACCTAAAAATATATAAAAACTTCAACATTTTATTGACGCAAGTTAGCATCGTAATATTTTGAAGTGAAAAATCTAGTATGTCTTCATGGGCCATTACTTACGGATCACTCTGTATATTGATTTCCAAGCTTAATAAATACGTTAAACGCAGTTTTCTCTAAAATGATAAAGTTTGATGACACAACAAATATGCCTTTTTAAAAATAAGGCCAATCCATAAATCTCTATCCTTAAAAAAACACAGGCGCTTAGAACACCCTGTACATATAACTCAAAAACACAAAAAAAAACGTTTCCAAAATTTAAGTATACTTGCGTCAAGAATTCAGACGTCTTACGTCACGGCTGACGTTACACATTTGTTTTTATTGTCAACGTAATTTTCGATATTTGGTTGCGTTAAAAACAATAATTTTTTGCAATTTAGTGCAATATATAATGCAAACTTTTAGTGTAGTATAAAGTTTTATTACTATCAGTTGCAGTTTCTTAAATATTTTGATGAAAATATACTGAATTATTCATTTGTTCGCATGACGTAAGTCGTCTGAATTCTTGACGCGAGTATAGAAGTACTCAACAAATAACAAAATTAAATAAAAAAAGTACCTCCTCAGATCTATAACTTATTAAGGAAGTAAAATTGTATTACATGTATTAGCTAGCCTTAAAGCATGGCCAATTCTTTACTGAACACCGTATATGCGACTTTTCATAAAATCATGTAATGCCAATAAATTAATTTGATCAATAATTTATAAAGCACTTTTAACATTCACAAAATTAGTTAGGTAGAAACACATTTACGCAAAATATTTTTCTCTATATTTTAGTTCCGGTTTTTATTCAAAGTGTGAAATGCGACTCTGCCAGTCAAGTGGGCTGAGTTTGACTGCTATAATTTGGATATTCAGATTGAAATAACTGAATATAAGTATCAACAAGCTATCACAATTATTCTCAAATACAATATAATTTCTACCAACGCTATTTTCCTGCCTACAGAATACTATTAAAGTTCGATTCATTTATTGCAGGCGTATATTTGAGTATATTAAAAATGTCAGATCAAAGACAACCATCGCATCGGCTCAACTGATTCTGGGCGTATATTTAACGTATCATAAAAATTACCAAAGCTTACTCACCGGTCCAAATTCTTTTCAAGAGGGCGAGCGGGCTCAAAGGAAATATTTATGTAATTATGTCCGAAAAAATAAACTAGATAACGTTTATTAAACAAACTGGGCTGTCGTAAAACCGATTTGCAATAATAAATACGTACTTCAGTTTTACATTCGCTTCCGATATGCCAGGCCTTACCGCTATCAAAAGAGCTTATCTTCATCAGTAATTAACCCACTGCGGCTAGTGATCATTTGCGCCTACAAATGGTAATGGTAATGGTAATGGTAAAGGAACAATGTGGTCATTTAGCATTTTTTGTATTACATTTTCTGAATTATTTTGTAATTTTAGTGCGAAGTGAAAAAAATTTATAATTTTCTGGCACCTCTTGTCTTTAAAATAATTTGGACTCGCGTAAACCGCTGTGTACCCAAGCAGCACAAACCACACCGAATTTAACTAACGTTATAGCAACCCATGAAAACAAAACTCAGTCATTTGTGTAAACTGACGTTTGTGAAAATCATTGTCAAAAGTATTATTTAATGAGTGTTCTTAGTGTTAAGAAAAAATGCCAAGAACCTCAAACATAAATTTAGTAACAACTACTTATTACAAGATTTACAACAAACTTATCAACTACTAAAAAAATTACTATAATTGTTCAAAGTGCATTCCTCCAGCCTCAATACAATTTTGGCATCGACGAACTAGTGTATTAACCGCAGCTGCTATTTGAACAGGATTGTTTTTTATGTCATCACAAGCATCTCTTATCCTTTTTGATCAATTCCTCACGGGTATGTACTGGCGTATCATACACAATTGCTTTTAGATGGCTCCAAACGAAATAATCCAGAGGATTCAGATCGAGCGAGCGCGGGGGCCAAGCCACTGGTCCTTCGCAAGGAATCCACATATTTGGGTGGTTGTTGGGTTGCCGTCCAATCCATCGAAGAGGATAATTTTCATCCTACCACTGCCGTACTTGTCTTCCGTAATATGCAGGGACACCATCCAACTGCATCCAGTTCCCTTGGCGTAAATTTAAGGGGACATCGTCAAGCACGTCGGGGAGAGAGTTATGCAGAAACTCATGAAATAAATCCCCATTTAAACGAGGAGGCAAAATATGCGGCCCACAGAGGTTATTGCTTAAACACATATCCACACATTTACACTAAACTGTTGCTGAAATGAAGATTGTCTGACACATCGAGGATTAACTTCACTACAAACGGGAATGTTGTGCTAATTCACAATTCCAGCTTTTGTGAAATTAGATTCGTCGGTCCATAAAACCTTATGCAGAAATTGTGGATTAATTTCTGTTGAATCTAAAACCCATCTACAAAAATTTAAACGTTTTTCAGTAGTGTTAGCTATATTGACAGACAATTATTTTTCATGTGAGAAATATGAAAGACCAATTGAATGGATCATTAAATCAACAACTAAAACATTCAGCATTCTTTTATTGCATTTTTTGAGTGATTTTGTAATTTTAGTGCGATCTGAAAAATATATATAATTATCCTCTAAAGCCTTTAAAGTAACTGGGGACATGGATCCGCGCTAAATGACGTCACTGCCTCCTATAGCATGCTGGGTTGCGCTCACTACCGTTTACATGCATTTAGAATACGAAGCATAGAAGGGCCGTCGGCGTTGTTAGGATTGCGGTGAGTATGCCTTTTGAAAACCTTCTTACATTTTAATATACGTCCTTACCTTACTACAAATTTTAAAAAACTACAAAACGAAGGACATAACGGTACGCAAACGTTAGTAAAGGCAGACTGTTACATGAAAATCTAACATAACCGCTAATACTCGCACACTAGCCCAGTCAGCTGTGTGACGTCACAGAACGTTCCGCACGTTCAGACGGATATTGATATTTCTTTTGGGTTTTTTCCATACCACAAATTTTTTGATTTTTGTAAAAATGTCGAGAAGTTTTGAAATAAAATATTATGTGAACATCCCTATTTACACACATAAGTATTTAATTTTATATATTTCGTCATTTTCTGCTCCAATTATTAACTTTAAATTTTTAGTAGCGGCTGCATAGTAAGGACTGTTCTTCCGAAATAAGGATGGGTAGCAACCTTACTTCTACCTATAATAATCTGTACCCAAATTAATAAATAACAGCCACGTTTTTTGTTAAAAACATACTTTTTATTCAGTTTATGCACAAAAAAGAAAATGTTAGGGCAAAACGTCCGGCTAAATCGACAGTGACGTTCGACTTCTTTTAATTTTGGATATGGCAACTGTAGACATGACGAAGTTCAACCGGAAATTTGAGATAACAAATTTCGCTCCGCAGGAAAACCGGGAGAGCTACTTTATTACATAACATATAAGCATGTAATGCACCTTCTACATAATCTATTTTCATACAAGTACCTACTTTAAGATTGTCAAGGTCGCCGCTTCATATCTTGATACGAATTCGATTAATAGTAATCCAGGCGTTGAATGATAACGGATCGTTCAATTACCGAAGGTGATAAAACCGTCAAAGGTAGCAATAATAACAAATAAATAGTATATGATGTAGCGGCGGCGGTCCTAATGCAACACGCCAACAGACAAACAACAGGTTTATTAAATACGAATAAAGTTATCTACTACCATATTGCCAACTGGTGATCATGTTTCGTAGAAAATGTATAGATATAACCTTATACGTGCCTAACCAAAAAATTTCAGGACTATGTCTAGTCAGCGGTCGAAATTGTGGACAGTGACTAATCGCTAGCTTGTTGACCAGAGCGACGGGCGAAGCGTGTGGGGACATTTCATAGGCGTACTAAATTTGAATGCGATCAGATATAAAAACTATACAACAATGACAAAAATAATTGCAATACATAACATTCATTATTTTTAGAGTAGAAACAGTGATATAACAGTTGTTATCAATTTCGAAGTGTTAGATAATAAAAATAATAAGAATATTTAGAAATTTAAAGTTATCTTTTATTATCAATTACCCAAAGTCGAAAATAATAGAGAGTGACTAATTCACAACACAGAGATGAGTACGGAAGATACGGGTGGTATGATTACCTAAGCGTGCCACTTGAGAAGCACACAAAATTATCAAAAATAAGTTGACGTCGGCTGAACAATTTACTTCAAATGTGCCCCTGTCCTTATAGACGGCGATTGCTCACTACCACCAACTTACACCTATCTGATGCGCACTCCGCAGATATCACACTTAAGCCTTAAGTTCTCATGGACGCGAAATTCACGGATTTTGCACGAATTTTGCAATTTCTGTTTTAATTATTTATGGCGGGAAAATCTCAACTTTTGACAATTGCAATTATTATTGACTATAAATATTATTGCCCCTTTCATTATTATGTGGTGTTAATAAATTTGTTTTGAACTTCTGATAATCTACCATGGCAGTTTCATGATGAAAATGATAGAAAATGTTATAGATAGTTGACAAAATTTGTTATAAATAGAGATTTTTCCACCGTTAAATAAATTCCGCAAATATTTGCGAATTCCGCATTCAAAAGGACAAAAGGCTTTAGAATACATACACACTATTTACTATTGGTTACTACTGTCACTATATCGGTCACACATTAACACTTATTATATTATATCGTACCGCTTTCCGTATGACCTTGATACGCCCATGTTTCGCCAAAATTTAATATGTTCTTCGATCCAGATTCTTATTTTTTAATATTTATTTTAAATAGTTTCTTCGCCATATCACTATTTCGTCCTTTCTATCAGTATACTCTTTTCGATTTCATTTATACGGACTAAGTTTCATCTTGTAAGATATAGCAATAGAATTTTTTTTTGGAAAACTCATTTGAAAAATACAATCTTCCTTCCGCGAGTTTCCATCACTTTCCGTTTCACAGTTGTAGTTCTTTACCACTTTTTTATTTGCACACATATGCTATTCACGTACAATTTTGTTAATGAAATATATATTTCAACATCACTTACACTCATATTGTGACCTCGCGGTCAACTCTTCATACATGTCATCATCCGATATTCCTCATTTCGATCAAATCACTAATAAAATTAATTACATTCATAATTAATTTAACGAAAAGATATACCCGAAATTTTGCCCGCCCGAACGATATACCGACCCATGATAGCGCTGGGAATGAAATAGATGGATCCGACAATTCATCGCAGTCAATTAAAAGCCAGCAGCGCATGCGTACTAACGTGTACTAACCACAGCATAGGTAGACCAGCAATTTCACTCTGTTGTCGGCACTTTGAACTGCCTTCAGTTTTCTGCGGTGACCTCGAAATGTGAGTGCGTTAGCGCATCCGATGGAATTTACAGAATCGGTGATCAGGACCGGAATAAGAATTTTTTATTTGCGCGTAAAAGCGTAGTCATTTATTCCACATGAAACTTTTACGTTATATCTATCCACATTATGTAATAAATAATTATACAGTTATGAATAGGTAATTCAACATGTATTATATACTATCATTTACTGCTACTATCATACACTGTGAAAATTTATGAATTTACTTCTTTAGAAAAAAGAGTTTAAAATATATATTGCACCACAAAACATTTTTATTTATTTACTTACTTTTTTTGTTATTAGTGATAATAATATTCTTTTGGGTTTTTTTTTTAATTTAAAATTTGACGTTTGAAGTTAAGTGGAAAAATAATTTATTATTATTTTTTTTGTCTTAAATGATCTACGTAAGCCAAAAGATAAATATTTTTTAGAACACAAAAATTATGTTTACTTAAATTTATTTTTAATTTCAAGTCAAAGTTCGTCCATTTGGAGCTTTGCAAATGAATGTGCTTCCAGGTGGGACTTTATTGCTCTATTCTACAACTACCCAGACCATTTTAAATTGATACTCCATTTTCTTCACTCATATGATAAAGGTTTTTTAAATTTATTTTTAGTTTAAGGCTAAAATAAAACTCTTTGCTAAAATATACCCCTTGAGAGCCTTGCAAATGAATGTTCTTCCAGGTGGGACTTTATAGCTCTATTCTACAACTACCCTGACAATTTTAAGATTATACTCCACTTTGTTCGCCCATATGATAACGTTTTTTAAATTTATTTTTAATTTAAGGCTAAAATGTACCCCTTGAGAGCCTTGCAAATGAATGTAGGTGGGATTGCTCTATTCTAAAACTATGCTGACAATTTTAAGGTGATACTCCATTTTGTTCACCCATATGATAACGTTTTTTAAATTTATTTTTAATTTCAAGTCAAAATTCGCCGGTTTGGAGCCTTACAAATGAATGTGCTGTTTCTTATGAATCACCTAATGTATTATATTTTTAGATTATTCACTTTCTCCTGATTGCATTGATATAAACATGTAATGGGTTATCTTTTACGGTTAGCAGGATATTGATGATTAGATAAGTAATTCCATAATTAAAATTTTATTTTTTTATTATAAAGTACGCAAAACTATATTTTTGAATTCATTTTATGGAGCAATTTAAAAAATGAAGTTTATAAAAATTGTTCAAACTCATTTCCTTGCTTAATCGTTTTTCCAATTTTTTTTAAACAATTATGCATTATTTTTGGGTGTTGTTTAAGTAATCTATACTTCTTGTATTCTTTGAATTTCTAAAATAGTGGTTGGTATATTTTTATAAACACTATTCTTTATATTAGCCCCACAAAAATGTATAAGATGGTGTCAAATTTGGACAAGATAGAATACAAGAAGCTATGTAGATCACATCTAGGATCGCATAAAACAATACCCAAAAATGATTCATAATTGTTTAAATAATTTGGAAAAACGATATAGGTTTTGCATAGGAAAGCAAGGAACTATGTTTGAACAATTTTCATAAATTATTCTTTAAATTGCTTCATCAATTGGGTTCGAATATAGTTTTGTATTGTTATAATAAAAAATAAAATTTTAATTATGGAATTTCTTAATCATCCATATCTCGCGAACAGTGAACGATAACCATTACATGTTTATATGAAAGCAATCAGGAAAAATTGGAAAAACCAAAAACATAATAATATAGTGTTTCGTAAGAAAGAACCAATTAGTGTAGTGCGACGCTCGAATATTTTTTTATAAGAAAATTGAATCCTTGTGAAAAATCAGTCAATGAATGCACGCTTTAATTTTCCGATACCTCTTAAAATAACAAATTACAGTCGAATCTTAACGTTTACGCGTGATCACTGTGTATAAACAGTTGACAATCCTCAAATGGTATGTGTGCGACATTGTCACATATTTAAGACCTGTTTGCTGTCATAATCCTGTTATCGTTGGTCAGAATTTTTTTTAATAAAATACGTTTTGTTTGGTTCAATTTACCATCCAGCAAAATAGACATTCATATTCCGGACACCCTGATATCCTCTCGACTTTCTGTTGTAAAATGTTTAATTTGTATATTACATTATGATATCATACAGTATGCGCCAAAAGTATGGAATAAATTCAATAAGAACGAAACAATTAATTTTTAAGAAAAATCCTGGAACAGATCGATTTTTAATTTAAAAAATACATATTTTAGCGTAAAATGCGATTTTCAAATATCATTTGTTTTCGAGTAATGACGTCATCGATTTTTTTTTAAATGGCAACACCATATTTTTTCCTTGATTCTGAAAGATCGTTTAATTCTCTATCAGACAGTACTAAAATTTTGCCCTCTTACATAGGAATGTTTTCGAGTAAATGACGATTGAATGTTAGACGTAAACGTAAATCAATTAAAATAAAGCAAGTTTAGTTTTTCGAATTCCATAGTTCTTTTATGGATCACGTAGGTGAAAATCTTTACAAAGTGTCATTGTCACACCGACTTTCTAATAAGTATTGTAAACGACATAGAAATTATTATTCAATTTTCAAGTATTATAGCACATTTAACTGTTACTCAAAGAATTGAAATTTTAATTCTTATCGGATGCGGGAATATGACTAGAACTCAGCAGGAAGTTTGCGATTTATTTAATGAAAAATATCCAGATCGCCCTATCAGCCAATCAACAGTCAGTAAGGTAGAGGCTAAATTTAGAGAACCTGGCAATGTTGTAAATATTCCAAAACCTGGACGTCCAAGCATTAATGAAAATCAGAAACAGAACATTTTGATAAGTATGGTGGATAATCCTCATAATTCTTCACGATTGGTTGCATTAAACAATGCCACTAGTCAAAGCACAGTGCTACGTATCTTGAGGAAGGAAAAATATCATCCCTACAAAATTCAACTTGTGCAGGAACTCAATGAAGAAGATGATCCCGATCGCCGCTTACACTTTTGCGAAATTCTAATGGACTTATGTCAAGGAAATAGAAATTTACACCGGCAAATACTTTTTTCAGGTGAGGCCATATTTTGTCTGAATGGTACAGTAAACCGTCAAACTTGCAGATATTGGAGTCGGGAAAATCCTCATTGGATGGCAGAGGCACATACCCAACACCCTCAGAAATTAAATGTGTGGGCTGGAATAGTTGACGACAGAATAGTAGGGCCTTTCTTCTTTGAAGGAACCCTTACAGGACAAAGATATTTAGAGTTTCTAGAAAATCACCTTGTTCCAGCCCTTGCAGTAATTTTTCCTAACGATAATGACCCTGACATTCCTGACAACTGTTTTCCTGGGAGGTGGATCGGCAGACGCGGACCGATAGAATGGCCTGCAAGATCGCCAGATCTTACACCTCTTGACTATTTTTTATGGGGATACTTGAAGTCAAAAGTGTACATTAATAAACCACGTAATTTAGAAGAACTTCAAAATCGCACTCGGGACGAAATACGCAGAGTTACCCCAGAAATCATTCATAATGTGCAAGAATTTCTTCACAGACTTGCGCATTGTCAAGAAGTTGGTGGATGTCAATTCGAATATTTAATTTAAGTATAAAATTTAATCAATTGTATTTTATTTTACATACCTCAGCATTGTTACTTTTTTATGGATAAAATTTACGTTTTCTAACATTCAATCGTCATTTACTCGAAAACTTTCCTATGTAAGAGGGCAAAATATTAGTACTGTCTGATAGAGAATTAAACGATCTTTCAGAATCAAGGAAAAAAATATGGTGTTGCCATTTAAAAAAAATCGATGACGTCATTACTCGAAAACAAATGACATTTGAAAATCGCATTTTACGCTAAAATATGTATTTTTTAAATTAAAAATCGACCTGTTCGAGGATTTTTCCCAAAAAATAATTGTTTCGTTTTTATTGAATTTATTCCATACTTTTGGCGCATACTGTATAATACCAACGCCAACATAATAATATTCTGCTTCTTCATACAAAAGTTCTGAGCTAATTCTTGCACTATTAAACTTATTTAATCCGTCCTTACGTTATGAGGTATTAACATTGATATTGAAAAATAGAACAACACAGAAGAACCGTAAGACAGATTAAGGATTACCTTTAGCATACGTTTTATTTATAGCTGCGCCCGTTTCCGAACGTCCCGTCTTACGGCTGCGACGCTAATTAAGGCTTTATGAATAAATTGGCTACATCAAACGACTACGAGCGAGGAGTGGTGAGGGAGGGCTTTTATTAATGACAAAATTACATAGGGTGAGAGAGTGTACCGCATAATTGCCATTGTTGCCCATGAGAATTTTTTGCTGACGTTTAGGACACAATCGCTTACCTATTATGCTCTGCAGTGGGTAGCAGTTTATTAGTAACTGTTTTTCTACGTCATACAGTGATTTTAAGCGGTAACGCGCTCTAGTTTGTTGACCGATGTGACAGTGTAGCGTTTATAATCTATAAACATTTTATGGCAGTTTTTTTGACAATATTTAAAATAAAAAAGTCTTATATGAAAACGTTCGATATTTACCGATTTTCATGAAAATTAACTACCACATTTTGAAAAAATAGTCAAAGTATGAACACCGCTCCTGTGCTAATTTATCAAACATGCAGATAATGGCCACTTCTTGGTACACTGCGCCAAACATTCCTTCAAAACAATCACCCTAGAATACGTAGTATTTTATGAAATTAGGGTGGTATCCATGAATACACAAATACTCATGAATATTGAAGATTCATGATTATTGGAGTATTGATGATATCTGAGGATTGTGGTTGTTCTTGCACTATGTTTAACTCAAATTACTATCAAGTTATTAATTTCATTCCCTTTCATAGTCATTTAACTTCAACTGTTACAACCTTACACACAAGAAACAATATGTAGGTTACAAAATCTTACACCACAAGTAAACAAATATGTGTTGAATAAGATAAAAAAAATTGGGATATATTTTATTCAGAAAATATAGAAGGTGAATCTACTCGAAAAATTTGTTTTTTAGCTTTATTAATACCGGAACGATTTTTTTCAAATTGGGCGCACTTGTTACTTTTACAGAAACACAGTTTTGGATAAAATATTTCTAAAAATGCAGTGCTCTAAAGGAGAGAAAAGGCAAGCCTTAGATGAAGAAATGATCATAACTTTTTGTCTTTAGTTTTATTACGATTTTGATTACTAAAAAATTAAAATGTATCTAAAAATTATTTAAAACTCTTGTTTGAATTTAAAAAATCAACCGTTTGCGAGAAAATTGACATTTAAATTTTTTGAATATACTCATGAATCTCATGTCTTTTACGATTAAGCAAAGTATACTATGAAAACAATTGAATGAGCTGTCGTATTGCTTTGACGGTAATTTCAAACGTTATATGCTTCATTTATACAAGGTAAAAACAGAAATGCAACCTATTATAAGAAAATAGACATTTAACTAATTTATTCTAACCTTGATAGAAGTTTCCGGATTGGTTGCTTGTGCCAAGAATAATAACAACAAAACTGGGAATGTGTCGCATTGCAGCAAAATTTTCTTCACCGACTCATATGAGAAATAGTGAATAGACACTGCACCAATATAATGTTACCTCTTATTCATTACTTGTTATTGGACATTTACACAAAACATAAAAGGACACGGTGTCCCCGCTCGCCTGATTTGGCCCTTGCTGACTTTTATATTCCGCAAGCTGAGGTCTCTCTTCAGAAAACGAAGATTCATCAATGAAAACACTAGGTGGAGGAAGTACTTTAAAGGGGATAAAGTAGAATAAGTTATAATGATGTTTAGACATTCTCGGAAGCTATTCATTTGTGGCATAATATAAAAAGATAGCAATTTGAAATATAAAAAATTAACGAACACGCCTGTCGAAACGGTCATTTGATTAAATGTGGATCGGTAAAAATTTTAGAGAAAGATAATGTAACAAAAAGAAAATTAAAAGAGACCGTGAATATTTTGTTGAACGGGGGTGTGTGTCAAACTGTTCCCTCTGATCATTGTTGGTTGCAGTTATATGAAGAAGAAGAAGTAAGTATCAATAAAAATCATTTAACATCTCTATGGAAGCAGATAAACAAATGTTAAACTGTCACACTTGACTTACGTTTAACCCATTTGCAATTTTTGAGAACAAAAACAGAGAGTTTTTCGAAACGTAAAAAAATACGGAAGTGTGCAGTAATGATGTGGTTTTTGCTATTTTTTACTTATGTGCCTTTTCAATGTGCGATTTTTTGATTAGGTAAACTTAATTTCAAAAATAACCCTTGACTGATCCTTTTAGCACAGGGGTTTATTCCATTAATCTTTATTTTTTCAAAAGTTTGGCAAAACACCCAAATAAACTAAAGAAAAAATATTAATACTTCTCAATAAATTTATAAAAAAAAAACCCTTCTATAACTTTTTAATCATAATTCCTATAGAACAAAGCCAATCAACAGTATAGTCTCTTCATTATCATGTTTAATAAACAAAATAAACGAATATTTTGAACAAATCTTTTGAGAAAATCTCGTTAAATAAAATGAGAAATTACCATATTAACAAAGGCCTTCGAAACATAATAAAAGTAGGCTGTAGGATTTATTTGTCGTTTGCATATACCTAATGTTGGTGCGTCAAAGAGGCTGATTAATGTCGGGCAAATCTAAAATATCACTCCCCAGCAGGTCCCGCTCATAATTTTCAGGTGTTCTGCTCATTGATCGTGTCATCCATCATAGCCACTTCCAAACTCTGATTATGATTCCGTCAAAGTTTAACACCTAGCCGAGAATGAACAGGAGAAAACTTTTAACGAATTAACTGGGGAGGGTGAAATGGGCTTGAAAATGCAAAATTTATCCGTCTTCCTTTACCAGTTGCTTGTGCTTTAGGTTCATTTTATCTTTTAGTGTATTTTGAAATATTGCATTTAGGCATCTGATGTCATTGCAGCAATTCAAGCTACTGCAAGTCCGATGATATGACACTTTTAGTAAAAAGACACTTTAGTTCTCAAATGCAACAGTGGAGAATATTTGCTTTAAAGATTTCGATTTCCGGAGTTTTCCAATATGAACTGTAGATACATAATGTGCTCTGAGAAAATGAAAACAAGCTAGCTGTATACTGCATAGTTGTAGAGTACGTATTAGACGATTAGTGCCAGATTATATGTATAGTTAACTATCATTAACCCTTAAATGTATGAATTTTTATTTTTGAAAAATATTTATCAATCTGAATTAGATGGGGGCCATACAATGAGGAAAAAATAATTAAAAAAATTAAATTCAAAACCTTATATATTTTTTACAATAAAAAGGGTATGTTGCCAAACGACTGCACCATGTATTACATAGCAGATATCCTAGACGAACAGTTATTTTTAGTTGACATGAGAGTTATTAAAACAGTTATTGTGTCGATTTAGGCATAACCCTAGACCACATTTTTCACATATTGTGTAAAACCGTTACAATTTGGCCAATAATAGGCCAGTGACTAACTTGATCTTTTCGGACGTCCTGAGGAGGTACATGCTGTGGTGTTCTATTTTCTTCATATATAGAATAATATCAATATATTGTTTTCTATTAGCTGTTGTAAATATAGATAGACGTTCAGACTTTGGCTGAACAGCATACAGATTTGTTATATTTATAATATTGCTCTTCTGAAAAGAAGTAGCGAAAAATTAGATTTGGCGTATTCAGCTGCAAAATATTAGCATCAATTTCATGAAACCAGAATTGATCTTCATTCAGTTTTAGTGATTTCTCTTTCCAAATACAATTTTTCTTATGTATTTTTTATGTATTTGAATGTCTCCATTGGCCCTTGCTGCCATTATAGAATTATCATCACTGTCGCCGTAATTCTCTTTCTTGTCAGGTACATATATAGAATCCAAGTCGTCCACATCTGAATCTCAGGCATTTTCACTTCACTGTAAATCAGTAAAGTTTTCCCAGAACTCTATTAGGTCATAATCTGGTAATTTATCTCACATTCTACAAAAATAAGCATAAAACGATGAATAAGAAGTTTATATTATGTACTATAAATATTGTAAAAACAATAAAAGCAAAAAGAAATAGAAAAAAATTATCGAATTACAAAAATTTCATTTTTTAAAAATCTATAGCAAAGAGGCATAATGTAGCCAACTGGCAACAATAAAAAAATATCCTAACTGCATGATGTTGCCTTTAGACAAAGGAACAAAAACAATATTTTTTAGATAGAACATAATATATTTATTGTATCTAAAACGAGAACAGTAAAATACATACCTTGCTGATGAGATATAACAATATGTGCACCTTTACAACACAAAAATTTACAAAAGAATAACTATATCACTACAACGCAAATGGAAAGTATCCATAGGTTATCAAGCGACAGATACATAAGCAAAATTAGTGGCTTCGTCAGCCATCTATCAAAAATGTATAGTATTATATACTGAAACACTTAGTAGACTATCAGACACCATGACAGCAAGTGCTAGTTATTTTCATCATGTCTTCAATGATACAAAATTAAACTAGGTTTCGAAATGGCAACACGATGCATTTAAGGGTTAAGTAAAAAAACTTTAACCACGTGCTCAACAAGGACTAAAAGATATTAAAACAATTATTTGTATTTTTGCATTTGTGTGGCATTTTTGGGTCAAAGATACTGGTGGTGGTAATGTTATACAAATTCCACGATGACGGAAGCGGGTTTTGTGTAAGTATAATCGGACGATTATTATTAATTTGCCAAAATTGGATTCATTTAATTTTATACTTATGAACTTCATTGATGCGAATCAAACTTCATTAGTGCAGCAAATACGAGGAGCAAAGCAAGCAGGTATCTATTTTTCTTTTTTTAAATTACCATGATTATTAGTGGTAATGCGTATCAAACTTCATTAGTGCAGCAAATACGAGAAGTCAAAGCAGGCAGGTATCTATTTTCCTTTTTTAAAATTACCATGATTATTAGTGGTGATCTGGTGGTGTGGTATTGTTAAACTTGTTTCTCTGTTTACAATATAGATTCACTCGTGAAAATTACGGCGACAGTGCTGTTGATTACGTCCAGATAGAGGATTTTACTTGAGGTATTTAAAAAGTTATGCCATCTGATTTCACATTAAACTACTTGTTTTAATTTGAAAAATAATAAATAAAAGTAATGAATAATAATTTTTAACATTTATTTTGTTTTTAATTGATTTATTAATTTTTATTGCCATTTGTTACTGATTTTATTTCTCGTTAAACATTTAAAAAAATCCTTATTTATATCCTTTGTTTATTATGTTTTCAGAACAAAACAGATAATTTAATGTAGTGAAATTAGATAGCTAAATTTTATAAATGCCTCAAATAACATGCTACGTCTCGTAAATAGACCAGTACTGAAAAGCCTTTGAAAATAGTAAAAGGTAAAAAAAAATAATAGTAGGATGAAATCCATTGAAAAAGGAAGAGAATACAACAAAAATGAGAGAAAAAATAATTTACGGGCGATCTGAGGTCGGGAAGTGGAAGGGGGTGAGTTTTTAAGGGTAAAAAACGGTTTATCTTGATCTACGGCAAAACTACAAGTCCTATGGAAAAAAGTTAAATAACAAAGTTGTAGGTAATAAAAGATCTACAACTTTTATATTTACACTTTTTTCACATAACCTCAAAATTTATGTGAAAAATTCAAATAACTAAGTTTTTGGATTTTTATTTTTATCTTTTATAAAAAATAATTTTTTTCACGATATTTGGTGAAAACTCTCCCTTTTTATGTCCCAAATACACTGTAATTTTTTTTATTTAAAATATACATTTTTTCACCTTATTTTTGACTTAATATCGAAAAAGCACCCTAATTTTCAATCGAAAATTCTCAAGTCAAAATATCTGCTTTTTTGAAAAAGTCAGTTGGATTTTTCTTCGTTGGAATCTCTACTATCTTATGGTGTAAAAAATATACATTACTATGGTAAATGTTCTCAGAAAAAACAAAGAAATGATGCGACAAACTCGAATCCGAAATTTTTTTTTTAATCATTATGTACAATTTTGAGCTATTTATTAAAATTTATACTTTAATTACTCGAAAAACGTAAGATTCCATATTGCACTAATAAACAAAAAAATTGCAGGACGAAATATACTACTATAATTAACAACTAAATAAGTTAATAAAGTTAATTTAATAAACATCTACAATATTTTTTCGTTTCTTTGCATTTTCTGAGAACGTTTACCAAAATAATGTATATTTTCTTTACACCATCAGAAAGAAGAGATTTCAATGAACAAAAAGCCCACCGACTTTTTTAAAAAAGCAGATATTTTGACGTGAGAATTTTCGATTGAAAATTAGGGTGTTTTTTCGATATTAAGTCAAAATAAGGTGAAAAAATAAATATTTTAAATAAAAAAAATTACAGTGTATTTGGGACATAAAAAGGTAAGTTTTCACCAAATATCGTGAAAAAAAACAATTTTTTTGTAGAAGATAAAAATTTGAATTTTTCACATAAATTTTGAGGTTATGTGAAAAAAGTTTAAATATAAAAGTTGTAGATTTCTTTATTACCTACAACTTTGCTATTTAACTTTTTTCCATAGGACTTGTAGTTTTGCCATAAATCGAGGTAAACCGTTTTTTACCCTTAAAAACTCACCCCCTTCCACTTCCCGACCTCAGATCGCCCGTAAATTATTTTTCCTTTCATTTTTGTTATATTCTCTTCCTTTTCCAATGGGGTCATCTTACTATTATTTTTTTTGGTTTCAAAAATTATCGACCCTGGTCTAAAATGGTAGGAGCAAATACAGTTTGTTATTTGAAATCGAAATGAAGAGCTGAATACAATAAATGAAAAAAAAAGTTTCCTTTACCATTGATTTTCTAAACGCCCTGCATATATTTTGGTAGCTTAATAGAAAAGTTTAATAGATTCTTTACATTTTAATTTTTTGGATAAACTTAAACCTACCTACTTATGTATTTCAACTTACACTAAAATGATCTTCGCACAATGTTGTAATGCTGGAGAGCTTAACATTTTAATTTCGTCGCGCTTCATCGCTCTACGCCACATTTTTCTTTTAAATTTTTGGCGCGGTGCAATATGTTTTATTTGGCGCTGTATTCGTACATAACGGCATAATGCAATACTTCTTCCATCTATTTTGCAATTTTATTCAATACACAATACCACTTACTAATATCACAAATAACAAATTAACTCTTCTAAGCGTATATACCGAGTTCTCCCAAAATGGATCTCATATGCAGATATAAAGCACAATGCTGCGCTATACGTGCAAACGTCATCTGGCGACTCAGGCCTATTTTTCCACGAAATTGTCACTTCGATTAAAATAATACATTCTTTCTTCTACACATATTTGGAAAAATCATGCAATTTCCCCATTATTAAGCTTAAAAGAAAATAGCATACAACTTGTAGACCTGTAAGTAATACATATTTTTCTTAATTCTTAAAAAAAATGTATACAGACGCAAAGTATGGATTTCTGTATACGAAATCTGCTAGCACCTACAATTTCTGACATCGTCATCATTGTATTACTTTTTAATATTTTTTGCACCACCGAATATCGATTTTTTAAATTAACTACAGCTACAGCTCTAGCATTACCATAATATTCCCTTTTAAGTTCTAATGCACTTTAAGAAAATCATATTTAACCATTATAATTAAATTCAAAATAAAAGTTGTGACGAATAGTGGGAGTTGGTCGTCGGTTACCTTACTGATGAGAGCTAAAATCTCGAAGTGGATACATGCCTAGTGGCACCGCTGACGACTAACCGTGGCTTGCTTAAGGAAAACTTTACAATTTGAAATTTTTTACTGTATTAGAAAGGTATTTTAAGCTAATATAAATCGAATCTCCTACAATTCCTATCAATGAAGTCATATGTATGCTTTCTGATACCAAACATCTAGGTATGCTAATGAACAATTCCACAGACAAATATCTTATCAATATTTGAAATTTGTTATATGCCCTATATATTTGTTAATATATCTGATTACTGTTCATAGCTTCCTAAGAAAAAAACCTGACATTTTAAAGAAATATACCAGTTCGAAAATTGGAAAATACAAAAGTTCCAAAGAATCTCAGGTTGCAAAAACGACAACACATGTTGGGAATGACTTTATTGAAAAAGGGTACACATAAAATTATGCCAATTAACGACAAACACGCGACAGCATGTGGAAGTAATAATTATCAATAACGTTTATATCAAACAACTGTTTTGCAGGTCTCCATTAGGATAAAAGAAAAAGTCCAATGAAATTATAGTAAAGGAAATGTATATCGGGCATAAATTAAAAAGATAACGTTAATTTAAAGAACATTAATTTACTACCGTAAATAAACATGTCACCGTGCCATACAAATACACACTCGTACAAGGCCAACCGCGATCATAGGCGACCGACCCGAAGGGTACCCGCAACCAAGTGTCTGTAATGTGCATAAATATTTGTATTTGCCACATATTAACTTATATGTATTAATAAAATAAAATATATTCGCTGCAACATAACCTTCAAATAAGAAAATATGAAAAATCGACGTTTAAAACCAGGTCAAGTTCCACCACAGTTGTTTTCTTATATTTTTGGTTCCTTGTTACTAGTATTACGCTCCGATTTATAGCTAATTAAATATGAGACACCGAAGGAAGAAGAACCATACCAATTTTTATTTACCCCTCAATATATTACAAGGCCCCCGCCTCTGCCTTTGATAATTTCAATATCAATATCAATTTAATGAATTATTTTGCTCTATAATTGGTGCTTTACGACTAATATAATTAGTGAATATTAGCTTCTGTACATAGCTAGTTATCGCAGCATGTGTGTCAAAAATGCTGTTATTAAAGTATGAAATTAATCCACAGAAAATATAGGATAATTGAACCTAACATTACTGAATTTATACAAAAAGTTATGCTTCCATTTGTCTCGGTTTTAAAACAGATAGATCTAGTTGCAAGCGTCATTAAATTAGCAACAAAATTTTCTCCCAACTGCCCATTTTCGTATCGCGTGTAGATGCCAGTACACGCATCACCAAAATGTTCCCCATGGTATTATTTAATAAACCATTAAATACTTGTTACCTCGCTAACAATAATTGTTAAACATATGGGCACTTAAAAATAGGGCCGATACTGGAAATGTCAGTACAACTTCTGCGCAGAACCTTTTAATGCCATAAAACGTGCTCCATTATTTCTGATTATTACTTACCTAAAAAATGAAATTTCATCACTATTCCGATCTGATCGGCTATTACAATTGTCAACAATGCACTTCCCCATAATTACACAGTGATTAGAACTTATTAGAGCAATTTCTGAAAAATATGTAGAAGTAAGAATAAATCATAAAACAAAAATAATCAATTCCTTAAAAGGCACAAAGCAACAAGCATTAAAAGTAAAGTAACACTATTTAAAGGGCGACAAAGATTTTAATATAACTAGAATTTTATTTTAAACCCTGATTTAAAAATATTTCACAAAACTTCTCAAAATAATTAAATATTTTATGTTACTTTATTAAAAATATATTCCTTCCTATTTCACATTACTTTTAAATAAAAATTATTAACTTTTTTAAAATTTCATCAAATATTATAATAATATACATTTTACTGAATCAGACTCTGTCAAAAGAAGCAAAGCCAAACTTCCGCACACACTCCACCGCATGTCTAGTCTAGATGGTCTGTGGCTGATACAATGTATTTGTAGTTTCTCAGTACCTACAAATGCATCCTCAAAAATTCCTAAACTTCTATAGGATGGAAAGAGAAACTTTCACCAAGCTTATTGAATTTATGAAACCTACAGGATACGAATTTTCGTAGTGCTATTACTGTGGAGAAAAGACTGTTGATATGATAGGCTAAGGTATGAAAATAAAAAAGAAAATAAACAAGTAGTCAAATCCTGATTTATTTAGGTATTTTGTATAGGTATATATTAGACAATTAATGAATCGCTAATGAGCATGCCACTAGGTGAATCTAGAATAAAGACATCAATATTACTACTAAAGAGTTAGTAGAGACAGTCCCTTTAATACGTACTGCCGATTAGTATTTAGTAAACCTATTAAATGCTGCTTACTTTGTTCACAAAAATATAGTTATTGTCTAATAATTTGTCAGATGGGATTTCCTTATCCTTTTGTTTATTTCTCTCAGTATTTGCCAATTTAATCGTGGAATCAGAAAGAGTATATCAATATATTGATATTTACTTGCATCCATGCCTTGCGACTTTAGTGTGAAAGTATCCATTTGATAATATAGGTTTTAAAACAAGTAGCATGCTTCCTGTTTCCCATCTTTGGTCTGAAAACCCACTTAATGTCACAGTATTATTTAATTGAATAGTCTTGGAACTTGTAAGTTTGTGCGCAGATTGTATAAAATATCTTTAAAAAATAAATTTCAAATATTCCTTCAATGACAGAGATAAAATATTTCAGAAGACCATCATGGTCACCTATATTTATGAAGCTTCAAAAGGATAGCTCATCTCTAGGGTGGGAGTAATGTGCCCTGTAAAAGGAACGTCTCCCGATGTCTTGGAGGCAGAGGCCATTCGGCGTCTCCACAAGATGGTAGCCATCTAGCAACACATCGAGCCTTCCACTTCAAAGTTTAAGACTGGGCACTGGAAAAAAGGTGAATGTCGCCCAACTAACAGTTTTAAGTAAATGTTGTTTTTTTATTATCGTTCTGTAGGGAATTTCCTCCCATTTAAGAATATATAGGGAATATATTTGCCTGGGGAGTGATGTCTGGGACAACCTGTATACACGAAGCATATTATTCCATTTAAATCAACTAATTTTTGTTTCAGGTACCTGGTGGCAAGCAGAAGTTTGGAAAGACAACTTAGTTTTGGGCTCCGGTTACCTGCTACAGATTCAGAATTTATCCGAAAAAAAATTTGGAAATGTTCAGCATATCTACAAATATTGTAATGAAAAAAATATACGCATTCTGAAAACTGTTTAAGAGTATTTAACTGAACGTCGCTGGTATCTGGTGTACTGTAGTGGAGTTACAATGCAAACTGGCTACGTCACATATTTCACGAAAAAAAAACTGACATCGGCGCAAAGAAAATTGCAGCGTTGTTTCTTAATAAATAAAGTTAAATACAGATAAATCTGAGCGTGCTACAAAAACAGTTCGAAATTTTGTCCCTCAACTTGTACAACATTTGGGCGTACTATGCATACCTGGTTGCTGCTCTTGTAAACGCAAATTATTCGCGGCAGCTGTGATACGCTCGCCCAAATTCTCGACGTCCAAACCACCACACTACATGCAGTTGATGGAGAATATCTCGATATCTAACCGAAAGTGTAAAAACCACATATATTGACGCATAGCTAGGGGTACATACTCAAGAAGGGCGGGGTGAAGAAATTTGAAATGTTCTAAACCATCCATACGATTGGACAATACGAACGGTGGAATTAGACGCTCATCAACAATTCCTACTCAAACATTCAGTGAAAACGGTGTTGTAAGTCGTTCCGTTCAATTGCGTGTAGGTTTTCGAGTTTCCAAACTATAATGTGAATATTTTGTATTCCATTGCGAGTAAATAAAGTAACTAGTACAGCAGTAAACTGGGGATTTACAGCATTTTGCTGCAACAAACACTTCAGGTGCCTCTCTGCAATCTACTAAAATACATTGTAGTCGCCCGCTGCTCTGCGTAATTTTTCATGACAAGAACTGTGGTACAGCTTATAATTATTATTTATTAAACTGTTAATACATTAACACAAAATACCTATGTTAAAATTTACAAACACTTGAATGATTGACTACTGACGTATTTGTAATGAAATCTACTTTCAACTTTTAACATTAAGAATTAATGTTTCACTTACCAATAGAGATTTATTGAAAGTTCTACTCAGAGCATCCAGAAGTTCAAAAACTGTTGAGGGAGTGTCATAATTATTGCAAAAGAATGTACATGACTACGTCATCTGTCGATATTTGATGACAACTCAAACATCCCGCTCGTCTTGAAATGGAAGGATGCAATTCGTAATCATTGCTACACTGCTAGACTAGAACTACACATAAGTGCATCAGAAGCACGATCCCAACATGAGATCAATGAAACAAAATCTGTTCTGTTATTTGATACATAGTGATTTTCCAGGTATTCCGGGTTGAATATCTGTTGTCTTTGAATTGTTTAATATCATTTATCTAAAGGTAATTTGCGCAAACGTACCACACTGCGCTGCTTCACTGCACCATTATTTGTCCACACACTAACAACACGAGTGATTCCGGCACTACCCGGATAAAGAGTGGTGACTCGTCCTATTTTCCAGCAAAGATCACCCTAATGAAGGTCAGGATACCTTCTTTTCCATTTAATACGTTGTTGTAAAGACGTTAAGTATTCAGAGACAACAGATATTTATATTATGTTCCATTGATCTCATATTGGGATCGCGCTACTGACGCACTTAAATATAATTGTAGTAGTAGTAGTATAGCAATGGTTACTAAATTATTATTTATGTGTACATGTATAGATTGTGGATTACATAGTGTGGTCATCCGCTTAGTATCGAATATAAATCTTGATATCAGCTCCACGCCATGCTCAGAGTGCCAAAATTGTGAAAGAAATCTGGAGAGAAGCACCCTGTATAATAACCAAACCTCATCATGACTCCACAAAGTTTTGAAAGCGCTGTAAACCAACAAGTTGTAGTTTGTTAACAATAGCCAATTATTTATCCACTGGTCCGATGCTCTCATCAGAATAGGAGTATCTCTAATCATTATTCATTCCCAAACATCATAGACCAAACTGCCTATGTTAGTTTCCCAGTTATTGGTTGACGCACATCGGATTATCTGGCTTATAATAGCACTATTAATTTTAATTATTCCCAGGGCATTTCCCTATATATCGGAATATTTTGCTAGATGATAAACCAAGCAGAAATATACACCGAATTAACTGACGAATTTTAAGCCACACTAGATTGGGGAGTGACAGATGACAGGTATTCGTATGTATATAAACAATATGGCTTTATACAGAGCCGATCCATGATTAAATTCTCGCATGCAAAACATAACTTATTTCTGGAATTCAAAATAAACGAAATCAGATAGATGTCATCGATACATCTGATCTAAAATATTTGACAAAACTGGTCATGTTTAACTATTGTAGAAACCATTTGTGTGCTGGCTATAAGCGCAACTAGAGGGAACTTGGGTTGCTAAGTAAACTAAAATTAGCACTCTAAATTCAACAATTTTCTACTAATAAATAACCACAAAAGAATATTATCGTTTAAATGATATTATTTATTGTAAAATATAGCCATTCTAGTTTAGACGTACTTTGTTTTTATCTTAATTATATTTTACATTTTTGTTAATAATATAAAATTTTAACAATACTTTCACTATTCTAATAGTTTTAGATGAAGGGTTCTAAAGTAGAGGTCAAAAATCCAGGGGCGCATTCTGTGGCCAAAAATAAGGGTTTTTGTTACATAAATATTCTTAGGACAGTCATTGTCTAGCTACAGCATGTGAAAAATTAAAAAAATCAGTTTTTAATTTCTAAATCGCTTGAGACAATTTAACCAAATTCGATGTGCATATTTATTATGACAGTAGGTACGAAACAAAAAATTACCAGCTTTAGGAACTTATATAATATTGCAAATAAAATAGGTCATCATATGCTCCATTGTATTATCTGGACTTGTTGTTTCTTTATACTTTTTTGTATTCCAAACCAATTAACATCAAAATTGAAACGATCGATATATGCGAGAATAATAATAATTAATATTATTATTGAGTTCCCTAATATATATCATACAACGTTCTTCTATTGGATTCAACTAAGCTGGCTAAACTAATGCTTATATAGCTAAGCCTATGTCACGTAGCATCATTGCAACCTCGATCATCGTCTCTCTTTTTGTAGATTAGAAATAGGAATATATTTTCAACGTTATCTACAATGAGCAAAACAAAAATAGAGCAGGAAATGTGCAAATCTGTTTCAAGATTAACAATTAAGTTACATGATTAACAATTGTAGATTGATTTATTTGTGTCACTCTATAATTTCGACACAAGAGTATATATTTATTCAGATAAATAAATATTATGTTTAATTTTTAAAAATAAAGTTATAAGAAACGACTATATAATAATTGAAATAGATATACTTTGTTAGAATTATAAAAATATATGATTTGGTACGACTGAAGAAAATATATGCATAGTCTTCGTCGTTTTAAAAACCTTGTTAACTATAATTTCTAGCGTTAGAAACTTTTGTATTATGTCCTTTATGTATTTTTGAACAAATTGTTGTGGTTAATGCGCTAGAGAACATGAAAAACCCTTACAAAGTGAAAAATACTTAATAATTTACATCAATTCAAATACATATTACTAGTTTTTTAAAAGAATTCTTCAGGATGTGATAATGATTATGTAGCCTGGAAACTGTTATGCAACCTGGAGAAAACTTGTGTTAATAAAACTATATAATATGATATAAATCCACCTATATAACAGTTCAAATATTTCACGCGATCAGGCGAGTTGTAAAAAAAACTACTGACAGAAAATAAAAATATATTAGTGTCATCCTCTTGTCAGTCATTATCTGATTTCATTTGAAGAAGTTTATTAGTTTCTTATCATAATAGCTTATGTCAATATCAGTTCAGCATCAGTTTATTCTGTATTGTATCCAGAACTCAAGAATAAAGAATATTTAGGAAATATTCTGCAATCATTTATTGCTCTCCACTGAACCATCGTACAATAAACATAGACGCAATGAAAAGATATTTTTACTCAGATTTTTTTAGACTGTTTCAACAAACAGCTATGAAATTCTTTTTTCTAATTTTTTTCGATTTGAGCTCTGCCTGCAGAAATATTCGGTTTTCATTTTTTTTCTAAAACGGCTTAATTTAAAATTTTGAAATTTGATACATGCGTTCTACCGATGGAACTACATTGCAATAAATTTTTAATTGCACCCTTCACTTCGAAGTTGTTGAAACAAACAACCCTTCCTGATGTTTTGGTCAACTTTTTTCTAGATGGCTATGGATCAAAATTAAAATTACGGTTTTGTGGACCTATGAATTTAGAAACTTTTATTGATTTTTTAATTTTTCCAAAATATGAATACTTTCTGAATAAACAAATTATTTCTTATCAATTATCACCTTTTCAAACTGGAAATTATAATATATTAAAACACATAGGAGGTGTGTGTCATTTTACACGTACCAAATTTCAAAATTTTAGGTTGCCTTTAAAAAAAATGAAAACTGAATTTTAGGTTCACTTCACGAACGCGAATATCTTTGCAAAGAGGGCAAAAAGAAATATAATAGAATGGAATGGAATTAAGAAACACCCTGTATATTCGTTTTACTTCAGTACCTTTGAATATTCACAGGTGGCATGAGACAATATTTCTGTTATTTGTTAAACAGTTAAAATTTGTTATATTATTGAGTTCCTAAATGTATAAAATTATTTGTATTTGTAGAAAACACTATTTAAAAGATTCAATTACAGACGATTTGATAAGTTTTCTATTTTTTCTTATTGTCGCTACTTTTTAAGACAGAAAATTATTACACAGAAAATAAATGACGAAATAAGATCTATTAGGTAGAACAAAGTTGAAGTTAAAACGGGACGGTGCAAAAACAGACCCCCGGGTGAACAGCCAGCTAGACAATGTGGGGGATTTGATCAATAATCAAATACAATGGTGTTGAAGTTGCTCACTAATTGCCAATTTTTAGTTCGCTCGTAGAGACAGGGTCCTAATTATAGAATCCGTTGATATTTTTAACGTCTTTGTTGTCATTTCTATTACTTTATTTACACGCTAGTGTTCAAAAGTTATTTCAGGAAAATATTTTAAGGAATGTATATTTAAATTCTCAATTATTGAAATAAGCAGTTCGTGTATTTTGCTCTTAAATACTCCCACACACGTCAGTTCTTATACAATGTGAGCACCAAAAATTTATCCAGGTTTTGTTCATTATGATTTTAAGTAAAGCGATCGTTCCCATGCTGAAAACATTTTCAGTAAGACACGGCTTTTCCATATTATGTGCCTGTGAAATAATTAAAAAAAATAATAAAAAATGAATTTAAAGAAAAAAAAACTCTAATTTGTTTCTAATTTTGACGTCACTAGTAAGGAGCGCCACTTTTAAATGGAATAACTTTTTTGCGACTTAGAGTATCCATCTAATTATTGAAACAATCGATTCTCCTACCTTTTGTGAAAAGAGTATACTTTGTTGAAGTCATTTCTGAAAAAATCCTGCTTCAAATATTCAATACACCGAGTAAAAACTGGTTTAGTTTCAGGTAAAGTGCCTTTTCCACTGAAAATACGACAAAATGCTACTTATCAAGTTATTCAAAATGCTAAATAATGGCGATGTACAAAATGCCAATAAGATTTAGCCTGCTTTGATGAAATATTTGTGCTTTGATGAAACCATTGTTGAAAATCTGAATATAACGGTTTCATTAAACCTTGTTTGAGAACTAATCATCCAAAATTAAAAAATAGATTGCCTTAAAAGTATACTTTTCGATGCCCACACCATTTAATCTGAAATTATAATAGCAAGCAAATTAGAACTTTTAACAAAATTTTGATACTTAAATACAAACTATAATTCAGTTCGAAAATATTTCTTTGGATTTTGAATTATATGTCATATCTTTCGAGCTTTTTTGGCTTATAGAGCTAGGTCAACGAGCTGTATGTGTATGGAACACCTTAAAAACATTCAAAGACCATATATTTGTGATTCAGATTTACGAAGCAAAACATTTGCTCCGCCTCATCGAAATATCCCGCATCGTGTTATTTTTAAAAAATGTAACACATTCAAAGAAACGCCACGAAAGAGAAATTCTCGAAACACGTTCAAATATATCTAATATATTCAGTGTTGTCAGGTCTGTTCGAGTTAAAGCCAGATATAATTTATAAATAAAATTCTCTATACTTCCTATTTTTAAAGGCATTTTTCAATTTCCAACTAAAAATAAACATAACAATTCAATTCTCTTTACAGAAAAATGTGTGAATTAGCTTCTATTTTTTTACATGTTAAAAATTATTCAGTTTGTATATATGATTAATAGTTGGGAAGTATATTTACAATTATCTATCTAATAAAAGAGGGATAATTTTGTAATTTTAAGAGAAAACTTAAGGGCATTGACATGTTTGTTCACAACTAAGCATGTGGTATCTTTTTATTTTGACAATAATGTGTCTAACTTTATTCATTTATTTACCTACTGAAATTTAGTAATAGAAACAATAACAGCAGAAAAAATAAATGTGAAATATAGTTGATACTATATTTTATAATATACAGAGTGATTCAGGTTTAATCTTGATAACTTCAGGAATCGATAGAACAGATAAAAATAATGTTCATTTGTGATATAAACTTATTTCCTAAAACGCATCGTTTCCGAGAAAGAGGGCGTTGAAGTAGGATTTTTTGTCTCGTTTTTCCCTCATAACTTTTGAACCACTTATCCGATTTCAGTGAAATTCGGAACACAAACACTCCTTATGATCTTACATAAGCTTCTTAAGTTTGAACTACCTACCCCTCTTAGAAGTGTATTTTGTAGGCTACCCCTCTCTTACTTTATTTAAAAACTACAACAAAATAATTAATTTCAATAAAACATCTACACACCACTTTGACCTGATTAATTTCGAAACTTTTTCGTCTCCTGTTTTTTTTTTCGATGTTTGGTCTTGTAAATATAGCAGGGGTAAATTTAAGTGAACATTAGCTGGAAAAAATAATATTGTAGGTATATAATTTAATCAAAGAACATTCAGCTTATAAAATTGGGCCCTTTCTATTTCCTCCCATTAGAAGATCAATCCACGTGCATGGAGCACTGTTTCGTCTTCCTCTTCTACTTTTTCGCTATATCCTTGCAGGGTTACTCTTGGAACTTCTTAACAATTTGACAGCTATTTATTTCATCCCACCGATTTCTAAATTCTTTGTGGATGTCCTCCTTAATAATTCCAACAAAAAGCTGACAACGGTCCAAAAATATTGAGACCCCATGCACTCCAGTCTAGCTTGTCAGCTACTTAATTGCTATTGCACCGCTGATGGCATCCCCATGCTGATCTGGTTGTTATCTTATGATTACGTAAGATCAGTAGTGATTGTCTACCATCTGTGTAGATTCTGATGGTTTTACCCATTGTATGTCTACGAACAATTTCTTTGGCGTCTATAATTACACCTGCTAATACCATTTGTACCACAGTAGCATGCCTATCCATTGCGCACGTAAATTGGATGTGCAGGGATTTGGAATAGATTCCACATCTTGCACCTTCCTTCCTTTTTAATCCGTCTGTGATATTGATTTCATTCTCAGTGGCGGTCTCCTTATTCCTGATAAGTACACACAAAGGCAGTGTATATCCACAAGACCACCTTTGGTTTCACCAACGGTCCTGCGGCACTACTCATAGAATATGTACGCCGTTTATAGTCTCCTGTCCAAATAGAAATTCCACATTAATTTTGCATGAAGTGTGACTCCAAGGTATTTCACATCCGATGCAAAGCTTCCGTTTCGCCTGTTTCGTGCATTATTTATAACTTAATGTAAAACCATTTCTATACTTTATAACGTCTACCAATTTACTACTGTTGAAGATCGACCATATCGATAGTTACTTATGTTACCACTGTTAGCAAATTTGTAATAATGTTATGTTTCTTCTTTGTATGCAAGAATCTCACAAGAATCGTGCAAGAATTTTGCAAAATTGCGAGACAAGGAATTTGCAAAATTTGAGACTCTCGGAAGACAAAACATGATCTCGCAAGATCGATCAAGACTCTTGTTTTGTTATGCAAGATTTCTTGTCAATACTAGTCTAAATATAAACCCTTTTCTTCAACTTAACACAATTTAAATATTTTAGAGTTCCTGTTATTAATTGATACGATAAAATACTTATAATGTAGGTATATTCTGCAATTAAAAATAGTTAAATATTTATATGACCTATAAAATTCTATTAATTATGTTTTAATAAAACTGCTGAATTGCTAGTTCAGATGTCGACCAAAACGACATCCATCCTATTCAACGTCGTGAAAAATTAATCAACATAAAAAGCGAAATAAAAAGTTTACGATGTTTTCCTGACATTTTATATAATAATATGATACTGCCGTTCTACAAATTTCTCGACAGTTTCCTCCACTTCACGAGAATGTAATTAAATTATGCTATAGCTGCAGGACAAAGAATAACGTGGACAGACTAAATAATATAAGTAGGTAGGTATGTGTTTTTGTAGAGTTTTCATTAATTAATGTGTCTGCACACAGAGCCGTATCTAAGGCAACCAGGCCCTAGACTGGCATTTGAAAGGAGAAAAGGAACTGCATATTTCTATCATCTGCATTGCCTACAGACTCGTTTAAAGTGACGTCACCATAGAAATCATAAAATATATAGAACGCCAAAAGCCTTTACATTAGACACTCAAAAATAGTCAGACTATGGATGGGCTTAGAAAGCAGCCATCTAGGGAAAACTTCATGTAAGCTGTTGGTTACACTGCATTTTAATCCCAGCATACAATTGAATCCAAAACGGAATGTTTGTAATTGGACCACAAAAATCACAAATTGGACGTAAAATTTCATATTTTAAAATTCCCGCCAATTGGTGTGAAGCTACCCCGTTAGTGTAGGCAATAAAAAAATTACTGCAATATTACCAGACTCGCGTTTTCTCCATAGGTTGACTATTTTCGATACCTCTTTTGGCTTTCTACATATTTTATGATTTCTATGGATGTCATATATTTAATTCGCATACCACAGAATATGACCAGTTAAATTATTACACCTATTATCTACCCTGTAATTAGATGCAAATTTTTTGTTTATGGACGACACTCGAAGCAGGACATATCAATAGATTAGATTGGTCAGCCAACACTCCTGACATGAATCCTATAGAAAACATGTGGGGTTTCGTTACTAGAGCCATTCATAATCATATTTCAGACTGCAGATGAGATAGTCGTGGCGGCAGAAGAGGAATGGAACAATATTCCGCAAGAGATCATTAATCGCTTGATTATCTCAATGCACAGACATGTCACGTAGTGGAGGTCATACCGACTATTAGTCAAGTAGAGAACTTGCTTTGTTACTTCTTTTTGATTTAATAAATTTTGTTAAAAATATCACACATTTGTAGGTTTATAATTTTCTAAGTATGTACTTAGTTTATCGAACATAATCTTTTCACAAAAAAAAAAGATTCAGAAAACAATATACTTTTATAAATGTATTTGGTTTTTCTGACAAAAAGATTTCTTTAACAAAAAATGAGGGGGGGTCCAAGACTATATAGATGTAAAAGCTTGCGTTGCTTCCTGCCAACGTCCCATTTTGACTCTGTTCGAAACGTATCGAGGTGTGTACACGGCTTTATATGTCAATAATAATTGTCCTCACATTACTCGACGCATAATTCAAACTAAGTACATATCGTAATTATTACAATTAACAAGTTATTTCCGTTCATAAACCAACATTCGCTTATTAAAGTTAAGATGTAAGGCCTAACAAAATTATCTCCCATATACTTATCGCCTGTTTAATTGAAATTGATTCTGGTATGGATATGTTGCGCAAAACATTTGTTCGTTTGAGAAAATATAGAATGGACGGATCACGGATTAGAGTATTGACGCAATACATGCAACATTATAAGTTTCCAAGAAATTGACCAGAATTAGAGAGCGACTGATAGGTAAGTGTATATTATCTTTTTCAGCTCTAAAAACTATTTTCAGAATAAAGATTAAAGTTACTTATTGCGATTGAAGAAAATCCCCTGAAATTAGCAGATTATACAGGGTGATTCTTAAACTATACGCATAAATATGAGAAATGATAATTGAGGACAAATAATGTCGAATGGTGAAAAAAAATGTAGGTATAATCATTACGTAATTGTCAACATAATTTTCTATATTTGGTTACGTTAAAGAAAATCATTTTTTGCAATTTAGTGCAACATATTAATGTAACCAGTTAGTGTAATATATAGTTTTATTACTCTCAGTTGCAGTTTCTTAAATATTTTGAAAAATGAATATAATGAATTATTCATTTGTTCGTATGACATAAATGATCTGAATTCTTGCCGCGACTATAGTAAAATATTTTTAGTTACAGAAGTTTACAAAAATGTAACTCAGGTAAAATATTTTGTTTATAAAAACTAAGAAGCAAACATTTCCATACTTAACGTATTGACTGATGTGCAAATGATATTAACATCCGTTTATACTATACTAAACTATGTATAAATATACTAATTAAAAACCATCATCAGGAACTAATCTTTCTCGCTCTGTATGTCGAAAACGACAAAACGTTTTAGGATACATGTTTATACCGACTTTTCGTATAGATTAAGAATCACCTTGTATAATTTTAGATCTTCACCATTTGATAAAATCGCAGCTGCAGTAATAAAATGTAAGTACTACCATCTAAATAATAAAAATTATGAGTGAATCACGACATCATTTAATTTTCAAATAAAGGAAATATTTGCTGAGTCAAGTACTTGAAAAATCAAGCACTGTATCAACAGTATTTGATTTTTTTTCAAGTGCGTTTTACGTTTACTCATATACTATTAATTTAAAATTATATACACCTAGAAATCACTTATAAAAATAAAAACTTATATAAATATTATTCAGTTTTATACAGGGTGTGCACCAAATAAAATATAATCTACTTTTTTTCTATAACCAACGGTATTAGAATTGTGAGAGTAAACAAGTTTTAAATATGTGACAACGCCGCACACCTACCACGGCAGGTTTTCTACATAATAATAATAGTAATAACAATAATAATAAATACACGTAAAAATATTTACCTCAAATGCTTTTCTTAGATCTTTCCTCACAACCCAGAATAAACCTTGAAATAATTATAATAAATGTCCAAAATTACTGCCATTAGCACAGAACTTTACCCAACTTCGTGACTTATAGCACAGACTTAAAATACACTCTGTATAAGTATATGATTCATTATTTATTTCTCTTTATGTAGCATAAATATAATATAAACTTAATTTGAATGGATGAATGCTATACAAACATTAAAAATGAAAATGACGCATATGTAACAACAGAAAAGTTTCCCAGTAATTCAGATTCAAATTCTAAATTTTGAAATTATTAACCGCTCCTATAATCTCGATATTAATGCAGAAACTGCTTTACGACCTCACTTTTATTTGTGAAACTAAATCGCCTGCCAAAAAGTGACTGACTTCAACAAAACGACTAACTAAGATTTAAAATCCAATTATCAAAAATAGCGTCGAATGGCAGACATCTCGACGCCATTTCGAATTTTAAAGCGCTGATTCAAGCATTCGGTCCTATGCAAAGAAACGAAATAGTTATTTCTACAGACTTATTGTTTGGAAAACATTTATACAGGTTCGATTTTACTAATAAAAAAAAATAATAAAGGAAAACGTCTGCAGAGAGAAGATTTCGTAGCTATAGATTCCTTTTTAATATATACTGATGTAAATATCTCACACCAGCGAAAAGAACTGCAAAACCCTTCACACAAAAGCCTCAGAAACACTTTTTAAGTTCGTCTCAACATGACTTGAACGAATCCTTTGTTTTTTTTTAATATATTTTCCAGGCCTGAATCTGAAAGGTGAAAAACAAAATTTAGTTTTTTAAAGCCAACCAACGCCAAGCTATTTGTAGCTTGCAGGCACACGTTTCTTATTTTTCTGTAACTTGTCACAACAAAAGTGCAAATGGGATCGATAGAAACGTTTATTATTTATTTTCCAAACTATTAGTTTTTGATGTAAACATATAAATTCCGTTAACAACAAAGCGTGCGTCAAAATATTGAATCATATTAAAAGATAATCAAAGCATGTTATATATTACTTTCTCTACCTAATAATTTCGTTAAATATATGAAGGAACAACAACGGCTAGTTAATTTACAAAATACAGTATGTGCTTAGATTAGGCCTATCAAGTAATTACAAATAAAGATATTGTTGTTGCTGCTGAATAGCGAGGATGAATTGTTATGACATTATTTTCTCAGTACATTTAAAAATTATTTTTGCATATCGTCACTTTTTTTCTAACCATTTGATTTTATTATATACTTTACTATTTTCGCTAAGTAAGAAAATTTCTTGTAAAAATAAGGATGGAAGGACACAGAGGCTGAATGACAGGGTGGCAACTCTAGCTCAGATTGGGTACCGGACTCTTAGAAACAATTTTATTGTTGATTTTTCGAGTTATTCTTGGTAAAAAGTTTTACTTATCTTGAAAACGCATAAGCAAAAATCAGATACGTAATTAAACGTACAGGGTGTTCACAATATTTCAAAATGTAAAATATTCCTTTGTTTTTAGTAAAGTTGTCTGAAAACTATAAGTCTGTTTGGAAATGAAAGAGAGTAATAAAACCCCGAGATAAAACCGGCCATGGGCGTGGTAATATTTCGTTTCAGGTATTTATCGGGTAACACTAATGCTAACAGGTAATGGGTGTACATTAGTATATTTTACTGGATACATCATAGGGCAGGAGCCAGTGTATTGTGACAGATCAATCCAGTCTTAGAGCTGAATATACGAAGACGTGCTAGTGGAGTAGAGTAACATTCGACTTGTGTTTAGTGACTATTGTGCCAGTGGATATATAAATTATTTGTAGGTGACAAAAAGCAATGAAGCGCGGTAATTACTTGGATCCGAAACAAATAAATATGCGTTGTATAATTTTATAAAATAAGTATAATAATAATTTATAATACTCGTATAGCAATGTAGAATGTATTCTTAATTTAAAGTTTAAATTCTTAGGTATGTGCATATACCTAGGTACCTTTAAAATTTAATAGTATACCTACGTATTAAGTACCTTTTTGAGTTTATAGATAGAAATCAAACTACTAAATTCTAATACAGCTACTGAAATTATTTTGTAATTTAAGATTAAATTTATATATAAACTAAATATCATTATGTTTAATTATTTAGAAGACACTTGCATATTTATCTTTAATTTTGAACATAATCCACTTCATTGTATCAGTAGCTTTCTTGTTAAAATTAACTGAACTTAACAATTCTGACTAATAGATATATAATAAAACAAATGTATTGTTAAAAAAAAACTAAAACATTCTATTTCATCATTAATTTTATAACATAATAAATACATATTTTGTAGTTACTTAAGCACCTACTGAAAAACCTAGCTGCTACTAACGATTTCGTTTTAGAACTTTAGCACTTACAAGTTGGTGATTTGTATTGAACTAGTTTATATCGACATAATTAAATCTATCATTGATATATTAGACTAATATACATTTAAATTGCACGTTGTAAATTTAAAAAGTCGTTAGCTTTTGCTAATCTGCTTTAATTTAATACAGCAAGACCCTTTGTCCGAGTTCGAAACGGATGAGTGGAGACAGTGGCGTAGCTAGGCGGGGGCGAAGCGGCCCCTCTAGCTGTAAATAATACCAATAGTACCCTAAAAGACCTTACTAAGAATAAACTTTACCGCGGCTTTACCACATATACTATAATTAATTGGCACACCCTGCTGTGTGTGCTCTATTATCGACATATTTTTCAATACTGAAGAGGTTACAAAAAATATTTATTTTTAGCATTTAAACACCTCATAATTATGAAATTTTCAGATCATCCAGACTTCACTACTTTAACTAGTTTCATCATAAATGAGTAATTTTGTAAACAAACTTTCTGATTTTTGACAATTCTTTTCTTGAAAATATACAGGGTGGCATTAAAAAAACTACAATGCATAGTATCACACGATAGAGGACCAAAAAATAATAAAAAAAGTTATGTACACTATGTCCAATCGCCTTTTGTTTTCAAGATACAGCATTTAAAAAATTTTTGTAAAATTTAAATTTTTTTAATTTCTCCAGATTGTATGAAAATATTTGAATCAAAATCGATACACACTGTGACCTTGCATGTGGCTATTATGTGTCACAATATTCAGTTCATTCAGCATCCAGTGGCAGAAGAAAAGGGCCTCGGTGATACGACTTCGCCCACGTCTAGATTAGTCCACGCTACGCCACTGAGTGGAGAAGCTGCAGGAGGCAATGACGTTACACCTCGCCATTCGAGAATTCCAATATGACCTGGTATATTTCGACAAGTACATATCAGATCTACTTCAAATTTTCTGAGTTGACCATACATCATAAACGCTTCATAAAAATTAGACAAATAATGGCGTTAAAAAAAATTAGTAGTTGAAGTATTACATATATGTATACATGAGTATCATTACCTATCTGTTATTCATGGATTTAGTGTATTTACACTGCATCGTTTTAATTTGTTATCTGAGAATGTGGATAACTAATTTGATAAAGGTTATTATGAAAATTCCACACTTGTCTATTACTACAGGTAACTTTCCTAGTGTTTTAAAAACCGCTTCAGTTATCCCTATAAAAGGAATGACCCTCAGGATATAGCTAACCCAATTTCAATTTTAATTATTTTTTCTAAAATTCATGAAAAAGTTGTTTACGCTAAAATGTATAATTTTCTAACAGAGATTTTGACGGACTATCAACATGGCTTTCGTCGAGGCAGGTCGACACAATCAGCGACATCTACTTTGCTAGAGGTTGTTTATAAATACCTCGATAGTGGTAGATATGTGGCAGGTTTTTTCTTTGACCTATCACGCGCCTTCGACTGGTTGAATTTTGAATTCATTGAAAGTAAATTGTTTCATTTGGGCTTTAGAGGCATATTTTTGAAATGGCCGATGAGCTTCCTAAGGGACAGATCTATGCCTGTAAAAATTGGATATGTAACATCCGACTGTCATGGGCTAAATTCTGGAGTGCCTCAGGGATCTGTCCTGGGACCACTAATATTGTTATTATTCATTAACGATTTACCTCAATGCATAAAATCTGACATGCTAACAATTTTTGCAGATGATGCTTCTTTGTTGGTCTCAGAACATACTTACGAGCAGCTAGTTTTCTCATCGGAAAGTATATTGCAATTTTATCTAGATTGGCTTAATACTTAACGTAAATAAAACTAATTGTATATACTTTCAAAATCACGGTGTCAATAAAACTAATTTTATTTTTAAATGATTTTATATTAAGTTCGACTGAATGTACAAATTTTCTTGGGATTACAGTCAACCAAAATTTGGCACGGTCAACTCATATTGACATATTAAGCAAGAAACTTAATAAATGGTACTATGCTATTTCTCGATTCTTTGCCACTTTCTGCCATTCTTAGTGTATATTATAGCCTAGTATACAGTCGTCTAAGTTCCCCATTATTTTACGATCTGTAAAAACATTTTCGGCTTGAAAAGTGAATTTCAAATTTCCATTGCTAGCTGATTTAAAAGTTCTAGTCTAATTGGTCAGTTTCAAATTTCGCATACCCGATTTTTGTGTTTTTACACCCACACATTACCAATTTGTCTGTATTGCGATAATACTACTGTGCTACATAGAAGCGGTAAAACTGTTGAAACACAAATTAATAACCAACGTTTGAGCATTCAAAGAATTTGTGTGTAATGGGACACATTTAACGTTTGACATTGTAATAAATACTCGGCTGTTATAACTATTCATCTGGCTAATTTTAGAGTCGGTGGCTAATTAAAAAGCAAACAGACTATGAGACATAGGCGTGCGTTAAATAAAAGTCGAATCCGGAAAGGTTTTCCCACAAATAAAAATTATGCCTCAGGTTGCTGAAAATGTTATATACTTTACGAGATCGTTATTGTAAACAGTGATGAAATTGGGTTATAAATATAAATTTTATTAACTTTGCAGCCAATTAAGTGAAATAAAAGCAAACAAAGTGGTGGCAGAAAATTTTTGAAATAATAATTTTCCATTATATAAAGCATGAAACTTAAAAAGGATTGTATACAATCAATCTGTCTGAATACAGGCTGTTCTAATATAATTTCGTAATTAGTAAAATGAATTATAAGATAAGTGTTGTAGTATAGTATACAGGATGTTTCCGAAATGAATGCGTTTCTTGAAAGGGGAAATAGAGGACTTGAAATCAATCCTTTTTTCAATGTAATTCCGATTTTTTCCCCAAATTCACCCCTTAGAAACCGTGTTAATCAGTGTGAGTCTGGCTGTGAGTTACTTTATTATACACCTCCTGTGTGAATTTAAACTTGCGCCGTCATTTTTTCCTTGCGTATTTTTGATTTTTGGCCTAAGTTCACTTCTTAGAAGGCGTGCAGTCATTGTTTCTAGTTATGGGTTTATTACTTATTTATACATCACCTATACCCAATTAAAACCTGTGCCGTCAGTGAACTGTTTTTCTTCTTTCTATTCTATGGTACTATTTTTAAATTTATTTAATTAATTTTATATCGAATTAGAATAGTTCTCGCGGCATTTATTTTACTCAACTTTTTTATTAGTTTATAAAAAGCAACTGTGTATGTGTAAATTAATATTTTTTATACATTTCTCATCCCTTTTCTCTTCCAGTGCGCATATATGGACGTTCGGCTGTTTCCGGTAAATGGCCTACTAAGTTCACACAAGCTTAAATTAAACCCTTAGATGGAAGAATTATTTTTTTACTCAATTATAAACTACTAAAGATTGATGATCATCTCCTATCATTTTTATAACAAAAAATTTTATTATAAGTTGCCGAACTCTATAAAACTTTCTCCCTTTTTTCTCTGTTTTGTATTATTAATAATAGTAGGATTAAATTTTAAAATTGATATCTCTTTTCACCACTACTTCGTCTGTTCTTTTTCATTATTTCACTATCTTTTTCCATAATTAAAGTTAGCGCTAATATTTGTTGTTTATTTTTCATGTAATGTAGCAGTCTATAGCTTCAGCCGCTTGTCTCAAAATTGTATCTTCCCTTTCTATACAGTGATGTACAAAATGTAGATTGTGCGACCGATTTTAATTGCGGTCCTTCATATAAAATGTTTTGATCTGAGCCTCCTTAAGGAGTTACAACCCTTTAACAGGGGGTGATAAATTTAGAGTTTTTAGTTTCATCCAAACGCTTTGAAATTATGAAGTTATATTATGTTTTGGGGTTATATTGAAAAAAATTCAATTTGATTGTCTGTTAAATTTAAAATGTTTTGTTTCTTGCAATTTTTTCATAACTAGTATAGTTTTTGAGTAAAAAAATAAAGTTCACGATCCTACACGTACACAGTTTACAATATCTAATTTACACATCAATAGCTAGTAGGTTTACATCATTTTATATTTGATGACAGTTCATGGTTCGTTGATATCAAATGTTACTGTCTATTAAACATTTGGAACTAAATAAAACTTATCACGCATCTTTTTATCATTTTAAGTCATTTTAAATAACGACCAGAACTAATAAATAACTATTTTTTAATGATAGTGACAAAATTAATTGTTTTAGACTCCAGTGCAACGACAAACTGAATATTGTCATACGTTGTGATAAAGTTCGTGAATGTGGTGGTGAGAGTAACGAACAGCTAGTGAATGCGACCTTTAGAATACCAAACGCTGCATCACTTAACCCTCCTTCCCTATTAAGATCTTTGAAGAGTTGAAATTTCCGGATCTGGACAATAATTTTAGGGACACCTGTTTAGACCGAATATTATGATTTCATAGGTGAGGATGAAGTTTGTTTTTAGTTAGCTTGAAGTGGGCATAGGGTAGGTATTGGCATCCTTCTTGGGTGCGCCAATGGGTTTACGATACAGTTTATGTAATCCAAAATGTTATTTCCAGATGTATTCAGATCGAGTTGAGGGATCGATCTAAGTATCAATTCCACGATCAGTCGCAATACGATAATCCACAATATCCTACCAACTTGTTTACTTATACTGAATAAGGATTAGAAACTAATTTTCCCTCAAAAAGTTATCTATTATTTACGTAGATCTGTAGATGGAATAATTTCTAAAGAAATATGAGACAATTTTGGAAAATTAAATTAAGTGAACTCTCATTTAATGTATTTTTCGTTTCTTAGATATCTGTGTATTTAAGGGTATTTTTGGGTACTATTCGGTATTTCTGGGTATTTAACGATATGTTTAGGTACTTACGGATATTATTGGGTAATAGTCGTAGGTATTCTTTGGGCATTTGGAGGTAATTCGTGAGTTTTTGGTATTTTTGAGGTATTTGCTTATTTGATGAGATATTTTTTTGGGAAAATAAGGTATTTACGGGTAATATTTTAAAAAAATTGTATTTTATGGTACAAATTTCAAGTAGTGGTTTACCCCTCGCTAATACCTAAAAATCAAAGTGCATAAATGTCACAAAATACTTGTCATTACTCAATACGAAAATCAAATCTATAACTTTAGTGCTTACAAAATGTTTACTTATTCAGAAAAAGTTGATATGTTGCTAATTTACGGCTAGTCACAAAAAACTTCAACAAGAGCTGTAGAGTTATATCGAAAAATGTATCCAGAACGCCTCATTCCTGATCATAAAGCCTGTGCAAGATTGGAGGCCACCTTGGGAAGAAATGAAGAAGTTTCTGTTCGGAAGGATCAAATAATTAATTGACCGAAGGGTAAGAAACAATGTCAATACAGCTATACTTTTACAGTATTTCGAACAAAATCCACAAAATTCTATACGGCAGACTAGCCGGGAATTAAATTTGGATAAATCAACCGTTCAACGAATTTTAAAGACCAATGGGTATCAAACTACAAAATTCACAATTTGAGGTACTTGCTTGAACGTCACATTGAAAACAGATTTAATTTTATAGCTCAAACTGTTGATCAGAACCTTTCTCGGCACGTTCTTTTGACGGACGAAAGTCGGTTTGTCAGTAATGGTTTGCCAAACAGGCGTAACGAACGCTACTGATCCATTGAAAATATCCACATTTTAAATCCAGTGCAAAACCAAGACCATTTTAGAGTAAATCTATGGTGCGGCATAATCGGTAAGCATTTAATTGGGCCTTATTTTTATGAACATACATTGAACAGCGCGAGTTACCTATATTTCCAAGAAGAACTTCCTGCACTTCAGGAGAATGTGCCTTTGCAGTTAAGGATCTACTCATACCTACTAAAAATAAGGTTTACAAAACCCCTTCGCGAGATATTAATCATTTGAAAGAAAAAAATCACAAATGTTTGTTACGAGTTAAATAGCGAAATGTTAATAAACTTAGCCCACAAAGAAGTCAATAGAAGATTGGATGTGTGTTTTGAAATAAGAGGAGGTCATATAGAGAATAGATTGTAATATGTATGCAGTATGAGGGCGTTTCCCTCATTTTTTAAGTTTAGTTATTGTTATCACCACATTTTGTTTTAACTGCATTAAATAATGTGGGGTTGTTAGATTAGAAATAACAAGTCCACGGTTTGTAACACGTTAAAATATATTAATAAAGATACAACAACTGGGAAAGAATGTTCCACCAATAAAGAAGTCTGGACAGATGTTCAGTTGAAGGCAAGCGAAAAGTAACTAGCGTGGTCCTCGCCGGGCCTTTCGAAAAAGGTCTCGGGAGGCTGGTTAATGTCTGGCCATGTGTTTATTTTCATAAATGGGCTCAGATCTAAGGCTTAGTTTTATGTTTTCGTTGGTATTGATTTGTTTGGTGCCTTAGTGCAAATGTCGTAAATTGTAGGGATCACAGATGTAGGTCGGTGACCGCTACAAATAATTATCGAGTTCAATCCTTTTATTTATTCTTAATGACATTTATGCACTTTAAACAACGAACATTCAATTATTATCCAACAACTACCTGATCCTTCCACCGCTAATGCCATTTAACACCACGTGTCCCAAATGTTGTTTAAATTTTTCATAGCCTCGCAGTAGGCCCATACTATCAAGTTTGAGATACCCTGTACATACACGGAATATTGGAACACCCTTAATATAATATTTAATTATTTATCAGTAAAGTAAAAAAATCGTATTAATATTTATTATAAAATGGTTCATTTAAAGAAACATAACCTTGAGGTGAAATTATTTATTATTTCCTGAAATGAATATGTAATTTGATATTAAAACCTGTTAAGATAAACTGACATCTATTGAATATATAAATGTTAATCACAAAAGAAATCGAATAAAAAGTATAACGTACTGCTACCGTTCTAGGAAATCCTAATCCACTAAAGAGTAAAATTTATATACTTCGAATTTCCGATCAAATGCGTTCAAATCCAATTTTACATATATCCTTTTTGTAAACAAGAAAATTATGTTAGGAATACCACCGCAGTGTTGACATTTTTATGGACGTATTCCACTAAAAACTATGTGAGAGGTGTGAAATAATAAACAAATAGACAAGGTCGGCCTGCAGGAAGAAAAATGTTTTCACAATTTTGTTCCTTGTTGACAACACCGAGATACTGCTATCGCAATAATGATTTATTGGTTTCTTTCACACTGCCACTAAGGATGTGCACAAAACAATTCTGCATATCCCTGGCTCTGTGTATTAAACAAAAAAAACAATACTCGTTGAGTAAGCCGAAAATAATACTAAATATTCGTTTCACAAACAGATATAGGTAAATACTAGACATGCCCGTTATTAGATATTAGATGTTTTGATCATTATTTATTTAACAAGTTATTGAAATTTGAAAATGTAAGCTTATTAGATTTGCGAATGTTATCACGAGCATATTTTTTCGAAAAATAAATTATAATTTTAATATTTGTACTGAAGAAATATGTTACACCACTGCCGTAGGAGAGGTTGAACGCTAAGAAAACCCTATAATTGCGCCACTGTCACTGGGCTTAGTTGAAAAAAAAAACACTTCAAAATATTATCCTTTTCTTATGATTGCTAATCAAAAATTTTATTTTTTAGCAGATAACAAAGAAAACAAAATATGTTTTAAGTACTCTCGGGTGCAGATAGAACATGAAAAAATAAGAGTTTATTATAAAATAAGAATTTAATGTAATGGACACTAGTAAGGACCTCTTAAAATAGTGTCCTTGAAACATATTTACCTTTTTTAATTTACCAGGGGCGGACTAAGCTTTACAACTTAATACCTAAATTTTTAACACCCTATAGGATAAAGGCTTTAAAATAATTAATCTGGGTAGCTTCAATCTTAGACTAAAAAAAGATACTCTTGTTTATTGTCGATAAAATGAACGGTTTACGAAAAAAGTAATAATAAACGAATTCATATTTTATTTTTAATAAAAAGGTCCATAATTTCTATTTTTTTTCTCGACAACAAAGTGCGATATGAAAGTCCTTCAAACAGGAAAGTTTAATTTTAAGATGTTTAATCCGAAAACATACAAAATTTAAAAAACGCAGTGGTGTCGCAGGAGGCACCTTAACTAAATTATTGAAAAACTTCATAAGAGGGTTCAAAATGCGACGGTCGACTTTTTCTCCTTCCAGCGGCGTCCTTCAGACACATATCTCCGTAGGGAGGGCCTGTAGGAAAAAAATTATAGGAATTTTTCATCTTATTTTTTCATGTTCTAACTGCATCCGAGAGATTTCTAACATTTTTCGGACCCCCTGTATATTATAGGAAAGTCCTAATGTTTTTATAAATTTTTATATAAAATTATTCTAGCCTCTCCTAAGCTCTTTAAAAATTAATTTAAGAATCAAGTTACCATGGCTATTAAAACTGGTTCAAATTAAAAACACCAATTTTTGCATGAATGTAGTTGTGCTAAAATTATATAAACTGATAATTGAATAGTTTTTTGTATGAATATTAAAAGGTGCATATTTCGGAATTTGTGTAGAAAAAAAGCGTTATATTTTGGACAGCCCTACTCAATTTTTTTTTATATTTTTCAATTCGTAAAATTCTGATAAAAAACGTTCAAGAAGAGTATTATTTATTTCATCCTCTCACTGTGAAGTGGCAGCAAGTGGAATAGATCAAGAAAGTGACATTTTTGAGGGGTGTTTCGCGATCGGCAGTGGTGTACAAAATAGCAGCAGTGAATACGACAGTTAAGGGAATGTTGTGAGCAATGTTTGCATTGATTAGGTAGTTGAAGGTATTGAATAGGTAGTGAACGGCAGTGGACGGTATTGTCGGCAGTGCTTTAGGCAGTTACAGCAGTGACGCCGTAATTGTCAGAAATGATCGCAGTTTTGCGGCATTAAACTAGTAAATAATGGCAGTGATATACAGTGCTTTCGAAAAGTAACAAATAAATTCATTATTTTTTAAATTGAGAAGTTTTCGAAAAAATTCTCTGGCACGTCTATTTTGCTTTTAAAAAAGGCACTTTTTGACATACGACCTCGGACTCGCATTTGTGACGTCATCGTTGTTCAATATAATGACGTCATCAACAATGTTTTTAAATAGCAACCCTCAATTTTGACTATGCCATTTGAAAGAGCGTATCATTTTACATACGTACATCATGAAAATTTATGGTGTTACATAACAAAAATTTCAAGAAAATAATACTTGAAGGTTTTAAAATTTAATTTTCACAATACTGTACACCTCCCTATTATGCAGCACCGATTGAGTGGCCAGCCAGATCGCCTGATTTGACACCCCTAGATTATTTCTTGTGGGGATACTTAAAAAGCAAAGTATACGTTACTAGACCGGTTAATTTAGAATATTTAAAAGCAAGAATTTGACACGAGATACATCGTATATCTCCTGAAGTTATTGATAATGTCCAAAAAGAATTTATTAATCGTCTTGGCTACTGTCAGGCAGCTAACGGTGCACAATTTGAACATTTAATTTAGTCGATTTTTTACATAATCATTATCATTTTCAGTATTGTGAAAATTAAATTTTAAAATCTTTAAACATTATTTTCTTGCAATTTTTGTTATGTAACACCATAATTTTTCATGATGTATGTATGTAGAATGACTCTTTCAAATGACATAGTCAAAATTGGGGGTTGCTATTTAAAAAAACTGTCGATGACGTCATATCTCGAACAACGATGACGTCACAAATGTGGGTCCGAGTGTGGGTCGTATATCAAAAACTGCCTTTTTTAAAAACAAAATCGTCGTGCCAGGGGATTTTTTCTAAAACTTCTGAATTTCAAAAATAATGAATTTATTTGTTACATTTCGAAAGAACTGTATAAATATAGTGAAGAAAGTGATTCAATCAAAAGAGCAACGTTTGCTATACAACCGAAGATACCGAAAAATTTATCTAAATCTTAGCAAATTAAGTAAAGAGGTAAGTTGTGTATTTTACGAGGTATTTTATTATCGTAGCTAGTAATAATATTTCGACAGCTCGCCAGCATATACATGGCTGTCTGTTTCCCAAGTGCATAAGTCGGGTAAGACTGGGCTGGCCGACAAACTGTAGGTACAGTATCTTGCATATTTGGCAAATAAAAATTACAAAGCATGTCGACCCAAACCTTTAAGAGGTGAGTGAGGTGTAATTAATTATTCTACATTATACATAATAATATCAAATGTTCAATATTATCTCGCGCCAAAATTACCATTACATTAAATTTAGATAAAATATGTTACGTAAGGCACACGATAAAACAAAAAAATCGATTTGACTAAAATGTCATAATATTTAAAAGCATTCTGGATCCTTTCTCCCCAATCTTAATAAAAAAAACTCCCACCCCCACATTTTCGAGGATGCTGAACACGAATATAAAATTAGTTTTGTGCGATCTACTCTAGTTTAGTAGTTAGTAAAACACCCGAGTCAGAAGATGGACAAGTCAATTAAACAAAATCTATATGTGAGAACAAAGTGAGAATCGTCAAACTCAAGTCATTAAAATTAATAATTAAGTAAGTAGCTGTTATGCATACATAGTTTTAATCAGTTTATAGTATTTTTTATTGGCAGTATAGCATATTAGCTAATGCATATCTAATTAATAATTTTGTCCATTATTTTTTGTTAAAAAGTTTTGTAAAAAATATGCATATAATTATTACACACAATATATCCTTTAATCGTTTTCACTTTATTGCCCAATTTCTCTAATACTGTTTAAAATTGTATTGGGGAAGTGACGATTGGCATTGAGGCAGTGACGGTCAGCATTGAGGCAGGGACAGTCAGCATTGAGGCAGTGAATAACGGCATTGAGGCAGTGACGGTCTGCATTAAGGCAGTGGTGATCAACATTAACGGAATTATGGTCGACATTGCCGGCATTGAGGTAGTGTCACCGGGCATTTAGGCAATACCTAGGGCATTGGTGTAATGACGGCAATTTTTAAAGAGCACTGCCTAAAACTGGCAGTGGTGTACAAATTTTTAATACGTGAAACACCCCTGGGACATTTTACTACAACTGCATCCATACAAAAATTGATGTTTTTAATTTTAACCAGTTTTGAAATATCCATTCTCAACATCCACTTTTAAATTGCTGTAGGAAATGTGTTCTGTGGAGAGACTAGAATATTTTTATATAAAACACACTAAAATCGGTTCAAGAATCCACTGTTTCATTTTCCTCAACTATTTTCGAAACACCCAGTATGTTCTCTATACAAAAGATGCAATGAAAATTTTAAATGAGGATTATATTCGTTTTCCTCACAGTAACATTTTCAATAATCACTTTAATAATAAAACTGCCACCTTTTGACAATATAAATATAATATGAAATTTTGCACGTCTCCATAATTTACCGTTATGAACAACTTTCTCAAGTAACATTTTGCTGTATTTTCAGTAGAAAAGGCACTTTACCTGAAACGATAACAGTTTTCAATCGCTGCACTGAATATTTCAAATATGATTATTTCGAAAATGGTTACTCCTAACAACTTCAACAACGACCTTTGTCAGATATAACATATAGGAGAATCGATTGTTTCAAGACCGATGGATACACTAAACAGTAAAAAAGTTCTGCCATTTAAAAGAAACATGCTGTGCCATAAGTGGCGCCTTCTATTAGTGACGTCAAAATTAGTTAGTTAAAAATTCTTATTTGCCGTGCCAAAAAACATAATTGTGCCAATTTTTTTTAATACTCCTACAGGTTTCAAAGTTATTAAGATATTTCAAAATAAAATTCTAGCATTGAACGCCCTGTATTTTTGAAACCAGCAACTTTCGGATAAACCATATTTAGCTCAATCGACTTTTTTTGGTCACCAGTATCTCCAGCTCCGAGATTTCCCAACTTTTCACAGACGCCCTGTATATTATGGCACTGTTTAGTAAAATTATAATGCAGGTAAGTGTAGTGTTTTATGATAGATAATTATAAATGTGTAAATGCATTATATGCATATTTTTTATAAATACGCATGACGAGACAATGATTTTAATTATACTGATTTATTTTTAACTTTGACAAACATACCTAACCTAACTTTAAACAACTGAGTACAAAATGAGACAAGTGAACAAGCTCTCGAGCTTGTGCAGCAGTAATTCAAAGTAGACGTGCTATTTAAGATCTTAAACTTTATTTAATAGTTTGTCAAACTCCCTTAAGTAAGCTACACACGCTCAGTTAAAACTGTGCGATTGGACTGTACAATCTGTTCTGTACAGTTACAATGGAGGATGTGTACGGCAATTAACTGCGTGTGTATACAAACGGAAATGCGAATTTAACTGTACAGATCTGCCTGAACAGTGAAATTGCACAGTTTCAACTGAGAGTGTGTAGCTGCCTTTAGTGATTTGAAAGTTTTTTTCTAAGAGCGTAGTACGTTTGATAATTTCTGATAGTCTCCAATCATTCTTCGAACAAGGCCACTACTTAGATAAACACGAAATAAACGATAAAATTAGCACATCTCCGGGGAAATTTCGGAACTAGACGTGACAATTCTCTTAATGGGTTTACTAGGTCGTTCAACTTTCAACCATATTAAGATGGGCTTATACATTCACAATATTTTCATCATGAACTTATAAAAGGAAAACAACAGAGACCACTGTTATATTGAAAAGCCTTTACATCTGAAAACTCGGGATATCCAGCTTAGCATAAAAAAAACTATTTGTAAACGCAACTTATCTATGGTGATGTATACCTATAGCCGTGGTTAAGTAGTGATAAATTTACAATTCTAATCGATTGTGTAAATAAAACGAACAGAACGAATTTAAATAGATATACAAATAGCTGCTGCAAGGTGAAAAAAATAACTTGTAAATCCGTAAAACTTAATCCTATTGTTTTATTACTTATATACAGGACACCGCCAAGTACATCGTAGGTGTGCTTTCTATCAGGTTTAAGTATAATTTAAAAATTTTTGGATTAATTGTATAAAATAAATGGACAATTACCTAAATGGTTAAAAGTTAGACGTTGTGCGAAACTTTGCCGTCACCTGGATTCGTAAACAATTTTTTACTGCGACAAACTCATTATAAAGTATCTGTTCAAGTAATATCGTCACCACAATTACAATATACGTAGAATCGAACAGCAGCTGTACATTTTATGTGACAGTAAAATTAAATATACGTTTTATAGATCGTTCGTTAGGAATACATGGCAGAGAAACATTATTTGTGACAAATGGAATGTCCAGAATAGAACCCCACAAATATTTAAGGTTTTTTTTTCTAAACTGAAATAAATTTTTATGTATAACTCAAGGAATAATAACACTTTTGTATACGGTCCTTTTCCTAACTTTTTTCCCTTGCTACTACAAACAAATTTTTTTTCACTACAAACAACTACAAACGATTCTGTATATGAAACATCACTCAAATTATATATATATATTTTGAAATTGCTACCAACAAAAAAATATTACTACAAACAACTACAAACGATAATCTGTAAGAATCACAACAAAAAAATTAAATTTTTAAAGTCGGGTGTCAGGTCGACATATAGCCGAATTTGTTGATTGAATTAAATTCTTAATTTACTGAATGCTATAAAAGATGGGTCAGAAGGGTCAGATTCAAACCTGCTTAGTCTTAGATACAGAAATTTACGGTACATTAATAATCTACTATTTATTATAAGGCAAAATTTGACAAAACCATCGCATCTTTAGATTTTCAACAATGGTTTCATCAAAGCAGGCAGATCTTCTTGAAATTCTGCACGTCATCATAATTTAGGCAAATGAATACACTAGGCCGCAAAAAAGTCTTTTGAAAAAGTATGGTGTGCCATAAGTGACACTCTCTATAGTGACGCCAAACTTAGATAAGTTTCCTCCCCGAAAAAAACACCGATCCCCAAAACATATGCAAATATTTTAATTTTTTTAAAAGTTATTTACAAATATCAAAAAGAAAATTTTAACTTTGATATCCCGTAGATATCTTTTTAACCATCAATTTTTGACTAAGCTACTTGGCTGCATCACATTATTTTGTGTTGTCAGGAATTTGCTCTTAATTCCCAGTTCTTGAAATTATTTGATATCTTGTTACTGTATTGCAGCAATTTCAATCTTTTTTTTTTCATTAAATTTACCGGATTTGGTTCAGTATTTTCATTTAATTTAAACTGAATTGAAGGGAAACACTTTCTGTGTACTAATATGAATTATAAAAATGTTCATTTTTGTATACCAATAATAGTTATTTCTGATGTGAGTGTTAAAAGTGCATTTTTAAGGCATGTATGTAAAAGTTACATCCAGTGCCTTAAAAATAGTTTTAACACAAATACCATACAATATTTTTTCTAGAAACGGCATTAAAAAAATTAACCCGGGTAGAAATAAGTTAAGTTTTAAATAGCATCGTAGGCACTACATCAAATTTTCGAAGTGGGCACTTGCCAATGATAGTAACCATGGTGGCAACCATTGTTGTATTCATCATTTAAGAAAAGTTTGAAGACTTTGGATTTCTCACTTTTAAACGTTGTGTCTTTTTGCCCTTAAAAAGTATTGTAACGGTAATTCGGTACATTTTTGGAGAACATATAGTATATACAAGTATCTAATAATATTTATATATTTTTGCCAAGCCATTTGTTTTAATGAATAAACTATGTGTATATAAAGCTGATTTATAATTGTTATTTTACTAAAATAACAAAGGAGCTTACTCTGGAAGGTGGTGCATTATTTTGCATAATGCCTACCCGAATATTATTTCCTTCTTCTTTTCGACATATCGTGCACGGCCAGGGTGACGTCGTGCGCCAAGTATTCATTGTAATTGCCAATAATTTTTCAAAACGGATTTTCGGCGAAAGTAGATTCGATTCCAAAAAAGAACGACTGACCGCAGATTCCGTAAAGACGGTGTCGCCATTATTCTTTCTATATATGTACAATTATAATTTTGTTGAGTGCCAAACAAATAGGAAAAGGCCATTCTAATTAGAAGGTATGTTTCTTTATATTGTGTTCAGTTTTTTTGCAATCCCTAGCAGTAAAATATATGTTAAAATACATTAATTCTCTTATAGATTTGTCGGCCTTATTTTTATTGGTTTCCTTACTTTTTCGAATAATTCAGAACCACTTATGGAAATCGAATCTCACGAAGCTGTTTTACTTACAATATGATGTCATACCCTGTACCGATGCACCTTTAATAATATTTGCTGCGTTGTATTGTCCTGCTGCACCGTAAAAGGTAGACTGTTTTCAAGGCAGTTAGGCATACGCCCTATCCAGAGTGGCGTAATTCCAGATCCCGAAAACCATTTTATGTTGCGATATTTAAGGATATCACCAGGTCAGATCTACCCTTTATTTTTATACCAATATTTCCAAAGTTATGAAATTCCAAAAAGTGCAGGGCCGCTATAATTAGAGTTTGCAGAAACTTAATATCATAATCAACATTTGTTATAAATAATTTAGATATCTACCTTCCATTTTATTACTTTTTAATTTTGCCTAAAATATAAACCTGAAATAGTACTATTTACAAGGTGATCCAAATTCAAGTGTTAACTAAACTAAACATAAACAATAATTTATCATTGGACTATTTTCACACCGTAAATCACTTATTAAATATTACTTACTGTAATTAAATATTTATCAAATTAAAATCCTATTGAATCACATCTGTGTATTTGTGTAATTTTTTAGTTTGAATATCAAAGACCTAATTATAAACTAAGTGGCGCCCATATATAACCATCAGGAAGTAGGTAATATATATATATATATATAGTGATTTTTGATACAAAAATTTGCAATCCTTACACCCATTGTTCACCGACCGAGAGCTGCCGCCTCGCATGTGTAATTAATTTTCCCTAAGAGAGTCACAGTATAAAGAAAATATCGAAAAGAACAATCCATTTAAAGAAATCGATGAAGCGGCCAATCGAGCTACTTTGGACTTATTACCAAGAAAATTCCGGATTCAATATGAAATTGCATACAATAAATTTGTGAAGTGGTGTGAAGAAAAAAACGTTCCTGGAAAATATACTGAAAATGTATTGTAAATCGAAGGTTTGGAAATCTTCACCTCTATGGTCTAATTATTCTATGATTAAAGCTATGTTATGAATATAAAGCGACCTACATATCAGCAAGCATTTTAAGCTCATTGCATTTCTGAAGCATCAAGGAGAAGGTTATCAACCCAAAAAATCAAAGATCTTGACCAGAGACCTAATTGAACAGTTTTTAAAGTTCGCACTGGATGACGAGTATCTTATGATGAAAGTAGCTACTATTTTGGGAATATTTGGTGACTGCCGTAGAGAGGAGCTTTGCCACTTGAATCTCGACAACTTGAAAGTTGTGGGCACTTCCAGTTCAATATTGGTTAAGATATCAGATACCAAAACCAAGGTTCCACGAAATTTTACTATCGTTGAAGAATTTTATTTAGATTTTTACCGGAGCTACATGGCTGTTCGTTCAGTAAATGTGGGACATCGGAGGCTTTTCCTAAAGTATGTGAATAAGAATAAATACGTTTGGAAAATTTCCTGCTGCTATTACTAAATTCCTGGAACTTCCAAATTCTAACCTCTATACTGGACATTGTTTTCAGCGCTCGTCGGCAAGCTTACTAGCGGATAGTGGACCAAATTTAACGACAATTAAACGGCATGGGGGATGAAAATCTTCAACAGTCGCCGAGGGATGCATCAACATTCGTTGGAAAGTAAAAATTCGATTACACGAAAACTGCTTTCAGTGCCATCAATATCAGCGGATTCTGCTCAAACGTCAACTAGGATTGCGGTCGTTTCAGTTGATAGTGATAGAATTATGGAAGGATTTAATTTTTCAAATTGTGTGAATTGTAATATAAGTATTCATGCTAATAAATTAAAAAATACAAATTAAATGTATTGCAAATTTACTGGCCACATTTTGACATTTACTTTAAGGCACTAGTGCTTTAAAGTAATCATTTTAAGGCACTGATGCCTTAAAGCAATATTTTCAATGCTACAAGGAAGTGTTAAAGATTGCATTTTTAACATGTTTATAGAAAAAATGGTTTCAAATCCGTAAATTCAAGTAAGCCTTGGAAACTCAGAAGGGTCATAATTTTGTCACGAATCCAATGCCTTTTCTTTATAAGAAAATAAAATATCTCGGATTAAATGTAGATATGCAAAATTTCAATATCCTAAGCCCTACAGTGATTTCTTGCTTCATTTCTCTTGTAGCGACCTATCTGTATAAAATAAAATAAAAATGTTATTAACAAAAATTTATCACAATAAAAAATACAGTACCTACAACCGAGTGAGTTCAAAGTTTCAATCTTCAAGGCTTACTTGGACTTTATCCTTGATTTTGATCTTTCTCAAACTAAACCTAGGACACTGAAACTGATGTATGTAGTAACTTATTTCATTCTGAGAAACTTTTCTAGACATTTTTTTGTGTACGCTTCTAAAAATTTTACCGACTAATTTTCAGTTCAGAACTAAAATAAATCTTTTTCGGCAATGCCAAAAAGTTGTCATGACGCATTTTATTCAAAATAATCGCCAATAGTTACTTTGTATTTACATTAAACAATCTAATTATTATGGTGGCATGGTAATTAAAATCCGAAGCTCATTATTTTCAATAAATATTTGCTCTAATCATAAATAAGAAGTGTGTTAGTTGAGAGCCTAAACAATAAAATGTTGTTTGCGACGATTAGTCCGAAAAAACTGTATTTTAAGTACTTGTAGCAATAATAACTATTATTCACAGAAAGGCTGCTAATAGAGAATAATCCGAAATCAAGTAAAAAATCAAGGTGCGCTTAAGACATCGAAATTTGGAATAATTACTTACTCATTTTATCATTTTGACAAGTCTTTTTAACATTTTATCGAATCTCATCGAGAAAAAGCACTTTACTGGTAAAAAAATGATTTTTCAGAAATTCCAAGGCTTACGGGTTAATGGTACGGAATAATAGCACTTCCACAAACTAGCAAAGCCTTGAGCAAAGCTGAATCGCAAAAGATCATATTAAGAATCGTTTCACCAAACCTGGTACATCCTGTATGTAAAAGTTAGCGTTTTTATAATTAATATTATTCACAAACTATTCCAGTTTAATTCAAATTAAATGAAAACAGAGCTAAATACCAATAAATGCAGTGGGGTTTATAATTCCAGTAAATTTAATGAGAAATAAATAAATCAAATTTATCGCGAAACGGGAACAGATATTAAAACATTTGAAGAGACATTTTTTATTTAAATTAAAAAGTTTTATGTAGAAATGTGAATTGGTTTTAAAGAATACAGAGGCGTATCACTTTTTTAACCGATCTTCATCACTGGTTGACTAAGACACCACTTGATATTGCCTCATGCGGCCCATTCAAGTACAATGTGTACCAAATTTTATTCGAATAGATCAGTCAGTTCAAAAAAATATAATAAATACCTAGACAATTGAATTTTTATTTGTAACTTTAACATGCTGTATCCTGAAAACAAAACAGTTTTTAAAAAATGTTCATGTTGAAAAAACTGAATTGTGTACCTCTAGGCAATCTTCAATACGTTCTTAAGCACCACAAGATAAATAAGGACGCATCTCAGGCTTGCCTCATACCAATAACATAAAGGTAAGAAAGAGATAGAGAACATGAAACCGTTGATAGCCAATTATGGGAGAAAGTCCATTCCAAGGCATGCCTCATGACAGTGCAGCTGCCACAGAGACAGTCTCAGTCTAGTTTACACTGACGTAAATCGACCAATAAAATATTTTGCTAAGATCATCTGTATGATCATTCGAATATTCCTTGTTTGTATTGCAATATCATTTAGCAAGCATAATACAAATTATTTTTTTATTACGATTTTACTACGTCAAGTCGACGTTTTGCTAAAAGAATAGAACATCTTACGTTCTTCTAAAGGTAACTAATTGCAGTAGATAACTGACTCTGTTTGATGCCTACTAATTAAAATAATTTACCTGTGGCTAGAAGGCTAGAAACTACGAATTGTGTAACAGTATATATTTTGCTAATCGTGGCTAATATGCGCAGACGCACAGGAAGGACGGACTGCTCGTTTTTCATATACATTAACATATACACAAGTAATTTAATAAATATATTAGTACCTAATATACAGGGTGTCCCAAAATAGAAGGCCATACCATTAACTACATATTCTTTGTATAAAATTGTTTTATAGGTTATATCTCTTAAGAAATATAATGAATGTTAAAAATATAAAAGTTATATACCACTCATTGGTTGAATCAATAATAAGGTATGGAATTGTCATATGGGGTGGTTTGTATGTCGATGTTATTTATGAAAAGCTTACAGGTTTGTCAAAACACTGCTTTAAAAATATTATTCCATAAAAATCGTAGATATTCCTCAAAATTACTTTATGAATAGGTAAATGTTTTTGATATTAGAGGTTTATATTATTATAGTGCATTAATTTACATCGTAAAAATAAATCAAAAATATCCAATGCTATTCAGACGCCTTTCCTTAAAAGATCCCATCTTCAAAGGAATATATTTTTTTATGCTCCTAAATTTTATAACTAAATTCCTGCCTCAATAAAAAAATTTATGAATAATAAATATAAATATCAGAAATTAATTAAAACATGTTTAATTCAAAATTATATAAAATTCGAACAAATAACATGTAAGTAAATTTGGTGTAGAGATATGTTGCTGTCCTGTAAGACTCTTAAATTATTTTCAGTGTTTTTTGTTAAGTATATGTATGTATATTACAAACCTAATTACATTTAGTTATACCTAAGTATTACATGCTATTGTCTGTACAGAGAACAGAAACATTCAAACACAGACTAACTTATCAGTCTAGCTGAAGTTTCTGTTTTTCTAAACTTGAATTTGTAATTGTAATTGTAATTATTTCAAATAAAAATTTCAAATTTCAATTTCAATTTCAATAAAAATAATCCGACTTTCCTTATGCCATTTTTTATTTGGGAGTCCCTGTTTGAACATACAGGGTATTGAAGTTACATTTTAAAAAAATATTTTTGTTAATAATCCCATTGTTTTGTAAGATACACACTTGAAATTTTGCACGTACTTTTATCTTATTCCGGCATACTTATCATGTAATTTTGGTGAAAGAATATGACGGACGAATGGAGGTAACTGAGGGATGCAGTACTCTTTATCCCCTCCAGTTATTTCTAAGGACGCCTATGCAGTTTTTTCTGATCATTTTATCTCCTTTGTATTTTTTTGTTTAAATGCTCAGTTTTGAAGAATAACGGCAATTTGTAGTGCCCATAAATCTATCATTCACTATAATTTTCAAGTGAAACTGCAATTTTGTGGATATACCTGTTATTACAATACCTTGGCAACTTAGCCAAGCCAACTTACTGAATGAATAATTGCTAATTAAAACAGGATGGATAATTTTAAATTTTATAAAATTACATTAACATGTACGTGCCCTTTTAAGTAGCGAAAACCTTATCTTTTGAAAGATATTCTCCTTTTGTTTTAATTAGCAAATATTCATTCAGTAAGTATTAAGATTTGCTAAGTTGCCAAGGTATTGTAATAATAGGTACCTATATCCACAAAATTTCAGTTTCACTTGAAAATGATAGTGAATGATAGATATGTGGGCACTACAAATTGCCGTTTTTCTCCAAAACGGAGCATTTAAACAAAAAATTACAAAAGAGGTAAAATGATCAAATTCCACGCTTGATATTTCAAGAAAAAGCTGCATAGACGTACTTAGAAATAATTAGAGAGGATAAAGGGTACTGCATCCCTCAGTTACCTACATTCGCCCTCCGATTTTATTCACCAAAATTACATGATATGTACGCCGGAATAAGATAAAAGTACGTGCAAAATTTCAAGTGTGTATCTTACAAAAAAATGGGATTATTAACAAAAATATTTTTAAAAATGTAACAATAACACCCTGTATATTGAAACAGGGACTCCCAAATAAAAAATGTCATAAGGAAAGTCGCATTATTTTTGTCCAAAGAATATGTGGTTAATGGTATGGCCTTCTATTTTGGGACACCCTGTAGATAATAATAAACAAACACCAAGATCTTGTGATATGTAGATACCTATACATTAAGTAAAGTAAAAAATATTATACAAAAAAGAATCATAAATATACAAGAGTGTGTTGTCAACGTCAACTTATAATTTTTGTTTTATATTAAAAACTGTTGGTACCTATATTCCAGTTTACTTGTAAGATGTTTAATGTAAAATGTAAGTTTAAAGAAGTTGATAATTGAACTAATCTAAGTGCACATAGTAATGGCAAGATAATGGTTTAATAGTGGCTATAAAGTCACTTATGTGAACTAGAAAGAAATATTTGCTGGTATTGCTAACAAGCCCCAAAATAAATTTTTGCTGGGATCAAATATTACAAAACCTACTATTACAAAAAGATGGGATTGCAGCAATAAATCAAGTTAAAAAAAACTTTTTAGTCGGTAGTACCTAGGTTCCTTTAGAAAAAATATTTCTATTAAGACAGCAACGTAACTTTTCTGAAGCCTATTTAATGTAGGTAGATATTTTGCTGCGAATAATCGATAATAATAATAATATCTTTACCCCTCCTTCTAATCACGAGGATTAGCCCAGAAGTAGAAGATTTGTGCGGGAGAGGGGGCGGCATATTATGGTTAAACAGGCCGCATTTACGCCCAGGAACGGCTTACGTTAATAGGCTCTAACCACAATTCAGTGCAGGAATAAGGGAATCCTGGAAAACCTGATTAATTAGGGAAGTAGTCAAATGTCAACCAGTATCAATCTCTCACATTGGCCCAAGTTAACATTCTTCCACTCTACCATAACCGATATATAGGAAAATCGTCGAATAATTAAAAAATTCTTACTTAAATGAATTTAGTCGGCTAAAAAAGTAAAGCAATTTCAAATATTCCTGTATTTGTATTTTCTGATTTACTTATAAATAATAATTAAGGAAAAAGTTTTCAAAAAACGTCAATTTTGTAGTTCTTATTTGAAACAATCCCAGCTTGCTTCTCACTAGTTTAAAAAGTCATGAGTCGCCTCTGTTGTGTCGCAACGTTTTTCCATGTCCAGTTTTTATGTCTATAGTTTCTATATTTCTTATTCCGTAAAAAACTCTTGTGTCAATAATAATAAAGATGAATAATAGGTAGGTACATATTTTTACGACGTCGAAATTTATAGAATAAAGGAAATATGGTCGCGGATTATGGTAAAATACTAGTATATTTATTTACATTTACATTGTTATACTTAACACGTAATCGAGCAAATACGATTATTATAAAAACAAAATAAACAAATATAAAACCTGAGTTCAAATATACTGCAAAAACAACACTCACATGTTATTTAAAATCCCTACCAAGAACATATTGGTTAAGAATTCGTGAAAATAAGCAATCTTAATCCGAATCATAAACGGAAAGGCGGCTTTGAATTGGACTGGATTATTTGTTTGAGCCAACAGATGATCCAAACAATGAGTAACATGTCATTTTATTTGTAAAATATAGCTTTATAATCTAAATCAATGCGAATTATGTCTTTCATTTCTCACTTTCAATGTCAAAAAAGAAAGGCAAGTGTAGCAAAAACTATTCATCAATCGTCACTTTTTTGAGGCTATGAAGTTCAAGATTACGTCTGAGGTTGCGAGATTATAGTTTTTCTAACATCAAAAAAACTTAACCTACGCTCGAAGGATAGGTATAAGTACGATTAAAAAGAGCCGAGGTAGGAACAAAAAACATAAATCGGCATTTCTAACTGTAACAATCACCAAAAAAACTCACCAACGTGTTTGTTGTCTGCGGTTTTCTCTCGTGTCCTCTTACATTTCGCCTGGCACTGACACACCCCGCACTTTTGATGATAACAATCCGTGTCTACTGTCTAGAGATCGCTGTCGCGTTGTCCTGTAGTCGTCACGCGCTGTATGTCTATTAGGAAGCTCGCGACGCGCACTACTGTCGTTGGAGGCGTTGGGACGCGCGTTCACGACGGCCACAGGTGGTGGCGGAACGACACGGAATGCGCCCACGCATCCGCGGCGCTTGCTCTGATAACGCCGAGCCGGGCTGGGATGCTGGCTGGCGTTCGTAGACGCTCTTTTGTTTGGGCCGAGGGGGGATTGCACTGTCGCGGCCGTTCTGATAAAATTCGAATGATTCAATGCCGAAAGGCGCGAATTGTTTGAACGTTTTCATAATTGAAATCGTCGACAACTGTTTTAAGATTTGTGAAATTATTGATAATACAATCGATCAGTGGCGGCTCGTTACTGATCAGGCAGGCAGACTGGCATATCTTTTAATATGTTTTTCTACTTGAATCATTATTTACTGGCAAATCAACTTACCTATTGGGATTATTAGAAATTGGTGTACTGTATTAGGCAAATAAATTGATTTAAAATAAATCCTGGCAACAAATAGATTTTATATTAACAGAATTTTAGCAGTAACCACATATGACTAAATATGTTACTCCAGTCGTCATATAAGTAACGTCAAAAAGTAAAAAATATCATAAAAAAATTCGTACATAGTTTTTCTTTTACGGTTAGATAGGTAGCTATGGTAGGTATACTGTTTTTCTCCACGTCCATTAGTGAAAGTAATAATTCCGAAATCATTTTTAATAATAGAATTTAAAAATTCTCATTCTTGAGTTAGAATATTTATTCTGAAACACTTGACTCTTATGTGTCTTTGCTGTATTTTCATTCTATAACAAGTGTTCAAGGTTTAAATTTTATTCTAGTTTCACCGTATTGTTTATGTAAATCAAAACATATATTTTTTAATGTGTTGAGCTATGCTTAAAAAAAGTTAAAAATCTAAAAGGACGTTCAATTCTACATAGAATGTGCTCTTGTTTAGGTCGCTTAACCTTATCGGTTTCTGAGTTATTTACATTTAAATGTTTCACTGTATTTTGTGGTGATTTTCTAGCAGGCGCTGATATTGCTATTACTTTTCTTAGTAGACTTATGTAAAATTTTTATGACAATAAATATTAGCGTATTTTGCGTGCGTGTAATTATTAGTGCAATTATTGAGAATTTTCAGAATAAAGTTTAAACCTTGGACGCCCGTATTTCTTAAATCAGCGACATTCGTAGGGTACAAGGCATGAATAGCTCGAACATAATATTTTGGTGTCTACTATTTCCAGCTTAGTGTTGATCCATTCTTTCTGACTCACCCTGTATAATTTGATAATATTCCACCTGAAATTACAAATTATGCAAATAATATAAGCGACAATCTGCTGCGACAAAAATCGAGATAAATATGAAAAGTATTATGCACTGTTAAGAGATTGGCAACAGGAAAAGAAACTCTTCTACGAAAATGTTGCATTTTTGGCGATTTATTAAAAAAATGGATATCCTCGACTTTATGGAAAATTTATTCAGTTCTAAAAGCAACCATAAATGTGAAATACGATATTTCAAGGTACAAAAAATTTAAAAACTGAATAATACTGGGCTAAGAAATCGAATATTTTTTTATTGATTTCCAAAAAAGTAAATGTACACTTAAATGTAATTGGGATAAATAAACTGAGCTAAATAATTGCCACATTTCTGAATCTAGACAAACCACAAGAGTATAATGGCCACTGTTTCTGCCGTACCTAAGCGAATACGTTTGTAAATGCAATGGTATATTACAAGATTGAAAAGGCATGGAGGTTTAAGTTTTCTCAAGTAGCAGAAGGATACATAGAAAATTCGGTAGAAAATCGAATAACTGTAGCAAATCAATTAGTTTCTTCAATTACTGGATTTAATTTCTTTGTAATCGTCCCCTCAACCTCCAATTCTTCCTGCTACACGAGTGTTAAGTCTGCCTCTACAAATCAATCTGTCTTGAAAAATATTACAGTAAATATTTCCAGTGCACCAGTTTTTAATTTCAGTAATTGTACCTACCAACAATATGAATATAATGTAGCGTAACACAAATGTCTCAATAAATAACTTATTTTGTTTAGATTTAATTTAATTGTTTTTTATTCATACTTTTTGGTCGTGGAGAAGATATAGTATCTTACTCGGTTACAATGAAAATTCGATACTTGTATCGAATCCACACGTATCGATTTTTTTCATTCTAACCTTGTTACAGAATAATATATATATAATACTGTTCTCATTACCATTATCAAGGATAGTTAGTCCTCAGGGCGAAACTCGATATTCGTAAACTCGATATTAGTATAAATTTTCAAATTTTTTATTTAAATTATTTAATTGCAGGAAAGGTTTTTAAGCAATCTCGCAAAACGATGCATGGTCTGGTACATCGCACTACCCGTCGCTATTTTTATCATTATTCGCTATTTTTATCATTGTGTGGTATTATGTAAGTTTATCTTGAGCTTGTGTCAATCTGACAGAACTACTGAAAAGGGAAGAAAATGGTACAGTTGAAAAATTAATTTAATATTATAAACATATTGTTGTTACAGTAAGATGCTTCATTTTCAGACGTTTTTGATGTACTATGCAAATATATACAGGAATGGCCAGAAGTATGGAATAAAATTCATATCTTTTGAATAAATTATTTTTTTTTAACACGCCGTAATACGTTAACTGATCTTGATTTTTCCCCATCTTTCGGTTATATAATAATTTATTTTTCTTCAACCCCTTAACACCCAACTACCCCTATTTTTCTTCAAATGGAAACATGAGGGGATCGTTGAAATGCTTATAGAAAATCGTATTCAGCTATACCAAATAAACAAGTTTTATGTTTTCAATAACAAGATTTTTAGGGTTGTATAAAACACCTACTTAACAAGCCAAAAAAAAATTAATCTAAAAATCAAGATCAGTTAACGTGTTTCGGCGTTTTAAAAAAAAATTCACTGAAGGTAAAAAGTAGTTTATAAAAATTTAAAAGTTTTCGGAAAATGTTTAACTGATAAAATCAAAAGTTAAAGACCTGTGTTTATTTTTTGAGATTCTTACTAGCCTTCTGATTTTAAACTGATGACGATTCATACATGTGATTTTCCGTATGTATGCAATCAACGTATTTTTTATTCATTATTATGTTTACTCTGAATTATTCATATTCATAGTACTACTTGTTTTCCATATATTAGGAAAATTTTCAGAATAATTGTATTTAGTTTAATATATTCAGCTAATTCAAATTAATTCTAAAAATGTTCCCAAAGATCTCATTATCTAATATAAAAATACAAAATAATTTAATAAAACTTTTAAAGGAATGACATCTTAATGTTTAGTCTTAACAGCTGTAAGATCATTTCAGATACAAATTATAGTGCAATTTAACCACGATGAGATAAAATTTAATAATACAATGTATTTGAAACGAATTGGAAAAGGCTTACCAAACTGTTTTCTTGTAACGAAGGATGCAGATCGGCACCTTTCGGACTACATTCGAAATCTATCTATTCTCATCTACGTAGAAACACACAAAAACCTTTTCCAAAAAAAAACCTGCGAAAAAGCAATTTGAAATGAATTAACTATTTATATTACGTTGTTGCAACAAATGAATTTTATTATATTTTTATATATTTTATGAGAAAAGATAAATATGTGAATAATTTGCGATGAAACCGCACCAAATGGTAATTTCCATTCGTATAATAAATAACTTAAATACAATTTTCAATGTTCAATAACGGTTAAAGATCATATTTTTCAAATCAGAAAAAAGAATAAAATATTCAACAATACGCAACGCGTTCCTTTAAAAAAATATATTATTGCTTCTTGTACCCCTCAACTTCTGTACGCCACTGTGTTCCCATTAACTTATTAAAAGGGTTCTGATACAGCCCTACAACTTTTATTCGAAACTTTATTTTGTATCTCTAATAATAACGATAACAAAGGGTGGCCTAAATATAATGACCAACCCTCTATTCCTGTATTTATCAAATAAGTATCTATCTGTCATTTGACACATATGATTTTTATGAGATAGGTATAAATTTAATGGGTAAATAATATTATTAGGAGGTGGAAATACTGGCCCTAAATGTATGTTATAAGAATATTTATACATAATATGTACTATTATTTGCTAAGCCTTATAATATGTATAGGATGATTCATAACAGATGGCCTATTACGTTCAATTTGTCCAATTTCAAGAGGAATACTTCATATACTTACATTTTTTTCATCACGTCATCTATTGATCTATGAGGTATACCTTCTGAGAATGGTAGTAGAATAATGATTGGTTTTTTTCACTCTCGTATAAACACGGGGATAATATTGGTAATAAAAATAAATGTTGTATTCTTTAACACCTCTATAAACTTTGGTTTATGTAACCTTTTTAGTTTTCTAGAAAAATAAGAAACACCAAATTTTACCACCACGCTCAGCAAGTACAAAGTCCACCAGATCACCTCTTACATTCACCATGAAGCTAATTTTCCCAAAATTGAAAGCCCTCTCTTCTGTTTATAATTGGGCAATATCTGTACCTCTTCGATCATGTCACGAATGGAGTATACATTTTGTCTTTATGCATATTGCCACGGATTTCCCAATCCGAATTTTCTTATTGCCAGAAAAACAATCCGTTAATTAACTACTTCTTTATTAACTATACTCAGTACACTACTGGACACTAATTAGAACTCAACTAAACACTTATTTAATTAATCGCTATCTAAATCACTTTGATCTCTCTAACTAAACACTTCAATTCAACACTGTAATACAAGACTTATACAAGACTTATACAAGACTAACTTAATCGGCCGTTTATTTTTCTTTTATAGACCCAACGAATATTCCAGGTATATTCTAGCATCTCTAGATCTATTTTCTAGCATCTCTCGAACGCTTCTCGTCGTTTCTCTAATTTTCTAGTCCCGTCTCGATCCACGGCTTTTTGTTCGTTTAATAGAAGCGTGTAGGGGCGATCGGGGCAATCTTAGCAATTCGCGGTACCAAAGTCGTTGATTTAGGTGTGAGTGGGGCAAATTCCGTGATAATATTATACTTTTATAACTATTAACTTAGTGCTAAAAGTATGCTCAAAACTTCATATAAAACTACATCTATGCTAAACTATATACTTTAACCTAGATTAAATATCTGGGGCAAAATACCACAAAAAATCCAAAGACAAAACATACAACAAGAGTAACAAACAATGCCACAAAGAAATAAAGAAATATAAAAACCAATAATGCAGGAATAAGTATTCAACAGCTACAATATTTGCGGCAAGAATTCAGACGACTTACGTCATAAGAACAAATGAATAATTCTACAACCGAGAGAGTGGTGGGAGAGTGTTATATTTCCTCAAAAATCACAGTGTCCACACCGCGACATCATCTCCACGGAACCATAACGTGGCTGTAAAAGTTCCGGAAACGTCGCCAGAACGTAGCAGGCACCGAAAATGTACCGAAAATGTATTCAATATTTTCATCCTAGGTACGTAATGAAAATATTTCTATTACGTGCCAATGGGTAGTGGCAAAACACTTTAAAGTACCTGCAATAGTCATAGGTACGTTCCAACGGTTAATTGTGCTAATTGAGTTATTTGTCCTTCCGCTGCACCTACTTATTAAAACTAACGGTGAAACACGTGATCAAGTTTTGTTAAAACCAGATATATCTCTGCGCATAGTAAAACTATGTTGACGTGTTGTAACAAAACGCTGAAATGTGCTGCTAACGGTCACCACCGGGCTAATTCATTTGGAATGGAGACAATACGAAGATACACTGAAATAAAGGGATCGTAACTCTAATAGTAGAGTAAAATCGGCTCTCAATTATGCCGTTTTTTTAAATAAAGATATAACTAAATTAAACCTTTACCATCTTGTAGCGAGACAATTTGGGCATCATGGACTTATGGCAACTTTTTTCAGTAGTGCCTAACTTTATAAAATCAAATTGTCGGTGCTTCGGACGTTATTAGACAATTATGTTTTTCGAAACATAAATCGCATTTGTAAATAGACGATTTAACTTCACAATTTTTTCACAATATATATAAAAAACTTCAGCGCTTTTAATGATACACACCAATTTTTTATAACTTAAAGCCTTTTCGTCAAAATTTGTTCCAAAGTCAGCACCAGCAAATTTGTGCACTGAAAACTTTATTATGCGGAGAACCACATTAATTATTGAAAATAGATCTATAGTTCGAGGCAAATGTAGTCAAAAGTATAAAAAAGTTTTTTAAAAAAGTTTTCTTCGCTGCCTAAGTGTTACGGTTTTCAAGAAATTGAATTTTGTATATATGCTTATGCTCCGTGAGCAAGCTAAGCTTATACTTATACGGTGCAGAATATGTTTTCAGAAATAGGGCAATACATTTATTCGACGAGTTAAAAACATCTATATTTTCCATAAAGACAAACATATTTTTATTATATATATATATTATCATTATATATTAGATAAGTACATTTATGATATCGCTCTCAAAATTAGAAAATCAAAGATTTGAGGGCAGGTAGCTAATGCCAATGCAGCTCATAACTCCTCAAGACAAACATTTTTTTTTTAATCAAGAATGATGTTTTACTAAAAAATCAACAATAAAATAGTTAACAACAATGCGTTACCCCATACGGATCGCCAGTGTATAACACTTTCTAACAAAAAAAAACATCACTTTTATCAAAATTAATAACAAATTTTCTTGCGATATACAAAATAGTTCCAATAATTATGCCTATTTTTCTTTTTTTGTTTCATTTACACTAAAATATAAATACTTTCACGTGATATAGGTCTCAACTAATCACTAAATATGAGAGAAAAAGATTATTTCGTTTGTAGAATAAAATGCGTTTGGCACATTTTTTCTTTCAATGTGTCTACTAAATTTGCATTTACAACAAATGTATGTTATTATTTATTAAATCTGAGTGGTAAAGCATCAATGCCATGTAAACAATAGTTTACTATGTGACAAGAATAAAATTAGATAAATAAAACCACATTTCAATAACATTTTTTATATATTATATTCCATAAATCTCAACTAGCCATTTGCATTCCACATTTTTGATATTTATTAAAAATATTAATTATATTTTAATGAATAAGTTTATTTAGCAACGTCTTAGTTGTTGTCTATTGCCTATTTATTAGGTATACACATAGAATATTATATCAAAGGATTTAATAAAGTCGTAATTATAATAAAGTTATTAAACTACAATACGTAATAATTTCTCTTAGTCGATGTAAAGTAATATTTGTAGGATATTAAAAAATACTGCATATTTTTAATTTTTATCATTTCTCGGTAAGGAGGTACTGAGCGAAAACTATATCCCGTTTGATATAGCGTTCACCGTGATCCTTAATCACTTCTCTCAGTGTAGGACATTTCGCATCTAATGTAATCGTGTCTTTTTGAGACACACTCCTCAACGGAAAATGATGTGTTTTTTTTATTACAAATTATTACAATTACAAATATTATTTTGCATCGACGCTGTTTTTTGAAATTTTGATAAAGTGCAAAATTCATTTAAAAAAAATAATATTACACTTTAAAAAACAGCGTCGACGTAAAATAATATTTGTAGTCTATTAAAAAAATCGCATATTTTTATCATTATCCGTTAAGTAGTTACTGAGCAAAAACTATGTATCGTTTGATAGAGCACTCACCGCGAGCCTTAAGTCCACGAGATGACACTGATGATTGCATTAGATTATTAGAAAGGGCGCGAACTTATCTTTGATATTTGAAGCTATATCTTTGATTTTATTAAATCCATTGTATAATTAACAACATTCTACGTTAAGGACTGAGATGTATGCCCCTATCATCATAATTCGCTCATCAGCGATAAACAGCAGCCTCGGTTTGCGTATGTGTATGTTCAAGAAATATTTTCCCCGGCCATCAATCACTTTTGGCGCTCATTAAAGTTTATTACGATAATTAAAAAAATTGCAGCGCGATGGAATTAGACACGTTTATTTTTTCTACGCGTCTTCCCTGGCCTCTATCACGCTAATCGTAGTTATAAATTTATTAAGCTTGCCCGGCATAGGCGTAACTAGCGTTTAATTTTTGGAAGGCTAAAGTTCAAATATGCCATAGGTGTTAAATATATTTTATAAAATGTTTCACCATTTTGGAAGACAATCCATATGTTTTTTCTGATAGAGATTTAAAAAAATCGCTGAAATGGATGCCCATTCTGCACCGCAAGTACTGCACACGAAGCACATACAAAATTCAATTTGCTGGTGCCAACTTTAGAACTAATTTTTTCGAAAAGGCTTTAAGTTATCAAAAATTATATAAAATTAGATGCGCTACTGTTTTTTATATATGTTGCGAACAAATTATGAACATAGGCAAAATCGTTGATTTACATACGCAATATATGTAAAGCGGACATTACACTAACAATTTCTTCAAGGTCGCACTTTGGTTTGATATGTGTTCAGGGCTTTGTCAAGTTTCTTAACAATTTTGCTGTCAGATGTCACTCTTACCAACCTAAAAGTAATTTTAACTTTTGATATTATATCATTTCCATTTGTATACGAAACAAAAACTGTTAAAAATGAAAAGTAATTTTAATAATTATATTTTAAGGCAAAAACAGTGAAAAATAAATAAAAAAGCTTCCATTGCATTTATTATTGCTTGCTCGGTTACTGATTAAATATTTACATTTATTATAGGTATTCCTGAATTGAAGTAAAAATTGATGAAAAATTATAAGAAGTTTTAAGTCGTCATTAATTTGACGAAGTTCTTCACCAATTTATTTGACGTCCAAGTTTTAGTATTACAGTTGTAAATTAACTTGAAGCCACTTGATCAATTAATTGACAAAGAAATTGTTAGTGTAAAGCGGGCTTTACGAAAAACATAATTGTCAAGTAACATCCGAAACATCGAACATTCTATTTTGAAACGCTGTAAAGTCCAATTTGAATGCCTAATTTGTCTCTACGTGATGGTAAACGTTTCATTTGGTTATACCTTTAAAAAATCTATCACAAATAAAGGAGACAGCAAAGATATTTTACTTCACTACTACTATTTTATTACAGTTGTCAAAAAAATTGTAGTTTGTGTCACACTGATTATTTCATGGCCTATTCTGCATCAGTCACTTGAACTTTTTGTCTTGTAATTTCCAATAATTTATTAAATTGTACATTAATTAGTCGTCGATGGTTTTTGATATATCCAATTTTTCTTCAGATGTAAAATGGTAAACGTATTAAACGTGTCAAGTTTGACAGTTTGAAGTGTGATAAAATCATAGACCTTATAAATCACGGACCGGCTCTAGAAAGAGAGGTCCGCTGTCCTCATGTGTACAAGAGGGATGAAACTAGTCCGGGCAAAAACAGATGTTCTATGACAGAAAAATATATAAACATAACCGGACAAAACCTTTCCTAAATAATTAAAACCTTCCTTACAAATTGTTATTATTAAAATGTAATTATAAATTAAATTTCTGAATAAATGAGTAAATATCCAATATAATTCGGTCTGTCATACGTCTGTCATTTACGGTTTTTGTTTTTTTCGGCCAATGATCTGTGTGTTTTTGCCCGGACTAGTTCTATCTCTGTCGCACACATCTGAGCATCAACGATTTGTATAGGCAGAAAACGGTTTCGGGCGCGTAAGGTCTATGGATAAAATACGCAATTAGATTAAAGAAAAACTAGAATTATGCCACAAATAAATAGCTTCAGTTATATATCCAAGTTAAAAAATGCCGTGGAAACCAATTTGAACCAAGCAAACTTGTACAAGTAGACATGGATCGTGTGAAATGGCCTTCGGTTATTTGGATAGAAAACGCATTTTCTACAATATTAGCAGTTACTTTATAAACTAAACCACTCGCGTGGTTATTTACTTGACATAATCAAAAGAACTGAAATAGCATTCTTTCATTGGATAGTATATAAAAAACTATCCAATTTATTTTATCTCGAATAAAAACTTGTAATACAAAATATCCAATTCTTTGGATAGTAATATATAACTGGCTACGATTTTTTTTAGGTAATTTAGTGATGTACAATTGGGTGTAATATGTTCATTCCACTTGTGGTTTTGTTGACAGTGTTTACTCAGTGATGTTAACTGATTAAATTAGTTTACAAAATCATCATAGAGAAGAAGAACAACTTTCTAATGCACTTCTTTGTAAAATTAAAGATAAAGTTACTTCACTCTTTAGCTATTTCACAAATGTATAAAAATTGCTGCACAAGAAAAAGTTTCTCCTTTGGACAAAAATCTGTAGCCATACTGTATATATATTTTGTTAATTTCTAAATTTCAGGCAACAATTCAGACAAAGTGTTATTACTTCCACTTTTCAACTTCACTTTACTTGGCCAGTGCCAGACTTAAGTGTTAATTTTAATTTTGGAAATGTTTATCACTCCCCAGTCCCTCCCCTACAGTTGCGCCTATGTTGCCGGTCACCACCAAAAATGTGAAATATGCCGTTTTATAAATATTGCTGTGGGATTCAATCAACGAGTTAGGGCTTTGCAACTTTTGGCAAGCGTAATTGTATTAAAATATGAAACAGGAATTTTCAAATTAACGTCACTCACTGAAGGGTAATTTTTAAAAAAAAATATTTCATGCTCGCAGGGTGAATCGTGGAACCGTATCGAAAAATAAAAATATTTGTTACTTTTTAGGAAAGCACGCCCGTAGAGGACTGTCTGCTTGAAATGGCGTATAATAATCATTTTTAAATCAACCATAGGTTTCAATATACTCGTATAAAGTTATTTTGTATACAAACAGGTCTCCATCATACAGAGTATATTAGTGTTTGAAGTTGATAAAGCTGCTCAGGTATTGTCTATATGGTACTTTATGATGGTTGATGAAAATTGGTCTTAAAACATGATTTATTCCAGCCCTTATGTTATGTTATCTATTGACTTGAAATCAATGTATTGAAACGAAGGTAAAATTAACATGTGGTTGGTAGGTGACAAGGTAATTGTTTGTATTAAGTGTAATATTCAAACAAACACCGATGGCTTCTATTTTAATTCCAATGCAAATATGATAAAAATGTTTATACCGTCAGCATTGCTTATCGCAAAAATCTATGCAAACTTAATCCTACCTAACTCTATAAATTTACCTACCATCGTAGGCGGATCAGCAGCAATTACAGCAACTATGCCATGTATATAGGGGATAAGTATTACATGGCGCAGAGGGTACAGTAGTAGTCCCTGTTCATTTGTAATTTGTTGTACCTAAATATATAAAATAGGCAGGAGTTTTTTTATTTATACAGTAAATAACACACCTTTAGTAACGGAACATTGAAATGAAACTAGATTGTCTTCAAACTTTGGCATCGACCTTTGAACATTTATGAATTTAAGTATGTTAAGCCCCTATACAGGGTGTTTTGCAAGTCGTTACAATAATTTTAGGAGGTGATTTTGAGTCGATTGAAACGAACATACCTATATACCAAGTGTTACAATATTTGTGATAATTAATTTTTTAATATTTTTTAATTTAACCGTGCTTTTTTACAATTGGAGTGTAGAAGAAAAACAAACCTTTTTGTAACAAATATTTCTATACGTTTTTTATTTTTATTAATAAAGAATGAATTATTTAAATGATTTAACCAATAAAATCCAAAGTGGCTTCGGTACTTACCTAGAGGCAAATTTAAACGTGGATTTTATTTAAACCTTTGTGTGTAGGTTTTTTCAGATACTATTTGCTAACAAGGACGCAACCTTTATAAAATATTGAAGTTATTAAAACACCGGAGGATTCAAAAACCTAAATATTTATTTCAATTGTCCAAATCAGCTTCAAAGCTAATTTAAAATTGCGGCGTAAAAGGGAAATGCAATGTTTCTATTAAATAGTTAAACTATACGCTCGAATCTCAATGCACTGCTACTTAAAAGTGTTAAGATTAATTTCCCTAATTTTTAGAATGTATGTAAAGACACTTTGAAATTACAAAATTTTAAGATTATTTAAAGTTATAGTTTTATGTTCCATTACTGAAGGTATGTATTAGGTACCTATTCTTTAACATATAAAGTCTTTCGATTAACCAGGAACTTTACAAGATACCAAGTAAAAATGAACAAAAAATATTTTTACTTTTACACGACAATAACTACTATTACCATTGCTCTTTATTATTAGTTTATGACGGAGCCCTATAGTGACTGTTTATCATTCAGTTTACACTGCGTGTAGGGGAATATAATCATTAATTTAAAAGGCAATTTAGACCAGTGCCGGTAGAATTTATTGCAAACATGAAAGACACCGTCTCAGACACGGCTAGTTATTAAAAAAAATCAGTGGTTTTAAAACCATCAGTTTTGTTGTTTATGATGTCTGTGGTGGCATCTACCGCCTTTACCGAAATATAGAGAGAAGAAACCTAATTTACCGAGTGCAATATAGAAAGCTAAATTTATATTCGACCTAAAAGTTAACATACTAAATAAGAGATGGATAAACTCTATGAAATCAACGATCATGGCGATTTAAATGTAAAAGCCTTATAAAACTAGCACACGTTATGTACATACCAGATTATTTTTAAAATAATAAAGTACTCGGATAAACCGCCATTTTTGAACAAAATCAAGGTCACGGGAATTCCTCTACGATTTTTCGAACCTCAGAATTATAAAGAAAACAAAACAATTAATTACCAAATAGAAAGTGACAATAGAAAACACAACTATTATACTTTCTTCCCGTACTTTTTAAAAATCGGGGGGAAAAAAAGGATTACGTATGATTTTTTTCGGATGCCACTTGGCATCACTGGGTTTGTTTTTGTTTTCGTTCTGATCGTTAACGGTCCTAGAACAACTGTTCAAAATAACTGGCCATTAATAAGTAGAGAATTCAACTGGATGACTATTTAAAACTGTTCCATTGAAATACAGAACTAAAACAAGCCTTGTGTTCCAGTTTTATTGATCATAACATTTTAATGTGAAAAGTTCATATAAACATAAATTCTATAACTTATTGGGGGCGTTGAAATTTCTAAAAGAAATTATTTGCATTTTCTAAACTACCAAAAATATCCAAACCAAATTTGATCCAGAAACTGTCCGTTTTTAAATTCATTAGTTTGGTGTGGTGGGTACCATCTAATCAATCAGAATTATTTAAACAAACTAATAAGAGTGATTCTAGAACCATTCGATAATTATTTACATCAGCGGAAAGTTTAATTAAAAAATTTCTACCCCCCTATATTTGTGGGTGCTGAACAGGAATCTGAAATTAGTTTTATGTGGTTCAGTCTAGTTTTCGAAGAAATTTTCTTTTAATTGTAACCTATGTAGGTATACATTACATTAAGTTGAAGTTGAAATACAACCCTCTGCTCGCGTAAGTTCATGACGTCACACGGTTGACAAAATGAGTAGGTGGTATTATCACATATTATATTGTATGTGTAATGCACGGTCCACATTTGCTATATGACACTGCTATATAACAAAGTGATACATTTTACATCTTTTTTAATCAAATGTAGCAAATATCGCTGGTATATAACATGCTAGATAATGTTATCCGTCTCTAGTCAGTAAAGATCAAATGATGTTTAACATTGCTAAAACGCATCCACACTTGTAGTTTCAGAATTTATTTTTTATTTATTGTTAATAAAGTGGAGCAAAGAACAGACCTGCAAAGTAATCAACAAAGCAGAATTATGAGACATTCGAACTCCCTTGTTCAAAAACAAGGCAGATCCTTTTTTACTGTCTTCAAATAATAAAGCACGCCGCTGTTGCAATAAGAGCGTCATTTTTGTCTCACAGATTCATGATGACTAAGATCCTATAATGTGGACGCAGCCCGGGTCTTCAACATCTAGCATGTAACTTTGTTATATAGCAATGTTACAAAAACATATTACTAATGTGAACCCTGCTCAACTTCAACATATATTTTGTGACTTCAACCATCATCTGCTACTTAAACGCGTGCTTTGCAATACTTGTCTGTCGAATCACCCAAATTTCAATAGTGTGGCGACTCCAATGTTAGTATTTCGAAACATTCACATCAGACCATAAATATCAGAATTTGATATTGACACTATAATAATTTATCTTGTAATAGAACCTACTTATTTAATTTGGTTTGTAAAAATGTACGTATTTTTTAAATACTATTGTAAAACATTAAAATATGCGCATGCGGCACTGATACCATTCCAATACTTCACCACTATTGCTAATTCAACGGGGACTCCTGGATAATATATGAACCAGAAGGATAAATAAATTTATAATTTTAGATTAAGGAAAAGTATCTAAGAAACTCATTTACTTTTTAAATATAAAGGCTATTGTTCAATCTTTTAAAACTGTAAACTTATGACGTAAAATGGTTATAAAGTTAATTCTCAGAGGAATTCCTCTGATAGTTCTTTTGAAAGTCCTTTCCCATTTGTTATTTTTGCCAAAATTTCTTTCGTCTGTTGTCCGATTTCTGTCCTTACTCAGAAGTTCAAAAAACTATTTTGAGAGAATGTCATTATTGTTACAAAAGCATGTATTGTAAAAGATGTCTATTGGTGAATGAAACAACTAAGAACTAATGTTAAAAGTCACAAGTCACATTTTAAAGAGTTATTGCAAATTGCACCTATCAACAACAGAGATACTTAGGGGGAGGGGGGAATGAGCTTCCACATGTGCGAACTGGCGATACAGGGAACAGCGATATTTCTACATTAACCATTGGCGTACTAGAATTATTGTAGCAAGTACAGTAGAATCAAAAATAAATATATATGAAATTTGATTTCATATGAAAAAAGCAATTAGGGTTTGAGACAATTTTTTTGATTATATCATTTATCTATAGTATATCAGCATTATTTATAAGTTTGGAAAATGATACAGTAATGTTACCTACATGTAACTTATTTGCAATATATTGTCTAATGAAATCAATAAATATATATGGGCATATGAATGCCTGATGGAATTCATACTTTAATAGGTCATAGTTGTATATGTAAATTGGAGAAACAATAAAATTGAGAATAAGACCTGGTTGCAATGCAACTTAATTGAAACACTTTCTTGATTTTATTGAAAATTAATTATAGACTCACATAATACATCCAGAAAATTATTTTTCAGGGCGCGTTGTAAAGTATCAGCCGATGTGCCTCTTTCAACCCGATACACATGTAGGGTGATATACTTCAGAACACCTTTAACAGCGACAGAGGTTGTGTCACTTCCTATAAGTATATTACTCACTCTGCGGTTTTTTCTTCTTTCAACTTTCTTCCAATCTGTGACACTTGCATTATTCGGTATAGTTTTGGTGGCATCACTGGACGTGTTGTCGTCTAAGTGTATGTATGTGTTTAATTTTATTTTAGTTTGTTCTTGCATAAGTCTTGGTGCAATGTCTTTATTATTTATTTGAACATTATTTTGTTTACTAATCACCGCCTCGTTTTTATTTTCACGGGAGATAATATTTAAACTTTTTTGTTTCACTATGCCACTGACTGTTTTTAAAGAACCCCTGTTTATTTGTTCCTACTTTTTGTCATCCATACATGCAGAATTATTTGGATCATTTTGTTTACTAATTAGATTAATATTATTTTCAAGCAGACTGATTTTATCACGTAGTTCTTTAATTAGCGTATCCTTTTGATGATAAAAAAATGTAAATATCCACCTTCTTTTCAGCATCACACAGCTCCTTCATCGTATCGAAAAATGCTGCTGGATCACCGTCATTTGCAATATTTTGATCACAACACATAAATTCATCATCTTCGTTAAATTTTACACCATTGAAAAGTTTTGCACAGCTTGGGTGAAAACTACTTTCACATATTTTGCATTTTATAGCATTTAAAACATTAGATTTACACTGGGACGGTAAAACCGTGCCTCTCGTCATGTTGACTCAAATGATGCCTAATAAATTAGTCCATCAAACCAGTGTAACAGTATTTGAAATTAACCCATTCTATTTCAGAATTAAGGAAGTTTAGAATCTATGTTTATATAAACTTCATTTTATTCCAGTACTGTCAATTGTTAAAGATATCTGAAATATTGATAAACCTTTATCCAAAATGTTTTAAAAAAATATTAAATATTTAAATTGGAAAAATCAAGTTTACTGTAAAAAGGCAACGAGAAATACCAAGAAACATTGTCCCTATTTTTTCTCTATCAAAATATGATTTATATTTTTATTATCCAATCCAAGATTTTACAATTTTCTTTTGATCGAATTCTATCTCCACTGATTTAAGTTAAAAACTATACAGGGTGCCTGGAAATGATGAGCAAAAAATTCAGTGGAAAATTCTAGACCGAAAATGAATGCTACCTTCTTCTATAACATTTTTTCCAAAACTGATTATTACAGGGAGTTAAAGTTAAAATTTTATTTTTGATATTTGTAAATAACTTCTTAAGAAATCCAAATATTTACATAAAATTGGGGGTTTTTGCCGAGAAATTCAATTATATTTCTAATTTTTGCCGCCACTAGTAGAGGGTGCCACTTATGGCACATCATGCTTCTTTTAAATGAGAGAACTTTTTTGCTGCTTAGTGTATCCATTTGACTATTGAAACAAACAATTCTCCTACCTGTTATATCTGAAAAGAATATACCTTATTGAAGTCGTTAGAAGTAACAGTTTTCGAAATAATCTTATTTGAAATATTCAGTGCACCGATTGAAAACTGTTATCGTTTCAGTTAAAGTGCCTTTTCTACTGAAAATACAGTAAAATGTTACTTGAAAAAGTTGTTCAGAACGGTAAATTATGGAGATGTGCAAAATTTTAAAAATATCGGCCTGCTTTGATAAAATCTTTGTGCTTTGTTGAAAAATGGTTTCATCAAACCTCATCGATCTTCTTGAAATTTTGCACGTTTCCATAATTTAGGATTCTGAACAACTTTTTCAAGTAACATTTTGCTGTATTTTTAGCAGAAAAGGCACTTTACCTGAAACCAGAACAGTTTTTACTCGGTGCACTGAACATTTCAAATAGGATTATTTAAAAAATGGTTACACCTACAGACTTCAGCAAGGTATACCTTTTTCAAATAAAATAGGTAGGAGAATCGCTTGTTTCGATAGTCAGATGGACGCATTAAGATGCAAAAATGTTCTGCCATTTAAAGAAACATGGTGTGCCACAAGTGGCGCCCTCTACCAGTGACGTCAAAATTAGAAACATATTTGAATTTCTCGTCCGCAAAAACCATCGATTTACAAATTTTATGTAAATATTTGGATTTCTTAAGAAGTTATTTACAAATATTGAAAATAAAATTTTAACTTTAACACTTAACGCCCTGTAACTAATAATCAGTTTTGAAAAAAATGTTATAGAAAGAGGTAGCATTTATTTTCGGTATAAAATTATCCCCTGAATTTTTTGCTCCTCATTTCCGGACACCCTGTATATTATATTCTCGTGGATTTCTTGTACCAAATTTGGTTTGGATATCTGATCATTCAGAAAATAGTTCTTTTTGAAAATTTCAACACCCTCAACTTTATGAACTTTACACAACTTTCTATAAAATTCCAGTCCTGATCAAAGAAACAGAAATACCCTGTATGAATGATGGAAAATAATAAATATATGGAGCACTGTTCACATACTATTTCATTTACAATTTCTTGAAAATCATACTTAGAACAAGAAATGGCATTTGTCAAATCGCCATTTTGAGGTAAGCATAACATCGGTTGTAGTACTTTACCATTCTAAAGAGTTGGCTATAAAAAAAGGTCTCATAATCTAGGAACTTTACTAGAAAAATATAATCTACCACTTTTTAGCACTGACTGATCTTTTAAGTTATCTTTACAGTTACTTGAATGAATTTGTTATAGATTATATCTGCAAAACATTAAACTCGGCTTTGAGAGTTCATCCGTTATTATCGATCAGTATTGTTAACACGTTAACTGCCGGAGTGTTTTTTATTGTATTTTCGTTCGGGCCTGGCGGTATATTTCATACGAGGCAAACGTTTCCTTTTTTGAGCCATGTTGCGCAGAGGTAGATATCCACTAGTAATGAAGTCCCACGAAAGAATTTTTAAAATATTCCTCACCCATGCGAAGAAAATCGTGGAAATGTCTCTCGGTTATATTGACCGAGCTGGCGCCATTGGAAGTTAACAATTGTTCTACGCCGGCACGGTCAACTCCTCGGTCCACGCAGAGAATCAGTTGGACTGATAGCTTAGTCTAAACTAGTTATTTGTTTTGTTTACATGTCCTATAATCCTATATTATTATTCATAATTTTTATTGTTGTTGGTATTTGCTTTCACGTTTTACGATAATAAAGAGTGCCTTTTCTAACTATATATGTTTGCCACCATTTTGTTGCTATTTTTTTTCTGTATTTGTACGCCCCAAACTGGGGGTGCGCAGCGCTTCTTCCAGGCCGGCTCAGTCACTTTGCACGATTAAAACCATTAGATGCCGAGTCTGGCATGTGGCACACGAAAAACGGTCATACTGACCAAGCTGGCGTGGGGGTCAAAAAATTTTCTCGGTCATATGGACTGCGTTGGCTTGGGGAAAGAAATTCTCATGATCACATTGACCGAGAAGGCAGTTAACGTGTTAATACTACTTTCACTTTATACTTTCTAAATTTTATTTTTTTGAAGGAAGTTTGGAGAATAAAATAGGTAAACCATTCACTGAGAACAGACATTTATTTCCCATTTCACATCAGCTAGTACAAAATTATAAAAAAAAATGAAAGTAAAAAATAAACAAACAACTCGAAAATTACATTAGTGATATCAAAGCATGTCCAACATGATTCGAAATGTACGGCAATTACTTACATGACTAGTACCCAAATAATACCTAGAATTTTTAAGAGGAAATTACCATCACAAATGCCTGTTGAAAAAATTAACCCCGAAAACTGCAACAGCAAAATACAAGAGAAATAAACTGTTCCTCTTTTAGGTTTTACAGATTTTTTTGTATTTTTTTCTCAAATTTTAAGGTTCCTTTCCTGTTGCCAAGTGGAAAAGACTTAAGTTAGATGTTGCAATCATTTTTTTGGCACACCGCCCGCCCTTAAGCTCTTACAAGGTCCGACGGCGTATTTTATTGATTTTTTTGTATTGTTATGAAGGAAAAATCTGCAGCAAGACATAAGGTCTTAAGACATTTCATAGACGAGCCGACGAAAAATAAAACGGTCCGTCGCCACTTTCAAACTGGTTGCGTTATCTTTTATCTACATTTAACGTTTTACAAATCATCCATATACAAACATCAATGAGAATATAAAAAGTATCAAAAATGTATTTTCGCAACAACCGTCTTGAAAGCCGTGGCGCCAAACCCCAAATGATATTCACAAATGTTCCTTCGAAAAATTATTTAAACACGATATTAACATAAAAGTCGCAATGAAATGCCTTTTGTCTGCTAAAAGTTGTTAACATATTATGATTATAAGTGACGGACTTGAGCGCTGACGCGCCTAAGCACTGCTTTCTGTAGTTGTGTTCTGCACTGGCTGACTCTCCTAAAACAACAACCATATTAACCGACACTCTCTACCTACCAAAAAAGCGTTTTACAAAAAAATGCTACTACACTAGCAGTCTTACAAAAAATTTCTCTTGTGAGAAATTTTAAACATGCTTGCCAAAATTGAAACAATTTCATCTCATTTGTTAATAGCAAAAAAAACATTCTAATACACATCTCGAATGCATTTGCCTCTCACTTTGAATTGCAAATAATGAATATGCTGAGGAGTCCATATCAAAACAAAAATTATTGGAGGAACGCATCATTCAGCATATCCTGTATCATTATAGTTCTACAGGGTAAATTAAACAGTTCATAATGTCATGTGATTAAGTATTAGGCACTTTAAAGTTTACTATAAACAAGAGACCAGAACAATATCATTATACAAGGTGATTCCAAAGGTAGTGTCATAAATTTAACTGCGTTTTTAGACCCCAAAATAAGACGATAAATCTGTATAAACATGTATCCTAAAACGTCTCGTTTTCAACATACAGGGTGTAAAAGGTTAGTTCCTGATGATAGTTTGTAACGAGTAGGTATTTCCCAAACATGTACAGATAAGCTAATGAAATTTGACACAATTCTGTAACTTTTTATACTTTTTGAAAATTTTAAAAGAAATGAACATCATTGGTCCAAGGGTGGGTAAAACAAGGTGGGCAGAGCCTCAAAAATACCCAAACTTTTATTTTGTATATTTTTTGACAAATTCATAGCAAAAATAAAACCTCTAAAGATTTCTACATAAAAAAAGGTACTCTTTTGTTCAAATTCGATGTCAACGACAGCTTCTGAGAAAAATGAATATTAATATTTGGGTTTTCATTTAAAAGCCAGCTATGTTTCAAGTCCCATAGAGATTTAATTCGATTTAGCATTCACCCAGATATTAATATCCATTTTCCTCAAAAACTATTGCCGATATCAAATTTCAATAAGAGTACCTTTCTATGTAAAAATCTTTAGTTTGCTACGAAATTATCAAAAAAATATACAAAGTGTGGCAAAAAACCCAATAAAACTTAAGAAAAACTAAAATTATGCCACAAATAAATAGCTTCAGACAATATACAGAAAATGCTTGGATATTTTACCCGCCACTGGATAAACTGTTAATTTCTTCTTAGATTTTCAAAAAGTTATGGAACATCACCAAGGACTAACCTTTCCCATTATGTACATCGAAACGAAGTGTTTTAGGATACATGTTTATATATACTTCATTTTATTTTGGTGTCTAGAAAACGCAGTTAAACTTATGGTACTACTTTTAGAATTACCCTGTATATTTTATGTAAAATTAATGTCACATAGAAATCCATGTTTCTCAAGAGACATAATACTTAAATTGCATTCTAGCTTCAATATAATTACTGTTTAAAATGTTAAAATGAGATTTAAAAGATAAAAATATAATAAATTTATTCTGTAAACTCTGTAAAGGGTTAATTTAATATGAACACTGTACTGGTGATTCCATACTGATGAAGTAAAATTTATTGAATTTTTTAATTGGATTAATATGGTGAAAATCTTTACATTTACGAAGTAGGTATAAAGCCTAGCACTTTAGATGCGGTAAAAATAATTGAATATCCACTGTTAATATAAGTGAAAACCTAACCGGTAGTTATTTCGGCAAACAACCGTATAATTCCAAATAATTTTGGCAGTTTTATAAAAAAAAATGAGTATTAAATTTATCAGAGTTTTACTTTTGTAAATTGTATTTTTTTTTCATTAAGCATACAGTGAGAGGCCAAATTGAAATATATATTAGTTTTTTGTTACAAGAATCTTATTTCATTTTCATGGGCATGTCTCACATAATTTTTTACTCTATTTTTCTCCCACAATTATAACATTGCATTTATAGTAATAAACTATAAGTCAAATGTCAAAAAGTCAACCTTTGTCATCTTTATTATTGATATTTAATTAGCATATTCACTTAACTGTACAAGGCATTTCAAATATTTTTTATTGCTTGGTCAAGTGATGGTACATTTGAACTACTCCATAACTATTAATCGGCATTTCATAAATAAAAAATTCTAAATTGGAAGCTTTTAAGCATTTTTGATTACTTAAATCATAACTCCATAGAACAATTATTCAATTTTTTAACTAGCGAGACATACCCATTGTTAATGTAAAATTCGTTATTTCAGAAACATTCAACAAAAATAATTATGATTAAAGGGTCATTTTTAAAATGAAACTATCAATAAATGAGCACAATCTACAAAAGCACTTTTAAATAGCAAAAAATTCCCATTACCACAAAGAGGATTAAATGCAGGGATTACTTACTTCAGTCTTAGCAGGTGCAGGGCTTTCTGGAGCCTAGAAATACAACCAAAAAAAGTCGTGTAAGACAGAGTGCGAGAAGGAGCTAACTAAATGCAACATCTCAAGCAAAAAAATTACATTTAAATACTAAGCAATGGAAAAATATTTTCATTGCATAATATATCAAATTTTTTGGCAATATAAAATATATCCTCAAGCTACTAAAAGTAAATATTTCATGTTCGATAGTATAATTCCTGCATTGATATATTAAAACGTAAAATAGGCCCATATATGATTTTTCCAATTTAAATGTATTAATCAGTAATTCTGGCAACATCGTATTTAGTAACTTGCTCGGTGAACACAAACACCTGGAAGTACGACTCTCGCATAAACATAAACGTAAATTCTAATAACAGTGGCATGCACGATGGGACACAAGACCTGAATGTTATGACTAAATGTGCCACATTTACAATTTAATACTGCTTAACATGGCATGGCAAAATTACCAAATTTAAAAAATAAATTACGATAGCCCATTTTTATAAGCAAGCAACTTATTATATAACAAATTTATTAGTACATTCTTAACTTATATATCGGTAGCATTAACTGATTCTTGCCGCCATTTACTGGTTTAAACAATCTATTGGGTGTATTCAGACGAGGTCAGCCGCTGAGCCGCTAAGTAAGAAATTCAAACTGAATAAAACGCTGACTAAATGCTAACTGTTAGCCGCTGAGTATTTTTGTAAGCCAAGAAAATTTGCGCTGACGTATTTGTGAGGTTATGTTATTTATTTACATGGTCGTTATTCTAAGTATTTACAATTTTCCATGTGTTACGTTTTGGAATTTCAATGAATGTTTTGCTCTGGGTTTGTCTCTTATAGAATATAAATACATTTTTTTATTACCTATTACATATTTTTTTTATAATTTGCGCTCATCCCTAGACATTCGACAAAAAATATGCAAGGGGCTTCTGAATCAAGCTTTAAAAAGTCATAATTCACCACTGGCATTGAGCTATTATAAATTCTTGGAATCAAAATAAAAATTACTAACGTAGATAGAAAATTTTAATTTTTGTTGTACCATAAAGTTAACAATATTTTCTCATATTTTATTTTACAAAAAGAACAAGAATATGTGAGTTACATGTAACATACATGGAATACTCGAACACTATAAGTACATAAAGTGTGACCTACTTGAAACCGAGCCACCCTCATAAGACCCATACTTAATAATGGTCCAATTTCAATTATTTGTCTGAATGTTGTTATCAATAAAAAACAGTTATTTTTACTTATTTCGGAGTTTTATTCTATGGAACATTTGATGAATACATAACAAATTTATTATTCTGTGTAATAGATATTATGACCCTAGATAAAATTGATTATGACTTTTTAGTATGACAATGTAAGGTTAAGTTACATATATTTTTTCGCAGCTCCGCGGAGAACAATCAGCTGAATCAGCACACTATTCCGTTTTTAAAGCGGCTGATTAATAGCCCTGTTAGCATTCTAGCAGGTTTTAGTTAGCGGCTGACCTCGTCTGAATACGCCCATTGGCTGTAAAATTATTTACCAACAATTTTAACCTACGATAACAGAGGTGGCATCTATTATATTAATTTTAAATCACTAACATAGGTAAAACTTGGTTTCTAATTAAAATAAATATATAAATAAATTTGGCCACTAAAGGGTATCCGGTATATTATGTTAAAATTCAAGCATCTGCCAGATCACCAAAAACATATTTCATAATTTAAACTACAATATAACAAAGACATATAAATCACATACGCAATATTAAAATTTATGATTCCCTTTTCCATACGAACGAATGTTATTTCACAGAAACAGTTTTGGTTTCATGAGCGTACAGTCCACTTAATAAACAAGTTTTACTGTTCATTGGAAATATAATCATATGTACAATTTGTAATAAGTTTTATTCCCATCAATTTCATCAGGGAATATCCAAACAATTTCTCAAATTAATGGCTGTAATAAAAAATTTATTTTTTATAATTGTTTCGCAATTATTATCATACGCAGGCCCATTACTTTCAACGTTAACGTTTCTCAGTTTTTTCATGTGCGCTAAACTACTTCTACTTGACAAGCATAAATCTAGTGAAAAAACAAGGGTACAAAATCTTTTTAATTGCCAATAAAACAACCATCTAAATATTAAAGCTTTCAAAGTTGCTACCGCCAACGTAAACGGAATAAAAATACATGTCCCTACCTTGGTGTTCTGTTGACTTCCAGGTTCCGATTGAGAGTTTCCGCCACGTGGACGTGGTGGACCACGCCTGCGGTAGCGTTGGCGTGGTGGTCCACGGGGTCCATCCTGACCGACCTGCTCTCCAGCCTGGCCCTGGCTGTCTTGAGATCGTGGTCTGCCTCCGCCTCTACCGCCACGGAAGTTTCTGCATTAAAAAAATTTGTTCTTAAAATGTTTAACGATGTAAAATCAACAGGATATATCAAGAACTTGTTTTATTATTTTTTAAGTGTTTTAAATATTTTATGCATAATGTATATGTATATACAGGGTATTCAGTAAGTACCTACTAGACATATGACAAATAGTGGTTTTGCCAAGTAACTCATAATAGTAGTAGTATTCGAATATTATTTTGAATCAAATATTCGCCTAAACAAAATATAGTTTTACTTTTAACTAAACCAAATATAATAGTTTTAATTTACCTGAAAGTGTAATTAAGGAAAGTTAAATAATCTGTCAAATAAAACTGTAGTTGTTGTGGATACCTTGCTGTAATTAAAAGCCAGTTTCAGGGTCAAATTATGAGACCTTGTCTACAATATACACCAAAATGTTATAGTAAAGTGATTCAAAAATTAGAACCAAAAACTTAAGTTTCTTTGTAACACTTTAGAACCCCCTATTTTGAGAAGAAACATTAGGATAGAAATTATAAAGAACTCACCAGAACATCCTATATTTTGCTTTTTAATGTACATGGTCATCCAGAAAGACAAAGGTGTAATGAGAACCAAGTGTGATAAGACTTGAAAATTATTACAAAAGGTATTTCAGATATGGGTATTTTTGGTTACTTCTGGAATTTTGAGTCTACATGTTATTTGATATTTAAAAAACTACAAAAACAGCTAAGATTCAGAAAAGGATATGCTGCATGTTTTAGTCTAAAAATTTCATGCCCTTTCATAAAATGCAATAACACAAGAAATTTTATTTAAAATAAGTAAATTGATGAGTATTTTTCTTATTTTCGGAAGTAGTTAAAATATATTCTTTAAAACATCCGAATCTGAAACACCTTGCATAACAATTTTCAAATCTATCTCACTTAGTTCTCTATATACCATAAGCCCATCCTGACTGATGTAAGGGTGTGCAATACGATACAATATTTAAGAATATTCATAATTTTGTCTCCAATATTCAATACTTTGTATTAATATTTTATATATAATTCATTACGAGTATTGATACTCTTGCTTGCATATCGAAACGGTAAAATCCCGGCATAACCTATTATTCCACAACATAACAGGTCTGTTCCCACGAGAGTTGGGGGCTAGTTTGAAACTACCAGAAATGTTCGTCCAACTACTTCTTAAATTCCATGCACTGAAAACACATCCGCAGCTTAACTAGTCGAATATTTGTAACAGTTTAAAACCAATCTCTGACTCGTCTGGGAACAGACCTAATATTTTGCTTTCCACATCTCTTGACTGTTCTGTTGTGTTGCTTATTGTTGCTACTGATTTTTACATTTTGTGGTTACCATAGAAGCCACGATCAGCTGTTTCGGCTAAAGGTTGCAAATAACGTTACGTTTTAGAATTTTTAAATAATACCTTTCTATGTATACTTATAAAAACAGAATACATACAATGTGCTGAATTTAAAATAAAATTATTCATAACCCTTTCCCAATAACTATGAAATACATGTTCATTATAAGTTGCTACTGCTGACATCCTTTATTAGTTTCGCCACAGTACTCAGAAATATATCAATATTTTGAATATCGATGTTTTTTTATGCAATATTTTACTGTATTGATATTTTTTTGCAATCCATATTGATGCAAGGTATCCATATTATTTGGAATATCGCACATCCCTGTATTTGTGTTGTATTTTTATGCTGGTTAAGTGGAAGAGCAAATGCCTTGTAAATTTTTTATATAGTTACTATATTAGCATTTTAAAAAGACTACCAATATTATTATACTATTTTATGGAATTGATAAAAAAAAACCTAGACAATTCGAAGTCATTTTATCTAAAAATGGTTAATCACCTTTCAATAACAATGATAAAATTTTTCTTATAATTTTTATAACAAAGCGCATACAATGAGACAATTCAATATGGTTTTAGTCTATTGGCCTCAATAAAATTTATAGCCTCAATAAAAAAGCGACAAAAAACGTGTACAAAAATATTAATGTCTAGTGTAATCTTATCTGTGGATTTCAATCATAAATATTTAGATCCTGTTTTGCAAATTATTTCTGGTAGATTAAGGAATCCTATTGACAAACAATATTGGCAAAAATAAATATGTTTCCAATACTTGAAGTTGTTTAGATTTTTTATGAGTACCTTCAATTTAATAAGATAATTTTTGACGTTTTTAATTACCTACATGAAACATGTTTAAAAAAGCATGCGTTTAAATTAAAAGATACATATTTTAACAATATGCCGTCGTAAGTGGCGACTAACCTGCGGAAAAATCTTCTTGGAGGTCCACGACCACGGGGAGCATCACCACTCTGGTCCTGGTCTCCTGGGGGTCCACGGTAAGGTCCTCTGTAGTATCCACCTCCTCCGTAGCCTCCGCGCCCGCGCCTCGGTCTGTACCGACGGGGTGGTCCTTGTGGGCCGCCCTCTCCTGCGGGACCCTCTTTGCCTTCGCTTTCACTCGGGTTGTCTTTAGGAGGGCGCCTGTTGCTAGGTCTGCGCCCACCTCTTGGGTAATACCACTGACGGTAGCCACGTCTGCGGTCTGCCGCGTAAGGGGAGCCCCGCACTGGCTCGCCGTTCGGACCTGTAACGTTGGCGGCCTCGTTGCCCTTCTCCCCCACCACTACGCTAAATTCCACTATCTCACCGTCCCCAACAGAACGGACAGCTTTCTTTGGATTATTCTTGATAATGGCTGACTGCGGACCAACATTTAACTTTAGTATTTAGTCAATCCGAATGAACACAAATAAATTTCATCACTACAGATGAATTTATTTATTGCCAATGAACTTGTATTAGATCATTTTTACCATTCAAAACACAAAAATGTATACTCTGATCATTAACAAAGACATTATAAATTACATTCATTTTCTTTTTACAACATAGATTTTGTTTTATTTTGCGTAATTAAGATATTAGTTTTAAATTTTAGATAAAACAAATCGAACTTTCAACATATAATAATTTCAACAAAGACTAATGTCAAAAATTCCAAAGATAATTAACTTCTAAAATTTCTATTGCCTATATTTTATGCTTATATTTTTCAACATCCTACATGTGTTATTGCATGAAATTAAACTAAATAAGGCAACTTCTATGATTAGATAGCTTATTTGACCTGTAAGATAAGGTCTATTGATTACAATAATGATGCAGAATAATGCTATGCAACTGTACCCTAATGATGATAGTCATATTGTCAAATTTCAATAAATAAGAACATGGAAAGTTTTATATGGCTTTGAAAAAATAACGTAATTAGGGAGATATTATATAACATTCGTTTGCAACTATTCAAGAAAAATAAAACGGAAAATTTACAATAGTTAAAATTGTTCCCCAATAAGTAACTGGTGAAGTCATAGATGAAAAGCGTCACCATTTAAGTTAATTATTGGAGGTATAGTTATCTAGCACACTTATGACTCAAGCATCTCTTAGAGGTATCGGAGATGGATCTAAGGAGCGTGCAAAAATTAAAATTTTATAGTAATATTTCATCTAAACAGTAAATAAACCTGCAGAAATTTAACTGGACATAAAATAAAAGTAAGGTAGGAACAGTCTTCTTAAAAGCATTTGAATTTTGCAGTCAGTATTTGCTATGCCAAATTAACAAATACAAATTATTATAGGTTATTTGTACCTGAATAGAACATATTGCATATTTAATTGAACAAAAAAATTTCATGCACTGCTAAAATATTATTAAACAATTTAGAAACTTTGAACAAAAAGCAAATTTCTCCACTGCTAGAAAAACAAAACTAAATGATTTTCACTTAGATATATTATCGGGTAAGCAATACTAGAAAGTGAAGTATTAAATAGGATGAGAAAAACTCACTTGATGAACAAAAACGTCCTCCTTGGTATCATTTCGGTTAATAAATCCATAACCGCTTTTTACGTTGAACCATTTGACCGTGCCAGTCACCTTAATTGCTGCAAACCAATACACAATTAAATCATTTGCATATCAATATGTATTTTAATATTTCAAAAATATCGAGTTAAACTGACACGATGTTCCGTGATAATAAAAAAAATTAATAGGTATTAGATAAAAACAAATGTAAAAACTTCATTCACGACCGCTTTAGAAACACTAGTAATCGCAAACTAAAAATAAACATGATGCAGCGTTATAAATAAACTATCTGTGTTATTACCTAGCCTTTGCTAATATTTTCAGGTAGAAATATTACAAAGTAAACCGATATGATTAAAATTTTGGGAATTATTTACATAGGCAAACCATAGACATTTCATTGAATGCAAATAGCGCGTGTATTGATAAATGGCCGCCAAAGCTTTACAAATTCATTCCCGTTTTACTACTAACTACCGGCAGAGATAATAAATGCATTTTACCAAACGTCATTTAAAGAGAGATCGTAAAATTTAATCAAACAGTCCCGGCAAATGACCACATCAAGACTTTTTAACCATGTGCTCGCAAGGGGAAACATGGATGCCGTGGCGAAATCATCCACGCCGACGAAAGTCGCACAAAAATACTAAATTTAATTTTCTTACCAATTACTTCTTTATCCTTGACTTTGGCGACTGCCGGTGCTGCCTTTGGCTGTTCTGGCACTTGTTGTTGCTCCGCTTCAGCCATGATGTTCGGGCCGGTGGAAGATGTTATACCGCTACCTCACCTAGATGTTATTTCCTTCCTGTCGAATTCAGTTCTTGAAAGATCTTGCCGATGTTCAACTTGTTCATGTTTAAATAAACTCCTAGTACGCAAGCTCAGACATTCCCTGAACGGTAGTTTCTTTTCAATCCATTCTAACAGTTACTAAGCATATGTCTGTGATAATACATAATTTTGAATTCCAGCGCATGCGGGATTACACGGGCGAGCGCCGCCTCGAATTTAATAGCTAAATTAATTTAAAGGCATTGCTTAATAAATTTTCACGCAGCAGTCAAGCGTAATTTTAGCTTCCAAACACTATAAAAAAAAATAGTGAATATATTTGCCCGACAAGATTTCACTAACGCATTGAGGAAAAGATTTCTTTTGAATACCTAGGTAGGCAAACTGTACAATGAAACTGTAATTGCAATTTGACTTCTAGATGGCGTATGCGCCAAAAATAAAAGTAAAGTACTGCTCAAAAATGAAGCTAAAGGTGGTTTAATGTTTCCATATCTGTACGATTTACTTATACCATTGTATAAATAAATTATACAATGCTTATACCAAAGTTCATATATGAACTTTGCTTATATCTAATCAAATTTTGATTATTGTGTTGTACAATATAATTTTTATATTCCTTTTATTATATAGACGCTAGATACCATAAATATTTTTTTTGCCAGACGTCATGCTGAAAATTATAGTTACTTACCTATTTTATTACGTATTAAACGGTATTATATTAATTATAGGTTGATAACAACCCGGCCGTAGCCAGGGTGGCGCCAGGGGGGCTGTAAACAAATTTGGAATACCTACAAAAAATGAGAACAACTCAACCAAAGTTTACAGAATTAAAATATTTTAATTCTGTAATCTTTGAGAAAACAATCATTTGCCTGATAATACAGGGTGTTTCCTAATTATGTGCAGAAACTCCAAGGGCTATTCTATGGTTAGAATTATGGTAATTTTGATAAATAAGCGTAACGTACCAATGGCGTCGTTTTCAAGATACAGAGTTTTCAAAGTTTATTAATTAAAATCACAAATTAATTCTATTAATAATTAATAACAATAGCGGCAGAAGCAATTTAATTTGCTGTATAAAATAGGTGTTATAAAATGTTATTTATTTCTTTCCTTGGAAATTTCTTCCTATTTCTTGTAACCAAATAAACTTCCAGTGACGTATTGAAATGTATTTTTAAATCATTTTCGAACTGCCCTTTTTGATTATTTTACAAAATTATATTTATAAGAATCCTATGTAAATTCAAAAATTTCTAAATCACCCTGTATAACTTCTGATGACAAATTTAAATGAATTGTATATAATATAATAAATATTAATTGTATATTTTTCGAGATGCATATGTTTTTGTTATAGATATTTAATTTGTTACATGACATATAAGAATTGTATTTACATAAAAATATAAAATATATAAAATCCAGTAATTTGTATGTCAAACTACTTTATAATTTTCAAAATCACAAAATCATAAATTAACTCTATTAATAATTAATAAAAATAGCAGCAAAAGCAGTTGAAAGAAACAGGAACACCCTATATGTCTACTATAAAATCGCAGTTTTACCGCACTATATTTATAAATACATTTTATTTTATATGGTTTATGGGAAATGAGAAAGGTAAGAAACACAAAGTAGGTAATTTACATATTTATTATTTTTTTCTCACTGTCACTAAAAGTATTTTCATATTCTATAATTGGTATAGCAAAATTCTATACAAAATAGACATTAAAATTTGCCAATATACCTACAAATTCTTCTTCTTCCAATAAAATATTCTAATAATACTTATTTCTAATTTTTATGTATATGATGGCTTAATTCTTGCTGATTGAATTGGTAATCAAGCTGTCTAAGTTGCGTATTCTTGAAAAATCTTATTTATGCTCACAGATGTAAAAGCAGAGGTAGAAAATTAGATAGATATTAATTTCACTGCACACATTTAAATAAACATTGCGGTATACTTTAGTTATTTAATGTTATATTATAAATAAAATTATTTGTTTTTTTTTTCAATTAAAAAAATCTATTTCTCTATACAATACGTTTACATTGATGATATCCACTAATTTTCCTATCTTAAGATTTTACGCACTACGCTTGATTTACTTCTACTACACAAATTAATCAACAAATTTAAAATAATATCGAGGTATTTACAAACCTATATGTAAATCACATTGCTAACGTGGCATTTAATATTTACATTCACACATGACTATAAATACTTAAATAAGAAATTGTATGGAAGGTTTGGGGTAAAAGTAACCTAAGCTTTTGGGAGGTAAATATGTTCTATCTGAAAGGGTAGGAGGTGTTGGTGGTGGTGTAGCAGGAGGGGTGTACTTAGTGGTAGATGGAGTCGTGTAACTTATAGTTGGTGGAGTATATCTAGTTGTGTACACGGGCGTAGGAGTTGTATGGCTTGCAGTAAATACTGGAGGTGGTGTTGTTACACGAGTTGTGTATACTGGAGGAGTGTATCGCGTAGTATAAACTGGGGGTAAAGTTCTAGGGGTGGTGTTTGTAATTGGAGGTGGTGTATATCTTGTATAAGTTACCGGAGGTAGTGTTCGAGGTGTAGGAAATGTAATTGGAGGTGGTGTGTATCTTGGGGTTGTATAAATCACCGAAGGCGGTGTTCGAGGAGTAGTAAATGCAACTGGAGGTGTTTTAGGTGGTAAATAAGGTGGATAGGTTGGTGGCGGCGGTGTTCGTGGAGTAGTGATTGTGAACTGAGTAGTTCTTGGTGTTGTGAAACTAATTGGCGGTACGTAACTGGAGGCGGTTGTATAAGACACCGGGGGCGGTGTTCGAGGGGTAGTAAATGTAACTGGAGGTGGTGTTCGAGGGGTAGTAAATGTAATTGGAGGTGGTGTGTATCTTGGGGTTGTATAAATCACCGAGGGCGGTGTTCGAGGAGTAGTAAATGCAACTGGAGGTGTTTTAGGTGGTAAATAAGGTGGATGGGTTGGTGGCGGCGGTGTTCGTGGAGTAGTGAATGTGAACTGAGTAGTTCTTGGTGTTGTGAAACTAATTGGCACTAAAGTTCTAGGGGTAGTATATGTAACTGAAGGCGGTGTATATCTTGGGGTTGTATAAGACACCGGGGGCGGTGTTCGAGGGGTAGTAAATGTAACTGGAGGTGGTGTATATCTTGGGGTTGTAAATGTAAAGAGAGTAGTTCTTGGTGTTGTGAAGCTAATTGGAGGCAAAGTTCTAGGGGGGGTATATGTAACTGGAGGCGGTGTATATCTTGGGGTTGTATAAGACACCGGGGGCGGTGTTCGAGGGGTAGTAAATGTAACTGGAGGTGGTGTATATCTTGGGGTTGTAAATGTAAAGAGAGTAGTTCTTGGTGTTGTGAAGCTAATTGGAGGCAAAGTTCTAGGGGGGGTATATGTAACTGGAGGCGGTGTATACCTTGGGGTTGTATAACTCACCGGAGGCGGTGTTCGAGGAGTAGTAAATGTAACGGGAGGTGGTGTATATCTTGGGGTTGTAAATGTAAAGAGAGTAGTTCTTGGTGTTGTATAACTAAAGGGTGGTGGAGTTCGTGGAGTAGTGGGTACTGGAGGTAAATAGGTACGTGAGCTAGTAAGAGTTGGTGATGTTCGTATAGGTGGGAACGTTGGAGGAGGAGGTCTGGGAGTTGTTCTAACTGTTGCAGGAGGGAGCGTAGGATACGTTTTTGGTGGTGTCGAATATGTAAATGTAACGGGAGGGGTAGGATAGGTATATCTAGTGGGTGGCGGGGTTCTTATTGTTGGTGGAGGCGTTCTTATTGTTGGGAACGTTGGAGGAGAAGGTCTTATTGTTGAGAACGTTGGAGGAGGAGGTCTTGGTGTTGTTTTTACTGTTGGCGGAGGTGTTCTTAAAGTTGGAGGAGGAGTAGGATACGTTCTTGGTGGTGTCGGATATGTAAATGTAACGGGAGGGGTAGGATAGGTATATCTAGTGGGTGGCGGGGTTCTTATTGTTGGTGGAGGAGTTCTTATTGTTGATGGAGGAGTTCTTATTGTTGGGAACGTTGGAGGAGGAGGTCTTGGTGTTGTTTTTACTGTTGGCGGAGGTGTTCTTAAAGTTGGAGGAGGAGTAGGATACGTTCTTGGTGGTGTCGTATATGTAAATGTAATGGAAGGGGTAGGATACGTATATTTAGTGGATGGCGGAGTTCTTATTGTTGGTGGGGGTGTTCGTATTGTCGGGAATGTCGGCGGAGGTGTTCTTATTGTGGGACGCGATGGAGGAGGTGTTCTTATTGTTGGTAACGTTGGAGGAGATGTTCTTATTGTGGGGAACGTTGGAGGAGGTGTTCTTATTGATGGCGAAGTGGGATAAGTTTTTGGAGGAGTTGGATATGTGAATGGAATTGAGGGAGTTGGATACGAATATCTAGTGGGTGGAGGTGTTGCTCTAGTAGGAAAAGTTGGAGGGGGTGTTTTTATAGAAGGAACCGTTGCAGGTGGTGTTCTTATTGGTGGGCGTGTTGGAGGAGGTGTTCTTATACTTGAGATTGTTGAAGAAAATGTACTATAAGTAGGGTACGTTCTTGGTGGTGTTGGGTATGTAAATGTAATAGAAGGAGTTGGATACGTATATCCAGTTGATGGAGTTTTTACTGTTGGAATTGTGGGTGGAGTAGTTCTAATTGTTGGAGGATATGTTTTCGGTGGTGGTGTGTATGTAACAGGAGTATATTTTGTAGGTGGTTTTGATGGTACAGTTGGAGGACGTGTTCTTATTGGAAACGTTGGAGGAGGTGTTCTTATTGATGGTGAAGTGGGATAAGTTTTTGGAGGAGTTGGATATGTGAATGGAATTGAGGGAGTTGTATACGAATATTTAGTGGGTGGAGGAGTTGCTCTAGTAGGAGTAGTTGAAGGGAGTGTCCTTATTGGCGGAAATGTTGGCGGAGGTGTTTTTATAGTAGGAACCGTTACAGGTGGTGTTCTTATTGGTGGGCGTGTTGGAGGAGGTGTTCTTACAGTTGAGATCGTTGAAGAAAATGTACTATAAGTAGGATACGTTCTTGATGGTGTTGGGTATGTAAATGTAATAGAAGGAGTTGGATACGTGTATCCAGTAGGTGGTGGTGTCTTAATTGTTGGAGGATATGTTTTTGGTGGTGGTGAATAGGTAACAGGAGTATATTTTGTAGGTGGTGGAGTTGGCACTGGAGGACGTGTTCTTATGCTTGGAACAGTTGGTGGTGGTGTTCTTATTGGCGGAAATGTTTGCGGGGGTGTTCTTATTGATGGAAATGTTGGCGGGGGTGTCCTTATAGTTGAAACCGTTGGGGGCGGTGTTCTTATTGTTACTGGAGGGGGTGACGTAGTTCTTGGCGTTGGATACGTAAATGGTATAGATGGTGTTGGATATGTGTATCCAGTGGGTGGCGTTCTTATTGTTGGAGGGGGAGTTCTTATTGATGGTGTGGGTGGAGGCCGTGTCGTCGGTGGTGCTGTGTAACTGCAGAATAAAGATATAAACTGCAATTAATACGCAGATAAAAATGTTAATATATATACATTAACGTAAGAGACTAAATAGATGGCATTAATTTTAAAGTTTGAAATATTAACACCAAAACAATAGAAAAATTATATTACTGTAGATAGATATTACGTACGTACCTTGTTCTAGGTATGTCATCAAAGGGAATTAATGGCACATCATAAAAGTATCCCTGTTGCCTTTTTTGCCGAGTAATATTTGCTATACCAAAAACTAAGTCCAGTTGCCTTTTTCCCCGGCCAATTTTGTGTGCGCCAAACTTCTTGTATACTTCAGGTAATGAGTCATCTGACTGAGAGGCTGCACTTAGCACCAGAGGTACTAAGTAACAAAGTAGAAAGGTGAGTCTCCGCTGCAAAATTATGAAGAGTTAACAGATATTGATATACTTACTATTAACATTTTTTAGTAAATGATGGTATAAAAATTAACTAATTAATGAGTAATGATTATAAGTTTTTAATAAATGATCATTATTTTAAATTTTTATGTTTTTTCGCGGTACAACTTTATCCACTGGAATACGCATGTTTCAGAACAAAGACGCAAAAAATAGGGTAAGAAGTAGTCCGCTTTACCATGTTTTTGGAAAAACACTACGCTTGCTTAAGAACATTTGTAAGGTTCCGTTTATTACCACGCTTGTTAAAGCATATATACTATTTTTTTTACTGTGTCCGTTTTCCCCAAGACTGCTAAAAAGTAACTTTGTTAAAAGGCAATATCGTCTACAAGGCCGGCCGGCACAGATTTTCCTCGTCCAAATTCAAAAGGTAAGTCGTTTTTTTCTTTGTGGGCATAGTACGTCTCATTAACTCGATAAACATTTATTTTTATTTTTCGAATACAGTCCATTTTTCTCTTCAATTTTTTTGAGTTATCGAACAACAAAATAGGCTACAATGTAATTAATACAACCCAAGCAACAATTTAAGTGCTCTTTAGTCTTGATCTTGTTCAATAATTAATTAACTTTAAAGGAGGTTTATCTGAAACCAGATTCCTCTATATTGTAATAATTTATACAAGAGTTTTGTAGTAGATATACAGCAAAATTTGACGCAAAGCTTTTCCGACTTTCTCTGATTGCAGTTTTATATAAATCTTATTATTAATGTCAAATGAACTTAAAAAACAGTTTGATTTTAAAAAAGTATTTGAATGAAAATGTTATGTTATCAGGCAGCGATAAAATGTCAAACTATTCAAATAGTTTAAGACTATTTAATAAAATGTTCTTCTAACTTCCCTCTTTAAACTATAACAATGTGAAATAACAAACAACAACTCCTTTATTAAATATAGCTTGAATCTTATTAGCTTTTAATGTATTCAATAGTGCAAACGCGGAAACAAAGAAAACAAAGAGCTAATGCCCCGACTAGCATTGAATTACGCCTGGAAAACCTACAGCAAACCCTCGTCAGCAACCCATAAGACATATGCTAGTTTCGAGCTTATTAGCTCTCATCAGTATGCCATAGGTGACGTATCTGAAAACCTATAGCAAACAGCTAATTCAATGCTCGTCAGGACATTCGTGCCTGTGGCTTTTCAGTCCAGCATGGAATAGTTAATAGTGTTTTAAGAATATACATTCTAACGCGACATATACAGAATATCTAAAAATCAACACCTATAAGCAAGTGCAAAATAATTCGAAGCAGAAGCAAATTATTTTATATTCGAATGTTCATTACACGGAAAAGAAGCTATACTAGGTATAAAATAACTAGTATTTGTAACAGGTACGCACACGGAACTGGAACATAACGTACCTGTTACTGAAAAATACTGATTTATACCATCACCACAGTATAGAAAGACGGGTAAGGACAGCTGCACTTTCGCGCCAAGCCATTTTCAGAATTCATTCATCACCATTTACGCACTCGTTTTGGTTTGGGTTTACGTTTCGTAGTATAACCGCTTGTGTGTCTTTTCGTTTTGTGATATTCAACTTCTTAACCTATTTGAGTTGCGTTTCAGTCTTGGTTTTAAATTTTACTATTTTGTTATATCTCTAAAAAAATAATTATGAAAGCATCAGAAGAACACGGCCAAGGTACAAAAAAGTGTAATATAGTAGGAGTTTATTGTGTAGTAGGAAGTTGCAAAAACAATGCTGGAAATTATACAGATATGGTTTTTTTACTCCCAAAAGACAACAGAAGGTTATTTTACAATCATTATATAGAATTATAATTATAATAAATTAAGAACATAAAATATTCCTTATTATTTTCCGTGTATCGTTTTTTGTGGTAACGCATAAAGTTTGTAATGGAGGAATATTATTTTCAACCAGCATTACATACTTATTGCAATTTGCAAACAGTATTCCTTTCTTATTTTTTATGTTTGTAAATTTGATTTCAGTTTATGATTGAAATTCATGTAACAAGTATTAAAATAAAATTATTGTTGTTTTAGAGCGAAGCAGTGGGCGGTTAAATGTAAGAGCGATTTTTTGGTTAAAAACTTATATAATTTTCGAATATGTGCTCAGCATTTTTCACAAGAAATGTTCAAAGATCATAAAAGAAAACGACTTACGGGAAATGCTAACAATATTTTCAAACGATATAGTGTGTGAATTTTGAAATAGCTATCAGTATTTGAACATATAGAAATACATATTTAGAACATTTTTGATTTTGTGTATACATATAAGAATGTATTTTTTCAGAATTATCACAGAAAAATGTGGAAATTTGAATGCAGTCTTGAGTTTGTCTTAAGAATTATTTTGGTAGCATCAAACAACAAGGAGGAAAATCTGTCTCACCAACTTCTATATAATTTCGGGAATTTCATTCGGACTATCTTCACTTCAAACAACAAGTTCAAAGAATTCGACTGGCGGATTTCATTCATAAATTCGTTAGTTGTCCTTACTGGTTTTTCTATACTGTGCTATCACTAATGCCATAGATTATAGATGAAGTATCAACCGATGAGTTATCCGACGGAAGATATTCAGAGTAGACGTGATGTAGCATATAGCTACATTTTGTAGCCACATTACGAACCTTACGCTCTATAAACCTATAATTAAGGAAAAACCCCTGTTCTATGTTTAATATTTTATTCATATTTTAATAAAATATTACTTTTTAAGTAAATATTAAATTACATGTCATTGTAAGAAAAAAAAGTGCAGAATTAAGTATAAGAATGCTTGGATTTCAAGAATATAAGTAGATATTTAGATCAGATATACTTTACTACTGAATTAATAGGTACATATACACTAAGTTTAAATTTTTAAGTAGATATATTAATACACTTAAATACAGATTAGATTTTTCCGTGTATTTACTATATGAGAATCTTTATTTTAATACATTATAACGATTTTTATAATAATTAAAATAAAAACATTGATTTTTGGAATACAAGTGTTTATAAAATTTAAGAATAGTGACAAAATTGAAAGGTATTGAAATTTTAGTTAATTTCATACATTTTAACAGTAAACTGTTGTTTGTCGTTTGAAAATTTTGAAGGTATCATATAAATAGTTTTATCACTAATTATTCAAACAATTTATTAGCGTAATGGTTATATGAACAGTCTTTATTAAAATCTAATAGGTTATTAAAAAATTAAAATAGTTACTTCAGAATACATTTATTTCTTTCACCAGCGCATTCGCCATATTTTAGAATAACTGGATAAAAACTGATAGAAATAGGTACTACAAATTTGTGCTCATAATTTTCTTGGAGAATAGACTAGAAATAGTAGTAGACCATAGAAATTTACTAATGTGGTAAATGCAAAAACATTATATTAATTATGGGTTGTTGTAAATGTTAATAATTATGAAAAAATTTATAATCATATTGTAGCTATAATCACAACAAATAGGCCGCATTAGTGGTGACGTCACAAAGTAGACAACCAACGTTACAAGTATCATAAGAAAATTGGTGCAAAGATTTATCTGAAAAAATTAAAATTACGGGAAGGTAACTTAAGAGTCAAAATAAAATTAACAAAATATCACTTATTATTTCCTTTTCTTATTCAATCATCACGTTTATTTAAGAAATAGTATCTGATAGACCTTGTATATAGAACATTAAATTGCATTTTGACCAGTCTGGATTTTAATATAAGTTTAATTAAATCAGATAATACTATAGTTGACTTCCAAAATTGTAGAGTGACTAATCGCTAGCTAGCTAGCAAAAGGACAAAAGGCATTAGAATACATACACACTATTTACTACTGGTGACTAGCACTACCACTATAACGATCACACATTAACACTTATTATATCATATCGTACCGCTTTCCGTATGACCTTCATACGCCCATGTTTTGTCAAAATTTAATATATTCTTCAATCCAGATTCTTATTTTTTAATATTTATTTTAAATAGTTTCTTCGCCATATCACTATTTCGTCCTTTCTATCAGTATACTCTTCTCGATTTCATTTATACGGACTAAGTTTCATCTTGTAAGATATAGCAATAGAATTTTTTTTTGGAAAACTCATTTTATAAATACAATCTTCCTTTCGCGAGTTTCCATCACTTTCCGTTTCACAGTTGTACTTCTTAACCACTTTTTTATTTGCACACATATACTGTTCACGCACAATTTTGTTAATGAAACACATATTTCAATATCACTTACACTCATATTTTGACCTCGCGCTCTAAACTCTTCATGCATGTCATCATCCGATATTTCTCATTTCGATCAAATCACTAATAAAATTAATTACATTCATAATTAAATTAATGAAAGGATATACCCGAAATTTTGCCCGCCCGAACGATATACCCGCCCATGATAGCGCTGGAAATGAAACAGTTGGATCCGACAATTCGTCGCAGCCAATCAAAAAGCAGCAGCGCATGCGTACTAACGTGTACTAACTGCAGCGCATGTGCAGCAGAAGTTGTGTAATCGGTACGGTCTCAGAGATATGCGGCACACGATTTTATGGGAAAAATATACGGGCTGCATGTACATTTCTTTGTGTTGACTGCTATAAACTGTGAGCAGCTTTATAACATTAGTGACTCTCTACAATTTTGGAAGTCGACTATAACCACAGTTCTACTAATGTGGACGTGAATATACCGTTAACGTTCTTTGCACTAAACACATAATATTGACGATATTTAATACCATAAAGCATAGATAATAGTTTTCTGACAGATGACAGATAAACAAAATGAAATTAGTTGCTCAATTGAGCTTAATTCTGCTTTGTTATTAGTGGAGATAGAACACACTTTAACAATTTATTTAGACATTTAAAGAGAAAAATATTTTAGTTAGTTCAAAATTAACTAATTAACATTCTCATTGAATTCAAGTAAAGAAATTTTTTAAATACTTCCAGTAACAGAGAAACAAATCAAATTCCAATGTCTCATTGTCAGTCAGATAATTTGACCCTTAAGTTTGCATAATAACATTGATTGAAATTAAATTTCTTAAAACACAAAGTACCGCGGGTTGCATACTACTGTGACGTCACACTAATGCGGTCCACTAGAGTACATAGTAATTAAGTACAATTATTGTATAAGTGATTTCCATTCTTCTTTCTCAGTGTATACGTTTGTATTGTATAGCTGTGTAATTAAATAATTGATGTTTTCTAAAATGATGTAGCAAAATTAATCAATGAATATAACAAACATTGTTTGTCTATTTGAATATGCTTCGTTTAATTCTTTTTAAAGTTCAACATATTTGCATAATAAACAGATTATTAAAGAAACATCCTCAAGTAACTTTGAGAACGTCAAAATATGAATACATTGTTTTAAATTTAATTCTTGAAGATTCACATTCCAAAAAAGGAGCCAAACGACAACCTTGACATTTCGTCTCCTATGGGAAAGTGAGATTTTTTGCGGTTTGCAGCTAATTTCAATAATTAATGAAAAAATTATCTAATTGTATTCCTCTTTTTTAACCGGACGTGGCAAGAAGTAATTTAAGCAGTAACGAACCAAACAATTTTTTTCTTGGATTAGATTATCAGAATTAAGTGGAAATCATAAAAACAATTTGAAAATTATTTCTTGTTACCTTTCATTCGATGTCATTTCAGACCTTCATCTCAATTTTGTTAACAAAAAAGTGCATTTTTTAGTTTATTGTGAAGGTATTAAGTTTATTTAAATTAAGTTTTTCACGCCAAATAGTATGCTAAAGAAGCAGCTACCTGAACAATGTTGGATTTAATAAATATCTGAAATTAAACACAGGGTACACCGAAAAAAAAATTTTATTTCATGGAAATATGTTAAATTTTGTTAAAAAATTCCTTGGAACGAGTAACTGCAGATAACTGCAAAAATAAGAGGAGAAAATGTGGGAACTCGATAATTTAATTGACGTTACTGTGAAACCTATCGTTATCAATCTAGGAGACGAAGATAATTCATCAGAATATTCAGAGGATGAATTTTAATATACCTAGGTACTTTTTTATTTTCTTTATTGTACATTTATACAACACTACATTTACTCAACATAATTTGAATTTTCAAAATACATATATTTTTGTGTGGAATAAAAGTCTATTCATTAAATTTAAATAAATATTTTGATAATAATATTGAATAATTTTATTTGAATTACTAAAAACCCTCTTAACCCGGTTATGATGCTTAAAGTAGCCTCATGTTTTGAAATGCTGTTACATTGTTTACTTATAAGAGAAATGGACCGAGAAATTGAAGCGGCATAGACAAAGACGGATTGTCGGGGATTCAATTTTAGCTATCTGCTACAATTTAGTACAACCCGGTCACACAAGTTTTTTTAAAAGTACACCTCATCTATACCAATAATATATAATATAAAAATATTGAATATAAGCACCAGTACTACATTTATTTACGATTTGCATACATAATAAGCTTTTATTATTATCTTTCATTTCTAAACAGACTATAGTTGGGAATAGTCATAGCTACGCTCCAGCGCTTATTGTGCTAGTTGGGATCGACCCGATGTTGTTCTTCTTGGCTGCTAATACGATTGGGAAAAAAATACAATATTTTGGGTGGATAATGTCTACCTTGTCTACCTACTCCTACGCTTCGCTAATGTTGTGATATGAACAACCCAGCTAGCAAAGTAGTTCTATAAATTTAGAGTAATAGGAGTTTTATATTCTGTTAATATTTTATAGTTGTATTTAGAATACTAAATTGTTGCATTAATGTGTCACATATTTTGCCTTCAGAAACTGAACTGTTTTTTAAATTTGTTGCAAGAACGTTCTTAGAGCATAATTTATAGAGCACTTATAACTGCTAATGTAGCCCTATAAGTGTATACAATAACACAATTTTACAGCAACGGTGCTTATAGAATCAAATTATTCCGTAATGTCGCTTATAGTTTAATTATAGAACTATTGTATAAGGCGTTGTTAAGTTACAATTCTGCTGCGGAAAACAAATTACAAATATGGAAGCTGCTATCGAACTTAAGAGAAAAAGCTCTTTAAAGCAGTTGTAGAGAATAATATTACAATTGTTATAAAATCATTATAGAGTAAATAAGTAACAAAAACCGTTTTGTTCCATAAAGGAACGCTATAGAACTATCATTTTTTATATATGTAGGTTTCCTATAGCCCCATCTGACGAGAACTGCCTGTAATAGTACGAAATATTTTGATCAAAGTATAATGAGGAAATTTGTATAACATAGTCGTGACTTGTAAAAATTATTATCTGCTTGCAGAAAGAAAATTTCATTACTATAGATAAGATTTATTTGATTGCTAAGAGAAATTGATTTTCTTATAGAAATTTAGTAACATATTTAATTTAGACCATTCCAAACCTTATCCATTTGCACTTCTAAATGTTGAAGTTAAAGAATTTTATTAGATTTATTAAATGAGATTGAAATAAGTGAAATTACCACAATAAAATATGACAACACTGTGAATATTAAGTAGTTGCTTTCGAAGCATATTTGCTCTATAATCATTGCAATCGACACAAAAAAGTCATATTAGTGAGAATCCATTGCAAGTATAAGATGAAGCCTTTTTTTCTGTAGTCATGTGAAGAAGGAAAAAATCTTAAGTAAAAATATGTACAATATAAATAGATGAAATGATATCAATAATATGGATATACTTACTTTCTGACTATTTTATGTACAGTTGGTTGTTAAATTCATCAATTTAGAAAAAATTTTTTTTTATTAAATTTATAGCATCATAGGAAATATAAGGTTAACTGAGGGCGCGTCAAAAAATTACCGTTATGTACCACATATTTCACGATAAAACTTTTTCCGTATTAAAATGTACTGCTCCCTGATGGACAAACAAACTAAGCAATTCGTAATGATGTAAGTAAGTACTCCTATGCAGGCTGATTAGGCCCATCTTATTGGTTCTTATTGGCCCATCCATATTATTTCTAACATGTGCGATACAGAAACATTTTGTTTTTAAAAGATACAATTAAACGATTTTAAAGTTCTTTAAATATAATACCATACAACACAAAAATTGTATAGCGAAGTGCTATAGAATTTTTTTGAGATTGTTTTGTAACTGTGTTATAAAAATTCTTTAAGACTTGTGAAAACATTTATTCAACAATTCTATAAGTATTTCCTGCAAGCTTTACAGAACCGCTTAAAGAAGTAAAAGGTTCTATAGAACGATGCCCATTTTTATGGTATAAGTGTTGTAAGAACGTTTTGAAAATGTTCTTAGAACAAACATTGCTCTATAAAATTTGCTCTGGAAACGATTTTTACAGAACAAGGAATTGTTAGCTGGGAACCATAGCAGTACCACTCTGTACGCTCACCGAGACATAAATTGAGCACAATAACGATAACTAAAGAGATGAACGCGTAGAAAATTATGTTTGATATCAAAGGGGGAGCGCCGAGTAAGTACCTACATATTATTTCTTAATCGCCGCAGCGGTTTATCGGCGTAGCATTTCAGTTTGCACGGTTCCCATGACCCACGTGACTCCAGTTACAGACGCTCGGTTTACATAAATTGCTTTGTTGCGGACGCAATTATCTTTCAGCATATAGAGTGGGGGAGGCTGCAAAAAAGGCATTGGAAAAGCGATATTTTTAGGTGGTCATCGAGATAGCGTCAACGAAATATGACATATGACAACATCAGAAAAATAAGTATTTTATCAGTATAAACAGTGCCTAAGACGAGAAATCTAGCGAAATTGGAAAATTCTTGCAACACAAGAAAAGAGATCCTATAAAGTCTTGTTTTTCCTCGTATGATTCTTGTAAAGTTTTTTCATACAAAGCAAATGAGAAACATGGAACTTTCTTCAAGAGTGGTGGTTACTCTCGGTCGGCTACTGTCCCACTCGGAGTTAACAGGTAACTATCGATATGGTCGACAGTGGTTGTTTGGTAGGGTTTATAAAGCATCTATAGAAACGGCCAGTTATACATAATAAGTTATAAATAATAAACAAAAATAGACGAAACAACATTGGAGCTGTTTCAGTCAAGTGACAGTGAATTTATAATTAGTTTTGATCAGCAGAACTAAACCTAGACTCAATAAAATTTGATTTTAAAAATAATTTTATATGCTGGATTTCCTTTAAATTAAGTAAAGTGAAAATTAGCCTGCCAATTCTACTATCAAAAATAAGAAAAAAAATATATAATCATAGGTCCGTAAACGCCCCCTAACGGAGCTATATTGCTCTTTAAAAGGGGACCCCAAAATTTGATTTTCTCCAAATGTTTTCAAAACAGATCAAGATAAAGTAATCAAATTTTAAATTAATTATCACAATTAGATTGCGAATCTAATGTTCTAAAAATAATTCCTCATAATTGGTCATAGGCGTGCCAAACTGGAGAGTCAGTGGATGAATATTGCTTTAACTTTCTTGTATCTCAAGATTTTCGTCGTCAGATTAAAAAATTAAAAATTTTGGTTTATTTTACATGAAAAAGGTAGTTATTTGAATCCGATAAAGTACTCTGTTTTCGAGTAATCATTTTGTTACATACCACAAAAGTTTGAGATGGAAAGTATAAATAGGCAAAATATCCCTAGTAGGCTCTGAGAAAATACTGTCGACTTATTTAACATATATTAAAGGTGTTATTCAAGCGTTTTTACATATTGAAATACTTTTAAAATGCATATCAGTAATGTAATTGTTTATAAATTTTAATATAATCTATTAATACTTACAAACTTACAAATTTTAAAATCATATGTAAAATGTGTCAAATAAATTGACTGAATAACTTTTCAAAGCCTACTAGAGACAATGTGACCGCTTGCATATCATATCTAATATTTTTGTGGTGGCACAAAATTTTTAAATTAATATTACCGTAAACGGAATAATTTATCGAAGTAAAACAAGAGTACCTTTTTTGTAAAATTTGTTCAACATTTTTAATTTTTTGATCTGACAGCAAAAACCTCGAAACATGAAAAAATTGGAGCACTATTTATCCAATAATCCCCCCAGTTCGGTACGCTTATGATTAATTATGGTATTGTTATTAGAGTATTAGATTCGCAATCTAATTGCTATTCTCAATTTTAAATTTGATTACTTTATCTCGGTCCGTTTTGAAAATATTTGGAGAAAATCAAATTTTGGTGGCCCCATTTAAAGACCAATAGCTCCGTTAGGGGGCGTTTACGTACCTATGTTTATATAACTTTTTTTTCTTATTTTTTATCGTAGAATCCACTGTTAATTTTTGGCAGGCTAATTCTAGGACACCTTGTATAGGTTCCTGCAATGCAATGCAATATTTATTTTTTCAGTTAATGTTCACCTAAATATCACCCCTTCTTGTATTTGCAAGACTTCTTGCTGTAACAATATTTCTTTATGATACGATGCACCTGTCAAAAATTTTGAAAAAATACGAATAACTGGAAAACCGCTAATGCTGGAATAATCAAATATCAAATTTACCAAAAAATTTACGACTAATTCGAACATTTAAAAATGTGCAGTGTTCCATTTAAAAAATATCAATGTTGGTCGGCCACTGTATTAATAAAAATATTTTTAAAATGTTTTAATTTCATTCCATTTGTTAACCCTGCAGTTTCATTCAAAATCAGTCCAGGAGGTTGTAATCGATCAATTACACACCAAATGGAGAGCCAGTATAAAAAACTTACTTAATTGTATGCGTTTACATCTTTTCTAGCAACGAATTGTATTTATATGTACAGAGTGTTCTGAAATTAGCCTACAATATTTTACCGCTCAAAACATGACTCTGTATACCTCTTAACGAAACTTTCATATGTTTTGTGTGTTTACCTAAGTAACGGAATAATACAAAATAAAATTTTAAAGTTTAGTTTCTTTTTTGTTTAGTTTTGATATTTATTTAATAGTATACAGTAAAATAATGTGATAATTTTACTACTGACAAAATGTGACACTACTGTAACCAGATCTTCAAATATGTATTCTCTCTCCTGGCGAGATACATTTGGCGTTCGGGAGTGTATGAGTTTATTAAAACCAAAAGTTTCCATCCACACCAGGCCTATATTGATTATACGTAATCTTTTCCAAAAGATAATAAGAACACTTCGACCCAAGAATGTATCTGTGAACTTTACGGGTAATTCAACACTGAATTAGTTTTAGATGGATTATAAAATAAAACAAAAATGTACAAAAATTCAGGCAGATAAATGCCCCTTTAAAGATAAACACTTAAAAACTATTTTTACCGATATCTCCAACTTTTCGAGATAATGCAATAAAATTTGTACATTTTTAAAATTGATGGGTTATAAACAAAAAATATTGCATTGACTTTCACATTTACGGTTTTTCGACTCTATTATTCCAAAACCAATAAACTTTCATACAAAATTTGTAAACTAAGTAATGGACCTATCAAAATAATTAAATTTGTTAGCATCTCGAGGTACCGAAATGAAACATGTAAAATACAAAAAAGATAGAGTTGTCGATGTTTTCGATGTTTTAAAAACTATTTACAAGATATGTTTTTGTTCAATTCTACTCTAACGCCACATATTTTATTAATTATTTGGCACATTACTATAGATATAACATTGAAAAATAAGTGAGGTTTGCTCAATAAACGTATCACTCATTTTTGTACGAAGCCCTAGAAAGGCCATGTCTACAATTTTAGTTTAGACCAATCTCTGAATTCAGACTTTAAACTCTGAATACAAACTTTAATCTCTGAACTAACACTGCTAACGAAATTATGGGACAAGTCGTAGCTCTCAGATCTTTCTAGATAGAGAATTGAGATTTTGAGGACACAATATATAGGGGAAAATAAAACTTTGCGATATTTATCATCAACTATGAAATTTTACAACACACTGTATAATGTTACTGTTTTTGATTCTAGAGATGATTTAAGGTGCGACTGTACTTGTTTGGGAAATGATTTAGACCACTTAATTTCCTCAGACCTATTTTTATTTCTGGATCTAGATTGCCGTGATGTGTTAACACCAATTTCCTGATTAAATTTTATTGTACCATAGTCATAAACTGTGTGTATGTTATTAATGATACAAAAAATGGCTCCCATTATTAAACATAAACCAGTCAATTTTCAAATAAATCGGTTAAAGGACTTTTGAAATAACAAGTATTAAAAGTAGATTACAAAAAAAATGAACGACCTGTATCTCGGAAACGAAGCGTTTCCGGACACGTGCTAATGGGAACTTTTTTTCTTATTTTTATCTAAAGAACCTGTTCCTGACACGCAATATTAAAGAATCACCCTGTATATTAAAAGCTAGCAAAGAATGTCAAACATATAGGTTAGTGGTGCCATCAGACATATATCAGTTTCGAGCTTGTTAGGTGAGGTCAACGACGAACAACCCTGGTTGTTCATGTTCTGTTATTACGCGAGGCGTAGCATGTAGTGTCTACATTTGGTACTCACTGATTACTCAATGCTGGGCGTCAATAAAGCTAGAAGCAGAAAGCGACCCACTACAGTGTAGATACTACTGAAGGCCCTATTCGGACATTAAAATCTGAATTCAGAGTTTAAAGTCTGAATTTAGAATTAAAAGTCTGAATTCAGAGATTAAATTTTGAATTCAGAGTTTAAAGTCTGAATCTAAAAAAAATTATGAAAGTGGCCCTTCTACGGCTTCGTCTTTTTGTGATACAGAGAGTGTAAGATAATTTTAAAAAATCAAATTTTAGATGTAATTTTTTTTAATGACCAACATATAGGTATTAAAATATGACGGGTACGTTTTCGGTCAAGCCACACACGCTGATGTTATTAGTTTTTTTGTACAAAGTTATTCTCTAACTTTTTTTAAGTGTTTTTTTTATTATTTTGAGCCTTGTTATATTATGTAATGTTTTATTTTACACTGTTTTCGAGGAATATGCAAAAAACTGTGGCAAAGTCAACCAAGCGATTCCTGTAGCAGTACTTATTTATCAAAAGCGTGTATGTGCCAAACCTCAAACTCTGCCACTGATATGTCATAATTATGTTGTATAACATAAATTACGGTGAGTAGTTTATTTTATGATTTGAATAGTATTTTGTTCTTTTCGTGAACATTGTAAGGTCGTTAAAATTTTATTCTATTTGCTTGTTACGCGCTACTACATAATAATAATGGAAACTTATACCAGCATTGCAGTTGACTTTTGGGAGAATGATTGAGAGTGTCACTGCAGTTAAATGCTCCGTAAAAATTCTTGTACTCCTCTGTAATGACGTGGGATGCAACTGTTCTTTTGGTATTAAACGCGCTAGATGTCGTATTTATCTGTAAAGAAATTTTTTCTTTCGCTAATGGTTGGATCTTCAGAGACCAAATCTAAAATATCTTAATCTTTTTAATCAGTTCTAGCTGAAATTATTTTATTTAGGTTTAACGTCACCTGATTCTCGACAAAGTCTTTCTACTGCCAAAAATGTTTTTCTATTTGACGGCCGCCTCTCAGCAAAATTTTCGGAATAAATATATATTTCCTAAAATATTCCCCCAAAAGAACAAATTATTATTCAAACTAGAGAATAATCAACATACCGGAGTTTCTCTTATACAAAATATGACATAAAAATGGAAGACTTAAGGTTTGACACATACATACTTGATAAATAAGTACTAGGCATTACAGGTGGACTTTAACACATTTTTTGCATTTGAAAACGGTACATTTTTAACAAATTTAGTAAGGGCACCTTTTTTGAAATGAGATTTTACGTAATACAGCAACGGTTAGAATTGACAAAACTCAACTTAAAAAAGTTAAAGAATAAAATGCCAGCAAATATGCCTGCAACTAGCGCTCTCTACTTTGCACAAAATAAAAACTAATTACACCAGCGTGTTCGGCACCACCAAAAACGTAACAGTGTCAAATTTTAATCAAATATGTTGGTTAATTATTAAATACGTTGCATCTAAAATTTGATTTTTTTAAATTATCTTACACACCCTGTATCTCAAAAATGAATGGCTATTGGACATACTCCACATATTTTTCAATGTTCTATCAGCCTTAATAATATTATTAGTATGCATTCAGTTGAATGTTTAAGATAATTTGTCTTTATAGATTCCATCATCGTTCAGTTGTAGGAAATTACCTTGTATATGATACAACTTTAATAATATTTATTTTCCTTCAGACTATCATTTCATTAACATTGACAGCCATCCGATCCTTGCCGTGCCATTCAAATCTAATCGAATCATTAAGAAGATCTAACGTTTCTTTTAAATAATAATTGATCCTCGTTGCACGTTTCGTCAACTGTTTTAGCCAACTAATATAAGAGATGAGTGGACACTGTACTGAAAAATCTTGTTACGTAACAGTCTTCTATAAATATACACGGTAAAAATAGCAGAAACATATACCTCGTGCATTGTATTGACCTAGAAAGACGCTAATGAATATGGGTAGAAGATTGGATCTTTGTTGTCTTTTCTTGAGTTATGAAATGGACTTGCGTGTACCATAGTTTAAATGTTAATAGCTTTACGAATAAAATGTGACGATTTTGATGATCGTAGAAGATACTCGTAACAACTGGAAGGTGTCTGTCTTTATTTTTATTAATATGTATTAGTTGATTAGTTGACTGTCTCAGGCACAACGTACGTGGAATATAGGAATAACAATTAAGGTTAGCTGCATATCGTAACAAGCAGCACTTTAGTTTCTTTCTTTTTCTCACACTGAGATTTTTTTTAAGATCAAAAATTTATGCCACACGGCTTGAATCAATATAAGGATTGCAAGGAGTATAGTATGGTATTGCATATAAAATTGGAAAACTCCTGACTACCTTAACAAATTTTTGCAAAACTGGTCTTGTTTTGTGTAACATTACTTAAGTTTCTGTTTAAGCGATATTTTTAGAAATTTCCTCAATTTTCTATAAAAAGTTAAATGGAAGACTCGTTTTATATTTTACTTATCTTATTATTCGAAAAATTGTTTAAAAAATAACACAAACCGGAATTAACTATAATATCAATTTCCATATCTAAGTTGTGAGGTAAAATATACTTCTAAGTAAACATTAATTGACGTATATTCTAATACACCTAAACTTGTTGGTAATGTTGGCACTTTTAACACAAATATGATATCACAGACTTATTTATTGTACCTACTTTAAATATAAATATTAATAAATTTCCTAAAATAATTACTTATAGAAGTTTCAAAAACTTTGTGCATCAGTTTTTTTATTCTAGATTTAAATAGTATTCCGTGAGACACCACTTTTTATTTAAATAATATAAATGACATATTATTATTTTTATCACATGCCCCTTATGTAACATCTCGTATTACTAAACCCTATGCATTCTGGTTAACGGACAATGTTAAATTGCTTATAAAAGAAAGAGATAAGGCCTTAAGTAAATACAAAAATTAAAAAAAATTGGGAAACTGGAAATATTATTGTCAACTGCGTAATTTTACTATTAATTCAATTCATCGTAATAAACAGCTTATTTAAATTACATTCAAAATCAACAAGATACAAAGAACCTTTGGAAAGCTTTAAAAAATTTAAATGTTCAGTTTTAAGCAGGTTATCAATATCCGTCAATCTCTCCGTCAACCAGATGAGTTCCTATATTGCCTCCTTTTTTAGTCCAACAAATAATTGTGCAAATATGTCAGATTGGTATAACTCTAATTATTTCAGAAATGATCTACGTTTCAGTTTTAAATTAGCAACAATATCTGAAATAAATTATTTGACTTTAAAGTTAAAATCAAATGCCTATGATGGTGCTGATAATATTTCCCCTGATTAGTAAACATATTACACATATAATTAATTGCTTAGAATCGGCATATTTTCCTACTGATTGGAAATTATATATAATTAGAGCTTTAGCAAAAATAAGTGATTCACAAAATTATAGTGACTTATACAATTATATCAGCAATTTCAAAAATATTAGAAAAGATAATACAGACTCAATTGTGACAGCATTATATCTGACCTTCAGCCTGATTTTCGTAAGTGTTATAGTACTACCATGATTTTAACAACTATCACTGATGACATTATCTCATCACTGGACAAAGGAAATACCACTGCACTAATTTTGCTTGAATACTCAAAAGCGTTTGACACCCTTGATCATATCTTACTATGTTCTAAATTAAAGTACATACTTTGGGTTAGACAACATAAGTATCAGTTTTTTTAAGTCTTATTTGGGAGAAAGACGTCAAATGGTCATATTTGATAATAAACGTTCCAGTCCTCTGCCTGTTACCTCAGGAGTTCTCCAGGGCTCAGTCCTTGGGCCTCTTTTGTTTTTGGTGTATACAGCAGATATGTTTAATTATGTAAAATGCACGAGAATGAAATGTTATTCTGACGATACACAGCTCTCTTTTAGTTTTTGTCCAAAAAATATCGTTGATCCTTGCAGTAAAATAAACTCAGATTTAATGTATTTACAGGAATATTCTATAAGAAATAATCTAAAATTAAATCCTGATAAACGTAATGCCATTTGTTTTTATTCTCGTGTAATAAGAACGTTTATTGATACAAATTTTAATTTAGGAATAGATCAGCAACCACTTAGATCTGTTGCTACAGTGAAAAACCTTGGTATAATTTTTGACATTGATTTGCGTCTTAAATAACATATAAATGTTTTAATCAAAAAATGTTACGGGGCTCTATGATTTTTGTATATAAATTCAAATATTTTAAATTTAGAAAATAGCTGGTTGAGAGACTAGTATTGCCAATTCTGTCATATTGAAGTATAGTTTATTATTCGTGTTTAGATAAATTTTCAAACTGTCGCCTTCAAGTGATTCAAAACTGTTGTAGATTTTTTATAGATTAAAAGATATGATCATGTTTCTTCTAAAATTAACGAACTATCTTGACTTAAACTTAAAAACTTGTATAAATATAATTTAATAGTGTTTGTTAACATTAATAACATTTTAACTACTTAATCATTTTCCTATATTCGGGAGAAACTTTCTTTCAGGTGCAATGTTCACTCTGTTAATGTTAGATACTCAAATTTGCTAGCACTTCCCTATTATCACTCAGCCATGTTTCAGAGAGTATTTTCGTCTAATGCAGTACATGTCTACAATAAATTAAGTTCCTACCTTAAGCAGAAATTTTCATTTCTCAAAATTATTAAATGTATCTTTTATCATTACAAATGTAATTTTAGTATATGTGTAATCATATATATGTATTTCTATGTATTTTCATGTGTATGTGAAATATTTCCAGTTTAAACTATTTTATCTACTCCTATTAATTTATATATTAATTATTCAACTGCTTTTGAGTAATTAATAGTATCAATAAACAAATAGCGTGAGTTTTTATAGTGAGTTATTATAACTCACGCTGGGCCTCTACAATGATAATTCGGTATGTAAATAGTGTACGCAGTAAATTCTTGGAAATTTTTAAGCCGATAAATACGCTCCATTGGTGTAAAATGGAAAGAAGTGGAAAGGAATGAATAATTAAAAGATTTTAAAATTATTAAATTGCCAACGCCTCCCAGTAGGCGGAACTGTCTATTATTATCATTGAGGGGACTAATGTCATTTGATATTTTAACAAAATATTGCCGCATTACCGCTCGTTAAATAATATACTATTATTTTCATCATGAAAATGTAATTCTGCATTTTTACCTATTGGATTAGCTTTTATGAAAATTTTTGACTTCTGTCTGTATTTGTTTTATATTTTCTGTTTACTGTTTAGGTTAAGTAGAGTAGCCGTAGGCTAAACTTCGCCTTTTCTAATGTGATTGTAAATTGCAATCCATTTTAGAAAAATTATTATTATTATATATCGAATAACAACATCTGGTGTCTCAAGCATAAACAAAAACTTAAGTATTGTTACAGATAATAATTCGGCTATCAAACAGCTTTAAGACAAAACCAAGTTCGTTAAAATCAGTTGACGTAGTTGGAAGTTTTCGAACTTGTTCTGTAATACGATTCAATCCTAATCATATGGCAGAAAAAATTCTTGTGTGTGCTTTTTTAAATTTATCAAATTGGAATCAGAAAGATCGAAAGTAATACATGTATACTTTACATTAATTCAATATATTTATTTAGGTTTCTCTACATAAAGTAATATTTTGTTATTGGTTATTTTGACACAGAAAAATATAATTTATACATTCCTATCTATACCATAAAAATTAGAAAGGATTGATTTTTAATATATTTTTTGTAGTCCTACTAAAAACATATTATATATGTATTATTCACAGAGCAGTGATACGAATGTAAAATTAAATTAAGTACTTATATAACTGTTAAGTTATGTAAATAATTAATTTTACATGTCATATTCAATTTAATAGTATATTTTTGATACGAAGGGATAACAAGATTACAAATCAATGAAGTAAAATTCATACTGAAAATATAAAGGGTGAGACAGAAAGAATGGGTCAACACTAAACTGGAGATACTAGACACCAAAATATTATGTTTGAGCTCATCATGCCTTATACGAATGTCGCTGGTTTAAGAAATACAGGGGGATCAAGATTTACATTTTATTCTGACATGAGAAAGTTTTGATAGCATGACTGAAAACTGGTATTATTAGGTTTTTTGATGTGAGAATTACGAAGCTTATTTTGACGTTGCTCCTCGAGGATGCTAGTTTCACTGTATATTATTCAGGTAAATCAAAAAAAATATATTTTTTATCTGTTGAGCTATGCTAAAAAAAAATTAAGAGAACGTTCAATTCTACATAAAAGAATGTCCTCTTGTTTACATCGCCTAACTTTATCGGTTTCTGAGTTATTTGCATTTAAATGTTTCTATGTATTTTGTGGTGATTTTCTTTCAGACGCTGATATTGCTATTTCATTTTTTAGTAAGCTCGTGTCAAATTTAAACCTTCAACACCCAGTATTTGAGCTCAAACATAATATTTTGGTGTCTAGTATCTCCAGCTTAGTGTTAACCCATTCTTTACGACTCACCCTGTATACTAATTTAAAAGAGCCGCCAAATGTATGTAGAACATGCGACAAAACTAGATGGCAATATATAGAGCAATAAATATGACAGTGCTGCCAATGTAAAGGGTTAGTAGTTTGTGGTCTGAACGAGCTACAAACATCAAAATGTATTGCCAAAAATGAAACTTTACTTTGCCTCATCCTGATAACAAGGCATATATGGCGATGTAAGCGATAATTACATATATGATAGCGAAGCTTATATAACCAATGGCATTCTTATAATAAGGCTACTAGACCATCTACTAAAAAGATTATATAGTATAGTATAATTGTAATGTGATATCACAAAATCATTAAAATTAGAACCTTCCTACGACATCGTAACCTTTCTATTTAGTAACGAAAAAAATAAATGCCAAGTCTACCGTCTTTTTGGTAAACAAACAATATTTCCATAATCCTCAGAACGCCTATTTGCATAATTATATTATAAATAACAGAATTTTTAGAAGATGTGAAGTAATAAGGCCTTCCTCTGTCCCAATCACCGATAAATTCTAATAATAAAATTCTTATAATACGTTTACTCTATTGACCTTTCGCTAGCATATGCAAACACTGAATAATAATTATTATTGTTGATAAAGATGGTTGTGTCGCAATCAACTAAAAAGGTGTAAAATTTCTATCTGTCGCTTGTTTAAAAAAAAAACATTTTAACACTTCCATTATCTGTGGAGGAACAAAAAAACTTAATTACTGAATTTAGTCTGATCTGGTCGTATTAACACCATATTGCATTACTATCAATGTGTGAAGGTTGCAATAACTAATACTGATTCCATTAACCTTTTGAAGCAACAGCAAAAAAATTTTTAAAAAAATTGTTTGTAATGCAAGAATAAGGAGCCGTGTAATGGAATTAATATTTAGAGTTCAATATACCGAGCGATATATTATTCTTTCTAATAAACAATAAATTAAAAGAAGATTGTTGTTAATATTTTTATGTGTAATGACTACAAATTTTGATAAACACAATATCAACAGATAGATGTTTGGAACAACAAATTTAAATAAAACTTCATAAATATTAGTAGGTTGTACATAGTGTAATTCAGAAATATTAGGAAAATATGGGTAAATAATCAACTTAAGAAATTACTTTGTGTTTGCTAATTCTAATTTCTGGGAGAATTAGAGCCACTTAAAATAAACCTAAAATTTTATTTTTTGCAAAGTTCTCCTGAACCTTTAAGCCGATTTTTAAAGAATTTAACATGAATCTAGATGAACATGATAGTACTTCTTTTTTTCAAATTTTTTTCCAGCATATTTGAAGCAGCATATTCTGCATTTAGTATTTTACAAAAAATGTCAAGTTTATGGCAGTACGTTTAGCAAATAGAAAGATTTTTAACTGGAATGGATTTCTTTAAACAGTCTTATGTACCAAAAAATTATACGATAGCAACTTCTAGCAGCATTTCACATTGATCAGTTATTCAATCTCTTTAAATTATTTTCACCTTTTCTAATTCATAAATTTGAAGCCTGCCAATGGTAGTACTACAATTTTACAACGGCATAGTAAATTAATCCTTAAATGAAAAAAAGTAAAAAGTACTTTTTTGTGCATAGTGAAACTGTGTTTCCAATTCGCTGGAAGAAACAATTGAAAAAATAATGAAAAAAATTATTTTTCAAAGAATTTAAATAGCAGTACTAACGCCTCTGTGGCAAACTGCTATATCAGTCACGTTCGTTCACATAGACTATATACAGTCACATATCAAATGCTATTAAAATTGGCTTAACAGTTCAGGAGATATTTGAAAAAAAAAACAACATCTTGCAACCTATTTCAAAGGGACCCACGGTTAAAATTCGAGAAAACAAAAAAATGCGACACATAATTATTTCTTGTTGATTGTGTACACTCGCAGCAACGTAAAAGTTTCCAGTCCGATTCAGTAGGTATCATATTTTGTTAAAATTATGTCCGTCGCACACATGTGCCTAGACAAAAATAGTTATTAACACGTGTTGTCACGACCTAATCTCTTTTTTTCTTAGTAATTCTGAATCCCTGGTAGAGTACGAGTCTTGGAATAAATAAATACGGAAAATCAAAAACTTTTTTTTTGGGACAGCGAGGAGTAAATAGTGAGACACAATTAGTAATTCAATTGCGGATTTTTTTTATAAAAATAATATTTATATAGTGACATCGATAACATTTTGAAATAGCAGTCCTAGCTTTTTTAATTGACTCTTTTTAAAGCACATATCGATAGTATATGATGATCGAGTTTATAATAAAAAAAAGACTGAAGAACTTTACTTATCGACTTATTTTTTATTAATCTAATTCAACTAGCCAAATAATTAAAATACATAATATTTTACACTACTGCCATCATAGCTGACGAAAATTGCTGGGGGTAATGTAGAATGTTACGTTAGCTTATATGTGTATTGAATAAAACTCCAGTTCACTTCTATTGCCCTGGCAAACCAATTTTATTGGGAATATTTTGCTGCTATTTTGTGCAATTTCAATTTTGTAACTTATGCCGTTTTCGAGAAAAATGGTGGCTGCTTGTGCTACCATTGAATTGCTCGGCAACTAAGAACAATAGCAAACCAATTTTTGCACCATATTTTGTTGCTCAACAAGTACCTTCAGAAGATGTCTAGATTTTTTTCAAATATTTAAAAAATTGGCTATTCAGTCAGTTTATTGTTGTCTTCCACTTGTTTATAGAAATGAAAAATAGGTCATTAGAAAAATTACAATAAAACTAGTAATGTTTGCATCATTAAAATGAATTTGGAAACAGTTCTCGACGAAAATATCTAGAATTGTTTTTGGCGGCCGTATTTGATTTTTCGTTTTTCGTGTAAGGAAGGAATAAATTTTTGACTGACTATACGTTGAATAGCAAATTTTTTTTATTAAAAAAAGAAATATTTCTCACAGTATTTGAAGATTTACAAAATATGGCGTTAAAATCGCTTTGCTGTCGTTCTTTGTTGCGGAGCAATTCTATGATTTATAAGATTGCACCATTTTTCTCGAAAGCGCCACAAGCTATAAAATTGAAATTGGTGGTACAAATTAGCAACAAAATATCCACCAACTTGTTTTTGGCAAGACAATAGAAGTCTCAGATTTCAATGCATACTACTTATTTATAGATTAATTTACACAAAACGTAAAATAAAATATTCCTGAGCTAAATATCTATTTACTCCATAATTTCTTACTTATAAAAGTATAGAATACGTAACAAAACACAACGAACAATCCCGCAATACTGGGACTATTTCGTATTGTAGTAATCTTGTAACCGCTTGTGGCAACATCTCAACAAAGTTATTATTTTTAAATATTTGAGCTAGAGCTAGTAAATACCTTTTATACGACATTACTACACTCGTCGTGCCCAAACAAAGGTACCTATTTGATTTACAAAATGTATTCCAGGCAAAAAACTCGTAGTGTAAATGGGTTGTACTTCTGTCATTACAAAAATGTGTCTATTTCTATGTAGAAATTCGAACTATTTATTGTCCACCCATTCCGCAAACGGTTAGAAATAGGTACGCAGTAAATCATACACAGGCAATCGATGGACTTCTGATTTTCTATAAAAACATTGTGCAACAGTTCGAATCTCTTCTGGCTAATTCGTTTCCCAATTTGACATGCCGAAAGGTCACTGGAGAATTGGATTTCTTAAAAAAATTGGCAATACGCTATTTGTTATGTTAATTGTATATGTGAAATTTATGTTTATACGATTTTACGGTGTTCACTACGTAAATGGTATTTGATAATTGTGTAAGAGTTCTGTATACAGTGCGTTCCGGCGAGATAATACAAAAATGTAGGTGTTTATTATAAGCTCGGCTAAAATACATGTAGTACTAGATCTCTACTGAATTTATTTTTATCACGCATCATTTTTAGTAGTAATTAGATGTTGTTAATAATTATTCTTCATTAATGGTTTTCAAGCTATTTCATCCTATTAATTTCCGTTTGAATAATTAAAAATTATTAAAAACCACAATATTTTATTTGACACTCAACATACTTACAATTAATAATAATGATCTTCAAATTGATATTGAGTAAAAAAAAAATAAGCAGGAAAAACTGGGTTTGAAAATAATGCGAAAGCTTACAATATGATCTTCGGTAAAGTGTACGCTTATGTACAGCAAAACATTCTGTATTAGGGTTCCCACTTAAGCATCGGTCATTCCGGGACAATTGTTTTTACATTTCCAAATAATTGAAACAAAACATCAAACATCAGAAATATATATTGCACACAATTTTTTTATTTTTAAACCTAAAATCGATCATAAAATAGACTAGTTACATTTGGCTTTTGGTAAGAGGAAAAAACAACAAATTCATAAACATAAGACATAACTTATTATCGACAAAAATTAACATTAAAATAAACCCTTTTTACTTTCTATTGCTACTTAAATCTCTATTTTTGTTGAGATCGAGCAGCCTGAAGCAGTTTTTGGTCTGATTTAATTGAAGCCAAAAAGTCCTCACATTTTAAATCAAAATTTAGTCTCACTTGTATTTCCGATTGTACTTGAGATATACTCTGTGGATTTCTTTCCTTGGTCCGCAATGCTGAAAACACGTTCGCAAAAAGCATTGCCGACAGGAACACTAGGACATTAATTTAAGCATTTCATTTAAGTTATTACTAGCAACATCAACACTAAATATCTGAACCCACTTTTCCATTAGATTTTTTTCAGGAAAAGATTCGAAATTTTCAATAATATTATTAACTAATATATAATCGGTATATAAGCATACGCACAAAAATATACCTCAGACTACCAGGGCACGGCGCGGCGGTTGGTCGTTAAAGTTCGCAGCGTTGCCATATACACGAAAATTTCTGAATATTGTTAAAATATTAGTTAAGGATTTCCGGGATTTTTTATGTCCCGACCAAGGCAAAACTTTTACCGGGACAAACTTTCTCATTGCTGGTTAATCCCGGCCAAACCGGGACGGTTGGGAATCATATTCTGTGTACGTATACAAAATATTAAGCAGTGGCACTGAACAATTGAAATAATAAAAACTCCTAAAAATAGTACTATGTACAATCGTTTGCAATAATAATGGCATTCTTTAAAATTAATTTTGCGATTTCTTTTGAACTACTGACGTATGTGTAATGAATCCACTTTCAACTTTTAACATTAGCTCTTAGTTTTTTCACTCACCAATATAGATTTAATGAAATTTCTACTCAGAACTTCCAGAAGTTCAAGAACTGTTTTGAGGGAGCGTCATTATTATTGCAAAAGCATGTACATATAAAAACAATTACGATATGCAGTTAAGAGCCCCATTCATTGGTGAGCGCGGTCAGCTAACATTGCTGGCTTTTTTTTGGAAGCTGTTCGCTACTCTCACCACACACACACGAACTTTATATGACAATATTCAGTTTGTCATTGGAATCATGGAACCAATTCTACAAATTAAATTATGAGAAAAGGCTAAAAAGGAGGAAAAGAAAATGTGGATGAAGAACCGATTGCAGCATAGAGATGTACTCAGATTTAATTTTATGAATGAAATAATAACCAGATGACTAAAAAAATATCTAATAATAGATAAGAATATGCAATCAAAAATAGTTAGAAATGGTTATTTACATTGTTTAACAAATTAGGTAATTAAAGCTGTATAACCATTGCCTTTTAAAAGTCTATTGGCATATTCTGGTAACTCAATTTTCCCCAGTGTAGTGTCCTCCTTATATACAAGGTATTTCGTAAATAGTTGAAGAAAATGAAACAGTGGATTCTTCAGCCCATTTTATAGGGGATGTTTTATATATAAAAAAATATATTTTAGTCTCTCATAAGAAGTTACTTCGGCTTCGGTCAATTTTGGGATAGTTAATAAGTAAATTCTAATTTACTATACCGAGCTTTCGGCAATGTTTATTGTTTGTTCCAAGACTACAAAAGAACACAACAATTCAGTTTATACAACAAGTACTAATAATAATTAACAGTTTAATTTCAATTTTTTTTTTAAATTTTACTTAATAAAAACTACTTACCAGTAAGCTGAAGTTGAATATAAAATTTTACTGCTGGAGTGCATTTAGACATTATTAATGCTAAACAGTAGAGTTGAAATAATTAAAATATTTACTACATGGTTCTTGTTTTACTAAAAATTATTCCATTTACTATTCAAACAATTTGATGTTATCATGTTCAAAAGATTTCTTATGGTAATTATTTCACACAAAAAATACATACAAAATAATAAGAATTTTGTACCAAACGGTCCAAAGTTGAAAAATTTCATGATGTAATGTTACAAAAATTAAGTGCTAACTTAGGTATTAAACTATTAAATTATTTTAAAAAATTTGTTTTAATTAACACAACAATTTAGCCAATACCAGAAATGATTACACTAATTATTAACCAAAACAACCGAGGACAAAATGAACGTGCATTAAGTGATCTGGATGTTTGACCAATATATCCCAAATTGCAATTGTAACAAGGAATGCTATACACCACATGGGTTCTCTTGAGAATATTGTCCTTATCTTTTAGTTTATTATAAAGATTACCTATGGACCTAACACTTTTTGAGCAATTTTTATATCCTTTTCATCTCTAAAAATATTGATAACTCTAGTTGACAATTATTTAACAAAGGGTAATGAACCATAAGTAATTTGGATTTGTGATAAGGTTTCCAGTGTGTCACGATCAGCCCGAACATTGTTAATTAATGGAGTATTAAATAAATATTTTCTAAGTAATTTTATTGGATATGAGTTATTTTGTAAAATTTCTGATAGTTTTCAGTTAAATAAAGAGCATATTAAGTCCAACAACCTTTAATCATTTTTAAACTAAACTATTATCTCAATAATTTCAATACCTATTTTTTTTTTTTTTTCAAAACACGCTGTACAAATGTAGCTGAGAAATCAAAATAAACATTGTGTAGTACCGATTTACATGTATATATTCATTTCTTCATTCATTACTCTAAGAATTTGTAATAATGGATAACTTCGAGAAAATAAATAATTTATACGATGTCCCTATCGCATTTGAATTCATTGCTTCCTTAGTCGCAACTACGTCTTCATTTAACTTTTCTCTTGACAAGTGTTCTTGATAAATGTATACGAATTGTTTATGAGAATAGAGAATGTCGAATATGGCCAACTCTAATGTACTTGAGCTTCAAATTACCATGTAATGTGTAGGACGTAAAGATTTTGTAAAATAATTATGTCATTATTGACGTAATAAGTCAAATAACACTTAAGTTTCTATTTTTTTACCGGGTCTGTTTGGAAATGAAAGAGAGTAATAAAACCGCGAGATAAGAATCGGCCATGGGCGTGGTAATATTTCGTTTCAGGTAATTATCGGGTAACACTAATACTAACAGGTAATGGATGTACATTAGTATATTTCACTGGATACATCATAGGGCAGGAGCCAATGTATTGTGACATATCAATCCAGTCTTAGAGCTGAATATACGAAGACGTGCTAGTGCAGCAGAGTAAAATTCGACTTGTGTTTAGTGACTATTGTGCGCTAAACAAAATTTTAAAAGAACTTTCAGAGGACAACGATTTGCCAAAAATCAGTAGAAGCAAATTATGGACCGTCTTACGAGAGCTGAATTTTTGCTGGGAAAAGCAGAACAGGAAGTCAATTCTTATCGATAAAGATGAAATTATTTGTTGGCGAAGATCCTACTTAAGATCAATTAGAAAATTCCGTGACGAAGGGAGGAATATTTATTATCTAGACGAAACTTGGGTCAACAAGGGATATACTGTAACAAACGTATGGCAAGATAAAAATGTCAAAAGTTTTCGACAAGCATTTTTGGATGGACTTTCAACAGGGTTCAAGACACCTTCAGGTAAAGGGCGAAGATTAATAGTGACACAAATAGGTAGTGCCAGTGGTTTTGTAGATGGCGGTTTACATTGATTTGAATCTAAAAATACAGGTGACTATCACGAAGACATGAACGCAGATGTTTTCGAAGAGTATTTTAAACAGATGTTGGATCTTATTCCTACAGGGTCTGTAATTGTCATGGATAATGCCAGTTACCATTCACGGCAGACCGAGCGGACGCCTACGACTACTTGGAGGAAAGCCGATATAATGTAATGGTGATCCGGAAAACATTTCTTTTGAAATAAATATGGTGAAAAAGAAACTTTTGACACTTGTCAATCTTAATAAAGGACAGAAAAAATATGTTATCGATGAAATGGCAACAAATCGTCAAATAACGGTACTACGGTTACCACCTTATCACTGTGAACTTAGCCCAATCGAATTAATCTGGGCGCGAAATAATTCGACGTTTAAAGTAAGTGACGTGAAAATTTTATTAAAAAATTCCTTGGAATGAGTAACTGCAGATAACTGACAAAGATGTATACATCATGTACAAAAAGAAGAGAAGAAAATGTGAGAACTCGATAATTCATTAGAATATTCAGAGGATGAATTTTAATATACCTACTTTTTTATTTTCTTTATTGTACATTTATACAACACTATATTTACTCACCATAATTTGAATTTTCAAAATACATATATTTTTGTGTGGAATAAAAGTCTATTCATTAAATTTAAATAAATATTTTGATAATAATATTGAATAATTTTATTTGAATTACTAAAAACTCTCTTAACCCGGTTATGATGCTTAAAGTAGCCTCATGTTTTGAAATGCTGTTTTTATATTGTTTACTTATAAGAGAAATTGACCGAGAAATTGAAGTGGCATAGACAAAGACGGATTGTCGGGGATTAAATTTTAGCTACCTGCTACAATTTAATACGCTTTGATCACACAAAGTTTTTTTAAAAGTATACCTCATATATACCGATAATACATAATATAAAAATATTGAATATAAGCACCAGTACTACATTTATTTACGCTTTGCATACATAATAAGCTTCTATTATTCTATTTCATTTCTAAACAGACTATACCATAAGGTGTCTTAAAACCTCCAACAGACGCCTTTTGATCCTTATGCCACCCTGTATACGTTATAATGAACAAACGTGATAATTGATTACAAATAAGTTAATATTTCGTATTAAATATTGTTTGGAGAAGAATCTTGAATTTCAAATAACACACTTTCCCTTTTTGAACTTAACAATAACGTTAGCGATCTTACCGTAAATGTCACTGAAAAATTTTAATTGCTTGTTCTGAGGATGACATAGTACGGTATCAATTAATTTACAATGCAAATTGGAAACATTTTTAAATGTCACGTATTTCGTACCCAAAATATATGAATATTAATATTCCTTGAACATAATAATTATAAAACACTTTTTATTGTATTGTCGCAAGTAAATAATTTATTTTAAACATTTTGATATTTTCGATAAATAAACACAATCTACGAAATAATGGCTATAAATAAAAAATTGTTGGTTTTTAGTCGTGGGTCTTCAAAGTTCAAAATAAAATTAATTGAATTAATAACCTCATAACTCCTTTACCCATCGCGGTGATTTTTTTTTATTTACACCACTGTGATATATTATTTGATATACTGCGTGGTAGTTTTCTTCGGTTAGGTTAGGTTAGGTTAGGTTAGGTTAATTAATAACTCCATAACTCCTTTACCCATCGCGTTAATTTTTTTTTATTTACATTACTGTGATATATTATTTGATACACTGGGTTGTAGTTTTCTGCGGTTATCACCTCTTTTTAACGGTCAAAACTTTTGCTGCCATATTTTTTTCACAGATTTAAACTCATTGTAAACAACAACAAATCAGAAACGCCTACCTCATACAACCGGTTTAACAATATCTCATGATTGAGTCTATCGAACGCCTTCGAAAAATCCCTATAAATTACATCAGTTTGAGTCTGATTTGAGTTTGATATCTAAGGATTCTGAAAGAAATTCAGTAATGGAAATTAAATTGGTGGTTGTTGAATAATGCGACCTTTTCAATGTTACTGCCCGTTGAAGTAAATACGACTACTACCGAATAAAAAACCACCCTGTATACACAAAATAGTCCAAATAAATATTCCAAATTTCAACGCGTTCGGTAAAGATTACTAAGTTATTAGTTAAATTAGTTTTATTTTTGCCCATCTATTATGTGAAATTTGAACAAAAATCTTAAAATTATATTTGTGTACATCTGTAAAAACTTTATTGTTCATGATAATCCAAGAAATATTTTTTTTTAAATTATATCGAATTAAAAAATTAAAAGTTAGTATTTCTTTGACGTAAATAATTCCAAAGTTTGATAATGCTATATTCATATCGTACAATCTTGTTGTGTTACGTTCTTTCAGAAGATGGCTTAAACAAAATAAACCATTTATATTCATTATTTAGTTTGTTGGTAAATATTTTATTTATTTTATTTCATTATATACTCTAACAGACCACATAATTTGTTTTCTAAAATTTAGACCAGGCTAAACCCTGCTTAGATATTTATTTATATTGTTTAACATAAATAATTCCTTGGCTTGTCTAATGCCTTTCAGATTTAGTATTTTGCTCAACTTTGAGGTCGTATAAAAGAAAACGCTCTATATAGTTTTTGTTAAATTTTCACATGTAGGAGTTTTGAGAGATTCTGATTTACACCACCTTATCAGATTTTAAAAATAATATAATAATAATAATAATAATGATTTTATTACTATTAGATATTGCACGAAATACAAATAATAAGAAATTAATATTTTAGTAAAAGGCAGAGTTCAGAGGTCTAGAACCTCTGCTCTTCCACTCAACCTATAATGAGAGAGAAAAAAAATATAAGAAAAAATAAAAAAAGAATAAACATAAAATGATCAGTCTATTATACACATCCGTGAAAAGCCACAGCGAAAAAAGAGTTAACACAATAAAGAAAAAGTTATCAAGTTAAATGCACGTATTCATAATTGATTTAATCAGTTCAGTTCTAAATTTTTTATAAGAAAACTGTATTAAAGAAAACGGTATTTTATTCCATAGAGTTGGAATTTGATATGAAAATCCTGAGCGAAAACTTGTAGTTTTGTGTTTGGGGATGGTTATTGTAAATTTGTACCTGATATTTAAATGATGGACATCCGTTCTATAAGTAATTTTGTTATATAGATAAGGTGGGGTTTGAGAAGAAATAATTTTATGCAAAAAACAACAGCTATGTAGATAATGTCTATTTTTGATATTGAGCCAACCAATTTCCCTCAAAGACGAAGACACCGAGTCATACTTATGTAGTCCACAAATTAAACGAACACAGCTATTTTGTATAATTTGCAAACGCTTAGCATCAGACTGTCTTAAAAAAGGATAATAAACAACAATTGCATAATTTATATGTGATAATACTAATGCTTCGCATAAATATTTCTTTGTTTGTTTACTTAACATACACTTACTGGAATAAATCAATTTTAAGTTAGAGAAAGCTTTTTTACAATAAAATTTACATGTTCTGTAAAATGAAGATCTATATCAATAATTGGCCCCAAGTTTTTTGATACGGTAGTTAAATCAAGATGATCGCCATTAATTTCAATATTTACTTTATCAGTGCACCTATTACGTGAAGATTTTTTGCCAAAAAGCATAACCTTGGATCTAGCGGAATTTATAGACAATCCAAATTTATTAGATATATCAATGAGAGATGTAATGTCATCATTAATAAGACGGCAAGCATGAAAAATATTATTTTCCTCGAAGGAATAATACAGTTGGGTATCATCAGCATAGAAATGAGCGTTGCAAGATTTTAAAACATGACGAAATTCAGCTGTATATAAAGTAAATAAAAGCGGACCTAAAATCGAACCTTGAGGAACACCCATATTAGTTGCTAATACATCGGAATGTTTACCATTAAGAATAACTCTTTGGTACCTTTCAGTGACGTACTGTTCCATTAACTTGATTGAATTTTCTTGAAAACCAAAATAATGTAAAATAGCTAAGAGAAGTCGATGGTTTATTCTGTCAAAAGCCTTACTATAATCCAACAAAACTAATGCCGTAAGCTTATTATTATCTGATGAAGTGACAATATCATTGGTTACTCCTAATAGAGTGCTTGTGGTACTGTAACCTTTACGGAACCCAGACTGGTTAACTGGCAGAATATTATGTTCGTTTGTATGATTCCTAATTTGAAAATTTAATAATAATAAGTAATATACTAATAGGTCTTAGATCTTTTACATCATTAAGATTATTTGTTTTTGGCAATGGAATGACATTAGCATATTTCCAGATAGACGGAAAAACATTATTCTCAATACAGTAATTAACAATATGAGTAATTACAGGCAGAATATCAGGACATAGATATTTAAGTAAATTTATCCCAATATTATCTACACCCAGTGCATTGCTCTTAATTGATTGTAAAGCATTACACACATCTGTTGCCAACTTAAAATTGAAAATGCCGGTATTAGTCTTGACATTATTTTTATAAAAAGAAATAGATTCCTCATCAGCCATAAAGTTTGTTAAAGCAGAATTAATAAAATGGTTATTAATCATATTTGCATCACCGATATTATCTGGAATAAGAACGGTAGATTTCTTACAATACACATTTAACATTTTTAGCTCGCACCATAAATATAAATAATAATAAATAAATAAAATAATAATAATAAATCAATTTTAAATTAAGAAATCGCTAAGTGTTTACATTGAAATTCGAAGGTATAATAATAATCATAGCAGGCCTTGAATCGCCCTCTTAAAAGCAGTGGTAGGATTAGAAGAAGCGGTGTTCACTGTCATTTAAGCCAAAAAATATTTGTTGGATTATCTTGAAGAATAAAGTTTTTACGGATTTACACACAGATAAAAATAGACACACTGTATGTTTTATAAGGTGTATTTGAATTGACAAATACTGATCTATTTCTATCTTATGTGCGTAAATATCCGATTCGCGAAAAAATCTAAAAAATGCTAATGTAATAAAACAAAATAGTAATTACTATTTCAGGCAATTTCATTAATGATTTTGACCCGTAACGTAACGTATTCGTCGGATACAAGAAGCCATCCCATTATATAATCCCAAATTGCCGTCTAGTATGCAGATAAGGATATACAAGTTTCGTGAATTTCAGCAAACGCTTATGAAAGCGATAGGCTAACATTCCGCTGTGCCATAACTCGATGAAATTGCGGTATTATATGCAAATAAAGTTTGGAAAGACCGTGAAATCGGTGGCAAAATGTGGCATTGTTTGATGGAAATTAGCACCGTTTAGATAGGGAAATATGTGAAAGATTTCTGAAAATAAAACATGTAGAGCAAAAGTAAACACAACACATTTTTTTTATGTTTTGATTATTTATTATTACTCTTTAAATTTTACTCAAATAAAATAATAATTATTAAAAAGCTTTTGCAAAACACGCTTTGCTAATGTCACATTTTTTAACAATTATTTTTATATATCCTTACACAATCTTTATATCTAGTAGGTACCTACTAATTGTACATATTTACATCTACAGACGTTGGTTACATCGCTTTTTCTTACTATTTGTTCATATTTTATCGGTATCCTTGAAAGTACCCAGATGGCATGAGACAACATACCCGCTATTTTCTAAGCTTTCGAATAATTCAGTTATTAAATGTTTAATTAATTTATCTTTATAGAAACACTATTTCAAGTACGTAGGGTCCATATACAGAGTGTTTTGAAAATAAGTAGCGCAAATAGTACCGGTCTATCTACAGCTAGAATGAAAACGTTTTGCTTAAACATAAAAATGATCTTAGTAAAATGTTTACCCCTTAGAAGATACAGCCCTTCAAACTTTCCAAAACAATATGGAATAGCGACTGTAATTTGAAAATCAAAGAAGGTATAATAGTCACACAAATTTTCTACTAATGCATGTGTAACTTTAATTTTTCGAAAATTGCTGCCCCTTATAGGGGGTTGAAATAAGCATTCCATTTCAGTCATTACATCTTTTGTGACTTTTGTGAGTACTTCCTTAGATTTGATATGTAATTATATTTTTTTACGATTACAAAAAGTAAAAAAAAATGAAAAAAACAAAAATGAAGATGATAGCTGCCTATTAAAATATTTCTTTGTTGCAATCGTGTTTTAATGCGAATGATAATGAATTTTTGTTATTTGTTAATAAACAGTTGTTTTAAAGCAAAACAGTAAGAGTGGTAAAAATTTTAAAATAAACCAGGCTATCTAATACGTATTTTTGAATACTCAATTTTTGTCAAACAAATAAGTTGTAGCAAGAAATTACTTAGGGGTTGCTTATTTCAACCCCCTACAGTAGACAGATATTTTACAAAAATTGTTCACATTAAAATTAGTATATAACGTATTATTATAATAATTATTATTATATTATTATTATAATTATAATTAGTATATAATGTATGTAAAATATGCCTGTTATTATACCTTTTTTGGTTTTCAAATTACATCCGCTATTCCATATTTTTTTTAAACTTTGATGGGCTGTTTCTCCAAAGGGATGAACATTTTACTACGGCCATTTTTATGTAAAACATATAATTTTTAACTATAGATTCACCGATATCGTTTGTGCTACTTCTTTTGAAAACACCCTGTATACATATAAAAAACAGTGAATCTTGTTTAGAGTAATTGAAACTATATTATTACTCGAATCGAAAATAGCAGCAGATAAAGATAAATTGAAATGTGTACGTGATTATATGGTAACACGGAAGTCTTCGGTATTTTATGCACATATTTCTGGTTTCCAACTATCTTCAGGTGATCGGGAAGCGAATCATCGCATTTAAATTTAAAAACAATGTAAATTTATGAAAATTAAAAAAATATTTAAAATTTACGTCACCGCCAGTGTCACACGTGTTAAATTCCTCTTTAATTTTAATGATACGAGGCACTGAAAATGTCCATAAAAATATACCCACTAATAATAGCTCAACATCTACAAATTATGCAGTTACAGATTCCTCATTGATTTATCCCTATTACGAATAAAGGAAAATTTATTTTTTTATCTGATTTACGGCTTCACACTACACCTACCTTTAATCGATTATATAACAGCTATTAGATTATTATTAATAAAATTATTACCAGAGCCACTCCTAGTTATTTACTCGCACTACATGTTACCTCATTTTCCTCACGTCTATGACGAATCGAAAAACACAATTTTATGTTACATTTTAACATTACATCGAAATGACCTAATTTTCCAAAAACACTAAGAAAAGCTTATGAACGAAAAATCACTGTGACTTTAAAACAGGAAACTAGTTTTTTTATAATTCAGTTATTCAATATAGCAAAAAATAAGAAAATATTTGCGAAACGTACAAAATTATAAGGCACTATAAGACACATTGCAATCGAACAATAAGTTTATACAGGGTGTCCAAAAATGATGCGTCAATATTCCGGGGGGTGATTCTATACGAAAAATTAATGCCACAAAGTCCTATAACATTTTTTTCAAAAACTCATAATTAGGGGGTTACTGATTACTAAAAAAATATGGATTTCTTCTAATAATCTTTTTGTGAGTCTCCTAATTTTTTTCTAATCGTGTACACATATCACTATAGTGTTCCTTTGTATCTACATTCTTAATTTGACGTCTACTACAACGCCAAATGACCTAAACCGTTCTTGGTCTTCAAATAATGACTTAGAACTTTTTTGTTTGAACATTTTTATAAATATAGATAGAACATAATTAAAGATCGTCAAAAAAATTTTCAAAATGATCCTCTTGTTATATCACGTTCAAATTAGCCGTTCTCGAGCAAAAAGTCTTTAAACAATCACGTGCCTTTAACGAATGCTCACTCGAACTCATTTTCGAAATTAACAAAGCACGCCTTGAAAACAAGAACGTGGAAACAAAGAAACACTAGTGATACGAGTATAATATTAGAACAGAATCTGTACTCACAAAAGTTATTTGAAGGAATTCTTAAAAACATTTTTTTTTACACCTTGTAACCCCGTTACTTTTGAGTTTTCCAAAAAATGTTGTAGGACATTGTGTCATTAAATTTCGTGTAGAATCACCCCCCAAAATATTGACGCCGTATCATTTCCGGACACCTTGTATAAATGTGTGCAAAAATCGTTTGATTGTACACCCTGTATATTTTTGTTCCAAAAAATAATCACAGGCACTGGTAGGTATGAATAAGGCCACCCTGTACACCGTTTTCGAAGCACGACACTTCATAGTCGCCTCGGGTCGCACAATCACAAAATTTCACCTACGAAGACGCGCGTCAAATTGACCCGGAAGGCGTACCGGCAAAATGATAGAAGCAGTACCTTGGTACCTACCATCTTCGTGCCGCCCGACTCCTACGGGGCAGATCAGCAGCAGCACACTTCACAGAACAATAATCGTGCAGGCGTTAGGGGGGCTCTTTTATATTATCAAAACGAAGGTAAGCCAGTTGCAAAACTCACCTCCTACAATTTCAAACTCTTCTTCGGCGACAGACCTCATCTCATTGTACCTCTTCCACGGCTTAACGGGGTTTTTTATTCTTCGGCCCGTAATAGCCCCTCTGACACGGTGACCATGCGGACACAATGCCGGTGAGTGCGTTTTATTACCATAACCCTTTATATTGCAGTTTCATTGACATCCTTGCCTCCTTTGCGCTTCTTTCCGAACCACACGCTTTTAAGTGCAAAAAACTATTGCCCAAGTTACACATTTTAAAAGAAAAACGTAGTTAATGTGTCATTTTAATACGCCGCCCCTTCCTCCACCCTCCATCTTGATCCTGGGTTGTTTAATTATTTTCTGTTGTGTGTACTAATAGTACGTGGTTTTACGTGGTGTAATAAATAGGCCAACTTATTATCATCAAATTCAGGGCAGGGTCGTGGCTACCGACTTTTGGCAGGGGGGCTAAGTGAAATTTTGGAGAGAGCTCTAAAACAAATGTTACTTTCTCATAAATAGGGACTTACAAAAGAATACTGGCTTTATAAATATTTTTCAGAATTTGACTTCTAAAGAAAATGTATGCATTGATTTTACAAACACTACATTCTTCTCTAGAGCAGTCGCAGTCCTTCTCCCAAGGACTGAGCAGGGTGGTCTGAATCAAGTCCAGGGCTACCAATTTTCAGAATAACAATCATTCATAATAGCAGCAAATCACAAATTATAATAGATTTATATAGCCGCGAAATATGTTGTATGTTGCCAAAAGTATGGAATAAATTCAATAAAAACGAAACAATTATTTTTTGGGAAAAATCCTCAAACAGGTCGATTTTTAATTTAAAAAATACATATTTTAGCGTAAATGCGATTTTCAAATGTCATTTGTTTTCGAGTAATGACGTCATCTATTTTTTTAAATGGCAACACCATATTTTTTTCCTTGATTCTGAAAGATCGTTTAATTCTCTATCAGACAGTACTAAAATTTTGCGCTCTTACATAGGAAAGTTTTCGAGTAAATGACGATTGAATGTTAGAAAACGTAAATCAATTAAAATAAAGCAAAAACGTTATCAAGTTTAGTTTTTCGAATTCCATAGTTCTTTTATGGATCACGTAGGTGAAAATCTTTGCAAAGTGTCATTGTCACACCGACTTTCTAATAAGTATTGTAAGCGACATAGAAATTATTATTCAATTTAAAGTATTATGGCACCTTTAACTGTTACTCAAAGAATTGAAATTTTAATTCTTGTCGGATGCGGGAATATGACTAGAACTCAGCAGGAAGTTCGCGATTTATACAATGAAAAATATCCAGATCGCCCTATCAGCCAATCAACAGTCAGTAAGGTAGAGTCTAAATTTAGAGAAATTGGCAATGTAAATATTCCAAAATCTGGACGTCCAAGCATTAATGAAAATCAGAAATAGAACATTTTGATAAGTATGGTGGATAATCCTCATAATTCTTCACGATTGGTTGCATTAAACAATGACACAGAGCACAGTGCTACGTATCTTGAGGAAGGAGAAATATCATCCCTCAATATCATCACAAAATTCAACTTGTGCAGGAACTCAATGAAGATGATCCCGATCGCCGCTTACACTTTTGCGAAATTCTAATGGATTTATGTCATGGAAATAGAAATTTACACCGGCAAATACTTTTTTCAGATGAGGCCACATTTTGTCTGAATGGTACAGTAAACCGTCAAACTTGCAGATATTGGAGTCGGGAAAATCCTCATTGGATGGCAGAGGCACATACCCAACACCCTCAGAAATTAAATGTGTGGGCTGGAATAGTTGACGACAGAATAGTAGGGCCTTTCTTCTTTGAAGGAACCCTTACAGAACAAAGATATTTAGAGTTTCTAGAAAATTACCTTGTTCCAACCCTTGCAGTAATGTTTCGTAACGATAATGACCCTAACATTCCTGACGATACCATATGGTTTCAGCAAGACGGTGCACCTCCGCACTATGCGCGCCCTGTACGAGATTTTTTGGACAACTGTTTTCTTGGAGGAAAGAAGAATTTCTTCACAGACTTGCGCATTGTCAAGAAGTTGGTGGATGTCGAACATTTAATTTAAGTATAAAATTTAATCAATTGTATTTTATTTTACATACCTCAGAATTGTTACTTTTTTATGGATAAAATTTACGTTTTCTAACATTCAATCGTCATTTACTCGAAAACTTTCCTATGTAAGAGGGCAACATTTTAGTACTGTCTGATAGAGAATTAAACGATCTTTCAGAATTAAGGGAAAAAATATGGTGTTGCCATTTAAAAAAAAATCAATGACGTCATTACTCGAAAACAAATGACATTTGAAAATAGCATTTTACGCTAAAATATGTATTTTTTAAATTAAAAATCGACCTGTTCGAGGATTTTTCCCAAAAAATAATTGTTTCATTTTTATTGAATTTATTCCATATTTTTGGCGCATACTGTATATTATAAATATTTGCTAAGGTCCACCTTTCACTTGTAACAAGATAAGACACTGGTAAATGTTTTGTAATGTATTTAACGCAGTAAATAGATTTTTGTAAATCTTGGTGCCGCTACCGACGTTGCACATAAATGTCAATGTTTATTTATTATTTATGCAATAATTTATTGAATTAAAAATAGGCGAATTTAAAACATCATGTCATTTTGACACTTATAATTGACCTGCCATCAGAATAGTTGAACTCACGATCCTCCTAAAGCACTCTCAGCACCTAAATTTGTCAATAATTTTCTCAGTGAATTAAGTATTTCAAAAAATCAATAACTTTACGATTTATTTCATTATCATTCCCTATATTTTGTAGCGCAACATAAAAAATAGAATATTTAGGAAAGATCAATTTTTTTAAACATCAAAACTGTCAAAATAGTTTTTAATGGAACATCTCATTTTCATATATTTGTAGCTGTAGGTCTACTTATAATAATAAGCTAAATCAATGTATCATATCAATATTGAGCATAAATTGTTGTTCATTTTTGTTTAACAAATTAATGATTGCATAATTTATCACATTCTATAGGATAACCCTGATTAGAAAAATCAACGTCATCATTTTTCAGAAAATAGATATAAATGTATTTAATATTGGTTTTATAAAAGTCGATTCAACAATATTTACAATAATTTTTGTTAATCCAAATTGATATTAATTTGAATAGGTATTAATCAACATTGTCAATTGTTAAATTGACTAATTCATCAGAACGGCATGCGCCTGCATGCGGGTACATATTCCTCGTTTTGTCTCTTGAGAAAAACATATAACTTTGATATTTGCTTATATCAATCTCTTTCTTTATATCGAACGTAGACCGCAACATTGAATATTGAGACCAAAGCGTTGACGGTTTCATTTTATTTCCTAAGTTTGAGAAATACACCATCAATACATCTTCTGATTACAACTGTTTTTTTCTTTGCACCAGTCCATGAAACGTTGGTAGATATATTCATATATTTCTCGAGATTTCGCACATTTCACTATGCCTCAGGTACACCTAAATCTTCATTAGATCCATTTTCACAGAATTTTCAGCAAATTGAACCATAAACAGTCACAAATAAACTCAATTAACAATATGACGACCATGGCACCTGTTTGACAAAGGACTACGTCTATATATCCTACTTACCTATTTTGCTCTGTTATCCAAATTTGGTTTGAATAATTTCATATAACAAATTAATAATTAAATTGGGGATTTCGGTGGCGAAAAAATAACATGTTTTATTCGGATTAAAAGTATCTTTTTTGTCTCGCACAAAAGTGACATTTTTATTCTTAATATAACAATATACTGTCACGGAATTTGCCCCACTCACACCCAAACCGACAACTGTGGTATCGCGAAATGCTAAGATCGCCCCGATCGCCCCTACACGATTCTGTTAAACAAACAAAAAGCCGTGGATCGAGACGGGACTAGAAAATTGGGGAATCGACGAGAAGCATTCGAGTCGTTCGGGACGATAAATCTAGAGATACGAGAATATATCTGGAATATTCGTTGGGTCTATAAAACAAAAATAAACGGCCGATTAAGTTAGTCTTGTATAAGTCTTGTATTACAGTGTTGAATTGAAGTGTTTAGTTGGAGATATCAAAGTGATTTAGATAGCGATTAATTAAATAAGTGTTTAGTTGAGTTCTAATTAGTGTTCAGTAGTGTACTGAGTATAGTTAATAAAGAAGTAATTAATTAACGGATTGTGTTTTTCTGGCAATAGTAAAAAGACGGATTGGGAAATCCGTGACAATACTATTATGGATTTTTCATTAAATTAAATGTTCTGTATCACGAAAACAAAGATATAGAGAAAAATACACAAATACAAGTAAAGGTTGCTATTATTTATTTTATTCATACTCTATCCTTTACTAAAGAAGTTAAAAATGAAAAAACAAGAACACGTTCAATGAAATACTTAGATATTATTTATGATAACGTCTGGATTTTTACAATAATAAAAATAATTAGAAATGAAAAATGCTGCTAACAATAATCTTTAAGCTTAAAACATAGTACCGTTTTATATTATACATTTCCAAGAGATCTTTTATTTACATTTTTAATAAAACGAGTTTTAGACAAAATTATATAATTTAATTTACCGAACTGGCTAGAAACGTACCTACATAACAAGAAATAAATTAGGTGAAGCAATGTATTACGATGAGAGAGACTGCAAATCTCTTCTAAAAAGAAGACAATGGATTGTAGATACATATTAGGTACTTAGATTTTGGCTCATATAGTCATGAATATCTAGATTTAAGTTTTCGAAGTACAAAAATATACCAAACCACAAATAATATGGTGAAAACTGCCACGGATTTAATATACCAAAAAAAAAAGGAAACGAAAATATATATACACATATACATTTCCAAGTATACTTACTACTAGTAAAATCAAATTAAAAAAAATATATATATTTTGTTATTGTTAAGTTATTTTCTTTTCCTTTTGCCGGCTATTCTCAGGGTCGTTAATTGTGTGGCAAAAAAAAAGGACGGTATGACTTAAAATCTATATTATGAAAGTAAAAATAGTAACAAATCTGAAGAAGTACTGAAGATATCAAACAGTACCAAGCTAGCAATATAAAATATCAAGATTATACCATATTATATACACATATATATATATGTTTACTATTAGTTAGTAATAAAATTGTTGATGTAACAATAATTATTGGGCGCCATGTGATTTTAATTAATTATTTTACTGTAAGATATCGATTTTACACAAACGAAAATCACAAAAATTATATATTAAATTAGTAACTTCAACAGGTCTATCATAAGCAATGTTTAAATACACCTAATAAATTCTGCAATTTAAATTATCTCAATAACTAGGTACCTTCATATGGCCATACTTTGGTGCACAAAACATATACATAATAGTTATATAAAGAAATTAGTGTATTGTTAGTATATTATACATAAATTTGCTTATACCTGAATAAATATGATTAAATGGAGTACATATATATGACATACACTTCGTCTTATATAAATAATATACGTAGACTAAACAATAAAATAAATACGAATGCTTCAAATATAGTTGGTTTGTATTTCAGGGAGAAAATGCTGTTTTCCTTTATTTAGAATTTTAAATTTCAAAATGGAACGAACTGACCTTTTGAATTTTTGACGTTACTACTGCTGCTACTGGTACGTCTGCTAGTTCGCCTCGAGCTGGTAAATTACATAAGGCGCAGCGAAACCTTCCAAGGGATGAATGAATAAGCAACCAGACAGAAGGATCGGCTGCACAAAGATATCAGCTATCTCCAGAAAATACTCAAACCCAGACAAATCTTGAAATATTGTCGTTATCTTGGACAAAGATATTGATATCATGCAATAACAAAGATATTGCTGCTGTCTAGCACAAAAACCCTAAAAATCGTAATAAAAAAATAGTACATAGGATAAAGTATGGTTGGATTAGGCAATACAAATTTACATACCTCTATTAGAGGGTCGATGGTGTCGTAATATCCTCAAAAATGGCTGTGAGAGAAGACCACGTGAATCCTCATTAGAGATAGATTCTTCACAAATATGGATTTCTCCAAAATCCAATAAATGAATAGAATCAAACAATATTGAGAGAAAAATTAATTAATCCCCGAAGGATAATTATCACCAAACATATATATAACTTTTCTCACACTCGTGGTTTCTATTCAGAAAAGGACAAGACGGAAGTGACAAAAAAAAACCTATTTCATATTCGCTAAGAACCGTGACCAACAAAATCACAGCAAAAATACTAAATTTGAGGAGCTCACCTCGAATATATGTTAGACATAAGCGGGACATCCAGTGAGAAAAGAGGATATTTCAAACTAAAACTTAAATATTATTAATTTTAATGAAGTGATCATAAAAATGTGTAGTTAATCTAATTTAAAGATAATGTAACCCCCTTAATATTATCTATAATATTCAAGGCAATTAATTTACTAGACAATAATTCGCATGAAAATATAGTGTACGCTAATGTCCTATCAGCTGAGTATTATTTTGAATATCACTGCTAGATTTGCACAGTAAAAAAAGAGTTTGACAAAAACTGAAACTATTCACCGTTCTTGATAAAATATAAAGAGTATTTTTGGTAGACTAACTACTAGGACAGAATTTAAACATATAATAGCTACGAGAGAATTTGTTTCGGTAAATTCGATCACAGTAATTATTTATTATTTATGATTATTATTATTGATTATTAATTTAGGAAGAGGTTAACCTTTAGCAACTATAATAAAAAAATGTGACAAAACATTACTATCCTTTGAAACGTTTAATTTATTGTTTACATTCAGCGAAAGCAAGTACCTAATAATCTAGCACATCGTCATTGTTATGTAATACACAGAGTAAAATCATATGTCACTACACTACAGAGAAAGATTTTACTGTCGGTAAATTTTTACGCTACATCGTAACCAAGACGAGGTTATATTTCTATCTGCAACATAGTTTTGAAGAAATGAAAAATCCACTAATGAGCTTTAAAAATATAAATTTCTCATATTAACATGTGACATAGACCATATAGGGTCTAACAAAGAAGCAGGCCATCCCATTAATTGCGTATTTTTGACGATTTAATCCTACTTACCTATACACCTCCCTTAAAAGTTAGGTACAGGATGTTAAAGTTGAAAATTTAAAATTCTTGAAAAAACAAGCGTAGAAACTAACCCCTTTTTTTCCTGACGTGTGTGATGGACAATTTTTTTACAGTGTTATAATGTAAAATTTCGTTTATAATGTTTTATTACACTAAAAGAATGTTCACAAAACTCTTAATTTTCTAGATAAATTCGATTTTTGAGCATCCAACGTTAGAAATTGTCGCAGCAAAATGAATTGCACTTAATTATATTTTTCAATTTTAAATTGCAAAGAACAATGACTACTTTTTATTAATATAAACTCGCGTGTTAAGGAAAAGCAGGAATTTAAACAGACTCATTATTAAACAGAAGATTTATACTAAAATTTAATTTAAAATTGTAATTTTAATTGAACATTTTAATTTATTAATTGCTCCGACATGTCCACCTGACTCCAAAATGCATAAAATAGCTTTTTTAAATAAATAGTATCTGATATTTTGAAACGCCTGCAGTTTTTCTCTAAATTTTTCAGTCGCATTTGTAATACGTCTTTTCACTTCATCAATATTCTCAACTGATTTGGAATAAACGTCGCTCTTCATAAATCCCCAAGCACTGAAGTTCAGTGGACTAAAATCGGGGGAGCGTGGTGGCCACTGAATATAGTTGCGTTTTTTCTACATCCAATTTATAATTTAGAAAAATTAAACTTAAATATTGTCTAATATTGAATCCAAACTGAGGCGGAGCACCATCAAATTGCATCCACATATTTTGACGAAGAGTAAGCGGTAATTTGTCGAAAGTGAAAGAATCATTTTGTAGAAGGTTTGGAAATGGCATGGGTTCTACAGTTGTTGGTAGCATGTGTAGGGTATGAGCAGCTATTCGTGTAAATCTGTTTAGTAACTAAGTAATATGTTTCTTTAATCCCTGTTTTTCACATTACATTACATTGTAATTATAGTCTGTTTAGAAATGAAAGAGGGTAATAAAAGCTTATTATGTATGCAAATCGTAAATAAATGTAGTACTGGTGCTTATATTCAATATTTTTATATTATGTATTATCGATATAGATGAGGTGTACTTTTAAAAAAAAATTGTGTGATCGAACCGTACTAAATTGTAGCAGGTAGCTAAAATTTAATCCACGACAAGTTTCGTCTAGATAATAAATATTCCTCCCTTCGTCACGGAATTTTCCAATTCATCTTAAGTAGGATCGTCGCCAACAAATAATTTCATCTTTATCGATAAAAACTGACTTCCTGTTCTGCTTTTCCCAGCAAAAATTCGACTCTCCTGAGACGGTCCATAATTTGCTTCTACTGATTTTTGGCAAATCGTTGTCCTCTGAAAGTTCACTTAAAATTTTGTTTAGCGTTGGTATTTCTTTTTTAAAATAAAATTATGATAATTACCTGAAACGAAATATTACCACGCCCATGGCCGGTTCTCATCTCGGGGTTTTATTACTCTCTTTCATTTGCAACCAGACTATAGAAATTTAAATATGTTATTGCATGCTCAAAAATCGAATTAATCTAAAAAATTAAGAGTTTTACCAAATATTATTAAAAGTAATAAAATATAAATTTTACATTGTAACATTGTAAAAAATCGTTCATAGTTTATGTTAGGAAAAAGTGTGGAGATAAAATAACCCTTTCCTCCCAGTTTCTACGTTTGATTTTTAGGCATCGTTTACAATAATACTCTTAAGGATTTGGTTAATAACAAGAAGTACCTCTACAAAATTTCATAGCGGTAAGTGAAAAAGTGAAGAAATTATAGCGAAAAATTTATTTTAATAGTTCAACTTTGTCACCCTCTTTTAAGGGAGATATTTTTGTGTATAGATGATGACCAGTTTTTTTGTTATGCTCTGTATATCTTGCTACTGCTAAGTATTTTTATGTTGCCTACATTTTAATTAGGCACTCATTTTAATATTAGTAAACAACCTTGACCATGAAAGATCAACTTTATCAAGTTTGAAATTTGCATAATTAGCAAAATTTTTATAGAAACGATAATGTTAAAATTGTAAAATACGTAAAACTAGAAATATTTTATACAGTGTTCCGGAAGTTTTTTATTACTTCACTTCGCCATTAGATGATTTTTTATATAACTTCGGTTCTATATCGATTTTCATCATGTGTGGATCTTTAGTTTTAATCGACACATTTTGTTGTTATACATAGTGGTTTTTAAAACTTAAACTACTAGAAAATTAATGTCCTGTGAACATATGCATCCGTAACTGTTTTTCCTTTCATGCAATACAATGATAAATACTGTTCAATGGCAGTAGCTAGTTTAGCCCCAAAAACAAAATATATCTTCCATCCTTATTACCTACATAATTCTAACAAATTGCTAGTTGCAGTTTACAGAATTTAATATAAGTTGGCTTTACTCCACCACGTAATAAAAATTTCCTCTGCCTTTCTCCCTCTTCAATAGCTGGTCGTACACCAGAGGAATTTTTAACCTCTATCTGTCCCTCCGTCCAGATATGTCATACGGTCATACCGCGTCCTCCGATATGGTCTGTGAGAGGATAGATCGTTCAGTCACAGTCACACGAGCATGAGACATCCCGAGGCGAGACTGGAAATCCGGATTTCAAATATCCAAAAACCTTGAAAAAAAAAGATAGTGGTTTGTTGAAGCAATGAATCGAAATAGAATAAAATCTTAGTTTCTTCAGCTCGCAATAGATTTTACGTTATTTTCAGATATTCGTTGCAAAGAATCTGCTATTTTTCCCCTTATTTTATAAGTTTAATGAAAGAGGTCCTACAAACAGGAGTTTCCCTGATAGAATTCCAATAATTCAGGCATAAAGTCAGGGTCGAGCCATGCCAGAGGGGTAAGGGGTGCATAGCACCCGAGCGGCAACCCACTAGGGGCAGCAAAATAGAAAATAAAGAAAAGAAAAAATATGCTTGGATCACCAAAAATTAAGCTTTTTTAGGAAATAAGTCTTGATATTTTTACTGTATTAGAAACGTATTTAAAGCTAATATAAATCAAATCTCTTACAATTCCTATCAATGAAGTCATATGTACGCTCTCTGATACATATGACTTCATTGATAGGAATTGTAGGAGATTTGATTTATATTAGCTTAAAACACCTTCCTAATACAGTAAAAAATTTTACAAAAGCTAATAATAAAGAATATATGGGTAGATATTGTGGGTGTATTGTCGGTTATATCGAGAGAAAAGATTTTTTCATTTTGGGCTAGAGATAAACCAGTCTAATCACTAGACTTGCATTTTAAAGTTAATTTTATTTTTATATTCTTGATCAAATTGATAAACAATGTCAAAACTAATGACAGATTTGAACAGTTAAGTGGATGCAACCGTTATTTTGACTTTTTAAATAATTTTTGCTCTTTGTCCATAAATAGAGAAGAATGAATGAAATATTGTATGAAATCACAAATTAAATTAACTGTTTCATCTGCAAAACAAATTGAATAGTTGCATTTATAATAAACTTAGTACGACTTCAGCCAATGAAGTTTTTGAATACCTTAAAATTTAGCAATTATCGAGAAAAAGCAAAATTTTGCAATTGACACTATTACTAAGCAGCTATAGGGGCGGCAAAGTATGGACAAAGACACACGAGGCTCTTTTTAGACAACCGGTGACCACTCGGCTAAAATGAGCCTCGTGTGTTTTATCCATAGACGTTTTTGTCCTATAGCCATAGAAATTATAAAATATATAAAACACCAAAAGAGGTATCGAAAATAGTCAACCTATGGAGAAAACACGAGGCTGGTAATATTGCAGTAACCTTGAATGAGTTGGTTGCACTAACGGTGTAGCTTCGTTCTAATGGGCGGGAATTTCAAAATATGAAAATTTTACGTCCAATTCATAGAAATATATGATTTCTATGGCCCAATTAGACATTTCGTTTTGGTTTCAATTGTATGCTGAGCATAAAATACAGTATAATCAACAGCTTACATTAAGTTTTCCCTAGATGGCTGTTTTCTAAGCTCCCCCATAGTTTCACTAATGTAATTGCTTCTGACGTTCTATATATTTTATAATTTCTATGCCTATATCTTGCACCCTGTCAGTTGATATCCTTTGCTCGGCCCTGGATTGGTGCATTGGAAATGCTGAGTCTTCCTGAGAGTACCGTGTACAGGGTGGTTCAACTTGATATGTTTTTGAGGGCTGCGGATAGTTCTGTCATAAATAAAGAAAATCAGATGGTCGAGTCATTCTTCGAGAAAATAACTATGGCACACACCGCATTTCTCTATCTGTTGCCGTTTTAGAGGCCGGCGCAGCTTGTTGTTCCACTCATGAATAGATTTCATTACAAATACGTTAGCAGTTCAAAACATGTCACTAAATTAATAAAGTGTCATAATTATTGCAATAGTATGTACGTGCTTTAACTGTAACAAATTTATTATAAATAGAAACACCGCTACGTGAAAGCAAAACCACTTGACATTTTGAGTGATGGGATAGTGGCAATTATATGACTTTGATAATTATTTTGCTGATTTTACGTAATCCTAACAACAACAAACTGTAAAAGGAGAGAGACAATCGAAGACTATTAAATCAATAATTACATCGTGGCAAACAAATCGACGGTGAACCTTGACTGCACTAGTCACAGATCATTTACCTAATAAAGCTGTTTATATTCTCTTAACAGCAGAAAAGCAAGTTTTAGGTTCAGTTATAGAAAAATGTCTGTACATGTGGAAAGGAACAATATGTTTACAGGACGTGAGAATTTTGTGTTAATCAAAAACCTTCAAAAAAGGTAATACTAATTCGTGTTCACCATAATTGTTCAGATTAACAAATATTAAGATATGGCGATTTTGTTAGCTAAAGGATTTGTTCAGTTATTCGGTAAATTGTAGTCTGTAAAAACCTACATAAATATTTATAAAACCATTAAAACATCCTTTAAAACACAGAGGTCCGGTTTCTTTAGACTTATAGTTAATTTGACATCCTATTACATTAATTTAACAGTAAATTTAATATTTGCATTTCATTATTAAAAACAGTGGAGACGATTTCGGTGATCTAACGAACCAACAATTTGTCCGAAAATATAAGTTATTAGAAAGGATGGTGCCTAAATTTCTAAAACACATTGTGATTAAAAGTACTAAGTGTTTCCGATTTAACTATTCTAGATCTAGCAGATATCTATACAGAGTGTTCCGCATAAAAACCGATACAGAGCAGGTGCATATAGGGGGTCTCAAAATATTGAAATTTAACCAAACATACCTATACAGATAGAGAAACTATTTAACCGATCATGGGGAGATTATATTACATACATTTCAAATGCATGGGGTATTGGTGGGAAGATGACGCACGGCAGGGCGGGTTTAGTCAGTACTCCCCTACTCTCCTACGCCCACGGTCGAACGCCAAACGAATAGTGTGCTATAAGAATACTGGTTTAGTCCGCCAAAATAGGGGAGGACGCGTCAAGCTTGGACGGCGAGCAGTGGAAGGGATTATTCTTAGCATTTCATATGATCGGTTAAATATTTTCCCTATCTGTATACAAAATTACACACAGGCCTTCAAAGTGGGGTCAAATATTTCGAAAAAATGTATATTTCTGAATTAATTACTTTAACTTGGAATAACCAATTGGTATCCCAGCTAACAATTTCCTGTTCTATAAAAATCGTAAGAACGTTTCCAGAGCAAATTTTATAGAGCAATGTTTGTTCTAAGAATATTTTCAAAACCTTCTTACAACACTTGTACCATAAAAATGGGCACAGTTCGATAGAACCTTTTAGTTCTTTAAGCGGTTCTGTAAGGCTTGCAGGAAATACTTATAGAATTGTTGAATACGTTTTCACAGGTCTTAAAGAATTGTTATAACATAGTTACAAAGCAATCTCATTCTATAGCACTTCGTTATACAATTTTTGTGTTGCATGGTGTTCTTTTAGAGAACTAAAATCGCTTAATTGTATCTTCTAAAAACAAAATGTTTCTGTAACGCACATGTTAGAAATAATATGAATGGGCCAATAAGAACCAATAAGATGGACCTAATCAGCCTGCATAGGAGTATTCACATTACGAACTGCTTAGTTGGTTTGTCCATCAGGGAGCGGAAAAAGTTTTATCGTGAAATATGTAGTACATAATGATAATTTTGACGAGCCCTCAGTTAAACTTATATTTCCTATGCTGCTGGAAATTTAATAAAAAAAAATATTTTCTATATTGATGAATTTAACAACTAACTGTATATAAAATTGTCAGAAAGTAAGTATATCCATATCATTGTTATCATTTCACCTATTTATATTGTATATATTTTTAATTAAGATTTTTTTTCTTTCTTCACAATATGGCGACAGAAAGAAAGGCATTATCTTATACTTACAATGGATTCTCACTAATATGACATTTTTGTGTCGATTACAATGATTATGGAGCAAATATGCTTGGTAAGCAACTACTATAACAGATGTATGCCACTTAATATCCACAGCGTTGTCATATTTTATTGCGGTATTTCAATCTTATTTAATAAATCTAACAAAATTCTTTAACTTCAACATCTAGAAGTGCAAATGGATAAGGTTTGGAATGGTCTAAATTAAATATGTTACTAAATTTCTATAAGAAAATTAATTTCTATTAACAATCCAATAAATCTTAACTATTGCAATGAAATTTTCTTTCTGCAAGCAGATAATAATTTTTACAAGTCACGACTATGTTATACAAATTTCTCCATTATACTTTGATCAAAATATTTCGTACTTTTACAGGCAGGTCTCGTCAGATGGGGGTATGGGAAACCTACATATATAAAAAATGATAGTTCTATAGCGTTTCTTTATGGAACAAAAAGGCTTTTGTTAATTATTTACTCTATAATGATTTTATAACAACTGTATTATTATTCTCTATAACTGTTTTAAAGAGCTTTTTCTCTTAAGTTCGATAGCAGCTTCCATATTTGTAATTTGTTTTCCGCAGAAGCAATTGTAACTTAACAACGCCTTATACAATAGTTCTATAATTAAACTATAAGCGACATTACGGAATAATTTTATAAGAGTGTCACAGGAGTTGGTATAATTCTATAAAGCAGTATTTTGCGTCGGTTTTACAGTAATTTGATTCTATAAGCACCGTTGCTGTAAAATTGTGTTATTGTACACACTTATAGAGCTACAATAGCAGTTATAAATTATGCTCTAAGAACGTTCTTGCAACAAATTTAAAAGACAATTCAATTTCTGAAGGCAAAATAGTCTCATGTGCCACATTAATGCAACAATTTAGTATTCTAAATACAACTATAAAATATTGACAGAATATAAAACTCCTATTACTCTAAATTTATAGAACTACTTTGCTAGCTGGGATATGATTCCAGTTTATTATTGATCTTTTTTAAATACGACTTCAACTAAATTGAAACACTACAAGGTGTTCATTGAGGGTGAGTCACCCCTAAAATAATACAAAACTTTTTTCCATCAAATTTAAAAGAATGATAATATCCCGAGCAGAATTTAATCCAAATTAAATTTTAAAAACCTTTAAGGTCTTCAAGAAAAAATGCATTAATTAAAACAAGACAGTCCTATTAGAAGAAATCAAAAAGTCAATAGTAGGTATTGCCTTTAAAATTTGACAGTAATAGAACTATTTATTTCTGCTACTGTTTGTTGTTGAAAATGGCTGAAAAATTTATATTCAGCAAACAAGTTGACATGTTTTTGTAAGTTTTTTAAAATTTAACAAGAGTAAAAGAGTGTTTTAAGTTAAATTTTACACAGGAAATTATCATTCTTTTTAAATTCGATCAATAGAAAAAAGTTTAGGGGTGGCTCACCCTTAATGGGCACCTTGTAGTGTTTCAATTTACTTGAACTCGTAGTCAGAGAAGACCAATAATAAACCTAAATCATGTACCAAATTTGTTTTTTCCAAGTTAAAGTAATCCACAGATTTTTTCAAGTGGGGGAACACCCTGTATTATAATTATGTAATGCACAAGATGAACTCAACACGACAAATAAATTCAAATATCAAACGCAACAAATATTTTTAAAATAAAGGTGTAGGTATTGCTCAACATCCTTTGTGAATATATTTCAAACAAAGAAAAACATGTTATCTCTTTAATTCATTCTTTGAGAACCAAAAAATGTCTTAATGTAAATAAATATTCAAAAATTTAAATTACCTTGTTTGCCTACAGTTTACATATTTTATACTAATATTCTATTGCCTAATGATATGTATTGACGTTAATATAATTTGAATAGGTTATGTACCACTGCAAACCCAAGTAACACTTTTAAAGAAGATAAATTAATAAATAAATACCTTGATGTCTCTACGAAAATTTACATATTATTTCTACATTGTATAGTTTTAGTTATTTTATACGAAAGCGTAGAAAAGCCACGTTTTTTCATTTCTTTTTGTTACTTAATTTTGTTTTGAAGATACAAATAAATTATGTATTTTTAAAAAAAACAAGCTTGTTATCATAAATCATAATCATAATCTCGCTATGTAAATAACTAAAAAGTAAGAGAATGTAATCTTTCAAAACAGGGTATTACATTGCACGGTTTTATTGCTATTGCCATCCCTCTCCCGTGCTCCTCTAACTTTTTCATCTGGACGGATTCCTATTAAAGAATTTGAAACTGTACCTATCACTGTTAACGCAAAAAAGATATCTTTTTTATGTTGCGTTTTTTTGGTACCACTTAATTGACAGGCTTTCTGGTTTATTTTTCGCTTTAGTTGTAAATTGGAGTTCGAAACGTTACTATTGTGTCAAAATTAAGTTATTTACTGAATCGCAATGGTATTATCGGAACGGCAACGCATCGAAATCTTGATATTGCTTGGATGTGGAGACAAAAGTCAGGCTGAAGTATGCAATTTATTTAATGCGAAATATCTCGAAAGCCAATTCCAGTTAGTCAAATATCTCACAAATTTGAGGAACACGGTACAGTACAGACTTTGCCCAAAATGGGACGGGCACGTGCTCTGAATGAAGAACTTGTTGAAAATCCTCATACTTCAACTGTTTCATTGGCCCGCAATCACTACGCTTCTCGAACTGCAATATAAATGTTTTTGAAACAAGAGAAATACCACCCCTATAAGGCATGTCTTGTCCAAGAGCTTTTGGAAGACGATTATAATAGGCGATTACAATTTTATGAGGAAACGTACTTTTTCGGATGACCCTACGTTTTATTTAAATGGAGTAGTTAAAAGGAACTAGGGCTTTTGGTTTCAGGAAAATCCACACTGGACATCATGCGAATCGCATACGCACCCACAGAAAGTTAATGTGTGGGCAGGTATCATCAACAACAGAATTTTGAGCCCATTCTTTTTTGAAGAAAATCTTACTGCCGTACGCTACCTGGATTTCCTAACATTTGACCTGATACCAGCTCCAGCTGTGATTTTTGCTCATGAAATTGATCCAGATATACCGAATGAAAAAATTTGGTTCCAATGAGACGGCGCTCTCCCACATTTTAGTATTGACGTTTGAAGATACTTAGATGAAATGTTTCAAAATTGGTAGAAGGGGTACAGTTGAATGGCCGCCAAGATTCCCCGACTTAACGCCCCCTGGATTATTTTCTTTGGGGATATTTGAAAGAAACAGAACAGACCGGATAATATTGAGAATTTAAAGAACAATATTAAGGCGGATATGCATAATTTACCAGCTGAAGTCATTCGGAATTCTGTGGACAGCTTTTAACGTTAATAACGTCTTGGAGAATGTCAAATAGTGAATGGAGGACATTTTCAGCATTAGCGGCATTGAGTTTAGTTTTGTAAATTATCTAGTTGTTTCAATTTCTAAATGAAAAAAAGCTTGTTATTCAAAACATAAAACTTGTTTATTTGGTATGGCTCGATTCGGTTTTCTATAAGCTTTTTAACGAGCCTCCTCATGCCTTCTGTTCCACTTGAAAAAAAAAGTAGGAGCAGCTGGGGGTTAGGGGGTTGAAGAAAAATTAATTATTATATAATCGAAAGATGGGAAGAAATCAAGATCAGTTAATGCGTTTCGGCGTTTAAAAAAAAAATCTCATTCAAAAGATATGAATTTTATTCCGTACTTCTGGCCATCCCTGTATACTACACTAAATGTTTGCAGTATATATTACACTAAATTACAAAAAGAAATATTGTTTTTAAACGACAAACTATCGAAAATTATGTTGATAATAAACACCCATGACGTAAGTCGTCTGAATTCTTGCCGGAACTATAGCTAATATTTTCCAATATTGCTGGATCTAATAAAGAGGTTAGACAATTAGTGAGCAGTTATTAATTTTTATTTATTACTTATTACGTCCATATTTATACCACAGCATTATCCTGAAGCACTGCCTCATCGCACTAGCTGGCACTGTTCTCATTTACAGACAAATTCCGCATAGGTGCGGTATCCAATATAAGGTTATTACTACAATCAGTAATCTTGGCATTTTCTTAAATGTTAACTTTCCTCAGAATTCCAAGTGTCACAAAGATGGGGCAGTCTCGTGAGACTGGTACACTAGCATGTTCCTCTAAGCATAAGCTCTCTAAAAGAACTATAAAAAAGCAATCAAACACCAAATTTAAATGAAGCATGTTTTTTTTCAATGACGAACATAAGTGCTGTCTTAGATAAGAAATGATGAATCTTCAAATCGTATTTGAATGAACTATCAACGGATGTATAAGAGGAAAAGCCATTAAGAATCATGTCACAAACGCAGAACGCATCAGTTTCAGATGTTAATTTGCGATTAAGCAAATATTTTTATTTGTCTACTTTATTAAAGTTAATTAATTAAGCAAGATATACAGATATACAGGATGAATGTGCCATAGACTAACTGAAGATTCTAGATATTAAAATATACCGTGTAAGCCATATTGTCTTAATCTCAATATTAAAAAAGATACAGGCTGTTGAAGCAAAAATGTTCAAATTGATTTTTCCCAAAATTTTAAAAAGTGTTAGAGAAATTTGCAATAAACATACCTACAAAAAAATTTCATTTAATTATATCGGCAAAACGCCCAGTATGTGGTATATTGAAAGTGAGCTTACGATCTGATATACCTCTCGAAAATACCTCCATATATCGAATTTCAAAGAAAAGTTTCTAAAACTTGAAATATTGAAAAAAATAATAATTTGAAAATTTTCGCTTCTACACCCTGTATTTTTTTAATACATTCGTATTAAAACAACACGGTATATTTTAATATCTAAAACCTACAGTTAGTCTATGGCGCATTCATACGGACCACCCTGTATACCTAAAGTTCTTATAAATTCATATTACTATCGTTAATATATTTAATTTACTATCTTATTGCCAAATATCGAAACACACGTTTGCAAAATATATAAAATATAAAACTGTAATGAAGTATTTCATAAACAAATATTTACACAATCTTTCTGGCTACAATTCTATATGTAATATTTGTTTTCCTGTTACACCACAAGCATTTTTTTTGCTTTGAACCTCTTATCGAATCTAAACAATTATTGGCACTTGCATGTATGTGTATCTATACAAGAGGCAATCATAATAAAAAAAACCGTTTAATTATTGCCTATCAAGTTTAATAAAATACAAGGTCATCCCTTATACGGATAAAATATCATCAGTACAGCTATGTTGTTACAGGAATAACTTTTCGAAATTTACAGATAGAAGATATAGGGTGATAAAGTTTTATATAAATTACCTTTATCGTCAATAGAGCCTTGCATTACCATAGCAATTTCCGGAAATAAACAAACACTTTATTTAACGTAACCGTTACTGTATGACATTAAACATAAATCTCAATGTTAGTCCAAGTTGGCGAAATACTGTATTGTATGGCTTAATACTTAAATCTTCTTTGACAAAATTTCGAATTTTACTTTTTCATCTAGTAGATGTATACGAATAAGAAATATGAAAGCTCCTCTCAACTAACACAATTAGTCGCTAGAACGTTGCTATATACGACTAAGTACTTTAAACTGTTTTGCCACTAGCCATAGGCACGTAACATAAACGTTCCCATCACGTGCTTGCGACTAAAATGGGGAATAAGTTTTTGGTGTCTGCTATGTTCCGGCGCCGTTTCCGGAACGTGTACTGCCACATTCCAGCGACGTTGTGGTTAAGTAGAGGAGACGTCGCAGCAGAGAAACCACAACTTTTAAAGATCTTCAACAGTCTCACACCACTCTTTTATATTAACATGTTGCTTTCTTTATCTAACAATATTGTTATATTCCAATTCTTTAACTTTGAATCACGTAGATATTACGCAGATATTTATAAGTATCGAGCGAGGCTCGCAGCTAGGTTACTATGAAGTAGCAGTAAAGTTGTGACTGCCACACATTGTCTGTACAAAGATCGCACTACCACTTCTTACCAACATTTTTCCTGCTGATCATTCTGAACGCGGTACGTCCGAAGTTTACATTGAACACACTACTTAAATTTTATCTTGTAGTAGTAGTCGAGAATACTTATCCCTATATTATTTTGATTACATTTCTTTATTTCTTTGTGACTGTATGTTGCTTTTATTGTATTTTTTATCCTGTGGATTTTTTGTGGTGTTTTGATGTCCATACTTAGCACTTAGTTAATAGTAGTTATAAAAATGTGATATATATTCAAAAAGACAAAAAATACATTCCACACGGGACATGATCAAATAGACATTACACAATGACCAACAATATGAAGGCTTCCAACTTTGGTTAACTGCATGGTAAAGTTTACATCTTGGTATATTTAAAGGATGATACGCACTTTGTAGTTGCTGTGTCTGATGACCCTTAAGACTTGTACGAGTTGCAATAACGCTGTTTGGACTAAAAAATGGTACTTACAAGTTCCACGACTTTAAACAAACAATTAAGGTTCCCTAAATGTCGACGGCAACTATAGTAGCTAGTTGAAAACGATTGCAACTTTGAAGTAATATTTTAGTAACATGAGTTAGTCTTTGCTGTGATTTGTCACTTTCAAGTTCTGTAATTTTAAAGGTGGTGCCACTGGTGACTAAGGCGTTCCCAAAACCAGGGGAGCTACTTTAAAGTCATATAACTGTAAAGTAACCAGAAGTAATCGAAAATCCGTAGCAGTGGCTGTTTCTTTGTTCCATAAATATATTTATACAACAAAGTAGCTAATTTGGTGGCGGTTACGTAATAATTACTCTTTGAAGGTTCCAGTCTCAGTTAGTGTTACTTTGGTGCTAGTTGGGCTCCGCTGCTTCTTCTTTAAAATAATTTACTAGCAGAAGTTCGACTACGAATCATAGATAATATTTCTATTTTTGTTTCAAAATTTCATCTTGTAATAACACTAAAACTAGAACTTTTTGTTTATTTTCTGACACACTTATTGAGGCTCCAAACCCGCAACTGAATGTCCAAAATCCTAAGAAAACATTTTTAGGCAGCACGTTGGATATTACGTTATGCCGAACGTATTATGTTTTGCATTGCGCAAAATGTGCGTCAAGATATTCAGTTTTTGTTACGCCACTGTCTCTATACATACATATATGCACCTGCTCAGTGTGAGTTCTTATGCGAAACACTCTATAAATGAGACTATAATCTAGATACTGTATGTGTATATGTTTTTGTTATTAAACAGTAAGTTAAAAATTAACGATTAATGCAAAGATTTCACTTTTATTTTTTTTAACATCCTTCGTTCGTAGAATGGAAAATTTTACGAAAGTAATATCAATGACTTCGATTTATGCAAAACAAATGAAATAATGAACAACACATATGAATTTTTAATCAAAGAAAAGTTTCGGCGGCTTATAAATTATTACAAAATAAAGTAATATCCTGTTTTTTATACGATGTTCATCCTCAATCGTAGGCACCATCTCTCGTTTCTTAAATAATGCCAAGGCTGCTCAAGCGTTAGATGAATTGTATAATGGAATTACACTATTAATATTTCCATATTTATGTATTAGACATACAAGTAGGTGCACGGACTTTTATTCAAAATATAGGTATTTTGCTAAAAAATATAAATTCATTCTTTTAGGAAAAAATTATATTTTATTTTAAATAATTAACCCAATATAACAACATAAAGGTAATAGGTAATGAAAATTTGTTAAATAATACCCTTAAAAATGGTACGACGCTGTCTACTAAAATCAGACACACCACAAATAATCATGAAGTCTTGACATCACTCACCTTTCCAAAATAAATATAATTATGGGAGATTTATTAAGGTTCTTTACTCTAAATTGAATTTAGAAAAACAAAAAAATTAAAAAGAAAAAGAAAAAACATATTTATTTAAAACAGGCTTTATTTAAAATATTTTTAATGGAAAAGTTGAAAACACAAAGCCTTGTTTATTAATAATATGACAAATAAAAGGTTAAATAATTTTATTGTAATAAAGATAACGTGATAATAAATCCTTTTATTTAAAAGGGATTTGTATACTTTACAGAAACAGTATAAATAATTGTGTCTGATTTGAATGAAATACTGTGGCGGCTTAAGTAAAAAAAGAACTGTCTACAAAAAATTGTATACACAGTGTTCTAGAAACACAATTCTAATTCGACCATATTTTTTGTTTGAGTAATGATCTGTATGACAAGTATAAGTGCTGTAAGCAACACTTAAATGAATTTAAAAAAATACTGAGATAACTTGGACATCAAGGTTCTACTTAATTATAAATACATTTGCAAAACTTGTTGTGCTCTTTTTTTAATTATAATTTAATATATTTGTCTATATTTTCTGATTAAGTTCACTTTTAACATTTTAATAATAATTATATTAATTCGCAAATGTCAAAAGACCAATTTTATAAATGTTAAATTAATAAATTTCGGTAGTAACGGGACTTCGTTATACAGGGTGTCTCATAATTAGATGCCCACCCTGAACAGGCCAATTCTATGATCAAAACTAAGTAAAAAAGTTCATATGAACATGGGTCCGGAAATGCTTCCTAAGGGCACAGGGACCCATTGAAGAGGGAGGAATGGAAATCATTTTTTTGCAATCTCTCAATCGCGTTGTGATAAATGAATGAAATTTGGTATACACAGCTAAATTTTGATGAGCAATTTGATGGACTAATCCATTTATTTCCACACGGTCCATTGGGGTGGGTACGGGGGGGCCCTTGGTATTTTGCATATGTAACTTTTTCATCTTTGACTTTTTAACAAATTGAATAGCAAATTCCGTTTTCCCGAACTGTTTTACGTTGAAAGGCTACTCTTGTTTCAAATTGTTACATTTAAGGGTTTCTGAGAAAATCGCTCTTGAATTAATCCCACTTTGGTCAATTTCATAGTAATTTACGGGAGGCATTAGTTGATATGATATTTATTTATGGCTTTTGTGATGGTAATGCTGCAGCGGCAGAACGCGAGTACGAGAGAAGGTTTCCAAACTGAAGGCTGCTATCAAGGAAGACATTCCCTACGGTATTCTGCAACCGCCACTTTTCGATAGGCACCGGGTCAAGGACGTCCCAGGATTAATAGGGAAACGGAGGTCCTTGACGCTATTGAACAAGATCTTAAGACTAGCATACGGAACATTTCAAGGCAAATAAATGTTCCTCGGCCAACGGTACTACATATCTTAAAGATTTCCTTAACAGAATTGATTAGATGTGCTACTAACATTTCAGGTTGGAAGAATATTAAAGCGACAAGGTCTACCTGCCTATCACTATCGATGTGTACATGGCTTGATACCAGAAGATTTTGCGCCACGTATGCAATTTTGTCGCTGGACAACGAGCAAGCTTCCAAAATTTTGTGTTGTGACGAATCTACTTTTACCCGAAATGGAAAATTAAATTTTCATAATTCTCATTATTGGGAAGAAGAGAACCCACATGTTGTTCGGAGAACAAACTTCCAGCAACGGTTTTCCATAAATTTATGGGCGGGAATAATTCACGACACTCTGATTGGACCTATTGAAATTCCACAACGTCTCAATTCAAATCTTTATTTAAACTTACTTCAAGAAAATCTTCCCCAAATTCTCGATGATCTGCCTCTAAATTTACGACGTAACATGTTTTTTCAACACGATGGAGCCCCGGCACATAGTGGTCACAATGTTCTAAATTTCCTAAACGATAATTTTGCTGGACGGTGGATAGGGAGACAGCTTGGCCGCCGCGTTCTCCCGACCTCACCCCGCTGGACTTCTTTTTCTGAGGATATCTAAATCAAAAAATTTTCGCCACCGAAGTCGATACCCGTGAGGAATTGCTGCAGCGTATCAATGATGCAGCCAATGAAATTCGTCAAAACCGTTTTAGCTTAATAGCTTCGAGAAGTGTTACACGTAGGGCAAGACTATCAGAGAAGGTGGAGGGTTTTTTGAACAGTTTTTAAAATAGCTTGTTGTCTGTTATCAAAATTAAGTTTCCATCTTATGCTATGATGCCTTCGAAAAGTGACGGTTGCAGCTAAATTGCGGAATATAGTGAGGAATGTCCTCCTTGATGTCAGCTTTCTGTTTGGAAACCTTCTGCCGTACACGCGTTCTGCCGCGCAGCATTACCATCGCAAAAGCAATAAACAAATCATCATATAATTGTTCTAGGTACATCAATAATGTGTATTACTGATTACGTATTAAATTATTATTATTATTTTTTGTTTAAATTACTATGAAATTGACCAAAGTGGGATTAATTCAAGAGCGATTTTCTCAGAAACCGTTGAAGATAACAATTTGAAACAAGAGTACCTTTTTAACGTAAAACAATTCGGGAAAAACGGAATTTGCTCCCGTACTCGCGTTCTGCCGCTGCAGTATTACCATCACAAAAGCCAAAATAAATATCATATCAACTAACTCTTGTCCCGTAAACGCTTCCATTTTTTTCGCTTAGAACTATTAAATTCGCAATAGGGTTGACAATACTTTAACATAAAAATACCTTGATAATTGTGTTTAAATTACTATGAAATTGACCAAAGTGGGATTAATTCAAGAGCGATTTTCTCAGAAACCGTTAAAGATAATGATTTGAAACAAGAGTACCTTTTTGACCTAAAACAGTTCGGAAAAACGGAATTTGCTGTCCAATTTGTTAAAAAGTCAAAGATGAAAAAGTTACACACGCAAAATATCAAGGGACCGCCCGTACCCACCCCAATGGACCTTGTGGAAATAAATGGATTAGTCCATCAAATTGCTCATCAAAATTTAGCTGTGTATACTAAATTTCATTCATTTATCACAACGCTATTGAGAGATATTACAAAAAAAATATTTCCATTCCTCCCTCTTCAATGGGTCCCTGTACCCTTAGGAAGCATTTCCGGACCCATGTTCATATGAACTTTTTTACTTATTTTTGATCATAGAATCGGCCTGTTCAGGGTTAGCAGCTAATTATGAGACACCCTGTATACCTATTCTCATTACAGCGCAGTGATTCAGCGTTTGTACATTCTGAACACTGAAATGAAATTTTATATTCAGTGATTCTGAACCACCTTAAAATAAGACAGATTTATTTGACACTTTTGACAGTTGTATTGGTTTTATTGACATGATATGACATTTATAAGAAAGAATCAAAACAGTTTCACATAAAAGAGAAAATAGGAGTAAAAACAAACAACAAATAATTAATTCATAGAGGGCAATTTTAATCTGTAAGTAAATATTAATTTAACTTATATTGTGGTACCTAGTTTTTTATAAAATAAACTATACTTCAATAATTTTTTTATATTTAGATATTTAAAATGGAAGAGGACGATCATGACGAGCTACTACAGTGCACAGATGATGAATCCTTGTCTGACACCGAAGATCAATGTCTTCCTATAGATAAGCCTGAGGAGAACTACCGACACACCCTCACGTACTTCTGCCACACAAAACTAGAATTCATCACCACCAAGTTAGCCCTAATTTTTTCAACATCTGTAATGCTCATACTGTTCCCACTGTATTTGGAAGCGATAAACGTCCGTGGCAGCGCGTACTCCTTGATTTTAACGAATACATCCATTTCCACTATCCTGTTTGTCGTAACAATGGTTATTGCAAAGTGTTTCTGCGAAAAATACAGGAATATAAGGATATGCAGTTTCCCCGTACAGTTTTCTAAGCTTCTCCAGCTGGCTGGGGTATATTTTCTGTGTGCATTTATGATTGTGTACTCTTTGGATAGGAAAAGAGTTATATGCCATCTCCAAGACCCCATTAAAGGAATTGTTCTTGTGTTTTCGCTATTGTATTATTTCTTCTTTTGCAGAAAACGTAAGTGCCAGTTATGCATTTTTGAGAATTATACTTATTTGTTGCATGTGTTGTTTACAGTGATGGGGCTTCAGAGGATATTCTCTGCAACTACGATAATTGTCGGTTTGTTCATCGCAGTTGATTATGGATTGTGTGACGAGTTTCGATGCAGAGGTTACGAACGTGAGAAAGTGGCAGACGATATGGGTTCTTGGAGCTGGCAAACTCATGCTATTTGGACCACGGTCTATATCGCTGGGTTAGCTCTGTTTGCCGGGTATTTTACTTTGCTGGATAGATATGTTCTGACCAATAATGAAATGGTAAGTTGTAATTCAATACATTTTTAAGAATAATTAATTGTTTTTTAATGGAAAACTCTTTTGTCTTCTGCTCTATTTTTGCTGCCGGAAACAAACCTGAAATAATGTTTCGTAGTCAGCTCCAGTTTTTGAAAAAGAGAAAAATATTCAAAATTTTAACCTACACGTGAAACTTATATAAATCCCTGTTTACAACACTGTACAACAGCGTTTAGAAAGTTCATGTCTTCTTACTTTAAAATAAGAGGAATAAAGTAAGTAGATATATGTACGATAGACAATGATGGTTATATTCACAATATTTTATGATCTAAATAATACTGCATTTTGTAGTGGGGGTTTCATAAATCCCTATTCGATAAAATCAAATCTTTCTCACTCACAGTATCAAATTGACAGTTTGGCATGAAAAAATTGTATGTGTTTTTGAGCATTTTTCTACTAAAATAAATAATTTTGTTTTTAAATTTGTATTTGCTTGCTCTATTTCTAGGAATTCCATAATATCAGTATACCGTCAACGTTTCTCAGTACAGTTTCAAGATCTGTGTCATTTCCAAATACAAATAACGTAGGTCCCTCACAATTTATTGGAGGTGCTTCCCCAGAGAACGCTCACCTGACTAAGAAGCATTCCGTGGTGCACTTGGCTATGTGGATTCATATCTTGGGCTTGGCTATTATTGTGGTGTTGTTTTGGGTAGATTTTATCCCCACGGTTGGAAAAGTAAGTGAATATTTATTGGATTTGTCCTGATGTTCAAAAGCATTTCACTAAATTGATCTATTAATCAAGTTGAAAGTGTTTGGATTTTTTATTAATTTAATTTCATTAGTTAACTCATAGTTGCGCAATCGTAAAAAATTTGTGGAACATATATAGATAGATATTCTTCAGTTACAAATGAAACTATTTCAGGCATGCCACAAGGCTTTATCTTGAGACTTCCTGCTTATCTTCATCAGTGACATCACTGATGCCATAAACTGCCACAAATAGGTATTGGCAGATCTTTAAATGTATTGAGAAGTAAATTCTGTATCGGACTCAATAGTGCACAAAAAATCACTTACAAAATTTCAAAGTATTAATTATATGATTATAACTACTGTAAGAAAAAGTTAGCTACTGTTTACTAAATGAGTGAAATTAGTAATTATTTGCTCTGGATAATAGAATGAAATGCAACCGGATTTTTGTATAGCTTATTGCATAATAATATCAGGGTCGCTACAGGTATAAAAAACTGAGAAAAGTTAGGAAATGTTTCATTGGTTACAAAAAAAAAACGGAAATGACAGAAAAGTAATGAAATTTTTAGGAACTGCCCTGCTGATCGGTACTTTTATTTATTTATTTAATTTTCGTGCTAATACATCAAAGTATTTACACACGTCAACAGAGTAATGTAAAAATTTTGACAAGCGTCATGAACAATACACTCAACAAAATAAAAAGTAACACACATCAACTCACAATATAATTGAAAAATAAATGTTCACGGCTCAAAATTCTAACACTTCTACTTCACTAACTTTGCCATAAGTTTGTGTCTCACCAAAGTAGTAGGAGAAATTGATACACAAAATCTGTTTAGTGCTGAAAAAAATAATTAAATAGGAATGGTTTAAGTATGTATTCTAAAATGCTGATAAAGCAAACTATGTTGCACTTTTCCCTGATAAACATACACATTTGAGGAGACCACTACAGAAGCCATTTTAATGCTATATAAATTTATATTAAGAGTCACCTTTTCCTTGCAACAAAATAAGACAATAGTAAATGTATTTTAAATAACAATTTAGATTATTAAAGAATAGAGAATTTCAAATAAATAAAAACATTGCTTCTATGAATCCATAAACGGAGGAAGATGTATAGTCGCGTCAAGACTTCAGACGTCTTACGTCATGGTTGACATTAGGCAATTGTCTTTATTGTCAACGTAATTTTCGATATTTGATTGTGTTAAAAACACCATTTTTTTTGTAATTTAGTGCAATATATAATGCAAACATTCAGTCTAGTATATAGTTTTATTACTCTCAGTTGCAATTTCCTAAATGTTTTGATAAAAATATGATGAATTATTCATTTGTTCGTATGATGTAAGTCGTCTGAATTCTTGAGCGAGTATAGATAAATAATTATATTTTTACTTCATTAATGGTGTCTGTACTCTTTCCGTTAAACTGTAATGAAGCAATATGGCAATGGCACAGTATTATATTTGGTAAAATATAAGATAGAATAGAATATATAACATCTGTTACTTATTTTTTTTGGATATATATTTAAGTTCTTGTTTTGTTATTGAGATGTTTCTCTATTCTATACTTTAGAAAAGCAAAAATATTTCATAAAATATGTGTTATAATGTGTTCTTTCATCTTTTGATTAGGGAATTGTTTTTTAAAAAAATAAATAGTTTAGTGGATTTACATTTAATCTATACCCGAGTTCCAAAAGTGATTCATTTACAGCACTTTGATGAATCCAGCCACTTGATAAAAGTTCAAGAGCACAAAATTGTTAAATGTTTAAATTGACTATAGAAAGTGAGTGAAAATATACATTTTTCTCTAACCATTATAAAACTATGACATTTTTCAACTCTCAGGAGTATCTAATGTTGATATTTTCCTTATTGAGAAAAAAAAAGGTATCTTAGCAATAAAAGTATAAACTTTTAATCCTAGTAGTTAAAGTTGACACCTTTAATCCTTAGATTAAAAGTTTTAAAATTAGTAATTAAATGGGAGAAAAGATAGCATGTTTTATTCGGATTAAAAGTGTCTTTTTTGTCTCGCAATTTGCTCGCCAGAAAAGTGACGCTTTTAATCCTAATACAACAATATACTATTTTAGACTAGAAAACATAAAAAAGTTAATAAATATTGGAAAAGTTCTTATAGTAGCCCTAGATATTGATTATTTTTGCTTAGTGAAATCAACTTTCATCCTAGAAAAAATATCTTAACACTCACAAAATTTTTAATAGTTATAATATTTATTATTAAAAAGGTTGTTAGCTTTATAGAGCAATATACAGTATGCGCCAAAAGTATGGAATAAATTCAATAAAAACGAAACAATTATTTTTTGGGAAAATTCCTAGAACAGGTCGATTTTTAATTTAAAAAATACATATTTTAGCGTAAAATGCGATTTTCAAATGTCATTTGTTTTCGAGTAATGACGTCATCAATTTTTTTTTAAATGGCAACACCATATTTTTTTCCTTGATTCTGAAAGATCGTTTAATTCTCTATCAGACAGTACTAAAATTTTGCCCTCTTACATAGGAAAGTTTTCGAGTAAATGACGATTGAATGTTAGAAAACGTAAATTTTATCCATAAAAAAGTAACAATTCTGAGATATGTAAAATAAAATACAATTGATTCAATTTTATACTTAAATTAAATGTTCGAATTGCCAAAGTGTACATTAATAAACCATGTAATTTAGAAGAACTTCAAAATCGCATTCGGGACGAAATACGCAGAGTTACCCCAGAAATCATTCATAATGTGCAAGAAGAATTTCTTCACAGACTTGCGCATTGTCAAGAAGTTGGGGGATGGCAATTCGAACATTTAATTTAAGTATAAAATTTAATCAATTGTATTTTATTTTACATATACTCGCGACAAGAATTCAGACGACTTACGTCATACGAACAAATGAATAATTCATTATATTTTCATCAAAATATTTAAGAAACTGCAACTGATAGTAGTAAAACTATATACTACACTGAAAGTTTGCATTATGTATTGCACTAAATTTCAAACAATAATTGTTTTTAACGCGACCAAATATCGAAAATTACGTTGACAATAAAAACAAATGTGTAACGTCAGCCGTGACGTAAGACGTCTGAATTCTTGACGCGAGTATGCCTCAGAATTGTTACTTTTTTATGGATAAAATTTACGTTTTCTAACATTCAATCGTCATTTACTCGAAAACTTTCCTATGTAAGAGGGCAAAATTTTAGTACTGTCTGACAGAGAATTAAACGATCTTTCAGAATCAAGGAAAAAAATATGGTGTTGCCATTAAAAAAAAATCAATGACGTCATTACTCGAAAACAAATGACATTTGAAAATCGCATTTTACGCTAAAATATGTATTTTTTAAATTAAAAATCAACCTGTTCGAGGATTTTTCCCAAAAAATAATTGTTTCGTTTTTATTGAATTTATTCCATACTTTTGGCGCATACTGTATTGTGTAATATGTTCAATATTATTATTATTATCAGAACATTTTACAATTTTAAATTAACCTATTTTCAGGGCTCTGACATCAGCGATTTTTGGAATTACACTCTAAACGGATTCGTGTGCCACTTCCAAAAGCCGATCCCTCCCAGCCTAGGCAAGTCCCCCTGCGGTAACGTTTTCCTCTTCTCATGGATGTTCATGTGTTCCTACGTGCTTTTTGTGGTGATGTCCATCAAGTTCCTGATCCTCACCCAATCGGCTGTATACACCGTAGCTACCATGTCTACTGCCTTACCCTTAGTCGGCATTTGGTGGTCTCTGTTCCACGCTGTGCCCGATAATAACGGTAAGCATTTTTTTTTTAAATATTCTAATACTTCTTAATATTTTTCCAATCCAGGTCTAATGGTCTGGTCCCCGTCTTTGACGGGTGAACTTATATGTGCCATCCTCGGCCTGCCCATCATAATGGTCGGCCTATTCCTGCTGTGCAAGGCTCACTTCAAGGACTACCAGTGGTCCAGGTTGAGCGCTACGCACGTCGTCCCCGGCAACCATTTTGCCTGAGACTTCATGTAAGGCCAAAAATCGTTTAGCATTTATTTACTTCTGTTTTGTGTTTACTTTCATTAGCGTTTAAGTTGTGATAGTATTGTGATTTAGGTTTATAGTGAAGCTATTTGGGAATGCCAATTATTTTTTTTAGCGTATTGGGAGCTCTAATTTTTCTTTACCGAAAAGACTGATTTTGGTGTACACACAAGGATTACAAATGTAGTTATTGCACTAGCTCTAAAACCACTATAGAATATGCATTTAAAGTTTTTCAAGCAGATTCTTCCATTTATTTGTAATTGAAACATTTTTAAAACCTTTAGTTAGGATCGAGTCGTGCCAGGTTTATTGAAAATAAAAAGCAATTTTTGCCTACTTACTAAGAGTAAAGCGAGTTATTTACTAATCCATTCAGTTTCTTATAGAACCCTGCCATTTTTATAGAGAAATTTCAATTTTTAGAACTTTCTGACTATTTTTAATATAACAATTTTTTCTTAGTTTTGTTACAAATAATAATTATCCTTAGGTGTTATGTAACGTGGTAGCGTAGAATATGAATTTTAATATATATTTTAATCTTTATATATACTCACTTGTTAGGCGATAGGGTTTTAAAGGGATTCTAAATAAATCAACAAAAGATAATATTAAAATACAATAAGTCAGCCATTAAAAATTATAGGATAAGGATAATAGCAACTGCACTAAAGAAATACATACCTGTAGCTCTTTACTTGATACAGGGTGTCCACAAATTTCACCGACAATGTTTGCCGTGTCGTATATTCATGACGATAAATAAATATGAGAAAAAAATATATTTTTGGCTTTTGAGTTATGAGCTTGAAATTTGAAATAAATATTTAGACTATTATGGTGTATTATCTATTAAAACTTTAGTGAAATGAATATACTGGATGATAGTTTTCTTCAGTTACCACCCCTTTTTAACGGTCAAAATATTAACAGTGGTCTAATTTTTATTAAACGGGCAGCAACATTTACAAAAAATTATTTCTTAAGAAAATCCCGTACAGATAACCATTCTTGAGAAAAATGGCAGTATTTGTAAGTTTGTATGTTTCGGTTTGCATAGCGAGTGTCATGGATTTATAAGTTCAGTAGGAGATGAAAACAAAATGTTGTTTGCTAGTATTATGAGATTAATGTCATTCTCTACTTTTATTTTAATTGACTGCTAGTTTTTTAAATCCAGTTCTATTAGTTTATTTAAGAAGTGTAGCATGTCGAAAATAAACTTTTAAACATACACTACTTAATTTTTAATGACTTTTTAACTTAACAAACATGTAAAATTTAGGATTTTAACAATAATAATCTTGGGAGTATCTACTCAAGATCTAAGACGGCAGCCATTAGACTTGTTGAATACTGAATACTGTTTTTCTCTCTCTGTGCATCCACTTGTACAGGATGATATTTAGGAGCTGTTACAGAAGTAGTTTTTTTACTAATTTTTTTTTTATTATAAATAGGGCAAATGCTAATAATGTCATTAACATTGTAGCAAAAGCAAACATTTTGTTTTCATCAAAGTTTTCAATTTGTGACACTCACTACGCAAACTGCAACATACAGACCTATAAATCATTTAATTTTTCTCGAAAATGGGTATCTGCAGGCGATTTTCTCAAGGGACAAAATTTGTTTGAAATAAAATAACCTTTTTAATGTTGCTCCGGTTTAAAAAAATATTACCACTGTAAAAGTTTTGACTGTTAAAAAGGGGCGGTAACTGGAGAAAACTACCATCCAGTATATCGATTTCACTAAAGTTTTATAATACCCCATAATAGTCTAAAAAATTCCAAATTTCAACATGATTGGTAAAGGAATTATGAAGTTATTAATTAAATTAGTTTTATTTTTCACAACTCAAAAATATTTTATTTAACTTTTTTTTCGTAGATCATATTTATTTATCATTGTGAATATACAGCCAAACGTTGTCGGTGAAATTTGCCGACAGCCTGTATATTTTTATCATTTCAAACTTGTCACAAAATTAATTCTCTAACTACAAAATTGTTTTATGACCAAAATTTTTCAAAACGGTTATTTTTCATATGGAATACGTATTTATGTATGCGGGACTTGCTTAATTCAGGGATTGATTCCACTTAAAGCACTGTTACAGCAAATAGTTGCTAAATAAATAGGATAGTATGCATTTTATTTTAAAACGTTGCTAAATTAAGCACTGAAAATCTAATGGATCCACCAAAAACATTGAACATCAACCTCGATGCTCTAGCTTGATGGAATTGGCGAAGATTGGCGAACACAAAAACAAATGTATTGTATGTAGATTGAAGATTTTATGATTCTGTGGATTACAGATTATTTTCCTTTTTATTTGTCAATATTTTGTGTTATATTTTACGTCTACAATTTGTGTGCGTGTTACATAAAACCAAAAAATTTTAGTTTTTTTGGTGACAATTGTATTAATAATCGTAAATTTGAGGTTAGGATCTTTCATCACCATCAAATGGTTGCAAAACTCCACACAATCATATTTTCACTGCTAGTTACATCAATAAAGTGCAGTTGGTGTGGTGGACGGATTATCTATGTATTTAGCAACGTTACCTTATTCACAGTTTAGATGGCGTTATATCTGGACAGTATCTTGACAAATGTCAAGGTGGCTGTCAAAATATAGCGCCATGAACTATGACTAAAACATGATGAGAAACTCTTATATCAAATAATTTGATATGTCATGCTCATTTTATTTATCGTATTGAATGTTTGAAATGGAGAAATATCTGGAATCAATTCTTCTACAATATGAAATATTTATGTGACTTGTGTATCCTGGATACATAAATTTATTTTGCGGATTTTAACATTAGATCTAGATAGCTTTGTGTGTCTCAATTCAAATAAATCAAAAATGTTGCGCAACCTCCCACAGTGGCAAATCGTAATGTTAATAGTTGCATTTCAGATAATAGACTTGGTCTTTTAACATTTAAAATGTTATAAAAAGTTTCATATGTGCCATCTTATTTTAATAAACGGTATTGTGACGTCCAATGCATGGTACAAAGTGGTGGCCAAACTTGCTTTTATCTAAATATTTTATCTGCGAATTATTAATGGTATAATAATAAGTGACATATACATATTATTATCTTAAGGTATAAGGAATTTATAAGTATTAAATATAAAGTCGTTCGTTAACAATGTATGAAATACTTTTTGCTAAGCTAAGGTCTTTAATGGTGAATCTTATGAAATCGTTGATGCCAAAACTATAAATGTAATAATATCCATTAGAATTTAATAGAGAGTCTATTTCAAAACCGTCTAATTAACAGCAACGAAGTATCAAATGTCAGATTTCAAAAATTCAAGTACAAATAAATATGTTACAAAAAATCACAGGCTTTCTATTAAATTGTGCCATTGTTGTGAATATAGAGTATATAACTTATAAGGCATAAAAATATAATCCAAATACATGTGACTGTATCTGCATATAAATGTAGGAAGTAATATTTTTAAATTTATAACAGTTTTTAATTTATACAAGAAAGAAAGATTGTTTTTCCTTTAATGACAATCTTGCGATCTGAAGTCTTTTTACGTGCCATATTTATTGCCTCGCTGGCAAAAGTATAAAGTCATCCTGTACACCGAATATATATATATATATATTTTTCAGTTTCTTGAAAATTCTTAATAAGCTCGTCAGTTTCTCCTGTTTTAGAATTCAAATATATCTTGTATATTTATATCGATAATTTATATATACTTACATATAAAGTACTATGATTCATATTTAATATGCATTTAAATATAAAGCATTTAAAATGTTGTTGCTCAATATAATTGTCATATATTATAGACTATAAAATTATTGTGTGTTATTAATAAATTTTTATTGTAAGTACAGATTTTCCTTTACCCTTTTCCACTGACGAAAAGTTGGATTAACAATTTAATATTTTTAGAACTTGCCAAGTAAGTATTGCAATATGAAATTATCACAATGTTTCAAAATGATTTTCATTATATCGATAAAAGAATTAATTATTTAAACATTTATTTAAAAGGATGTGATTTTATACAGGGATATTTGTAACTTATCCAAAAAAATTTGGGAATAGAGATACGTCATAAAAAATTAATATCATAAAAAAAAATTGTAAAATTCTTATACTTAGTTTCTGAGAAAAAAAATTATTGAAATCATTGGAATGCAGGGATTTGGAATACTGAAATCTGATTTTAGCATTACAGTTTTTGCGATAGTGTTCACATTAGTTTTTCATGTGTAACAAATGGCTTACGAGTATAGCAACCCGAGGTTGATGGAAATCATTTTAATTTATGGTGAAGTAATGATTTCTCAGTAGACATGTGCCAAATCCACCTACTTTTATCACGGTAGTGCAACTCGGGACTGACACGGGGAATTTTCAACCGAATAATAACTCTACTCCTCATTCTAATCAAGAGGATAGGATTAGCCCATAAGTCTGGAGACTTGTGCGGGAGAAGGGGCGACATATTATATATCATGTCACAATGTACAGTGTGCTGTATCAAACATGTGGCTCAATGATATCCATACCATGTACAGCATGTCCAAACATTAATACCAAAAGATTATCCCTTACGAATTAGATTTTGTGAATGGTTGTTGTAACAAAACGCTCAAAATCCCAGATTTACAGCTGACGTGTTAGAGATAAAGCTACTTCACATGGAATGTATAAAATTCATAATATTCATGTTTGAGATTTTCAAAATCCATACGCGATTCAACGGAATCATTTCCAACAACGCTTTTCCTTAAAGATTTTGGCAGGGCTTGTCGATGATCGCTTGATTGGACGTTTCATATTACCAAATCAAATGGATGGGGTTCAATATTTTGAGTTCCTTCAAAGTAATCTGCCTAGACTTCATAAAAATGTGTCCTTAGCGTTAATGAAGTTCAAGGGGTACAATGGATTGGACAAGGGGGACCGGTACCATGGTCGCCATGATCTCCTGACTTAAACCCTATGGACTGCTTTTTAATGGGGATATTTAAAATATTAAATTTATCAAAGCTGCTGCCAATAAGTTACAAGTTCAAAATGGACAAGAACCAGAAACATTTGTTTTAGTTCGTAGAAACTGGATAAGACGGACCTAAATACGTTGGTGAACAAAATTTTGGACAGTTTATCAGGTATGTCAAATTGTTATTATTAATTAATACAAATAATTTGTGGTTTTAGCGGCAAAAGCAGTTGAATTTGCTGAAATAAAGTAGGTGTTATAAAATTGTATTTATTTTTGTCCTTGAGAATTTCTTTCAATTTTTTGTCTGTTTATTTTTTATTACACTTTGCCGCCATGCCAGTCGTCGCCTGCATGCTTTACTTTTTTTTACAAAATTGATTTAGAGTACATACAAATTTTTTTTAGATAAGTTCTGAATCATCCTGTATAGAATTTGCTAAATCAGAAGAAATACACAAAATTGCTTCGATTAAAAAGAGTTGTGCATTATTCACTTTCATGCCATGTAAGATTTTGAAGAGAAATGATTATTGAATCGTTACCTTAATATCCTAAAATATTAGAAAATTTTAGTTCTTTTACTTTACTTTTTCTTTTACATAATTTTTATTACTTTAATGAAATTAGGATTAGTCCAGAAGTCGAACATTTGTGCGGAAGAGGAGGCGGCATGTCATTATTAAGTAAGCCACATTTAAAACAAACAAATCCATTAATCTGTCAGGACTCAAAATTTTCATTAATTTTTCATGGCAAGTATAAATTAAATAAATTATGAAATTGAACATTTTTGACTAATAATATAATAATTACTGATACCAATATTGAGATTGCTCATATGGAAATAAGAATGTTAGCTATATGAAAACAAGAGCATATGGTAAGACTGGAAAATGTATTAACCTGACTCAATTTTTCATTTCAAGAAACTTTGTTCAATACATTTTGTGGTATTTCGTAAAGAAAATGTGAAGGTGTGACCCATTTGAGAGCGGGGCACCTTTTAAAAGTTTTATTTGTTAGTCTATTTATAAGATTTTTTCTGCTAAATTTCATAATGAAAATTAAATTTTCAAGGCTCTACTTCGAATTTTTTTCAACCGCAAAAATGTAGAAAAATATTAACGATTTTTTAATTTAAAATCTGAGTGTCACTAGATTTAGAATAGTTTCAAATGAGTGTGTCTAAAATTAAAATCAAGTAAGGATTGATAATTTAGAAAAGAAACAATGTTATTAAAGAAAAGTTACTCTGCATGAAAAACTGAGTTTATGTGCAATATTCCATATAGTGAAGTATGCTTTGTGTATGAGATGCAAGAAAATGTAGTTAAGAATAGTTCCTGAGATTGAAGAATTGAAGACGAGTGCAAAATTGTAATGTCCTATGCCGTGAGAAAAATATGAAATTAAGCAAAAAATCAAATTAGGCCTAGGATATTGAAATTTTTCAAACATAGGTTCTGTTTGTCATTATGAGAAACTTTCCTTAATAATGTTTTGTTTTATCTCATACAGATATAGCACTTTACATACTGGTGAAAAAAAAACAGTTTTTTCTAAATTATCAAGACTTACTGGATATTATGGATTAGAAATCAGATTTGTTTTCTCAAGCAGAGATGAATTCCAGAAGCTCATTTTGAAACTATCCTAAATAATTAAAATTAAATTAAAAATTTAATTTGCATTCTGAAATTTCACTCCAATTCAAGCTCTATCATAGAAAATAAATGGTGAACAAATAAAACTCTTAGAAAGGTGCTCCGCTTTGAAATGGGTCATATTCAACTAACAGATACAAACCTCTTGAAATTTTAATTTAATACTAATAAGTATTCCACTTTTCATAATAATGTAACTTTAGATACATCTGGTCTTCAGTATATGTTTTTTCTTTTCACTTATATTTAATGCTAGCATTCTATTTTTTCAAATGTCTTAGTTAATGCTGCAAAAAATTATATTATTTGAAAAATATAAATTCGTGGTTTGGAAGATTTCACACTGTTATTTGATCTATAACGGTTCTACAAGTTATTATGTTCTGACTTATATAGGTATCTGGTCACTGCCAATATCTGTTGATTATGGAAAAACTATGAAATTTTCAGTGGTGGCTGGTGATATTTCAGGTATGTCATATTCCAATAAACCAGACAGGGGACCCAAACTTAACTTTAGGATATAATGTACTGTAACTATATATATAGATAACTTTTGTAGAATAACCTTTTTGCAGTTTGAAATATGAAAAAAAAAATAGTTCATTAGAATTAAAGAAGCCGATCTAGAAATTCCTAGGTGAAGCAGCAGTTTTTTTTAACTTTCTTTTGCAAACTGCAAAAAGGTTCTCCTACAAAAGTTGTCTATATGTAGCCACAGTACATATATCCTAAAGTTTGGTTTGCGTCCCATGTCTGGTTACTGAGATATGACATATTTGAGATGAAATGCTATATACAATTTATTGCAATAATAATGGCATTTCCACAAAACAGTTTTTGAACTATTACTGGATGTTCTGAGTAGAAATTTAGTTAAACCTCTATTGGTGACTGGAACAACTAAATGTTTAAAGTTAAAAGTAGATTTCATTACGAAAATAAATCGTCAAATTCATTTTAAACAGTGCCATTATTATTACAATAGATTGTACATGCTCAGGTATATTATTGCATACTTGTGTGTGTGTGATGTCAATATTGCACAATATTTTGAGCTTTTAAGCATGCAAATGCAAATCAGGATTGAACATTTATTAAACAATTTTGAGTTCATTCAAAAAGTGCACAAGTGTACTGTCAGATAATCGCACTTTAATTTTGGAAATACCTAGGATCTACTCTTTGTGCATATCAATTTATATATCACAAAAGTAACGCACAATGATATCGATATAATTTTAGTTTAGTAGTTTTTTTTTATTCTTATTGAAATAAATAGGGTATCAGCCGTAAATCATTTCCGGAGATAACAAACAGTCGCAAATTTGAATGTGCGCTCATGAAAATGCAGCCAACCTGACCGACCGACATGCACATGCATTCGTCAATGGCTCCCATCAGCTGTCGATGCGCGTGCGCACAGTATCGAGTGCGGTCCTCCGGGCGCAGTGCGCGTACGTGCTCCTAGCGCTTGCTTCGCCCTATGCTAAATTAATACAAAGTTTATTTGTTTGTTGATATTAACCTAAAACTCGGCGATACGGTGCGAAATGGATGTGAAAAGTGTCGATGGTGGGCCAGAGCACTTTCCGAGAACCATCCGCTGGCGAACAATCCCAGAATAACCTCATTTCGGGTAAGTAACTCTCGATGACAGTTTGTGTGTATGTGTGTCCTTGGCGGAAGGGTGTTATATTTACCGTAAATGATGATTACAAATCGCAGGTGCTTCGGTGCACTGCATACGTCAACTGTTTACAAATGGTAGATCGCTTTCTGTTTTCGAGTTCCCCAATCGTTACATCCCGTGTGGACGTTGGACGGTCCCTGGCTGTCATTTTAAGTGGATGCGAGTCTCGATTTTGGTTTCAGGCACTAGGTGAAAGCCGTGTACGGTCTGTTATCGACGTTGCCGTGAAAGGGTGCGATTGGGGATGATTTCGTGCATAATTTTTATCACGTGAATGTTTGGTTTCGCTGATACGAGGCATTATCAGCCGTGCTGTGCGGGTGATATGGCTTCGGAATATCGACCTCCTCTACTGGGTCCGATCTGCTGTTCCCCGACCAGCGGGATTTGGGATTACAGACGGTGAACGGAAATATGGACAGTCTTACGTCTGGAAATGAATAATTTCCTATGGAAAAATCGATTAATGCGTACATTTTTCTTCATCAAAATCATCTTTAATGTCTTTGTTTCCTAAAGATCATATTTTCGAAAAAAAGTTAGTGCAGGAACTAAATATCCCCATCAAGTAAAGCAAATCAATACATGATAAATTTTTCAGAAATTCGCCTAATTTGTCCACATCCTTTGTGTAAATGCAGGTATAGCAGTCAGGTAGGTATACCCTTTTACTATATAGATCCTCCCACATGTAATGAAAGGTAATAATAAGTAGCTTGATCAAAACTGAAACATTTTCTAAATATACAGGATCTACAATCTACAAACAGGTGCTTAATCATATGAATTCGTATAAACACCCTCTATCTCTGATATGAGTCGTTTTACCTTTTTTTCTTTTCTGAATATACCTACATATATTGTATAGGATTGCCGATACCGTACATTACACAGGAAACATCCTGTATAAGAATACCTAAATAATTCGAATTTCCAACAATGGTGGCGAACAGCAGTGTTTCAAATCATTTAAACATTTTTTTCCATTAGATAAAAGGCAATATTTAATTTATAAAATTATTACCTAACAAGTTAAATTGTTGTCGTAAACTTATTTTACGATCAACCCTTATAAATTGAAGAATTTAAATTTGTTATATCTATGTATTATGCATTTTTTTGTAAGCATTAGATGTACCTACAGCGTGGTCACTTTTACGATGCCCAGTACTACAGGGATCTTGGAAACGGTAATATACATACAAGGTGACTTAAATTAGGAAAAAGTTTCACAGTTTTATGCAATTTTTTGAAAAAAATGTAAGATATTTTGCGTAGTTTCTAAAATATCGGCTGAAAACTCAAAACTTCTTTCATAACTCTTTTATTTTTAAGGGCGCCGTATTCTTGAAACAGTGTTTCCTACATATACAAGTAATTTTAGACATTTAAGAACTAAATAATAGAGTTTAGCAAATAACAAGAATGTTGTCTCATGCTACCTATGAATATTCAAATATACCTAAGTAAGATGAAAGCAGTCTAACCATCAAACTTTTAGGTACAGAAATCTTTCAAATTTGAGGAGAATTTAAATACTAAAAGTCATCAATTATTTTATTTTTGATATTACTTTTACTTTACTTACTTATGTGTTTTATTTTTCGAGATTTATGTATCTAAAAAACCACAAATTTAATCATTTTTCGGCGAGAAATAGGTACGGCAAACTTAAAGTAAATACATATTATGAAATTTGTTGCCCTTATTTTGTTTGACACATCTATTTTTATTGGAAAGCTTATGGCGAGCAGTATAAGTATACCAAATTATGTAGGTAACATTTACTTAAAAAATAAAAATGTTACTTATGAAAGGAAAAAGAAAATGAATGCACTTCTCCAGTTTTCAGCCGTTATTTCAGAAGCTGCACTAAAAACCTATAGCTATTTATTTTCAAGAAATTGAAAATTCACAATTATTTCCTAATTTAAGCCACAGTAACCACTCAAATGTAGGAACTAATTGTAGATAATATTACTTACAACTTCAGAATTCGGTCAACATCGCCAAATATCTAATAACCTGTGCTAAAAAGAGGCAGTGTGTTACTTACACTGTAGGTAATAAATATCTAATGACATGCCTAATTTGTCAGATCTGTAGGCGTAGGTTGCAATACCCTATGGAACTGAACGGCCTGCAAAATCAAAATTACTCTCCAAAAGTGAAGCCATATTTTAACTTATCTGATAGCGAAGCTTATATAATCATTTGTCCATTTTATTGGTCCAATCCCTAAATCCCAACTTTTAGAAGTAGTTATGTATGATTACAGAAAAGCACAAAACTTATTCTTGTGCTGAATCTTGTGCCAAACTTACGAAACTGCAATAACAAACACGAAAGTATACGCAAATCTATTCTTCAAATATTAAAATAATTATAGAATGTAAGTAACGAAAATTGATGCTATTTAATAAATATTAGTAGTTACTAAAAATCCCCAATACTGACCAATAAATTGGAACCAGTTCCCTTGTTTCCAATTTATTTGCTAAGAAATTAGGTAAAACAAATGAAATGCTAAGGTAACTGATCCATCGGAAAATTCAAAAATAAAATGAAGAACTAAAATCACAACACCTGGACAGATACAGTAAGAATTTCGAGATAGGCAACTTCCACCATTACTGCGCTGGCATACGCTTTGTAAATGATATTTAGGTATCTCCTTTGTTTCGCAATTTACATATCCACTTCTATCGTTTCAAAATTAAATTTGTCATCACAGCAACCTTCATTACACCTCACCAACGAAGCAAATTAAAAATAAGAACTCTGTAAATCTTACCGACGTAACGTTGGATTATTTGCTGATGCCTAAAATGTCGATCCAATTGTACGAAATGGTGTGAAGGTGTGCAAAATGAATTTCTTATAATTTTTCATGTTGTTAGTAAGGCTTACGTGGCCGTAGGTGTTGTATTTCCAGGGACATTACAGTGATAATACTGATAACGTGAACTATTTCTGTTATATCTGTGTAGGTACCCAGGCTGTGGTTGTGTCAAGTAGTTGTGTTGCTTCATAAGACGTTACGCAATACTTTACACATAGGCTACTTCACGATTTGTAACAATTTAAAAATAGAGAAGTAGATATCTTTAATAAGTTGTAAATGAAATCATTTATTTAAGAGAAATAGAGGATAATACTACATAATAGCTCATACGTAGCATCAAAACTGCAACCTTTGTTTAAAAATGTAAAATTTATGAGTTACTTAATTATATGAATTTTTATGTGTAAATGTACCAGACCAACCAAAGGTGTCAAATTAAACGGATTTTTTTTTAATGGTGCACTATGTATATTTTTACATATATTTAGGGTGTTGCGTTTGTACTAAATAAAGACTGGGCGAGATAAGTTCTTCTTGGAAAAATAGTGTATAGTCTGTTTAGAAATGAGAGTAATAAAAGCTTATTATGTATGCAAATCGTAAATAAATGTAGTACTGGTGCTTATATTCAATATTTTTATATTATGTATTATCGGTATAGATGAGGTGTACTTTTTAAAAAAAGCTTTGTGTGATCGAACCGTACTAAATTGTAGCAGGTAGCTAAAATTTAATCCCCAACAATTCGTCTTTGTCTATGCCGCTTCAATTTCTCGGTCCATTTCTCTTATAAGTAAACAATGTAAAAAACAGCATTTCAAAACATGAAGCTACTTTCAGCATTATAACCGGAACAAGAGGGTTTTTAGTAATTTAAATAAAATTATTCAATATTATTATCAAAATATTTATTTAAATTTAATGAATAGACTTTTATTCCACACAAAAATATATGTATTTTGAAAATTCAAATTATGGTGAGTAAATGGAGTGTTGTATAAATGTACAATAAAGAAAATAAAAAAGTAGGTATATTAAAATTCATCCTATGAATATTCTGATGAATTATCTTCGCCTCCTAGATTGATAACGATAGGTTCCACAGTAACGTCAATTAAATTATCGAGTTCCCACATTTTCTCCTCTTCTTTTTGTACATGATGTATACATCTTTGCCAGTTATCTGCAATTACTCGTTCCAAGGAATTTTTTAACAAAATTTTCACGTCACTTAATTTAAACGTTGTATTATTTCGCGCTACATCTCCTTTTACCTGCGCGCAGACTAATTCGATTGGGTTAAATTCACAGTGATAAGGTGGTAACCGTAGTATCGTTATTTGGCGATTTGTTGCCATTTCATCGATAACATATTTTTTCTGATCTTTATTAAGAATGATAACTGTCAAAGTTTTCACCATATTTGTTTCAAAAGAAATGTTTTTTCCGGATAACCATTGAATTATATTGGCTTTCCTCCAAGCAGTCGTAGGCGTCCGCTCGGTCTGCCGGCGTGAATGGTAACTGGCATTATCCATGACAATTACAGACCTCGGAGGAATAAGATCCAACATCTGTGTAAAATACTCTTCGAAAACATCTGCGTTCATGTCTTCGTGATAGTCACCTGTATTTTTAGATTCAAATAAAAGTAAACCGCCATCTACAAAACCACTGGCACTACCTATATGTGTCACTATTAATCTTCGCCCTTTACCTGAAGGTGCCTTGAACCCTGTTGAAAGTCCAAAAATGCTTGTCAAAAACTTTTTACATTTTTATCTTGTCATACTTTTGTTACAGTATATCCCTCGTTGACCCAAGTTTCGTCTAGATAATAAATATTCGTCCCTTCGTCACAGAATTTTCTAATTGATCTTAAGTAGGATCTTCGCCAACAAATAATTTCATCTTTATCGATAAGAACTGACTTCCTGTTCTGCTTTTCCGAGCAAAAATTCAACTCTCGTAAGACGGCCCATAATTTGCTTCTACTGATTTTTGGCAAATCGTTGTCCCCTGTAAATTCACTTAAAATTTTGTTTAGCGTTGGTATTTCTTTTTTAAAATAAAATGAGTGTACTTTTCTGCGAATGACATTTTTAAGAAATCATCTATAACGACTTTTGACGTCCCTGCAGATGATTGTGGGGGATTTACAGTATCTTGTTCATTTTTTGTTTCCTTTAAAAGTCTGTAGATAGTCGATTTTCCAATCCCTGTCATTTTGGAACACTTTTTCATGATGTCGTCAACACTGTTGGATTTTGGTGTTTCAATGCATTAAATACATTTAATATAATAATGTTCTCATTCTGAGACAGCACACATCTTTTAACGCGTTTAGCAGGTACGTAATCTGATAAGCTCGACATTTTACCCAAACAATATTATATCCACTGGCACAATAGTCACTAAACACAAGTCGAGTTTTACTCTACTGCACTAGCACGTCTTCGTATATTCAGCTGTAAGACTGGATTGATCCAGTAAAATATACTAATGTACACCCATTACCTGTTAGCATTAGTGTTACCCGATAATTACCACGACCATGGCCGGTTCTTATCTCGGGGTTTTATTACTCTCTTTCATCTCCAAACAGACTATATTTGTTCATATAAACTCTAGTATAAACTTGAACTTGAATTTGTTACTTTGAATATGCACCAAAATTTGAACTCGAATTTCGAATTAATATCAACTGTGTCTTGATAAAAATGTGTAAACTGTTTTATTCTTCGTAGCAGTGACATGCGTGGATAATTATAGGGGTATAAGAAACAATATGTTAAATCAAAATGTCCCGAGTATGTGAAGACTTTATAATTAAGGTAAAATTGTTAGCTCATATAAAAACGACAGAAATAAAATCAAAAACATTAACATGATAAAGTATGATAGGTATCTACTTAATTGAATCGATGTAGGCAGAAACGTCACATGTCAATCATCACAAAAGCATATTATGAGGAAATGGAAAAATTATTTTTCCTCGCATTTTAGTATTATTTAGAATACAGTTTGCTTCATTTTAACCCTTACAAATAATAGTATGATGAACCATTTCTAATATAAGACAACGTTGATTTTATTTAAAAAAAATAAATTATATTTTCTATGATGTTTAAACAATGAACATGTGACTTTTTTGCTTCTATGACCCTTGTCTTGTTTTGCAAGACAAGACTTTTTAAAATTTTGCAAGATTTCTTGTCTCAGCCAACACTATACAGGGTGTTACAGAATGATGTTAAAAAGCATGTTCTATGTTTAAAAACAAGAAAAAAGTTTACATAAACATGGGTCCGGATGGTGTCTTGTTTTCGAGATGCAGGTTACCTATTCAAATTTTCTGTCTTAAATACTATAGTCTTCATTTCTTGAAAATCCATCGAGATGAGATTTGGTACACCACAGTGTATAGTGAAGGGTTACTACTTTACGTGTATAAATTTGTTTTGTTAGATGGCATTCGTGCCATTAAATACTCATTTTTAGCAAAAAAAAATTGTACACCGCTTTTTTTTATTAATTGGTATCGCTCTCTTAAAGCCAAGTTAATTATGCTTAAAAAGTGTATCTTTAACTTTTTCCTCCTGACGCATCGTTTTTCGAGATATTTTTCATATATCTTTTCGAGATTCTTTTCCAATGATAGAATCATGTGCCGCTAGCTGTGAAAAATCGCTGTGTGTTTCATCCCTCATAAATTTTGCCGATTCGACTGCTGAAACGCACAAACCACTATGTTTGTCATCACCCTGATTGTTAGTTCCTCAGTAACCAAATCTATGTCTACCACAGTCGGTTAAATGTTGTACTAAAAAAGGAAAATTATGCTTAAATCATATCTTTGGCACATGCCAATTTTTTATGTAAGTATTATAATCATTATTATGTAAATGTTGTCCATACGGTTTAAATTGCATTGCACAATGGTTTTTCAAATTTCAACCTTCATATCTTTTTCGTCACTTCACAAATTAGGACAGCATTACATGAGAAACATTTTAAAAATAAGTTTTTAAAAAAGATAACTGGCATTTAGAGGTTTTTCCCTACATTCACAAGGTTTTGTTAGTTGTAAACCATACATGCATTATATTTAAAAATATGAATGCAACTTTTTGGTGACGATATGAAACGTTGAAATTTCTCCGCCGATCATTACATTCCACGTTTAACTATGTTTATTTACTTGTAGTGCTACTGCTGCATTCTACTTTATCGCAATTGACATTTTTATCGATCCAGCAGAGAAGGTTGTCGAGAGATTGGTCAATTGTGAACCCCAGATACTTTATACTTTCCCTCAACATCCTATTTCAAGCTTCCTTTCGGTTATGCAATTTGCTGTATTTTTCGCGTTCTGTTTCAATTCGTTTCGCTTGCTACTTTTAAAAATGATTAAAGTAACGTTCAGATAAACGTTAGTGCAATGGCATTGCAGTTGTACTGTTGTATTGTAATTGTATGGTGTTAAATATTATTTACTCTGTTTACATAAAATTACTGTAGACTTAAGAAGCTGGGGAATTTTTCCGCTGTAAGTTGGCGACATGCAAAAACTCAAGATTCTTGACCTTCAGAGAGGTTATGTTTATGTTTTGTGAACTACGTCCCTATCTACGGAAATTGTTGGTTTTTATCATTTGCCGAATATTAATTAAAAGCCTACCCTAGATAAAATATAAGCCTACAATCTGCAGGAATAGATGGTCTATTTGAATGTTTGGTTAAATCACAATATACTAGTATACTGTGGGCTAAATGACGCCCCACTAATTTCATCAAGTTATCAAACACTGCCACTGTCATTCGGGTGAAATGAAAAAATAATCGGCATTCTCATTTCGCATTTTTTTATATAAATTATAGAAATCACCTTGCATGTGCTTTCTGCGGTTAATAGGTCGCACCCACCATCTCCGAGTTCTTCTTTTCATTTTTTTTTGCATGTATAGTTTTTATACATATTGACGTCGCTGCGAACAAGAGCAGCAAAAGTAACTGTTTCTAAACCAAACAGTCCTTTTCATCCATTTTTTTTAGAAACAAATCAATTCTAAACTAAATATCTAAATTAGAATCTAATTTAAAAACTTAACTTGCAAAAATGTGAGTCTTCTGTTTACTGTCAAAAAAGCAGTTTTCTGATTGGTTCTTGTATGATTGTTGGAAAAGGATTGGTAAAAGCTAAAATGCTTTTAACTTCTGCCATACAACCGCAGTACAAAGGCGTTACTGTTAAGTTTATCTGAACGTTTCAAAAGTCACCCGTATTTCTCGCCGGTTTACTTTAGTATCTTTGAATATTTGCAGGTGGGATGAGTTAACATTCCTATTATTTGCTAAACCCAAGATTATTAAGTTATTAAATGTCTAAAATTATTTGTATTTTGTAGAAAATACTATTTCAAGAATACGGCGCTCTTTTTAATAACATTTCTGCAGCAACCGCACTAATCTTATGTGAATGAAGCTTAAGGATAGGGGTACTTTTGCATTTGATATACCTAATGACAGTCAAAGCTATTTTTGAATTCTCCCGAATATTACTGCTTATATTCTTGTTTTGTTTTATTTGGATGGGTGCAAGGTGGGTATTTATTTTTCATTGTCGTAAAATATACCTGCTCAGAAGGATCCTTTTGAAATTTAAGCAATAAGTTGACCAAGGAACCCACAAAATTGGTTATGCCAACATCCTCTCTACCAAATCACAGCATTCTATAATGTATCTGTATATGCAAATCCCTGAAGTGAATAATAAAATCTTTGATAATTATATGGGTTACCTAGAAATTCAATATAACCCTTTATAGATACGATAATTCTAAAGTAAATATTTTCCTGCTTGGAATTTAACAATTTTGTTCTCATAAGTATCATTTACCTCATTACTTTGTCTGCTAAAAACATAATGATATATATTCACAGATAATGTAATGTATTTCGGAAAAAGTCCAATCTCGGGTAGAGATTATGTCACTGGCAGCGATCAGTTACCTAGGTCATTTCGGAAACTAATATACACGAATTGTTTTAAATTTTCATATGATGTACAACCTTTATCATCATTGGACGCCCGATATTTTAAAGACATGAAATTCCAAGAATACATCAAGAAATATCAAAATGTAATTGCACGTATGTAATTAAACGCTAGCTTACCTGTAAAATCTTCTGTGCCGTATTTATGGTTTATTAATTATGTATAAAGACGTATGCACTCTTAGCCAGAACCGTGCGAAAAGGTCACAAAAAATGACTGATCGACCGATACCGATACATATATCGGCATTATCGGCCTCTTTGGCCGAATATCGGTATCGGATATAGAGCGATATATATTTTTTTAATATACAAATATTTTTAAAAACCAAATAAAAATACATAATTTGTATAGAAGTTCCAAAAATAATAAATCATTCTTTGGCTAAAAAAATAATGCAACTCTGTTAACCGAGCTCTTAGCCTAATTATTTTATTATAGCAAAAAAAAACCTTAAAATAATTATTTTTGTTTTAATATAAAAATAAAAAACCATTGGTGTAAATAGGTAATTAATTATATGTAAGTATAATTTAATTTAGTTATGTACATGAAATGAAAAATTATATTGTATATCTTTATATTTAAAGGCATGAGAACAAAAATAATAAAACATGATAAAAAAATCGAAAAATTGTTAAAACATCAACATTATTTTAAAAATATTTATAATTTAGTTTAGGCAAGTTATGATGTAAAACTAATAATCTTTCTTCCTGAAAAATGATTCAATTCACAATATGCAATATTCAATTGTCAAGTTCACAATATTCAATATATAGAAAGAAATAAAAAAACAATCTAATAGTACAAAAAAATTACAATCCACCGTCACTCTAAATTTGTATGAAACGTATGAAAAATAAATAATAGCTTTGTTCGTGGTCGTGATTCCGAATATATCCTGAATTAATACTGAATTTATACCGCACATATCAAATGCGCATGCGATATTCTGAATATATTCTGAATTTCTACTAATCCGCGAATGTTTCTCAAATGTATTTTGTCGAGGGGCAAACCGCAGCCCGAAATGTTGTACACTAATTCCAACTATTTCCAAGTAATGCCACTAATTACTCTACTAATTCCACTAATTCAGGGAATTCAGGAAATTAGTGGAATTAGTCAGGAGTAACACTAATGCTAATACTTTTATCACTAATTCCAAGTTAATTCAGCTAATTCCATTACTAATTTCGCTAATTCCACCACTAATTCACTAATATTTCTACCACAAATTCAAGTATTCCCAAAGACGTCTCCTTCAAAAGTAATGTACAAAACATTGAATAAATTATAAGTAATATATCTGGATTATTACTAAAACTTACAATTATCGCTAGAAATATTCCCTTGCAAGTTTATCCAAAACGGAGCTAAGAGTGTTAAAAATACTTGACATTTCTGTTAACTGTCATACTAGTTGTTTTCTCCATGGCACACTGAAATTAATTTATTTGGCTATTAATGGATGTTGAATGTGAGGAACGTTAGGAACGATTGAAATCGATTTTACTGAAAAATGGTACATCCTATTGAAATTTAACAAGAGAACCTTTTTTATGTTAAACACTTCAAGTTTCAATATTTTCGAGTCAGAAACTAGAAACAATTAACTATAAAAAATATATGATTAAATTTGTCTCAGAACTTTGCATTTTCTCACGCCCCTGTAGCAAATTTTGAAATATATTTTATCAGACTTATTAAGCACGTCAGGGTTAATATTTCACCAAAATTTCGTAATTTAATGTCGAACCGTTTTCATATTACACATTAAAAACTGTTTCCGAGGTCACCCCTTTAAAAAAGCGTATCTCCCTTAGGAACCGCCTCCGCTAAAAATTGTACTAAAGTTTTAGTAATTTTTCGACTTGTTTTACAAGCTCACAAGTTTTGAATACTTACTACTGTTACACCTTGTATAGAGAAGAAAACCAAATATTTGTTTAATTATTTAAAATTTTGGTCAACTTATTACTATTATATCTATTAATTGGTTATAATAAATAATAATAAGAGTGACTCTTTGTTCAATCTTAACATTATTATTCTCATGAAATAAGACTTTTAAACGATTTAACAAAGACAGACACTGTCATATAATTGCCACAAATACCTATACTCGCGACAAGAATTCAGACGACTTACGTCATACGAACAAATGAATAATTCATTATAATTTCATCAAAATATTTAAGAAACTGCAACTGATAGTAATAAAACTATATATTACACTAAAAGTTTGCATTATATACTGCACTAAATTGCAAGAAATCATTGTTTTTAACGCGACCAAATATCGAAAATTACGTTGACAATAAAAACAAATGTGTTACGTCAGCCGTGACGTAAGACGTCTGAATTCTTGACCCGAGTATATCTGATATCACAATCCTCCCGAACCTACTATCCAATGAAATGTATTTCAAATAGTATTATTTCCCTTGTTATTCCCTAATATTCCGACTTACCTGCATAAATAAAAAATCTTGTAAAAAAATTACAAGGCTCCCTCAATGCTGCAAGTAACAGGTGCACAATCACGAAACAACAAAAGAATGCATACATTACACCCCAGTCAAAACATTAGAAATATGCGCTATTGCCACTTGCACCGTATTGCGCACAATGTTTTTAGATTTTTGGATTAACATTGTTGTCAGTATGTGCACGAATTCCACTAATTCCAGGACTAATTCCAGACTAATTCCAGACCAATTCCAGTAATTCCACGACTAATTCTTCTAATTCCACGACTGATTTCACTAATTCCAGTACTAATTCTTCTAATTCCAGAGGTAATTCCACTAATTCCAAGTGAGTGTACACCAAAATTCCAGTGCGGTTTACCCCTCGTATTTTGTATTCAGTTTGGAGTTCTGTGATCATAATTTCAAATTTAAACTGCGATTTTCTTTTTGTATCGTTTCCTTTTTTTAATAAAATATATTTTGTAATAGAAGTTATAGTGGGGTAGTCATAACTATTCGTTGTATTAGATTCGATATCTTATTATCATGACAAGATGTTAAATTATTTAATAAATTATATACAGTGTGTCTCTCATAAAAACCGACACAGAGCAGGCGGTGCATGTAGAGGTGTCCAAAACATTGTAATTTAACTGAACTTATTTAATACAAAGTTACACTCCTAAGGAGTGATTAGTCCCCGAAGTGGGGCTTTAAATTTCGAAAAAAAAATATCTATGCGATACTTTACCGTATAAGAGTCAAATTTGGTACATGATTTAGGTTTATTACTGGTCGTTTATAATTGAAGCACTACAAGGTGTTTATTTGGGGGCAACTCACCCCTAAAATTGTGCTAAACTTTTTTTCTCTTTGACCAATTGAGATTCAGAGACGATAATGAAAAATGATTTAAACCTACTAGATATCGATATGTAAATTAGATATTGGAAAGAAAACTATGTGTGTGTAGGTCATATAAACTTATTTTTTCATTTCATTCTTAATTCAACAGGCATTCAAGGAGACTTTTTTTTTCAATCAAAAAGGTAATCTCAAAAAAAATGTAATGAATAATATACATGGGGTACTTTATTTCAACGCCTCTAATAACAGTACGAAGAGAATAAAAAATTCTCGGCCAGAATAAGTTTTATCAGCCTAAATACCTTTCCAAATTTTACTTCTTAATTTTAAAGTGTTTGGAAGATTGTTAATAAAATTATAAATTTATAATCCGCTGTTAAGGGGTCGTAAGTCGTTAAAACGGTCTCATATTAAAAAATGGTATAAGTAGGGTCCCTATTAAAATCAGTCGTACAATCTACCCTCAATATTTTTACATATTTTTCGGGATCACCCTGTATATGCATTTAATGTTTCTACATAAATATTTTTGAAAGTAGTCCGAATATGTAAGAGATCTAGATCCAGTCCATGCAACAACTAGGTACTAAAATAGTAAAATACGCATGCGTGGGATTAAAAATTCTGTCTCATGTCTGGGGATGCATGGGACGGATTCAGAACACGTTCAAATTTATAAATCTGGGTTCCACGAACGCAGGACTTATAATTCCGAACGTGCGCTAGGTGCACCGCGAACGCCCAACTTCAAACTGCGCATGAATCTAATGTCTGAATTAGTTCGGGATTGCTACCACGAACAAAGCTAATAAGAAATCCTCAGATGTCTCCCTATCAGGAGTTAGCCAGCAGACAACCTGTAGATTTGCAATTTTTCTTTTGCGACCCAAAGAAATAGATATTTTGTATAAACTACAAACTGCACTATCAGTTTTCCCGCTATTTTGACATATTTTCTCAAAAAATTTCCATAATTTCCGCGGGTTTTCTATGCAAAACACAAGTGTCGACAAAAATAACCGATAGATCGGTATATCGGCCAAAAATTGTATATCGTTCGTTCCCTACAAAAATATTTAGTTTATGGTAAATATTGGTATGATGAAGTCAGTAGCACTAATATAGACATTTTTAGATTTCTTTGCTATATTAAAAAATGAACATAATATATTTATGATTTTGCTTTGTTGTTAGTGTAAATGAATTTTCACAACACTCATAAAGTATTGCTTATGGGACGTGATTTTAGTAATTATTTCGTTTCATCCGTGATAACGTCATTGGGGCAATACAATATTTTTAAAAGTTTAAGAACATTTTAAAATTATAAATGTGTTAATTTTAATATAAATTGAAGGCATATACAATTAGGGCGTCGCAGATTAATTTTGCATTACAAAATTATGTTGTGTATATTATATAGAATTACCTATTGTTATTTATTATATACTTTTAATCATTTCTCACATTTTTCAAGATGTATTAATTTTTTAGTCCTTAAGTGTTCGGGAGTCTAATCTAAATAAGTCAATTTGAAAAACCAGTGTTTTCAAATACTCTTATCAAAAAATAAAGGACATGTCACTGTACGAGTTTGAAAAAAGCGCTTCCTCTACAATGTGCCACTAGTTGATTACAAAACATTGTTTTTGCATTTTTTCTTAAACTTTTTTAAGATTATATACTTCACAGGAGGCATGCAAAATATTTAATGGAAAATAATCATAATATTAGTTCAAATTCGTAATCCTTCAAAGCTAAGTGATAATAGATAATAAATATTTTATAATTATCTGGCACGTACGTAATATAAAGTAGATATACATAGAAAAACTTCACCAACTACCTTATTGATAGTGAAATATAGAAGTATTCTAATAACAATCTGATAATGAAACTATCAATATAGTCGAGTTTTGCTATTAAATGATTATTATTTATTAAAACAAAAGTATTTATAATAATGTAGAGGGTATTTACTAAGGAATGGGCCATACGATTTAAGGTGATTTAAATCAAAGCCCGAGAAAGTAGATTTTATGTATTTTCTTACAGTAATTTATTTAAGTATTTCTTGGGTAATCGTATTCAAATTTCGTATAAGAAAGTTTTTTTGTATGATACACGCGAATAAGTATCTGATTGATTTTTGTGTTAAATTTACAAGGCATTCTAAGCGTCTGTGCCACTGTATTTTTTCTTTCAGATTTTTTTAGGAGGGGAAATTTGTGGAAAAAGATTCGTTGTTTTGAAACAACATTCTATTAAATTTAAAATGCTATGCTTGTTACATGTCTCTAAATCCACAAATTTAAAGAAAACTGCATTTAAATTTTTAGTTTTGATTTATACATTTAGAATTACAATCTCGGGTGTTGATTAAACAGTGGGTCATACATTCTCGAGTCTATAACTTTTTAAGGAAGCAAAGTTGTACTAAGATAAGTTGATTTAAATCAATTTATTTTCCTCCAAGGAAGTTAGCCTTAAACTATGGCCCACTGTTTAATAATACCCGAATTATAACTCAAACTAAATGCAGTTTTCTCTAAAATGGTGCCTTTTAGCGACATATAACAAATGTAGTTTTTTTTTAAAGTAATAGAATGTTGTTTCAAAATAACTACCTTTTTAAATAAATAAATTAGCATAAAAAACGTAATAAAAAGTACTTTCTCAGGCATAACTTCTTAAGGAAGCAAGATGATACTAAGGTATGTTGATTTAGATCATCTTATTTTCGTCCAAGGAGCTACCGTTAAAGTATGGCTCATTCTTTATGGCCATTTCCACCGCATTGCCTTTTAAGTGTAGTTAACTAAGGGCGGTTAAAATTTTAGGCCTAGTTTAAAATAGTAATGTTTCCACCGCACAATTATTAAGTTTCATTTGTAAAGTCTACCTAAAAAGCCAATATTCATAATTTTTCGTTTTTTTGCACAAGTTGTTAGCTTCATGACTATTTCTTAACCTCAAAAGTGTGACACTTCACTCTCACTGTTCTGACTTTATGTTGCTCTGCTAAGTTCTGTTTTCGAATTGGTAGGATTTATAATGGAAATAATTCCCATAAAAAAACCACGATTGGCAAATTTTAGCAATGAAGAAAAAGTATTACTAATTAACATAATAGCAAATTATAAAAGTACGGTGGAGAATAAAAAACCGATAATGTCTGTACAAGAAAAACGATAGCAGGTGAATTTAACTCACTGTCGCCAAATAATATTCACAGAACAGCAGAATCATTAAAAAAGTTTTTTGAAAACAAAAAAAAAGGATGTCCGTTTTATTGGCGATACAGAATTATTACTAAAGATTAAATATAAATGTATTTTTTTTTGTAATTTTATCAGTGATTCTTTTTAAGAGTTTACATATTACTTGGAAATTCAAGATCTTCTTCGATTAAGGTCAAAATGTGCAGCTGTTTCTTTATACAGCCGGTATCTTCTAAAAAAAGTTATGCATCGTATGGAAGTGACCACTTCTCTCGTACACTTTTCGAGGAAACCAATATATCATTTTTATCATAGTTCATTATTTTTTGTTTATTTTTCAGTGGAAAAATAATAAAACCAAATTATTAAATTAGGTTATGTAGAACCTTTAAGTATCGTAAAAGAGATAAGCCTAGAATTTCGAGGGCTTATATTTAAGAAGGTTTAAGACTTTTTATGTCGGTTTTAGTAAACAGTGGAAGGCAAATTGTATTTTTAAGGTTTCTTAAAGCGTAAGCGTAGCTTAAAACAAACGGTGGAAATTAATAAAGAATGTATATGTACCTGGTTTACAATTATTCGACATAATTAAAAATAAGAGTACAGTTTTAGGAAAGAAAGGTTGGCACCTGCTAGATATATTTAGTCATTTAACCTACCGACTATGATATTTTCTTGGTATTTTAACATTTTGTCTATGTGAACCTACATCCGACTTTTAAAGATTATATTTTTTTCTTTTATTAGTCTTATTTTTTATAGATTATGGTATGTAGTAGTTTGCAGTACCATTGTTTTCTCAAAAAATGGAGCATTTTATCAGTATGACTCAGAAATTCATATTTTTTAGTCAAAAGTGAAAGAAGTTAAAGCACAAACAATTATGGTAAAATGTACCTGTCTCCCCCCAGGTTGGAATGTATATATGTGATAAACAATTATAAATTTTATTTATTGTGACTCACTGAGCATGTACACTGTTAAAGTCTGTTGCCAAATTTCATAATTTTTTCTCAACTGGTTTCGATGTTATTCAGAATACTTGCGTAGGAAGTATTCTTGAACCCACGGTTATATGAAGAAAAAGTAATCTTTTTCGGTATAGAACACCCTGTGGAAATATTGCTCTCTAATTTCGGGACATAGTCTTTTCCATCACCTTCACTTGCGTGTAGTACCTACCTTATCTTGCTTGTAGTTCCTCAAAATCTACTAGAATCACTACTAATTTCAAACGAAGGCTGTAACTTTTATTTAATTTGTATTTCCTTAAAATTTAAAACAGAACTACTATACTAAAAGCCTGGGCTGAAATATGGTTTGTAGTAACTTTTATTTCGTAAGCCTTGTCCCCATGGAAGCGAAATTCGCGCGAATTATTTAATGGTGGGAAGTCTCAACTTCAAGCGAATTTCACCAACATTTTTTTTGTATTATTTTCATCATAAAACTGTCATTGACTGTCATGGTAAATTATAAGAAGCTTAAATCACATTTACTAATCCCATAAAATAGCAAAAACATTACTGTTTTACGAAATTCGCTAAAAGTTGAAACTTTCCCGCCATAATAATTTAAATCAAAAACTCGCGTGAATATAGTGGCTATACTACAAATGAGGGTTGAAAAATCGATTGTCGTCGTTTGCAGTAAGTAAAGTTTTTTTTCGTTGATAGTTCCTCCTAGATACTGGCACTTGAAATTAGAAGGTTATGATAGATTTTACATTCGGCGATATATTGAAGATAGCTAATTCTTTCTTGTTCTTACAAACGAAAATTCTTTCACTACAAACAATTATCTATATGAATCAACCGTTATATAAATTTCACTACTGTTAAATCTAAGACCTGAGTTTGTTAAACGCTCTGTAAGTTTTTTACTAGGTATCATAACTCACAGTAATATAAAAATATGAAATTTTAAACTTCTGGAGTCAGACTCATATTATAGTCTAGTATTGGAGGTGGTTTTTATTTTAATGGAATTGGTTAGTTAAAAATTTGATATTTATTGATTATAATATCCCGTAGGCGCCGTAATACTATCAATAATGTTTCCAAATCTTAATCCCGTGACCTCAGCTATTTTCTGTTATACGTAAGCGTCTAGGATGTGGATTACGACCTCTCAATATTAAACTTTAAAATAATCAATCAAATTCAGACGACTGCTTGCCCACTTTGAGTGGCAGCAGGGCAAGATGCATAATATATGACCCTTTTGGTCCTAACGTACCAGATTTCGTAATAAGGGTCGCCCGGAGATGAAAAAGGTGCTGGGGCGTAATTAAAAAAAAGGAAGAGCTGTCGATATTGATGCGTGCCAATAAGGACCTCAAATGGAAGAGGATGTTGTGTAAAGATTATTAACGTAAAGGTTTAAGGATATTTAGAATTTATTTTTTATCTCGATCAATTTAAATATTTAAATACATAGATAATATCTATGTAACTTATATTCTTCGAGAGACATAGTCTTAACGAGAAGGGATACATGTGTTAAGTTGTACTACTCTTTTGCAGAATCTGATGTATAATAATTAGCTAATCAGAGAATTACTGACGATTTTTTAAATTTGCTTTTAAATATTTCTAACAAATTCTGTCTCTCTGTTAATCCATCTAATTCCAAAATTATGTTATTTGGCCCACGTTATGCTAGAGTTAGACTTAAAAATTTTATTGATGTTAAACTATCAGGTAATCAATTGCAACCTACATAAGTTGCTAAAAACCTGGATCTAACTATCGACACTTCTTTCCTTTTCACTGAACAAGTAAATATGATTATTAAGCGATCCTTTAGTTATTTCAAATTAATATATGCAAATAAAGAAGTGATCAGTAATGAAAATAGAATTGCCTTGTGCGAGACATTGGTATTGTCGCATTTAACCTATTGTGATACGGTTTATTATCAATTTTTTGAGAAAATGTGATGACACGTTTACAAAAAATTAAAAATCCTTGTGTTAGATTAATATGTAATGTTAGAAACCGTGAGCATATTTCACCAAGAATTGAGGAAATTGGTTGGTTAAAAATTGAACAGAGACACATCCTTCACAGTTGCTGTCTATTCCATAAAATTATAAGTTTTAAAACAGCGACATATATTTATGAAAAAGTTAGATACAGAACAGATATTCACAATATAAATATAAAATTAAAAAATGTACTTATTACTTACGTAATTATCTGTACCTATTCATGTAACATCTTTATTTCAAATTTGTTTTAGTTATCAAGTTACCAAATATTATAATAAAATACCCCATTTCATTAAAAACTTATAAATTATCCATTTTCAAATATAAGATAAAAAAGTAATTCCTGTCTGATAAATATTTTTTAATATAAACATCATATTCATTCTGCCACTATCTTACCATTTTTTATTATTTTTTTTTCTACCAGTAAAATATCTATTATTCGTAATAATTGTTTTTCGTTGTTATGTTAAATTATTGTAATAATTGTACTTGTTAGATATAAATAATTTTAGTTCAAAATATATATATTTTGGTGGAGTAGAAGAGCAGGTTTGACCTGACCATTTTGCAATTTGTTAATAAAATCATTTATTATTATTGTTATTATTATTATTATTAAGCAACTATAATACCACTATTTAAAACTACAGAAACAAAATTATACGGGGTGTATAATAACGCCCGATCCAATAATAATATCGGTAACTTTGTCAATATATATAAAACATTTTTTTTCCTAAAAATACCGATTTAATTTTTTTAAATGGATCCCTATGTATTTTTCGAGGTATTTTTATGTATTGTTTGGTATAATATAACGAGGTAACATTTCTGGTTATTAATTTAAGTTCGTAGGGTATTCGGTAAGAAAATTTCACATCATACTATCTGTTAATTAGAAGATATATGTATATGTACAAATGGAGGTTATGAGCGACATTAAATGGTTGGAAATTGAAAATAAAAATGTCGATCTGTACATAAACGTCAAAAAAATTCCACTGTACCATATGCAGCTCACTTGAAGGAGGATGAAAATTTCCTGAATTTTTTTTCATTGCCATGGTAATAAAACAAAATACATCCTTCATCCTTCTAATTGATTAGAAAATGTTGGTGCGAAATTTTCAGCAAAACGTGTCATAGGAAGAATACGGCAGTGGACAAATGTAGCTTGACATTCATGAATACACTGTGAATATATATTTTATATATTTGCCTTGATTTCATTCATTTGTTTCAGTATGAAATAATTGTTTTAATTTTTAAAATCCATTACGGCTTTGTAAATTAAATTTCTTGGACAAGCTGCAAACATATTAAATCGAGTGAAAAATAAAGTAATATGAAATGGCAGTGTACATACGCAACACATACGGAGTGTTACGTTTAAAAATTACATAAAATGTGTTCGAGACATTGAGAGTACGGTGCCAGGCTGGCTATATTTGTCCACTATTATATTGTTCTTGTAACAAATTCCTTTGCTGATTACTCCCTCATGTTAGAGATTTATCAACCAACTTTATATCAGTGTGTTTGCAAGAAAACACCCTATACAAATATGTAAAAATGTACAGGGTATTCAATATAAAAAATGTAACAAAACATATTTAGGAAAAGCTGGTAAACGTGAACTATTATTGGAATTATACAAAAAATGTTGTTTCGGTAACTACCGGTTTTCTAATTAGTTGCGTCCTGCGCTACATCTGATTAACCCTGTATACTATTGTCATAAGTACAGAAATTCAGCTACTTTCGCCTTCAATCTGTCTATGGTACTCAAAATATTTACAAAAACCGGTGTTGAATATTAGAAACAAATGTATGCAAATTTTGAAAACGAATATAAGCAAAACACAAAACAATAGTCTCCAACGATAAAATTTAGGTTCGGCACAATCAAAACAATTTTGTTTCTTATCTGCAGAGGCGATTGCCTTGAGATTTATACCTGAAGATTTTTGCAGTAGTCTCTGGTTATTTCAGCATTTAAAGCGACGTTTGTTTTTCATTCTGGCAATTCGCACCTGCGGAGATGATTTCCTCCCGTTTTGACTCCTCGAAGACGATCGAATTCGAGTAGGCGCATGTAGATTGTTGCCCCCCAGCTAACAGTGGCCTCGGCGATTAAATTTAGCACTTTTTTAGTCTACATGTGGGAAAGTCCGTCCAGTGGCGTAGGTAATATTTCGCTTGCTTTACTGACATTTGCAGAAACATGCAGGTTCTTATTTATGTATAGTAACTTTCATATACAGGATGTTACAGAATTATATTAATAAAAGGAGCAGATTCTATGTTTAACAATAAGAAAAAAAGTTAATATTAACATGCGTCCGAAAATGCCTCGTTTTCGAGATATAGCCTGTTTAAAATTTTCTGATTTCTCGAAAATCGATCGAGATGAGATTTGGTACACAACAGTGTATAGTGAAGGGTTAGTTTTACGTGTATAAATTTCTCTTGTAATATACTAGCATCAGTGCTGTTAAATACTCATTTTTACAAAAAAAAAATGTACGCCACTGATTTTAGGACAAATTGGTATCGCTCGGCCAATTCTTCAAAGGAATAATTCACCACATTTACTTATTTTCTAAAAAAAATGTATTAAAAACTAACTTAAACACTTCAAAAACAAATAACCTTACACTTTGTGTTATCTTTTTTATATAAGTCTGACATGGACTCTATGACAAACTGACACATGGCACCTAGATGATTGTTTTTTAATTAACATTCCAAAGTTGGTCTATTGTAATGATTATTAAATTATTTTTTTATCTCAAAAACGGTGCGGTGCGTAGTAAGAATGAAAAAGTTCAAGTGACACTTTTTAAGCAGAATTAACTTGGCTGTATGAGAGCGATACCAATTTATCCAAATATAAGTGGCGTACATTTTTTTTGCCGCTACTGAAAGTAGTTCTTTACTATACACTGTTGTGTACCAAATTTCATATCAATATCTCGATCGGTTTTCTAGAAATGAAGACTATATTATTTAAGACAGAACATTTTAAGCAGGCTGTATCTCGAAAATGAGGCATTTTCGGACGCATGTTAATATACTCGCGTCAAGAATTCAGACGTCTTACGTCACGGCTGACGTTACACATTTGTTTTTATTGTCAACGTAATTTTTGATATTTGGTCGCGTTAACAACAATAATTTTTTGCAATTTAGTGCAATATATAATGCAAATTTTTAGTGTAGTATATAGTTTTATTACTATCAGTTGCAGTTTCTTAAATATTTTGATAAAAATATAGTGAATTATTTATTTGTTCGTATGACGTAAGTCGTCTGAATTCTTGACGCGAGTATATTAACTTTTTTTCTTATTGTTATACATAGAACCTACTCCTTTTGTTAATATAATTCTGTAACATCCTGTATATGAAAGAAAATAATTTCGTATTCATCACATGCAATGTTATTTTAGCGTTTTTCTCGAAAGCGGTTAGATTTATCGAAACAAATTATACCTTTTTTATGTCAAAAGGTTAGGAGAACAAAAATATTCGGTCAAATTTAGCATAAATGTAGCACAAAAAAGTTGGAACCATTCAAATCAAAATAAAGGCTCGTATGTGGCGCCCTCTACAAAATGCGAAAAAACGGTGGACTAGATTTATCGAAACAAATTATACCTTTTTTATGTCAAAAGGTTAGGAGAACAAAAATATTCTGTCAAATTTCTCATAGTGTAGCACAAAAAAGTTGAAACCATTTAAATCAAAATAAAGGCTCGTATGTGGCGCCCTCTACAAAATGCGAAAAAACGATGGGCAAATTTATAATCCTCATCCCGAAAAAACCTCATATACGAAATTTCGTCAAAATATTATGATTGTTGCAAAGGGTATTGCAAAAAAACTGCAAATAAAATATAAGTTTAACACCCTGTAACGTTAATAATCAATTTTGGAAAAAATGTTATAGAAAGAGGTAGCATCTATTTTCTGTCTAGAATTATCCCCTGAATTCTTTGCTCATCGTTTCCGGACACCCTGTATATACTCTTTTCTTATTTTTAAATATTTTTTATAATGTATAAAAATTCTAAAACAGGTTCTTGATATACCATTTGGAATATTTTCATAATTTCACGTAAATTAAATTTCTATTTCCGCCAACGAAAAATTATCTCTAATACAGTCCTGCATCCAGCGGTTATAAGCAGTTTCACGTAGTACGTGCTTGTACTGAGGTTAGCTGCTTAAACAGATGGACGTTGCCCGATGGAAACATGTTTTTGACTCTTAAGTAAAATACACATTTAAAAACGTAATTTTTATTTATTTAGGGGAGTAAATTAGAACCTAGTATATTCTTTGTAAGGAGTAGACATAAAATAATAGTAACTACACCCATAACTACTAAATTTGCGAGACACAGTAATGTTGGAATTGACCTTTGACCACCGCACATGCTTGGACACAGACATGATACTGTATCTTATAGGGGTACCATCAATGAACACCACATAGTGCTTTAATTAACTCATAGTAGGAGAAGACCAGCAATAAACCTAAATTATGCACCAAATTTGGTTCTTCTAGGTAAAGTGTCGCATAGGTATCAATCCTTTTCGAAAGGCTTTGGGAGCTAATAATCCTCAGGGGTGCAATTAAGTAGATATGGTTTTGTCGTTGTGTTATACTATTACAATGGCAATTGTAATGTGATGTACGAACTGAAGGATAAATGTATAAAATAAACGACTTTAGGTACAAGGGCAGCCTATGATTTCCTCCAATTTCTATGTAAATTCTCGGTGAGGTCCTCTGAAATCCCTATGGTTTCCTCTGTATCCTACAAAATTCATTTTGAGTCCCTCTAAATTCCCCATGAGTTCCTATCACGAGTACAGGGTGTCCCAGTTTCCCTGTAATTGCAGTGTATCTCGGAATCTAGAAGAGATAGAAGGATTCGGTTTTCATAACACTAGGCCACACTTTTTCTAGAATCTTACGATGCCGCAATCAATAACTGCAATTTTCATAGACTTCCTCTTTTTTGGATACAGGGTAAAATTTAAAAAAAATGCATTTAAGGGATTATTCGTATCTCCGAGAATAATTGAGATATCGGAATGGCAAAATTGCTTGTGATATACTTTTTTACATAGAGTTCAGTGGTGTTTGAAATTTCTCTGCAGGGTGTATCTTACAATATGACCCAAACATACAACTTTTTAATTGGAACACCCTGTATATGTTTGTGTAATTCAATTGTATTATTCTTTTCCTTCATAATGATATATAACAGTTGCTATTTTATACTTTGGGAATTGTCAAAAAATCGTTAATAAAATTGATGTTGCAAGGTGCATAGTTGGCCATGCATTTTTATATAATTATGCAAGATGGTTCATGAATTAATTCACTTTAATAATTCTAAAAATAATTTTCTCTTTAATGATTCATAAAATAAGATAATTATATTAGCCAATTAAGTAATTTGTAAATATCTTTAATAATTGAATAACATTTGAAAACAAACGAACAATAAACACAAAAAATAATAGGTAAAAGAAAATCAATCGACAATATCTTTTCCGTTGAAAATTATTTAATAATAAAAAAATATTTAGAAACTTTAAATTATCGCTCTGGTGAAGATTTTAAATATAATGATGAAATTAGTTAGCAAATTATATTATAAATAAAACAAATAGAAGTATGTTTCCAGTGTTAATGAATATTATTCTTAACACATCGTATTATTAATTAGGCATTGAAGAATCCGCTAGATAGAGCATAAAGAATATCCACTATTTGTTATATAACTTAATTGTTTAATATTTATTTTGTATATATTCAAGTAACCAAGGTAGAGGTCATGAGCCAATTTTGTATAATTATATTAAAATGCATGGCCAATTACGCACCACGCAACATCAGTTTTATTAAATTAAGTTTTCTTTTGACTATTTCCGAAATATAAAGTAGCAACTGGTATACAGAGTGTCTCAGCTATTACTGGCATCCTTGGACGGGTGATTATACAGTCAAGGGAAATGAAATTTACCCAATATATCTATATAGTTCACATACAGAGTCACAAGTATTTCAAAATTATATATTATTTATTTACTTGGAAACCATGCATGGATGTAATGGGATAACTTCGGTCTAATTATTTAGTATGTTAAATAATCCCATTATCACCAGTGACGTAGCAACCCTGCGGCACTGTTCTTTTATTTAAAAGAAAACTAGTACGTCAATGTCTTAATTATACAAGGTGATTCAGAACTTATCTAAAAAAAATTTTTAAATGTACAGGAGTCTCTTACAATTTTTAAAAATAAAATAAAAAAAAGGAGCAGTTCAAAAATGATTTCAAAACACATTTCCACACGGCATTGCAACTGCTCCACAGTAAAACCTGATAAGGCGTATAATCGGCTACTGGACAAAAAATTCAAAGAAATTCCCAAGGAAAGAAATAAATTACAATTTACAATACCTATTTCTATACAGCAAATTCAACTGCTTTTGCCGCTATTGTTATTAATTATTAATAGAATTAATTTATGATTTTAATTAGTAAAATAGTTTGACCTGATGTTACAACATTTTGGGCCCGTCTTCCCAGTTTCTACAAACTAACATGTTTCTGCTTCTTGTCCGTTTTGAATTTGTAAGTTATTGGCAGCAGCTATGATACGTTTGCGTAAATCATCAATAATGTTCACTTTGGTGCAATATACTTTAGTTTTTAAATATCCTCATAAAATAAGTCAGGAGATCATGGCGGTCATGGTACCGGTCATGGTACCGGTCATCCTCGTCCAATTCCTTGGTATTAATGCTTGGACATGCTTGTATGATACGCCACACTGCTGCAACACGTCGTAGACGCCCTAGGCCGCCATCTCTTCCACGATTCGGTTACAAGTTCCCCGTATCACACCAGCGTTTGCATTACACTTGGACTCACTGCACATCATCGTAAAAGTAGCTGCATTTGGAACATGTTTACCGGTAAATCGTTCTGCTAAAGAATTTTTACTTCACCATAAATTAAAACGTTATCCTTCAACTGCGGGTTACTATAGACTTTTAACAAAAAAGTTAATAACGATAAGTAATCCAATATTTGAAGTAACCTGGCTAGAAACTACAGTAGCCCAGCGATGAAAAGGTTGAAACTGCTTAAACTTCAATAATTTTTTTCTCGGAAACTATAAGGATTTTACGATATTGACTCCAATGTTCATGACGCATTTATTCCCAAATTCTTTTAGATAAGTTCTGAATCACCCTGTATACAAAAACCTGTGATATTTCCTTTAAAATGTAGCATCGTATTTAATTGTTTAAAATTTAAATTATTTCAGTACGATGGATTTTAAAGAAAATTTCAAAGAATAATTAATTATTAAAAATAATCAAACGTTACAGTAAGTATCTCACGTCTTAGCTATTCTCTGAGATACGTCTCTATCTCTTAAAACTAGTTTTTTTAAATGTCTCCCTGCGTCGAAGAGATCTATGAAAATTCTGATCTTACTTGGCATCTTAAGGTTCTCTAAAGCAGTTGTGAAAACTGCATCCTTTTATCTCTTGTAGTTTCCTAGATATGGTGCAATTACAATGAATTGGGAAATTGGAACACCCTACACACCATAATTCCTCGGCGTTCTCGGCTGTTCCCCTGTCCTATACGATGTTCAGTTCGATATTACATGTAGTTAAAGGTACCTATAAACAGCCTGTAACCCCCAGAACTAAGACACTGATGCTACAGCGAGACGTTGTTTATTGAAATATCGAACTTTTCAATTCGTTCTGTTTGTTCGATTGCTCGATGCATTTGCCCTGTTGTGTCCGAGTAACCAAATAACGATGTAGTTAGTTAAAAACATGGGGGCCGTTGACCTTTGAATCTGGAAGACATGGGCCACCGAATTTCCTGGTTGCATCGGACGTGGCGCAGCGCCGCGTTGCCAAATTTTCTTTTTTATATAGCGGGTTCTCAATTTCTATTACACAGGAAATCAATTTTTAGCTGACCGTCTTTTCGAAATATTATTTTTTTCATTGTTAGTAATTTTAAAAAATATATGTGGCCTTGAAAAAATCATCCCCCAACTGTTACAGCACAAAAATCTGAGGGTTGTTTTATAGAAAATTGTTTTTACTTTAAAAATTTTCGTTTGCAATAGCAAAAGAAAAAAGTAATAGTTATTTTTTATTATTTTCTATATATTCTCGTTTGTAAAATAAAACCCTTCCTATTTTAAATAAGTACACTAGACAGTAACTGTTTCCATCATTTTGATTTGCTTACTGGTACAGAAGTGACAATTTTGAAAAAGAGAATACTATAGTTTTGCTTGGTTTTGACTAGATTTAACCTAAAGAAAATATACTTCAACCGAAGGCTACAAAACCGTTTGTAGTAAGCTTTATTTCATTTGTAGTTTCTCAAAATCTAAAGTAGTCACTATACTTCGAGCGGAGGCTAAAGAACCGTCGTTTGAAGTTGTTTGTAGCAACCTTTCGTTTGTAGTTGCTCGTAACCTAAAGTAGTAGTAAGATTTTTTAACCTTCTTTTGAAGTATTAGTGGCTCTACTTCAGATTTTAAGGAGCTACAAATGAAAGCAATGTTACCACAAACGATTGTTCCTCTGATGGAAGTAGGCTCTACTTTAGATTCCGAGGAACTACAAACTATATGAAAGTTACTACAAACAACTACTAACGATTTTTAGCCTCCGTTTGAAGTAAATTGTCACACCTCTGTGCCAGAAAACAAATCAAAATAATGGGGGAAGTTACTGTTTAGTATACTAATTTAAATTACGAATGGTTTCATAATATATTTTTTGTTGCATTGTCTTTTGTGTCTTTTAGTAAGATTATTTGTGTAGATCTTTAAAATTTTAAATTTCAATTCGAAAATTTTAGTTAATAACATAACTAATTTAATTTTATTTCAAATATTTAAAGTTTGACAATTTGATTGATTGAATTTTTCCTATTCCACCTAAATCCTGCTCTATCTTATACTCTAATCACAATAAATTCTACGAAATACAAAGTTTATTACCAAGTTTTCTTCTAAAGTCCTTATTCATTAAATTTAACCCCTTTCTCACTTCAATTTGTGCCGTTCCTTTTTTATGGATGTCCACTCCTTTTCTAATTCCTTATTCTGAAGTTCCGCTTCTAGTGACTGCTCCTTGTATCGTTCTTGTCAATCCGTCTGGTAACTGCTCCTCGTATCGTTCTTGTCGATCCGTCATCCGTGAATTAATTTTGTATAGTGATGTTCCCAGGATATGCTATGATCAGAAATACAATTTTAATAACTTGGCTAATATTAATTGTTTAATGCCTTTTATCTTTAAGTTGGTCTTCTTTATTTCTTATATAGTTTTGGTAACTGTTGGACTGCTTTTTCCTGTTATATTTTCAATTTTGAATATATATATTCTTATTTCTCCTTTTATAGACGTTTTATAATTTTCTCATAAAAGTTTCCCTCCAATCTCTATTTATTTTTTTTCTTCTTCCTGTTATTCCGTTTCCTTGATTACTTTTTTTATTTTTTTTCAATGCTCCCTTATTTATACTTTACATTTTTTTAATATTTTCAATCAATCAAATTAATTTTTGACATTTTATAACATTTACCTATCATCTACTTAAATATGTCTTGAATTTCACTATAATTTTAAAAATTAGTCTATACCTATTACAATATTTTACACTCGAGAATATACTGAAAATATTAAAGATAACTAACTTTGTTTCACTATAAACAACAGCAAACGATTCTCTATAAGAAACAACCCTCAGATTCTAGTGCTGTAAAAGTCGGGGGATGAGTTTTTTAAGGTCATAAAACTTTTTATTTGAAATTACTACATAGGAAAAAATGTTACTACGATAATCTATAAGAATCACAAAGAAAAAATTGAACTTTCAAGAGTCGAGAACCTGCCAGGTTCACATAGCCTTTAATTTGTACAGCAAAAATGTTTGCCTTTGATTAACATGCCGGCCATTCGCTAGGTCCTTTTCTTCCAAAGAAAAAATAAATTGGTTGTATATCTATACAAATTTGATAACAAACGGTAACGTTTACCCAGAAGTAAATACAGTATTAAATTGTATTTTTGTTAAATTTTATCTAGATTAGTGTTGAGCTTTGTTTTGTATCGGCCTCGCACAAAACAAGATAAGTGACGGCTCGAATTGCAAAACAAGACAAAATTTAAAAAAGTTTTGCGAGAGAAGCCATGAAATATTGCTACGGTAAGAAATCTTGCAAATATAAGAAAGGGTAATATTTAAATGAACATTAGCTGAAAAAATAAATATTGCAGTTCTATTGTAGGTAATACCAAAGTTTACAGAATAAATATCTAAGTTGTTTCACTCTCGAACACGCCCCGCCTTACCAATACCGCTCTCCTCGCCCGTCTCGGGGGTACCCAGGCACCTACACGGTGACCGACGCTAGAACTGTAACGTGTTGTGTGCGATCGATATAGTGTGAGACAAAAAACCTTGAATGTTTGTTAGTGTTTATATTATTTTTCTTCTAAAAATGCCCGTGATATATTGTACTGTGAATAATAGTCCCTCAAAACGTGGCTTTTCCTATTTCCATTGTTCAAGGTACTTTATATTTCATCAACTAATATAAAATTTTACGCGGTACGCCGATAAAAATTAGAATCTTTATTTGAAAGATTGTCCTGATCAATGCTATAAAAAAATTAGAATTTGAAGCAAACATTTTTCAAATGAAACGTCAAACATTGTTTTTGTATTGTTGTAAGTTATTTGTACTGGCGTTTATTAAAAAAAGGGTAATATGTAATAATTATGTAAGTAAGTACTTAATTGTGTCATGTAAATTTTACAGTCAAGCATTTTTGGTTCAAGTAGAGTTTCGGATAATACCAAAACTATTTTGGCGTCAAAATTTCAAAATTCTGAAGTTCAAACTGGTACACCGATTCTAACTGAGACTTGTGCATAAAAAGTATATAATAAAAATGGTTTGTACAGTAACATCTTATAATAAATTAAAATAATTTGTCTCACATTAATTAATATACGTATAGAAATATCCAAATCGCTAAAATAATATTAAGTACTAAAAAAATGACCTGGTATACTTATACATTGGGTTTTCATTTGAGTATTTTTTACTGAAAAGAATATAGTTTATTAAATTACAAAACAAAAATATAAAAAACGTCACAAACACTTTCGTGTAGGAGTCCAAGAAAAGCTGCATTAAAAGGCAATTTAAAAAAAGACCTATACAGCAGCATTTTTAACTTGTAAACAATATTAGATTATATTATTTCCTATTTTAGTTTTTAAATAATGTATATTGTTTTTTTAAATATTTAAATAAACATTTTATTGCAAATTTTCCTCATGGCTACATTATTTTTTATATAGTAGAGTACGTATATGTTTTATTTTAAAATTTACAAGTAAATATATACGACTTCCAAGATTAACTAACAAAACTGTATACATTTACCTATAATCGTTTTATAATATTTATATTTATTACATTACAAATATTTTATTTATACAATAAGCAGCCTTACATCACACTTTTGGAATATCCCTCGTATATAAATATTTCCCAATTGGAAAGAAACTACTTTTTTAAGTCCCTCGTACTTGGCCATTTTTTGCGACAGTATTTACGTGCGGCGATAAACATCAAACTGCCGACAGAGAGTGGTATAACTTATATTTATGCAGTAAACTTTGGTAATATTTTATTTAAAGGACATCTTCAGCATTTAAAATTATTTTTAAAATCAGTTTATTGAGTCTATGGTCAATTCAACTGAACTGCAACTAATTATACATACCGTATTTCTCATTAAATCATCATAATAATATACATTTTGTAAAGAATTTTTTTTCTTTCAAAGCGGCTTAAACTGATACATGTATCAATGCGGTGACCTGTCACTACATTTGACACCTTTGGCTTTGGCAGAATATACCTAACCTCGCGGCTGACAGAAGGTCAGAAGGTCAATAGTCGAAAAAAAAATTTTCGCTTTATAAATAAGTTTGGAATTTATTTGAAGGGTGATTCCGTTAATTCTTATTTTCCCATATCCCCTCTTAAAATATTTGTACTAAGTCATAGTTAACCCTGTATTTTATGATTTCTATGGGTAGAATCAACTGTGGATACGTAAACTTCTAAAATCACTTTACAATAGCCAGTTTAATAATGTTGTTTTATTAAAACAAAAATGCAATTGTAGCACTTTACAGATTAAGTAAAAAAAAAAAAAAGTTTTGAAGTACACATTCTTGTTTAGTGACTGGAAAACAGTCGTACAGTCATAGCATGGAAAATTATTTCTCTAGAAATTTTGCCACAGCTATGGCAACGTCTCTTGCAAAGTCGAAATTAAAACCCGTTCTGCACTGGCCCCGTTGTTTTTAAAAAACTTTTATGGCACAGATTCGCCTGCATGTGGAATGCAATTATAATCGTCCTAAATTTAAGAAACTGCATTTGACGAGTCGGTTAGCAATCGTAGTGGGTACCTGTCGTCCGCCACGTAGATATCGTTGTATTACACGATAATGCCTGGCAGTGTTTATTTTATTGTAATCTTTTTATTCCTTGCTCGTGTCTCAATTTAGCCTTTAAACTATAACACAATCCCATAACACAACAATCATGTTTGTATTGTTACATAATACTCGTGATATCCCATATTCAGCTTATCTCTGTCAGTAGCCGCTGTACTTGTGGCACACATAAACCTTTTTAATTTTCTCGAAACATAATAATAATTATAGTCTGTTTAGATATGAAAGAGAGTAATAAAAGCTTATTATGTATGCAAATCGTAAATAAATATAGTACTGGTACAGCATTTCAAAACATGAGGCTACTTTAAGCATCATAACCGGATTAAGAGGGTTTTTAGTAATTCACATAAAATTATTCAATATTATTATGAAAATATTTATTTAAATTTAATGAATAGACTTTTATTCCACACAAAAATATATGTATTTTAAAAATTCAAATTATGGTGAGTAAATGTAGAGTTGTATAAATGTACAATAAAAAAAATAAAAAAGTAGGTATATTAAAATGCATCCTCTAAATATTCTGATGAATTATCTTCGTCTCCTAGATTGATAACGATGGGTTCCACAGTAACGTCAATTAAATTATCGAGTTCCCACATTTTCTCCTCTTCTTTTTGTACATGATGTATACATCTTTGCCAATTATCTGCAGTTACTCGTTCCAAGGAATTTTTAAACAAAATATTCACGTCACTTAATTTAAACGTCGTATTATTTCACGCTACATCTCGTTTTACCTGCGCCCAGACTAATTCGATTGGGTTAAGTTCACAGTGATAAGGTGGTAACCGTAGTACCGTTATTTGGCGATTTGTTGCCATTGCATCGATAACATATTTTTTCTGATCTTTATTAAGATTGACAAGTGTCAAAAGTTTCTTTTTCACCATATTTGTTTCAAAAGAAATGTTTTTTCCAGATAACCATTGAATTATATCGGCTTTCCTCCAAGCAGTCGTAGGCGTCCGCTCGGTCTGCCGTGAATGGTAATTGGCATTATCCATGACAATTACGGACACCGGAGGAATAAGATCCAACATCTGTGTAAAATACCCTTCGAAAACATCTGCGTTCATGTCTGCGTGATAGTCACCTGTATTTTTAGATTCAAATAAAAGTAAACCGCCATCTACAAAACCACTGGCACTACCTATATGTGTCACTATTAATTTTCGCCCTTTACCTGAAGGTGCCTTGAACCCTGTTGAAAGTCCATCCAATAATGCTTGTCTAAAACTTTTTATATTTTTATCTTGCCATACTTTTGTTACAGTATATCCCTCGTTGACCCAAGTTTCGTCTAGATAATAAATATTCCTCCCTTCGTCACGGAATTTTCTAATTAATCTTAAGTAGGATTTTCGCCAACAAATAATTTCTTCTTTATCGATAAGAACTGACTTCCTCTTCTGCTTTTCTCAGCAAAAATTCAACTCTCGTAAGACGGCCCATAATTTGCTTCTACAATGCCTCGTTACGTTACATTTTATCACAGGCACTGGTTAATGCATAATGTAATTTCTGTATTTCAAAAAGGCAGTGGCCAAAAATCGGTGACCAGTATTTATTTATTTACTTAATTTCGGGTATATCTTTCCGCTAATTTAATTGTGAATGTAATTAATTAATTAGTGATTTTGTGTTCTTAAAAATGGAGAATAATTCAAGCTATACAGCGCATTCTCAAAATCATAGACGCCCTAATTTAACAAGTGAGGAATATCGGGTATTTAAAAAAAAGTTTTGTTCGGCTATTGCAGGAAAGAGTCCTGAAAGAAATACATCCAGGGGTTGCTTATTCCCGCTCTCCAGAAACATGAGCTAATAGACACCACCACAAAATAGCTTTTGACTAGCTGTTAATGTGTACCAAAATTGAAATTTCTAAGTGTAACCGTTTTTAAGGAAAAATAAAACTATTTTTTCCCGCCATTTTGAGACTCTAATATCTCAACAGGAAGGACTCAAATTGAAAAATTTTATATGAAGATACCCTGAAATGGCTTGTGGAATATACTGGTAAAATATTTGACCATCATTTTGGAACACCCTGTATATAAAAAAATCATTAAATATATTGTAATGATTTGTTTTTTGTTATAAATAAATGTTCTTATTTAACTTCCTTTTTATATTCTTAATTTTGCTTGGACGCCAGTTCACAGAACATAAATCAATACATTCGAAATATGATTCATTTTATTAATTTTTAATTGATAACTTTTAACATATTTATTATTTACGTTTTTAAACATGAATTCCCTAGATATTTATTTTTTTAAGAATGGCAGTTAACTTAATTTTTTTATTTTAGTTATTATTTAAATAAATATAAAATTGATATGATTTTACAAATTATATCCAATATATTTAAATTTTCCAATAATTTAATTAAACTATCTAACTTATCTACCCTATGCTAGCTTTATAATTAATTATCTACTATGTTTTTATAGTCTCTTGCGTTTATATACAATTAATGTTTAATTAGGTATTACCTCTAAGTTCATTAATTAGAGTCCGCACTATAGATCAATCAGTGTCAATTTATCTTGATAGTCCAACTGTCACCTCTTTACTTTCTCTTATTGTATCTCTAGTTGTGCATCTTTGTGTCATTATCCACTCTGCTATATTTATTCTTCCTTTCCATCTCCTATTATGGCGTTGATTCTATATTTTCTTATTTATGTTATAATTTTCCTTTATGATTATATTTTCCTCTCTTTATCTTCTATTTCATTTCTTTATGTGCTATTATTTATGAATTCGTTTTAAATTAGTTATATGGTTTCTAATAAAATAATTTTATAAATTTTCCTTTTCTGTTCATTTTATCTATATTTTTTTTTCATCCGTTGCCATGTCCAACTATCTATCTAATTATTTTTTATATTCAAATAGCTACTATAATTTTCTATTTTATACATTTTCTTTTAACTAATCATATCATTTTTCTCCTTCAAATTTTATATTAACTACAATTTCAGAATATTTTTTATCTAAATTTATCAATTTAATCAATTAAATTATCCTCTGTGAATTTTGTTTTCATCTCAAATCGCGCGTTCCAAAAATTTTTAGAAGGTTGTCTTAATCCTTAATGAGCCACACTGTATTTACAACTTTTAGAACATTCAGATTTAAGTTGTCCTATCAAATGATTTATTTCAGTTTCATTTGAAGTAATAGTTTTTCAATTACTGAGTGCGTCAAACGATTTTTTTAAATTCCGTGGTTATCCATCCGTATGTACAGTAGTAGTGCAGTATAGCGTGTTTATTTCGGTGTGAGATTTTCCGAGTTACATAATTTCGTCGTTCGGCGTAAACGGTTCATTTCTAAGCAGGCAGGGCCGCAATAACACTCGAAGCACGGTTTCGATGGTCGCCGAGGCCTTGACTGTGCTAACGAAGTAACGTTAATCGCAAAGCGACTCGGATCTGGGCCAGCTATGGTAAACGGGAGCCGCTGAGGCGGTCCACATGAGTTTTCCCTCTCTGCTATTTTCAGATGGTTATGTGAAGTAAACAATGGTGCAAGAACATGCAAGCTCCTAGAGACGAACTTAATTTTGCCGGAGCTATTAAGGGATTATTAAATATTTCCCCAAAATTTATAATAAATTGAATATCTAAGTAAAAAATAAAAAACACCTTATGTGCCTACAGAGTGAATCTTAAATGTATGCAGGTATAAAATGAAATATTTCTTTATACAGGTACAACGCTTCTCGTTTACTGCAAATCCGCAACCCGTAACTTCAAATAAGTACAAATATTTTAACCAGCAGTATACTTCTCTGTGTAGAACACATAATTAATACTTTTTACAAAAAAATCAGAAATATATTAGTTGTTCATGGCACACGTTGCACTGAGCTAAAGCTGAAGTTCAGCATTGCTTGAGCCGTGCTGGTAACAATCGAGCCTTAGTATTTTGTTCTGTTGAGGAAAATGGCAGACAAGTAGAGCAATTTTTATGATAATTTGACATGTTTGTAAAACTATTTCTCAGAAACAGTTGAAGATAGGTATAGGATATGCTTTTTAACATATGCTTGGAATTTTGAGTAGAATCTAAATATTCAATGATATACAGGGAGTTTCATTTAAAAAAATATAAGTTAGGTTAAGATCTCTCAAAATCTTCTTTTGTTTTTTTTTTTCAAATAAGAAAAAAGTTACTAGTCCACTATGCAATATAGTTTTTGCTTAATTTCGATATCTTTAAAAAAACAGAAAAGTTACAGCTGATCAAAATGTTATCAAAGTTATTGAAACGCACTGTACATTTAACACAAAAATCGAAATGTTAGTGTGTATAATACAAAAGAAAACCTTGTACAAAATTTGAATACGATTACCCAAGAAATAAATAAATTATCGTAAAAAAAATAAAATAAAAGAACTACTTTCTCAGGCCTATAACTTAAGCAAAAAAGGTGGTACAAAGGTAAGTTGATTAAAATCACTTTATTTTAATTTAAGAAATCTAACCTTAGGCCCATTTTTTAATAAAAACCGTGTATATCTCATCAAAGGCAACAACAAAATCTTATAAAAAAATGATTCAAACAAATAGTTTTTCTATTTTTTCTTCGTATTGCGAATAGTGCATTTCGTTATTTTGTATGTACCTTGTGTTTGTTTGATGTTTATGAGCGTACATAAGCAAAAATTTTTGTAACATGACACTGCATGACATAGTATTAATTTACAGCGAAACTGGACAAAATTCTCTGGCTACGAGAGGTTTGTAAAGTAAAGGTTTTCTGGAAGCAACGGCAGTCATGTTGCAACTATTTTAAACTTTATTTTGTGATATGAGAAAAACTCTAAAAACCATTGACGGTATGTTTGTTAAAGGGGTACTTGTTATCATCATGTAGAAATACCTGACGTGGTAGGTTTGCGACGTTGTCACGTATTGAAAACCTGTTTGCTGTCATTGCTCACAGAAAAAGAAATTGTTAAGTCAGTTTGTTTTGTTTGGTTAAATTGACCAAGTGGGGCAGGAACAAAAACTTCAGTTCTTCAGTGAACAAAAGAAAAAACGGGGTTTATAGAAGAGATCAGCACACAAAACTATTTTTAGAGTTTATTCCAGCAAGTCCTATACAGGGTGTCCCGTTGATATTGCGAAAAAAGAAGGTTTCTTTGAACAAAAATAAGAAAAAAAGTTCCTATGAACCTGTGTCCGGAAATGCTTCATTTCGGAGATACAGGGTGTACAAATTTTAAAAAAAATGGGGTTTTATTAGTATCTGAAAATCCCTAATTCCGATTTTTTTTTGAAATTTCGTATGTTTGTTTATAAAAACCATAGACATTTTCTGACTTTATTTAATTTATTTTATCATGTACATGGAAAAGATTATAAATTTTTTGCTACAAAATCGAAGCAAGATACCAGGCATAGTAAAGACACAAAAAAGTTGTATTTTTAATGTGGCGTCTCATATTTTTACGTATTCATATCAATAATATTGATTCCCCGGACGCCACTGGAGTAGATAAAATAAATCAAATTAAGTCTGAAGACTATGGTTTTTATAAACAATCACAAAATTTCAAAAAAATTGGAATTAGGGGGCTTCAGATATTAATAAAGACCCTATATATTTTTTTAAATTTCAACACCCTGTATCTCGGAAACCAACCATTTGCGAACACAGGTTTATAGGAACTTTTTTTCTTATTTTTGTTCAAGAAAACCCCCTGATTTTGCAATATTAACGGAACACCCTGTATATCATTTGAAAATACTCGTAAACATTCAACATATATGTCAGTCATAAACAACTAAGCAAGCACTAAGTAACTTATTAAGAAAGATATTTTTCTTCCTGATAAGTTTATTATAAAACTTAAAATACATACATAATTATATTTTACAGTAATGCGTGTTTCTACATCAAGATTTTTTTTATACAAGCTTGATAAAAGCGGGACACGTATTGAAACGGGACCGACCGGCGGATCAAAATCGGGACTGTCCCGCCTAAATCGACACGGATGGTCACTTTATGTTTGGCACAATTTGTCGTAGAGCAAAATATAGGCACTCATATTCCGGACACCCTGTATTATCAAGTACTTCCGACGCGCCAAGTTCACTGACACACATGCGTATGTATGTCTTACCTACGCGTAGAATTTCATTCAGGAAATCTACATAATCCTATGTAAATGCCAGCGTGGTTCCAGTGAAAACGATTCGAAATTCTTATCGCCTTTCTCTATCGAGAGAGGAATCGTAGATTTTTAATGGTTTTATCACGTTTTGATTTACTACGATCGGTATGGAGGGGGAATAGTGACTGCGTGGGTGTTGGGTAATTTGGAATAGCCAGCTAGATTGCTTTCGTTACATAAGCCAACACTTAGCTCGGTTGAAAATGTGTACTACTTGGAATGATCTTATCGGATAAGTGAATCGCTTCCATATGTGAAATTTTAATGAAATACTTGGAAGTAAAATGGAGTAAATAAAGTAGCGCAATTACTTTATTTTTTTATTGTTGATGGAAATTCCTTTATACTGACGAACAGTATTCATGGGCGAATTAGCCTCCCAAAAAATATTCATAAACATCACACACACATTTCAGAAACGAAATTAATAAAATTATTTTTACAGTCCACCCGGGGCTTTAGCCCCTCCAGATTTGATAACCTAACTTTTCCTATGACAGTATTTAGTATGCTTTCTGCCACTGATTTCCTTTATTTTGTCTACAAAGATATAGTTATTGACTAATAATTTGTCAGATAGGATTCTCTTATATTCTTTTGCCAAATAATTTTGCATTTTTAAATACGATTTTTTGTCCTTGAAACACCAGCTTTAAACATGTATAAATAAGGTTAAGTACTAATCTTAATAGTACATCAGATATGCCAGTGGCTTATTTAGAATGTCTTCTTGGGGGGGGGGGGTTTGTCGAATCCAGTAATTCCCATACGCACGGTCCAAACCAGACTCTAGTTAAATTGCAGCCAGCTGATGATCTTTCTTGAAAGTGTGTTCGCCGAGTGACATGCGGATTTGATAAATTTTTATAAACTTTCTGAATCAAAAATATTTTACTACATTTTTTTTCACTATTCGTCATTTGTTCTCGGTTTTAATTTCATAAGTGTATAAACTTATGAATAGGTTAAGAATCACTCCTGTATAAATTTTAAGTGGATTAAGGTCCGACCATCGAGTAGACCAAGCAATTGGATCTTCATTTCCCACGTTACCGTACTTGCACATAAGTCTGTTTTAACCTACCCGTGTAATGTATCGCGAATCACGAAATTTGCTCATTAGTGTTGCTAGTAGTAGGTCTCTGAAAGCTCGAAAGTGTCGTTCATTTGCGACGGAGTAGATGACCTGACTATTCATTTTTATGTAGCTATCTTGCTGTAATCCCTAAGTTCTTGAACGAGATTCGGCGATTTAGCAATAAAAGTTGAGGCAGCACTGCTGTATGGATGTTTATAAAAAATAATGGTATTGAAATATTAAAACTTGTATAGATCTAATGAAGATATCAATAATGAAACCGAAGAAACCTGTGAACGTGGTGGAATGGTCTAAACAACCAGCCTAACACAATAACATTTTTAATTAATTTTCTGTTTTCGTGATCCACATCAAAAATAAAAATTCTTGCTATAATCACAGTCTCAACTTGTTTAGCGTTTGTTTCTAACTTTAATTGCTTTCAAATTCTGTCAAAACAATCTGATTTATAAAAGTAATGAACTTGCTGATATTATACAGAGTGTCCGGAAATTATGCGTCAAGACTTCAAGAGGTGATTTCTCACAAGAAATTAGGGTCACGAAGTCCTATTACAATTTTTCGAAAACTCAATATTAAACGGAGATACAGGGTGTTAAAGTTAAGATTTTATTTTCGATATTTGTAAATAACTTCTTAAGAAATCCAAATATTTACATAAAATAGTAGAGGGCGCCACTTATGGCACATCATGTTTCTTTCAAATGACAGAACTTTTTTGCTGCTTAGTGCATCCATCTGACTATTAAAACAATCGATTCTCCTACCTGTTATATCTGAAAAAGGTATGCCTTATTGAAGTCGTTAGGAGTAACAGTTTTCGAAATAATCTTATTTGAAATATTCAGTGCACCGAGTAAAAACTGTTTTGGTTTCAGTTAAAGTACCTTTTCTACTGAAAACACAGCAAAATGTTACTTGAAAAAGTTGTTTAGAACGGTAAATTATGGAGATGTGCAATGTTATGTATTAAGGTTTTTATTGTCCGAAGCGCTATTAGCGCGAGGGCTACAAAAGCGTCGTAGGATCATAAAAACCTGTTATGCCAGCAATGCATAACTACACTGTATACACGATTAATATATTAAATATTTGAAATAAATTATAACTATTACTGTTTTTAAGAGAAATACATTTCTAATTTATGATGAGCAGGTATTGGCTCGTATGACGTATTGATAATTCATTTGACATTTTAGTCAGTTTTAAACTCTGTAAACTGAGATCTCCTAGAACTAAGATTAATGAAGTTAATGAAGCCACTGAAAAGGCGAAAAATTATATCCTGCTGCCAGAAAAATCAAAAGCTTTTACACGAGAAAACTTTACTTTGACATTTACGTCAAAGAAATTTGGTTATAATTGTCATATAACGTCACCGTGTATAAAAATCATAAATGCTTAATTTTTCGGATCTGAAGGCGTCGATCACTATGCCACCTAGACTGGGCGGCCTAAAAACATCAAATTTTGTCGCCAAAAAGAAACCCTTACTTTCGCTTATCTGAAATTTATATAAACTGATTATACCTTATTCATAAGTCATAACTATTAAATCACACTGATTATTTTCCGATTAAGTTTTAACTTAAAAAAAAACAAAATTATTGACTTTAATAAGAAAAATGAACGAAAATAAAAAAATCATAGTCAGCCTGTCACTAATTCAACTGTTATGGTCGTTATAGTAACGCGTTTTTTCTTTATCAGTTTGTACCTATCTTTTTTTCAACTGCACTATTTTTCTTTGCTATTACAATTTTATTTCATCGAAATGGCCAAATAGTTCTGTGCTTCCATCCACCATAGCTTTTCAGACATAAGATCTTTGCCAATAGCGTCCGTCTAAAAAGGTGTTCTGTGTAGATTTTAGGACCTGATAAATTCAGGTAGGAAACCATCTGGGTTGGTATTTTCGCAGAAAGATTTAGAATATATTCTAAGCTGGATTGGTACACTTTCCTTTCTTATAGAATAATAACAGTCGATTATGTGTTACCTGCGAAGGCCTTAACGATATATATTTTGCGAAATTTAAACATTAAAAAAATAATATAGAATCCAGTCTTTATCATCAAAAAAGTTTTCGTCTAATGATTTTTAGCCCTGTCTCCAACTGATGATTTGTTCTAAAAAAATTGATTTGTGGTATTTTTTGATATGTATGTTCTTTTTCACAGCCAAATTGAAAAGTTTTTTGTTTTAAAATTGTCAGAGAAGCAGAAGCAGTAGTACATTTTTTGCGGCATGTCTTGGCATGAAAATGTAGTATTTCTTCGTATCTTTCAATAGACTCTTCCGATAGTAAATCTTTTGTTGCTCCCTTCACTACTCTGCCCTTCCGAATTGATCGAATCAATTTTTTTTATGGCGAGTTTAACCACGACGTATTGTTTATGTCACCGTAAGAACGAAAAAATGTAACATCCAAGTTAGGATGATTTTATTATAGTCGCCATCAAATTGAGACTACGAGTCGGTATATCAAAATTTCAGACCACATCAAAGGACTACAGTGGTTTTTAAAGGGTAATTTTTTTTAAAACACGCAGTTGTAAAGTATTGTAAGTAATACTTGTAACTAGTTTTTTTACCACATTTAATTGATCTTCTAACCATAGTTACTATGTAATATACTCTTATTTCATTAATGTATCTATTAATAAAATAACTTTTACTTACTACTTACATCTTCTTTTCATAATCAATCATATTTATCATAATCTGTCAATAAAATGTATGAGCCATGACCGTTACATTAATCCCTACAAAATAGTTTCGCCTGTTTTAAAAACTAACCTGAGAATTTATACAAACACCTTAAAGCGTACATTCCATTTTCAGCGATAGATTAGATACTCTCATTAAAAAATAATCTGTTGTAAACTGCATTCTATGCACTGGCATTGGCCTAAATTGTATATTTTATCTAAATTCAACTGCGTCACAATGTTTGACAAGTAGTTTTGTAGGCCAAACAGCTTTGGAAGACTGGTCAATTAATCGTGCGTGCGAAATAAACAATAATTTCATATTTTCTGTTCATTGGGTAGCCTTGACTGTTATAGACCCATTGTCACACTGTGCAACGTGCGAAATATAGTTCCGTAAAATGGTTTTAAAAAATATTAAGAGAGAGTTGTTGCATCTTTCTGAAAATACTACGATGCTGCCAATTGATATCTTGATAAATATACACGCGTGAAGATACACCTATTAAACGCATCGTGACGCACGAGATTTATACAAAACTTTATACACGGCCGGTATTTAGAACACTTATAAATTTGCTATACATCATATTATATATTTGTGGTAGTAAGTGTAATATAGCTAAAATCAAGTAATTTTTGTTGGGGCCGAATTGACAGTTTGTGACGAATGCTTGGCAATAATATCAACAAACGCGGTTTTTTATGTATACGCCGTATTTAGTACGCGAAAAATCTTTAGCAAAGTGACAGATTCCTCATCCTAATTAGTAAAATATGGATTTCAATAGTGATAGTAGCATAGAAGACATTCAGAGTACGGTTCTTGAAATTTTTATAGCGGCGGAGGAAGCGATCGAAAGCCTATTGCCGGGAAAATAAAACAAACTTTACAAGAAAACTTCCGGTGATTTTGTTAAATGGTGTTTCATTAAAAACGTGAAACACTACACTACAAATGTGCTTCTAGCATTTTTTTTTTTGGAAAAATATGCGTCCTAGGTATGTGATCGCATTATTCTATGTTAAAGGCAACAGCACTTTTACAACATAACATCGACATTAGCAAATATTCAAGATAAATAACATTCTTAAAAAGAAAAAATGATGGAACCGAAGAAGTCAAGAATATTGACTAAAAGGAAATTGACACTTTTATGAGAGATACCTCTGATGAAATATTTTAAGTAAGTTGTCATCTTCAAATGTATTTTTTTAATTAGGTTGCACTGATTTTTGATATAATGATGTGGAATTTGTCGTAGAGAAAAGTTTTGTAACATAAAAATACATATCAGAATTTAGATAAAACTTTGCTAGTACTATAAAAGAATCCAAGACTAAAGTATAGCGCGTTTTTTTTTTTTGTATATTATAACAATAATAAATGCTCCAAGCAAGTGGTTGGAAAAATATGGGGTCAGATTCCATACAAAAAGCAAACTACCTTAAATTACCAAACTCAAAGGAATATACCAGGTATTGTTTTCGGCCTTCTTCGGCCACTTTATTAGCCGACCCTGGTTCAGGGTATAACTAATATTAAGGTGCCATGGTGGTTGGAAATCAACCACTGTTGTTGAAGGCTATATTGAAAATGCAGTATCCAACAAAGTGAAAATAGCAAAAAAAAATATTGGCAAGAATTTTCCAAAAATACCAATGTTACTGCAGTTACAAAAAGTAGTCCTGCAGAACAAGTAGAAAACGGACAGGATAAATTCAGTCCTAATATTTTTATAAGTAATTGCATTAACATAAAAATATAATTTATAATTATATTAATATGATTAAATTGTAATTTATTGTTTGTAGTTCTTTACCTTTTTTTCCAAAAAAGATATTTTCCTTCAATAAAAATAGAGTACACACCTTTAGTTAAAAGAGAAAGAGGAGAGATTATTTAGTGACATCGCTCGAAAAGTTTTACTGTAAAATGTAATTCGAATTGTTTGATGGAAAAAACAAAAATTGAATTTCTTGTCGAGAAAATAGTTTTCAAATTTATTTTAAATGATACAGAAAATGAGTCATAATAATTAATATTATTGGAATTTGAGTAATGACTATTTGATTTTTCAATTTTAGGCAAGTATAAGCAAAAAAATTTTAAACTATATTGTATTACTTAGTTGCAATTCCAAATTTTCCAATTTTATTTATTTTTGAAAAAAAGTATACACCTTTCTAAAGTGCTCCAAGAGCAACAAAATATGACACAAAAAACGATTTGCTATAGTTCTTAATTGCGAAACAGTAGTCGTAATATTATGCTGGCAGATACCATTTTTGTCAAAAACAGCATAAGTAACAAAAGTGGTAGTACAAATTAGCTACAAAATATTCACCACTTATTTTTGACGGCCGTTGAAGTTGGCTTGCTAGGATAATAGTTATCCCCATTTTAAATACATATACTTACTATTTATTTTACCTAAAACGTAATATCTATTTATTGCATAAGTTCTTACTCACAAAAATATGAAATAGGTAACAAAATAAAACACACTAAACCAAAAATCACAAAATGAAAGGATCATTTCATATTATAGTAACCTTGTTACCTTGCTTATCGTGACTTCTCAACAATATTATTATTTTAGCTAGGTAGTAAATACTTTTTATAAAACCTTAATTTGATAAAAACGTTGGGGGGGGGGCTCTGCTCTCCTTGCAGATTCGCTGGGGGTGTCCCCCTTGTCCCCGTTAATAGCCGCCTGTGGTCAGTCCTAAAAATGTTTTGATAGGTTCTCGTATTCTATTCTTTTAGCATATTTAACGCAACTCTTTTATTTGTTAGTTTTGGATTTTAGTTTGTTGTTTTCTAATTCAGTTTAGTAAATTTAGATATACTCGCGGCAAGAATTCAGACGTCTTACGTCATGGCTGACATTACGCAGTTGTTTTTATTGTCAACGTAATTTTCGATATTTGGTCGCGTTAAAAACACCCATTTTATGCAATTTAGTGCAATATAATAGGGGAAGGTGGGGTAAATGGAGACAAATATCTACACTTACCCCGGTGCTTAAACATATCACATTGCAACTTCGCCAAGTAAACGCTATATATCTTGTAAACATGCGCGCTAGTTACCCAAGCCTTCAGGCAACCTTGTGTATATAAAAGTTTAAGCCAGTCACACTTACTGGAAATATGTGATTTTTTTTTAAATCTTCGACAGTTGTCTACACTTGCCCCGGTGGTTGTGGTAAATGTAGACAACACGGATTTCAGCCATATAAATCATTGATATTTTTAACGGGACAAAATATAGCCCATACATAACAAGTTGGTAAACTCGAAATTTTATTATCTCTATAAGTTTAAAAAAAAATATAACTTTAAAAAACTATATTGCAGTAAAAGTAAAGTACATATTCCATTAAGACCTTGTTATTTTGTTTATAAACCTAAAAATGTTATTTTAAAATATTTAAATAAAATATCTAGTATTTTAGGTACCTTACAAATAAAAAATAAGTATAAACATTCTACCTAATAGGCAGCACCTACTTAAATAAAAAAAAAACATATTCTAAACATAAGTAGAAAAGGCATGTACTAAATGAAACATTACTTGGGTAAATTTTTAGCTACATTTTGCTTAAAATTTAACCATTTTTTTTCAATGTCTCTTGGTTTAGGAAGAACTGTAAAGGAATATGTTTCTTGGATCTGGATGGGTCCCATAAAACATGCGTACTTTGACACCGTGTCAATGTCGTTCCTGTCCGGCCATCGAAATTTTTCTACACTTACCCCAACTCGTCGTCTACACTTACCCCGCTAGAACTCCAAGTTGGGGCATTATATGTATAGACAACTGCGATGGTCTGAAATAGCAAACAGTACAATAATTTAAAAAATATAGGTGAATAGGGCATTAAAAACCACACATTTACAAATAAAAAAGTCTTCAATCGAGCTGACCGTTTTTAAGAAAAATATTGTAACAAAATAAGTGCGAGAAACTAACAGCTTTTTATTTAATAGTCTTACATAATTTTTATTAATTCGATTCTAATATTTCACAGTGTTAAAACTTAAATCTACATTAGTTTACCTTAGGACTATTATATTGTTACGTTAAATTAAACAAAATTATATATTTAACAAAAATAGGGGGGGTGTCTCCATTTACCCCTGTCTACACTTACCCCACCTTCCCCTAATGCAAACTTTTAGTGTAGTATATAGTTTGATTACTCTCAGTTGCAGTTTCTTAAATATTTTGACGAAAATATAATGAATTATTCATTTGTTTGTATGAGGTAAGTTTGAATTATTGCCGCGAGTATAGCTTATGCCGCATCCACAGTATCGGCGAGACAGTTCGAGACCGGTCGAGCACGAGAGTGTGGATGCGGTATTAGATTTTATACGACGATCCGTTTTTTTCTTCTAGATTTGTCTGTAAAACCTTTAAAGATTTGACAGCAAATGTCACCTGGTTGGTGTACACCCATTCTAAGTTTGGAGAAGTATATTTACAGCAGTTATTTTGTAAACCAAGGCACGTGTCGAATATGAAAATTCAAAAATTACGCTCAATGCCGATTACCGCATAAAGATCGTTCTGCAATTATCACGTTTCATGCTCACTGAGGACGCCGTATTGGTCGACCACTATCATCGAAATGTTTACTGTTACAGTTCTGGTTCAAGTGAAACGTGAAATATGATACTAATCGGCTGTGATATTACATCGGTGTAATAACACGCACACCAGATATATGAAATACGAGGTGTCCAGAACTAGTGGTCAAAAATGATATGAATACAGAAGGAATCAAAATAATGTCGTTATGTACTTCATATTATTATACATTTGTGTCGTATCTGCCTAATTTCTAAACCATTACCCCGAAGTTTGGTGATAGTAGTAACTCGTAGTATTACAACTTTCAGTATTTAAATTGGAAATAGATGATATGCTTCATTATACAGGGTGTATCTAAAATTTAGTATTTCAAGGGACAGTGCCGTATTTAAGTCACATGTCCCGCGTCCCGCTGTTAGTTCATACGGCACGCTAAAAGTATCGTATTTTGGTATTCAGAAAAATTAAATGTCATTCTACACCCAAGCAATCATTTGAAAAAATTATTTTTGTCCGGAAAAATGACAATAACATTTAAGTGTCGGACAACAGCACCGATAAATTTAGTGCAAAGTTGTTTGCTTATGAATCGCCATATATCGCCAAGAGGAAATATGTCAAGTTTACTTAAGTCTAAAAATTTTATTCGTGCCAACTGCCTTGTTTTGTTGTCTTTGTCACTTGTATGGTGATTGGTGACTCCTCATTTATGTGTCATTCTATCTAACGGTTGAATTTTCCAGTGTCTTGCGCGGTGATTTACAAAAATTTGGCAATTATTTTAAATTCCTTACTTTGTGTTTTAAACACGCACTAGAAAATTGTTAAGGTAAGTGCCTAAGCAGCTTAGCATAGCTTAGAAAATTTTAAAATTACCTAATTATAATCATTTAAAAATTAAAGGATATGGAGAAATATTTAGAAAATCTTGTAAATGCAACTAAAAATTTTTAGACTTATTTTAAGCAATTTAAAAATTTTCACCTGCGGCGCTACACCTCCCCTTCTCTACTGATATAATAAAAAAATAATGTATCCCGTATCTTAAAATTCAAAAGGTAGCAGCCCTGATCTAAATAACACCGAAAAAATGTAAGAGGCGATTCTCTGATAATAATAGGGGTCTTTGATATAAAATTGTTTAAAAAAAAACCCTTCCCTGAAAAGTTACGCCCCTATAAAAAAATTCAAAAAAAAAATGTTTTTTTTAGTCTTCCATGTATGTCAAGCTAAAGAAACCAAACTTGGTGGACATTATCTGTCAATAAAACTGCACTTTTTGAAATTTTTTCAACCCCTGTGACATTTATTCTTATAATTTTTTTTTTCGATAAAATTTTTTTTCGTTTAAAAAATACGTCTAAAAAGCTTCGTTTACTAACTTTTTGATCTCTTCAAGTTTTTTCGAAATGCAAGGCAATGCAATACATTTATTTTTTTTTTCTGATAAATCCTTAACTTTTCGAAAACACTTCACAGATCAAAAAGTTAGTAAGTAAATGAATGATGCTTTTTAGACATATTTTTTAAAAGGAAAAAGTTATCAAAAAAAAATATATATAAGAAAAAATAGCATGATATATGTGCATGGAAGATAAAAAAGAAAACGTCTTCTTTTTGGAGGAATGTAACTTTTCAGGGAAGGTGGAAGGTGGGTTTTCTAAAAATTTTATTCCAGAGACTCCTATTAATTTTCATCAGAGAATCGCCCCTTACATTTTTTCGGTATTATTTAGTATAGGGACGATGAACATTAAGTTCTAGAATATATACAATTTTGACGGTGTTGCCAAATTTGATATTTTGCATTCGCAGTTCGATTCCCTTATCAATTTACCAGGAAAAAGCGCAGTTCCATTGACTTCATCGAGATACAGACGTACAAGTTATTGTAATAATAATGACTTCCTCAAAACAATTGAACTTTTGGTTAGGTCTCTATTGGTGTGTAAAACAATTAAGAACTTATGCTAAAAATTGAAAGTAGATTGCATTACAACATCAGCAATTTAAAACAAATCCCCAAATACTTTTTAACACCCTGTATGTCGACGATTATGCGTTACAGTTCACGATTCCAACGGAAAAGGGACCCTTCTGGCACGTGATGTACAAGGGCATGTGTCTTATAAAAAAAATGCGGACAGTCACTTCCGGAGGTAATTGAGTTTCTTGTAACGTTCTTTTCTGAATGTCGACTTTTAAAGGGTGACTTTTACATAATTATATAATGTTCTATTGCACCTGATTCTTTAAGTAGTTACCTATTAACTCTAATAATAAAGGTAAAATAAATTACCATTGTTTAATTCCAAAGCTAGCGACATAGTGCAATGTTTAAATCAAATCATTACTCGAAAACAGATGACATTTGAAAATCGCATTTTACGCTAAAATATGTATTTTTTAAATTAAAAATCGACCTGTTCGAGGATTTTTCCCAAAAAATAATTGTTTCGTTTTTATTGAATTTATTCCATACTTTTGGCGCATACTGTATACGTGAAAAGTTGTTGATAATGTCAACAATTAAACTTAGCAAAAATCTCGTTATGTAATCCCATTTTACATGTCCGTACTCATAAAAAACAGTTGCTTTCAAATAAGGACAGAAAATAGTATATCATTAAAAAAAAAATTGGTTGTCTGGACAATTTTTTTGCAGTGTGTTTTTAAAAAGTTATGCATCATAATTTTCTATTTAGACGTTTTCCTTACAGGGACGTAAATGTGAGCGTAAATTATTTTGACCTAACATTATCACGTTTTTTATGAAAAAATCTTAACCCTATATTGTTTTTGAGGAAAAAAGGTTTAGTTATTAGTTTGACAGAATATACTCGATGTATTTTAAGCAATTTTAACAGTTCTAATGACTATATGATTTCCTTGAACAGGTATTATTATTACTCTAGATATCTTATTTCGAAACACACTATAATGCATTTCCAATGCAGGCGGCATCTTGGCCAGCACATTTAAACGCCCCAACTATTTTACAATTTAAATTAGCGAGTATTGGCCGCCGCACATTTAAATTGACACCAATATGTTTCGTTCCAGACAAGGAGACAGCCACGCAGCATGGTGAACAGTGGTTCCTTCGACTCGGACGGGCAGGGGGATCGAAATGCCAAAGCCGGACTCACGCAGCCACACACCGCCCCGGACAGCACGCAGTCCCCGAGCCCCGTCACTGCCAGCGCAGCCACATCGTGTAACTCGGGCTTCTCCCAAACAGCTGACAGCGGGCTGCCCTCCGTCGCGCACGCCATCGAACCGACGCCGACAAAAACGGAGTTCAACTGCGATATGCCCGTCGAGAATTTTACGAATCTCTCCTCTGTCGACGGGGAGGCCGAGGAGAGTGCGGGGCCGCGGGCCGCAGACGAGAAGACCAGCCTATGCTGCAGCCTGCCCCTGGAGAAGATCCAGGGGGTGCTCACCTCGTACCACCCGCCCCTCGCGAAGCTCGACGATGACGGCGCAAAGGCGGCGAAACAGCCCACGCGAAAGTTGTTGTGTTTGTACTGCGACCGGTCGTTCGTCAGTGCCAACCTCAGGCAGAAACACGTAGAGCGCATCCACTCAGCGAAACAGAACCGCAGGGTGAGCTCCCGCAGGCAGAACCAGCTAACCGTGACACCATGTGTATACTGTGATAAACTTAACGGTACCGAAAACACGTTAAAAGATCTCTTCCAACACCTTATCAACGAACACTCTAGCAAATACTTCGGCTGTCTTCCTTGTGAAGATAGGTTCCTCACGTCTTCACTCCTCGCCGATCACAATGCCATCAGCCACCAGTCCAGCACCTCGCCCATCTCCGGCAGTCTCGACTCTTCGAATCCGGAGAAAACCACCTTAAAGTCTCTCATCTCGGTCAAAATAATATCCGAGGAAGAAATCGAAGAGATTCCAGTGAAAATCACCAGGAGCAAAATGAAGCCAAAACCCGAGGAAGGCGACAAGACCAAGAAACCAGTCAGCGGCAATAAAAAGAAGTCCACAAAACTCAAGGAGCTGCGGTCCAAGAAACTCTCAGTGAAGAGTTCGAGAATAGCGTTGAAGCGGAGGGAGAGCAAGCGACTCCAAGCCATCGCCAAGTTAACGGATACTCAGAAGAAAAAGCGGCCGCGACCCGTTGATAAAAAATCCTCCAACCAAGGCAAAACGGAGCAAACCAATAGTACAAAGTCGACTGAAAAAATAAAGACAAACTCAACCTGTATAAACCCCTATCCAGAGTTCGATCATTTTTACCGAGTGAAAAAAATCACCGACCATTCCATTGATAATTTAAAAATTAGTTCTTTAACGTTCGACGACGTATTTGACAAAGCGTTCTTTAATCGTATTAAGTGCAATATAGAAGAGAATCTGTTACATCACATTGATGGTAAGCTCTTCAAGAACGAGGAATCGGAGAATAGGATATCGAACTTCGAGAAAGTGTCGAATGTTCCGCAGGAAATACAAAACGCGAATTCGGAAAATTTCGGTTGCGAGCTGTCCCTAAACGCTGTTACTCCGGTGGCGTCCCTATCACTCAATTCCCAATTCGGGGAGGACTTCGAATCTCAGATCGAATACGGTTCGAAACCTTCGAAAAAGAAGACTCAACCCAGAAAGGACGAGATACATTACAAGTACTTCACCAGGCGCAAGTACCAGGCCAGCATTTTAGAACACAAAGAAAACAGAGATCTTAGCAAACTCGACATGTGGACTCAGCTGGTGATCAAGAAGCGTCAGCAGAAGATGCTAGATGACAAGAAGAGCGCCAAAGAAATCTTGGAATACACCAGCTGCGATGAATACAAGAACAAGGTGAAACGCGAAGAACTGAATAGGATCCTCGATCGACGAGGCCCGTTCGAAGATTTAAAAGAAGAGGCTAGCAAGAAAGCCGCTTTGGACAAACTCAATTCCGTATCCGAGGATAATATAAGCGAGGAGACGTTCACTGAGGTGCGCGAGGTGTTGAACGAGATCTTGAACAGGGTCTTCGCCACAACGGAAGAAATAAATCACGCGGTGGTCGCCGAAACCGAAAAAATCTCGTACAGCAGAAAGGACGACTTGAGGCAAATTCCCGCTTACCTAAATCTAAGGCGGTCGTCGTCTCTACCAAGCGACGGGGAAATAGACAAATCCGACAAAATAGCACTGATCTGCTCTTCCCAGGAAACGGAGAACTTCGAGTTGCCGACTAACCAGGTGCGCGGGAAAGACGAGCTCATCGAGTTGACTGGGGAATGGGCCAGGTGCCGGATGTACATTTGCGCCGCTTGCGGCGCTAAACTGCCCAACATGAGGTATCTCTTGGATCACAAGAGCCTCTACCACCAGAACGTGTGGGTCCAGCACTACGAGTTTGTAGGTAATCAGAGCGAACTGTACAGACACCTCAGCATCCCTGCTTTGGGGAAGGTGGGCGCGGTGGAGGAGAGTGTCCAGTGCAAGTTGTGGAGACGCAGTGAAGCGCGGTTGTGCACCAAGTGCGGGAAACAGTGCAATTCGTTGGGAGAGCTACACAGACACATCCTGGAATGTGGGGGCGATTGGACGTGGATGCTGGCCAGGAAGAAGTGCAAGTACCGGCCGTTCGGCGCGAAGTCCAGGCGGAAACGAAGAGGTGAGTTAGATGTTCCCTGTTTATTATCTTGTCAAAATGTATTTAGTGCATTCTATTGCTGAAGTAATGTTTCTACAGAGATCAATAATTTGAAATATGCAAATAACGAAAATGTATCACACTTAATGCACATATGTGTATTTTCAAGGATACCGAAGGAAGAACGAACAAATAACAACAACAAAAAAAACCGGTCCATTCAACAAAGTTTTTGGTACCGGAATCTATGAAAATACAATGCCATATTTCTTTAAATTTAACTGTACTACTCTAAATATTCTTATAACAAACACGTACTTAGCTATACAATTGTTTTGATAATAGACATGCGATAATAATTGTTAAAAATGTGACGACAACAAAGACAAGTTAATTGATTGAGTAAAATTTAAATAGTAAGAATGAATAAACAAAACATCGATAATTTTATTTTTGTGTTAACTTTTATTCTATATGATTGTTTTACAAGACTAAAGGCTCAGCGTCAGTTTGGACGGCAAAACTACGTGCTCTGTGGGCAGGCTTTTTGAATCAAATCATGACGACCTGGCCAGATGGAGAGAGAGAGATACGTAGGCTAATAGAAACACAAATTTTCAAAATCAGTAGGCAACATTCTTGTAAAAAAATTTTACTGCCCACTAATGCTTTGTAACTTCATGTCCAACATCAATTCAGCTCCATTTCGTTTTTTGTATATACTCGCTGCAAGAATTCAGACGACTTACGTCATACGAACAAATGAATAATTCATTATATTTTCATGAAAATATTTAAGAAACTGCAAATGAGAGTAATTGAACTATAACACTAAAAATTTGCATTATTTATTGCACTAAGTTGCAAAAAAGATTGTTTTTAACGCAACCCAATATCGAAAATTACGTTGACAATAAAAATAATTGCGTAACGTTAGCCATGACGTAGACGTCTGAATTCTTGCCGCGAGTATAGCTCAGTGCGCCAGCAACGACGGGGTTTCTTTTGCTTATACAAATTGGCCATTATTATACCTGCGCCACTTGCAACCATCACGGCAAACAAAGTTTCTTGTTCACACATCTTAATAAATTGAAACAAACGAACAAACTGAATGGTGCGGTGGATTTGCTCGCGACCAATGTTGACTCACTTAGTGTTCATAGGAGACTCGGGCATTTATTTTTTCCACGAGCACATGAGCAGCTCAACTCGCAAGTCTCTACGCGCCTTTAGGACGTGAAAATTAAAGTACATACTTACAGGGTATCCCGCTTGTATTCCTAAAAAATGAAAGCTGGAGCGGGGTTTCCAGCGAGATTCGGGATGTTAAAGTTGTTACTTTGAAGATAGTTTTCTCAACTATCTTTAAATTGGCTAAATATAGCAAAATTTGTTGACTAATTAATGTCAACTCTAGTGTCAACTGTTTATAAACTAATAATATAGGGCAGTAAAATCAATAAATGTTAAATTACTTGTTAGATCTGAGGGCGTCCATTGCAAAGCCCTCTGAATCTGGCTAGATGGCCTACAGACACTAAAAGTGAATACTTGCTTTTACTTATCTGATATCGAAGCTTACAATGTAGCCAGTAATGCATAAGTATATTATTATTCTCTCGCTTATAGATTAACTTCGAGATTAACATAGCAGCTATAACAAAGTAATATATTTTTTAAATGTTTAAAGTAAAAATGTACTATTACTTAATTAAATACCGAGTTAAATACATATTAAATGTTACTAAGAACCATCAAAACTAACCGAGAAAATATATACTTAAATCGCGAATAAAGTAAAACGTAATATTGAAGCTAATTTACGCATTACTATATACCGATATAATTAGTGCAAAAGATTAGGTACTTATCGTGGAATGAAATAATACCTAAGAAAAAAAAACAATATTTTTTTGTATTTTGTGGGTAAAAAATATAGGTACCCAGTCGTAAAATTTGGCGGATATTTTGTGGCATTGTAGTTTTGAATTACACGAGGCAAAAATATAAAACATGTAATCGCCAGTATCGGCACTTGATTGTTGCTTTTAACAACATCAAGATAAATAACAAAACAAGTGATGTAGTCATTTAAAGTTGATTCAACAGTAGATTCTGTGAGTATCAGATTTTTATCTCGCAGTCAACACGCTCGTTTCATAGCCTGAATATTGGGATTTTTAAAAATTTCAAAACTTCAGGCAAAGTTTTCTTCTATAAAGAGTGGGCTGCTCAGGTCAACTTGTGACTGAATTTTGTCTATGATATATGTATACTTATTCCCGCGGAGCAAGAATTTTTAACTCTCAACAGTTAAGACGCTAGAGTCGATTGAAATTCACGAAAAATGACTAAAAAACACTAATTTTCATCACGCTGCTATTAGGTATTCAAAGGGATCGTCCGAGCCAATTATCTTCATTTACACTGAAACTACTATCTTTCCCACTCTGAATTCCGTCTTGATCATTCAAATATCTTCAAACAGAAAAATTTGACAGCAAGTCTTTATTTAAATAGGCGGAAACAAGCGCTTGTAATAATCAAACTCGTGTAAATTTTGTTGTTTGGGACCCTAGAGAAGAGATTTTCAAAGTTACACCAAAATCTAAAATGGGCGGCTTTGCCAGTTAGACGATTTCAAATGGAATGACCCAAATGCATTTTAAAAATTATGGTATTATTTGAGGAGAATTTAAATAGTAAAAGTGGATAAACAAAACATCAATCATTTTTTATATTACTTTTGCTCTATGTGTTTTATTTATCGAGATTTTTGTACCTAAAAAACATCAGAAATTTGATCATTTTACGGCGAGTAATATGGCGACCTTAAGTTAAATTTATTACATAACTAATAGTTTTTCTCGAGGGGTAAACCACTGCTTGAAATTTGTACAATGAAATACCATTTTTTTTAAATATTGACCCAAAAAAATACCTCATCAAATAAGCAAATACCTCAAAAATACCCAAAAATCACGAATTACTTCCAAATGTTAGTTAAAAGTGAATGAAAGTATATAATAAAAACACAGGTCAACAAAAAAAAAAGTGGTGTGTGCTGAGGGTCCCGTTACATTTTGTCCATGTATTTTTCCCGCTGAACACGAATCTGAAGTCAAAATGGGGGGTCGCACAGCAAATTTTGGAGAAAACCCATAAAAACGATAAAAATCACTCAAAAGTTTAAACAGGCCCAAAAAAAAGTCATGTGTGCTGGGAGTTCCACTATATTTTTCTTTTGTATTTTTTCCCGCTGAACACGAATCTGAAGTTAAAATTGGGGATTACACAGCAAATATTTGAGAAAACCTAAAAAATTGATAAAAATCACTTTCTCGTAATTTATTCTATATGATACTCTCTAAAACTAAAACAATGAGAAATGCTGTGAATTAGTGAATATTTACTATTTTACAGCTATCTTGGTATACTTATAGGAGAAGAGAGGAAAGTGCTAGTATTTGAGTGGATATTTTTTGTGTAAATGCCTTATATATTCATATGATAGGTACTTGCTTATATATAGGGTACTATACTGTACAATCTATTGCAATAATAATTGCACTGTTTAATTGCGAATTGGCGATTTATTTCGAACTCAATTCGTAATTAAATCTACTTTCAATTTTAAACATTAGTTCTTAGTTGTTTCACTCACCCACAAAAAACTATTGAAATTTCTACACTGAACATCCAATAGTCAAATGACTGATTTGAGGAAGTGGCATTACTTTTGCAATAGATTGTATCTAATTCAAATCACCCTATATTATTTTCTAAATTAAAGGCTTACGAATACAGTAAAGGGCCACATAGTGGTTTAACAGTGCCTCAGAAAAAATTTACAGACTATTTAATATCTAGAAAATATTTCTGTATATATTTTTAATAATTTTTATATTTGCCATTGGTCAGTTATATTCAAACTGTACCATCGTCATAACGCATGCGCAATCGCCATTGTATTTAAAAATTGGCGAGAAAATGCTATTTTGCTCCGAAAATACCCATTAATTACCTTCGTAATACCCATTAAATACCCATTATTGCCTTGATAGTATCCAAAAATACACAGAGTACCTAAAAATACTGGAAAAATACCTATAAATACACACAAATACCCAAAAAGTACCTTTAATTACCTTCAGCTTGTACAGTAAAATACCCCAGTGGTTTTCCCCTCGGTTTTTCTGTTTGATGTCATTGGAAATGAATAAAATTTAATTCTGTATCAACGCTTATATGTAGTATTTATATACGTAGCAAGTACCTACAGACAATAATTAACGAGTGCATTTGAGTACAAATAACAAATTATTTTTCACTTAATAGCCATCGTGAATGTCTCTTGCAGATGCCAGGCCAAGAATTCCACGAGATTCTCAGCTCAGCATAGAGCTCGACGCCTCGCTATGCGAAGGAAATCTGTGACGTATTTTAACTGTAAATCGCAAATAGGAAAGGAGGCCTAATCGCCGATTGCTTTATTAAAAAAAAAACGAAACAAATGGTATTAGTTTAAAATTCAAAACAATTATTTGTTTTTTTAGAATTTGTTGTTTTCCAAAACAAACTTATTATCAGTTATTTTAATTATATTCAAAATAAAACTAATCCACGTTTGTAAATATGGTATCAATTAAAGTATACACAAGGAACTAGAGTACCTACCTTTAGAAATTAATGTGTTAGTCTAATAAATAGATACATTACGCAATATCTAAATAATGAATAATAAACTATCGGTTCATCCAGCTCTTAACCTTGAGGGTTAATAGTGACTAATTTCAGTTTCAGTGCCTTCATGTGGGCTGATTTATTCTTAACTATACTATGGGCTAACCATACAATACAGGGCGGTTGACTTAAGGGTGGAAACCGTAAAAGGTGAAAGAAATGGCTTACAGATAATTTAAATTAAGCCTTTTTTTATTATTATACGTTTTTAGAATTCTGGTATAACAAATGAGAGTTTGTAGCCCAAACCGACATTTCCAGCGGAAAATTTTAAACAGTCGGCATTCTGACTGTTTTTTTCAGTTCTATTCAATTCTGATTTTTTTTTTTAATTTAGTGGAATGAGCAATTACAAAACAGTTGCACATCGATAGACGTTTTTATATTCGTTTTTTTAAACGACTGTAACTGTAAATATTGGAAAAAATTTGAACAAGTAGGTAAATAAATTAAGAGAGATTTAAGAGCATTTGTTGTATTGTACAAGGCGTCCCAATTTTGTTGTAATTGCAGAGTTTATCGGAAACTACAAGAGATAGAAGGACGCGGTTTTCGAAATTTAAAAAACTAGTTTTAAAGGATTTTTAGCATGTCAGAGAATAACTGAAGTATCGGAATGGTGAAAATTACTTCTGATAAGACTTTTATACGTAGAATTTGATGGCGCACTGTAATTTTTCTCCAGGACGTCTCTTTTAAAATATGACATTTTTTAAATATAACACCTATATTTTTATGCAAATTTAATTGAATTATTTGTTTCCTTTTTTGTAGAATAAAGTAGGAAATGCTTGGCCAATTATGTACTACACGCAGCATAGGTTTTATTAACTTATTTATTGACAATTTCCAAAATATAACACACTGGACCCTAAAGCCGGTAACGGACGGTGAGCTATAATATATATCTGATATATTATAAAAATATAGCTTGTGATTAAAATGCATAGAACGCTACGCATTGATGCTATACTATATATATTTTTATCTATGCGGTTTACTTGTCCGTAGAAATATATCTCATTGCAAAGACTTAAAGGCTTAAAGTTAGTTACGGACGGTGAGTTATAATGTATATCTGAAATATTACAAAAATATTACTTGTGATTAAAATGCATAGGATGTTACGTATTGACTCTATGATAGTTACGGACGGTGAGTTATAATGTATATCTGAAATATTACAAAAATATTACTTGTGATTAAAATGCATAGGATGTTACGCATTGACTCTATGATATATACAGGGTGAACCTTAAATAAGTACAACTGCTGGTGTAGTTCGTCATATAGATCAGTCTAGTGAAAGCCATTTTTAAAAATTTCTAATATTTACGGAAATATTTTTTTTTTTAATACCCACATATTGAGGACCACTGTCATAACCAACCTAATGAACCATATGATTTGTTGCGAGGTTGCCATATCTCCTCTAATAAATTTCCTTTAACGTAATAGTAAAGTAATACGGTTAAATTCTATTTTAAAAATACTTTGAAGCCTAAGTACAGTAAAGTACGCAGTATTATTAACATAAATTTTAACTGCTTAACTGACCTTTCTATAAACGATTAAAAATGAATTTCCGCAAGTTAAATACATACTACCATAAAGTATTTAGGAAGATATTACGTGATATTACTATGTTCAATGTTCAAAAATTATACATAAACGGACACACAAGCCTACCTGTTTGTTAAAAAATCAACTATTTAATCAGTAATCCACATTTCACAAGTTAAATGTCATTGTACGCTGTTAGAAATAGACACAAGACACAATTTCCTTAAGTTATTTTATGAAGAATAACGAATAACTATGATTTTCTTTCACACAGCATATTAAATTTAATTTTCGCCACATAACCCCAAATGAATCAGTATTAACCATAAAGTGACTTCGCACTTTAATCAGTGAAACAAATTTTAAAAATAAAGGTACACACAATATTAAATAACAAAATACCAGCTTGACGTATGCGTTTAATATCAAGAAAAGCAAAGACTCATAAATGTATGAAAGTCAGCGGTCCTCAACAAGTTTTCTACAGAAAAATTACAAAATTTATTTAAAATTTCACTTTTTTATTTCTGATTTTTTTGTAAAAAAAACTATTAATTATGTGTTCTACACAGTGAACTATACTGCTGGTTAAAATATTTGTACTTATTTAAGGTTCACCCTTTATTTATATTTATGCGATTTACTTAGGTATCTATAGAAAAAAATAAATATATATTATATTATAGCTCACCGTCCGTAACTAGCTTAATACATTACCCACAGTCGATCTGGTCAAAGATAAATGTAACTCCCATCTTTAAGAAAGGCGAAAAAACAGATGCCTCAAATTATTGATCCATCAATCTAGTATGTATAGTATATAAAATACTAGAAAGAATCATTGTTACCAATTTGTTACCATTTATAATTGAAAACAGGGTAATATCATCGACCCAACATAGTTTTCTCCCAGGTCACTCCATCATTTTAAATCTTCTCACATTCACGAACAATTGGACCTTATCACTATCACTATCAGGTTTTAGCCCTGTAGGTATAATATACCTCGTAATATTATATTAACTTAGATTACAGTCTTCGATAAAGTTGCTTACGAGAAATTGTTGTCCTTAAATGCTAGTAAATGTTCTATGCTTCACCTTGGCAAAACTAATCCCTTTTCTACAATACAAAATAAACGACACATGGGTTATGTCAGTGGACAATAAGACTTAAATATCTCTATCACTACAAACCTCAGTTGGTCCTGTCACGTTACCACAAGTGTCAATAAAATGAAGAGCACGCTATTCCTACTAAAGAAAGTGCTCACGAACCCCGATCCACAACTAAGTAAAAAACTTTATGCAATCTATGTCCGACCGCTGTTAATAACCAGATATGTTTCCTTATTTGTGAATATTTTTATAAAATTATCCGTCCCCTGCGGCTCGGGATAATTTTCAAAATAATGATGACCTTGACAAAATTTCCGGAAATAATTTAAGACTTGTTATGTTATTGTGATAAATGCTTCATTTGTTAGATGTCATAATTTGTGACCAAAACTGAAACCTTACTTTGACTTATCTGATGGCTAAGCTTATATAACCAATGATACTTTAAAAATTATAAACAAGTAGGACAAGTGGCTCTTTATTGTTAATAAGTGATTCTTTTTTTTTGCAGGTTTGATCCATCGTGTCCACAACAAGCAAAAGACTGAACCCACAGAAAAGAAGACCTACAAGAAAACTTTTGAGGGCCCCAGACAGAGACCCAGCGATGGTAAAACGTCACATGGTATTGTAAGTTTTGTAGATATTCAAGTTAATTTTTGTTGTAGCCGATACTATTCAGCGTATGCTGGCAAACTTACCAGCGAAGAGGTCCACAAGGAAGCTAATTTCCCTTCACGACGGCATTTACAGAGCTAGGAAAACCACGCAAAACATAAAACAGAATAAGGTGAAATGTGGCAAAGTGATTTATAAGAGTTCCACTCGTAACGAAACGACAGAAAAGACCATCAATGCTGCACCCACAAAATCACAAATTAATTCATCTTCGAGCAGAAGGTCCTTGAGGAACTTAAACAAAGTTCTGGTCAGTCGAATATTGGATACTAACGCAACACTGAGCGTCAAAAGGAAAATTAAAGCATTAAATGAAAGGCGGAGGACAAGACAGTCTCGGTTAGAGCCAGAAAATTGTAAAGAAATAATTAATGATGAGAACCTCAAACAAAGTCTTACAACTGAATCTAGCTCTACATCAAAATCAAAACCAAAAGTTCTCAAAAAAGATGATGTAGAACCTGAAGACACGCAGCCTTCAGGTAAAAGGAGTTCACCTAGGTCTAGCCCTAAAAATCTAAAACAGAAAATGTCTGTGAAGAAACTACTAACAGGAAAAATAAACATCAAGTCATTCTTTCCTGTCAAGAAGAAGAACAGGAAAATACTGACAGAAAACCAAAATCCACAAGAAACGGAAATTACAGAAGTTGAAAATGATGATATTAAAACTAGAAGCAAAAGAAAATTTAAAGAACCATGTGAGGAGAAACCCGAAGAGAAAAAAAATGAAGTTGTAACCGTTAAAATTGATCAGAAGAAAACAAAGCATGAAACTTTTAGTACTCTTGTGAGATCGTTCAGTTTGAGGAAAAAGAAACTTGCAAAAAAGTCCATTCAAAACAAAGCTACTGAAATACCACCGAATAGCATAAACCAGATAAATTCTACAAAGGAAAAATCAGAAGAAAACGACCAACCACTACCTCAAACTGATGAGGAGGTCGATAAGATTGTAAAAAAACGGAAGTTAAAGAGCAGTTTCCGTAACGTCATAAATAAAGTAAAAAAATTGAAAATCGATAATACTCCTGAAAGCACTGTTAAAGCCGAGGACGTGAAACCTAACCAAAAAATCCAAAAAGAAATAGCTTTTTTAGAAGAAAGCAACCTGGAAGGACCGTCAGTACCCGTTCAAGTGGAAAAGGTAATCATTCCTTCTACCTCAGAAACAAAAGAAAACACAGCTGATATCTCCACAACTGCCCCTACTGCGATCAACTTCCACGACAGCAATGAAAATCCTCCCATCCCAGAAACCATCTTTAAATTGGAATTAAATAACGAGAAAAGCCTGCAAGCCAAAGGGGAACTCGATTTTGACACCCAACCTGTAAATAAAAGTAGCGAAACTAGCATAGAAGACAATACCTCAACGGAATCTCCATGTAAGGAAAATGACACTACTGAACATAAAATTGACAAAACCCAACCGATTAGTATCGAGACTTCTGTAAAACCTAAAATAGTCCCGTTAATATCACCAAATATGAAGGGGAAAATCAGAAAACCTGCGAGAGGCTTAAATGATTGCATAGCCATGTTGACGAGCAAGCTTCAGCAAAAGACCGTGGAGGAAAATCCCAACAATGTGGACAGCATATTTAGTATATTGTCTCCTTCAAAAGCACCGCCACTATTCCAAGAAACTGTTCCTCCTAAAACCGAGTGTATTTTGCGAATACCAACTTACAGAAGTTCATCTTACCCTGAAATTGAAGAAACTGCTTTGGATCTGAGTACCAAATCCTTAAGGAATAAAGAACTGACAGAAAAAGAACCTCTTTGTAAACCCTTGGACACATACAATAATCGCAATGCGGTAAAACTTAATGATCAGTTATGTAGAGGCTTTATAATTCCTACCTTTGACAGAACACTGAACAAAGTAATTAATTCAGTGGACCGTATTATAGAAGAGGTTGTAGAAAACAGAATTCAAACCATCGTCCCACAAATTCAACAGAGACAGTGGAACTCAGTAGACGACATAATTCAAAAAGTTATAGATGATCAGCGTTTAAAACTAAAATTACCTATGAGGAATTCCGTAGATGACATAATTGACTTTGTGGTTGGATCTAGAGGGAGTACAGGTAATTTACTAAATGAAACAAAAGTTAAAGTTGATCAGGATTTTATCTTGAATAAAGATATAACTATTAGAAAAATTGGTTCTATTAGGAAACCTAGGAGTAAAAAATCTTCTGCTGAAATTCCACAGGAAATAGCTACATCAAAAATAGAAACAAATGTTGAAAAAGAGCCTTTAACTTTGAACAACATTAATATAACCACATTGGATACCACTAATACTGAAAGCTTGTCTAATGCTACGAGCGTTTCTTCAAAAAAGAAGAATAAATCTCAAAAAATTATTGACAATGTAGAACCTACATCTAAAGAGATTATATTGGATGTTCCTAGTCTTCCTTCAATTCCAAATATCACCAAAAACTTTCCGGACTATACAGAAGAATTCAACACCAGTTGCATAACAGAAAACTGTTCGCAAAATGTGGAATCAATCACAAACACTGCTGAATCTTCTGAACAGGTTGATCCACCTTTGAATGATGCTTTTATAGCTAACAGTAACATAGAAACAATGGTCGAGAAAAGTAGCACTACCAAAGCTAAGAAAGGAAACAGGAAAGTGGGTCAAGTTAGAAACAGGTCCAGAGTTAAGAAGACGACTGAAACAGCAGCAATTGTAGAACCGCAGAAAAAGCTTATAGAGACAAATGTAGATACTCTCCTAGACGTTAAAGAAATCCAGTCAAATCCAGTATTACAATATTCTACAAATTTGTCTACTAGCGATGAAAGTCTTTTGACAAAGAATGATGAAATGAAGCAGTTACCTAACGAAGATGAACCTCATCTGTTAGAGAACAAACCAGTGACTCTTCAGCATAAGCCGAATACTTTAGGTAGTGATTCTGAAGATGATATACCACTTGCAGCGTTAGTTAAATCTGAAGGAAAAGGAGCAAACCTAATTGAACTAGAATCAAAAAATAAAACCTCGAATGAAACCTCACCGTGTGATGAAACGACTATTAAATTGCAAAATAATACAAATCTAACTAAAGAAATTTTATTTGAAAATATACCTAAAGATAAAAGTAAATCTGAATTAAAAGATGACTCAAATACAGAAAAGTTATCCCCTTGTAGTAAAGACTTACATAAGCAGGAAGATGAAAAAGATATTAAAATTACAGACAACATTGTATTTATTGCAGATAATAATATTGACAAAAGCAAAATTATTAACAAACCAGATGTTATAAGTAACAAAGCTAAAATTGAAGAAACAAAGGTAGAAAATTATGAGAAATCAAAGGATAACAAAGAACAAAGTAAAATTAATGATATAATTAAAACAAACTTGTCTACAGTCACAGACGTGCTACAATCCCAATCAGCTAAGCAAACTGCAGACATTATTAGAGATAATAATAATCCGAGTTATGTTTCAGAAGACCTTACAATACCTCAAAATGTCGGCATTTTGTCACCAAATGTTGAGAATCTTTGTGAAAGTAAATCAGCTGAAATATTTTCAATTGTTAAAGAAAAAGAAATTCCTCTTATTTCTCAACCAGTAGAAGTCAAGGAAACTGTAAAGAAATCAAAGTCCTTAAGAAAAGAAAGAAAAAATGTTTCACAATCATTCAACAATCAAACCCAGGACGAATTAATATCAACATTAGATGAACCTGTAAGAAAAGTGGATTTATTAGAATTTAATTCTAAGGCAGAAACACCATCTAGCATAAAACCAAAAGATAAAATAACTAGTGAAATTGATAACTCTAAATTAACATGTTTCTTTGAAAGTGCTGTTAAAAATATTAAGACTAATACAGAAGTAGTTCAAAAACCGAAACATATTGCAAAGAAATCGAAAAATAGAATGAATAAATTGAATGTTCCTACTGAATCTCTGTCAAATAATTCTTTACTCGTTAGTGATAAAGTTAAAGACGAACTTACTGTACAGTTAAAACCTTTAACACAAGATGAATACTCGTATAATATCTCCAATTTCAAACAAAACTCGGAATTAAATATTTTACTCGATGTCATTCCATGCGAAGATAATATAGAAAAACATACGTTGGAATTGAAACCAATATTAAATCAATCTGACGAATTCTCTCCCAAGAAAAAAAATAAACTCCTGAGGTCCAAAGGGAAATCGAAAACTGTTAAAACAAAAGTACAAGATAAGTTTCCAAATGACACTACAATTGTTGCAAGTCATGAAGAGGTAAGAAAATTAAAACCTGTTGAAGAACTGGAAAAGAAGGTACCAAATAAAAATATTCACACTGAAAGGGATCAGAACTTGTTGATAGAAGATGAAATTCCTTTAAAAAAATTATATCAAAACGTATGTAACACAATTGCAGAATCAAACAAAATTTCAAGAGAATCCGAAGATGTCGATAGAGAAATAGAAAATATTTTATTTTCCTCTCAGTTAGAAACCAAATCAAAAAACAGAGCTGGCTCTTCAAAAAACAGAAACGAGAAGAAGATAGAAGCTAACGATCCTGTTGCCAACAAATCAATAGATGAAAACGAAGTAAAAACTAATCCTAAAAAATCTAAAGGAAAACCATCAGATTCTAAAAAAATAGATTATATCAATAATACTAGTAATACTACAGATATAGTTATTGATACTAATAAAGGAAATCCTTTATCTAAAGCTAATGATATACCTACAACCACATTTACAAACATTAAAGAAGTTAGTGACGAGGCAGCATCTTTACATTCAGAATTGGATGTAATCTCAAAAAATACACCAAAAGAACCAAAACAACCGATGATGAAAAACTTAGAAATAACATTAGAATTGACAGACGTTACAAAATCGGTATTTTCATTTTCAAGTAAGAATGTAGAGGCCGATAAAGAAACTGAATTTAGAACAGTTTTTATGAAACCAGGGATCAAAATTAAAAAGAAACGACAATCCAAGTCCTTAAGCAAAGAACCTGTAACTAGTAAAGATAATATTTCTACAAGAAATAGGTCCGATCCTGATGACAAATGTATTCCAAATAGATCCAGAATTAGGTCTAGGTTGAACAAACCAAGATCCCGATCTCTCAAAAATAGATCTCTTTCAAATACTTCTCCATTATCAGAAGAGACAAATAAAATAGATATATCACTGGATTCACTTAACAAAGATATGGAAGAAGAGTCTATAGGAAATAAAAAAATTATATCAAATGTGAAATCTAACAATTCCCTTTGCATTGAAGAGAAAAAAGAGAATGGTGATTTTAATACTACCTTGGAAGACAGTTTTGATATAAATAAAACAGATATTATTTTAGAAAATGCTGTATCTGAATTAGAACAATCTTATGAACTAAATTCTCAACTCCCAAAGCGAAAAATAAAACAAAACCGGCCCCTTACAAAAACCTCAAAGAGAACAAAAGCAAGAGGTAAAATATCCCAAACTAATAAAAATAAAATTGACTTAAAATATCCAGAAAAAATTATATCTAATGATGTTGAGGAGGCACCTATTGTAGCTGTAATCGATCTTTTGGTTGGCAGCACAAATGTGGGTAAAGAAATTAATAAAATCATTGATCCCCCTAATGATCCTCCGATAAAAGAAAACGGTAACGAAAAACTTCCTAATAAAGTCAATGAAGAACCACCTATTAAAATTGTTATAAATAAACAGAAGACAAGGAGGAAATCTAAGAGCTTCAAAAAAATTGACTTGAAAGGACAAAACGACCTGTTTGAAGATTTTGCTTTAGTCATCAAGAAACCAAAAAGAGCAACCCCTATAATTGCATTCACACCTGTGGATACCTTCTCCAAGGACATTTATCCGAATTATCTGAAAAAACCCATCGAAGAAGCTATACCTATACCTAAAGTAGATACTGAAAATGAAATAGATGAAACTCTTGCAGAATTAGATTCTTCAGTGGAAGAAATGGACATGGAACTCGATGAAATTCCCATCACTTCAAACATCATAGAACGACATACCAAGAGTTTTCTACCTATGATGGCAGATGGATTTAATAAGATAGAAGTAGAAACTCTCGTTCAAACGTTGGACAAAATGGAGAGTGACAAACAAAATGATGAAAAAAGCACTAGAGCTGAGAATAGTATTCAGGATATTCCAATTGAAGAACTGTTTCTGTCTTCTGAAAAAGACTTGGCGCTACCAACAGAAGCTGAAGTAGAAGAATTTTTGTATGAAACCAACAAAAAGTCCACTAAAAATAAAGAAAAACAGAATGATGATTTGACAAATAAAAAATGCAAGTCTGATTCTGATAACAAAAATAACACTATAGATGATTTCTTTGGGGCTGTGCAGGAATTAACAAAACTTAATTTTATTTCTGAAAATATGAATGCTGCAAATGAAGACGCCATTGTCCCAAGTTTAGTAGTACCAAGTGTAGAAAGTGATGATAAACCTGCTGATAATGTAATTGACGCTTTGATAAGCAATTATGGTACTCAAAGTACGGAAGATGAAGAAAAAATTAACATTAAAAAATCATTCAACAAGAAAAAGAAGTCTAAAATAGTTAAAAATGCAAAAGTTAAAGCACCATTTATTAGTACTGATTCTGAAAATTTAAATATCAAACCAGTTTTTACTTTATTAAAACCTATGTCTGCTTTGAATGCTGATAATATCGAAGACAATAAACTAAAGAGGTCTAAGTCTACAACAATTGCTGAAATACATCCAACTGAAATATCTGCGAGTATTGATCGTTCTTTAAATGATGACACAGCGAAGGATATAGACAGTATATATGCCTTCTCCGAATCAGAGGATTTTGAAATTGAAAAACCAATAGAAAAACCAAAGAGGTCAACAAAAAAACAAACAAAATCACTCTCTGAATCTGTAGATTCAACCCAAGATGATTTAGTCACTGAGAATTTGTTACCTTCAGTTTATGATAGTGCCTTGAAACAAGACCAAAAAGACCTAAAACCTGATACAGAATGTGGGGATGTTAATCTAAAAGCAAGTCCAGTTAAAAGAAGATCTAAATTGTGCAATCAGGGCACTGACCGGAGTATAATAGGGGAGATCAATGAAAATGATGGTAATGTACAAGAAGAGAGTAAAAAATCTGTAAGAAGCGCCAAGGTAAAAGCCTTAGAACATATCCACGATGATGCTCTGGCTGAATTAACAGAAAGTGAAAGAAACAGGGGCATAGAAAAGGATAAAAACAGTACAAACGATACGGCTGTAGAAGAGCTGACTAAGAAAAGAGTTAGTAGAAGGCAAAGTAGGTCCCAGAAATCTCTGATTGTATTTGAAGATTTGAAATTGTGTAGTGAACCCACATTGATTCCTAATGATAACCAAATGTTAAATATCCACGAGAATAATGCCAATGAAATTATAGACGATCTAGAACCGAAAAATGCCAATGAACCCTTTGAGCATGACAGCGTAGCACCTTTGGAACAACAACTAAATGAAAAAGAAATTCTTGCATCACAAGTTAAAGACAGTTTAAATCAACCAACTAAGAAAAAGAATAGTAAGAAGAGCAAGGCGAATAAAACTCAGAAATCCAAAAAATCACTAGACATTTTCCATATATCAACCGAAGAAACAGAAAAATCTTTACTGGTTAAGGATATAGCTAGTGACTTATTAAGCTTAGAGGACCTAGAGAAAAGTATTGAAAAAGAACTGGAAACAGATCCTGAAATGAAAAATAGTTCCAAGCAACTGAAGACTAAACCGAAGCAAACAGATGAGAGCAAATTAAGCGAACCAACCACAGAAGAAACTGAGAATACTGATTTAATAACCGAGGATAACAACCAAGAATTGAGAAGAAGCAGACGGGGTTCTAGAAAAATAGCTTCTTACAACGAAAACGATCTTATTGACCCCCTTCTTGATGAAATAGATGGCAAAAAGAAAATAAGGAAGAAAGAAAAAGCTGTGATCGAGGAACTTGAAAATAAAAGCCAACGGAGAGGGAAGGAACCAGAGAAGAAATTAAACAGTGACGAATTATTTGACTTGTTAAAAGCTTCGTCTAACGAGAAAAATTGCATTGAAACGCCTCAGACTACATTTTGTAGTAATGCAGATGGTTTTTCTAAAGATTTTAATGAACACACTTTTCAGAATGCGTTTGAAAGTATCCTAGATGGTAGTGATAAAAACAAAGAAGGAAAAAATATAGAAAGTATTTATGAGTTTACTGACAGTCCTGAAAACATTGAACAGCCCAAAGACAACATTTTAACACTAGATGTTACAAGGAAACAAAACAAAAAAGTTGTTACACCTGCACAATCAAAATCTCAATCAGATGAAAACTCTGATTCAGTATCTGTTAATGCAGTGGTTTCAGATATTAGAACACTTGTTTCCTCAACATCCGACATACTCGAGTTGAGTATGGAAAGTAAATCAAAAAGTCTCAAAAGTGACAAAGCTGAACTCACGGATAAATCTAATTATTGCGAAATTTGCAACAAAAAATTCATCAGAACCGAGAATCTTGTAAAACATAAACGCACCTTAACACATATCCAGAAACTTTCAGAAATCGAGGCCAAAGAAGCTGCTCAGAGATCGCAGCCCCATGAACCATCAAATAACTCTTCCAAAACGTCTATCATCGAGATAACATCAGACTCGTCTAAAGTCACAGAAAATTTGTCCAAATCTGATATTAACATTCACAATATTTTGCAAGACTCAGATAAACCGAATTCTCAAGAACCTACCGCTGATCACACTACATTCCCCAACAATCATTCTCTAAAGTTAGCGGACATTATAAATGATGTTTTGAATAAACCTGTTTTAGAGGCTGACAATGAGAAGCACAACAGTTTTTCTGATATTATAATGCAGAACAATGTGGACATTCAACCTGAATACCGAAGGTACAAGAGCTTGGGTGAACGTAAAAGTTTTGATTCCGAGCCCGTTGAATCACGTCCAGTACCAATATCAGAGCCTTACGTTTCTAAAACAACCATCCTGGAGAAACAGATAAGCCTTCTAGAAAATATCATCGAGAACCAAACGGGAGTCAACTACATAGACGACATTTCAATGTCATCGAATAATTCCTTAGAAAACAATGTCTTGGTTAGTTCATCTGAATTAAGTTTGAAACAAGACGATTCTAATACCTATTCAAGAATTAATCTGACAAAACCAAACACTAATGATGACAGCTTCCTCAAACCTTCACAGTATGAGGAAATTTCCGAAGATAGCGTTAATTTGCGCAGTTACGAGGATCAGAAACTAAGGAAAACGTTAAATAGAGATGAAGAATTATTTTTGGAATGCTGCAGTTTGCTTAAAAGTGGCTCTGAAATGTCAAGTTATTCCAACAAGAAATCACAAAATAAAGTCCTGAATACTATGGGTTTAAAACAATGCGATGAGCCTGAGTGGTTAGAGAGAAAAAGTTTGGTAGAGAAACCACTGTATGATGTTGGAAATGAGTATTCTGATAACTCAAGGATACCAACTCCTTTAGGAGATAGTTACGATGACGATGCATCAAATTCCAACACAATATCCTCGAACTGGAATATGAATAAGAAAGTAAATGTTTTTGAAGACATCTCTCAAGATAAAGAGGACGACGCCAATAAAAGTTTTAGTTTCCAAGAAATTTTGATAGAAGATGAAGGACAAGACAAAAATAAAGGCAGTATTTCTAAATTTGGAGAAATTCTCTCAAAGACAGTCGGAGTTCTACCTAAGGTGATTAAAAGGTAAGGAATGTTATTTTTTATTAAGTAACGTTAAGCATTATCGATAGAAAAATTTACTCTTGAAAAATTACAACCTGTTTTCTTTTAGAACATCTACTGTTCCTGTGGCAGAGTCTTGTGAAAAGAAACAAGAGGAACTAGGTGATGGATCGACTAGTGAGAACAAGAAAATAATCACCAAGGGTGCTAGGAAGGTTTTTGAAGGGCTCAAAGTATCGATACCAACAGAAGAATTGAATTTGGAAGAAGTACTAAATTGTAGTCCAAAGTCAAAAAAACTAGATATCGCCAGTGTGCAGAATTCTGGTGAAAAATCAACAGAGCAGTCCTTGTCATCAGCTAAACCCCCCAGAACAGCTAGGAAGTCTAAACCTGTTAAAAATAAGTCGCAGTTTGGCAGCAATCTTTTGTTCAAAATGAAAAAGAAGAAGATTGCATCTCCAGCCAGTACTAATAAAAATGATGAAGTTAAAGCGCACGATATATATGATTTCGAGGAAACCCAGGATAATACAGACGTGTTTACAAAACCAGATTTTCGTGCATTTAGAAACATGAAATCAAGTGAAGCTGTTCCCGAACCAGACAGTGAGACAGACAGTAGGGATTACTTGGACTCTTTTAGTTATGAAGCCCAATCAATTACTTCAAGCATATCTTCATCATCCTCGAAGAAACCTAAAACTCAAGAAAGCATAACAAAGAAAAAATGCATGATAATGGGAAGAATATTTAAAAATGCGGCAAAGTCAAAAATTGAGGATATAGACGAGGAAATTAGAGACATTCCATCACTGAACAATTGCGAATTAGTAAAAAATTATGTAGCTGACTGTAAAAAGATAATAAGAAACGAGGAGGTGGCAAAACCCAAATTATCAGAAAAAGAAATTGATCAACTTTTCGATCAGTTATTAGAAGATCGGGTGAACAGCCACGAAAATACAGAAGTAAAAACCTGCATCAAATCTAAAACAGACATTGTCAAGAAGACTGATAATAAGAAAAAGGTGAAACCAAAAAACAAGAAGAGAACTCGTACCAACTCGGATTCCACAGATGACGAGTTCAGCTTAAATAAAAACGGCAAGAAACGAGCCTATAGGAAAAATGCAAAAGCCGAGGACAATTGCATCAATCTCGAACAAGAACTGAAGGAATGTATCGGCGTGGCCAGTAGAAAAAGCCAGCGAAAATGTACGAGCGGCAAACAAAACGTCTTAGTCGAATATTGGAGCTCGGATGATTCTCAGTTCGAGGCACTATTAGAAAGTCAAAGGATAGAAGTAAAGCAACCTATCAAAGTTGCAGAAGTGAACAAATCTATCGAACCCGAACCAGTGCTGCAAGTGTCAGAAGTAGTTGCAGATGATAACACTGCACAACCAGACAACCCATTGGATGTAAATACCCTGGAAAAGCACAAATCAAAATGCATGGAAAAAAAACCTCAGCAAAAACGGAAGTTATCGAGTGATAAGAAGCCCAGACTTACCACCCCCGGCACCGAAAAAACAGCTGATAGCATAACATCAAACAGGAGGAAAAGGGCAGCAGTGAACCCTCTCTACCACTGGTCGAGTTCGTCAGAGGATGAATCACAAGACCTCATAGAGGTGAAACCTTTGAGGGACGAATTAGAGGACGACGAGGATAGACCCATACAACATGGGTGGATAGTTGGTGATTCGCCAAAGAAATTAGTTACAATGCTAGCTCAAGCAAAAGGCAAAAAAACTGATATAGACTGTGTTAAGGAACAGGGAAAGAAACGGACTAATGCAGTTAGTTGACGGTAAATAGTGAATGTTCTTAGTTAGTGCATTTATTGAGAATTAGAGAGCAGAAGTACACGCGCTGGAAGTATCACTCAGTCTAATAATATTTCGTTAGTGATTGGTAATTTTTTTTCTTTCTGTTTCATAAAATTGGCGGAGAAAGGAACTTATTGTGGTTCCTTGAAGGGGTATAAGCAATACTTGAGGCAAAGAAAATTGTTGGATTAAAGTGTACCAAAAATTTTTAAATCAATGCCCAATTAATTGTGGCTGGTGCAACGGTTGGCTGAAACATACTCCGGATGTGTAGCAAATCAAGCTCTCTAAAATTAATGAACACTTAAAGTTAGTGCACTATGAGGTAAATTTACAAATTACGCTAGGGCTAAATCAATGGAAAATTAAATAAAGTGTACAGATTTCTTAGCTGTAAGACTAAATTTGAGTAATGTAAGGGGCAGCTTGTGTATTACCTCTGAATGTCCATTGTGTAGTATCGTTTGATATGGCACTAAGATTTTTTCGTATTTTTATAATGTTTGTTTCTTAGAGAAATTATTTAATTTGTATTATATTTAATATCGAATTGATATCTTTTTTTTTTGTTAATTTTAATATATATTTTGTTTTATATTCTACATTGTTAACAAATGATTAGTTTTAAAATAGCTGCCAATATTGCCATTTTTTATAAAAATTATGAGCAGACGTATATGAATAAATTTTGTTAAAGTTTTGAGGACTATTTTTTATTGAAATTTGTATTAATTTTTACTAGTAATTGTGGTCTTTTGTGTTCATAGTAAGTATATAGACATAATTTGTTTATACCTTATATTTGTGTAATTAGTCAATTCTAGTATAATCGGTTATATTCAATGTTTCTTTCGATATGTTGCTTGCTGTTTACACTGCCAAGATGTGCCTTGGGCCATTGTAAATTGGGTCGTGATAATTATTTTTCTTTCTGTACATACTGTTGCAAATAGCATGTGTATTATAGTCGTATATATGGGAACAAAGTTAACCGGTAATTGTCTTTGTCAAACATGTATCATCAAATCTTTTTAATAAACGATTCCCCCATAGGTACCTACATTTTTTTTTTCTTTTTTTATTATCACAATGTTAGATTTCAAAATGTGTCTAATACAAATACCAGTATTACAATAATAGTATGACCCAAGATTTGTTCTCAGACATGAGTCATATTATTTAAATAACCAAATAATTTGAAAAAGTACTTACCTAGAAATAAAGTGCATAGAAACACGAAACATTAATATATCGTGGACTTGCGCTCACGCGCAAATATACCCAATTGGTTTAAGGCCGATTCCCATTTATGCATTTTCATCCTGCATCAAAACTCCAAGACGTCAATACACACTTGTGCGTTTTGAGTCGTATGAAAAACCCCGGGTGTTCACCTTTGATATTAGAGCATGTTCTATTTTTTTTTGCAGTGGGTGAAGGGTTTTTCTTGAAAAATCACTACATTTGTTGGTGGTAACATACCATTAGATTTATAGGGAATCTTATAAAACCAATGGTACATATTAAGGATTTTTTTTGCTTTATTGGTGTTACATTATGATAATTTTTATATTATTCTGTTTTTCATAAACATATTCTGTGTTTATAAGTAAATCAAAAATAATAAAAATTAAAACTTTTTGTATTATTACATTGGCATAAAAATAACTACATCTACAAAATCCTTGGAAAAACCCATAGATGTGTATGTATTTAGCATTTCGCTAGACCTTGAAAATACTTGCAAACAGCTGTTGCGTTTTTATAAAACCCCGGGGTAAAAACCCCTAAATGGGAATCGGCCTTTACAGTATAGAATTAATTTCATTGGTCATCATAGTCTTAGTAAATTCCTCGTAAAATATATTTTTTTTTTTCATTAAATTGATTTTCTGATTTTTGAACGAGAGAAAGCGCCTTTGTTGAATAGAATATTTAGAATGCCAAAAAAGGTATCGAAAATAGTCAACCTATGGAGAAAACGCGAGTTTGGTACGAAAGTTCCCCGGTGTGAAACACACTTTTTATTTTTAGAAAACTCAATATATTGAGATTATGCACAATATTTTGACTTTTTTTCAATATAATATATTCTCAACATCTTGACTTTTTTTTTCAATATAATGAGATTATTCTCATATCGTACGTGCAGATGATTGTCTCTCTCGCACCCACATACATAACCAATGAAGTATTTCTTTGCCGAGTTTGATGTGCCTCCTTTTGTCTGCTCCTAGGTGTGGTACTTTTATTTAGATGCGCAATGGAACTAAAAGCATTCCATATCGTACATTTCTACGAAAGCACCCTGGTGTCAAACATACTTTTTATTTTTAGAAAACTCAATATATTGAGATTATTCTCAATATCTTGACTTTTTTTCTCAATATATTGACTTTTCTCTTAGTAACGTGATATTTTATGTATTTGTTTACATTCCACTAGCGATTTAGGTAGTAAAAGTATGTCAATTTAGTCATAGGCGTCGCTCGTGGTATTAAAAAAGGGATGAATTTTTCGGGAAATAACATTTGAGATTTTTTTAGGTAATTATTTTTTATGGATTCAGCTTCGTTAGAAACTTCTATGTACCAAATTTAGGCAACCTACAGTTAACGATTATTTTTCAATAAATACCTTAAGCATATATATGTCGTCACTTTCAGATCCCTAATGCCTAATAATTAGTACTTTCCTTTTACTTGTGAGGTGAGTCTGAAGTGAGATAATATTATCTAAGCCACTCAGTTTAGCTCATCATGCAAAAGGAACATAAATCGGAGAATTTTCAGAATGTCTAAAAAAATATTGGTAATTATTTACAACAGCGTAAAAATCTCCAATTTTAACAAAAACAATCCTACCCCCTATTTTCGAGGGTGCTGATCATGAATCTGAAGTCAGATTTCGGCTCTCGCATGTAGTTTTCGAAAAAAAATTTACTTTTTTTAACATAAATTGGTTTAACAACAATAACCTAACTAACTTAAAAAATCACAGAACAGACAAAACTTAATCAAAATAACTTGTGAATGCGGCATAAGTTTTGCGTATATGATCTGAGCTAAATTTCTCAACTACAAGCCAAGCTCAAGAGGTTGTGCTGCATCGGTAAGGGGGGAGGTAAAAATTCTCAGTTTGGCTTACTTCATTATTGCAAAAGGAACGGCACTCATCTAAGCTGAGGTAAGAATAACTAAATGAGTATTGTGGCAAATGGAAAGCAGCAAATATCGAATTTCAATCATAGGCGTCCGATATGAGATTCAAAAGGTAACCTCTTTGTGCTAAATTTCAATGAAATATCTTGAAAAGTATTCAAGATATGAGCATCACACAAAATTATTTTTTTTTACGTTCGCTTATCTGTTAATGTTAGACAAACAGTTTAGTGTGTTACTACTTGTTTTTCATTAAGCTTAGTATCACATTCTCGATAAATTTTTCTTTCACTAAAAATTTTTTGAAATGGGATCCCAACTGTCATAACAATTTTTACATTTGTTAGTGTAGATATTTTTTTCTACAACGATCTTATTACATAACTATTTGTTCTTATTTATCTTATCATGAAACTTTATAAATAACATGTATCACATGAGGTAGGGGTCTCAAACCGACGACATAAATGTTTGATATATTTATTGAAAAGTAAGGAAGCGCTGAAGGTAGGTTGTCAAAATTTGGTATAGAGAGGTTTTTAATAATAAAGCTAAAAAAGAATCCTAATAATAAAGCTGAAAAAGAATCCGTTAAAAGTAATTTCCTAAAGAAACCGCTAATATAATTTTTGGAAAAATTGATCTCCTTTTCAATTCTACGTGTGACGCCTATGACTAAATTAACATAGTGTCAAAATAGTTATTTTATAAGTATACATAAGCTACGAAAAAACTCAGAACAATTGGATAACAAGCAAGTTACAAATAAGGATATGAGTCTATGCAAAGTTAAACCTTTGAGATTAGGTTGCCAAAATTTAGACAAAAGGGTGTCAAATGAAAGTGAATAAGAATACGACAAAAATAATTTCCTAAACAAATCGCAAATGTTTTTCTCGAAAAACTGGTCCCCTTTTTCGATTCTACGTGTAATGCCTATGACTAAAGACGCTTTTACAACCTAAATCGCTAGTGGAATGTACCTAATTATCACAGCACTAAAAGTCAAGATATTGAGATTTTTCTCATTACCCAGCCAGCACGTAACGTAACTGGGCACTTTTGTGATGTTCCTTTTAGGTGACAAAAATTCAGAAATACATTCATTTGTATGGTGCCATGGACCGCTCGGTTACATAGTACCAAGATGTAGAATGTACCATGTGACTTTTTTGTTACATACTTGTGTGATATCTATCGAAGATTAATAAAATGTGGAAATTTGAGGTCTTATGAATAGCATAGATTATATATAACATATATAACTAAACGTGCCTTATTCATGTTAAATGTATATTTTATTCTATTCACCTCTATTGGCTAGTCTGCTTATGAGTCGCAAGCGTTTTCCAGCACACTGATCAGTGTGCTGAACGAAGCAATAGTCGATTTCAAGCGAATTACCAATAATTACCGGTAATAAATAGTACTTACCACCACAGACATTTAAGCGCCTCTGCTATAGACGTCAAATTCCTCATGACGTCATGAAAAAGCCTTTTGTGATGTCATGAGTTTGAAATTCTATAACCGGTAAATACTCAAGTCGGGAGCTGGTTATTATTCTCCGTCTCTCTTATTCAAATGTTAATATATTTTATACATTATAAAAGTGCTAAATTAGGTGCCATTTGTTTAATCTGTGATTACCATTGCAAACTGAAGAAATTTCAGTATTGTTGTTTCAGTGTTGATTAACTAATCAATGGCTAATACTATAACATTCTTCAATTTGAAAATGAATAATATATATATTCTGTAATTATAATAAAACGAAACAATCATATTCGGTTAGGTATAACGTGAATTGTCACAACTTTCTTACTTTATAGGTAATTATTATTAAACTAACATCAAATCAACTCCTCATATATCCTCAATAAACAAAACTTCTCACGTAACGACGTCATCCTATTTCATATCAACAGAAACCGATAACCAATTACATTTTAGCGCGTTACGTGTAGGTATAGCATGGTCACAGTCTATTATAGACTCCCAGTTTTCGTTTTTTTAGACGACGAAAAGACGACTGCGCATTTAGCCGCGCACATTCGCGCGATCCAAGGGTACAGTGATTTGTCAAGAAATAGATTTTCTCCCACTTCGTTGTGTACAAACGAATTTCATTGGTGTTCATTGAGCATTTAGCCGCGATTTAGGCATACCCTCTGGAACCTTCACTCGACGAACTGTATAAACTGTGGCATGGTTACCGTGAGGGTCAGAATAAGGCATAACTAAGGGCTTCTGAGAGAATAACAGCATTTATTATTGGCCATTCGCTTGAAATCAGCTAATATGAAAGGAGCGCTCAGTTATCAGCGGCCATGTTATGTATCGTAAAATTTTTCTGATACATGATAAGTGATCAGTGATCATAAATAATAAACAACATAACTTAAATCCTAATGTTTAAAAAAGTATAGACCGAAATTTGTCTCACATTTTAAAACGTCAGAGTCGGAAATGTAAGTGACTTATGAAAAAGCAGTCACAAAATGTACACAAACGTATAGAAATCACTGAAATGTACGATATGGAATGCGTTTAGTCCATTTTGCTCATCCAAATAAAGGTACCAACCCTAGGAGCAGACAAAAGGAGGCACATGAAACTCATCAAAGACATACTTCATTGGTTATGTATGTGGGTGCGGAAGAGACAACCATCTGCACGTACGATATGAATTGTGTTCTTAATTTCCCATTATATTAGCTCTTTTCCAACACGGCACCTGACTAGTTTGAAACCTGTCCGAAGCCGTCAGTCAGTTTAATATTAGATACAACTCCGCTGTCTTGTATCTCGTTAGTGTTATTACTGTTATTCTTTGTATATTTTTGTGGGTGTTATTGTTGCAACATGTCATGTTTTATAAGGGACTGTAAAATTAACCAGCATATAGCACGAAATAATTCTCCATATCCAGAATTCAATTTCATTTCAATTCACAGTCAGCTAAGCCCTTACTGCTCTGCCATTGCTAGAGGCACAAAACAAAATATGGCGCTGATCATGAATAATCCATTCGCGCAGCTTTAAGCGCATTCCAGTCTTCATAATATAAAAGAACATTTCAGTGATAGAAATGCGTCAATGCGTTTAGTGATCATAACCAAAATGATAACAAATCGCTCAGTGATCGCTAGTGCGTGATGAACGCTACCATAGATCATAGATCATTGATGGATCATTGTCTGAAACGTGTTACCATGGCTTTTTTTAAATATATAAAAAATATATCTACTCAAAAATTAGTAACTAATTCGTTGAATGACAAAATTATGTGTTCACTCAACAGTTCTAAAAAACAATTCAGTTGTATGTTTCATTTTCAATTCATTTTAGTAAAAATATTTAATGTTAATTTAACAGTCGTCCAGTTTTTATGAGGTTAATTGTATTTTACAGCATAATTTTGTGAAATATAGGAACAGACAAAATTGAGTGAAGCGAATACGCTCAAGTCGATATCAACGTTTTTTTTTATATCGACAAAGTCGTTAAAAAGTCAAATATTTCGAAATGGCGTGTTGTGGTGTAAAATTACTGTAGTTTATAATCTTGCTTGTTTGAAATAATTTTTAAGTTTCGTGGATTTTTTAAGCAGTTTATACTACAATCTATAAGACTCAGAATATTGCAACGCTAAGGAATCGGGACAACGGGAACCTAGAGAACAATACATTTTTTAAGGTTAGAGTAAGCTGTGTATATTACCAGCAAGAGAAAACATGTTTAATTCGACAAAAGTTAATAATTCTCCACGTACAACTAATACGGATCTATATGCAAACATAAACGAAACCGCTAATGGGATATCCAGAAGTTTCCTTCAGCCTAAGGTAACCTCTACACCATTAGTCAAGCGAGACAGCATTTTTGCCACTCCACCAAAACACAGTATATTAAGCCCAAGAAGGTAATTATTAAAAATTATTCATTACATTGCAAATTATTGCTCATAAAAAGAAAAATATTTTTATAAAATTAATTTCATATTAAATTATATTTTGTAAATCTTTCTGTTATAGATATTCTTTATCGGAAATAGCAACACCTCCAAGGCAAAACAGGCGGGACTTTACAAAAGTTGTTACTACAGGACCCTTGTTGGCATCTACCAAGTATAACATTAACGTCAGTACTTATGAAGACACCAAAAGTCCAGGCTTGGCCAGTCGGATTGTACAGTATAATGAAGAAGCGGAGCGTGATAGAGAACATTCGAGGCCGCCAACACATCAAGCTAAATATGGTAGCCCGGGATTATTTCCTGTGGTGCATTTATTTAAGAAAAAATTACCGGTTCTAGAACAGAAACCTAAGAGAGTTACTATCAGAATCGCTTCACCAGGTATCTTATATAAGCTTGTTTATTTTATATGTTGATTTCAATTAATAGTCTAAATCTGGTATAATTTTAGAGTACTCGAGACATCATTCGCAGGAGTATAACCGGAAATTATTAGAAGGAATAGTCAAACCAAGTTCTCCGACATTTAGGGCTTTTTCGCCTAATAATCAGTCTAGTAGCACCAGAAGTGTATTAGATGCTTTGAAGGAGATTTCACGGAAGAGAATACATACTAATGAGGTAAGAAATTATGATTTTTAATGTTTTAATGTACTCTGTATATCGTATTAACAATAAAATTTAATTTTTAAGGAATATGATTTGAATGAAGACAGTGGAAAAAGATTAAGGACGATGAACAATGGAGATACTAATAAAAGGCTTCGCGACGATTCTCCATTGGATCAATCTCCTAGTCCTACTAAGCCAACGTCAAAAAGAGTTTGTATGTATGACGAGTATGCAGCTTCATGTTCTTCTACCGATTTCTCGTTCAAGAAAGCAGAGCGGCAGGAACCAAAACGTAAATCAATAAGCATCAGTAAGTGATAAAATTGCACCTAGAAAAATTTATTCTATTTATAAACTATTTTTCAGGCACCCTAACAGATAATTTGAAAGAATCGAAACAGGTAAAATTAATAAACGCAGAAACACAAACAGTCACTACTGAAACCGTCGAAAAGACAAGACAAACTAAAACACCCGAGGAAGAAAATCAAGATAAAACTGAAGTTAGCGATGAATCTGTCAGTAAAAAGAAGAGTCCGCTTAAGATATTTGATGATGCTCCTTTGGAACGCATAAGAAAGAACAGGCTGGCGGCTCTTATGGGTAGTTTGACGGGAAAGGAACCAGTATTATTGCCAAAACCGGACTACGCGAGTGTATTAAACTCACAAGTGGAGAACTCTGATGTTCCTGACTCGGCACCTCAAGAAGTATCTAAAACCATGGAGAAACCCCTTGTATCCATATTATTAACATCCCCTAAGAAGTCGTCACCAACTAAATCAAATAAGCATGTGCGTTTTAGGGATATGGAAAGCACTTCCCAGACAGATGTCAACTCTACCTCGGTCTTGAGTTTCCCTGTTACTTCGGTCGGTGCCCCTGTATCATCCGCCAGCGAAACTAAACTAATTTCTGGATCTTCAGGCAAAACCAGTTTGGAAACACCAGCACCGCCCTCCTCCCCTGTTGGTTTGCAACCGAGTTCCAGCGATACAGCGACTGTTTTACCTGCTGTTACATTTGGAAGTGGAAGTAACTCGAGCAGTGCCACTTCTGTAGTTTCCAAAGAGTCATCGACTTCTTCCATAGTTGTGGATGCTCCCAAAACTGGTTTTTCTATCCCCAATTTCCAATTCAAATCTCCTACAACTTCTGTGGTACTAAGTACGCCTTCTAGTTCTACTCCAACTACTCAATTAACCTTTACATTTGCAACTTCGGGTAGTAAACCTCCGGCCACTACGACTCCTCCCAAGATGGGTGGTTTTAAATTTGATTTGTCTAAACCGGTTGTCACTTCTACTGCGACCATCAGCAGTGCTCCTACATTTTCGTTCGGCAGTACTCAACCAAATGCAAATAAAACCAGTACTAATCTTGCTGTTTTACCATCGACAAGTGTACAGAATACTGCACCAGAAAATTTCAGTTTTGGTGCAAAGGCTATAACTGCAACGGCTACAGGTAGTTCTAATTTTAGTCTCCCATTTGGTACTGCCGCTACTTCGTCTTCATTGGTAACGGCCTCTGCGGCACCAACTTTTACATTTGGGCCTGTTAGTAGTGAAAGTAAAGCTGCTACTTCAGCAGGTTTTCCTCCTACGCATAATAGTGGGACACCGTTTGGTGTTGCAAGTGCGACAACTTCTGTACCGGCTTTCGGAACAAATACAATTACGTCCTCGCAAGTAGCTAGTGCTGCTACAACTTCCGTTCCCGCCTTTGGTACTTCAAATGCGCCATTTTTCTCATTCGTAGCTTCAAAAACTACCTCAGCCTCATCTGGTTTTGGAGTACCACCAAGTACGACCTCCTCTCCAATTACTTTTGGAGCTCCATCGTCAACTTCAAACGGTTTTGGTACTTCGACTAGCAGTTTTTTGAACACTTCTGCTCCTATGCCAACACCTGGTTTTGGGGTTGTTACCACACCCTCAACGTTAAGTAGCGGGTTTGGGCCTTCTTCCACTACTTCTAATGCTGGTTTTGGTACAAATGCATCGTCAATGTTTGGTGTTAACAAAACGGTTTCTCCTTTTGGAGTTAGTACCACTACCACGCCAGCTTTCGGAACATCTTCAACAACAAACTCTTCTCCATTTGGTAAAAGTAGTGCTCCTCAGTTTGGACAGAGTACAACGCAAGCTACGTTTGGAACTCCTGTTACTACTACTTCCTTTGTTTCCGCCAATGCTTTTGGTGCAACCACCACTACGACTTCATCGTCTGTTTTTGGAGTGAATAATTCTCCTTCGGTTTTTGCGACCAAAACAAATTTTGCAACGCCATCGAACAATGCCAATATTTTTGGTGGGCCAGTAAATACACAACCATCTAACTTTGGAACATCAGTGTCAAAGCCTATGTTTGGATCAGCAACAACTTCTCCTTTTGCTACTCCTACTAATACGACTACGACACCTTCATTCGGAAGCAATAACCCTCCTACATTTAATTTCGGTGCAAAAACAACTGCTAGTTCGTCTTTTGGTGGCAGCAATTCGTTTGGAACGACAACAACAGCTAGTACTGGATTTGGTAATTCTGCAACTTCCGCTTTTGGCACTGCAAATTCTTTTGGTGGTCCCACGAATTTTGGAAGCGGTAATGCCTTCGGGACGTCCAGTACTCCAGCTTTTGGAATTGCCACTACTAGTACTCAACCCAGTGGTTTTGGGGTTACCACTACACCTAGTTTTGGTACTGCCAGTTCTGGATTCAACGCTGTTGATAAAAATTCTACGTTTGGCAGTTCATCGGCCGTTCCGGCATTTGGAAGTAACTCAGCACCGCCTTTTGGCGCCTCTACCACAGCTCCCGGTTTTGGAACTGCTAGTAACGTTTCCGGATTTGGTACCAACGCGAGTGTTTCGGCGTTTGCTAAACCTCAGACCACTCAAAATCCCTTCGGAGCTCCCAATTCAAATGCGTTTGGTACAAATAATAGCTTTGGTGCTCCCCAATCGCAAGCTTCGAGTTTAGGATCGAGTAATCCTTCAACGACGCAGAATGCTGTGTTTAGTTTTGGGGCTACATCTCCACCGAAGCCCCCGGGTGTGTTTTCGTTTGGCACGGGAGCTTCAAACGATGTTCCCAAACCCACTTTCAATTTCACTGGTGGAAGTACAGCCCCACCGGCTTTCGGTAGTAGCGGAACACCCTCATTTGGTAGTAGTGGCCCTGCCCCGTTTGGAGCACCGGGAATCCCGCAGTTCGGTTCTCCTCAGGCAGGCGCGCAAGGTATGTTTAGTATTGGGTCGGGTTCTTCGACGGGTAAGGCTAGAACGCACCTGAAGCCCAAGAGAAGAACTTAGGAATATTGTAATTTTAACCTTGTATCATATAAATTGTACGTACATTATAATATAGTAGAGATTGTTTACATTAGCGCTGTATAAGGAGTTTTATTTTTTGTATGCGACGTAAGCATGATGTATTGTTACTGTTTTTATGTATATACTTGTATTTTAAATGGATTTCAGGGTGTCTACTGGCATGGGATTGCTAGAGAATATTTTTATTCGCACTTTTTAAAAACTTTATGTTGTATTTTTAAATTTGTTTTGTAGGTTGTATGTCGGTTGTAATAGTGTTGCCGAAGTTTTCCTACTTTTATTTCACGTCGATGTTTAGTTCATTCCACTTCCAGCAGCTAGTAGCAATGTACTCGTATAATCATGTACTGTGACAAATTAGTGCCAAAATTGCAATTAAAAAAAAAGTGGGATCAGTACTATCTGTTTGAATTATGGTTTTGTCATAATTTTTTAATGTTTGATATACAGGGTGTTGATATGAATACACCAAAAAAAAACACTATAGTTTTTGATTTTTTTCTTTCTGTTGAATTAGGAAAAACTATGACCGGCTAGATGCCCTGATTCTGGAAAATGTGATATGTAGTTAGATACATATGTCTGTCATGCTTACAGATGCATTAGGATAGTCGATTTTGTTAAGGAACTATTGAATTAATCTTTTATATTTAATGATATTTATCATTCTTTTATTCTATATTTTGTCTGTTTCTATCAGTAAATGAATAATAACTATTTATTGATTAAAAAGTCTCGTTTTATTAGGTCCTCTGAAATTATCCTCGTCTTCCGAGAACGGCAAAAGATACATAATGAAGGTAGCATGGTGTCAGCCGATTTAAAAAAAAAATTTGCCCAACTTGGCAATAACATTTAAATTTTTTATTAATATTTCATTTTTTTTTGTTAGTGGAAATATATTTCTATTTTATCTTTTGCATTTCTAGATCTCAATTTTAATATCAAATAACATTACATTTTACTCACGTAAACTTATCAATTTCTTCCATTGGGTATATTATAAGCATAATATGTAAATAGGTCAATTATTTTTTAACATTTTCTGAGAAATGTTAAATACAGTGTATAATGGTGTTGAAAATCCTTGGCCGTTATGATAGTTATAAACTTATTAAGAGTAAAAAATGAAGTATTTTTAAACCAGGTTTGTCTATGATAAAAAAGAAATTGACACTTAAGCCATGAGGGTACGAATTAACAAGAAACATCAAATTTGAGGAAAAAAATTACAAAATCAAGAAAATAATTGAATTGTACTTGGAGAGCGACTCATTGCTCATCCTCTTAGATTGTCCAATTTATTTTTTGATGTGTTTTATTTTTCATATATTTTGAATTTTTCTAATCGGGGTTCTCTTAAGGAACTACGAATTTTTTTCTTTGGGGATTTTTAACGGAAAAAGTATAGACTGCTCCAATGTATAATAAATTTATTACCTACATCGCTTTCAAAGAGTTTGGGGTGAAATAAATAACATGCCAATTTGGACGTTTGTAAGAAATCGATGTTAGGATATCACATTGAGCAGCATTTAAATAATTTTTTTTTATTCATTTAATTAACGATTGACTGCAATTTTTAAAATTTCATAGGCTAACCCTGATTAGAAAAAGTCAAAATATCTAAAAAAATAAAGTTGCTTAATAAATTTCCTCAAGAGTACTTTATTCCAGAAAATAAAATAATTCTAATATTAGTACTGAAAAAATACTTTTCACCATTGGCACAAAAGTTTAGGGTTTTCAAGGTGAACAAAACCCCATACCTATGTCACTGGCTTTAGTTGCAAATTTTTACTTTGTTTTCCAAAAAAGCGGCATAAAGTAAAACATATTTTTGTCCGTTTTGAAATTTCTATTAAGGTCATTAATTAAAAAATTCATTTTTTTTGCAATATTTTTAATACCCTGTATCTCAGACATTAAGCATTTTTTGACCTTTATTTATATGAGCTTATTTTCCTATTTTAAAAGGAGCACCTGATAAAGTTTGATACCTGCAATTCAGAACACTCTGTATAACTATTAGGCGATATTTTTTGAGATTTTTGATATGTTGCACCATACTTACCAGAGAAGTTGTTTGGTACATCCTGTATAACTTCCAATTTTATTTGTGTTCAATAATGTGTTACACGCATACTAAAATATTACCTACCTTGAACATTCTTTGCCCTTCACAGTTATGTGGCCCTTACGACTAATAAAAAACTGAATTTATTTGTAGAATTTATTTTTTCATACAAATATAAATTACATCAAATATACCCCAAAACACCCTTCTCGTCACGTCTATCCATAAACTTATCAACGAATCCTGATTATTAGCAAAAAGAAAATATTTTTTTCCGGTTATGCTTACATTAAGGGTTACCAACTTCAGAAATCATTTCTTCCAAAAAATTTCGCAGTAAAATATGCAGATAAACATTTTACTAAATTTAATAATAAAAAAACAAAACGCAAAAATGGGATCACTCTTACATTTAAAGTTTACCAAATACCATTTGCAAGTTGCGAAATAAATATTGCCGATAATATATAAAAAAATCACTTCTCGGAAAGCCGAGAACTATTTTTTTGGTAGATTCAGTGTTAAAACAAATAATAAACTAAATAAATAAGTATAGAGTCTCAAATGTTTAGTCTTCCGGCAGATCTTCATCAGTTGTGTATTCGGATTCGTGATCATTATTCTCTGCCGGGCCTTCTTCTTCCGAATCCTCGAATTCCCATTGTGGGTGCTCCGTGATCTCGGCGGGCGCTTCCTTGACGTCCAACTTGATGTCTTTCTGCTGATCGAATCCTATGTAGGAGTCCGATCGCAGGCACACCGTGAAAGTGAACACTCCGGGCCAGTTGGGCGCTGTGAACTGAAACAGAAAATAATCACGTAATTTATTAATAACAAATATATTTTGTGTTTACCTTCAGGTGAATGGTTTCTTTTTCAACAAGACTCGTGACGTGGTAGGGCGCTGTGAGAAGAGTCCTAGACTTTTTGTCACAGATATACGTCCACCAGTACTCTTGCTTGTCATATGGAAAAAGTGGACAGTGAACGGTGTGAGAGGATGTCGATTTTCCTTCTAAGGATTTTTCTCGATCATGGATTTTGCGGAATTTCTCCCATTCCTAAAAAAATTACATAGATATTGTTTTTACGAAATTTACGAAAATAAATTTTAGTGGAATTTCTTATGTAAAAAAAATATCTATACCTAGTAAAGTAGAGGTATTCCATGACAAAACCAAAATCATTAAAAGTTTATTTCTATTGTAAACGGTTATCAAATTTATATTGTGTGTAGTAAAAGCCAAATTTTGGAAATGCGATTGGTATTTATTGTTCTAATTGGCTGTTACAAAAATTGAGAAATAATTATACTTAAATAACCGTATTGTAATAATATATACTATTCATATTTTCCAACTGTCAGTTATTTTTTAACATATATTTTTCTTAAAATAGCAAATATATTTGCATTTTAAAATTTAATTATAGTTTCAACTTTATCTTGTTATGATTATTGAGTTTCGTTCGCTCTAGAAGTTTGTATGTATGCACAGTGTTTTGATGACAAGTTTCATCCTCATAGAGATTTTATCAGCATAGCAAAAAAAAACATGGGACACAAAACTATTACAATCAAAACCTGAGTTCATCATATTTTACCAGCCAAAGAAAATATCATGCACACCATAAAGAAAAATTCTTCTGTAAAGTACATACTTGTACAATAGGGTACTAAAACAGCAGGTTTAGTTTAAGAAGCCAATAACCTTATTGGACGAGATTTTATCCAGACCTTCCAGCTAGAGATGCATTTTGCTAAATATAGAAAATCTGGTCGGTTATCCTGCTGGACAGTGACGTAATATAATTCTACTGATTCTTTATTCTTCAAACACAATCAGCACTCGGTTTTTTAGCCAACCCCAACTTTTGCATGCAATGCCTAGTAATAGGTCACCCAGAGTTTTAAATTTAGCCTCTTTAACTCTATCAAGTTTTTAGCTCTCTTTGTCGATGGATCCCTTATGAACGCCATCGAATGAGCTAATCTTGGCAAATCCCGCGAGTACTTAAATACTTTTTCCTCGGCCCAGATCAAGATCAGTTTTAACAGTAGCCGAAGCTAATTAGTCAGTTCATGTGTGGACCAATATTGTGTAGAATGCGAAATATAAATTCTTACGGTGAATTGACAATGCCAGTGTAGAAATTAGATACAATACCGCCTTATTCACTTGTTCTACCTCATCGCCGCAGTTACCCAGAATGTGCGTTGGAAGTAGTGAGAACAATTTCAAAAAGCCTTCTTTAATCCACAGGGCACAGCGTAAGGGATAGTTTTAGTCAATGCAAATGAGATTTTATTTTTCACATGCATATATTGAAATACAATGTGGAACTTAGTAAATATCACTACAGTAAAGCTCGGTTATAACGTACCGGAGGGGACTTAAAAAATCGGTACGTTATATCAGAAGTACGTTTTAAAAAAATATATAAAATTTTTAGAATTTCTATTAATTCTTAATATAAATACAAACATATGTATGTACATGTTTAACAAAAAGCAGCAACAGAAGAAGGCCCTATAATAATGCTGGGACTTGTTTATTCAGTACGTTATAACCGAGCTTCACTGTATTTCTTGATTTTGATAATATTTTGAAGTGAATAATTTTTTTTCAACTAAAGCAAGTAGCGTAGTTACGGATTCCTGTTCACCCTTGAGCCTCCTAAACTTCCACGCCAATGTCGAAGAGTATTTTTTCAGTACAGGTATTAAAATTTTATTATATTTTCTAAAAAACTCCTCTTGAAGAAATTCACTGAGTAACTTTGTTTTTCAGAAATGTTGACTTTTTCTAATCAGGGTTATCCTAGAAAATTTTAAAAAATTGTAGTCAATAATTTTTTAAACAAATAAAAACAACAGTTTGTAAATAATTTAATTTAAATTGTGCTCAGTGAGATCCATTTCCGACAATGCAACGATAGCATCAATTTCTTAGAAACGTCTTGTTCGAATTAGCATGTTATTATTTATTTTACCTGAAGCTTTTTGTATACGATATAGGTTAGATTTGTTTATTATATACTAGATCTATGTAGTTTTTCCTTTAAAAAATCATAAAGAAAACTAGTGGATTGAGATACGGTGATCGAGCCGGCCAAACAACTGGACCACCTCGACCAATCCATCATTCCCTGTAGATCATATTTAATATTTGCAGTGAAAAGATACTTATCACCATTGGTGTAGAAATTTAGGTTGAACAAAACCCCATACCAGTGCCACTGACTTTAGTTCAAAAAAGTTATTTACGTCCAAATATTAATATTTTATTATGATTACTGCCTAAGAAGTTTGACTGAAGAATTCTTTGAATGAAAAATATTTATTTGTTTAGTAGGTAATAAAGAAAATAAAATATATATATTTTTTAAGGCTGAAGCCCTGTATCAGGAAAACGGAGTGTGATAGAGAAAATTGTTATAGGAAAGACCCTTATTATTTTTTCATGTTCTATTTTTTCCCAAAGTTAAGAACGAAAAAACGGAGATACCCCTTTTATACTTCTGTACAAATAAATAAATATGAAATATATTTGTTTATTTTTACAGTAGAATTACCTAATATTGATTTATGGTAAGTAGTTTATTTCTATTATTTTAAAATTAATTTCACTCCCAGTGGTGTATCAACACTAACAAGTTCCTAAAAAAGTATTTAAAAAATAAACACATACCTGGTCATCATCCTCATTGTTAAATTTATTATTTACAACACTCTCGTCGGAGGACTTATCATTGTTTTCATTAGTGTCCGCGTCACTCTCATCAGATTTATCGGATTCCTCTTCATCTTTGACCTCTTTAGCTTTAGGTTTCTCCTGTTTCTCTTTTTCTTTCTTGTTTTCAGCTGGATTAGGAGACTCCTCCGCCTTTGGTTTTACGGCATTGACAGCCGGTTTTACAACCTGTTTGCTCGATTTTTTCGTTTTCTTCCCACCACCTGCAATAACGTTGTTTTGAAATAGCCACAATGTCCACGGTCAAAAATAGCACCTACCTCTCTTCTGTTTTAGCCATACAGGTCTCTTAACAGACTCAATCTCAGGTTCCGTTGTACCTTCCTTCGGTTCTTCCACACCGTTCTCTGCAATCACCGGAGCTTCCTTAATGGTTTCGTCCCCGAAGAGGGTGCTCATGTCTTTTCTCGATAAGGTCACAGTGACCGTTACAATGGCACCAGCAGTGACTTCCGTCGGGTTATCATCGTCCATGACTACAAAATTAAGTAGTTACGATTGATTATACCTTGAGGGCAAATCCAACTACGGCAATCATACAAGATTTTATAATAAAAGATTGCCAAGGGTGCATTCCGAGTTTTCTATTTATAGATATTAAATTTCGATTCGCTTAGAATAAATGGGTATTTTATATAACTGAACGCGGACTGTGTATTCTGTTAGTGGATAATTTTGACGGAGCTGTAATGAGTGGAAGTGTAGTTTTGGTAGTGTTCAACGAAGGAACAAATAATTAATGTAAAATACTGCAGCTAACCGCATTAACTGTTAATTATTAATAAAAAAAAATATTTTCGTCATTTCTACATTTGACAATACTATAAGAAACGATCGCATGGTAGCTGACATTTCTAAGCCATTTCGAACGACGATTATTATAGGTGCCGATGTTTGGCGAAAAAGAGGGTTTGCCACATTTTTTAAACATAAAGCTAGAATTCTGAAATAAACTTTTTACCTTCTGTATACTCTACATGTGCTTCTGCTAATAAGATTTAAGATATTCCAAAGTGTAAAAATATATATTAAATATAAAATAGAACTTTGGTCTATACATTGCCAAAAGCATTATAATCTATTGCCCATAGATATCAAAAATATTAACAATTTAAAAAAATTCTCAAATTTGACAAAAAAGTATATATATTTCACATTGTATTTTGATTGTATTTTAAACATTCGAAAATTTGCTCTCTTGTTCTGATGATTTAAGCAATTTTTCTATTATATAGCACAACACAAATGTTTAATCACTTATTAAACTTTATTAATAATGGATGATTCTGTTACATTACCTTCCACTTGGATTTGAAAATCGACGTAAGGCATCCTTCCAAGCACCTTCATAACATTCTCGTACTCTTCGTCTGTCAAATTCCTCAGCAAATTCCTACGTTCCTCGCCTTTTAGTTGGGCGAATTGCTGCAATGATTTGATCTGCCTCCTTTTAGACATGAAATGTTTCATGTTGTCATCGTTTATGTACGGCAGCTGCAGCAAGGGAGATTTGTTTTCCCAGAGGCCCTGGACCACCATCGGGCACAACTTCATGCAGTTCTCTACCGTTTCGATGCTGGGCAGTCTTGGAACTGGAAAAAAAACATACTTCGTTAAGGTGGACAACAAATAAGAATTTATAGAAAATATATTTAATACTCATTTAAATTCTATGTACAAACTTTTGGACCTACTGAGACCTAGCGAGACGTTTAAATCCTTAATTTTAGTACAATTTCACTTACCTCGCCTAGAATATGCCAACAGAATGATTTGGTTCACACAGTTGACCTGTTCGTGAATTAAAAATGGACACTTTCCTATAATATACCTCCGATTCTGTTCTAACGTCAAAGGATTCAACGGAATCCTACTTAAATGTGCGTGAATTATCGCACGAGCTTTAATACTGTACAAGCAACCCAAGGGAAACTCCTTGTTCTTCTCGTTAAGATTTGGCAATTTTTTGATCAGCTAGAAATAAATCTGTTAGAAATAATCGAGTATTATAAAATGTGATATTTTACTTGTGGGAATTCCACATTATCAGATTGTCTCTCTACTATTTCGGAGTTGTGCTTTTTGTCAAATTCGAGACTGGCACCTAAAATCATTATAACTCTCTTCATAGTCATGTTAGAGGTCTTGTGAAAGAAGTAGTAATACAGTTGTGTTGTCTCTAAAAGCACCTGATCGCTAGTGAATTTGATACTTCTATACCACCAAGTACCAACCTAAGAACAAAATACAGTTGAGGAATTTATTTAGAAAGAATATTTAAGCATTTTCACTTACCACAATCGGAAGAGCTACCATAAAGACAAGAGCATACAACCCAAGCACCCAAACACTGTTTTCCTTTTCAACGATCCATGACGGCAAAGCTATACCGAAACTCATGGCACCTGGACCGTCTGGATTGCCATATTTTTCCCAGTTTCTTCTTGCTTCTTCATCTGTTAAAGCCTAAAATAATATTACGTTTTCATTTCTAATAACATCATTACTATGATGATTACCTGATAGGCTTTCGATAATTTCATAAACTCTTTTTCATTTCCTGTGTCTTTGTCAGGATGGAGAATAAGCGACAGCTTTCTGTATGCCTTTTTAATTTCACTGTTGCTAGCACCTAAGGGAATTCCTAGTATTTCGTACGGATCGAAATTAGCCATTTCGTAATCGAATTGTGAGACTTTGTAGGCAAGTAAAATTAAAATTACCCAACCAGCTATTATGACTAATTTTATGAAAAAGTTCTTTGGCCCTTTCCACGGTTTGGCATTTTTTAAATATTCTCTTTTCGTGAGACATCCCGGACATTTGCATTCTTTATTTTCTTCTTCGGGATCTGCAAATTAAAATTTATTTACAACTTGATAGTATAGAATTTTCTGATTGTTTAAACTGTGGCTATTAACATATGGCTGACGTGTTGCTTAAAATAACCAAATTTGCTACATTCAAACTTAACCTAAATATGTTTCAAAATAATAATAGTGTTCAAGAATAATCGCTTCAATAGGGTACGCAAACCATTTCTAGACAACTATAAATCAACGCCGAAAAATATCATGTTATCAAATTATAGTAAAATATCTTAATACCGTTAGAAAATGAATTTTCTTACCTCTCTTCTTCTTTCGTGGCCAATAATAAAATGTTGCTGGTATTAAAATTAAAGCTAGAAATGATAATAAGAAATAGAAAAATGTTCCTCCACTTTCATCATATTGAAATTTTTGGCCCATTATAAAAAAATATCACTTGAAAGTAATTAAGGGCTCCAACGTGTCAAAAAATCTTTTAAATAACACTGACAGCCGCCATTTTAAGGAATTTACAGTTGGGAAGAGGTCGTTCAGAAATCTGGGTATTTCCACAACTTTTTGTGGTTTGTATATTCCGAACACTACCACAAATTACATTCTCGCATTTTATTTCTGGGAATATAACATGTAAAAAGTCTATTAGAATTGTTTAATTTGTGTATTAGAATTGAATATATTCATAATAACACAACGTGCTTGCTTAAAGCAATAATATTTGAAAAATAATATACTTGTATAAGAATATACAGATCCACATGGTACCCAATATCCATAGCATATGTACCAAATTACCGTTAGTAAAATAATTTCAGAGTAGCTTTCTTGAATACCATATTTACACTTACTATTTAAACTTGTATGTTTGAGGAATAACGTTAATAAGCATGTACCTAAATCATATAAAATAAATAAACACTTACCAAATATTTAAAACTTCACAAAACTCACATTTCATAAAACATATTAGTGTTACATTTTTCTATGAGGTGAAAGCCTTGAGTTTCTATGTAAATTCAAGGGTGAAAGCAAATAATTTTGAAAAGGAGATAATTTAAAATTCCCGCTCAAGCTTTCCAGGAAGTACGTTAGCGCCTCTTTTAGAAGCAGATCAAAGTAACAAAGACGTAGCTTCCTTTTACATGGCGGACTTTGCGTTCGCTTGATGTGTGTACGAAAGAAGAATTAGTTATAAGGTTTACACAAAATGGTATGTACTGAACTGGTTTTATATTTAAACTATTTAGAAGATATTCTAGTGAAATATGGATTGAAAGTAGAATGTTGTTATTTAGTAGAGTTTGTAAATAAAAACGTTGAAATTTTTTACCACGTGTGTTCGCAAATTTCATATGGAATTGATAATTTTTGATTTAGTTTTGTATTTCTTCATTCCGGAAAGTGTATTGCTTAAATATGTGGATAAATATTTCTTGTAAAATAAGTTGAAAACTCGATGTTTTCTATATGATGATTTGCTTTTGGTCCGTGTTGCTGAAGCTTAGTGATTATATCCTTCAAAAGCTCTGATATTACAGCTGCTAAATAACATTTAATTATAATCGTCTGCGCCCCACAATTACGCACATTTTGTTTTAGTCGCTGTCAACAGCGCGCCCCTTAGTGAGCGTGTACAATGAGAAATCGGAGGAAGTTAAGGGCACTACTGTTGCTTTACCAGCAGTATTCAAGGCCCCTATCAGACCTGATGTAGTTAACTTTGTCCACCAACAGGTCTCCATGAATCATCGCCAGCCATACAGTGTTAGTGATAAAGCTGGTAAGTACAGAAATTAGAATGTAACTATTGTTATTATAACCTGGTTTTTACCAATCTAAATCTAAAATCTTTGGCACAAAATAATGTCCACATTCTTACAAATTCCATTTGTTTGGGTGTTCCATAAGTGTGCCAAATAAAATTGGTGACTATAGGCGTTCCTTTCTGATTTTAAAATATTAGAAAAGGGCAATGTTCATCGGACAATTTGTTAGTACTTTTAATGATAAATACATAATTTGGAAGAAAAAAGTTAATGTTTTTGATATTTAACGTACTTCACAGGCCACCAGACCTCTGCTGAGTCCTGGGGTACAGGTCGTGCTGTTGCCCGTATTCCCCGTGTCCGTGGTGGTGGTACTCACCGTTCCGGCCAGGGTGCTTTCGGTAATATGTGTCGTGGTGGACGTATGTTTGCCCCAACCAAGCCCTGGCGTAGGTGGCATAGACGAGTCAATGTCAATCAACGTCGTTATGCTCTCGCCTCTGCCATCGCTGCCAGTGGCATTCCAGCTCTTGTTCTCAGCAAGGGACACGTCATCGACCAAGTCCCAGAACTGCCTCTGGTCGTTTCCGATAAGGTGCAAGAATTCAACAAGACCAAGCAAGCAGTGCAGTTCTTGAGAAGGATCAAGGCTTGGGCTGATATCCAGAAGGTACATGGTGAAATATTGATTAGAAAAATTTTTTTTAGTAATTATTGGGTTTCTTCTATTTAAAATTTTGAGGTGCCTCAGGGACCTTACCTTGGGCTCTTGTCCATCTTAGCATGCATTAATGATATTTTCAAATATAATGATTTTTGACATTAGACTTTGTTTTAAAATTCAGTGATGATTTGCTTTTGGTCCGTGTTTATGAAGAACAATGATTTTAATTTTCAAAAGCGCTGAGTTAATTTTAAAATTTTTGGATATTATCGAGTTTCTGCCATTTTTCTCTTTAGAATGATATTGTCACTTCTAGGTCTACAAAAGTCAACGGTTCCGTGCTGGTAAGGGTAAGATGCGTAATAGGAGGCGCATCCAACGTAGAGGACCCTTAGTTATTTACCACAAAGATCAAGGTGAGTAAAATCGAGGTTTATTTTGCTAGCAATTGTCTGTTTTGATGAGTTTGTTGAGATTCTATCTATTGAAATTATCATATATTAAGGTTTGCGCCGTGCTTTCCGTAACATCCCCGGCATCGATCTTTTAAGCGTCGAAAAGCTCAACCTTCTGAAGCTTGCCCCCGGTGGTCACGTAGGGCGCTTTGTCATTTGGACCGAGTCAGCATTCCAGAGATTGGACAAACTGTTTGGCAGTTGGAAGACTCCATCTCTTGAAAAGAAGGGGTATAACTTACCCCAACCTAAAATGTCTAACACTGACTTGTCTAGATTGTTGAAGGCTGACGAAATCAAAGCCGTGCTACGTCCTCCACAGTAAGTACCTTAATGTTTCTCTAGTGTTTATAGTAATTTGCATTTCTGCGAATGGTTTTGAATTTAGAAAATTGCTTACAATATTTTTCGTTTAAGTATATGAATTGTTTCACAAGATCAAAAAAAAATAAGAAAGTTGAAATGTTAAACAAATTTCATTGTTTTTTTGTTACTTTTGTTAACTTGTTTAAGCCGCTTTACAATCCACATTTCTATCTGCAATGGCTTGCAGCAGCCCGTGCACTTGCAACATCTTTTCTGAAATTCTGACTTGTAGTTTGTTTTACATTCTTTCGTTTGCAATGGCAATAGAATTGATACTAATACTTCAAACCGAATGCACACACTAAACTATCCAAATTTAGCAAGTAACTGATGAAACATTTTTTTATAAGAAAAATTAAAGTGCAGTTTATAGATACATCAATTTTGCTAATTTTGTAAATCTAAAAGAATGAGAGTATATTAACAAAAATAAATTGATTCCTCAATTTGCATTTTTATGAAAATAGTTTACTTTTAATGGTAGTAAGCATATCTTATTGAATCAGTTTTGCATTTTAATATGTGCTCTTAAAAACTTCATATTGACAGAAAATTTGTTTGATCTATAACAAAATTTTTTAACATTTATTTTCAAAATATAAAAATTCCTAAATTTGAAGGAAAAATTAATTGTCAACACAGTTTAGTTGTCCTTGTGTATGCAAGTTATGTATTTCCAAAATATTGAAAGCAGTTTCAAAATATTTTGAACAATTAATTTAATTTCCTGATTATCTTTTTATGGAATACAGGATTTTACCTAATTACATGCAAAAAGTTCAGAGGCATATTTGTTAATTTGATTTTAGATAATTGTGTTAAATAATCATAGGGCTCCAAGGGCGTTGTTTTTGAGTTTCAGGGTTTCAGGGTTTTTGGCAGATTTGGCTTATTTTTTTAGTATGTTGGTAGCTATAAAATTTGCAGCTTACGTAAAGTACCAGTGACGTACCCCTACTAAGAAAATCAAATTTGTCAAAGGCTGGAGATACAAAAAAATGTACAGAGAAAATAAATGAGATTGCAATGGAACATATAAAAACCAATTTTATTTGACTGGTTATACAGGGTCATTTAATTGTGAAAGAGGTCATGATGGTACCTGTAACCCTGCCACTCGTACTTTACGTAAACTGAAAATAATATATTTGATATCTACCAACATACTAAAATATGCTAAATTTTCCAATAATATTAAGGGGTTTAGAAGTTATGTTCTTTTTTATTTTATCGACTAGGCACCCTATATCTTGAATGCCTTTAGGGCCCTATGCTTATTTAATAAAATTATCTTAATTTTAACCATAGAATATGATCTGGTTTTTCTGCAGGCAATGAGGAAGCACTCTGTATAATATGAAACTAAGCAAGTAATATTTAAAAATGTACCATTCCGCAATATCTATTCATTTTTTCATGATGAAACAAATTTAGAGCATTGGGTTATGAAAATAATTCTATGATTAGCAGTTGACATCTGATCCTTAAATTAGTTGCTAAGTTTTCTTGTTCAATTTAGTACATATTTTATTCCGTTTTTCCTTTTTTAACAGGAAGAAGGTTGTTCGTCGTGTACGTCGTCTCAATCCATTGAACAACACCAGAGCCTTATTGAAATTGAATCCGTATGCTGCTGTTCTTAAACGTCAAGCTATTTTGACAGCCCAAAGGAGGCAGTTGTCGAGGGACGAACAGTTGGCCAAAAAACGTGGAGTATGTAGAAAATTTTGTTTTTTTTTTTCTCTATTTTATTGTTTTTGAGTAATTACTAATTTATCTTATTTTTTATTTATTTTTTTTTTCAGATTACTTTATCTCCAGAGGACGCAGTGATCAGATCGGCAAAATTGCAGGCCAGGAGAAGGGCACATATCCTGAAAGATAAGAAAGCCAAGCCGAAGAAGGCTAAAGGCACAGCCAAGGCTCCTGCCAAGGCCCCTGCCAAGGCTCCGGCCAAAGCCCCAGCTAAGAAGTAAACTCTGTGGCTATGGTTCTTGCGTATATCTTCGATTTTATGCACTGACCGTGGTGACTAGGTTTATTTGTTGTAATTATAAAATAAAATTTTATAAAAATTGTTTTATTGGTTTTATTCATTAAGTTAGCATATGGGGGGGGGAGACATTGTGCAGTCAAAAGTGCTGAACGTAACGGAGATGGTATAGATAAGAAAATATCAGAATATTTGGTGTAGGATCTTATTTGGGAAATTTATACAGGGTATCCCGAAATTAGGGTCAATATTTTTCCATGGTGTTCCTGTTGAACAAGATTCTTTGGTAATTATTTACAACAGTGGAATCCAATCTTAATTAAAAAATTCCAGGCTCTTATTTTTGAGGATGCTGAACATAAAATAGTTCTCGAGTATGTAAAGGGACCATATTTTGCAATGCTTGAAGTAGAACAGAAATGAAAACTTTAATTCTTCGGTGAACAAAAAAAACTTAAGGTTTATAAAAGAGTAACACAAAATTATATTTTTTATTTTATTCCATCAAGTCTATATCATGAAAATAAACATTCATTAAAATTAATATATTTTTATTTTTGATGGATTTGTTTGAAAATTGATTTATTTTTTAAAAGCAGTATAAAACTTAATACAATCAGCATCATAGGGTAACTAAAGCTCTTAGTGTTTCCATACCGATATTAGTTTTGGAAAATAATATTTCTAAAAACTGGACAACGGTTGGATACCGATTATAAAAACGGGGCACGTGCCGAAACAGGACCGGTGGTTCAAAACTATGTTATTACAGAAGTTGTAAATATTGTAATATAACGCCTCTGCTATTTTTATGTCATGACATCCGACTGTAGGCGTTATATTTCAACTTAAGGTCTGTTTCCACGAGTCGGGGACTAGTTTGAAACTGTCGGAAATGTTCGTCCAGCTATTTCTTAAGTTGCATGCACCAAAAACACCTAAATTAACTGGTTGAATATTTCTTCTAGCAGTTTGAAACCAATATCTGACTTGTGAGAACAGGCCTTTAACGGGGCGCGTTCGAGAGTGAAACAACATACCATTTATTCTGTAAACTTTACTTATATATTTTACTAAAAAGAGTATATAGTTTATTAAATTACAAACAAGAACATAATTTTTATTATATTTCATATCAAGACTGCCAAACGTCTCAAACACTTTCGTGTAAGCGTCCAATAAGAAAAGCTACATTAAAAGGCCAAGTAATAAAATCCTATACTGCAGACAGTATTTACGTGCGGCGGTACGGCTTTGATATCAAAACATCAAAGTACCGACAGAGAGTGGTATAACATTTATTCAGTAAACTTTGGCATAAGCACAGTCTATTATAAAGTCCGGCGTCTTCACGTCGGCTCCTTTGATGTCGAGGTCCCAGATTTCATTTTTTTAGACGACCAAAAAACGCGCATTTAGCCGCGTACATTCGCGCGCTCAGGGGCACGGTGATTTGTCAAGAAATAGAATTTCTCCCACTTCGTCGTGTACATATGAATTTCATTGGTGTTCATTGCACATTTCGACACACACTTGCACACTTCACTCGACGAACTGTATAATAAACTGTGGTATAAGTATGTGCATGTCCAGGTCATTTTTTAGTACTTAATATTATTTAACTGATTTGGGTATTTCTACACGTATATTAATTAATTTAAGAGAAATTATTTTAATTCATTTAAAGATTTTATTGTACATACCATTTTGACTATGTTTGTGCACAGGTATCACTTAGAATCGGTGTATCAGTTTGAACTTCACCATCTTGAAATTTTGGTGCCAACATAGTTTTGGTATTATTGTTATCAGAAATTCTGCTTCAACCAAAAATGCTTGAGTCTAAAATTTACATGACACAATTAAGTACATACTTACATAATTATTGCACATTACACTTTTTTTAACAAATACCAGTACAAAGAACTTACTTTTGTTGGTTCATACAGAAACAATGTTTGATGTTTCATTTGAAAAATGTACTTCAAATTCTAATTTTTTTTTACAGCATTAATCAGGACAATATTTCAAATGAAGATTCTAATTTCTATCGGCGTACCGCGTTTAAATTTATATCGTGACCTATTTCCTTATATTAGTTGATGAAATATGAAATATAATATACATACCTTTGGACAATGGAAAAAGGAAAAACCACCTCTTGAGGGACAATTATTCTAGCGTCGGCCACCGTGTAGGTGCCTGGGTACCCCCGAGACGGGTGAGGAGAGCGGAATTGGTAGGGCGAGGCGTGTTCGAGAGTGATACAATTATATATTATTCGATTTATTCTGTAAACTTTGATTATCACATAGTCCCGCGCCAGATTTGCTTTTTTTTAGACGAATACGTCGAGTACCGTTTTTAAATAAAATATTCTAAAATTTCAAAAGTCGAAAAGTCTAAACACAAAAAGTTATGGCTCAATCCTCTCCAGATTGAACGTAAGACAATACGAAATAAACTAACGGGAGTAACGGATTGCGACTGCAAGTACTGCTGGTTGCAGTATACCTATGTGACAAAGATTTGTAAATGTTTACGGTCGCAAACTAAGCTCATAGAGTTATAGCACAGAATATGCGTCACTATATATTCTGTGAGTATAGTTACATTTTCATAAATTTATCTCAACTGGTTTCGGAGTTACATATTTAGAAAAAATGTAGTGGAGTGGCTCCTTTAAAGGGTTTTAACTTCTTTAGGAAGAATTTTTGGACCCCCAACATCCTGGAAAAATATTACTCCTCATTTCGGGGCACCCTGTATACTGTATTATACGTGGTGGCTGTAAAAGGTCTGTACAAGACACTAGCACAAATTCATGAGGCTAACATATGAGGATCTAGCCCAATTTACCTTAGTACAAAAATTGATAGTTTCTGAAATACAGCGTACCAGTTACCTAGTAGTTGTCGTTTCAAGCATCCGTTTCTAAGACATTCGAATTTAAATGGTCTATTGCATACTTAAACTAATCCTTGCAATAAGTTAACAACACAGACTTATTTAGCAATGATAAGAAACCATCATTAGCTACAAAAGAGTATTGTCAAACGGTTCAATCTGACAAGCTCCATAGTTTTTGCTATGGCCGTGCCTTACACTAACGCAAAAATTACAACGATATGATTAAAACATGACTTAAGAATAAAATGTTAATAAATTTTGAAATTAAGCGATACAGATTTGTCAAATTGAATCGTGTGACAATACTCTTTTGTAGCTAATGATGGTACTTATCTTAATTGTGTTTTATTTCTGGCTTTTGCTTCTTTAAATCGTTTACCCTCTGGATACCGACTGTGAAGTCATAATCACAAAACATAATATGTCATTAATTTTACTTCTGCCGTTGTCGTGTTAATTAGATAGCGTTAGCTGTTTGCTTGAGTATGGGTATAGCAATAATTTGAAAACTTTCGACTTTATTATTTATTTTTACAAGGATAAATTCCATAATGTTTTATTTTCTATTTATTCACTTCTTATTGCTAAGTACTGTAAAAAATATATTGTGCAGCAATTACCTATGTCCCTCAAAATAGTTTTTCAACTTCTGGAAGTTCTGAGTATAAATTTCATTAAATCTATATTGCTGAGTGAAATGACAAAGAACTAAATGTTAAGTTGAAGGTAGATTTCTTTACGAATACGTCAGCAGTCCAAAAGAAATTGGAAAATTAATTTTAAAGAGTGCCATTATTATTGCAAACGTTGCAAACGACTGTACACTATAGGAATTAGGAATATTGTTGTGATTTATTGCAGAATTGTTTCAAATGCAGCTTGTAAGTCTTCAGTGAACCATTCTGCACTAAAGTCATCCTGGACTTCAATGACCGGCAGAACTTTTCCTTTCCTTTTGGCACTAACCAGTTCCTGAATTTCAAATTCCGTTTCTGTCGATATTTTACACATTCTCAGATCCAGTTTTTTTATAACACTGTTATACTTTAATCCTTCCAATATGGCTTGACCTACATTCTGAAACACAATTAAAACGAATTGTTAGTAGCTAATAAAATAAACGTAATATTATTGGCACTTTATATTCCTACAATATATATAAGTTTTAAATATTTATATTATTTAAACGTTTGTACGAAAGTAATTGCTGATGTTTATCTTCAAGGATCCCAATCATAACAAAAAAGATCATTAAGTAATTCGTGTAATATAAATTTAACTTGTAAGCGTGAGATGTGAGATGTAATTAAAATCATCTCCATTGAGAATTAAATAGTCATGTAAATTATTCATGATGCGAATTTATCACAATGTCGATCTCATGCATGGCATATAACGGAGTGATGCAGAGATAAAACAGAGGCAAATACGTATTTAGAATATTAAATTCAATCACATGACATCACAGAAAAAACATGATTTTTGGCAAAAATATATTTATAAAATTGTAACACTCTGTAGCTCCTTTATTAAGTTTTAAATACAAAATTGTTATATAACAAACCTCAGTTATTTTCATCGATATGTCGGTGAAGTTGATCAAACTTATAGTTAATATCCTGTGTAGGGACAAGAATTATACAAAGTCATAGGAACAAGATCATGGGCGTTCACAGAAAAATGTTTCAGTGGAGTTCAACAAATTTCTCCAAAATCCAAAATGGAATATGTGCATGAACAATATTTTGATAGATATAATATTTAGCAGTAGAGGGCACCACTTATGATACATTGCAAAGAATAATTATTTATTCAAAATAGCAAAAAAATGGAAATATTTAAACTTACTGAATAATTAGATCTAAGGTCCATTACAACCTAGAATTATTGTTGGGTTATCACTAAGGGTTTTCAAGTAAATAATAAATATAGTAAAAATTTTAAAATCTTTGACACCCTGTATCTCGGAAACGGTGAACTTTTAAATACAGGTATATTTGGATAAATATCATTAATTTTGACTGTACAATCACCCCTTCCAAGGACGCCAATGATACTCGAGGCACCCTGTATAAAAAGTATATTGGGTGTTTACTAAAGAATGGGAAATACTTTAAGGTTAGATTTCTTGGACGAAAATAAGGTGAATTAAATCAATAAATAAATAATTATATTGTATTAAAATTTTGTACAAGGTTTTTTGTATGATACACACGAATATCTTACTGATTTTTGTGTCAAATCTACAGGGCGTTCTAAGCGCCTGTTCCACTATTTTTTTCTTTTAGATTCTTTATAGGAAAGCAGATTTTTTGTGATATTTCGCTAAAATGCACCATTTTAGAGAAAACTACATTTCAAGTTTGAGATGTACTCGTAAATGTATGAATTACTCTACAATCTCAGGTATTCATTAAACAGTGAGTTATACTTTAAGGCTAGCTTTCTTCCTCAACTTACCTTAGTGCAACTTTGCTTCCTTAAATAGTTATAAACCCGAGAAAAGAGACTTTCTCAGACCTAATATTATGCCTCTACGAACACACAGCACAAATCTACAAAGTATGGATCAGCAAAGCCTTCTCATGAATAATGCAGCAGCATGTTGGTAGGTATAAAATATAAAATGTACAGCTTACTTAAAGTAGTAAGTGCAAATTTTATACCAGTCAAATATTAAAAAAATGTCAAATTTGCCAAAACTATCTCAAGGGGTTTAGAAGTTACGAATTTCAAATTGATTTTTTTTTAACTTTGGAAAATCTACTCCCAACTAGCACATTTAGTCGTTGGAACGTTGCTACGACTATTGTAGGTACTTAAAGAGTTTTACCACTAGCCATGGACATGTAACAGAAACGTTCCCATTGCGCGCTTGCAACTAAAATGGGGAATAAGTTTTTAGTGCAAGCTATATTCCGACGGCGTTTCCGGAATTTGTACGGCCACGTTCCAGCGGCGTTGTGTTACCGTGGAAGCGATGGGCGGCATGGAAACCACAACTTTTAAGGAACTTCAACACTCTACCACCACTCTTTTATATTAGTATGATGCTTTCTTTATCTAGCAATATGGTTATATTTCATTTCTACCTACATATTCCATCTCCATTTCCTTAACTCTGAATCAAATAGGTACTAGGCAGATATTAATAAGTGCAAACGTAACTTAAGCAAGTGAAACATTTCGAAATAAATATTAGGCAAGGCGCATATTGAGAAGCGTATGAGGCGTGTGAGATGACGTGACCCGACCAGTATGGACACGAATGCGCGACACGCGTAGCGTTATCTTTCGCATATTGCAAGACAGTTCTTCTCACGACTTTCGAACAGCCACGTCGTTCTAATTTTTCTTGTTTATTATAAAAATGAATGATTTAAACAGAAAACTGGATTTCTAAATGAAATAGATACCTGAGTTTGGAAACCGATATTAAGAAAACGTAAGGAGGAAAAAATTTAAAACGGACCATATATAGCCTGTAGTTTCGTAATCGTATTTTTTATTTATCAACGAAAAATGTAGAAAAAATTACGGTTTCCTACCTACAAAATATACCATCTTTTAAGTGCAGCTCTTTTGCATTCTTGTTTTTTATCTTCGCTTTCATGTAATTCTCATGTCTGGTATCACAAAGCTCTCTATGCCTTCTTACCAGCTCTATCACTTCTGTTTTCATTGGCACGGTAGAAGACACAACTAACCTCAAAATTGCCAACACGTGGCGCGAAAAACTGTGCCACTGCCACTGCTACTGCGCCGCGCTCCTTGCGTCACACACGAGCCTTGGTGTGCAACGTCTTGGTACGAATTTGCGCTGTCCCATTACTTTTCTTAAGCTACAAAAGTACGTACTGTGTCACCACACACGCGTCTTACGCGTCTCAATATGCGCCGTGCCTTATTGTGCGATGGTCTGAATCCCAAAATTAAACTGTGTTAACGTGATACTCTAGATGATGATAGGTGAAAGCTATTTTTCATTGTTTGTTGGAAATGACACACTGTACAAAATTCCCACCACCACTTTAGTAACATGTTTCTCGTTGTTTATTCTGAACGTGGTACGTCTGAAGTTTACATTGAATACATTCCTTGAATTTCATCTTCTAGTAGTAGTTGAGAATATCCCTACATTAGTACATTATTATTTTTATTACATTTCTTTATTTCTTTGTGGCTTTGAGTGTTACTTCTGGTGCATGTTTTATCCTTTGAAATTTTTGTGTTTCGACCCAGATATTTATTCTGGGTTACAGTTTATAATTTAGTACAGATATAGTTTAATATGGAGTTTTGATGTCCATACTTGGCACTTCCTTAATAGTAATAAAAAATGTGATATATATCCAAAAAGACAAAAATACACTCCACTCGTGACATGATCAAATACACATTACGAAATGACCAACAACTGGGAAACTACATAGTAAAATTTACATCATGATGGATTTAAAGAATGACACGCACTTTGTAGTTGTTATGTTCGATGATGCTTAATACTTCTACAAGTAGCGATAACGCTGTTTGGACTAATAAATATTACTTACATTCTTCCACGACTTTAAACAAACAATTAAGGTTCCCTGAACTATCATTACTACTTGAAAGTGACTGCAACTTTAAAGTAAAATTTTAATAAGATGAGTTAGTCACTGCTACGATCATTTGCCACTTCTAGGTTTTGTAAACTTAAAGATCGTTTCACTGGGCGTGGTAAGACGTCTCCGAGGCCAGGGGAGCTACTTAGAAGTCATATAACTGTAAAGTAACCAGAAGTAGTCGAGAATACGTAACAGTGACTATAACTTTGTTGCACATAAGTTATTTACACAACAAAGTAGCAAATTTGGTAGTTGGTTCCAATCTCAGTTACCGTTACCTTGGTGCTAGTTGGGTATAGTTCGGAAACGAAAACCCTGGATTTTCTGCATCCAATTAGAAAACACTTTGAATAAAAAAGATAAAAATGTTAAATAATAGGACATTAGCAACTACAATAATTGTAGTTGAATTTATAAAAATTTGTTTCCACACGCCGATAAACTGCTTAACTATTAAAACATACGCATTTGCGGATGTACCATTCTAATTAATGATAATTTAATAATAATATAATGATATTTAGCACTTAATTGTGTGTTGTTTGTGGAAAATCCACAATTATAGGTTTGACATGCTACATTATGACTGGCGTCGTTATTTAAAATATTGAAGATTCACATTGCTAATAATACGGAACATGTTAACTCATATATCATGTTTCCTCTAAACTAAAATACACTCAAGTACAGACACACAGGACCGGATTACATTTTTTTCTTTTAACTTTCGTGTAGATATAATTTTTTCCCCAATCTAGGTACATATTGCCTTTGTAGAAGTTTTGTTTTCATTTTTGCGGTTTCCTGTCAAATTATAGAACATAAATGTATCTTTACATTACATTACAAATTTTCCAGGTCTTCTAAATTCACTTCTAATCTGATGTCAATTTATTTAGCTAAACTGTTAACGCAGTTGAAAACTAATGTCTATATTGCTATCAATTTTAATGGAGTTAAGACTTTAAGACTTTATACTTCGTGCTTACCGACGGAAATTTAAGATTTGTATATTATACCTACACGTCAAAATCTTTTATATGTATTATACAGATAAATATTTTGTATAATACATTAAAGGCGTCGTTATTAAATGGAATTTTCATTCAGTTCATAGCTGTTTTTAGAGTCTAAGGAAGATCTAAGCAAATTGGAAAAAATATCTCTTCACTGTGGCAATTATACAAGTTTTCTTCGGTAGAAAGAGTTTATAGATTATCAAGTGAATTATAGTGAGCGGACGAAATTGTGGACAGTGACTAATCGCGAGCTTGTGGACAAGCGCGACGGGCGAAGCGTGCGGGAAGCAACATTTCATAGGCGTACTAAATTTGAATGCGATCAGATATAAAAAATATACAAAAATAATTGCATTCCATAATATCCATTATTTTTAGAGTATAAACAGTGATATATCGGTTTCTACCAATTTCGAGGCGTTCAAAATTTAAAGTTTTTATCTTGTATATCGGTGTACCTAAGTTAATTTAGAAACTTTATCAAGACAAACTGAAAAGATTCTTACCAACATTGAAAATACAATATCCTATAAAACGATGCCCTTTTGGGCATCGATGACTCACCACCACCCGACTCATGCCGCCACAAGATGTTGACTATTTATACATTTCATATAGGCAATTGTTTTACACGAATATTATCATTATCACTAAATTAGTACGCATTACGTCAGAATCATAACAAACTTCTCTATCACTGTATGTTCACTATTTATTAAAATAACCAAACGTTCACTTCGGTGTCACATCCACTTCCCTATATAAATAGATTCAAACCATTTTTCAAATACTTCACTGTTCATATCTTCATGGTAATCTCCCGTCCTACGTGATTCAAAAACATGCAAACCATTTTCTAAAAATCCCGAATCGCTTCCAATATGTGTTATTATTAACCTACGTCCTTTTCCAAAAGGCGCCTTTAATCCTGTAGAAAATCCATCTAAAAATGCTTCTCTTTTACTTCGAACGTTACCATCCTGCCAAACTTTTGATACCGTATAACCTTCCTTTACCCATGTTTCATCCATGTAATATATCTTTTTGCCCGATGCACGAAATTCTCTTAGTTTTTCTAAATATTCTTTTCGCCATACTACAATTTCATCTTTTTCAACGAGCATACTTTTACGGTTTCGTTTTAAAAATCGAAAATTCATGTCATACATTGTTCTTCTAAGAACTTTATTAGAATATTGAGGCATGTCCTCATCTTCAGCTATCGTAGCTTGAATTTTTTTTATCGTCGGTATTTCATTTCTGAAGAAGAATCCATGAATTTTCCTGCGAATGGCGTATTTTACGTCATCATCGACTTTTGTTTTTTTCCTTCCTCGTGTTTCTATTTTTTCTTGTATGGATTTACTTCCACACTCTTTTTTATAGCACGATATACCCTAGAAACTGACACTTGTGTTAACGAACTACACATATCAACAGCATCACTTATACTTATGTTAGAGTTTCCCGCTCGAATTCCTTCGTATACGTTTTTTATTATTATCAATTGTCCGTTACATAGGTTATGTCGATTACTAACAGACCTTTTACTAGAACTGGCACTTTGATCCATTTTTAACTTTTATTTGTTAACTTCACGGTTGCAATAATTTATAATTTAATATAACTATATAAATAACACCCCACGAATAGTAGCAAATCCCCCAACGTACGCATATTCTAGTGGCGTTCTAACCTCGACAAAGCCATGTACTAACGCTCACGGTTTACACAATGTTTACACACACCAAAATATTGTTTTCCACAATGCAATAAACAGAGATAGAGAATACATCGGGCTTCAGTTTGACTGAGTCTTTATCGTGGTGGGGGTAAATATGAGTATAGTATCGTTGTGCATAGAAAGCGGCACAGTAATAATGAGGTGAATAATGTGTAATCTCTTATAAAAATATTATACGCTTAATAGTAACAGTGTTTTTATGTTATCTATTAGTCACTGTCCACAATTTCGTCCGCTGCCTATAACCTCAAATGCAAGAAATGCAATATTTATTTTTGCAGCTAAAATTCACTTCATATAGAAATTTCTTGTTGTAATATTTCTTTCCTTGTCTCGCAAGATTAAAAAAAAATCTTGTCTTGTCATGCAATTCCAGCTGGCAAGTCTTGCCTTGCCTTGCCTTGCCTTGCCTTGCCTTGCCTTGCCTTGCCTTGCCTTGCCTTGCCTTGCCTTGCCTTGCCTTGCCTTGCCTTGCCTTGCCTTGCCTTGCCTTGCCTTGCCTTGCCTTGCCTTGCCTTGCCTTGCCTTGCCTTGCCTTGCCTTGCCTTGCCTTGCCTTGCCTTGCCTTGCCTTGCCTTGCCTTGCCTTGCCTTGCCTTGCCTTGCCTTGCCTTGCCTTGCCTTGCCTTGCCTTGCCTTGCCTTGCCTTGCCTTGCCTTGCCTTGCCTTGCCTTGCCTTGCCTTGCCTTGCCTTGCCTTGCCTTGCCTTGCCTTGCCTTGTCCTGTCGTGTCCTGCCCTGTCCTGTTCTGTCCTATCTTGTCTTGTCTTGTTAGTATAGTTTGTCACTATTAGTTTCAGCACATGTAGACTTTTCTTATAGTTTGGCTTTACGCTAATAATAATCTTGGGTAGAATTACTATTTTTCTTTTATACGTCACTCCTAAGAACGTCAGTATAATATTTTCCCTAATCTTACAAATTCATTTAACTTCGATCGCGGTATCTCCATACTCCACGTTTTTTGACAAAAAATAACCGAAATAATGATGGCTAGCTCTTATAGTTATGTATTTTTATAGGAACTGTTATAGTGGCCTAATATTTGAATACAGTTTCTTCTATGCAAAGTATCATCTTTTTCAATTAATATGATCTCAGAGATTTAGTCTGTTCATCAAGTAATCCGATCCTGTACAACATTCCGCTTTCATTCAGCCAAGCCAATAATTATATAGATTCCTACTATGATTAATTACAACCACAACACTCTAACCATAACCATATATAAAAATATAAAAATAATGAGTACATAACCCATACCTCGCCCAGTTTGTTATTGGAAATGTCGAGGAATTCCAGCGCTGTATTATCTTTCAGCAAACGTCCGATGGAAAAGGTCTCTGAAAGGCCGCATCCGTTCAAGAAGAGGGATTTCGTGGTTTTTGGGTTTATCGAGATGAGCAGTAAATCCCCTACTTGGTCAGTTAGATGATTCAGATGTAAATCTAGTGTGCTTATAGCACAGGCGGGCTGACGTAGGCCGTACGATAGATACTCTATTCCTTTGGGTCCTACAAGTAACATTCGTTGTACAGCGTGTTCTGACGTAAGAGCATTCCTTCAAAGTAATAACGGAGGACGCGGAAATAAACAATTTTCAATGAACAATTTGTTGTCTAAACTGTAATATACAAAAATAAACAAATAAATAAATAAATAGGAAATTAGTTAAATGGGTTTAAAACAGTTTTAGACAGTTCTGCTGCTAACTTAGTGACGCCTGTAGATCGGTCCTAGCGTTTAAAACTTTCCCAGCTTACATTTTCATCAAAATAATTAAGAAACTGTAGCTGAGAAAACTATATACTACATTAAATGTTGCATTATACAGAGTGTTAAAAAAAGAGTGTAAAATATTTAAGGAGATAACAGTATGAACCAAAATAAGCAGAACAGTATCAATAAACATGAGTCCGCAAAGTAACGGTTGCGGAGATATGGTTATGGTGTTTTATGTTTTTTAGCCCCTTTTTTATTTTGCAAAAACGTTGTGTATTTTCTTATCATAGTTGGTTGATGTTTAGTGAAATAAACAGTACGTATTTGGCAGAATTAACAGACATGCATTTCATGTATAGTCGTGCTAATGGGAACACCACCGAAGTGCGACGTCTTTATGTTGACGCTTATCCAAATCGCCAGATGCCTTCACAACGCATGTTTGGAAGAATTCACCAAAAATTGCGTGATACTGGTTCCTTGAGCAAACAGTGCCATTTATTCGGAAGACCAAGGTCGGTATTCACTCCTAGAGCAGAAGAAGAAACTCTAGCACTGGTAGAGCAGAATCCAGGTACGAGTGTGCGGAGAATATCAGCCGAGGTAGGAATTAGTGGCCCTCTTGTTTGGAGAATTCTTCACGAGCAACTGCTTTATCCATACCATGTGCAACGAGTACAGGCCTTAAATCCAATAAATGATCATCAAGAACGTTTAGTTTTTTGCCGCTGGTTTCTACGTCATGATGCTGAAGACCCTCGTTTTCTTGCAAACATTCTTTTTACTGATGAAGCCGGGTTCACAAGAAATGGAGTGTTTAATTTTTACAATACGCATATTTGGCGACAAAAATCCTCATGCTTTAATAGAATCTGGACATCAGGTACGTTTTTCATTAAATATTTGGATGGGTATTGTAGGTGACAGGTTTCTAGGTCCCGTTGTTTTACCAAACCGATTAACAGGCGCTGCTTACCTCAACTTTCTGCAGAACACACTGTATGAGTTTTTGGAAGACATTCCTTTGAATCAGAGGCAATGTGGTTCCAGCATGATGGTACTCCAGCTCATTTTTCCATGGCCGTTAGAGAACATTTACACCAAACTTTTCCACATAGATGGGTAGGAAGGGCCGGACCTGTTTTATGGCCTCCAAGATCGCCTGATCTGAACCCTCTAGATTTATTTGTTTGGGGATATTTGAAGACATTAGTGTATGGTACTCCTGTAAATAGCCTGGAAGAGCTGCAGCTACGGATTAATCAAAAGTGTCAAACCAAGGAGGGTGTTTTCGAAAAAGTTCGAATATCGTTGAGACGAAGATGTCGTGCCTGCTTGGAAATGGACGGAGGGCACTTTGAATATCTTCTGTAACTTTGTTTTTTGTTTGTTAAAAGCTTCCTTTGTCGGTTTATTCCTAATAAAATAAAATGTTTGAAAACGAATAGTGGTCCATATCTCTGCAACCGTTGCTTTGCGGACCCATGTTTATTAAGACTTTTCTGCTTATTTTGGTTAATACTATTACCTCCTGAAATATTTTACACTTTTTTTAACACCCTGTATATTACATTAAATTACAAAAAAATGATTGTGTTTAACGCTACAAACTATCGAAAATTATATAACGTTAGCCGGTGACGTAAGTCGTTTGAATTCGTGCTGCAACTATATTTCTTATAGTTTCAAAGATAACAATAATAGTACCTCTATCCCTCATTCTAATTACTGGGATTAGCCCAGAAGTCAAAGACTTGTGCGGGAGAGGGGTTGGCATATTATTAGTAAGGAGGCCGCATTTGCACCCAGGAACGTCTTACGTTGGTAGGCCCTAGACACGATTCAGTGCAGGAATGAGGGAAACCTTAAAAACCTTAATTAGAGGGGTAGTCAAATGTCAACCGGTATCAATCTCTCACATTGACCCAAGCTAACGTTCTTCCACCCTACCATACCCACAGAGAGAGTACCAATCCTTTCCACGAATATAGATCATATACGGTGTACCGGCTGCGGGCGTGAATCCACACTAATCTAGTCACCGACCACTGATCGACTGACCAGCAATACATGCACCACCAAAATGGCCCACACTGTATATATATTACATCAATGAAACTGAACACTGATTTAAATACTTTTAAAGGCTCTTGGTTGCTTCATGAAAACTGTTTTATTTTTCACCTCATTAATTACCTTTTTGAAGGAACATATGCTTATGTCGGAACCACTACTACAGGAAACATTAGTAAGAAAATGAGAGGTGAGATTATTTGGCTCATTGTCATTTTTTTTATTAACATACGCAAACACACCGTTTTCGAGATAAATTTAAAAAAATAACTTTTACAAGCTGTTAACTTGACAAAAATAATTCTTACTAACTAGAAAAACACTGTATATGGATAAAATATTGTGGATGTAATTTAGCACTGGTCCGCATAGAAGTAAATTTTACATATCGTTCATACCTACCTAATAATCAATGTACGATAGCATAATCTACAAATATTTGAAGGAAATGGAAAATTAATTTGTAAAGAGTATGAATGCCTTTATACACAGAATTTGAATTTATATACTCGTATATTAATACTTTTACATTTAGATATTTTGTTTTCATTTAAACAGGGGCAATCCCTAAAATGCAGACAGATCAGATCTCATTTATTGTGACTGCTTTCTTGTTAATTTATGCCCAAAAGCCAATTTAAACTTTTGAAAATCGTTTAATAACTTCATTATGTCTAGTATATTAATACGTTAGTAAGTTCAGCTAGATTAATTTAAGTTTAGGTATCTACTGAATCTTATCTTTTGCATATTTAGAAAAAAAAATCTTACTTAATGTACCATAATCTTACTCAACTGACCTCTCTTTTTCCACACAGCAAGTCTAAATCTCTGACTTAAATTAAACATCTTGACACACGTTTTTAAATGCAAAATCTACTAGTCCACGATCATCACAATTATTATTAAATCTGGTAGATAAAAAAGTTAGAAATGAATGAAATGTGTATTCATAAAAGGAAATCAGCTTATGTATCGAAATTTGAATGACTGAGAGTATGCTAATACCTAGTTCGTTTGTGACGTTTTCAGAAAAGCTAGGAGGGTCACCTACGATTTTTTTACATCCTTGAGTGCACACCTTAAAAAATAAATTGTAAAATTGCATTACAGAGGTCAAGGCATACTGCAAATCATAAGCTGTTACTACAATAATATTTTCGATGTCATCTTAGATAATTCCTAATAAGCTGAGAATTCACGGCTCTACAGAATCGGAAACAGTTTACTAATACAGGGTGTTCCGAAATTAATGCCACATAGAGCTAGAGTTGATTCCTGACCACAAAATAATGCGATCCAAAAGTTGATGATTAAAAACAACCTCCTAACGACTTCAACAAGATATACCTTTTTTAGATACAACAGGTAGGAGAATCGTTTGTTTCAATAGTCACATCTTCGATACATCGATATAAGTGGCTCCTTCTACTAGTGACGTTAAAATTAGAAACAAATTTAAATTTCTCGCTAATGGACTACGGTTGCAGTGAGAAAAAAATTTAAAAAGCAGCTCCATTTTACATCGAAACGGTACCTTTGTTTAGTTCATGTAACTGTCGATTTTTGAAAAGTTTGCATCAGTTTGTTTAAGCGTTCAATGTATTTTGCTTTCATAAAATTCGTATTCTTTTAAATTGCAAGTGTAAGGAGTAACAACAACGAAGACACACATAACAATAACAATCAGAGTAAATACTCAAAATGTCCGCCTTAAGCAGGACGCCCACTGAATCGGCACAGCCCGGCACAGCACGCCCAGCGCGGCCGGCAGATTTTGATATGCTTGTAATCAAATGGAGTAGCGCCCACTGAATCGGAGCCGCTCAGCTCGGCGCCGTACGCTCGGCTCGGCACCGCTTCGTATTCTCGATAGGGCAAAATGTGCCGATTTGTGTCATGCCGAAGCAATGGGCGGTGGCTGTAAAACTGCCGGCCGTGCTGTGCCGTGCTGCGCCGGGCTGCGCGGATTCAATGGGCGCCCTCCTTAACACCTTGAACAATTCCTCGATAAAAATATGTTTTCTTTGTAAGCCACTTCCTTCATTTGTGAGTGAGAAATATCGGACAATATAACTTGTATGAAGGAATTATAACTAGAGACAAATATATGAGTGTAAGTGTTGCGGCAAAGAAGAATACACAACTGTGAAACGGAAAATTGTAGAAACTCGCGGACGGGAGAAGATAGATGTTGAATTTACAAAGTATGCGATCTGTAGAACAATTCATGAATGGTAAATTCAAAAATGAGCTTCTGATAATAAATAACATTGCTATCTCACAGAATGAAACTTTGCTTAGAATGTCTGGATGCTTTTGCAAATTATGTTTAACATGAATTTTATTTTTATAAAACAAAATTTAAAGAGTATACTAATAGAAAAAGAGGAAATAATGATATGGCAAAGAAACTATTTAAAATAATAATAATAATAGAAGGTTCAAAAGGTAGTAATCTAATCAAAGAAGGAATACATTGACGAAACATGAATAAATTAAGGCCATACGGTAACAAAAGTGTGGCACTATTATTCCTCATATACAACCTCTGGTGCTGTGGTTCTAATGGATAATTTTAATGCATAATGCACCCTATAATAGCTGACAAAAGTATTAAAATGTAACCGTTATAGTGACAGCAGTAACCAGTAGTGTATATGTATAGTGAAGTCTATAGTGTTAAAGTTTAGGTGTAAATTGATCGTGATATGCCATCGCCGTCTAAAAGCAAGGCATTCTACAGATAAGTATAAACTTTATAAAGTAAACTATTAAAATGATAAGTTCACTCAACGTCAATTTATTTTTCATAATTTTGTGTTCTTTGAACCTTTCTCAAATAGCACGCCTATGAAATATTGCCCCCTGCAACCCTCACCTCCCGTACTAATCCAAGTGCTGTAAATTAATCACTCTCTGTTATTTTGGAAATTGGGTATAGACTAAGATTTTCAAATTTTGAAATTATTGTAGTATTATAGTAACTTTATGAAAAATTCTGCTTCGTTATATTGCATATTATTTAACTGACTCTTGAGACCATAGTCTGTTTAGAAATGAAAGAGAGTAATAAAAGCTTATTATGTATGCAAATCGTAAATAAATGTAGTACTGGTGCTTATATTCAATATTTTTATATTATGTATTATCGGTATAGATGAGGTGTAATTTTTAAAAAAAAATTGTGTGGTCGAACCGTACTAAATTGTAGCAGGTAGGTAAAATTTAATCCCCGACAATCCATCTTTGTCTATGCCGCTTCAATTTCTCGGTCGATTTCTCTTATAAGTAAACAATATAAAAACAGCATTTCAAAACATGAAGGTACTTTAAGCATCATAACCGGGTTAAGAGGGTTTTTAGTAATTTAAATAAAATTATTCAATATTATTATCAAAATATTTATTTAAATTTAATGAATAGACTTTTATTCCACACAAAAATATATGTATTTTGAAAATTCAAATTATGGTGAGTAAATGTAGTGTTGTATAAATGTACAATAAAAAAAATAAAAAAGTAGGTATATTAAAATTCATCCTCTGAATATTCTAAGACGGCCCATAATTTGCTTCTACTGATTCTTGGCAAATCGTTGCCCTCTGAAAGTTCACTTAAAATTTTGTTTAGCTTTGATATTTCTTTTTTAAAATAAAATGAGTGTACTTTTCTGCGAATGACATTTTTGAAGAAATCATCTATAACGACTTTTGACCTCCCTGTAGATGATTTTGGGGGATTTACAGTATCTTGTTCATTTTTTGTTTCCTTTAAAAGTCTGTAGATAGTCGATTTTTCCAATTCCTGTCATTTTGGAACACTTTTCCACGATGTCGTCAACATTGTTGGTAGGATTTTGGTGTTTCAATGCATTAAATAAATTTAATATAATAATCTTCTCATTCTGAGACAGCGCACATGTTCGCATGCGTTTAGCAGGTACGTAATCTGATAAGCTCAACATTTTATCCAAACAATATTATATCCACTGGCACAATAGTCACTAAACACAAGTCGAATTTTACTCTACTGCACTAGCACGTCTTCGTATATTCAGCTCTAAGACTGGATTGATCTGTCACAATACACTGGCTCCTGCCCTATGATGTATTCAGTAAAGTATACTAATGTACACCAATTACCTGTTAGCATTAGTGTCACTCGATAATTACGTGAAACGAAATATTACCACACCCATGGCCGGTTCTTATCTCGGGGTTCTATTACTCTCTTTCATTTCCAAACAGACTATAATAAGAAAATACATTTTTGTTACCTATTCTATTATTGGCTAAAATTAATTCCTTGACAGGTACCTCCGTGATAAATTTGGATACTGCCAGAGCTCCTTTGTCCACTACTTTACAGTGATAAAAATCAAGTGTTCTGATCTCATGTTTCAAAAGCGTCTTTAATATCAGTATCAACTTCTCACAGTTTATATCAGAGTTTCTGATCCTAAAATTACATTATTGGATATCTTTGCAGTGCCAAAGCGTTTTGTACCTACCTTAGTACATGCAGTCTCAATTTCTCCAATCCTTTAGCCAATAACTTGATGTCTTGGAAGGCTGTATTTAACACGTTCCAGGAAAACTGTTCACCAACGTAAGTCTAAAAGTATTTAGGTAATTATCCCATACATCAAGGTTGAAATAAAGATTTATTAATTATGTTTTACTTATAACTGTTGATTTACCTGTTTGAAGCAAATAGAAAGTTCCTTGAGGTGTTGAAATCCATTCAAAACCGAATTTAATGGGATCCTATTCGAAGAATTTTCGGAACAGCGCATCTGCTCTATTCTGAGAACTCTTACGTAATCCGAGCATAAGTTTGATAATTCTTTCATCTAGAGAAGCGTAAACGTTGCTGTAAATCGCATTATACACACTCGTACATTCGTTTTGTGGGTAAAGTTCATGGATTATTTTTTACAACAGGAAATAATCATCATTTTTGTACTAAAAATACGACAACTGAAAGTTTACAACACACAAACAGTAATATTATTTGTGATCTTATGACTTGGATATCATTAAGAATTTGGAAAATGAGATGTTTCTTGGAGAAGTGCTATCTGAATTGCGTTCATTTGAAGTATGTAAAGGTTGAGGATGTTGAGTGTGCATTTAAAAAACTAAAGCCTAAGCGAGCTGCGGGACCTGATGGTATCCCATGTTATGTAATTAAAGCTTGCAAAGAATATCTAATATATCCATTAATATTATTATTTCAAAAATCCATTAATAGTGGTATATTCCCTACTAAATTTAAGCAAATTAAACTGATTCCAATTCACAAAAAAGTTGACAGAAGTTTATGCAATAATTGTCGTCCAATTGCTATTTCAAATGTCGTAGCCAAACTTGCCATGCCCATCTTTAGCACTATATTTCTCCTAATCAACATTTTGTTTTGTAAAAAGATGTCCATGGAAACTAATCTTGCCATGTTTGTTATTAGTAATGAAGTCAGTCAGATCCTGGATGTGGGCGGACAAGTAGACACAGTTTACACAGACTTTGCTAAAGCTTTTGACTCTGTCATGACATTATGATGACTAAGTTAATTAGCATTATCTACTTGATCATATAATACCACTTCTGTCATCTTACCTTGCTGATAAGTACCAATTTGTATCATATAAGAGTCTGAAGTCCAATATATTCTTGGCAAAGTCTGGAGTGCCGCAAGGATCCAATCTTGGGCCTCTTCTTATCCTAGTCTTTGTCAATGAACTTTTTAAATGTATTCAGTCTGAGTGTTTACTCTTTGCAGATGATTCAAAATTTTTAGAGTTGAAGCTGATTTGGATTTTGAAATTTTGCAACAGGATTTGGATGCTTTGTATGAATGGTCGGTCAAAAATAAATTATATCTTGATTTAGATAAATGTAAAATCATTATATTCGAGGTTCAAGGATTCTACCGTTTTTCCTATAAAATTATTAACACCCATTTAACTAGATGTCTAATTATAAAAAAATTAGGTATTACTTTTCAAAATAAATTTAAATTTAATAATCACATTCAAACTATTATTGCTGAAGTATATAAACTATTAGATTTTATTAAGCATGCAACCTATGACTTTAAAAACATTGATACCATCAAGTAAGTAGTAAGGTGTTGTCATTTGGAGTTCGTTCAAACAGTCGTCCAAGCGAACCATTGAAACTGTTCAAAATATTTTACGAAATACCTTTATTATATGAAACATCGCATCAATCCACCGTATGTATATAAATTTTTATGTTATACTAGATTTTATCTTTTATATTAACGTTTTCTTCATCATTATCATTATTAAATATTAGAAATTTACTTGCCTATATGACAAAATTATTTTTTTGTGTTATCGAAAATGGTGATTATTTCCTATTCTTTTTAGATTTATGCTTCTGAATTCACAAAGCATTATTATTTTTTATTAATAAATGTGAAAACAAATATTGTATGGAACTGTAATAAGTACAGGCACTTATTCTTACTTTTTCAGCATCGTAGTCCTCTGGTTTCAAATTTTCGATGTACTCCTTCATGTACATCTCAATGTAATACTCCTTCCATGTTCTCTGCTCACAAACGTAAGTCTTTTCGCTCTCTGACTTCTGTCGTAGAATTTTTTCGGAAATCTTCGAACTCTGACTTCCATTCGAACCATCTCCACCATCGTGGTTGCTTTCAGTGGCGCTATAGACGCTGCTCAGCCTCCTTATGTCGTTGTCTCTGAAGATTTCTCTTATTTCGATAGGGTTTACTTTGACCGGAAGCTGCCTCGGCCATTTTTCTATGTAGCATCTCTTCCAGTATATGTCGTCAGAGATTTTTGGAATCGTCAACTTCAGGGGTAGATCAGTGTCTAATATGTCCAGCAGGAAGTATTTGTCTATGAGCAGAACTATTTCGTTGAGTATAGGATTCTCTAAAAATATGTTTTTCTTTTAATATTATTTATTTTATTTGTTAAAAATGTTTCATTGATCTTCTACTCTGAATGTCTTAGCAGGAAAAGTTTAAATAAGTTGAAAGTTTAGAAATTTTAATCTCAATTTTTGTTAAAAGAGAAAACATGGCAATATTGCTAGAGTTGACAAAAAATGTAAAATAAGTGGGATTTGCTTAATAAACGTATATCGATTTTAGAAAATATTGAATGTATTTTTTTAAAACACAACAATATTTTTTTATATATTGTCACGGAATTTGCCCCACTCACACCCAAATCGACGACTGTGGTACCGCGAATTACTAAGATTGCCCCGATCGCCCCTACACGATTCTGTTAAACAAACAAAATGCCGTGGATCGAGACGGGACTAGAAAATTTGAGAAACGACGAGAAGCGTTCGAGAGATGCTAGAAAATAGATCTAGAGATGCTAGAATATACCTGGAATATTCGTTGGGTCTATAAAAGAAAAATAAACGGCCGATTAAGTTAGTCTTGTATAAGTCTTGTATTACAGTCTGAATTGAAGTGTTTAGTTGGAGATATCAAAGTGATTTAGATAGCGATTAATTAAATAAGTGTTTAGTTGAGTTTTAATTAGTGTTCAGTAGTGTACTGAGTATAGTTAATAAAGAAGAAATTAATTTACGGATTGTTTTTCTGGAAATAGTAAAATTCGGATTGGGAAATCCGTGACAATATTTTTAGGTAATATTGTGTGAAACTAACTACTCTGTGGACTAAGGCCCCATCCAGCGTTGAATTATACCTACAATATCTACCCATATATTCTTTATTATTAGCTTTTGTAACATTTTTGCTGTATTAGAAAGGTATTTTAAGCTAATATAAATCAGAGAGCATACATATGACTTCATTGATAGGAATTGTAGGAGATTTGATTTATACTAGCTTAAAATACCTTTCTAATACAGTAAAAAAACAACATAATATTTCATCAAAATTTGATACCGATACGTTTTTAGTAGTGCTGAATGGGCTGGTGTTATCAGTTCTTCTGTACAAAGTAGAAGGCGCTAGCTGCTGGGTTTTTTACATTCTGTTAGGATATTATGCAAAACTTCACTTCATACAAACAGATGCTCTACATAAATTTATTAATAATGCACCGTTTTCTAGAAAAATGCAAAAATAAGGTAAAGTGATAAAGTCAACCAGGATATCTGAAATGCTACTTATTTATAGTCGTGGGAAGAATTCAGACAACTTACGTCATAGCTGATGTTACGCAATTGTTTTTATTGTCGACATAATTTTTGATATTTGGTCGCGTTGAAAACAAACAATTTCGTACAATATATAATGCAAACATTTAGTGTAGTATATAGTGTTAGTATTCTCAGTTGCAATTTCTTAAATATTTTGATGAAAATATAATGAACTATTCATTTGTTCGTATGACGTAACTCGTTTGAATTCTTGCCGCGACTTTATCAAGTGTGTTCTGTACAACAGAAATTATTAAATCAAAGAATACCCGAATTTCCCTTATACAAAATACAAAGACAAAGAGGTTGAAAGGGATAGAGGCAGCAATGACTAAATTTTACTTGCGCAGAGGATTCCTGTTCTCCGCGCTAGGTGACTCATATTTATAAATAATGATTGAAATAGGCATAATCTACGTATTTAATATTAAAACTTTTTTTGATCAATAATCTATACATATACTAAGCGTTATCATCATGAGAAATGTGAAGTATATACATATTTTCTCTTAAGTAGTATATTATAAGTGTATGAGTATATTATAAAATATGATTACAACAAAACAGTAGGTACTGATTAACAATTATTATACATTTAAAACATAATTAAATAAAGAAGTGAGTGACTCTTACAGTAAAATATACTGTTCTTAAGCATTATTAAATTTGAATACTGACAAATAAATACATTTTGTTCTTTAAAATGAATATATATAAATTGATTGAATTTTCGGATTCCCACAGTTTCAAAAGTGAACTTAGATATTTATAGAGTGTTTTCATTAAACTAGGTTAGTAAATTTAGCTAAATTATTTTTTTAGATAATTATTGAATAGAACTTTGTCTGTGGAATTGTTTATTAGCATACCTAGATGTTTGGTATCAGAGAGCATACATATGCTTTCATTGATAGGAATTGTAGAAGATTTAATTTATATTAGCTTAAAATACCTGGTGACGAAACGCTAGATTGCCCCGATCGCCCCTACGCGATTCTGGTAAACAAACAAATGATGCCGGGTATTGAGGCGCAACTGAAAATATTGGGAATCGACGAGAAGCGTTCGAGTCGTTAGAGAAATGGACTAGAGATGCTAGAACATACCTGGAATATTCGTTTGGTCTATAAAAGAAGAATAAACGGCCGAGTCAGTCAGTCTTGAATTACAGTCTTGAATTGGAGTGTTTAATTGGAAATTTCCTGGAGATTCAGAGCGATTTATATAGTGATTAATTAAATAGTGTTTATTTGAATTGTAATTAGTATTCAGTAGTGTACAGAGCGTTAATAAATATCAGCAATAATTAACGGATTGTTTTTTCTGGTAAAATAAGAAAATGTCAGATTAGGAAATCCGTGACATTATCAATAAAACGTTCTCGTAAATAATTTAACATTTTATTTAATTGCCAATAACATTATTTTGTTACTCAGAAAATAGGATCATTTTTATTTCTACCAAAAATAATAGTAAACAAGATACTATATTAAATATCGACCTGGTACGGACACGTAAGTCTTCTAAGAAAAACGTACCCCACCACTAGTTTAATTTCAGTGAAATAAAGATTTTATATAGTTGGTATTGTTTTTGTTGGTTATGTTATGTACAAATATTGCTCCTCCGCACGGTTGAAGTTGTAAACGAACACAATTAATATCAATGGCTGAAAGTCACGTGACGCCGGCTTAAATCAATAATTTCAAACTACAATCTACAACGATCAAACAAGCGGCAATATGGCGGCATTCAACTTGATGTCTGTGATTGCTGGGTGAGAGGATGCGCAAGAGTTTTTGGTTTATCTTCATCTTCCTAAATCTATGAAAAAATGTGGCATATCAATGGAAGAGCTCAAAGTTTGACACATACACACTTGATAAATACGTACTATTACAAAGATACTAGCCAAAGTGCAAAAAACTGGTAACACAAGCGTGTTTGGCACCATCAAAAACGCACCTGTGTCAATGATTTTTAAAATATGTATATGTTATTTTACGTCTTATATTTCAAAAACACCCCGTATAGATAAACATAATATTAATCTTCACCCAAGAACTTCACAGTTGCATATCTAACACTGAACGTACATTCATATTCTTGTCTTACCTGCCCAATTCTTAGCTATAGCTTCCACACAAAGCTGCTGCAAAGTTTTTGGCAATATCTCATCCCATTTTTCAAAATCATAACTTTTCAAAGTTTGACTACTACTCCTGTGGTGAGGTTCGTATGCTTTTATGATGTTTTGATTAATAGCACTGGGTATTCGCATACTATTAGATTTTGCTCGAACTAGTTGAAAGTTTACTGGGTGTATTGATCAAACTGTGTAGTGCCTACATTTGTAGCCACGCCAACTTGATATTTTCTAGATACCATCTTTAGAACAAAGATTTATGAATAAATGAGCACCTAAATAATACAAACAAATACAATTATCAAAGTTCAATCGTGGAATGTGAATACAAAAAAAACATTGTCGCTTTGCATAAAAAAATATCGTGTCTATTAATGCGAATCTTAAAATACATCATCTTGCATAATAAATTTTTTATGGTCACGAACAAGCATCTCTCTCATTTATTACAAAGGAGCTCAAGGACATCATCTTTTGCTCCAGATCGATGATAGCCCGGACAAAGGTGCTAACGTTAAAAAAGACGCTAATAGTTAATAAATAATACAACAACCTATCTTGGACTACCCAAATCCGTTTGTAGTGGATTTTTTTACCTTTTACTTAAATATTATTTAAATAACTTAGCATTGTAATAATTACCTTGTCAAACTTGTAAGGAATCTTAAAAATCCCAATAAATTGCATTTAATTTCTATAAATTGAAGTTACTTAACTGAAACTCTACGATTGCCATCATTTTTGCTCACATCACACATTAAGCTAGCTATAGACTATGAGTGAATTCGCGATTTGTTATGCGGGATTCGTGATATGCGTGTAGGCTCTTGTTCGTTAAAAATCCATTCGTAGAAAACCTACACACGATGCACGAATTTCTTACAAACCACGCATCGCGCAGCGCGTATGTAACGGGCCTTACACTGCCTATACTGTTTTTGTAAGGCCTATCTGATCTAAATTGACGATTGTGGTAAACAAAAAATTCCAGTTAAACAATAACTGGTCTGTATCTCCAAACCATTATATACATTTATTTGGTATAAAAACCTGAAATGAAAAGTTCCTTCAATATCCGTAAAAATGGCATATTTCTGAGTCTCGTTTAGTTATGGTTTTGTTATGTACTTAAATTTCAAGTCTTCGTTAACCCCAACAAACTATGGCAAAGCTCACTTTGCTTCAACCGTCTACAAAAAAACTCATTCCTTCAGTTAAATTGATCATCCTGTACACATACATATTTGTTATCCGGAGACTAAACCGACAAACGAAGACAGCAAATTCTAGAGATGTTTTCGAATCGATTTGACATAAATCGTCTTATTAAAAAAATGCTTTCTAATGCTCACTACAGACTATGAAAATTCCAACTTCTTTATAAAATTTTCCTCTATCTCTTTTTCAAAGCTAACTACTAAATATTAGTAAAGAAATTGTAATTATCGTGCAAAAAAATTAAAACATTTCAAATGCCCCATAGACAAGGTTGGATTCAATAGATTTGTAATATAAAATGTCACTAATAAAAAGCTAATATATTTGACATATTTCAAAGTCATTTAATAATTTCAATATACCAGGTATGTTTTTGTTTATTTAACGTTGATAACTAATTAACAATATAGGCACTGGCAGCACACACCCTCTCATGCATCATGTATTTATTATTCTTCTAATCGTTTAATTAGTATGCGCAAACCAAATATTTAGGTACGGTTATAAATTTTTTTATTTTGCGCAGTTTCAAAAATTTCTAGCCATAGGTAAAATATTTGTAACCGTTAATAAGTAGGTCTCAGTTAAAATCAGTTACCTCTCTACTCTATTGTTTTAGCAAAACATCCACTTATATGCAAAACTGTTTACAATGCCATTTAGGCTTAGAGCAGCGTTATTTTTCTCCACTGCCCTCTATTTCTCGCCTTTCTTTTTCAGTCTGTTAAATTTTACATCTAATTCAACGGCCTCTCTTCATTGATTCCCGGTCTACCCCATTTTATAGTTAGGCATACTCTCTACTATTTTCCCTATTCTTTCATCTTCCATTCGTTCTAGATGCCCTAGCTAGTGCCATCTCCTGGATACCACAACTTCAGCTATATTTAGTGCCTGATACATTCCATATATTTGCTCTTTATTTCTTCTTACATAACCATCCTCCTCTTTTCTCCCTAAGATTCTATGTCTATGTTTTAAGGTTCTTTCGTACATTCTGAATTTCACTCCTATGCACAAATTTGTCGATTTCACTAAGTTGTTTTATTATCATCCTATACTTTTTGCTCCTTAACTTAGTTGTTATCAGCGCCCCTAAATACACGTATTCTTCTACGTCTTCGAACTCCATAATATCAGTGTGCTGTGTTTTCAATTTGAAATTTATAATTATATTAAGGTCACTTTTCTCTTTATTTAATTACAGTTCCACTTTACTTGGTTCCTCCACTAGCTTTCTCGCTACCTTTTCTAAATTCTTACTGTTTCTTGCAATTATGACCATCCGCATAGCTTACTATTTCCTAACTTTAAAATAAGAAGGGTACGTCTATGTTCTTTTCACTGTCTCTTATGATCTTTTCTAACACTATATTAAAAAAACCGTTGAGAGTGGATCGCCTTGTCTCAGTCCTGTGTCAATAGCAAAATCTTCTGACCTTTTATTCGCACTTTGCTTTTGGTAATATAATTTTCAATAGTATAATCAGTTTAGTTGGTATATCAAATTGTTTCAATATTCCAGTTAGTTTATTCTTTTTGACAAAATCATAATATGCTTTTCTAAAGTCAGCGAATAAGACCATCGATTTAATCTCATTGGTACGTTGTTAATTTCTTCTTTCTAAAACGTGCTTAATACTCCCCTATTTGTAGTTCTGATATGGGTTCTATTTTCTGTTTTGTTAATGTTGCCATAATTCTATATCCTATGTTCAGTAATGATATAGCTACCTTAGTAGTTCCTGCAATCTATTACATCTCTCTTTTTTAAAATTGGTGCAATTATAGCATCTTTCCAATCGTCAGGCGTTTTCCGTCGTTTTTCCCTGGGTTTTTGTTATTCTTTTAAGCTTCAATGATTCTGTCCATTGTCTTTTTTGGTAGGCCACTCTCCTTCCACTCCCTTTTCCCTTTCCAATGTCATCTCTTCATTCCTCTTTCTGTCCCTTTCACTTATTCAACATCTCGTAATTTGCCTCCATCTTTCTTTCACTTCTTTTTCTTCTTCTATTAAATTTCCACTTCATCCCTTTTTCTATTTTCTCCCTTTTTTTATTTATCTGTACTACAGTTCGGTATTGCCTTCCTCTTATAATAAACGCGGACTTAAAGTTGTAAAATTGTATTAATATATTCTTTTGTTATGCTTGATTTCAATCACAACGATGAAAACTTTCTCCACAGAAGATAGATATTTTAGAAATACCTTGTACATAATAAATTTACAATTTAACAAAAAAATTGCAATTTAACCAATTTTTAAATATTAAATTTTTTTAGTACTTTAAAACGGATCCGTTTTATTAATAAATTAATGAAATGCATGGCTGTATAAAGTATGCGCCAAAAGTGTGGAATAAATTCAATAAAACGAAACAATTATTTTTTGGGAAAAATCCTCGAACAGGTCGATTTTTAATTTAAGAAATACATATTTTAGCGTAAAATGTCATTTGCTTTCGAGTAATGACGTCATCGATTTTTTTTAAATGGCAACACCATATATTTTTCCTTGATTCTGAAAGATTGTTTAATTCTCTATCAGACAGTACCAAAATTTTGCCCTCTTACATAGGAAAGTTTTCGAGTAAATGACTTTATCTATAAAAAAGTAACAATTCTGAGGTATGTAAAATAAAATACAATTGATTAAATTTTATACTTAAATTAAATGTTCGAATTGCCATCCACCAACTTCTTGACAATGCGCAAGTATGCGAAGAAATTCTTCTTGCACATTATGAATGATTTCTGGGGTAACTCTGCGTATTTCGCCCCGAATACGATTTTGAAGTTCTTCTAAATTACGTGGTTTATTAATGTACACTTTTGACTTCAAGTATCCCCATAAAAAATAGTCAAGAGGTGTAAGATCTGGCGATCTTGCAGGCCATTCTATCGGTCCGCGTCTGCCGATCCACCTTCCAGGAAAACAGTTGTCCAAAAAATCTCGTACAGGGCGCGCATAGTGCGGAGGTGCACCGTCTTGCTGAAACCATATGGTATCGTCAGGAATGTCAGGGTCATTATCGTTAGGAAAAATTACTGCAAGGGCTGGAACAAGGTCATTTTCTAGAAACTCTAAATATCTTTGTCCTGTAAGGATTCCTTCAAAGAAGAAAGGCCCTACTATTCTGTCGTCAACTATTCCAGCCCACACATTTAATTTTTGAGGGTGTTGGGTATGTGCCTCTGCCATCCAATGAGGATTTTCCCGACTCCAATATCTGCAAGTTTGACGGTTTACTGTACCATTCAGACAAAATGTGGCCTTATCTGAATAAAGTATTTGCCGGTGTAAATTTCTATTTCCTTGACATAAATCTATTAGAATTTCGCAAAAGTGTAAACGGCGATCGGGATCATCTTCATTGAGTTCCTGCATAAGTTGAATTTTGTGGGGATGATATTTTTCCTTCTTCAAGATACGTAGCACTGTGCTCTGACTAGTGTCATTGTTTAATGCAACCAATCGTGAAGAATTATGAGGATTATCCACCATACTTATCAAAATGTTCTGTTTCTGATTTTCATTAATGCTTGGACGTCCAGGTTTTGGAATATTTACAACATTGCCAGTTTCTCTAAATTTAGACTCTACCTTACTGACTGTTGGCTGATAGGGCGATCTGGATATTTTTCATTAAATAAATCGCAAACTTTCTGCTGAGTTCTAGTCATATTTCCGCATCCAATAAGAATTAAAATTTCAATTCTTTGAGTAACAGTTAAATGTGCCATAATACTTTAAAAATTGAATAATAATTTCTATGTCGCTTACAATACTTATCAGAAAGTAGGTGTGACAATGACACTTTGCAAAGATTTTCATCTACGTGATCCATAAAAGTACTATGGAATTGGAAAAGCTAAACTTGATAACGTTTTTGCTTTATTTTAATTGATTTATGTTTTCTAACATTCAATCCTCATTTACTCGAAAACTTTCCTATGTAAGAGGGCAAAATTTTAGTACTGATAGAGAATTAAACGATCTTTCATAATCAAGGAAAAAAATATGGTGTTGCCATTTAAAAAAAAAATCGATGACGTCATTACTGGAAAACAAATGACATTTGAAAATCGCATTTTACGCTAAAATATGTATTTTTTAAATTAAAAATCGACCTGTTCGAGGATTTTTCCCAAAAAATAATTGTTTCGTTTTTATTGAATTTATTCCATACTTTTGGCGCATACTGTATTTATTGTTGAATAAACTGTCATATAAGTGTGTAACCTTTGAACCATACATAATTTATTACTGTTATAACTTTATATTATTTTCTTAGCCATATAAATGATAGTTATTATAATAAATATTACTTTAGGGAATTAAAATATATTTAAGCTTGTTCTAGTAAAGTGGTTAGATATGTGAGAAATATCGAATATGTCTACACGTATGACATCACCATTTACTTATGTAATGAATAGGAGAAAACAAATTTGTCAAGATCGAAAGAAACCGCAATAATTTATAAGTACATATCTCCGTTACGGATGTAGCAATTACAGTTCCATATTTGAAAATTGTATTTTTACGACTGGGTACTACAAGTCATTGAAGAAAATAGAACATGATTTGGTCGTCGCATTTATTTGTAATGGTAATGCGCCGGCTTGTGACTGGTCAGGAATTTCCAAGTGGATGCATGCACGAGATCTTGTAGAGGCGATGTAGTGGAGAGGTTAAAAAAATGTATATTTTATCTTCGCAAGGCAAGGTCACTTCGTTTATGATATGTACTGGGCATGGCATGGCTTGAGACATCAATAGAAAGGCGATAAAAAACGATAATCGAACTACTTTTTCATTTAGGCAGTGTCGTAAGAATTATAACGTCAATAGAAATAGTTGCATTGTTTCGTATTAAGAATGGTATATTAGATTTAAAACGTCAGACTTAAGCCTGGTCTACACGTAATGTTTTGTCGTCAGTCTTGCATGATCTGGAAAAACTGAGCAACAAGATAAATCATGCGGTTACACTGTTTAAACTTTCATTCAGTATTTTGCTCAGTCATTCCGAATTTCTCTTGGAGAAAGAACTGTTAGTGACGATAATTGCACTATATTCTCAAAAATTGAAGATAAAACTAAAGCTTCACGTTATTCACGGTGGTCTCAGGTGGTGTATTTTCTAAACCTAATATTGTACAGCGCTACATCAATTTTTCATTGGTCAATTAAAATTCTAATTGGTCACAACGTAGTATTTCAAAGTATAATGCGATGCAATGAAGCAACACTACCTATAGGACTTTTAACGTTAGACTCCAAAATCCACGCGACTACAACGCATCTTACCAAAACCTGATTCACTGCAGCACAGCTTTTACTTATCATTAGCTTAAAGCAAAAAAACTTGTGCAATGATGGACAATTGGACATATGTAACTGAATACAACACTGATGACTACAAGGCAGTGCTGCGTGTACAATTATAAGAAAAATGCAATTAAGAATCAAATTCAAATGATTATAATATTAGGAGCAACGAATGGGCAAAGGCTTTTTCATCTCTAACTAAAATTGGTGGTCCAACTATATCAAATTTGCAAAAATGCTGTTTCAGAAAAGTACGCTTACCATCACTTAATTTTAATAAAGTTAGGAGAAAAAAGACAAAGAGTATTATGAGGCTTCCACAGACATAAAAATAAATAAAATTAACAGAAATACGATTAGAAACTAAGTGCTACTGAAAAAAGGTATAACTATTGAAATTGCGATGAGTTTTATGCTCATTTGTTTTATAAGCTTCGCTATTAATATTAGAAATTTACACTATGATGTTTTTCAGCATAGCGAATTTAAATAAAATATTTTTATGACAATGTCACTTCCTTTTGTACGGGAAATAGCAACTAACTTTGTTATTTTAAATGTATACTATTGCATATTAATTTTATATTAAATTTTACTTATAGTATACCCTCTTATTACAATTATCCGTTTCTGAGATATTTGGCAATTATCAAAATATTACAGCTGCAAAACTATCTAAAAATTTGGCTTGCAAGCTATAAACCTGAAGAACTAAAAGTGTACTACTTTGTGCAATTAAAAAAATAATTATTACGTTTTCGAAAATTCAAAACATCAAAACATTAATCGGTCAATGGTAACGCGGTTTAAGGCGTCAGTACTTGGATCGAGGTGACAAAATTGCTGTGGGTTCGACCTCCGCAGCCGGTAGACCGTATATAAGCTATATTCGTGGAGAGGATTGGCACCCTCTCTGAGGGTATGGTAGGGTGGAAAAATGTTAGATTGGGTCAATGTGAAAGATTGATACCGGTTGACGTTTGATAACCCCCCTAATTAATGAGGTATTATTATCATTATTATCATTATTAAATTTAAATGGAACACACATATTTTACAACAGGTTTCATAAATCTCTTTCAGGTGTATTGTGTTGGGTGGAGGTTGGGGCTAAAGGTTTATAAGATATATTTGATCTTGATTTTAGCCTAAACCCTCATATGGACAACATCTATCCCTATTCTGAAGTTTGAAGATGCTTGGAGTATCTGGTCAGACAGAGGGAGGTGGAGTTGGTCTGGGTTCCGGACCATATTATAGGTAACTAGAAGGTTGACTAGCTAACTCCCTGACTAGGTGTCCGAATCCATTCTTGAAATTACTCAAGGTAGTATTAATAGCGCCCTTAATAGATGGACCTACCAATTATTAAAATGGAATTGGAGAATGAAGAGGATGTAGACAGGTCCATGACTTTTGATAGGCTCAATAAATCTAGAACCAGACATCAGGAATAATATCGATGATTTTTTCAACAATGGGGTAGTATTCATTCTATAGACGCATTATGGATTGCAAAAATGAACAAAACAAACTAACTTTGATCAGTGGTTTGCTTAGCCTTTTTTTCTCGAAAAAAGGTTAGAAAGTACTGGTTTTCCGTCACTGGAGCTAGGTATTTAGACTAAAAGTATCACGATCTTGTTTACTCTGCCAGATTTGAAACAAATTAGATCATTTATTTCAGAGATATTTTAACATACATTAACTTTAAAATGAAACTTGTACCAATTGTGCTCGTTCATTTAAATACATGCTGTAGAAATCAACCCAACAACTACCGACAAAATCAAGTATTTTTTATCATTGTAATATATTATGGTAACAAGGATCATTTTGCGGCTTCATCTCTGGAGCGATTATTGCGGTTGCAGTATCTTTTTTTATCTGAAGAATTACAATTTTCTATCTATAGTTCGAAAAATTTGGCGAAGCAATTCCATTTTGTAATATTTATTTCCCCAATGCCTAATATTACTTCTTACCACACTCTAAAAGTGTACTCTATGGGGAGATCCCATTTAATTGAATGATAATTGTATTTTCCCGTCATGATTATTGTTTTGAAGCAATAATGTGTTCGTAGCTAATTAACTGCTCTTCAAATTCTTGCGGTGTCATCAACATTGAAGCAATCTATGAATACTAATCCTGTCAATGTAATATCGCTCGATTCTGTCGGTAGATTAGAATTTCTTGCTTATTTTTTTGTTTACAAAAAATATATTAGCATAATATATGAACAAATCTTCCGCTATCTTTGTCTAAATTCCTATACAAGGTGATTAAGAAGAAAAGAATAACAATTTTTGAATCTACAGGGGAAAAACGAAAATGATTTAAAACTTGACTTTACGCAAGACAAAGCATGCAGTCAACGACCGGCATGGCAGCAAAGTGTAATAAAAAATGAATGAAAAAAAAAATTAAAGCACTTTCTGAGGAAGGAAATAAATACAATTTTATAACACCTGCTTTATATTTATATATCAACAAATTTACCTGCTTTTGCCGCTATTACTTGTATTACTATTAATTAATAAACTTAATTTGTGGTTTTAATTAATAAAATAAATTGACATCTGATGTTACAACAACTGTTCAAAATTTTGTCCATTGACATGAAAACATATTTTGGACCCTCTTACCTAGTTTCTATAGACTAATACAAATGGGGGAGCACCATCGTGCAAGAACTACATTTGGAGTCAGATAGCTAAAAGCATATTTTCCGTAAGTCCAGGCAGATCATTTCTAAGGAGATACTTAACCCCATATATTCAATTTGGTAATATGAATGGTCCAATAAAACGATCATCGACAATCCCTGCCCAAATATTTAAGAAAAAGCGTTGTTGAAAATGATCCCTTTGAACTGCGTGCGTATTTTCAACAAATCATCTAAAAGTAGTTTCATCTGTAACTAACACATCAACTGTAAATCACAAAATCTAATTTGTAAGGGATAATACCTTGGTATTAATGCTTAAACATGCTGTACTTAGTATGGATATAATTGGACCTCATGTTGATTGGGACATTCTCCTGGGATCGTGGGTTCTCTTCAACATTCTCTAAAATGTCTTACTCAACTACAACTTTAATATTTTTTTTCTCGGAAACTGTAAGTATTTTACAATTTTTTTTTTACAATATCGGCTCCATTTTTCACGACGCATCTCTTCCCAAATTTTATTGGGTACATTGTGTATCACCCTGTATAGCTTATGCGCAGAGTTATTTTCTATGCTTTTACAGAGGAGTCATCTTCGATTAGTTTATTTTGCATGTCAAAATCACTTGTTAATTTAACACTGATTTTTTATAACGGCTGTCTATAAAATTATAATATAACTAACGTCAATTCAAATTGTCGATGTGTTACAAGCTTGACTAAACTGTAAACATTCATTGTCAATTCTAGTTTCCAAAATGGGAAGTACTGTGGGATATACTTATTTGTATCTAACTGAAAAAAAAAAACAACTTGCAGACGTTGGTACAATACTGCTTACTTAACAAGTTTATAAGATAAGATGACGGTGATGTGGAGTAAAAAATTGTTTTAACATTCATATCAATCTTAAGATTACATAATATTAATTTTATATCAATAGTTGCACGGACTAATCAAAGAAACCCTGTATGGAAAAATTAATTAATTAGTAAAAGGTATCACGATAATATGTGTACAGTAGCTGACCACAGGCTTCTCGATTCTGACTTATGAAGCCAACCCCAATTTTTCAGTTGCTGTTAGGCAATATTTACACGGTCAATATGCCAACCAGTGGATCGGAAGAGGCAATAAGATGGCCATCACGTTCTGCAGATTTATACAGGGTATATCAAAAAAGCAAGTCATCCTTTTAACTGCATATTTTTGACGACAAGATATGACGATCTAATCCTGCTTACATATATAAAAAAATGTCTATTGAAAAACACAGTTTGTTAAAGTTGAACTTCTAAAATGTTTTTTCGCAATAACTTTATTATTATTCACATATCAGTTAGAAATTTAATAGAGATACTTGAAAGGCGGTACTTTGCCTTCTCATTTTCCATAATGTTACGGAAGCTTTTTAGTTTGTTAATTATATTTGCGTTAGAATTTATAATGTTTGTAATACTTTTATTTTGACGTTTTCTAGAATAATTGAGACCATGTTGAAAAACGGAAACTTCGAGAATCTTAAAAATAAAATTATTATATTATAAGCAGATCGTCATTGAAACGTCAAAGTAAAGATTTGATAGTTGTGAATTTGTTTGAAGTATATTTGTTATGTAATCAATTAGTGACAATATAGTTTGCTTTTCTACGTGACGTAGAGGTTACAACAAATAACATTTTATTTGGATTATTTTATTACTCTTGATAATTCCCCCCAATTTTAGTCCATTATGGATTATGGAGAAGGTAATGTACACCCTTGTCAGTAACAGATGTAGAAAACAACACGTCAATATGTAACACTATAGATACTGTTTTATTTAAAAAATAACCCATAAAATTTAAAAATATAATAAATTAAATAAATAATGTATAGTTAAAACCAAACTCAATACTTAAACTAACAAAATATAGATATTTTCTACTAATTCTACATAAGTACTTCAAATGCTGCCCATTTTGACACACAAATAGCTGAGTCCTTTATCTAATATTATCAACAACGTTTTGAAATAAACCTCAAAACAGTGGAAATTCTGTTGCGTAGGTCTTCTATATTTTCACAGGAATTATAATGAATTTTATCTCAAAGAAAAATATTTTACGGGTTTGTATATGAACACTCTGTAGGCCAAGTAACAAGCCCAAGAGTGCCAATCCAATTTTATATTTAGAAAACGTCGATTTAAATAATGGAACACCACTGAAGAATTATAAGACTCTGTGTCATTTTGCTGAACAATTTCTAATAATATTTATAGTGTAATGGAAGATTATCCGTGTATTCTACATTTCCATCCTTAAAATATTTATACTTCTAAGAAGTAAAGCTTCCAACAATAAAAAAAGTTAATAAATGTTGAATCTGCCAAAACATTTGTTGATTTTTATTTTACGTTAAGAACAACTAGATTTTTTATTTAAATTATTGTATTTTTCAATTTCATGGGTTATTCATTCAAATAAAACATCTGTTACTGTCAAGATCCAGTAAGAAAAAAAAACACATGAATTGTAAAACAGAAATTTTCTTTCGAAAAACGATTTCTCGTATATTCTTATCCCTTTGTACCAAATTTAAGCTTTTTATTGAGAAATAATGACGTTAGATGGCATTTCTAAAATCGCTCTTTTCAGTTTTTTTTTCAATGTACCAGCAACGGCAACATATATTTTGGATCTGTTCGGTTTATCTTATCTATCAATTTTTATCCTGTATATTTTATGGTTTCCGAGATGTCAATGGTGGGCCATGAAAAACGGACCACCCTGTATTTATTTGAACATTGTGAATACAGGAAGCTCGTTCTGTTACATTAAAATCATTTTAACTAGTTCCACCAAAAGGATTCTGCTGACCTTAAAGTAACGTATACACATCCGATTGACTAAGAAATTTCCCAGCAAGTGGAACCTTGTTCGTTAATTTGAAGGTTTCAGACTGTTGTCTGTACTGTTATTAGCTCATGTATGTAGTCATTTTGTTTACAGAATTCGGAGAAAATATTTAAAAAGCGTCAATACAGAATTATGTCACTATGGCGCATAAACAGCGATATATAAAACGTGTGGGCTGACAAACCAACCTATTCCTCGAACCTTATATTTTCAACATATCCTACAAATGCCTTCATTGGCCAATCTGTATGATTTCATTGTTCTGCTAGTCATATTTAAGTGGTAACCCTATCTAGCAATCAGGCAAAGTGCATATTCGATTCTGACACAGATTAATTTGCAAGATAATCCTGCTTTCTCAATAAACTTTTATTGGTAACCATTAATATTCGATGTAGTATATAAGTCAAGGATATAATGTTATTAAAACAGTGAATTAGAAGCAGACTCACGTTGCATTGAATCACCTTGCTGTATTGTTTGGTTTATAATAAACTGGAGCGGTAAATATGGGCAATAATGATTTAAATCCTGCTAACAAGTACACCCATGTTAAGGTAGTCTGCGAAGACAATGGAACCAAAAGACAGAAGAGTACATCTCGTCTTCTTGAAAACAAAGATTTTAAAAATTGAACAAGATAAAAAAGTATTTTAAATTCTGCGCGGGATATTATCATTCTTTTTAAATTCGACCAATGAAATTTTAGGGATAACTCGTCACTAGTGTCATGACTAGTCAAAGTAGACCAATAATAAATCTAAATCATGTCCGAAATTTGGTTATTCCAAGTAATTCAGAGATATTCATTTTTTTTTGAAATATTTGGCTCCACTTTAAAGGCCTGTAATAGGTATGTTTAGTTAAATTGCAATATTTTAAGACCCCCTACATACATGCTCCTGCTATGTGTCGGTTCTTAGGCGAAACAGCCTGTATAACGTATTTTATTTAAAGTATATTCAGCACTTCAAAACAACATTAAACTATTCCGCCCAACAGGATAACTCTTTTACGTCAGAGTAGCTTAAATGACTTTTTTCTGACAAATAGTATTCCATTGAAATTTCGTGTAGCGCCTATTATTTGTAGCCGGCAAAGAAAGGCGTCCTCGTAATGTTCGACGCGCCTTAATTTATGTAGATGTCGACGTTCACGTTGGTCTGAATCATGCCGTCCAAGAAAGGTTATTTTCATTATACCTGTGCCTTGATGAAGATAGGCACGTTGTAAATTTCTCCACAGCAGGTCCCAGATCCGGATGTAAATGTATGGCAATTAAATGCAATATGACAAAATTAAAAACATGGTAGTGGGGACTTTTAACTCAAACTGATGATGAAGATGGATGTATCGTTGTAGAAGACGCCAACGATTAGACGGTTAGGAAATTAGGAAAAGGAAAACGTTTTAAAATTGCAACATGTTTATAGAGTACCGTTTAGACTCATAGACTCTAGAGAGTTAGAATTTCTAGACAAGGATTATAGTGTCAAAAACACTTAATACAATTGGAAAGAGTGGAAAAAGAAATGAAAGAAACATTCCTGAGGTGAGAACCTTGTGTAACATTTTTTTAATAGTTCAAGAAATGCCAAGAAATTGAAAGAAATTCCCAAGGAACGAAATAAATTACATTTTACAACACCTATTTTTATACAGTAAATTCAACCCCCACAAAAATAAATCCAAATGGTTGAAAACCAGGAGATCGTGGCGGTCATGGCACCGGTTTTCCTCGTTCAATCCTTTGGTATTAATGCTTGAATACGCTGTACATGGTACGGGTATAATCGAACCGCGTGTATGATACGTCACACTGCTGCAGTACACCGTAGACGCCCTGGATCTCCATGTCTTCCGCGACACTTGCACTCACTGCGTACCGTTATAAAAGTAGCTGCATTTGGCACATGTTTACTGGGAAATCGTTAACGAATTAAAGTTTTATTAATAATTCTGTGTTTACCACATTTTCCAGAATATTTGGCTAGAATGAGCTGCTATTTGTGAGAATGATCTAGGAAATATTACATCCCAAGTAACAATATATTTTTTTATGTTTAATTAGAAAACTTAGAAGCTATAGATATGTCTCGATAGTATTTTGTTTTCATGTACATGCATTTTGAAAGCCAAACATGATTTGAACATTTTTAGCAAAACTATAGTAACTAAAGTTATCTTCTCATATATCAAATTAAAGCTCTATTCATGGCCCATTTGATGGCATAATTATTTATACAGTGTAATAAAGAAACAAATATTCCTGGAAAATAACCTTTCAAAGGCAGCCATTTTTTAAAAATAATTTGTTCTATTAAAATTTAATGGTTGGTTTAGAAGGCCTTGAAGAGATCTACAGAATGATACCTTGACCGCTAACATATAATCCTGTATAACTCATATCATTGAAATGAGAAGTCACTTTATCGCACATTAAGAGCAGTGTCACTTTGACATTTCTGTTAATTTGAATTCGATGCGAGTCTGCTTAATTTATGTAATGTGAAGCATTAATTTTTAATTCTTATCACTTTATTTTCTTTATTTTTATTAACCACTACAATCAAATCTATTACTATATTACGTATATGGATAAAGCGAGAACAAAAATATGCATCAAAACAACTGAAAATCGATAAAATGTGTCATTTGAAAAGAAGTTAAATGTCGCTCAACTAATAGCTTTAAATAAATGTTGTTGTCTCGTAGAGAATTTTCTAGCATTTAAGAATATATAGAGTTGTTCATATTTAACCTTAAAAGTATCCGAGAGTGATATCTGGGAAAACCTGTATACATATGAATGAAGATATGTTCGTTGTCGTACGACCTTTGTGGTGTAAGATGACCTTAGAATTGAAATATTTCTCTCTCCTTCCCTCTTATAACACATTCTCAGATACTGCTTTTGATTTAGATTTAAAACAGGTTGCACATTAATGACCAAGAAAAAACATAAAATTGACATAAATTTTACTGCTCAGTCTTCGAACAACATATTCCTCCATTTCATACACTGGCAAAACCGAATACAAATAATGATATTCGCCATTAACATCGAACAATAAAATGTCATAGGCGAATTAAACCAGTCTGACGTCCACCTCATTCATAAATTTAAAAGTATTAATTTTTTTCTCCTTCGAACATGAAGATATTCCTCTTTCTATTCAAGTAAGAGTGACTCACGGAGGATTTCATTAATTTCCTGCGTCAGTTTGAGTAGAACAGAACCAGGATATCGACAATTTTTAAACATAAATAGAGTCAAATTTGTTATTCAATATTCTTGCTACCTAAACTGGTACATACAGTTGAGGACGATACACCAAGAATCTTTAATAAAATAAATAAATAAATTTGAGGGTGATATGCGTACCAACAATCATCAGCGAGTAGTGTTTTTAGTTTTTTGATGGTCTGATATACCTGTCCATAAAACAATTATTAATGTTAGGGATATATCAGATATAGCTCATGTGACGATCTGATCTGATGACGATAATATACTGTAACATTAAAATAATTATATTTCTAATGCAAATAATAATAACTAAACTGTTGTGTTGTGTGCTAAATTGTAGTCTAATGCTTTTAATTTTTATTTTTAATTTTAATAGGCATTATAGTAAGCAACTGTAACCTAAGAAAGCACCAGGATTTGATGAAATAAAATCTGAAATACTAAAAAAGGTTTCTGATGAAATAGTGGTCCCTCTGAATTGTATCGTAAATAAGTGTTTCAGTAAAGGACGCTTTCCAAATTTTTTTAAAACCGGAATTATAATGCCTCTACATATAAAGGTTGTAATACTTTAGATATATTAAATTTTAAACCTATACCATTTAGTTCTAATATTTTGTTTACTGTTTTTATTGTTATTAGATTCATTGTATTTTTGATTCATATTGTATTATCTTCTATATAATTTGTTCCTGCTTTTGACGCGTATAAGCATCTTGGTGTAACATAAACAATAAACATATATCAAATCTAAAATTATAGAAAAAATATAGAACGTCAAATTGTAAAATTTTGTGACAAACTTAATATTATAGTGAGTAGGCAGTATGGCTTTAGATAAGATAAGCTTACAGAAGATGCAATATTTTATTTAACATCTCATATTTATAAGGCATTAGATAAAAACAGACCACTTACTGTGCATATTTGTAGACCTCTCTATAAGTCTTTCGATATAGTCTGTCAAACAACACTTTTAAGTAAATTAAAATTTTATGGGCTTAGAGGAAAAATATTTCACTTTATCGAAAGTTATTTGAATGACAGAATTCAATATGTAAAAATTGATGGAAACAGTAGTGATCCCAGAAAGATCAAATATGGAGTACCTCAGAGGACAGTACTGGGACCATTGCTATTTTCTTTATACATTAATAGTATTTTATTATTAATTATTTCCGGTACAGTAATAAGTTTTGCAGTAATTTTATTTGAAACAAATTCTTGGAGTCAACTGAAAAATAAGGTTAAGATAGAATTTGTAAAAATGAAGAAGCGGTTTCATTACAATACCCTAACACTAAATTGTAAAAAAAACTGCATATATGCGTTTTATTCCTATTCTAGTAACTTACCTGAAATGGGACTATTAAATATTGACAGTGACAATTAATAATCTTATTAAGAACCTCAGAGGTTTACTATTCAAATTTTAATATTTAAAAAATATTTTAAGTGTAGGAAACTTTAAACTACTGTACTATTCTTTGGTTCAGTCGCAAATTTGTTATGGAATTATAGGATAGGGTGCCCTTCAAGATTGTTATCTGAAATATTTAAATGTTATACAGAAGTGGATATTAAAAATAATGTATGGAAAGCCCAGAACTTACTCTACCGATCAATTATTTAAAGATAGTGTATATATAATGTATGGCAGTTATTTTGTTTAAATGTGTTACTTAATATTTTTTTAAATAAGAAACAGAGAAATTAAATGCAAATTTCCTCTGAGTTTAAAAACAATTGGTCAGATAAGCAGTACATACCTTGTACCAAAATTGTTTAATTTAAGATCCACTGAAATTATAAATGCAGCAAATTTTAAACGATATAAATTTGAGATCAAAACCTGGCTGTTGAATACACCACAGCATGTTATACACATTTTAATAAACCAAAGGTAAACAACTAAACAGACAATTATTTATTTAATATAGCTACATTTTTACCTGATTTGAGTTATTTAATTTAATTGAAAACACGTACAAATGGACCATTTTCTATGTCTATTTTGCATTATAACACTGGTTTTTTCTTCTCTATACTATCTATGTATTTGTATTTTATGTATATGGATTTAAGTCATTTCAGCAGCTGAAAACATATACAAGTGATCATTTTCACTTCAGTGTATTTTCTGTCTTTTTTTACATTCTAACACTATTTTTTTCTGTACGCTATCTATGTACAAAATTGTAAAAATATACATTATTATTATTATTGACAGTAATGGTCTAATCGTTCATAAATTTTTGCTCCCAGTGTATCCCTACTGATTATGCAGAGCGAAGCACACAACACTCCTGCGTGGGTTTTCTATCAACCTTGGCCATGTAAAAATATTTTGTTTTGTTCTACGAACTGGTCAAATGTAAATCTGATTATAGCTTATTAATATTTTTTCACCTATAAGCATGTGACGGCCAATTACATCTCCTTGTGGAGTAATCGAAGAAATATTTTGGAAAAAACATCGATAATAATTTCACGGAAACTGTTCATCTCGAGTATCCGGATGGGACGATTTTTTGTATGGCATTGGTACAAAATGCAATTCTAAATGATTTTTGAAAGGTTTTTGAAGCCGTATTGCATCATGATGTCTCCCACCATCTGCAAAATCAAATTTCCGAATCTCAGTTTGGTCTTCTAGTCGACCTTTCAACAATATCGAATCTTATATGTAGAACTCAATTTATTTGTTTATTATTGACAGGCGATGTGATCTATGGTGACTTTTTAACAGCATTTGATAAAATTGATAATTGTGGTATCTGAACATTAAGATTACAATCATGGATTTTCAGAGTCACTAATAAGTCTACTACTTTATTGCTTACAAATTGGCAAATCTAAGAAAACATAGGTGTATCTTAAAGCTTTATTTTGAAATTTTGTTTGTTTGTTTATTTACATAAATATATAAATATTAAATATCCGTTTTATGCAGATAATTAAAATTTTTATTAAATTTAACTGCAAAATTGTTTTATCATTCATTATTGATAGATAAAATTACTGGATGATGTCTACTAGATAAACTGTCAGTAAATGTTAACAAATGTAAAGTTATGTAAATTTTAGATCAAATGATCAAACATTACCTTGATGTCGAGAATTAATGTATTTATTTGCTCTGTTTATTTTTACATGTATTTTTAATGTATATTTTTAAGAATACCTTAATATAACTTTTGATATATATTCTAGTGCTTTCTCTTACATTTGTGACTCTTTTCTTTTTGTTGTGGTATTTATTTACCTCTGAGAGGTTTAGGTGAAATCAGAAGAAAAAATAATAAGTATAATATCCTATACATAATTTAACATTTATTAATATAGGTATGTACACATATTTTGTGTTAATGTGTAATTTTGGAAAAATACCTATTTTTAAAGGACTGTTTTGATAAACAGCTGTTTGTAAATCTATTAATTTATTGTTTGCTATACCATTTTCTAAGAAATCAGTATTAGCAAACAAAATATCGTTAAGTATATTTATAACTTACTCTTTACTTAAACAGAACCAACAATGTAAATACATTTTATGGTATATACTCGTACATGTCGCAAGAAATGTGAATCATATACCAGAGTTATATAAGCCACAGTATTTTTAAATGCTAGTTTCATTATTATTTAACTACCTTCTTAGTCTTAGTCCCACGTTTATTTTGCGGATTTAATACATTGTTATACATTAAACTTTTAGTTACACTTAGTGTACCGAAAACGAAAATTCTTGTTAGAAATGACATGGATTTTCAGTAGGTACTTCAAATGTGCGAGTTAGATATGTTAGTGACGTTACGACGACAAAAAGTTTTCATCGAGAGCTTACTGTGTAAAAACCATTCACAAAATTGCACCACTGGCTTTCTTGGTGTAACAAAAGCCAAACGCATTGTGTATTTAAGGTCGATGTATTCTCAAAATATAGGGAAAGCAAGTAATAAATACTAAATAACGAAGTTCTTAATATTGTCGAATTAAGAGGTAAATTTTCTGGCAACATAGCCATTCAAACAATGAATTATTGCTTCCTTTTTCGAACATATCAGCAGAGCAATAGTCTTACTAAATTGTGTCGAGTATCTTATAAAATCCATCAGGCCACCTGATCAGCCTCTTTGGCACCATTAAAGGAAGAGAATATTCGATATTCTTATAATAGTAACATAGTAACGACGGAAAGAGACGTAAAATTCTAGAAAACAAGGGTAGTATTGAATAGAAAATAAGGGTAGTGTTGTATTTTCATATATAGTGAAGTACTAAGCTTGCAAATATAAGGGGAAACAGCAAAAAAACACTCTTTTGTTGAAGAGTGGAACTGAAATACATCTGGAAGTACCTGAGGACAGTTTGGGGTCCAGGTGGTTCGATACTTTAATGCGTCGGTTAAATACAATAATTGTAATTGTGTTAGAGTTAAATTAATAAATTCAGTTATTAATGCTGTTCCCCATATTTTGACGTTGGCGTGTATGATCTATAAAGTGTCTAGTTTAATATTTGTTTGTGGACCCCATTATCTGCAGTTATTTCCTTCATTTGTGTTAATGATGTATTCATCTCTTCTTATTAAAATACTTTATTTGGAAATAAATTCAAAATATGTCCCAGTTTAGTGATCACAGAACCGTGGATTATAAAGCTAAAGATAGGTAAGTAAAATAAGTAGATGACCTCAATAACATTCCAGAGATCCCACATATGATAAATTCAAATTAAATATAATTTTCAGTAAACAAAACAACTAAATAATAATTCCTCTGGTAACATTGGATATCGCCATACGCCATAATTGAGGACATTTTCTTGGTTTATTATTGAAAGATTTTCCTTTATGGTTTTCATTAATATTTTCTATAGCTTGCAAAATACGACTAGCGGGTTACACTTTATGTCTTAGTTACTATTATCCCAAAAATTTTCTACGACGACACTTGGCAGGAAAAGATGCTGTATTTCTCTGCAAAGCCTGGATAAACATGAATCGAAACCCACGGAACTGTCAAGTCATAAAATAATAATGTTGAAAATGATGAATTCAAGTATCTTTAAAAGCATTTTAAATTAAATGTTTCTAACATCATTCCATAAAGAACCTCATTTGCGGTTTCCTGTTTACTTAATTTATTTTCTTGTAAAGGTGACAAACCATTAGTTCTGTATGTTGTGAATTGTCAAAAATAAAAGGTGTATAGCAAACTGAAACAAAATGTCGTCAACAGCTTTCTTGAAGATAATTCAAAATTGTGTTCCAGAATTCATTTTAGTTATATGTAGATTCGCAACCTGTGTTAGATATTTTTCTGCATTGTGGATAAAAAAACAACAATTTCAGACTGATAATTATTATTAAGTTACATTTACCTAATTAAATCAGATGGTAGAAAATTCGCATAAGTATGATAAATAAAATGCACTTTTTGAAAAAACATTATATGAAGATATAACAATAGAGGGTACAGAAGAAAAAAGAGGAGGGAGAAAGATAAATATATCGATTTGATGGTGATTTGATCTGATGATGATTTTAATATTATGCGTACGCTAAGAAGGAGGAATCTTTCAATGAAGATGTGATATATTCGTCTGCACCTAGTAACTATATTTGCACTGATATTAGTACCATATTTGGCACGTATTTACAGTTATTTGTACCAAAATTTCATGAAGAATTGCAGGATTTTATAGCCCATACAAATTGTTAGAGTATCATAAAAATGCTCTAACTGTTGCTGAAGAAAAATGTTGGACAGTGAAACCGAATATTTGTGACCTAGTCTGATGATATGAACCTCTCAATATTTTATTTTCCTCAAGAATACAAGAAAGTATAACTATTTTCAGGAAAACATTTGTATGTGTGTATAATGGCTTTGATCTTGTACCTTAACCAGAACTTTTGTTTAAATAGATTTAACAACCTTCTGTATCATATGTATTATTAATTAAGTGTAACTTATGCTTATCTGTGTATAATGGCATTTTAATATATTTATATTGGTATCTGTGTTAGAATTAAGCTGGAAAGTTTTGATTACTTTTCTTTTCTTCTTTATTTATTTATTCTTATTTTTCCAAAATGTATTTTTGTTACAACTTTGTAAAACAGTGCATATGTTTATTTATACATTATATATTTTAAATTATATTGATCTAGGCGATACTTATTTTAGATTTCTGGATGAAATTTTAGCATTATTTTGATAAAAATGTATATCGTTGTGCTGCAAAGTGAAGACATTCTAATGTTGCTAGTGTTCTGTTTCATTATATGCATAGATTTGACTTTCGGTAATCCTATTCTATGTTTATGTTTGTGGTGCAAAACATGGTTTGGTCTGATACGGGCTGTTGTTTTGATACATTGGTGGTTGGAAATGGAAGACTAAGATTTCTCCTTCAGAATTTTTTGTTCTATTTACTAGTATTTTTTTCCGGTTTGACTGGACTTTGCCATTGTCTACATCGTGCGTCTCTGAAAACCATACTCAAATCTGATGGGTGTACTACATTTTGTTCAAGTTTTTCTTGTAATGGTTGCTTGTTCTGGTGTATCCACTACTTCATTTGACTTTTGATTCACACTATTTCCAGTCTTTCGTTGCTCTCCAACATTGGACCGTAAGTGATAGAATTTCTAAAAGAAAGTTGTCGATTTTTCGAAACATATTGAGAGAAACATTTGAAAGTCATGTAATTTCGGGTGTTGGTTATGTTAGCAAGCTATCAAGGTTGTACGAGTTAATGACTTCGGATTTTTTCTTATGGGGTTGTCTGGAACCAGAGTCAGTATCAATGCAAACTATAAGATTCGATATTTAAGTTAATGATGCAAGAATTGGGGAGCATGGGAATTCCAATAGAGATGGAGGAGAATTTGAAAAATAAAACATTGGCGAACACGCGTGAAAAAGCAATAATGTTATTCAATGGAAAAATAAAAAATGTCTGGAAAAGAAGTAATACAGTAAAGAGGAAAAAAGAATCAGTGTTTATTTTGGATGGATATTCTCAAAGACAAGATAAGTATTAGATAGTCAGCAAAGCTTATATAGCCAATGGAGGTAGGTAAGTAACAACAGAATAAATATTATATATCGTTATGGAACGTAGGTAAAGAAACAAAAATATAAAAAAAAACAAAAAATTTAATTATTTTGTTAATTATGGCGAAGTCGCTAGTACTAGCGTCTTTTCCGAAGCAATAGGTTGGTTCTTTGAATTGTATTTTCTCAAATATACGATTCGAAACATAAATCTTGTGGACCTTACACATAAAACTTATTCATTAAAAAAAGGTAGCAGACTTTATAACTGTATTCCCAACCAAAACCATGTTTTCAAATTTCGTGGCCATTTTTTTCCTTATCTTGTATCAGTCCCGGACAAAGTAATCTAGATTTCCGTTAGAGTACATCTCCATCAATCTCACCCACAGCCAGAGATCTAGCGGGCACAAAAAAACAACTGCCGTTAGTTACTTTTCGTTGGAAGGCCCACGGATCCTCGGGATACCTAGACAGAAAAAACCAGCAATCTGCACGGCCCGTCTAATGGGAATTCATATTTTTCTTGCCTCCAAACTCGTTATGCAGAATACATATAAATAGTTGGTTTCCAGATCTGCGATTAGTGAAGAACAGGTAGGGTAAGGAGATACATTTGTGTGGCCATGAAACATAAACTGAGTTTGTTGTGGTTGCTGATAGTCGGCGCGAATCTGTGTAAGTGGTTTGTGATTGCTTGAATTCTATTCGCTATGCGGGGCTGCTTTTTGCCGGGTAAAATTAAGTTTGTTTTTGTGTTTTCTTTGCAGCGGCGGCCCACGATGTTAAGGGAGGATCTTACAGCGGCAGTTTCAGTAAGTTATTTTTTTTTATCTTTGCGGGAACTCGAAAAACCTGAATCGGGATGTATGTTTTAAAATAGACGGCTTTTATCGACGGGTTTTTCAAGTGTTTACCGGATTTTAATTAATTTACATATTTTTTATGTATATAAAAAAATAACCGTTTATTTTTTTTACAAATATACAGGATCAGCCACTTATAACTCCACAGGTCAATATCTTTGTTGTTTTTTAAGATACTTTAGCGATCAAGGTAACATTTTGCAGATCTGTTCAAGGCCTTCTAAGGCAACTATTTAATTTTAAAAAACAAATTATTTTTATAAATTTTGAATTTGAAATTGAAATTTTGAAAATTTGTTTTCCCCAGATATTTATTTCGTTAATGCACTGTATAAAAAATCGTGCCATCGAATAGGCCACGAAGAGAGCTTTGATTTGATATACGAGCTTTTCTTACTGTAGTTTTGTTAAAATGGTTAAATCATGTTTGGCTTCCAAAGTACAATGGCATGAAAACAAACCACTATCGGAACATATTAATGACTAGCTGTTTTATTAAAAAAAATAGATAACATCATGAAACAGAGCGTATTTTTCTTCGAAGTTTTTCCCACATTTAGGATTTCAGAGGTTTTATTAATTCGCTGTTGGTCTATATTTACTGCATTTAATTTTTTTTTAAACTTCCAAGATTTCCCAATCTAGTCCCTTATTACTGTTTATGGGGTTATTTAAGAAAAATTGTATATCAGCTAAGAGATGCTGAATATTCGAAGAATAAAATAAGAGCAGAATTATTAGTGAAAATGTTCTGGAAATGTAGCAAATACAGAATTATTAATAAAACTTTATAAATTTTGCATCGCTCATAATGAGAAAAATTTTGTACACGATTTAAAAAAAAAGTTATGTTTCATGCTGTTTATATACAGGGTGTCCCATGATGATGTGCGCTCTTTTGGAGGGTGTGTTCTTTGGACTATTTTAGGGGGGATTCCTTCTATAAAATTTTTCGATTTGTGCGCTTCCTTACGCGATAAGGGCTTCTAAAAAATTGGAAAAATTTCGGTTTTCATTTTTTTTTCTCTCAAAAACGGTTAAACTTATAAATCTGAAAATCGGTGACTACATTTAGTTAATTAAGTTACATTGTTGAGTACGATTTTTATTTTTACGAAATGTCTAAAAGGATGGCAACCACCAACTTCTGTTGCCTTTTTTAATTAGAACTTTTCATTATAAACGTTTTTTGATTTGAAAAAATTACAGTAAATAGAATAATCAATTTACAAAATTGTTTCCCTCTTAGCATTTTTATGCAGACAAATTTGCCGCATATGGCTAAAATTAAAAACATCATCCTACTACGTTTCATATGAATTATTTTACTTACATATTCCACGCCTGAGGATATGTACGTATGTGGATTTTATTTTTTTAAAAGAAAGCGCATGTCTCTGCATAAAAATACTAAGAAGGGGAAAATTTTGTAAATTAATTGTTCTATTTACTGTAATTTTTTCATATCGAGAAACATTTAGAATAAAAAGTTGTAATTAAAAAAACAACAACAGAGGTTGGTCGTTGTCACCCTTGTATACTCGCGACAAGAATTCAGACGACTTACGTCATACGAACAAATGAATAATTCATTATATTTTCATCAAAATATTTAAGTAACTGCAACTGATAGTAATTAGACTGTATACTGCACTAAAAGTTTGCATTATATATTGCACTAAATTGCAAGAAATTATTGTTTTTAACGCGACCAAATATCGAAAATTATGTTGACAATAAAAACAAATGTGTATCGTCAACTGTAACGTAAGACGTCTGAATTCTTGACGCGAGTATAGACACTTGGTAAAAATAAAAATCGTATTCAACAATGTCACTTAATTAACTAAATGTATTCACTGATTTTCAGATTTATAAGTTTAACCGTTTTTGAGAAAAAAATGAAAACCGAAATTATGTCAATTTTTTAGAAGCCATTATCTCGTAAGGGAGGGCTCAAATCGAAAAATTTTATAGAAAGTACCCCCCCTAAAATGACGAAAGCAATCGCTCCGTATATAAAATTAAAGTTCTTTTCATAGCCTATTCATTGGCTTATCTAATAATTTTTTATACAGTGCATTAGTCTCCGACTTCTGGGTTAATCCTTGTGATTAGAATGAGGGGTAGAGATATTATTATATTATTATTAAAAAAATATATCCTGGGAAATAAATTTTCAAAGGGGCCACTTTGTAAAAATAATTTTTTTCCAAATTAAATTGTTGGCTTGGAAATAATTGAACAAACCTACAAAACTATACCTTCTCCGCTAAGGTATTTTATAAAATAACCCTGTAAAGATGGGTAAACATTTTTATTTTACGAAAAAACTTATCATTGTCAAAAAGAATCTATTTGTATTTAAATATAAAAAACTGTAGTTTGAAGTGAGCCAACATATATAGAACATGCCGTACTAAAAAATTGTTCTAATATTTATTTTATAAAGGGTCACTTATCATATTGATTGTAGAGCCATAAAAAAATTAAAGATACTGAAGCTGTAGATATATTTTTTATATTATTCTGTGCAAAATTTTGATGTCCTAGGTGTACGTTGAGAAATATCTCAACATATTTTGATTAATTTTGTTAAAAAGATGATATTACCAACACATGACATGACATGACATGACATTTTGCATACTTTCTAAATTTTTCTTTATGAGAAACTATTTATACAATATTTTTTCATATCTGATTGCAAAAAGACATTAGTGAAATTAATATTTTTCTGAATTTCCAAAACTTATTTGAAATGTAAATGATCTCTTACAGGAATCGCTTCATCTATTTGAGAGCACCCTGTATATATATTTATGGAGAATAAACATATTGTATAATAAGTTTCAATTTTGCAGGTTTTAAAATAAGACTAGTTCTCTTTATTTGTATATACGCATATAAGTTTTGTTCTGTTTTGTTTGTTTATATATAAAAGTTTCCAATTTTACGAAAACTCTAAATGAAGCGTGAAAAATTATTGTTGTCTCGCTATTTTAAAGTACAAATAGAGGATGTTCCTTATTTAATTTTTAATTACACATGCACATCACTTAATCACTTTTTTATTACAAGTACAAAAAATGTATTTAAATAAATATACAATGAGTAATACTGTAGGTATTAATTTTGGTTAATTATAGTCACTTGTCTATAAATTTTGTAATTATAATTATTCTTTTAATTACTTAGTTGCTTATTTAATTTATGATATACCAGATTTTAACTTTTGTTTGCTTTTCCTTTCTTCTATATTTTAAATATACAGAGTGTTTTATTGGGAAATGTACATACGTTAATAGTGAACACAGGACATCTAGGAGGTCTCAAAAAATCTGTTTAGGATTTTGAAAGACATTTGAGCAGAAATAATAAGCAATTATGGTGACTTTGCTTAAATCCAACAGTAAGTGTGACAAAATCCAACCTTCTTTGTCAAATTCAAAATAGTTATAAATTTTTAGTGTGAACTAATAAGTATTTTATGTGTAGAAATGATAATGCTAATAAAAATGTATTGTTTTGTTGTAAATTTGAATGATTTTTCTAAATGGTCTAATTCAGTCAATCATCAAATAATAAATTTATTTAAAGAGAAAGATAAAACAGTATACTAAATAACAGATAGCAAAAAAAACAGACAAGAAAAAACAAAAACGAAAACAATTTTACGAAACACTACAATAAATGCTCAAAGTGTCACCGTTTTGTGGGACACACTTGCATGATTTTTATATAATAGTTGTTATAGATGTGCAAAAGCATATACATTTCACAATGAAACACATTGTATAACTAATTTTAAAATATATTGGATATAAGGATATACTAAAATTCCTATAATTTTAGTAATATCTTCTTGGCAACTTATAATGCTCTCTTTATATATCCAAATTCGTCTCTTATTACAACATTTATTTTATTTTCTCTAAATCCTGTTTTAACACCTCGATTGTGAATAATTATCTTCATTAAAATATAAACCGTCGAAGTAGAAACTAAAATAAACTTGTTTAACACTTACCTAATGTAATTGTGAGTGGTGAAGCCCAATTAATTTTACTGGGTTTAAAAAAATAAATAAAGTCAGAATTTATTCAAATATAAAAAGTGATAAGTCTGGTGACGTTGTCAATATGGTAATTTTGTTAAGTCATTTTCTGAAACAGATTATTTAATAATGCAATTTTTTTCATTTAGCATGTAACACTTGGGATTTCGTTTATAATTGCAGTATACAGGGCGATTCATTTAAAATGGGAAAGTTTTGAGCTACTGGAGATAAAAATATGACTATTGGTCTAAATTTAATGATTTAAAAGACGTTAGTGTGGCTATTAGAATTATATGTTAGAATTTCTCAAACATTTTGAATCTTTATAGCATCAACAAAAAAATTTGCAGTTTAATGATTCTTTGGCATAAAAAAATATTTTTTTTACTAATTTTGACGTAGCTCATACCGAGTGTTATTTATACTCTACAGCTTTGGTAAAAGAGGCAATATTTTTTCTTGCTATGTAGTTGTCGTTAAAAGGAGTGGTAATTCTGAGAGTAACAGTGGTATTCATAATCCGTCTCCGGTCGCCAGAGAGTGGTCTCCGTACCGAAATTATGCGAATTTCATAATGAAATTCACATAATTTCGGGAAGAAGATATAAGATATCAATTTTACAGTACACTGTGTTCATTGTCCGTCCGAAATTCGGGACGGAAACAGACTACCACCGTATCACTTTTTGAATATAATGGTAACTCTTGTCTTGAAGATAAGCAGGAATTGCGATTAGGTTGTCGTTGATATGAGTAAAAATTGTAAATGTCTCCAGGTTGCAACAAATCCAGTAAATTTTTTTAAGCAAAAATATAAACTACAGACTATATCTTGTTGCATCTGATGCTTAGCAATTATAGTTGCGGCAAGAATTCAGACGACTTAGGTCATACGAATAAATGAATAATTCATTATATTTTCATCAAAATATTCAAGAAACTGCAACTGAGAATAATAAAACTATATACTACACTAAATGTTTGCACTATATATTCCACTAAATTCCAAAAAATGATTGTTTTTAACCTTACCAAATATCGTAAGACGTAAGACGTCTGAATTCTTGCTGCGGCTACTCTTACGTAAGCTTATAAGTGCGAAAATAACAATAATAACTGTAGCAACCAACTTAGCGTTTTTATCTTTGAAATGGTGTACAAAAATAAAATGCATTGAAACATTTAAGAATATATTCTCTCTCTATATTGAAATTTCTCTAATTTAGTTCAAAAGTGATACTCTATCAGTATTACCACTCGTTTTTATGATAACTATGCAAGTAGAAAATATAATACCTCGTTTATCAAAGCCATAGGGTAACTAACATCCCCTATGAGCTAAGCAAAGATTAGTTGAAATTTTATTTTTGCCATATCAGAGATCGTTAAACTGTCAATTTAAACAACTTGCAATATTATTGAGAAGTTTCAAAATGAAATTCTAGCTATCAACACCCTGTGTAAATTAATATTGTATGTCTGACCCAAAAAATTTATTTTTGTCTGGTTCCGATATTTATCTCTTTTTTAATGAATTACTCCGTATACAGGGTGTTTGGAAAAGTTGGTACAAAACTTAAGGCGTTAAAAATAAAGCCAAAAAAAGTAAAAAAGTTTCTATAAACATTAGTCCTCCGGAGCAACGTTACTGAGACATGACCCTCGAAAGAGGTTCTATCATTTGGATATTATTTAAAATAATCTTTTCTCTGTTTAAGATAACGGAATGAAAATTATAGGTAATAATCATACTATAATGGTCTTCAACTATCATACATTATCTCAAAATTGGTTATAAATAAAGGTAGTTTTCTAACTAACCTTAACACAACTTTTTTGAAATTTTTTTATTCCTTTGAGTTATCAAGAAAATAATATAATTCTTTATAAATTAGATTTATATAAAAATAAATATATCAACTTTTTTTCGAATTCTGCGCAGTTTATTCAAAAATAATTATTTTTTAAGTAAAGTAAGCATCTGTCATGGTGATCTATCATGAAGGTCACAAAACTACCCTTATTTATAATCGATTTTGATGAAACTTATTACAGTGTTACGGAAGCTCACCTACCTTTTCAGTTTGTTAACTTCGTTAGTTTGTAAACCTTTATTTTGACGTTTTCTGGAACATTCTCGGCCACATTCTATTTGATTCTCGAGACCGCCGAAAACTTCTAGAACCCTAAAAACCTATAAAAGCGAATCATTTTCGCCGCTGGAGTCAGTTTATATTGAGCAGCCAAACGTCAAAGTAAAGCGTTGACAGATGCGAAGTTTGTTTGGAGGATATTTCTTGTATAATCAAGAGTGACAATAAAGTTTGTTTGTCTACGTGATGTGTTTCTACGCTAACCCAATTTCGAGGTTACAATAGTTAAAGGCCCTTATGGTACGATTATTACCTACAATTTTCATTGCATTATCTTAATCAGAAGGAAAGTTATTTTAAGAAATATCCAAATGATAAGACCCCTTTGGAGAGCCACATCTCAGTAGCGTTGCTTCGCGGGATCAATATTTATTTTACTCTTTTTGGCACTACTTTACTGCCTCAAGTTTTGTACCAACTTTTCCAAATACCCTGTATTCAATGGATATAGAGATATCGTTGTGTATACAGAAGTGTGTCAACAATTTTGGGAAGTACATTTTTCGCGTCAGTCTATAATTTTAAGCAAATTTAGACCCGTACGTGATTAGGATAAGTCGTCAGATCTGACATGAACGTCAGTTGGGTTCTTTTGTACGTTTATTTTTTAATGTAAGACCGACTGACAGGTCAAACAGTATACATAAAATAAGCATCTATTGTGCAGTGAGTAGAAGTGCCTGTAAAAACAATGCGATGTATAAATTTGTACTTGACGAACTCTTCGCCGTCCATTTTAATTTGGTCTGATAGGTTATTACAACGTGACCGTCACTTCTTACGCAACAATTGTTTGGTGGGTGCTCTGCCCTGGTAGTTAACAGTTGAATACATATTAGTCAACTTGATTTACACGGTGACATTAGTCACTGTGGAGGTGTAAGGGAGTGTTCAGCGTGTCATGTGGAATTAATTTTGTTACAATCGTTGAACTGCTGGACTGGAATTTTCCGTCATTCTCCATTTTCGTTAATTCTATTAACACACTTTATGAATATATAAAGCTAATTACGTAGACAATGATATAACTTTCAGTAGATTATTTATAGCCAACTAATAATGAACATTCGGCAAGGCTGCTTACTCCCTATTCTAAGTAAGATGTTGGAATTTCCAAGAAGATACAAGTATATTTAGAGATGCAGAGATGATTACCACTCTGTGTAATGCTTCAGTAAACAGATTTTATTATGGATCAAAGATTTAAATGTTTATAACTTATTTAATTTGATCATTGTTATTATGAAAATTAAATTTTGATTTCCAACTCATATTATGCACACATAATCAGCTGAATAAAGTCGTCTTTGTAATAGCATTATGATTACGATTCAGCAGATAATAATAACAATTATAAAATGTCTTTGTTATTTTTGCCTTAAGGGAGCCGTATTTTTGAAATAGTGTTTTCTATAAATATAAATAATTTTAGACATTTAAGAACTGAATAATATAATATAGAGCATAGCAAATAACAGGAATTCTATCTCATGCCAAATGTAAAACGGATATATAACGATAGAAAGTAGTCTAACCAACAAAATTTAAGGTACAGAAATATTTGAAAATACGTTTTTTTAAGCATGTAAAAATAATTGTTAAAATGTGGGGTTAGAATAACAAAATAATGTGTTTTTTTTATTTTACTTGAGGAGAATTGAAATAGTAAAAGTGGAAAAACAAAATATTTCTCTCTCTCTAAGTTTATTTTTGACATTACTTTTGTTTTACCAGTTTTATTTTTCAAGATTTCTGTACCTGAAAACACCACAAATTTGATCATTTTACAGCCAGAACTACGACGACTTTAATTTAAATTTTTTTCATAATGGAATAGTGCAGATAACTAGATGCTAAATAATTTATTCTAAATAATTCATATAATATTTTTCTGAAAAATCAAATTTTGTAGTCTGTTTAGTTTCTACAGTATCTGAGGTTAAACCACTTATTTTTGTAGAACTTAAAAATATTTCCAAACCATTAATTTTCGATAACATTTACATATTTTAATATTAATGATATTTTTAAAACCTGGTTGTTAGTTATATTGGATTTTTTATTACTCATTAATGAATAAAACTGGTTAATAATTATAAACAATAGGAAATAATGGAATGTAATTATATTTGGATTTAAATATAGCGTATTTTGATTATGCTATGAATTGTTTTACCTGACTATTTCTTCAAGAAAGAAAAGTGTCATAATTTTCATATACATCTGCGAAAAGTTGTATGCGATATTTTATTTATATGTGATAAGTTAAGAATAAACTAATTTGGAATTATATTTCAGGTAGTTCACATTCATCTTCGTCAGCTTCATGTAAGTATATATTTTAGTGTATAATATTTAATTTGATGCAGATATTTCAATGTTAAAGAACAAATTGTCTCTATAGGGTGATTAAAAACGGGTAATCTTTAAACTGGAGATACTACACACTAAAATATAGTTTCCGCAAATGAATAATTCATTAATTCTTTATTTTCAAATTCTTTATTTTTTTCAAAAAGTACACCTGAGGATAATAAAATTATATACTACACTAAACGTTTGCACTATATATTACACTAAATTGCAGAAAATTATTGTTTTTAACGCGACAAACTATCGAAAATTATGTTGACAATAAAAGCAATAGCTTGATATCATCCCTGACGTAAGTCATTTGAATTCTTATCTCAACTATATGATGACTGAGCTTAACATGCATTATACCAAGTTGAGATACAGGGTATTCAAAGTTGAAATTTTAATTTGAAATTTCTCAATAATTTTAGAATTTTTAGCAGAATCAGCTCGAAAATTGGTAGTTTTATGTATACTGTAAACTTGCAACATTTAATCATGTTGAGCTCAACTATTATATTTTGGTGTGTCTTATGTCTAGTTTAGAGTTTGTTCATTTTGAATGAAACACCTGTTTAACAAATATTAACAAATCAGTGTTACTATTTTTAGCGGAGAAATAATATAATTAACATAACGACTTGTTACAGCATACAGCAGTTCCAGTTCAGGCTCATTTTCAGCCACTGGTGATCTAGGCGACATCGTGAAAACTGGACCCTACGTAGGTAGTTCCTCTTTCTCCTCTGCTAGCGCCAGTGCTAAAGCTGAAGCTAATGCCGGGTCATTTTCCGGTTCCAAAGCAGCAGCTAGTGCTAGCGCAGGGGCATTCGCAGGAGCAGGAGCAGGGGCAGGGGCAGGAGCAGGAGCCCATGCTGGATCTGGTGCATTTGGAGGATCAGGAGCTTTATCAGGATCTGGAGCGTTTTCAGGATCAGGTGCCATAGGATGTGGATCTCTGGGTGGAACAGGATGTGGGGCTGCAGGAGGAACGGGATTAGGAGCTACAAGTGGCTCTGGAGCAGCATCAAAAGCTAATGCTGGTGCAGGTACCGGTGGAGGTATCGGTGTAGCACTAGGAGGTCCCAATCATGGAGTGGGTGGAAGCAGTGGAGTGTCAGGTAATTAAAATAACTTTTATGGTAACAGAGCATAGTTTATAATTTTCTAAATTGAGTTTATATTTGCTTTTATTAATTTTAAAGTCGATATACAATTTTAGGATCTACTATTGGAGGGTATGATGGTTTGAGCGGTTCTGCAGGTCCTCAGCTAGACGGTAGCAGCAACACTATATCGGGAATTGGGTCATACAATAACGGTAAACCTGGATCGACAATCGGTGGAGGTATCTCAGGCGGTTCTCCTGGAGGTTTCCAAACTGGAAGTGGTCTAAGCCCTAGTGGCGGAAAATTTGGAGGATCTCCATATACACCTGTAAGTGGAGGATATCCCGGAAGCACTAACATAATATCTGATGGTAAAGGACCTTGTTGCAAAGGACCTTTTCCTGGTCCTAAGGGCAGCATTTATGACTCCAAACCAGCCCCACCTGGAGGTGGCGGACCCGATCCAGCTTGGTTAACCGGACCAGGAGCCACAGGAAGCCCAGCAGTAGGTGGCATTCCTCAACCAGGTGTCACTGTATCGTCTAGTTTAATTCACAAGTTACCAGGATCTGTAGGCACTATTTACGATAGCAAACCTTCTTCGAATACTGGTTCTTTAGTTCCTGGAAGCGCATCAGGGGGTTCTTACGTAACTCCAGGATATGGAACTACACCAAGTGGAGTTACAAATGTTATTGGTACCCTTCCTGGACCTTCTGGAAGTATATACAGCAGTAAACCAGCTACCGATACGGGCACCGCACTTGGAACGGCAGGTTCTTCTTCAATATCGCAAACACCAGTAAAGGTGCCCGGTGTAATAGGAACTCTACCAGGATCTTCTGGAAGTATATATGATAGCAAGCCGGTCACCGGTACAACTTCTGCGGCGGGTGTGTCTGGAATCCTTATTCATGGAACGTCACCTCCTTCAGTACAACCCGTTGGAATTCCTAGTGTGATTGGTAGTCTTCCAGGACCTGCTGGCAGTATATACTCGAGCAAACCTTCAGCAGGAACAGCTACTACACCTTCTGGAGGAAGCTACACGCTAGGAGGATCATACGACTACACCCAATCTGGAGCGTCTAGCTCTCAAAGTACTTCTGGTATATCAGGATCATTCGTAGGAACTCTACCCGGTCCCAGTGGCAGTATATACGACAGCAAACCGGCAGGTGGTCTCCCAGGAGTTCCGAGCCATCCCATTGTTGGACCTGTTTGTAGTTACACTCCAGGAACAAAACATAAACCCGCATGTGCTTCTGGATCTTCTGGCAGCGGTTATCAGCCAAGTGGTTCCGGAATTCCAATTGGTGTAGACACTGGACTCCTACCTGGTGGATCTTCTACTGGTTCTGGAACTGGTCATCAGCCTGGCCATTCTGGAATTCCTGTTAGCGTAGGCACTCAACCTCTGCCAGGCGGATCATTTACTGGTTCTGGAACTGGCTATCAGCCAGGTCATCCTGGAATTCCTGTTAGCGTAAGCACTCAACCTCTACCAGGTGGATCTCCTGCTGGCTATCAGCCAGGTCGCCCTGGAACTCCTGTTAGCGTAGGCACTGGATCAAGTGGGTCTTCTATCGGTTCTGGAACTGGTTATCATCCTGGTTCTGGAATTCCAGTGGGCGTAGGCACTCAACCTCTACCAGGCGGATCCCCTATTAGTTCTGGAACCGGTTATCAACCAGGTGGTCCTGGAATTCCTGTTAGCGTGGGTAGTGGACCAGGTGGATCGCCAATCGGTTCTGGACCTGGTTATCATCCTGGATCTGGAATTCCTGTTAGCGTAGGTGTGTCTCCTATCGGTTCTGGAACTAGTTACCGTCCTTTACCTTCTGGGTCTCCTGTTACACCTGGAACTTCTGGCATCCCAGTTTACGTTGGTCCTAGTGGATCGCCTGGTAGTAGTGGCTTGTCTGGACCTTTCCCATCCGCTGGTTCGGGATGTAAATATGTACCTGGCACTAAAACAAAATTATGTTCCGGTTTACCTTCCGCTGGCACCACAATTCCCGCATTCGGAGAAGGCGGCCAATCTTCTGCTGGTGCAGATGCTAATGCCAACGCTGGAGCTGGCTCAGGTATGTCAAAAACCTAAAATTAAAATTTTCAATATTGATAATTTTCTTCGTTAAGGAATATACTCTGGATCGTACCCTGGTTCTTTCCCCGGTTCATCAGGAAGTAGTGGCAAACCAGGTGTAACTTCTAGTTCTGCGCCAAGTGGTGCTCCTGGATGTTGTAAGGGTCCTTTCCCTGGTCCAACTGGTAGCATCCATGATAGCAAGCCAGCTTATGGAATTTCTGGAACGACCAGTTCTGCAGAAGCAGGAGCCAAAGCCAACGCAGATTCGTCTACTGTATCAGGTTGGAACATTTTATATCAAATAGTCCTTATTTATCGATGTTTCATAACATACTTTTAATAACATTTTTAATGATTACGCAGGTCAGTTTGCTGGTTCGACCACAGGTCTAGATGGTGCATTCACCAGCAAACCATTGGGTTCTACTCCTAGTATCGGTAGCGGTACTTTGTCAGGTTCTAGTATTTCTAGCTCTTCCGGAAGCTCTGGTTCTACTGATGGTGGTAGCTTCACCACTTCAAGTCCCGGTGGAAGCTTTGTTTTTGTAAGTAAAGAGGGAAAAGACTCACCATTAACTTCAGGAAGCTTTTACGATAAACCAGGATCCGGACAATATCCTATTCCATCTTTTGCCCAAGAAAAACCAGTCGGTCCAATCTCTACTGGTAGCGGAACAAGGCCTTCAGATAAAGACAGTGGGGACTTTGGACCTGGTACAGGAAGTCTCCCAGTCGATGGGTCTCTTTCGCCATCATATGGTATTTAGACATTCACACTATTCTTTTTTATTTTATATTTTATTATGTTTCTTGACAGGCTCCCCTGGTTCTACTCCTTCAGGAGGAATTGGAATAGGAAGTGGATCAACAGTTAGTACAACTCTAGGATCAGGCAGCAGTTTAGGATCTGGTTCCGGTATAGGTTAGTACTTCAACAATAAATTTATATCGATTTTACTAATAAAGTTTGTGTAATTTAGGCAGCGGATCCAGTAAGGACTTTACTATAGGGTCTGTTTATATTGGTGGATCTACTACAACACCAAGGTACGATGGGTCTGGAAGTGCATCTGGATCAGGTAGTTCTTATACTTCTTCGACAGCATCTGGAACTGATACTACCTCTGGAGGTTCAAGTGGTAGCTACGGTCATTTATACACTTCTGGTAGTGGATGTTCTAAGGGTTCTAAGGGAGGTAGCTGTGGTGTTAGTGGAAAACCTAGCGGTTCAGGAAGTCTTGGAGTAGGAGGTGGAATAGGAATTGGTTAGTAAGGTTATTATGGTACACTGCATTCGTAAACACGATTATTTTAGGAACCGATAAATCAGGAGATGGTTTTGCAACTGGATCAGTTAATATATTTAAACCTGATGGAACCACTTCCTCTGGAGACGATATCATAGAAAGTACAGTGGGGGCAACGGGTACATCTTATGGATCTGGGACTGGTGGCGGATTAGGTACTGGGTCAAGTGGGTCTGGTATTGGATGTGCAGGAGGCAAGGGCTGTGGATCAGCACAAGGTGGCTCTGGAACTTTCGGAACAGGTGGAGCAGGAGGCAGTGGCGTAGGTGGAGGTTAGTACTATGCAAATAAGTAAAACAATAGTTTATCATAGATTTAAGATAGTTGGTTCATTTCTTTCCTGTGGTCGAATATACCACTTTTGCAAAAAATTGTAAATCACGTTGACAGACGTGTTATAAGGATGCAAAGGACAAATTATACACCAATTCAGCCAATGCAGAGTATATGTGAGGGTTATTTATAATTATGTGATACGTATTAAAATTTGTGTTAATAAAAAGTTTAACACTGTGTAATAATAACACTGTGGAATAGTTTTTTTTTATTAAATTATAAAATACAGAATGATTAAAAGCCGTATTTCCGTGGACGAGTTTTCATTTTATTTATTAATATTAGGTATATGATAATATATAAATTTTTAATAATTACCTTATTACAATGGGGGAATTAGATTTTTTTTCATACTGTTAAAATTTGCTGTGTTTTGAATTTAGTGTATTAAATAATTTGTTTATGTTCAATAAAGCTGCCAGTTGTATGAGCTTCTGATGACAAGTTTCTAAATTCAATATTATCACTGATCAATAAAAGTAGCTTCGCTTAAAATTTATCGACATCGGCAGGAAGGTAATTTTAAGCGCGAAATAGATAATGACCCAAATTATTGCATTGCTGGGTGATGATTTTACAGTACTTTTTACCACATTGCAGGAACTGACAAGTCAGATAATGGCTTTGCAACTGGATCAGTTACTCTATTTAAACCCGATGGATCCACATCTTCTGGAAATGACATTCCTGGAAGTACGTTAGTAGGACCAGGGTTATCTAGTGGAGGTCAGGGAGGGTCAGGTTTATCAGATGGTTCTTATGGAGGTCAAAAAGGATCAGGTTTTTCTGTTGCTTCCGGCATTGGCGCTGGATTAGGTTCTGGTTCAAGTGGTTCAGGTACTGGATGTGCGGGTGGAAAGGGTTGTGGTTCTGCAGGAAGTGGTACTGGAAGCTTCGGAATAGATGGTACTGGAAATAGCGGAGCAGGTTTAGGTTAGTATAACCAAATACAGACAATAAAGTATTTTAATAATTTACTAATTTTTAGGAAGTGACAAGTCAGATAACGGGTACGCAACAGGATCAGTTACTATATTCAAACCTGATGGGTCAACATCTTCAGGAAATGACATTTCTGATGGTAGTGCTGGATCTTCCAGCGGTGCGGGAGCACAGGGAGGTTCAGGTTCCTCTGATGGGTCTTATGGTGGTTCAGGAAATCAGGGAGCAGCAGGTTCTTTCACTGGATCATATGGTGGTTCAGCAGGATCAGGTGGTGCCTTAGGAAGTCATGCAGGAGGATCATCTGGCGGATTTGGAAGTGGCACCGGATTCGGTCACGGATTCAGCAGTGGTGCAGGAGGCAGTTCCTTCGGTGCTGGTGTTCCCTTCGGTAGCGGATTCGGCGGTGGGTTCGCATTTAGTGGTTCCAGTTCCAATGCTGGTAGCGGTTCAGGTTACCACGGAGTAAAAGGAGGAAGTGGAAGCGGCTCCTTATCGTCCTCTGGTAGCTCAGCTGGTTCTGGGGCCGGATTTGGAGACTTGTTCAACAATCTTTTCGGTTCCAAGGGCGTTGCAGGGTCGTATTCCAAGTCGGGTTCTTTTGCCGGCTCCGGAGCTAATTCTGGATCTTTTTCCAAGTCTAACTCGTACTCGAGTGCTTCAAGTAAGTTTGAATAAATTATATTTCTGTATGTAGCGCGTAATGTTTTTATCCAAAAAGTTAATAGTAAGTTATTTAGATTGCAATAAAAATAATTATTAACTAAATTATTCAAAGCAATATATCGAAGTGTAATATTAATAGAGAAAATACTACCCTATTTGTGAATATGAATGCTTCTATTTTTATTATTCTCTACTGAAAATGTACTTCTTTTTCAGGTTATGCAAGTGCCACTGCCAGTGCAGGTTCCTCGTCGTATTAAGTATTAAGAATTATTGTTGTATTTTTATCTGTGAACGATTTTATGCTTTAATATGTGATCTTATTTTTAATACAAAATATAGGTTTTAAGTACAAGTTTAGTTTTATTTATATAATCACGCTTACCCTTACTCTAGGTAAGGAGGTAAAATACTTGGGTGTAATCTTGGACAGTAAGTTGTCTTGGGGGCCACAGATTGAACGGGTTACCCGAAAATCAATGGCAACCTTTTGGCAATTAAGGAAAGTAGTAGGCAAAAACTGGGGACTCAACCCAAGGGTACTTCACTGGGTGTACACGGCGGTGATCAGGCCGAGGCTACAATATGGGGCCTTGGTCTGGTGGCCGAGTGTGGGCCGGGTGACTATGGCCAAGGTGTTGTCGAGGATCCAAAGGCTGGCTTGCTTAAGTATTACAGGGGCGATGAGGACAACCCCAACGGCCGCCCTGGAAGTTTTGTTAGGGTTGCCACTCCTCCCAACATAGATTGTAAAGGAGGCGATGGCGACCTACCTGAGAACAAGGGATGCAGGCTGTTGAGAGGCAGAAGGTCGTGTAGAGGGTCACGCTGCTATAAGCTTAAGGGCGGAGAATGAAATTCCAGTATCCGCTCTGAGGGTTATTGAAGCAAAGGAAAAACTAAGGTTGCGAAAGAGGTATACCACTGTTTTCCCTTCGAGAGAGCAGTGGGAGAGGGCAGAGAACATGTTTCCCCCAGGATCTTTGATATGCTAAACAGATGGATCCCGGGTAGGGGATGAGTTTTCTGGGGCAGGAATATATCTGGAAAACCTGGACATCCGGCAGAGTTTTTCGCTGGACACACACTCCACGGTTTTCCAGGCGGAGGTTTTTGCTATTTTTATGGTAGCAGGCAAAGAAGAAGTAAGGAATTGTGTGGAGGAGAAAATCTTCATCTGCTCTGATAGCCAGGCTGCACTCTGGAGTCCCTGACCAGGCAAAGGGAGGTGAAGTTGGTCTGGGTTCCTGGCCATAAGGGAATCCCCGGTAATGAGACGGCTGACTTGCTAGCTCGTCTCGGATCTGGGGCACCTTGCCAGAGACCCGAACCCTTTTTGGAAATTACGCGAGGTAGTATGAATAGTGCCTTTAATGAATGGGCCTATCAAACACTAGGAGGGAATTGGAAAAAGAACGGGGGATGTAGACAGGTCCACGACTTCTTCAATGAACTTAATAAATCTAGGACGAAGTGGCTGCTGAGCCTTAGTCTAAGGTCCCTGAACCAAATGGTGGAGGTTCTGACAGGCCACTGCAGACTCAGAAGGCATTTGAATTTGATAGGCAGGCTCATTAAAAAGACTGAAAACGCAGTAACGATCTCACTTTAAAATTGACCGTGGATTATGCCTATTGGGGATACCACGTAAAAAAAGCGCCTCCAGACTCTACCTGTAGGTGGCGGGGAAAAGAGTCAATAACTATTAAATAACAATATTGAAATGTCTATAATAAAAAAACATTATTATTATAAAAATAATTTAAAACTATGCCATATCAATGATATAAATTTATACTTATCAGCAGGGAAAATTAGTGTTCACTTCACAGCGCTGTAAAACCCAAACTAATGAATATAATAAAAAAAGTATATAATAAAAATTCTTCATTGAAAACCACTCTACAAAAATACTCTGATGTCATTTTTTTTAAATACAAAAAATAAATTATGGCGTCCAAAAGAAAATTTCTCCAAAAATTTTGATTTTACAACAAAAAGTTACTGAATTAAAATTGTAGAGGATTCAGTTTGCAATAAAAAATGTTTATTTTTTTTTTTGTATGACCAATAGTTCACTTGATAAATGCTAAAAATAATTTAACTCCCCCCCTGACCCCCCCCACATCTGAACAACCCCAAATAACGACAATAATTGTATTTGGTGCTTGTTTACTGCAAATGTCACACTCTGTACATTTTTGTCTTAATTGATCAGCAATTGATTCTAGAGAGGTAAGTATATTAAAAAAAAACAAGAAACAATATTTAAATAACTTTATAATTTATTAATTCTTATATAGATGAACTAAAACCTTCAAATAATGTTTTATAATTATTTTCCATAGCCATAACCTAAAAACAGTAATATATTTGATGTGTTTCAAAATTAGACCGTTATTACCTCTACCCAATCCACCTCCATAACCTGAGGCACCACCATATCCAGCATATCCAGCTCCTAAAAAGATCGTATTGTTCTAAAAAGTTAGTGTACTACAAGATGTATCATTAAGGGGCACCGTTAGATGCAAGTCAAGTCGACCGTTCCGCTAAGCACATTGCAACCGTCCGACTTCCCTTACATCTTCTGTCTTTGCCTGCCTCATATTTCATCGTCTGATACTATTTGAACGTAAGCGGCACAAGCATCAAAATCGGATCACTATTGCTGGAGATGTTTTACTAGTTTTAAAATACCTAAAGAGGCTTCTTAAAAGTGGAACATAGCAAGAACTATGTTGGTCTGCTAAATCATGTTTTCTCATACAACTTGTATGACGATTTCACTGTTACTATTTGGAAACGCTAATGGCAGATCGTAATGTCATAATTAAACATTTGATATTGACACTGCAATAGCTTACCTTTTATTAAATAGTAAGGCCAACACACCATTTGTGGCCTTTCAACTTGCGATTGCAATAATAAGGGTTAACGGTAATATTCTATTTAAAGCATTTTATAGATTTTTGAAAAAAATTTCTCTGTATTCTTAAAATTTCCGAGAGATGTCAGCAGTATAGTTCAAAATGCCAACTTTTAAGTTTTAGTGCACATTAGCCTAGAGTTTTCTTAATAAATTTGCTAAGGAATAAGCAAAGCAATTTTTTATTTTAATGGTAAAATTCGACAATAATGACATTTTTAGATATGAACAGCGTTTTATAGTACTTGATTAGATTGCTTATCATTGAAATCTGTTTTCAAAATTAAAAGTTTTTACAAAACCAGAAATGGCCAAAGTTGGATGATATATGTTCAACATTCCAGTTTTTGCCATGTTTTGGCCACACTGCTACGAAGAAATTGACATTTTATGTCACGTGCTGGTATATTTTTCTTTTGACAATTTGGTAGTTAAAAAAAAATTAAATGCATTTGTTGTTTTGTTCCAAAATTTCATTTTCTTAAATAAAACATTAAAATACTATTTGATTTTCAATTTTTTTTTTACCTCCGCTTAATTTGTTGTAATTATATCACAAATGGCCAAAAATGGATTGTACAGGGTGGGCAAATTTCGTTAACTATAGGAGATAGAAAAAATTAACCCTCCACTATCGATCACTTCTTTTAAAAGAAAATTAATAGGTCATTTTGGTTTTGATCATTAATTTTCTCTTAAAAGAAGAGATCGATTCATTGACCGATGAAGATACTTGCGTGCACAAAACTAGCCAATCCTGCACTTGATTATAAATACACATATTTTTACATTTCTATCTCTTTGGCACACTAATGGCCTTTTGTGAAATAAAATATTTTAAGTTACCTCACTGGCACCATAAAGTCTCTAAAACTGCATTGAAAATAGAACACCATCCTGAAATTTTTCTTAAAGTGGCGAAAATTGGTGGGTTGCCAAAATTTAAAAATTGTAATAATGTCTTTTTACTCAATCAAATCAATTTGTTATGCTCATTGGTATAGCCAGCTAGTCAATAACAAATAAAATTGTAACTTAAAAGAGAAACAAACCTCCCCCATATCCCGTGGCCACAACACCGACGACTGAGGTACCAACTCCATAACCTCCAGTACCTCCACCAACTCCAGATGCGCCGTATCCTCTGCTAAGTCCCCCTCTTAGATACCCCGCTACAGAAAAGAAAATAAATAAACATTAAATTTTTGTTGATAAACTCAGATCAAAACTTACCGCTTACGAAAGCAACTGCAACTGCCAGAATGAAAAAAATAGAGAAGGACTGAAAAATAATGAATGATGAGGTACTATGATTTATCCACATTAACATTTTAATGTATTGATTTTTATATATTCTCCAATACCTAGCAAACGTCTGTAATTGATAATATAACAAAATAATGAATAAAGTATTTAAAACTAATAATTCAGTGTAGACTATCGAAAACTTGTCCCCAGGTATTTTTCATTAAAAAAAACAAAAAAATGATATGATCTTCACCCTTAAAATCTCAAATGGAAAGTGTGAGATACATCATATTAAAACACTTTTAACTTTTCAACACCATCTAGTTTTTTAATTCTAGATGATTAGTTCTCTCGAAAAATTAAAGGTGAGAAATTCAAATCTTCAAATTCCAGTGAAAACGTTCAGTAAGTAATTTTCTTCCAATTCATTTTCTATTAGACACAAATTTTACTACGGTTAAATTTCCAGCCAAAAAATGACCCAATAACGCGAATCTCCAAAAATGCCTGCCCCAGTTTTTTTAGATGCTGGATTGTAGGTCTCACGAAATATAAATTAATGTATTATTGTCCGCCTAATAACGATAATTATTACGATTAACTAGTTAACGATTAAGTTTTTTCTGTGGGATCATTTAAATCAAATGTGTGCCAGACAGCCTGAATCAGTATGAAAGTTACGGCAACGTATCGTAGTGTACCCTTTTTGCTGCATAAAGGCTCTATAATGTTGGAGAACAATGTCAAAATTACCGGATTCTTCAAGTCACTGCTATTGATTTTTTAAATTTTTTCATCACTAAAAATTTAAAATACTTAGGCATCAAAATTTGGTGTGCAACATATTGTTTAAACAAATAAGAAGACTGTTTTCGCACTAGGATTATGTTGGTGGTGTGGGCATTTTCAATAACTTGTCAAACAAAATTAGCGATAAGTGAATTTAACGATCCGAATTTTTACCTATAATTTTTCTGATCATTCGGAATTTAAAAACTAGATTTGAGAAATTTCCAATAAATCCGTCCATGAAATGTTTCCTCCTCAAGATTAAAAATTAACGGATCCGAGCTTTATTTTAGTTTGTGCGTAAAAATAAGGTGGCAAAAATTTGGTGGCTCACACTGTATAATAACTTTTATTTTAAAATTCAGTGGAAAGACTTCTTATCCAAATATTGGAAAAATTTACAAAAAACTACTTATCTGTCTAACTATCGTATACGTTTCTTTAAAAATAAACAGGATATTTAATATGTGTATTACAATAAAATATAATTTTACCTTCATTGTTATGGCTTGCTTCGACTTCGTCAATTTTGCTACTGAGGATCATGCATCGCGATCTATTTTATATACAATATCAACTTGATATTTTTAAATATTTTTGCGGCTTAGACTGGAATTGGGTATGTTTCCTGTGAATTTGATATTGATATTTGATCTAGCGTATACTGAAACTGAATGAATGTTATTGTTGGGATTTAAAACTAGTACAGTTAAATGTGCAGGATGATTTTTAACTTATAACTGAGAATAAATAATGACGAATAATGAAAATCAAGTGAAATATTTTCAGTTTTGGTTTTAAATTTTCGTCAAGTGAAATTTTTTGTTTATAAGAACTAAGAAGTAAATAAGTCAGGACGATATGTTTGCTATATGAAGCAATACTTTGTTATCAGTTGTACCCCTATTCGAATTTATTTTCACGCGATTATAAAAGTATTACGCATAATTTCGAAAACGAAGAACTTATGGACATGATACTGGTATACGAAGAACCACGTCAAAATTCAGAGGCTGCAGCTCATTTTTATGCCCAAAGGTTTCCTAAAAGATATTACCATCCGAGACTTGTTCAGCTGCATAGAGAAACTGGCAATTTACGGCCGAGGCCTAGGCAACATGAGGGAGCCATTAGACCTAGGCAAATTGTGAATCTCGAAAAAGAAATTTTAAATGCCGTCGAGGAGCAGCCTGGCATAAATACTAGGACAACTGCAGCGCAATTTGGGATGTCACAATTCACAGTTTGGCAAACGTTAATGCTCGACTTAATCTATCCATTTCACATGCAGTGGGTACAAGCCTTACTTCTAAGGGATCTTCCGCTTCGAGTGAAGCAGTTTTCACACGTAATGGTATTCACAATTTTCACAATACGCATTATTGCGCATTGAAAAGTCCGCATGTCACCCGGCGAACACACTTTCAACAAGGATTTTTACTAACTGGAATTGTGAACGGAGTACTTACTGGTTTCTTTCATTCTGGAAAATTGGTGGCCTTTATTTACAATTTTATAATTTACCAGTACTCCTCGAAGAAGTTAATCTCAACGTTACACAGCATTTCTTCAAGGTGGTGCTGAAAGATGGATAGGTCGAGGTGATCCAATTGGGTGGCCCTTTCGATTATCCGACCTAAATCCGCTTGATTATTATTTATGGGGTCGTATAAAAAAAGGTGAGGCAATTCGACTACGGCCTGGTTTGGGCCATATGTATGGACACTCATGGATTTGGCAAGCTCAACTATATATTGAAAATCACGGAAATAACTTCTCGGTAAGTAAAATCATTTTTTCCACTATTTGCCATTATTCTCCTCAGCTACAATTTCTCAGTTCTATGCGGGTATAGATTAAGAATCGCCCTGTATATTTGGACGAAACGCAATATTTTATCTATTAAAAATTTTCTCATACATTTTCTTAATATTTAATGAAGCATAACGCTACCTACAAATATTTAGTACCTTTTATAATTATTAAAATCAATGTTGAAAATTATGTTAAATAGTCGAATTATCAAGGAAATATAGGATAGGTGTATCTTTAAAACATAAAAGTTATAAAAAATAGTATATTACAATAAAATTTACAATTTACAAAAATGTACAAGAATGAAATGAAATTTTATAGGAATGTAGTTTATGACGACCGGAAGGAAGACCTTGCAGATTGAAGGAAATAGTTGTAAATTTACCACCATCCTCCTCCACCTAAAAAAAGTAATGGTAAAGCAACATTGCATATTTACAATACTTGACGAATAAAATTCAGTACACTTCAACAATAAGTTTTGTAAGAACTGATAGATTTTGATTAATTTGGTTTTATGAAAAATTACATTAACTCAACATAAATTTAGTTTATGGCATTGAAAGCTAAATAAATTGTTTATTTCATACAAATGAAAATATGAGGAAAGAAAAAGAGAAAAGCTGTTTATATTCTCTGGTTATTCAAAACAAAAATGTTCTTTCTTTTTTAAGCAGTCTATAATTATTAAATTTTCAAATTATCTTACCTGATTTCCATCCACCGCCTCCATAACCGCCTCCGTAGCCACCTCCGTATCCGCCTCCATAGCCGCCGCCGCCGCCGCTGGGCACGACAACTTTAATGACCTTCACGGTGCCGCCGCCTCCGTAACCACCGCCTCCGCTGTAGCCACCACCTCCGCTGTAGCCACCACCGCCGTATCCGCCTCTCCATCCACCACCACCGCCGGAGCGCCAGCCACCGCCCCCGCTGTAGCCACCGCCATAACCGCCTCCGTAGCCGCCTCCAAAACCGCCGCCTCCGCCTAGGTATCCGGCTGAAACAGAAAGTAACATGGATGCAGTTTTTCATAAATCAAATAAGATCATAAAATGTTGAATTTAAATTTAATTTTTTGACAATGTGTGTCTTTGTTGCTAAAGGTCAAGAAAATTGATTGCTTTTAAAAATTTTAACTATCAAAAATACGTGAATTTGTGTTAATTGTTTATTGCTTTAATATGAAAACTGATATAAGTATTCTAATTCTCTAGTTTTATATTTCTTGTTATTGTCACTAAAATAAGAGATGAAATGTTTATTTTTCTGTATAATTTTCAATTCAGTTCAGTTTTCGTTTAATGTTAGTTATACATATATTCAGTTTATTGACCACTACATAGCTATAGCTTATTATAACAACATAATAAGCTGTGGCTATAGTATTATATCAAATATTGACATAATTTATTAACATCAACATTTATAACGATATTCCCATAATTAAGGATTTAATTATATGTTAATCCTCAGTATCGCTTCTGGCGAAATTCAATTATGAATTTATGCAAATTGCTGAAGAGTTTAATAATATCTGAAATGATTTATCGAAATGAAAGCTAAGATGGGATTAACAATAATGGATTGAATGTTCTTAGGCGCTCGACACGTACTAGTGTTTTATGTTTGTATGGGATTGTTACAGTATTGGGACATATTCCATCAAATATACTTTTAGAAAGTAAATATGGGCAAGATCATATTGATGTAATCCGTCTTAGTAGGGTGCCGAAATTTACCAAATGTGTCTAAATTGGTTATTGATACATCCAGATGGAGATTGTGAAAAAAAAAAAAAATTAATGCAACAGATATAGGTATGTGTCTGTAGGCACACAGGGCGTCACGCAATGACTTGTACCTACATAGAGTAACAGACAATTTGTGACGTCAGAATAATGTTATTTAGCCAAACTTATTTTAGTCCAAAAGTTGATAGTAACTGATTTACTGATTTATATTCAATGTTTTTAATTCTCATAACTTTCGAAATAATCGATGTATTTAACAAAATTTAGTATCCCGGAAAAATTCAAATTTTCTCTTAATTTTGGTTATGAAAAGGGCTTCACATACTTCTACTTCTTTGAACTTTTATAGTTCACGACTTTTTTCCTGCACACGATATTTTATTTTCCGATAGCAACTTCTATTTTTTCATCACTTTTACATCAAATAAGTATACCTTCTTCAATTTATAACAAGCAAGTTTATTTTAACATCAAAAGCAAAATTACAAACATAGGTACCTAAACATAACTGTACAATGCATGTTAACCCTTATTATTTTATTTAATTTTCAAATATTCGTCACTTGCATACATCCTTTTTAATGATTTACGATTCTAGAATCATAACAAACAAACGAAAATTTTGTATTTTTCAACATTAATAATTTTGACATGGCTCAAGTTTATCCTAATGAATCAATTCTAATCAAGATATTTTTAAAAGTAGCTGATTTGGTTGAATCCTGTACTGTATGACCGATGAGCACGTATGCTACAAAAAATTTATCTGCATTTCATAGAAAACTCTGTAGAAACTTAATAGTAATCTAAATTCTAACATTAATTAAAGAATGAGTCTGACATAAACTAGTTTTGAAAGCGTTTTTCATTGTTTCTGGTTCAACTTTTGGACTAAAGCAAGTTTCTTCACATTATTTTGACATCATAAATCACCTGTATTATACTATGTATATTGTACTATGTATGTATACTATGTATATTGTACTATGTACAACTGATTATGGGACACCCTGTAGAAAATACTTTGGCAATCATTAATAATACGGACAAAATATGTTAATATATCCTGTCGTTCATTCACTTGTAAATCAATAAAAATTTCTCTTTTAAGAAACGAAAATGGGAAGTGACATCCAAGACAAATAATAATCAATATTGACCGGCAAGCTGTTTTAGGTTTATATACCTAGACTATCAATTAGCTTTGGCAAAACATTTTGATAATTTCAAAACACTCGTACCGGATACCTATGTTAAAAACCAATTAACACGGCCGTTTTATTAAGATATTTTTGGTTGTATGATTATTGCCACAATTTTATACCGCGTACGTAAATATAGAATTAATGAGTTGGCATGCCATCTTCTACATACAGGTGAATATGCCTAGAATTTAAATGACTGTTAAATAGCTGGAGTTGTGGCTGTTTACAAACATTCTGGAATGTAACACGGATTATTGCATGGCACACTAGGATATGGTGGTAGTATGGCAATTTCTAAATGATTAGATTTAGTAGGCTGTTTCGTAAGGTGTCGAGAAAATGTAGCTACACTTTCGGAATACAGTAAATAATTTTATAGCGGCATGGTATAAAATATTTTCCATTGATCGTGAAACATCAGCTAGCAAGTGATGTTTGTTTGTTCATACAAAGTGTTTGTTTAGAGAATAGGGAAATACTATTCTGAATTTCAAAATTTATGCATATTAAAAGATATTTATGTAGACTAGGAAATGATGTGTCAGTACTTTTGAATATAAACTGCTATTATTGCTAGTTACAGTTGCAGTTACTTATACAAAATGTTTACTTATGTGAAATATATGAAATTAAATTTGACTCACTCTGTATATAAGGGTGCCAATACAAAACGACGCATTGTAAAGGTTTTGGTGATGTAATTTTTTATCAAATGCGATGGGTTTAATTTTCAAATATTTGGATTTAAATATAAAAAAAAATAAATGCCAATCGAATTTTGTAAGTATTAGAAGACGATAAAGCAATCTTAACCTAAAATGCGATTGAATTTTTCGATACATTTCTATATAAAAGAGAATAAAAATAGTTTTTTATGTTTATATAACAAGTCATAGCAGCATATCTATGATTTATCTCATAAGTTTGTGTTCCTGCTAAAAAAGTATTAGGAAGTCTAGAAGACAAATATTTAAAACTATTCCTTCAACATATTTTCACTTATTTGGATAAAATAACGGACAAGAGAAAGTAATTTACTCAATAATAAAAATTTATGATACCGACTCGACTGAATATGGGCGTAATTGACCAAGTTACAACTATAATGTCTGTACCACCTTCATTTACCATCACAGTATAGAAAATAGTTTGTTCTTTATTAACAAGATGTTATTATTTCTTGTTTAAATGTTTTTTCGGAACAATGAATGATTGCCATGGATGTCGTAGGTTTGGATTTCTTGAAGTTTCAATATTGTTTAACCATTGAAAACTTAGCTTTTCTTATATCATATCTATTTTATTATCTACTAAACGTAGTACAACGAATATTAGTATGTCTATATGAGTTAATAAATATGCTCTATCTATCAGGTGACCAATTTAATAATTTATTGTATTTGACCATGCTTTCCATGAAAATTAAAAGAAATAGATCATATTGTATTGTTTCTCACAGAAAATTTTATTTCAGTAATAAAAAAGATATGAAACAAATTAAAATTTATAAATTCTTAATAATCGTTATAGTATACAAATTTAAATATAGATAATTGACATCTTTCGATATTCAAAATTGGTGACAGATATTAAAGACACAAATACTTACAAAATTAATTTTAAAAAAGGTTGAACTATTTGTATATCATCTCTTTAATTTTTTCCTGCTAGCTTTTAATATAATTTGAAGTTATTAACAATTTTTGTTACAGTCTTTGTAATTATTGATTTATAATACAACACAACAGAAGAACCGTAATATTGAAACGCTTTGTACTGTCATAAATATAAAGGAATAATAACCAAATTTTATAAGGTATTGTAGAATATTCAGTTTATTATACGATTTATTATAATTTCAGTATTGGTGAAAATTTCAGTGATTATTTTTAGAAGAAACTTAGGGCCCATATCCTTATTTAGCAAAAGAACTTTTATAATAAAAACATTTTAAATGAAATAGGGAAGTTTCCTTTCAGATCTCATATACAGGGTTGCTGACATGTCTACATAAAATATTATTATTAACCTTAGCTACAAAATATTTACCAACTTCCACTGTCTGATTTTATTATGGCACTGTTAGGCTAAAGTGTAAAATTAGTTAATTTGTAAATAATTTGACTAGTATAGAAATTAACTGTACCGTTGGTTATTTTGATAGAAAACGCATGTTCTACAATATACTTTATAAACTATCACACTCTATAGCAGTCTATAGCAAATAGTACACATATACCGGTTTAGAGATTATTAGCTCTCATCAGTACACCACAGGTGAGTGGTGAGTTAACTGGCGACTAACTCTGGCTGTTCATGTCTCTCAAACCCGACGTACCTGAGTACGCGAAAATCATGAAATATAGCACAGCTACATCTAGCGACATATTGACAATTATTTTTTTGTTTATAGGAAATAATTCGAATTTATCCTTTCAAACAAATACATTTTTCAACGATACGACTATATTAAGAAATTGAGTTTTTTAAATTTACGAGTTTTCAAAAGATTATATAACCTAATAAAACTTCATTTACAAATAGAATTAAAAGATTACATATTTTCGCTTTACACATCCCTCAATTCAAAATATGGATTTTTGAATTAAAATTAACGCAAAATTCAAAACGCACATTCATTTAAATAAAAAATATATTTTTTATTCAAAACGTTATGTTTATACTGAGCAAACTGTATAGGAAATTGAAAAAAAATATATTTATTTGAAAATAATTTTTTAAAATTGTTTTCAAAAGATGTTCAAACGAAATAACTATTTAATTAAATGAAATTTTCTTACCAAAATAAATCAATTTATTTTTGACAAAAAGTGAGCATTACAGTAAAAAAGATTTGTTTCCCGAGAATAAATTATGTTTAAAGAAATTAAATTGTTTGCAGAAAAAAAATACACTTTAGCCTTAATAAATATTAATATAAAAGCAAATCATATGATTAGATTCAATAGATTTTAGTTTATTAAAAAAAACGCGTTATAGAAATGCATTTTTCCAAAATCATCAAATATCACTTAAGTATAAAAACAATAAACCGGAATTTAAATATTTTATGGTTATATTATTGTTTTATGAAAAAAATCGACGTACCTTCAGCAAAGCCAGCCGCTACTGCGACAATCAAGAGACACACGAACACCTAGAAGAAAAAAACAAAATTTAAATCCTTTTCAGACCACATCACTGTATATCACTGAAATTACCTTCATGATGAAACAAAAAACTTGACTGATTTAGTGACCAAAGTGGATGAGTTTATATCGTTGGCGGCGAACCTTGAACCCCCCTTTCGAATCCCCATCCCTTTGTCGCGCGTCTTCAGCATCCCCCCGTATTTTCAGCCGTTTTATGAAACAAAATTCATATGCGTCAGCCGTCTACATCTGGACCGCGGTTTGCGCAACGCCCGGTTTAATGAAATTGTGTAAACTTTGATATTCTCATTTGAATCGAGAACTCTTCGAGAATATTTTAGCGATTTTACATGTTTGGAAATTATAATGTGGCGGGCTATCGTACGGTTCAGAGGTTGCTGGGTGAGTTGATGAATTTTTGGTTCCATCGCGCCAATTTTTGATCTGAACAGGGAATTCTATGCGTTTTAGAAGCTGTGATTGTTTAATTTTTATCCACTGAAACAAAAGTTGGGCCTTCTTCGCGTTTGTATTTCTGTAAGTAGTTTAAATCAAATCAACTTTTCTTTAGTTAAATACAAACTGAATTATTCATTTGCAGTTCTGCATATATTGTAATATTCCGATAAACAAAATTATAAAAGAAACAGAAGTAACAGAAATAAATATAGTATTCTATGTTCTTGATTTCTTATAATTTTTAAAATATTGTTGGGTTTTTCTTAAAATAAGTAAATATATATCAACTTTTTTTACATTCCTTCATCATTTGCAAATAAAATTTTTGAATTACGTTTCGATTTGTAAAAATAATTCTGATTTTAAACAGTAATATTTATTTTTGACCACTGTCTGCCAGGGTTAGCAAAAAAAACTATTTTTCATTTTTCAATATCCAAAAAGTTATTGGTTCATCTTCAAAATAGGGATCTTCGGATTTGTGTTCATTTTTTATATTTTTGCATTGAAGAATTGAGTAACACACAAAAGATACATATTTGTGAACATTTCTTATAATCTAACATATGTAAACCAGGTGTTTAAAATTTACATTTTTTTAAAATTTCAGCAGGTACATTTCATTTTAGGACAGTTATTTCGCTGAACATACAAAATTAAAAAATGAATAGAAAAAAAATAAAATTTGTTGATAATTTCTAAAAATTAGTTGGTTCTTCTTCAAAGTCTATAACAAGTATAATTTTTTAAAATTTATAAGAACTGTTTTGTTCTTAAACGTATTTTAAATTTTGAGGTACTATTTTACTGAATTGTTTAATAAATAACTTACACAATTAAAAATAAATAGAAAAATAAAGCAAGAAAATGATTGTATCGTTTTTGTTTTTTGGTTTGAGACATATTTTTACACATACAAACTACGTATGTAGACATGTAAATTTAGTTTTAAAGTATTACTTTTTCTGAAATTGCTAATAGGTACAATATATTGCAATAATAATGGCACTACCTCAGTTTTTGAGCTATTGGAAGTTATTAGTAGAAGTAGTAGAAGATTATTAGATCTCTATTAATGAGTGGAACAACTAAGAACTAACGTTAAAAGTTAAAATTTTTGTTTCAATTTTCAAAAGTAACTTTGATATTAAACTGTAATATTTATTATGGCCCACTTCAGCCAGGGCCAGAGAAAAACTAAAAAAAAACAAGTATTTTTATTTTAATTTTTCAATATCTAAAGAATTATTGGCTCATCTTCAAAATAGGGATCTATAGATTTGTGCTCATTTTTTATATATTTGCATTATTTATAAATGAAGAATTGAGTAACACACAAAAGATACATATTTGTGAATGAACATTATAATCTTACATATAGAAATCAAATATTTAAAATTCGTTAAAACTTATATTCATTTTTTAAAATTTCAAGCAGGTACATTTATTTTTAGGACAATTATTTTACTGAACATAAAAAATGTAACAGATAAATAAAATTTTTTGACAATCTCTGAAAAATTGTTGGTTCCTCAAATTTTTCAAAATTCGCTTAAAATAAATTTATGGACATTTCTTGTACCCACTCTTGCCTTTATTTCTAAAAGAGATCAAATTTCTTAAAATATATAAGAACTGTTTTGACCTTAAATAAATAAGTATTTTAAATTTTGGGGCACTATTTTTCTGAAAATAAAGCAAGGAATTATTGTGTTCTTTTTGTTTTTTAGTTTAAAGCAGGTATTTGATGGTTCTTCTTCAAAATAGGTACATGTTTGTATTGCATTTTTTATATTGTCACATATTTTTACATACACAAAATAAATTTTTTAAATTTACGAGAACTATTCTGAACTTTAACATGTAACATGTGTATGTATTTTTAAAGTATTATTTATTCTGAAATTTCTAATTGGTACAATCTATTGCAATAATAATGGAACTTGCTCAGTTTTTGAGCTAGGTATTGAAAGTTGTGAGGAGAAATTTCATTAAATCCCTAAGAACTAATTAATACTTAAAGTATATTTCATGAATACGTCCGCAGTTAAAAAAGTCGCCAAATTTGTTTTAAAGAATGCCATTATTATTGCAATAGATTGTACATGGAAAATAAAACTAAAAGATTGAAACAATTGACAAACAATTCTAATTATTCTATCTAAGTCTATATAACAAGTAATTGTTAATTTCAAGTTAAAATTATAGCAGAAAATAAGCACAGTTTAAATTCAGTATTCTTCAGATTGTCAACAATTACAGCAACAATTTAATTTTTATACCTAATTTTATGTTTATATGACGAGAATATAAAGTCGTTCTTTTATCGACCTTTACCTAGATTTACAATTTATTATTAACACTTAAATATGGCATTTCCAATAGCTAATTACAAATATTTCCTAAATTCAAAAGAAATTGATAATGTCGACAAAATAAGGACATGATTTCATTTTAAAATATATTTTTTATATCTACATCAAAATTACTATATTTTGCAACACGTAATTCATTTTTGTTTAAACATTAGTAAATATGTTTACAAGTTATAACAAATCAGTCACCAATATGTGCCAAATAAACTGTACAGGGTGGTTATTTCTGATATGTACACCATAGAATACAAAACCAGCAAATCTAGCAAGGATACAATTAAATATCTGTCACATCTTTATCGTGATATTTAAAAATAGATTTGAATTTGTAAATATTCATATTATTTGAATACTTTTTTTTTTATTAAATAGCGGTTGCTTGGAAATGTCATCACTTTTATTATTTAAAATGGGCACAAGACTTAAATAGATGTCCTTACAGTCTTTATATTAACTATCCTGAATAGTTTTCAGCTCTATAAAATTTTATTGAATGAAATACTGCATCTAATTTTAGACAAGTCACCTTCGAAAATATTTCATTGAGGACTAGTATTAAAAAAATAATTTTGTAGTAATCGTATTCAATAATAATAGTCTTCTACAGTTCACACAATATTTATTGTTTGTTTAGAGCTTGGATAATGATTACCTAACTGTCTTGAAGAAACCGTAACACTGTTAAATATTTAAAACAATAAAGCACGATCAGAGATTGTTATGTATTTATTGTGTTTATATTCCCAAAGCGATTTCTTAAAATCGAAATTTCTGAGGCTGATACTTCAGTTTTAAAATTTATTCATGGAATGTTAAAGATGTACCGCATATTATACTGATGTCCAGTGCCTAAAGAATGTGATATACTTGTCGTACTTCAAGAGTAGCTGCATTCAAGTTCCAAGATAAGGTTACTTCAATACAATTTTGTTTCCTTAAAAAGTTATGGGCCTTCAAAAATGTTTTTATGTTAATGCTGCATTTTTTATATTTCAATGACAATTTTCAGGTTGCCAAATATGGATATAGGTTCATTTTCTTATTCAAAACAAAAGCTGCTAAGAATATCTGTATAGCTCACTAGATTTGGTAGATTAATAGGAAATAGATAATAATAAAAATAATTTGAATTCTTATAGTCTTGTAAAACGTAAATTAAATTTTCGTTAATTAGTTAAAACAAATAAAGAATTAGTTTTTCTTTTTATTATAAGAAATAAATAACAAGCTCTTACGTAGAGCAAAAAATTAGTTGTCAAAATCCAGCATTCTCAATGTGTCAATTAATAATTATAATTCTATTATATATTGTTGATATTTAACGGAATGATTCTAGGTCTGAAGGGGTAATTACTGTAAAAAACAACGACATAGTAGTTGACAGATTTATAGTCTGTTTAGAAATGAAAGAGAGTAATAAAAGCTTATTATGTATGCAAATCGTAAATAAATGTAGTACTGGTGCTTATATTCAATATTTTTATATTATGTATTATCGGTATAGATAAGAGGTACTTTTAAAAAAACTTTGTGTGATCGAACCGTACGAATTTGTAGCAGGTAGCTAAAATTTAATCCCCGACAATCCGTATTTGTTTTATGCCGCTTCAATTTCTCGGTCCATTTCTCTTATAAGTAAATAATATAAAAACATCATTTCAAAACTAGAAGCTACTTTAAGCATCATAACCGCGTTAAGAGGGTTTTTAGTAATTCAAATAAAGTTATTCAATATTATTATCAAAATATTTATTTAAATTTAATGAATAGACTTTTATTCCACATAAGAATATCTGTATTTTGAAAATTGAAATTATGGTGAGTAAATGTTGTGTTGTATAAATGTACAATAAAGAAAATAAAAAAGTAGGTATATTAAAATTCATCCTCTGAATATTCTGATGAATTATCTTCGTCTCCTAGATTGATAACGATAGGTTCCACAGTAACGTCAATTAAATTATCGAGTTCCCACATTTTCCCCTCTTCTTTTCCAGTTATCTGCAGTTACTCGTTCCAAGGACAAACAAAAAACAACAAAATTTTCACGTCACTTAATTTAAACGTCGTATTATTTTGCGCTACATCTCCTTTTACCTGCGCCCAGACTAATTCGATTGGGTTAAGTTCACAGTGATAAGGTGGTAACCGTAGTACCGGCTTTCCTCCCAACAGTCGTAGGCGTCCGCTCGGTTTGCAGTAAATGGTAACTGGCATTATGACAATTATAGACCCCGGAGGAATAAGATCCAACATCTGTGTAAAATACTTTTCGAAAACATCTGCGCTCATGTCTTCGTGATAGTCACCTGTATTTTTAAATTCAAATAAAAATAAACCGCCACTGGCACTACCTATATGTGTCACTATTAATCTTCGCCCTTTACCTGAAGGTGCCTTGAACCCTGTTGAAAGTCCATCCAAAAATGCTTGTTGAAAACTTTTTACATTTTTATCTTACCATACTTTTGTTACAGTATATCCCTCGTTGACCCAAGTTTCGTCTAGATAATAAATATTTCTCCCTTCGTCACGGAATTTTCTAATTAATCTCAAGTAGGATCTTGGCCAACAAATAATTTTATCTTTTTCGATAAGAACTGACTTCCTGTTCTGCTTTTCCCCGCAAAAATTCAACTCTCATAAGAGAGCCATAATTTGCTTTGGTAAATCGTTGTCCTCTGAAAGTTCATTTAAAATTTTGTTTAGCGTTGGTATTTCTTATTTAATATAAAATGAGTGTACTTTTCTGCGAATGACATTTTTGAAGAAATCATTTATAATGACTTTTGACCTTTGATGATTTTGGTTGATATACAGTATCTTGTTCATTTTTTGTTTCCTTTAAAAGTCTGTAGATTGTCGATTTTCCAATCCCTGCCATTTTAGAACACTTTTCCACGATGTCGTCAACACTGGTGGTAGGATTTTGGTGTTTCAATGCATTAAACACATTTAATATAATAGTCTTCTCATTCCGAGACAGCGCACATCTTTTCACGCGATTAGCAGGTACGTAATCTGATAAGCTCGACATTTTACCCAAACAATATTATATCCACTGGCACAATAGTCATAAACACAAGTCGAATTTTACTCTACTGCACTAGCACATCTTCGTATATTCAGCTCTAAAACTGGATTGATCTGTCACAATACACTGGCTCCTGCCCTATGATGTGTTAGCATTAGTGTTACCCGATAATTACCTGAAACGAAATATTACCACACCCATGACCGGTTCTTATCTCGGGGTTTTATTACTTTCTTTCATTTCCAAACAGACTATAAACTATTTCGGATGATGTTTGTCATAGGCGCCGATTTTCTGGAGAAAAGGAGGAATTAGCCCCATTCTTATCGAGCTAGAATTCCGAAATCATTTCTTTATTGTCTTTTAGGCGTGCCTGAGCACGTAGTTCAAATTTTTGATAATGCATAAGAAAATATTAAATGTTCATATCATTTTATGCAAACAAAATTTTCTTATAAGAAATAAATTAATAAATTTTGTTATGCAATTATTTTCTTTTTACGTATTCATTCTCATATTTCTTTTAAAATCAAAGCCTTCCGTAAACGTGATTTGACTATTATTGTATGTGAAATAAAATCATTTTGATGACCTTGTGGGGTCCTGCTATACAAAGAAAAATACTTCCTAAAGTTAAAAACAGTTAATTAAAAAAAATGTTGTTAATTACTTTTGCTACAGTAACGGGTAAGGTCTAGTAAGGATTAATGAAAATTACTTATGAAAAAAGCTGGTGTTATTTTGATTACTGTTAAGATTTTATGGAAATTAAAACCTCAGGCGGACAATGTGTGGGCGTTGCCGTTTTTGTTGGGCTTTCGAAATGAGGTAACGTCGGATATATAAGACGCTAATATGTAACGATGCATATTTGCAAGTTGTTGGAGAAAGCTGATTCTGCGAGTAAAGTTGATTTATCTTTGCATATAAACGGCACGTGCGATTACTTACATTTGCAGTATAGAGAAAAATAAAGCGGGAAACTTAATTACGTAATATAACTGGAACCCGGACTAAAATCTTGTTATCCAGGGACGGATTTGCTTATTTGAAATAATGTTTCCTGGATATTTGAAAAATAAAACATTTTTTAGAGAAGTGATATCAAGGTAATTTTGATAATAAAGGGCCTTAATAGGGAAACAATTTGTTCAAATAAGTGTAATTTTGAAACGTTCAATGTAAAATCGTCTTGGCCGCAGTTATTGCTTTGACTTTTTCCAAATAAGGTTCTGTTCCATTAGTATATGTTAGTTTTTTTTAATCAACAAATATTTGAGAATTTTACGTTAAGTTAATAAAAGTGTTTAGTAAGACTATATCTCTTTTTTAGCAAAAGTTCTAATCAAAAAAGGCCACGACATAACGAATTTTATATTTTACTTCCTTACAATTTAGTTACAATACCTAGGATACGAGATATATAAACATACCCATACCACCCCGGACATTCATGCATCTTTCACGCCTCCTGCTATGAGAACCCGAAAATAATGGTGCTTTGGTTGTTATGGTTTGTTTGTGGTCATAATCGCAAACCAAAAAACGTCAAAGCTATGACCTTTTATATTTTTCATTTCGTATGAAGTGAAATAATAAAACTGTATGTTGCATGCATTACGGGACATACTAGGATGATTATGCCCTTAGGCGACTTGTCACCTGCGGGCATAATTATCCCTGTATCTTCCTTGGCACATAAATAACTATTCCAACAGCAAAATGTGTGATATGATTGATGTTTTTGCTCAATCAAATTTTAGTCGGCTTGGCGAGACCAGAAACAGGGTGTTTTCGTTCTAAAGGCACAGTGGTGATACAAAAGCTCTCAACGTCGATGATGAAGAAGAGGTTTTAGTTCGTATTTTGGATAACTTAGATGTGGTTAAGAACGACAACAAAGACAATAAAAGCCAACAGTCTATCTGGAGAATTAAAAAAAAAACTATAAACTTGTCCAAAATTTATTACCTAAAGATTTTCCAGCACACCTACAATTTGCACAATTTTTACCAGATAAATCAAAAACGAAGATTTTCTTAATATCCTTTTTACCGATGAGGCGACGTTTATTAGGCGAGGTACTTTTAATTGAAAAAACAATAATTTGTGAGAATCCGAAAACCACATGCTCTACAGGGTAAAATTCATTGAACGTTTAAAAACCGCTAGACTTCCGTTTAGATTTTTAACTCACTTAACCAAAGTTTATAAGACAAACAAACATGTTTTCTGATTTACTGAAGTAACAGAATACAACTAACGCTCTGTACAGCTGGCGGTAAATTCATAATTCTCATATCAAAACCTATGTAAATACCAATTTTCGAGTTCATTCTGCTAAAAATTTGATAAACCGGCAACATTTGTATAAGGCATGTTAAGCTCATTCATCATATTTTGTTGTATAGTATCTCCAGTTGAAAGATTTCCTATTTTTAATGGTGGATCAGCCTGTATAAATTGTAAAATATTTTCCTGAAGATTGGCTATTTGCATAGGGGAGAAGGGGGGGTTAGATATGTAAACATACAATGAAACAAAGTAACATAAAGACGTATAGGGCGATGCAAAAAAATTAACCTAAAAAATTACAAGCTTTCAAAGAACTTTTTTATTCTTGTTTTTATGTGTTTTATGTTAGCTGATACTGATATTTCACTGACGTCAGGTAGATACAGAGAAGGTTTTGAGTTTTGAGATATCTGGATCTAATATAAGTGTAAAAGGCACTTACACTAACATTTGTTTCTTTATCATTTTTGAGTTTGGTATATAATTAAGAAAATGCACAAGTTTCTTGAAATTCCACACCAATTAGCGTCAAATCCTATACTTCATTCATACTGCTAAAATGGATTTAAATTTTTATTGCAGCCATCATTTACGACCAGTCAGTAGTAGGAACCGTTTAAACTACATAACTCAAATTTTGTACACATATTGTATTATATTTGAACAACTAACAGAAACTAACAACCACTAACAGAAACATGATATCACCTTCTTTCACGTTTTCTATCATAAAATGCCATTTATGTTTGAAACGGTTCGCGTTAGAGTGTTAGAGTGTTGGCCGTTTAAAATAATGTGTTTTGAAAATGTCAGTTTTCCCAGAATCACTTCACGCAACCCTAAAATATCCGCCATTGTCATATGAATAAAAATTTAATTATTGCTCAAAAGTAGTTAGCCGATATATATTTTTAAAACACTCTGTATAATATGGAAATATGTTATATGTCTTGTACAATCAGCTTGTATCCTGTTATCATATTTTGTACAATTTATGCAAATTATTGTTGAAACTAATTGGAAATATTATGATATACTGGGTGATCTGTAAGTAATGGCCCATGGAGGCATACTAGATTCTTCACTTCAAAATATTACAATTTAAGCCAATATGCCTTAATAAAATGATGATAATAAAAAAGATACAAGGTATCAAAGTTGGAATTTAAAAAGTGATTTTTTGTAATAATTACATTGTGTTTGACTATATCAACTTAAAAATTTAGGAATAGATGTTTTTGGACATGAAAAATCATAATCTATTTCGACGTATTCCCTAGAGGACGCCACATCCTCTATATTTTTGACGTAAATGTAAGCATAACTTTTTACGTTATCACGTTATTTGTTAAAAATCTTAAACCTATTTTTTTCTGAGGAATAAATGTGGCGGATGTGACGCCTTCTAGGAAATACATCAAAAACATATTATGATTTCTCATATCTAAACAGATCTTTTCCCAAATTATTAAGTTGATACATTCAAAGGCAGTCTAATTATTACAAAAAATCACTTTTTGAATAAAAAATGTAGCACCCTGTATCTTTTTTATTGTGAACATTTTATTAAGGCAAGTTGGTCGTAATATTTTGAAGTAATTAAACATCCCAACTGTATTGATTAAATTTCTACTTTATGGCAAATAAATATATAAATTTGCAACAAAATTATCAAAAACTAATGAAATTAATTTTAAAATTAAATATACAATTACACTTTATAAGTAATTTGTACAATAAGAATGTATAAAACTTCGCAATGCTATGGTTTTAAATTTTCCAAAAAATATATTACATATTTTGTTGCACAATGTTGTGCAGGTGTCATGATGTCAACTAAGAGATTTCTCTGAGTATGGTTATAAGAAAATCTCCTTTAAATCGCAAGACTACGTGAAATTACACAATACAAACAAGGCGATGGTTTTATGTGCAGTCTGGTACATCTAGTGTTGTCTGGATGAAACCAAAAACATCATCATTTTTATTCCATTAACAGTTAGAGCATTTTCATAATACACTTTAACAATTTGTACACGCAATGGTAATTTGGCATAATTAGTTTATATGTATACGTGCCATATGTGATATAAATATTACTCTAATATGATTACTAAGAAAAAAAAGGAAACATAATATTATTGGACGACCTTATATTAAAAAGCAGGGTGATTATTTAAATGTGATATCAATTCAAGTAATTAGAAGAGTTTTTCCTTTTTTTTTTCTTCTTATTTTCAAATTCCAAGGACTGATGCTCATTTCCGATAATTCGTTGCATGATTTCTTATGCATCTCAATATAAATCTGCTATTATTTAGATAATCTTTATATTATAATTTTTAGTTAGGATCCAAGAAAATAGTCGCACATGTATGTGCATAATAACAAGGAATCTTTAAAAAATATTATACTATACTCCGCAATAGTGAAAGTTTGAACCATATGTGGCGCTAATTTAAGATTTATTGTTAAATTTTCCGGTTTTTAGTTTATTACCAGAACTAAAATTCACGTACGTTACAAACTGCACAAAAGATTAACGTAGATGGCGCGATTTGGTCATTCCAAATTATAAAAGGCTGTGAGAATCAGGATTTGTGTAATTTGAAGTGAATGCTAACAAGTAATTAAAAAATAATTACTAGTCGGATGTTACAATACATTTCATTTTATTCATTTAATAGGGGCAAAGTAATAAGGACACACCTTTTCGTAATACTGCTCTTAGAGATAATAAATAAATCTGAAACTGTGAAACAGGAATCTCAGGGTATGACTAGTTAATTGGTAAATATATAACCAATATTTACATCACCTGAAAGCATCAGTTTTAAGTATATACAGGATACAAAAACATCTTTCTCTGTGACACTTAGTTTTCCTGATACAGGGTGTACAACTTTAAAAAAGTATTTTATTTTCTTTTTTATCTGCTAAATAAATTCATATTGTTTCTTGAAAAATAGCATGCATTAATCATAATACAAACTTTTCTTCGACGTTTATATTTTTTAAATTAAAGTCTGTATAGGGTCTTCTTCACCCTTGAAACCCCAAAACTTATACGCCAATGGTGAAAAGTATATTTTGCAATACAAATGTTAAAATTTTATTCCATCTTTTGAATAAAGTTTGAAGAAAGTTTATTGAGCAGGTTTGCTTTCACGTATTTTGATTTTTTATAATCTGGGTTGTTCTACAAAATTTAAAACCTCCAATCATTTAATACAAACAAATCAAAATAAGGGTTTGTAAACAATTGGTTTTAAATGGGGCTCAAAGTGTCCATTTTAGTCAATGCAACGATAACATCGATTTCTCAGGAACGTTTTGTCCGGATTAGCTTGTCATATTTACTTCACCCCAAGCTCTTCCAATATGACTTTCGCTTTTAAGCCCCAAAGAACAAAATTTACTAGTGGATTGAGATCTGGTGATCGATCTGGCCAAAACGTCTATGTCTGTAGATCGTTTTTAACCAACTTATAATTTCAACGTGCTCTAACCGCTTATCAAGAAACTGATTTGATATGACATGTGTCAATACTATTGTTACAAACTTAGAAATAAGCAATGCCTACTTAATTCTATAATTTTTGTAAGAGCTTTGTAATCTCATAAGATAACCATGATTAGAAAAAGTCAAAATATCTGAAAAAGAAAGCTTCTTAGTAAATTGACTCAAGAACACTTTTTTCCAGAAACTATAGTTTTCCTAGTGCTCTTAAAAAGGCCATAGTATTACCTGTTTTCAAAAAAAATGATCCTGAAGATATAGCAAATTATAGACCTATCTCAATGTTAAGTGTTTTCTCTAAAGTATTTGAAAGAGTAGTCTTTAACAGAATGTTTGATTTTATTGATAAATACAAAATTATGACAAATTGCCAACACGGTTTTAGACGGGGTAGATCTACTCAGTCAGCAGCTTGCAGTTTCACCGAGTGTATCTACAGTTTGCTTGATAGTGGTAAGCATGTAGCTGGTCTTTTTTTTGATTTGTCACGAGCATTCGACAGTCTTCGTATCTCCTTTATCAAAGATAAGTTATATAGTATTGGATTTAGAGGAATATTTTTGAATTGGTTAGTTCATTATCTATCTGACAGAACTATGCATGCTAGAGTTCTCAATACTACTTCGCATTGTCGTAATATGGATATTGGAGTGCCTCAGGGATCGGTGCTGGGACCATTAATTTTTTTGTTATTTGTCAACGACTTACCGAGCTTTATTAACGCACCTCATCTTACGATGTTTGCCGATGACACGTCTCTTGTGGTGTCAGCGCGGACCCCTGAGGAACTCGTAGTCGTTTGTCAGGGTTTTATACGATCTTTTGTTAACTGGTGTAAAGCTAACGCACTTATTTTAAATGTTGATAAAACTGTAATAGTTTATTTTCGATCTTCGTGTAATCCGCAGATCAAACTACACCTTAATATTAATAATTCTGTTCTTGAATCTAATGATAATACCAAGTTCTTGGGTGTCTATCTTGATTACCAATTGAATTGGTCTATACATATCGATATGCTCAGCAAAACACTCAACAAATCACTGTATGCAATATCTCGAATAAGAAAAACTATGCCCTTATGTGCATTATTAAACATTTATTACAGCTTAGTCTATAGCCACCTCTCCTACAATATAATTTTGTGGGGTAGTGCTGTTAGGAGTGGGAAGATCTTTGTAACTCAAAAACGGATACTTAGAAACATATTTGGAATTAATCCCCGGGAATCGTGTAAGAAAGTTTTCATTAACAATAAAATACTGACACTACCCTGTATTTATATTTATAAAACCTTATTATATATCAAAGAAAATATTTCTTCTTTAGTTAAAAATTCTCATTTTCATAACTATTCAACACGCAATAGTGATTTGTTGTGTATTCCGAAACATAATTCAAGCAAATATGAAATGTCTCCCAAGTACTTGGGATCCAAGCTATTCAATGTATTACCAAATAAATTTAAATCCCTTGACAATGCATCATTCAAAAAATCTATTATGGCTAGGCTACTCAGCAAATGTTATTATAGTATTGATGAATTTATCAATGACAATGACTTTTAAAGTATTTGTATGTATTTTGTCTTTTGTTTGTGACTTATCCTATGCATTTTATATGTCTTAAAGGATTAATAAATATTATTATTATTATTATTATTATTATTATTATTATTATTATTATTATTATTATTATTATTATTATAGAGTAATATTTTAATATTAGCACTATTAGCTTGCATATATCAATAATAGAAATTCTTCAAAAAGTGCTCGAATTTATTTCCACTAGTCAATAAGCACGCTTCTAACAGGCGGCGGCACTATAGCTGCAAATTTTTATAACGTAAATCAAACTATAGTCGTCGCAACAAGTCTACGCCTAAGCTGTTAACCACACTGAATTACTGAACTCAATTAGTGTATTTGTAAACGATTGGAGCGATTCAGAGTCGGTTTAATTTTTGAAACACATACCATTTTATACTTGTTGCCAAATGCTACTTATTTATTTTCAGTTTCTCTATTAATCAGCGTTCTTACTTCAGAAACAACATAATTGTGAACCTACATATTTTTATGTAAAGTTCTTTCTATTTCCTAAAGTGGTGAATGTGAAATTTTTTCATGGATAGACATTGAGGAAAAAAAAACAAAAAAAGATATATTTTTTGTAAAAATATCTTTGGTTTGTTCAGTTCATAATATTAAGTGTTACTTAAAAATAATAATAATATTTATTATGCACTTTCTACAAAATAGAAAGTATATAAAAAGTTAAATAGAATATATAAAAACAAAAATACTATTGCACGAAATAAAACATAAGAAAAAAAATCAAATTAAAAAATGTTTGCTCTTGTGTCTGTCGAACTATTTTTAGCATCACATCACTCCCGTCGGTCTTTAATATACAGTATGCGTCAAAAGTATGGAATAAATTCAATAAAAACGAAACAATTATTTTTTGGGAAAAATCCTCGAACAGGTCGATTTTTAATTTAAAAAATACATATTTTAGCGTAAAATGCGATTTTCAAATGTCATTTGTTTTCCAGTAATGACGTCATCGATTTTTTTTAAATGGCAACACCATATTTTTTTCCTTGATTCTGAAAGATCGTTTAATTCTCTATCAGACAGTACTAAAATTTTGCTCTCTTGCATAGGAAAGTTTTCGAGTAAATGACGATTGAATGTTAGAAAACGTAAATTTTATCCATAAAAAAGTAACAATTCTAAGGTATGTAAAATAAAATACAATTGATTAAATTTTATACTTAAATTAAATGTTCGAATTGCCATCCACCAACTTCTTGACAATGCGCAAGTCTGTGAAGAAATTCTTCTTGCACATTATGAATGATTTCTGGGGTAACTCTGCGTATTTCGTCCCGAATGCGATTTTGAAGTTCTTCTAAATTACGTGGTTTATTAATGTACAGTTTTGACTTCAAGTATCCCCATAAAAAATAGTCAAGAGGTGTAAGATCTGGCGATCTTGCAGGCCATTCTATTGGTCCGCGTCTGCCGATTCACCTCCCAGGAAAACAGTTGCCCAAAAAATCTCGTACAGGGCGCGCATAGTGCGGAGGTGCACCGTCTTGCTGAAACCATATGGTATCGTCAGGAATGTCAGGGTCATTATCGTTAGGAAAAATTACTGCAAGGGCTGGAACAAGGTCATTTTCTAGAAACTCTAAATATCTTTGTCCTGTAAGGGTTCCTTCAAAGAAGAAAGGCCCTACTATTCTGTCGTCAACTATTCCGGCTCAGCACATTTAATTTTTTAGGGTATGTGCCTCTGCCATCCAATGAGGATTTTCCCGACTCCAATATCTGCAAGTTTGACGGTTTACTGTACCATTCAGACAAAATGTGGCTCATCTGAAAAAAGTATTTGCCGGTGTAAATTTCTATTTCCTTGACATAAATCCATTAGAATTTCGCAAAAGTGTAAGCGGCGATCGGGATCATCTTCATTGAGTTCCTGCACAAGTTGAATTTTGTAGGGATGATATTTTTCCTTCCTCAAGATACGTAGCACTGTGCTCTGACTAGTGTCATTGTTTAATGCAACCAATCGTGAGGAATTATGAGGATTATCCACCATACTTATCAAAATGTTCTGTTTCTGATTTTCATTAATGCTTGGACGTCCAGGTTTTGGAATATTTACAACATTGCCAGTTTCTCTAAATTTAGACTCTACCTTATTGACTGTTGATTGGCTGATAGGGCGATCTGGATATTTTTCATTGTATAAATCGCGAACTTCCTGCTGAGTTCTAGTCATATTCCCGCATCCTATAAGAATTAAAATTTCAATTCTTTGAGTAACAGTTAAAATGTGCCATAATACTTTAAATTGAATAATAATTTCTATGTCGCTTACAATACTTATTAGAAAGTCGGTGTGACAATGACACTTTGCAAAGATTTTTACCTACGTGATCCATAAAAGAACTATGGAATTCGAAAAACTAAACTTGATAACGTTTTTGCTTTATTTTAATTGATTTACGTTTTCTAACATTCAATCGTCATTTACTCGAAAACTTTCCTATGTAAGAAGGCAAAATTTTAGTACTGTCTGATAGAGAATTAAACGATCCTTCAGAATCAAGGAAAAAAATATGGTGTTGCCATTTAAAAAAAAAATCGATGACGTCATTACTTGAAAACAAATGACATTTGAAAATTGCATTTTACGCTAAAATATGTATTTTTTAAATTAAAAATCGACCTGTTCGAGGATTTTTCCCAAAAAATAATTATTTCGTTTTTATTGAATTTATTCCATACTTTTGGCGCATACTGTATACTTAATTCAATCGAATTATCTTTTACCAACCGGTCAGGTAATTAATTCGATCCAATGCTGTTTTTTTAGCTGCTAATACAATTGGAAGATACAATACAATATTTTCGGTAGACCCTTGTCCACGAAGCTTCGCCACTGGTTTCTTATAATTTTGTAATGAAGATGGTTTGACATCATTATAATAATAACAAAACATTATAATGTAGTTTCACAAATCATTTTTGTATCTGTTATTGGAACTAGTAAAATAAAGTACACGATATATGCAACCAGTATTACCGTTCATATATGTATAAATAAATATGTTTAGAAGTTATCGCTTCGAATATTATAATAATAATTCTGCAAATTGCTGATAGGCGACTATAAATTGCCCTGTTTAATTTTTTGTAGACCTTTATAGTAAATGTTATAAAACTGAGTGTTAAATTGAGATGGAACGGATTCACCTTTTACCAAAAGGTCAGTAACAAGTTGATTGGGTTAATTGAAGATACGATTTCCTAATCGGTTGGATTAAATGGTTTGGAAATATGTTACAGTGCCAATAAATGTTCTTTGCTTCTGTGCCTTTTACATATTAAGCATTTGTAACTGACCATGCTTCATCTGATTCAAAATCAATTTTAACTAGAAGCGTAGCTGCTAAAAATAGCTAATTTAAGTGTTTCTCTAAATAGAGAGATATTGTTATTCCGTATTCAGCCAGGTTTACAAAAATAGACAAAAACACAACCATATTGCTTTTGGAGCAAGGATACGCTGATGATGTCTTCACTATGTTCGTGGTCAAGTTTATTTCACCATCTTATTAATGAATGGAAAAAGGATGTATTTAATTATAATTTGTCACATCTAAACTATTAACAATTATTATATTTATTTATATTTTTTGTAAGAAAAGTAAGGAATTGTGTTTTAAAGAGTTTTATTAAATAAGTATGAATTTTTAGTATACATATGTACAAAAATATTGAAAGAATGAGATGCTACGAAATGAGGGTGAGTTCCTTAGAGGGATGTTTGGTTTTCTTGGCTATTTACCACCAGCCGCCACCACCTCCTCCACCTAAAAAAAATAAATAATTAATTTGATATATTTTTAAACACATTTATCAAAATTAATGCGTTGTTTGACTTTAAATCGGTTGAAGATAAAGAAATTAAAATTTGTACACGAATTAATATCAACTGTCTTGAGCAAACCGTAAAAATTGTTTTATTAGCAGTATCAACCGCGGGGATGCGGGTAATTTAAGAGTGCTACTTATATTAAAAGACAATATTTGTTAAAAATATAACTTTGTAAGCCCCAAATGTTTTGGACCTGAAAATTGCTTATTATTACGTTCTTTTTTGCCCTAATAAAGATATTCACATCAGAAAAAAAATATATGAAAAAATAAAGCACATAAGTTCACTTATACGATTTCTTCGTATTAATTCCTGTGTATAAAAACTATCCTCTGATTTAAACTTACCGGATTTCCATCCTCCACCACCGCCGCCTCCATAACCGCCGCCTCCACCATATCCTCCGCCGCCCCCACCTCCGAATTTGCCGCCTCCTCCACCGCCGCCGCTGCTGGGTACGATAATTTTAATGATTTTCACGGTACCACCTCCACCGCCGCCGCCGAATCCGCCTCCGCCGCCACCGCCATAGCCGCCGCCTCCGCCTCCGCCAGATTTCCAGCCTCCTCCACCACCGCCGGACTGCCAGCCTCCTCCTCCACCGCCGCCGGACTTCCAACCGCCTCCACCCCCTCCATAGCCACCGCCGCCGCCGCCACTGCTGATATAGCCGGCTGAAAAATTAAATGTCAATTTTCCTTTACCTTATTAACGAGGTACACATTTAAAAAAAAAAATTTGAGAGGTTCAGATAAGTATAGAAATTTACGAATGAAGATTTTATTAGGATATTTTTTTTTGATTGGAAAAGAGGCACAAACACAAAAACATATACCTGCATAGTTACAAACTGAGATGACTGAAATTTTCAGTGATAAAACTCTTTTAATAACTGCACTGTATACTGGGTGTTTCGTTAGTAATGGAACATAGACCACGTGGTAATAGTTTTATCCAAAATGTTAAGAATATGTGTGGGGTGAATATTAATGGAGGTACAGTGTGTTGAACTTTTATAGTTGTTGAGGTATCGATTTCATATTTGGTGTCAATTTGGTTTTTGGAGGTGTCAAATTTAAATGTTATATTATTTTTAAGCTCTTATAGAGATGCCACATATCACATATTGCATCTCTGATGTAAATAAAACTTTAACCCTTTTCGAGATATTGGTTTTTAAAAAATTGAGAAAACAAAATACTTTTTATTTTAATATGCAATTATTATGAATTAAACTGTGAAACAGGTGAGTACAAGTTATCTTATTTGAATAAGCAGGCTAAGAATTAAAACGTAATTAATCATGTCGATAATTAATTATCATGTTTTACTAGTATTGTTCTAAAGTTATTCATTTCATTAATTTTTCTAAAGTTTTGTTTTGTAATTTACAAATTATTTATGAATCTAAAGAGTTGAGTTGAGGCCTCTTTAATGGTGTAAAGTAAAATAAAATAAATAAAAATAAATAAAATAATGAGTTATGTTTCATACAGACTTAATAACAACTGTATAAATTAAAAAAATATTTTGATTATTGAATATTGGATATCTCGAAAACGGTGTCCTTTGTACTATTGCTCTAGTAATACGTAAAAAAAGTTACAGCAATTTTTTTAAATTATGTATATTATGTGGCACCCTCTGTAAGACTCAAAAATAATATAATACTTTAGCACCACCAAAAACCTATCGACATCAAATTTGAAATAGATGTGTCAACAACTGTGAAAATTATTAAAGTTAAAAAATATTGTAAACAACAACTGTAAAAGTTATCATAAAAAAAATTACTACTTCAACATCCTGTATCTCCGCCAATATTAACATTCTCCTTCACAAAAGTATTCTTACTATTTTTGGCTTAAACTATTACCAGTTGCTATGTGACTCATTACTTATGAAGTATTCTGTATAGTTAATCTATGTAGACATGTCACTCTCAAATGTAAGATTTTCAGTAATACATTGTATACTTTTTTTAGTCATCATCATTATCATCATCAACACTATTACCGTTATTGTAGTACCTAACCATTACCTCAATATGCTCTTTAAAGCATCATTTGAATTAGTCCTTCCTGCTTTTCTCTGCATTAGCCTGTTTCATCATATGAATCAAGTAAAAGATTGCAATCTGCGAAATAAACTTTCACTAAATTAATAACTAATATTTCATCAATATCATAATTAGTACTACTTTTTGTGGTTAATAATCAATATTTTTGTAGTTAATAAATAACAAAAATAGTATGTAGAAAAAGAAATTGGAACAAGATTCAAATTGTTTAAACCGCTAGAGAAACCAATTTAACGTCAAAAATATGACCTGTAAAATGTTATTTGTATTCCTTTATATATTTTTTATTTTTTCTAATTTTAAATATACAGGATTAGATAGAAGGAGCGTATTAATAAAGTAACTGGAAAACCGTTAGTATCATAAAAACAAAATTTGGTATGCAATCTTTCGGTGACGTTGTCAAGTTTACAAGTTATTTCGTAAAGTAGGTACTATATAAAATATATTATTTTTTAATGGAACAGCTTGTGTATTTTTACATATTTTGATACGTATACACTGATATAAAATTTCTTGGTATAATTTCTAACACAAAGGGAGATAATCAGCAAAATAATGTGTCATACTGGCTTATTTCTATGTATATTTCATTCTTAAATGTATAGCCTTGTATATTTTACATATTTACATTGTCATTTCAGTGTGGAATATTACTTGGTTTTGATTTTATAAATCTATTACGACTTTGTAAATATAATTTTTTTGACAAGTTCCAGAATTATAGAATAAATAATAAATACGTTCAAAATGGCATTCATGTTAAAAATGATATTCATATGTTTTGAAATTTGCCGATAAAACCTAATTTAGAAAACCGTAACAAATTTTAAAATCCAAAACACAGTAATATTCCACACCAAAATAACAATGCAAATATGTAAAACACACAGAGTGTTACATTTAAAAATATAATGTACCTACACAAAAATGTTTTAGATATTGGCCTGTCTACATTTTTCAATTGCCGTATTGCTCTTATAACAAAATCTTTTACTTATTATCTATTTCACTATTAGAAATTTTATCAACCCTATATTAATATAAGCTCCAAATATGTAAACATATATAGGATGTTTCATTAAAAATATAAATTAATATCTTCAGGAACAAACTTATAAAATTGACAACATAGCTGATACGTTATTAGTACATTAAATTTTGTTTCCATAGCTCTATCGGTTTTCCGTAACTTTTGACCAACCCTCTATTAATATGAAGGTCATCGTATTTCACGTCATAAAATAATCAAATTTGTGGTGTTTTTTAGATACAGAAATCTCAAAAAATAAAACAGAACAAAAATCTTGATGTTTTGTTTATCCACTTTTACTATTCAAATAATAACCTTTAAAAAGCGTTTGTACGACACACATTATTTTGCTATTGCAACCCCACATTTTAACAAATATTTTCAAATATTTATAAACAAAAGTGAACAATCATATATGCATAACTATATAAGTTTATGTTATAACAATATTTACATCCACAGTTAAATTGAAAAAATATATGTATTTTGAAAAATTTCCTTTTTTCGTTTTACCTATTTGATTATTCTCATTTGTCTTTTGATTTCCTTATAATAAAATAATACATTATATATGCATCATTTAGATATGATAGCATTTCTTTTAAGGATTTCAAATAATTTTCCCTTATCCCTTATCGTATTTGCATTATATAATTTTATTGTTCGTAATATTGCATTATCCTTAAGGACTAAACCCGGTTTATTACGGTAATTATGTTAAAAAAATCCTATAACTACTTACCTTGAGCAAAGCTTGCCACGACAGACACAACGAGTAAACAGACGAACACCTACAAAATAAAAAAGACGTGTTCAAAAACAGTTGTTACTTTGATTCGCTTCAAATCTGTATTACCTTCATGATGGCCAAAAAAAGGTGACTGACTCCACAACCGAAGACCAGAAGTATATATAGTTAACAGGGGCCTTGTTCCCCCCTTTCTAAATATCCCTGTAGTGCAAAGTTATCCCCCCGAGTTATTAAATAATAATTATTACAATGCAATAGCGATAACGATCTTCACTTGTCTCCCGTAGTGGACCGCTTTCCTAGCGAATCGGTTGGTTGATTTTTCGTGCTGGGTTCTTGGCAGAGCCACAATTACCGTCGAAAACGCGGGCATTTCGGATTTGACCGTAATTACCTGTAATATTGATTATTAGGTAGAAATTTAGACTCAATTTACTAGACTACATCTAGCTGATGAGTTGTTTTGCACTGCTAAAACATGTTCGAAATTTTAAATGTGTTGTTCTTGATCTTCTGCAGAAAGGTAAGAGGGATGATGAGTTTAAAAGGAAAATAACAATTATTGTTGTGTAGCGGCTCCTACACGTCGTAAAAATTATTGTACCTATATCCGATTCCGATATTTGCTATTAAATTTCTACACTAAGAAATGCAAGGAGTTCGACACATTTTTTTAACTATTAAAACAGTTCATCTATTTGTGGTTTACTTATACTGTTAATAAAAATTGGAAAGTATTCATACGAACTGTTCTACACTCATAAAACTCATGTGATGTATTCTACACTGATAACAGGCACAATATGTTTTGAAAATTGATTGGTTTTATATACTTATTCGTCATGTTTTGAGATCCATTTCAATAATTATGTTGAAAAATTTACTAGTTACTTTTCAGGGTTAGAATTTAAATATTTACAAAATTGAAAATTTTTTTATACTTATATTTCCATTTTTTATTAGTATTAACATTATTGCATGCACTAACTACTCATGAAACTTATGTGATGTATTCTAACAGGCATAACAATTATGTTGAAAAATTTACTACTTACTTTTCAGGGGTAGAATTTAAATATTTATAATATTGAAAAAAATGTTATACTTACATACAATTTTTATTAGTTATTAACAATATTGTGTGAAATTAACTACTCTGCGGACTAAAGCTCCGGCAACCGTTGAATTACACCTACAATAATATTATTTAAACTATTATAAATCAATTTTCCTATCAATGAAATCATATATATGCTCTCTGGCACCAAATATTTTGAACACGAAATTTCGAGTCCAAAAACGAAGTTTTTAGTTCAAATAACATGAAATTTGATACACAAAAATATAAAAAGTAAAACAATTGTGACCTTTTTACGTTTTCTCAAAATTGTGACGGAAACATTTTAATTTATAAAAATATACAGGTAATTTTAATTATATTTGAAACAGCTAAGCCAGAAACATCGCAAACTTTAAAATTCAGAAATACGTAAACATCTTACAATTTTTTACTGTGTCGTAATGGTAGTTAAGTTAATATAAATCAATTTTTCTACAATCCATATCAATTAAGTCATATGTATGTATATGTAGTAAGAATATACAGCACATCTCAGAAATTATTACTGAAAGTAGAGTAGAATCTGATCTGGTGACAATATCCAATATATTTAATGAATATTTTGTAAATATTCCAAAAGAATTAAATAAAAAGTTAACTAATGTAAAAGATCCTCTCAAATATTCTTTCAAAAAATGTTATCCTACATTCTATTTGTCTAATGTGAGCGAAACTGAAGTATTTAATATAATTGTACAATTAAAAGAATCTAATTCTGCAGGTCTAGATGATATTTCCTCAAATTTGATAAAAGAATATATTAATTTTTTTACTAAACCTATAACATATTTAATAAATCTATCAATAAATGAAGGCAAATTTCCAGATATTTTAAAAACTGCTAAAGTAATTCCACTACATAAAAAAGGGGATGTCAATAAAATGGATAATTATCGGCCAATTTCCTTATTAGCAACGTTATCTAAAATTCTGGAAAGAGTGATATTTAATAAAATATTTCATTTTCTGACTTCTTGTGATATAATATCATCTAGTCAATTTGGTTTTCAAAAGGGGAAATCAACCAAATCTGCAATAATAAACTTTTTGACAGGTCTTCATAATAATTTAAATTTAAAGAATAAATGTGTTCGTATCTTCCTGGATTTGAGAAAGGCTTTTGATCTTGTAGATCATAATTTATTGCTTGATAAACTATATATGTATGTTTTCAGAGGTAAGATCCATGATTGGACAACTTCATATCTTACACACAGAAGTCAAATTGTACAAATTGAAAACTGTAGGTCTGTTAAATTAAGTGTAGAGTGTGGGGTACCTCAAGGATCGGTGCTTGGACCTTTATTATTTATTATTTTTATAAATGATATATCCAGTATAGTTAATTCAAATAATTTGACACTATTTGCTGACGACACATCTTTTGTCTGTGTGGATTCCACCGAAAATAATGTTATTACGCAGAGTCAAAGCGTTTTAGATACTTTTTTGAACTGGTTCAGTAGCAATAAATTATTTATAAATGTTTCCAAAACAGAATTCTTAATATTTAAATCCAAATCTTCGGAAAGAACTGAAAGCAGATTATTAAAAATGAATGGCACATCTATAAAACAAACGGATACAATAAAATTTTTAGGGGTACATATAAATCAGTACTTGGACTGGACTGACCATATTAATAACTTATATTCAAAATTGTCATCTGTTTGCTATGTTTTATTAACATCACAAAAAATACTCTTAAACTACTATTATGCTCATTTTTATTCTAGAGTAAGGTATAGTATTTTATTTTGGGGATCTTCGTATAAAATGATAAAAATCTTTAGATTACAGAAAGAATTTTAAGAAATATTGCAGGTATAAACAATTATCATTCATGTAAAAATTTATTTAAATATTTTAGATTACTTACAGTGCCATGCATTTATATATTGGAAGTGTTAACTTTTGTTAAAAATAATTGTTCATTATTTGTAACGAACAACTTTAACCATAATTATAGTACAAGAAACTGTGATGCTTTGGTTATCCCACAATACAGCTTGTCTGTTTATAAATCAAGTCCAATGTACAATGGAATAAAATTTTATAATAAACTTCCTAGCTATATTAAGCAATTAATAAATACAAGTCGTTTTAGTAAAACTTTGGTTGATTTCTTATTGGAGCATGCATTCTATGATATAAATGAATACTTCAGGTTTTAACCTTTTAGTACTTTGACCATTAGGTATAAGATTTTATTTTTAAGATTACTGTATTGACTAGTCCTGTACAACATGTATACATTTTGTATTTGGTATTTTTTAAAGGACAATAAAGATTATTATTATTATTATGTTGTCTGATACCAAATATCTAGGTATGCTAATGAACAATTCCATAGACAAAGCTCGATTCGATAATTATCTAAAATAAAAATTAATCTAGCTAAATTTACTACAAAAAAGTCATACCTAGAAACTTGAAACTCGAAAATTCAACCACAACAGATGAGATCTGACCTATTTCTGCATTTTTAGGAAGGATTCCTTCTTCAGGTGACCTCCTTTAAGTTGAGTCAAATATCTAATTATAAAAATTATTATTCTACTTATCTTAAGCACTCAATGTTATAGAATGTTTTCATTAAACCAGGTATGACTTTTTTTTAGTAAATTTAGTTAGATTAATTTTTATTTTAGATAATTATTGAATACAGCTTTGCCTATGGAACTGTTCATTAGCAAAGCTAGATATTTGCATACATTTGACTTCATTGATATGAGTTATAGGAAAATTGGTTTAAATACCTTTACAATATATTCAAAAACATTTTTTGTCGCCATTTTCAACTTATGTTTCAAACCCTTTAATTTCGTTCCTATGGCAACCAATTTTGTATTTTTTTTAAATGGCATCATAATATTCTCTATCCTTATTTGGAATCAATTCCATCTTTTGCATGTGAATGTATAACATGTGCACGTAAAATTTCTTGTGAACCCGGCCTCATTAGTAAAAAGAATGTTTACAAGAAAACGAGGGTCTTCAGCATCATGACGTAGAAACCAGCGGCAAAAAACCAAACGTGCTTGATCATTTATTGGATTTAAGGACTGTACTCGTTTTACATGGCATGGATAAAGCAGTTGCTCGTGAAGGATTCTCCAAACAACCACTAATTCCTACCTCGGCTGATATTCTCCGCACACTCGTACCTGGATTCTGCTCTACCAGTGCTAGAATTTCTTCTTCTGCTCTAGGAGTGGATACCGACCTTGGTCTTCCGGATAAATGGTACTATTTGCTTAAGAAACCGGTATCACGCAATCTTTGGTGAATTCTTCCAAACATGCGTTGTGAAGGAATCTGGCGATTTGGATAAGCGTCAACATAGAGACGTCGCGCTTTGGTGACGTTCCCATTAGCACGATCATACATGAAATGCATGTCTGTTAATTCTGCGTTAGAGTAACCAGCCATAGCGAAAGAAAACTTGTGCACTGAGAACAACTGTCAAATACGTACTGTTTATTTCACTAAACATCAACCAACTATTATAAGAAAATACACAACGTTTTTGCAAAATAAAAAAAGGGGCTAAAAACATAAAACATTTCATATCTCCGCAACCGTTACTTTGCGGACCCATGTTTATTGAGACCTTTCTGCTTATTTTGGATCGTACTATTACCTCCTTAAATATTTTACACTCTTTTTTTAACACCGTGTATGTTAGGTTTATTGCGAGCTAACGGAGATACTTCACCTTATGCATGTAAAATTGTATTCTTATACAGTAATATTAACTTTTACCATCAATTTATTTAAATTATAGTCCTTAAACTCTTCGCATGTATGTCCCTAATTTTCTAGTTTTGTGTTTTCGTGTTTTTATTAACACCCAGTACGATTAAGTCTGTATCTCAAGATCGCGTCTCTAAAATGAAAAATATAATACTTTTTCAAGGCCAAGCCATATCGCAATCGTTTTAAGTAATAGGAACACCCTATTTATAAAATAAACAAAATTTTTTCAAAACTTTCATTTTTAAATGTGGTATAAACAATTATTAAGGTTTTAGTATTGTGCATACTCTTATATTTAAAGAAAGGTTAAAAATCATCTCTAAGTAGCTTTACTTTATCGTACAACTTTCCTTTCTATGTAAAAAGTGAAATACGTACAACGTTGATGATGTTAACTGCAGTTGCAATTATTCTATCAATAAGTTAAACATGCATAGCTATAAAAACTATTCAAAAATAAAAGTCTGACATTTCTCATTTTGAAGAATTTTCTGTTTCACAAATGTGTTTGCGATTAATTTATTGCAACTCGATGTTGTTTAGCAGAATACCAAGGATAACTGCGTAAACAATATAAACACATTGTTTATTTTATGTGGATTTTATTTTTCTAAGAAGGATGCAGAAAAGATACAAAATTTCTCAATGTAGTCTTATATATTCTTGAAATAGCATTTGCGGTGTTTATTTTGCTAGTCAAATCATATTTAGAAAACTTAGATTATTTATCACCTGTTTCTTTTGTAGTTATCATCTAAACATCTGAATGCTGAACGCTATTTGCAAATCGATGAACAGATAAGCAATACAGAAAGCAAAATTATTGCGGTTGTATTTATCGAAAGAAAATTATTGTACACTGAGAAAAGAGAAAGTGTTAACCACATCAAATTGTATCATAATGTTACTAGATTTTTATTTAATTACTCAAATTCATTTATATATTGTCACAAGTTCTGGTATAATGGTGATATGGTAGCATTTAAATCATTATTATCCGATGTATGTTGTAATAATGATGTTTATTTTATTTTTCAGATAGAAGGTTATTTTGAAGATTATCATTAACAAGCAACGCTTTATTATATTAGTGACAAAAGCAGATTTTTCAATTATGAACTAAGAAGTACTGTTATTCTATTGGGATATTAGTAGGTATTAAACAAAATTGAATAAACATAAACTGTTTTTTATTTAGAACATCCTTAACCCCAGTTCCCCACAAAAAGATATAACTACAAGAATTAACTACGAAATAGTTATTGTCACAAAATAATTAGACATATAACTTTTTTCAAAGAAAATGCAGTAACTATCTTATTCTCTATTATTGAAGCCTATAAATACGTCCTCTGGTGACCAAGTTTGAAGGCTACTTTATAAAGTAGTCGAGTTTAAGTGCAAACACATTTAAGGGTAATTTCCTGTGGAAAAAATAATGTTAGTTCATATAAAAACATCTCATTTGAATATCTGCTGTGAAGGTTCAACCCCTGTAAAAGTGACAGAAATAAAATTAAGTAGTCGCTTTCTGTTATCGATAAGACACTCAGTAAACAATTTATTGATGTTCACAAGTTACAAGGGGTAGTGTTCACGCCTGCTTATATTTTTTAATTAATAACTTCACCCTACTACACATTCGAGTAGCGTGAGTCGAACAACGAAGAGTGTTTTTTCCGATACGCTGAAACGTAAAATTATTTTTCTCGACTCAGAACTCCGTCGCTGGAATAAAGGTGAGTTAAGTTTTTTTCAGCATTTTGATCAAGCTATTTTTTATACCGTATTTAAAACTTTTGTCTGTCTAATTTCACAAAAAACTACAGTCCATTAACAAAATAAAAAACAGGTAGAAAAAGTAATCTCTAATGCCGCATCCACACTCGCTATAGCGAGAGCGATACTCGACGAGTGCTGCATCCACACTATCGTGCTCGCACGGTCTCGTACTGCCTCGTCGAGAGTGTGGATGCGGCATAAGACTTGTTTCATCCGTAACTGTTTTTCTTATTGCTACCTTATCAACTGATAACCTGATCCATTCATTCATTTTGAATAAAAAAAGTTCGTAAAATTAACGATCTCTGAATAAAAAAAATATTTAAAATCAATTACATGGAATGATAGACATACACTAATAAAAATTGTAGAATATTTACACGTTCACATAATAAAACAATGTTTTTCTAAAAATACATAATAACGTTGTAAACTTGTATCTAATGTGTACAAAAACACGGTGCATCTTCACAAGTAGTACATTTCCATTGGGGTTGTAACATTACATTCTAGTGTGTTATTTCACATTACTCACCTAGACAACAAAAGCAACAATCCACCCTGCAATATTACTAATAATTTTATCAGTGTAGAATAGAAATTTAATCAAATTATAATTTATCTAGTAGGTGGCTGTCACATTAACATTTTAGAATGGCAATTTAATTGTTATAATTAATGTAAAACGTCAACGTGACAGCCGCCTACTAGAATAATTACGGTTCGATTAAATTTCTACCTAAATTTCTAATTATCATAAATCAGAAAATTTTAAAAACTGCTTTTTTGACACCCTCTTTAATGGGTTGTATTTTCACAGTAATGTTCAAATGAGATATTTTTGTATGAAAGACTTACCGTATTTGTTCACCAGAAATAACTGAACTTATTTATACAGGGTGTTAAAAAAAGAGTGTGAAAAATTTCAGGAGGTAATAGTATGAACGAAAATAAGCAGAAAAGTCTTAATAAACATAGGTCCGCAAAGTAACAGTTGAGGAGATATGGATCACTATTCGTTTTTCAAATATTTTATTTTAGTAGGAATAAACCAACAAAGGAAGCTTTTAACAAACAAAAAACAAAGTTACAGAAGATGTTCAAAATGCCCTCCGTCCATTTCCAAGCAGGCACGACGATTTTGTCTCAACAATATTCGAACTCTTTCGAAAACATCCTCCTTGGTTTGGATTTCTTGACACTTTTGATTAATCTGTAGCTGCAGCTCTTCCAGGCTATTTACAGGAGTACCATACACTAATGTGTTAAATTATCCCCAAACGAAGAAATCTAGAGGGTTCAGATCAGGCGATCTTGGAAGCCATAAAACAGGTCCGGCCTTTCCTACCCATCTATGTGGAAAAGTTTGGTGTAAATGCTCTCTAACGGCCATGGCAAAAATGAGCTGGAGCACCATCATGCTGGAACCACATTTGTTGCCTCTGTTAATTTTGCGTTAGAGTAACCAGCCATAGCAAAAGAAAACTTGTGCACTGAGAACAACTGTCAAATACGTACTGTTTATTTCACTAAACATCAACCAACTATTATAAGAAAATACACAACGTTTTTGCAAAATAAAGAAGGGACTAAAAAACATAAAACATTCCATATCTCCGTAACCGTTACTTTGCGGACCCATGTTTATTAAGACTTTTCCGCTTATTTTGGTTCATACTATTACCTCGTGAAATATTTCACATTCTTTTTTTAACACCCTGTATAAATAAGTTCAGTTATTCCTTGTGGACAAATACGGTGAGTCTTTCATACAAAAATATCTTATTTGAAAATTACTGTGAAAATACAACCCATTAAAGAAGGTGTCAAAAAAGTAGTTTTTAATATTTTCTGATTTACGAAAATTAGAAATTTAGGTAGAAATTTAATCGAGAATTTATTGAGACTTTTCTGCTTATTTTGGTTCATACTATTACCTCCTTAAATATTTTACACTCTTTTTTAACACCCTGTATACAACCTGTATATTATAGATTACTAGATGTATAAGTTAAATTTAACAATCTAACGAAAGTCAATAAGTTTTCATCCTAATGAAGTACCTAAGTGTTTTGTCCAAAAGAATGAATATTCATTCTTTTTTTTTATTTTATTAAATTTGATTTTACTTGTCCTTGGTTTGTAAAATGTTGTGGTATGTAGACACTTTCTTTAATTAGAAATGGGGAAAGAAGATTAAACTATAGTATACAAACAACAATTTATTAAAAAAATATATGTACAAAAACATCTGTTAACTGAATTGAATCTATATACAAGAAAATGGTGCGATGTAAGATGAATATCGTCGTGATAGAAGGTTTCTTGAAGAGCTTGGCGTTACAGGCGCAATTTACCACCATCCGCCACCACCTCCTCCACCTCCTCCTCCTGCGAACAGAGAAAAAAGCATTAAAAAGAACAAGAAATAATTTATATAAAATAATTTGTATCAGGAGCTTTTAAATAAATATTATGAATATAAGTACTGCCAGAATAAAGTTTCATATACAGGATATATCATAAGTAATTTATATCTACCAAAATGTAAAAAATACACTTAAGCTACACGCCAACTGAGGAGAAGCGGTTTGAACTAAAATACCAAGTGACTTTCGACTATGGTCGATGTGTGTATCTAAAAACCACATGGTCAAACTTAGTTATAATGAGTTTTTCGGGATACGAAATTAAATTTTATAAAAACTTATAAAAATAGTTTGAGTATTTTGGCTTAAACTGACTGACCAGGTGGTCTGTGACCCATGACTCATGAAACACACTGTATAAATAAATCATATAAATGAATAGGTAAATAAAAATCGAGATCCACTTTGGTCGATTCTGAATCTTTTTCAAAAATTGTTAACAATAAACAACTAATAAGTCAATAGAGCGTACTTACCGGATTGCCATCCGCCGCCACCGCCTCCGCCAGATTGCCAGCCGCCGCCGCCCCCGTGACCGCCGCCGCCACCACCGCCGCCTCCTCCGTTACTGGGAATAATAATCTTGATGATTTTGATAGTGCTTCCTCCACCACCACCGCCGCCGCCGCCGCCACCGCCGCTTTGCCAGCCGCCTCCGCCGCCGCCTCCTTGCCAGCCGCCTCCACCGCCGCCGCCGGACCAACCTCCTCCGCTGCCACCGCCGCCGGACCAGCCGCTGCTTCCACCTCCGCCGCCGCTAAGGATGCCAGCTAAAAGAAAAATATGTCTTAATTTCGGGAAGGTATTGTTTTCTTTATTTCAGTTGACCTTTCAGGATATAACTTCGTAAAATGTACAATCTATTGTAATAATAATGGCACCCTGTAAAATTAATTTGGGTAGGTATTTGTTTTGAACTGCTGACGTATTGATAATAAAATCTGCTTTAAACTTTCAACATTAGTACTTCCACTCACCAATACAGATCTAATTAAATTTCTACTCAGAACTTCCAGTAGTTCAAAACCTGTTTTGAGGGAGTACCATTATTACTGCAATAGATTGTACAGTAAGTTGTAATATTTCATTGGAAATTGTATGGAATATTGTATAATTATTGCATGCATATAGAACAGAAGAAAAACTATCATTATCGTCACCACAAGACAGTTTGGAGTGACTAGGAGGACTATGATTTCAAAATAGTATCAGACTACACTACTTTTTCTATTCATTGATTTTGTGGGTTCTAATTTTTTGTTTTAATCTTTGCCCAGAAAATAAAAATTGTAACACATTGTATAGGGTATTTCAAACACGATGCCTCGATCTTTTTACAAGAAAACAAAAATTGAATTCAAGGTGTTAACTGGTACTAAATATGACCCATCTTAATATAAAAACATAAATTTTCAGAATTCCTGGCAAATGATATAATGTTATCGATAATTGGAAATGTGTATTATAATAAAAAAATTCAGAGACATTTTTGAAAAATAAATACTAAAAACACGAAACAATATCACAATCAAAGAAATATCAAACGGATTTATAGCGGAGATTAGTAGAGAAAATTATCATTTCAATAATATTCATAATATTTAAAATTATTTATTAGGTAGAAATTTATGATCTCATTTTTTATTTCTGGAAAAATTTAAAAATAGAGCAACAATTTTGTCTGTAATGTATGTAATAGTAGAAAAGCAACGACTATGTGGTATATTTTTTCTATATTTCTTTTCTACCAAATTTTGTTCTATATCATTGCTCATTTTTCAGAGGCATTTATACATTTTTTTATTTATCACAATAGGCATTGATTGTCAACTGCCAAAAATGTTGAACTGACAAGTAAAGGAAATGGTATTTGTCACTTACTTCCATGAACTTCCATTTGACATACATCTAATGGTTTTTCTAGTATATATTTTTCTAAGAAACTGAAATAAATGAAGTGAAAATAGAAGATAATTTGAAAGATATATTCTTTCAATTTTGCAGTAGGTATAAAATTTTACTTTCAATTAAAATTAATTCAAGTAGTCTTCATTATTAATTTGATATGCAAATAATTTGTTTTAGTTTGGAAAACATAGCACTATTTTTGGATTTTCTTTGATATGAACATAAAGTTCAGATTTGTGAAAAACGAATACGATGATTATGGATGAAGAGCATATAGGTACATCATATTGATCCCCTTTAGAATAATGTTATCTGGACATTTCAACTCATGTCAAGATGTATGATAGAAGTGTCATTTCTACAAGCCATTAAACAAAGTCATTCAAAGATAGCCTTAAATACATGAACTAATTATTTTCAAAAATAAACTATACATACCTTGGGCAAAGTTTGCGGCTATAGCCACCACCAGAAGACAGACGAACACCTGCAAAAAATGAAAATATTTGAACTTAATATTTTGAATTCAGGCACAAATCACTAGATCACTTCCTAACAAAACTATTCTGATAATTTAGGGACTGTAAGCCCTTAGTTACCTTCATGTTTATCCAGAAAAGGTGTACTGATTTCAATGCTGGAGAGATGAGCTTATATAGTTAAATTCGTGGTTCCCTCCTTTCTAATATTTCCCTGTACAGACACCCCTCCGATTTTACTAATCAAATTATTATCATTACCGTTCAATTTACAATAACAATTTTCACTTACTCTCATCTTGCGCCAATGGACCGAGGATTCCTCTTCCTATGCAAGTGGCGATAGCTTGGCCAGCGGTAAAGGTGCGAATTCGCTTCTCTTTCGCAATCTTTTTACAACGGGTTTTAAAGTGTTCATTGTCGAGGCTGAAATTTGGATCACTGGAATTTATTTAAGTTTGAGACAGTACTCAATTTAATTGTGTTTCGGTACAGTAGATTGTTTCTATTTATACAGGGTGAGTCAAAAGTAGATGTAAAATATTTAACTGAAGATCTTCTCGCCAAAACATAAAGTTTTTATTCAAATAAATATTTGTTCTAACATGCCTCCTTACAAATGTACAAAGTGTTGAAATTTAAAAAAAAAAATTATCATCTCCCAGACGGATGGTAGGATTGTTTTGAAATTTGATGTAGTGAATGTTACTATTATTAAGTCACTCTGCATAGAGTCAGAAAAATAGGAAAAGCCAGTGCGTGGAGTCATCATTATGATGAATTTAAAAAAAAAACTATGTTGTGTCACGGACTAAAATTAAAAGTAATCATTCTTGTATAATTTCAGTAAATAGTTCTGTTTTGGAATAAATCAACTGTTTACCTTAAAAGTAGTGACCGAAGTAAGCATCCAAACGAAAAATTTGTTTTTGCCAAAACAAATTTATCAGTCAAGTAAGTCTTAGTTATGAAATGATCTTAATATTAAAAAACAAAACAGCAAATAAAAAGAAGTGTTAGTAAATAGCTACAGCAAATATTCGGAGTGTCTACACATGGAACATATTTAAATTGCCACGAATTTCACTTACACAAATTGTAATTTGTTCTTGCAACTGTTCTCTAATATTAATTACGTCACTATAAATCCGTTACCTTAAAAATCCCCATAAAACTATATCTAGCGGATTTAAATCGGGACTTCTCGGAGGCCACCACAGGACCAAACCGACCAATTCATCTACCATGAAAATTATTATTCAGCTACTGTATCATAAATCTGTCATTGTGCACCGTATTGTTGAAACTACATTTGTCATCTAATGTTCAACGGAATGTCTTCTAGTAAGTCATACAAATGGGTTTCGAGAAAGACCCTGTAACTATTTGCCGTCATGCGAGTTCTTGCAACTCCAATAAATGAATGCCATCTTAATATGTGGGGTGATCAGTGAGTAATGATATAAGTTTCAAAAATTTGTAATGCCTTCTCTCATAAAAATGGCTTCATCTGTCCATAAAAAGAGGATGAAGAACTTGAACACCTGTATAGTGGTAAGGTGTAAGCTCCCTTGAATGTCTAAAATTGCATCAATTATAGCTTCCTAATGAACTGCAACATTTTGTTTTCGCGGTGCTCCAGGCCTGTCGACCTTTGAAATTTCAAGCTCACTCAGTCTCCGGAAGATTGATGCAAATACTTGATGATTTGGGGTCCTCCTATTGGGAAATCTGCTGTATCATTCTATCACGGCTGCCAGGTCATTTTGATTACAAAAAACATATACGTAAACGATATCAGCGACTTCTTGTGCAGTAGACATGGCGTACTGGTCTAAAATAACCTAAGAAATAACATCCTAAAATTATTATCTAGACTTAGAAAACACTCCAAACACTGTTATTTATTTTGAAGAAATCAGGATAGAAAGAAAAAATGGCAGTTCTTACAAATTAAAAAAAAATTACAAATCGATTAAACAAAAACATTTGTTATGCAGAAAATGTTTTGGTAGTTAGTCCAATGAGACATTCACACTGAAGATTTTCCACCAACGTTTTTTTAATCAATTAGAAGCATAGAAATTCAAAAGAAGGTGATAGAGAAAACAGTAACATATCAGAAAAAGACTAGAGAAAATTATAAAAAAAATAGCTAATTCAAATCAGCAATTGCTAATGCCAATTCAAAGCAGTGGTTTACTTATTAAAAACAAAAATATACCAAAAACCAAATTTGATCGACAAATGTATATTGAGTGTTTTTTTATAGGGTGCTAAACTTCGTGTCAAAAAATCAGACGACTAAAAATTATAATAAGCAGGTCGAAGATTGCCACGAAAATGAAAACAAATACCAATCGGATAAAGGACATTTTAGGGGTTTTCTCTAAAATTTGCTGTGCGACCCCCCATTTTGACTACAGATTCGTGTTCAGCAGGAAAAAATACATGGAAAAAATGTAATGGAACCCTCAGCACACACCACTTCTTTTTTGTGGACCTGTGTAATTTATTACATTTTTTGTACGTTCGTTATTTTTACGGTGGCCGCAATTAAAAGTGTTTAACTTGTAGTGTATGTGTTTTTTCTGGCAAAAAAGCCTTTTTTAAAAATCATATTAGACCAAGCTTATGTCACATCAAGAAAATGGTTAGGGTTAGGAGCTTATAGCTTCCCTTTAGGGTATCAATTGTAAAAAAATTGGCTTGCGGAAATTCCAAACCGGACACACTGTATATCTATTCAAGCTCGTTAAACTTCACATTGTTTTTACTAGCTTTCATCTTTCCATACAGTTTCTATTTTTTTAGTTGATCACATTTGAAAACCATAAACCTTACCCGCATTTATTACTGTATTGTGTTTATTCCCCATGCTTATTAAATATTTACACATCTATTTACTGTACGTGAAAGTACCGAATACATCTCCAAGATGTTAATTAATCCTTTCAGATAGTAAAATTTGTAGATATTTAATTACATAGGTAAATGAAACAAAATATTCAATCAATTTTGTGTGAGAAGGAGACTCATGGTCACTTTACTGTAACTGCTACAACTGAAAAGTAAAGTTTCGAAGAAATCTATCATATGATGTACTTGAAATGCCAGTATATTTCATGCAAACGATGTTTATCCGAAAGAAGTTGGGATGGTTTTATTATTATTTTGATTAACGGTTTGGCAATGCACAACGACAAGGTTAAATACAAACTTAACATAAGGTCAAGAGGGACCAAACTAAAGTGGTCAAAAGCCTTCGTAGTTTGTTGTCTGAGCGTTGCACAAGTGGTTGAAATGCGTAAGGAAGTACAAGATATATAGGGTGGTCGCATTTACGACGCCTGAATTCCCTGAATCTCGGAAACGATTATGTACACACTATGGCTTAAATTACAAAAACGTTTTATGACATTTTCTGAAAAGAAATATGAGATATTCTGTATAATTCCCCAAGTAGCGAGTGAATACTGAAAACTGGCAGTATACTATACTGTAATAAACATTTAGTAAAGCACATAAAGACATTGTACTTTTTGTTTGCGATATAGCATAATATGTCCTGTCCTGCACAATATATCTGTGACTTGTCCATTTTAGTTGACAGTCAAGATGAACACCCAGAAATTTAGTAGTTACAGCTGATTCCAAAACAGTGTTGTTAAAGTTTACATATAATTAAGTGTTTGTGCAAGATTTATTTTGGAAATAAATGATTTTTGATTTTTCAATATTTAAAATAAGGCTATTTGATTTATACCAATCAGCAAAACATGTAATACTACTTTCACAAATTTCAACGAGTTCTGTAAGGGTCGGAGCTGAAGCGACAAAGTAAGTATCATCAGCAAATAGCGTTAGAGCAGATGGATCCATACGAGTTGGCAAGTCATTTACAAATAGAAGAAAAATCATCGGACCCAGAACCGATCCCTGAGGCACTTCTATGTTCACACTTTGGTTCGCAGACGTAGTTTCCTTAATTGTAACATGCATGAGTCTGTTAAATAAAAACTGAATTAAGCAGTCTAAGAATGTCCCCCTGAAACCAATATTAGATATATAATTTACTTTTGATAAATTATACATCAAAGCAATAAAAAGCACATGTTAAATCAAAAAAATACCTGCAACGTACTTTCCCTCGTCTAAAAATCTATAAATTCTTTCAATTAGACTGTAAACCGCTGACTGGGTGGATTTACCTGAGCGAAAGCCGTGTTGGCAATTAGTCATTACTTTGTATCTTTCAAGAAAAGTTGTCATCCTATTTAAAACTGCCTGTTCAAATACTTTAGATAATACAGGATTATTGTTTTTGTAAATAGGAACAGTAGTTGCACATTTTACTGACTGGTGAAACTGCACACTGCCAATGAACAGGTTAATCAAATAAGCAATGTAATTCACTATATGCACTGCTATTTTCTTAAGCAGATTAACAGATAAACGATCTGTGCCAGTGCTAACTTTGTTTTTGAGTCCACAAATAATAGAAAATATTTCATTGCCATTAACTGGAAAGAAAAAAAAGGTATTGGTTAATACACTTGAAGAGGTATAAATTTCTGAGTTTCTAAAGAAAATATAAATTCTGAAAAGTTGTATTTCGGAAACTACTGGGTTAACAGAGACGGTTCTAGGCTCAAACTATAGATAATTTGAAAACGTATGGTTTGTTTTTTTTGGATTTTTGAGGTCGAAAACTTGGATTATTTATTGGGTCAATATCATAAATAACTGTTGGACTATAACTTATCGGAAAAGTTTCTTTATATGTATAAAGACATTTCTGTTTGTATGACTTATCAAATAGTATGTTGCTGTTTCATGGCAACTTTATTTTTAGAGTATTTCAATGCAACTTATTATTGCCATAATTAATAAAAATGTTTAAGTCTGCATGACAATTTGTAAATTAGAAAGTGAAAATTGAGTTTATATATACAATTCAATTAATTGGTTATGTTTGTTAAAAAAGTTATATACTATTTAAATAATAAATAATTGTTGTTACTTGTAACTGCAATATTTAAAACCTAGTAAACTTACTAGGCTATTTATAAGCTAATTTTACTCATACTCATTAAGATTTTTTGTTTTACCTTACATTTATTACAGTGCTACTCCCGGTTAAAGTAAGTAAAATAATAATTCTGGTTTATTATTATCTCAGGCATAACCTATATTTTTCCAAAAAGGTTAAATTTAGTTTTTTGAAAAATATACCCCAGTACACATGTGTTATACAAGATTGAATTCGCGTTTTTTCTCTTTCCTTTCTGTCTTTAAATGTGAAGACCGTAAGGAAATCAAATGTTGACTAGATATATAAACTAACAATCTAGTTACCGGAAAATTGCTTATCCATTATTTTTTCCGAGATCCCTATATTGGGCCTAGTAAAAGTGACCACTCTGTACAGTACAACTGCATACATATATTGCAACAAAATTGGTATTACTGCTCATCAAAATTTTGTAATGTCTAAAATAGCAATTTTAATAATTAAATACTGTCTATATTCTGCAGAAAACTTCATAATAACGTTTTTTGTTATAAGGAACGAATATTTGAATTGGCATAAGCAGAAATGACACATGACCTAAAATGAATTTTCATAGGTCGTCACATCATGTTATGAACAAACAGGTGAGATTTTAAATAGATAATCAACAAAAATGACACAAGTCTTGGACATATACTGGTTTTGCGAAATAGGCACGGGCCTATTTTTAAATTCATCAATTTGGTGTGGTGGAATTCACCATGGCACTTTTATTGGTGTAAAATTCTGATTTCTGATTGGTTAGATGGAATCCAGCACACCAACCTGCTGAATTTAAAAACAGATCCCATGGTGTACATTGGCGCCAACCAAATGGATTATCAAATTGTTGGGGCATTTGCTATTCTGGCGAACTAGTTGTAAAGTAAGTATTTCATTTAAATATTGGTCTGTATAGTAGTTTATCTGGTATAAAATTAATATTTCTCAAGGAGAGAGAAATACAGTTCCCCAGAATTACACATATAAAAAAATGCCACAATATTGCCATCTAAAGTCGTATATCTACTGAGAAACGTTCCCATCAAAATTTGTAGAAAAAATTTATCAAGAATATTCAAATCAATTCAATTCAATTCAATATTATTTTGACCAACTGCTAATTTAGAAGGTTAGTAAATTATATTATTTTCTTTAGATAATTATTGAATAGAGCTTTGTCTGTGGAATTGTTCATTAGCATACCTAGATGTTTGGTATCAGAGAACATACATATGACTTCATTGATAGGAATTGTAGGAGATTTGATTTATATTAGCTTAAAATACCTTTCTAAAACAGTAAAAAATGCTAATTAAATCTTAAGAATTTTTTTTGTAACATTTCTGAAATATAAGCTTGCTTCATACTATTTTTAATGATTGAAAGAAAATGTTTTTAAATAAAATGTGATATTCATTTTCTCATAATGTGCTTTTGTGGATATGTGAAGTTCCTGCATACATCGATTGACTTACATATAACAAGGAAACACATTTTTATCGATCATATTTTTTTATGTACAAACTTTAGTTACTATTTTCTGTTACAATATTCATGTCGGAAGATCCAAAACTCACTCAGTACTTGAACGTTTCGCCATCCCATCATTCATCACTATTAACAATATTTAGCTACAGTACACTAATGAAAGCATAGAGTGTGTAATTAAATATAATAAATGAAAAGCTTTGTTTTGCTTTTGCCGTTAATTTACTCTGTAATGACGACCATGGAAGCATCCTTATTTTATTTAATTCTACTGAAGGTTATCCAGGTTTTAGAATGAAATTTATAATTAATTACAGTAAATACAAGCTTAATATTTTGAGTAAATACGTTGTACTATTATGTTTCCTTATACAAGCGGTTGGTTGTTAATTGTTAATTTAAATAGTTGTGTAAGGTAGCACTTGATAGAGAAACTAACCATGAGCTTTGCCCACGAATTCAATACAACAGTTATTTTTTCATACTCCTGATAATCTCATATACATCATGGTTTCGAGATAATGGGCCAAAATTCATGGGTAGATTCCAAAGGTAAAAATATTGCGATTTAGTTAAACTTATTTTAGTCCAAAAGTTAATAGCTAAAGAGATACAGGGTACTAAATGTAAAATATTATATTTTTTTTCATTTGTTTCTAAATAAATGTTAATATTCATGCAAAAAGTTTGGGTTTCTTTGGGTCGAGGAATTTAAATTTGTTCACAGATTAATTATAGTTCATAGAGGGCGCTAGCTGTGGTAAATCGAATGTGTTAAAAACGACAGAACTTTTTTATACTTAAGGTAAGTATCTCATTTTTTGTATCAAATTCATATTTTCCAATTCTTTTTCCACAGAAAATATATACTTTATGCTAGTCATTATCGTGTACTATTCGAAATATTTGGCTTTGAACTTCGATACATTTATCAACCAGTTTATTGAAAGCTTGTCTTATTTTATTTATGAGCAATTATTGTCAAAAAGGCATGTTTTTTACTAATGTTTACTATTTTACTATTCATTACAACTCTGAATAAACCCTTGTTTTTCGATATTTCTAAATTATTTTAATTATTACAGCCACCAGCATTGGATGTTTCAAAGCCAAATTTCCTGAAAACGGTGCGTGTTAGCGATTTACATAAAATATACCATTTTTGTGCAAAAAAAGTTGTAAAATAAGATAAAAAGTTTCAATCACATTCAATCTAAGGCTTGCTACAGACTATGCGTGAATTCACGATTCTTTATGCGCGATTCGTGAAATGCGAGAAATTCGCGAATAGTGTGTAGGGTCTTGTTCGTTAAAAATCCATTCATAAAAACCCCACACACGATGCACGAATTCCTTACAACCCGCGAATCGCTAATTCACGCATAGTCTGTAGTGGGCCTTATGGAGCTAACTGTTTAAATTATAACTAAACTGTGAACATATTTCAATTCCTCAACCCAAAGAAGCCCAAATCCCAAAATGTTGTATGGACATTAGCATTTATTCTCTGAAGCTATTTATTTGTGGTATAATTCTAGTTTTTCTTTAGTCTAATTGAATATTTTGCCACATTTCTGAAAAAATAAAGATTAATTGAATAAACCCTTGCGCCAAAAGGATCAGTCAAGGGTTATTTTTTAAACTAAAAATCATATCACTATCGTCAAAGTGCGCGATACTGATGTAATTTTTGTTATTTTTTACTTATCTGCTTTTCCGGTGTGAGATTTTTTGGTTAGGCAAATTTGGTTTAAAAAATAATCCTTGATCCTTTTGGCGCAAGGGTTTATTCAATTAATCTTCATTTTTTAGATGTGGCAAAATACCCAATTAGACTGAAAAAGAATATTAGCATTTACTTAGAAATAAATGAAAAAAAAAAAAAAATATATGTTACATTTAATACTCTGTATATTTTCAAGTTCTTCGAGACTAACTTGTATGTATTGTTACAAATAAATTGTAATTCTAGTAATTTTAGCGAACAATAATAAAATCATCACTTAAAATATGTCGTGAAGGTGTTTGTTTAATAATTTCGTAATAGGCTTACAAGGAAAAGGAAGAACAGTCGACGATGATAATTTCTAACTTTTGTTTATATCTAACAAGGCATGCAGTTGCATGTATTAATTTGGTCATCATTTTCCGTTGCATTAAAAAAAAATAGTAATGCAAAAATGAGTTCCATTCATTTTTCAATTAAGAACGAAAACAACCTTGATCGATGTCATTTTCCATATATTATTTTTTATTTTTTTATTATTAAAATTACAACATCCAACAGTGACAGGATCAGCTGAACAATGAAAATGCACTAAACTACTGTAAATAACAATAAAAGACAAGAGGAAAACTAATTTGTTCAAGGAGCATTAAGACGGAAGATAACAAATGATAAGAATTTGGTAATTGTTTAACCATATCTCTTGAAAAGGAATCATTGATAGATTGTTTATTTAAACAAAAATATAGTTAAATGATACTGCCTACAAACACTTAAGTTCTTAATGTCTCTCTAGTAAAGAATCATGAGGCCTCTTTCAGGAAAAATTTCATATGGTTTAAAAGATAACAGTTTGAGGAAACGTCTTTGAACAATTTCCAATGTGGGGGTTTGTGATTTGGTGGTTTAAATAACTCCAGTGTAAGAAGTATTGTGTATTAATATTTATTACTTGGGGTTAGCACCCCCACAACATGATGTTTTGAATTCTGGAATTGTCAGAGGGTAGCCTTAAAAAGCCACAGCACTTAGGCTCCATTGGACCCCTTGTGCTTCCTCCCATTAAGAAATCAATCCACCTGAACCGTTAACCAACCCAATAAAGAGAAAAAGGTGATAATGTTGCTAGGATGATCCCTCTAATGTCTGCCATAGATGGTCATCGCTCTCCCAAGAGCGTTTCTCTTGCTGATGAGACTGCTGTGCACTCACAGAGTGCATGAAGCGTGGTCTCGTTTTCTTGTTCGCAATCCCTAAAACGGAGTGTTTCACACTTCCTCATATAATACAGATGCTTCCTTAGTCAATAGTGTTCAGTTTGAATACCTGTCACTTGACGAAGATTCATCCTGATCGTAGCCAGGTATTTTATGGCTGGATCCTTGCTGGAGTACTCTAGGAACGTCTTAGCAAATTGACAGCTTTTTGTTTCATCCCACCGCCTTCTGAATTTTTTGTGGGTGTTTTCGTCGATAATTTCAACAAATTGACAGCGGAAGCATACTGGAGGGTTCAGGTCCAAAAATGCTGAAATCCGATGGCCAGTTTATCAGCTGTTTTATGGCAATAACACTGCTCGTGTCCCTTTACCCGGCATACAGATATGCTGTTGTCGGTTGAGGTCACTTCCAGTGCTTCATGGCACTCTCACGCTGATCTAGTCGTTATCTTATGATTACAAGATCAGTACTGATTGTTTACTATCTGTGTAGATTCTGATGGTTTTACCCCTTATATGTGTAGAGAAAAGCAAACTTGCAGAAGAAGTTTCCTTCTGACAACCCCATTCCACAGGCGACTTCTAACCTCTCCACAATATCTAAAGGTGGCAGACATAGCTATGGTGGGCGTGCTCAAGCAGGCAATCCTTTGTACCTGCCTGAGCTTTTGTTTAGCTGTTGGCTGTTGGACTTTTGGCCACCAAACGACGTCCGAATAGGCTAATATTGGCCTTACAATGGCAGTGTATATCCACATGACTACTTTTGGTTTCATTCCCCAGGTATTACCAACAGTCCTGCGGCACTGCTCATAGAATATGTACGCCTTTTTTAGTATTCTCTCCAAATAAAGATTCCATGTTAGCTTTACGTCAAGTGTGATTCAAAGGTATTTTACATCGGATGCAAAGCTTAACGCAGTGTTTAGGAGGATGTCGATGTTATTGACACCCGTCCCATATTCAAGTTTTTATTAGATACTAGTTGTCTGCTATTCCTCCTATGATAAAATTCATAAGAACGCCCGATTCTTTACCTACTTATATAAATAATATTTACAAAGCAAAATATATACATTTACCACATGGAAATAGACATTCAAATTTACACAAATGTATATAAGTGACTACAGAAAGATACACACAGAAGCACGTGGGTCGCTATACCAATTTAATGGATTGTGTTTGATAGTGATGATCCAAGCTACTGAGGCATATTCTACTTTTGACCTCACATAATATTTATAATATTTTTAAAGTTTCAATATTAGAAAAGTGCTTAGGTAATGAGTTATAAATCTATACATACGATTGGATAGATGCTTATCAAATATTACCCCTAAACCAGATATGGTTTCTAGTCATTGAATAATATTATTTATTCTATAATCTAATAACTGATTGTATTTTTTGAGAGAATAGAACATTACGTTACGCTTTGCGACATTAACCTTGAGATGATTTAAAGTGCACCATACTTCAACGCGTTTTATATTGTCATACAACAGCACAGTCGGCCTCAGAGTGAGTCTCACAATAAATTTTTAAGTCACCCTCGTCTGCATAAAGAAGGAACTGATCATCTATATTATTAACTATATCATTCATAAAAATATTAAAAATCAATGGTTGTTTCTCTGGGGTACTCCAGATAAAACTACGTATTCATTAGATTTAAATACACTGAACATGAAATACCTACTGTTTTCTGTACATCTAATAAGAAGTAAACGGATTAAGTACATTTAACGACAAACAACACGATAATACTTTCAGAACAGTATATCATGTTGTGATCAAGTCTGACGAATGCTTTCTACATGTCGGTATATATAACATCAATATGGACTGCTTGTCCAGGGATTCATAGTGTGAATTTACTAAATTAGATGTAGCAGCACGTCTCTTTATAAACCCATGCTGATGCATGGTTAAAATTCTGCTGATATGATGATAGAGGCAATTATGTAAAATAATTTCAAAAACCTTAAAAAAATTAGAAACAATCGAGATAGAGCAGAAATTCATAATATTAGATTTATCATCCTTTTTGTAGGTAGAACAGACCTTGGACAATTTCCATATTTTAGAAATTGTAGCCGTAAACATAACGTAAACATAATGTATTAAATACATTCAAGGGAAAGACAGGAACATATACACAATCGCTCAACATAAATAATCGTCTGTCGTTAATTTGCGTTTATATTTACTGATTACTGATTTACTGAAATTAATTGCATATGGTAAGTAAACCTTAAGGTTAATGTATATTTTTATTTTGAATATATTTGAGAACACACTGATTTAGCCCGCTTTACATTAACAATTTCATTGTCAATTAATTAATCAAGTGGCTTCATCAAGTTAATGGACAAATGTAATACGAAAATTTCTACGTCAAGTTAATTGATGAAGAACTTCGTCAAGTTATTGACGACTTAAAACTTATTCTAATTTTTCGTAAATTTTTACTTCATTTCAGGAATACCAACCTGAAATAAATTCAAAAAGTGAGATTCGAGGATATGATGATTTATATTTAACCAGTAACCGAGCAGCAGCAATAATAAACACAATGGAAGCTTTTTTTAAACAATTTCTCCCATTTTTGCCGTAACATTTAACAGTTTTTGTTTTGTAAACAAATGGAAATGATATAACGTCAATGGTTAAAATTACTTTCACATTGGTACGGGTGATATCTGACAGCAGCAATTGTTAAGAAACTTGACAAAATCCTGAACAAATATAAAAGCGAAGTGCGACCTTGAAGGAATTGAGAAATTAATTCATGAATTTATTCGTCAATAAATTGTTAGTGTAAAGCCCGCTTTAATAATATTATAGTTTCCCATAAAAATGAGAGCACGCATCTTCCACAGCTTCAAATGCTTCCAAGCAAGACCAATGATCTTTTTATACAACGCTAAAAAGTATTTGTCATTAAACCTAACATATCTGCAACATTAATAACGTCAATAGTGTGTGAACGTTTAATTGTCTAGATCTATAGGGTGCCTGCAAAAAATTGGGACAAAATGCTACCACATATTCAGGGGGCCAAAATATGATATATCTAAATCTTCCAAATCTATTAAAGACATGTTATACAGGATGTGTGTAGATGCACAGAGTGTTACTAAAAGATCTGGACTAAATTCCACTACATGTTTCTGAAGCCAAGATATGATCTTACCCAATTTATCTTAATACAAAAGTTAATAGTAACTGAATAAATTGTGAAAGAAGACATTAGGTTTATGTTTATGGAATACAACCTTAAAATTCAAATATATGAAAAAGGATTATTCAAAACGACATTTACCTACCAAATATACCTTTTCGTAAAAAAAAATGTCAAAGAAATCAGGTTTATTGATTAAAAAATCAATACACCAGGGCACAAGAAAGTTATGACGATTTAAATGCATATGAAGTACTGTAGATGACGCCCTACACAATTGACAGGAACATTGAGGCCATATCTCCATTTATTGTACCAGAAAACTCCCCTCTACAAAGTTTTTACTACAATTTACAATGAAATTACTGAAGAAAGACTAAAATTATTGCGGAAAAAAACTAAATTACAAATGTAACACTCTGTATTTCGGAAAATTTTAGACTAAGGTAACTTGATTTAGCCCATCATATTTTGGCCTCCGGAATATGTGATAGCATTTTTTCCCAACCTTTTGCAGGCACCCATAATGCAAGAAACAGAAAAAATTTATACATTAATATTTAATAATTTATAAGTATAGAATTTAAGAATATCGATCCTTGGTTGTCTGAGAGAAAGGAATTTTTATGCAAAAATTGTTTGTTAGTGTTTATATATCAAGATTTAGAACGAGAGAACGTAGGCTTTCATTAAGCCAGAGACTAGTCATTACTGGAGTTGATCAGATGAAGAAAATAACATAGCAGTTGTTTGTATCTTCCAATATTATTCACCAGAGCGAAGAGCATGAAGGAAATATGAATACGTGATAGTTAGAGCACGTTCAAAATTATTTGTAAAAATAAAACTGACCAGTTATCGCTGACTTTATGGCTAGTAGTAGTATACAATAGTAGTGTCCTAAAATAATGGAACATTCATATTGTTTTTCTAGTTGAGATTAAAGAAAAAATCACTGACAACTGGTCAATTAGTATATAGAAATTTTTTCTTTTCCACAAAATTTTCAATTCTATGCCATGATTCTAGAGCTATAACACTACCGACAAAATTATACAGTATGCGCCAAAAGTATGGAATAAATTCAATAAAAACGAAACAATTATTTTTTGGGAAAAATCCTCGAACAGGTCGATTTTTAATTTAAAAAATACATATTTTAGCGTAAAATGCGATTTTCAAATGTCATTTGTTTTCGAGTAATGACGTCATCGATTTTTTTCTAAATGGCAACACCATATTTTTTTCCTTGATTCTGAAAGATCATTTAATTCTCTATCAGACAGTATTTAAATTTTGCCCTCTTACATAGGAAAGTTTTCGAGTAAATGACGACTGAATGTTAGAAAACGTAAATTTTAACTATAAAAAAGTAACAATTCTGAGGTATGTAAAATAAAATACAATTGATCTGTGAAGAAATTCTTCTTGCACATTATGAATGATTTTTGGGGTAACTCGCGTATTTCGTCCCGAATGTGATTTTGAAGTTCTTCTAAATTACGTGGTTTATTAATGTACACTTTTGACTTCAAGTATCCCCATAAAAAATAGTCAAGAGGTGTAAGATCTGGCGATCTTGCAGGCCATTCTATCGGTCCGCGTCTGCCGATCCACCTCCCAGGAAAACAGTTGTCCAAAAAATCACGTACAGGGCGCGCATAGTGCGGAGCTGCTCCGTCTTGCTGAAACCATATGGTATCGTCAGGAATGTCAGGGTCATTATCGTTAGGAAAAATTACTGCAAGGGCTGGAACATGGTCATTTTCTAGAAACTCTAAATATCTTTGTTCTGCAAGGGTTCCTTCAAAGAAGAAAGGCCCTACTATTCTGTCGTCAACTATTCCAGCCCACATATTTAATTTCTGAGAGTGTTGGGTATGTGCCTCTGCCATCCAATGAGGAATTTCCCGACTCCAATATCTGCAAGTTTGACGGTTTACTGTACCATTCAGACAAAATGTGGCCTCATCTGAAAAAAGTATTTGCCGGTGTAAATTTCTATTTCCTTGACATAAATCCATTAGAATTTCGCAAAAGTGTAAGCGGCGATCGGGATCATCTTCATTGAGTTCCTGCACAAGTTGAATTTTGTAGGGATGATATTTTTCCTTCCTCAAGATACGTATCACTGTGCTCTGACTAGTGTCATTGTTTAATGCAACCAATCGTGAAGAATTATGAGGATTATCCACCATACTTATCAAAATGTTCTGTTTCTGATTTTCATTAATGCGTCCAGGTTTTGGAATATTTACAACATTGCCAGTTTCTCTAAATTTAGACTCTACCTTACTGACTGTTGATTGGCTGATAGGGCGATCTGGATATTTTTCATTAAATAAATCGCAAACTTCCTGCTGAGTTCTAGTCATATTCCCGCATCCGATAAGAATTAAAATTTCAATTCTTTGAGTAACAGTTAAATGTGCCATAATACTTTAAATTGAATAATAATTTCTATGTCGCTTACAATACTTATTAGAAAGTCGGTGTGACAATGACACATTGCAAAGATTTTCACTTACGTGATCCATAAAAGAACTATGGAATTCGAAAAACTAAACTTGATAACGTTTTCGCTGTATTTTAATTGATTTACGTTTTCTAACATTCAATCGTCATTTACTCGAAAACTTTCCTATGTAAGAAGGCAAAATTTTGGTACTGTCTGATAGAGAATTAAACGATCTTTCAGAATCAAGGAAAAAAATATGGTGTTGCCATTTAAAAAAAATCGATGACGTCATTACTCGAAAACAAATGACATTTGAAAATCGAATTTTACGCTAAAATATGTATTTTTTAAATTCAAAATCGACCTGTTCGGGGATTTTTCCCAAAAAATAATTGTTTCGTTTTTATTGAATTTATTCCATACTTTTGGCGCATACTGTATAAACAAATTTCTAAGATTTAGTTACACAAATAAGTAATATTTTTGTGTTTTTGCCCTACATAATGTTATTATTAGCGATTGAGTTGATCAAATTACAATTATAGTCTATAATAATGGTTTATGGAAAACCATGCTAACCTAGTAACTGAACGCCTGATCAAAACCGCTGGTTCATTTACTTACATTAGCGTTTTGACGTTTTGTCTGTCAAAAATTCATTGTTTTGTCAGTGTATCCTAGGTTTAATGTTGATCTCTAGACGCAAATTATCAATGCTAATACAGAGAAGTTTGTAAAAATAACAAAAGTAACTTTTCTTAATAATGACCGTCGATATTATAAAAAAATAAGGGTACTTTACTCTTGAGCAAAATTTACATTTTTCGACATCTCGTACACGACCGCAAAAATTTGTAATCTGATTACTTCGTTATGAGTTTTAGGCCATACAGAACTTTTTGTCAAGAATACATTTTTTTCATAAAGTTTCCCATATGGTGCCGACTTAATTGGACACACTGTATATGAAATACCGACATTATTTGGACTCCCCCTCATGCCTTACAATTTTAGACCACTAGTTTTGGACACTTTGTATATCTACTAATTGACCTATTCCAGCGATTTTTTTAATTTCGGTTAGAAAACAATATGAATTTTGTTCCATCAATTTGGGACACATTGCATAATTTATTCAAAGTTTACTTCATATTTTTTAGTACCCAGCCGAATAAACTACACTAAAATTAGGACATAATGTGTGATCAGAAGGAAGACGTTAAATTAAAACCACCCCATCTTATGCTGAATTTATTCGTATCGTTGGAAATAATATTACTAAACAAGAACATACATCTGCTTTTACAATGTAGGTATTTATGATTAGGCAAAAAATAATGTAGTAAATCCAGTGAAGAGGTTCAGAAGAAAGTAAGAAGACACTAGCAAAGGTTATGCGACTGAAACTGAAAGTCTCGGTCACAAAAGTCGTAAGTTAAATGAAAGTTTATGATGACTGTCACCTTTATGTACAGGATGGTCTTACATGTTCTCTTACGTTGAAAAGAGTATGTGGGGAAAATCTTGTTCATTTTATTATTTATAGTTAGTAGATAATTTTTTGTTACTAATAGATTTCATTTCAATAAAATTTAGTACAGATATGTAGCCAAAAATAAATATACAGTGCTTTCGAAAAGTAACAAATAAATTCATTATTTTTGAAATTGAGAAGTTTTCGAAAAAAATCCCATGGCATGTCGATTTTGTTTTTAAAAAAGGCACTTTTTGACATACGACCCATATTTGTGACATCATCGTTGTTCGAGATATGAGCGTCATTCTACATACATACATAATGAAAAATTGTGGTGTTACACAACAAAAATTTCAAGAAATAATGTTTGAAGATTTTAAAATTTAATTTTCACAATACTGTGCACCTCCTCATTATGCAACACCTGTCCGTGCTTATTTAAATGAGATGTTCCCGAATCGTTGGATAGGGAGAAGGGGGCCGATTGAGTGACCAGCCAGATCGTCTGATTTGCCACCCCTAGATTAATTCTTGTGGGGATATTTAAAAAGCAAAGTATACGTTACTAGACCGGTTAATTTAGAAGATTTAAAAGCAAGAATTCGTCACGAGATACATCGTATACCTCCTGAAGTTATTGATAATGTCCAAAAAGAATTTATTAATCGTCTTAGCTACTGTCAGGCAGCCAACAGTGCACAATTTGAATATTTAATTTAGTCGATTCTTTACATAATTATTATCATTTTCAGTATTGTAAAAATTAAATTTTAAAATCTTCAAACATTATTTTCTTGAAATTTTTGTTATGTAACACCATAATTTTTCATGCTGTATGTATGTAGAATGACACATTCTTTCAAATGGCACGGTCACTATTGGGGTTGCTATTTAAAAAAAATTGTTGATAACGTCATATCTCGAACAACGATGACGTCACAAATGTGAATAGTATGTTAAAAAGTGCCCTTTTTAAAAACAAAATCGACGCGAAAGGGGATTTTTTCGAAAACTTCTTAATTTCAAAAATAATGAATTTATTCATTACTTTTCGAAAGCACTGTATACTGGATATACTGTCGTATATTGAGAAAGTTATGATTAATTAAACGTCACTTGTTTATAGAATACTTAAATTTTTATACTCATATATTCAGCCTTTGTAGGTTTTTTTACCTTACTGTAAGAGCATTTAAGCTAACTACAAATCATTTTTTTACAATTCTTATTAATAAAGTAATTATATAACAATCTATTTGAACTGGCATAAAGACCTTTGCAGTCTTATTCCAGTAATATAAAAAAATATTATACAAATTTTAAAAAAGCCCTAGCTGCAAATTGTAACAAGATAAAAAAAAACTTCAAACATTTTCCCTGAATAGATTCAATGTGTTTGATAGAGCATTTAATGAATCTTCATATATCTCCTACGTATAATATTCTAAACTGTTGACATTGGTAAAATTACTAAAATTTCTAGTAAAAAATCTCTTTAGCTGAAGATACTATGTTCCTAATTTGATTGTTAAAGTCCAATTTGCCATCAAAAGTAATACCTAAGTGGGCTCGCATACCGGAGCAATAAGCAATGAGCAACCAGCAATAGTCAATAAGCAATAGGCAATGCATTTTATGCTATCTCGCACACCAAAGTAATAAAATATCACTAGTTCAAAATGTCGTCTGACGAGGACGAAGTGGTAATGTTGTGGCAGTATTTAAGGCGAAGAAATAGGAAACGAAGACGATATTGGATCCATCCATCATTTCAAGTGCTCAAGCATCATGGAGCAAGTATATATGCAGAAGAGTTAAAGGCTCATCCCACCCAGTTTCAGAACTGCTATCGGATGAGTCCAGGTACTTTTTCAACACTAGTGGAGATGTTAGCACCTCATATTACCAAACAAGATACTAACTACAGAGATGCGATCACCCCACAGGAGAAACTATTGATTACACTCAGGTGAGGTATATTAAATAGACTATATTGAAAAAGTAGTATTTAAGTAAACTTAAAAAAAATACATTGCAATTTTTAAATTAAAGTTCTATAGGGGAAAGGTTCCTGTCATTACCATCTGACATATCAGGTGAAAAAGTTTCAATATATGTTTGTACAGGTGTTGGTTGGTCTCCATATTCTCTTGAAAATGAGGGTCTTGATTGAGTGGAAACATTGGACTGAGAGTAGCTGGAATAAACAGTGCTAGGAGTTGGTATTGGTACCATCATAGTGTTACTTTGGGGTGGACCATCACACAGAAGTTCATCTAGAAGCTCCAGTGTTCTTTTTTTAAACTGTCTCTTTTGATAGTCATTTAATTTTGATAGATCTGGAAGCAAACTGTAAGGTTTTTGACTTGACATATTCCATAAAACACTTATCAGCTTCATTAAGAGTAGTTGTAGAAACTTTTCGTCGCTTCTCAGAAGGTCCAATGCTTGTAGTACTCGAACATTGCGCTTGAGTTGATGGATTTTTCTCTTGAGATTTTCTAACAGTTGTGATATCTGTTTGCTTTTCTGGGCAATTTCTAACTGACGCTGTAATGTTTTGTTCTAAATGATCGTCATTATTCTTCTCTGCTTCAGATTCACTATCGTTGTCTTCATTCAAAGTGGGCTCAGTTTCTGTAGGTAAATTTCCTTGTTGCGGTTTGGCTTTCATAAAAGGCGTAATGAACTGCATTACGTCTTTCAAGGTTCCGCTTCCTGATTGTGGTTTTTTCATGCTTCTTGCCAACGCCGGTCGAAGATTCTTCCACTTTTCTTTGCATTGAAAACCTAAAAAATAAATCTAATTGCAGAACTTTGTCGCAGGTATCTGGCTACAGGTTGCAGTTTCAAGGCCCTCACTCATATATTTATGAGAGGAGATACTACTATAGGATTAATAGTAAAAGAATGTACAAAGGCTATATGGCACGTTCTTCAACCATTGTTCATGCCTGTTCCAACAGAAGTAATTTGGAAATCGACGGCACAACGATACTACGAACTATGGGATCTTCCAAACTGTATAGGTTTAATCGATGGGAAGCATTGCCAAATTAAAAAATTTTACAAGACCGGATCGCACTATTACAATTACAAGAGTTTTTTTTCGGTGGTACTGATGGCCTGCGCAAATGCTGATGGAATATTTTTAACCATTGATGTCGGTGAAGCAGGTAGAATGAGTGACGGTGCAGTTTTCCGGTCTTCCACTCTTGGAAGATTGCTGAAGAAGGAAAAACTTCTTATTCCCAAGTCAACACCATTGCCAAATGATGACGTAGAATTTCCATTTTATTTTGTAGGAGACGAGGCATTTCCATTACAAAAAATCTGATGCGACCATACCCACAAAGGGTTCTTGATAATGAGAAAAGAATATTTAACTATAGATTATCAAGGGGGTGGAAAAGCATAGAATGTGCATTCGGAATGCTAACATGCAAATTTGAGATTTTTCAAAGGCCAATGTTATGTCAAGAGGATACAGCAATTTCAGTAATTAAAAGTGCTTGTATTCTCCATAATTTTATAAAAATCACAGAGGGTAGGTTTTCAATTCCACAGATTGAGAAAGATGTTCCCAGAGGTAGAAATCCACTAACTTATAATATACCACCTATTAATCAGTCTCCTTATGAATTACGTGATTACTTGAAATCTTATTTTTTACCGAAAACGCCTTACCTTGGCAAGGTAATTATACCGTGTAATCAAAATCAGCATAAAAAATAATAAATACCTGATACTCACCAGATAATTTTAATTCACTTGCAATTGCACTCCACGCCTTCTCCACAACATCCCTTTTACTATGATCTTGCCGTCTATAATCGTAAATACATGGGTACTTTTCTACAAGTTCCACAAATTTAATATTGAACGCTGGATCGTCCGACATGTCAAATAAAAAAAAACAACTCAAAAAACATATACTTTGTGTGTTCTTGGAGACAAATCTACCTACATATTGCTAAGCTACCGGCAATATTATTGTATTTCAACATGCACGTCGTGTCGCTAGCAATACAAGATTGCTCTACATAGGCGATAGGGATATCACGTTGCGTCGGTGTACGAGTTGCCATATAAATGAATCTGAAATACATATTGACAATAATATTGCTTATTGCTTGTTGCCTGTTGCTAGTTGCATATTGTTCCGGTATGCGAGCCCACTAAATCATTGATCTCAGTACATCGCTCAAGTGTTATCGTCAAAATGGTAATGAAAGTAGATTGAACTGAACGTTTCAGAAAAAATGATAACTTTGCATTTCGATATATTTAAAAATAAACCATTATTATAGCACCAAATATTAATATTCTCTAAATGATTTTGTAAAGATATGTAATCATGAGAAATATCTATTCTAGAAAATATTTTTAGATCATCAGCAAATAGCAAGTGTTAATAAAAAATAAGAATAACAATGGACTAAGATTTAAACCCTGAGGAATACTAGAAATAACAAAATAGTTACTAGATGTATGACCACCATATTCAAGAAATTGGTTCCTGTTCAATAAATATGATTTAAATAATGTTGTTTAAATAGACAAATTTGGCACGTAATTTACTAGACGACAAAAGGATTGTATATCTATGTACATGACATGTAAATGTTGTGTCATCTGCGAATAAGATAAACCCATTCGGATACATCTGATGGTATAAGTCATTAATATAAATAACAAATAATACTGACCCCTCAGGAATTCCATGCCGAATAAATTCGTAGTTTGATAAACTATTCTCATAGAAAACATATTACATTCTCTTGGCCAGGTATGAACTCATCAATTCTAGAGGAATACCACGTATGCCATTGAGAGACACAGCCAAAGGCTTTGCTCAAGTCACACAACACTACAGCTGTAAACGTACCCCGTACAAAAACCATCGATTACACCTTCAAATTTAAGAATTTAGCCAAAAACATGCATATGACTTCATTAATAGGAATTATATGAAAATTTAGCTGAATTAGCTTAAATATGAGTATTTGTAAGCTGCACGTCCACTGAAGAGAAGCGATATTTTGATCTTGACGTACTGAGACAATGAAACTGAAGGAAAAATAGCAAATAACATTGACTCATCGATGATCATTAATGTGGGTGTATGAAAGCCACATGGTAATTTCGTTTTGGTTGGTGCGTGCCAGTGTGTAAATCCAGGATCAAAGTAACGCTTCTCTTCTCTTTTCTCTGCTGCTTCTCCTCAGTGATCGTGCAGCGCTATAATAGAGTAAGAAAATGTATATCTACATATTTGTTTAAACTCGAACAACCTGAGGGTGCTGCATTGAGTTTAAATCTTATGTTTGCTAAAAAAAAGAAAAAGCAAAACAATCTCAGTAATATTAGAATATGTAGACCAATACTTGGGTAATATTTGCCATATACCAAAATTAAGTAGTACAGCAGATTTATCAAAATGTAGCTTTTATCAGTTATAAATTGTATTCCATTAAAATAAGAATTTATTTCGAAACTCCTAAGTGTGCCATTTTTAAACTTGCTTGTATTATACATTTCGTAAATTAGGAAAGTCAGATGTATGTCTATGTAAGTAAATTTGATGCAATTCTTACAAAATTCGCGACCAAATCGAGACATCCTCATTGACTAATCCGTGCTCTTTATGACGTGTGGTACATTAGCGGTACAGTAAACATCCTCACCGAAATATTAAGTTATCTAAAAGTTAATTTAACTAATTGCGTCGTTGCATAATTTAACAAGGAAGTCACATCCACCGGTTACATAAAAGTAAAGCGATACGATTTATTTATAGGATCTACAAAGATTACCTACTCCTGTTTAGCAGTTAAATTTAGATCGAAGCTTGTCTCAGTCTGCGGACTTTCCGATAAATCCTACCAATAAGCTTATAATAACCATTATTGAATAAAGAGATTGTGCTGTACGGTGTTATATAATTTCCCTAGTTATCAAAAACCATCGACGTATGAATACATTCACGAGACAGCATGGGTACTGTATTGTTTATGTTTATACTTACAACATAGGCGTGCTTTTGGGTCGTTGATTTCACCTTTAAAAAGTTTCTCATAACATATTTCGACTTGCCAGCATGTAACATAAAATTAATATACAGGGTCAGTTTTTTGTAGACAAACTTTAACAGAAGATAGAACACATGTTTTTAAGACGAAAAGTTTCTATAAACATATGTCGCAGAAGGTTTCGTTTCCGAGATACAGGGTATAGAATATAATTTTTGTTCTCGAATTTTCATTATAACTTATAAAGAAATGCTTAGATTGTTTTCATATTTGGGGGATAATGCCTATTAATTAAGGGGCATAAAACAAGCGATAAGAATGTTCAAAAACTTACACAGTGGAGCAATGGAGGGTGTGCTCAACCCTTTTCTTAAACAGAACTTCTACGCCAATGATTATTTATTCAAAAAACTGTTATTTTCATTATCTACATATAGTTTATCAAAAATTATGTTCCTTCTTCTGTTTCGAAATTCCTGTGTGTTTCCGAGTTTTTTTTTAAATAGTCATTGGCGTAGAAGTTCTGTTTAACTTTGCCACTGTGCAAGTTTTTGAACATTATTATCGCTTGTTTTATGTCCCTTAATTAATAGGCATTATCCCCCAAATATGATAAAAATCTAAGCATTTCTTTATAAGTTCTAATGAAATTTCGAGATCAAAACATTATATTCAACACCCTGTATTTCGGAAGTGAAGTCTTCTACGACATATGTTTATAGGAACTTTTCTTCTTAAAAACATGTGTTCCATCTTCTGTTAAAGTTTGTCTACAAAAAACTGACTCACCAGGATGTACAGAATGTCCTAAAAATATGTGTACAACGCTTGGCCATAAGCCCCTGGGTTCAAAATATATCGATTAGAGCCAACTTACTTATATTCGAAATTGTTTCGTTTATTCGCTAGATAGTGTCAAGGATTTAGACAAAAAATATTTTTCCTACATTTCTTATAAATTTGCTCATAGGATTTGATGATATTTGGCGTATAATTTAGCACTATAAAATTACATTTTTTTAGTGGTGTATAGGGCTGGCTATAAAAATGTGGAACTCTTTTAAAAGTGGCATCATATGTAATAGGGTCAATAGAGTAAATTTGAAGTCAATCTGATATGTAGTTTTCGAAATATACGAGGTCAAATTGGAATTCAACGCTGACGCAGTTGCCTCCTACAGCTTCTTGGTACTCGTTCACTTCGAACTTGGGCAAGGGCCTTTCTGTATTAAATTAAAACAGCTACTACTTTTAAAATTCACAACATGTTATAAAAGCATATTCGTCTAATCTACCGATGATAAATTTAATTATATGATGGACTATTCAGTATAAATCACAATTTGTAAGTGCTGAAATGAGAGGTGGTGCAGCTACAACTTGCACCTTTAAAAAGTAAATTGCATCGTTGGTTATAATCTACAATTACAAATAGTCATAAATTTTCACTTACCAAATCTCCATGGACTGGTAACTGGTACTGTATTTCGAATACTAAGGATGCAGAAGAAAATGGAAGATTGGAAAATAGGACATTCGAATTTTTTACAATCTGTCACTACAACAACCATATAAATATATTCTGTAATACTACCACTAGTAGGTACAACTATATCATTCTCGCGTCGCATTTGCCAACTTGTTGCCTTCTTTCCTTTTTTATATTTAAACAAAAGAACATGTTAAAGGCATGTACAAGTATAAAAATGCAACGGTAAAACCGAAACCTTTTCTGTATTATTATCTTTCAAACGAGTTAAGAAAGTTGGAAGAAGTATCATCCAGTTCCATAAATAACATGAGTTAAGACCAAATAAAAGTGAAAAACAATTTGTTTTATAACTTTTGCTAGTTTCTAACATGTATAAATAATTTTCAAAATGACTACCACCCTGTTTTTTGGATGCACGTAACCGTTTCCTTATCTGCGATTTTGTTATTCTGGTTTTTGAGATTCAATTTTTTTTCTTCGTTTCTTTTTCATATTATCTTTTGTTGCCCAATTTTCCTACAGTTGGAGACAATTGGTTACATGTAAAACTCTCGCAACATTTGGAATCATACAAACTATTATACAGTGTGTCTTTAAAGTCATGCCCATTTCGGAAAAAGACAATCTAAAAAAATCTATCGAACAGGTCAACTTTGTTTGAAGCATGAACCAATAGCAGAGGGAACTGCAAAACTTTGTTTTTTTAATGGCAACTACATTTGTATTGCACCGTATGAAAGCTTAGTTTCCATATTGGGGGTTGGTAGGGAAAATTTTTGAGAAAAAACGAAGAAACCGTAAACTCCGAATATCTCTTTTTCAACGGAATAGCTGAGTCTAGACGATTGAACACAATCAATTTTTGTTGAAATAGTTCTTTTTATTTGACTTTAATGGATCAAAGATCAAACTGCCATTCTTCTGCAGCTTGACAATGACACATATTGTCGACAAACTCTCTGCACATCTGATCTGATTGTTCCAGATGGTACTTGCCTGATTTTTTGACGAATGCGTTGCTTCAATTTTATCTGGTCTGATACGGTACACTTTACTCTTCAAAAATTTATATAAGGAAAAGTCGACTGAGGTTAAATCAGGAGACCTTGCAAGCCCTTCAAATTCTCCTCTTCTGCCAATCGAACGATGTGAAAATTGAGAGCTCAAATAGTATCTTACAGGCACGCACTTGTACGTTTGATATTGATGGGAGGAGGTTCCAGCAACTATTAGATTCAGCTGTCCTGTTTAAAGAAAAAAATTGTAAATATACGGTTTTTTAATTTTTTTTTAATTTTTCCTTTAACAGTTCAATATGGTGCAACCAAATCAGTCAGAAAGATTTAAGTTTTCATATGGTACAATAGAAAAGGTGGTTACCATTTAAAAAACACTTTATTCTTCTCGCGTAGCCACTGGTTACATTTTTGAGAACTTAACTTTATCAAAATTTATGCCTTATAAAAATAAAATTGATCTGTTTGAGCGATTTCTCCAAAAGTTGTTTCTAAAATGCGCGTGACTTTTGAGGCACACTGTACGTAGAAAAGGATTTGTGAATATATTACGAATGTTCACTGTGTTTTAATGAAGAGGTACCCAAAAATGTTAAATTAAGACTTAACATGTGATTTTTCTACCTTTATTCCAAGAGTGCAATATTTTGTACAAAACATGTCACATTTGTTCTAGGTTATTCTAAATTCTAATGACCAAATTGGATATTACAACAAATCTTTTATAAAAAAAAATTCAACAAATTACCTGCAACTTGACCCGAATAGTTCATCTCTAAATTACAGTTAATGCAATCTGCACCGAAGCCTTGATATTTGAAATATTAATAAATAGTTAATAATAATCTATTGGATAAATTCATGCTCGGCCTCTGTTGAATTTCGTTTAAGTCATAGGAAAAACCTAGATACTTGCAATATGTTGTTTGCTCACTAAGTAATAAAAACAAAGCAAACATAGGCAGGAGAATGGTTACCGATTTGCCTACCGCATTTTTTATGTGGCAACATTTGAATATCTAGGAAGGTCAATCCAACACTTGCTGTCTTCTCAAGATATTGAAGAATCCCACACCTTCAAATATATCGATGCCTTCACCTGCTTTCATTCATACTGTAAAATGAATTATAAATAGCCTGTGATTATTTTTAAAGTGTCATTAAATATATTACTGAATATCGTTCAATATTATGCCCAAAAGCAGAAAGCTGGAACTGTTTGTTTTGCAGTAGGGTAGAAGAAAGTAAGAATACAGTTATAAATGGCATCCCCATTTATTTGTTTACATGCCTACACGTAACAGAACAATAACATTAAATCCTTAAGCAACTAAAACCCTCAATAGCTTTTATAGTTTTAATAGAAAATGAACATAATATCTGGGCATTGCAAAATCCATATGCAATTAGTTTAAGACAATTTCAGCAGCGTTTCAGTGTCAACGTTTGGGGTATCATTTTCAACAGTAATTTGCTGCCTGTGCATGTTTTAAGTGATCGTTTAATTGCAGATCTGTATAGAATTTTCTTGGAAAACAACCTTTATGATTTAATTGATGACCTAGGGCTTACTATTATTCAAAATATGTGATATCAGCACATGGTTAAATAATCATTTTCCGAATAAATGGATAGGTCAACAAGGTCCAATAGCATGGCCACCGCGTTTCCTAGATCTAAATCCCTTTGACTTTTATTTATGGGGACATATGAAGCAACTTATCTGCCATGAAATTACTACCCGTCAGCAGTGTAAGAATTAAGGATGCAGCTAACTATATAAGAAATGATCCAAATCTCATCCGTCGAGTGATGGAATCCTTAGTTCGCCAATATGAGGCTTGCATTCGATCCCAGGGTACATTTTGAAGAATTTTTATAGTCTATATATTTGTTAAATTGGTTAACTCATGTTTAAACATTAAATACAAATAATAATAATTTTATAGCAACCACCATTTGTATTTATCAGTTTACTTCGATTGAAATATGAAATTATATTCTACCATCTGCCCGTATTTTCACATTTTAATTAATTATAACTTCAAAAATGAGAACGTTACTATGAGTTACTAGAATTGCCAAATTTTCGAGTAAGGTCATTCTCTGCTACTTTACCGATCAATTATGGCATTTTTTCCTCATCGTATTTAAATATATATTTTTATATTTCGTTACTTTGCGTTCTTAAGAGTAAATTTTAATATTTACTTAATAATTTCCACCAAGTAAGAACATTTCTAGTAAAAGTAAGACCTACCTGAGCATAACTGGAGCTATGCGTACGACACCCACGATAGCAATGGAGGTGATGTTGTGTCTGCTACCTTTGGATATTTATATAAAAGAAGTGACTGTGACAATTACGCTTTGCCTTAAAAATACTGGTATTATACTTGATGCAGGATGTGGAGAAGTTAGGAGTCGTCTGTGGAATGGGCTCAGGCAGACACTGACAGTATTTCTCTTCACAGACAGATTAAAAATGAAGGAAGGTGCAGGATGTGGGATTTATTCCAGATCCTTACATATTCGATATCAGTGGGCAATGGATAGGCATGTTACCGTGGTACAAACGGAATTAGCAGGTATAACCATAGCCGCAAAGAAATTGCTCGTAGACATACAAAGGACAAAATCATTAGAATCTACATAGACAATCACTACTGATCTTACGTAATCATAAGATAACAACTAGATCAGCATGGGAATGCCATCAGGCACTGGTAGTGGCCTCATCCAACAACAGCGTATCTGTATGCTGGGTAAAGAGACACGACCGGTGCAATGGCAAGAGTTTAGGAAACGTTGGGATAAAACAAATAGCTCTCAATTTGCTAAGGAGTTCCTGGAGTACCTCTGCAAGGATAGAACCAAAGAGTATCTGGCTATGTCTAGGACCAATATTCGCCTGGTGACAGATATTCAAACTGGACAGTGTTGGCTAAAGAAGCACCTCTATTACATGAGGAAGTGTGAAACACCTTTTTATAGGAGTTGTGAACAGGAAGACAGTATTCCATGTACTGTGTACCGGGAGAGCTATGGCTTACATTAGAAAGATTCACTTTACCACCTTTTTCTCCTTATTAGGTTGGTTGATGGCTCAGGTGGATTGATTTCCTAGTGGGAGGAGGTACAAGGAGCCCAATGGGGATTAAGAGCTGTAGCCCTTGTGCTACAGTCCCCACAATTCCAAATTCCAGTAAAAGTAAGAGTGCAAGGACACAGAGACTGTAGTATAGACTGCGTTTCCAAAATAAAAACTCTTTGGCAATCCTAGTAGTTGCCAAACAGTACGCATACTGAACCTCCTGTGTGAAAGCCAAATGCTACTTACTGTAGGTACCAGTTACAGCAATATTTTTCCGAACAATGGTAGAAGTTTACTAAATAAAGTTTCATTGGTTTTTGTAAATTTAACAAGTGAGCGACAAATGTCATGTCATGTATTCAGTAAAATGTGCTAAAATATTGTTAATAGTCATGACCAAAGTATAGTATTCACTTGCATATAGTAGCTAGCCACTATAGCCATCATTATATATTCATTAAATAATATACTATTCTGGCGTTGGTTTGACAATTTTGACAGCACAGAAAAATGCCATTACTACAAATGGAAAACATAAATATAGCATTGTTGCGTTGATAATTAGCTAACAGGAAATATAAATGGTCATGGGTATCGATAAATAGGGGTTTACTATACTTAAAAAAATGTTTCTGCTTTAGAAACATCATTAGAAATATTCTATAAGTAGATTCCGTTAATTTTTATTTTTTTTTATCTTCTTTTAAAATATTTATACTTAGAGCTAACCCTGTATTGTGCCATTAGTATCACTCCATCTATGGGTTTCTGAATGTTCGTAATTAAAATTCAGAGCATCGTGTACATATTACATTCATTTGTTTTGGTTATTCTGGTATTTACTATGACAAAGTAATAATTAGTCACAAATAATCTCACTTTCAACCATGTCTGAACCAGACTAGAATTTGAGAAAGTGTAATAATTAATTTTTGAAAAAATAAAAATTGCATAGTGTCTAAATTGCATAAAAATAAGCTAGATTAGGCTTTAAGCAGTAGTACTTTAGACAACACTTGTGAAAAGAAGGATTAGCTGTTAATCGTTGCCAGAGAAAGTTATTTTTTTAAAGCGTTGACTGGAACAACTTTCATTTTTTTATACTAGTAGTAGATTTATTGAATAGTCTTCACTTTTAAATATTCGATGATTAAGTACTTAAAAAAATGGTAACCTTTGAGTCTTGATGTATTTTATTTAAAAGCTATCTCTAGTTGAATATTTTATGTAGGAAATATATATCTGCAGTTCAGAGAAAACCTTCTAACATTGGCACTAACGCACAATAAAATGGCAGACTTCCACTTTAGGTTGGATATATTTAACCTTTGAGCGTACCCACTATAAAATCATAGATTCGTACTTTGGATTCGTTACATTTGAATGTTAAGTCTAGTTACTAAAAAACGTCAAAATAATATATAGTCTATAGGCTGCGGTGCTTCCGGAGACACTATCGGAAGGCTGTCAAAAAAACTGACGTTTGTGAAAATCATTGTCAAAAGTATTATTTGAAGAGTGTCCCTAGTGTTAAGAAAAAATGCCAATAACCTCAAACATAAATTTAGTAACAACTACTTATTACAACATTTACAACAAACTTATGAACTACTAAAAAATTACAATATTTGTTCAAAGTGCATTCCTCCAGCCTCAATACATTTTTGGCATCAACGAACTAGTGTATTAACCGCAGCTGCTATTTGAACAGGATTGTTTTTTATGTCATCACAAGAATGTCTTATCCTTTGGATCAATTCCTCACGGGTATGTACTGGCGTATCATACACAATTGCTTTTAGATGGCCCCAAACGAAATAATCCAGAGGATTCAGATCTGGCGAGCGCGGAGGCCAAGCCACTAGTCCTTCGCAAGGAATCCACATATTTGGGTGGTTGTTGGGTTGCCGTCCAATCCATCGACGAGGATAATTCTCATCCAACCACTGCCGTACTAGCCTTCCGTAATGTGCAGGAGCACCATCCAACTGCACCCAGTTCCCTTGGCGTAAATTTAAGGGGACATCATCAAGTCATCATTTGTTGCTGAAATGAAGATTGTCTGACATATCGAGGATTGACTTCACTCCAAACGTGAATGTTGTGGTAATTCACAATTTGTGAAAATAGATTCGTCGGTCCATAAAACCTTATGCAGAAATTATGGATTAATTTCTGTTGAATCTAAAACCCATCTACACAAATTTAAACGTTTTTCAGCATCTTCTGGCAACAAACCTTAAACTGGTTGGAGTCAGTACTTTTGATTGAGATAAATGAAGTTGGCTTAAAGTTCTATCGATATCAAAAAGATTAAGAATTCGCTGATTATTTCTTGGCGGTACATTACGTTTATGATCATTGTAGCGGGGCAAACCATATTCCGAAAATCGACGATGTACATCTACAAAAACTTCGTCACAGAAACCATAAACATAATGTATATCGGCATATTCAGCATTTGTAAACGTTCTTGGCATTTTTTCTTAGCACTAAAAATGCTCTTTAAATAATACTTTGGCAATGATTTTCACAAACGTCAGTTTACACAAATCACTGAGTTTTGTTTTCATAGGTTGCTATAACGTTAAATGAAATTTACGCTGTCACCAATTTCTTTGAATATATCAGAAACAAGACCAAGCGTCGAAAAAAAAAACAGATGACGAAAAAGTTTCGAAATTAATCAGGTTAAAGTGGTGTGTAGATGTTTTATTGAAATTAATTATTTTTTTGCAGTTTTGAAATAAAGAAAGAGGGGGGTGGCATACAAAATACACTTCTAAGAGGGGTAGGTAGTTCAAACTTAAGAAGCTTATGTAAGATCATAAGGAGTGTTTGCGTTCCGAATTTCACTTAAATCAGATAAGTGGTTCAAAAGTTATGAGGGAGAAACGAGAAAAAAATTCCTACTTCAACGTCCTCTATCTCAGAAACGATGCATTTTAGGAAATAAGTTTATATAACAAATGAACATTATTTTAACCTATTCTAACGATTCCTGGAGTTATCAAGATTAAACCTGAATCACCCTATATAGTCCTTTCGTCCTCTTTTTCTGTTATATTGTTTGTTCGTGCAAACCATATTTAAAGAACGCCTTAAAATATTTCAAAGTGGAATACGTTTTTTGCAATCGAAAGCTATTACAAGAGTCGTTGCTATTTTCTTCATGTTTTATTATATTTAATATTATTTTCTTTAAATGCTATCTATCGTGTATTCGTACAAACCAGATTTAAAGAACATGTTAAAATATTTTAATGTGAAATAATTTTATTTAAAGTCGAAAAGCATTAACAAGTCTATGCTATTTTTTTGACATTATTTCCTCAAAGTGCAATTTCTTCTTCAAAAGTGGCAAATATTATTTTTTCTAATACTTTCAAAAGTTTCAACAAATATTTGTATATTAATTCATTCCTTCTTTAATCCATTTCAAAATTCGTATAATTCACAACCGTTTTATATCCTAGGGTATCAGTCTAATTGAAAGACTTTTTTTTCATCCAACGTATATATTTACAGCATTTTTATGTCTATAATGAATGACCAATTAACAACGTCATTTAAAACTATTCCTGAATCGAGGCTTCTATTAATCAAGTTATAAAAACCAAGCAATAAAAACGTTCTAAAGTGCTCTATTAAAAATTAATGAATTCATGCCTGGTTAAGTGCTTACTATCAGTTTTATAGAGTAGCATAACACCTCGATTTAGGTTAATTAATATTTAGCGGAATGAATGGGCAAGTGACAATCATATGAAAGGTAAAAGGGCACTGAGAATACACAGTTTGTTGAAAATAGTAAACTTCTATACAGGATAGACCATCAATAATGAGTCATAGCAGGAGAAATATATTTGAGACAAAATGTGAAGACATATCGCGAAACTTCTCTTAGCAACATACTACTGTGGAAAAAGATACATGGGATCAAAGTTGAAATTATTTTTTCGGTTTTTTATGATATCTTAAACCAAATTTGGTGGGGAAACATTTTTTGAAATAAAGAATCATAAATTATGTTTGCTAATGTGACGCCCTCTATGCCTGATGATAAATTTATCTCTGGATGGTCTAAAGGAAAGAAGACCAGTGGTTAGATGAAACATGGATACATTACTGAAAATGTTCTTAACATTGACAACACTTGTTTCATATTCCATTGTCTACTGAAAACCATCCATACACGGAAACAAAGCTATACTAATATTTATTCCAACCCTAGGTCGGTTTCACTATTCCTCAAGTATTCTTTTAAGAATAACAATTACTTGAAATCAAGAAAACTATACTTAATATAAGATGAAGTTCCGTTTGTATAAAGAATTGTTTTGTTTTATTTAGACAATTAAGAATTACTGCACACAACAATTGTTGTTCTCAAAGTAAAATTATGATTTCTTTATTTAAACTTTTTGGTCTGAAAGACTTACTACAAATATGAAATAATATGAAATACTTTTGCGTAAATAAAAATAAAACTGGAGTACTAATTACAATTTATGCTCTAATTTAAATATATAATATTGTATTCTTTTCTATAGTAGTATTTAATTATTTATTTAATGTGGGTCACAGAAAACAGATATCTATAAAATAAATATGTGTAAACACCTGAATAACTTATAGCAAACTGCCAAAGTCATTCATTAGCAGAACACCAGACATATACCGCTCTCGAGCTTGTTAGCTCAGTACGCTATAGGTGAGGCAAGGCAACCAAAGGCTAAAAAAGTGTTGAATTAAGTATAAGAACGCTTGGATGTCAAGAATATGTAAATATTTATATCAAGTATACTTTATTACATTAATACATATACCTACACTTGAGTGAAGTTTAAAATTTTAAGTATGTTAATATACAGTTTAGATTTTATTTCATGTACTTATTGATGAAGTTGATGCATCCCATGGGTATTATTAAAAATATATTTCTAATTGCAAATAACATTATTGCCGTAGTTAAAGGCAAATAAAAATAAATTTGCCTCGTTAAAAATGAATTTATGAATTTTTAAAAAAATTCCTGCGGAAAAACTTACATACATATTTATATTCAAAATATTTATATTTGCTTATTAAAAGTAACCTTCGCTGTATGCATATTCATAGTAAAACAAATTATATCTGTTAATCGCCGTAATAAACAGGTAGGTAAATGTATGCGAATCACGTATAATGGGAACTGTGTTGAGGTATCACTAATGCTTCGGTTAGTTGGTGGAAGAGTATATTTACCTTACTAAGAGTATTCAACAGCGTGACCTTTCACTTTTAATATAATGAAAATACAAGTGTATTTATGGGTCGTTTTCCTTCAGACACTACCGTTATAATTTTGATGCAGGTAATTAATCCTGATCAATTCGTCAAAGTTTTATTTTATCCTTTAAATCAGTAATAGTGCGTTTTGCTACAAAGAAGTCATACCGGGAATTAATAAAACTTCGCAAAATATAATATCTATTACCTCATTACTTGTATACATTTACATTTACAGAAGGAAAATAATTGATATTTTCGAAACCGCTTTAGATATTTTTATGAAATTGGGCATGTGGTGACTATTAATAAAGCTGCATATTTTGCAATATAAGCACAATTCCACACCAATGGTTTTCTCCCAGATAAAAATTATTATTGAATTCTTCGTTCAATTTGAAAAATAAGAGCTCTCTTGTGTTTTTGGACTGCAATGAGCGGTTTTTGAGAAAAAAAAATAAAAACCGTCGGATTGTGCGCGAGAATTCATGTAATTATTAAAGGATACACTTTTGATAGAAAACAACAACAAATAACAACATAACACATTAACATAATATTAAAACTAATAATTTTTGTAACAATGGTAACAAATCGTTATTACAGAAATTGTTGAAAATGGCCCCCATTACTTAATATGCATGCTTTCGTTCTCCTTTGCATAGAATTGCGCACTCCCTCCAATAGTCCCGGAGTATTTCGTATTCTATCACATGCTGCAACTATTATTTCTCTTAATTCCTCTTCAGTGTCAATGGGACTTGTGTACACGAGCGTCTTAAGGTGACCTCACAAAAAAATCTAAACTATTCAAGTAGGAGGACCTTGGCGGCCATTTCTGATCAAATGATTTGAATAAATTGTAAATAACTGCGTACTGTTACACTGAAATGTGCTGGTGCACCATTGTGCATGTACCACATTTGATTTCGTATTCCTAAAGAACATCCTCAAACAACAAAGACAACTGTCGTTGAAGGAAATTCAGATAAGATTGTCCGTTAAGTCATCCCGGCAGGAAGAATGGTCCAATAAAGTAGTCACCAATGTCTGCCCATACGTTAATCGAAAATTATTGTTGGAAATGGGTTTCACTTATAGCATGAGGATTTTCATCCGCCCAAATATGATTGTTATGAAAATTTCTAGAAAAATTAACTTCGTCAGTGAACAGAATATGCGATTTAAATTGAGGATTTTGGGCAACATTATGAAGATACCACTGACAAAAGGTCACACGCTTTGGAAAATCTGTAGGAAGTAACGCCTGCACCCTTACAATATGATAAGGATATAACAAAAACTCCACTGAAAATGGCAAATATTCAAGTTTCTAACCTTCCTCGTACTTGTTTCAGGATGTTTTTCAATAATGTGCACTTCTTCCTCGATTTCTTCTGTGTTCTTACATTTCGAGGTCTACGTTCAAATGCACCTTTTCGGACACTACCAGTTTCAAGAAGACGACGATGAATATTAGAAAAAGTGAGACTATCTGGCAGAGCACGATTGGAATATCCCTCGTGATAAATACGTCTAGCTTGCTCTGCATTATTGTCGGCTAGGCCATACACGTAATGCATTTCTACCATTTCCATACTTGAATAGTTCACCATTATTAGCGCGTTTGTAAAAACAAGATTTTTTAACGACAAAAAGTTGATTGAAATGTCAAATCACAAAGCAAGTGACATATTCCAGGCCAACTAGATTTATTGCAAAATAATTACATGGACTCTCTCGGACAATCCAACGGTATTCATTTTTTTTCTCAAAAACAGCGCATTGCAGTTGAAAAACACAAGAGGGATCTTATTTTTCAAATTTAACGAGAAATTTAAAAATAATTTTTATCTGGGAAAAAACCATTGGCGTACCATTTTTTTCTTTAAAAATATTAAAGTCAGTGCTCGTGCGCATGCCACTGTTAACGATAGAAGTTATATTAATATTGCAAAATATGTACCTTTATTAATAGTGAGCACATACCAAATTTCATGAAAATATCTGAAGCGGTTTCGAAAATTTTAAGTATTTTCCTTTATTTTCCTAAAACTTTAATACCCTGTAATTGTGTAACGGAACATTTTTTGATCATAATTTATAAAGCAAACTATAATTAATTGTCGAGGTAGAATCACCCTCTTAAATATTTTCATATCATTTAGGAACACCCTGTATAGTACTCAGTTATATTATTCCATCCTATTATAGATAGGGCAGAAAATAAGTGCAAGTAATACGTAATATGATGAAAGATGAGAATTCTGTTATCAATCAAAACAGAAGAAGTTGAATTACTGATATTCAAATAGGTTATCAAGAATTTCCAAGAGAACCATAAAAGTCTAAATTACCGAGAAAAAGTAGGGGAAAAGATGTACAAATATAGGAGACTTGCTTGCTTCATGAATCTGAAATTGCATCTCAAGAATTTTCATATTAACTACTTCCCATAAAATCTTGAATGATTTCACCAAAACTTGAAGAGGACGAGAACGTAAAAAATAACCATTGCATAGATCTTGGGTGTAAGAAACCTAGATATCATACAGAAAGAGAACGATACAGGTTGTGGACACGTAAGATTTAGAATGTTACTATATAAAACGCTCCAAGTTAGTAGTTACAAGGTTATGAGGTTGAATGTTTTATTGAGTATTCAAAGTTTTGGGGTTATCAGGTTAAGCTCATATGATGGGGTTAAATGAACCCCGTATTCGAATTACGAGATCCCAAAAACATAAATGTACTATGGTTTTATCCATCTGTATGTATTTCGTTCAATTTGACCTTGAAAAACACTGAAGTGGTTAAATAAATCTGGGATTCAAATCCAACGAACCCACGTTCAATCTGATCTTCAAGCTTAGCTGATGGTGTTAAATGGACACCAGATTAAAATCCAGTCATACCACTTTTTTGCGGTGCTGTTTCCAAGGCACGTTTACCATGGAATCGAAATATGCTACGAACTTATGATGACAAGCATCATTTCAATATTTATTTTCAGTCAAAATTTATTGTTACTAAAAATCCATACTTATATTTCTCTTTCGATAACATCAATTAAAAAAGAGAAACTCGATCCTGCATTTTAGTTTCTTTAGTTACGCACTGTAGATTTTGACTGTTATTTATCTTTTATCTGATCGCTGTAACAAATTTAGCAAAACTTTTGTCCTAAATTAAAATTAGATAAATTATTGACGTATAATATCAGATAATACTAAATTTATGCAAGACTTAACTCTGTAAGTATCTACCTTTAATAAGCGATTTCGGTAGATTGCTGCCTACTGATAAGAGAGTAAAGAGCATCTATGATTTTTTTGACAAGTTTCAAAGGTATTTGTTGCTTCTTAGTACTTTTGTATGCTATTATTGGAGAAATAATATAATAGGAAAGTCACCGTAAACATAAAAGTCGCAAAAATTACACTGTTCTGATTTTTTGATACCAATAGTGCACAACTAAACTTGCAGTTTTAAGATCGAGAGACCTGTGCTAACTGTGTGATGCTAGAAAAACCTTTTCATTCGGAATAGTCATTCTGTACACTTTTAAAATAGATAAAATTTGTTATAATCTGAGTACAACCTCAGCTCCGTAGGTTCAATAAGTACCGAGATGCAGCACTTCAAATATTAGCCATTTTTCCTAAAAAGTTCGAAATTGTTCGGAGACTTGTGCGGGAGAGGGGCCGGTATATTATTATATAGCAGGTCGTATTTGCATAGGCCCTAACCACCATTCAGTGCAGGAAGAAGGGAAACCTGGAATTAATTAGAGGAATGGTTAAATGTCAACCGGTATAAAGCAATGTAATTGACCCAAGGTAACATTCTTTCACCCTACGATACCCGCAGAAAAGTTGCTAATCCTCTTCCACGAATATAGTTGATGTACGGTCTACCGGAAGTGGGAATTGAACCCACAGCAGTCTGGCCATAACGAGTATTCACGCCTTAAACCGCTGTTTTTAAAAATCGGTAGGTGGTAGGTACCTATACAGAAGATGAGGCCTACGTTATTTTGCAACTACGACTCATATACAGGGTGATTCTTTAATATTGCGAATAATAGCAGGGACAGGTTCTCTAAATAAAAATAAGAAAAAAGTTCCCATTAGTATGTGTCCGGAAACGCTTCGTTTCCGAGATATGTGATTATTATGAAAGTTCATTATGGCTTCTTTGGAGAAATTAGCCTCATCGGAGAAAAGTATTTCTGCCAAAAACTGAGGATTTTGTCCAATTTTTTCTTGAATCCATCGGCAAAAAGCCAACCTTCGATGAAAATCGTCTGGTAAAAGCGCCTGTACTGTTGACTGACTAGTATTTAGATTTGCGGCAATCTTTCTTGTACTTGTTGTAGACTTCCTTCGATTTCGTGGAGCACTTCTTTTTTCATTTGTAGAGTTAAAACTGTACGAGGTCGCCTATTTTCAGCAGTCATTTTTTTAAAGCCTGTTTCATTGAGAAGGTGATGGAGACGTGAAAACATTGTATGCTGCGGAATTGCACGAGCATCTTTCCTCATAAATACGCCTAGTCCTTAACGAATTACCGTCGGCAAGACTATAAACAAAATGCATATCGCACAATTCATTACTTGTGAAATTCATTCTTTGAAGAGAAATATCAGTTTTAAAACACGAAACCAATAGTTATTTTTACTCACTCCTACACTCACAATGTGACAAACAGTAATCAACTATTGACAAAAAACAATTATTGACATTTGGTGGGCATTGCAATTTCCAAGCCAACTGGGGCTATTTTGTTTGAACACGATAAGATAATTTAATCAGACATCTATCGAGACAGATACCCTAATCGTATAGTTAAAGGACTTTTGAAATAACAAGTATTAAAAGTAGATTACAAAAAATGAACGCCCTGTATTTCGAAAACGAAGCGTTTCCGGGCACATGCTAACTTTTTTCTCATTTTTATCTAAAGAACCTGTCCTTGGAATTTTTCGCAATATTAAAGAATCACCCTGAGGTGTGATATAAATACATATTTTTCCTTTAGTTTTATTGGGTTTTTGCCACACTTCTGAAAAATAATAAAAATTAATTAAATAAGCCCTTGCGCCAAACGGAACAGTCAAGGGTTATTTTTGAAACTAAGTTTGCCTAACCAAAAAATCTCACACTGAAAAAAGCAGATAAGTAAAAAATAACATAAATCACATCACTATCGCGCACTTCCATATTATTGACGTTTCGAAAAACATATGTCAAGTTTGACAGTTTATAATTTGTTTATCTGCTTCCATAGAGATGATACATGATTTTTATTTTATTTTTACTTACTTCTTCTTGATACAACTGTAGCCAACAATGATCGATGTTTACTGAACAGTTTGACACACACTTATCTCCGTTCAACAAAATAATCGCGGTCTCTTTTAATTTTCTTTTTGTCGTGTTATCTTCCTTCTCTAAAATTTTTGCCGAACCCCATTGAATCACATGACCGTTTTCCCAAGCGTGTTCGCAAATTTTGGATTTTTCAAATTCCCGTCTTTTGATATAATTTTTATGTTCCTCAACTCTGACATTCATAGGCTGAGACGTTTCTCCAACATAATATTTATTGCATTCACAAGGTATACCGTAGATGCGATTTTTTGAATTTTGTATATATTTATTTGTGGCATAATTTTAGTTTTTCTAAAAAAAAAAATTGCATCTACAGTATACCTTGTGAATGCAATAAACATTATGTTGGAGAAACGTCTCGGCCTATGAATGTTAGAGTTGAGGAACATAAAAATTATATAAAAAGACGGGAATTTGAAAAATCCAAAATTTGCGAACACGCTTGAGAAAACGGTCATATGATTCAATGGGGTTCGGCAAAAATTTTAGAGAAGGAAGATAACGCGACAAAAAGAAAATTAAGAGACCGCGATTATTTTGTTGAACGGAGATAAGTGCGTGTCAGACTGCTCAGTAAACATTGATCATTGTTGGCTACAGTTGTATCAAGAAGAAGTAAGTAAAAATAAAATAAAAATCATTTAACATCTCTATGGAAGCAGATAAACAAATTTTAAACTGTCAAACTTGACATACTTTTAATATTTTTACTACTATTTTGAAAACGAAAACAGAGAGTTTTTCGAAACGTCAATAATACGGAAGTGCGCGATAGTGATGTGATTTTTGTTATTGTTTACTTATCTGCTTTTTTCAGTGTGAGATTTTTTGGTTAGGCAAACCTAGTTTCAAAAATAACCCTTAACTGTTCCGTTTGGCGCAAGGGCTTATTTAATTAATTTTTATTATTTTTCAGTGTGTGGCAAAAACCCAATAAAACTAAAGAAGAACTAAAATTATGCCACAAATAAATAGCTTCAGACAATATAAATACATATATCGTATAAATCAAATTTATAAATATAAACTATCTATCTATTTTTCGTTTTTTCCTCGTTCCAAGGGAACTATTGGTCCTACAGGATTCAGCTTGTACCTAAATTAAAACTAAATAACTGCTCTACAACTTTATTTCTTATAATTTTCCTCGTAGGACAAGTTTTTTAGATAATATTCTGGTCGGAAGACGGCTAAAGTTACAATTTCGAACTTTTTAGAAAAAATTGCCAATTTTTGTGCTGTATCTCGGAATCCATTGGACCTACGGAGCTGCGTTTGCACTCAAATTATAACATATTTTGTTATAAGCCAAAAACTGAAAAAAGGCCGGAAGGAAAGGTTTTTGGAGCACCACGCAGTGAGCACAGGTCTTACGAAGCCGCAAACTTGGTTTTACAGTCTAACAACATTCCAAAAAATGAGAACAGTGAATTTTTTTGCGACCTACGATACCTATTTTAAATGTCTGGCCTATAATAGAAGACCACGTTTCTGTTTTTTAATACAATTTTCAATTAATTAATTTGATTACGTTTTCTGCAACCTTAATCTTTGAGTTTCGTCTATTGTCTACTTAATTTGAAGTAGTTTTTTTTTAACAAGATCTAGGAAACTAAAATGCGGCGCTTTGAGCATCCATATTTATTATTGCAGTCTCTCCTGCGATATATTTACCTTGGATTTATTACATCCTATTCTTGCGCAAGGTGATGGCAATTAGTCTAAATTTGTTTGTTACCTAGCAATTAGCCACAAACTCACGTTTCTGAAGTATCACTTATAGATTCGAGGCATTTGTTTGATTGTTCTATTTACTTATAGGATACTTCCCAAAAAAGGTGCCACTAGTATCGAATGTTTTATTCCATTCGTCATAATTACATACTTTTACTATAGTCAGCAATAATGTAATTACATTTTCATTAATTAATATGGGCATTTTATCGCATTCTAACTTATTCGAACAATGCGAATACAGGCATGATTGGCTTCATTGCAACTTGATTGACTTATTAAAGATTCCATTTAATTTGCTGCTGATGTCTTTGAAAATTACTTAAAGGAATAAAGAAGACACAATTGAGTAACTGGGAAGAAATCTTCCACCTGTAACCAGTTTGTGAGCCAATTTGATATCTACAGAGTGTGAGCCACTTGAAGCGTCTTGAGGATGTCAGTTTAATAATAGATTCTATCAAAATCAGGTCATTCCACTAATTCTCAAAAAGCAAAACCGAATAGATTATACATATAAAGAACCATTTTTAATTGGTTTACTCTGAGTTGGAAAGTTACCTTAATCCAAAATATATTTTCCAAGAGGAAAATTGTAGTAAAATATATAAAAGATGAGTTCTTTGGTATGAGATATTTAAATCTGACCTGGACTTTGATGTTATTTGTAGAGGACACCACCCAAGATCTCTAAACAGAGATTATCTTCGCTCCGCCCGCCCACAAACTCACGAGTGACGTCATTGATATATAAATCGAAAAAGTCTTGCTTGCTAATAAATGTCAGATTTTATTTTAGAAGTATCTCTGTGTCCCGTGTTATTATTTTTGTGTCATTGAAATTATTTTCGTGTTTTGGCGTAATAATTGTAGGTCTCGTATTTAATACCGTTACGTCTTGGTTGTTATTTAAGTTCTATTAAGCTTTCTTTTATGAAAAATCTCATATTATGTTATAATTCAAGGGGCACAATTTATATTGTGGCTACTTGTAAGATCAAATGAAAAAGGAGCAATTGTGAATTTATTACTTTCCATAGAGTCCGAAAAAAACCTTAGTTAACAAAAGAGCGGAATGGAAGGTGCTAAGGTACAATCGAAAAGATACTTATATCTAGATAACCCTTTGGTTAAACTTTGGTAAAACTCTTTAGTTTTCAGTAAGCATTTCCATACAGAAGAATTCAAAGAGATATATTATAAAATAAAAATATGAAGCAGCTTCAAAGACATTTTAGCCTACAGGTTTAAATTCTTATCAAATGCCATTCATTAGCAATTTTTTGCCTTAATCTTATGTATATTTTGCTCTGTGAAGATCGTTCCATGAAGTACTACTACCAGACCATCCGGAGTCGAAAGTCAAAATAAGACAAGTAGGCGTAGGTCTACCTCATCATTACCAGAAATTCCATTTACTGATGTAATTTTAAATTTTTAATCAACTAAGTTCAATGTATACAAAATCATACAGATAAGTAATTACCTACAATTTACTATGACAGTAACTGAGATGTCTTGTACCACTTGTAGTTAGTTCTTGTTCTGCTGCATATGTACTCGATGTATCTTTTATGTTATTTCTCGTACCTACACGGTGTTCTCCTAGTAAGAATAACTTCCCCATGCTCGAAGTCATAAAATTATAATTTGTAAAGTGTAAACATCTGAACCGATGTCTTTACTATTGACTATTTTGTAGCATCATCAAAAATACTTGGCATACCTAACTGCGTAATTATATGTTACCGAATACCTGAGATTCTTTGTTATATGTTCTAAACTGTTAATAATATTATAACAGTACCGTTTAGCAACATATATTCACGCAGAAATTATTAAAACGGATGGAAATTCAAATATAACTAACACTGAGTTGGATGACAAAAATTAAATTATACCAATGACGTCATCATGTGTCAAAAATACTGCAACCCTATTGGATCAACGTTTGTAGGCAACCTCGTCAGTTTAGGGATTTGTGGAGTCACCTATATCCTACATACATTTATACGCATTTAAACTATCATAACTTTTAATACCCCGGTGTATCGAATTTTCCTCTGTTTGTCCGTAGCTATTTGATTAAGCATTTTCTAAATAGGCGTTATATTTTATGAGGAACTTAAAAATCCATGAAATATTCTATATCTTTAATCACCTAGGAAGAGTTGAGGGAACGAATAAAAAATGCTGCCCATATTTTAAGGACAAATCATGAGAAAAGATCAGTTCAACTTTCTTCGGCGTATTCACCTTTATATCTATAAAACTCATTTTGAATATTTACTAATAAATTGATGAAACTTACTATAGTTCTTATTCTTTTCATTTTATTTGTAATTTTTATTGTTTTTGGCCCATTGGCTTCTGCATTCCTGTCGTTGTTGTTCCATGATATTAAGCCACTGCTACCGCCACCACTCCGCTTAAAGTGTGAAGGAAGGCGACAAAAAATATATGAAAAAAAAGACATTTAAATCCAAATATCTCAAATACAATTGTTGAAAACGACATTTACCAAGTATACCTTTATTTTGGAAAAACCGACGAAGAATAAGAATATTTTATTAAAAATTCTAAAATCAGGACAAACAATTATCATAATTTCAATGCATGTAAAGTATTTACTGCAAGTAAGTAATAAAGCCATTATAATAATATTTTAAAAAAATATTTTGTCTAGTGTAATAAAATATCGTCAAACAAAAAATGTTGGGCGACCTCTGCACTCATCAGCAGTCTCAACTGATTTGTCTGAACAAACGACAGTATTTTGTCACAATAAGAAATAATAACGACACCTGCTAATTCTCGATGATACAATGTCTGGAAGGACACCACTATTTTCTTCTTCATGTTTCTATATTAATGATACCTACGTTGCGTACAATCTCCGAACAATTACAAAATCCGTTCTCCGCATGGCTAATGCTTACACGATTTTTTAACTAATTATAGAGATACAATTATTATAGTGAGTCGCCGGTCGACGTACCTACGTTTTGCAATAAATAATACTCTGAAGCTGAGTAGAATTTCAACAATATTTTCTTGGGTTGACACACTTAGGCGTTATTTCGTCATGGAATAGATTTATTTCTTGGAACTCGAACTCAGGCTAAAGTCGATGCGGAGAAATGTCTTCTACAATAACTATTTATGAAGGAAAAGTAAGAAAAGTGTTTTATTTGAGTATGTCTGGAATTGCTGCTACCACTTGACCACATGACTTTGTCATGGTACATATTTAAAAAAGTGTCTATAGAAAATTTAAACCATTTCGTTATATTTAGTGTAAAAAAACTAGAGGATTTTATCAATTTTGCTGAACAGTAAGTAATCATCGTAGCTAGTAAACTATAAAGGAAAGGATTCCGCACATATTTTCATCATCCAGCTCCAAAATCACAAAACAACTATTAGAATCGTCAAAAACGCTGTACACCATTATTGACATTACATATAACACAATATCAAGTCATTGTTATAAAGTTTTTGTCTTTGTGTGCATTAGAAACTGGAAAATTTTGTTCACGTTAAGTTTACGTCAACAGTCTCAGAGAAATTGCCTAAATGTAGAGGTTCACCATTCTGATTGTCATTGCTACTTCCGTAATGGGGTCATTTATGCCTATATAACCTATATAACACCACTAAAGTCACTCCTATAGGATCAGTCTAATAGTCCCGATCCAATATATGGTACACCATGGGTGTACCTCCCTAAATGTACAGGGTGTCTCAAACTCAATACTATGGGCCTACTGCGACAACAACAAAAAATACATAAAATCTCAGTCAATAGAGAGTCTCAAAAGAAATACCACCTAAAAATCACATTATCGGTGGAAACATCAAGTAGTCGTAGTAATTTTTCTGTTGACGTAAACTTAACGTGAACTAAATTTTCCAGTTTTTAATGCACATAGGATAGGAGGTGAATTTGTTTTGGGAACAGACTCTTTAAGACAATATTGCTTATAACTTTTAAAAGGAAAGTAAATTAAGTTTTTTTTTCGGACGAGCCACCACTGATTCACACCTCCCAGACACGCCCTGTACGTTCGTATTCTATGGACGAACTCAATGAAAAAAATCAGGAACTTAGCAGTATTGCTCGCGGTGGTTCCCACATTATTCACGATGAGGTAACAACTGCCTCTGAGCCCAATTCTCGTCGGTGTAATTATGTATTTAACAGACAAATCAATAACAAGCGTTCAAGCAGGTACTTGGGAGATAGGATGGAAGTGAATTTGAACCTTGACTGTCGATGCAATGCATTCAGTGAAACGATATGCAGTTGTCATACAAATATTAATTAAAGTAGAAAGGAGATCTGTCATCTCTATTTATAAACATTAGGAGGGATAAATGGTCAATTTACCATCAATATGCAGTTAGCTAATGTGTAATAAAGCTTCTATTTTGGATTTATTACAAACACCACATGTTGTATATGAATTATTAATATGAACAGATTACTTGGAGTAATTAATAGTGTTTAATTATCCTCCGGGTAGCCGTATCGCTTTGTAACGACCAGAGTTCGTATGGATGTAAAAAACTGGCGGTCAAAGTAAATATTTAATGTGCGGCGAAGACCACTTTGGGTCAATGCTAGTTTCACAGGGTCAATTGGCACTTTCACCACGATAATAATTCTGAAATCGATGTCTTTGTTTACATCTACCCACACTATGTACGAGGAAGGATCATGTAGTGAAACTAGTCCTTAGAAGTGATAATCAGGAAGTAATTAGGGAAACGCTGCTACGTGCACCTCGCAAGCCAGATTTGTTTCCATGAGAACTGCATTTTTATAGGTGTTGGAAGAACTATTGTCTATTTAAAAATGATTGAGAATTTTTAATTCGACGCTAGTGTACCTCATGTGAAATGTACCTCTGCAGAACATCAATGAAAAGATAACAATAATATATTTTTCTAATTCTCAACCATTTTTATAAACGGTCTATACAGGGTGCTCCGAAATGAATACGCCGTAGACTACCTGTCTAGATATTAAAATACAGGAACCGTGTGAGCCATATTGTCTTAGTCAGAATGTTAATATTAAAATCGATACAGGGTGTAGAAGCGAAAATTTTCAAATTGATTTTTCTTTGAAATTATAGTTCACTTTTAATATACCACATACAAGGCGCTGCTTACTGTGTGTTCTTGCTGATATAATCGGATTAAACTTTTTTGTAGGTATGTTTATCGCATTTGTTTATAACAAAGATATTTTTTTTTAAGCAAAAATGGTATATTTCTTTTATTTCGATAAACCGCCCCGTGTTCCAGATATTCGAACTTCAATTTTTCAATACACGTTATGACAACAGTTAACAGTATTCAATAATGCTACAGCAAAAATTTTAAATAAATATTTTAATAATGAACCACATTATTACAGTAAAAACTACTTTAATAACTGAGCGAAATGTCCACCATTAATATAAATACATTTTCTTATGCCCTTATTTAAATATCGTCTTACTTTAAACAAAGTACCTTTCTTGTATCAAATTACATTAACACCATCATGGATATTTTGAAGCTCTTCGTGGGATAAAAGATCTCCTTTATAAACTAAATCTTTCAAATGACCCCAAAAGAAGAAATCTAAGAGGTTAAGGTCGCGGCTGCGTGGTGGTCAAGGAAATTCGCTGTCATGACTTATATTTCCATGTATGTGGAAAATGTTTGTTCAAGAACTTTTTAACTACACCATCGTGCATATACTACATTTCTTGCCTAACTGCTAGTGAAACGTCTTCTATCAAGCTGAGCAAATTATCTGCAGAAATCTCAAATACGCGCCATCGTTAAGACGGACTCATACGGTTCAACTGTAAAATCATCGACAATGCCATACCAAATATTTATGGAAAACGCTGGGAAAGTGTTTGTTTTCCTAAATCAGGATTTTCTCGTTCCCAAGTGTTGTTATTACTCTAGTTGAATACTCCACGTTTTGTAAGGGCCTCGTCCGAAAACAATAAATATCTTGTTTGGGAATGCAGGTTCATTACATGTAATAAAAAGTTACAAAAGTTCATTCTTGCAGGTAGGTCGTTAAGCAACAAATTATGGAAAGGGGTAAAATGATATGGATACAGTCTTTTGTCATAGAGAACTTTTAGAATTGTTATTATATTGACCTCTTTTACTGCACGTAAGCGCCTTCTGCTTGTCTCATCAGGATTATCAACTACACTTACTAAGATTTCTTTCTCCTGTTGGACAGTCGCCATTTTTGGATGATCAATCCTTCGCTTAGGATGAAATTCACCCAATCGCATAAAAAGTCTATGATAAATATTATGATACGAGTTAGAGATATTTTCTAGTTGCGACACGGCTATTGTAACTTACTTGAGTAGCGCAAATCATGTCTTGCATTTTAGAATTCGTAAATGTCTCGGCATTTTTTTTATTATTTTTTTTTAACATAAAAACAACTGCAACGTCAACACACAACTTCTGCCATTTGCTGCCAAGCCACAATATTTCATTTGTTCGCAATAGCAAAGCCTACTTGAGTTAATTTTAAAGAATATTGTTGACTGTCATCATATAATCAACGTGCATTGAAATATTGAAGTTCGAATAATACAAAAACGGGAAAATGATTGGGGATTTGTCTGTGTTATAAAGATATGCAATAAACATACAAAGTTTAATAGCGCATTTCAAAAAGAAGTCTGAAACTTTTCGAAATGTAGAAAAAAAAATCAATATGAAAATTTTTGCTTCTACACCCTGTATCTTTTTTAATATTAACATTTGGACTAAGACAATACGGCTCTACAGTTAGTAGGCGCATGCATTACAAACCATCCTGTATAGATATGTATAATAGAAAATTATCTATAGCAATTTTCTTAAGTTAAAATTCATTTTGATACTTACCAGGGTTCTCAGCGTCAGGGAAAACCTGAAAAACCTGGAAATGTCAGGGAATTTGAATTTTGTCAGGGAAACGTCAGGGAAAGTGCCAATAATTTTCAGAAATCAGGGAATCTTTATTGTCGTTAGGGAAAATTTGTGAACGCTGCTCATGCCGTGTCTAAATTCTTTATTTAATGAACGCACCCAGTTGCCTATTTCTGTTTGCTTTAATCACACGCACCCGCAGATTGATAGAAAGAAACGGATATATCTGGAGTATATAGCTGTTTCTTTGTGACGAACCCTATTAATCAACTATTTCAAAACGTATTCAATGGTGACGTTACTTATGTAATGCACCAAGAAAATGTATAGTTTCAAAACGTAAAGTCATCAAATATTTGTTTCTCTTTAACATCGCACTCACACTTTTTGTTTATTGTTTTTGTACATATAATTTGAAAATGTGTGAGATTGTAACAAAAACATGACATGGATTTTAGCAACTGCAAACCAAAAACAAATAGTTACCTACGTGTTCGTATAAGTGACAGGTTTAATGAAATTTGGAGAGAAAAGTAATTGAATTATGTTTTTGTAATGTAATTTAATATGTCTAAGAATATGTTAAAATTTGCAGAGGTACATACAATAGGTAACCCACAACCAATTCCTTTTTAAATAAACAAGATAAGAAGTATAAAAATATCAACCATTTTAAACATAAAATCCGAAAATTTAAATCACCGATTTTGGAATCGAGTAGGCAACTGCTGCATAAACCAATGGCAAAGCATCCAAAGAGTTCAAACGGGATTCAGTGAACGTTTTAAACACGGTTTAAAAAGCAACCTTTGTGACGTCACTGTTTCAATGCAAAAATATAGTGTTTTGAACCGCATTGAATACATGTCATCGCAAAAAAACAGCATGCAACTATCTGCTCAGTAGTGAAATCTATTTTTATCGGTTTTTGTTGCGTCTGTTTATACATATTTCTATTAGATATTTATATTTGTTAATGTTTAACATAGTACAATATGTTAAATGACTGAAATAAATATTTTTAATAAAATTAAATATTCACTTATTTGTCATCGAATGGGCTCATTTATGCTTTATCAGTTGACTTGTTTTTATTTTGGTTTGTTTTTAAAAATATGAATTTTGTATGCTCTTTGTCAGGGAATTTGTTTTTGAAAAACTGGTGAGAACCCCGCTTACTCTTTCCTCGTACCTTTTTTTGTATAGGTGTGATTCTGCAAATGCAATTAATTTAAGAATTATATATAGAATTTCCAGATTTACATAAAATGTAGCAATAAAACTAATAATTTATTCTTGTAAGGATGTAAAGGTCAATCCTTACTTAGCAAAACAGACAGAGCGTTCACAATTTAAAGACGTTAGGATATTTGAATACATTTTCAGAAGGGTTGGAATACAGTAAATCTAAAAAATATGCCTACATGCACATAAATGTACGAAAATGAGAAATAGGTATGCCATAAAGTTCGAATTTATTGATTTAAATTTAATTATTGTAATTGTCTTTTTTATATTAACAATAAATATGCATCTATATGGTATCATGAAAGATCCATTACGTACGAAGGTGAAAATTTTAGTTTTAGGGGTGGGAAAATAAAAGTCTTGATAAACGGATGGCAGAATGAGAAGTGTGAAAGTATAATGCAGCTAGTAAGTCTGGACATTCGATTTTTCCGGTTACAATTTTATGCAGAGCTATTTATTAGATAGATTTCACTTGTACTGTCTTCTAAACTTCCACGGTTTGTTGCAGTCGCTCAACGCCAGTGGCTAAATTTTAATTGTTTGATTACACAATACCTGCAAATCTAATACAATCAACAAAGAATAATATAACTAAAACTGCTTAATGTCGGCAATTAGTATGGAAATGAAATAGAACAACTTAATTGTACAGACGAGGTCAAAAATCTTGAAATATTAGATCTTGTGACTTGTGACCTTATTCTTTTCACATGCTCTAATCTGATTTCAGTCTCCTGCAATGTAATTAGGTATTTAATAATTTCATCGAATGCACAGGATGTATAATAATGTATATGTCATGTAACGCAAAACTGAAATGTTTTTTTTCTGATACAACGTAAAAACTCATTGTATCTACCTATATCATAGGCACTATGTTTTTGATATACAGGGTGCCCAAAGATTATGAAGAAGACTGAAATGTGAGCTCAACTTTTGTCCCCATATTTATATTATACGTGTTTTTAGTGCATGTCACTCAAGAGGTAGTTAAGCCTTGAACATTTCTGACAGACAAACTAGATAATAAATTTTGTCAAAACATCCTCTATAAACGAAAATTTCTGTATCTGAAGGAAGCAAACTAACAAAGAGAATATATATATGTGTCGTCAATCAACCTTATGTTATGGCCAGTAAACACCAGATGTAAACACGTGCTATGTGCTACATATTGCGTACTCATGTTCCTTTGTAATGAAGATACGAAGAGGTAGGGTTAGTTGCCGGTTGCTTCATCTATGGCATATTGATGAGAACTAACAAATTTGAAACCGGTATATGTATGTCTGATGACGCCACTGACACTTGATCAAGGCTGTTTGCTATAGGTTTTTCAGGGTGTAATTCAATGATAGTCGTGACATTAGCCTATAGAGTAGTTGTTCCTAAAATTTGGCTTTTGCAAATATCGTAATCGATTAAATTTATTAATTTAATTGCAAACTTTAAAAATACCACTATTTTTAGAAAACGTGCACTCTAATGACCGCCGCATCTAACTAATTTCAACCTGCATGAACTAGTACTATCTCCTAACTCTCATCGATGATGATGATCGTACCGACAACTTGAGTTCAGTTGGCATTTGTTTTGTTTATCCTCATTAGCAAACAAGGCCTGAAAAACCACCTTCTAATTATTAGAATTTATTGCCTACAGGTAAGTCGCTTGATGCCGTTCATGAGGCCGTTCAGGTCTAGCACGAATCAGTAACTACTACTGTAGATTCAAATATTAAAGGTGTGATGAGAAGCACTAAAAGAAAAAAAATCAAAATTTAGATATAGTATTATACCCAAATGTCTCAGTATAATGATAACATGAGCCCAAACCAAGTAAATATGTGTTGTATAATTCATATAAAATCAGTTTAATAATAATTTACTACTTATACTTATGTACAATTTATTCTTGAGCTGTGGAGACAATGATATCACGCTTTTATGTAAAAGTTTTTTTATATATTTTTAGGTATTAATAATATTGTGTGAAACTAACTACTCAGTGGACAAAAGCTCCAACCTGCGTTGAATTACACCCACAATATCTACCCATATATTCCTTATTATTAGCTTTTGTAACATTTTTTTATCAGAGAACGTACATATGACTTCATTGATAGGAATTGTAGGAGATTTGATTTATATTAGCTTAAAATACCTTTCTAAAACAGTAAAAAAATGTTACAAAAGCTAATAATAAGGAATATATGGGTAGATATTGTGGGTGTAATTCAACGCAGTCCACTGAGTAGTTAGTTTCGCACAATATTATTAATACCTAAAAATATATAAAAACTTTTACATAAAAGGTGAACATTTTTCATGTAGGTATTGTCATATTTAATTCATTGACAGGATGTCACTTTTTGTCATTGTCGATATTTAACTTCAAATAATTTTAATTTTTATAATAATTTTTTGTAGTTACATATTTGATTCAACTTAAAGGAGACCACCTGAAGAAGCAATCCTAAAAATGCAGAAATAGGTCAGATCTCATCTATTGTGGTTGAATTTATCGTGTTCCCACTGACAAAAAGTGAAGTTAGATATTTATAGAGTGTTTCATTAGAAGGTTAGTAAATATATTATTTTATTATTTTCTTTAGATAATTATTGAATAGAGCTTTGTCTGTGGAATTGTTCATTAGCATACCTAGATGTTTGGTATCAGAGAACGTACATATGACTTCATTGATAGGAATTGTAGGAGATTTGATTTATATTAGCTTAAAATACCATTCTAAAACAGTAAAAAAATGATATCACGCCTCGCGATCTCGGGTGAGCATTTAATTCTTCGAATATTTCAAAAACTTCTTATTAGATCGACTTCGAATTTTCAGGACTGACCATACATCAGGAATACTCCATAAAAATTAGACAAATAGTGTAACTTGCGATTTAACCAAATGACAATATTTCTCCACAACTGATCATCCAAAATTAGAAAACTAGATGGCGTTCAAAAGATAACTGAGTGCCTTTTATGATGATTGAATGATTCATCAGACAATACCACTTCTGCAAAATACGGAATTCTAGGAAACAACTACTTTGAGGGCTAATGCCCCAACCAGCATTAAATTACACTGGGAAAACCTATAGCAATATATCGCTCTCGTCGAATCGCGATAGAGATCGATAGCTTTCAATGGAAGAATGAATATGTTCACAAAATACGTCCCTTTGAAAATATGAGTTAATAGGAAAGAGCGTTTTCGGTATTTAACTCGATTTTTATTTGCATACGTGTTGCTTCATTCACTACCTACGCCCATGTGCATTACATGGTTATTTCAGTGACGGCTCGTCAGGTAACGCAAGTGACGCACCTATAACATAAATTATCCGTCCCACTTCAAATTATTTTCTGCGCTCAGCGACTACGATTTCACATAATGCAGAAACGACTTCCGCGGAACCGGCACCAGTGAAAATCCGCTGCAAATCATCAACTTTATTTACAGCTTCGCCTGTTTATACAATTATACAGGGTGATTCAGGTTTTAAGGCACAAACTGAAATGGGTGATAGATCTTATCATTTTAAGCAAAAAAGTTTATATAAACATGAGTCCGATCTCGATCAGAAGCGGAGCTACAGGGGGTCAAAGTTTATTTATTTTTTTCTATTAATTAAAATATCTCGCTCACTTTTCAAAATATCAATTTAAAATTTGGTGTGGTTAATACTTCCTATAAGGACATCATTTCAAGTATTTTAAAGATTTTTAAAATCTACAGGGTGATACGTTTTTGGGGGTTGAGGCTTCTTTATCCCCTCAAACTTCGTAGTACGCCTCTGACATCTTCCAGTTAGCAAATTGGGTAGCTAGTTCAATTTAAAGGGTTTTTTTGCTTTTCAATTTTGTTCGAGAAAACAACCGTTTTCGAGATAAATAAGCATATCCGTTCTAAAACATGTTAATTTTGCCTGTTTCGCTTAAATTTTATTCTTGGACAAAATTCGTTAAAAATGCAATTAATTGTACTAAAATTGCAATGTTTTTAAACATGAGTCGAATTTGGATCAGTCGCGGGGATTGATACAGAAGGTAGAGGATCAAGTTGTTTTAAGGTTTTACAGTTGGTTAATGGTTCATACATACATTTTACATTTTATTAGACAAGAAATACAACTGGATGGGGCTTTAGCTTATTACGGAAGAATAGTTAACCAGTGGCTTAACACGAATTTTCTGCGTCGCTGGATTGGTCAGTTAAAAGCAACTTTGACCTTCTACCTTCTGTATCCCCGCTACTGAAAAAAGGTGTTCTTGCTTAAAAAGAATGAAAACTTAATTGCGTAATTTAATGACGGAAACGAGACAAATTTGGCAAAAAATGTAGTAAAAACGTTATTTATTAAACTTATAAGTGCAGAATCATTTTAGGACCACATCATCTATAAGTTTGCAGTTATAAAAAAATTTTGCAAGCTCAAGTACGATTTATATCTTAGTTCTATTATACTCTATTATACTCTACAGAAAATAAATATGACCTTCGTGCATAAATATTCAGTGTTGAAATATTTAAATGTGTATGTATCTTTCCCATATACCAGAAAATAAGTTATGATGTCATAAATGCATTTTAACGCGGTTGATAGCCAACATTACAATGACAGAATGAGATATAAACGAAGGAGTAATCAATGATTTCAGTTCCCATCACCAAGGCAGGATGCCTATTAATTATTTCAAAACTTAGGCAAGTGAGCGGCGCTCTTAATGTTCGTGTAAACACAGAAATTTTCCTTCCATGTCGGTTTATGTAAGACAAATTCACTTAATAAAGTGAAAGGATGTGTAGCAAATCAAACAAAAACAATGCTGGGCTTATTTTTAACAAAACTGTACTTCAGTTTTCAGGAAACAGTAACATAAAGCTGATTCGCCTCATAATATGAAAGAAATCAATTGAAATGTGTTACAATTTAAGGAAGCTTATCACATAACAAATATTATACAGGAACATTTGCATAGGAATTATAAAGTAATAGGAATATTTCTAGATTTGGCAAAAACATATGACATTTTATTGCTCGAAAAACTATGAAATAAATTAGACCATCATTTTTGATAAAAAGTTATTTGTCAAATAGCCAAGCAATTGTAACAGTAAGCAATTAATTTTGTACACCAAAAACAATGCCATATGGTGTTCCACAGGAAACTATTTCTACTTTATATTAATTGTACGCTATAAAGGGTGATTAAGTTTAGATGAACAAACTTCGAGGGTAAGTAGAACTTTGAAAAATAATGGCAGTTTTATTATATAATAATTTGGGGCTTTATAAAGAATATTTACATAAAATTTGTAAATCGGGAGTTTTTGCGAACGAGAAATTCAAATTTGTTTCTAATTTTGACGTCACCAGTAGAGGGCGCCACTTATGGCACATCATGTCAAGGCATACTTTTTCATATAAAATAGGTAGATTATTTCAATAGCCAGATGGATACACTAAGCAGCAAAAAAGTTTTGCCATTTAAAAAAATATGATGTGCGATAAGTGGCGCCCTCTACTAGTGACGTCAATGGTTAAGTCATGCTTGATAATTTACGACAACATAGGTATAAGCAAATTCTCCAAGCTGATCGCATTTTTGAAAAGAACCGGTGACGGATATCAAGCGAAAAAATCGAAAATATTGACAAAGGGTGAAATCGACCGTTTTCTAGTGCAGATGACAAAGAATTCTTAATGATTAAGGTAAGATTACTTTTGTTGTTAGGTATTTCAATTATTAAGTATTTTAATTTTTTATAGGTTGGATTAATTCTGGGGATTGCCGGAGTTTGTCGAACTGATGAACTATAGTCAATTTAACTGTAGATGATTTTGAGGATGTAGGCTCTTGATTGTAAAAATTCCAAACACTAAGACAAAGATTCCACGAACCTTTCTGGTTACCGATGTTGGAAATATGCTTGAATTGTTTCGAAAATACCTGTCCCTTCGTCCTCCCCACGTCAAGCATAAGCGCCTTCTTTTGTACTACAAAACAGGAAAATGCAGTTGGCAGCCAGTTGGCAAATATACCATGGGAAAAATTCCGAGTGTAGTAGCTTCGTATTACCTGATGCTGCATGTTATACTGGTCACTGCTTACGAAGATCTTCAGCGACATTACTGGCAGATGCTGGTGTGGATATCACGACAATAAAGCGTCATGCTGGTTTGGAAATCAACGACAGTCGCTGAGGGTTATGTCGAGAACTCCATTGAAAATAAGACCAAAATTGCTAATCAGGTTTTAGTAGGTACCACTACTAGCGCAATCATAAAAACTATAAATGTAAGCGAAAGTAATATTCCTTCTAATATTAATTTTGAAAATTGTACAAATGTAACATTTAATTTAAATGTCAATAAATAATTTCAATGCTATGTTTTTTTTGCATGAAAAACGTTCTCCATAATGTAAACTCCCTTGGGAGCATTATACTCCCTTGGGAATAATCGACTACTTCTGTTTTAATTTTGATGTCATAGAAACTGATTTCAACTCCCGACCGTGGAAAAAATAAATTTACAACGTACATATATCTGTAATATATGTATACTGTAAGAATTGGGGTAAATTGGCAAAGGACTCATTGAAACCTCATTGTACATACCACATCCATTTTCAACCCTATACTCGGAATAAGGTGTACAGTAAAATAAATCAGCAACATATATGTAATATAACATATATTGTAAAAATTGGGGTTCAATAAATTGTACTATAATATTGTATTCATCCTTGGGATAAAAGTATTTTATGTCGCTGGCGCTATGACTGTAAACTGAACCTACTACTCAGCTGTTTTTTTTTCAGGACAGTATCACAAGAGAAAGTAAAACTGCCATAAAGAAGACACAGACAAAGGAGAAATGACATCGGTAATTTTCTATATTGGCATGGTTATTAATAAACAATTAACCAAATAACTGCTCTCACTTTCGATGTGGTGTTTGTATTACGCTAGAGATGCCAATAATATAGCTAGTCAGTTTGATGAATTTGTATAGAAACAGTGTAGTTGTATTATGTAATATTTATATCTGATAATATTTTGTCAGGTTCCCCTTTTTCGGATGCATGTACCGCACTGCCACTAAATAATTAACATTTATATTTTCTGTATCTTGTTTTTGGTTAATTTTGTAAATTTATTTGAAAAATTGACCTTATTCTATAAAAAGGATTGATCGTGTAAAAATACCTATAGGTCTGTCAGTTGCAACACGGAAGCAAAATAAGCCGGAAGTGAAAGGACGAGAGAAGATAATACTGTAAGGCTTCTCTGCATAGAACTTTAAATTTTATTACCGGAAATTTGTACCTTTTTAAATAAACGTATTGCAGAGGTCACGATTCTAAATGAAGCTGCTGTTCAGAACAGATGTCTATTTTTTTTACAAAAATTAAGACCTAAACTGTTTTATTCAGCTCCCAGCTCGCAAATGAAATCAATAAGTGTAATAAAAATAATATAATTGGTTGTCCAATAAATGAGCACTTGGAAATTTCTATTTCCTCAATATATTGTTGGTAAATATAGCTAGGTTGTACGTTACACCACTTGCTATTACATAAAGTGTAGTTTAAATTACGGTTGTGTAAGGAACATTTAATAATTTAATAAAAATCTTGACAGCGAAAGAAATGATCTATTCTATCATAAATAAACAAAACAGCGGTTACATTGCAATGAAACACCTATTCACATTTATGTGATCCTCATACAAAATATCGACATAGTTGCTGCCGTGATATAATAATATACATATATAGGTTAATTGAGTTGTATAACAAACAAATAATGTTTGTCTGCTGATAGGTAATTTAAAAACAAAACATTCATTCGTGTTACTAGTTTCTTAATTGTTTTATTGAGGTCAAAAAATATTATATATACATTATTCAATTGCCTGATTTATCGTTATTTTAACCAAGGTGCTGATATCAACAATATTCCCTCCGAAGAAAGACAACAAAGTCCATCTTCCGGTTTTACGGATTGGGGTAACTGGTAACTTCTTGTTAAAGTCATGCTTCTGTTGCCCGTATCAAATTTTTCGTATTTTTGGGCAATCACTTCCACTAAGTTTGGGGTCATAGAGCATTTTACATCCTCAGGTCTAAACCCTCTAGCATCAATCAGAATCTATCTAGAAAAAAATCTGTTAACTATAGGCTGTTTTTATAATATAGCATGGAGTAGGTATATCACATCAGCTTGTTTTTAGCGGTTTTTTTTTCAAAAACAGCTCAACCTAAAATTTTGAAATTTGATATGTGAGTTCTACTAATGGAACTACGTTTTAGCAATAAATTTTTATTTTCTCCCTTCACTTTGAAGTGGTTGAAACTAACAACCCTTGTTGGTGTTTCGGCCAGAGCTTTTTTCTAGATGTCTATGGAACAAAATTAAAATTACGATTTTATGGACCTATGAATTTAGAAACTTTTCTTGCTCATTCAATTTTTCCAAAAAAAAAAAACTTTGAGTAAAAAAATTATTTCTTATCAATTACCACCCTTTCAAAATGGAAATCATGATAAATTAAAACACATAGGAGGCGTGTGTCATTTTAATGTTTAATTGTTGTGGAGTCTTATTGACAGTTCCAACGTAATTTTCGATATCTGGTCGCGTTAAAAACAAACATTTTTTGCAATTTAGTGCAATATATAATGTAAATATTTAGTGTAGTATATAGTTGTATTACTCTCCGTTGTAGTTTCTTAAATATTTTGATAAAAATATAATGAATTATTCATTTGTTCGTATGACGCAGTCGTCTCAATTCTTGACGCGAGTATATCTGCATATTCCTGATTGCTAAAAACGTTCTGCATCTTGTTAACAACGATAATTATTAGATTATGCACAATTTGTTTAACAAGACCTGTGAAGCAGCTGAAAACTATTAATTTTTTGGAAACATTGAAAGCAGGAAACATTTTTAAATTCATAGGTCCATAAAACCGTAATTTTAATTTTCATCCACAGACATCCAGAAAAAAGTTCTGGCCAAAACATCAGCAAGGGTTGTTTGTTTCAACCACATCGAAGTGAAGGGTGAAAATAAAAATTTATTGTTAAAACGTGGTTTAGTAGAACATGCGCACCAAACTTCAAAATTAAAAAAAAATGAAAACCGAATTTTAAGTTCACCCCACCAACGCAAATATTTCTGCAGGGAGGGCTCAAATCGAAAAAAAATATATAGAAAAGACTCCCCCTAAATTAGGCCCCTTCAATATTTACGTGGAATTACGGGACACCCTGTATATATTGCTGGAATATGATGTTTAACGTTGTTATTCTTAACGGATTATCTAGTAAATTTCCCTAATACGTATCTATTATGACATAAGAAATTAAAAAAAAAAATTGAAAATATTTCTAAGGACTAAAGAAAAACTTCTCCACATTCATATAATTCCAAATAGGTAAATATGTATTTAGGTAGGGTACCTTAAAACTGTGCTAATGTTTTTTCAGAAAACCCAGTGGTTTTTTTAAGTTTTTAATATAAAACTCCCCTGAATTACCGTCAGATTTACATTAAAATTTCGTCAATCTACGTTAAGCAACTTCAAAATGACAATTGAAAAAATGTGATATTTTTCAAAAATATTTTGTAATACCAATAGTCTCTGGTTTAGAAACCACTAACTTTGGGCTTAGGCTTATTACACACTGTTCTATATAAGAACTGACAGATTAAAATTAATTAATGATTTTTTTCCCTGAAAACCTTTAAGTTAAAAGTATTAAGTTAAAGTATTTAAATATTTGACCCTTCGTTGAAGGCCTGTAACTCCACCTGTGGGCAACATTGTATATAGGTATATTTGGTTAAATTCTTACGTGGAGCACCCGGCGTAAATTATTACATGAACTCAAAATGCACCCTGTATATATTTATACTGAATTTCTAGATAATCCATATATTATATAATGACATAAAAACATAGAATACATACTGAGTTTTTAATAAATTGATATATGGAATAAATGAACTTACTTTACTTTCTACTAAAACCATAGACCTCTAGTCTAAACTATGGTTTATAAGGTCTATGACTAAAACAAAGCAGGTATAAAATTTTATACATATGTACTTATGTTAGTTCTAACTAAGTAATAGATACATAGATATAGAATTTAATGAGTTTTTTTGGAACTCTTTGTAGACGATGCTTCTCTAAAAAAATATATAAACAAACCAGATTTACGTTATCCAGTAGTACAAGACATGAAACAAAGCAGCTTTTAGTGTGTAACTAGTATCATAGCTATTATACAGTTCGTCCTCTTCACGTCGGCTCCTTTGATGTCGAGGTCCCAGATTTCGTTTTTTTAGACGACCAAAAGACGACTGCGCATTTAGCCGCGCACATTTGCGCGCTCAAGGGGCACGATGATTTGTTAAGAAATAGATTTTCTTCCACTTCGTCGTGCACAAATGAATTTCATTGGTGTTCATTGCGCATTTAGCCACGATTTTGCCACATCCTCTGGAACCTTCACTCGACGAATTGTATAAACTGTGCCAGTATTACCCGTATTACAAACCTTTAGGCAACCAGAATTACACAGATCGATATTTAATACATTCAAAGAAAGATTATAAAATAAATCTATGAGTTAATTTACATCTCCTGATAACATTTATTTTATTTACCTCAAATCTGTCTGGAAGAAACATCACGCTATCCATTGTTGGTTGGGTAGTTATTTCATCAATGCTCCTTTCAGACACATTGCAAAGATCCGTCCACTGCTTAAGTTTTCCTTTAATAATAAACTCATTCAGCGATATTCTTCTAGAACTAATTAGTGCAAAATTACCTGAATCTTGAAGAACCCCTCTTGCGTTTTGAAATAGTTTGTCTTTTGTAAATGAAATACACTTTGTTATTGAAAGAGATAGTTTAGAAGTTAATGACATTTCCTATTTACTAAGTACCACTTGAATTGTTTTCATCACAAAGAATTTTGAATACATAATTTTTTAACAATGTCAAAGATGTAATGACATTTTCATTGGCAGAATTTTGATTTTAAAATTTTCCTCATTATCTGGGAAATTAATTTCCCATAGTGTGGTCACCCTGTTGCGAACTAGCGTACTTAGAATATAAAATCCCCTAGTGTATTTTCTGTCTTTCTCTCATTTATTGAATCATTTATTTTTCTTCTTCTTTTGATATATTTTCAGAAATTCCATGTTATCAAATTTTATCTTTGGCTGTTTGGTCGTGCGTTTGTGCAGGATATTTATTGTTTATACGATTATTTAAATTTTGTTATTAGTGTAAAATCATTAAAATGTCACAAGGTATATATTAGAATTATTAATAATAACCTTACTGTATTAAAATATGTCAAAGCAACAAGTTGGTTTTAACAATAATTCTTTCCAGATATACAGCCTAAAAAGTTTAAATTAAGAAGAATAACAACATCTGATGGTATGTAATAATAACTATAGCTCAAGTAACATTGTCGTCTCTTTAAGTGAAGGTAAGGAAAGAATCTAGGAAATATAACCTACAAATTTTTCAGATATAATTCAAAAGAATCTAGAGCCTTTGAAAGAAAACATTAAGAAAAAGAAGAGGGCGCAACAGGCGTACTACCAAAACCATGAAGATGGGGTAAGTCCGCTAATTCGAGACTTCAAAAGGCGACCAGTTCACCAGAGGCTGGGTCGGAAACTTCCTTACACCCTAGGCACAAATACTTCTGCAATTCCTCCGAAAAGGAGACTCAGACTGCCAGGGACTCAACCACAAAACAGAAGGACAAGGATATTCTCGGCCCAACAACGTCTGAATCATATCAGGGCTAAAAACCGTCAAGTAGAAAATACACCACAGAATGTGCCTAAGAGGATAAAGTTGAGGCGAGCTCTACCGCAACGCATAAATGGTCCCACTAATTTAACAGTGGAAGTGAAAAACAACAGTGCTGTTTCCGGTAGACATCAATTTAGTCAGGGTTATCGCAGATTTAAGCAAATACTGAACGTTCAGCTACAACAGGAGATAAAGAAAATTCAGTTGGCTTTCCAAGGGGGTCAAACGGTAGCGCCAATAAGAATTACACCTTCGGCGACGGAAAAGCCGCTGAATAAACGATTTGCCGATCTTAGTTAAGTTGAACTGTTGTCGAATGATTTTAGGTGGGAAATTAGACATTTTTCGTGTACCATTTTGTTGTTGTCGATGACAGTATTTCTAACTATTCTGTGCAATATTTTTGTTTTATAACGATGTCCTCAAAGGAAATAGGAGGTAACACTGTTTTTTCTTTAATATGATGATGATTGAAATTAATATGGTGTAGAAATATATGGAATTTTGTGAAAATTTAAATTTTTTTAACAAATTTAAGTAATTATTTTGTATCTTTTTTAAACTGTACATAATATAGTCGAGCAAACTTCCGTTATTTCAACACCAACACTTTTAAAATCATTTTTGAAAACATTTGTATTCTATGTCAAGTCTCACCTAAAATCGTAAGGACGTATAATAGTCCAGTTTTTACTTTAAGAATGTAAAATTTTGTTCTTTTTTTTGTTTAAGTTGTATTTTTTAGTTATAACGTAGTAGGCTTGTGACTACGTTGACTTGTGATTAATTTTTCACACATTTTATAGAAGCATATGCATAGCTGTATATTAGAACTGTTTTGTTATAACATTTTTACAGTTGATTAACCACTCACTACCAATAATTAAAAACTGTGTGAAATACAAGCAGTGTGTTCTTTTTGTTATTTTATCATATAGTGGAACATTAGGTTAATAAATTTTTGCTAAAAAGTTTTGTTTATTAATGTATGTATGTATATACAGGGTGTCTTGTAAGTCGTTACAATAGTTTTAGGAGGTGATAGAATACTTGATTTTGAGTCGATTGAAACAAACATGCCTATATACTAAGTGTTATAATATTTGTAATAATTATTTTTTTTTAACCGTGCTTTTCTACAATAATTATTGAAGTGTAGAAGAAAAACAGACCTTTTTATAACAAATATTTCTATAATTTTTTTTTAAGAATGAATGGATTATTTAAATTATTTAACCAATATAATCCAGTGGCTTCGTTACTTACCTAAACAAGATTTTTCTACTTTGTAAAAGCGAAGAGTCAAATTTAAACGTGGATTTTATTTAAACCTTTGCTTGTAGGTTTATTTAGATATTATTAAACATTTACCTAAGCAATGCTCTTTCAGTTCTTAGGAAAAGTTTTTTGATAAACATTTGCCAATATGTAATAAAAATGGTTTAAGAAATGAAGTCATTTCCTAAGAAGAATGCAACCTTCAGAAAATATTGAAGTTATTAAAATACCGGAGGATTCAAAAAGCTAAATATTTATTTCAATTGTTCAAATCTTAAAAGCTAATTTAAAGTTACGGCGTAAAAAGGAAAAGCAATGTTTCTATTAAATAGCCTGGTATGCCATGATAAAACAATTGTCCTTAGTTTCCATAGCAACCGAAAATGAAGATCAACTGTCAAGCTATACCTGCAAATATCTCATTTCTTAAACCATTTTTATTACATAATGAACGGCTGTCTTGTTTTCGCAAATGTACTCCCTGCATGTTTAAACATGTTAAGATTAATTTCCCTAGTATTTAGAATGTTTATCAAGAAACTTTTCCTACGAACTGAAAGACCATTGCTTAGGCAAGTTTTTAATAATATATGAATAAACCTAGACACAAAGGTTTAAATAAAATCCACATTTAAATTTGACTCTTCGCTTTTACAAAGTAGAAAATCCATGTTTATGAAGTTCTAGGTAAGTAACGAAGGGACTTTGGATTTTATTGGTTAAATAATCCATTCATCCTTAATAAAAAAAAGGTTTGTTTTTCTTCTACACTTCAATAATTGTAGAAAAGCACGGTTAAATTAAAAAAATAATTATCACAAATATTGTAACACTTGGTATAGGTATGTTTGTTTCAATCATAGACCTTATAAATCATGGACCGGCCCTAGAAAGAGAGGTCCGGTGTCCTGATGTGTACAAGAGGGATGAAGCTAGTTCGGGCAAAAACAGATGTTCTATGACAGAAAAATATATAAACAACCTGACAAAACCTTTCCTGTTAATATTGTTAATGATTTGTGTGCCTTTTGTGATTTAGTTGTGTTTAGTGTGTTTATTAGCAATAGTTTTTAAATACTCATAAACTATGGTGGAGTCAGTCTGTCACCGTAAATGTCATACGCCTGTCATCGTAAATGTCATACGTCTGTCATTTTTGGTTTTTGTTTTTTTCGGCCAATGATCTGTGGGTTTTTGCCCGGCCTAGCTCTATCTCTGTCGCACACATCTGAGCATCAAGGATTTGCATAGGCAGAAAACGGTTTTGGGCGCGTCCATGATTTATAAGGTCTATGGTTTCAATCTACTCAAAATCAAGTATTCTATCACCTTCTAAAATTATTGTAACGACTTGCAAGAAACCTGTATATAAAAAATGCAACATAGAAAAGACTTAGGACAGCTGCAATTCTTTGCAATATTTGAAAGTTGGCATCATGAAATTTGTATTGGCACATTAATTGCAAACTAATGCTTTCATGGTTGAAGATTAGGGTACGTCGAATTCATTTTAATAATCTTGGGTCAAAATCACCTATATTGTCAAAATTCTGGAATATTGGAATAACTATTAAAAGTACTCTTTTGCAGTTTAAAAACTAAACTTACCAATGTACACCAGAATTATCCACAAAAGAAAAATCTGCGTTGGTGTGTTACCTAGGCAACAAAGACGTGTGCAATGATTATCATCATACTATGTGTACCACTGCGTTGACCAGACCAGAATCTATAAAAGACCTTGAGGTATTTTTTGATTGTAAATTGAGTGTTGACTACCACTTAAATAGCATCATTTCTGATGCTACCAAAGACTTCCCGTGAATTTAATAATTCTCATACCATTATGTTGCTCTATAATTTATTTGTCAGGTCCAAGCTAGAATATTGCTCGGTTGTATGGTCGCCAGTTTGCACCAAATATATAGAGGCGCTTGAAAGCGTGCAGCGTAGGTTGCTTAAGTTCCTGGCGTTTGAAGAGGATGGTGCGTATCCGCCAATTCAGTGTTCCCAAGAATTGTTACTTCAGATGTTTGATGGCAGTTCTGTTTGTTTGTCGTAATATGCATTCAATAATTTTTTTGTTTAAAGCAATTCATTCTATTTTTGACGTACCAGAAATGTTATGTCGGATTAACTTTACCATACCTAAACCAATCAGAAGTTGGAAGAAAGAATTTAAAACATTCTGTTTAAAAACAGCCAACACTAATATATTGCATTTTTCTCCTCATGACATTGAAAACCGTTTCCTCTGGCCCTACCACGGCATTTAATATGGCGATCCAAGACTTGCTATGATTTTTGTTATACCCCCGAAATTCAATAAAAACGTTTAGCGATGTTTTTATATAAAATCTGTAAGGTGGTGTTAATCAGGACCCCTCAAAATCCCTATGTGTGAAATTTGAACAAAAACTATACAGAGTCTTTCCTTCTACACGTTCTCAAATTTTTATTTTTATAAAACTTTGTAAAAACTTTATTTTCCAAAATAATGTAACAAATATTTTTATGTTTTAAATGACATCAAAAATCTTTTGACATAGTTCTATGGCTCTAATGCCTTTCAAAGTCAGTATTTTGTTTTGAGGGGAGTTGTGATTAACCCCACCTAACATTTATATTAGATTTCAGGGGTATAAGAAATTATAACAGGCCTTGAATCACCACAGTAGGATCAGAACAAGCGGTTTTCGATGCCATTTAAAAAAAAATAATGGATTATCTTGAATAATAAAGTTTAACGAATTTGTACACACATAAGACTTTGAGAACGTGTAGAGCAAAACACTCTGTATAGCTTTTATTCAAATTTCACACATAGGGGTATTGAGGGACCTTGAGACATCGTGATAGGATTAGAAGAAGCGGTTTTCGATGTCATTTAAAACATAGGATACAATTATGTATAGAAAAAAAGAAAATTGATATGTACACATATAAACATATGCAATACGACGATGAATCATTCATCATATTTTCGTCAAAATAATTAAGAAATTGCAATAGAATAATAAAACTATATACTACATTAAATGTTTGCACTAAATTATCAAAAAATTTTGTTTTTAACGCGAAAATAAAATATTAAAAATTATATTGACAATAAAAACAATTGTGTAATGTCAGCTGTGATGTAAGTTGATTTCTTGCTGTAACTATATAAGCTATTTTCTGCTGTTCAGTTATTTTTTTCTCAACATGTGTAGAGTATATAGAAAATGTATAATTTAGTCTCGATTTATTCCTATATAATTTGGTTTCCATTCACGAATCTTCAGAAAAAACTGTATCTGTGTCATGTGCATCTGCAGGTATTTCTAAGATAAAAGGGAGTTAATATATGTCAGAAAGGGTACAGGTTCAAGAACGGCCCTCTGCGGCACCCCTATTTTGACCAACTCAGTTTGACTATAGAGACACCATTTATTTTAGTACATTAGTTAGGATCTGTACGAACCACAAAATATATCTAGCACAATATAATATAACATTCTAACATGAAAATAGTTTACCACGGTTAACAGCGTCAAACGCCTTTGCCAAATCTAGAAATACCGCCAAACACATCTTACTGGTATCAAAACCCTCAATAACTTATCCAACAACTGAGCACAGCATCACATGTTGATTTTCAAAAATGAAAATCATGTTATTTTGATCAAAAAAAAATCCAATCGAGATTTTAAACATTTTTCAAGTACTTTCCAAAATTATATATACTGCATATATTTTTTTATAATATGAACTATTATTCCGTCAATAACAAATAAACTACTATTTCTTGGTGTAAGAATATACTCAATTAATTCATTGTCAGTTACCAGTTTTTTAAAATCATTGAGTTATTTTACAGAATATTTATTGTATAATTGTGTATAATTCTTGATGATCGCCCTCATGTCTGTGAAATTTGCTATGCATAGAATTTTAAATTCGAAGAAAAAGTTCACTGACTGCGTTGCTAAATCTTGGCGAATAGAGTGATTGCAGGTTTGTAGTGAGACATTACCTATCCTATATGACCCAACCAACTCAACCCATGGGTTCTGACCCCCCTCCCCCCCCCCCGTAGCTACGCCACTGACTACTGCCACTACTATACATTATATCAAACCCAAGGCTTTGGGTGGTCCAAATCAAAATTAAAAATGTTAATTCTTCATTTATGAAAATATAAAAACCATAAATAAGAATTATTTTTATTTTGCTTTTGTTAAGTATGTTTTGCTATGAAACATGTTTAATTTCGTATTTAGGCAACATTTAATACAACTTAGCTGTAATGTAACTTGTAGATAAATTTGAAAATTATTATTTCAGTTTTTTAAGCATTTTTTTCAACTTTGACTTAAAATCTGATCTATAAATAGAAAATCTTCTATATATATATATATATATATATAAAAGTTATATGGAAACGTTGTACATATTTAAGATAATTATATCAATAAGAAAAGTATAAGTGAAATAGAAATATAAATTTGTTTTCTACGAAAGCACCTTGGCGTCAAACATAATTTTTATTTTTAGAAAACTCAATATATTGAGATTATGTTCAATATCTTGGGTTTTTTCTCAATATAATGAGAAAAATCGCAATATCTTGGCTTTTCCCTTACTACTGTGATATTTTTTATATATTTATTATCATTCCACTAGAGATTTAGGTTGTAAAGGCGTGTTTAGTCATAGGCGTTGCACGTAGAATCGAAAAAGGGGACCAGTTTTTCGAGAAATAACATTTGCGATTTTTTTAGGAAATTATTTTTAACGGATTCTTATTCAGCTTTATTAGACACCCCTCTACACCAAATTTCGACAAACTACCTTCAACGCTTCTTTATTTTTCAATAAATATCTCAAACATTTATGTCGCCGGTTTCAGATCCCTGCCTCGTGGGAAACATATTATTTAAAATGTTTCATGATAAACAAATAGTTCTGTAATAATATCGTTATAGAAAAAATATCTAGTACACTAATAAATGTAAAAATTGTTATGGCAGATGGAATCCTATTTTAAAAAATTTTTAGTGAAAAAAAAATTTCTCGAGATACCAACGTTAATGAAAAACAAGTAGTAACACTAAACTGTTTGTCTAACTAATAGTTTTAAAATTAACAGATATACGAACGTAAAAAAACTTTATTTTTGTATGCTCATGTCTTGAATACTTTTAAAGATATTTCATTGAAATTTTTAGCACAAAGGGGTTTTCTTTTAAATCTCATATCGGAGGCCTATGATTGAAATTCGATATTATTAGGGGTTTGACAGTGACGACATAAATGCTTAATTTATATAACTAAAATGGAAATATTTTATTTAGTTAACTAAATTAAGAACAAGTTTGTATTATTATTAAATTAAATCAAAAATAAAGTAAATTTCAAATTTGAACATTTTTATTTGGCAACATTTATTACAACTCCGTGGTAAATGTGAGTCGCAGCAACCCTAATTTGGAAAACTTGATAATACCTATGAGAGTATTTTTACTCATAATCTTTTCTAATTTTTATAGGAAAATGACCAAGTACAAATCAAATACTGGCTAGAGAAAAACACTAAATTTGTTTTAATAATCTATAGTTAACAATCCACGCTCTATTTATTACATGACTGCATTTATTATGGTAGTTATTTATAAAATTAATTTACATCAGAACTTTAATTATTATTCTTAAGGACATTGTGCTTGGTTAATCAATATTTTTTCATGTTCAGAAAAACACTCACAGGCAATCTGATTCCATTAATGAATATTAATTGATATTTTACACAAACCAGCAGGGTTACAGTGACTCAACTAATAAAAATAGGTCCTACAGTATCACCAGGAAAATATTAAAACGTACCAAATATTTGTAATTTTGTTGAAATTGATGAAACAATAAATTATTAATTATTTGCAGTACCAAAATAAGTCAGTTTGAAGATCTATTGCTGGTGATGGTTCTTGTTCTTAATTAATTTAATATCGTTAAATTTTAATAGCTCCTTTTATGACTTATTGTAAATCCAGACGCTAACGAAAATATATAGGGTAAACAAAGTTATCAGTGTGACCGTAAATTGTACTTATAACGTATAATTACACTGATAGTGTTTGTATTTACTCTAAGTTATTTTTATGGGTTTATCCAAAAGGTAAGTGAATATTTCTTATAATATTTTATAGAGCTTGTGGCATTGAGTAATAAATATATATATTCATATTTCCTTACTCAATGCTTGTGGCAAGGGATGAGAATGTACGTAAAATCCAACAGGGAATATACTGAAAATATGAAATAACCAGTCGTCACAAACTTTTCTTGCTATTATAGACGTAAACCAGGTTACAAAACATATAACACGTTTAGTGGAATAGATTATTCAACATTTCTCAGTTTTTATACAGGACCGGTTTCAATGATATTTTAGAAACGGTAAGTCAGAATAAATTACGTCATTACGTGTAAAAGTTATTCAAATAAATTTCCATTGTCATTAATATTATTTCAATAAATCCTACTCAATAACAATAACGAAACAGTATCTTGATAACTGTGGCAATAAAAAGAGTCAAATTAGCGGCACATTTACTATTTATTTTAGAAACAGAACATTTTGAAATTAGAGTGCGCATTGAAGAATTTTGACCTAAAATTTGAACCCTGTAAAAAAAGATTTTTTTTCAAATTCTTTTCGAATTTTTTGTTACTTAGTTTTAAGATTTCCTGTTTTCTATACATTTTTAAATCGATTTATAAATACTAAATATCTATTCAATCTATTTGCGTTCATATCAAAAACGCTTTTTAATAAGCATTTCAATTGTTTTTGCTTTTCTATTGAATATTTTATTATAAGAAATGTTCAAATTGTCAAGTCAAGTTCTGCTTGCTAGATACTATGCGTGAAGTCGCGGTGCGTGATTCGTGATTCGTAATTTATATGGAATTCGGAATTCACGAATTTCTCACAAACCACGCTTCACGCATTACGAGTCTGTAGCAAGCTTTATGTGAAAAAGATCGCTGTATTACGTTACTGTATTTATGGATTTGCATTGTGTTGTGTTTGTTTTGCTGTTTAGATGTGAGTAACGGAAGAGTATATAATAATAAACACTGTAAATTGCATTAAGTAAAAAATAAGAAACGCCAAGTGCTATTATTTGTTCACCTAAATTAGATGCGTCATATTTCTCAGCACTAATAAATATCATTTTCTATAAAAGCAATAAGAAATACAACTTTTCACCTGTTAAAATAATAATATTCTTTTTTGTTCTAAGTGTTTTGTTTCTACAGACATATTATCTCGGGTCACACATTACTGTTTACAGAAAAGTACCAATTTCCTTTTACAGTTTATTTTTCTTTATTGAAACGAGGATTCCATTAAACTGACTGATATTATTAATTAATGTCCACATTGATACTGATTTTGAATTGCATTTCTTACAAGTTTTTGCTTGTTGTTGAAAAAAAAACACTTGTTTTAAATCTTGCCGATCTTTTGCATTTAATTTTTATTGATTCTAGTCTAACCTTGAAGAAGCAATAGAAATAATTGTGAGATGAAGAAGTTATACCGGGTTTTTATTAACAACTAGCCTAAATTTCGGTTAAAAATCTAGTAGGTACAAAATTAATTAGTGTATGAACTCGCTTTATATATCTATTAAATTCTCTACAACTTTTGTTTTAAACATTTTTTTATACGTTGAATCGTTTTCGAGATAGAGGGCAGAGAGCACGCGGTTAGAATATCATTTGAAATCAACTGGTAGTCCCGGTTGAAATCATTTCATATAAAGTTTATAAATTGTTAATAAATCTATAATTATAAATAATTATCATTTTTTATTAACAATTACATTATATTTAAATATTTTTCTGCTTAATTATTTTTTATTTTCAATTAAGTATCAATTTATTTAATAACACTTACCTGCCCGTGTAGTTAAAAATTTGTAGAAGGAAAAATTTAAATCATATTATAATTTAATTCTTATTTATAGTAATTATTCTTTAATAAATGAAAAGGAATAGAAAAGAAATAAAATTTTAAATAATGTTTTTATTGAAAAATGTCATTCGATATATTTGTGATTGCCAAAATTAAAAAAAAGAAAAAATAATTATAAGAACAATAAGTTCTAATTTCAATTTTCTTCTTCTTCATCGTCGTCGTCTTCCCGCAACTGTAGAATTCCAAGGTCCACTCTTGCAGTTACAGAATATTGTGTTGACAGGATCGTGACAGGAAGAAATTACGAGTATTATTGAATTCATAGATAGGTTCATTAATGAAAAAAATATTTAAATGTAATGTAATTGTTAATAAAAAATGAAAATTATTCATAATTATATATTTAGCAATAATTTATAAACCTTATATGAGATGATTTCGATCGGGACTACCAGTTGATTTCAAATGATATTCTAACAGCGCTCTCTCTGCCCTCTATTTCAAAAACGATTCAACATATAAAAAAATGTTTGAAACAAAAGTTGTAGAGAATTTAATTCTCTACAATAATGATAATAAATATAATTTATAGGAAAAAAAAAATTTCAAAACTTCAAGCAAAGTTTTCTTCTATAAAGAGTGGGCTACTCAGGTCAACTTGTGGCTGAATTTTGTCTATGATATGTATACTTAATTCCCGCGGAGCATGAATTTTTAACTCTCAACAGTTAAAACGCTAGAGTCGATTGAAATTCACGAAAAATGACTAAAAAACACTCATTTTCAGCACGCTGCTATTATTCAAAGGGATCGTCCGAGCCAATTATCTTCATTTACACTGAAACTACTATCTTTCCCACTCTGAATTCCGTCTTGATCATTCAAATATCTTCAAACAGAAAAATTTGACAGCAAAAATTAATAAAGCTTAAAAATAGCAATTTTTAAGAGTCTTTATTTAAATAGGCGGAAACAAGCGCTTGTAATAATCAAACTCGTGTAAATTTTGTTGTTTGGGACCTTAGAGAAGAGATTTTCAAAGTTACACCAAAATCTAAAATGGGTCGGCTTTGCCAGACGATTTCAAATGGAATGACCCTATTACTACTTTGGAACGCACATATCAGACGAGAATTCGTAGTTCATATAATTAATAATAAATTCGGGAATTATTTACTGCACAAAAATACATACTTACCTACGACGCTAAGCATTTAAAAATAAATGCAGGGTGTTCCGTAAAGAATGCGCCAAAAAACAAGGTTAGATTCTAGACGTAAAAATATTAAGATTCCACCAAACATGCTTTAATAAAATGTCGCTCCTCTTCCATAGGGTGTCAATTTTCTTTATTTTAAAAATGTATTTAATAATTACTGTAATTATCAACGAAAATATATTAAATTTTAGTACTGGGGGTTTTTGGTGGCGAGAAATTCGAATTTGATGTCGTTTTTGCGACAGCTGCTAGAGGACGGTAGTTACGCGTGACTCTGGTGTTATTTTCAGCTAAAACTTTTTGATGGAACGTGTTAGCAGAATTTGACAGACCGATTATTTCTACGAAGAAAAGGTATACTTATTTGAAATCGATAGAACGAGCCGTTTTCGAAATATTCCTCTCCAAACGATTTCTAAACCTAATTCATGGCATACTCAATAGGACTGCCTACATAATAAAAAAGCGCCAACCAGCAAAATTTAATTGTAAGCGTTAAAATATTAGGATTTAGTATTAAATGCACGTCATTATTAATAAACAATTTATTAAATTTGAAAAATGCAATCAAAATTTTTATTTTAACAAATGTTCAAAATGTCCACCGTTCACTTGAATACATTTGCGAACTTCTCTAATTAAGTGTTGTCTTACTCTAAATAAATACCCATCATTATTTTTAATCACTGTGGCGGCATCGTGATTGCGTTGGATTAATTGCTCGCGCGTATTAATTTCAGTATCGTAAACTAAGGACTTCATGTATCCCCATAATGAAAAATCCAGGGGGTTGAGGTCGGGGCTGCGAGCTGGCCATGTTGTATCACTTCCTCATTCAAACCATTTGTTAGGAAACTATCTATTTAGGAAATTACGAACCGCAATACCATAATGTGGAGGAGCGCCGTCGTACATAAATATCATATTTTGCCTTACATTTAAGGGTACTTCCTCAAGTATATTACCCAATTCAGTACTTAAAAACTCCAGATATCTTTCTGCATTAAGTCTTGCTGGTAATTCGACTAATCCAATTATGAAATCACCTAAAATTTCACCTCAGATATTAACGGAGAATTCGTGTTGGAAGTGGTGTACCTTTATTAATAGCGGATTTTCATTGTCCCAATAATGGCTGTTTCTCCAATTAAAAATACCACGTCTTGTGGTCTTGTAAAGAAACCTTTTCTTCGTAGAAATGATCGGTCTATCGCATGCGTTGCTCTAAATTCTGCTAGGACGTTCCATGAAAAATTTTAGCTGAAAATAACACCAGAGTCATACGTAACTAGCGCCCTCTAGCAACTGTCGCAAAAACAGCATCAAATTAGAATTGCTCGCCACCCAAAATCCCCAGTAACAAAATTTCATTTATTTTAGATGATAATTACTGTATATCGAAGAGGAGTGACATTTTATTAAAGCATGTTTAGTGGAACCCTAATATTTTGACGTCTAGAATCTAACCTTGCTTTTTGGCGCATTCTTTACAGAACACCCTGTATATACCGAACATCCCCATATATACAGGGTGAGTCATTAATAATGGTACATAGCTTATGGGCAGATTATTAACGTCAAAATAATGCGATTGAGCCTTTTCATTCTACAGGATCTTAAAGTTGAAAAAAATGTTTTCGATTTTTGGCTATATTTTAAGAACGTATGGACCGATTGGTTTAAACATGTGTAGTCTTATGTTTTTTGAGGTGGCAATTACGAATATGTGTTGAGGTCACGAGTAGAGGGAGCTAGTTGTGCTCTACTGTCGTAAAAATATGTCTAACTTTTTGTATTTTACACTTTTAAATTTTTTAATAAGAAACTATTGAACTGCCTTCAACTCTAAATACAAAAGGTATACCTGTTACAAATCGATAAATTCAACCGTTTTCGAGAAACAGACGTTTTAAGTTTTTGAGATTCGGGGTGAATTAAATTCGAATATTAGGGAGTCTTAAGATACCAAAACTGAGTTAACAATAAGACGAGCTCTATAATTAAAAATTTTATTATGCATATCTTAACAAATTATTAATAATAAAAGATTCACGAAGTGACCACCAACGACTTCAATGCACTTTCTCAGCCTCTTATTAAAGTTCTATGTCGCTCGATAATATTAACTGATCCTTGAATCTTTTCAACAGTTGTTCTTGACTATTAATAATGTATTTGTTAACTAAAGATTTAATATAGCCCCAAAAGTAAAAATCCAGCGGATTTAAATCAGGGATACGTGAAGGCTAAGGAACTTCGCTGCCGCGTCCAATTCAACGGTGCGGAAAATTTCTATTAAGGTCGCCGTATTTCTCGCCGTAAAATGATCAAACTTGTGATGTTTTTTAAATACTGAAATCTCGAAAAATAAAACACCTAGAGCAAAAGTAATATCAAAAATAAAATTACTGATGTTTTGTTTATCCACTTTTACTATTTAAACTCTCCTCAAATAATATAACTTTTAAAATTCATTTATATGACACTTATTATTTCGCTATTCTAACACCACATTTTAACAATTATTTTCACATACATAGTGTTTACATCTATAGTTGAATTTTGAAAGATTTCAGTACCTAAAAATTTTGCTGGATAGATCGCTTTCTGACATTATTTATTGATTTTACTCTAAACTCTATATTATTTAGTTCTTAAATGTGTAAAATTACTTGTATTTGTACAAAACGCTATTTCAAGAATACGGCGCCCTTAAGATACTCTCTATCTTACTTGTCGGGGGTAATATGTCTATTGTCGGGGGTAATCTGCAGGTGCACCATCATGCAAAAACCAGAAGTTCTGCTGTAAATTTAAGGGAATATCAAGAAGTACTGGCAAGTCATTAATTAGAAAATTTAAATAGTTTTCTCCGCTAAGTGGATGTGGTTAGTACAAACGGCCCCACAACATTATCAGAGAGAATCCCACACCAAATATTGATAGAGAACTCTTGATGAAAATGTACTTCTCTTGGCAGATGAGGATTTTGTAGTTCCCAAGGATGACTATTTCTCCAATTAAAAATACCTCGTCAGGTAAATGTGACGTGATCCTTATATAATATTTTATTAAAAAATGTTGGGTCATCATTTTGTTGTTAGCGAAGAAACTGCGCAAACCGTAACCTAGCTAGAGACAAAGTTTACAGAATTCTGTAAACTTTGCTAGAGGGTCTTTCTCGAGTAAAATGATAAGGATACAATGTTTCTTTGTGGAGTATTCTGCTAACGGAAGACCGACTGATGCCAGTAGCTGCCGAAATTTGACGCGTGCTTGTACGTGTGTTTTCAGTAATTTGACTAAAACAATTTTCTTGGTCCACTGTTAATATTTCGGCCGTCCAATGTCTCTTTTCGGGCAAAATGATCCTGTTTTACCTAATCTGTCGTACAATCTCTTAATAGTCTATGATCAGGTTGCCTGTTATCTCGATATTTAGATTATATTGATGCGGGAGAATGTCCTGTGGGAATATTTTGTGATCTCAGCAGGGCATTCGACTGCGTCGATCACAGGTTATTAATGTCCAAGTTGTCCCATTATGGTATTAGAGGAACATCTTTAAATTGGGTAGCCTCATTTCTTGAAGGTAGAAAACAATGTGTGAATTTAAAGCATTCTGAGCAGCATATAGTGAAATGTGTAACATCAACATGTTTAGTTGTATGGGAGTTCCTCAAGGATCTATTTTGGGACCCATTCTATTTCTTTTATATATAAATGATATTGAGCACATAACATCTTCTGCACATTTCACTATGTATGCGGATGATATATCTGTTCTTGTTTCTAGCACATCTGATGAATTAATCCAACACAATTGCAAGTATATTCTAACCTTGTTAGATAATTATTTCAATCAACAAAATTTCTATATGAATCCTACTAAAACTCAGGTAATACGATTTCATAATAGGCAAAGAAAATGTGACAATTTGGTTATGAATTTTTGTATTGCTAAATTTAAATGCGAGGAAACTGTTAAGTTTCTCGGAATGCGTTTAGATGAATGTCTAAACTGGAAATACCATTGTGAAGCATTGATTTCCAAAATTTCTTCATTAACATATTTATTTCGAAATATTAAACCATTTCTAAGTAAAGCACAGGTTAAAGCATTATATTATACACAAATTGACTCACGCTTAAGGTATGGTGTCCGTTTTTGGGGCAATTCCACATTAAGTTCTAACGTTTTCATAGCACAAAAAAGAATTTTAAGGTGTATTGTTGGCATACCAAGCAGGCAGTCTTGTAAACCTATTTTTAAAGAATTCGAAATTTTAACTTTCCCTGTATATATTTTTTTGAAATTAGTGTATATGCTTTTAAGAATAGAAATGACTTTGTTTTAAATAGCCATTATAATAAGTTAAATACAAGACAAAAGAATAAGATGTATGAGCCTATTTCTAGATTAAAAATAACCGGTAACTCAACTAAATTTATAGGGCCTAAAATATTTAATATGTTACCGCAAAATGTAAGTCAGAGTATTACGGAAGCGGTGTTTAAAAAGATGTTAAACAACTTTCTAAAAGAAAAATGTTTTTATTCTTTAGATGAATATTTTAGTTATTAATTACTAGACGTAAGTTAACATGACTATTCCTATACAATAATTAATATTGTCATAAAGGAAAATAAATAAATATAATTTCAAGTACCTCGCTGTGCATTTCAAAGTTCCAAAAAATATTATGATGAGGCATTTTAAATATAAAAAATAACAATAAAAAACACTCCTACCTAATCTATGAATTGAGTGGCATTGACATCAAAAACTTAAATTGTCTGTTTCTCAAAAATGGTTGAGTTTATCGATTTGTAACATGTATACCGTTTCTATTTAGAATTGAAGGTAGTTCAATAGTTTCTTATTCAAAAATTCAAAAATGTATTATACAAAAAGTTAGACATATTTTTACAACGACACTACAGTACACCTAGCGCCCCCTAGTCGTGACCTCAACACTGTTAGCATATTCGTAATTGCCACCTCAAAAAACATAAGACTACACATTTTCAAAACAATCGGTCCATGCATTCTTTAAATATAGCAAAAAATCGAAAATATTTTTTCAACTCTAAGATCCTGTAGAATGAAAAGGAGCAACAATTATTAAATAAGACATGTTGGGCTCAATCACATTATTTTGACGTTAATAATCTCCTCATAAGCTATATACCATTATTAATGACTCACCCTGTATATTAAAATACATCTTTTTCAGTTTAAACGTGTTTTTTTTTATTTATAGGTATGTGAAAATAATTGTTGAAATGTGATGTCAATTAATATGAATAAACGAATAATGAGTAAATGACGAATAAACAAAACATTAAGAATTTTGTTTTTATATTTATTTTAGGCGGTATCTTATTAAAAGTTTAAAAATAATCACAAATTACCCAATTTTACGTTAAAGTACAGAAACATAAGGTGCAAAAATGGATTCTAAAAAAACACCGCGCAATAGTCGTAATAGAATATAAAATTTTAAAAAACCAAACTGTAGGTTGACGTTTGGGTTTTCTCAGAACCGGTAGACTGCTTGAAACTGGAGGCTCTCTCTCCGGATGCCGGAGCCTGGGTCAAGGACGAAAGGACGTCAGGACGAGACGTAACCGTCTCCCATTCATCCAAACCTCATCCTGTGGGTGCGACATGCGCAAATAGCTGCAACGTATGTGCTACTGTTGAGGGTCTCGATGCGTTTTATTTTTTAAAGCATGTTGCCGTGCAATTTGAACATGCTTATCTTTTGTTTAGTGCGCGCTACCTCTTCACTGTAAAGTGACGGTATTTTTACCACGTCGCGAGTGTTCTGGCCTTCCGGATAAAAAGTCGTCGGAGACGGTTCACGTGGATGGAATAGGATCGATTTTCATTCATCTTTTTGTGAGTGTTTTTTTGTTATTTGTGAATCACAGACGGCTTAGTTTGTATAGCATAGGTGACTTGATTTACTCCACGTTAATTCAGTAGATATACGTCAGTGTGGGTTAGAACCAAATTGGTTGAAATTGAATGTTTATAGTGTTTTTTTTTGTATAATGTCTATACAAAAATGTCTAAATCATTTGCGTCAGCTCTTTATGTATTAAATATAAATTGACATTTTAGGTAAATTTGCTAATGTTTCAACAGTAATTATTTTACATTTAGAAAAATAATGAAAAGGTATTACATCTATTATTATAACTTTTTACGTAAGCCTGCATTGTAATACTGACTTTTATATTTTGTTTATGAAACCTTGATCAGTATAATATATGCTTATACAGCAGATATGTCGATGGTTAGAGTGAATAAAAAGAAAAACATATTTATTCTTAATTTTTCGGAAAAAGTCATCAGTTCAGTTTACGATCAAATAGGCCTATTTAAATTTTTCATGAGTTAAAAGAAACATTGAATAAAATAAACACTGGTCTGAATATTTACAAGTAAATTAACTGATTTTTTATATCTATCGCACTATGCTATATTCACCATCTACACAGAAAAAGCAACAAGTTGATATTTGGTTAAATTTGAGGTCTCATATTTTTCTTATTTCTAGTTCAATTTTTATAATTTATTTAGCAAACTGTCGATAAAATGACTAATTTCAACTTGTATATCTTGTCTTTTGTTAAATGCTGGCGTATAACCCTAACTTTAAAACACTCTGTGGAATAATTTCGTAACTAAATTCTTTAAAAATACCAATTTTTGTTAAAAATGATTTCTTTCCACGTTTTGTTTTTTGGTTCATCTCTTTAGGTGTATTGGTTCATTTTTTAAGTGCGAAATGAACTTTTAATAAGGAATTATTGCAACTTACATAAGACAATTTCTTTATGTAAACTTAAATTCAACTTCAAAATTAAACTTGAAAACAAACCAATTGAACTGTAACTTAACTAACCTAAACACGTACTTTTTACAACAAATTTAGCTCAATATTTTTAAAATAAATTGGCCAGCATGTTCGTCTGATTTCAACCCCATAGAGTATGACAATGTGTGGAATATGCTGGTTTAGCACTTCAGGAGGAATGGCAACATATTCGTCAAGATGTTATTCGCAACCTTATTGACATGAACAAAAAAGATGGCAATACAAAATATTAACCTTCACCTGGCCTCGTGGGGTACGTACATACCCCACGCTCTTTCTCGTCGATTTTCGATATCTAAATCTTCGAAATCGAAACTCGTAACAACATCTATCGCTAGTCAAGGGATATGCTTTTTTTCTAAAACGCATACCGTAATTTCTCAAAATAAATACCTTTTTTTTAAAGACCCATGAAAACTATTATTATTCTTTTATAGTAATGTAACAGAAGAAGACACAGCTAAAATTTCAGCTCTTTTCATCGAAAAACAAAAAAGTTATTAATTTTTTTGTAAGAAACGCATTTTTTTTCAAGTTTACCAGGTTTCCAGATTTTTTATGAACGCTGATCTTTATTTTTTCAACTCGGACTATTCTACAGTTTAAAGTGGTATCTAAAGATGATCTCAGATTTTTTTTAAGACAAAATAATATTTCAATTTTTACAAAGATATTTATCACTGGGGTTCGTACGTACCTCACGAGTCTAGGTATGAGCATGCCAGGTGAAGTTCTTTGCTTTGATTTTGAAATTGAATATAAGTTTGCATAAAGAAATTTTCTTGTTTCTTTATGTTGCAAGTTGCAATATTTGCTTATTAAAAGTTCATTTTGCTTCATTAATAATGAACCAATGCTTCTAAACACGAACCAAAAAAACAAAATGTGGGAAGAAATAGTTTTTAACAAAAATTGGTAATTTGAAAGACTAAAAACAAGAAAATTAGAGACCTCTAATTTTACCAAATATTAACTTGTTGCGTTTTTTTGCATGTGAGACAAAGTATCTACTTTTATATCTATCTAGTGTCATTTCAATAACTAGGGAAGTCAAGGGTAAAGTCGTCAAGACAGCAAAAATTTGCCCATCTTGAACGAACAGTAGGACTGCTGTTTAGAGAAATTGTATTTACTATGAAAATAATTAATTTCCAAATTAAAAATTTTATTAAAAACATATTTAATTTGAAGTAATACAAAAAGGTTGACTCGTCCAAATTATGAAATTAGAGTTTTAAATAACTTTCCTAAGATTATGTTTTGGTGTCATCCAATAAAGGCGCAATTTGCTGTTGCTGATTTGAAAAAACTTTCATATTCTCAACACTCTGTAGATGCCAATGGTTATCTCATTTGATTTTATGCGGAGTCATCCATAAACTGAAATTCGAATAACTTCAAAAATAAACTCTGAATGCTTTTTTCAATGTTCAAGTGCATGGAAACATGCATCTGTGTATGCAAATTTAAAAATCTCCGTGGTAATCTTATTTTAAAAACTAATTTTTTTATCATCAGTGGCTGTACGGTACAGAGTGTCCCAATCTCACTGTAATTGCAGGGTATCCTGGAAACTACAAGAGAGAGAAGGATATGGCATTCACAACACTGGACTACTTGACCTCTTTGTTTTTGACATACAGGGAAAACTGTTTTTAAGGAATTTTTGTATCTTAGAGAATAGCTGAGATATTGGAACGGTGAAAATTGCTTCTAACAGAGTTTTTTACAGTTTTAAAATATCACCCAAACATATATTTCTATAAATGGAACACGCTGTATATTTTTATGCTATTCAGTTGCATTATTTTTTTCTTTATACTGGAAATGGAAATTGTCAAAATTGGTCGGTCAGTGGTCGCGCGGTTTAAGGCGTCAGTACTTGAATCGAGGTGACTAGATCGGAGTTGGTTCGAGCGCAGCTGCCGTTAGACCGTATATAAGCTATATTCGTGGAGAGGATTGGCACCCTCTCTGCGGGTATGGTAGGGTGGAATAATGTTAGCTTGGGTCAATGTGAGAGATTGATACTGGTTGATATTTGACTACCCCTCTAATTAATGAGGTTTTCCAGGTTTTCCTCATTCCTGCACTGAATAGTGGTTAGGGCCTACCAACGTAAGTCGTTCTTGGGCGCAAATGCGGCCTGCTTAATAATAATATGCCGCCCCCTCTCCCGCACAAGTCTCCGACTTCTGGGCTAATCCCTGTGATTAGAATGAGGGGTAGAGATATTATTATTATATTATTATTATTAAATTAATAAAATTGACGTTGCGTGATGCAGAATTGGCCATGCATATTTATGTAATTACATATACAAAATTAGTTCATGAATTAGTTCTCTTTATTAATTCTAAAAGTAATTTTAATAAGACAATAAAGTAATTTATAAATATCTGCAATTGGAGGTAATTTGGAGGTAAACAGAAATAAATATAAAAGAATAATTAATAAGAAATTTTTTATCCATAATGCCATTAAAAAAACTGTTAAAATTATTGAGAATTATTGAGAAACTGTTTAAATTCTCATCAAACATCAAACTATGAGCGATGATCTCAGGCAGTGGGACCCACGGGTAAAATGCGCCCCCATTTTTTGCACGTCAATGATTTTAAATTTAAACATCAAACCATGAGATGATTTGTTTATAAGAAAATGTAGTTTTGATTTACTTAGATAAACTACTTCGTTTTATCAAAGTAAATCAAGAGTACACTTTTTTTTATAAAAGAATCATGTCTGTCATAGTCTAATGTTTAAATTTGAAAATATTGACGTGCAGAAAATGGGCGCGCGTTTTACCCGTGAGTTCCACTACCTGAGACGTCCCTGACCAAAATTTTTAAACAGTTTTTACGTAGTTTGTTCATAATTATGGATTAACTCGTTTTGGAAATATTTTGAAAAACATGGTCTCTTGAGGCCCCTTTCAAGAGGAATACAGTCCCCTTAGGGAGCATGTTTCGACCTCTATTTATATAAAAAAAATCTTATTTTTGTTCGTGTACTAAAGTATTGTACACTAATTATGGGACACCCTGTATAGCATTATTAATTATGGTGCTGGCGATCTGTTAGATGGAGCATAAAAGATATTGATTATTTATTATATAACTTAATTATTTAAACAACTGTTTATTTTGCATACATTTTTCTTTAAGTAACTAAGACCGAGTCAACCAATTTTGTATAAATTATACAAAATTGCATGGCCAACTATGTACATACCACGCAACAGATTTATCAATTTTGACAATATTAAAAAGTGTATGTTTAGGTCATATTTTAAAAAAGACACCCTGTAGAGGAATTAGAAGTACAATCGTTTGCAATAATAATGGCACTCTCTTAAAACGGTTTTTCAATTTCTGGAAGTTCTGAGTAGAAATTTCATTAAATCTATATCGGTGAGTGAAACAACTAATAAGTAATATTAAAAATGTGAAGTAGATTTCATTACAAATACATCAGAAGTTCAAAAGAAATTGCAAAATTCATTGTAATGAGTGTCATTATTATTGCAAACGATTGTACGTCCCTGAACTCAATTTCACCATTCGTATATCTCACCTATTCTCTCAAAGAACCCCTTAAAAGTAGTTCTTTTAAATTTCGAATTGTATCTCAAAAACGAAGTCTTTGAAAATTCTGATTACGGCATCTAGGTTTCTCTAATGAATAATTCAGCGTTGGAAAACCCGCATCCTTGTATCTCTTGTAGTTTCCGAGATATTCTACAATTACTACGAAATTGGGATACACTGTACATTAGAGGGTGTAAATACTGTAAGAGATTTGATGACCTTTGTAATTAATTAATATAAGGAATAGATATAAATGCATTTTACAATATCAAGTTTTTCTAAATAACAAACTGCTTAAATATTTTTTGTTAAAAAAATCGAAGGGCGAATGGTGGTAACTGAGAGATGCAGTACCCTTTATCCCCTCCAATTATTTCTAAGTACGCCTATGCAGCTTTTTCTTGAAATATCAAACGTAGAATTTTGGAGGAAAACGACATGTATTGATGGGTTACAAATGTCTTAGCGGCCGATGAATGTCAGGAAAAAATTCCTTATCCCAACAGATCACATCCTAAAAGCATAGACTATTTAGTCTATGCTGAAAGGAAGATTTTCTTAAATTTGGATCGACATCTTCGTAAAACCGGAAAGTTTATGGATCAGAATAAGGTTCAAATTTGCGGCCTAGATAGAAAATTAAACCCTTAACAAGAGGAACAAATCTTAGCACTGGTAGAAGACGAACCAAGCACAAGTACAAGGATTGTTTCTCGACAAATAGGAAATACACCATACCAACAATATTTTCCTTTTTTAAGAAATAATATTTGTTATTATTAGATAGTATTCAATATTTCTCTGCACTGATTATTACTGAATTAATTCTGTGTAAACTTTCGATCTTTACAAGTTGTTGTCTCACATCATCAAATCCAGTTGGTGTGTCGGGTGTGTCCGACATTACAATAAAAAATTGCAAAGTATCTCTTGCATAAGAAAAAAGATGAGGTTTACAAAATTCTCGTTTGTGGTATGCAGTGTATACGATTTTGTAAATATGCTGCTCACTAATGTATCCTTAATACATGTAATCGTGTATCTAAACAATCACTTTAAGTGTGTTTTAATCGAATTTATCAACAACAAAATTGTTTGTAATAATTATTAGTAATTTATCAACAATTTTGATACATAAATTATAGAATTCTTTTTGCAAATCTCTTGTCAGTCACTTTAAAAATAGCACCTAATCAGGAAATGTATGAATTATGATGGATATAGGAAATTAGACAATATTGTATAATAGTACAGGGTGTCTTGCAAGTCGCTACAATAATTTTAGGAGGTCATAGAATACTTGATTCTGAGCCGATTGAAACAAACATACCTATATATCAAGTGTTACTATATCTGATAATTAATTTTTTAATATTTTTTATTTTAAGCGCGCTTTTCTACAATTAAATATTGAAGTATAGAAGAAAAACAAACCTTTTTATAATAAACATTTCTATACTTTTTTTATTAGGAATGAATGGCTTATTTAAATGATTTAACCAATTAAATCCAATCGCTACTTCTACAATTTCATAAACATGGTTTTTCTACTTTGTAAAAGCGAAAAGTCAAATTTAAACGTGGATTCATTTGAATCTGTGTGTAAGTTTATTCGATAATCTTAAGAAACGTTGTAGTATACAAAAAGAATGTTTGTATAATCTATAAGCTTAGAAAATGCTTAGGCTAAGATAATTAAGTCAGTATGTATTAGCCAGTGGTGCGATGAACACAAATAAAGTTAATAGTTAAATATCAAGTGTTTAATTTCACAAATTGAAGTATATTAAACAGATATTATTAAAAACACTGAGCGATGCTCTTCCAGTTCTTAGGAAAAGTTTCATGATGAACATTTTAAAAATTAGGGAAGTTAATTTTAACACTTTTAAGAGTGCCATTATTAATATTATTATTAATAATATTAATAAATTAATAACAAATTATTTATTTTTAATAATTATTTATTAATTAAGCCACTATCAAAGGTATTTAATAAACGTCTAAGAATAGTACACTTTAAATGAGACTCAAAATCAAGCGGGCTTTACAGTAACAATTTATTGACGAAGAAATTGATGAATTAATTTACATTTGTTCAGGGCTTTGTCGTTTCTTAACAATTTTGCTGACAGATGTCACCCGTACCAATGTAAAAGTAATTTTAACTATTGACGTTATATCATTTCCATTTGTTTACACAACAAAAACTGTAAAATGTTACGGTTGAAATGGGAGAAATTGTTAGAACAAGTTTTAAGTCGTCAATAACTTGACGAAGTTCTTCATCAATTAATTTGACGTGGAAGTTTTCGTATTACATTTAGCAATTAACTTGACGAAGCCACTTGATCAATTAATTGACAAAGAAATTGTTAATGTAAAACGGGCTTTTCACCTCCTAAAATTATTGTAACGACTTGCAAAACACCCATAGTAGTAGCGATGATGTTATTAATATAAATCGTAGTGAAAAAAATATACAGGATGTCTCAGTAATGTTGGGACAACGCCTAGCCAACAGATTCCTGGAATTTAAGTAAGATAATTTAGGTTTACTTACCTATATACAGAGTATCTCTAAAACAAGTGTATTCGTTCAAAAAATGAATAGACGATAAAATAAACAATTTTTATTAAGGTCCAGAATGAAAACTTGCAATGCAGTAACTAGTTAGGGACACGACGAGGGCGTGTGTTGTGCCACCCCAGAAACAAACACCGTATCTCCAAAATTCCACTTGAGCATAATACGTATAAGCAAATAAGTTGACACAAGAACTGCTCTAATATTTCGAAACAAATATGCAATAGAGGACGACTTTGAAATGATTTCTTTACAATTGTCCTTCCAATTAAGGTTAACATACAAATTTATCAGTAGACAGGAGTGCTATTGACTTTCAAATCCAAAATTTCGCAATTCTTTTTTTGCGCAGTACAAAATCGAAGTACTTGAGTTTTATCAATATTAAAAAGTAATGAATTCTGAGCAAACTAGCAACCTAACTTATTCAATAGAGCGTCACAATATTAGATATCACTAAACCTACTCGTACAAAATCTGTGGTAATTGTTTGTATATAATTTTTTTTATAAAAGTGAATAAACGCTCGTGAACATACTGTTCAAAGATTGTAGAACACTGGTAGAGTGAACCCAACCTATGAAGGCTATGGACAAGAAAGGCCGCAACGTTTATTAAATCAAAGGAAAGACATTTTAACCCTTGTTTAAAAATAAATATTTCAGTAAGAAACATTACAAGTTGCATCTTTTACATCGTTACGTGTGCTCACATTTTTATTTTTTGTTGTTTCTTTTATTTGCAATTTTTTGTATGTTGAAAATATGACATTTTAGATCACGTTTTTTTAATAAAAATGGTTTATTTTTACGCTTTTTATCACTCCTTTGAAATAAAACGCTTATTGCAATGTAGCCCGCCGAATTTGGTAAGTAGTAAGATACACAAAAACCAATCAAATTAACATTTTTTTAAAATTTTATTGAAGATGCCATTCCATAAATAAAGTTTGTTTTTACAAAGATCAAATATATTCAACCAATAGCTGAACTATATTGTTGTTTTGGTTCACTGTTTAAAGAGTTCTAAATCCATCTGGTCATGCGTACTTCGCAAACACTGTTTTGATTTTCTCGGAACCTGTTCGATAAGATAAATCTTATATTTTCTCTTTTTTTACAATAAGTTTGCAACACTTCGTAAATTGGTCAAATAGTACTTGCAGCACAGCAGTTCTGAGTTCGCAAAAACTGAAGAAGCGAATCGCAATATCAATGCAACTGGAATATGGATTTTGTTTTAAAGGTAAAAAATTTAAGAAAATATAAAATTGTATATGCTTCTCGTGAAATATTTTGGGAACTTTTTAATAATGCTTCATGAGTCAGTTGCTCAGAAGAGGAAACAACTGTATAGTGGATTTCAATATCAGAAGCATTACTGCATAACGGTTATTGAAATATGGAGAAGACTATGGATTCATATACTGTAGAAAAATTTGGAACATTTTAAGGACAAATTTGAGACATATCTGTATTAAGCTTAGGTGAAGAGTTTCAAAATGCTGAATGGAACTTTTAAAAAGACAGTTGAGAATTTTATTTCTGGATTTGTTATTACCGCGAAATGCCTAATAAGGTAACAAAAAAGACAAAACGATGCTGATGAATTTCTCATGATTCAACATACTTTCACAAGGCAAATAACAAGTTGTGTGCCTCATTTTCTCTGCCTGTTCCTGATAGTGATATTTACTAATATTTCTTCAAGGATTATCTAGATATGCAGAACATTGACACAAATATAAGAGATTCGTAATACTCACCCTTATCTTTACTTATTTCGCATTACTTACTATATCTATTTATATTGGGTGATAATCCTTAGACTGTGGGCTGATTCTGATATTAAGGAGAATTAAATTGAAGAAATATTTACGTTTGTTCGTAATCTGAGTGATTTAAGCAGTTCCATATATTATATTCCTTTATAGCTTGTTCATTCTCATTAAATAAAATAAAAACAAAAATAATAGTAATGCGCCAATGCTCTGCCACACAAATTTTTTACTTCCTGGGCAATTCTTGTTATTTTAACTGTAAGGATTATTATGGTTTAGAATAGCTGTCAAATAACTGGATATGTATAGTCTAGGCGAGACAGAATAAGGAGATAATAATTGAAGATTAATTTCAAACTACTTGATCAGATTTACAAGTAGTTTTGACGCTATCATTTCAAGTATTGTCTAATTCAAATGTTTGGATTAAAAATCTTATAGACATGAGTGTTGTAAAAAGAAATGAAACATATCTAATCGGGGACGTGATATTCAGAGAAACGAAATAATTTTGCGCGAAGAAGTAGAAATATATCCTAAGTTATATTTTGTCAAGTTATACATTTGCAAAAATATAATATGAATAAAACTGTATTGGGTAAAAACTATGAAATTGTCAATTGGTCAAAACAAATTATTACTTATCAGATCCATATAAAATAAACAAAGTGATATGAGGAGAAATAGGGGCTCCACTGTACTTTTGATTTTATACAAATGCTGTACTCCTTTGGTACAGAAAAGATTTGTTTTTATTTTAAACGACGTGGGTTCATACACTGTTATGACAAATGTTGCCAACGTTTTCAAATTTTTACTTGGACTGGTAACTGCGATATATAAAGGACACGTTCTAGATAAGTTAATAAGCCGTCTTGAATGAAAATGTTGATCCAGTTGCTCATTAGCTAAACCTTCAGAAATACAACCAGTTGTTATAGCTTTCGTAATATCCAGAAGATATTTCTGTTCTATGCTCTTTTTCATTTACTTCCGATAGTAAAGTGGTAAGAATTTTATTTTTAATATTGCCATATTGTGTTTATGCTTGTGTTGTCCATTCTGTAATTGGTACCGTAACCTGTATTGTTGAAAAATTTTGGGAGGGTAACAATCTTCTTGCTCAAATGGCGGTAACTGGAATGCAAATAAACCATTTCGTAGGTAATAGAGACACATTTAACGATGTATTGTGTATACGTCTTAATCATCTTGTAATATCATACTTAATTTACAAAAATAATTGAAATAAAATATATTTTGAAAAAAAAAAGATTTTTGGATGAGCAAGTCAAAACTAAAATTAATAAAAAATCATTATTATAAGCACTGTTCATCTAGTTGTGGTACAACTTTCCGTGACTATTCTATTTTGATTTTTACTCCACCCTACTGTACAGAGAGATGTTTCGCATTATCTCATATAACAGAGGTATTTCCTTGGACAACAGTGTCTAATTTGAATACTAGTCAGCAGTCGGAGGTTTGTCTTATACATAGCTAGTTTCTTTTGGGCTGTGTCCTTAAAAGGGTATTCTAGAAACTCAATAAATGCTGAAGCACATTGGAGGGACCAATGCACTCCTGACTAGTTTGTTAGTTTCATTATTGCCATTGCACGGCTCATGTCTCTTGATCCAGTGTATAGATATGATATTGGCGGCTGAGATCACTATCATTGCCTTATAGCATTCCTATGCTGACCTAGTCATTATCTTATTACACAAGATCAGTAGTGTCTATTGTCTGTGTAGATTCTAATAGTTTTGCTCGTTGTATGACTACGGGCAATTTCTTTGACAACTATATTTATATGTCTATCCATTGCCCACTGATATGACTGAAAGGATCTGGAATAAATCCCATATCCTGCACCTTCTTTCCTTTCTGATTCGTCTGTGAATATACTAATTTTATCACTGGCGATCCTTTCCACTTCGGATGAGTACGACCCCATTCCACAGGCGACTCCTAATTTCTCCACATCCTACACCTTTGAAGTCATCGTTCTTGAAGCGAAGCATAGTTGTCAAGGCCACTTCTTTTACAAATATATCGTTAGATAGCAGACATAGAGTTACCTCCATTACCAACTTTTGAAAAGCAGCGTTTGCAAGCTTCTATAATCACATACTTAGTGGATATACACTGCCATTGTGAGACCAATGTTAGCCTATGGGGCTGTCGTCTGGTGGCCGAAAGCCAACAGACGACAGCTAAACAAAAGCTAGCCAGGTACAAAGGATTGCCTGCCTGAGTGCAACAGGAGCTATGCAAATAACACCCATCATAGCAATGGAGGTAATGCAATCTCTGTTATCTCTGGATATTCATCTAAAAGAATTGGCTGTGACAACCATGCTTTGTCTCAAAAATACTGGTGGTATACCAGATGCAGGATGTGGAGAAGTTAGGAGTCGTCTGTGGAATGGGGTCATCAAGTAAATGTCCCGTCTGCCAGCAGACACTGACAGTATTTCTCCCAAGATTGCATTTGACAGACCTTATACGGTACTTATCAGGAATGAAGAGACCACCAGTGAAAATGTAATCAACAGTTTCACAGACGGATCGAAAAGGAAGGAAGGTGCAGGATGTGGATTATATTCCAGATCCCTACACATCCAATATCAGTGACCAATGGATAGGCATGCTATTCTGGTACAAACGGAATTAGCAGGTATAACCATAGCCGCCAAAGAAATTGTCCGTAGACATATGGCAAAACCATCAGAATCTACACAGATAATAGACAATCACTACTGATCCTACGTAATCATAAGGCAACAACTAGATCAGGATGCAAATGCCATCAGGCACTGGTAGTGGCCTCAACCAGCAACAGCATATTTGTATGCTGAGTGAAGGAACACGGTCGGTGCAATGGCAATAAATTAGCTGCCAAGCTAGCTAGGAGTACGTTGGGTCTCAATAATTTTGGATCTGGTCCTTCCAGAATGCTCCCCTTATGTAGGGGTTGCGAACAGAAAGACGAAGCAGTACTCCATGCACTCGGTGAGTGCACTGCCATTTCATCAATAAAAGAATCCATGTTGGGAGAACGATGGCCTTCTATGGCCTACATTAGAGAGATCCCCTTGAGTAATGTCAGCTCCTTCTCTATAGCGGCTTAGGTGGATTGATCTTCTAATGGGAGGAAGTACAAAGGGCTCAATGGGGCTTAAGTGTTGTAGCCTCTTAAGCTACCCTCCTCAAAATTTCAGATTCCAGATCCATCACTGATCATTTAAAATAAATTATTGGGTCTTAACAATAACCGGTCGAATTTTTATCGCATACTGGATTTGGGTGGACTTGTAATTTACAACTAGATACGGAATTCTGCGAGATTATCACTTGTCGTATTTCTTGTATAACAAATATCATTAGATAAATGCATTAATAAAAGCTCATTCCGATTTATGAGCATCGTATATTTTATTCTTATATGTTTACGTAGTCAATAACCCTAATTTCGATAAGGATCAAAAGCGGATAAAGTATTAATATATATTTATTGCCGGTAGATAAATCTTTTTGCGCATGGTTACGTAGTTATGTGGTTTATGTAAGACCGATTCATTTTTTAAAATCGACATTAAAAAATTAAAATTCCTCAATTTTGATGCCGAAGTTGGAAGTCCATAATTCTTACAAAAATTACCAAAAAAGATTGCCTTATTTTTTTATCAAGACCGAATAACTTACTGCGGAGGTCCACAGAAAATTGACCATTGGGGGAAGAGGAAGGAAGGAAGCAAAAACAATTTATTTGACGCCAGTAAATTTGCCAGGGGAAGAGGGTAAAGGCAAAAAATACGAAAAATAATAAACAATTAAAAATAGGGATAAAATTTTCTAATTTTGTGCACTGATGTTAAATTCAAGGAGGACAAGTGGTTCGTTTGATTTCTTTACTGCACTTACTAATATCCATAAAATCCATCATACCTATATCATCACAAATGTTTGGATTTTTCTGTTAAAATTTTTTAGTTTGTGTAAGGCGTCGTATTGAGATTAATACAGTAAATAACATTATTTATAATAATACTTTTTGTTTTATCATATGAAATTAAAGTGTTTGCTAATGGGAAACTATCCGTATGAAGCCTATTAAGAGGTTTCTTGTTTTAACATAAATGTAGCTTCGTTACAAAGCACAAAAGCATTTTTTTTGAGGAATCTTGAATGAGTTATATAAAATTAAAAACCAATAACAAAAATTTATTTCGTGATTAGTTTTCTGCAGCATTCTAGATGCTAATGGATGTCACAATGCTTCAGTAGTTTAATGTATAATGCAGTACATTAAACTATAACAACATAATAATAAACAATAAGAAAACGACAAACAAAACCACAAATATGTCATGTACAAAAAAATTGTGCACTATATATTCGAGTATTGATATGACATTACATTACTATAAACCTGATCTACATATCTTCCTTCGTTCATGAGAGATTTGTTGGTTCATGTATTTTTCCAAAACGTACCTGATTTAGAATTTTCTAATTGAAATAGGAACAAGATCTGTAAGTTGATATAAAAATAAAGAATCTTCATCGCTTGATGAGGCACGGCTGTTAAAATATTTTAAATTTAAGAGTGCCCTACACCAGCTGACCGAGGAGTCTACGCCGAATTTCTTTACCTTATGCCATTTTGTTATCTTTTGCATAAATCACCAACGCATTTGTTAAACTGTATTGTTAGTAATATATTTTTTTAAATATATTGAAGTCAAAGTTTACAGCATGGTGGCAGCACCTCTCGGCGTGGTAAATAAAATATCGAGAAATTTCGAATTTACAAAAAATTACTAATTGTTTGGAAAAATTTTACAGGAAAAATTGTTATTTTTGTATTAGACAGGGTGGAAAGTTGGTCATTTTGATCTGGAGAAAAAAACAATTTTTTTTAAATATGATAACTGTTTTACGTAAAAGTGGATAACTTTCCACTGCATGAACTTTAATTCTAAAACTACTTGCCAAAAATAAGTTTATTACGACAAGTATGGAGCTCAAAATTAGTAATGTAATAATTTGAATACGGCAGCTTAACGCTCTTACCTAACCAGCAAAACAGTTTAATATTCAGGTTATACGACGATTAAGTTTTATTGCCGTATTATTATTGATTTTGAAATACATATTTGTTTTATTATAGCGGCAAGTACCATTGTTTTGTTGTCAGTAACTAATATTTTATTAATTTATCACAAAAAAGTTTTGGCAACTAAATAATAAAACAGCTCATTCAGCAACTATTTTACAATCATTTCTGTGACAAGTTTATAAAACATTTCAGCTAATAAAACTAAAGTATTTTACAATAACGCTTTAGTAATGTTCCGTAGTATTTCTAAACGCACTATAAAAACAATTTATAATTGTTTCTTAGATGTGAGTTATCAACCTATAAAACTATTATATTAAAAGATACTTAGAAACAATTTTACTTCTAAGAGCAAATAGCTGTATTATACACTGTAATATAGTTATTATATAATGACATTATCAGTTGTAAAACAGAAATAGTAATATAAAAATTACAACTGAAAAACATCTATTTTGACATAAAATTGGCAAACCATTGTATAAAACATATTTTTCTAATTTTGACATATAAAGTGACACTTTTTAAAACTGATTGATATTATGAAACGTCTTACTTTTTGTAACTAGTTGCATTAAGTAAAATTTTATGCAATTGGTGACGAAAAATGTATTTCAAAATTAGTGACAAAAAGAATTATTCTATTTATTAAACTGTTATAATACAAGTTAAAAACATAAATTATAAATTAATTAATTATTATAAATATTGATAACACAATTATTGCAATTATTTAAATTAATTCCCGACGACATATTTTTTTCATTGCTCGAACTTGCTGTTATTTGGGAAGCGGCGCACATTGCATTAGATGTTTCACCAAATATTTCTTGCGCTATAAGTTTTTTATTATTCATGGAATTTTCAACATATCCCTCCGCAACAGAGCTAGATTTCCAACATCCGTGCCTCTTTAATTTTAAAATATCAGCGCCGCTTTCTGCCAGGAAAGTGGCAGAGCTTCTTCTGAAGCAGTTGCAGTATATAGAACAGGATTTGAAAGACCAAGAAATTGCGCAATAAGTTTTGGCAGACTGCTAAATGTGTTAATTCCCACAGGATTTCTGGTACATTTTCCATTCGCATATTTTACAAAAAATCTGTTGTGTTTAAGAACCTGGGGACGCAACTTAATATATTTTCTTAATATTTCAACAAGATTCGTATTTTCAATGTCTCCAGTGGTAATTGCAAACTGCCGTATAACTTTTGTTTTTGAAGGTGGGATATCAACACGAAAATGGCTTCCTTCGTCTATAACATTTTCAACTGGAAGAAATGTTAATTCTGCTTTTCTGCATGCTCCTGCCATTCCAATTATCATCGCAACCTTAGCCATTAAGTATTCTTTGTCATCAGCTTCAACTAAAAATTTGGCAAAATCTTCTTTAATAAAAACTTTTGACTTTTTAGCACTGTACACGTCCGCTTGCCTTTTAATATATGCTACCAAATTTGTATATTTTTTAATGTCAATATTTCTTTTCAGATTTAGTTCAGACCTTAACATTGAGTAAAGTGTCCATAATGTGGAAACTTTTAGATCTTTCTTACCCTCAAAATATGCAAGTAAAACTTTCTCATTAACATGTTTAATTTTCTTCTCATCACACCACGTAACACATTTTTCGTATGCCAAATCATAAACTGCCTTTGACTTTTTGGGAATTACTGATAATAGAGCATTACCTGCTGCCTCTTCAACATCGCTTGGTTAGCTCTTCAGAACTTGAATCACTCATTTTTTAAAAATAAAACTAAAAATATATCAATCTCGCTAAAAACCTCCCGTCTAGACTTTTTTACAAAATGTCAAACTGACAACTAACATGAAGTAACAGCAACAAACTAAATTTATGTTTTCCAAATTTTTGTCAATTATATTAAATTTTATTTTTTTATTACTTTCTTCAAAATTAGAAAAAATCTTGTATGCAATACGTTACGAAATGAAATTTTGTGTAACTTGTGAGTTTTTGCGAAACTCACTTCGTTCGTTCCGCGTTACACAAAATTAGGCATTTCGTAACTGATGGCATAAATAGCTATTGAAACAGCAAAATGGCGGTATCTATCTTGTTTTGTTTGTGTCATGGTTAACGGCAGAAGTCTAGTTCTACCTCTTGCTACAGCTTTCATAGTAATTATATAAGAATAAACACGCCAGGTTAAAACTAATGGAAAAAATACAGAAGTGGTGCATTTAAGAGAATTAAAGAAATATTATTAAACAAAAAAACTATGATTTTTAACTCGAAATTATCTCCTACAAACGTAGTAGAAAAAAATCTCAACAGTTTCATGAGAACGTTTTGGAAATATAAAAAAATCCATGATTCCAAGTTCCTTCATATATTATTTTACCATTACGATACGGCTCCATTATGATAAATTCTATATAGAATTGTTCTTTCCAACATTGGTTTTTACAACAAAATTATAAGCGGTAGACATTTTGACACAACGCTAAAAATAATTGTACTGTATAACTATAAAAATATCACAAATTGATCTGGGGAAAACATTTTTTTTTAATATGTTGTACCTAATTGTTTCCCATAAAAGTGTTCACTGTGTGAACATTGCGACAGGTATGGAGCTCAAAATAAGTAATTTAATAATTTCAACCTAATTGTCGACGATCTGTATAAATCACAACAAAATTTTCACCGCAATAAAAATTGCTTTTACAAAGTGCAGTAAAAAGCGTAAAATAATATTGCGTAATACCACATCACATTCCAGTTGCAGACATAGTGATTGAACAGATACCTTTCTTACTTTATTACCAGATATCAAAATTGTTGTTTAGTTGATTTGTTGCAATTATATAACTATTTTTTAATTGTTTCCAACTGGTCTTACAAAATCTCAACTTTTGGTTATATATTTACTGTATAAAAGTTGTACTCTTACAGTGTTTTTGCGATTTATGCTGTTTTATAATTTATAATATATTCACAAACATTATATAACAGCTTTACTTCGTATCTCCACTTTATAATCCACTAATGCTCTCAACCAATACATATAGTTATTGAAATGCACATGGTGTTTAAAACGTACAGTAGTTTATGCACACATAGAAATACATCGGCGTCTGACAAACAATTGGAATGCCGACGGCGCAAAAGAAATCGGGTAGAGGGTCGAGTACGGCTCTGTTAAGAGCTGCATCTCCCGGTCAAACAGGTACCTATAGTGCGTAAGTCGTAGCATGAGGCAATTCCATGAAAATTATTAATTACAATAGTAAATAACAAACAACGGAAATGAGAAACAGTATGTCAATTAATTGTATCCCAAATTATAACCTGACAGCTCGCGTAGTACCTTTGATAGGTATGATTATCGTTGTTAAAATTGTAATTCGCATAATAGATACGTCAATCAATACGAATCGAAAGACCAAATTTGTTATCCGCAAATTTGCTAAGGGTACTATTTTTTAATGTTAACAATATACCTAATCATTTCAGCAAACAATGAATAATCTAGCTAAATCAAGAATAATTCGTAAAATAATTTAAATTGCAAATTAATTTCAACAATGTTATAACATTTAGATAGTACTCGTGATTTATGGAAATTAATAATACGTCAACGAATAAAATGCTATAAAATGGAAACAAAAAATATTAGAACTAATTTCTTTCAAAAGTGTCTAAATAGGCAATTTGCATGAAATTTTTAAATGCTTAAAAATATTACTTTATTATATATTAAGTATTTAACAAGAATATCTTGCTAATTTTGTAAAATTGTTATTATATTATTCATAATTAATTATTTTGTATAGCAATTTATTCAAATATAGTCACGGGTTCGGAAACAACATTCTGATTGGTCCAAGTCACAGTATATGGAAACGTCCATGGTGACACAGTAATCTGTAATCTGTGGTTAGCGTCGAATTTTGTGCTCTTTGTGTGGTGTCCGGTGTCCAGTCCAGCATTATAACATAAGGTTTGGATTGCCGAAGGGGATGGAACCGATAAAACACAAATGTTATAAGTATTGTGTGGTACCAAAGTGCAAAAACACTACGATCACCACCCCGGAAAAAATAATCTTCTCGGTTCTTAAAATTGAGAAAATGCGTATAGTCGAGGCAATGAACTGAAAAAGTTCTAAAACTAGTTGTGGTGGACGGATCGGAATGCGGTTTTCTGCATTCTCTTCCAAAAATTATTTGTAAAAAATGTGGCGACATGGAATTTCTGGAAAATCGGAAATTGAATTGCTGCAGCCAAAAATGCAATAAAAAATGCATTATTTGAGAGGCCTCTTGGAAGATGTCAAAACTTGGTAAATAAGTGTCAGAACTGGTCCAAATCGGGTACTCGGTATATGATGTTCAAATTGACCCCCCGAACACCTGGAGCTCAGGACCGCCGATGAACGTCATCTCCATGGGACTCTTCCACAAATCACGCGGGAAATAAGAGAAACTCGGCGCCCGGAGTTTTATGGGTCGCTGAATCCAAATTTGGCATCGGCGAACACCCCACGGGCACCTGGTACGCCGGAACCTGGACGCGGGCGTTATCTCCGAGATTTTTCCTGAGAAGAATGCCAAAAACCACCCGAAAATAGGGGCGTTTTGTGGGGCGTTGAATCCGAATTTCGCGTCGGAAACGACCCCCCGAAGACCTAGTACACCAGAACCTGACCCTGAACGTCATCTCCGTGACTTTTCCTGACACAATCAAAAAAGGCGAACCGAAAATCGTTATGGGTTTTTTTTTGGGGCAGTGAATCCGAATTTCACGTCGATTACGACCCGCCAAACCCCTGGTGCACCGGAACCCCACTCGGAACATCTTCTCCGAGGGGTTTCCATACACGATCGAAAAAGACGAACCGAAAATCGTTATGGGTTCCGGCGCACCAGGTGCCCGTGGGGTGTTCGCCGATGCCAGATTTGGATTCAGCGACCCAAAAAAAACCCGGGCGCAGAGTTTCTCTTCTTTCCCGCATGATTTGTGGGAGTGTCCCACGGAGATGACGTTCATCGGCGGTCCTGAGCTTCAGGTGTACGGGGGGTCAATTTGAACATCATATTCGTGATCAGCGACCTCGAAAACCCCCCAGTACCCGATCTTGGCCAGTTCTGACACTTATTTACCAAGTTTTGAAATCTTCCAAGAGACCTCTTAAATAATGCATTTTTGGCTGCAGCAATGCAATTTCCGATTTGTCAGAAATTCCATGTCGCCACATTTTTTACAAATATTTTTTAGAAGAGAACGCAGAAAACCGCATTCCAATCCGTCCACCACAACTAGTTTTAGAACTTTTGGACTTTTTACTAGTTTATTGCCTCGACTAGTAAGAAATGGTGCATTTCAATGAATAGAGACGTAAAAGAGAATGCAACACTATCGAACACAACGGCGTTATATTGTTGTGAGGATCCTTTCACCGTAAGTCATTTTTCACAATTTTGGGCATGTTATCTCATTGTCCACTCTCTGTTGCCATTATTTACTGTAATTATATGGATATTATACACAATGCACACCAACAAAACAATTAATAATTTGACTTTGACAGTTCGATTTTGACATTCACGTCAATTTTTGCAGTGAATGACATAAAACTAACACAGCACACATAAAATGAACTGAATAATATTTTGGTAACAAAATAAAAAAATATGCAAATTGCCTATTGTATCTATCGTGTAAGACTCCCTTTATGCAGCCCTGGTACAAAATTATTTAAACTGTCCATACATGATAACGTTTTGTTAAGAGAGGTGTCATACTTGAAGACAGTTGCCAATAGCTAGGAAATTATATAAGGCTCGATCGTATAGGCTTGGCATTGGCAGATTAATTCATCTTATAAAGTTGTGTATTTCTAAGAATTTCCAAAAAACTGTGCAATCAAAGTAGAACAAACTTGAACGATTACAACAGTAGTGTCATCGTTATCAATACCACACCTTAATTTGATGAACGATAATATTTCATCAAACTGTGGGGATGTATTCTATTCATGAAACTAATTGAAGCTTGTCATATAGCAGATTTTGGTTCGAAGTTTCCTTACAGGATGGCAAAGTTTTATAAAATTTATCTCTTTTTTATAAATAATAAAAATTCTAAAAATGAATGTTTATTAAAATTTGGAGGGTGTACCACTTTTTTGTGCTCAATAGAATCTAAAATATACTAGAGTGGCGTAGTTACCAGGTGAGTAGTGTACATTTTTAACCAAAAAAAAATTGACTGGTCTTGACATAATTGAAGTTTCGAAACAGGCTTGACATTTTTGAGGTCACTTTTTATAAACAAGTAGAGCAGATGAAAACAATTACATTATTATTGTAACATCATCTTTCCCTTTCTATCTTACAGGTATCTTATTGTAAATAGTAATATATTTACAATTATAATTAAAAATTTGCTTTACAGAGTAATCAACAATTATAAGCAAAATGGGGAAGTTACATGCATTTTATATTGGCTTATCAGAATAAAACATTTAATTTTCAAGTAGTGAAGTCAGATAGTAAAATTCTATATCTAAATGCCTCAAATAACATTCTACATCACGCAAATGATAGGAGCAAGTACAGAACATGTTATTTGGAATCGAAATTAAGTGCTGAATATAATAAATGAGAAAAAATGTTAGTTTGCTTCATCATTTAATTGATTCTATTACAATTGATGCATTGATTACATTTTATTTTTTTCGATGCACTTAAACCTACCTGTATCACCAATTAAACGTACATTAAAATGGTCTTCACAAACAAATAATGTTGCAATGCTTCCATTCGTTGCGTTTCGTCGCCACATTTTTCTTTTAATATTTTGACATGGTGAAATAGTTTTTATTAGGCGCTGTGTGCTCTATTCGTACATAATGGCATGCAATACTTCTTCCATTTGCCCGGTGAGATGCACTTTCTGTACCAGTTTTACGAGTCTGTTTTGCAACTTTATTCAATACCAATGTCTATTTAACACAGTAACACCTAATAATAACAAAAATGACAAATTAAGTTTTAAACGTATGTACCGTGTTGTCTCAAAGCATGGAAATCGCATACAGATATCATCTAAAGCACACTGCTGTATTTAGGTATATACGTACGAACGACGTTTGACGTCACAGGTCTACACTGTGGCGGCGTCCGTTTTGTGGGGGCGTGGCCAGACTACATTTTTAAATACCGTTTTTAAGCTCATTCTTCCACGAAATTGTATAGAACTAACGCCATTTCAATTAAAATAATACATTCTTCCTTTATATATGCATGTATTTGGAAAAATCATCTGTTCTGAAAAATGCTGAGAATTTTGAAAGAAGAATTTTGAAGAAAATGCCCAAAATGTTTTCTTTGTGAAGCAATACATGCCTCATACCGTCCCATCCTCTTTCTATAAGCTATATGGTTCTGATGGTCCTAATCCTTCTATAATGTGCTGTTGAAGTACAATCTATTGCAATAATAATGGCACTCTTTCAAATTAGTTTATGAACAACTGGAAGTTCCGAGTAGAAATTACAAAAGATATCTATTGGTGAGTGGATAAGAACTAATGTTGAAAGTAGATTTCATTACGAATACGTCAACAGTACGAAATAAATCGTCAAATTCATTTTATAGAGTCCCATTATTACTGCAATAGATTATACATCTGAAGTAGTACTTAACTGAAATACAATATACTAATGTCTTGACGTAGCCAAAAAAGTGTATGGTATAGATATCGGGCAAACGGGCTGGCCAAGCTATGTAAAAATAGTCCATGCTGGAAAAGAGAAAAATTTGATAAAACTTTGACACCTTGAAAATTCTCTTACTTACTGTTACTGTTATGTAACAAACCTCAATCATTTTCATGGATGGAATACATCACCGAAGTTGGTCATACTTATCGTTAATATTATGTAGGTATATGTTACTGCTTGGAAACAAAGTACTTTTAAGCTTTACACTCAGAATAACATTTAAAATAGTGTATATAGTGTTAAAAGTTAGAATTGGACAGTGAAAGTGTTTCAAATATGTTTAGTTGACTATTTCGGAAGAAAACTCTTTTATTTGTTTAGAAAAAAGAGTATAAAAACGTTTGCTTACCTTGAAACTATAATTTTGAATGCTAGATTTAAGACTGCTATATGGGGTACTTCAAAAATAATACTTTTTTCGATTTTTATATGAAAATATTTGCAAAATCTTGTATAGCAGTCTTAATAGCTATTTTAGATACAATTTATTTATTTATTTATTTATTGCTTCCAAACAGGCATCACTGCCTAATTATATGGAAAGTACGTAAGTAATAGCAAAATACAATACAAATAGTAACATATCATAGCACAGGTACAGTATAAGTACTTAAAAACTAGCAGAATTTAAACATAAATACAGCAGATAACACAAACAGAGAAGTAATTATAGATTATCAATCGAATATATATTTTTTATGGGTTTTAAAGAAGCACCAAAAGATCCAAAGGGATCCACACTATTCTTAGAGGAAACCTGGTTAACTAGACGAAACAGTATTAGAAGGGGTGCAAACTGGGTTGTCTTACGAATGGAATGTAGAGAAGTTCATGCATTCTAGTATTTCTAAGATGGGTATTAACACAAATCAAGGACAACAAACATGAGTCATCGATAAGAGAGTTTATTATTCTGTATCCAAACAGGAGCATTGCAATGACGCGTCTATTATATAATGTATTCACTTTAAACTCTACACAAATGAACAGTCCGAGTAACATTATAATCTGGAGGTCTGTTATATTTTTTAAAATAGATGAATCTTAGAAACTTCTTCTGAACCTTTTCTACCTTCTGTGTAAATATTCCAGGTTGTGAATGCCATAACAGCGAAGCATATTCAAGTTTGGGCCTAACTAAACTGTTATAGAGAGAGATAATCGAATTGATGTTGAAATTTTTTGATTCTCGTATTACGAAACCTAAGGCTTTATAGGCTGAGGCGGTTATATTTTCAATGTGCATTTTATACGATAGTTTGGAATCAATAGTTACACCTAAATCTTTGACAAAATTTTGTTTGCTTAATTCGACGTTATTCATTTTATACCGATAAGATATTGTTTGGTTATTACGAGTAAAGGTCATATTATAGCATTTTTGAACATTGAAATCAAGTTTATGAGTACGACTCCATGTAAAAGCCGTATCAATATCATGTTGGAGTAAAATAGAATCATTAGGGCATTCGATACGTTTATAAAACTTTAGGTCGTCTGCAAACATCAAGCAATTCGAATTTTGTAATACGTAAGTTATATCATTTGTAAATAATAAAAATAGGAGTGACCCCAAATTAGACCCTTGGGGTACACCCGAATTAGCTCTACATTCATCAGAAAAAAAAACATAGTATTTCACAATAAGCTTTCGGTCTTGAAGATATGATATTATCAACGCGATCACAGAATCCGTAACTTCACATGCGCAAAGTTTATTTATTAGCACGTCATGGTCAACCTTATCAAATGCTTTGCGAAAATCCGTGTATATCGCATCCACTTGCACCCCCTGCTCAAAAGCTTCCAGAATGTAATGGGTAAAATTGTAGAATATTACTAAAATGATTCCATAATAAAGAATACAATATTTGTTCGAATACTTTAGCAGGGGCTGGAAGGACTGCTATAGGTCTATAATTTTATTATAGATTATATACTTATTATTTTATTATGGAGTATTATGAATTCTACGCTGGAACTACAATTTATTTGAATAAAAATATGGATATTAGTAAATATACCAATGTTATTGCTTTCCTCAAAAGGAAATCAAGTTACCCAGAAAATCCAGAATATTTTCCAAGGAACAGGTTGAAGCGTTTACCTTATCAAAGAGGCAGATAATGAACAGTACTTATTCCAAAAAGTTTTCTTGATTGTTGATATAATACCAAAACTAATGTTCCTAAATTATTTACAATATCAGAGGGGTTCCTTTTTTGTACATTTTCTGCAAATATGCAAGTCTACGTCCATCCACCATTGATCACAACCAATTTATTTTATCACGTGCAAGAATTCAAAATGTACTACACAAGCAGTATAAATAACATAGGTTCAATTCCTAAAAAGATTGCCTAATTTCTTAGATTACCCAATGTTACTGAATATACTGGGCACTTCTCTAGACGATGTTCTGCAACCTTCCTTTCAGATACAGGAACCAGCATATCGATGCTCAAGAGACGGAAGTTGGAGTTCGGCTTCTGTGGCAGAGGGGTATATAGAAAATTCCATACAAAATAAACAAGCGATGAAGGTGTTATCTTCTTTCAATATTGAAGTTATAAGAAGTGAAGAAAAAAATATATGTTCACTTAATGTCCAATTATCCGATTTGAAAGATTGTGTTATTAATATTTATAATAAATTTAAATTCAGTTATTTTATTTTACTGTTACGCACATGTGCGTAAAAAAGCACATGTGTCATTTCGATACTGAAACGACAATCGAAATGTAATTATTATGCAACGATTTTACGCAAAATGGTATTTAAAATTGCAATTAAAAAGCAGACATTTTTATAAATAATTACTTTTTTAAAACTAAATAAAATAGTTAAAAGTTTAAGTTTAAAATAAAATAAAAAAAGTTTTCTTTTTTCTGAATTTTATCCGCGGACAAACTGTACATATTTCTATATAATGAGCAAATACAAATGCGGAAGGTTGTCTTCAACGTTTCTTACATCTTCCGAAGTTGGTGCCATCGTTCATTCATTAAAATAAAAAATAATAACTGATTTTAAACAAAACCAGAGTGAGCTCTCACACATGCTAACTGAATGATATTGCTTGTCGCTTGTACATATATTTAAGATAAGAAATTTTAAGATAATACTCACTAATTTTCGAATACAAATCATAGTCATCGAGTGTCTGTGAATATTTGAATTACGTGTTATGGTAGATAGTTTAACTATCAGATTAACGTTTTGGTAATAATTTTGCTACGGAAACTTATATATTTAACCGCAGTGGTAAGACGGATCAAAACGTCTCACACTTCATACTGGAACTAGGTGTTTCGTATTTAATACATTTGTTAATGCGGTTGTTTATGAAGTAAATAACAACTTATTTTTCCAGCTACGATACAACTTAATTTTGTTCGATATTCGTCCATCGTATTAAAATTTTCGGTGGTGAGTACAATTTTTCATTTATATTTAAAAATGTAAGAACGTAAGTAGGTATTTAATACATCGAAACAAATCGAAATCGAAATCGAAATTTTATATTTATTTTATGAAATAAATATGTACGTACAGGATGTCTCAAACTGGATACTATGGGCTACAGTGAAAATATAAAATTTTTTAATAAAATTTGGGTCGCGTAGTGTCAAATAAGATGAGGTAATCTCCATTTTCAATCGAAAATATTATCTTTAGGATTTGACAGAAACGAGTAATGACGTCATCAATTATACTTTGTCCAGAAACATACTCAACTTTTTTTTCCTGTTAAAAAACTTTTTTCTAATAAACTTTTATTAGAGATTTTTTTCTGTATTACTTCCCGTTTAAAATTTATAAGCAATATCGTCCTAAAGAGTCTCAAAAGAAATACCACATCACATTAGCGGTGGAAAGATCAAGTAGTCATTGGAAAATAAATAAAAGAATAAAACTCGATAATTCTTTAATACAGTTAAAACAAAAGGTGATAATAACAATAACTAAGCTTAAAAAATGGGCAAACGTTCTCATACTACATACATATTACAATCTATTCTCTATATGACCTCCTCTCAGTTCAAGACATATCCAATCTTCGCTTGACTTCTTTGTCGTTTAACTCATTACAAGCGTTTGTGATTTTTTCTTTCAAATTATTAATATTTCATGGTGTTTTGTAAACCTAATTTTTAAAAACCCCATAAAAAAACTAGGGGTGTTTGACCTGATGACTTTCCGGACCACTGAACAGTTTTTACATTTACTACAATTTGAGCTATAAAATTAAATCTGTTTTTAATGTGACGCTCAGGCAAATACATCAAATTGTGAATTTTATAGTCATGATACCCATTGCTCTTTAAAATTCGTTCAACGGTTGATTTATCCAAATTCAATTCTCGGCTAGCCTGCCGTATAGAATTTCGTGGATTTTGTTCGAAATACTGTTACAGCCTAGCTGTATTGTTTCTTACCCTACGGTCAATTATTTTATTCTTCAGAATAGAAAATGCATCTTCATTTCGTCGCAAGGTCGCTCTGGATACCTTTCTCGATATAACTCTACAACTCTTTTAAACAATGAAACATAAAAACTTCTCCAATAAAAGTTAATTAGAAAAAAGAGCTTTTTAACAGGAAAAAATTGGATATGTTTCTGGAAAAAAATATAATTACTATAGAGTTTGAGACACCCACATGAAATGCAAGTATTTATTACTGGCATTATAGCATTGTCGTCAGCTATCAGCGGTGGATAATTTTGAAGCAGTTTATTGATTCGGATATCCGTAGCCATCAAGAGATGCCATTAAACGACAAATTAAATACTTATACTGCACCAATAAATTATATTGGAAAAATCAACTACATAAAGCGTAACAGTTACATGCAATGCAATTATAAGTATTGTATTACTTATGATTAACAGATATCTTATAATTAGCTTTATTGATCGGTATATTACCGATACAATTTGTAACTAGTTTTGGTGCATTTATTGTAGATCTATCGCTGACGTATCTGGAAAATGAACAACACCGATGTTGAAAGTAAAGTTGGACAGTTACCTGCCATTGAAAAAATCAAAGTCTATAAGATTCGATGGCTGATGTTGGCCTTATTTGTGGGGTTCTCAGCGTCAAATGCTATCCAATGGATACAATTTTCCATAATAGCGGACGTGGTGGTTAACTACTATGGTGTATCTACGAATTGGGTGGACTGGACATCCATGATATACATGGTTTTGTATATTCCATTCATCTTTCCTGGAAGCTATCTGTTAGAGAAGCTGGTAAGTTCTAAATATTTATGCTTACAGTGCTTGTTTTCAGATATAACAATTGTATCTGACCCAGTAAAACATTAAAATAATTAACATATATTTCATTTGTTGATTAGTAACGTAAAATGGAGTTTCTCTCTAATAATTTTGAACCTTTTTTGACATTACTGAATACTGTTTAAAATACAGGATGATTCATAAACGGTGACCTCAAATAAAACCTTGTGTTCTTTGGTAAATTTTAAGGAGGAGGGTCTTTCTTATAAGGTTTATATCTAGGACTCTTCATTGAAAAGATACAGGGTGCTACATTTACTAAATTATTTTTATTTTTTTTTTAATATTTTAAAAAGCCAGCGAGCAAAGTACTATAAAATTGGGCACATTTATTTACGTAAACATTGTTCAAAATCTGAAGATTTTCCTAACATTTAAATGCTCCAGTGGCAGAGATACAAGGTACAGGGTGGTGGCATATAAATAAAATAGTACACCAATGCTTTATTATAATAATGATTATATTTTTGGATTCGCCGTTCAATTTTCTACAAACTATTACACAGTTTGACATCAATGTTAGCTGTTTCCAAAACGTTCTATCGCTTTTGTACAGGGTTATATTATACTAGATTCGGAATTAAACTGTAACTCCTAGGAGATACTGGAAAACTGAAACTTGGAAGAAAATTTTAGTTTTTTTTATCAAAAAAAAAAAAAATAATAAATAAATAAATCTAGCTTCAGACTACACAGATATTAATATATAATAATATAATAATATATTTATAACTTTTTTTTTTCTTTGTCGTATCACTATTATATGGAATTATTTACTTTAAAATCATCTTACAAATAGTAAAGGATAATCCATTAAATGTTTCTATCAATGCATTCAGGAAATGGAAATCCAAAGATGTAATAATATACAGGGTGTTTAATAAAAAAATATATTAATATCTCTGTACTAATATGCTTGATTGTTTTTTAGATAAAAAAATGTCATTTATCAAGGAATCAGTTTCAGTTTTTCAAACCTTACCTGAACTTTAAATTGAAATATCTCCAACACTCTTAATTTTAGAAAGAAAAATTGGGACGTTATTTTATTGGGGGTATGCTTAATAATATAAAAATATACAGAATGTTAAAAAGACACAAATATCTTGAATACGCGATGTTCACTTATTTTTTTGTTTGGACTATCCAATCAGGAGAAATAAATCACATAATTTTGCTAATTCAATCAACGTCGTGGCTCCAATGATAAAAAAGTTAGCACTTAATTTGGAACAAACTGTGCATCCAATACAATAGAAAATTTTAATTATCTAATTTTCCTTTTAGTCAACAGCTGTACTACTTATCAAATAATTTCAGGAGAAAGAAAAACATTCTAAATTCAACAGGCATTAAAAAATATATATAATATTTTCAATAGAAAAAATTAACTCCCAAAAAAAATTTAATGCATAATATACAGAGGGTACTTTGTTTCAATGCCTACGGTTGGACGAGGAAAATAGAAAATACTTACTTGGAAGAAGTTTCACCAGCCTAAATACCTTTCCAAATTTCACTTCTTAATCTTCTTCAAAGCGTTGGAAAGAAACTAAATTAAACTCTAAATTTATCACTCCCTGTTAAGGGGTCGTAACTCCTTGGGAGCTCAGATCAAAAAATTTTATGTGAAGTACGCTCGCTCGTACAATCTACCCTCAATATTTTTGCATATATTCGGGATATACAAACGTTTCTTTATCTTTGATTTGCCAATATTTTGATGCCATGATCTTTTTTGAAACACAGTTTTTTTTAACGGAAGTTGGCTATTTTCATGTCCTCTTTTGATACTTTATTATATTGCTTATATTGTTATTTTTTTGTTTGGACCATACAATTAGGAGAAATAAATCACATAATTTTGCTAATTCAATGAACGTCGTGGCTCCAATAATAAGAAAGAAAAACATTCTAAATTCAACAGGCATTAAAAAATATATATAATATTTTCAATAGAAAAAATTAACTCCCAAAAAAATTTAATGAATAATATACAGAGGGTACTTTATTGCAATGCCTACGGTTGGACGAGGAGAATAGAAAATACTCACTTGGGAAAAGTTTCACCAGCCTAAATACCTTTCCAAATTTCACTTCTTAATTTCAAAACGTTGGGAGCTCAGATCAAAAAATTTTATGTGAAGTACGCTCGCTCGTACAATCTACCCTCAGTATTTTTGCATATATTCGGGATATACAAACTTTTCTTTGCCTTTGATTTAACAATATTTTGATGCCATGATCTTTTTTTAGACACAGTTTTTTTTAACGGAAGTTGGCTATTTTCATGTCCTCTTTTGATGGAATGTACTTTATTATATTGCTTATATTGTTATTGAAATATATACATATTACATGACTCATAGTTGAAGCATTGAGTAATAACTGTCTTATTCAATGGTTGAAGTAAATTCCACTTTACTTGCATACATTTTTGTCATATCGCCTTTTCCAAGGTCTGCAGTGAAAAAATGGAAACCCGTAGTACTCACTGATGAAACGCGAAAGCATTACAACATACAAATATCATTTAAGTGGCAAAAACTATTTTTAATTATTACTTATTCTCATTTACATGTTTTATTTTTCATTTATTTAATAGTTTCCATTATAATTATTAGCACAAATCTATCATCATTACGTATTAGTTAAGAAACTTGCTAAATCGTAATATTGAAATAACATAATTGTCAGGTGATTCGTTAGATGGATACAATGTATGTATTTAATTTTTTTCTGCTCATTATCATTTATTGGTAATAAATTTTATTGTCTTAAACCCTCTAAATACTTAAGTAAAAAAATTATTGCTAATTGGGATTGTAAAGCTATAAATAAATACAAATAGAATTCGACGTATTAGATTTTGGTCACGTTATTAATAATATAGTAGGTCCTATATATTTTTCGAAGGAAGCAACTTTAAAATATTTTTTCATGCAAGTTTGGTGTTGCCGCTTCTCCTTTTGTATGCTTGTAATAATAAGCTGATTTTTTGTTTTTCACATAAAATTTTCAACATAAAACAAAAGTTCGTGTAGTGTAAATTTAGTTGGTTGTGACGCTTGAAAAGATATAGGGTGTTCAGTAAAGAATGGGCCGTACCTACTTTATAGCTAGCTTCCATAGACAAAAATTTTACTTTATTAAGAAGTTATAGGCCTGATACAGTCCTTTTTTTACAATAATTTTCTTATTAGTTGGGTAATTATACTGAAATATTGGAAAAAAGGTTTTTCTCTTCTTGAGATAAATACGAATATCTAATTGATTTTTAAGTTGAATGTATAGGTTGTTTTGAGCGCCTGTGTCTCTATATTATTTCTATAACATTTTTTTACTGATTTTTGAAAAATGACTGGTTATTTTGAAACAGCCTTCGATTAGTTTTAAAAAAGGTATACTCTCTGCATGTCGCCAAAATGCATGCAATGTCATTTTAGAAAAAACTGCGTTTAACATATTTGTTAAGCTTGGAAATTAATATACCTACATAAATTATAATTTACTAATAATTATTAGTAGTATTAATTCAAAACGTTATTACAGTTAAAAATGTCCAGTAATTAACTGTCTGGCGAATATAAAGGCAAAATAAAATATTTTGTTCGTGCTAGATTTAATATCTATTCTTTCTATTTTATTATTTTTTAAATGTTGCCTTTCTTTAATGTTGTCATATTTTTCTTTGTTGTGTTTCTTTTTATTTTATACGACGTCTTACTAACTGTAATAACTTTCAGAATTTGTAATTTATGTAGCTATTGATTTCCAAGCATTTGGTCGCTGTATTTCTCGCCGTAAAATTATTAATTATTATTAATTGGTTGTATTTTTTAGGTACAGAAATCTCTACGAATAAAACACGTAGAACAAAACTAACATCAAAAATAAAATTCTTGGTGTTTTGTTTATCCACTTTTAATATTTAGATTGTTCTCAAATAAAATAATAGTTTTTTGAGACACACATTATTTTGTTATTTTAATTGCACATTTTTACAATTATTTTCACATACTTATTATAAACAAAAGTGAATAATCTTATATGCAGAACTATGTAAGTTTATGTTATAATAATATTTACATCTACATCTTAAATCTAAAAATACACATTTTGAAAGATTTCTGTATATAAAAATTTGTTTTGTCGTTATATATTCATTTTGCTTCAGTCTCATGCCACCTTTTAACATTTCTGTTATTTGCTAAGCTCTATGTTATTCAATTCTTAAATAACTAAAATTAGGAATAGTATTTGTAGAAAATACTATTTCCAGCAAGTATATCTTTATTAAAACTAATCAAAAACTGTTTTAAGATAATTAGATAATTGTTTTCTAAAAATCTCTATTCATAAAATAACTTCTAAAAATAATATACTGTTAAAGGGGCTCAGAGCGCCTGGTACATTTAACTAAAAAAAAAATAAATTAAAAATTCGTATTTATCTCAAAAAAAGAAAAAATCTTTTCCAAAATTTGAGTACATTACCCAGGTAATAAGAAAATTATTGTTAAAAATAAAATAAACAAAGATTCTTCAACATTTCATAGAAACATTACCATTACAATTTCAAAATATTTTGTTTCTAGCCTCTTTGACTTGAACTGTATAATTGATAACAAAAATGGTATATCACGTCAGCTGTGATCAAAGATTTTGTGATCTGTAGCAGCCATAGAGTACCATGATCCTTTTTTAGTCAAATATTTAATTTTAACAAGATTGTCGGAAAATGGTGAAATCATTTTCTTCAGAAGGTAGATACTATTGAGATGGCAGACAACCCATTAATACTTCGATCTTGATTTTAACAATGTTGACAATTATATTGCCAATAGCCCAATTAGCAATAAGTACGTAAAAATATAAATTTTTAAGCGAGGCTTTTATTTGATCAGTAAATATCCATAATATTTTTTAAGCAAATATTTTACACACTTATTTACTTTGGAGTTAGTTTTATGTTTAAATTGAGTAAGACCATGTGAAAAAATCTAAATGTATAAATTTGATGTTTTTACCCATAACAAGTCACAATTGAAATCTATGAACTCATTCAATTTATTAGTAAAAAATTTGACAAGATGGGTCAGGTGGATGTTATCTACACTGATTTTACTAAAGCTTTTGATATACTTCATCACGATATTTTATTGAGCAAACTTGATGTATTTTTATCTAACTCTTTTGAAACTTGTTCAATCATATATTTAAGATTTCAGTTTGTTCAGTATCGTGGTTTTAAGTGTTATATGTTTCATCAAATATCTGGCGTACCTCAAGGTTGCATACTGGGACCTTTACTTTTTGCATTATTTATAAATGACGTTGGAAACTTACAGGAGAAGAAGAATTACCACAAACAGTTAATCCGTGGGCAATTTTAGACTATACTTCACTAAAGTAAAACAAAAAAAGCTGTTGTACCTTAAGAGTTTTTTCAAATGTCTTATTTAATGACATTTTGGATTTAATAATAAAAATTACTCTTGTATATTACAGTTGGTATTAGATATGTTTAAATGTGGCATAGTATTTTTTTATCTAGTGTAAAAAGATACATAATTACTTTTATTTGTATTAAATGACTGGTCACTAGACCAAGTGGAGAATTTAGAAAATACACTGGAAATCATTTCATGAAGAACAATTGTATTCTTGTCACTAAACAATAATGTAGAGTTATCTATTGATCCCTGCGGCACTCCATTTCTATCAATATCAGAGTTGGAGACGGCTGTTTTATTTATAATTTTAACAAATTGTTTTCTATTGCTTAAGTAGGAAGCAACCAAATTTATATAACTTGTCTTTCAAATACCATGTTTGACGCAGTGGATAACCTGACTGAGGTAACAAAATATCCCAATCGGGCTCTCACCTTGTTCAATTAAATGTAATACCTCACTGTAAAAGGAATTCAAGGCTGTAGAAGTTGAAAAAATAGATATGAAACCATGTTGTTTTTTGACAATATATTGTTTATGCAAGAAATGTTATTAAATGTTTTAGCATAGCGTGTTAAAAAAAATAGATATAACAGGTAGCACAGAGATAGGTCGATAGATTCAGATTTCAGAACTGCCTTGCTTTAGAATAGAAGAAACCACAGAAGATCTATGAAGGTTAAAAAAATTCCTTACTCGAAGAAATGCAATCTAGCTATTTTCTTCATCAAGATACTAGATATACCATCAGAACCGTGTGATGACTTACTTTTAAATTATGAGTAATAATATGTGACACATCATACCAATTTTGGAAATACAAAATTATTTACAAAATCATTAGTAAGATATACTATATTTATATTTGGTTTAGTTATACAATGCTTTCGAAATGTAACGAATAAATTCATTATTTGTGAAATTTAAAAGTTTTTCGAAAAAATCCCCTGGCACGTCGATTTTGTTTTTAAAAAAGGCACTTTTTGACATACGACCCATATTTGTGACGTCATCGACAATTTTTTTAAATAGCAACCCCCAATTTTGACCATGCCATTTGATAGAACGTGTCATTCTACATACATACATCATGAAAAATTATGGTGTTACATAACAATAATTTCAATAAAACAATGTTTGAAGATTTTAAAATTTAATTTTCACAATACTGTGCACCTCCCCATTATGCAACACCTGTCCGTGCTTGTTTAGATGAGCTGTTCCCGAATCGTTGAATAGGGAGAAGGGGGCTGATTGAGTGGCCAGCCAGATCGCCTGATTTGATACCTCTAGATTATTTCTTGTGGTGGATACTTAAAAAGCAAAGTATACGTTACTAGACCGGTTAATTTAGAAGATTTAAAAGCAAGAATTCGTCACGAGATACATCGTTTACCTCCTGAAGTTATTGATAATGTCTAAAAAGAATTTATTAGTCGTCTTGGCTACTGTCAGGCGGCCAACGGTGCACAATTTGAACATTTAATTTGTCGATTTTTTACATAATCATTATCATTTTCAGTATTGCGAAAATTAAATTTTAAAATCTTCAAATATTATTTTTTTGAAATTTTTGTTATGCAACACCATAATTTTTCATGATGTATGTATGTAGAACGACACGCTCTTTCAAGTGACATGGTCAAAATTAGGGGTTGTTATTTAAAAAAATGGTCGATGACGTCATATCTCGAACAACGATGACGTTACAAATGTGGGTCGTATGTCAAAAAGTGTCTTTTTTAATAACAAAATCGACGTGCCAGGGGGTTTTTTCGAAAACTTCTCAATTTCAAAAATAATGAATTTATTCGTTACTTTTCGAAAGCACTGTATTTTTAATAGCTGTGAAAACCGCTAAGTATGTCACTCCCATAGGTCTACACTGGCAGCGTTTAGTCCATCTTTTTTTGTTTGTTTCTTTGAACATAACAGCTGTTGGGCATGTTTACTTTTTCAGCTCACATTTTACTTAATACATCTCCTACTGTTGCTAAATACTTGAACCTTGGAAATACTCTCTAATGATCTGCTATCATTTCGAGATCAATTGCTTACACACAATCTCTAAATCGGATATTTATATGTTTGTTATTATTATTTCAAATATCTTTCAGATATACATTTTATCTTTCATATGTGTCTTCTCATTTCTAGGGTTTGAGAAAGGCTATAATAATAGGCATGATAGGAACATGCGCCGGATCCTGGATAAAAGTCGGAGCAGTCCATCCAGACAGGTTCTGGCTGGCGTTCATTGGACAATCCATAGTGGCTTTATCACAGGTCTTCGTATTATCCGTACCAGCGAGACTTGCTGCAGTTTGGTTTGGACCATCTCAAGTATCATCAGCGTGTAGCATAGGAGTCTTCGGAAATCAGGTAGGAGTCAGTCGCACTTTGGATAACGTAGCATTCTGTAAAACTTTCTACTAACATTTATTGTTGCAAATATTGTGAAGCTTATTGCAAACGACATTTTTTTACAGCTGATTATGTCTAGGTTACGTAGATTAGGGCAGATTTCCCAGCTTAGTGACTTTGACAGGGGGCGGATTATTGGGGTACGCGAAGCAGGTCTGTCGGTGAGGCTAACAGATGCTTACGTACCATAATACGGCGTGGTCTCAAGAAGGACGTAGACACAAAACGAGAGGCAAGTCAGTGGTTTGAAGAACATGAGGGGATGGTCGGTATGCTTACAGTATGCGTTGAATACGAAGTTTTAGCCTCTTGTCTTATCGTCCACATTGGGTGCTGCCTCTCACTCGTCAACATCGGGCTAATCGCTTACAATGTTGTAGAGAGAGGATTCAGTGGGACCAAGAAAGGAATCAGGTGATCTTTATTGATGAATCCCGTTTCAGCCTGGGGATTCTCGATGGTCGTGCAAAGGTGAGAAGGTGACGTGGAGCGTATCCATCACATAGTAGGCGTTGTGGTATGGGTGCTATTGCATATGGTAGCAGATAACCAGTAGTTTTTATTAGAGGCAACATGACAACCCAATGCTATATCCAGGAAGTGGTGGAGCCATGTGTCATTCTATATCTTCTTTGCGCTCTGTGGTTGATCTACGACCACCGGTACTTCTCACTTTATGTCCACGGCCTTCCTGAGCCCACACCTGATAACACCGTAGTATAGTACGTAAAGATCTGTTAGTCCTTCTAGAAATTTCTCTCACCGATAAACCTGCTTCGCGCAACCCAACGATTTGTCCTCTCTTTAAGTCGCTAAGATGGGAAATCTGCTCAAATCTACGTACTCTAGAAATAATCAGCTGTAAAAATGTCGTTTGCAACAAGCTTCACAACACTTGCAACACAAATGTGAGCAGAAATTTTTAAAACAGAATGTTACGTTTTTACAGTACAACCTATGTAAACTCCAAAAAAACTTTACGGATAAACCTGAAAATTTAATCATTTTTTACTTTCACCGAGAGAGGTAAACATGCAAAGAATAATCAAAACAAGATGATATTTAGTGGGTGTTTACCTTTCTTTGTCACGTAGTATAAAATATTGTGTATTATTATTATCACTGTTATACCATTTATTTCGTAGTTGTAGAGAACTTTATATAAGGATGTCCGTTAGAGAACGATCATCATCAATTACCTTATTGTGTCAAACCTATCTGTAAGTTTGTGTCAGTCGTGTCCCCTTGCAAACACAACAATTTATTAATAAAAACTTGCTAAGAATTACATTTGGGTTACCCTACAAAACGTTTAAGCACTTCTACGAGCAACTACAGGGTGTGCTATAAGCAAGTGTCCAGTTGTCCAACTTGAAAATTAACAAAACGGATTGCTAATTTAGTTATGTTTTTTTCCAGCTTGGTATAGCGTCTGGTTTTCTTCTTCCTCCAATGATAGTGCAAAATACCGATGATCACGAGACCACCACCCGTCAGTTCTACACACTTTTCTTTAGTGTCAGCGCTCTGACTTCAGTTTTGCTGATTCTGATTTTGATATGTAAGTAAGATACTGTTACGAACCCTGATTTCATAAATCACGCTATTTTGACAGTTGACATAATTTATAAACAATAAAAGTCAGATCTTTAGAAACAAACAAACGTCCAATAAACAAAGTGAGATTATGTTTGTAACAAGAGATTTTTGTTTGCAATAGGAATCTGCTATTGTTTTGATCGATCCGTCATATATCTATTTAAAATGTTCTATATATTGAAAAAATGCCCAGGAGAAAATACTTTGCTGAAAAAACCGTTTGTAACAATGCTATTTTGGCATCCAAAATCCTGTCTATACAGGGTGTCTCAGATATAATCGGCATCCGTGGAAGAGATGATTGTATAGTCAAAATAAATGAGATTTACTCAAATATACATTTATCTAAAAGTTCATCGTTTCTGAGAGAAGATTTTGAAATTTTTAATATATTTTTTATTTACTTGGAAACCCTTCGTGATAAAACAACAATAATTCTAGGTTGTAATGATACCTTACATATAATTATTCAGTGTATTTAAATATTCCCATTATCACCAGTGGCATAGAATCCCAGTGCCACTCTTCTTTTATTTAAAATAAAAATAGTACGCCACTGTCTTAATTATAAAAAAACGTAAGATACTTTAAGTTTTTATTATTTTTAACAAATAATTATGCTTTGCAATTTTCCTTAAAATCCATTGTATTCAAGTAATTGTTCATTTAAAATATGTCTGCATTTCGTAGTTTATGCATATTTGTATCAAAAGCTGAAGATAACTTGAAAATCTGCATGTAGCCATAATTAACCATTTTGACTTTTTCAAGTAGTATTTTGCTGTAATTTCAGCGGAAAAGGCGCTTACCTGAAACCAAAACAATTTTTCCTCGGTGCATTGAAAATTTCACCTCATTACCGTCATTATTTATCCTCAGCTATATTTTCCCAAGTTTATGCTATAGGTTAAAATTAAAAATCACCCTGTATTTCAAAAAGAAAATTCAGTAACAGAAAAATGTTACGTATTAAAAAAAGTCTCTCTTGTTGATTAGTTAAAATATCGTAATTTTCTCAAGGACTTTTTTATTATAACAAAAATTTCTTCCTCCAACAGTAAATCAACCTATTTTGATAATTTTCTTGGCTGCAGTAACTGACAAAATCAGATGCGGCTATGAAAAATTGTCAAAAGTTTCATCATTGATATCTTCATTATTTATAACATATTTTAAATATTTTTCTTCATCAATTTTTATTCGTGTAGAGTTGAAAGGTTTTCAAATATAGTCGCACACCTCCCCGTATGCCAATGACGCCTTTGTAACGTGTAACGTTCTTAGATATTAATGAAAAAATATTTCAAGTAAGACTAACACCCTGTGACATCTCACGAAAAATAAAAATAACTTCCATATTACGTCTTTATTTTAAATACTGTTGCTAATTTTAATATACAGATGACACAATTTTAATAACTTCAGTAAACAATTTGAAACAGACTGGTACCGACTAGATCTACCGAATGTTTTAAGAATAATTTTACATTTTATAGTACTATTGTTAAAATTTTATTGCTAGAAAGCACTTATTAAACAAATCATAAAGCAACATTTTTGCGGTTTAGCTAGTAATAACATTAACATTTTCATTTTTTATAAGTGTTTTTTTTGCGTACATAGTGTTGGTATCTTGAAAAATGTGGGAGATATAAGGAGATACAGTTATCAATTATACAGGGTGTATCTAAATAACACTGACAAAAATATAAGAAGTGATTCTTTGATGAAAATTAATAGGAATCTCTGGTATAAATTATAAAAAAATCGTTGCTTGAAAAGTTCACCCCTCCAAAAATTAAAAAAAAAATTGTATTTCTTTTTATCTTCCATGTATATCAAGCTATAGAAACCAAACTTGGTGAACATTATCTGTCAGTAAAACTACACTTTTTCAAATTTTTTCAACCCTGAAGAATTTTTATAAAGGGTTGAAATAATATTTTTTCTTATAATTTTTTTTCGTCGAATTTTTTTCCTTTTAATAATAATAATATCTCTACCCCTCATTTTAATCACAGGGATTATCCCAGAAGTCGAAGACTTGTGCGGGAGAGGGGGCGGCATATTATTATTAAGCAGGCCGCATTTGCGCCCAGGAACGACTTACGTTGGTAGGCCCTAACCACTATTCAGTGCAGGAATGAGAGAAACCTGGAAAACCTTATTAGTTAGGGAGGTAGTCAAATATCAACCGGTATCAATCTCTCACATTGATCCAAGCTAACATTCTTCCACCCTACCATACCCGCAGAGAGGGTGCCAATCCGTTCTACGAATATAGCTTATATACGGTATACCGGCAGCGGGACGCAACCTACACCGATCTAGTCACATGTTTAAAAAGGCCTCATTTGCTAACTAACTTTCAGATCTCGTCAAGTGTTTTCGAAGAGTTAAGGATTTATGAGAAAAAAATAAATGTATTGGAATGCATAATAAATGTATTGCAATGCATTTTTAAAAAGATGAGCTGTTTAACGCAACTCTGTTTTGCCGAAAGACCTAGTGGCATGTCCTTTGCAATGGACTCCATAGAAAGAAATGTCAACTCATATTATTTATTTTTATTTATTGAAAAAAATCAAAAAGTATAGTTTTCTTAACAGATAATGTTCCCCAAGCTTGATTTCTTTAGTTTGATATACATAGAAGATAAAAAAGAAAAACATTTTTTTTAATTTTTAGGGGACGTAACTTATCAGGGAAGGGGTTTTTTCAAAAAAATTGATACTTACCAGAGACGCCAACTGATTTTTATCAGAGAATTGCCCCTTACATTGTTCAGTGTTATTTAGATACACCCTGTAAAAACTAGTTTTAGTTGCTCTGAATAGGTTTGCTGCAGCAGTAGTAAGGGATTAGTTTGAAAGTGTCAGACATGTTCATCAACTCGTTCTTAATTTAACATTGAAGTCGATCGAACAGTTTCAAACCGTTATATTAGAGTCTTGGTGTGTCACAACAACAAATTTAGAGCTCTAGTTTTACATATTCTCAAAAATATTTTGATCTAAGATTAAGTGTGCATAATTACTCGACTTTTCCCTACATCTCTGCAATGCTACATTCAATTTTTTTATATATGCTTTAATAAATTATTTGATAGTTCCTGCAACTTTTATTCGTACACATTTTTTCGTATCTTGAAAAATAACGGGGAACAGGGGTGGGAGCAATTTTTTCATGACCGCCCTGTATATCCATTCAATCAAATGTTGGCGGATCTGAGCGTTTTTTAAAATTTTTGCATCAAGATTAAGAAAACCTGAGTAGCAAGTTTTAGGTGGTCCATGCTGTATACTGTTTTGTTTTAGTTTTTAAAAATGCCCCAGAAACGCCCCCATCATACGCCGCCGCACAGCAGGAGAAAGGCGAAGAAATTAACTTCGTAGTTTCCCTGAAAAACCTGGTGAAAAACCGTTCTTACATGTTCCTTCTGAACGCATACGGTATCAACGTGGGAATATTCTATGCAATCTCCACGCTCTTGAACCAAATCATTCTTCAATATTATCCGGTAAGTGTTTTTTATTTATCTTTATCATTAGTTCAATTAACTTTAAGAACTGATTGGTTCTCAAAATATTGACATACCTACATTGAATGTTCAAATTTTATCAACAGATAGGTAACATCTGAAGTGAGCATTAAATCTAGGATTAGTGACAACAATTATAATGAGAATTTAATATTTTGATTTAATCTGTACGTGTGGTATGATTTTTTATCTTTTAATATTTTTTATTTATTTTTATCTAATACACAGTGGAGGCTCGTCTAGATGGACAGGGGTTTTATCATTGTCTTTATGATTAGTGTTGGTGGCAGCAGTTTAGGGAAAATTTTTGTTAGCTACACTGCTGTGCTGAAATTATAGAAAGTGACGTCATTTCAATATTAGTCGAGGCAATGAAGCATTATGATAGGAAATCTGTGATTTTTCGCATTCGCTTGCAAAAATTATTTATATCATTCGTAACTACTTTGTACCTATTACAAACCGGAAGTTGCATTGCTGCAGCCAAAAATGCATGCAAAAAAGCATCTTTTTAGAGGCCTTTTGGCAAATTTAATAACTTCGTAAATAAGAGTCAGAATTGGCTCAAGTCGGGTACCCGGGGGTTTTCGAGGTCGCTGATCACGATTTGATGTTCAAATTGACCCCCCGAATACCTGGAGCTCAGGAACGCCGACGAACGTCACCTCCGGGGACTATCCCGAACTTTATGCGAGAGAGCAGAGAAACTGGGCACCCGGGTTTTTTTTGGGTCGCTGAATTCGAATATACCATCGGCGAACACCCCACGGACACCTGGTGGGCCCCAACCTGGACGTGGACGTCATCTTCGAAAATTTTTCTGGAAATATAGACAATAACGAACCGAAAATCGTTATGGAGGCTTTTTGTGTACGCTGAATCCGAATTTTATGTTGAAAACGACCACCCGAACACCTGGTGTGCCCTAACCTGGCCCTGAACGTCATCCCCGAGGGTTTTCCAGACATAATTGAAAAAAACCACCCGAAAATCGTTACGGGGGGTTTTTTGGCTCGCTGAAATCAAATATGGTACCTGCCAACACCCCATGGACACCTGGTGCACCCTAACCTGGCTCTGAACGTCATCCCCGAGGGGTTTCCAGACACAATTGAAAAAACCAACCAAAAATCGTTACTGGGGTTTTTTGAGTCGCTGAATTCAAATATAGCACCGACGAACACCCCACAGACAGCTGGTGCGCCTTACCCTGGCTCTGAACGTCTTCCACGAGGGTTTTCCAGACACAATTGAAAAAGACCAACCAAAAATCGTTACTGGTGGTTTTTCGGGTCGCTGAATTCAAATATAGCACCGACGCACACCCCACAGACACCTGGTGCGCCCTACCCTGGGGATGACGTTCAGGGCCAGGTTAGGGCGCACCAGGTGTTCGGGTGGTCGTTTTCAACATAAAATTCGGATTCAGCGCACACAAAAAGCCCCCATAACGATTTTCGGTTCGTTATTTTCGATATTTCCAGAAAAATTCTCGAAGATGACGTCCGCGTCCAGGTTGGGGCCCACCAGGTGTCCGTGGGGTGTTCGCCGATGGTATATTCGAATTCAGCGACCCAAAAAACCCAGGTGCCCAGTTTCTCTCCTCTCTCGCATAAAGTTCGGGATAGTCCCCGGAGATGACGTTCGTCGGCGTTCCTGAGCTCCAGGTATTCGGGGGGTCAATTTGAACATCATAATCGTGATCAGCGACCTCGAAAACCCCCGGGTACCCGACTTGAGCCAATTCTGACTCTTATTTACGAAGTTATTAAATTTGCCAAAAGGCCTCTCAAAAGATGCATTTTTTGCATGCATTTTTGGCTGCAGCAATGCAACTTCCGGTTTGTAATCGGTACAAAGTAGGTACGAATGATATAAATAATTTTTGCAAGCGAATGCAAAAAACCGCATTCCGATACGTCCTATCCTAAAAGATTTCCTATCTTTGGCCTTTTTAGTGCTTCATTGCCTCGACTATACGACAGGTAAAATATTTAACCGATCATATGAAATGCTAACAATAATCCCTTCCACTGCATCGCCGTCCAAGCTCGCCTGGGAGTACTGGTAGTACTGACTAGCCCGCCCTGCCGTGCGTCATCTTCCCACCAATACCCCATGCATTTGAAATGTATGTAATACAATCTCCCCATGATCGGTTAAATATTTTCTCTATCTGTATGTGAATCCGCACAAATCTTAAGAGACCTCTTTAGGTATCTTGAAACGAGTTTGAAAATAGCTCCCGTAATAACGATGAAATATTTATGAGGCGTGCATCAGCCTTCTTAGGAAAAAATCTAAACTCAGATGTATAAAAAACAGGCACCTTAAAATTTTAACAAAATATGATTTTGTACAACTTTTTTATTTTTTGCTCGTTTTTTATGATATTTTCGACAGATAAAAGGAAAACTAATCCAATTTAATATACTAATTCAGTTTTTTAATTAAAGCTGAAATTATATGCATTTTACAGGTAAACACAAAAGTATGTTTTTTTCAAAATCGGCCGTCCGCAAAATTAGTTTATTTTCTGCGCATTATTTTTTTAACACATGGATATCTTATCTGGTTCCAAAGTTATGAATTATTGAAGAAAACGTTGCATTTTCCATAATGTTTTATTTTAATACACACATTATCAATTAAACAACCAACAACTGAACATCCAACAGTAATATAACAGCAAAAGTGTGTTTTGTTAATAGTGGGAAAATCCCCCTCTAGCTTGAATAAAGGCTATTGATTAGGGTTAGAATATATTCCTGAATGTTATTCACTCTTCAATAAGTGCGGCACGAAATTCTCACGCATCTGTCTACGTAGTTCCATACATGCTCAATAGGGTTTCCATCTTGCAAGCAAGTTGGTCAATTTAACTTTACAATTTCAACTTCCATCATAATTTAAAACCACTTTTTTCTCAGTGACGAGAATAAATATCAAGCAATAAACAAAGAAAAGCACGCATTGTCTCCCAACAATCAGGCACGATATCCAAGTGTTTAAGAAAATAATGTGTAGGAAATAAACCAATTTTGAGCGACTTCAAGAAACCGAATTTCATCACAGGGTGTTATGAAATTAGACAAAGAAAGCATACTTTTGTGTTTGCGTTATTCAAGAAACTGAATGCGATTTATTAAACTGGAATAATTCATCTTCTACCTGTCGAGAACACCATCAAAACACGGGCAAAAAAATAAAAAGTTATGCACCTGATAATTTCCGGGATGCCCTAGATCATATATTTTGATACGAATAAACTAAGGTTTAAAACGTAAAGAGAACAAATTATGGCATCCTAGAATCGACGAATTATTTTATGAATTTCTATGTCATAGGCGTATTATAAAATCAGGCATATTATAATATGCCTTGGCTTTTTCAATAGGACTGGGCCTATTGTAATACGATACAAAACATCGAGAATCTCAGTTTCATATTTTAGCCGTATTGTAATATGCCCGCCACTTCTTAGTTTTACTGTTAGACTGAGCTTTCGCCTAGATGCAATCCGTCATATTATAATAAGACTGACGATTTGCTAGGCATAGTAAAAACCTAGGTATAAGCAACTGTTAAACTTTTTAAAAGTAAAAACATCTGAACAAAATTTGAGAAAAATTCTATAAAATGAAATAACTTAATTATTGCAGCGGCAGACATAAATGAATAATTATATTCGTTATACTTTTTTAACAAAATAAAAACAAAAAAATGGCAAACGAAATATCCAAATCCAGTGGAAGTCATTGTCACTGTTCAATAAAATTAACTTCACTTTAAATTTATTGGGCGCACTTGGTACACTGCTTAAGTAAGACACGCAGTTAACTGTAAATTATGAGAGCAAACCAATTTAAAATATCCCTGGACGGTGCTTTTACTATAAGAGAAATAATTTTGTCAATAAGTAAATTGCTACGAAAATTGTTTCATTCTGTATTAAATAATTTCGGGTTAGATTTATTGTTCTCTTACCGTTATAAAACTTTTGTAGTTCTTTATAATAAAAAGTTCTATTTAGGTACCATTAATATTCTCATAGTTACAAACACAGTTTGTATTTCCTCATTCACTTAAAGGTTTTGGCACTTTGATACTAAATAATAATAAGATTATCTAAACAAAAATGAACACCAAATCAACGCTGACATGAAACTATTTTACAATGTGACGGATTCTATCTAGGCGAATTGTGATATACTTGTGCGGAAGCTCATTCGGACAATAAGACTAAGAAATAGTCGGCATATTACAGTACACCTAAAATTTTCAGTGAAATTCTCGATGTTTTATATCGTAATATGCCCAGTGATATTGAAATATGTCTGATTTTACAATAAGCCTACGACATCTACTTTATTTCTGAAAATAATTGATAATAACTGTAAATTTGGATCTAAGTTCAAAGTAACCGCTTAGATTCAAATAGAATCAGACGATGAGAGATACGAGGTAGGCAAAGATGGAAGAGGTAAAGGAAGATGGATGTGTTATTTTAGAGCATTGGTCCTCAAACTTGTTTGTCTTGTAGACCACGTGCCAATTATTTCTATTTTGGTGGACCCCCCATCAAAGGCCTTTCTAATATTGAATATTAAATGTGTGTAGTTAATAAAATAATACTATGAAATTAATAATATTTATTAAACGGTTTGATAAGTATTTGTATAAGATAATAATAACATAAATTTCAATAAGAAACGTATAACAATAATTTTATAAGTAAAACGAAATAGGTTGATTGAACTCAAAATAATATTCTAACAATTAGTATTAAATTAAAATTCAAAGCAAATCAGTTTTTTGTTTCACCCGTCGACGGAGAATAATCCCATTATCCATTTCGAATTTTCCCATGATTAAAGCATGGAGTCATAAAGTTCCCCAAATCTAGCTCCAGATCTTCATCATGTTTCAGAAGCATTTATTTATGTACATGGATACTATGCGTATTATACATTTATGGAGAGCCAAAATTTTGGTCACGATCTGCTTAAATAGGATCCATTCTCGTGGACCCATATTTACATCTCATGCACCCCCAATTTTTGTTTTCGCTGGCATGAACCCCTTGCAGTTCGGAGTCGACCCCTAGGGGTCGATATGTCGATATAGGCTGTTAAATACAGAACAAATAGATATGTCGATTTTTATAATAAAATAGATTATTCTTAAAAATTTACACTCAACTTGGTGTATTATTTATATTTATACTTACATTTTTTTTTATTGTGACGAGCTAAAGCCAATTTTCTTTAGTGTTATAAACTGCATTGAAAAAATATACATAAATCTTCCTACTGATTGTATATTTCTTGCCAATTTTATTTTTTTTCACTTTTACCATTTTGCAACACATTTTGTTAAAAAGCTGCACCTTTCCACAGCATCATTTACCAATATATTCGCGTTTACTCTACCTTGATACACATTAATTATTATACAATCGACCGAATTTAACAGATTATAAGCTAGAGATGTTCGTATCTTATTGCGGCTTTGGTCGTCTCTCCTTTTGCACACAATAAAGTTCGCATCATAACGTTATCTGCAGAACATACACATTTACAAGCAGAAAATATACAAAATTATTTTTGTGATTTGTTTTATTGAAGACGTCACTTTCTCTAAAATTACAGCACCGGAGTATACTTGGTTGGTATACTTTTCCTAAAAATTAAAAAATAAGGTCCTAAATGTTCTTCATTTGTGTATGCAGGGTGCCAGCGCTGATGCAGGACGAATAGGGCTGGTAATTGTCGTTGCAGGAATGGTGGGCTCTGTTGTGTGCGGCATAATTCTCGATCGATATCATAAGTTCAAGTGAGTGAATAAAAATTGTTGGTTGGTTCCTACCAAAAATATTAGTACTTAAATGTGTTTATTTTGCAGGGAGACAACATTGGTGGTGTACGCTTGTTCGCTGCTGGGCATGATCGCCTACACGTTCACCTTATCTAGAGGCATTTATATTGTCTATGTTGTTTCAGCTCTCTTGGGGTAAGTACGATTTACAGAAAAATCAACGTTGTTTAACGCATTCACAATATGAATATCATGAAAGTCGCAATCATATCACAAACCCGAATGTATTGAGCGTTTGACTGTGTAAGTCAAGATAAATTGTTAGCAAAGTTATATGCATACGCTGTACGGGGTAGCACTGGACTAGATTTCCTCATTTTGAAAAGACAGGAAACAATATGTTAGTGTGGCTCATTATAGTAACGACCATGGTAATTTAAATAAAGTTTTTAACTCGATGAGTAAAGACGTTGAAATGGGCGTCCCCCAAGGTTCTGTGTTGGGTCATATTCTTTTGTATACAATTGAAATGGATACTTTGCCACCTGATATGTGCGTTACTATGTACGCGGACGATCAATCTATAATTATTTCATAAGAAACTGATAAAATTATAGAAGTTCGAAGTAACAAGGTGCTAGACTCATTATATAAGATTTCATAATGGTCAGAATATGCAATTCCTTAAATATAACAATCGGAAAATACAGTTTTACTAAAAATACAGCAATAAATAATAATATCCATATTCCTAAAAATAGTTATGGATGAATACCTACAGTGGAAATTACATTGTGACCAATTAATCATTAAATTAAATTCTGTATTATATTTAATTTATTGATTAATTGGTAATGTAAAATAAGTTTTAAAGAAAAACAGCTTCTTAACATATACCATGACTTAGTGGTGTCTAGGTTAAGATATGGTTTGGTCCTTCAGCCTCATTTTTAGATGTTTTTGTTATGCAAAAGAGAATTTTAAGTTGTATGGCTGGTGTTGTTGGTACTGTATCATGCAGGAATATTTTTAAAGAGTAGAATTTTAACATTATGTCATTTGTTGGTATATGAACTTTTGGTATATGTTTATACGAATAAAAATAAATTTTTGAAGATTAATGGTCACATTAACATGCATGCGGTAAAATGATAAATATCATATACAATTTCTTAAATATAAAGTTTCATGGAACTCACTTACCTGGGTCTTAAAATTTTTAATCAATTCATATTCAAAATGTGACAGTTTTCAAGGTTGTTTTAAAAAGTTATTTACTTCATAAATGTTTTTTTCTACAAAACTTTTAAAAGTGGGCTTTTTAATTGTCATTTTTGATGTTAAAAATGTCATTTTTTGACACGCGTGTTAAAAATAAGTTACTTTTAACACTAGTGTTAAAAGTAAATATCAAAGTTTATTTAAAATTTGTTTTTAAAATTAATAAAACGCTTTAACAAACACATGAACAACTTTTTATTTTAAATAAGTACAAACCAACATTTTAACTAGTTATTGCTATTAACATTTATAGTAAAATTAGAACAATTTGAAATTGTAATTCCCTGCGGAGTCATCATACTTAAGTTGGTTTTACTGTCAACATGTGTGATACATCTATTTTCTGTAGAAATAATACTACTGGTAGTACTGGTGGTCTTGCTAGTAGTTGCAGCAGTAGAAAGTATTTGGCACACAATTTCCTTCTTCTGTTCCAGTGAATTTTCAATGTAGCCTTCAGCTACCGTCGAAGATTTCCATCCTCCATGTCTCTTGATGGTAGTAAGATTTGCACCAGAATCTGCTAACAATGTCGCCGATGAACGACGAAAACAGTGTCCGGTGTAGAGTTGAGGATTTGGTAGATTCAAGAACTCTGCAATGTCGGCAGGCATTTTACCAAACATGTTAATTCCGACTGGATTCTTCACACATTTATTCTTCATATATTTAAGAAAAAGTCGTCTATGGTCAGCGTTGGGTGGCCGGAGTGCCATATACTTTCTAAAGAAGTTTAAATAGAATTCACCAACAACACTGAAAGTCGGAGGCACTTTCGTTTTAGTATCTGGTATGGTCACAACAACCGAAGTGCCCAAATATTCGATATTTTCGATGGTCATCTGACACAATTCCTCCCGGCGACACGCCCCGAAGACACCCACTATTGCTGCGACTTTCATCATCAGATACTTTTCGTCTTCTGCTTCTGTGAGAAATTTGTCGATATGCGTCTTCGTCAAAACTTTTGACTTTTTTGCTTGATATCCTTCATCCTTCCGTTTTAAAAAAGCAATAAGTTTATAATGTTTGCTTATATCTTGATCTTGCTTTATTTTTAACATAGTTTTGATCATGGAATAATTTGACCACAGCGTTGACGATTTCCATATCTTGGCTTTTTCCTCAAAATATGCCAGTAAAACACTTTCGTTACATTTCCCAGGGACCTTTTTAATCTTGCACCATTCCGAAAAGCGTCTATAAGCGATTTCGTACTGTTCTTTTGATTTCGCCGGCAATAATTCCAATGTTGCTCGACTGGCGGCTTCTTCGATTTCAGCAGGGATGGATTCGTTACGCTCATTATCGAGATTATTCATTATACTTATAATATTACCAGAAAATGCTGTCAATATTTTTGCGTTTTTTCCGTAACTAACAACAGCACTGGTTGCTACGAAAATTTTGGTTCAAAAACATTGCGATCTGTGTGGTATTTTTTGTTTTCTTATTTTTATTGAGGTTAAAGTTCTTCCTATTGTTTTGTAGAAAAAATAGTGTATGATATACGTGTTAAAAATGATTTTATTTTGTTCGTGAAGTTAAAAAACTCGCTACGCTCGTTTTTTAATCATCTTCACTCACAAAATAAAATCTTACTTTTAACACGTATATCATTAATAGCTATTACACTCTTGACGAATCTTTTAAGTCGTAGTTTATATGTTTCTATTTTGACAATTCCTATATACTCGCGTCAAGAATTCAGACGTCTTACGTCACAGCTGACGTTAGACGTTTGTTTTTATTGTCAACGTAATTTTCGATATTTGGTCGCGTTAAAAACAATCATTTTTTGCAATTTAGTGCAATATATAATGCAAACTTTTAGTGTAGTATATAGTTTTGTTACTATTAGTTGCAGTTTCTTAAATATTTTGATGACAATATAATGAATTATTCATTTGTTCGTATGACGTAAGTCGTCTGAATTCTTGTCGCGAGTATACAAAACTATATTTTTGTCATAAAGGAAATAAATATTATTCTATTCTATTATTGTATTGAGACTTGAACAAATTTAATAAAATATGTTTTACGTTTTTTAAACGTCAATCCATGTTAAAATATCTAAATCAATTCTGTAAATTACCGAATATTGATTTATGGTATATAAGTAGTATTTCTATTAGTTTTTAATTAATTTCAGGGAAGAAAGAAATAAATTCTGTAACATAATTAATGTGCTCATCCTTAGTATTAGCTGGGATTCTTTGACCTATACTTGTTGTTCTCGGCCTAAGCTCTGTGCGGGGGGGGGGGGGTATCAGATCCGTCATTAGCCCCATCCATATATTTATTTTGGTTTCTGCTGTTGGTGTTACGGTTGTTACTTTTGGAACCGCTCTTCCGATAATGGTCTTTTGAGACATTTCGTAGTAGTTTCTGCAACTAGTCGCATTCCATGCTTCCAAACTTTTCGAAACCTTCACTATCGGCGTCTTCAGTTTTGTCGCGACTGAGAACTCAGTAAAAGGGAAGTGAAGCAGGAACAACAAGGGCTGGTTAAAGAATTTCACCTATGGTTAAGGTCGTGCTCATTAATTCTATTATTGGCTACTAGGTTACTTAAGACCTAGATTACGGCATAACAACCCGAAAAATTATAATGAATCAAATACAAAAAGTTTTATTTCAGAAATATCAGCAACGTAATGTTTCCAAAAGCGACAAACTTTAAAAGATACATACTTTATTTTATTATTTTAATTAATTATATTTATTACAAACCTAAAATTTAACTAGCTATTATTTAGTTAATAAAAATAACTATTTGTTATTTGAAAATGTTAAAATAAAGTAAATAAATCTCTTGACAATGCCATATCTACGAGTATATCTTTTAATTGTGTCTACTTTGTTTAATAGTTTTCTGATTCCTTTAATAGTACAAAATCTTCAGTATAATAGAACAGTGATTAAACTTTGAAAGAGAATTACTCAACTCTCGATAATATCACCACTTAAAACTAATCCTGGAACAAATACTTTTTAAACTTTTATGAAGATTCTTTAAAGATTAGTTTATAATGAAAAGTCAATCCTTCAGATAAAATAGTTTGTTTTGTTAAACTTTAGTGATTTTAGATTCTTATACTGATCCAGGGTATTAAAAGGTTAAAGATACGCATTAACTGTAGCTTTTCACATATACTATTTGATTTTGTAGTTTTATCCATGTTAGCAAGAGATTATTACCTACGCAGAATAATGTGTATAATGACATACAATCATAGTTTTATTTCAAATTCGACAAACCGCAAACTTAATGAAAACGAGATAATTAAAATTTTGGAATTTGGAACAAGTTTTAAAATATTAAAAACAAATGAGAAATCACAAACCGACTGAATTGACAGATTCTATTAGACTGTCACTCTTGCACTTGGTATTTTTCTCACACATTTGGCTTACTGTATATTTTCTGCCTCTCCTTACCTACCTTTAGATAATACAGTATGCGCCAAAAGTATGGAATAAATTCAATAAAAACGAAACAATTATTTTTTGGGAAAAATCCTCGAACAGGTCGATTTTTAATTTAAAAAAATACATATTTTAGCGTAAAATGCGATTTTCAAATGTCATTTGTTTTCGAGTAATGACGTCATCGATTTTTTTTTAAATGGCAACACCATATTTTTTTCCTTGATTCTGAAAGATCGTTTAATTTTCTATCAGACGGTACTAAAATTTTGCCCTCTTACATAGGAAAGTTTTCCAGTAAATGACGGTTGAATATTAGAAAACGTAAATCAATTAAAAATATGCAAAAACGTTATCAAGTTTAGTTTTTCGAATTCCATACTTCTTTTATGGATCACGTAGGTAAAAATCTTTGCAAAGTGTCATTGTCACACCGACTTTCTAATAAGTATTGTAAGCGACATAGAAATTATTATTCAATTTAAAGTATTATGGCACATTTAACTGTTACTCAAAGAATTGAAATTTTAATTCTTATCGGATGCGGGAATATGACTAGAACTCAGCAGGAAGTTTGCGATTTATTTAATGAAAAATATCCAGATCGCCCTATCAGCCAATCAACAGTCAGTAAGGTAGAGTCTAAATTTAGAGAAACTGGCAATGTTGTAAATATTTCAAAACCTGGACGTCCAAGCATTAATGATAATCAGAAACAGAACATTTTGATAAATATGGTGGATAATCCTCATAATTCTTCACGATTGGTTGCATTAAACAATGACACTAGTCAGAGCACAGTGCGTGCTACGTATCTTGAGGAAGGAAAAATATCATCCCTACAAAATTCAACTTGTGCAGGAACTCAATGAAGATGATCCCGATCACCGCTTACACTTTTGCGAAATTCTAATGGATTTATGTCAAGGAAATAGAAATTTACACCGGCAAATACTTTTTTCAGATGAGGCCACATTTTGTCTGAATGGTACAGTAAACCGTCAAACTTGCAGATATTGGAGTCGGGAAAATCCTCATTGGATGGCAGAGACACATACCCAACACCCTCAGAAATTAAATGTGTGGGCTGAAATAGTTGACGACAGAATAGTCCTTTCTTCTAGGGCCTTTCTTCTTTGAAGGAACCCTTACAGGATAAAGATATTTAGAGTTTCTAGAAAATGACCTTGTTCCAGCCCTTGCAGTAATTTTTCCTAACGATAATGACCCTGACATTCCTGACGATACCATATGGTTTCAGCAAGACGGTGCACCTCCGCACTATGCGCGCCCTGTACGAGATTTTTTGGACAACTGTTCTGGGAGGTGGATCGGCAGACGCGGACCGATAGAATGGCCTGCAAGATCACCAGATCTTACACCTCTTGACTATTTTTTATGGGGATACTTGAAGTCAAAAGTGTACATTAATAAACCACGTAATTTAGAAGAACTTCAGAATCGCATTCGGGACGAGTTACCCCAGAAATCATTCATAATGTGCAAGAAGAATTTCTTCACAGACTTGCGCATTGTCAACAAGTTGGTGGATGGCAATTCGAACATTTAATTTAAGTATAAAATTTAATAAATTGTATTTTATTTTACATACCTCAGAATTGTTACTTTTTTATGGATAAAATTTACGTTTTCTAACATTCAATCGTCATTTACTCGAAAACTTTCCTATGTAAGAGCGCAAAATTTTAGTACTGTCTGATAGAGAATTAAACGATCTTTCAGAATCAAGGCAAAAAATATGGTGTTGCCATTTAAAAAATAAATCGCATTTTACGGTAAAATATGTATTTTTTAAATTAAAAATCGACCTGTTCGAGGACTTTTCCCAAAAAATAATTGTTTCGTTTTTATTGAATTTATTCCATACTTTTGGCGCATACTGTATAAGACATGCCTCAAACTGCCTCCTTATTTATTGTACTGTTCTTATGCAGTGGCGCGTCGTGACTTTTAAAATTAGTGAGGCAAGCAGGCTGGGACTGTTTCAAATACGAATTACAGAATTAACATTTTTTGGAAACTTTGAAATTAGTTTCTATTTTATGTGCATCACCCAATGCCGTTGTAATATTTTATTTGCTTATCAATGTCAATTTGCAGTTTGAAAAAATACAAATGAAATATTAGTAAATCTCGCGACAATTTTTTAAATCGGAGTATCCATTTTTCTAACGTTGAAAAAGCGCGCTTATTTACTGAATAAAAATATCGTTAGCATATTCCTCACGTTTTCTTATTCTTTGGTGGTACTTGAGGGTCTTGATATTGCCATTTCACATTACACAGTTACAGCCCGTGGCGAAGCCACGAGGGGGGGGATTTTGGGGGTCAGAACCCCCCCCATGGGTTGGGTTGGTTGGGTCATATAGGTAATGTCTCACTACAAACCTGCAACCACTCTATTCTTCAAGATTTAGCAACGCGATCTGTTAGTAAACTAGATCTCCTACGGAAACCTTACATTAGGACCTGCTACTAAGTTCTAATCTTATTTTTGTCATTTTTGTAACAAATATTGTTCGTACCTGTTTATTATTTACATGTTTATGATGAGATTGTTTTTTTATTGAAAAAATCTAATTTGAAATACTTTGTTCACTGAACCCCCCCCTTGTCAAATTTCTGGCTACGCCACTGGTTACAGCAGATACATATGAAACTTAACTAAATCAAATCAGAATCGACAATAAAGGTTCACACCGGTGGCTCTTTCGATAACATGTTGTCCATGTCAGTGTTTTTTTTTCTATAAAATTTGAGATATGATAGGTGAAAACTATCTAAACAGCGAATTTGCTGACTGAACTGTAATTTTAATTTCGACGGCATTTTCTGTCAGTGGCACTGCACGTCTAACTAAATTGAAAGCTATACGCCAATGACAGTATTTTACGTCGCAAATCTTGTCTGTCTAAGTTCTCAATGAATTACTTTGCAAATTTGGATTCGGGGTTTATCTGAAACAAGGAAAACGAATTTGTACTTAGCTTTGTTCTAAACGCTAGTGGTACGCTACAAAATGTAGGTACTCTTGGTGGATAAACATAACATTTTTCTCATTGTATGTATCACAGTAGAATAATATTATTCTCTTAGCTTTTGTACACAAATATGATATAAGTACATACTAATTTCAAGTCGCTAAATTTAACCGTTTTCAATTTATTTGCTATTTCTCCATTTTATGTAATTTAATGTTGATGATAAGAGTATTTAAAATTATTTTATTTATTATTAAATTTCAATTTGACTTATTTAGTAAGTTATGTGATAAATAAAATGTAAAATTTTTATTAGGTGCATTAAAACCGACGATGCCATGAAAATTAAATTACAGCAAACAGAAAAAATGGTTAAATTTAACGACATCAAATTAGTATAATAATTTTCTTTCAATACTTTGATACATAATTTTGAATAAGTTTGAATTAAAAACTTTAAATTTGAGATCCTGTGTCTTTTGGACTAACGTGACTAAATTGCATTATTCTGTCGCCAAGAACTTGCTTATTCACCTCATCTTCCTCATCTGGATACAAAGTGTCGCTTTCGTCTCCATCTATGTTCTGAAATTTGCAGGAAACCTTCATCTTTATAGTAATGGTTTATTCGGGCTCTTTTTTGAGGCAGAGATAGTACCAGTCTTGCCAGTTTTCCAGTCTTATTCTAATAAGAAAAGACAATGAAGGAATTCGTACCGTGTGAATCTATCTCTTAAAGCCTTTTCCGAATGCCTGAATAAACTGCCGTACTTGCACAAGGTACTCATATAGTGCAAAAATACATGCCCACAACCTGATTTTTTCAGGGTGGATGGAGGGCTGTCTCCAACCAAAAAATTACACTGCGTTTTTTGCAATAGGGGTACTTTCTTATTTACTTTATTTTTGAATTTTTTTCCAAATTGTATATAATAATATTAATATATTAACTTTTTTGTAACTTACACATTTGACGCACCGCCCATTATAAGAAAAAAAAGATATTTATTATGATTCAGTAAAGATACAAACAAAAGACTTTGGAGCTGGTTTTTGGAGGGTTCTTAGAGGACTGTATCCTGAGTGAATACCCAAAAAAGCACAGTCTACCCCTTCGGTGTTTTGCGCAATAAGGGTGGTTTCTTGGTGGTGGTATGTATGGTAAGGAAATGGGTTGAATTAACAATTCACGTAATTGAAAACACATAGTTACTTGGATATTACATTCCATTGGTTCGAACTAGCGTACCTCAAAATACCTATTTAATTTGAACATCCCTATTAAATATGCTTAAATGTTTTTAAAACAATAGACCCTCCGGAACAGCGGTAATGACTTTTATTAAGTACATGTACACACAATATTTTAGAGATGACACAATAATAATAAACCACCCCTATTGCGCAAAGTATCGAAGGGGTTCCCCGATCGCCCCTACGCGATGCTGGTAAACAAACAAAATAGTCAAGTGTATCGAGGCGCGACTGGAATATTGAGAATCGACGAAAATCGTTCGAGAACTGGATCTAGAGCTGCTAGAAAATACCTGGAATATTCGTTTGGTTTATAAAAGAAGAATAAACGGCCGAGTCAGTCAGTCTTGAATTGCAGTGTTTAGTTGGAAATTTCCTGGAGTTTCAAAGTGAAACAGTGTTTAGTTGAGTTGTAATTAGTATTCAGTAGTGTACAGAGTGTTTAATAAATATCAGTAAACATGAACTGTTTGTTTTTCTCGTAAAATAAAAAGTCGGGTAGGAAACCCGTGTAAAAATTTAATAGTCTTTGCCATCCTGTATCTCAGAAATGGAGAACTTTTAGATATAGGTATATTTGGGTACATCTCATTTATTTTTACTGTACAATCAAGGATGCCAGTAATACCTGAGACATCCGTATTGATTAATGTGGTCCACACATCATAAAATTGTTTGATGCGACACTGACACGATTTCAGTAATTTTCTTTCATTGAATTATTTTTCCATTTGGATTGCATGCACAAAGCACTTCATCATTAAAAGTTTTTTACGTGACAATTTTAAATCATAATACTACATAAGCTCTAAACTTGCTTTAAATAAAATGTTTCTTTGCAGATTCTTCATGACAGGCCTACTTCCAGTGGGTTTCGAGTTGGCAGCCGAGCTCACCTACCCCGAACCCGAAGGTACATCAGCCGGACTGTTGAACGCCGCCTCCCAAGTCTACGGTATAGCCTTCACCAACATATACTCCGTTATCTTCTACGACGTGGGTGACGCGTGGGCCAACATCACCATGTGTGTTATGCTGGTCGTAGGCACGGTTCTGACTGCCCTGATAGGATCAGATCTGAGGCGTCAGGCAGCCCATAGTTCGAAGGAGGTTACAAAATTCTGAGCGATATTTTCAGTGTTTATTTATTTATTTTGTATGTGTACCAGTCTCATAGTCATTCCTGTTAGTCTAGTCTTGTTTTCAGGATATTGGGAGGGGTTTGGCAACCTCTCTTATCAGCTTTGGAGGAATAAGGATCCTCTAAGCGTTATATTTCTAAATATTTTTACATGAGTTACGGTCATATTTTGTTCTAATTTGTTGTGTTTCTGTTTGTTATGGTTATGTTTTGTTGTTGTTGTACTCCAAATTCGCGTTACTTTTCTTTAGCTATATAAAGTCAAGAAAACACGTAGACAATAAAGTCTTAAACAATGTGTGATGTGATGTAACGTAGGTTTGAAATGAAGTATAGCACTATTTTGTTATGTACTCTACAAGTTAGTAGATGAAATTCTGGACATTTTAGGAGAATCTGAAGATTTTAAACACATATCTCTCCATCTCAGTCCAATGGTTATATTTTTTAAAGTACAAATGAAATTTATTTCTAGTTTTACGACTTTTTGAATATTTTTAAACAAAAATTGGTTTGGAACACCAAATATATACTCTATATCTGTATTATGCATTAGACAATAATTTTGCTTAAGACAATAATAACGCCCAACTAAAGAAAACAATGAATATTTATTGTGTGTATGTACCTCTATATCAGTAGTAGTATAAAAATATATATATATGCAACGTAAAACACACCTGCATTAGGTGGTGTTTTAAATCGCAAAAAATAGTCTGAAAATAAATCTTTAGATAGGTACAGTATTTTTGAGTCATACAGTGTGATGTAACCAAACTAGAATTATATTCAATAAATTAAAGAAACTTGTTGAAACAGTTCTATTCATAATAATTTAAAGTAGATCGCTATAAAATGTATACTCAGTCAAAACATATCAAACTCAATAATGGAAACCACGAATTTCGGCACTTCTGATGAAACGATAAGTTTCAAGAAAAATTAAACATGTTGGAAATAAAAATTTGTTGTTAATATTAATTGTTAATTATTTTTTTACCAATTATAAACAGTATTATTGTTGTATGTAATAAATATTTTAGTTCTATTTTGTTTTATTTTTAATATATCTACATAAATATACGTGTTACCTCTGAAGAAAAATGTAAGTTGGCTGCACTCGAGTGTCCATTTTTGCTCGTGAATTAAAGGCTTGTTAATTCGTTTATATAATTAGTAACTATTTATTTTTGATAAATTTGAAGATCCATAACTCAAAAACCAAAAATGTTTTATTTAACTTTTTTTTCCTAAATCGAATTTATCGTGAATATACAGTCAAATATTGTCGGTAAAATTTGCGAGCACTCTGTATAACGATTGTGCAATGATTTAGTTTGAAATATAATAAACCACTATCTACATCTATCCTAGATATTTTATTGTAATAAAGACTTCTCGCTGTAAATACGTATAGGGACGATTGACTTAACGCTAGATGTGCTAGTGTCGGTCACCTGTAGTTAAGTCAAGAAAGCTGCGTCGCGATGCTCTACATATTTTGGTTTGCAAATTGGCTAGGTTTGCTGATTTACAGTGGCGTGTCGTTAGGTTGTGTTTAAAAGAGAAAAATGAGTTTAAAAACCATATTCCACAGAATGTACACAAGTCATTGGAAAAAATATTGTCTTGTTTTGTATTTTATAGCAACGTAAATTAACAAATAATATTTTTTTATAAACTAAGGATTTTAACTACTATATCGATATATAATAGCCTGAAAAATATAAGTATTTGGCTAAATTTGCAGAAACAATTAAAAAAAAATTCCCTGATTTTATTCTGAATGATACCCTTTCCATATTCAGAATACCTATACGACCTATAAAATATTGGTTCTGATATTTCCAAGTTTATTTTTAATTCGGTTACACTTGTTACTCCTAATTCGGAAGTATGATTAGCAAAACGGTCTTTGTACTCGGATAATGGATTATAGAATGATTCAGACATTGCCTTTTTATTTACTTTAATTTCCTCAATACTTCAAGCACGAACATCTTTTATATTTTCAGGGGTATATTTATTACTGTTATAAATATTTTTTATATATTTTTAGATATTAATAATATTGTGTGAAACTAACTACTCTGTGGACAAAAGCCCCAACCAGCGTTGAATTACACCCACAATATAAAGAAATTAATCTATCTACATTTACTAACCTGCTTTAATGAAAACACTATAAATATCTAACTTCACTTTTTGCAGTGGGAACACGAAATTCAACCACAATATTGCTTCTTCAGATGGCCTCCTTTAAATTGAGTCAAATAACTAATTATAAAAATTATAACATAAATTAAAATTATTTGAAATTAAATATCGACAATGACAAAAGTGACAGTATGTCAATGAATTAAATATGACAATATCTACTTGAATAATGTTTACCCTTTATATAAAAGTTTTTTTCTACGGTCGGGAGTAGAAATCAGTTTCTATGACATCAAAATTAAAACAGAAGTAGTCGATTATTCCCAAGGGAGTATAATGCTCCCAAGGGAGTTTACATTATGGAGAACGTTTTCATGTAAAAAAAGATAACGTTGAAATTATTTATTGACATTTAAATTAAATGTTACATTTGTACTATTTTCAAAATTAATATTAGAAGGAATATTACTTTTGCTTACATTTACAGTTTTTGTGATTGCGCTAGTGGTACCTACTAAAACCTGATTAGCAATTTTGGTCTTATTTTCAATGGAGTTCTCGACATAATTCTCAGCGACTGTCGTTGATTTCCAACCAGCATGACGCTTTATTGTAGTGATATCCACACCAGCATCGGCCAGTAATGTTGCTGAAGATCTTCGTAAGCAGTGACCAGTATAACATGCAGCATCAGGTAATTTTAAATACGAAGCTACTACACTCGGAATTTTTCCCATGGTATTCTTGCCAACTGGCTGCGAACTACATTTTCCTGCTTTGTAGTACAAAAAAAGGCGCTTATGCTTAACGTGGGGAGGACAAAGGGACAGGTATTTTCGAAACAATTCAAGCATATTTCCCACATCGGTAACCAGAAAGGTTCGTTGAATCTTTGTCTTAGTGTTTGGAATTTTTGCAATCAAGGAAGAGCGTACATCCTCAATATCATCTACAGTTAAATTGACTAGTTCATCAGTTCGACAAGCTCCGGCAATCCCCAGAATTAATCCAACCTATAAAAAATAAAAAAACTAACAAAATACCTAACAACAAAAGTAATCTTACCTTAATCATTAAGAATTCTTTGTCATCTGCACTTGATAGAAAACGGTCGGTCGATTCACCCTTTGTCAATATTTTTGATTTTTTCGCTTGATATCTGTCGCCGGTTCTTTTCAAAAATGCGATCAGCTAGGAGAATTTGCTTATATATATGTTGTCGTAAATTATCAAGCATGACTTAACCATAGAATATTGCGCCCATAATGTGGAAGACTTGTAATTCTTTGCATTTTCAATGAAGTATGCCAACCAAACATTCTCGCTGTATACTTGAACATTTTTCTCGGCGTACCACTTTTTGAACCGATTGTAGGCTATATCGTATAAAGATCTTGACTTCGTAGGCAGCAAATTGCTTATTGCAATATTTGCAGCCTCCACAATCTCTTCCGACTCACAATTATTCATTGTGCACTAAACAAACTTTAAACTAAACCAAACTAGCACCTTAATTTGATAATTCTTTTTGTTTGTTTATTTTGTAGTTATGACAATAACTCAACGACTACTAAATAAATGCTCAAATCCGAATACAATAATTCTGGTGCTACTTACTTCATAATGACAAAATATGTGTTTTTAAGTTAATGAGACCGTGGAAAAAATAGTATATACCATTCGAGAGAGATGCTATTTTGTCCTCGGTGCATTGTAGCCTCGTAGCCCTCGGGCTTCAAATTGCACCTCTGCCAAAATAACGCATTTCTCTCCCTTATAGTATAATGTACTATTATATATTTTTAGGTATTAATAATATTGTGTGAAACTAACTACTCTACATAAAGGGTAAACATTATTCAAGTAGATATTGTCATATTTAATTCATTGACAGACTGTCACTTTTGTCATTGTCGATATTTAATTATTATTTGGAATATTTAATTCTATTGCTCTAACTAAAATTTTATCCTTTTACAATTTTAAAGTTTTGAACTTAAATTAGTAACACAAAGAGGATCTGTTTTGTTATATAAAATAGAAAACATTATGTGGCAATGTCTGTTGTTAAAATGATACATTTTAGAGGCAATATAAATAATGGATTTTCATTTTTGTTGGAAATTACTGTAGCAATATATTAGTGTCCATGAGATTAATAGTAACATCTTCATTTCAAATGATTGTGCAGCGGTTATTAGAACTATTAACAGGTTTTATTTTTTTTAATGATACAGTTTCGCCTTAAATTATCATTACAAGACTTTTATTACTAATTATACCGTCGATACCCTCTAAGTCAGTATCGATAATATGTAAACATACAATATTAAGTTAATAATTATATGTATTATATGTATAGACAAACAAAAGGAAATTGTACATAAATTACTGAATTGCGAATTTGACCACAAACATGATATAATTGTAAAAATCACATAAAATTCGAGAGGTAGGCGTAGATTCCAAGTCTGCAATCCAGAATAGTAGGAGAAGCTAAGCCGGTTAGCAAGATTATTAGAAATGTCTCTGGATTTATACAATAAGAAAATTAAATAACTCATGATTTAAAATCTGCAATATATTGCTGAAGTCCGATTTCACTTGTTTCCTGTATAGGGTTTGTCTAATAGACGTAATTAAATAAAATAGTCTAAAACTGGTCCTCAGCGCCATCTATACGAATTTTATTAAACTACATAGGTGTAAAACTATTTATTTGATTTAAAAAAAAAACTCGTTGATATAAAGTAAATAAAAAAATAAAGGAATTAATCCTTGAATAGTAGTACAAGTTCGAAATTTTTTAGATTTTCATTATTTATCTCCGGTGCATCAAAAAAAAATCATTAAATTTGGAGCTTATATCAGGTATCATTGTCCAGTCTAAATCTGCGAAACCTTTCCAGAAGAAATGCATTAGTCTCGTTTAGTGCCGACGATGGCGCCATATTACAGAGACCATGTTATATGCGAGGGATCGGTGACGTGTGGCGGGGTAGATATAACAAAATTATACGTCTTATTACAATATTTCAGTTAACGCAGTTAACGATCTTATTGAAATTTCAATCAACGTGTAATGAATTCAACAGAAAGCTGCAAATTCTCCAACCTTAGTTAGCTGATACGTTAATAGATGTCACTACAAAAAGATTTAAAATCCATTTTTTTTGTGTGTGATGGTGATGGTTGTGTGCATAACAGATATTCATTTTTATTTATAGTCGCCACATGACATTTGATAATATACACATTCAAAAAGATTGAGTGTTGAATACCTCTGAGGATCACAAATTCATATTTCGACAGAAGCGTGCGTGTTATTTTTTTGGGTACGATTGCAAATAATCAGTATATGTTAAATTCATGGATGAACAAAGTTCCAATAGCATTAATCCATTAATTCACATTAAATTTAACAACTCACTTGTTTTATATAAATTAATACACTTCACAACGTGCGCAGTTACGGAAAATTTTGCATAAATAACGTACACAGACGCTAGTGTATCTAACAGTTAAATATACCCTGCCAGAACTGAGCAACGTAAGAGAAAGATACGTTTATTTATTCATATTTTTAATAAAGCATACATCTTAAAAAGTATATATTTAATCCATATAGAATCTATAGCAGAGGAAAAATCATATTGGACAATTTGAAGCAAGAAAATACAAGGTGATCTAGTTGAAACAACTATTGAAATTGTCTATTGAAATTGGTAAAATGTAACCGGAAAAATTCGAATACTTCGCGTAGTACTTTAGAACGGCTATCAAATATAAAAGGTGTATCACCTTAAAATTTCATGCTGAATGAACAATTATATTTAGTATTTCGTAAATATAAGATGATTTTGTAAGTGGGATATAAATTTTAACTGATGGTAATACATTAAAATAAATAATTTTACAAGAATTGCTTTAATAGACGTTTTTTAATATTCGAGATAACAGACTTTAAAGTTAAAAAAGTTTAAGTTTAAAAAAAAATTAAAGAATTTCCCAAGGAAGTGACACTGCTTTTGCCGCTATTGTTATTATTAATTAATAAAATTAATTTGTGGTTTTAATTAATAAAATAATTTGACATATCTGATGATACAACAACTGTTCAAAATGTTGTCCACCGACGTGTCACACATTTGGGCCCGTCTTCTACAATTTCTACGAACACAAATGTTTCTGGTTCTTGTCCGTTTTGAACTCGTAAGTTATTGACGTTCGCATCCATAGTGTCCATTAAGTCAGGAAGTTGTGACGGCCATGGTCCAGTCCTCCTCAATCAAATCATCATATTCCTTGAACTTCATTAAGGTAGATACTCACGAACATTTTGTCGAAAATGAAACGAAGCACCATCGTACAAGAACCACATTCGGAGTCGGACAGCTAAGGACACATTTTCCAGAAGTCCAGGTGGATCATTTCGAAGGAAATCCCATCCATTCAATTTGGTAATATGAATTTTTCAATGAAGTGATCATCGACAATCCCTGTTCAAACGTTTAAGAAAAAGTGTTGTTGGAAATGATCCCCTTGAACCGCGTGTGGTATATCAAAATCCCAAACATGAGTATTATAAATGTTATCCATCCGTGTAAAAATAGTTTCACCTGTATCTAAGATGTCATCTGTAAATCTGCGATTTTGAGCATTTTTTTGCAACAACCATTTACAAAATTTAATTCAAAAGGGTAATCCCTTGGTATTATTGCTTGAACACGTTGATCGATTTCCCTGATACTTATTCAAGGATTTCCTTCAACAAGCTCTAAAATGTGTTCCACAGCTGTTCCACTGTCGTGGATGCCCTGGACCTACATCTCTTCAACAATTCCGTTGCAAAGGACCCCGCAATAATCTTATGGAAATTGGGTTTCTGTCAAATTGTCTGAATTTTTGATATGTTGTAGATTTTGTCATCCTGAACAAAAGTCTCCATGGGCACAAAGTGCCAAAATGAACATTTGGCAGCTACGGAGCTGCCAAAGCTCCCCTGACCCGTTGCAAAACTATTCATTTTCAATACTATTTACAGATGTCAAAAGCATATTTTAATTATTCTAATATATAGGATAATGTTTTTGAGGTCACTGGATTCAACCTTCATGTCAGATTGGACAAATTGACAGCTGTCAATACACTGTCAGCGAAGAATAGAAAAGTAAATATTCTCTTTTCACATTGAGAGTTTGGGGTTTTGAGGGAGCTGAATTCAATTCTCATGCCAGATTGGCAAAATTGACAGTTGACAGCTGTCAATTGACTGTCAACGAGGAATATAAAAGTAAATATTCTCTGTTGACATTGAGAGTTTGGGTTCTCGAGGTCGCTGAATTCAATTCTTAATTAAAAGAAGCGTGATAATCAGCAAAGACTGAGCGCGCAACTTGTCAAATGTGTATCGATGAGGTATGACGAAATATACAGGATGATTCACAACATATCCAAAAAATTTGGGAATAGATATGTTATGAAAAATTAAGTCAAATTGTCAAAAAAAATTGTAAAATTTGTATAGTTTCCAAGAAAAAAATTATTGAAATTGTAGTATTAAAGTATTAACGTTTCTGCAATAGTGTTTACATTATTTAACCAAATGTCAAAAATGGCTGACATTTATAGCAAGTCGGAGTTGTTGAAACTACAGGGTGTCCGGTAAGTATATGTCATACTTTCGTGAGTGTATAGTTTGTTATAATTTTTTTTCTCCTAATGTACCCTTTAACGGAGATACAGAGCCCCTAAAGGGTACGCAGCGAGTTACCTTTTCGGCTCTAACTTTTGAACCGACCTGTATAATTTAATGAAATTTTTATATTTTATGTAGGCCATAAAGGCTCATAAAACCATACTACAGTATATGTTTTATACTGGCAGAGAAGACAGGAACGGACTTACCACCATACTCATTTGGCCAAAATTTTGACAGGTGTCATTTTATAGAGGTGAAAACTGAATTTTTAAATACTTTGGTCATTCTTCTTTAAAAAAGTACTCTATATTTGTTTCGATAAAATTGACCGTTTTCGAAAAAAAAGTTTTTGTATAACACGTTAAAACATTGACTCGAAATTTATTTAATTTTCAAGTTTATTAACATACGCTATTTAAACACAATAACTAATGGAATAACACAATAACTAATAATACGTATTAAAATAATAAAATTTGTTATTACTACATCACATTTATGCTGATATGCATATGCATCTATCTTATGGACAAGCATTCTGCAAGTATGTTGAGACAAGAAGAATTTATTCTGATACAATTCTAAATCGACGTTTAGCGCACCGAAGAACTTTTGAAAGCTTTGTTTCTTTTTGTTTACTTGAGCAAATTTTCGAAATGGGCACCCTGTACCTCTATACATTTCCTTATCCTACGGATGTTTTCTCGTTGTACTTGAAACAACATTTCCGGATTGGCTCGAATTTCGTCGAAATAGTATCTTATTCTTTCTATCAGGTCTTCCCCTGGTGTGAATTGCGGTCGAATACACAAGCCGCTTTAAATTTTCCCATAAAAAGAAATCCAATGGAGTTATGTCAGGTGACCTCGATGACCATAAAATGGGCCCTCCTCGACCTATCAATCGACAACCAAATGTATTTGATAAGTGCTGACGAACTAAATTGCTAAAATGGGGCGGTGTACCGTCATGCATAAACGACATCTGATTTCTAATTTCTAAGGGTACATTCTCTAATAAACCGTTTAAGCTTTGTTGTAAAAATTGCAAATACATGGCACCATTTAATGTGTCTTCAAAAAAGAACGGTCCTATGACATGATTTCCAATAATCCCCGCCAATACGTTAACCATGAACCTTTGATGGTGCTTTGTCTATAGTATTGCATGCCAATAACACAGTTTTAACGTCATAAAAACGACTGGTGTTTTATTGCAGTACCTATTCTGATGTGTTATACAATAACTCAATGACGTGTTATACAATAACTTTTTTTTTCGAAAACGGTCAATTTTAGAGTACCTTTTTTAAAGAGAAATGACCAAAGTATTTAAAAATTCAGTTTTCACCTCTATAAAATGACAACTGTCAAAATTTTGGCCCAACGAGTATGGTGGTAAGTCCGTTCCTGACTTCCCTGACAGTGTATAACATCTACTGTAGTATAGGTTCATAAGCCTATATGGCCTACATAAAATATTAAAATTTTATTAAATTAGGTCGGTTCAAAAGTTAGAGCCAAAAAGGTAAATCGCTGGGTACCCCTTAGGGGCTCTGTATCTCCGTTAAGGGGCACTTTAGGGAAAAAAATTATGACAAACTAGTTTTATTTTTACCTCCCCTATACATTCACGAAAGTATGCCATATACTTACCGGACACCCTGTATATTCAACAACTCCGACTTGCTATAAATGTCAGCCATTTTTGACATTTGATTAACTAATGTAAGCACTATTGCAGAAACGTTAATACTTTAATACTACAATTTCAATAATTTTTTTCTTGGAAACTTTACAAATTTTACAATTTATTTTTGACAATTTTACTTAATTTTTCATAACGTATCTATTCCCAAATTTTTTGGATATGTTGTGAATCATCCTGTATATTTCGTCATACCTCATCGATACACATTTGACAAGATGCGCGCTCAGTCTTTGCTGATTATCACGCTTCTTTTAATTAACCATAAAATTACAAATCAACGTACGTGTTAAAAATGAATAGTGTTATCGTTATCATTTTAGTGTTCTGTAGTGTGTGCATATTATCATTTTGTGTTAAACGTAACTTGCTGACAGAGTGATATAACAATGTAATAATAATGAACTTATGTATGTTATTATACTATATGGAATCCGGAAAGCGATAAATATACAGAAACGACTTCAATAATTTTAAAATGCGAAAATAGATGAGTTATTTATGATTTTTTATATCATATTATTGAACTATTTTGGCATATCACTTTTTCTTCGAATAAGTAGGAGCATATTAAAACTGCTATTCCATTTCCACAATCACCCTGTATATTCATCTTTAGATATCTACTAATAAAAGTCTGGTTCTGTTAAAAGCCGTGAAACCCCGGACGTTAGTTATTAATTTTCTATCGCATTATCTTTAACTTGCATTAAGTTTAATAGGCCATTTTCGGTCCCTGGGGTCAATTCTAGACGTGTAGGCCCAATTCTGAGCTCGGGATCGGATTCATCTTCGAAAAATACATGGGAATACATATGTCACTCTCTTGTGTATGAACTTTTTTTTTGTGGGGCTGTGTAATCTACAGTGTTCAGTTTTCTACTTTTTTTTCTGTTTTCTCCTACACAAGTATTTGATGCATTGAACAAGACACCACGTAGAGTGGATTGCGTAGGTGGATTAAATGACTGACTGTATGTAACTTGTCACAGTTTAAAATTGAATCATTCTGCTTCGCAATCCGCAAATTTGCGAGGAGCGGTCTGAACAGAATAGATATAGATCTTAGATTCGTTTGGATTTTATCCAAAATAACTTTGTTGTCACAGCGTGTGTGGGCATGTGCGATATTTACTAAAAGAATACAGCATTAATGTTGAAATACGAAGTATATTTAGCATTGTTATTGCCATCTTTATAACACGAATGTCGAATAACAGTGGATCCTTTTGCAACTTTCTGGTAATAAATTCACGCTTTCGGTGGGATATAAATAGACGAGTGTGATTCTTATTCATATATTACGATATAAGTCTCATTATTAGGATTTAAATGTTAAATGTTGCTGGAATTATCGATGCATAAGTAGTTCACCAGTCTACTGCAGTGATAAAGTAGGATTAAAATATTTTTATCCACAATTACCTTATAATCGGAGTTTTATCCACACATATTGACTGTCTAAAGTGATACTTTATCCACTAGTGAAACAAAGTAACAAGGAAAAAGTAATAAAATAAATCGAATTTAATATATTTATTAATATTAACATTTACATTTGTAATAATAGACATTGAATGTTTTTTGTTTTAAAACATTTAACTTCCTGTTTGTTAATAACAACTCTTGTCGCATTGTTGCCATCATTTTCGGAACGCATAATATCTGCTGAAGTTTGTGAAGAATTTGTACATGTTATGGATATCTCTTCTTATAAGGAACAACTATATTTTCCTTGGATTTTCCTTGAAATATCAAGTTTGCTAGATATGGACTCCACAACTTTCTGCTACAGAGGAGGTCTTCCATCCACCATGTCATTTAATGGTTGTAAGATCAGCACCTTTATACACCAATAAAGTTGTTGAAGTGCGTCTCATACAATGGCCAGTATATGCTTTTTGGTTTACACTATTCAGGAATGAAGCAACTATTGAGGGTACCCTCGCCAATGTACTGATTCCAATTTTAAAAAAAATCTGTCTTGAGTTAAACAGTTCTTAAATGCCTAAAATTACTTGTATTTGTAGAAAACACTATTTCAAGAATACGGTGCCCTTAAGTAGCTGAGGCAGCATTAAGTTATTGTTTTCAAAGTCTCCTTTGTAAATCTTAAAAATCAGTTTAAAGCAGCGTTAACGCATGAAAATGTTTGAAGTCGTTTTTCTCAAAAACGATTCATTTTATTGTGTTGCAGCAAGAGATACTTTTTTAAGTAATTTTTGATACTCTTTAACATGGTGCTGTTGAAATTTATAAATCGGTGAAAACAAAAAAGTTGTGGGCCATGGATCAAAGAATAAGGTCAGGTTAGGCCCTTTGTCACTGGAATATTTGCATCATATTTGTAACATAAATCTAGTAATACATAGGAAAGACTCGGAAAAAATCAAATCACAAATAAAAAAGTTGTCTAAGAAAAACTAAAAAAAGCACCCTGTATCTCCGTTAATATTGAGTTTTCGAAAAATTGTTATAGGACTTCATGACCCTAATTTCTTGTAAGGAATCACCTTCTGAAGTCTTGACGCATAATTTCCGGACACCCCGTAGATGCAATTGTTATTCTCTTGGTATTTTCCATACGCTAGATCGCTAGAAGATGTAGCATGTATCTGCAAAGAAATTTCTGTTACGTTAATGACCAAGTCGAAAATATCTGGTTCGTTTTAATTAGTCCTAGCCAATCTAGATTTAATGGATTTTTTGTCGTTTTAGGTCTTTTGACAGCAGCTCTCAACTGACAAAAATATTTTTATTATTGGCGTATGCCTCTCCGAAAATTTGAAATAGCATTCTTCTAGTCAATATAGGTAGGTATCTGAAACCGAAACAGTTTTTACTGATGCACTAAATATTTCAAATAGGATTGTTTCGAAATCGACTTCAATAAGGTATACCTTTTTCAGGTAACAAAGATAGGATAATCGATTTTCCATAGTCAGATATATTCATAAAGTCGCAAAAAAGTGGCGTCCTCTACTATTGACATCAAAATTAAAAATAAATTTCACTTCCTCTGTCTTCAATGTTATTGATAGCAACAAGGTTCCCAATTCTGCAACCTCCAGAAACTCCCATAACTAAGACTATCTTTAGCAATAAATAATTGCTATCAGATGTCGCATCTGAGAATGTTTTGAGGTCTTCTCTGGTAAACACAAGTGGCTTTTTTGGCTTATAACCCATTGATTTATATTTCAAAAATGCCTCCACCTGGTGAAATCTACAAAAAGTAAAACTATACAGTATGCGCCAAAAGTATGGAATAAATTCAATAAAAACGAAACAATTATTTTTTGGGAAAAATCCTCGAACAGGTCGATTTTTAATTTAAAAAATATATATTTTAGCGTAAAATGCGATTTTCAAATGTCATTTGTTTTCGAGTAATGACGTCATCGATTTTTTTTAAATGGCAACACCATATTTTTTTCCTTGATTCTGAAAGATTGTTTAATTCTCTATCAGACAGTACTAAAATTTTGCCCTCTTACATAGGAAAGTTTTCGAGTAAATGACGATTGAATGTTAGAAAACGTAAATCAATTAAAATAAAGCAAAAACGTTATCAAGTTTAGTTTTTCGAATTCCATAGTTCGTTTATGGATCACGTAGGTGAAAATCTTTGCAAAGTGTCATTGTCACACCGACTTTCTAATAAGTATTGTAAACGACATAGAAATTATTATTCAATTTAAAGTATTATGGCACATTTAACTGTTACTCAAAGAATTGAAATTTCAATTCTTATCGGATGCAGGAATATGACTAGAACTCAGCAAGAAGTTTGCGATTTATTTAATGAAAAATATCCAGATCGCCCTATCAGCCAATCAACAGTCAGTGAGGTAGAGTCTAAATTTAGAGAAACTGGCAATTTTGTAAATATTCCAAAACCTGGACGTCCAAGCATTAATGAAAATCAGAAACAGAACATTTTGATAAGTATGGTGGATAATCCTCATAATTCTTGCATTAAATAATGGCACTAGTCAGAGCACAGTGCTACGTATCTTGAGGAAGGAAAAATATCAATCCTACAAAATTCAACTTGTGCAGGAACTCAATGAAGATGATCCCGATCGCCGCTTACACTTTTGTGAAATTCTAATGGATTTATGTCAAGGAAATAGAAATTTACACCAGCAAATACTTTTTTCAGATGAGGCCACATTTTGTCTGAATGGTACAGTAAACCGCCGAACTTGCAGATATTGGAGTCGGGAAAATCCTCATTGAATGGCAGAGGCACATACCCAACACCCTCAGAAATTAAATGTGTGGGCTGGAATAGTTGACGACAGAATAGTAGGGCCTTTCTTCTTTGAAGGAACCCTTACAGGACAAAGATATTTAGAGTTTCTAGAAAATGACCTTGTTCCAGCCCTTGCAGCAATTTTTCCTAACGATAATGACCCTGACATTCCTGACGATACCATATGGTTTCAGCAAGACGGTGCACCTCCGCACTATGCGCGCCCTGTACGAGATTTTTTGGACAACTGTTTTCCTGGGAGGTGGATCGGCAGACGCGGACCGATAGAATGGCCTGCAAGATCGCCAGATCTTACACCTCTTGACTATTTTTTATGGGGATACTTGAAGTCAAAAGTGTACATTAATAAACCACGTAATTTAGAAGAACTTCAAAATCGCATTCGGAACGAAATACGCAGAGTTACCCCAGAAATAATTCATAATGTGCAAGAATTTCTTCACAGACTTGAGCATTGTCAAGTTGATGGATGGCAATTCGAACATTTTATTTAAGTATAAAATTTAATCAATTGTATTTTATTTTACATTCAATCGTCATTTACTCGAAAACTTTCCTATGTAAGAGGGCAAAATTTTAGTACTGTCTGATAGAGAATTAAACGATCTTTCAGAATCAAGAAAAAAAATATGGTGTTGCCATTTAAAAAAAAATCGATGACGTCATTACTCGAAAACAAATGACATTTGAAAATCGCATTTTACGCTAAAATATGTATTTCTTAAATTAAAAATCGACCTGTTCGAGGATTTTTCCCAAAAAATAATTGTTTCGCTTTTATTGAATTTATTCCATACTTTTGGCGCGTACTGTATAAGTACCGAAGAATGAAGGTGAAGATTATGTAGAAATATTAGATATGTAAAATTTTCCTTTACTTTACATTAATTTTAATAAAAATGAATTCAAGATTATGTTTGCTCCACGTCTGTATTTCATAAACAAAAAACGGCACATTTCCAAAGATTTCTCTCTGTCATAATCATAATATTTACTTATAGACATGCTACCAGACAGCTTTGATTTTTGGAATTCCTTGTTTATAGTTTCATAAAACACCCCCTGTGATTTAAGATTTTTTAACACATAATATTTCATGTGATCCTATGTAACCTATTTATTTATAGTAAAAATAATGTCTAAATTTTCAATTTCTTTATATTTATTTTGAAGGCTATAATAAAATAATTTAAGTAATCGAGATAGATAGATATCAAGCAAAATAATTTTCGTCACCGGCTTTTATATATCAATAAACATAAAAGACTAGCTTATCATAATATTTGGAAACAACAAATAAAATTTTATGTGAGATTAGTCACTTTATTAATTATCGTTTTGGTAACTAGGCCATCCCAGCAGATGATTCATTTAAAAGTCCTTTGTGTTTGTATTAAATTTTCTTTGTTTGTATTTTCTCTGCAGCGATAAGTATGTATGTTTTCTTTTCTTGTTCATCGGTAGTAAAATATTGTATATATACGTTACTGTGTAGATGTTTATCAGTAAACACCGTATACACAGTGACTAGAGATTTTTTTTTTGTTTTGTCTTGATTAAACTGATTCAGAAAGCAAATATAACTTTTTCATGTGGATATTTCAATAATTAGAAACGAAAAATCAATCAATCAATTTGAGAAATCATTTGACCAGTATTTGTATGTCTATGAATTGTAAATTTTGGGAGATCAGAATTTTCTTAAAATTGGGTTCGAAATTTGATTTATTTGCAAATGTATTCTGTGCCGCTAACCAAATTTTTATGGAATAGATCAAAATATAATTAATATAACAGGTGTGAAGACAGCAGAAAATGAACGAAAACATCCGAATTGAAAGGAGAAATGAAATAGCGCATATGCATAGATATTCATTATATATGAATATCTATAATACATGATGCAGTATGTATGGGTAAAAATGAAGAAAAACTGACAGAAACTAAAAAAAATCGTCATAAAGTACGCGCCAGAGCACTCTGTTGCTTTCAGCGTTTGTTAAAGTTTTTCATAGCGTTTTAGAGTCAATTTTTGAACGACTTACAATTTTACCAACAACGTCAGTAAGAAAAAGCAAAATTCAGGAACAACATAATAGAATCATTTCGGGATTAAATTGTTCGACCCCATTTTTATTTCTAATAAAGAAAGTTTTTGTACAATTGAAATCCTTGAAAAAGTAAATAACGTCCTTCATTTTTACCCCCTGGAGTCCAATTAAGTTGCTCAAAATTTGTAGGACGCTATGAAGAACTTTAACTAACTCCGAAGCAAAAAAATGCACCGGCGCTTACTTTAGGAGATATGAATTTTTTCTTTCAATTTTTCTGATGACTGTCCTCTATTTTCACCCATTAGACACCAATCCACCAAGTTGTCCAAAATTTTTATGTAGGACACTAAAAAGAAACCCTCAAAAAGTACTCTGGCCAATATTTTAGGACGTACGAATTTTTTCTTCCGATTTTTTGGCAGTTTTTCTCCATACACACATACTACATAATTACATACTAAGACATGCTAGAAAATTAAGTAAGGCCACATTTCATCTGTAATGAATATTACAATGCCTGTGTGCATGCGCTCTTTCATTTCTCTGCTATATTTGGCTGCTGTCTTCACACTGGTATTAATATAGTACTTCCACGAAGTAACACGGAAGGCGCTGACACAAGAAATCTTGCAAAATTTGAAAAAGTATTGTCTTGTAACAGTGATGGTTACTCTCGGCCGTCTACGGTCACACTTGGACCTCATACGTAACTATCGATATGATCGATCATCGATAGTGATCGATTGGTGGACGATATAAAGTATAGAAACAGCCAATCTTACATAATACGTGATCAAGACAAGATGAAATAGAGCAAGACAAGATTGTCAACACTATTAATGTTATTTGGTCTATTTTGCGTGGTTTTTCTAAATTTTTTTCACCGCTAAAGTTGTAGTGTTACTATTGAAAAACTTGAAAATTCATGAAATACAAAAGGTAGCTGCGAAAATAAATAAAGAAAATTGAATGGCATATGTCAGATGGTGCTACGCATAGCTACTATCATTTTTGCAACCAAGTGGAAAACACGTAGGTATTCCTATATTTTGAAAAATATTTGTCTTGTGGTATTGTTACCGATTATTGGACGCTATATTTTGTTTATACATTTTTTCGTTGCATTTATCAATGGCAACTTTTCAATAACTTTTTCTTATAAAATAAAGCCTCAGTAACGCCTATATTTTTGTACAGAGTGAAACGATGCATTTAATATCTATGCTGGAACAAATTTTGAAGAAAAAATTAAAAAATAATTTTTGTGTTCCAAATAGCATTATTTAAATTGACTATGTACAATCTCTTACCGAATTTTATTAATAATACAAAAATTTACATTCGCAAAAACAAAAAAAAGTCCTCAAATTAATTAATTATCTGAATCATACTGTGCATTAAAAATATATAAGTACTATCTTCTTTTCGTCCAGACTTTATATATCATTTATTTTTAAAATATAACTGGGTTACTATGGACTGGAAAATTATTGCAAAAATGCCGTTTAATGTTTCTCATCTGACCCATATTTTTTGTCAAATATTCCTTTATAACTAAAACGAGATTTTCCGTGGGTAAGAAAAGTATTTTTAAATACGTCTCATTTTGTAAAATGGAAATTAGGAACTGGCACTGTTTTTAAATATTTTAATAAACGAGGAAGTGAAATTTAGGGTGGTGCCAGGATTATCCCAAACATATGGTGAAAATACTTAAAATAAACGTTTTATCTAAAAAGACCCATTTAATTTTTTCTAAATGTTAAACGAATTAAACTTCTTTTAGGAAAAATATCCAATAAATATTAATTAATCGTTTTTGTTTTAATTAATTATAAGCATAATAAATTACTTGTTTGTTGCCAAATGTATCGAAATTGTTCGTGCAATACAGATTGATTTATTTCTCAATAAGCTGATTGTTTTTTTCCAAACTGATATAAAACTTTGCTATAAGTATTTACTATTTTTTTATAACTGAGATTGCATTGGAGAAAGTTTAAAGGAATGTATATTATTTTAACAATTCTCTTGTAATAAAATTATATAGTAGTTTTATTAAAAGAAATATTATGGATATATAAATATTTACATAAAAAATTGAATTATGAGAATTTGATATACTGCACGCGAAGTATATTTTAAAAAATGCCGTGCAAAAATTGGAATATTGCCATTCTATTTTGTAACAGGTTTTCTTCTATTTTCAAACCACGTGTTTTATTTAAAATATCAGTAAGGATATTTTACTACCTTGATTTGACACTCGAAGGATTATAAATAGTCGAATTTAGAGAGTATTTAAGTTAAAATTTCAATATTGAAGTAAACAATACATTTCTTATCTATGGAAACTAATAAATGGCACATTATAACAAAACGGAAACTATTTATGTTGCCATAAAGCTATTTCTGACGTGATTAACTAATTTCAATGGCGCCTAACACTTAAGAAATATCATAACAACGTTCCGATTCGATTTATGAATTTATAAAATTAAATTTCCTCGTTCTAGTAATTTTTATTGAATGGCACTTTTCAGGCATTGTGCAAGGTGGCTATCAGACGCAGTTAACAGCTTTAAGATTGAGAACATTGTTAAAACCAATTCCAATAAGCAAGTTTTTTTTTTGCCTAGAGCCACTCATTTTTGAAATGCAGAGCGTGTAAGATAATTTTAGAAAATCAAATTCGAAGAAGAAAAGAGGAGTAAGAGTGTAAGAGCATCATCAAAGGAAGCCTAATTCGAGTCAGTAGATTTGATTTCGAAGTTATTCATATCCATGACATTTATTCAAGATTTTCTGATATTAACAGACTTCAGATTCAAATCGACTAGCCAATTGATTCAATCAATTTTTTTAAATTCCTCTTATTAATATGATTTTTTGCCATTTTTAGCTAATTCTTGCAGTTTTCGCAAAATTTGTAGTGACGAAGCTGAACAGACTTCCAATTTTGATTGAGGGCATCAAAATACATAAGAAATATTATATGATCGAGGTCAGAAAAAAGTTTCTCTCGCTTACTAACGTGATTTCCGTGATATTTAACGATTTTTTTTGTTTTTTCCAGCTATTTCTCACGATTTTTACAAAATCTGTGGGCGATGTAGCTCAACAGACTTCAGATCTGAATTCAGCGTATCAAAATATATATGAAACGCACTTGATCAAGGTAAAAAAAAATTGTTTCCGAAATCGTTGCGCTCACTAACGTGATTTTTTGAGATTTTTTGCTATTTCTTTTCTGTGTGCCAGTGTCATGCATCGTTTCTGAGGAAAATGCAAAGTGGTGAAGTCAACCAGATGGTCTCTATCAAGTGTGTATGTGTCAAACTCCTTTGATACGTTGTATTTTGAAATTCCAGTATGTATGAGGATGGCAATTAAGTTCCAGGAATTTAGTTATAACTCGGAAACTGGCAACACTGCATAGTTCGACAACGTTTTTCTAGAGAGGGGGCGCCTTTCTTTTAATTCAGTCCAAGGTTGAAGTCGATAGCACGTTTGATTTGTGTTTTATGTGTATTTTTTGGAAGTAACTTTTTTAGTGACGTCGTGAAAATGAATAACTCAAATTACCAGCAACATGTTGTGATTCAATTTTTAGTAAAATCTGACGAAAAACCTTCGGAAACCATTCGAAAATTGCAGGTGGTGTATAGAGACGAGTGCATGTCGCAAACACGCGTATTCGAATGGGCAAAACAGTTCAAGGAGGGGCGTGAATCGATAGAAGATGATCCACGTGAAGGAGCTCCCGTCACTTCTCGAACTAACGCGAATGTTGACCGTTTGCGTGCACTGATCACGTCTGAGCGGCACCTAAGCATTTGTGCGTTGTCTGACGAGTTAAACGTCAACAAAGAAACCGTTCGCAAGATGTTACATGAAAATTTGAATATGCCAAAGATTTGCGCAAAGATGGTGCCAAAAGTTCTCATTCGTGAACAGAAAGTCATGCGAAAATCGATCTGCAAGGATTTGTCGTCCCGCATTCGGAGCAACGGTAGAGACTTAATGAGTCGGGTAGTCACTGGAGATGAAACCTGGATATTTGAGTATGACCCCGAGACCCTTAAACAAAGTCAGCAGTGGGGGAAAAGGGTGGAGAGCAGCCAACGAAAGCGAAGATGTCCAAGTCACCACTGAAGGCAATGTTGATTGTTTTTTTTTTGGCACGGCATCGTGAATATATTCCTGCCGACCAGACAGTGACTGGACAGTTCTATAGCCCCGATATTGCCCCCTGTGATTTTCTTTATTCCCCAAGATGAAGTACTACCTTAAGGGACGGATTAACTACGGAGGATTACCAAGGGAGCTTCCAATCGCGGAGCAACATTGGAATCGTTGTGTAGAGTTAGAGGGAGACTATTGTGAAGGTCGATAATAAAATTTTGGCAAAATTTAATTTGCTTGTTTTTTTCATTGACAAATTCCCGGAACTTAATTGCCACGTCTCGTATATGCTCTAGTTGTAAGTAATATTTATTTCTTTTAGTTAATATTTTAAACTTTTTAAGATCGTATTTTGCTATGCTACTGTTACGTGATACTACATACCTAATAATAGTAGAATCTTATACCAGCAGTGATACAGAGAAATACTGTTGACTTTTGAGAATGCTGCTGTAGTTAGATACTCCGTTTAAGTTCTTGAATTTTTCTGTGATGGTATAGATGGAACTGTTGTTTTTTGGTGTTCTAAATGCGCTAGAAGATGTAGCATGTATCTGTAAAGGAATTTCTGTTACGCTAATGGCCAAATCTAAAATATCTGGTATATCTTGAGTAGTCTTAAACGATCTAGATCTACTGGAATGATTTCTGTTTAGCTGCAGCACCCTTAAAGTATTCACCCAAAAGTCAACATCTGCGCTGCTGATATAAGTTTCCATTATTATTATGTAGTAGCACGTAATAATCACACAGCAGAATATAATCTTAAGAAGTTTACAATATTCACTAAAAGAACAAATTACTATTCAAACCAAAGAATAAACAACATACTGAAATTTCTCTTATACACATATCATCCAATAATGCCTATTAATTAAGGGGCATAAAACAAGTGATAAGAATGTTCAAAAACTTGCACAGTGTCGGAGTGGAGTTTACCAAAAATAATGTCTCTTCTTCTGTTTCGAAATTCCTGTGCGTTAATTATTGGTTAAATATTTAATTGTTTCAACGAAACCTACGTAAATATGGTTTTTTAAGGATTCTATAAAGCCGAAATCTCTTATTCTTTATTTCTTTCCAATGTAGTCCAAATAAATATTTATTATATCAAGCCATACTCAAATACAAGACTTATAAGTTGAAATCTGTTTAGTACACAAATTTTAACAATCCTTATTTATTTTGTTCTGCGTAAAGACTAATGTACTGCAACTAAATAACAAAAAAAATAACATTGAACGAACATTGGTGTTAATGTTTATGGACAAAATTTTTGAATTTATATCAATATTTAATTAACAACTGTGGAAATAATAACAATTATTAGAAATACATCAAACACTAAAAATCAAAATAACTATTTATATTATTTTTGGTAAAATGGATGTAGATAATGAAAATAACAGTTTTTTTAAAGAATAGTCATTGGCGTAGAAGTTCTGTTTAAGAAAGTGGTTGAGCACCCTCTTTACTCCGCAACTGTGCAGGTTTTTGGACATTCTTATCACTTGTTTTATGCACCTTAACTAATAGGCATTATCCTTCAAATATGAAAAAACTCCAAGCATTCCTTTATAAGTTATAATGAAAATTCGAGAACAAAAAATTATATTCAACACCCTGTATCTCGGAAACGAAACCTTCTATGACATATGTTTGTAGGAAATTTTCTTCTTAAAAACATGTGTTCTATTTTCTGTTAAATTTTGTCTACAAAAAACAGGCTCACCCTGTATATGTTATGCTTTAAAAGCATTACATGCAAAATTTAATTTTATAAAATTGTCTTGTGGTGTGTATATCCGAAAAATGAATAGCTCTAGAAGCAAACCTCATTTATTTTTAAATGTGTTATCAGCCCAGCAATATTGTCATGTCTTTTTGAAACGCCTTGTATATTTATAAAATTAAATATTTATTTCTAAATATTCCGAACAATAGAGTAATCGATATGACAAACCTGCATTTGGTTTTTAACTCTATTATGTTCCTGATCTAGATCTAATATGAGAAGAAGTATCTATCCATACATACGTGCTTAAACATCAGCTTACATTACTGCCATAAGTGCCATTTTCATAAATATCCTCAGCACTATCTGTAACAATAATAATCTGGACAATCTGACAGTATTAAAATACCCAATAAAACAATATACTAAAAATGTCTTCCTAGCAAGCTATTTCTTATGAATTATATCCAAATGAGAAAATGCAGAATTATGAATCTCGGTATGCTTGAGCCAAAACTACCTAAATTAATATATACAAGTGTGTCCCAAGCAGTCAATCAATCAATTAATGATAGAGATCGATTTTCTACAAGAAAGGGCCCTTTCGAAGAAAAATGTACTTTTAGAGTGATGCCGGAACGTACGAAACTGACTGGATTAATTGTTTTTCAGAAAATGGAATCGATTACAACCACCAGAATGGATATGGGTGTGGCCACCTCGTTTACCTGATTTGAAAACTTTTCGATTACTACTTCTGAAAAACTGAAGTATCTAAATACCCGAACAGGAATTATAATATACAATATATTTGGCTGGTGATATGCTAAGAGACAATGAATTTAAAAATCTTCATGTTTCTCAGAGAGTAAGATGTTGAGCTTGTGAATTATTTTTAGCAATTATCATCACATAATCACTGTTTCATTTGAGTTATGCAAACTGTCAAAATATTCAAGAAAACAAACCTCAACTCTTCTTGTATTTTTTATCTAAAGTAATAAAATATTCAAATGAATTCTCGATAACGCAGTAGCGTTGTTAAAGGTATGATTGCAATGAACAAAAAACAAAAAAATCACATGAAATATGCAAAATAAACAGGAGCAGCTTTCTATAAAATGTCGAAAGCCGTTACATAAATGTGCAAAATATTTTGTTCTCATAATCCCCTAAACAAATATTTTTTAAGAATAATTTTTTCTTAAAGTTGCAGCAATATGATGTTTGAAAAATACAATGATATTGAGACTTCAGTTTTGTAAACTGAGAATTGTGACAAGTTGAAGTTGACTGAGGTAGATCCAATAAATAAATGATGTGAGCACAATTTTGATGTTCATTTTCGCTTACTTTTCTTCGATGCTTTACTTATTGTGGTCTAGGTACTTACGGTGAAAGTCACATACCATCCTGTTGACTACGGATTTTATCTCTAGTGCATCCAATTGTAATTAAAATTATCTGTTTTATGCATAAATGCCGTTTATTATGTATACAGGGTGTCTGTGAAAGGTTGGGAAATCTCGGAGCTGGGGATACCGGTGACCAAAAATAGTCGATTGAGCCAAATATGCCTTATCCGAATGTTGCTGGTTTCAAAAATACAGGGCGTTCAATGCTAGAATTTTATTTTGAAATATCTCAATAACCTTGAAACCTGTCAGAGTATTAAAAAAAAATTGGTACAATTATGTTTTTTGGCACGGTAAATAAGAATTTTTAACTAATTTTGACGTCACTAGTAGAGGGCGGCACAGTATGTTCCTTTTAAATAGCAGAACTTTTTTGCTGTTTAGTGTATCTATCTGTTTATTGAAACAAAGGTATACCTTGTTGAAGTCGTTAGGAGCAACCATTTTTGAAAAAATTGTATTGAAATATTCAGCGGAGCAATTGAAATTGAAATTGTTATCGTTTCAGGTAAAGTGCCTTTTCTACTGAAAATACAGCAAAATGTTACTTGAAAAAGTTGTTCAGAATGGAAGAATTATGGAGATGTGCAAAATTTCAAAAAGATCGGCCTGCTTTGATAAAATCTTTGTGCTTTGTTGAAAAATGGTTTCAAAATCAAACCTCGCCGACCTTCTTGAAATTTTGCACGTCCCGGGTTTTGTTTAGTATTTGATTTTACGTTTGTTTATAATATTATACAAAATGTGTAAGAAGTGAAATTCGGAAAAAATCATTGAATTTGTAAAGTATTATGGATAATGTTCTTGTTTGTGATATCCAATTCGTATAAAAATAGAAATGTAAGAGAATATGCTTATGAACGAATCACAGGAAACGTAATTAGTAATTACTTTAACTCCTCTGAGATAAAAGCTAAAATATGTTCTATAAGCAATACATATATCTTAGATTTAAATAAAATTAGAAAGTAAGGAGGTTTCTTGGTTTGCAGTGGATAATAGATTTTTGCATTTAGTAGTACAAATCGCAATCAACAAATGAAACCGGTGCAATAAAATCATAATGTATGTGTACATTTACTGACATGAAAGTTCAACTGGCGTAAATACTGGCGTCAGTAAATCATTGCATGTGTAAACGCGCCTTAAAAGTAAAATGTTGCAACTGACACAGTCAAAAGCTTTTGTTAAATCATCGGTGGTATTACTAACTTCAAAATGTGATAGAATTGATTCCGATAAATTGCGAATTGCTAAAGATGTGGCTATCATGAAATAATTTTTCCGTAGCTTCTAGCAAAATTCGTAAATCTACGGATTAATCCGTAAGAGTGACAACACTGTCGGTGCGTATGGGAAACATTTCGAAAGCGGGCCCCAAAAAATAAAGCCGACATCTGCTGGCGAAATAAATCTGACCTATATAACTAAAAATCCTTTAGTCAATTTGCAAATAGCCGCTGTATTCACGAATCCACACAAAATCGTCCAGTATACTATTAATACCTCCGAGTCTCCCACCACCGCTGCCATCGGTCCCGCGTTCGTCGGCCACCGCGGAAAGGCCGTCCACATACTACATTTCAAATTGAATAACATCATTTTAAAGTCTGGCTTGTAAATAATACAGTGTGAGTGGCCCTTTCGGTGGATAATTCGCGTGAAAATCGAGTGAGATGGCCTCTTTGATTACTGTGCGCATCAGCAAGGGGGATTCCCCAAATTTGGGCTTCCGCCTCCAAGGCGGCAAAGACTTCGGAACGCCGCTGGTCATCCAGAAGGTAGGAATTTCTTGCATTTTTCGAGTTACCCCGGGGGCCGGTCAAATCGCATTCCGCCTTGCATAAAACAAAACAAAAAGAGCCGCTTGATTGCGCGGTGTTATATTACATGCGATTATTAATGCTTTTGTTTATTTATAACCAACGCGAATTGTCGCCGATTTTTTACGCCGAACTCGAAAATTTGTTGTAAATTACTTACATAATTGTCCTGTAAGGGGTTTTACGTTATTTTTAGACAAAACCGCCCGGTGCCGTTGCGAATTTTTCGACGATGCCTCATCGGTGACATATAAACTCTAATTTTAGATTTTCGCGTGTAAATGTCTTGGTAATTCAATATCCTGCCAGTTTTTCAAATTTTCCTGGCCGGAAAATCGGCGAAACGGTGAATTATCGATAAATAACAAAGAAGTCACTGCCTGTACTGATTTTCAAGTCGAAATAAAGACAAATCTGACTCAATTAATCAAGTACATAGTTTCCCACCTAAAATGATCACCCTGGTAACTTTTTATTTTTAACTTTAGGGATAAAAGTTTCCTGTAAAAGTTGCACGGCTATCTCAAAATCTCATGTTACAAAAAAACAATAGAATATTGCAAATGCGATTTCTAGAGACAATATATGTTTTTTTTAACCACCATCCTGTATTTGTTTTATATTCTTATAAATTTGTTAGTTTCTTTAACATGACTAACTATAAATAATTTTCAATGTCTCCTTATTACAATTTCATTTAAATTTAATAATATAGCATGACGATAATGCAACTAAATATTGACATTCAGTGCCAATATGAATTAAAACATCTTTTCACAAAAAAATGCTGACGCAGTATAATTAGAGTTTTGAAAACGTCTACATTTTAAAAACAAAAAAATATGTAGGTACAAATCGAACTTACGATGTTCAACAGTTTTTTTTCTTCTAAAAATGAATATTTAAAATAAAGCTTTGATAAAATTCTTATAATAAACACTTTTTCGTGTTTATTATAAATCGAAGCAAAGTTAACTTTCTGTGGAAATTTCTATACTTATACATGAAAAACCAAGTACCTACATTTTAAATACAGTTTGCTTTTTAAAATGTTATGCAATGAAGAAATAACAGTCTAGACGAAGAAATTCGTACCCCTATCAATGTTTTGATAAAAAACAGTAGGTAGTATAAGATATTAAATAATATATAATATAATGATTTACATGATGCTGTAAATCGTTTAATATATTTTGAGCGTTTGTGAAAATTGCATTTCAACGCGTGATGAAGCTGCTAGGGTTACAAAAAAATATCGTTGCCATTACAACAAAATTTGAAAATACATTTTCGTATCTTTTCAACCATTTCATCAGAAAAACAAATTTCGACAAGTACTTTACCAAAATAAGTACTTTTTTATGCGGATACTGTTAATTAAAAAAAATGCACAAAATAATTTTCTTCAATACCATTCGAAAGTTTAGGAAACAATATTTTTTATACACATTTAAAAGTACCTGATAGTCAAGCAATATGGATGAAAATCAAGTCAAATCGACTTTAAATATATAGTTATTTAACTTATGGTGTATTTTAAAACTATATTTTTGTTGTTTATCAACTTTTTTAAACTTTTGTTAAAAAAATCATTTATCTTGATTTTAAAATTTCCTAAGTACATTTGATTTAATTTTAGTGATAACTATCAATGAAATAATAATTGACAGAATTTATTGAATATACATGAATCCTGAATTCTTAATAAGACATATTTATATACATTTAATACAGAAGTTTTATATATTCTCATATTAAGAGTTTCATATGTTGCTACAAATCCACTAAATTGGTTACTAATACCTAAAATTCATTTAAAAACCGTAACTATATCACCTAAATTTTGAAATAATTTAACAATAAACTTTAGCTTTCTTCCTTAAATTATATGTCCTGTAATTGCCATTGTACCTAAATACTTGAAAAAATATTCCATATTATTACCTTCTTCTTTCGTAATATGTTTGATGTCGGTACTTTTCGCCTAGTACTCCTCTTCAGTGTATGTCGAAATTTTATAATTAACCGTACTAAATATATTTCAACCTAATTTCAAAGCGTATCTCAGGCTCGTTATTTAGATACTATTTTTAACCATAATGTTAATTGACTGTATAATTTTATTCATTGGTAAAACTGTCACACTACAGGATTTAGTTTTGGAAAATGTGCTCCGCGAATAAACAACGTTTTCCTTAACTGCTTCAGTTCAAAGAATGAATTATGCGGAAAATATTTTAAAGTAGCGGTAATGAAGTAACATTCAGTTTCAAACACTATTACTGCATATTTTAAGGAAATTGTGGTTTATCGGAACTCGCGCAATCAGCTGTGGTTCATATCGTAATCACTTACACTTTATTTTACATTGAAAAATTTAATATTGTCTAGTCAGATTATAGCTATATTCTTTCAAAACTGCTTTATATTATTTGTTTTATTTTTTATGATGACTTCTATACAATTTTGTTCGACTCATTTCTAACAAAATGCAATTATTAAATAAGCTTCAAGAAAAACCGTGGGAAATTTCCATACCAGAATTAATTATGGTAATGCATATAATTGAACAGTCATTAATCCGACTCCTAGTTTTAACGCCTTTACGTTTTTTAATCACTACGTGCAGTAACAACCTGAGATGTTTCTAAAAATAAACTTTTTTACAAATATTTTGCAAGAGAAAACCAAGGTGTTAATTTTAGACAGCTACACCCAAACATTTTTGTTGTTTTCTCAGTGACTCACCATCATTCTCGAAGTCAGATATTGATCTGTTGTTATGTGAAAGAATTCGAAAATGAATTCATTGAAAGATACTTTTAGATTGTACAAACTTCAGAAGTCCCAGAACAGATAATTTTTGAATAATCATAGAAGTTGGCTTTTTAAAATAAATGCGACAATTTACGTTTATTCAATAATAATATTCAAAAGTTCAATGTCAACGTTAATAGTTTATGATCAACATATTAAATACAGATTTTTTCAAAATATTTACTCAATGGAAATTGCTTAAGATGCCAGATTCATAATTTAAAGGAAGCATTGTAAATATTGTTGTATACAGTGCGTCTGAGTTTTCGTGATAACACTTAAGTCTAAGTCGGCTGGTGGGATCAAGCGAAACTATTTTTTATGGTTAGGACAAGGTGGCCATTTGACAAATATCGATTTACCTTTGCCACTATTTTTATGAGTCCATTTTTAAGAAAACCATGTTAGAGATTTTTTTTTATCAAAAAAATAACACCCTGTTAGTATTCTACGTTCCCAAAAATAGTTATGTACCAAAAAATGCAAAATAAAATGTTGTGGTGTGCGTCTAGGATGCTATGAAACCAAAAACAATTGGCTGGGCTTTAGAAAAAGCATTTAATTAGGTGCTTAAATGTTTACTACAGTAAAAAAATGTAGAAAAAAGTATATGAATAATGATTTAAAAACAGTAACAAGATTATGGCAATTTTTTTTTCATTTAGTTTAAATTTCTATTTTTTTCTTTTAGCGTGAGATTATCTGCCACTATTTTACCTTTTTTAAACCCTAGAGATAATTATTAGTGATTGTATACAACAAATGAACTACCGTATAACATTGAGATTTTTTTATATAAAAAGCATGTTTAGAAATTAGTCCAGAACCGCTGCAAAATGTAGTAACACATTTAAAGAAGAGATTCGAAAAATGTATCTCTTTAGAGAGGGGGTTTGGTTGTAGTTAATAACATTTAAATTGAATGAAAAATAATTATGTCACCAAGAGAAAATGTATTTATTACTGTTATTTGTACATTTTTTATTAAATTTTTTACTGTAGAAAACATTCAGATATCTAATTAAATGCTTGTTCTTTTCACTTAAGTAAACCGTTTTTCATTTCATAACATCCTAGACGCACACCACAACATTTTATTTTATATTTTTTAAATATTTTATAGGCCTGTTGAAAAATAACCAGTATATATATTTTCTTTAAATTTGGTACAACAATTTTGGACGACGTAGGCGGTGTTACTTTTTCAAAAACAATTCAACATCAAGTTAAAGAAATTCGAACAATCAATTGTTTTTCTTTAAAAAGTAGTATTCTAGACACAGGGTCATTTATTAATTTTTTTTCTTTAAGAACAGAAAAACAAATATGAACGTTACAGCTAGTTTTTCTACATTTCCAAGGATGTTTCCAAAGGAAAACAATTACAACTTTTTATTTAATAAATTATTTTAATCATTTACAATTATTTATCCACTACTTTGATATCATTGTTTCATTATTTGCACCTTGTGTTGATTTTTATATGATAAGGTTTGATGTTGTTTACTAGCTGATATTATTTAAATAAAGCATTGCTTCTTGCATTACTTCGCATTTCTCCTTATGTCAATTAATATTACTCATCCTCAATCATCATGCATGTGTTTGTATTCTAAAAATAAAATTCTTTGTCGGTGATATTCCAAGAAATTTCGTTATCACATTTTTGGTGGGACCAATGGGTACGTACTCACCTGATATCCACATGGGAACACTTTTGTAAAGATAAAAGACTGATGGGTTAATTTTTTAGACTTTGGACAATTTATTTGATTTCCTATGCTTCTGGTGAAATTGTTGAAGCAATTAACTTTCTTCGCCGCTGATTCAAAACAAGGCTTAAACAGTTAACAATTAGTATTGCTGTTATCACTTGTACCCACTTTATTATTTTTACATACAAATTATCATTGTTTGTTTGCTGTTAGTCCCCAATACTTTCTCCAGAAAAAATTAAAGTGCTCAGGGGTCACATAAGATAACATGTTTGGAGAATACTAACACGAAGCGGTGATAATTTCTTTTTCCATTCGCTGCTTATGGTGAATACTCAATGCAGAATATACATTTTCATGAGCACCTCAAGTCAGATGGGTCGTACATTTCAATTAGTTATGGTGTGGTGGTGCGAGACTTGAAATTGCAGTGCAAAACCGAAAAGTAGAGACTCTTGCTTTGAATATAAAAATGTCTTGGTCGCCTAACAGGATATATCAGATTCGACAGTTTATGGAAACTTATAAATAAATTTAGCCTTTTGAGTAGTTACTTTAGAGAAGTTAGGTAGAGATAGAAAGATTGCATTTTTTTAGTTTCCTCTAAATGACTAACTACACTGTGTACCAAGTATGGCTTAAATATCTTCATTACTTTAGTAATTATACCAAAAAATCAATTTTTTTTTTCAAACTCTAACATCCTCTATATTCCTTATAAAGCCCAAAATTATAACTATTATATAATAAACTGCCATTATTTTTCAAAGTTCTACTTGCCCTCGAAGTCTGTTCATTAAAAACTTACTCACCTTGTATTTCGGAATTATAGCTCGATGTTAAAAAAACGAGACAGAAACCCTTTTTCTCTCGGAAAATCGGCGCCTATGATAACCGTCATTCGAAATGGCTTCGCGACGTTGATAATTATTGTAAAAGCAATGATTGCTATTATCAATAATAATACCTAATAGATGTAAGACAATCCAGATCGCTGAAGATTTTATATTCGTTCTTCGTTTGTTAAAATTTTTATATTTTAAATTGTTGCTCCTGCAATGATTAATTTTATAGAAGAAGAACTTCTAATAAAAATAAATAAGCACAGGTACAATTGTTTCAAATAATAATGACACTCTTTAAAATAAATTTTGCGAATTCTTTTGAACTGCTGACGTACTTGTAATGAAATCTACCTTCAACTTTTAACAATAATACATGAGTTTTTCACTCACCAACTGAGAAAATATCTCCTTGGAGTAAATACTATACCTAACATCGTTAAAGGAAAATATTATCTGAAACTGATATTAGATTATAGTAGTAAACGATAGTTTGACAATTTTGACAACACGAAAAAAATGTCATTACTACTGGCAACTGGCAAACAGAGATGGCGTTGTTGTGTTGATGGTTGCATAGCTAAGATAGCGAAATTTAAATTTGTGTATGACAAGCGGCCATGGTCGTCGATAAATAGGGTTTAATATAGGTACATATATGAAATGTGTGTGCTTTATTATTATTATTATTACAATATAAGAAGGGCACAGAAAAAATCTAAAAAAAAAAAAAATTATATTGGAAATTTTTTGAACGACAATTCTGTTAATTTTTATTTTTCCCCCTCTTAAAATATCAGTTAAAACATTTGATTATGACACTAAACCACAGTATCATTAGGTAAATGTTCCGACTTGGATCTATACAGTGATGGTTGACAACTTGTTATCATTCTGTTGGATTCTATAAAAAACTTTGAAAATGTCAGCACTTGAATATATATGGTTTTGAATCTATAAATATTTAATCAGTTGGCACTATATTAGAATGTAAGAAACGCTCTGAAAAAATTTTGAATATCTTAGAAATTGTTGAATTGGGGTATATTGACCTTTCGTACAGTTAGATCGCAAGCAAATTCACATTTTTACAAGCTACTACTGTCTTTATTTAAATCCAAGTTGGTTTTAAGCTACCACATTACCCTGTGTTTATAAACTGATGATTCATTGTTTTCCTTTGTTAAAACACCACTCCTGCTCATCAAAGTGGTCATTTTCACCGGTTATTCACGGTATGAGTAAATTAATTCCTAATTAATCCATAAATTTTATACTAATTAGATCATAAAAAATGAGTTATCTCCTTCAGCATGTGTTCCTCGTCAGAGATTTCTATTCAGAGCTGATAAATACAATTAAAAGCGTATAAATTAACGATGTGGACGTTTTATGGAGCATATCGGGAATTTTTGACTGATTTTATGGTCGGCATCGTTTATGTTTTCCCAGATTATATATGTAAAATTAATAAACACATAAAACCATTATCATTGTGTTATTTCTTGGTTTGTGGAAAACTGTATATGTGACAACTAAAACAGAAACGTTACGGAAATAATTTTAAATTAATTCTTTTTTTGTGGTTAGAACAAAATTATATTAAGAGCGAAAAGTGATACGTTATTGCTCGAGATTGACAGTTAGTTACAGGTAATCACTCGAGAGCAATAATGTCACTCAACAAAATAAAACTTTTCAGATATTAACTTTATTACGAGAACATTAATTATAACAAATACAAGGTAAGAAATTCATTTCTTAGCATTCGTAATTTGGATGGTGAAAGAACAGTCTACAATTTTTAATGATAACTCCTGATCCAGAAGGCATATTAGGGCTGTAATCTGATATGGTAACATTTTCATCACTGCTATTGCTACATTTAATTACTTGTACATTATTTGATAACCTAGTTAAAATTTTCTTACTTGTTTCAATTTTTTCATTGATGTTATTATCTATGTATCCTTCTGCAACGCTAACTCTTCCATCCCTCCTGTTGCTTCAATTGTCAATATCGCCTCCACCATGAACCAATAAAGTAGCTGCGTATAAATTACATTCTGACAGGTTAATATAATTAGCAATATCGTTTGGTATTTTGATTACTTGATTAAAACATTTGCCTTTGCCAAATTTTAAGAATAATCGTGCTGGTATATTTTCGTTTATAGGTCTCAAAGCTACATACTTCCTATATAATGAAAAAGTTGATAGAATTATCTTCAATGTTATTTGTGACAGTAAAAGTTCGACTTCTTCTTGTCTTTGAATCAGGAATAGTAACTATCAAAATGGATTTTTTGTCCTCAACATCTTTAACGGTAAGTTTTACTAATTCGTCATGTCTGCAGGCACCCGAAATTACAATAATTAGAGCCAGCTATAATAAGATATTTCTATTAAATTGGATTTTACAATAATCAATATGTATAGAATTTACCTTCTTTAATTAGTATGTTTCGTCATCGACTTTGAACAAAAATCTGTATTTTTCCGCTTGAGAAAAAGTTTTTGATTTCTTAGACTTATATCCAACTCCTTGCTTCTTTAAAAATGCCGTCAATTTTTTGAACTTGCTTAAGCCAATATCATTATCTTGGTAGATAATGTGGATTTTAGCATCGAGTGTCTGTTTTTTACAAAAATAGGCGAGGAGAACGTTTTTTGGATATTTATAAATTTCCTTTTTCTGACAGCAAACCTATAGTCACAGTTTCTCCAGCATTTTTAATCTCTGAAGGTATATTCGGGATGTCACTGTCACTGCTTTCAATATCCATCATTTTTCCAACTAATATTATCTCAACTAAACTGCGCAAATTTTTCAAAATTTGACAGGTTAAATTTACTACTTGAAAAGGACGCTGTCTGGCAAGCAGTTAAGTAACACTCTTCAATAAACGTCAACTTTTCGGTGTCATTGTGAAGCAAAAAATCCTACTTTAATTATTATCGATTGCAGATAAAAATTTTGAGAGGTGAAGGTCACCACTATGAGAGAAAATGTCAGCCACTGCAGTTTTACTGTCATTTTCATTGACTTTTCAAGTTGACAAATAGATTTCTTTTCGCATTTCCAATTTGTCACTAGAAAGTCAAACTTTCATATAGTTACGTAAAATATATCATCGATTTTACAGACGTAGTTACGAGAATGGTTGTGTTATTGCACATATATCTGCAAACAAGTCATTTATTTTTAATTATATCACAACTATTGGAAGGTCCAGGCGATCCAAATATCCTAATTAATAAACAAGTGATATTTCGTGACCCCGTCTTCCGTCTTTTTGATGAATAATTTTGTAAATTGGATAATATTATCGCACCTAACCTTTTGGCTCTTGTTTGGAGGCGTACAAAAATCGTGACTAACTCCTAAATAACGTTAAGATTTATCGAAATCCATCAAGAAAATAATGGATAATTATCGCTTCAATGTTAATTTAAATGGATGTTTTTTTTGGCTTGGTCTTAATAGGATTATCTTGAATACCCGTCAAGTTAAACAATTCGTATTTGATATAAATGGTAATAGAGGAATATGAGATCATATCTAGTCTGGAGAAGTTTTTCTTTGAAATGGAGATGCGTATTTAGTTTTAATTGAGGATGGGCAAGGTTAAGTAAGGTTCTGAATCATATAGTGTCTTTCGATAGCCAGTTCTGTGCTTCTGCACAATAGTATATTGTGTCACAAGGACAGAATTTGGTAGGTTTTTGAAGTGCTAGCAGTATGGTGACTTATTTGTATCGATGAAGTTGATGGTGCATTGGAATTATCTAGATTAACTGGCAATTCATTTATATGGTCGTAATTATTTAACATTTCAGTTGTATTTTTTCTGTAAGTATTAGGCTGCTGTTGGTTTGTCAGGATCTTTTGAGAAATGTTAATCTTATCCGATAAGCAATCGTCGATATATCCTTTTGCAACTGCAAAAGAACGCCGACCTCCATGCATGATAAGCTCCGTATAGCCCCATCATAAGAGAAATTTACAATTTAATTTATTTGTTTACCTTTATTGTAAGATATTATGAATCATCTACTTCCTTAAAAAACTTAATGCATTGTTCTTGAGTCAAAGTTTTGTACTTTTTGGACAGGTAATTTATAGACCTCCGTTTAAAAAATGCTCGAACTTTATGAAAATTATCAAAATTAATATTTTTCTTGACTTTAAAAGTGCTTTTCAACATTGAAAATTCAGACTACAGTGTACCTACATTTACAATATTTGATCTTTGCGATAGATAAGCAAGTAATACTTTTTCTGTTAGGTTTTTGCTTTTTTACTCTTTTTTCATTTGTTAAACAATTCATAGTACTTTTCAAACTGTTGTTTAGAGAAACATTGATAGCTTCTTCTTGCAAGTCTGGTGGAGTATTCGTAAATTCTTCATAACTGTATGAATTACTATTCATTTTCACAAATTCACACAACCACAATTATTCAGAATCAGAACGTATTATTGTTTTATAATTTTGTTCTCTTGATTCCAGACTTTGATTTACAGTGACGTTTAATGAAAATTTATGTGAAACGTCAAAGTACGCAAATGACAGTCAAAGATGTCTAAACAGTGAAAAACTTCAAAAGACATGTTGTTGTTATGACTTTAGCAGTCAAGGGGCGATAAACATTCCTTTCGGTAATATTTTTAGGGTTGATATGATTCATTTTCACATATGGAAGGCGAAAAATATTTTGTGTATTTGAGAGTCTGTTGTATCCACGGCCTACCTTTTAGCAAATAAGTAACAAATTGCAAGCGCGCCGTCTTTATCCCTCTTGGAATTTCCGTTAAAAATAGCCAGGTCTTATTTACCGATTGGAGCCACCCACGTGAGGTTTTGCACACATTGCCTTTTTCTTTTTTTAAATAGTTCAATTTAGCACACACTCACATTCAGATCACCGAATGATACACAATGAGTTGAGAAACAAGAGTCAGGTTTAAAAACTGTCAGATATCAGTTCATATTTATTTCGGGATCCAAGCGACTGCAAAATTTTGGATATATCAAAGTTGAGACTTAATAAATCTAACGAAAATAAAAATTTCTATGTGAATGCCTAGATATTTTACAGTAATTTATTTATTAAAATCACATCTAAGTTATATTATTAATTGCCACACTTTGAACTAATGGCAAATTCCAATACTAACTACAGATCCAGTTGCGTGATAAAGTTGTCAGTATAAATATAACTGTAGTATAATTACGAGAACAAATTGGAGTAGCATTGATTTTTTTATTTCAATGTCAATGACGAGCAATGATTATTATTGTCTATGTACAGGAACAATCTTGGATGTTTAAAGACGCCGTGTTCTTGAAATAATGTTTTCTATAAATACAAATAATTTTAAACATAAGTGAATAATATAAGTAGAACATGACAGGAATGTTAGCTCTTGTAACCTATGAATTTTCAGATACTGAGGTAAAACAAATAACGAGAGAAAGAGGTCTAACCAACAAATTTTTAGATACAGAAAATACGTATTTGTAAAATATCTACCAGTAGATGTAAATACTGTCATAGTACTAACTTAGTACTATATAAAATATTGCTCACTTTTATTTATAAACATGTAAAAAGCGGCTTTTTAGAAAAAAAAGACATTGGAAATGCGGATATATCTTTCATAAAAAAGTTCTACAAAAGATAGATATATATATATATCAAAATTATTTTCATTGGATTTTTACAGTTCAGGTAGCGTTTAATTTTAGTTGATAGTATTTCATAATTTATTTTATTTTGCGGTGAGTAAAAATTATTCAACTGGCAAGAATAGCTAAGCATTTGTAAATGAACTGGTTTTATAAGTATAATTAGAAATATTAAGCAATAGAGTTTTCTAGTTGAACAGTTAGGATTCATTCAATCATTTAATACATGGTGATTCAGAACTAACCTAAAAAAAAATTTTTAATGTAGAGGGGATTGTTACAAATATCATTTTGTAAAAATAAAATCAAAAAGAGCAGATCAAAAATGATTTAAAGAAACCCTTCCGCACGGCACTGGAAACTGGTTCACTGTAAAACCTGATAAGGCGTATAATCGGACCGGACAAAAATTGAAAGAAATTCCCAGAGGAAAGATATAAATTACAATTTACAACACCTATTTTTATACAGCAAATTCAACTGCTTTTGTTGCTATTGTTATTAATTATTAATGGAATTAATTTATGGTTTTAATTAGTAAAATAGTTTATCATAACTGATGTTACAACGACAATTTGGGCCCGTCTTACCCAGTTTCTAAAAATTAATACAAATGTTTCTGCGTTTTGAACTTATAACTTATTGGCAGCAGCTATAATAAGTTTGCGTAATTCATCAATGGTGTCCAATTCGGTGCAATATACTACAGTGGCCCAGCGATGTAAAGGTTGAAACTACTGGAACAATAATTTTTTCCTCGGGAACTATAAGGATTTTACAATTTTTTTTTACGATATTGACTCAATTTTTTATGACGCATCTATTCCCAAATTCTTTCAGATAAGTTCTGAATCACCTTTTATAAGGAAGGTGTCACCAAGTAAGTTTATTCAGTATCTACGACATGACATATACAGGGCTTTAAAAAAAGAGTGTAAAATATTTCAGGAGGTATTAGCACAGAATATATATATTTTCTGTGGTATTAGTATGAACCAAAAAAAGCAGAAAAGTCTTAATAAACATGGGTCCGTAAAGTAACGGTTGCGGAGATATGTACTACTATTCGCTTTTCAAACATTTTATTTTATTAGGAATAAACCGACAGAGGAAGCTTTTAACAAACAAAAAACAAAGTTACAGAAGATGTTCAAAGTGCCCTCCGTCCATTTCCAAGCAGGCACGACATCTTCGTCTCAACGATATTCGAACTCTTTCGAAAACACCCTTCTTGGTTTGGATTTCTTGACACTTTTGATTAATCCGTAGCTTCAGCTCTTCCAGGCTATTTACAGGAGTAGGCACAGGCCGGACCTGTTTTATGGTCTCCTAGATCGCCTGATCTGAACCCTCTAGATTTCTTTGTTTGGGAATATTTGAAGACATTAGTGTATAGTACTCCGTTACCGTTACTTTGCGGACCCATGTTTATTAAGACTTTTCTGCCTATTTTGGTTCATACCTCCTGAAATATTTTACACTCTTTTTTTAACACCCTATATAATATTTTTATGAATACTACAGTTAGCTAGTTAACTAACTCTGTTGTTTTTTTGACAGCTACATATAAAATTATTTAGATTAGCAGTTTAGGTGGACGTTGGACAACCAGTTAGAAGGCTTTCACAACCCACACCGTCCATTACAAGTGTTTATTAAATATTTGTACCAAGAGATTTGCGTATCAATATCTTAATTAAAACATTAATCCACCACTTGGCTAAATTGGGATTTGCTGCGAAAATACGGCCGTTATAAACAAATTCCATAGCACGAATGACCTTAGAGTTGCGCATAGAGCCATAAATCTTAATAGCAGTCGACATATTGCCATTTAAGCGCTATTTATTGATATTTAAATATTTACACATCAAAATCATTATAAAGAGAGCTCGTTAATGGTGTTGGCATAATTTGTTCCATCGAAAGACACTCGCTAACTACTTTTATGTTCTTGTCAGTTTCGATTAATAAACGGGTTTGTCTTTGAGACTGAATAGCGTTTGAAAGTAAAGGTGTTTGAGCAACGCCGCTGATTGTTTCAGTTTTATTGCCACTTTTTGGGTTAATGAGCAGTATTTTTTCAAAAGCCACAATGAGGACAATCCTCGACCGCAGTTGCAGTGGGTTATTCTGAATGACTATTATGATATAATTTTTCATATACGTAAAAAAAAGAAGAAAAGTAATCGCTTTTACAATTGTAGATCTACGTGCTACAATTTGTTGCGATTATAGCTCCAAACATAATGGGAAAGTTGCATTAGTTTTATATTGGTTTGAAATGTATTACAGGAAAATTAATCTTCCAAACATAATTAAAAATTAACAATTAAAATATTAACAATAATAAATTGCCATGGAATGTAAACAAAACCATGTGGCCGAAAACGCGATATAATTGGTCTGACGTCACACGACGTTCAGCTCTGTTTATGTTTCCGTAGATACAGGTGCGTACGGGTTACGGTGTTAGCGATGTAAACAGGCGTTTCTTTCTTGTGTTTTTGTGATATTTTTGGATCATAGTGTAAATACTGTGTTGATAATGCTGTGCAAGCACGATGACAAATTGGGTTTTGTGTAAGCACAATCGGTCAATTTGCCACTAGTGGATTCTTTTAATTTTATGCTTATGAACTTCATTTTTGTGAATCCCAACTTCATTACTGCAGAAATAACATTACCATAATTATTAGTGGTGATGAGGTGAACTTACAGAGTATTGTTAAACGTATCTTAAATATTTCTTACTTGAGGTAATTATAAAATTATGCCATCTAATTTTACATTAAACTACTTGTTTTAATTTGAAAAATAATAAATAAAAGTAATGAAGAATGATATTTAATATTTATTATTATTATTTTTTGTTACATTTTTATACAAGAGTTTACCAGCATTTTTGTAATTTCCACTATAACATTTTATAAAAATGTAAAATATCCAAAATTACCAGTGAATTATATAAAAAATTACGTCTTGATGCTCTCTTACTGTTTTATAATTACATTAAATTTTACAACAACCCAATTACTGTAATATTTTTGTATTTACGATAACATAGAACTTACATGGCTTGCTACATTTGTAGTTTATTCTATGATAAAATTATAATCATAAATTTATAGTAACTGCAGCAGTAATATTTCTTTCAATGTAGAAGCCTAGCCACAGTCTTATTCGCAAAATAAAAATCTTTATAATAGAAGTTTTCTAAACATTTTACTGAATTTTGACCTTCATCACATCGCAATTTTATTTTAAAGATGGTACTTGAGACGTTATTAAAGAAATTCATTCAACCAACAGATTATAATTTACTTATTGATCATTACGTTTATGTCAATATTTATTTGCTGATATCGGCAAAGTAAACATATATACTTATGCCATTTTCGGAAGAAATATTTATTGATTCAACATAGCTGTGGTTACAGTTTATCCTATTAACACTAAAATCATAGAAATTTAGTTATTTCGTTGTAATTCAATATTTTCGTAAGATCCAAGCAATGGATTTAATTTTTCTTATAAACTACTGCGATGCCATAATTTTTGAGCAAATATGTATACAGGATTAACTATGACTAAGTACAAATATTTTAAGACGAGTATGGAAAAAATACAGTTAAGGGAATCGTCCATTAAAATATTTTCAAACTTATTTATAAAGCGAAACTTTTTTTTCGAACCTGTATTAATTAAATGATTTAATGAGAAACACAATATGGTAGAGATTTTAAGATTGATTAATCATTTTGTTTTCTTACTCGTTTTCATTAAAACTTAACATTGCAAAGATTTTTGTACTTGCCGAGGGAACTCGACCCGACGACCACGACCAGGTGGATTTTCTCCGTCGGATAAAACTGTAAAGAGTAACAAGAAACACATACAAATGTACATAAATACATAAAAATACTGTCACATATTTACCGCCAAGGCATTACAGGAGTTGTTCAATGTGGTTCAAAGAGTATTTTGACAGCTCGGAAAGCGTCTTTGGAATTACGTTGCGCTATGCGATAATATATACTTGTCACACTTGCCATAAATCAGCTCCTAATCCGTCATCTCGGCATACGAGATGTTTGTAAATTCACAAAAAATATGCGCGAATATTGAAAAATTGTTTAAAGCTAAACACAGTATGCGATATTTTATTTTTGACAGAATTTCATACAGTCGTCATCTGTAGGCCACTAGTGCTAATTGTAGTTCACGCCGATAAATGTTTAAACTACTTGTGTTGTTGGGGAATTAAATTCTGATAATACTAATAATAGTAACAATATTGACAATAATCGACGATGTTTGCATAAAATAATAGTACTATGTTAAACTATAACATCGTGATATTTTTACAGTGTTCTATCCTTTATTTGGTTCTTAGAATATAATATTCTAAGCTTTGATGAGTGTTCTTTGATCTCTGGAGATGTTTTTTAGTTTAAAACGTTTTATAGTAATTAAATAAAGGAATTTATATATCGAGTGCTCATACTAATTAAAGGAAAAGTTTGACATAAACTAGTGTTGAAAACGTTTTTAACTGTTTCTATTTTTCTATTTTTATTTGTAGGAGTACTTTGATAAAGTGCATTTGCAGTTTAAATCACATTGAATCTTTTAAATGCAAATATTTCAAAAACGGCAACATTAAGAAGGTATACCTTTTTGATGCAAGAGTGTATAGCAAAAAAAATTGTAGATTATAAAATTTCGAAGAGGAGGCATATGTGGCGCCTTCAATTACTTTGAAAGATGTTTAAAGAAACATCCTGTAACTCGGTTATTATCAACAAGAATGTTCATTTAACAATTCGATGAAAATCGGAATGTCATAATGAAAAGAGATGCTGTTTAATATGGTGGATTGTTAGGAAATTATCCGTTGTTATTATCTCAAGGAATACATAAAAGACAATTGAATGTTGTGAAGATTCCTAGATTTTTTAAGTTTCTTATACAGGGCGATGCTGACGGTAAGAGAACATACAAATAAATAATTTTCAGTAACTCGATTAATTTTAATAATACAAAAATTGTCAAATTGAGCAGAAGAAGCAGAATATTTTGAAACCGGCCCTGTTATGTACAGTACACATGATAACATCATCGTCTCGCAACGTATTGTGCCAGTCGAAATAGGTACTTACTTAATGCTTTCCCTTTTGGAAACTATAGGCCTCTGGTTTATGAGGTCTAAATCGACTCAAGCGATCATCTCCTTTATGACAACTCTAAGTCCACCCTGAATATTTCCTTGAAATCGTTGAATAACCTTTTAAAATTTTAGGCTTTACCAATTCTTTGTAGAAAGGTAAAAAAGATAGTGGAACGAGTATGAATTGAATATCCCTAAGCATCAACGAATCGTTCGAGAAAGATCTCATCGCATGCAGGTACCTGTACAGCTCAGAATGGTTCGGTACAATTTTTATAGAAAATATTTCAGTTTATCCCACAATTATCATTAATTGAGTCAGACGGTCACTGAAGCAGAAATCGAGTGGACAAGCGATTACTGCTGATATTTTTATAGAGAAGCAGCGGACGAAGGAAAAATATTTTTTGCGCTAACGCATCTGGAATTCGTAGACAATAAAATTGGTTTCCCCTCCCCTCGAACGTGCTGCCGAGGAGTGTATCATTGGCAGATGGAGATGGAATTAAACAGGCGCGTAAAGAGATGCGTATTCCGGTTGTGCAGCCACCTGCAGTTGATGTCTACCGACATTCCCGAAGACCTCATAAGTCCGGGACAGTAGGAGTAGGGGAGAGGTAGACAAAATTAAAGGTCTATTTGATATTGGAGCTGTATTTTCTAAATTAAGTTCTTTTCCACCAAAATCGTGCCGATTATGATGTGATAACAAAAATTACAGTTTGTCGCATATTAAAAAAAGTTGTCAGTCAAGGAAAACTTTGAACTGGAAGAATTGATAAATAGAATACTCTATTCGAAACCACTTCAAACGACAATTCCTGAACTTCATGAGATGGTATCGATTTACTTCCAAATTTAAATGAGCAATTTTCTTTGAACATTGAAGATATTGGTAGTGTAACACTACACAGTGTGTCTCAAGAGCCATGCACATTTCAGAAAATGATAATTTTAGAAAAAATTGCTAAAACAGCTCAACATTGTTTTTTGGGGTATGAATTTTAAAATATGTAACAAATGATGACGGAGGGGATAAGTGTATGTTTTTGGCAACCACATTTCTTATGCACTCTACGAAAATTTATATGGAAGAAACTATTTGAACTATCAATTTTCACATCGTTGGTTTGGCAAAAGAGGTAAATTTGAGCAAGGTTTCCTGATATAACCTCAGTTGACATTTCTTATGGGGATACTTGAAAAGCAAGATGTGTCATGAGATGCAGGAAAGTTTGTCGATAATCTGGGTCATTGTCGAGCTACAGGAGGTCACCAGTTTATAAATCTTTGATTCATCAAAACGAGTCATTTCAACAAAAATTGATTGTGTTCAAGCGCCTAGACTCGACTATTCCGTGAAAAAAAAAGAGAAATTTGAAGTTTACAGCCTTTTCCGGTTTTACCATTAAAAAAAACATTATCCTTTTTCCGCCGCCATTGGTTACATTTCTTAAAATTGACCTCCTCAAAGCAAATGCCTTAAAAAAATAAAACTGATCGATCCGAGCGATTTTTCCAAAACTTGCAGGTTTCCGAAATTCGCATGACTTTTGAGACACGCTGTATATATAGATATATGGAGTATATGTCAAAACTTAGTAACTGTTTTATTGTGACCGCTGCATAATTCCATCGAAGGGACACATGAGATCTGACCAATTAATGCATTAATTGAATTGCTTCTTCAGGAAGCCTCCTTTATTTTAATTTGAATCAAATATCAAGCTATAAAAATTCATATATAAAATTATTTGATAAGCTTAAATACCTTTACTATTCAGTAAAAAATGTACAAAAGCTAACAATAAAGAATATATGGGTAGATAATGTAGGTGTAATTTAATGCTGGTCGAGAATTAGTTCGCAGAGTTAGTTTCAGACGATATTATTAATACCTAAAAAATAATATATATAACATACGATTGTAAAAAGGAAAATATTTGAATGAAGTAGGTGAATACTTTTAATTTATATTAATGTAGACATATTATCAACATTTTTGGCATTGTTGTTTCAAAACTAAATTCTTCAAATAATTTTAATTGCGTCTAAGAGGTTATGTTTATTAGTGTTTGTGAGTTTTTTGTCACGGGACACTATATATCACGACAATTTGGTTTATTTTCAATGTGTTAGAAGTTTGCTTCGAGGCAAATTGTGCAAATCTTTGCTCCATTTATAAACTTTAGCAAGAGCCGATGATCATTGTCCACGAAATACTTCTTATACCTACAATCAATTTGATCTCAACGTTAACAATAAATCTAGCAATGTAGGTAGCCCTCGTGAAAGTAAGAGTAATGTTATGTTTGGCTACTGTATCAAACACCCTTATATAATGTGGTTCTGCCCTTCTGCAAGCACTAGGGATGCCGAAGACAAGCGCTATATAGAACTGGATTTCTTTTCAAAAACGAAAAGTTAACGTTATCTACTAGCGTATAGTGTCTTCACACACATTTCAATCTTTCTTCCTAATTCCATAATAGCATACCACTCCCTCTCTACAATATACTTTTCCACAGTGCCATCTGTCCCTTCTTCTCCTTGACTATACCTCAACATGCACTCCGTTGCCCATAAACCGCAATTGGAATTTTTTGCTTCTGCGCCACTTTTGCCTATTGCAGACTAGTTCCATGCTGGAATGCAGCAATCGACAAGGATTCTTTACCTTCTGCCGTCGGGAAACATGTAGCAATTAGCTAGAACAGATCCCCTTTGTGGTAGATGCGAGATGCCATTTGTGTTGCACATGTGGGGAAGAAGACATATTTATGAAGCTTTAAATTGAATAGACATGAAAAAATTGATTTATGTAGTTAATAAAAAGGTCGATGAGAGACTCTAAAGCGAATAAATATATAAATATTACGTCCTTATTAGAGATCATAATGATACAGGGTGTTTCTTAAAAAGAGGTAAAAAATCCAGGGGCGTATTCTGTGGTCAAAATAAGGGTATTTTGTAAAATAAATGTAGAGTCTTAGGAAACTCATTATCCAGCTACAGAGTGTCAAAAATTACAAAAAAATGCTTAATTTTTAATTTCTAAACCGCTTGAGATAATTTAACCAAATTTGGTGTGCATATTTAGTATGAAAGTAGGTATGAAACAAAAAATTAGCAGCTTTATAAATTTACCAGTATCGGAGGTGTGGCTATCACATGTGTGTTGATTTTTTGTTTGGGGACATCACAAGACATTGGTTTACAAGGTTCACATTACATCTAAGGATCACTTAAGTCCTATTTTATTTGTAATATTATACAGGATGACATTTTTTTTTGGTAAGTAATAATCGATGATACCCACACCTAAGTTTCTAAAGCTGGTTTTGTTTTATACCCATTATACTAAATATGCGCACTAAATTTGGCTAAGTTCTCTCAGGTGCTTTAGAAATTAAAATTTGATTTTTTTTTAATTTTTGAAACGCTGTAGCTGGACAATGGCTGTCCCAAGGCCACACATTTATATAACAAAAAAACAGTTATTTTTGACCATAGACTACGTCCCTGGATTATTCACCTTTACTTAAGAAAATCTCTGTATAATGTACTATTAGATGGAAATTTATTTACGGTTATTCTTCCAATTCAATTCTAAAAAACCTGGAATACATCAGTAAAGATCTTGGCAAGTAAGTTTAACCTTTTCAATGTAGCTTATTGCCATTGATAAATCTTACCTATTAATAAAAATATAGAAACAACCTTGACTTGCTAAACGCTACTTGCAGGAGTCAATTTTTCAATAAGGTAATCAAATTACGAAAATATTTGGGTTCGGCTTAACTATGTAACAAAGAAAAATGTAATTTAATTTTATGTAAAATAACTGTACAGTTTTTAAAATATACCAATTCCTTTTGAGTTCGACACTCATCAATCTAACTCTCCTTGATCCATTGTACCCGATTTGTGTATGGAAATCTGAAGAAGAATTTAATTTGACACACAAACACATCGGGAAGGCCTTCACTAACCATGGATGGATCAATAACTCACCGTCAGAAAAAAGTATTTACATTCAAATTAGATTACAATTAATCTTATACGGGCACGTCAAAATACGTTACGTAATCTGGGTTCATTGAAAAATAACTCGTGATCCGTTTGTGTACGCTGGCCGAAGTAATTTAGGAACGAGTGTTGAAGTTGATTCACTTTATAATACGTAATGACGTTAACTGTAAAATGTAAATTAAATAAATACTACATTGAATTATTTCATACTATAGTCTGTTTAGAAATGAAAGAGAGTAATAAAAACTTATTATGAATGCAAATCGTAAATAAATGTAGTACTGGTGCTTATATTCAATATTTTTATATTATGTATTATCGGTATAGATGAGGTGTACTTTTAAAAAAACTTTGTTGTATTTTGAAAATTCAAATTATGGTGAGTAAATGTAGTGTTGTATAAATGTACAATAAAGAAAATAAAAAAGTAGGTATATTAAAATTCATCCTCTGAATATTCTGATCTGATCTGATTCTGATAAAGGTGGCCATTTCCAACATTTGTTATAATAAATCTTAGTAAAGTAATTCCACTGTTAATTTATTATTTTGTTATTTTAATTAATGTAGGTAAGTAATGAGTATCGTTCATAAAAATGCACTTGATCAAATAAATCGATTATGTTGTTAATCGGTTTGGAATACAAGAAGGTTGTAAAGAATTATTATGTATGCAAATCGTAAATAAATGTAGTACTGGTGCTTATATTCAATATTTTTATATTATGTATTATCGGTATAGATGAGGTGTACTTTTAAAAAAACTTTGTGTGACCGGGTTGTACTAAATTGTAGCAGGTAGCTAACATTTAATCCCCGACAATCCGTCTTTGTCTATGCCGCTTCAATTTCTAGGTCCATTTCTCTTATAAGTAAACAATATAAAAACAGCATTTCAAAACATGAGGCTACTTTAAGCATCATAACCGGGTTAAGAGCGTTTTTAGTAATTCAAATAAAATTATTCAATATTGTTATCAAAATATTTATTTAAATTTAATGAATAGACTTTTATTCCACACAAAAATATATGTATTTTGAAAATTAATTCAAATTATGGTGAGTAAATGTAGTGTTGTATAAATGTACAATAAAGAAAATAAAAAAGAAGGTATATTTAAATTCATTCTCTGAATATTCTGATGAATTATCTTCGTCTTCTAGATTGATAACGATAGGTTCCACAGTAACGTCAATTAAATTATAGAGTTCCCACATTTTCTTCTCTTCTTTTTGTACATGATGTATACATCTTTGCCAGTTATCTACAGTTACTCGTTCCAAGGAATTTTTTAACAAGATTTTCACGTCACTTAATTTAAACGTCGTATTATTTCGCGCTACATCTCCTTTTACCTGCGCCCAGACTAAATCGATTGGGTTAAGTTCACAGTGATAAGGTGGTAACCGTAGTACTGTTATTTGGCGATTTGTTTCCATTTCGTTTTCACCATATTTGTTTCAAAATAAATGTTTTTTCCGTATAACCATTGAATTATATCGGCTTTCCTCTAAGCAGTCGTAGGCGTCCGCTCGGTCTGCCGTGAATGGTAACTGGCATTATCTTGGCGCGGAGGAGAAGCAACTGACTACAAAACTGAACGTTCGAGTATAATCCTCTATTTTTTAAAACAACAAGGTGGTGACAATAAATTATGTGACAGTAAATGGATTGCGCCTAATATTTTAGAGGAAGATATTTGCTCAGTACGCTTATTTAAAAAGTTGATGGAAAAACAAAGCACTTCTATAACATTAGACAGAGGATTTCTTACACCAAATCCCTTCTGGAAAAAAATTCTAAAGATTGGTATAAAATGTGCTAATTGGAATTAATGACATTTCCAAATGGATTATACAGCACAATGCAGTGGTATAGATGTCAAAAGTGTCAAAATTATTAATCACTCAAATCGAGCGGCAGCAGTTAGCGGATTAAGTAAAAGCGGAATTGAAGAACAAGCTCTAATAAAAATAACAGGACACAACAATTCGTCTTTAATAAAACCATACTTTCAAGTTGACAAAGAGTATCACTCGAGCATTATTTAATCGATTCCTTTGAAAAAAAAAAAAAAAACAAATTTCAACACCTACTACAGAAACGATTAGCTGTGACACTCGTAGCGACATTAGTATTCCCCGTATGAATTTCAATAACTGCGTATTTAATAATTGTGCGCTCAAGCAAAAATCTATTTTCTTTTAGTGTTTCATAAATAAAGTTTGAATTGATATGTTTCTAAATTTATTATTCATTAAATTGTCCAGCCGAATTACACTCGATGTTTGGATTAATGCTGGGTAAATTTGTGTTGTTTAAATTCCAAACTGTTTCCTTTAGCAATTTGACTCGAAAAACTGTCAACTTACAAACACTCCACATTTACATATTTCGACGTACTATCGATTCTGAACTTTTCTATATTTAAACCAGATACACCCTGTACAGATTTGATCTATGAAGACGACCCTATTATTGCTCTTTTTATTGGGTTACCTCCAAATTAGTTCAACTTGTTTATATACGAAGGCGCCTACGGAAGCAGGCTGCCTTGCTTAGAATTTGGCACGCAGGCTAGTCTCATGCAGAACAAAATAATACGCCAACGCGTAATTCGATACAAAACGATTTTTGCAAGGATTGAGTTCGAAAGTTTTAGTTCCTTCACTAAACAACAAATATGAACCGAGTCTTTGTAACTATTACTGCTATGTCCAGTTTAATCACGGTATATGTCTTCGTAATTTCGTCGTCCTTTGATCTTTAGTTCTTGGGAAATTGTAGATGAAAGGATAATGTAGAGAAATTAGTGCATCGTTTAATATTCCAGTTCCAGAGAAATGGAATCATGTGTTGAATATGGCAGGGCTCCAAGATATTCTTCATTTATTATTTGAGATATTACAATTTTGATATTAATATCTTTCGAATTTGGCAATGGCGTTACATTCGAGAAAGGATCAAGAATTCTTTTTGCCAGATAAACGTATGGAAAATGTTAAAAAACTATGTGAGTATATCAGAATAATTTATGTATGGGAATATTGTAGAACAAAAACATACTATTTTACGTACGTTTCAGATTTTCAGCATCAGGAACAACAAAAATATCATTTTATTTTCTTCATTTGCAATTTTTTTCATTAAATTTTTCGAAATGTTGTGGTATTTTCCTTTTGGAAATGGACTCCATTTGAATATCTTTTAACCCTTGTAATTTATTAATATATCTAGTGTCTTCCTGGCCATATATAATAATTCAAAAATGTTTTTACTGAGAGTATTGGTCAAATTGTAAAACAAAAAAACATCAAATTTTATTTACCATCATCAGAAAAAACATATTTTTAACAAAAACATATTTTAATTTTTTGCTTTAGCAAGTATTTCAAAACGCAAGATTCCATTGGACTCCATTCGAATTCAAATATGTTATTTTCTGGGAATATTGGCCAAACTGCAGAAACGTAATATGTAAAATTCGATCTTTTTTGTTCTACAATTTGAACAATATTCCCAGTAACTAACATATTTGAATTGCTATAAAGGTTGATTCACAACTTCTCTAAAAAAAACTTGGGAATAGATGCATCATAAAAATGGAGTAAATATCGTAAAAAATCGTAAAATCCTTATTGTTTTCGAGAAAAAAATGATATTGCAGTATTTCAAAATTTATATGGCTACTGTAGCCTCCGCTCTCTCTCTCTCTCTCTTCCCAGCCATTCCGATTGGATGCACCTATTAACGTTTTTGCGATTGTGTTTACATTATTTGTTCAAGTGTGATGGATATCGTTTTAATTTATGGTGAAGTAAGATAAAACTTTTTATGTGCACATAAAACAATTTTCCGGTAGACATGTGTCAAATGCAGCTACTTTTACCTCAATAGTGCAACGAGGGCGTGACACAATAAATTTGAAACCGAATCGTAGAAGTACCAGGCAAATCGCTCAACAAGTATAAGAAATATCCCAATCAACAGTGTGGCGTATCATACACGTTCTATTGTCAATAACTTACGAGTTCAAAACATACAAGAATCAAAAGTGTTTACACGTCGGTTTACAAGATTTTGAACAGTTGGAACATCTGTTATGTCAAACTATTTTGTTAATTAAAACCACGAACTAATTTTATTAATTGATAATAACAATAGCGACAAAAGAAGTTAATAAGAAACTTGCTAAAGAAAATAAAAAAAATATTTTTGTTAAAAAGATGTTTATTCTCATGATAGGTAAATAAAGAACCCGAAACGTACGTAAAATTTGAAGTTCTTTTGTTCTGCAATTTGATCAATATTTCTAGTAAATAACCTATTTGGATACTATATTTAGCAAAATAAATGAATTATCTTTTCCAAGGACTGTGAAGTGTAAAATAAATATAATAGAAAGTATCATTGCATAAATTAATATCATTATTATTATTAGCTATTATGCTTCAGTTACCTCTAAAATTAATTTTACATTTTTATTTGGCTTTGAGTTTTTTGCATTACGTTTCGTTAAATTGAATTATAAACGATTAATTAACGTCTACTAGATTTGAAATAAACAAACAATACTTTCACCGGTCGTTCGTGACATAATATTTCTATATATTTATACATAGTATTAGTACAACTTCAGCTAAGAATAGTGTTATGTAATTACCAAATTTGTTTAGTGAATTATCTTGGCATTGCTATGACTAACTGAATGACTAAATATATACAACAGAAAAAATTCCGGGTAAGCTGATAAAAATGGTATACACTTTGTGGTACCGTCTACATGACACAAATAAATATCTCGAGTTCACCTGGTTTTTCTATAATCAGTGAGAACTATTTGAAAGTATGGAACATTAATCATCACCAGAAAATGGTTTACTCTGCAAAATAAAAAATAAATAATTTTCGATGGGTGTCAAATCAGGATTTCTTGGCATTATAAGCGAAACTTATTTCGTCTATACAGAGTGTTTCTTATCTAGAGGTAAAATAAGGGTTTTTTTGTTAAATAAGTGTGAGGTCATAGAACAGCCATTGTCCAGCTACTCCGTGTCAAACTTTAAATAAAAAAAACAGTTTTTAATTTATAAACCACTTAAGATAATTTAATCAATATTTAGTATGACGATAGGTATGAAACAAAAAATTAACTGCTTTAGAAACTTACCAGTGAGGAGGTGTGGGTATCATCGATAATTATTTGTCAAAAAATCATATGCGCCATTGTATTATCCATGCTTTAGATTTTCTTGAAATTACAGCTCGCATACGTGCAAAAATTTCATGAGTAGCTCTTCTCACATCACAACCAATAATAATTTGTTGACGTTAAGTCTTGAGATGTCCCCAAACAAAACAAATCAACAGGATTTGTATCGTGTGATTTGGGTGGCCAATGCTAACCTGGTTCAAGAAGTGCTTCGTCCAATCACGTTTTTACTGAATCTTTTTATTTAAAAATTTACGAGCAATCAAACTAAAATGTGAGGAAGCCCCGTCGTGAATAAACCACATTTTTTGTCTTAGCGTAAAGGGAACATCATCAAGTAGTTAAGGTAAAACGTTTTCAAGAAAATGTCTGCAGGAGGCATCGGTTAAAGTTCCTGGTAAAAAGCAAGATACAACAAGGAAATTTCCAATAATATCCACCAATAGATTAAAAAAAAACTGATGTAGAAATCGAGATTCCATTATGGCTTAGAGTTTTCGTCAAAGAAAACGTGTTTATTGTGGAAGTTTACTCTGGAAAAATTAGTTTTATCCATTAACCCTTTGTATGTGATATGGGTATAACTGTTGATGCTTCAGAACTGACCAAACTAATTATGATACACTTTGAGATTTGCAGCCTAGTAAGTATTTGGGTCTTCTTCAATTTCGTGTAGAATAACTTCTTCCAACTCAGACGTTCTAACACTCAAAACTCTTTCAGGAAGTGGACCTTTCTGAAGTGAGCCTGACTCCGAAAGACATTGAAAAACATTTCTGAACATTTTTGAATTTGGAGTTGGATGATTTGGAAATCTTTCTGTATAAATTCGGCAAGCCTTAGTACCATTTCAATCTGCAAGGCCAAAAATGCAAACCATATTGGCCATTTCAGCATTTGAATATGCATAAGCCATTATTAAAACTTAATCTGTTTAAGAAAATAATAAGCTTAATTTGCCAATACACAATATTAAATAAGATGACGACTTCTTATTATTATTGTTTTGCATGACCTTCCTAAGATATATTTAAGTAATTTAAGTAACTGCGTTAAAATGCACGTGATAAAATAAATTAATTTTGTTGTTAATTATTGATGTCCTATTTTATTTGTAATATTATCCAGAGCAATTTTTTTTTTGGCAAATAATTATCGATGATACCCACAACTCCGCCACTGGTAAGTTTCTAAGGCTGGTAATATTTTGGTTTATAGCTACTGTCATACTAAATATATGCACCGAATTTGGTTAAATTATCTCAAGCAGTTTAGAAATTAAAAACTGATTTTTTCTTTTTTTTTTAATTTTTGGCACGCTGTAGCTGGACTAAGCTCTAAAACCATACATTTATATAACAAAAAAATCTTTATTTTTGGCCACAGAATATCTCTATTTAACCCCTGTATATGATTTTGTTTCGAATGTTCTTTTTGCATGTGATTTCAACTCTTAAATCTGTATTTATTGTAGAATCTGACTAAATTACCATAAACAACATTATTTCCTTGTAAGGGCTTGTGAAATGTGCCGTTTTATGAAGAAAGTTCCTGTGTGGTCAAGAAGATCGTGTAGGACTCTCCTAGCTATTGTTCACTTTACTATATAGGATGAATGAATGAGTAATATTTTAGGATATCCGCTAAGTGTGACACTATGTCGCGTTCTCACATTACTCAATATCCACATGAATATATTCATGATGGTGAGATGGTGTAAAACGAACAAGAATCACAAATTAATAAATCGCAGAGTATTTCTCTATAATACGAATATAACAGAAATAATTTATCAACAAAATAGAACAAAAGTTATTCGCTTTGGTTTCCTGTACATTCAATTTTTAAAATGATAAATTAAATCATTATTATGATAATTTTTGTCTTAAAAATTGATATAATAACTGTTTCCATATATCCCCAACGTTGTCAGAAAAAATACTAACATGTAAAGGACAATGTTAAAAATAGCCGATTTTTGGCTTATTCGGGGGAACGCATAAATCATAAAAAAATCAATTGATTATTGTTAATTAATATTAGAAAAGACCCAGAAATACGTCAGATAGCTGGGGAAATGTCGCTACTACCCCTAAACCTATATAAACTACCCTTAAATAGCTTTAAATGGATGATCATTAATTATTGTTATAAAATTCGTGGAAAATGAAAAAAATGCTTGCAAATGATTTGAACAGACAGTATGTCAATATAAAAAGTGATAAATGACTGTAAAAGTTCCCATTCAATGGCGAAATAGCGCCAATTGTTCTCATTTTGCGAGCGCGTACTGAAAAAATGGCAATTTATCCTTGCGCCCATTTTGATTTAAGCATTTTTTTCATTCTAAACGAATTTTACAACAATAAATAATGATTATCTATTTTAAGCTATTTAAAGGCAGTTTATATAGATTTAGGGGTGCAATTAATATTTCCCCGCTTACTTAATGTACTCTAGTATTAGTTTTTGCATTTTTTGACAGTAATCTATAATTTTTTTCTAGCAATAGGCGTTCCCTTGAACATTTAAGCATTATCTATTTTTGATGTCGAAGTAAGCTCACCATTAGCTTTTTAAAGTCGTTTTTTTAATTTTTAGGGGTGGAATGGACATTTTTACAGTTATTTAAGCACTTTTTATATTGATATACTGTCTGTTCAAATCATTTTCAAAGCATTTTTTTCATTTTACACGAATTTTATAACAATAATTAATGATTATCCATTTAAAGTTATTTAAGGGTAGTTTATATAGGTTTAGGGGTAGTAGCGGCATTTTTGATGTATTTCTGGGCCATTTCTAATGTTAATTAATAATAATCAATTGATTTTTTTATGATTTATGTGTTCCCCCGGATAAGCTAAAAATCGGCTATATTTAACATTGTCCTTTGACCTCAAAAATCTTCTATACTTATACATACAGTGCCTGTAATACACAGCTCTGAAACTAACTGTATGTAATAAATGTTCTGTGATGTTTAATTTACTGCTTTCAGCAACAGAAGTTGTCACAACCATTGAAAATCTGGGCTAGATTTCCAGGTATATAGAATTTAGTTCAACGGCAAGACGCAACCTTCGCCGTTGGTGCTTGAAACGTGTTATATATGCATACACTTGGCAATGAATTCTCAAGTGCAACTAGAGGAAAGTGTTTGAGATGAGAGGAGACTTTTATTGGCTTTTGAGTTTTAGAGAAATGCATTGAGCACATGGTTTTATTAAAATAAATAACTAAATAATATGTTAGATTTTTTCCTAGTTTGAGCTTTAATATTTTAACTTGATGTTAGTGCAATACTTTCATAGAAGGCATAAAAGCGAACTATCTATGGACATTTTTAGTAAATTAAGAACATTTATCTCGAAAACTGATTTCTTTAAACTTTTTTATAATTTTTATACCCCGCTATCCGATTAGTGTCAGTCAAAACAATCACGTGAATACAAATATTGTTGCCAATTCATCATCATTTAAATGAAAGACGAAAGTAAATTTGCAAACTCTGATGTACTCAAAACTACGCAAACCACGCTGTTTTAAAACTGAAATAAATAACTTTATAAAGTACTACTAAGATAAGATACTACTAAGGTAAGGTAGTTCTAATGCAAGACACTACTAAGGCAAGGAAGTGCTTTATAAGGTGCACTTACAAGACCAGACATTTTAAATACCATTTGAAATTTTAGAATAAAGTTAAACTTAATAAAACAACGCCAACAAATTCTATTTACTGCATTACAAACCTTCTCATAAATCCACAAACTGAAAACTAAAATCAATGCAATAAAATGAAGCTATGACATATTCTACTATCCTCGTATCGTCAAATTTACTTTGGTTATTTTTTTCTTGTTGGCCTACCATTCTACCATATCATAATACGTGTTCTCTAATGTCAATGTCAAGAAACCATTGACACTACACGGAGAAAAAATCTAATCTGAATTTAAGTATAATAATATATTCAAATTTTTAAACTACATTCAAGTGTGTATTAATGTATTAATTCAGTAATAATATATATATGATATAAATGTTTACATATTCTTGACAACCAAGCATTCTTATAGCCCAACACTTTTCTTTCTTAAAATTACACTAAATTTAAGAATAATAATTTGTTAGAATATGAATAAAATTATAATTGTAATGAATGTCATACTGAAAAATTTTAAATGCGGCTATAGTGCAAAATAATAATATTTTATTATTTCTATATGATATTAATACAACACTTGTAGTGATCATTACTGATACAATAGATACACAATTGTAGTTTTATTTATTACAAATTGTATTAAAGTTGTGGGTGCAGGTGTACTGCCAGGTTCAGTATGTGGCCACAAGAAGTGGTGACTTGTTGCATTACGTCTACTCGGGTTCCTTTCTGTGGAATAAGTCGGTTGCCTCGCCTCCTATGGCATACCGAGGAGAGCTACCAAACTCAAAAGCACTAGGTATATGTATGGTGTGCCGCTAATAGATGACTTTGACATAAGTATTTCTTTCCTGGGAAGTAAAATAGTAACTACTCTAGAAAGGAATACATTATAACAATAATACTGAAATACAAATTATATACTACTTCCATTTTACTTTTTCTTAATGTAATGTTATTATTTACTTTATTCAAGATTTTTATTCGTAATTGAAAAATATAATTATAATCTTATTATACAAGAATAAGTTAATATTTCAATAAAGTATTTACTATACTTGAATCTTGATATTAGTATAGATTTCTTTATACTGTAGAATTATTTTAAAATAACATGTCATAAATTCTAGACAACCCAATAGATTTTATAAAATTATTATCCATTGCAATTAAGCTCTCTGTTCCTCAAACAGTTATTTTAAAATGGTAAAAACAGATAACGCCCTGTGTAATTCAAAACCACAGTTGTTGTGACTGTTACTGACTTTTACAAACTGGATTTTATACTATACCAATCATTATTTAAGTAAATTTATAGAAAATTCAGCGCTTATGCACCTGTAACTATAAAAATATTTTATTGAATTATTTTTAAAATACTCTTTTTGATGTTGCTATTAGGTGGTCCCACTTTAGCTTGGCTAATGCGCACTTTATAAATCCTCATCATAATAACCACTTAATGAAAAGATTAGCCAAATGGAACAATTAGATTCCTATGCAAATCCACGCCGCCAACTAAGGCTTGGGTGATTATGTGTCAGCCATTCGCAGAAGGCCTTAGATCTTCTCCTTAGCTCATACCAGCGCCATATACGTCCAAATGGTCCGATAAAGTAGTCCCATAAAAGCGTATTGTTTGTCTGTGTTAATCATAGTGATGATGGCACCAGTTTATTATAACTAGGTACTCCATTTATGTAACATATGAGACATATATTTGAATAACTGACTGGGTAAGTAAGGTCTTTCAGATGATAAACCTTAGCATTTACCAAAATGATCGTCTTGAACTCGATTCGTCATCGAGATGTAAAGAAAATAAGGACAAACTTGAAGTAGAAATATGGTCACTACGAGTGGTACTATTATACAAGGGTATGCCAATAAATGATTCGCTAATAGGGATGGTAAAGTTCACTTTCAATGTTTCATGGTATGTCATAAGTAGGGAACCTTGTTTAAAATTAAGGGAAAAAACCTTTTGGCTTAGCTTGATTCGCATTTTTATGATACAATGAGTCAAGATTTATAGATAAAAAAAACTGATTTCAAAACTTTTCCGTGAATAAAAATATTGCTGTAAAATTAGTATTACATGATCTAAGGATTATCGGATTTGGAATTTTAACTATAATCACTAACATAGATGCGATTTACGTCTGCGATTTTAAGCAAAAACAATAGGTGACGCTACTGATTTCGTTGTAATTGTAGGGTATCTCGGAAACTGCAAGAGATAGGAGGATGAAGTTCTTGCAACACTGCAATACGTTTTTGAGAAACTTAAGATGCCGCCAACAGAATTTTCGTAGACCTCTTTGTTTTTGAGATACAAAATTAAAAAAAAACTACTTTTAAGTAGAGAATAGCTGAGATAACGCAATAGTGCAAATTGCTTGATATACTTTGTTTGCATAGGTGTCACTGACTACTTGTAATTTCTCTACAGAGTGTATCTTTTAAAATATGGCTCAAATATGCCTACAGTTTTTTAAATGGATGTATATTTTTATGCGATACAATCCACTATTTTTTCCTTCATAATGATATATAACAGTTGCTACTTTATATCTTGGAAATCAAAGTTAAAAAAACGTTAAATTAATAACATTGTGTGGCGTATAGCCAAGGTTTAGAACATGCGCAATAATGAATATATTTTTATAAATTAATTATTTAAACTATTTACATAAACAGTTCTTTTTAATAATAACAGGGTTGAAACTGCAAGCATATTCTTTCTAAAATAGTCAAATATTTTTAAAGCCACAGCCACCAATTTTGGCAAAAGTTCATATAATGTTATTTAGTAACGTTTTTAATAGCAAAAACTGCAAAACAGTAAGTAAAATTTATTATAAGCTATTTTCTCTCGTTAACATATTTTGTCATGTAAGAAATAATGTTTAAGAAATAAATAAATAATAAACAATGACAATAAAGTCAATGTTTCTGGAGGAAGGGCAGATTGTAAAGTTTATATAAGAGTTTTGGAATGATTATTTCCGCTTAAAATTAAAAAAAAACACATAAATGACTATGGGAAACAACTAGTAATTTAAAATATTGTCATACAAGACTTGTTTTGGTTCCGATACTGACCTGTTCTAGAACGATTCAAAATAACTGAGCATTTAACTAATGCTGCGAATTCAACTGGATGACTATTCACAATTGTTCTAGAATCATTCAAATTCTAAACCAAAATAAGCTTGTGGAATACGGAATTGCATTTGCAGCGTTGCCGTTTTGCACATTAATGACTTTGACGTCACAGAAAGTATTTATTTATTGTTTAGACTTATAAACAGCTGAAAAAAGTTGGATATTCAAACTGATTTTTTTTTAAATAATACGCAAGTACATTATCTATTCATTCGTTGTAATAAATGCCTATGAAATGAGGAATAGTGATTAAAATGATCTATAGTACTCATTGTGCTTTATTAGAGACACCTAGATTTTTCTGTTATTGACCTTCAATCTTCATTTTTTGGGTCGCGCGGTAAGTCGCAGGTTCTTAATATGTAACGTATTGCACGATATCTTCGAACAGATATCTGAGGATAACTAGTTTATGGGCAAAACTAGCAGGTGCAGTCCCGAGGTATTTTAAAAAGCGACGGAACTTGTTTTGTGGAATATACGTAGACGCCAGATAATTTCGAACAAAAATGTCCAGAAGTAATTGCTTCTCTAATTGCCTTCCTTATTAACCCACTTCCACATTTCCCAGCTACTGTCTAATTAGCATTATCACTGGCACTAAATGAGCTACAAAAAAATCCTGGAATTTCTGAAAATAATAAGTTTGATAGTTATTTTAGCCACAGATATTATGAAATACAATCATAGTCTAAGATCCGAACCAAGGTCGTCCTTCAGCTATTTGTACAGGGTCTTAATTTCGGTAGTATAGGCCTACTGTGAGGATAGGAAAGAAACAACTAATAACGTCATCAGGTATATTTTTTCCAGAAACATACTCGCATTTTTTCCTATTAAAAACATCTCTTTTTTCTAATAAACTTTTATTAGAGAAATTATTCTGTATTACTTCCAGTTTAAAAGTTATCGCCCTAAAGAATTTCAAAAGAAATACCACCTAATAATCATATTAGCGGTGGAAAAATCAAGTAGTCGTTGGAAAATAATTGAATGTTTGTTATCTAAACTCAATAATTATTTTACAGTTAAAATAAAAGGTGGTGATAACAATAACTAAACTTAAAAGATGAGACAAACGTCCTCATACTACATACATATTACAATCTATATAACCTCCTCTTATTTCAAGACACATATCTAATCTTCGCCTGATTTCTTTTTAACGCTGTTTAACTCATTAAAAGCGTTTGTGATTTTTTCTTTCAAATGATTAATACCTCGCGAAGGTGTTTTGTAAACCTTATTTTTTAAAACACTCCATAAAAAAATCGAGGGGTCTTAGATCTGGTGACTTTTCGGGTCATTGAATAGGTCCATTAATCCCAATTTCTTTTTTTGGGAAAGTGTTATCCAAATATTGGTGCATAATCCTTGCCTTGTGGGGTCGAGCTCCGTCGTGCTGAAACCATAGGTTTCTCCTTAGTTGCAAAGGCACATTCACCAGAAGTGCAGGAAGTTTTTCTTCTAGGAAGTTTAGGTAACTCACGCTGTTCAATGTATATTAACAAAAATGAGGCCCAATTGGCCCAAAGGCCTACCGATGATGCCGCACCATACATTTAGTCCAAAATGGTATTGGTTTTGGACTGGATTTGTAATGTGGGGATTTTCAATGTACCAGTAGTGTCCGTTTCGCCTGTTTGGCAAACCATTACTGACAAACCTACTTTCGTCCGTCCAAAGAACGTGCCGAAAATGGTTCTTATCAACAGTTTCTACATTTACTACAAAATGTGAATTTTGTAGTCATGATAGTCATTGGTTAAAATTCGTTAAATGGTTGATTGGATTTTGTTCGAAATACTGTAACAGTCTAGCTGTATTAACATTGTTTTTCCGCGGTCGGGAGTAGAAATCAGTTTCTATGACATCAAAATTAAAACAGAAGTAGTCGATTATTCCCAAGGGAGTATAATGCTCCCAAGGGAGTTTACATTATGGAAAACGTTTTTCATGCAAAAAAAATAACATTGAAATTATTTATTGACATTTAAATTAAATGTTACATTTGTACAATTTTCAAAATTAATATTAGAAGGAATATTACTTTCGCTTACATTTACAGTTTTTGTGATTGCGCTAGTAGTGGTACCTACTAAAACCTGATTAGCAATTTTGGTTTTATTTTCAATGGAGTTCTCGACATAACCCTCAGCACTGTCGTTGATTTCCAACCAGCATGACGCTTTATTGTCGTGATATACACACCAGCCTGCCAGTAATGTCGCTGAAGATCTTCGTAAGCAGTGACCAGTGTAACATGCAGCATCAGGTAATTTTAAATACGAAGCTACTACACTCGGAATTTTTCCCATGGTATTTTTGCCAACTGGCTGCGAACTACATTTTCCTGCTTTGTAGTACGTGGGGAGGACGAAGGGACAGGTATTTTCGAAACAATTCAAGCATATTTCCCACATCGGTAACTAGAAAGGTTCATGGAATCTTTGTCTTAGTGTTTGGAATGTTTACAAGAAGGAAGAGCCTACATCCTCAATATCATCTACAGTAAAATTGACTAGTTCATCAGTTCGACAAGCTCCGGCAATCCCCAGAATTAATCCAACCTATAAAAAATCAAAATACTTAATAATTGAAATATCTAACAACAAAAGTAATCTTATCTCAATCATTAAGAATTCTTTGTCATCTGCACTTGATAGAAAACGGTCGATTTCACCCTTTGTCAATATTTTCGATTTTTTCGCTTGATATCCGTCACCGGTTCTTTTCAAAAATGCGATCAGCTTGGGGAATTTGTTTATATCTATGTTGTCGTAAATTATCAAGCATGACTTAACCATATAATATTGCGCCCATAATGTGGAAAACTTGTAATTCTTTGCATTTTCACTGAAGTATGCCAAAAAAAATATTCTCGCTGTATACTTGAACATTTTTCTCGGCGCACCACTTTTTGAATCGATTGTAGGCTATATCGTATAAAGATCTTGACTTCGTAGGCAGTAAATTGCTTATTGCAATATTTGCAGCCTCCACAATCTCTTCCGACTCACAATTATTCATTGTGCACTAAACAAACTTTAAACTAAACCAAACTAGCACCTTAATTTGACAATTCTTTTTGTTTGTTTATTTTGTAGTTATGACAATAACTCAACGACTACTAAATAAATGCTCAAATCCGAATGCAATAATTCTGGTGCTACTTACTTCATAATGACAAAATATGTGTTTTTAAGTTAATGAGACCGTGGAAAAAATAGTATATACCATTCGGGAGAGATGCTATTTTGTCCTCGGTGCATTGTGTTCAAATTGCACCTCTGCCAAAATAACGCATTTCTCTCCCTTATAGTATAATGAACTATTCTTACCCTTTGGTCAATTATTTGATTTTTCCGAACAGAAAATGCATCTTTATTTCATTGCAAGGTCGCCTTCAATCTTGTAAAGGTTCTATGATCAGGAATGAGGCGCTGGATACCTTGCTCGATATAACTCTACAGCTCTTCTTGAATTTTTTGTGACATTCAATTATTTTCCAACGACTACTTGATCCTTCCACCGCTAATAAGATTTTTAGGTGGTATTTATTTTGAGATTCTTTAGGACGATATTGCTTTTAACTTTTAAACGGAAAATATTACAGAAAAATTTCTTTAATAAAAGTTTAATAGAAAGAAGAAAGCTTCTTAACAGGACAAAAATTTGGGTATGTTTCTGGAAAAAGTATAATTGGTACCGTCATTAGTCGTTTCTGTCAAATCCCAAAGATAATACGTTCGATTGAAAATAGAGCTTACCTTATCTCATTTAACACCACGTGTCCAAAATTTTATTTAAATTTTCAGTATCCTCACATATATCGAGTTACCCTTTACTAAGGTAAGTTAATCGATTTATTTTTTGTTAAAAAAACGTTGTAGATACTTTAGAGATACTGGTACATATGTATGCACTTGTATAGCTACTATTTTATCTACATACGAACAAACTGCATACTACAAGAACAAAAGAAGTACATATATCTGCGTATTTATTTAACAAATAAAAGTATTATTGTGAAGTTTGTTCAACCTGCAGGTAATCTCGCAAGTATGCAATGTCATCATTAATAAGTCATCGCATTCCTCGAATACTTCTTTGTCTTGGTTTTTGTTTTATTGGTTTTGTTTCGTACATTGTCTGGATCCAAGACTCATTTACCTTCGGCAAATATTTGTCGCAAAAAATGGCGAGCCAAGTCAACCGGCAACTTTATTAGCTACTGGGAAATATTTATGGGTATGGATTTTAATTCCATATACAGGGCGGTGTCTATAGGCGTAACTATTATCGAAATAAATGACTCCTGAGTTTGGAAACCGATATTAAAAAATAGGGGTGAAATAAATGCAGGGTATTCGTATATAAAGCAGTACAGCCTCTGTAACAGTATTATTTTAACAATTTTTTTCAGAATGTTGTTTACTGTTATTTACTACATGTATTTTTTTTCTTTTTTAAAAAGCGCAATATTTATGGAGATAACACTCCCTTCTGATTTGCTTAAAAATTTTGCTTAAAAATAAAAAAGAAGACTTTTGAGACAAATGATCTCCACAGTACTAAAGGCAATAGTTCGTCTTATAGTCAATAAAAATTTGTAATTTTCAAATCAATTAACAAAATAAATTACGGCGAGTGTGAGATATCAAGTTTGTAGGCAGAAAACCGTGAATTTTTCAACATTTTTATTATCATTTAAAAAATGGAACTGCATGAAACAGCACACAATACATTCGTAGTAAGGCATAGTGGCGTAGTCAGAAATTTGACAAGGGGGGGTTCAGTGAACAAAGTATTTCAAACTAGATTTTTCAATAAAAAAAATAAATAATTTTTAATAAATTGAAACAATAAAAAGTAAATAAAAAAACAATCTTATCATAAACATGTAAATAATAAACAGGTACGAACAATATTTGTTACAAAAATGACAAAAATAAGATTAGAACTTAGTAGCAGGTCCTAATGTAAGGTTTCCGTAGAAGATCTAGTTCACTGACCGCGTTGCTAAATCTTGGAGAATAGAGTGATTGCAGGTTTGTAGTGAGACCTTACCTATATGACCCAACCAACCCAACCCATGGGGGGGTTCTGACCCCAAAACCCCCCGTGGCTACGCCACTGGTAAGGCAATATATGGTCCAAATTTAAATTTTTTTCACCATTACGTTTTCTTAATATCGGCTAGTGTCTGAATAATTTCAATTAACAAAAACCTTAAAATAATGATAAATATATCGCTTATCCGGAAGAAAACTGTTACAATGTAATAATTAAAAATTGACGTGATCACCTTAATTAAACTTCTCGATCTCTTGGCTGTTAAATGATTTTATGAAATTATCTTTGGGATATAGTCACTGTAGAAGTACTTTGTTTTTATGTTACTTGTATCGCATTTTTGTTAATAATATAAAATTTTAAAAAATTTCATACTTATGCATTAATATTTTTTCCATATTTACAAATAAATTATTGCAGAAATTGTTTAAATCTATTAATATAATTTAATATTGTCTAATACTTGTAATTAAATAAATTTCCTTACTGACATTTATTGAAAAAACTGAATTATTTCTCATACAGATGCACAAAGTAAAAAAGCTAGAATAAGTTTCGAGTTTATATTAGAAGCATAAGCGCTATAATTTAATTTTTGGGGAGACTAAAGTTCAAATACGTCAAAGCTGTCTTACTATTTTCTTGTTTGGCAACTTGAATCATTTTTAATTTATTAGGTATATCCATTTTACCTGATACAGGGTGATTCAAACCTTATCCAAAAAAAATCAGAATAGATGCGTCATGAAATAGTAAAAAAATTTTTTAGTAAAATAGTTCGCGAGTAAAAAATTATTGAAGTTTTAGTATTTTCAACCTTTACATCTGGGCTACTGTAGTCTCTATCCTTTTTGTAGGTATTAAACGTTTTTGTCATGCGAGTTTTTCAAGTATCATAAATGGCTTACGTGTATAGCAAATCGCAGTTGATGGATATCGTTTTAATTTATGGTGAAGTGAAAATGCTTTAGGAGAACGATTTCCCGCCAAATGCAGCTACTTTTACCGAGGTGTGCAGGGAGTGCAATTATAGTGCCACGCGAGGGAAATTTGAAACCGAATCGTGAAAGAGATGGAGGTCCAGTACGGCCACGGCGTATTGCAGCAATGTGGAGTATAAAACAAGAGACTCGATTATATCCATACCATGTACAGCATGTCCAAGCATTCATACCAAGAAATTAAACAAGAAAAATCGATACCATATTAATAATTAATAACAATAGGGGCAAAATCAGTTGAATTTGCTATATAAAATAGGCATTATAAAGAGTTATTTATTTCTTTCCTTGAGAATTTCTTTCCATTTCTTGTCCGGTCGCCGATTGCATGCTTTGCCGCCTTATGTTAAAACCAGTGCACGGCACTGGAAACCAGTGAACCAGTTTCCAGTTCCGTGCAAAAGTCTATTTTGAAATCATTTTCGAAATGGCCTTTTCGATTTTTTTTTTGTAAATTGTATTTGTACTCTGTGTCACCCCATATTATGCTTATAATAGTTCGGTACAGGCTATCAGGGAAGTATTTCCTATGGATTTGGAGGTGATTTCAATAAAACTAAATCCATAGGATTCCAACAGGCAACTTCGGTGTCCAAGAATACGGAGAAAATTTCTCCACATTTGTGTGATTTTCGCAAAATTCCTAATTATAGTAATTATAATTTTGTATATCATCTAGTAAAATCTTTTCAGTATTGTAGTTAATTAATTCAATATTGTTTTTGAAATTGCAATTGTATTGTTATAAACAAAACTACAAGGTAACCATTGCGGATTTTTAGTTGTGGTAGTACTAGAAACAAACAGTTTGATTGATTATCACAGGTCCACAATAAAAAAAAAATTGTGTGTGCTGAGGGTCCCATTACATTTTTTCCATGTTTTTTTGCCGCTGAACACGAATCAAAATGGTGGGTAGCGCAGCAAATTTTAGAGAAAACCCATAAAAACAATAAAAATCACATCAAAAGTTTAAACAGGTCCACAAAAAAGTCATGTGTGCTGGGAGATAGACTATATTTTTCTTTTGTATTTTTTCCTGCTGAACACGAATCTAAAGTTAAAATTGGGGGTTACACAACAAATGTTTGAGAAAACCAAAAAAATCGATAAAAATCACTTTCTCGTAATTTATTCCATATGATACCCTCTAAAACTGAAACAATGAGAAATTCTGTGAATTAGTGAATATTTACTATTTTACAGCTATCTTGGTATAGTTATAGTTTTTTTTTTGTGGACCTGTGTATTGAAATAATATTGAATTGTTGGAAAACTAAATTAAATACAGTATTGTACAGTACAGTACAGTATTCTTCACTAATTAAGAAACAAAAGTATCTGAAATCTATATCCAATATTCATTATTTAAAAATAAAATTATCAATATAAGTTAAACTTGAAATATGGTATTATTTTTTAATTTCAAACAACGTTTTAATATTTCATCAAAACTCAATTGTGGGTATTTTAGGATCTCGACTGGTTCTCAGACCTCACCAAAATCGACAAATCGACTTTTTGTTTCTACAGTATGTCCATGTATGACGATGCTTCCATTTCCGTTGATAGGCAACGAAGTCGATAGTGAAAAGTAGGCAGAAGTTGTAATAGAACCGAGTGTGATAAAATTTAACAACAATGCTTCCTAGTTACGCGGGTGGTGATAAGCTATCAGTACTGCCAACAGTGACACAGCTCAAGGTAAAACGCGAAATGCACTTAAAATGCAACAGGCTATAGTACGTGTCTATTTTGAAATATTGCATATTTCTTTAGAGATAAGCGGGTATCTAGGAACACTTGGAAGCGTCGACAGTTGAATTTACGCCGCCAACTATCACTTTTTTATAAAAATCTTCTAATTTGTGAGAGATTGTTTCGTCAATTCAATCACACCTTTATTAATTGCTTACATTTATTTTTAAATAAATTTACCTATAATTAATATGAAATATAGGTAAAGCAATTCAAGGTGTCTGTCACGTAGTCTGATTACTTGTTTTGGGCTTGATATCATAATTGCTTTAACATTTGACGACTTATTTCATAATTTTTGTTGAAAGTAACCAACTCTCCTTATTCTTAAGCAATACGAAACCATGCATGTCCTGAGAGCATAAATAAAAGTATTAAATTGTTCTTTTTATACGCTCACACCTATTGACAATACTAAAGGATGAATTTGTTATGCAATTATAATAAATAAATTAATAATTAATGACAGGTTGTGGATACTATAAATTGTTCCATTTTTGTTTATGTACCTACACTCACAAACATCAAAGAAAAACTAAACAAAATCACATTAGCTGTACACACACTTCATTCACAGCATAGGTAGACCAGCAGTTTCACTCCGTTGTCGGCACTTTGAACTGCTTTCAGTTTTCTGCGGTGACCTCGAAATGTGAGTGCGATAGCGCATCCGATAGAACTTACAGAATCGGTGATCAGGACCGGAATAAGAATTTTTTATTTGCGCGTGAAAGCGTAGTTATTCCACATGAAAGTTTACGTTATATCTATCCACATTATGTAATAATTCATTATACAGTTATAAATGGGTAATTCAACATGTATTATATACTATCATTTACTGCTACTAACATACAGTGTGAAAATTCGACTTACTTCTTTGGACTCTTTAAAAAAAAGAGTTTAATTTTAATTTAAAATTTGACAGTTTTTATATATCTTTAGGTATTAATAATATTGTGTGAAACTAACTACTCAGTGGACAAAAGCCCCAACCTGCGTTGAATTACACCCACAGTATCTACCCATATATTCCTTATTATTAGCTTTTGTAACATTTTTTTACTGTTTTAGAAAGGTATTTTAAGCTAATATAAATCAAATCTCCTACAATTCCTATCAATGAAGTCATATGTATGTTCTCTGATACCAAACATCTAGGTATGCTAATGAACAATTCCACAGACAAAGCTCTATTTAATAATTATCTAAAAAAATAATCTAATTTACTCACTCTATAAAAATCTAAATTCACTTTTTTGGCAGTGGGAACACGACAAATTCAACCACAATAGATGAGATCTGACCTAGTTCTGCATTTTTAGAATTGCTTCTTCAGGTGGTCTCCTTTAAGTTGAATCAAATATCTGACTATAAAAATTATTATAAAAATTAAAATTTATATTAGCTTAAAATACCTTTCTAAAACAGTAAAAAAATTAAAATTTGACGTTTGAAGTTTAGTGGACAAATAATTTATTATGATTTTTTTTATCTTAAATAATCTACGTAAACCAGAAAGCAAGTATTTTTCAGAACAGAAAAATTATGTTTACTTAACTTTGAAAATTGTTAAATTGGAGATAAAAGTGCAGTAAAATGTAAATTTAGAAAATATTTTTTATTATTTTGTTTTGAGACTTACTCTCATTATAGTGACTACAAGAAATATGATCATCTACATAATTTAAAGATGAGCCGTCTTGTGCAGGAAACGTTGGAACGGCCTCCTTGCGTAATCTATTGCGCGAATCGTTAGAAAACATATTATTTTCAAAATGTATTTGACATAGTTTGTATGAACTATTACTAATCCTGAGCAGCTTTTCTAATAATTCTTCTCTATTAGAAGCCTCTCCAAAGAATATAAATATGTATATTATAAACTACACTTTCATGAGAAGTATTTATATTCCAATGTTATACTTAAGGAATAAGTTAATAGATAAGGCAATAGCAGTAAAATATCATTTATGGTTTGTACAGTATATTATAGATTACTTATTACTTATTTATGTCTTTAGGAAATTTAAAGAAACTTAAATTACTATTTATAGATGATATATTTAAACATCTAACTGCTGCGCAGCGACTTCCTCGATCCTCGATCAGACTCAAAATATTGCTTTAATACGGCTCTGTATAACCGATGTTCGCACTCCGAGAGTTGGATGTAAGCTGAGGTCTCTGCAGCCTGAAATGGATGTGCGAGCTGCTATGCGCGACTTATTATTTCGCCCCGAGTGTTTCTACTGGTCTCCCTATACTGTGCTTCATTAATACTGATCCAAAAATCAAATTATGAACAAATTACGTTACAGGCGCTTTTACCTTAATTGTAATTAGTTTGTAACATAGTTTTGCATATTATTGCAGTTGTATTTCTATTTTTGAAATTTATTTGTAGACAAACTATTCGTTTTAGATATTTTTTTCATAAGAGTTTTTTATTGCTTTTGGTGAGATATATAGGCCCTTAAAATTACGGCACTCATATTCCGGACAGGGGTTGATTCCTTGCTGAAAATAAAAGATAGTTTGTTATATAAACGCTGGGTCACAAATCAACCATTAGGGAGATATCGCGTTGCAAAGATGGCGGAAAAAAAGTGTTTTTATTATTTTTCTCGGAAACGAAAAGCGTGGAAATAGTAAAATTTTATGGAAGTGTTACCATCATCAAAAGACACTTGTGACATATTTTTTCACTTTTTGAAAATAATTGGAAAGGGTTGAAATAAACTACCCCTTTCAGTTTTTTTAACTATACTTTCAAAAAACTTCCTTAGCGACGTAGATAAAAAATAAATTAGGTTTACGGGATAATTTGCCTTTCGTTGTGTGATGTGTTTGATTGCGGAGTACGTTGGGATTCAATAATAAGTTAATATAACAAAAATGGTTATTTTCACAAATGCAGAAATGACAGACATGCACTTTATGTACGACAGGGCACATGGAAATTCCTTACATGCTTGTCGCCTTTATGCAGAAGCGTATCCTAATCGTAGAATTCCTCATCACAGTATATTTGCTAAGCTTCATCGAAGGCTATGTGAATACGGAAAATTAAAAAAAAAAAGTTTTGATACAGGCCGACACCGGGAAGTTCGAACAGCCGAAGTAGAAGTTGCAGCCCTAAATATTATTGTATTGTAGCGCATCCTGAAACCAGTACAAGGAAAATTGCACAGGAATTAAATACTAATGCTACTACTACTACTGTCAAAGCAACAATGGAAACATCCGGAAATTGACAGCAGCCAACTAGAGTTTTTCCTAATAATGGGTGTAGTAAAGCTGCCTCTTCCCGACGTGCCATACTTTACATTTTATTTTTTAACGTCAAAACAGTTAACTTTATCAAAAAAATATAAGAGAGAAAAAAGTTTCTAAATGAATCGGCTTAACCTAACATATTCTTTTCTACGTCGTTAAGGAAGTTTTTTGAAAGTATAGTTACAAAAACTGAAAGGAGTAGTTTATTTCAACTCTTTCCAATTATTTTCAAAAAGTGAAAAAATATGTCACAGCTGTCTTTTGATGATGGTAACACTTGCACAACATTTTACCATTCCCACGCTTTTCGTTTCCGAGAAAAACAATAAAAACACTATTTTCCGCCATCTTTGCAACGCGATATCTTCCTAATGGTTGACTTGTGACCCAACGTATATATAACAAACAACCTTTAATTTTCAACAAGGAATCACCCCCTGAAATTTTTCGCCTTTGTTTTGAAACATCCTGTATATGGCCAACTTTCAAAAATTCAGATATTTCAGTAATCATAGTTAAATTGAAAATATGGGTCAAAGGATCAATTACATTGCGGTTTGATTTTCTAACACGTTCACAGACCAGAATACATCTCTAAACTACCCATTTCGTAAAGCAATACCTTAGCTTAGTCGCCATATTATTATGTTATGTCTACAGTTCTGCTGATATCGCTAAATACGAGGTCTGGCTATTAAATAACGAGACTGGTTACGAAAAAGGGTTTTATTATAAAAATTATTCTACATTCGAATGCTCCCCTTCAATATACTCCCCTCCCCTCGCCACACACCTTTCCATACGTTTTTTCTATTGATCGAAGCAGTGCTGGAAGTCTTGTTTGGTGACGGCCTTTAGGAGCTCTGCCGTTTTTTGCTTTACCGCTTCCATCGCACGGTGCCAAATCTGGTGAGTACGGCGGGTGTTCGAGCACTGGAGTTTGCTTACTGACCAAATACTGCTTCACAGCGCGTTATGGGCAGATGTGTTATCCTGGTGCAAAATCCACGAGTTGTTCTTCCATAACTCGGGCCGTTTTTACGAAGTCGTTCTCGCAGTGATGCCAGAACTGACAAATAGTAAGTCTGGTTGACAGTCTGACCCTCTGCAACCCATTCAGTCATCACGATACCGTTAATGTCGAAAAAAACGATCAACATTGCCTTGGAATTTTGATTTGTACATCCTTACTTTTTTGATTCTGGGCGATTCAGGCGGCTTCCAATGCATCGATTGTCGCTTTGTTTCAAAATCGTATTGAAAAATCCACGTTTCGTCGCAAGTAATAACGTTTTTCATCAGTCCGGGATCTTCTTCTAACCTTTCAAGGAAATTTGAGCAGACCCGTTGACGCAAGAGCTTTTGGTCAGGAGTCAGATTTTTTGGCACCAACTTCGCACAGACTTTTGTCATGTGTAATTCCTCGTGTAAAATTTTTCTAACCGTCTTTTTATAGGCGTTTCCAGCCTCGGCAATCATCCGGATGCTCACTTGACGATCTGCACGCACAATTTGGTTGATTTTGGTTACTGTTTCCGGAGTTGAAACAGTCACAGGGCGACCTGGGCGCTGGTCATCTTCAGTGCTCTCTCGGCCCTCATTAAAGCGCTTACACTACTCAAAAACACGCGCACGAGATAGAGAATTGTCCCCATAGGCCTCTTGCAACAATTTATAGCACTCAGTCGGAGTTTTTTTTTTTCAATTTAACAAGAAATTTGAGATTGATACGTTGCTCCTGTTTTTCGCCACACATGGTTTTCGACACGAGAAAAAAAACACGTTCGTTTCAAACCGCTACTGCTCAAATACTGTCATAGTGACGGAAACGTGTTTTGGGACGTGCATAGACAAGATATTTAGATACCCAACGCACTACTTGTTTTTTACCCCACACGTCTAGGGCGCCTTCTAGGCGCGCAGTTTCGTTATTTAATAGCCAGACCTCGTACTTTTTACCAAACAATAATTGTGAAAAACCCTCAGTTATTTAATTTTGATTTAATTTCATTAAATTTTATGTTATTTTTGAAATAGTGTTTTCTACAAAGATAAATGATTTTAAATAATAATAATTGAACTATACAGGGTGTCCCAGAAATCAACATTAAGCCGGAAACGGGCGATAGACCAAGTCGTGACAATTAGAAAAATATAAAAAAAAATCTTTGTCATGTACTTTTCAAATTATAAATATCAAAAAATAAATTGGAAAAACTGACATCCTGTGATGATCTATCAAGTCCTGTGACTACAAATATTAATGTTTCGTCAATCTTTTTCTGTAATGCAATCATGAATAACCCTTCTGTAAATTACAGTTTAAAATTAAAACTGCCTCAGTTTCAAATAAAATGTTGGATTTTAACTACTACTAACAATTTTAGACACAGGTTCTTGTGAAATGGATGGTAAGCTTGAATGTTTCTCTGTTTGGACTGCTTGGATATGAGTCCGACATCTAAACCTGTTTCCAGTCGTCATTTGAATTTCAATTTGCAATACTTCCGTTAAATATCGCATTTTGGAAAAGAGTTGCTGTGTATGTATGTACATTGATAACTTGAAATGAATATTTTATTTTGGTTGGAAATGTGTCCACATGTTGCTGACATCTCAAAAACTGTTAAGACAACAATTAAGTGTAGATTCTCTGAAAAGCCGTTTAACAGTACTGTCTACGAACGACATAAAACCATACCATTCCATTTAAAAAATACATATGACGTCAAAACTTAAAACTTAATCATACCATGAAAAATTTTATCAAATTAAGCGCCACTAAAATCACTAGTTTATCTGCATTACTGAATTTTTCACAAGGTAGTTTCCATACTGTATAAGCGGGTATATTATCGCGTCTATAAAATTGTTTATTTATAAAAATGTGGCAATAATTGTTAAAATGTGGCTCAGAATAACAACCAACACGTGTCTTTCCAACATTTTTTAATAGTTATTATTTTACTTGAGGAAAACAATCCTTCAATAATTTTATTTTCGTGTTTACTTTTATTGTACATGTACTTTCCGAGATTTGATCACTCATGACGTGAATACGGGTAATCTGTTTGAACATTACAGTTCAGGCGTCAGAGATTATGTTGAGCGTAAAATTCCTCTTGAAGGTTTTTACTATGGCTTTTCTTCATACTTAAGAAGAAAATTAAAAATGAGCACCAAAATTCATTGTACAATATACCGTTTAAACCACTGAAAAGGAGGTTTTAGCGTTTCCCGCAAGTATTTCTGAAAGTATCAATTTTAGAAATAAAAAATAGAATATTCCTTAATAAATACTGTATAAAAAATGTCTGTTCAGTTTTTTTAGTTGCGACAATAGTTTCCAAGCTATAACTGTGTGAATTAGTGAGCCCAATGGATCTTCTCACTTGTTACACCAGTACACCAGTACACCATACCTCCATCGTTTGGAATCAATGAATCTATAAATGATTACCGGAAAAAGTTTATTGTGAAAACATTTGGAGAAGTAGATGGAGTAGTCTTTATTTTTCGTATCTCAGCACTGAATGAATTACTTCTTTTTCGATGAAAGAAGAAGTAAATACCATTTGAAGAAAAACAAATACTTGAGAATGCCGTCAAAAGTTTTTTGAGGGCTCAAACTTACAAAACGTGAAATTAACATTTAAAACTATAAAATTTCAACTTCCTTCCCAAGTATTTTTTATGGTATTTTTCTCAACTAGTCACTCAAGACTACCTGTATGTTTACTGTACCATTTGAATATATAAAGTAGAGGTGTCAAAGAATGAAACCAAGAGGAATATTAAAATCGTTAGTGCTGGTAGCTCGCAGTATCTACTTTCATCCTTTTCTTAAATTTCCTCAGTGTCTCTCCAGTTTCTTTACCTCTTCATTATTCTCATCTGATAGTTCAACTGTCAAGAAATTTTCTAAATTCTTTTCTAATTTTCTAATTTCTCTGCTTCTAATTCAGATATTGCTTTATCCTTCTTGCATCCGTTCTTACTGTCTTGCTTTATCGCAATTTATTTTAGTTCGGTTACATTCTGTAGTCTTTAAATGCATTGAAAATTAAAATCAATTCATTTTTCATCCGATTAAATTGTATTATAAATTGAGGGCGCCGTTACCGTGTAGTAACAAAGCAGCCTACAAGACAGTTAAACCCTTAACAGTTGCTGTTATCTAGTAAAAGATCGCGCATATTGGACCACCACAGTGCGGACCTGCAACTTTTTGTGCAGGTTATGTGTGTGGCAGACATTTTGAAGTTTTTATCTAGTAGTTGAGTGTAACTCGAAAGAAGAAATTTGTATTTTAACGATGTTGTATGAAAAGGAGGAGAGGGAAGAAGCCAGCTATAAAGAGAGAAAGCTGTATGGTGAATTTCATCATTTATTTTCTGAACTGGAGAAAATCAATAAAATCAGTATTTCCGACTGTCACAAATACAAAATTTCGAGCTCTTGGATCGTCTTTGCCTACAGCACCAAAACAGTTTGCAGTTTGTTGAAGGTGAGTAAATAAAGGTTGTTGATAAGCTAGGGTGTCCTACAGTTCAGCGACACATTCACAACTTAACTGAATATTTCTAACAGTTTGAAACTCATTACGTTGGATTAGCACGGCCAAGTACAGAAATTTCAGGCCACCAACATGATCTGCAGTGACGGTCGTTGAAGGTGACGGTCCATGCAGGTGCTGGCCTAGTGTATAATGCTCTATTAAATAACATGGAAACCTTCATGAGCAGGGTGTGCTGATCCGTGCAGACATAATGTGCGCGATATTAAGTAGCTAAACTATTTATGACCCAAAAAATACCAATAGCTATATATTACGTGATCACGGTATCTTTAAATATGGCGATAATCAAACCAACTTACAAATGGACATAGATAATTTTAGGTTTACCTTTCTCTTCTATAAAAAACAGTTAACACTTTATTTGACTGCAACAAAATACGTAAAAATGATGAACTTAAGAAATGTTTGTTTCAATTTTTCTTTGAATTCTACATTTTTTCCCTAAAGTTAATATTTTTGGAGATATTTAACAAAAACGTGAAAACCTTCCCCTTATTTATTTCAACGATGTTCCACATCAAATTTTATGCCCATTTTCAATTTTTCTCTCATTTTGGGTATAAACAAGCGATCAAAAGTAAAAAACTGTAGAAGTAATTATTATTCGAAGAATTCGACGACTGTCAACATCTGACGCCTGGATTATTATTATTGAAATTAAGTTTTATTAAATAGCTGTACTATTTAAAGATTTCCTGCATCCGAAGCAAACTGTATGAAGTAATTAGCGCGACTTGTGGCCGAATAGGTTCACACACCGACCGAATACGGCCTTAATCGAATTTATCAATTACTGCCGCTCTGGTACACCGCGCCCTTGAAATTCCCGACTGGTTCCGTCGACGGTCAATTAATAAAAGTCGGTAATTAGCGTCAACTTCGCGTATGCAAATGTAACGATAATATGCAAAAATCAGCCGCGTCCTGTTTTCCCGATCTAATCCAGCAGGCCCGGCCGGCGGCGACCGCTAAAAATACACACTCCGCGCTCAGCCCAGCCCGCAGTGTCGTGTGCAGCGACTAGTAGCCGCTGGCCAGCTATATTTTCCGCTCAGGGTCGGATTTGGATGAATGGGACAAGATCGGCTTGAAAAATCATCGCTCGCGTGCTATCAGGTTTTTATGAATAGCAAGCCGGACCCTTCCTCACACAAATGTAGGTATTAATTGTTCCGCATAAATCCTAAATTATTCGATCATGATATCATTGCACAGTGATTTAAGTCTTAGTTCTGATAATACTTTTTCATATTTCTCTAATATTATAGTGAATTAATAATTAATATAATTAACGGGTAGCTTTTGTTGGGATTCTTTAACTCACCTTTGTTGTTGTCGGACTAGGCCCTGTGGACGCAGCTCCAATCTCAGTAACCCTAGGCCCATCCGTATATAAGGTTAACTACTACTAAGTACAAAAATGTTAACCACGTGCTCATAGAGCCCTAAAACACAATAAACAAATTATTTCGGAATTCTACCCTCTGTAAAATCGGCGACTATGATAAGTATCATCTGATATGGCTTAGATCTATCAACTACCATGCGATCGTTTTTTACAGCCTTTGCAATTGTAGAAACGACGGAAATTACCATTTTTATTAATAATAACACCTGAAAATGAACAGTTAACCCAGTTAGCTGCAGTATTTTGCATTCGTTTTTTGTTATTTCGATCCAAACTGTCAAAACTACGTTTTCACCCATTACAAATCCCCCAGAATTTGTAACTGACACTAACAAATAGACTTCGCGTACAGTTAAATAAAATGCCCATTTGCTCTAAGAAAATCGAAAAAAAAAATATTAAAAGATAATAGAAAACTTTGAATGCACCCGCGGCAGTCTTATCCGATGATCTAGAAACAGAAACCGGCGAACTATACACAGTGTTATGGAGTCCGCGCAGAAAATTTAGGGAATGATACTACTCAAAATATTGTGCTAAGTTCATATAAAATTTTCTCAAAAAGACGTAACTTCAAAGTTATTGTTTTAAATTTGTTTTTTTCGTTTGTGTTTTGGTTAACTCTTTTAATATTGGAATGATTTTTTTCAAATTTGGCAATTTGGTAATTTGGTTATTACTTTTATAGAGATGCAGTTTTAGGTAAAATATTTCTAAAATTGTAGCATCCTAAAGGGTGGAAAGGGCACATACTAGGTGAAGAAAATATTATAACTTTTTTGATGGCATTTCCTAAAACACTGAAAGTTTATCTAAGAGTTTGATACTTTTATTTAAAGCCGAAAAAAAAACAACTTTTTGCAAGAATGACATCTAAATTTTTTGGACATACTGTATAATCTAATTTCTATTACGATGTTAGCAAAGTATACTTAGAAAACAATTAAATGATAACTTTGACTTTGAAAATTGACATTCGACTAATTTATTTTAACTTTGATATTGAGTCTGGTCACCACGTTGTCGGTTTAGCTTCTATGACGTTTCCAAAATAATTTGCCCACTCAATGTTATGACTAATTGCCTCCATAGTTATTCACTCAATCTCCTGCGAGATCTCAACTAAAACTGACTTAACTGACCGATACTAAACTCTAGTGGCTTACATAGTCATATATGACGTCACTTATTAGTATTGTGAAGCAGAAACATCTTCAGTTGACTGAAGTGTTCAGCAAACCTAACCAGCAATATAAATAACTTTCATTAATACAAATTAATTATACATCACAAATAAAGCCCCTCTCATGTTCTCACGAGAATTCGATTGTCAAATTCTAATTGACATCACATGTTTAATACAACATTTAATTTTTTTATAATATAAACTTGTTAAATCCTAATGTTTCTTACAACATCAGTTACTTCAACACTTAGTAGATCATTTCATTTGAAGTTATGTACAAACCAAAGCAATTTGTTTGAGAAACAAGCATACACGTTCTATATTAATTCACTCTATTAACGCTTCACGCTGCTAGAAGTGTATTCATTCCATATATTAATAAATGCAACATTGCATAATCTCCATTAATAGAAGATACGCTCTATTGTGAGATATAAGAAAATCGGAACTATTTATAACTAACCTAGATTGATATAAATACAGTGCAAAATTGATCCATCATCCATCCGACTGGCTTCATAAATAATTCATGGAAACAACAATGCAAATGGTCATTTCGTGTCTGTACAAGATTATGAATTAAATACCATAATCGGCGTAGTCATTTGAATTTTACAGAAGAAAACGTGTAATGAAAGGTTCTCATCTTTTTCTCGCACTCCAGTTCTTTGCTTCAGACAGATGTAAATGCGACTCTAATGCAATAATAATTACGAGAAACCGCAGACCATGAACGGATTTCCGTCAGTCTCGGGTAGATCTTCTCGGAATTCGTTAAAAGCAGTTTCTTTGGATGCATCTCTCCTCTAGAAATGGAATAGTTCCGATCCTACAGAGTGGATAAAAGTAACGTGCTGTAACATGCATTTATGGGAGGAACAAGCTACACCTAGTCAATTTATAGATAGGCAACCATGAAAGCTCGCAAACAATTTGGGTTGCGGATATACCGAAATAGAGAACCTTGCAGGGAAATAAAATTCTACGGAGCCATGTTATCTCTTTGTAATTGGATATTACGAAATGGTTATTTTAAAATAATTACTACTATCCAACGTTTGCGTAAAAGCGTCCAATTTCTCGACAGCGTATGTGACGTCACATTACATTTTTGGCACGACACATTGTTTTCAGACGTTGCCCACTAGGTAAACGAAGATTATAGATTCTTGTGTACAACTCAAAATATGATGCTATAAAACTGTCCAGCTGATAAATGTGTAAGTTGGTACTGATTTGTCACTAACGACACTCGTGTCAAAAGTACAGTCACTTTCTTGTCAAGATGCCAAACATTTTAAGAAATCTATCTAAATTATTATCCGACTTTAAAAACTGCAGTAACCTAACACCTGCGGATTTCGTGGAAAGTGCTTTGAAGGATCATTCCGTCAATCAAAATGAGGGCCAGCATTTCTTACACCTTGCGAAACACGAGTTGTTTTTGCAGCAAGTTGCCGAGAATTTTTTGGACCACTACAAACTCCGAAGAGTCAGCAAGATAAATGTAGAAGTGTTACTGTTTTTCATCATATTCGTTTTGAACCAGACAAATTACTACACTCTTTTGAATGTGGACATGTTTTACATAAACAAACTCTTGATGTACATCATCGAAGAAAGCAACCACCTTTTGCTAGCCAAAATCGCTTGTAAGATGTTTGAAAATAATTATATCCTAGAAAAAATCATGTATCCACTTCTCAACAAACAAGAACTGTTACAAGCAGTACTAGAGAAAAATGAAGACAATGAGAGTAATAAAATCGTTAGGAAGGAAATTACAGTTCCACAGGAATTTGAGTGTTTTAAAAGAACGTATAAAAAATCTCCAGCGCCTCCACTGAATACTCCTGAAGGATCGAGACGACCAAGATCCAAACTTCCTAAATCCAATAAAATATTCGACTTAGCTCATTCCAAGAAATTAGAGGAGGAATATGAGAAAAACCGAGAACGGGCACGGTGTTTGCTAGAGGAAGCTAGAAAAGTGCCATATAGATTAATAGAACCAAAAAGAGAAAAAGCACCATTAGTCTTTGAAACTAAAACATTCAAAGCAAAGAAATTACCTCCAAAAACACAGGTGGAAATAAAAGGAAACTTAACGACTACTCTAAGAGAAGCCTCGAGGCTAATAAAAGAACAAGAAAACGAAATAAAAAAGATAGACGAAATTATAAAAGGCGGGTCTAACGCGGAGGCTATGGAACAGATGGAAATGGAGTTTCGAAGAGAAGAACAACAGAAGGAAATTGAAAATATAGAAAGAAAACACCTGCAAAGTCTCCTAACTTACGAAGAAGCAATACTGGCAAAGCAGAAGTTGTTGGAACAGAACAAAGAGAAGACGCGCGAGTTCAAAGAGGCCAAAGCGGAACTCTCGAAGAAACTGGAACAATGGAGGCAGGAAGAACAAGAAAAAATAAAAGCCTTTGTGGAGAAAGGTCACAAAATTAGAGAAGATGCCAGGGAATCCGGAAAGAAGCTCCAGGAAGAGCGGCAGGACCAAGTAAGGCTGCAGCAGTACGAAACAAAGGAACTAATGAAGAAAGTTTACGAAAAACAGAAGCAGGAACTAATGAGAAAGGTAAACCTGATCGAAGAAATAAAGACTCTGCACCAGATACGCGTCGGCATGAATACGAAGAAGGAGTTTGATCCCACAGAGTGCCCGAATTTGGGGTTGCTTTGCGAGATGTCTATCGCAGAGTTACAAGAGCGCCTGGCGATGACCAAGATAAATATGAGGGAGGAAATGGAGGAAAAGAGGAAGGCAATTTTGAAAAGGAAGGAACAACAGCAGGAGATGCTGGAGAACGTGAGGAATTTCATTACGCAAACGCGGCTAATGTCAAAGCCGCCGCAACCGTTGCCAATTTCTGTAGTGAATTTGGAACGAAGCCCTGATTTAGACGAGCTCAGGAGAAAGTTAGAGGAAAAAAGAGGTCTGAGAATGAAATTCGAGAAGAAGAAAAATAAATATGCGTGATTATTGTAAAATTTTCCAGTTTGTGTGTATAGTGACTTTCTGGTACTTAAATGACATAGTTGGCAAAACTATATACAGGGTGTATCTCCCGTTTCTACTTAAAGATTACTGGATGATGAGTTTCTCTCGGATAATTAGTAGTAGTAATTCATACAACTTTATCATTAACGTTGCTTTTTTGATATACAGGGTATTAAAAATGTTCTTTATATTTATAATTAAGTCGGCTAAAGGTAAAGATGTTAAAATTTATACACGGATAAATATTAACTGTGTCATGAGAAAAACCATTGAAAACCATTTTCCCAATAGCAGTGGTATGCTTTGAGGGGTGTAGCTAAAGAAAAAATATATTAAAACTCATAGCTGCTGGATAGAAAAGCGATAGAATGAATAAAGTTCTTAGTTTACATAAACGGCAGAAGTGAATTTAAAAATATTAACACAAGATATCAAAAAGAATTCTTGGCATGTATCAAATTATGGTCTTATTTACTTAAACTGTACTGATTCCATAGCATCATGCCAAAAATTTATATATTTTTTTTTGGTGATAATTACCTTTATGTTTATCTAAGAAAAACAAATTTTACATCCCTTACCTCAGAAATGCAATAACAGAAACGTTATTTGAACTACTCTCACTATTTTTCTAAGAGAAACTTACTTCCCAGTTGTTTTCAACGGAACCTCCTGTATGTATTGGAAAAGTGTTACCCTATCTCGTTAAACCCTTTTGAAAAAATAAATTGTATTAAAATATATTCTTAATAAAATAAAAATACTACTACAGTTACTTATATTTAGAATAATCGATTTATAGTACTTTTTCATGTAATTTGAATAAAAGGTCTCGTATTTAATCTAGAAATTGGCAACCTGTTGGTAGAACCTATTTATAGAAGCTAATATAAGGGATAATTGCTTCGCCGTTTTACTATTTTTATTGTGCCAGGTTCAACGGTCATCTTGTACAATAAACCACCATATTTTGCACTGAAACATGTGTACAAAGCGTATCGATTAACGCGGGCAATTTATTTTATTAGCGCTGTATTCTTAGAGCGACAATAGCAGCACTGATTGCCGTTTACGAACTAAGCACGATGGCTTCGCTTTACTACAGTCTCGTTTCTTTTCAGGTCAATGTTGGTTCCCCTGCTGAAAGAGCCGGCCTTGTCGCCGGAGATTCCGTGATCAAAATCAACGACACAGACGTGTTCAACTTGAGGCATAAAGACGCGCAGGACGTCGTTGTCAGGGCAGGACCGGCCTTCGAAGTAACTCTGCAAAGGTACGGATACAAGACAAACCACAATACATCTCTACAGGGCAGTAGCTAGGGGGTTGCTAGACGGGGCTGAACTCTTCCTAGAGAAGGTTTGAGTGCCCCTACCACATCCCATATTAGACAGTAACTTTACAATAAATTAAGTTAGCAAATTCAATTATTAAGGGCATAAAATACTAATGGTACTAAAGTAAATGTCTTTAAATTCGGTATTGTTTTAAAATAAGATATGTAGGTTTATCAAAATAATATATTCTGCTTTATCTTGTGACGTATGTAAAGTTTAAGTAACAATAGAGTATCATACATATTCTTACGGAAGCTCACCTACCGTTTTAGTTTGTTAATTATGTTTACGTTAGAATTTATAATTTTTGTGATGCCCTTACTTACTTTCTGGAACATTCCTGGCCACATTCTATTTGATTCTTCTTCATATCATCATATCATCATTTTCATTAAATGTTTGAATGTTTCCTCATTTCTTCTTGACTGTTCTTTCCTTTATTATCTGGATAAAATTGCACTTGTCAATATTCACTTTTCATGTCCAATATTGAAAACCATTAGGATCCAGACAGTTTATCCAGGGTGTCGCCTATCCTTGGCAACGGGTAACTATCCTTCTTAGTTTAATCCTCTAAAGTCGACGCAGAATCTGGTAGAGCCATCCTTCTTCTTTACCAAAACAACCGGCGAAGTCCATGGACTTTGAGATGCTTTAATGATTCCCTGTATGTCTCTCAGAATTGTTGATGTCTCTCCTTGATTCGCTAATAGAATACGCCATAGAGCTTGTTTAATTGGTGTGGTGTCGCCGGTATTTATTCGGTGTTGTATAAGATTAGTTTTTCCGACATCTTCTGGCTTGTAATGGAGACTTGAATCGGTTAACAAGTCTCTGAAGAACTTCAGGTAATTTTTCAATATTTCGAGACACTGTTGATGGTTCTATATTGCTGAACACCGATGTAACTGTTTAACAAACTCCCAAAGGTTTGCCTTTCTTGGTCATTATCACAAATTCAAGACGGACACGAAAAAGTGGTTTCCTGCTTTAGCAAGGTTCTCTCTAAGCAAGAAATGAACTACTGTGTAACCAGAAGAGAGTTGCTTGCCGTAGTTAAACCTGTGGAGAATTTTCTTAAGTATCTCTATGGTCAGCCGTTCGTCTTGAGGACCGATCATGCTTCTCTGAAGTGGGTACTGTAGTTCAAGAATCCGGAAGGTCAAGTGGCAAGATGGCTTCAACGGTTGCAGGAGTACGACTTCAAAATTGAACATCGTAATGCTGATGCCTTATCCAGAAGACCCTCCAAACTGTAAACACTGTCTGCGAAATGAGAGAAGATGATGAATTTCTTTGTAGATATTAAAACCATTGCTAAAGAATAAAGTTAAGACCCAAATTTTGGAAGATAAAAAACATGGACAGACCCTTCTGGCAGGACATTTCTGATAAATCACCGTCTCTAAAAAGCTACTGGTCGCTATGGAATTCTTCAGCCATCGAGAACGGCATATTAAAAAGAGCCAGGAAACATTCAAACAGTTAATGGAGATGATGAAAGATATGAAGAACAATCAAATCGAATGTGGCCAGGAATGTACCAGTAAACGTCAAAATAAAGGCATCACAAAAATTATAAATTCTAACGTAAACTAACATAATTAACAAAATGAAAAGGTAGGTGAGCTTCCGTAACAATATGTACTATACCTACTTAACGATCACATGACTTTAACCTAAAAATTTGTTCTTGTGGGAAAGTAATGACAATTGATCATTTTTAAAATAATCTCATATTAACTTCATTCATATTTGCTAATTTATAACATTTTTCTATACTTAACTCAAAACTTAACATAACTTGATGACTAGTATCGAAATTATGTTCTAAGAAACCTATACTTCCTTTAAAGCAGACAGTAAATGTCGAAATTGGGTGCAATAATTAATAAAAAAATGTAATTTATTCATTCAAATCCATAAGGAATTTTAGTTTTAATTTTTTGAATTCTTATGTAGGTACATTTTATAATCGAAAACTTTACAAAGCCTAGCTCAATAACAACAAGGGCAGGCTACAGATTTCCAGCTAAAGTTAGGTAATACATATTAATTATGTAGCAGGTGACATTCAGTTGCTTAGACTACATCATAAGAACACAAAAAACATAGTCGATTGAATAATAACAGGGACAATTTTAAAATTATTATAAATATCAACATTGTTGAATTTATATTCATCGTAATGTCGAATTTTGATACAAAAATAAAATTTAGGGGTCAGAATTATGTACATAAACAGGTAGAGATTTAAAAAAATGTAATTAAATATATTTTTTTAAATAAATCGAATGAAATTACAATAGTAGAATTTCATGAAACAGCTACTCTGTGGCTGTGTGTGCTCAACATTGGATTACACCTGAAAAACCTATAGCAAACAGCCAAAGTCATTTGTCAGCTTTTCACCACACATATACCGGTTTCGAGTTTGTCAGATCTCATCAGTATGTCATGAGTGAGGTAACCAACGACTAACCCTGGCTGTTTCATCTGTTAAATCTGACAGAAAGGGCCCTTAATATGCGAAGTAGTTTCCAGAAATTCTTCTTTTGCAAATATCGTTATAGCCGAACGCGATAGAGGTCGTGAACTTTCAATGGTACCTACAGCATTAACTTTATGATCAGGTCCAGCATGGAGTGAGCGAGTGATCACTAGATGTAGTTACTACATTTCGTATGAATGAAATCAGTTTGTGTTATATGATTTTATGTTTAATTTTAATATATTTTCAATTTCATTTTTATGAATCAGATATATATACATTGTGATTCACTTAAAATTGTCCAGGCAGATTGCAGGTGGATAAAAAAGGGCTATGGCCTGTAAAAGCCAACCGGCTTCAATTTCTATGTTAACACCACCGTCACGATCCACATGTCGGTTTTGCGACCCACATTGAATATAATTGTTAAAGGAAAACAAAAATCATAACAACATGACAGATATATAAATTCATAATAAACCTGCAGACACATAGAAATGGTACAATATAAAAGGTATTCTAAATTGCTTCCACTTTGTCTTATTCCCACTTGATTTATTTCTGTGTGCACATTTGAAAAATACTGTCTACTAAGAGCCAATTAAAGATATGGGCAGCTGATATAATAAATTATAATTATACAGTAATTTCATAAATACTATATTAACTTGACCTGAAAAAAATTATACAGTGTTTTAATAGTAAATTATTAACTACTAATTATAACAAAACATTTTACTTACCTTTAACGTCACTATTTAGTAACCTACCATCTTATAACAAATTAGAAATTCATGAAAATGGTAACAATACTATAGAAATTGTATTAGCAGAAAAGGTAAAATACCTGGGGGTATATATTGACAGTCACTTAAGATGGCAACACCAAATACAATCTATAATACAGAAAATAAGAGGACTTCTTTATAAATTCAAACAACTTAAACAGTTTCTTAACATACCAGAGTTAAAGGTAATATATTTTTCTTTAGTTGAGTCAATCTTAAGTTATGGTATAATTGGGTGGGGAGGTGTGGGTATTTCTTACTTAAAGCCGTTAGATGTTATTCACAAAAGAATTATTAAAATAATATTTGGTAAAGATATTCTTTTTCCAACTGAAATATTATTTAGGGAAACAAATTTATTTAATATAAGACAATTGTATTGTTATTCCTGTCTTACTCATCAACATAAAATTAAAAAAGATTGTATGAAAATTGCCCATGATTATGATACTAGATGTAAGGAAGGTGGTTTTTTAATTATTGAAAAAATAGTGAAAGCTATAGGGCAGAAGTGTTATACATATTTAGCACCTAAATTGTATAATAGATTACCGAAAGAAGTAAAAGGCATTCAAAATATTTACAGGTTTAGGAGTACAATTAAAAAGTGGATTAAGGATAAAGGAATCTATTTATTCAATGATTGTTTTTAACTCTTCGGGTGTTAGATTATGTGTCAAGCGTGTGTTATGTTAATTTAGACTTTTTAGTTTATGTAATTTTTAATTTAAGTCTATTAGTGGGACATGAACCTATAAGAGTTAACTTTTTCTTTTTCATTTTAATATCAAATATGCCGCATTAAATAATAATTATGATAATAAAGTATATATTTTGTTAAATATAAAGCACTTGTTTATTAATAATAAGTATTACGTGGAGAACATATCTGCGCTCAAGTTTTTTTTTTTTTTTTTAAAAAAAAACTTTAGCAGATTTCTCATTTATATTCGATTAGATATAGTGTAAAAAATTTCTTTTTTTGTACTGATATACAAAATTTATAGGTACTATTACAAAAACAAATATATATGTATGTGTGTATGTGTATTCTATATAGTTATTGTAAGTATGTAAAAATGTCTAATGGATTGAATATAAATAAATTACAATTACAAAAAAAAAAATACAATTACTATATTAACTGTTTGTGACCCTTAAAGGTGCTTTACAGTCTGCAATTCTTTCTGCAAGTTGCAAGCCCCTTGCATGTAGGCATGAACAGCAGCGTATTGCCAAAGCCGTCATATCTGAAAGGCTCTTGCATTTTCAAAATATAGGTCTCGCTCGTTTTGCAGATTTTCTGAAATTCTGGGGAAAAATTTAGTGATTTGTAGTTACCACCATACACAAAAATTCCTAGGCTGAACTATCAAATTCAAACTACCTTCTTTCCCTTCTACTTAATTATTGTTTGATTGTTGAACTTGCAAAATATATTAACTGAAATCTTTATTTTATATGTTATGCTGTTTATTATCGTTACTTGTCAAATATGGATAAAAAGTTTAATTTGTAGTGTGCATTCGGGTTGAAGTGTTGGTATTACATCTATTGCAATTGGGAATTAACGACGTAAAACAAACTACAAGTCTCAGAACTTTGGGAAAGGTATTGAAGGTACAAGGGCTTGCTGCAAGCAGAATAATTACAGAATGTAAAGCGGTTTTTAAAATGCCGTTATGAAATGTACTTTCAATAAAATGGCGACAATTTTGAGCACCTCTTTAAATCTGAAATGCTGACCAATTTTTATACAAATCTTTGTTGAATTATGTAAGTTATTATTTTAGTTATTCATTTAACAATTATATTCAGTAATAATGTTAAAAATAAATAATATAGTTTAGACTATTATATGAAAATTCAATGGGAAAACGAAAGTTTTTAACGATTCTCTGTTTTTAAATCGAAAGTTGCAGAAAAATTGAAATACACTCAGTTCCAAAAAAAGTGACGCACTTGATTTTTGACCTAACTTTGTTTTCTTTTTACTTCTAAACCAGTCGGTCAATTTTTATTTTTTTTTTATTTGTTGGTAGGTAATTCCTTTGCCTTTCCAAAAAAATTAAAGGCGCCGAAATTTTTTCAAAGCCTCCTGGATGGTAATGGAAACACTCGAGTCATGTTTTTTTACTAATTTTTAACTCACCCTGTGTGTTAATCAAGTAATGGTATAGTAGGTGCTTACACTCTATATGAAAGATGCGTCTTTTGTGAGCATTTTGTTTTTTTATTCATTGATTTATCTCTAAAATTGTCCAAATTACAGCTTTTTTGCTCAAGTTTTGCAACTTTCTTAATTTATCGAGAAAATTTTCTAGTGAAATAAACATACGATTTTTACGAAACACTTTTATTAAACGCAATATTATAACCTGGGATAACTGATTAATACCGTGTATTGCCTCCCCTAGCAACTCTAAGGGTTTATAATCTACGCGGCATACTGGAAATTAGGTTTCTTATTCTGTCCATTATTTGAGGCATTTTATATAATTTTTATCACTAAAACTTGTTTAATGCTACTTAATTAATGACAAAACGTCAAATGCGTTAAATGACAACGTCAAATTGTAAGTGGCAGTTGTTTTTCAAAGGCAATATGATCCTACAAAGAAATATGGGATAAACGTAAATGATAAATTAAGAAAGTTGGTATCTACAAAACTTAAGCTGTAATTTGGACAATTTTAGAAATAAATCAATGACTAAAAAAACAATATGCTCGCAAGAGAAGCATCTTTCATATAGAGTGTAATCACCTACTATAACATTACTTGATTAACACACAGGGTGAGTCAAAAATGAGTAAAATAACATGACTCGAGTTTTTCCACTACCATCCAGGAGGCTTTGAAAAAAATTCGACGTCTTTAATTTTCTTTGAAAGGCAAAGGAATTACCTACCAACACATAAAGAAAAAATTAAAATCGGCCGACTGGTTTATAAGTAAAAAGAAAACAAAGTTAGGTCAAAAATCAAGTGCGTCACTTTTTTTGGAACTGAGTGTATTTGCATAGCAATGTAAAACTGCACATCTGAGCAATTCTATACGTATAACCTTCTGTATCTGTGGAACTGTTCGCTATCTGTTTTAGATCCCCTGTAATTCGACTGGAGAGTTTTAGTCACCTTGTATATAAAAAAGAGGGCCGTCTAATTATAGAAATTGTCCCACAAAAAAATTATTAGAAAAAAACCGTAAACAAATCTTTGACGCCCTGTAACTCTCCTAATTTTGAGTTTTCGAAAAAATGTTATAGGACTATGTAGCATTAATTTTTCGTGCAGAATCACAACAAATGAAAGTATATGCTTGTTTTTCTATTTGATACTTATAATTTCATTTTTTCATTTGGTTTTCAAAATACTCTTACCATAGAAAGCAGAAACGCTTCGAACTCATGCATCATCCAAAACTTACCTTCAAATGCATTGTAACCACCAAAACATTCCAATAAACAACAGCGTAAACAGATTGGCCAGCCTTGATTGGCATTATTGATCCATTGCCCACTAGATGATTAGTAGAGTTTATTTTTAATCTCAAACTTCATTTGCTAGAGGTGGTTCAACATGGAAACCGTCAGTGATACCCACAGGATCATTCCCAACACCATCTCCAGTTATCAACAACGTCAGTCCCGTCACGAGGACATCTCTAGCAGCACAAAAGGGCGAGAATATAGGCGCTATTGGCACAGGACACAATCTTTCAGCCAAACCTTTCAGTCCGCAGGTAAGGGAGCTGTTCTATTATTTTACCACTTAAGTTTCTTGCGAATTTATCATTTGAAGTTGGATCGTTTACAGAAGTTTTCCAAGCACAAGAAAAGTGATCCTATGTACTTGGAAAATTATAGACGCATATTACTGTCTCACAGATTTTCAAAAAATGGTTTAATATTGTTTTCTTGAACGGCTATTCAGTTTTATTGATACATTTCATATACTGGTAAGTAGCATGGCTTCTGGAAAATCTACGACCAACCAATGAAAATATTTTTAATTTTATAGAAGACGGTCAGTGTCCTATTGAGATCTTTTTTGTTAACCTTGAAATTTTAATATCTAAATTACATAACTATAGTATCCGTGGACCAGCATTAAATTGGATAATTAGTTTTATTGAAAAAAAGAAGTAATTTGTCAGCATCAAGTATAATGATTAGAAAGATAATTGTAAATATAACTATGAACGGGATTCTGTGGCGTTAGCTGTCCGACAGGGATCTGTTTTAGGTCATGTATTGTATTTATCGTATATAAACGATATCGATAGTATTTCATCTAATACTAGTATATGCTGATGATACGTCTCTTATCAGAGAAAGAAATGTGACATATTGAATTGGAAAATTACTAATACTCCTCTTTCTTTTGATACTAAAACCGTAAAGTTTTTTTTTATTTAGTTTTATTGGGTTTCTGCCACACTTCTGAAAAATACTAAAAATTAATTAAATAAGCCCTTGCGCCAAACGGAACAGTCAAGGGATATTTTTGAAACTAAGTTTGCGTAACCAAAAAATCTCACACTTAGTTTCAAAAATAACCCTTGACTGTTCCGTTTGGCGCAAGGGTTTATTTAATTAATTTTTATTATTTTTCAGAAGTGTGACAAAAACCCAATAAAACTAAAGAAAAACTAAAATTATGCCACAAATAAATAGCTTCAGACAATATCGTAAAGTTTTTAGGATTAAATTAGAATATTCTCCTTAATTGGAAGGATCACTGAAGCTTTCTTCGGTAGCTTATTTGTTTCTAAATGTTAGGATAGTTCTTTGTATAGATCAACACCTCTGTTTCAGTTATACCCAAGTCGATTCTAGACTGAGATATGGTGTTTCTTTCTGGGGTAATTCAACTTTTTCGTCCATGTTTTTATAGCTCAGAAACGTATTCTAAGATATATATTCGGTGTTTTCAGTTCTTATTCCTGTAGAAATATATTTAAACAATTTAGATTCCTTACTCTTCCTAGTCTTTATGTTTTTGAGACCTGTTTGTTTCTTTTTAATAATAATAGTAAATTTATTGTAAATATTAGGTATATTTTATAATATTAACACAAGGAAAAAACATCATTTTCACGTATCATATGTTAAACTAAACTAAACTATTAATTCTCCTAACTTTATAAGACCAAAATTACTTAATTGTTTGCCAATAGAAATAAAAAATATGAACAAAATCTATTTAAAGTTAAGTTAAAACAGCATTTAGTAAATAAATGTTTGTATTCTGTCTTAGAATATTATTCTCTTATGTGATTTATTTGTTGCAAACTTGACTATTCCTATACATATACGTTATGTCTGAGAGGAAAATAAATTATTAAAAAAAAGATCGTATGAATTTATTTGTGAATGTTGATAGATGGTCGATGACTATTAATTTCCAAAAGAATGATAACAATTTGAGAAACTGCACACTTATCGAAATAGGAAAAGTTATAATTTGAAAATTAAAAAGTTGGCAATGTTTTTTTTGCTTGTGTGGTAAGGATCTAGGAATTGTAACTTTAGTATCGAATTTAATATAAAAATTGTAAATAGTTTCCGCATATTTTCTGTAATGGTATAGATCACGCACCCTATAATAGAAAAAAATCACTGTTTCTAGTCCTAAAGAAAAATTTGATTCATTGGGCTTAATATTTATATAATTGAGAACAAAAAAAAAGTTGGTAAAATGATAACAAAACACTTAATAATGAGATAGAAATCTAAAGTTATTTTTGGATGTAGAATTCATGATGATACCTTTTTATTTTGTCTTTAATAACAGATTTATTTTTTATCAGGTTTATGTTGGTTACTGCAGCAGTAAATTTCAAAAATTTATATTCTCCAGCATTTAAATTATTGAAATATTTACTTATAAAGACGCGTAAAGCTAAAACACGAACTGTAACTTTATATTGATAATAATATTTAATGTGAAAACAGTGAATAAACAATGAATGTTATTAATATAATTTAAAATAGAGCTTTATCTATTACCGACTTTTTCAATAGGTTTAGTTGTCGTTCCAGCTAATTAAAGAAAATTTGTCATGTCACACGTCGGTTATATAATCTTTTACTGAAAACCGTGCCAATCTAATTGGTTTATTTTAAGACTAATGCAGAAACAAAGGTGACAATTTTGCGTTGTACCGCTGTGTAAAATACGAGCCCCTTTCTATACAGGGATAACCAGAAGTACGGAATAAAATTATGTCTTTTGAATGAGTGAATTTTTTTTTAGCCGAAACATGTTAACTGATCTTGATTTTTTCTCATCTTTCGGTTATATAATTAATTTTTCTTCAACCCCGTAACCCCCAACTACCCCTACTTTTTTTCAAATGGAAACATAAGGCATGAGAGGGCTCGTTGAAAAGCTTATAGAAAACCGAATCCAGCCATATCAAATAATGTATTTTATGTTTTCAATAGCAAGGTTTTTAAGGTTGTATAAAATACAATGAATTTGCACATAAAATAAAGAATTTGAAACTGTACTTATCGCTGCTAACGCAAAAAAGATATTTTTTTATGTTACGTTTTTTTGGTATCACTTACTACCAGGCTTTCTGGTTAATTTTTCGTATTAGTGATAAATTGGAGTTCGAAACGTTATTATTGTGTCAAAATCAAGTTATCTACTGTATCGCAATGGTATTGCCGAAAAGCAACGCATTGAAATCTTGATATTGCTTGGATGTGCAGACAAAATAAGAAGTCAGGCTGAAGTGTGCGATTTATTTAATTCGAAATATCCCGAAAACTAAATCTCGCAAGGGATCGTAAAATATTTCAAAAATTTGAGGAAGACGGTACAGTACAGACTTTGATCAAAACTGGACGGGCACGTGCTTTGAATGAAGAGAAAAAATTAGAAATTGAATTATAACTTGTCGAAAATCCTCATACTTCAACTGTTTCATTGGTCCGCAATCACAATGCTTCTCGAACTGCAATTCGAATGTTTTTGAAACAAAAAACAAGAGAAATATAATATCCAAGAACTTGATAGGCGATTACAATTTTGTGAGGAAAGGATGAAACGGAGTGACGACAATAATGGTTTTCAACAAGACGTACTTTTTTCGGATGAAGCTACGTTCCCAGGAAAAGCCACACTGGGCATGCGAATCGCATACGCAGCACCCACAGAAAGTTAATGTATGGGCAGGTATCATCAACAACAGAATCTTGAGTATATTCTTTATTAAAGAAAATCTTACTGCCCCACGCTACCTGGATTTGGCCTGATATACCTGCTCTAGCTGTGATGTTTCCTCATGAAATTAATCCAGATATACCGAATGAAAGAATTTGGTTCCAAGAAGATGGCGCTCCCCCACTTTTTGGTATTCGAAGATACTTAGATGCAATGTTTCCAAATCGTTGGATTGGAAGACGGGTACAGTTGAATGGCCAAGATCCCCCATCTTAACGCCCCTGGATTATTTTCTTTGGGGATATTTGAAAGAAAGAGTCTACCAGGGCAGATCGGATAATATTGAGAATTTAAAGGACAAGATTAGGGCGGAGATGCATAATTTACCAGCTAAAGTCATTCGGAATACTGTGGACAGCTTTTACTATCATCTTGGGGAATGCCAAATAGTGAATGGAGGACATTTTCAGCATTTACGGAGTTTATTTTTGTAAATTATCTAGTTCTTTCAATTTCTAAATGAAAAAAAAACTTGTTATTGAAAACATGAAACTTATTTATTTGATAAGCCTGGATTCAGTTTTCTATAAGCTTTTCAACGAGCCCCCTCATGCGTTATGTTTCCATTTAAAAAAAGTAGGGGTTGCTAGGGGGTTGAAGAAAAATTAATTAGTCATCACGCGAAAACAAATGAACGTTGGAAATGCGTTGGTATAGAAAAAAGAGTCTTTTTGAAAAGCAAAATCGACGTGTTCGAGGAAATTTCATGAAACTTTGTTGTTTTAGAAATAATGAATTTATTCCATACTTTTCTTCCACACTGTATAACCGAAAGATGGGAAAAAATCAAGATCAGTTAACGTGTTTCGCGTTTTAAAAAAATTAACTCATATAGATATAAATTTTATTCCGTACTTCTGGCCATCCGTGTATAGTAGAACAACGTTCTCCTAAAAGCTATTATTAGAGTCTAATCGAAATCGAAACTGTACAAGAATTGCATGCTGCCTGAAATTTATTGAATGGCAAGTATCTTCTATCGGATATAGTATTCTCTCTCTTGCCATTTAACTAGTAGATTAAAAATGACATTTCCATGTTCAACACTAGTTGAAATAAAGCGGACGCGTTGCCTGGAACTATTTATATCTTCATTCATTGATTAAACATTCGAAACTATAGCGAAAAAGCATCGCAGATTTTTTTATAAAATTGTGTATCCTCTCGTACCAAGTTATTTATTATATGATTATGTATTTTTAAATTACCGTGAAAATGTATGTCACATGCTCGGAGAAGGATGAAAATCGGTTACAGGAAGATTAGTAGAGCTGGTAATTGGTTAGCTATAGAGCAAGACAATTTCGGAGATACTTAAGTGCAAATGGTTGAAAGAAAAGGTGGTGTATCTGACTAGTATGTTAAATTTTACCCTCAGCTTTGAGAATCCTTTGGCAATTATTGTTAACGTACAGTTTGGAAAATTTTCTGTCTATTTTACTTTATGTAAGAAACTTCTCTGCTTTCCTTAAGATATTATATAAAAAGGTTATGTCAAATTACATAGGGATTTTTAATATTTTTCCTTTAGTTACTAATTATCATCGATTCCAGGTAAATGGTGCGGTGAACGGTGGACCAAAGTTGGTAAACAAACAGTACAATAGCCCTGTGAAACTATATTCTGAAGAAAGTATCGCAGAAACACTATCCGCTCAAACTGAAGTCTTGTCCACAGGTGTCTTAGGGTAAGTAGAGAATGAATGTGAACATTTCTTTCGGCTGTCGAAATAGATATTTCAACAAAAAATGTCATCTTATTTTTTGCAGATTTCAAAAATAGTAAATTTAAATAAGCCTCATTTCGGTCTCATCTTAATAAACTTAATTTCAAAAGGCATTATTTTCAATGAAAATGTTAATTAGGAAATTCTAGTCTTAGGATCATTTTAGAAAACAATAAATTTAACAGATTTTGTTTTAATTTCTGTTACCTATTTCAAGTAAAATAAATTTGACTTTAAATGTACTCAAAGTTTGTTCACTGATTCTAAGTACAAAAATATGAAAAGAAATTTATTTGATTATACTCTCTTTTAAAACAATTTTAAACAAACCTAGTACCCTTAGGAATCTCTTTTTTCAATTTGGTACCTTCTTTCAGGAGCATCCTGTTTAACAAAGTAATTTTATTTGATCCGAAGGATATTAAGATAAAATTTGTTGGACTTCACATTTTCAATATATGTAAACACTAAATGAAATATAATTTCCATTGTCTAAATTAATGCTGTTTGATATACAATTATGACGTTATGACGCCATCGACAGTTGTTTTCTCACTAATGTACCTAAACCTGTGCCTAAACGTTCATAACAAATTTGTATTTCTCTGGACTTTAAGCAACTGTTTTTCTATTTTCATCTTCTATCATTAGAAGTTACAGGAAAAGTCGAATTAGACGTGAATCAAATAAGTACCTACTCCATGGAGGAGACATGACAAATTCCATTTCTTTTTATTTTGTACGTCAAATCTCAAACATTTGCTCAATTTGGCAGCGCATATTGTTCTTAGTAAACTTATAGTTATATAGTTATTTGTTAATATTCAAGGTTTTTAGGTCTGGTGGGTTTTTGCAACAGTCTGGTGTTTCGCGGGGCTCAGTTCTGGAGCCACTTTTCTTTCTTTGCCAATGCACTTGTTTGCCAATGACAGCTCAGATACACCTGTCAATACTCTTATGTATACGGATGTTGTAAAACTAATAATAGAAAGCAAATCCATTGAGGACTGTCAGTGTCTTCAAATAGCATTGCAATCAATAATAGTTTACTCTTAAATCCCGATAAGTGTAATGCCGTATCTTTCCATAGAAAGTTAAAGCCAGTTTTATATGATTATAAAATTGGGGATTCGGTGTTTTGCTGTCCGAGCACAATTAAAAATTTTGATGTTACTTTTGACCACAAACTAAGTTTTAATAAACATATTGAGATAATCATTGCTTTAGCGCATACAATGTTAGGATTTGTTAAATGCAGTTCAAAGAGTTTATAACCTTTGTGAGATCTCGGTTGGAATATGTTTCTGCCGTTTGAGGTCGTATTTACAATGTACATATAGCAGCGATTGAAAAGATTCGAAAAAATTTCGCATTTATTTAAGCGCTTAAGAGGAAGATACATTCAGTTATGATTCTGATGTTTTTAAATTGCCTACTTCCCGATCTAACTTATTGATAACCTCCCCACTTTTATTTTTGCTTGTAATTTTTTCGTGTGCCTTCATAAGTCATAAGTCAAGTTACTGGTGCTGTCAAACTGTTATTTATAATTTTTAATTCAGTATTGTCCTCTAATACATATTCACTATATTTGATGTCAATGTACAGCATTTGTTTTCCTTTTTGTGTGTAACCTATCCTGTAACTGGGCTCATGCCTATTGGGTTTATAATGAAGTAGCTACATAAATAAATAAATAAATACTTATGTAATAAAAAAGCAGAAATGTTTCGGAAAAATGAACAGAATATTGTAAATAAAATAAACCTTTGTTCAGAGAATTTTGAAAAAATAGATGGTTAATATAAAATACACCTCTATTAAGTCTTATTTAAGAATATCAGAGTTCAATAAATATTTTCGTGTTTTATTTCACAGTAACAAGGTTGCGTCGTCTAGTGAAAACACCCTGTATATGTAGAAAAAGGTAGTGTGCATTGTAAATCCAGTTAACTTCAACGTAAAGAGGATGTTTACAATAATTTTTCTTCTAGAAAGATTATCTAGGTGCCAATTTGTTTTATTTTAGAACTGCTCATGTTAAATATCAACACTCCGCCTCGCTGAAAATAGCCAAAGCGGCCACGTCACCAGGCGTATCACACGGTTATCTAACCGATTGCACATCTCGCTGTAAACACGACGATTTTTTTCGGCAGTATTTTTGCGAAGGAATCTGCGTAAAACCCCTGGATATTTGCCACGCGCCTTCTCAGTTATGCCTTAAGTAAACGGAAATCGAAACGGCATGACGCAAAGTGACGCCCTTGGACATTGTTTAAAATATCCGGAGAAATCGATAAATATTTATAAAAATCTTAATTCGCTCCTACGTACAAAGAAAACAAATCCTCGTTTTTCAATACCCCATTAGCGAATAAGAACTACAAAGAAAGTGCTCCATAATTTAGCAGTTCACAAAAATGAGAACTCGAATGTCTACAGAGTGATCATGCTTAAAAGTTAGATACGACTGTAACTTTGATACTCTAGGAGATATCGGAAAATTGAATTCTTGAATTCTTTATAGAATTTTTGGAATAATTCTGTTCTACACTAGTTTTGTAGTTGTATACAGAAAACAAATCAAATAATTTTGGCAAGGATTTTGTCCATAAAAATTTAGAACATGTTCTAAATTTTTATGAGAATCTGCGCGAGAAAGTGCGCAGTGTGCAAATTGGAATAATTATTATAGTTGTGATAGTTATTTTGTGCTGTACTGTGTAAACATATATTTATGTTATAATAACGATATTTTGATATAATTATTATTGATATTTTGTTATAATTGTCCCTTCAATATTTCACAAAATATAACCACTCAATAGATGGTGCCACATAAATCCAGTTAATACGCACGCGTATGATGATAATTTTACTGTGAATTTTATAATTTTTTATTCATAATAGCATTCAAAAATTAACTAAAATTCACATTGTTCTAACGAAAATTACCAACAACATTTTATACGTAATTTTGCTGACAATTATTTGTCATACGGCTTTATGTCAATTTTCCATTAAAAAACACAAAAAAACAATCGAGCATCGCACTGCTGAAATATTCATATCAACTTGGTGTTTTCTTATGAAACACCCTGTATATTATTATATTTTTGGATTCTCGACTTTTTTCTGATTGCATTGATATAAACATGTAATCGGTTACCTTTTACTGTTCGAGAAATATTGATGATTAAATAATTCAAATTTTCTTTTTTTATTAAAAAATAACGCCAAACTATATTTGAATTCATTTATGGAACAATTTTAAAATTAAGTTTTATAAAAATTCTTCAAACTCATTTTCTATACAAAATTTATATAATTTTTTCGAATTATTTAAACAATTATAGATCATTGTTGGGTGTTTTGTTATGTAATCTGTAGCGTCTTGTATTTTATCTTGATTTTCTGAAATAGTGGTTGGTCCATTTTTATAAATACTGCCCTTTGAATAGCCCCACAAAAATTTATCAGGTGGTGTCAAGTCTGGACTATTCGCCGGTTATCGTATAGTGCCATATTTTCCTAACCATCCTATATAACTATTATTCAAGTATTTCATAACTTATCTTACATTACGTAGTGAAGCTCCATCTTGCTGCTACATTGCTTGTATAGCGGGCATAAGTAGAGCCCGCAACTGTAAACACATGAACATGATTTATCTTTTGTATCAGAAACCATAAGCGGGGAAAGATTTTTTTGCCAAGTGTCTGTATGTAATAATTCCAATAACGTTAACTTATAAAACTTTCTTACGCAGGTAGTATTAAGTTTTCCAAAATTTATACCCCCACTCAATAGATATTTACACAGTTTATTAAAAAAAATCAGTGGTTTCAGTTGCTGCTAGCAAAAATATTTCATCAACTATAGTCTGTTTAGAAATGAAAGAGAGTAATAAAAGCTTATTATGTATGCAAATCGTAAATAAATGTAGTACTTGTGCTTATATTCACTATTTTTATATAATGTATTATCGGTATAGATGAGGTGTACTTTAAAAAAACTTTGTGTGACCGGGTTGTACTAAATTGTAGCAGGTAGCTAAAATTTAATCCCCAACAATCTGTCTTTGTCTATGCCGCTTTAATTTCTCGGTTCATTTATCTTATAAGTAAACAATATAAAAACAGCATTTCAAAACATATTATTATCAAAATATTTATGTAAATTTAATGAATAGACTTTTATTCCACACAAGAATATATGTATTTTGAAAATTCAAATTATGGTGAGTAAATGTAGTGTTGTATAAATGTACAATAAAGAAAATAAAAAAGTAGGTATATTAAAATTCATCCTCTGAATATTCTGATGAATTATCTTCGTCTCCTAGATTGATAACGATAGGTTCCACAGTAACGTTAATTAAATTAGGTCCCACATTTTCTCCTCTTCTTTTTGTACATGATGTATACATCTTTGGCAGTTATCTGCAGTTACTCGTTCCAAGGAATTTTTTAACAAAATGTTCACATCACTTAATTTAAACGTCGTATTATTTCGCGCTTCTTTTACCTGCGCCCAGACTAATTCGATTGGGTTAAATTCACAATGATAAGGTGGTAACCGTAGTACCGTTATTTGGCGATTTGTTGCCATTTCATCGATAACATATTTTTTATGATCTTTATTAAGACTGACATGTGTCAAAAATTCCTTTTTCACCATATTTGTATCGAAACAAATGTTTTTTCTGGATAACCATTGAATTATATCGGCTTTCTTCCAAGCAGTCGTAGGCGTCCGCTCGGTCTGCCGTGAATGGTAAATGGCATTATCCATGACAATTACAGACCCCGGAGGAATAAGATCCAACTTCTCCGTAAAATATTCTTCGAAAACGTCTGCGTTCATGTCTTCGTGATAGTCACCTGTATTTTTAGCTTCAAATAAAAGTAAGCCGCCATCTACAAAACCACTGGCACTACCTATATGTGTCACTATTAATCTTCGCCCTTTACCTGAAGATGCATGGAACCCTGCTGAAAGTCCATCCAAAAATGCTTGTTGAAAACTTTTTACATTTTTATCTTGCCATACTTTTGTTACAATATATCCTTCGTTGACCCAAATTTCGCCTAGATAATAAATATTCCTCCCTTTGTCACGGAATTTTCTAATTGATCTTAAGTAGGATCTTCGCCAACAAATAATTTCATCTTTATCGATAAGAACCGACTTCCTGTTCTGCTTTTCCCAGCAAAAATTCAACTCTCGTAAGACGGCCCATAATTTGCTTCTACTGATTTTTGGCAAATCGTTTTCCTCTGACAGTGCACTTAAAATTTTTAGTGTTGGTATTTCTATTTAAAAATAAAATGAGTGTACTTTTCTGCGAATGACATTTTTAAAGAAATCATCTATAACGACTTTTGACCTTCCTGTAGATGATTTTGGGGGATTTACAGTATCTTGTTCATTTTTTGTTTCCTTTAAAAGTCTGTAGATAGTCGATTTTCCAATCCCTGTCATTTTGGAACACTTTTTCACGATGTCGTCAACACTGTTGGTAGGATTTTAGTGTTTCAATACATTAAATACATTTAATATAATAATCTTCTCATTCTGAGACAGCATACATCTTTTCACGCGTTTAGCGTACGTAATCTGATAAGCTCGACATTTTACCCAAACAATATTATATCCACTGGCACAATAGTCACTAAACACAAGTCGAATTATACTCTACTGCACTAGCAAGTCTTCGTATATTCAGCTCTAAGACTGGATTGATCTGTCACAATACACTGGCTCCTGCCCTATGATGTATCCAGTAAAATATACTAATGTACACCCATTACCTGTTAGCATTAGTGTTACCCGATAATTACCTGAAACGAAATATTACCACGCCCATGGCCGGTTCTTATCTCGGAGTTTTATTACTCTCTTTCATTTCCAAATACACTATAGTACTACTGATTTGGCATTAGTTGAGTTTGTACAGAGTGATTTATAAAACAAGTAGGTAGGATAATATGATATATTACTAATACAGGGAAAGGATCAATAGCAAACAAATACTGGTCAAAAATATTTTCTTGTACTGTACCAACTTCGTCATTCTAAATGGAACGATATAATTTTTATTCAATTTTTAGATCTTCCATGTTATTTCAATTAAACTTCCATAAGACTTTCCTATACCTAATCCTTGTGGCTTTCGAGATGTTTTCAACATTCCAGAAAAAAATCATCTGTTTATAGTTTTTCAAATTTAGAAGAATTTGGAAATAATAATTGTCTGCATATAGTTGCGGCAAGAATTCAAACGACTTATGTCACTACTAACGTTGCGCAATTGATCACGTTTTGTAATTTAGTGTAATATATGTATAGGTAGTGCAAACATTTAGTGTAGTATATAGTTTTATTATTCTCAGTTGCAATTTCATAAATATTTTGATTAAAATATAACGAATTATTCATTTATTCTTATGACGTAAGTCGTCTGAATTCTTGCCGCAACTATACGTTTTCGATTACTGCTGGTAATTGTGGATAGATACCCTTTGTTAAAAATCCGGCAGAATATGCCTACAATTTTGAGTTTCATTACAATAATTGTACAGGTATGACGTTTTGGCAGGAAATAGGTCTAATTACTGTCGTTTTTGTAGCTATCTCGGCAAAAAGATGACACTTTCATATAATTTTAACAAAAAATCTCATTTACATAGAGAGTAAGACAGATAGGTATAGGGGAGATTTTAGATCATTAAAATTATATTAAATTATGACTGACATCCCTGTCTGCTACCTAGAGACTCATTCGATCTGAATTTTAGTGATAACCTTAAATTGTTTTTTTTGCATATTATCATTCCACATCATTTTCAAGTAAGTCTGTTATTCACCTCACTCAGTAACTCAGAGGTTTATTACGATTCAACGAGCATCGTGTCACCCTATATAGAACGTTTCGATTTGTCTGAATGCATCATCATTGTTTTACCAAATCCTCTGCCATTTGATGTTTTACTATGTTTTATATTTGAGAGTTCAAGAAAGATATCTTACAAATTTACAATTAATTGCTGTTGAGAAAAGACTAACAGCTTTCCATTTTTTCAGGGTTAATTTTAAGAAAAACGAGAAGAACTACGATGCTTCAAACAGTGCTGTCCTGCGCATGCTTAAGGAAACTGAAAACGAACCTAGAACCCAAGATGAAGGTAAGAGAGAGAGATGACATCTTTATCGATGTTTTCGATGTTTGTTTTAGTCGAAGTCCTTTAATATTTCTATAATCCATTTTTCAAAGTACAATTCAATTAATTTCATTAAAAACATACAAAATTAGTACGCATATTTTGTGTTTAAATTAGTAAATATTGTATTTTGCTGTCGTACTGGAAAATTAGATAACATTCTCATTTTAAATGCCTTTAAAATTGTTTAGAAATGATATTGTGAAAGGGTATATTAAATTTTTAATCGACAGTTGATAGAAATATCCTAATGCGTGCAGAAAATTTAGGAGCGTATTCTATAATTAAAAAAAGGTAATTCTGTTGTGTCCAAAGATGAAAATCAATTTAAAATTCATAACTTATCATCATAACTATCATGCCTTTTTTCACAAGAAAAAGTATTTCACCCTGTATAATTATTCACACAAGATTGGTTTCACATGTTAAATTACATTCTGTATAGACGAAATCGTAATTCAAATAGCAGCTTGATTATGATCTAGTCGTATAGTCCATTTTAAAAATGCTTAAAGCGAAGAGTCCTTGTTATTTTTTTGGAAAATATTACATATTATCAGTATGTGGTAAATAAATGTATGGAAAGTTCAAATCACATTTAATAATTATTAGAAACACCTGTTTATAAAAATTAATGCAATATCGAAGGTTTGCTGTTAAGAAAAATACGTGAATAACCTACACCGACGCTAGTGTACTCAAATGTCTAGTGTGCCACGCCATAACAGAGCAACGCAAAGATATGTTTATACATATGCATTTGTAAAACAAGGACAAACAATGCATGTTTGAAGTTTTTTGTACAATTATATGACTTTTATTTCAATATTAACAATATATGCATTATTTTGTTGTATGCCACTTAATAAAACAACAAAACTTAATAAAAAACAAACTAAATATGAAACTTCTGCATTATTGCACTTCTCGAGTAAATATTTAAATAAGTTTCTGATTTATGATTTTGTATAACTGACAAAAAAATTATTCTTGCATTATTACCTAAATATCTTATCAATACCGAAGGAGAAATTTAAGACTAAAAATTTACTGTTACCAAATTGTTTCGAAATATTTAAGCAGGTCATTTTCAAGCTGCTTTTCTTAGTACTAAGTCAATATTGACTCCTAGTTATAAAACTTCTTATGTTTATTCTAAGTAAACCGAATTAAAAAAACATCCATATTTAGAACATATAAATTAGTCATTTTTTTATTTTTTGTTTCTGTGTTCTCTGTTTTGTGAAAATAAAGTTTTCAAAAAAATACCGTGCCCAATATCTTGTGCGTCAACTGCACCAAAGTTTTTAATGTAAATCTTTCATTCTGAACGATTTTGTCCCCTCTTACCACCCATTTTTCCACACTGAAACACTGCAGAGCCGGAGTCAGGAGTGGTGACTGCCCCTAACAGCGGAATAGCCGGACTCAGGCACGTCAAGGCACCAGAAACCCGCCCTGCGCCGTCCACACCCCAGCTACCCCCAGGTCAGAACATTTGCGCTGACTGTGAACGCCTCATAGTGTAAGTATTTTCAGCTTTACAGGTGCTTGGAAACGGTGGACGTGGGCAACAAACAGTTCTCGTAGGTGCAGCCAGTAGATTTTGACGGAAAATTGGTGACACAGGTCAAGTGTAGTTGTAGTTCAACGAAGTTCAGCAAGTTTTTCGTTTTGTTTTTTAATTATGTTTAGTTCCAAAATAACGCTCGCCGTGGTATTGTCCTTTCTCATGTCCTTTATTCTTTATTATTTTTAACATCTGCAACAAATACAGTGTCTTCCACAAAATGTCCATGATTCACATGATGACAAACGTTAGGCAACCAAAATTACGCTATTGGTAACTTTGATCCAATATTCATTAAATATAATAGAATTGTATTCGGAAGGCGAAGTAGGCAATAGAACGTTGTGAAATCCGAAATATACCTCTCAGCCCTTTGCACTTGTTTGTAATATACGCTCAGGTACGCCTGCACTACAGAAGGATGGCCAATAAGATGTACTTCATATCAAAAACAGACGGTTGAACAGAGCCGAACTTGGAATAGTCGGAATGTGTTGATCATTCTATTGCGTTGTGTTGATTCTTCTGTTGTGTGTTTGTGACAGTTTTAACGAAATTTGAAAATCGATCATCGCGAAGTTTTGGACGAGCAAAGTAGGAAAGTTGTGTTAAATGTTTTGGAGTATTTCCAAAATTTTTACTATCATTGATTATGGGAAATTTCCCAGCCGACCATCAGGCCTATGATCGAACACATCCAGTTAGCATTAACAGGCCTGTTAACGGTAACTGGTAGGTTAATCAGAAATTCGTATGATTGACACATCTGTCAAGTTTATTTTTCCCAGTCACTTAACTTGATCACGCGATCCAGTTATGAAACTGCTTGAAATAACCTGCCGTTAAATGTAACTGGAGCGTTTTATTGGACAGAAATTTTAATTTTATTTCTGGCAATTGACGTATGACATTTGGCATATTAATATAATGCATAATTTTATATTATTTGTCTATAGCACAATTCAGTATCAATTTATTGCCATATCATAGTTTTACATAATTAGTAATGGGGCCTATGATCGAACACATCCAGTTAGCATTAACAGGCCTATTAACGGTAACTGGTAGGTTAATCAGAAATTCGTATGATTGACACACCTGTCAAGTTTATTTTTCCAGTTATGAAACTGTTTGAAATAACCTGCCGTTAAATGTAACTGGAGCTTTTTATTGGTCAGAAATTTTAATTTTATTTCTGGCAATTGACGTATGACATTTGGCATATTAATATTATGTATAACTTTGTTATTATTTGTCTATAGCATAATTCAGTATCAATTTATTGCCATATCATAGTTTTACATAATTAGTAATTATTAATAGTTTGACAGTAAATACAACCTAAAAAAACCTAAAGTTTGTCCTAAGTGGGATTACAATTTTATACAATTAAGATTGCTATTCTGAGTATAATAGTGATACCTAAGTGAATATTAACAAACAAAAAGTAATATATGTTATTACCTAATATTATTAATAATTAATTTATGAATAGGAGAAAGCCACAATGACAAAAGTTAGGTACCTAGTTTTTAATTATTGGTAATAATTTAGATTCTATAAAGAGTAGGTATAAATAATACATTTTATCTTTTTTAAATATTATTTTTATTAGATAGTAATGTGTTTTTGACAATAAGTTCTAATGGATTACTATTAACACTGATATGCTGCATTCTATACTATCCTCCTATCCTCCTATAATTATAATATATTGCAACATGGACTCCACCAAGGCGTAGTAAATTGTAATTAGCACAGTAGCACAGATCACATGCCTAAAAATACATTTTTGATTACCCACGTAAACTGTGTATAAATATTGAATATGTGCATCCAGGTTTTACTAGTTTTTGATCCTGATGAAGTTTTCTGCTCTTCCTTTTTACATTCTGCTTCCACTCTGCATGAATCTAAAATAATTTAAATAATTGTATCAATAAGTTAATATGAAATATTTCACTGACCACCACTGTTGGGGATTTGTTTGCGGTCCATGCACTAAAGAATTTATATGTACTTCAAAAATTTGCCAAAGTACCTACTTATATTAACATGCGTTGGGTTTACTTTGCTTCCCAACAATATTTTCTTACAGTTAATGAAATTTAGCATTTCTTCATATTGGCATTGGTTCATGTGACCTAAACTTCTTGCCACTTGTACCCACTCTTAAGTACCTATGATTTAAATTTAGGCATATGAGTGATGACAGATGACGTACGTTAAAGAATTAACTGCCATGACAGGGTTTTCTGGCCATAATAACAGGCACAGATAACTGGTTGTTCGATCATAGCGATCTATCCATTTCGGTTAAGAGCTCAGTTATGCCCACCCAGTTATCGTAACTTAACTGTCATCGGTTACGCCAACCTGAATGTTCAATCATAGGCCTACATGGCAATTTACATCTAGAAATAATTAAGTATCGACATACCTACACTACTCTAATCTTTCCACTGCACATGCGTTCCTAAATATGTCCTTCCTGGTATAATTTGGGCTGACCCGCCAACTACCACCCAGTTGTACCTGTCATAAGCAGGTATAAGACGAAATGAAATAAATATAAACATTTTGTTTCACCAACGTTTTATTGCCCACTCCACCTTCCCAAAACGATTGTACTCTATAAGAAATTATTAAGTGCAACATTTTTCTAATCTTTTTCTAAATTCTTTATAAATTAAATTAATATTGTATTTTAATTTATGTGATATATTTCTTCTCTATTTTTTTTCTTTGGAATATCTATGTTATGCATTAAATTATGTAAACATACTTTTTGCTTCAAACATCCTGATCAAAAAGGGGTTCAGATCAGGAGATCATTGTGGCCACCATACAGAATGAAAATGAAAATAACTCCTCTTCTGTAAACTTCCTCTATCTAAAGCTGGTAATAAAAAGTTTTCCAACACTTCCAAGTAGTAATTTTCAATTTTGATCCACAGTGGAACTAAAAAAGTAAGGTTCAATAATTTGGTTGTATCTTATTCCGCATCAAACATAAATTTTTTTATGTCTGACTGTTGGTCAAAATACACAAATTAGGATTTTTTGTCCAGTATCTACAATTTTGAGAACTAGCGGAAAATAGAATGTCTTGTTCTGGAATTACTCGTTATAAATGAACTGGGAGGTTAGGTCCTATAAGATGGCCACAACAAGCTCCTGATCTTAAACGCCTTGTTTTTTAAGGGGATATTTGAACCAAAAAATATATTCACATAATTTACGGCATATCATAGATATTTTACAGAAAAAATTAAAGAAGAAATAGAACAGATAAACCAAAATACAATTTGCAAACACGTAATTCCAGAAAACAACTACTCTAGGGGCTAATGCCCCGACCAGCATAGAATTGGAGCTGAAAAACAAACAGCTCAAGTCATATACTGGTGTATCAATCTTATCACTATTTATCTATCTATCATAAGTTACGGATGTCTTTTCTTGTAAGGAACAGCTATATTTTCCTTGGATTTTCCTTGCAATATCAAGTTTGCGTTTCATTGAGTACTAAGAAATATTAAGTTATGCGAATATTTTTTTTATTAAATTCCAATAATTCTGATTCCACAAATATAATTGTGATGTGATTATGGATATAACATTGTAATGCATTCGTGTTTTAATAATCGTCTTTTATCCACTTAAGAATATTAAACATTCTTGCGTGGATAAAATGCTACTTAAAATACTTGTACAATAAATAAATTCTCTTCTTACAAAATAAAATGTCACTTTTAACACTTATAATAATAGTTATACATATAAAGGATTAAAAACAGTAAAAACGAATGCTATAAAATATTATATAATCTTATTGTAAGAACTGTCTTAGCAGTTATTTTATAAAACAGTTTAATTGAGAAGAACAAATAATTGCATTGGCAATTTTAATAAAACAAAAGAAGTTATGTAATACAGTAATGTTACACGAACAAAATAATTAATTAATTGTACCATAATTTTAAAATTAAAGAGCAACTTGATTAATTGAGTTATCATTCAAATATAACGAAAATAATTTTGAAGAACTGTTCCGTCGAATCTTCAACTCGCAACACACTTGACCTGCCTCTGTGATTTTCCGATTGGTTTCTGTTTCATAAACGTCAGGTCACGGCACATTTCTGACACTGAACTTTTGTTTCTTCCCCACAGTAGTCCGCTCCGAATATTACTCGACCCAAAGCCACGCTATCGGCGGTCGAAAGACCGTCACCCCGAGCTTTAACGTGCCCTTAGACGATCACAGTCGATCTAGCAGCGTACAGGGGGAGCCCCCAAAGTCTAATAACCCCTCTGAAGGCGTCACAGTCTGTACGGACTGTGAACGGGTTATTGTGTAAGTCAGAGGATGTTGGGTCGATGTTGTCTATTTCTTGTAGATAGATCTAGATCTATGTGTTCGTTCTACTATCCACTTCCTCTTTCACATACACTTTCAGTTTTCGAAAGGGGTAGGACTAGAATTGCTGCAGTGCTAATGTCAAGGTGCTCGCCTACTGAAGAGAAGCGAAGCGAAGAGAAAATACCACGTGGGTCTTATACACTCAAACTGATCAACGTCAAGACCCACATGGTATTTTCCCTTCCGTCACTTTGTCCCAGTGTGTGATCAAAATGACGTTTACCTTCACCACGCGTCGCTTATTCTCAGTGGACGAGTAGCTTCAATTGGACCAAATATCCCAAGTGTACTCTGAAAGCAACAATTGTATATTGCATTTGATTTTTCAGTTTTTAATTGTTTTGAAAATAGTGCTAAGTGCTAGCAATGTAACAGTTCTATCCCTTTAAGTCAAAGACCCTGTACAGCATGTATATAGAAAATATATTTCTCAATCTAGAAGTAGTATGATACAATTGTCTACTATAGTTGTATCAACGTTGTATTGATCGTCTTTATTTGACGTCACTTTTTATAGATTTTTTTACACACTTCTCAAAAATGCATGTAGTGCACAATAGTTTCTTATTTTCTTTTGTAGGCACACATCTAATCTACTTTAAATCATGATTTCTAGAATAATCTTTTTTTAAATTTTTTATGTGGTTTGTTTTTAGTTTACGGCAGGTACGAAATACAATCTATAGAAATATAGAATACTATGTAGTGAAATATTTCTTAACCTGCTCTAAATATGTATTCGTTTTAAAACAAATAACACAACTATGAAAAAATTGAAAATTTTTTACTTACATTGTACATATTTATTTAGGACACCCTACTGTAAACGTACAGGGCTAATCCCCATGTATTTATCTGTTTTTACACAAATTATTCATATCTATCTCTGTTTCAGTGGAGTATTCGTAAGGATCAAGGATAAGAACTTGCACGTAGAGTGTTTCAAGTGCTCTACTTGTGGCACTTCACTTAAGAACGTTGGGTAAGCATGTCAACACAAATACATAAGTAAACAGTAAGTAAATATGTAATTCCCTTTCAGTTACTATAACATCAACAATAAACTATATTGCGATATTCACGCAAAGTCAGCCGCCATCAGGATCAACGCTAACCCCAATTTAGTACCTGTGACAGTACCACCGTGAGTACACCTCAGAGCTCAAACCTTGGGCCACTTTTCTTTGAAAGGGTTACTAATGTCGCCGTCTTTGTTGCAGAGGTGGAAAACCGCCAGTACAGGCTATATCTTCGGCACTCGCATCTCACTCTCTACCCTCACCGTCACCTCTCTCACCAAAAATCAACAACAGTTTCTCTTCACCCTACCAGGTATAGTTCGTAGCAGGGCAACGATCAAACTGCTTACGCCAGCAAAATAATATCACCTTGTTCTTTATTTTAGCATTACAGAAGCCATTATATTCTACTTATAAATCTTTCTTCTTTTTATTTTTTTTTATATTTTGACTTTTATTTTGCTGCCGATATGCACTTCTCTAATTTTTGACAGTGCCGTCTGCATGTTGCACTTTTAAAACCAATAATCCAACTTTTAGCCACAGGAAACAGTAGAGAATGCCGACGTTTCACCACCATTGCCAAATTTATCAACTAATGTAACTGAAGCTAACAATAACAATTCATTATATAACAATTCTGCCCCTCTATCATTCAGCAAGTACTTGAACAAGGTAAGTTTCTAACATATTCATCTAAAACCTAAAATTACAATAGTTTTTAGGAGATAAAAAATATATCAGTGGTTCTCAAACTGTGGGTAGAATTAAGCAATTAGGCAGAATAGAGAGCTGCAAAGTACAAACTGAGGTACATACATTTTGCTTAAAGTTATTGGTCTAGGATGTTTACCTAAATCAGCAAAATGAAGCGTGTGCAAAATAAAGTGTAGCATAAAGTTTGAGAACCGCTAGTTTTTGAGATATCAGAGGGTATATTAGACACCTTAAACTTTCACTTACAAATCATATATTTCTTCAAACACGGCCGAGCGTTTTTTCGGGCAATAAATCACTTTAACGCCCGAGGGCCTTATTAACGCTCTTGGGCGTTAATTACCGTAGTTACTGTAATGCACAAAATATCCACTTTCCTTTAACTAATGGTATGTAATCTATTTTTATTGAAAATAGAACTACAAACAATAAATTACAATTTAATCATACTAATATAATAATGAATTACATTTTTCTGTTTACAAAACAATTAGCGGAATTACTTTTAAAAATAATAGGACATAATTTGTTCTGTCCATTTTCTACTGGTTCTGTAGTACTACTTTTTGTAACTTTAGTAACACTAGTATTTTTGCAAAATTCTGCCGAAGATCCACAACACCTACTACTTGAAAACATATTAGAGCTAATATATTTTTTGCTATTTCCACTTTGTTTGGCACTGAAATTTCAAATAGAGCCTCCAGCGTCGGCTAATAAAATAATAGAAGAACGCCGAAAACAATGCCCGGTATATTCCGTTGGATTTGATTGTTTACTATTTTGTACGAAATTGTTTTTTCCAACAGCTTGCTTGGAGCATTTATTATTGTTATTAAAGAGACGCATATCTTCTGTACATATCCAAATATATCCAGTAATACTAAATGTGAGCTGTATTTTAGTCTTAAATTATTTTATAGTTACTAACAAAGTGTTATTTAAATCCTCAATATCATCTATTGTTATGTTACATAACACTTCTCTACAGCAAGTTCCATATATGACAAAAATCAATGCTACCTGATTAATAATATAATGTAAGTACATTTTATTTTACAATTGAAGATGACAACTTACCTTGATCATTAAAAATATTTAATCAGAGGCATATCTCAGCAAAGTGTAAATTTCCTCTCTTGTCAATATTCTTGCCTTCTTTGGTTTGTAACCATTAATTTTTAACTTTTTAACATTAATTTTGAATATTTGCTAATGTCAACGTTATGATGTAAAAGTACCGTTGCGTTTAAGGGCGCCGTATTCTTGAAATAGTGTTTTCTACAAATACAAGTAATTTTAGATATTTAAGAACTGAATAATATAGAGTATATAATAATAAGAATGGTATCTCATATCACCTGCGAATATTCAAAGGTACCGAAGTAAAATCAATATATAATGTCAGAAAGCGATCTATCCAATAAACTTTTAGGTACTGAAATATTTCAAAATACGTGTTGTTTTAAATTTAACTATAGATTTTAAACATTGTTATAACATAAACTTACATAGTTCTGCATATAGATTGTTCACTTTTGTTTATAAGTATGTGAAAATAATTGTTAAAATATGGGGTTAGAATAGCGAAATAATGTGTAATGCATTTTAAAAGTTATTGTATTATTTGAGGAGAATTTAAATAGTAAAAGTGTATAAACAACACATCAATAATTTTATTTTTGATATTACTTTTGCTCTACGTGTTTTATTTTTCAAAAATATATGCTATTATATGAGTCTATTTTCAGTATAGTGTTTTTAAAGAAACACCATTTAACAAAACCATCATAAGTGTTGCTGTAAAGTTTTTTGATTTTCTCGGTAACAGGCTTTCTTTCGCTTCCTCCGTTGCTATTAAAGTTACTATTAAAATCTATATTTTATCAATTATATATATAAAAAAATGTTACTTTGCTAGAGGTTTTTCGCGTATTAAATTTTGCGTATTTGAAATTCGCGTTTATTGATATTATTGCTAGGCATCTGTCGCAACTATCAATTTCCTCCAACATTTTTTTTCCACAAATACATAATATGATGTATAACAAATTTTATAAGTGTTCTAAATATCGACAGTGTTTATAAAGTTTATATAAATCTCGTGCGTCAAAATGCGTTTAATACCCTAAGCGTGTAATAGACCTCGGTTTAAGTCTCAAGCTATTCTCTTCAAGCTACGGGTTTTAAACGCCTACTTAACGTCCTCTATATATATTAATAACTATTAATTACATACCTGCATTTTTCTATCAATACCTTTGACTTCTATCATATGTACTAACGTTGTATCGTTCTAAATACTTTTTAGACATATAGTTATGAGCTTTCTAATACACTTTCAGTCTTCGACGAGCTTCTCTGGACCAAAACCATTCTCGAGCGTCAGCGCACCTCTTTCTCCCCATAGCACGTTACCCAGAACGGCTCCTCTGTCTCCAGTGACACCTACAGCAGCGCCCTCTTACAACGCGCCTTCTTACAACGCGCCTTCTTATACCGCACCCTCTTACAAAGCACCATCTTACAGCCCTGCATCCTCAGCAGGTAAGTTACTTTGTACGTCTTTGTACAGACGTCCTAAACTACCTAATTTAGATGAATTTTGGTTTATCTATAATTCGTTAAACTTGGGAAAGGAAGTACCTACTGAGGACGACACTTCCGTAAATTATATTAGTATAAAAGTAGTAACTGATATTAAAAATAAGGTTGTTTTGACAATTGGCAGAATTTAGTAGCAATAATATCAGGGATTTTATGGAAGAGTCGCCATTTGTCCTTTTCAATGTTAAGTTTGACTGATTATCGCATATAAGAAATATATAGAGATCGATGTTATATTGTGAGTGGAAATATTTCGATTTTGAATGTTTTCAAATCATATTTAATATTTGTAATTGACGTTTTTATTAACACAGACGTACCACTACTTCAAAATTGAAAGTTTCTCCGCTTACTTTTTTTTGTACCAAACTTTATGACTTCTATCCATGTACTTGCCACATACAAATACAGGGTAATGATAACGTGAAAATAATCAATTTTCATTCAGCTTTGTTCTAAAATGTCACGTTATATTCCAGAATTATTATTACACTTAACTTAATCAACTGATTAACTATTTTCAAAATACAATAAGTAGGATAAGTTCAGCGTAGTTATTTGTACAGTACGGATGCGGACGTTGCTTGTTTCCTTTTGTAAATAAAAGATATAGATAAAAAGATATATTGATGATTTATCTGTGGTGTCTCTAAAGGGTCTGTACAAAACTCCATTAGATATAGTACGGCTCAAAATATTGATAATAACAGTGCTACAGTGTCAAAGTTAAATAAATTTATTAACAAGAAATATGCCTTTGAAGGCATTTTACTTTTTTTATTTAACAATTTTACTGCAAACAAAATTGGCAGAGTAGAAAACATACTATCTAAAAACAATCTAATAAATGATTGCACTGTTTCCTTTAAAGGCATATTTCTTGCTAATAATGGTAAATGTTTCGTGTTTATCAGTGGAGTCGAAAATAACTTAATAAACAAATTTTGTTATGCATTTACAAATTTTTGTTAAATACGGTTGTCCACGAAACATTTTCCCTCAGCGTTTTTGCTGAGAGAAAATGTTTCGCGGAAAGTGAAATGCACCGTGGCAGAAAAAAGTGGTGGCAGTTTAAATACAGAAAGCATTTAAACTGTCAAAAAGTTTTGGCTTCCATTGGTTGCTTGTAGTGCCTCTAGAAGATACAACGGTATAGTCGACAAATTCAAATTTATTATTTTAAAAAACCCCTGGATACAACATTTCAGGAAATTAGCTTGAAGTAGTGAAAATATATTAAAGATAATGTTACTTATTTTTCCAAATTTGACACCCTGCAGCTCCGTCATTATCGATTTTTGAACTAAGGCATATTTTCTTAAATCGGCTAATTTTGAACCGTACTATATCTGGTGGAGCATTGTACAGGCCCTTTAGAAACACCCTGCAGTATTAAAATTCTTCTGAAGGGAATATGAATAAATCATTACTCTCACAAACAACAATAGTCGTAGACCATGGATAATGTGAATCCAACGTATGAAGGTCGTGGATAAGAAATACCGCAACATGTTTTAAATAGAGATAATATCGATTTATGGTAAGTAGTTTATTATTTTTAAATTAATTTCAATTTCAGCGGTGTTTCCACACTCAAACCTAAAAAAGTTTTTTTTAAAAAAATATAAAATATTTTATTAGGCAAAAAACGTTGTAAGGCGATGCTTTGAATAAGTTGCTATGCACTTTACACAACAGGACCGGTTTCAAATTTTCTATTTCTTTGATTTTACCATTTCTTTATATTGAAAATATAACATTTGAACTACAGGTGGCTTAATGAGAATTATTTATTTTCATGTTTTATCAGAAACACCCTGTATTGTTCTCATAAATGCAACCGAGAAGTCATAAATCTGATTGATAATATTTCTGCTGTTAATCCCCGTAATCTCTAAATTTTCTTTGTATGCGAAAATGTAATTCTCTTTGAACATTCCCTTGATTAAAATACTAGCACAGCTTAGACCAGCTAATTCAGTTGAAGCAAAATAAGTCGCATAGAACAAGCTGCGCAAACATTTCAAGATGTACAGATCCATGATAGAACGAATAATAGGTATGATATTGCGCATAGCCGACGTCATGCGGTGAGGATTATCGATCTATAGATTCACAAATTACTGACTGGATTTCTGCATGCAAGTGGCGTGTTCTTTGTAGCTGGCTTAAGCGCAGAACATTACCGCATGATATCATCCGTGGAGCGAACCGATTTTAGTTCATGGGTTCTTCTTATTATTCGTTGTATCATGGTATAGATCTCCGCTACCCGGCAGTTTGTCTCGAACGCTGTGGCAAGTGCTGTTTGTACAGAGACTTATTAAGTCAAAATCATAAGTCAAAATCGAGGTACTGTACAATTATTTAAATTAATATGTAATGTAATAAAATATATGCTTGGAATTCGGTATTTGGGATTCCATTATTTATGAAATTTACAACCCATCGAATCTCGAAATTCGGTGTGATGCTTTGGTCTCATACATAATAGGTTAAAGCGAGGTCACTGTGTGAAAAACTTGAAAACTATGTGAATTACTTTAAAGTTCCGACAACGAGGTGAAATTGCTGGTCTATGCTGTAATGCTAGTTTCCATACCATGTAGATGATTAGTTGTTGTTCCCTAGGACGATTTACTTCTGTTAAACCAGCGGGTGGCCTGTTCAAAGGTACATTTGCAGTTTAACAAAAAACCGCTTCTTTGCCCTTTGCCTAAACCCGTAGTTATAAACTTGGTAAAATAGTATAACGCGTCCTCAATATTAAATAAAAATCAAAAGTATGTCACAGGGCCTTGTAAATTATTAATGTGTTTATTATCTTCTTTCAGATCAATCATTTAATGCCAAGCCTCGCCCCTTTTCCCTAGTATTAGAATAATAGATCGAGCGTGCATCCTAGTTGAATTGGCTAACAGCTTATTTGTTATACCAGCGCATTTAACAAGAGGGGACTTAGAAGGATCTCTTTTCCAAATTCAACCACACTCTGATTACGTTGTTCGTTCCTCTAGGTCCCTTCTTAACCAACATAACACTTTTTTATCATTTTGATTTGATATATTTTTGAATACATTTGGATGGATGATTTTTCGCGACGACCGCAGTGTTATACTATTTTATAATATAATTAGGTGCTTACAGCTTATTAACTTTTTATTCTTTTTACAATCCGGTTCTCTGAACCTTTGTGCCATTCCTTTTGTTTGTTTAACGCGTGTGATTTGTACTGTGTGTTTGTCTCAAACAAGGCCATAGCGCCCAAGGTATAATTTGGCCTCCTCCTCAAGAGGAACCCGAATTACCCACAGCCTGTCCCCTATTTTACCCCCCTCCTTCCCAGGTTGAGCAGACTATAGTGAGCAAAAGGGCGCAAAAAGAAGCCGAACTAGAAATCGAGTGGTCGGAGTGCCAAGAGGTGGAGGAAATCAACACCATGGCGCAATTTTTACCAAAGATGTCCTTCTGTTCGGAGGAAGTGGCAAGTTTGTCTGAGAGCCGAAGTGCTGTCGAGTGTGTGGAAACTATATCAGAAACCTTAGAGACACAAAAACTCGTAGAGAACATTATCAAAACTAGACCACGATCACCTCCTCCTTTGGAGGCTGACATCCAACCGTCGGAGCCACCTAAACCGAAGCTTAAAAATAATCCAACCCCAGCAGCTTGCCCTGCGCTATTACCTGAAAATGTGTGTTGCCAAAGAAAAGACAGTTGCGAGTTGAGGAGACCGACGCAATTCACGCCGAATACGGTGGAGTGTCAGTTGCCTAGCAAAATAGATAATGTTGTGCCTCAAAAGTGGGAATCGCCTCTAACTCAAGTGTTGCGAACCACTGAGCCAGATCCGGATACATTTGCCCAAATTCCATCTAAACATTCTGCGAGTGCTTTAGCATCTGCTCTATCAATAGCACCATCTTTACCCTTTACACCCGCGTTTACACCAGGTAAGCCTGTTCCTTTACCAGAAGAAACGGTACCATACATGCCCCCCGAGCGTCCAATTTTACCAGTAGAACCTGAAGAGCCAAAGAAACCTAAAGCAAAACAAGAAAAACCAAAAAGCCAATTTGTGAAAGCTCTAGAGACAGCACCGGAACGCCCCTTTACCCCAGTTGGGGTATCGCCTACTCCAATAAGAAAGAAACCTAAAGATCCCACAGACAAATATTTTGAAGATATCCCGAAACCACATGATAGAATTTCTCTGTTGGCTGCTCTTACTACTGCTCCTGAAAGGCCCTATTCACCACTAGTTGTAGAGAGTGTCGGCACAAAGCAAACAGAAATAAACGCAGAGTTTCAATCTAAACGCAAGGATGTAGACAGATCACTATTAACCAAACCTTTAAAACCTGATGTTCTCCCTCCATCTTTCCAAGCAAATAAAAAAGAACCGAAACCTCGTAGCTATTATCCTCCCTCTGTCCTGTATCAGAGAACTGAAGAAAGCAAGAGTGAAGAACACACCGAAGAAACAAACACGAGTCAAACAAGAACTATTGAAAGGCAAACTATCCACAATCCACAAATGACGCAAATAGTTGTTGAAGGCGAAGAAAACAAGGATCAAAATTTTGCTCCAATGTTTCAAGCTGTCTCATGCTATTATCACAATAAAAAGGACAATTTCTCTATAGAAATATCAACCACACCTCCAATTCCTACACCACCTCCCAAGCCTGCTACTCCTATTATAAAAACTATAGAAAGTAAACCGGGATACATAGAGAAAGAAACCGTTACCGAAGAAAAGCACGCCCGTCAGCAAACGACGAAGAAACAAGAGCAATATAAGGAAGAAATAAGGGCGGAGATGAAAGCTGCAAAGCAAGCCGAGGAAGTTGTTCTTAAGAAAGCAGCACCACCTGTACAGTTGCACAAACCTGAAGGCCTTCCTTCTTATCAGGTACAGCTGTCAGAAAGTGCTGAAGCAGACCTAAAGTTAATGGAAAAAATGCAGAAGGCCCAAAGTCGCCTAGAGCAACAAAAACTCTCGAAGACTCAAGAGATACGTGAAGAGCAATACCAACAACAAATCCTGCAACAGAGGCAACAAGTTATTCAGCAGCAGCAACAGCAGCAACAACAGCAACAAATATACCAAGAACAACAGTTGAAGCAACAGATGCAACAACGTCAGCAATTGGAAGTAACAAGGAAGCCTATAATTACTATAGAACCGGACACTCCCGCTCCTACAACGACCTTCAAACCTGTTGTAGAAGATAGGCCTCCGAGTTCAACATTCTCACCGCGACCAAGATCTGTCACTCCTAGTATGATCAACAAAGCTCCACCGTTATTGCCTTACTATCAGGCAAGTTTAGCCCCTCAGCATATGCCTCCAGTTACGGCAAATCTCTTAGATCCAAAAAGTCCTGCTATTTCTCGTTCACCTAGTCCCTGTCATAGGGCAGCAAGAAGCCGCAGCCCTTCTCCTTCACCTTTTGGCGGTAGCCAAAGAGCGGTATCTCCCGCTCCCGGTCCTCCAGAGAATCCCTTGAAGTCTTCTCGACCCCTCCCAACTCCACAAGATAGCAGATTAGAACGGGCAAGAGAGAATATAACGACGTTTATACCAGAGTATAAAAGTAAAAAAGATTTAATCGAACACGTGCAAGGGATGGACTACTATGAACGATCTCGAGAAGAGCGCAGTCAGCAGCACGCTGCTCAAAGAGCCCAAACTCAACAAAAACAGTCCGTAATATCACAAACTCAGCAATACGCTCAACCAACACAAATGTACGTGTCACAGGTGCGCACTGAAAGTTATCCTCTTCAACAGCGACGAGCAACTGAATATGAAAGTATAGTTTCTGACAAACAGAGTCTGCAAAGACAGAAAGAAATTTGTGAGTCTTCAAAATTAGACGTACAGGAAGCTCAACTAGCTCAAAAGTATGTTTCTAATACCTCTCAAGGCCTTGTTGCTACAGCAGTTTCTGAACAATCACATAGCGCTCATCTTGAACAAACTAGGCAGTCTCAAAGTCAAAGCGTTCAGAAATCTGCAGATGGATTGCGTCAGGTTCAAAGAAAAACTACTGTGACTGAAGAATATGAACGGTCACAAAAAGAAACAAACATTCAAATCGAAAAGAACGTTACAAGTTGCAAAAAATATCCATTTCATGGCGTAAACGCTCCCTCTGTGGAAGCCCCTGGAAATATTTCTATGCACCTTACTAATCCTCAACCCTTGTGCGTGACCCGACCTTTTGGACAGACCCAACAGCAAACTCAACAATTATCCAGTTGTTTGCAACAGTCATCGCTTCAACAGTCATCACTACAACAATCTTCTGCTTCTTCAGCCTGCGAGAGGACTTGTAAAGACGTTTGCGGAAAAACAGTCTGTTCAAACGTAAACGCAGCTCAAGCATGTCCGAGTAAGCCTCAACCTATTCCAAGCCAAGCACCATCCGAACCTAAAATCCCAGTGAAACACGTTTTTGCTCCCAGCTCCATAGCTCCTGTTAGACACGTTGATCCACCGGGTTCCTCCAAGAAACCTAACCAGAATGTAATTAGACCCAATGTTTCCCAACCCAATGCAGGTGCAGCAGGTGGTCGTCAAGCTGGCGGAATTAGCGTCACTCCTAAACGGGGTCGCGGTGTTCTTAATGCTGCCGCCATCGGTGGAGCTAGAATACCTCTTTGCGGACATTGTAATATGCACATAAGGTGAAGTTCTTGTCGTGATAGTTTTGTTATGGTTTCGCTTTGCAAATAAATATTAGGCGTGTGAAACGTTTTGTATTGAATTAACAAATCTTAGAACACCACTAACATCCTAAAAACTTACAGACGATTTTTTCATACCTAACGAAATTATTAATTTCTTCTTTCTCACCAGTTTATTTTTGTACCCCATGATTTGTTTTAGCTTTAATGTTTTAAAACGTTTTTAGCATGGTTGTATTTTTTATTTTTGTCATATTTTAGAGCATGTGAGTGATCTGTGCCACGCTAACGAATCCGAAAGTTTCCTAGAGCTAGACGAGGTCGGTTTGCAAATCCCCGATCATCCTCCCCCGCCCCCACCTGTCCCTATCAGTCAAATCAATATAACGATTCCTTATCAGTGCACTTCTCCCCAATTGGACTCTATTGGCTCAAGTCCGCGATCGGACTATTCTTCTTATTCGTCATCGAGCAGCAAAAACCCTCAGAACACAGCTACTGAGGCTGCTAGAGACAAGATATTGTCTGAGATCAGGAACTTAACTCCTAAGCTTAAAAAAGTTAATGTATCAGGCACACAGAGTCCTAGAATGAACTATATAGTTAATAACGTAGAAACAACAGTGAGCAATAACACAAAAAATGTCAAATCTGAATTGCTTATTCCTGTGAATGACTACACGTCTCTCAACCAGAGTCACCTTCCCCTACCTGACAATCTTTCTTTTGCAAATCAACCTAGTAACGATAAAGCTCGGAACGAAACTACTAAAACTTACTTTAGTAGTGTTACTAAGGACTCCAAGGATTATAAAAATAAAGATCATTTGCCTGATGTGCCTATTTGTTGGAAGTGTAACATAGAGATTGCTAGGTAACTATTAACACTATTATAACTTTATGAAAGTACATAGCTGGGCTGTTTTTTTAAATAGTTCTTGTTTTCAGAGGGCCTTTCATCACGGCGCTTGGCAAGATTTGGTGCCCGAATCACTTCATCTGTACCACTCCCTCTTGCCGAAGACCTCTGCAAGATTTAGGATTCGTGGAAGAGCATGGACAGTTGTACTGCGAGTACTGCTTCGAGCAGTACCTTGCCCCACCTTGTTCTAAGTGCAATGCCAAGATCAAAGGGGTAAGATTCCAACACGACAGATGAATAAACTTTACATAACACCAACCCTTTCTAGGATTGCTTGAAAGCCATTGGAAAGAACTTCCACCCAGAGTGTTTCAACTGCGTTTATTGCGGAAAGCTCTTTGGAAACTCTCCGTTCTTCCTTGAGGACGGCAGCCCATACTGTGAAGCTGGTGAGTAAAAGTATGGTTAAGCCATGACAACTATAACTACTTTGGAATTGGTTGTAGATTGGAACGAACTCTTCACCACTAAATGCTTCGCTTGCGGATTCCCAGTAGAAGCTGGAGACCGTTGGGTAGAAGCGTTGAACAACAACTACCACAGTCAGTGCTTCAACTGCACGGTAAGTTCACTAAAGAAGTGTTGAAATAATAATAATAATATGTTGATTATCTCTGCACTTTTATCTATAAATAGGTGCATTGATGCATTTTTAAATTTAATTTTGTTGAAAATATTTCTACTTATACATTTTTGAAAGCAGATTTAAATTTTACTAAACTCTACATATGTACAGTGTGTCCCGTTTTCTTGGTTATCACATCTGGAAATATAAGAAGGCTGTGGAATTTCGGCAAGCCAATTTTTTTACAATTAGTACACTGAAGGGAGGTTATATTCTATTAACCATTTTATTGATTTGACAAAAGCTTGGTCTACTAATTTTTTAAAAGGGTCGTTTTCCAGAAAGTGATACTAGGCATTTTTTTTTATCAAAAATGTTATTTTAAATTTAAGAAGACGATTGGAAAAATGTGTTCGACTGGAAGGAGGTATGATGGAGAAAACTAAAATTTAGTTTAGATTAACGTTTTGTAATTTTTTGTTTAACTATTTATTATTCATAATTCAGTATATTTTTTGCACATTCATTAAGTGGCCGCAATTAAAAGTGTTAAACTTGTAGTGTATGTGAGTTTTCTTTCTCCGATTAGTATTTGTTTTCACTTTCATGGCAATCTTTGACCGTTTTTAGTCCTCTGATGTTTCAAAGTTTGGCACTCCAAACATACAATATATATTTTTCGATCAAATTTGGTTTATGTGTATAGCTTGGTAATATTACCTTTTTGATAAAATGCCTAATACCACTTTAATAAAATAATAAAATGCTTAGTAGAATATACCCTGCCTTGAGGGTACTAATTGTAAAAAAATGAGTTTTGGAAATTCCACAGCCTTCTCACATTCCTAGAGGTGTTAATCTGAAAAACGTATGTAAATAATTTATTTGTTACTACTGCTATACTCGCGTCCAGAATTCAGAAGTCTTACGTCACAGCTGACGTTATGCTATTGTTTTTATTGTCAACATAATTTTTGATGCTAGGTCGCGGTAAAAACAATCTTTTTTTTGCAGTTTAGTGTATTATATAATGCAAACATTTAGTTATTTATGCAACAAGTACAAAAAGTCCGAAGAGGCCGTCAGGCTGAGTAGGATAACATGTCGAGTGCAATAAGCAGTTTTTGTACAAGTTGCATACAATATTTTTCTAGGTTCATGCAAAAATCAAATAATGTTATTTTGATGACACTAAGTGTAGGAAAATATGACATCGATTTGAACGTTTATGTTTGTCATGATGACAAAACGCTGTAGTAGAATGACAGATGAATGCAATAAACATTTTTTCTACAAAACTGTTAAAAGTAGGCTTTTTAATTGTCATTTTTGATGTTAAAAATGTCATTTTTTGACACGCGTGTTAACAGTAAGTTACTTTTAACACTAGTGTTAAAAGTAAATCAAAGTTTATTTAAATTTTGTTTTGAAAATTAATAAAACGTTTTAACAAGCACATGAACAACTTTTTATTTTAAATAAGTACAAACCAACATTTTAACTAGTTATTACTATTAACATTTATAGTAAAATTAGAACAATTTGAAGTTGTAATTCCCTGCGGAGTCATCTTACTTTGGTTTTACTGTCAACATGTGTGACACATCTATTTTCTGTAGAAATACTACTGGTAGTACTGGTGGTCTTGCTAGTAGTTGCAGCAGTAGGAAGTATTTGGCACGCAATTTCCTTCTTCTGTTCCAGTGAATTTTCAATGTAGCCTTCAGCTACCGTCGAAGATTTCCATCCTCCATGTCTCTTGATGGTAGTAAGATTTGTACCAGAATCTGCTAACAATGTCGCCGATGAACGACGAAAACAGTGTCCCGTGTAGAGTTGAGGATTTGGTAGATTCAAGAACTCTGCAATGTCGGCAGGTATTTTACCAACCATGTTAATTCCGACTTGATTCTTCACACATTTATTTTTCATATATTTAAGAAAAAGTCGTCTACGGTCAGCGTTGGGTGGCCGGAGTGCCATATACTTTCTAAAAAAGTTTAAATAAATAGAATTCACCAACAACACTGAAAGTCCGAGGCACTTTCGTTTTAGTATCTGGTATGGTCACAACAACCGAAGTGCCCAAATATTCGATATTGTCGATGGTCATCTGACACAATTCCTCCCGGCGACACGCCCCGAAGACACCCACTATTGCTGCGACTTTCATCATCAGATACTTTTTCTCTTCTGCTTCTGTGAGAAATTTGTCGATATGCGTCTTCGTCAAAACTTTTGACTTTTTTGCTTGATATCCTTCACCTTTTCGTTTTAAAAAAGCAATAAGTTTATAATGTTTGCTTATATCTTGATCTTGCTTTATTTTTAACATAGTTTTGATCATGGAATAATTTGACCACAGCGTTGACGATTTCCATATCTTGGCTTTTTCCTCAAAATATGCCAGTAAAACACTTTCGTTACATTTCCCAGGGATCTTTTTAATGTTGCACCATTCCGAAAAGCGTCTATAAGCGATTTCGTACTGTTCCTTTGATTTAGCCGGCAATAATTCCAATGTTGCCCGACTGGCGGCTTCATCGATTTCAGCAGGGATGGATTCGTTACGCTCATTATCGAGATTATTCATTATACTTATAATATTACTAGAAAATGCTGTCAATATTTTTGCGTTTTTTCCGTAACTAACAACAGCACTGGTTGCTACGAAAATTTTGGTTTATAAACATTGCGATCTGTGTGGTATTTTTTGATTTCTTATTTTTATTGAGTTTAAAGTTCTTCCGATTGTTTTATAGAAAAAGTAGTGTATGATATACGTGTTAAAAGTGATTTTATTTTGTCGGTGAGGTTTGATGAAACCTCGCCGATCTTCGTGAAGTTAAAAAACTCGCTACGCTCGTTTTTTAATCATCTTCACTCACAAAATAAAATCCTACTTTTAACACGTATATCATAAATAGCTATTATTGCACTAGTGCAATAAAGAACCACTTTTTCCACTAAATATAGTTCAATAAAGTTTTGTTTTTTGCATGAACGTAGAAAAAATATTTTAATGAAAATATAGTGAATTATGCATTTGTTCGTTTGACTTAAGTCGTCTAAATTCTTGTCGCGGCTATATTTAACTTACTATTTTACAATTATTTAATTTCTCTCTCTCTTGCAATTCTTCGAATATATTAGATGACTCTGTTTACGTGTGTCTTACACATAATTCTTTACCCAGAAAAAAACTTTTGGAACAGTAATACTTGAACATAAATAAATTTAAGTTAATTTAAGTTCAAATAAAAATATTACATAAGATATTTATATTTATCCATACTTGCCCAATGTCACGCAAACTAGTATGTGCCAGTGATATTTCCACATTTGATTAGTTCGAAAACTAATTAAAGGAAGCATTTGCTTTCGCGTATATACCTATATTTTCTTTTAAATAGTCTTAGATAGTTGCATGACAGGAGCTACTATTGTTAAACATAAGTAAATTAAATTTGCTGATAAATCGATATCGTAGATGTAATTTAATACCTTACCGGATAACAAAACATAGAATATATTGATATACATAGAAATATATAAATAATGCGGAAATGGTTAGCCAGAGTTGAGGTTGGCGCGTATTTCTAGTATATGTGTATATACACGTGTAAAAATATAAAAGCTTTCCAAATCTATAGAGTTAAAAATAGTAGTATAAATAGTAGTATAGCTAGTGGGGTTAATTCTATGTTTTTGATGGAAATCTGAAGTTTAAAAAGTGCAAATCTGAGCTACAGTACAATGTGTATAATTAAATAATAGTTTTTGGGACCATAGCAAATAGTTCTTACTTGAACAAAATTTGTTTAGCTAAAGAAGTTAAAGATGACGATAGACAAAATTTATGTATCCTTTTCTAATAAAAGTACATTAAAATAATATTTTAGGAAAACCGCTGTATCGTGGTGACAATGTTGAATGTTTCAGTTATTGCACTTCAGGTGAAATTATGTTTTTAAGTGAAGCGGAGACCGTACACATCATCTTTATTGTAGCTAGGAAAATCTATTCTAAAATTAATTTTTCAAAGATATAAAACCTATGTTTAGTGACGAACTGAGATCAAATTTGGTAGCACTTATCAAAATAGTTAAATCATAATATAATAATTCAAAAGCTCCAATTCTTCAGATTATCGGATTTACTATTAAAATTGTTCAAATCTTACTTGGATAGTAGATATCAATATGTTCAGTGTGGTGGTTACATGTCTGAGTCAGTGTTAGTTACATCGGATGTTCCCCAGGGATCCATTTTTAGACTTTTATTATTTGTTATTTATATTAACGATATAGTTCATAATCTTGATTGCAATTATCTCTTGTATACGGATGATTTAAAAATTTATAGTGACGTTACTACCGTTGATGATTGTGTTAAGTTATAGCATTCCCCAAGCCGTATAATGGTGTATCATTAACATGCACTTTGGTGACTTTCTCTATGAAACGCTATCCCATACTATACAGAGTATCCGGAAATTATGCGTTAAGACTTCAGGAGGTGATTCCTCACAAAGTTCTATAACAATTTTTCGAAAACTCAATATTAACGGAGAGATAAGGTGTTAAAGTTTAAATTTTATTTTCGATATTTCTACTTCTTAAGAAATCCAAATATTTACATAAAATTTGTAAATCGGGGGTTTTTGCAAACGAAAAATTCAAATATATTTCTAATTTTGACGTCACTAGTAGAGGGCGCCACTTGTGGCACACCATGTTTCTTTTAAACGACAGAACTTTTTTGAATTTTAATGTATCCATCTGACTATTGAAGCAATCGATTCTCCTACATGTTTTATTTGAAAAAGGTATACCTTGCTGAAGTCGGTAGGCGTAACCATTTTTTAAATAATCCTATTTGAAATGTTCAGTGCACCGAGTAAAAACTGTTTTGGTTTCAGCTAAAATGCCTTTTTTGCTGAAAATACAGCAAAATATTACTTGAAAAAATTGTTCAGAATCGTAAATTGTGGAGACGTGCAAAATTTCAAGAAGATCGGCGAGGTTTGATGAAACCATTTTTCAACAAAGCACAAAGATTTTATCAAAGCAGGCCGATTTTTTAAAAATTTTGCACATCTCCATAATTTACCGTTTTGACCAACATTTTCAAGTAATATTTTGCTGTATTTTCAGTAGAAAAGACACTTTAACTGAAACCAAAACAGTTATTACTTGGTGCACTGAATATTTCAAATAAGATTATTTCGAAAACTGTTACTCCTAACAACTTCAATAAGGTATACCTTTTTCAGATATAACAGGTAGAATAATCGATTGTTTTAATAGTCAGATGAATACACTAAGCAGCAAACAAGTTCTGTCATTTGAAAGAAATATGAAGTGCCATAAGGGGCGCCCTCTACTAGTAACGTCAAAATTAGAAACATATTTTTATTTTTTTATGATGTGGCATTAAAAAATACATACAACCCTTAATTTTCACCCTTCTATCACAAACCCCTATTTTTTAATAGCCATTTTAGTAATTTAATCATTTTTAACCCTGGTCGGTAACTGATCGATTATCACTAGATCAGTTATCCCGCCAGGCGTCTACTGGTGTCACTTCTCACCACAAACCTAAAGAAAAAATATAGACAGCGTCGGTTCATGATATAGGTCACGTGACAGGTGCCGCGTTTTCTAGGGACCTAAGGTCCAGAAAATTGATATTTTATTTGCTTTATGTTGGCGGTTGTGCAAATACGATGGCTGCATTGCAATATGAAATTAACTAACTTGCTGTCATTTTAAATGTCGTTAAAGAATATGACATGAATGTGACCAATCACAGTATACAAATGAGATTCACGCTACAGTACAACCAACGTAAATTGGCATAAAAACCAAGTTTTAGTGATTCTGGACCTTTTAGTGCAGTCATGAATTAGCGGTCGCCGGCAATATGACACTGGCAGAGTCTATATTTTTTCTAGGTTGGTGCTTGTCACCCAGTAAACATCACGGAGTAGGGATGAGAACTAAGCCGACTACCAAAATATTCACTATAAATAATTCAAATGGCAAAACAACGTTTGCTGGGTCACCTAATATTAAATAAAATAAAGTGATCTTGATCTTCTGTCAGTAATGAGCAAACATTATGGGATGGAATTATTTATACAGAGTGATTCATCGAAGAATATTCCAATGAAAATCTCGGAAACGGTGAGGGGCACAAATATTTAAACTACAAAAAAATTGCTCAATGGTAGACGTTTCGAAATTACGTTTTCAGTTTTCTTGTAACTTCTACAGATCACCAAAAAGTACTGTATTTTATGATAAACACTTTTTCTTTTCTTTAATAACTAGCTATAACTTGAAATATAAGTAAATTTCAGATATTGTATAATTGTATATAAGGCTTTTCATGATTTGTTTTCGGTGGATTTAAGATATTTGTATAACCTTAATACTAATTCCCGTTTACGTGGACATACATTCAAGTTATCCCGTGAAAACTTTTCTACTGCTTGTAGAGAATATTTTATCTCTAACCGTGTTTTCACTTTATGGAATAATTTACCCAATGATGTTGTTAATGCTATTTCACCAAACGTCTTTAAAAATAAAATTGATGAAGTTGTGTTCAATATGTAATTCTGCTCATTATGTATTAGTTGCTTATTATTATTTTTTAAGACTTAGATTAGGTGTTTTTGTTTGTTATTTTAGTTTTCTTAATTTGTACCTTAATTTTAAGTTACTATCATATGGTATATGATGCCATCTCTCACTGTTATTATCTGTTATTTCTATGTTGTATACTTTTTGTACAGAGTTCATAGGCCTGTGCCTTTAGTCTTTTATTGTGTAATAATAATAATAATAATAATAATAATAATAATAATAATAATTCAACATTTTCCATTGACTGGTTTTATATGATACTTGAAAATTTAATATTTGTAATATTTGTTGTTTTACAGTTATTTAAAAACAAATAAATGTAGTTTTGTGACTTTTGAAAGTTGCAATACTGTAATTTAACCACTCTTACTATTTTGGATATTTTTATGGTGAACTCTCATATATGAATCACTCTGTATACTTTTTGGTGGATTAGTTATCGAAAAAATTATATCTGGTATAAAATTATTATGTTTTCATTCTATACTTTGCAAATTATGCTATGAAGAATTCATGCTTTGACATGCCCTTGTTGTCCTCGGACTATATATGTACGAATTATATTTTTTGTTTCAGATGTGCAAGAAAAATTTGGAAGGTCAAAGCTTTTTCGCCAAGGGAGGTCGCCCCTTCTGCAAAAACCACGCCCGTTAGGCGAGACTTATCCCCATCTATTTATGTTACCACTTATTCGCTTTAAACCTGTTAATTTATTATGAAATAAATGGTTGCGATTTTAAACCTGTACTGTAACTGTAAGTAATACTATATTTTTATGTTCATTTAAACATCTAATTCAGTAACCTATTTATTTATTTATGATAATGGTGTATTTTAGTATGACGAAACCAAAAAATTAATTAGGCAGTTGTACTGTTGATAGTTTTAAATTTATCGTTTTAAAGGAAAAATTGTAGATACATATACCATATATTTTTGAGGTGACTATATGAAATACTTTTGTGCCATTTAAAATTTTAGGTTGTAGATGGATTGTTTGCCCAGCACATATATTGTATAAATAAATATTTTAGTCGTACCGTTTGTAGTTTCATTCGTATAAGCGTTATAAGGGGGGTTGAATAAAACACCATTTTTTAAACATTTCTATTTGCAAGGAAAGAGTATTTTTAACTTAAATTTAAAGCCTGAATCGATATCTTAGCTTAACAGAAAAGATAATAAATCACGATCATTTGGCATTGCTACGGCAGTTATTCAAAGGTAGCGATTCGCATCTAAACGCTCAAATTGGGGGGATCCATATATCACCTGTAATATTCATTTCATCTTGAAGATATTCGCTCAGTTGGCCCTCTGATGCTGATGGATGCTTTCTAGCGATATCTTTGGCGGTTTTCGTAAATTTTATCACCTAAAGGATGAACAAATTAATAAAAAAACTTTTTAGTACTTCATTTTAAATCTAAAGTTTTATTACAAGCACCTTATTGACCATATTCTTCACGTATCCACTATTTATATCATTCACGTCGTTGTTCGTTGCATCCATTGCTATTGGCCATATTCGAATCCAACCTCCTTCCCTAGGTGTGGAGAATTTCCAATTTCTTCCGTTGCCCCAAGTTTTATAATCGTGTTTCTTGCATTCTTCATCCACCTGACAAAGTCATCATTATATCTACTAAATAAAAAAGATAGCAAATAAAAGAAACATATACTTACAAATTTTGTTCCCGCTACATTACACATGGCCTGACTTAAGCTTCTACCGTCTACTTGTACTTTTGGCAGATTCAGGTAAGTCTCTGAAACAGTATATTGCAAAGAAAATTGCCAGAAGAGGACTTCTTCTTACTTTGGTTGGCAGCTGACGGTGTTCTATTTTTCGATCGAACCGTCGAGTTGGACCTGGAACTGTGCGATGCTGACAATTTCTTATGCTTTCTTCTCCAACGACCAGCTGCGTTCACTACGCTGATAGTATTCTTCAAGGTCAGCTTCGTAGGCATAGGATCTTCGTGACTGAAAATATGAAAGAAAAAAAATAATACTTTATCAGCAGAACTGACTACACTTATTTTAGCTTTATTTAAGTATAGTTAAAATTATATCCCACTACTGATTTAATTCTTCAACCTACCTGGTAGTTTCTACTGGCTCATCAGAAAATATGTCAAACACTGATAGACCAGTGTTATATAAAGGTAGTCCCAGAAGATCAAACATGTCATGTAGCATTGGTTTCTTTACAAGCCTATCAGCATCACAGTCGTTGCTTAAAGCGGGACTTAAATTAACCTACAAATGCAAAAATATTATACTTTTATTTCTCTCTTGCACTAGCGAGTAATACTAACTTCCAGGAGCCAAGGTCGTAGAGTGTTATCGATAAGAACATCAAATCCGAAGAATTCAAAGCAATTGACAGTTGGAGGTACCTGATTAACGTGGCTTAGAACTGTTAAAATAACAAGAGAGGTGATTCGTTGCCACAATAACCAATCAGAAATTCCAGCTTGTTGGAAATACCTCCTCAACTGTCTCAAAGTCCACTTACATCCTGTAAAAGATTGAAAAAGTTGTGTTTAAACTGGATAGTCAAGTATTTTTTAAATTAAAATACAATAATCACCACGTTTTCCTTACCTGATCCCACTCGATCTTTCATTTCTGTGTAGCCTGGTCCTAGTTTGTTTATGGAGTAGTTGGTCAGATGTCGAAAAGGGTTCCTGAGGTCGTTTAGGTTAAATTTGTCGGTCCCGAATCGAGCCAGCCCCTCCCTGTACATATAAACAGTTACAGGGTGGTATGAAGGGATGCACACATACAGCCTCAAGTCGAATTTATAACCCCCGATGAGCAAGGGTTTGTCGATGTACCTTTGTACTATCGTATTGGTATCGTAGTTCAGTTCGCTTAATTTCTGGAAAATTCAAGTGACTATTTTTATTGCTAAAATCTATTTTTCTTAGATAATTTCAATACACAACATCTAATTAAAGAGTTCCAGGACTGTCTTTTGAGAAACATTATTCAATTTTATACCCTGTCTAGTCAAACACTTTCCCAACGGCACTGCCTTCCAGCACTGTGCATGTAAAAATGCGTCTTTTGGAATTCTTTGCAGTTGCTACAGAGGTTTTTGTTTCATCTGGTCAGTTGTGTCAAATGTTCATATCTGAAACATGATCTCGAGCTTGGGAATAAAGAAAAGTCGAAGAGGACCAAAGCAGGGGATTAAGAAGGAATTGTCATATCAATTTTTGTACAGGGTAGACACATGAAAACCGTCAACTAAACTTTTCTAAAATATATATTTGATACGTATATTTTACGGTTTTCGAGACCATCCTGTACGGACATTTTCTTTTGACCATCCTGTACACAAGTCGCAAATGACAGTTTCAAACGAGTGCCAATATTCACTTTCACTCAATCGTTTGGAAATAATAAAACTAGATAATTATTTCACCTTTATGAAAGGAATTTATGATTAACTTTTGTCATGTTTCGTTATTGACGTTCAGGCCGTTCAGAACGATTGTTGCCATCGACTAATTGCCGACCTTCCGTAAACCTTTTAAACCATTCATGACGCACTAATCGACTCAAAACTTGTCGAAGGCATTGACAGACTTAGTCATGGCATCGACGTTACATTCGTCTGTTAAAAATTAAACAATATTGTGTGTCAGCTAAGATCTGTACTGATGAAAGTGAAGATGAAGATAATACTGCTAACAGTGGTAGCGATGATCATGAATTTTTGTATCTTATGAGTTGTGGACAGCAGTTGACAAGAAATTCCCACCAATTATGTGCTCGTATATCTATTTTTGTCTGTCAACTCATCTTACATTTCTGTCCAAAATCCCTTATCATTTCTTCCACTCACTACACTGGTGTGTACTGGCCACACTGCATTTGTTGCACTCAATTGGAATATCAAACACATCTAATGTAGAAGTATTAAATTGGAAACTGTTGAAAAACGTTTCCTCAAACTGTTTTTGTCTTTTAAAACAGATGGCATTTACCCTGACATTAGTATATGTATCTCAGGATTCTTTACTTCACAGAATGGTTTTATGTGTTCGTAGGAAGTATCATTCTACCATATTTTTGTTTAGTCATGAACAATGCTGCCAATAATTCAGCTATTTTATAAAAGATATGGTTAAACATTCCCAGATTCTTATGATGCTGCTGTTACCTTTTGTCTTCCTGTTGAACTAATATTCTAAACAAGTCTCGTTTATTTCAGTGTTGCACTAATTATAATTGAATAAGTAGCCAGTTTGATATATTTAACACACCTATTGCTTGTATTGAAAAAGTGTTCTTAGATAGTTTCCTTCTTGTCTTTTATTGTTAATTGCAGTAATTTAGTACATTTTCATTGTTTATTTTTACCGCCATTAGTAACTGTTGGAGACAATAAGTTGACATAATCAACAAATAGCTAGAGGTGCTTGTGTGCAGTATCAGATAACTTATAGCACAGAAAATATAGCTACGCCACAGAACTCTCGTGGGGACATATTAGGGAATAGGTCCTAAAGTTGTCGACAGATGGCGCAACGATACGTATTTGTTAAAATTTTAAAACTTAGAAATATGCGCTCTTCGAAAGAAGCAGCCTAGCGCGTTCGTTTCCTTGACGACCCCTGCCTCTGTTGCCATATCTTGCCGTCTTTATAAAGTGCGTTGCGTTTATGAATTTTAATAGTGGAGTAAAATCGCCTCGCTAACTCGCTTATTTGTGGTTCATTTTTTAAAGCTATAACTAAATGGAACGTTTACTATAATTTAAAATAGACTTCTACAACTCTTTTAAGTAGGGCCAACTTAAAATCAAATTATTGATGCTTGAATTTTATTTGACAATTATGTTTTTTATTACATCGCAGTTGTAAAGCGATTTTACTAATGTTCATAATTTTTTCACAACCTATATAAAAAAACATAGCGCTTCTAATGGTACACACCAATTTTTGATAACTTAAAAGCCTTTTCGAAAAAATTAGTTTTAAAGTCGTACCAGTAAATTTATGCATTAAAAATGTTAGTATGCGACTATGTTAATTATTGATAATTGATCTATAGCTATACCGAGGCAAATGTAGGCAAAATTTTAAAAATGTTTTTTTTTTAAGTTTACTTTGCTTGTGCTACGGTTTTCAATAAATTAAATTGAATTTTATGTATGTGCGACTTGTGAATAAGCTTATACTTGCGGTACAGAATATGTTTTCATAAATAAGCTCGTAAATAAGACGGTTCATTCATTCGGCGAGTTAGAAATATCTATATTTTGGATAAAGAAAAAAAGGATTTTTATTATATACAGGGTGTATCTTAAGTGATGACTTTAATTTCAAGAGTTGATTTCTTGTCATATTTTAAGCAAAAAAGTGCATGTGAACATCGGTCCGCAAGTGCTTCGTTACCGAGATGCAAGGGTGTCAAAGTTGGGAAAATAAATCGCATTTTCTTAAATATCTTTCGACTGCTTCGAAATAATTTAATGAAATTTCATACACGGGGGTTTTTTGGAATGACAAATTTAAAGCTGTGGTCAATTTAGGTGTATTACGTAAAATGCGATTTATTTTCCCAACTTTGACACCCTGTATCTCGGTAACGAAGCACTTGCGGACCGATGTTCATATGCACTTTTTTGCTTAAAATATGACAAGGAATCACCCCTTGAAATTAAAGTCATCACTTAATATACGCTCTGTATATATTATCATTGTATTAGATATATTTATGATATCGCCCTCTTCTATATTAGAAAGAATTGTAAACAGGTAATTTGTTATAAAAAACAAAAAGGAGTTTTTTATGTTCATTATTTTTTAAATATGTTTAAACATGTTTAATTTGCGGAAATGCCTTTTATTTATTGAATTATGAAATTGAAAAAAACAGCAGAGAAAGGTTTATTGAATATATTAAAGGCAGCTGAATAAAAGAAAATTGAAGACGAATTCTAAATAATATAAGCAAAATATATTATCGAACAATAAATGTTAAAAATTTCATTTGGCTTGTCGAAGCTCAAATTAATGAAACAATTAATACATCTAAAATAAAGTCTAAATCATCCGTTTCACCAAGCACTAAATAAGCCAGTGCTAGATACGTCAACTACTCGCAACTAGAAGCATTTGCGTTTGCGATGTTTGTGACAGAATATTTGCACTCGCCAGGCACTCGTGCGGGAAAATGTGGGAAATCTCTCGGATGCAGATAACATGAAAAACTAAGATAAGTTTGTTTAAAAAAATTTTTCTACATATCCTCCCTACGGAGAAATGTGTCTGAAGAACGCAGCTGGTAATCGTTTTTATTTAATTACTTTTAAAGTACCTACTTAATATAATTTAATAAAAATTTAATGTGATGGACACTAGTAAGGAGCTCTTAAAATAGTGTCCTTGAAACATATTTAGCTTTTTTAGTTTACCAGGGATGGGCTAACCTTTACAACTTACTGCCTAAATTTTTAACACTTGTATAATAAAGACTTTAAAATAATAAATCTGGGTAGCTTCAACCTTAGATTAAAAAAAGTACTCTCGTTTATTGTAGATAAAATGAACTGAAGTTTTTCAATAATTTCGTTAAGGTGTGTTCTGGGACAACACTGCGTTTTTTTAATTTTATATTTCTTCGGATTAAGCATCTTAAAATGAAACTTTCCTGTTGTTTGAAAGACTCATATCGCACTTTGTGTCGACAAAAAAAAATAGAAATCATAAAAAAATAACTTCTATACAGATACTGATTTATTTATTATATATTTTTGAGACAATAAAAAAATTAGTGAAATATGGTAAAATAGTAGGTATCCTTTTTTTATATGCTATCGATTTCGAAATTTTTTGTAGTTCAAACTGTATTATGAATAAATAAACACATAAACAAATCAAAACAGAAATAAACATTTTCATAAATAAATAAATGGTAACAGGTCAATCATAAATAAAATAAAAAAGTGGTAAATATTACAATAAATCAAATCAAATTACCACATCACATAAAATCGTGGTAATAAATAAATAAAATATTTATCAAAATTCAAAAATAAAAATAACCTTCCAACCTCTTTGGATACACCAAATTCAATTGTAAACAATTGGTGAACTTTTATGTATATTTTCCATAATTTTTTTATGAATTTATCTTTTGAATTGGTGGCTATATTGCTATATAAAAAATTGGATAGATTTTTTTCTCCCTTAGCTATGTGTAATTTAGATAATTATTAGATAAACATTTTCTCACTCTCTTACTTTGTGCGGTAAATTTAGTTTTAGAGAAAAAAAAATCAAAATTAAATCAGTGCATTCAACTTTATACTTAATTTGAATGAAATATTGACTAATTCCTATAGAATATTAAATTATCTTAAATTGAATTGAATTAAATCAATTTTAAGTATTAGTAGCAAGTCAATTTTAAAATTTATATTTGTCAATTTTTTAGAGAATTATTTTTTAAATCATATATTTTGTGTCTCCTAGGATAAAGACAAAGGGAAATTATTGTTGTATCATACCGTTTATAAGTATAACAATGTTATGTATTATACAATCTTACATTTTTAAATTGTATTGTTTGCAGAAATTAAATTATGGGTTAAAAAAATGATATTAGCAGTTTTTTTTGCGTATAGGCATTTTACGCTTAGCACAACGCATAAACCATTTATTACATAAATCTTTATTTTTATGTGGAAACCGAAACATTCGAACTCCCGATTTTCCAGTTTCACCACAATTAAAATATTAGCACTTATTTCCAGCCATTATTGTCGATTTATTGTAATATACTCGTATTTAATAATAATAATAATTGAAATAGCAACTTAACAAGTACACATAAACAGTAGCAAAACAAACTGACATAAAAAGATCTGCCACTGTGTGTAAAAAATTCTATAAAAACAGTTGAATGCACGCCTTGGCCATATCTTAAGACAAAGATAGACGAGCGGCCGCCGCTCGGCTGAAACGAACCTCAACGTCTTTGTCTTTTAGCCATTCGTCTCCAATAAATGCCGTAAACCGCGTCAGTGTCACATTATCATTGTAGCAAAGTATGCCTACCTTTCGTATACAATCAATAATAATTATAAACATTCTAACTATCTATAATCTATATGATACTGAAAATATCAGAGGAATGTAATTTGTATTTTTTGTGAAAATATAATTTTATCTATCTATTCAGAACACATATTTAATTCAACGCATATAAATTTAAAGAAATCCCCCAAAGATTATTTATTTAAACTTTTTTCGTATCACAGTTTCTGAGATAAGGGCACAAGGAATTTTTTTTGGACATGTATATGTATATATGTATGTATTACGTATGTATGCATAAGCTTTTTTTTCGTCGTTTTAATATTTGCTTCGATTATAAAAATGTCACTTGTAATTATCGAAGTAACACAAACAAGATATAATTGGATCTATACAGAAAGAAAAATCATGTCATATTATTAATTAATTAATAAAATTAGAAATATTTACGTTTTCTCAAATTGTTATTGATGTATTATTATTCTAACACAATTTAAAATTTTTAAAAAGTGCCTATTTATTTACATATGTGTCTACCTTATTTTTAATTACAATTACTGTAAATTATAAAAACGTCAGTTGTCACTGATGTGTAAGAATACATATTATTATTGTTATTTAATACTTTTTATTATTTAGGTATAATATTCTAATAACTTCCGTAAAATTTACATTTGGCAACGCTTTCTGAATTGGGCGCTAAAATCGACTCGCCTGTGGCGCGACCTACTAGCTAATAGCTAAACTTACTCTTTCTACTGTACATGCGCAGTTTGAAAGAAGCTGGCTTTTGGAGCCGGCTTCTTTTCGGGGACTACATTTAAACACTACTTGACGAGCCTTCTGTTGCGTTAGCTATATATTCTGTGCTTATAGTAAAGGTAGGACATTTATTCGAAGCAATGTTACCAACAGTATGCCGGTTGACGCTAATTTAAACAGCCCTGGAACTTATTTTTTCGTGTTCTTACCCTAAAAAGAAATATGCCACGACCTTGACTTTGAGCAACAGGTTTGCATATCCAAATCGGTTTCTCGTCTAGAAATTTGTGAGTCGCATCCCTGCCTCGACTGCACTCTGCTGCAAGTTTTGTATATTCTAGTGGAAGATTGTATCCGTGGGGACTGCAAATTAGTATTTCATTTAATAGCGAAAGCAACAGCTCTATGTCTCTGTTGAGATTAACCACTTGTTTTACTATCCTTACTCACCTAAAATCGTAAATAGATCCGTATACTTTCCTCATGCATCTCAAATACCTAACTAAATTATCCTTTCTGCAGATAGCTGAACCTTTTGGAATGTGATTCAGGTACTGAAAGAATTGCCAAGTTAACAGTTTAAGGGAAGGTTTGCCTCGAAATTTACCTGCCAAGCGTATATACTCCTGTGGTGATTGATTGGAAATCCTGTTGTTCTCCACCAGAGGTTCCAGTTGTCATTTTCAGAGCTATACTCTCTCCAGCCTCTCTCCAAACAAACCTTAAAACAGGGAGAAATGAATAAAAATTGTTATAATTTTCATTGTTGGCTAGACGTCGACTCATATAATTCTTCTTACACAGATGCAACTAATATATACAAATGTGTCAGAAAAATTGTATACTAATATTAGTACTTTAAAGTAAAATGATATCTTAATACGGATTTTAAATTAATTTTAAGTAAAAGGTGAACAGTTACATGATGAACATATTTGAACATCCAATCCATAAACAATATGACTTAAAAACAATTATTGGCAATTGCTTTTAAAATTGGCAACAATTAGAGAGCAAATTTTTAGTACCTAACTAAAAAGAAATATAAGATACCATGGGCGCATAAAAAGCAAGTAATATTTTTAGAAATATAGTTATGTGTACCTCCAAGTACAAAAAGTTTAACCACTTGCTCAGGAAGGGCTGAAAGACAATATAAACATATTTCGGGAGTTCAGCTCATTGTTAAAAAAAATGGAGCAAAATCCTCTGGAAAATTGACGCCCATGATAAGCAGCGTCTGAGGTAGCTTAGATCTGTCAACTACCATGCGGTCGTTTTTTGCAGAATTTCCTATTGTAGAAAAGACAAAAATGAATATTTGCATTCATATTATTTTATAGCAAAACTAGACTGTCAAAACTGCATTGAACTCATTACTCTCAATAGTCTTTAATTATAAAATCTTGCTGATAACCTAGAAAAACAAACCGGCGAACTTTATTATAGGAAAATAACTGTACCCGACACAAATTTCTTTATTTCATTACTACAACACGTTTAAAATTGAAAGGCATTAAAAAATTACAGAAAACAGAAACTCACAAACGTAAACACACAAGGTTTCAAGTATGACAACAAATTGTTGCTGGTTGCTTAACTCTCTATCACGTACGCTGACGGGCTGCAAGAGTTGACGATAAATTGGGGTTTAATATGGGGTTTATAAATAAGTTTGAAATTTTTTTGAAGAGCGATTCTGTTAACTCTTATTTTTCTTTATGCCGTCTTAAAATATTTGTATTTAGTCATAGTAAACCCTGTACAATTAAATCAATCGTCATTATTTAAGCTCAGCGATATAATTAAAATTAAACGTTTCCTTGTTTTTCTTTTGGTCCCTCTTGAACTGCGTGCGACGTCTTGGCTCAGTGATTTGTACCAATAGATATTATACTAAAAGTCCAGTAATATATGTTATTTAGAATTTTTTGAGAATAGTTGATTAACAGATATTTCATTTGTAAGTGAAGAAGTTTTTTTTTGGCTGCTAATGCAATTAGGAAATACAATAAAATATTTCGAGTACATAATGTCTACCCGTAATCTTCGCCAGTGATAATGGTATACTATTGTGATTCCTAATTCTATAAATTTTCACATACTTGATTGACATCAATTTTATTTCACAGATTGCATATATTTTTTTTATTTTTAAATGAACCAGTTGGAAAGAATAACGTTAAATCAACATTTAGCCACAACCCATCCCTCATTCTTATAGTTTGGGATACTCCTGATGGAAAATTAGAAATCAATTTTTGATTATTTCATTAAATACATAAAAGTAACATCAGGTTTAAAATTTCATTGTTTAATTTTAAACGGTTTTATTTAAAAACATAACTTCCAAATCTTCATTTTAAGGTGTTTTAGACGCTGACATATTCTGGTATACTACTGTATGAGAAAGGTTAATAAAGTGTCAGTAAAATTTGATTAATTTTCATGGCATCTTTCTTTTCATATTCAAATGAGCAAAACTCCCCTAACATTGTTCAAATACGTACACAATTTAACTTTTTTTGCAACTAATTATTATTCTTCTGTTTGGGTTGAACAGGAGATGGCTCCAGTTTCTTTCATACCCATAAAATATACCAAATCGGCCATCCCATCGAGTTTTACATCCCAGACTAAGTATTATGCTAATCAGACCGAATTGCTACTGCCAATTTACATGACCGTCAATCTTAATTATTGTATTATTGTCGCCGCACGCTAGAGCCAAGAAACGACGCGGAGCCCTCCTTCCGGCTTCCACAAAGGGCAAAGGAACACCTTACGGCTGTCGTAAAACCACCCTTATCTGCCTGTCGCCATAAAACGGCTGGAATGTACTGCACTGCAACGTTTTTCCTCATAAGCATCGACGCGGAAACGGATATGCCATGTCAGGAGACAGTTGACGATCTGCAACCATAACCAAGGCACGGGCCAAGGTTGGCATAGTTGCGTTGCGTGCATACCCATCCTGAATTCGTTAAATACTACCCGGTTATTTATTATATTGGAGTAAACCGTGGGGATTGCGTGATCTCCTAGATGATTGTAGAGCTTTTTAAGAATGAACAGATAACGAAAGGAATGGCGAGCTCGGAAGTTTATGGCGGAGGCGCTGCCTCAATTTAGAGTGGAGTTAAGTAGAGTATATTACCGTCAACTATTACATGGACTGTCTACAATGTATGATATTATGTATGATAAAATAAATAGGTACTAAAACAAACATTTTATTATTTCAAACGTAAGTGGTATATTATTCAATGAGCATAAAATGAGCTGTAATTCACGAGGGTGAAAGTTACAAAACGAACCGTAGGGAGTGTCATAAATAACCCGAATGAATTTCAGCCATTATATGCAAGTAGAATACTGTAAATCGTCCACGACTATCAACAATACTATAGCAAACTTTTCGCTGAAAAAATATACAATATTTTGACATTCATAACATCACCATGACACATAAGATGGAACAATTCAAAACTGTCAAAGCACCTCACTTTCGTGTTTGACATTCATCGTTCATTATTATATATTTTTATGGCTATAGACTACGTATTGCATTGCCTATTATTTTATCAACGGTAAGGAACTATTTTCATTTTGTGCTGTCCTGGTCATGATTATGAATATTATTATTTTGTAAGTAAAATTGTGTATTTTTGTGTATACAGGGATGTCCGTAAGTAATGGCTCATGGAGACATACTAGATTTTTCATTTCAAAATGTTACAATTAAAGGCAACATGTTGATAATAAAAAAGATACAGGGTGTCAAAGTTGGAATTTAAAAAGTGTTTTTTTGTAATAATTCTTCTTTGAATGTATCATTTTAAACATTTGGGTATAGATGTTTTTGGAAATGAAAAATCATAATCTATTTTCTATTTCGACGTATTTCCTAGAGGGCGCCACATCCGCCATATTTATGACGTAAAAAATGTAAGAGTAACTTTTTTGGCTTTAAGGTTTTTTTTTAAAAAAAATTAAACCTACATTGTTTTTGAGAAAAAACGGTATACTTGTCATCAGTCTCACAAGTTAACCATTTGTGAGAAAACGGCTATTCAACAATTAGCTGCATAGATGCTACTCTTATCAGACACCATAAGGTAAATTCATACATTTTGATAATTTGTTCATTATTTCTTGTGTGTATATTGAAAATGAGGCGCTGGTCAAAATATACACCTACTAATTTGAGAGAGTTTGAAATATTAACAGCTGGATTTTATTGATATTCATTTTAAGTTTATTTGCATTGTACCATTCTGCTGCTTATTACAGTGTTCTATCCGTTGTTTATAGAAAATCTGTTGTTTTACTAGCGATATTCAGGAAATTGATATCTTCGGCAAATAAAGTTGTATTCTCGAGGTAAAGTCGTTGATATAGACAACAAGTAACACAGGTCTAAGAATTGATACTTGCGGCACACCACACGTTATATTTTTCGTTTCTGATCTACATTCGTCTAATAGAACATATTGTTTACTGAGAAGGATTTTATTAAATCTAAGGTTTTGCCTCTGATACCACAGCTCGTCAGTTTCACCAATAGTATGTCATGTTGAACTCTATCAAAAGCTTTGCTGAGATCGCAACCTGCTACCTCAACATCAATATAGTTTGTTTGGCAATTTGGATCAATACTGAATTTGTAGATTTTTTTGGTAGCAATCTATTTTGTTCTTCATTATTTATTTTGAACTTTTGCATTTAATAGTTGAGTTTTTATAACTTGTTCGAATATTTTGGATATTGCCGGAAAGAGTCTATACTTGTTTGGGGGTATCTATTTTGTCATACTTGTACACCGGTATGATAGTAGCTACTTTTAAAGAATTTGGGAATACTGAGCAATGAAAATATTTATTTATAAGAAATGTTATTTGATGAGACAGTTGATGTATGATCTCTTTAACTTTTTTTATCTCTTCCTCAGTTACCTCATGTAGAAACATTGAGTTTTTATTGTTGGTGTACATGTTTTGGCTGCTTTTTCAGGTCTATAGCTTCTTAAAGAAGTAAAATTAGACTAAGGTAAGTTGATTTAAATCACATTCTTTTTGCCCAAGGAAGCTAGCCTTAAAGTATGACCCATTCTTTACTGAACACCCTGTGTAACTTTTTTTTCATAAGATTTAAATATAATAAGATATGTAATAGAATATCGTAACTTTCTGATTTTCTAAATTTGACGATAATTCTTGTTTATTTTGATAAAAGATGTAGTAGCAGTATTTTTAAAAAATAGTTTACATTAAAGTGGTATTAAAACAACCTTTTTACTGTAATTACATTCAAAATTACTATACTAAAGGACGATAATTTCATTTGATGGCCGTTCTATAAATGAAATAGATGCAGTCATTGCTTAAATTTAATAAATTTTCACTGCATAGAAAATGCTGCATTAATAACAAGAAACCTAGGCCAAATTTATCCATTCTAAAACTGTTCCGTCTGACTCATTACTCTAAATTAAACTGCAGAAATAACTAAAGTAAGCGTACTTAATTTATCATTATAATAACTAAGCGCGAAGCAAAATGCAACAAGGTAATCGTCGACGTGTACTGGCTGTGGACATGTTGCACCAAAACTATACTATACAGGGTGAACCTTAAATAAGTACAAATATTTTAACCAGCAGTATAGTTCACTGTGTAGAACATATAATTAATAGTTTTTTAACAAAAAAAATCAGAAATAAAAAAGTGAAATTTTAAATAAATTTTGTAATTTTTCTGTAGAAAACTTGTTGAGGACCGCTGACTTTCATACATTTATAAGTCATAGCACTGCAGATTGAACGGTGGATCACAGTGTTGCCAGTGTTACACAAATGTCTTTGCTTTTCTTGATATTAAACGCATACGTCAAGCTGCTATTTTGTTATTTAATGTTGTGTGTACCTTTATTTTTAAAATTTGTTTCACTGATTAAAGTGCGAAATCACTTTATGGTTCTGGATTCGAAATGGTTAATACTGACTCATTTGCTGTTATGTCGCGAAAATTAAATTTAATATGCTGTGTGAAAATCATAGTTTTTCGTTATTCTTCATAAAATAACTTAAAGAAATTGTGTCTTGTGTCTCTTTCTAACAGTGTACAATGACATTTAACTTGTGAAATATGGATTACTGATTAAATAGTTAATTTTTTAACAAACAGGTAAGCTTGTGTGCACGTTTATGTATAATTTTTGAACATTGAATATAGTAATATCACGTGATATCTTCCTAAATACTTAGGTAGTAGGTAGTATGTATTTAACTTGCGGAAATTCATTTTTAACCGTTTATAGTAAGGTCAGTTAAGCAGTTAAAATTTATGTTAATAATACTGCGTATCATACTACATACCCAACTTTACTGTACTTATGCTTCAAACAAGTATTTTTAAAATAGAATTTAACCATATTACTTTACTATTACGTTAAAGGAAATTTAATATTTATATTAGAGAAGATATGGCAACCTCGCAACAAATCATATGGTTCATTAGGTTGGTTATGAAGTGTTCCTCAAAATGTGGATATTTTTAAAAAAAAATAATATCTCCGTAAATATTAGACATTTTTAAAAATGATTTTCACTAGACTGATCTATATGACGAAATACACCAGCAGTTAAAATATTTGTACTCATTTAAGGTTCACTCAGTATATACTTATACCTATAACATCGTAAACAAGAACCCTTGTTTATGTATAACATCTTATTTATACAAGATCGTACTTGTACACTTTAGAACAAGAACATAAAGCTACTCTATTTTGTACACGCAAGAAATACTTAGTGGAGTAAAATTGCTTCGCTATCTCGCTTATTTCAGAGAGATTTTTTAATGAAACCATCTAGTAGGAGATAATTTTGTCCATCTGAAATGGACTTTTATAAGTTTTTTTAAGTAAGTATGAACTTTTTAAAATCAAATTTTCAGTGCTTCAGGCGTTATTTGACATTTATGTTTTTCGTGACATAAATGTCGCTTGTAAATTAATGATTTTGCTTATGTTCAGATTTTTTTCACAATTTATATAAAAAAACTACAGTACTGCTAATGCTATACACTAATTATTGATGACTTAAGTCTTTTACACATTAAAAATTTCACTGTTGAATATTTATTGTGAAGAAAATATGAAAGTAAAATCTAAGTAGTTTTTTTATATAGTAGAATAAAGACGAAGAAATAAAGCGAACGCTACATTTAATTCATTGCCAACGTTCCACTGTAATTTAACATTATTCTCAGGGCTCAAATTTTATGCGTTCTTTGTCTAAAAATGCAGTCATTAATATTGTGAAGATAATATCTAGATACTTCTATATGCACTTATGACTCATGGAACTAATTTGTGTGATTTTCTCCCACAGTAAAAATTGTTGTAACTAAATGTCTTCTTCTTTAGCAAGATGAAAATCGAATGATGATTTTCAACCTTGTATTTATTTCCAAACGGACTTGAAATTAGGTCAAGCAGTTGACATCCAGGAAACGGGCTTACTTTTCCGGATCGATGTCGGGATGAAACTAGGATTGATTTACTGGGAAGCAGAACGGTGCCAACTTCATTTTATAAGAAATTATTAATACTAATGTTAGGCACTTACCAACCGATTAAAAGGTATTTTTCCTAATGAAAAAGTATTCAGGGGGAACCGCTTCTAATAAAATGAATAATATTAGTTTATATAGTTATAGTTTATATGCCATTTGGTTAATAAGTATAAGCGTTTTTAAAATTAGAACAGTGAAAAATAAAGCCGTTATGTCCTACTTTATTGCGTAGAAAAAATCAGGAAAATATAAAAGGTCAGTCTAGTTGTGGCTCGTGAGGGAGGACATGAACTCAACGCCACTTCAATGCAGTCCTCACTTATGAAATGGACTCTGGAATTTGAGTCTAACGAACAGTATCGTTCTACACATGACGTGACAACCATATTCGTCTGGATAGAGGCTGCACTAGTCCAGCGATGTAAAGGTTGAAAATACTACAATTTCAATACATTTTTATTCGGAAACTATCGGGACTTTACAATATTTTCAATTGTACAAAAATACAGTACATGACACTTACTAATATTTAGTGACAGATCGTTTACCCTACACCATTGAATGACATTTAGCTTATACTAAAGTTCAGAAGCATCATCAGAGATCTTTGTTGTACTAAACATTTTCAGATCTGCGTACATCATAAAGGGCACGGTTAAATTATTAATGATGTCATTAATGAATAAACTAAAGAATAAGGGTCCCAAATTAGACCCTTAAGGAACCCCCGAGGCAGCTCGTACTTCAACAGACTTGGAACCGCGGTAAATATAAATAACACCTCCGTTGGAAAGATAAGAGCTTATAAGATTCAATAAGTTGTGAGAGAAAGCAAAATAATTATCTATTTTATTCAAGAATATTGCGTGATCAATTTTGTCAAATGCCTTTGTCAGATCAGTGTAAGGCATGTCAGTTTTAAATTCATTATCAATGGCATTGGTTACAAACTGTGTAATTCAGAAGAGATTTTTTTATAATACTCTTAAGGAGCTTCAAGAAGCTGCTACTAAAAAGCTTATAGAACAAATTTATTCTATAACAAAAGCCTATCAAACGTTCCCCGAGAAAAAATTGCAGTCTTCCTAAATCAATTTTACAATTTTGCTTTAATAACATTTTTATGACTTTGTAATATAGAAGTTCTCTTCTAGGAGACTAAATTGTTTTATTTACAATATTTATAATATCAAATGGGCATTTCTGGGTTTTAACATCTATAACACTGCCTTGCTTTATAGTCAAAAGAAGTATGCTGGTTGGGTAGCTCTCCTTGCTCTAGAACCGTACTGATAATCATTTTTCCATTCATAATTTCCCATTTAATTTTCTTCAGAAAATGTGAATTCAGAATATTTTCATACGACTTTTTCATTACATACTGTTCTTAAATTCCTCTCTTTGAGTTTAACTACAATATTTTGCAAAAATATGTCTCTAGTTGTTCTTTTTCTTTCACCCTTTTGGGAGTTGGCTAATTAATATCCAAAGTAAACTCACAAAAATAGACGACACCACCGACAAAATTAATTCCCCCTCAGCTAAACTTAGAAGATTAATTGATGAAGCGGCTATATTTGGCCGCCGAATTCGCAGGCCCTCCTTTAATAATTTATACCACCGCCCAACTATAAATGTGGCTTGAAACTCGTTATATTAATGAAAACTCCAATAAAATTAATTCATTCTTACAAATTGTCACTGGGCATGCGAAGGTACGAAACTGCAGCCCAAATACCGGATCGTAACGTTACTCGCCTAGTTGCAAACTCGTATTACATTGCAGTATCAATTTGCATAATTCACAATAAACAATACGTAAACTTTAATAAGCAAAAGTTGGTGGCGTGCCAATTTCGTTATAACATTAATTTCGACATAATTGAGAAGTTAGCTACCCTCCTATTGAACAAGCTAGATGCGTGGAAAAAGCTAATGCAATAATTAGATACTGCCATCAGTTTTATTGTAAACGTTGGTATTTCGTGTGCTGTAGGTGACGTCAAGATGTAACAGAGGCACGTTTGCTTGATATAAAAGTGGTGAAAACTACCCAACGCTTGTTGAATGTAGGGTTATCCCCTACGTGCTATATATCTGGTTGTACACTATGTCGTATCTTCTTAAAGGAACTTGTATAACTGTTGACATTATTATTGGTGATTAATACCTTTTTTGCACATTACTCTACTGATGTTACTGTAACAGATAAAAAATAATACATGAAAAGACTCTTGAAAATTCACGACGTAGAGCATCCTGAAGGAAAAAATTTATATGGCAGCCTAATATCAACTGTTCATCCAAAAAAGGCTAACTTTATACGAAGTCGTTACAGGAACTACTCTTCTTACTTTTAACTACAGTAATATAGAAAGCGGGGATTCTGGATCGCTTTAGTAACCTATCCATTCGGAACTCTAGGTGCGTGAGTGGTAGTTATAGTGCTGTTCATCTTTCAAGGTCATGGTCGTCAATGACTAGAGGCTAGTGAAGATAGGGGTGGAATCCATCATAAATGACCAGAGGATCTTCTTGATCGTCGTCGAAGAGGATTTGGTATGGGAGAGAGTATATTAGTGTGAAAAAAGATGACTGTTTGTGTAGAGTATGTGGTGACGTCAGAGGAGTGGAGGTTGCTGAAGACATATAGGAGTCCATCATCAATGACTAGAAGATCGTTATCAAAGAGGATCTAGTATTACAGGGAATATCTGAGTAAAAAAAAATTAGTTGCTTGTGTAGAGTATGGGGGTGACGCCAGAGGAGTGAAGGTTGCTGATGAAGGGTAGCGTCTGGCAACAATGACCTGAAGATAGTCACTGAAATGGAATTTTAGCAAAAAAATTATATTTTCCATAATTTTTATACCTTCAAGTCCATTTGTCTCGTAAACAGCTGGTAATATCGAAAGACACACATAAACAGAGATTTTTCTTTCTCATTCAGGTCCAGAATCTCCCTTCCATAATTACGAACTATTTAGAAGATTTATTAGCATTGTAATAGTACACATAGATAATATTGGACTTGAGGAAGATGCGGCAAGAACGACGTCATGCGAACAATTGAATAATGCATTATATTTTCATGAAAATATTTAAGAAACTACAGCTGAGAATAATAAAACTATATACTACACTACATGTTTGCACCATATATTGCACTAAATTACAAAAACTGATTATTTTTAATGCAACAAACTTTCGAAAATTATTTTAACAATAAAAACAATTGCGTTGCGTCAGTTGAAATGTAAGTCGTCTGAATTCTTGGCGCAACTATATTAATCTAATTTTTCTCTAATTATTTCCTTCCTTTGTGCATTTATTCTCTTCAAATTGCTTGAGTACATAAAATGATATTATTCGGTATTTCTTTAATGAATGTTACTATGTTCATTTTCTACTTTTCTTTCTTTTCCTTTTTCTACGTCTTCTTCGGTTTTTCTATTTTAGAAACCAAAGAAAAATGTCTTAATCAATATTTTCTTGTTAGGAATATACAATAAATGAAACCATTCTTTTTAGTTTTATCCTCACATCAGTAACCTAGAAGTTGCCCTATTCGACAAGATTACCATTATAACTGAATTGTAGTTCTTAAGCATTTATACCTGTCAGGCTTCAATAATATTGAAATTGTTATAATGGAGGTACCATTGCGTGACTTATTATCTCGTTAACGTTCGTATTTTCTTTTGGGTAATCGCTGAATTATTTTATAGAGTCATCTAGCCATCGGTAAAGTAATGTAACTATTTCGGACTGATTTACTGCTACTTTTATAGTACAAACTGTAAACTTTGAAGAACGGTACAAACAGCTTAATTTCTTTACACAACTAATCTCTGTATCAAGATTTACTGATTACAAAGTTCAATAAGCAACAACAGAATATATTGTGTAAGGATTTGATCGATATTTGTTTTATAATAATTTTACAATTTACCTGTGTTAGAAGTTGTGGTCCTGTACCATTCTCATTTATCCTGAATATGAAGGGCCCATTCCCAAAGCATTCTTCAAACATACTCGGCATGACTATTCTAAACAAGAGAGGGATATTTGTATCTATATATTAATATAATTTTACAATATAAAAAAAAGATTAAAAATATTTGTAATTGCGAATTACAATACAGTTTTAAATATATTTACCACTTTATATATTGTAGATTGATTAATTTTATTAAAGAAAAAATATACCAATAAATCAACATGTAAAAAAAACACTTTTAACTACTGATCGTACTATGACATTAATTCTGTCAAAACTTAGTGACGTATTTAAAAAAAGTATTTTTAACACAGTTTCCTTTTTTTATATTGACATAAATTAAAAAATAGGTACAATCATTTGCAATAGTAATGACACTCATAAAAGTGTTCCACAAGGCACTGTTCTTAGGCCTATACTTTTTCTAACATTAATGAAATTGCTAGGAGATAACTAGGAAGGTGCATACAAGTATGAAGAAAATTAATTAAAAATTATTCAGCAGTAGATAAGTAACAATTATTTAATTCATAATTACTCCAAAATGAACTTTATTACTTTCTATCTCACAATTTTGGGTTATTCTACCTCTGATAATATGATAATACGAGCCTGCCTTTGTTTATCTATTAAAAAAGTAGATTCTATAAAATATTTAGGAATATACATAATCAATATTTAAGATGATATCTCTTCAGAAACATCATTGGTTGAATCAATAATAAGGTATGGAACCAGATTTTTTGCAATAACTCTGGGATCATGGGGAGAACCATCGGCACAAGGTTGTTGCACGAAATTGTTTATTTTTCTATTTTTGCAACCTGGCTAATTAACAAATTAATAACTCTACTCCCGGAATAACTAGAGACTCGAAATTTTTTCCGGAATTTCTGACTTTTTAAGGCGAACCATCGGCACAAGATTTTTGCAAATATAATTATTTATTGTTCAATTGATCCCAGAATTATTGCAAAAAAAATCCGATTTTCTAACGATTCCGGGAGAAGAGTTATTAATTTGTTAATTAGCGAGGTTGCAGCAATCAACATTAAACAATTATATTAGCAAAAATCTTGTGCCGATGGTTTGCCTTAGTAAGCCAGAAATCTTGGAAAAAATTCCGGTTCTCTAGTGATTTCGGGGGTGGAGTTTTTAATTTGTTAATTAGTCCAGTTACAACAATTTAGCAATAAATAATAAAGCTAACACCAAAGTGATATAGAGGGCCCTCGAAAACCCCTGAGAGAACATTTTTCAGACATTTTCGTTGAATCGTGTGTGACATTTGCCAAATGTTCAACAAAAATGGGTCATTTGTTAAACAAATAATTAAAAATTTGCGAGCGTACAGAGGTTAGATGTACCTTTTGTTATAAAAAATTCCCTGAACATTTTGCAGAAAACCGCATCTCAATCGGACTTCTCCGCAAAAAGTTGTCTATTTTCACATTTTTCATGCTAATTTGACGCGACTAATGGGTGGTTTATATGTCGATGTTATGAAAAAGTTTACAGGTTTGTCAAAAGACTGTTAAAAAAATATTATTTCATAAAAATCGTCTATATCCCCCAAAATTACTTTATGAACAAATAAATGTGTTTGATATTAGAGATTTATATTATTATAGTTCATTAATTTAGATTGTAAAAATAATCCAATGTTTCTGCAAAGCTATAAAACAAGAGCGATGACAAATAATGCTATTCAGAAGCCTTTTTAAAAGATCACATTTTCAAAGAAATATTTTTTTATGCTGCTAAGAAACATAAATATAAAGAGATTAACAAAATATTTTTAATTCGAAATTATATAAAATTTTAACAATATATAAATTTAGTATCTAGATATGTTGCTGTGTAATAATAATACTTTTAACTATTTGCTATTATTTTTATATACCTAATTATGATTTAGATATATTACTTGCTACTGCCTGTACAGAGAATAGAAACATTCTAACACAGACTGAATTCTCAATCTAGGTAAAGTTTTTATTTTTCTAAAATGTACTAATTGTATAATCGTAATTGTATTGTAATATGTCTCTGCGTGTAAGTGTTAAGTCAAATCAATAATAATAAATAAATCAACAAATAGAAACGCGAATATAAAAAGATTCCCTACAAAACGCTGTGTATTTAATATGCTTAAATATAAGTGAAAACGAATAAAAAACTAATAAATCTAATCATAAATACAATAACAAGCAGTAATCTTGTAGCGACAATACTTTATGCCATGACATCTACGCAAAATATCAGTGAAACAGAAGGTAATACCTACCCCAACCTCCTCGCAACCGACAAAGGCAAAGCACCGGATGGAGGGCAAAATAAAATCCATAAACAAAATTAAAATCTGGACTAAGCACGCGGCACATACACCGTGCTGGCTGGCTGGGAACAGAAACGGAGCGCCGCGACGCCGATACAGACGCTGTCGCCGTCGTCGTCAGCTGCGACATGCGAGTTCCACCATTCATATTTTCGCCCTGGCTCTTCCCCACCGGACCGCTGTACCAGGTTACGTCAGCCGGCGGCTCTAGGCGACGATTTATTACCTTTCCGGGTCTGGTGAACATAGAAACACTCTCTTCCTTTTCGAATTTATTTTATAAAGTGAAAATCATCATCAAGGTATACAATGTAATCACAAAATTACGATGTGTTAGTAGTAATATGCAGCCTTCCTCCACATAAGCATGAAAATATTCTCTATACAATTCTCAAAATATAAATACTGTGTGTTATACAGGGCGTTCCGTCGTGAGTGTACAGTGTGGCCTAATAGTTGGCCATGCATTGTTTACAGGGTGTTTCGAAAATAGTTAAAGAAAATTAAACAGTGGATTCCTAAGCCGATTTTAGAAGGGGTGTTTCATGTGAAAAAAATTAATTTTAGCATCTCCTGAAATGTTACAGCCCTTAAAAAATTGGTATTGGAATCAAGTTTTTATGGGTTACTTTAAAATTGGTTCAAATTAAACACTTGCAACACACTTGCAAATGTTTATCACAAGACGACACATCTGTTGATAGTAAAAAGTGTCTGAATGGCTTGATTTACATTCTGCGACTTTATCGGAAGCAATGAATATTTATTGCATTACATATTATATGGAATTAAGTGAAAGAGGTCATCGTTAAAAGAAACTTTTTTATAGATACGACAATTTCTGTCTGAATTATTAAAAATTATTAAACACCTTCAATTTTGTAAAATAAAACAGGTAGAACAAAACCAATATCAAAAATAAAATTAATGATGTTCTGCTATTTAAATTCTCCCCAAATAAAATAATAACTTTTAAAAAGCGTTTATAAGACACATTATTTTGCTATTCTAAGCTTACATTTTAACAATTATTTTCCCATGCTTATAAACGAAAGTGAACAATCTTATAAGCAGAACTATGTAAGTTTATGTTATAACATATATTAATATAACAACATATCTACAGTTAAAGTTATAAATTTTAAAAGATTTCTGTACCTAAAAATTTGTTGGTCTTCATTTGCTACAAATAAAAAAACGCAATTTTAGTTCAAAATTGATAATTCCATCAAAAAAACTTAATTAAAATTGCGAAAATATTAACAATGCAAAAGTTATATATATATATATATATATATATATATATATATATATATATATATATATATATATATATATATATATATATAATTTTCAATGTGAGCTAGCCTAGACCTCAGGTCATAAGTGTCACATGGTTTCAATGCCCATCAAATGATATACGAGGTGTGATAAAAAAGTAACGGGAATTTGTAATATCTCGGGTTGTATTCTAGTTCACCCGATATTTTCGTTCTTGTCGGATAATTAGTCTGATGTCACCTGTCGCAAAGGTTACATGTGTTTTAGCTAAATCGGCGATTATTTATATTTTTTAAAAAGATATTGTAAATTTCCCCTTATTTTTTGTTCATACCTCGTACGTCATAGTCAAATATCACTTTGATCCCTTCATGGATCTGGAGGGTATGGATAGAAACAATTATTATTGCATATACGAGTACATAATATCAGATTCCCTTTTACCCTTAGGTGTCGGAATTATGACTTATACAAACAATTATTAACTATACAGAATGCAACTTTAAATGGAGGTTCGTTTTTTGGGAAGAATACCAATCTGAAATTAGTTTTTTTTCGAATCGAATAAATAGCTGAGCTATATCTAACTAATTTTTTAAACTGGGCTGAAATTCCTATCTACGCAGCTCCTGAACAGCGTTCGAGTTTTACTGCTAAATCGTGTTTACGGTGTTGTCAGTTGTTACCACGTATGTTAATAAAGGAGCTACAAAAAGGGAAAAACTGCAATGAATAATCTTGTAAATACAGACTGCTTCTGTATGACATTGCGACTTACCATCCTTTTTATGTCGAACGAAATAATGTTCGGACATTGGAAGAATGTACTGTAAAAGTGCGTAAAAAATGCAAATGTTTGACCTACGTATTAACTAATTATTATTACTAAATAATAATATTGGTAGATGGATACGTTACCAACCCAAGTAACAAGAGATATTTTATAGCAGTGGTTAAGAATGTTCCTATAACTAATTTTTGGAGAGTTAAAATTGCAAGGTTTAGTCGCATAAACATCTTATTGGCATCAACACAGCAGCTAATAGCGTGAAATAGGCACATTTTTATAAAAAATTGTTACTGCATAAAAATTATATAATTGTATTTTAAGAGTTGTATATGTTAGCAATAAGATTACAGCATTGATACAACAACCTATACGATTCCAATAAAGCATGTCATGATAATGTCTTATAAAAACGTTATACAATTATTCTGCTTTATTTACAAGGCCATCACAACTATAAAGCTAATATTCGACTTACTTTAAATTTTACGACATATGTCTATTATAAGTATCTTTATATTTGATATATATAGGATATTATACTTATAAACTCAAAAGTATCTAATTCAAAGTTGAATTTCAAGTACGAATAATTTTTTTGTCTATTTCCTATATGGAAAATACTACTTTACTCCCTCATTTCAGGAAGGAAAGTAGTACTTTTCCTCCCTCGGGAAGAAAATACTTTGGCTCCCTCAGGAGGCAAACAAGTAGAAACTTCAATTAGCTATAATGTATAATAATGTTTTTCTTTCAAACAGATTTTTTATTACTTATTTTTATTTATAAAAATTGAAAACACAAATTCTGGTGGAGATGAGTTCCTGTTTGTTATTTTCCAAATTCCTGGTCGTTGATGAAGTACTTGTGGTAGAAACACAATTTTCAAAAATAAGAGAATGTTTTTTGACTACTTGAAGTAGTATTTTCTCCCGTTGTTATTTAGGTAGCTACCTCACATTTTTTAGAAATACAGTCATCTATGTACTCTTCTGCTACTGCATTTGTTCGCCATCCCCCATCGCCATCTTTAGAGTGAGAATATTCTGCACTGACTAATAACGTAGCTGAAGTACGGCGGAAACTGTGTCCAGTATAGCCTTTCAAATCATCCAAATTTAAAAATATTGCTATTCTGTATGGAATTTTGGCAATTGTGTTTTTGCTAATTACCTGGTTTGTACATTTTCCTTTAGCACAAGTTCAAAAAATCCAGAATGACATGTTTTAGGGGACCTACAGTCCATATATTTTCTATACATATCCAAGACAAATACTCCGCTTACAATCTTATTTATTATGTCCTTTTGATATTAGTTTTTGAGTCAGGTATTTGCACCACTAAAATATCGCCTTTATCACTGATATCCTCAAGTACCATATTAACTAATTCATCGCTACGGCATGCCCCAGCAATTCCAATAAACACGACCTGAAAAAGGAAAAATGCACTTATGCCAGCAGCCTAAAATGTCAATTGTCATTTTTTATATACTTTTTAATAAAAGATGCTACCTACGTACGTTTTTATTTATTATTCAACAATAACGATCAATCTTACATCATATGTAAGTAAGTTCCATCTGGAGCTTCTGCAATAAACTTGTTGACATCCTCCCTTGAAAAAGTATTGACTTTCTTGGCTTTATCTCCAGCAGATTTCCTTTTTAAAAAAGCTACTAATTTAGGACACTTAATGTTTATATTATCTTTAATTTGGAGTGTAGATCGCAACATGCTGTATTTGCTCCATAATGTTGAAGGCTTCAAATCGGCGCATGTTTAAGAAAAGTAAAATAGAACCACTTCTCCACATATTTTTCTTATTTGCCTAGTCTCCATCGAACATTTAAATAGCTAGTACTCTTTTTTCGTATTTTTCACGAGACTTTAACGGTAATAGATTTAACGAAACCACGTTTGCTTCTAGAATATCGTGAGGAAGTTCATCTTCACATTCGGAATACATTATTATAAACTTTTGGGAAGTTTGTTTATTTTGTAAACAAGAAGCAACCTTAGCAACGTTCCATGTACTTTGATTTTTAACAATATTTACTTATCTAATATGACGACATTTTGACATATTTGGTTGTTTGATTATCATGCATAAGAAAATATAATAAAATATATTTAAAACACTGTGAATGGTCGTAGAAAACATCATATTCTTTCATCACTTCGCGTCGGGCATCAAACTATCCGCGGGAGGAAATTATGCACTTTGCTTCCTTGTTATACAAATAGCTATACTGTGATAAACGAATAAAGGTCGAAAAGTCATAATGCGCCAGCATGGTATTAAAAAATAAAGATACTATTTTCGTTAACAAAAAAACTGAAAATTTAAATACATGCACATTTGGTGCATGTATTGTGAATCCACAGTTCTAATTCTAAATTCCATATAACTCTTATTTTTAGTGAGCAACGCAAGTTATTTTCATGAAAAATTTCACGTAAAAGTTGTTGTTTGATTTTTTTTCAAGATGGACGCTGAAAAGCAATTGAAATTAAGTAAATAAACATGGCGCTAAAATAATAAAACAGTTTGGTCACTTCAGAAGCATTTAAAATACTTTAATGTTATGTAAATGCGAAACATAAGAGCATTATGTTTTATAGAAAATCGTTTGCCCGTGTTAACTAACTTTAAGAAGCAGTTTTGCTTTATTGTCGGACAAAAATATTTTTACAGCATTTATAAAACAAATGCTGTAATTATAGAATTAAGCAGCTTCCTGAAACTAAAGTAATTGAAATAAAATACTTTTATTTTTGCTGTAAGAATCTCAAATATTTCTCTTTCGACCTCTACAAAATTAATGTATAACGCTTTATAGTCAATCGTGTAGATTGCTACTATAGACATTATACAGTAAAATGACCTCCTGAAGCAAAAATACTGTATAAGTGCACACAAGAACGTTCTAAAAATAGTTTAAATAATTTCTTGTTGGGTTTATATTATTCTCACAGGTACCTATTTTAAACAGCAAAATAGCGGCTGTTAACAAAAAGAGTCTCAAATGGAACAATACGATGAAATTGCTCTCATGTAACCGCTACATACCTTTTATATAAATTTCTGGTCTTATAATTTTGAATTATAAGACTATTGTGTTACTTGGGCAACTAATTATTGTCAATAAAGTTTAAAATAAGCACATAAAGGACAATGTTAAAAATAGCCGATTTTTGGCTTATCCGGGGGAACGCATAAATCATAAAAAAATCAATTGATTATTGTTAATTAACATTAGAAATGGCCCAGAAATACGTCAGATGGCTGGGGAAATGTCGCTACTACCCCTAAACCTATATAAACTACCCTTAAATAGCTTTAAATGGATAATCATTAATTAATGTTATAAAATTCCTGTAAAATGAAAAAAATGCTTGAAAATGATTTGAACAGCCAGTATGTCAATATAAAAAGTACCAAACAAGGCATGACAGCACCTGTGTACCAAAAGGCTCCACAGACGGCACTTACATTCGATCAAAATGCGCTTTGCTACAAGTTATCATTATTAAAGCTTTGTGTTGTTGACTTCTTCTACACAATTTCCCTGAATCTTCTGTAGTGAAAAATATATCTTAATGTTTATATTTTTTCTTTCACTGTAATTGCATCTCGAAAGTGTGTTGAAAATTTTTTAATTCTTGTTTCAATTACTTAGGGGTCAGACGTAAAAAATTTCTTATTGTGCCTATGTCTTGATTGTATTTTTCTTTTTTTTTAATAATGCTATAAATCAAAGCAAAACCAGCAACGGTAAAGTGTTCAAGAGTTTGTAACTGTCTAAATCATAAACCATGTCTCGAACTCAAATTGCTTAGGTGGCAGCCGAGAACATGGCGTGGCAGCCGCACGAAACTAATACGCAGCTTAACATACTTTACAGAACACCCTGTACATCTAATGTCTTTTACAAAATACATCATATGAGAAACGTTAACAATAACTTTTTCAGCGATACTTCAACACGATAGTATTTAGGTTTAGTTTTATCTTCTATCAACCCTAGAATTTGCTATATTATTTCAAAACACCTTAATTTATTACAAAAAACTAGTTCAAAATTAAACTAATCTATTCCCATTTTCTTCGTTTGATGGAAATTCGCACTCCGTTCTTTGATAGCAATATCGTCTCAGGAGCTAGTTGCAGGACATGTTCCGGAGAAGCAGGAAACAGTTCAAAGTGCCTTATTACTTTAGACAGAGTGGTTTTTATTTCCATCATAGCAAATTTCTGACCTGTAAATTTTGTATATAAACTGCCTGATTTAATCAAATAAGGAACTATTTATTACCTATGCAGTTACGAGGTCCAGCGCTGAAGGGGATGTAACTAAAGGGTTCTTTGCCGTCATAGTTTTCGAACCTCTCAGGTATGAATTTGGTTGGATTCGGGAAGTATTTAGGATTTCTGTGCATGCCGAAGATGAATAACGTTAGTGCTTGGCCTTTGGGCAAGACACACCCATCTGTAAACAAAAACAACTGAGGAGGGCAATTTATAGCAGTACAGGAAATTTCGCAACTTATACGTCAATTTTTAACCATATATCTATTAAATAAGAAATATACTTAAAAAGTGTAATAAGTATTATATTTTTATTTATTTCTACAAAAGCTGTTCAAAATGGAAAATGTTGCGTATAATAAAGTATATTTAACATCAATCAGTCTTTCTTTGTCTTAAAGGTAAAACAAGACATAAATAAGGAGGGTGCTCAGAGAGTTTTGTCCCCTACACTTACTATTCACAATTTTTCACTTTCCACCACAATCGATGCACTTTGACATACGTTGAAACCAGTCATCAAACCAGCTCCGCCGCTTTTCGTCTGGTAGATCAGCACACTCTTGATCCAACGCTGCCAAAAGTTCTTCATCGTTGGAAAAATGTCGTTCTCTTAAATGTTTCTCCACTTCAGAAAAGAGGCCGAAGTCACAGGGCGCTAGATCTGGGCTGTACGGAGGATGATCTAGAAAATTCAGTTCAAATTTGACCAATGAAGCAGTTGTTTGGTTTTCCCTGTGCGCCAGAGATTGTACACTATTTGTCTAGCACAATTCTCTCTAGTAGACCTCTTTCCTCAAAGAATACGGCAATCATCCGCTTTTTAATCGAGCGAGATTTTCGGACGTCTTCAAAATGTTTAACCAATTTTTTTGCAACATTCTACTCTAATGTGCTTTTGCTCCTTTTTAGTGATGGTGGCACCCAAAGGAAACAAACCATTATTTCGTAGTTAAGTGGTTGTGCAGGATATTGTTAAAGTTGAAGACGTAATGGGATTTGTATTTTGTAGCCCTGTCACCTATTTGTATTTGTTCAATGTGTCTTCAGCTTAAAGGATGATGCACTAATACGTAGGAGTTTCTGAATCTGCCGGTAGGTAATATGCCTGTCTTCTTTGAGTAGTTTCTCGATAGCGTAAATGGTTTTAGGCATCACTGCTTCTGCTGCCCCCTCCATATTGAAATCGCCACGTTTAAATCGTTTATACCTCCACTTTATGTTTTTGAAAATGGATCTTCAGGAAGACCGCGTAGGAAATTGTAGCGAACAACGATGCAATATTCGGTTTTGTCCACGTCGCCGTCGTCTAATATTTCCTTGCTGCAACAAAACTAACCACAGGTGTTTGCCAGAGCGCTATCCCCTCTTAATTTTACTCGTTCTTTTCAATGGTGCTAGCCAAATTTTTCTAGGACTTCTAAGAGATATGCAAGATAAAATTTTCCGAGCACTCTATGTAATATACCTAAACTCTATTTAAAAGAAAATTAATTAAAAGTGAATTATCATATATTTAAAAATACACAAGTGAAGTGAACCTAGCTTCAATAACGTAAGTATAATCATCGTTGAACAAAAACGTTGAATCACATCTATCACATTTGAAGTTACCTAACATTTAAACATACAATTTCTTATGATATTGGAGGAACTAGAGTAGAATTTGTAATGGATATGTTTGCCTATTTCACTAAGCTTAGATGCATTTTCTTTATTGGCTGATCTTTATTCGCAAGCAGGCATCTAAGTCAGAGTAAATGGAGCAAAAGCAATTTCTGAGGTCACATTAGGATTCTAGGAAAACCAATCTGTTGCTGGAACCACCTTTTATATTTTTATGGGTCACGCATTTTGTCCATGTGTCATTTAATAAGTTTGTTTTTGGGATTTTGTTCTAAAAATGAGAAAAACTAATATTTCAGTGAGGTTCAAAGCATTGATAGACCACATAGTCCTTTTTTGGAGCTATTGTCATAAATTTGTTACTTACTTCAAATGAAACAATGTAATGTAAGCAAGATTACAAATAGTTTTAAAAATCTTACTAATAAAAAAAACTAATAAAATCTTAGTTGGGTGCTAAGCAATATATAATTAAATGTAAAAGATAGCAGGGCATGTGAGAGTAAAATAAAGTCAGCAGACCTTAAATATAGATTTATTATACAGAGGCTCTGGCAGCTTTAATGCAGAATATTAAAAATCTAAATTTCTGACAGCAAATATAGTAAAATTATATAGGTCATCATAGGTCGATTATGAGATTTGAATATTAAAAATATTTAATAAAAAATTACAAAAAGTGACAAAACGTTAATGCCGATTTCGCACCCCACACTAAAAAATGTACTTGTGGAGGAGAGTGCAGTGGAGAATACAAGATCAATGTTGCCAGATGTGAATATTTTCGTCACATTCAAGAATTTTGACCTAAAATTTGACCCGTGTGAAGAAAATGGTTTTTTAAATCACTAAAATTTGAAGAATTTTCTGATTTACTTAGTTTTAAAGTTTTCGTATACATATTTGCTTATATCGAACGGGCATTTCGATAGCGTAATGTAGTACTTGTTTTAGAAGTAAGTACAGTTTTTAAAATGAATATTTGGAAAAGTATAAAGCCGATACCTAATTATGTTGAAACATTTTAGATTAGAGTTAACAACAAATAAGAGTGCAGATAAATTCAATTGTTATTGTTACTCGAAATTTCATGTTTATATTTGAAATTAAGTAACAAAAACAAAAATTTAAAAAAACGTGGGTTTTTTACGCTTTCGTAGATACTTAATAGATTAGCATAGCAGAATTAAGAACTCGTACCCCATTCAAGATCTTCTGTGAGCTCTCTCCCAATGAGCGGCACTGAAGGATATAGTCTTAGAGTCTCTTTTACCACCAGCTCCAAATATTTCATCTCCTGGAGATCCGAAGCGGTTACGTACGCCTTCTGGTTGCTTCCAAATATCGCCTTTTGCTCTTCAATGACTTTTTGCTATAACGAGAATATTTTAAATGCATGACACTTTATAGGGTCATTCAGAACTTAACTAAAAACAAGTGAACAAAGGTCTCTTACAAATACAATACAAAGGGCAGTTCGAAAATGATTTTTTCTGCGTTCATGCAAAAAACAAAACTTTATTGAACTAATATTTAGTGGAAAAAGTGGTTCTTTATTGCAGTAGTGCAATAAAATGTTTATTACATTCATCTGTCATTCTACTACAGCGTTTTGTCATCATGATAAACATAAACGTTTCAATCGATGTCATATTTTCCTACACTTAGTGTCATCTAAATAAAACATTTTTTGGTTTTTTGCATGAACGTAGAAAAAATATTGTATGCAACTCGTATAAAAAGTGCTTATTGCACTCGACATGTTATCCTACTTTTACTTTTTGTACTTGTTGCATAAATAACTATAAAAATACACTTCTGCATGGCGCTGGAAATTGATCCACTGTAAAACCCACAAACCTGATAAGACGGCAATCTGCGGCCAGACAAAAAATGAAAGAAATTGTTATGTTCATTTTTCCATCATCAACTGAAACAAGCTCTAGTAGTGGTTCTCCCTTTTACAGCCTTACAGTTGGCAATATTTATTTTCTGTCAGTCTTTCCTTTTTAAAACTTAAATTTCTAATTGATTAAATATTAAGTTTTAGGTAACCAAATGAATCCATAATTAAGTCAGCAGTTTTTAAGAGTTATTTCAATCAATTATAAAATTGTCAAATTACAATTCCTTTTATTTTCGCATATTTTTTTCCCGCGTGACCTATTCATATCTTTGTAGACGCAAAAAGTTTCTTCGTCGAGGCGCGATTCATTTTCCTGCCAAGTATTCAGGCAAGCTGTCTGCCGCTCCAATCCAATACATATGTGAATCTTACCGAAATTCATTTAACTGTGATTCGTCAGTGAAGCCGCCCCTCACCCATGAGTAAGTAGCATATAATCTATTATCTTTCTTGTGTAACCTCTGTCTGAAGAAGACTATAACCAAAATTTGATGCAATAATTTTATCAAATATTTATTGTTTGTATTTTTATGACTTCTTCTGTGTGATACTGTGTGATACTTAACAATTGAAGGCTGGAAAAGCTAGAGAGCCTTAGTGCCAAAAATCAAGATTTGATCTTCTTTGCGTAAAACAGACCTACTTACTGATATCAGTGTCCCATAAGAAACCATACTTCTATGTAAATCGTCAATACATACATATAAAATTGACAGGGGACCTATCTCCAGGCAGGCAGGTCCAACTTGTGGACCTAAGTGCCAACGACGCAAAACTGTATTAATACAAAAACAGTAATAATACAAAACAGTATTAATAGAAAATAGTATTAATGCAAAATAGTATTAATACATAATGTATTTTTTATGTAAAATTGTTGAGAATTAAATTTTTTAACTTTAATTGGCAATTTATTGTGTGAAATGTCGAATAATTAAAATGGTACTTAGGCCCTTCAATTTTAATCATTGTAGCACGTAAAAGCTAGAGGAACTAAGTGCCAAAACTTAAAATTCGCTGCCCTGTAAAATTATATTTTTGACACTTAGTCTCTCTAGCTTTTCCACCCTTCAATTCATTCCGGTTATTTATGTTTATATATGGTTCCATAGAGTTCTACACAGTTTTATATGGTTTAAATGGTTTTACGCTGTTCTTCAAGGCTTTTTACTGTTCTCTAGTTGCATTCTCTCCTCATCCAGTCATTATTTTATTTACTGATGGCTACATGAAGGTGGACTCATTACATCACCGTTGGGACTGCTGAAGTCAATCGGGCTCTCATCCATGTATTTTTGTACACAATCCAGGGCGTGGATTTAACCTCCATTTCCCTCCAGGATTATTGTAAGATAACAATTTTTTTCTTATTTCATTCAAAGTTCAATAACAAGAAATATATCAATATAACGAGCCTTACTACCTCATTACAATATAACAGCAGGACATATATGCCACATATAAATCTGAAAACCTCATAGATTTTAAATTTGCCGCATTTTTTAAATTCCTTTTCTTATAAATACTTTCATTCAATAATAAGTACCTATATTGCTCCCTGACTAGAATATTAATAGGTAATAAAATTTATATTAATAATTTTCTTAGTATTAGAATATTATTTTTGCCTATATTGCCTTTCCCTAATTTAGTTATAAGAAATATATTTGTATACTCTGTACGCCGTACGTGATCACGAACAATAGGGATTTCAATTCATGCACCCTTTTTTACACGCAATGAAGTATATTAATCTATTAATTAGTTTATAAAAATTCTATTTTTTTAAATAACTTTGTCTATTCTTGTTATAGATAACTATATATATTTTCTGAATTCAACAAATAATACAGTAGTTTGGAAACCTGGACCATTGAGGAACCTCCTAGCAGGGTTGCATTGTATTTATTGCAAGTAGCGCCATAAATTTTAGTAGATCCCTTTTGGAACCTACTCCAATATTTTTTCCCTTCTCTGTACTAGTTGCTGACTTGTTACGCTCGTTAGGCATCCAAACTACTGCTATTTTTTTATTTAATTAATAATATCGTTTGACATACCTGATGTTACAACTACATTTTGGGCTCGTCTTACCCAATTTCTACAAACTAACACAAATGTTTCTGCTTGCCCGTTTTGAAGTCGTAAGTTATTGGCGGCAAATATGATACGTTTCCGTAAATCATCAATAGTATGTATCCACTTCGGTGCGATACACTTCATTTTTTAAATATCCCCACAAAAAGAAGTCCAAATGATTTAAAGTCAGGAGATCGTGGCGGCCATGGTACCCGTCCTCCTCGTCCAATCCCTTGGTGTTTAATGCTTGGACATGCTGTACATGGTACGGATATAATTGAACCTCGTATATGATAGATGTTGCACTGCACTTGCACTTACTGCACACCGCGATAAATGTAGTTGAATTTGGCACATGTTTACCGGTAAATCGTGCTGTATTTTCACAGTGTAATAAATTAAAACGATTTTTATCAACTCCAAGTTGCTACTGTACATGTAAGCCACTTTTGATACTTGAAAAATTAATATAAACACTGACGTCACAAAAATTTTAATTTCTAGAAAGAGTAGTCGGATTTCAATATTCGGAATTGCCTGTCTACAAAATACTACAACTTCAATAATGTTTTACTTGGAAACCAGTGGCGTAGCCACGGGGAGGTTGGTCAGAACCCCCCCATGGGTTGGGTTGGTTGGGTCATTTAGGTAATGTCTCACTACAAACCTGTAGTCACTTTATTCACCAAGATTTTACAACGCGGTCAGTGAACTACATCTCCGACAGCAACCTTACATTAGTGTTCACCTGCAATTAAGTTCTAGTTTTATTTTTGCCATTTTTGTAACAAATATTGTTCATACCTGTTTATTTTTTACATGTTTATGGTGAGATTGTTTTTTTATTTACTTTTTATTGTTTCAATTTATTAAAAATGATTTATTTTGTTATTAAAAAAATCTAGTTTGAAGTACTTTGTTCACTGAACCCCCCCCATGTCAAGTTTCTGGCTACGCCACTGTTGGAAACTATAAATATTTTATGAAAAGTTTTTTTACTATATCGACTCCATTTTTCATGACGCATATATTCCCAAATTCTTTTAGATAAGTTCTGAATCACCCTGTATAGTCAGTTATTCATTAAAATCAACAAGAAATCTGTTTACTAATACAAACTATGTAAGTCTTTTTTTACAAACCTGTATATCCGGATTGATGGCCAACGCATAAAGTGCAAAGGTTATTGCTGATGAAGTTGTGTCATGGCCCTGAAAAATATTAGTCCAGAGTACTAATTATTGTATATATAACTAATTAAAATCTAGAAATACTTGCGCAATAATTATTAATTCAATTATATAATTAATTTATTCCATGCACGCACGAAATTGTTTAACTGATTATTAAAGTGATTTTCTTAGAAAAGCATATATATTTTTGTTTTAATTCGACACACTGCTACAAAAAAAAAATGTCTCAACTTCAATAATTATTTTAAGTAGGTAGATATCTTGCTTCAAACTTGTTTTTGATGGAGTTACGAAATAGCTATTTGTGCAAAAAGTTAGAAAAAGACAGTTTTCCTATTAGTTGCACAAATGATTTTGCTTTTTTTTTAAACTGCCAAATGCTAGTAATTACACCGACCACTGTAGCCCGAGAATGTCTGCTGCGATACTGGCTGATGTAGGAGCAGACATCACCACTCTTAAAAGGCATGCAATTATGATTTTTCTCCCAATAGTTAGGAAAAATTAAACTTACCTAACTCAAATTAATTACTAAATGTACAACTTTTCAAAAACACTATTGAAAAAAATATTTATCCAATTGTAACAGATGAAAACGACTTTATTAACTCCATAACATCTGTAACAAATAATATTTTATTCACCTCTGATAAATTTGCTTTAAATCACTACTATTTTTACATCACTGCAATTTGATTAGGAAATTTTTATTATCAAAATACGCCAACAATACATAATTAATCTTTATAATATTGCAATTCCTTAAACTAGTTTTTAGAGTGTTTCCAAGCAATATCTCACAGTCCACTCAGTTAGTTAATTTGTTTTAAATTAGTTCGCGAGTATAAAATTACATTAAATGTCAATAATCTATTACAATTGGACAACATATTGTATACAACACGTGAGTTCAATGAATTTATTCACTAGAAGAAATTGACGTTGAAAATAACTAAATTTTCTTCTCGTAAATAAATATTCATTTAACTCACTTGGTATATAAATATCTATTAATGGATAGATTTTCCCAAGTTTTGTGACATTACATTTATATGTAATTACATAAGTATTCGAATGTCGCAACATTTTCTTGAATGCAAGCTTGAATCTTTCAATTCAAATACTGGATGATTCGTAACTAGGTTTACTGTATCAATAATGTAATACAAACGTTTATAGCCTCTTGTGTTATAGGTGGGTTACGATAGAACACAATTTTAAAATACTTCAAAAGAAAGGTCACTCAAATAATTTCGAATTACACGTGTGCAGTTTAAGCAGTCCATCTTATTAATATCACATTATTAACCTATTTTTGATATCAACATCATCTAGAAGTATATTGAAGTGGTTTTACAAAAAATGTAATTATATTTGGCCGTTAAGTAATCCGTTAAAAAAATATAGTCCAATCAAATAGCCATTATGAGAATAACGTACCAGACATTTTCACTCCATTGATGATAATTGATTTCTAGATAAAATATGGATTTTTAGAAGACCGGCACTGACTGCCATGTCAATCTCCTATTCCTTTCGTTAAAGAAGACATAATGAAAAACTGTGGCTGATTAGTTATTGTTCTTCTGACTCATTCATAAAACTGTACCAGCTATCATCTTCAGAAGACTATTGATTCTGCGTAATGTAATCCCAGGTAGCACACATTTAATGATCCAATCATGGCAAAATATTTAAACATTGGCTCAATATTTGTAAGAATTTGCCGTTATTGATATATTAATGGTTTTATTTAGTGAACCCATATTTCAAAAACTATATGAAACCAATATCAGACCAGTGAAGCTTATTGCAAACGACATTTTTTACAGCTGATTATGCCTAGAGTATTGATTTTGACAGATCACAGTTTACTGATTTTGAGAAGGGGTGGTTTGTTGGGTTGCTAGAAGCAGGTTTGTCTATGAGACAAATTTCTAGAAGGACTAACAAATCCTTACGTACCATACACACGATTTTCACCACAGCAGATGTTTTCCAATTGTTTTAAACATAACATAATTTTCGATAATTTGCCACATTAGAAACAATCATTTTTTGTAATTTAGTGTAATATATAGTTTTATTATTCTCTATTCTGTTAGCGTTTCTCTCACCGACAAATCTACTTCGCGCAACCCAATACTCCCACTGAAGGACTAGTATTGTAATTTATTGCCAATATATATATCTCACCAACATAGCTACCCAGTATATAATCAATATTAAAGCCATAATTCATCCAATATTAAGTCATTGTCTTATGTTACCGGGGATATAGACGGCAATTTTTAGAAGTAGATCTTGTAACTCCTAAATATTGTTTAATTTCGCTGAGACTAATACGATAACTTTAAATGAGAATAATTAAGAACAGCCAAAATTCGAGTATCTTCATTATATGTTGCACATTTTATTAAATGTATGTCTTTTTAGCACTTTCTTTTTATGTGTGGTACTTTTTAGGTAAGCTTGTTCAGTGATGGGATAAATATTCATTAATAAAGTAAAAGCAAGCAAAATAAGTAGAAAAATAAATAAACAATTTTCCTTGAACCCTAATGTAAAGGTTTCTTGGCATAAAAAATGAGAAACTTCTGAAATAGTCTTTTTAAATTACTATTTCTGTATACATATTTAAAAAAAGTTTCAAACAAATGAAGTTCAAAATAAGAAAAAAAAATAAAACTAATTTAATTAATAATTTCATAACCAATCGCGATGAAATTTGAAAGATCTATTTAGACTATTGTGGCGTATTATCTCTTCAGTAGCGTAGTCACTGGTAACAGAACCCCGTCGCGTTACTTCACAGCGAACATGGGTGTTCGCATTCTTTTCACACTCTTTCGGTGTAGAACAGGCAGTTGTTTCTATAACCTAATCATACCTGTGATTTTTTTTGTTTCACATTTTTGTTTGTTTTGAAATGTACAGCAACGGTAAAAAAAATGGCGTTCAAAAATGCAGGGTGTTAAAAATATAAAGAAAATGTAAATTTGTTTCAATAATGCTACTATTTAAGAAGAAATTAAAAATGTTATAGAGAAAAGTTGCTTTTAATGCCAATATAACCTCAGATATGAACCTTTTACTGTTTTAAATATTTAGATGCCTGTGTTTGTTCAAACTTTTATTTAATAATTAAACATGACAATTTCCCAACAACAAAACTTAAAATCTCTTATCATAATGTTGACCTTACAGCAACGAATTTATTAATAAATGCCACGGTCTTATCCACATGTAATTCAACATAGTTTAAAAATTTTCATATACAACCTTCGAAGTTCATATCTGAGGTTATTAAAACAATCTTTCTCAATAAAATTTTTAATTTCTTCTTAAAAAAAAACTTTTCTCATGTCTCATCATTCATTAGACATGAAGAGAAAATTTATTGAAACTGCTAACAGTGTTAGAAAAAAGTATAAATTGATAAAGTATGGTTTAGCTGACGAATAACGAGCAATTATTTAGACCTATATACGATCTTTTTCGATATCTGGAAAAATTTCTACACAGTGAATACCTAAAACCTAACTTAAAATAAAATTTTACAGAGGGACTGGTAATCGAATATCGGTTAAATTTATGCAGTATACGGACTAAGAGAGTATGATTACGGAGAAAAGTGATCTATCCGATGATAATAAAGATCGCGTGGAGATTACTGAATCATTATCAGAAATTAATCAGCCCCCTAAGTATTCAAATATCTAGTGATTTACAAGAAAATCCGAACAAGTAATTACGATTCGAGAGCTCTTAACGCATGCTTTGCAATACGTCAAATTACATCACAAATACTTGCGAAAATTTTATTTAATAAACGATGTGAAATCAATGAAGTACATACACGGTCCAAAGTTTGATGTTGCAGAAGGAAAGTGGAGTATATAATATAGGTAACAAGGATTTATTTAAAAAAAAAAGTCCGGAAAATTTCAGTAAAAATGACATGGAATATTATAAACATATTGCATTACTTTCTCATGTATGTATCCTTTTTGATACTTTTGGTCCAATCAGCAATTCAAAATGAGTTGAAGACAGCCTTATAAATTTTTTGTAAAGACCACTGGTATATTGGAATTTTAAATCAGTCAATATTTTTTGCTTTTCTTGTTGCATAATGGATATAAATACAGGGTTAACTATGATTAAGTACAAAAATTTTAACCACGTGCTCAGGGAGCCCTAAAAGACAATAAAAAAGTTATTCCAGAATTTTAGCTCGATATTTAAAAAATGGGGCAAAACCCTTTTTTCCTACAGAAAGTCAGCGCCTATGATGAGTATCGACTGAGATGGATTATGACTTAGATCCATAGTTGACATTATATCTCTTAACAACTACCATGCGGTCGTTTGCAGTATTTCTAAATGCAGAAACGGCAAAAATTAACATTCTTATTAGTAACAATAACTAGGTAGGTAACAGTTAATCCAGTTAGCTCCAGTATTTTGCATTCGTTTTTCATTATTTGGCTACAAACTGGTAAAACTACATTTTCACTCACTACCGATAAACACACTTCCCGTAGGTACAGTTAGATACAATGCCTATGTATTATAACAAAATCGAAGAAAGGGATGAGTAGGTAGGTTCTAATAGATAACAGAAAACGTTTAACATCCACCGCAATCTTGTCCTATAACCTAGAAAAACAAACGGAACTATATTGTGGGTAAATATCTGTACCCGACACATAGTCCTTTATTTATTAACTATAAAACGTTTAAAATTAAAATAAGGCACTAAAAACTGAAGAAAAACACAAAACTACAACGTAAACACAGGAATTAAATTATAACATGACAGCGAACCGACTCGACTGGACCGACTGTTGCATGACGGTTGCTTGCAGGTTGCATACTCTGATTCTCGTACTGGCGGCGTTAAATAAGGATTTAATTTTATCTCCGACTCTGACCTTCTGTCAATCTCAAGGTTAGCTATATGCCACAAATCAAAGATGTCAAAAGTAGTGACAGGGCTTATAAATAAGTTTGGAAATTTTTTGAAAGGAAATTCTGTTAATTCTTATTTTTTCTATCCCCTCTTAAAATATTTGTACTTAGTTATAGCTAACCCTGTATATGCCGCAGCCGCAATTTACATTTTATTACAATTCTCCATGATTTTGAAAATGTATTTTTTAATCTCTTTTCCAAATACAACTGATCGGATTACGCATATAATAACATCAGCCGTCAAAACGCAATGAACCATGACCTACTTTGACCAGTTCACGGTGGAGTGACGCATCTAGGTTCGCTGTGAAGTGACGCGACGGAGTTCGCGACAAAGTTCGCGGCGAGATTCGCAAGTGAATACGCGGCTTTATACTTCGATTCTTCCTTTCAACGGTAATTTTTTTACATTGCTAGTATATAATTTTTAAACGGAAAATAAAAGTAGAGAATGACATTAACCTAATAGCAACAGCAGAGCCTACTGAATTCAAATTTCTAAGTCGGTGACACTCGCTACCCAACCAAACATAGAGATCTACAAATAATGCAATTTCTCTCAAGAATGGTTGGTTATCTGTAAACTATTTTCTCAAGAGACGCAATTTTTTAAAAATAATAATTTTCAATGTTGCCGTTCATTAAAAAAATATACACTGTTAAAGTTTTGACCGCTAAAAGTGAGAGGTGATCGGAGAAAACTACCACACAGTATATGGATTTCAGTAAAATTATAAGAAATAGTACACCACAATAATCCAAATAAATAATGTTTCAAATTTTAACGCGATCGATAAAGGGGTTACGAAGTTATTAATTAAATTATTCTTATTTTTGACAACTTTCAATTTAAAATTTAAAAAACGGTTTTATTTATTTTTTTTTGTAGATTTTATTTATTTATCGTCAAGAATATATAGTCAAACGTTGCCGGTGAAATTGGTGGACACCCTGTATAACCATGTTTCTTCTTCCGATGGATGCTACGACTTTCATTTGAGATATTTTACAATTTTTAAGAGATTATTACGCTGTTTCCTTTAGAATGTAATAATGAACTTACTTCAAACATAAACGTGTCCACTTCTTCTCTCAGGTCAGCCCTAGTGAGTGGCTTACCATCTACAGTGCTCTCCAACAGCAAGTCCAAAAAGGCAACTCTCCTTTTACCATCAAAATCTTCTTGGTCAGCGACGGATTTAGTAGATTTACTTCTAATTCTCTTGTCTATGACTTCATCTGTATGCGAATGAAGGACCTTCAGAACCTTCTTTTCCCTGAAGTAGTTAGGGGTGAGTGGGTACAGTGAACTGTGAAATAGAGTGAATACCCGATCCATAACTATGGTGCACATAGTTTTGACGCTACGGACATATTCCGATTCTCCGTGACTGAGAGCGTTCACAGAAGTTCCCATAACTGCCTCTAAAACGATATTAAATATTATTTATTGTTGATCTTCTTTGACTACGAGTTCAACTAAATTGAAATACTACAAGATGTTCATTGAGGGTGAATACCCATAAAACCAAACTTTTTTCCATTGATCGAATTTAAAAAGAATGGTAATATCCCGCTGAACTTAATTTAAAACACTTTTTCACTCTTTAAAAAAAATGTATTAATAAAGACAATATTTGAAGTGTTTATTAGAAGAAATCAAAAAGTCAGTAGTAGGTTTTGTCTAAAGTTTGATAGTAACACAGACAACCTTGTTTATGGTTAGTAATAATAGTAATATATGGGTAGATATTGTAGGTGTAATTCAACGCAGGTTGGGGCTTTTGTCCACTGAGTAGTTAGTTTCACACAATATTATTAATACCTAAAAATATATAAAAACTTTTACATAAAAGGTGAATATTTTTCAAGTAGGTATTGTCATATTTAATTCATTGACAGGATGTCACTTTTTGTCATTGTCGATATTTAACTTCAAATAATTTTAATTTTTATAATAATTTTTATAGTTAGATATTTGATTCGACTTAAATGAGACCACCTGAAGAAGCAATCCTAAAAATGCAGAAATAGGTCAGATTTCATCTATTGTGGTTGAATTTGTCGTGTTCCCACTGCCAAAAAGTGAAGTTAAATATTTATAGAGTGTTTCATTAGCAGGTTAGTAAATTATATTATTTTATTTAGATAATTATTGAATAGAGCTTTGTCTGTGGAATTGTTCATTAGCATACCTAGATGTTTGGTATCAGAGAACATACATATGACTTCATTGATAGGAATTGTAGGAGATTTGATTTATATTAGCTTAAAATACCTTTCTAAAACAGTAAAAAAATAATAATAGTATATTACATACCTAGCGAGGAAATAGATCATTACAGCCCGGCGCTAAAAGCTGTGGCTGGAGTGATCCTTCCCGCTTAGTATGTATACTATTTTATTTACAATCGCTTAGTTACAAGCTTTTAAAAATATTAATTTTAAGAAAATTGGTTATCATGAGTTAATATTTTTTGGACAAATAACTCCGTGAAACTGTTGCTAGGCAATATTACTAGTTTATTGGTTTTGACAATTAAGTCAAAAAATATTCTTTCCGTTACGAAATTTAATTTTTTTTTTTTTGCTTAAACAAGTACATAATGTCTGATTTTGAATTAACCTCTACTCCTTCGGAAGTCCGAGAAGCTGCGGACACTGCGTTTGACGGAATAATTCCGGAGAAAAGCAAAGAAAGGTACGAGAAACATTGTTCGTCTTGCATATTTTGTTGAAATGAGTAAAGAAAGTAAAGCTCCAACATTATGGTCTCGATATTCGATGTTGCAAGGTGTACTTAATATCAAGAAAAATATCGACATTAGCCAGTATTCCAAATTGCGAGCATTTTTGAAAAGACAGAATGCTGGATATAAACTTAAAATATCCAATGTTCTCTCATCAGTACCTTCTTAAATAAAGCTCCAGAAGAGTATCTTGTTCAAAAGGTAATATTTCTACTATTTGATTCATATCAATTATATGTTTAATGATATAATTTACTTTAAAGTTGCTTTAATTATTGGCATATCTGATGCCTGCAGATGCGATGGACTCCTAAATATGAAATTGGGCGATCTGGAAATTTTAGAATTGCAATTACAAAATCTGAATGGATAAAAATAATAAAGCAATACTATGATCTTCACAAAACCATTGGTTCCGATGGTTTTTTTACAAATAAGGAATGGCAAGATTACAAATAAGCCTTGTGGCCACAATGCTATTGAAGATTTTCCCAAAAAAATAGCGGCTTTTGTAAAATTAGAAAATGCTCACGGGTTTACGGGACTTTGTTTTAGACGTACTTCAGCTACATTGCTAACAAATACAGGTGGACATACTACAATTACAAAAATTAGGAGGATGGAAATCCAGCCCCGTAGCCGAAGGATACGTGGAGAACTCATTACATGGTCAAGTAAAAATTGCAAATATGTTATCCCATACAAAAAATCTGGGAACATCAGCCTCTTTGTCAATTTCCGAAACTAATACAATGCATGGAATTCAAATGTTTACAATCAATCAAATTAGTTTTGGTTGTTAATATTTTTTTTATGTTATAATTTAATGAAATAAATACCAGTTCTTTGTATTAACTTATTTTTTTTAAAACCAACTTAACATGACATTGCATACTTCGGAAACGTGACACATGCTTTTCCGGCTAGCGTGGAAGGTAACTACTGAGTTATTTCCCTATCGTTTTAAAGGTAAGAAATGTCTATATTACTAACCGATTGTGAATAAAACTATTTTATTTCTGCTACTGTTTGAAAATGGCTAGAAAATTTTCATTTAGCGAACAAGTTGACCTGTGCTTGTGCTAGGTTTCTGTGAAGGAAACTGTAAAAGAAGTGTGGAAGAATATCATAGGAGATTTCTAAATCGAGTGAAACATTTTCTAATGTTGAAAGACGGGTTCGAGAGACAGTAAAATTTTTCAATAATATCCGACAACGTCCTAGTGTAATAAGGGTACAAGATAAAAAAATATTTTGCAAACAGTTGGAGATGAACCGGCAATAAGTACTAAACGTTTATCTCGAGAAACTGTATTATCAGGAACTTCTGTACACCGAATTTTTAAACGTAATGTACTACATTCATATCATATTTTAAAAGTGCAAGGCTATCGCCTCAAGATTTTGATCGACGAGTGACCTTTCGCGAGTTTATCTTACATCAGGATATTCATTTTCACAAGAAAATTATTTTCACTGATGAGACTTGTTCCATGAAATGAATATTCTGATGTAAACCCCTATGCAATAACTCCTAGACATTTACAACGCGATATCAAGATATATGTTTGGGCCGGTATTATTGATCCTTATTTGATTGGAAGTTATTTGGAATGTCTGCAAAACACTCTCCTTGATTTAATCGAAGATTTACCCTTACAAATTAGATTAGAATTCTAGTTTTTGAATAAGGAGCACCACCTCGTTTCAGTGCTACTTTTAGAGATTTCTTGAAATTTAAGTTTCTAAATAAATGGTTAGGATGAGGAAACAATAATTGTTTCCCAATCCTGACCACACACAATTTTGAGGACAATTATTGTCCTCAAAATTGTCCACCAGGATCACCAGACCCCAAAATATGTGATAAATGTAACGTAAGAAGAAATGATCATCGTTTATTAGACAGAGTAAATTTAAGTCAATTTTCGGTGAAGAGTAAATTTACGTTGCAGAGAACATGATTTGCATTTTGAACAATTCCTTTAGATCTAATTTTATTTTATAGTTTTATTACTAACTGTCAAATTTTACAGTCAAAGCCTACTACCACAGAAAAATTAGCTATTTAGCTAATTTATCTGTGCTTCTACTGACTCTTTAATTTCTTCTAATAGATACTATTAGAATATTGTTTTAATTACTGCAATTTATTTGCAAACCTTTAAAGTTTTTTAACATTTAACGAGTAAAAAGTGTTTTAAATTAAATTCTACACGGATATTATCATTTTTTTCAAATTCGATCAATGGAAAATAAGTTTGGTTTAATTTTAGGGCTGGATCAATAATAAACCTAAATCATGTACTAAATTTGGTTATTTCAAGTTATAGCAATTCAGAGACATTAATTTTTTTCGAAATGTTTGGCCCCACTTTGAAGGCCTATAACTCCCGTGTACAACCTTGGATATAGGTGTGTCTGATTAAATTGCAATATTTTTGGGACCTCCTACATGCACCTACTATGTGTCAGTTCTTGTGCGGAACACAAGTGTCGTTGTATGCGGGGTATATTCTTATAGTTAATTACTAAAATTTCTACACAGTCAATTGAAAAGAGAAACAAAAGAGGTAATCAGTTTAAATATTGTTAATATAAAGGATGTTCAGTAAAGAATGGGACATATGTAGATAGTTTGGATAAAAATAAGCTGAATTAACTCAACTTACCTTAATCCAAAAGTTGATACTAACGGAGCTACAGGGTGTCAAAGTTGAAAAAATGAATCACATTTTCTTTATTATTTTTCGATCGCATCGATTGTATTTTATGAATTTTGGTATAGGGGGGTTTCTTGGGACAAAAAATTCGAATATGTTGACGATTTTGGTGTATCTGCTATAGGGCGCCACCAACGATGGTTTGGACCACTTTAAATCGCTACGACTTTTTTGTGCTACACTATATCTCATTTTGGACTGGAAAATTTGTCTTCCCTATCTTTTTTAGTTAAAAAACGTACAACTTGTTGATGTCGCTAGAAGCAATGGTTTCTGAGAAAAACCCATTTAAATCTCATGATGCATGCAATTTATCTAAAAGTAAAGTCAAATTGTTGCGTAAGTAATGGGCCATACTGTAACAGCATAATACTGCGACCAAAATAAGTCGATTTACTTTAGCTTATCCTAAAAAAATCCACCAAAATCAATAATAACAAAGATACAGAGTGTCAAAATTTAAGAAATAAATCACATTTTCTTTCTTATCTTTCGATGGCTTGAAACAAATTTCACGAAATTTCGTTTCTGAGCGTTTCTTAGAATGATATATTCAAATTTATCGATGATGGTATCTTCTAGACGGAATAATTTACCTAAAAGTATAAAATTGACATATCTGACTTACGGCTACTCACAAACATAAACAAATAACACCATACAACAATGAAAAGACTTTTTCGTTTCTGCAAAAATTGAAAAAATTAAAAGTGGAAAAATGGAATTTCAATGTATAGTATATGCGGGTTCTTGTATACAGGCTTAAGAAATACTACTTCTTTACATGGATGATTATAAAGAATTTTTGAAAATTCGATTTTTAATTGCATGCCAATTAATTCACTTAAACTTCGCTATTTCATTAAATTTGCTTACAAAAGTACAAGTTAGAGAGTTATTGGAAATTCCTTTAATACTGCCGAACAGTATTTAATTTAGTACAGCTTTATTTAAATATTGCCCTCATTTTATCCACAGAAATATAGTTATTGGTCAATAATTCGTCGGATAGGATTCCCTTATCTTTTTATTTTTTTCTCTCTCAATTTAATGGCATGGTCATAATCTAACCTAATAGCCTAATAGTATTTACATAGTGCATAAATTACGTTTAGTTTTAGTAAGATGGTAATTTTAATCTCACTAATTGGAAAAACATAATTTATGCTATCCTAAACAACAATATTTTGTAATTTAAAATGTTTCTTTTCTTTAAATTTAAATTAAGTTATAAATTGTTAATTTAATTAACAATAATAATAATAATAATAATAATAATAATAATAATAATAATAATAATAATAATAATAATAATAATAATAATAATAATAATAATAATAATAATAATAATAATAATAATAATAATAATAATAATAATAATAATAATAATAATAATAATAATAATAATAATAATAATAATAATAATAATAATAATAATAATAATAATAATAATAATAATAATAATAATAATAATAATAATAATAATAATAATAATAATAATAATAATAATAATAATAATAATAATAATAATAATAATAATAATAATAATAATAATAATAATAATAATAATAATAATAATAATAATAATAATAATAATAATAATAATAATAATAATAATAATAATAATAATAATAATAATAATAATAATAATAATAATAATAATAATAATAATAATAATAATAATAATAATAATAATAATAATAATAATAATAATAATAATAATAATAATAATAATAATAATAATAATAATAATAATAATAATAATAATAATAATAATAATAATAATAATAATAATAATAATAATAATAATAATAATAATAATAATAATAATAATAATAATAATAATAATAATAATAATAATAATAATAATAATAATAATAATAATAATAATAATAATAATAATAATAATAATAATAATAATAATAATAATAATAATAATAATAATAATAATAATAATAATAATAATAATAATAATAATAATAATAATAATAATAATAATAATAATAATAATAATAATAATAATAATAATAATAATAATAATAATAATAATAATAATAATAATAATAATAATAATAATAATAATAATAATAATAATAATAATAATAATAATAATAATAATAATAATAATAATAATAATAATAATAATAATAATAATAATAATAATAATAATAATAATAATAATAATAATAATAATAATAATAATAATAATAATAATAATAATAATAATAATAATAATAATAATAATAATAATAATAATAATAATAATAATAATAATAATAATAATAATAATAATAATAATAATAATAATAATAATAATAATAATAATAATAATAATAATAATAATAATAATAATAATAATAATAATAATAATAATAATAATAATAATAATAATAATAATAATAATAATAATAATAATAATAATAATAATAATAATAATAATAATAATAATAATAATAATAATAATAATAATAATAATAATAATAATAATAATAATAATAATAATAATAATAATAATAATAATAATAATAATAATAATAATAATAATAATAATAATAATAATAATAATAATAATAATAATAATAATAATAATAATAATAATAATAATAATAATAATAATAATAATAATAATAATAATAATAATAATAATAATAATAATAATAATAATAATAATAATAATAATAATAATAATAATAATAATAATAATAATAATAATAATAATAATAATAATAATAATAATAATAGTAATAATAATAATAATAATAGTAATAATAATAATAATAATAATAATAATAATAATAATAATAATAATAATAATAATAATAATAATAATAATAATAATAATAATAATAATAATAATAATAATAATAATAATAATAATAATAATAATAATAATAATAATAATAGTTTATTTGCCCAACAGGTAGACACCCAATTACAGGACAACTTACACCTATAATAAACATATCATACGACAATCTACTATGCAATCATCATTACAATTATTACACATTATGAAAATATTGTTTAATACATTTCAATAAAAAAAAAATCGAACAATTCTGAATATCACATATACTAGATATTTTATTAAAATTACTAAACATACTGTACAATGGAGACTTCAGCATAACATTTGTGTTTGGATGATTGAGATGAAATGTAATATTCTGTCTTGAATTTAGTCTTGGTATTAAAAAGCCAATCTGGGAAAGTATTTCTGAACAATCAATTTTATTATCAAGAAGTTTAAACAGGAACATGATTAACGAGCAAACTCGACGATATTCTATACTCTCTAAGTAAAAAATTTGTAACAGATACTTGTTGTCTATTCCTCTCTCAGGATAATTACCAGTTTCTTTATATAATAAATATTTTACAAATCTCCTTTGTACTTGCTCCACAACACGTTTATGAGATTGATAAAAAGGATTCATATTATAGACCCATATTCTAATTTAGAACGTACAAATGAATAATATAAAGTTTTTAATGCTTCTGTATTTGTAAAAGATTTACAGTTGCGTATAATAAACCCCAACATTCTTACAGCTTCTTGTGTCTTCCTATTTATATGTTTATTAAAACGTAATTCGTTATCAAAGTATATACCTAAATCTTTAATTGTATTTTCACGTATTAAAATGTTATCGTTTATATAATAGTTATATAATACTTTATTATTAGTTTTTCTCGTATAAGACACTGTAGCGGTCACCGACACTGGTCACCGACCTACATCTGTGATCCCTACAATTTACGACATTTTCACTAAGGCACCAAACAAATCAATGCCAACAAAACCATAAAACTAACCCTTAGATCTGAGCCCATTTATGAAAGTAAACACATGGCCAAACATTAGCCAGCCTTCCGAGACCTTCTTCGAAAGGTCCGGCGAGGACCACGGCAGTGACTTTCCGCTTGCCTTCAGCTAAACATCCGTCCAGACTTCTATATTGGTGGAACATTCTTTCCGAGCTGTTGTATCTTTATTAATATATATAACGTGTTACAAACCGTGGACTTGTTATTCCTAACCTAACAACCCCACAGACACCACTTTACATTTGTTTATATTGAGATTTAAGTTGTTATCAATGCACCAATTTTGTATTTTTAATAACTCATTTTGTAACATTATACAGTCTTGCTCAGAATCAATTGTTTTGAAAATTTTTAAATCATCAGCAAATATTAATTTACAACATTCTATGTTTGTTGTTATATCATTAATAAACAATAAGAACAGAAGCGGTCCTAGATTACTACCCTGTGGAACACCTGAAGTAGATATATATTTCGTTGATTTATAACCGTTGTAATATATATATATATATTGCTATGTTATGTAATTTTGTTGGGCGCCAAATAATATTTATGTTTGACTTGTATTTGTGTTTCTTTAATGATTTGTGTTTATGTCTTCTGTATGTACAAGAAACTTGTATTTATTGAACTACAAACCTGTATCTTATATATATTTTTTTTTATTCTTATTCAATTACCCTGGCTGCTTGTAGAACATAGACTCTGGTAGTCGGTTCGCTCATCAAGTCAATTCCTTTTTTTTTTTTTTTTTTTAACACACTGTACCTTACTTCATCAAATAAATATCAATTCAAAATGGACAATTTTTATTTCATAAGAGATTTGTTTACTACTTATTCAAAATTATTTAAAGTTTTATGAACATAATTTATAGGTAACAGATAAAATTTCTTTAAAGGCAGTTGCGTATTAAAAGTTGCCTATCTTTAATATTTTTAATTCTTAAAATTCGTGATTCAGTGGTATTCTTCTAATGGATGTTCATTGCTGGTGATGTATTATATTTGCCAATCATACTTTATTTGACAGATGGTCCACTAAATAACGAGTTTTAATATATTAAATAGAAAAGTAAATATTATTAACTATACTAAGTAACTTATTATTTTAATAAGTCTTAGAGTCTGTGACTGTCTATTTTGTGAATTTTATGGCTAGCTAGCGTTTCTTGTCTCTTATTAAATTTACGTAAATTTCTGTGAATTTATGTGCACATAAAATACCTTTCTGATGTTAATTTTCTTTTTATAAGACTTCTACTAGAAATCCCTCTTAACTTGTGATTGGGCTGCTGATATTGATGGCTGGTTTTCCCACTATATGGTACTGCCAAATTCCTAGCTTGGACCTGGATCTCTGTTTATATTGTTACTCGACACTTTTCTTATGACGTAAGTATGTATTACTTTTAACTATTACTTTACTTTTTCTTGCTCAATTTCTTATTTTTCTAGGACCTTTCTTCAAAAACCCACGCTGCTCTTCTTTCTATTCTTTCGTCTCTAATCAACAAACTTTTGTTTTTTTTTATATTTTTCTATCAATTTGATATCTTGATTCCTTGTTGTAAAATTTGCATACATATTATGGTTCATACATATGATCTTATTTAGTTTTTCGATGCACTGTTTTTTTATGTTTTCACTGAACTACTTAAATCTACTATATTTTAATTTTAATAACAATAATAATTTCTATTCTATTTTATGGTTTTTTAAAATAAACATGTAAATCCTCATAAGTATTGAAGCTGATATTTCATATTGTCTCAATATATATATTTATGATAACAGCATTTGTATTATCTTAACTAATTAAAATAGTGATATTGACTTAATGATTCTGAAATAGAATCAAATATTTTGTTAGTCTGAATAATTACTCCAATCAAAGATAACCATGTATAATTGTTTTATCCAAAGATGTATTTAGAAATCAATAAAAATAATCAATTAACTGAAATATATATGTTATGTATATATGCTACTACTTTATCAACTAGTTTCCTTTGTGTACAAGAAGAAGTAAATACTTGATCTCAAGTATTTACTTCGTACTTGTTTTAATCACTCTTAAATCTTAAGTATTTACCTACAAATGCCTTAGTACTAGCAATTGCTAAATTTTATTCACTTAGCTACATGTACTTATTCACAATGTGACAATAATGCTACATTCTGCACATCTATATTAATTGAAGCATTTTCTATTTAGTTTATTTTTACTTACCGCATATTATATCCAGGGTGCAGAGAGACACCAAGGGATATATATCCACACTGGCTTGTCCAACTAATTCTTCAAGTCTTTCAATAAATTTGTCCCCTACGGATTCAAAAGTTTTGATAAACTGGGTTAGTATCGAGAAGTGAAACGATGGGGTTATCATTTTCCTGCGGCTTCTCCATTTTGCACCTAAAAGAATAAAAATCTATGTACAATCGTTTGCAATAATAATGGCACTCTTTAAAATAAATTTAATGGCACTCTTTAAAATAAATTTTGCGATTTCTTTAAATTTTTAACTTATTCGTAATGAAATATATTTTAAACTTTTAACATTAGTTCTTAGTTGTTTCACTTGCCAATAGAGATTTAATGAAATTGCTACCCAGAACTCCCAGAAATTCAAAAACTGTTTTGAGAAAGTGTCATTGTTATTGCATGTACATTCAATAGCAAATCGTTGATTATATTTTTTTACTTACCTGTACTTGTAAGTAGTCCCGTTCCCAGCCAGTTGTCGAAAGCATCGTAAATAAAAGATTTATCTAATATCTTTGTGGAGGTCAAAACGTATTCTGTGAATTTGTAGTCTGTTATTAAAATAATGTCACGAGAGAAACTCAAGTGGATCCTAAGTATGTCTCCATATTTTTCTCCATATTCCACTAACTTTGTCAGAAATTCTGGAAAAATATGACATATTATATCAGGAAATTTATTTCTTCTTCTTTATTGACCAGTATTTTTTGTCGATTTCTAATTTTTGAGGATCCTGAGACTGTTTGAAATTGGGCCCAAAATTTTGCTTTTGCAAGTACCTCCTGAACCCTCAATCCGATTAGAATTTGGTGTGTAATTGTAAATAGTCTATGTGAACTTGATTAATATAATAGTTTTATTTAGTAGCACAGAGGGCGCTTGTTATACATAATGCCATTTGTTTTTATTATCCATTTTTTTTCAATAAATTTTCCAGATGATTTTCGACGATCGACATTAAAGGCGTATTTACTGCCGCTAAATTAAAAATTAAATTTGTTCTTCAAGATCTCAAGATCAAAATAAGCGAAATTTCGTAAAATTTGCTTCAAACGATCGAAAGATAAGAAAGAAAATGTGATTTATTTCTTCAATTTTAACACCGTATATCTTTGTTATTATTGATTTTGGTGGATTTTTGGATTTTTTTAGGATAAGCTAAAGCCCTTTTAGATAAATTGTATGCATCATGAGATTTAGATGCGTTTTTCTCAGAAACCATTGCTTCTGTCGCTAACATCAACAAGGTGTACCTTTTTCAATGAGAAAAGGTAGGTAATAAAATTTTTCCAAATCCAAAATGAGATACAGTGTAGCACAAAAAAGTCGTAGCGATTTAAAGAGGTTCATACCATCGTTGGTGGCTCCCTCTAGCAGATACACCCAAATCGTCTACATATTCGAATTTCTGGTACCAAGAAACCCCCCTATATCAAATTTTATAAAATACGGTCGAAACGATCGAAAAATAATAAAGAAAATGATTTATTTTTTTAACTTTGACACCCTGTAGATCAAAAAGAAGCAACATTCGAATAAGGTATACTCTATTTTGAGGTCAGCAATATGCCCTTAAGCTATGTTCCATTATTAATGAATCATCCTGTATATGCCTCAGATATGGCAAAAATCATTGTCAGTTAAGATAATAAGACAGTATTCTTCTTTTACAAAAATATTTTGGATATAATAATTACCTCTGTATCTAAATACGTATCATCAGGGGCCTCCAATAGAATTTTTTTAATTTGTTCATTTTCTAAAAGGCGTGATTTTTTAACAGTATCGATGTTGCTATAGTTCTGAACATTGCATATGTTGACCATAATGAAGGAGATTTTATACTTTTGCTTTATTCAAAAAAATATACCAATAGTACATTTTCTGAAAAAGATATAATGTTATTCTCAGCCCGGTAATCAATAATTTTTTATATGTTTACTGATTACACTCTATTTGCTTTGCTTATTCAATAATTTCTGGCGGAGTTAATGTGAATTCTTCCAACTCAAATAATAAATAGTTATTTTTATGGATTTAAATAGGAATAATTTGGCGATTACTATGTACTTAAGTTATTTACTAATACCGCTCATCTCATAGCAACCACAGAAGATCACAATTTTAATAATATAAAATAAATAGTTTTGTTTGCTATTATGATAAAATTAAAATTGATCAATAAAAAATTATGTATTTAACTTAGCAGTAAAGTAGATTTAATGTCTTGGCTGCTTTAAGTACTTGTCGTACTTTACTGCATATTTAAACAAATAGGTACCTATTATTTACTGAAGAATATTACTGTTAACTTGAGATTTCTTGTAAAGTATCAAATCGAAAATGAAGTGAACACTTGTCTGTGTATTTTTAGAAACTATGTAGAATAGAATATATTTTCAAATGCATTTGCCAATAATTTGCTAATGACAGAACTACATCCAGAAATCTATGCCTCAAGTAAAAAAGTAACGCATTCTTTCATTGTGCAGATGAAACAGTACCTCAAACACGCTGGAAAAAAATTATAATATAAAATGTAAAATATTTGTGAAAAAACTAAATGGTATTACGCGTAAGTAACGCCGTCTGGATCAGGTCAACGGATAAAACTCATATTAATCATGCTCAGATTTCTTTCAATCGTAGAGCAAATTCTATTAAAATCTATTCGCAAAAATACAATTTTGGACCCATTTTCAATAGGCTTTCCAAATTTCGAAAACAAAGTAATACAAATATTTTGTTTGCTAATATTTCTGAACCACCAAGTATATAAACTCCTGGACAAAATTAACGCACCACTATAAATTGACAACAAATTCCATGCTGCTGAATTTTTCTGATGATCTGATTTGATGATTTTTTTAATTGTAGGTGGATTCCTTGGGAATTTGACTGTTATCATTATTTTTTTATAAAAAGTTGATTTCGGTTTTATACTACCAATCAGAACATATGCAGATTAAATCAAACTATAGCACCGTCTTTCAAATGCTCAGGCATTTTCTTTTTTTTTTTGTTCGTTTCATTATCTTTGCTATTAGTGGAGACACATCGGTTTTGGCTCACTCTGATATTTTATAAGTTTATTATCGCATACCTTTATTTTTATAGTTTTTAATAAGTAGGTTTTTTTCTCTTATTTCAAAAATCAAATGTTTTGTTTCGAGGTTTATAATGGTCAAAGTCAGTTTTGGTCAGTTGGAAATAACTAGTGTTTTAAATTTAATTCTAAAATGAATCGATGAAGACATTTATCTGTGCAAGAGTCAGTAAGAACATTAACTTTGTTGGATGAGGATTACTCGATTACTGATCTGATAGGACGCCATCATTCCAGTAAAAGTCGAATAGTTACACGATTTAACGAGACAGAATCTCATTCCCGAAGGGTAGGACAAGGGCGAAAACAATGTACCGATCTAAGGGACAAACTTATTAGGCAAACCATGCTTAGAAACAGGAGAATCGCTGGAACTGTTTTAAAAAATGATCTCGCAAATACTCGAAATCCTCTAGTGTCAGCTTGGACAATTAGAAGACGTTTAAATGAAGCTGAATTAAGCACCAGGAGACCGGCAAAGAAGTCATTACTTACCAGGCAGCATAGAGTCCAAAGATTGCGTTTTGCTAGAAATCATCAACACCGGACCGTTAATAATTGGAAGAAGATTTTATTCTCAGATGAGACGAGAAATAGTCTCAACTGTTCTGATGCAAGATAATGCTCGTCCCCACGTGGCTAGACAGGTTATAGAATACTTGAAGATGCTATTCCGTTGATGGAATGGCCTACCCTTAGTTCCGACCTAAATCCCATAGAGCATCTATGGGATGCTTTTAAACGAAAATTAGATGTCGGACAACTCCACCGGTTAACCATCATCAACTGGTGAATGCAGCAGTAGCAGAATGGGAAAATATTCCCAAGATGTAATTGAAAATTTAATAGCCAGTATGCCAAAGCGCATGAGTGCGTAATTGAGTGTAGAGGAGAGCATACACGCTCTTAGTATTTATCTATAATTCTTTTCTTAGTTTGTAATATTGTAATTAAAGTAAATTTAAAAAATTTAATTTTGCTTTCATAATTTAATGATAAAATACCGAAGTGAGATAAAATCGATATATCTCCACTAATAACAGAGTGAACAAAAAATAAAATGGTCAGGAAAGATGGTGCTACAGTTTAATTTCATCTGTGGTATGTTCTGGTTGGTAGTATACTCCACAGGGTGTTTCGAATTTTCGAAAGAAAAACCAATAATGTTATTACACCCTATATAAAACCAAAATCAATTTTTTATAAAAAAAAATAATGAGAACAGTTAAATTCCCAAGGAATCCCTCTACGATTAAAAAAAACATTCACATCAGACCATCAGTTCAGAAATACAGTAGCATGGAATTTGTTGCCAATTTATAGTGGTGCGTTAATTTTGTCCAGGAGTTTATATGTACTGATGCCTGGAGATGTTTGTTCGAGTTAAATATAGATAGTAGTAAAAGCAGACATGACCAAAGAGTTATCAGGTATAAATTATAAAATGATATACCCTATATATACGTTATTTTGTTATTAATACTTATATCAGTACATACTTTTTATTTTTGCTCCAACGAAAAATGAAAATGTATCTAAAATTAGCACAAAACATTGCAATAAATTTTTCTGTTGCATATAAAATATTTCAAGGTTGATATGACCATTGTACGTAACCTATACTCACTAGTAGTAGATGTATAAAAATCCAAGGCGTTGCCAAAAAGCAACACCGGTTTAGGTCCTGGCAAATATGAATTCCTTTTCGAATCTTTTATGCAATAATAAATCAACACCAAAATCACCACAGTACATACAACAGCCACAAACATTTTCAATTGTTTTTAAACACCGCAGAACTAATCACTTCAAACATAATACAGCCTTGAACATTTTAGTCAACTTTCAATGCATATAAAATTACTTTATTTGAAATAGCATCTAACTAAATACTTACAGACAATTATTATCGTTTTTTTTTAGTCGGATAACGTTATCAAAATTTTATAAATTCATCATTTTTGTTTGCATGCTGAAGACAAATGTATACTAATATTTTAAATTTTATATAAAAAATATTTCACACAAAATATAAGAGTATAATTTTAGTTATGTTTATGCATCATTCATTAATGCATCGAAAACAAAATTTGGTACCTGTAAAAAAAATTTGTTTTACGGAAATAGATTATTTGTTTGTATAGGGCCAATTATATTCTTCTATGATGTCACAATATTTGTATATTTTTTCCAATACATTTGCTTATTATTTATGTCAACAACTTATTGCTCAGAAATTTCAAGAATAAAACTGCAGGCTAATGATTCGACCAGCATTAAATTACACCTGATAAATCTATAGAAAATAGTCAACATATACCGGTTTCGAGCTATTAGCTCTCATCAGTCGCCACAGGTGAATGGTGAGTCAACTGACGACTAATCCTGGCTGTTCATGCATGTCTCAAACCCGGCATTCCCGAGTACGCGAAATATAGCACAGCTACATCTAGGGGGCATCTACTGAAAATTATTTTTTGTTTATATAGGAAAGAATTCTAATTTTTCATTTCAATCAAATACTTTCCATGATACAATTATATTAGGAAATTGAGGTTTTTTATTTTGGGGTTTTTCAAAAGATTATATAACCTAATAAAACTTCATTTAAAAACTTTGCAAAAATAATTAAAAGATTACATATTTTTCTTTTCCATATCCCTCATTCCAAAATGCATATTTGTAATTAAATAAACCCGTTATTTGATTCGAAATCAACATTAATTTCAATAAAAAATCATTTTTTCATTTCAAAACTTAATTTTTATACAGATTTGAACACATTGTTTAGGAAAATGAACAAAATAAATTTATTTAAAAATCATTTTTTAAAATTAAGATATTCAAATGGATCTTTGTCCATTTAAACAAATACTTGTCAACAAATTAAATGTTCTTACCAAATAAATCAATTTATTTTTGACAAAGAATTGAACATTACACCAAAAAAGATTTGTTTGCACAGAATAAATTATTTTTAAATTGAATTGTTTGCTGAAAAAAAATGTTTCCTTGTATTCTTTCTTAACTGTTTCCTCCGCCATGAATTATATAAAACAACAAAAGTGTAGGTAATTTTACATCCACCTTCGTTTTTTCAAAGAAATTCGGACGCCATTCTTCGATATTAGTATTATTTCCGGAGCTAATTTAAGTGCATGCACTGGTGTTGACGGGTGTAGCTCAAATTGTCTAATAATTTTTGAAATAATCGTCTTCATTTCCAATAAGGCAAACTTCTGACCTAGAACGAAATATACAGAAAAATTCGCTAAAGTTGTGGTATTTTTGAGCATATATACAAAAAGGTCATTTAGTATATTTTGACTGATTTTGTAATTTTAATGCGATCTGAAAAAATTATATTTTCTGACGTCTTTAAAATAATTTGAGAACATAGACTCGCGTAAACCGCTGTGTGACGTCACTGCCTCTTATAGCATGTTGCTGGGGTTGCGTTCGCTACCGTTTACTTGCATTTAGAATACGAAGCATAGGAGGGCCGTCGGAGTCGTTAGGATTGCAGTTTTCATGGAAAAATCAAATATTGTAGGTTTTTATTTCAATTATGGAAACATCAAGCATTGAAGGTGTTATTAGAGACACTAAAACAAACCATTCAAATTTTAGATACTGTATTGTATCGAAACGTTCCAGGACAACGATAAAATGTCCAGATAAATTTATTTATTAGTTTACTTCGGATTCACAATACGATAAAACTTGTGGCAAAAAGCAATGAAGCGCCACATCTTTCTTGGGTTTTTAGTTTAGTTATGTTTAAATTCTTAGGTATATACAGAATGTACGAAATATGAGTGACTTAATTTTGCCATATGATAAGTTGTACTAACAAAACATATTTGACTTAACAACTTTTTTTCTCTAATAAACGGTAACAGAATTATGACAGCAAACCGGTCCTGAACATGTGAAAACGCCGCTCATACACTATCTTAGGATTGTTATGTATATACATATTAATTACAAATAGGTACACCTAAACATAGGTACTTAATGTGAATGGTTTTCTTAGAACTCTTTTCACAACACAAAATAATAGTTACAAGTGTTTAAAATTGCTGTTGTTTCTTGCAAGAAGCGTTTACCATCCAAACACCTCGTAACCAAAGAGTTTTGCCTAGATTTGTCGTAAATTAACATGTCATGCCAGCTGGTTATGGTTACTATAAATTGATTCATTAATATTACTTTTAGGTTATCAGCAGCAACCTGGCCCTGCAACGTTATCGTACATTACAGTTTTAACGAGTTTCTCGAAAACTTCAAATGTTTACTTCATTAATACTGATCCAAAAAACAAATTATGAACAAATTACGTTACAGGTGCGTTTACTTAAAATATTAATTAAGACTTTATCGTCGCACTCTATAACAAAATAAATGTTTTGTTTCAGATACTCACGTAAAACTCTTTAAACCACAACATCTTATTATTAATTTTGTAAAATTATAAATACATATTTTTTAGTTACTGACGTACCTATACCTACATTATTTGAAAAACCTAGCCGCTATTAAAGATTTCGTTTTAGAACCGTTACATTTTAACACCTCTCATTTCAGCACTTACAAATTGGTGATGTGTATGAAAATAATTCATCATCATAATTAAATCTACCATCGGCAGATTAGACGAATATGCTTTTAAATAGGATGTTATGAATTTTTAAAGTAGTTATAACTATCCCAAATTTGTTTTACTGTTTTACTTTAACACAGAAAGGCCCTTGCCCGAGTTGGAAGTGAGCGAGAAGCTGTAGGAGGCAATGATATCACTCCTCGCGAGCATTTAATTCCAATTTGATCTTATATATTTCAAAAACTTCTTATCAGATCGATTTAAAATATTCTGAGTTGACCACATATCATAAATGCTTCAAAAAAATTAACCAAATAGTGTAATTAGAGGTTTGACGAAATGACGCTATTGACGTGTGATGAATGGACACTTTCTCCTACAGACAGTGTAAAAACAACAGTAATTGTTAACCTACCAATGCAGTTACGGGGTCCAGCACTAAAGGGTACGTAAGTAAACTGCCTCCTACCATCGCAGTGTTCGAATCTTTCGGGAATAAACTTCTCTGGATCCGGAAAATATTTTGCGCTTCTATGAATTCCGTAAATAAAGATTCCTATCGCTTCACCCTTGGGTAACACTTTACCATCTAAAACGTAATGAGTAAAAATTACGTTGATGATATTCCATTTGGTAAAGCATATTACTCCATTTAAGATCTTCAGGAAGTTCTCTTCCTATCAGAGGTACAGAAGGGTATAGTCTTAGAGTTTCCTTTATAACAAGGTCTAAATATTTCATATCCTGTAAGTCAGATGCTGTAACGTGAGCGTTTATATTACCACTGAAAATTTTCCTTTGTTCTTCTACAACTTTTTGCTAAAACGTAAATTTGCTGTACACTATAATAAACAACATTTAATGAAAGAAACATTAATTTTATTTCACAGAAATTTCATATTGGTAAAAGACAACTGGTCTTTTTTCAGAACTGATTTTGATAAAAGGATATTGGGCCAAACTTCTATATCTACCTGCACATGCTGATTTGTTGCTAGTGAATACAAAGCGAATGTGATCGCAGAACTAGTTGTGTCGTGTCCCTAAAAACAAACAAAAATTTATTAAAAAGCAACGGATAGACTCGGACAAAATATGTTACCGATGTTGTTTCATTAACAATTGAAAAACTTATCAGCTATTTCATTGACATGATATTCTTATCTGGACACAAAAACTGCAATGTTCTAGTGACCCAAGTTCCCTAACCAGAGAGTGTCTGATTCTCTTCGGCCCGCCCGCTCTCAATTTCACGACTGACGTCATTGGTATATAAATCGAAATTGTCAAATATTGCTTGCTAATAAATTTCAGTTTTTATTTGTATAAGATAAGTAAGTAGGTACCTACATTTAACTTAGCAGTAACTCAGATTGCGTTGTACCACTTGTAGTTATTATTTGTTTATGACAATTAGTACCTATTTTCATATTACATTTCCTTGTGTAATAATGCTTATGCAAATAAATAAAGATTGTCAAGAAAATTGTGATTTTGTATTGCTTTAAATTGATGCAACCGAGCATCAGTGTGTCTCGTTTTTCAGGATAACACTTCTGGAAATATGAGAAGGCTGTGGAATTTCCGCAAACCAATTTTTTACAATTAGTACTCTGTAGGAAGGTTATATTCTGTTAATCATTTTATTTATGTTACAAAAGCCTAGCCTACTATGATTTTGTAAAGAGCTAGTTTTCCAGAAAGTTGTATTAGGCATTTTTTTTATCAAAAAGATATATAAATATTATCGGGCTATCCAACACCTATAACTATACCCATATACCAAATTTGATCGACAAATGTCTATTGAGTGTTTTTTCATTTTGATAAAAAATTGCCTAATAGCAATTTCTGAAAAAAAACGGCCAGGCATTTGTCACATCAATTAATTAGTTAGCAGAAAACCTTCCTTCAGGATACTAATTACAAGAAAAATGACTAACGGAAATTCCACAGCCTTCTCACATTTCCAGAGGTGTTAACCGAAAAAGCGATACACACTGTATAATTTAAAGTTAATTACTATTCCATTTTTAAAATTCATCTCAATGCGTTAGTTACAGAAAGAAAACATAAATAATCAGATTTAAACACTTATTGTTGTTGTTTATTGTTATTCATTAGATCAAGCATGAAAAATGTACGTAATCAAAATAACCTTGATGTTATGGTAAACAAGAATCTGATTCTTTTATCAAAGTTCATATATCTTGCCCCAATACTATACCTCAAACATAAACGTATCCACTTCTTCCCTCAATTCAGACATAGTAAGGGGTTTACCATCGATGTTAGAATCCAGAAGTAGATCAAGAAAAGCAAGTTTTCTATTGCCCGTGGATTTTTCTATATTATCAGCTTCAGTAGTCCTAGTTTTAATTCTTTCCTCTATAACTTTCTCAGTATACGAATGCAACACTTTTAGAGCCTTCTTCTCTCTGTAGTAATTAGGGGTAAGTGCGTAAAGGCTCTTGTCTATTATAGAGAAAATTCTATCGGTAACTATAGAGCACATAGTTTTCACACTGTGAACGTACTCGGATTCCCCACAGGTCAATGCGTTGATAGATACCCCCATTGCTGCTTCTAAAGACGTTAAATGTATCATTGAAAACATACAATGTTAATAATATAAATACTATCTATACAGGGTGATTCAAAACTTATCCAAAAAAAATATTTTTGAATGTACAGAGGACTCTTCTACAATTTTTTAAATTAAAAACCAAAAAAGTCAGTTCGAAAATACACTTCTACATACCACTGGAAACTGATCCATTGTAAAAGCGCAAGAAAAAGCAATCAGTCGGCGACCGGTAAGACGTCAAAGTGTAATATAAAATGAACAAACAGAAAAATTTTCCTAGGAAGGACATAAATAAAATTTTATAACATCTATTTCATATCAGCAAATTCAACTACTTTTGCCGCTATTATTAATTAATCAAATTAATTTGTGGTTTTAATCAATAAAATAATTTAGCATACCTGATGTTACAATTGTTTAAAATATTGTCCACGGACGTGTAAACACATTTGGGCCTATCTCACCCATGTTTCTGGTTCTTGTCCGGTTTAAACTCGATCATCATTTCACTCTAGTCCGATACACTTTATTTTTTAAATATCCCCACAAAAAGAATTCCAAAGGATATAAGTCAGTAGATTTTGGTGGCCATGGTACCGGTCCTCCTCGTCCAATCCATTGTACTACCTGAACATCATTAAGGTACTCCTGAACATTTTGTCCAACTTCCAAATGTCCAGGTAGATCATTTCGAAGGAAGTCGAGATACCCAGTAACTCCATCCATTCCATTTGGTAATATGAATGGTCCAATCAAGCGTTGAAACGCGTGCGGATTGTTAAAATCCCAAACATGAGTATTATGAATGTTATACATACCATTCGGAGTAAAAATAGGTTCATCTGTAACTAACATATCAGCTGTAAATCTGGGATTTTGAGCATTTTGTTGCATCAACCATTCCCAAAACCTAATTCGTAAGAAATAATCCCTTGGTATTAGTGCTTGGACACACTGTACGTGGTACCTACGGATATAATTGAGTCTCTTGTGACACGCCACACTGTTGATTAAGACATTCCTTATACTTGTTGAGCAATTTGTTTGGCATTTATTCTTGGATCTGCTTAAGTAATCTCTAAAAGGTATTCTTCAGCTGCTGTAATACGCCGTGGATGTCCTGGACAACCATTTCTTCCATAATTTGGTTTCAAATGTTTGGTGTCACGCCCGCGTTGCACTACCGTAGTAAAAGTAGCTCCATTTGGCACATGTCTACGGAGAAGTCATTCTGTGTACAAACGAGAAGCTGCTAAAGCATTTTGCCTCACTTCACCATAAATTAAAACGATATCTATAAACTCCGAACTCCTATACACGTAAGCCATTTTTGACGCTTGAGAAACTTATGTAAACACTATTATAAAAACGTTAATAATACAATTGAATTTCAGTTTTCGGAATAGCCTGCAACAACTTTTTTTCTCGGATACTATGAGTACGTTACAATTTTTTTTTGTTATTAACATTTTTCATGACGCATTTATTCACATTTTTTTGATAAGTTGTGAATCACTCTATATATAGGGTCGCATTGAAATGTAAAAAGTGATAAAAAGTGTAAAAATGTCCAGATAGAACTCATAAAAATAGTAAAAAAGATTCATATGATCGCAAAATGTTTCTTTTTGTACAAACCTTAAAATGAGAAAAAAATACGAAAATTGTCACACACAATCGCCCTTCAACCAGCTGATAATTTTAAAAAAATGAATAATCGAATCCGAAAGGATAGTAGAAGTCGGGAATATAAGTTTCTAAAACTGCGTACTTCTTTAAACAAAAACCGCTGGGGTCAGTTATTTTCCAGAAAATTGAATGTTAAATTTTGCTGTACTTCCACTTTAGAAACAGTAATTAAATTCTTCATTGATTTTTTTGTGTATCCATGGTAATAATGCATTTAATAATTAAACTTGATTAATTGGAAAATTAAATACAATTTTTTTAAATTAAACAATAAATTAATTTTAATTAATTAAATGAAAAAATTTAAAAAAATCACTGAAAAACGCAGTTTTTGAAAATTATATTCCCAACTTAGAAAACAACCCTCAACCTTACATTTTACTTTTTACGTCATTTCAATGACATCCTGTATAAAAATTATCTTACCACATATTACATCTAAGGTACAGAGGGAAACTAGTGGATATATATCCACTGTGGCCTTTCCTGCTTCCTTCTTGAGTTCTTCAACAAATGTATCTCCAACAGAATCGAATACTTTGATGAACTGGGTCAGTATCGAGAAATGAAATGATGTCGTCAGCATCTTTCTGTGGGATTTCCATCTTGAACCTGAAAAGCTTCTCATAGAGGAGTGCCAAAATTAAAGGCAACAGTAAATGGTAAATAATGAAATATTACATATTACCAGTGCTTGTTAGTAAACCCATGCCTAACCAGTTGTGGAAAAAATCATACAGATATGACTTCTTCAATATCTTGGTTGATGAAAGGACATGTTCTGTTAACCTATAATCTGTTACGAGAATAATTTTTTCAAAAAGTCTGGCATGCACAATGATTACTTCTCCATGCTTTTGAGAATATTCCATTAATTTCGATAAAAATTCTGAAAATTTCCATAATTTTTGCACTTACCTTCTCTTTCATGAGCATTTCGTATATTGACACTGTTAACAACAGATTTAGCATTTTCTCACTATACAGGATGTAACTAAAATACTTGGCCATAATTTAGTGACACAATCTGCATCGGAAATTACCAAAAATAGTTGCTATGTGTTCCGAAACACTTCGTTTCTGGGTGTACAAAACTCAAATTTTTTTTTCAGTAAAAATAACAGTTGAAGGATGTGCATAATTAATACCTTATTTAATTTTTATAATGTGATTGCTTGAGTTATTATCATATTTGTTATTTCAAAAATACTCTGCGAGCTAATGCCCCGACCAGCATTGAATTACACTAAAAAATCTATAGTAAACAGCCAAAATCATTCATAAAGGTTTCGAGCTTGTTAACTACTAAATGTAGCTTGGCTACATTTCACATACTCATGGTTTCCTCTGTTGGGTTAACCAAATACAAAACAGCCAATGTTATTCGTCAGTTACCACACCTATGGCATATATGGATGAGAGCTAATAACTGGTATGTCTTGTCGTCTATCGACAAATGACTTTGCTGTAGGTTTTTCGGGTGTAATTCAATACTAGTTGGAGCATTAGCCCGCAGAGTAGTTATTTTCCGAAATTCCGCTTTTGTAAATATCGTTATCGCCGAATCAAAATAGAGGTCAGGAACTTTCAATGGCATCTACTGCAATGTAGATCGCTTGCTGTATGTCGCCTATCACGTCCAGTATGAACGTAGGTAGTGGCCACTAGATGTAGCTTTGCTATATTTCGCGTAACTATACCTTGTATTTCCTAGTAAGAAGCAGTAAGAATATAGTTCTTAAAGCTTTTCAATTCTGCGATAATAGTAAATAGCTTTAAAGACAATAACTAGCTGAAATTACAAACTTCACCTTAATCTAGAAACAACTGAATGTATTAACAGATTTTTTATAGCTCTCTTTGTTTCTGGTTTACAAGGGAAAATTAAAAAATGCAATATCTTTTTAAATTGTAGGCCAAATGTATGCTTTTTATTGGAATATTCTATGCATTTTTCCATCATTTAATTTTGTTTAAAATGTTCTTTCTCATGATATACATGTGATTCATTTGGAACTTGCCAGACAGAATTATAGGGGAACTAAAAAAGATAGCGATGGTCTAGTAAAGCCAACTATTAAGGATTGTTAACGGCTTTACTTTTCTATGCAGAGAATACTGCGGCACTTTTTTTTAGTGGGACCTCTGGCGATGATAAATTTAGAAAGGCTGTTGGTTAAAACGTTAACTTAGAAACAATACTATTACAATAACCAATAAAATTTATTTCAAGAAATTACATTAAAATTATCGAGAATAAACAACTTAACAACAATATTAATAAACAAAAAGAAATATCCAATATTTAAGTTGTTTTTATTTGTTTATTTTCAAATATTATATATTATTTTTGCTTAAGTACCTTTTTTAATGTTATTTGCTGAAATAAATTTTATTAGTTGTTGTAATAATATTGTTTTTATACTTACATTTTAATTTGTGAAGCTACAAACATTTTTTAGATGGGTCTCCTAATCCTTACTGGACTACACTGTATATATAGCTAGTTTCCTCAATGTACATAATTTAATTTAATGAGAAAGCACAAAATTACCAAGATTTTTTATTTATTTTTGACCTTTTTTTCAATAACGGCCATTTTCACAATAAATTTTAGTAGTCGCTATTTACAAGTTTTACCGTAATAAAATTATCGGAATTTCTCTTATATTTTTAGATTTGGCAACGTCGCATGTCGCAGCTCCCAAGTGTGTATGAACTTGCAGATCGTGCGCGTGTTTATTTGACTCACATTAACCTGTCTAGCAGCAAGACATGGAAATTATCAAAAAATAGATTAAAAAAATTGATTTTCCCGACAAAGTTTAGAGTAGTCTTCGTTTAAATAGGTACCCCATACAAACTAATCAATCAATGTAGAGTATGCCAAAATAGTTTAGTTACATTCTGTGTATTTCGAATTAATAATAACAAGTCAATTATAAATGATGTTAAAATTATACTTACTATTTGAAGATGTCAGAAAGTCGAGCGCATTTCCAAAAAGTGGTACCGGTTTAGGCCCAGGAATGCCTTGCAAATATTTCTTTTTGGAATTTGGAAGTATAATTCCAATTAGTAATGCAAATATAAACATAAAGAAAATTTCAACGTACATGTTTAGAAACACAGTCTTGCGTATCAGTCTGTTTGTTGACTGAAAATAAAGATGCTGGATAACGAAACATTATCGTATACAATGATAAGTTAAACATAATAATAAATTAGTAGTTATTTATCTAGAATAAATGAATTAATATATGCAGAAACATCGCATGTCCACAAAAGTACCTTAAGTGGAATAGGAAAAATATTTTATTTTTATTTACAATTTATTTTGCTTTATTGTAACCATTAAAATTTATAGTATTAAGGCTTTTCGAATACAACGAAACATTGATTTTATTTAAAAAAATTATATGTTCTATGATATTTTTAAACATGGTCATGTGTCTTTCCTGCATAGCCTAAGGCCTATTTATTTTAAATTTGTATTTCAGAAATGTTACAAAGATAAATTATTAACATTCAATTAGTAGCAGTTAGCTGAAGAAATATTGAATTGTAATTTTCTTGATAAGCTTCTTCTACAAATTTCCATGTTCCATTTTTACCGATTTGATAAAATTTTTCTCAATGGATAGGTGATTTAAGACAATAACAGTATGGTATTTTTGCATGTGTCTAATTCTCAGGAACTGCCTTTCTGTTTCCTTGGAAAAGTTTCCATTTTGCACTTGTCACGCAAACCACCACACAGAACAATATTTAAATGAAACACACACATTACAACGCGTTCGTGAGAATACCAAGTGTCGTACCAATCTGATAATCCGTTTGGTTGGCGCAAACACACACTATTTCAATTACCAATTTGGTATTTTATAACAGCTACAAAAACATTTTTGTAACAAATCTTATAAAACAGCTTAAATCACAAAAATATTGTAAGGATGGTTACGGCAACTATATGGATGCATTATTTTTCGATCTATCAAAGACCTCCGATTCGTTGAACCTCAATTTTATGCATGAAAAATTATCTGCAGTCGGTTTTCGGAATAATTTTTTGGCCTGGTTAATGTTATATCTCATGGACAGACAAATAAATGTGAAATTAAATAATAATTTATCAACTATACAGGAAATTGAACTAGGGGTTCCACAAGGCTCGATACTTGGTACTCTCATCTCTCTATTTTTTATCAAACTTGCAAATATTGGAGTCGGGAAAATCCTCATTGGATGGCAGAGGCACATACCCAACACCCTCAGAAATTAAATGTGTGGGCTGGAATAGTTGACGACAGAATAGTAGGGCCTTTCTTCTTTGAAGGAACCCTTAGAGGACAAAGATATTTAGAGTTTCTAGAAAATGACCTTGTTCCAGCCCTTGCAGTAATTTTTCCTAACGATAATGACCCTGACATTCCTGACGATACCATATGGTTTCAGCAAGACGGTGCACCTCCGCACTATGCGCAACTTGTACGAGATTTTTTGGACTGTTCCTGGGAGGTGGATCGGCAGACGCGGACCGATAGAATGGCTTGCAAGATCGCCAGATCTTACACCTCTTGACTATTTTTTATGGGGATACTTGAAGTCAAAAGTGTACATTAATAAACCACGTAATTTATAAGAACTTCAAAATCGCATTCGGGACGAAATACGCAGAGTTTCCCCAGAAATCATTCATAATGTGTAAGAAGAATTTCTTCACAGACTTGCGCATTGTCAAGAAGTTGGTGGATGGCAATTACAACATTTAATTTAAGTATAAAATTTAATCAATTGTATTTTATTTTACATACCTCAGAATTGTTACTTTTTTATGGATACAATTTACGTTTTCTAACATTCAATCGTCATTTACTCGAAAACTTTCCTATGTAAGAGGGCAAAATTTTAGTACTGTCTGATAGAGAATTAAACGATCTTTCAGAATCAAGGAAAAAAATATGGTGTTGCCATTTAAAAAAAATTGATGACGTCATTATTCGAAAACAAATGACATTTGAAAATCGCATTTTACGCTAAAATATGTATTTTTTTAATTAAAAATCGACCTGTTCGAGGATTTTTCCCAAAAAATAATTGTTTCGTTTTTATTGAATTTATTCCATACTTTTGGCGCATACTGTTATACCAACACTTCGAAGCTTATTTAAAAGAGTATCATGGTGAACCTTATCAACCGCTTTCGAAAAGTCGGAATATGCCTGTCCATATTATCAGAGATAAACTGTACAAAAAAGGCAAGGTTTGACACAGTAGATCTACCACTAAAAAATCCGTGCTGCTTTTCACTAAATAAATATATTCTTTTTTATTAGATTTGTATGGCTCATCTAGTGAATTTTACCTGTGATTATTTACAATATCATAATTAAAATAAAAAAAGTTTTTTGAAATTTTTTGGTTCTTGACGTTAAAACTAGCGCCAAGAACATTAAAATCGTCATAACTTTTCATAATTGTCTTCGTTTTTAATAATAGGAAACCGGAAATTTGTGATATTTTTACAATTTCAAATTACAACTCCTGGGAACAATAGGTCAAACAAAAAAAAAACGACCCAAATTTTCAAAAAATCTGTATTATTTTACGCACGCTTCGGTTCATTTTTTATACCCATGTTCAGAAACAATGGTAATCACGTACCAATTGAGTAAAGGACAAACATATCGAAAAAAAAATCTTTTTTTTATAAAAATTCTGAGTAACCATTGTGATTAAGAACCGAACACATGGTTAAGGATAAATATATTAAAAACATTTGACTTTATGGAAATAAATTTTTTCATGGTTCTGAACAAAATGAAATTACTGATTTTAGAAAAATATAATATGCTAGGCGACGAGCTCAAAAGAATGTCGAATAAACAAAAATGGATATGTGCCATTTCTGCTTATATCAAGCGAAATATACGTAGGTATATCATGGTCAACCAAAATTGTGCAAGAGCTGTAAAATATGTAGGTAGACGCATAGCGTGTTGCAGCGCAAAGTTGCAATAGTAAGATAAATCTTGTAAAGAACGAATTATAAACTTACACCATAAACCATAAAAAATATTATCCGAAATTAGTTTGAGGCTAAATCAAGTTTACTTACTAGTTGATGATGTCAAAAAGTCTAGCGAATTTCCAAAAATTAGAACCGGTTTAGGCCCTGGGACATCTCGTGAATGTTCCGTGTTACAGGAAATTTTTTTGAATATCGAAATTGATAACGTCACCAAAAAAAGCAAAAGGAAAATTACGATGTACATTTTTCGATGTATAACAACTATCTATCAGCGATAAAACTAATAATTGGTGCAAGTAATTTTGTACATAAAAAGCAGAAACATGATATGATTTTCTTTCGTGTCTGTTCAAACTATGTACTTGACATGCAAAGGTAAAAGTTCATTTATGTTTGGCCTTCATACTTTAAATGATATTATTACTTCGATGAACAAATATACGACAGTTTAGTGGTCAGGTAGATTATGTTCCGATAATAATAATATGTGAAAAATATAAATGTCTGTAATGTTGCAATGTGAAAAAATAACATTATAAAACACAACACGTAATTAAAAAACCGTTTATTTTGAACAACACAAATCAAATTATCTTTTCTTTAAAGAAATGCAACATCCATCTATAGGAGTTAGTACAAGCTTTGGAACCAGCTTTCAGTTCTGGGTCAGGTTTGTAAGAAAGAACTATGAAATGAGGATTTTCGAGATGACGCTTTTAATTTCCAACATGGCAAACATTTTACCTAAAAATTTAATTTATTATAAATATACAGAGTTCATACATAAGTTTGTAGCATTTTTATTGACTTCATAATTTATTTCTTCTCAATAAACAAATTACTTGAACTAATAAAGGAAATATTATTTCTCATTGTTTAGGATGTGACAAGGTTTTTCTTTTGAACAAATTTGTTAGTTGGGAAGTATGGAATTCGTTAAACCAGTTTTGCAACGCCACCTTCCAACTATGCTCCTGGATAATCGCTTTTGTAATATTGGCAGTAAAACCACAGTATACACCAGCAAAATCAAAAATAATAAAACATGATTATAAAAATGATACAAAATGTAGAGAAAATAATATAAAGGTATTCTTATATGGAAGCGGGCGATCATCAGTTTGAACAAAAATGTTCAAACTGATGATTAAATTAATCAATTAAGTAGTAAGTAAGCAACTAAACATAATTTAAATTTTAAAATTAAAATATTGAGTGGAATTATAAAATTTAATTTGTTGTAATGAGAATTGTAAGAGCTTTCAAAATAAATATTACTCAATCCCCAATGCCATTTAAATATTTTAGGGTGATACTTACCCTTGCTTGGGGGTGAAAGTGGCGCAGACAAAAATACCGGCAAAGAATGTCCCCATTTAATCTAAAATCGACGGGTCTGGGCGTTTTTCTACAATCTTGACGCAGTTCCTGAAAATAACTGTGTTTCGGTTTCATTTGGCCACCTTGTATTTTGTAACGACAAAGATATTGCCAATGCTTTTTCACATTATTTTGGTAGTGTTTATGAATCACCGTCAAGTCCTTATAATAGTAAAATTTCTCACGAATCAAATATGAAAAGCAATTGAATAGATTAGATATTAGTAAAGGATCTGGGGTTACCAGAAGTTATTATCAATTGTTACAAACAAGCCTCAGCCTCTTTAACTAGTGATTAATAAATCTATTTCTGAAGGTGCATTTTCAAGTATTTGGACTAGCAAGAATTGTCGACTGATATCTTTACTCTCGATATTTGGTAAATTGTTGGAAGCAATCACAACTGACGAATTGTTTTTTAACTTTAAAAACATCATTATAAAACAACAGCATGGTTTACTTCAAGGTTGGTCTGTTGTAACTAATTTTGTACCTTCATATTCAATTCATAGCTGAAAATATGGATGGAATACATGAAGCTTAATATGTTTTCCTGTATAAATAAATAATTCTTATCATGGTGATCGTTGAGTATCTAAGTCGCACTGTCGGTTGCGATGGTTGCATATGCATTAGGAATCTAAGCGAATTCAACATAGTTATCGTATAGTCACAGCTTATAATAACTTGTTATTATAAACTGTAGTATAGAAAAAACGTTGAAAATGGAAATTCACCACCACACTCAATGTGAAAGTTGGTGGTGGTTGGTGGTTTGAACTTTAAAAAATAAAAAATAATAATAAGACACATCTATGCAGAAATCTGTTATCCTCTCAACCTGCAACATAATGAGAAAAGTTTTAAATATAAATGAATAATAGAAAACCCAAATATGTTGTACTCACCCAAATTTGGAGATACTTACCGTTAATAACGTGATTCTGTAAATAATAATAATAATAATATGCTTTATTCACATATAGCAAGAATACATTTAAATCGACATTACTAGGCAAAAAAATACATATAATATGAAAGGGCGAAGTTCAGCTGTGTAGCCGCAAGAGGCAACACGCTGTTCTTCCACTTAACCCACAAAAAATAGATGTGCCATAGCAAATTGAATTACACATTAATTATATGCATACATACAACTACACAGAAAAGCACTAATATGAGATCAATCAAAAATATGTTTGAACAAGCGAAACAATTATAAGGATAATAAAGTACCTACTGTTGACTTTGAGAATCAAAGAGAATTGCTTTATACTTTTTCTTAAAACAACTGACAATTTAAGAGGTAATGGAAGATAAATGTAAATTTTCGGTACGTTGTAACTAAATGATATTTGAAATGTCGTAGTCTTATGTAAGGGAGGAGTTAAATTACCTTTAAATCTGGTGTTCAAATTATGAACGTCCGTAGGAAATCTGATTTTATTAAAGAGGTACTGAGGAGATTTATTTAAAATGATTTTCATAAAAAGAGTAGCACTGTAATGTAGACGAGTGTTTTTCATATTTAGCCACTTTGTAACCTTAAATTTATGTCTTACTGAATTTCTTTTTTTAATACCATAAATAAATCTAAGGCAGTAATTTTGAATTTTTTGAATTCATTGAGATGCCGCTTGTGTTAAACATGGACCGTAAATAGTATCCCGTATAATTAAACACCGATAAAATCAGTGACTGAGAAAGCAAAATTTTTAATTTTTCAATTAGGATGTGTCTAGATTTACACAATATTTTTAAACAATGGACCTTCTTACACAGTTTGATATATGTTTAATAAACCTAAGTTCCTTATCAACAGTTAAGCCCAAGACTTTAACTTCATCTTTTACTTCTACATTATCAATACATATCTTAACCTCGGGTAACAGCTATTTATATTTCATACGATTGGCAAAAAACATAGTAACACACTTTGTGGGATTTAATCGCAGATTATGCTCTAGTGAAATTCGACGGAGTATTTCAAGTTCACTATTTTTTATATTCCAACTGTTTCTTATATCACTGGAATGAAACGTGTAAAACAATTGAGTATCATTCGCATGCACTTGAATGTTACAGTGATTTAAAAATGTAGAGAATGATGATGTATATAATGAAAACAACGTAGGTCCCAACACGGATCCTTGAGCCCCTCCACAATCAGTATTAATATAAGTCGAAACATAGTTTTTAAGTACTACCCTTTGCTGCGTACCTGTTAAATAATTAGGAATAAATTGTACTACAGATATATCAAACCCAACAAAAACAAAAAATTTATATATATATATATATATATATATATATATATATATATATATATATATATATATATAAAGCTGTTAACAGGTCTTTTAGGTCCAGAGCTGCGTTATTCTCCTCCACTCCATTCTGCTCTTCGCCTTTCTTTCCCAATCTGTTATATTTTTCTCCCTTAGATCTATTGCCACTGCCTCTCTCCATCGCTTCCTCGGTCTCCCTCTTTTTTTCTTGTAGATTTGTTTACTCCCTACACTTATTTTAACTGTCCTTTTATCTTCCGTACGTTCTAGATGCCCTAGCCACTATACTCTTCTGGCTTTTACAACTTCGTCTATTGTTGGTGCCTGGTACATTGCAAATATTTCCTCATTATTTCTCCTTACATAGTCTTCCTCCGTCTTCTTGTCCCCTAGAATTCTACTTAAGATCTTCCTCTCTCGCCTTAAAAAATTTTCTCTTGACTTATTGAAGAGCCAGGTTTCACTGCCATACAACACTATCGGTCTCAAAATTGTTTTAGATATTCTAAATTTTACTCATCTGGACACATTTTTTTATTCTATTAAGTGGTTGACTGCTGCCAAACTTCTGTTTTGCTTTTATTATTCTCCTATTAATTTCTTACTCCTCATCACAGTTAGCTGTTATTAGCGCCCCCAAATACACATATTCTTGAACTTCTTCAAACTCCATCTCTCCCTGCTGTGTTCTCAATTTGAAATTGGTATCTTTTGGTTGTTCCCCTATTCTCAAAAGCTTACTTTTCTCTTGATTTATCTGCAATCCCACTTTACGTGCTTCTTCCACAAGTTTTCTCATTACTTTTTCTAATTTCCTACTATCTCTAGCTATAATGGCCACGTCATCTGCATAACTTGCTATTTGGCGACTTTTAAACAATATGTGTCCTTCTCTGTTCAACTGATTATCTCCAGGTAATACCTTCACAAAAAAATGTTTGAAATAATATCCTCCCATTTCAATACATAAATTAATAAGATAACCTTTTTTACAGATTCTTTGACGATTTTTAATCACGTTTTATCCAGTTCGACCACTATAAGTTCTAAATCAGTATATTTGAAAGCCAAGGACAGTTTTAGAGCCTTTGTCGTTGTAAGATATGCGTCAAATTAAGAACGTAGATACAAAGGAACTAGTGAGATACGTGTACAAAATTAAATAAAAATTGGCAAAACTATCTCAGGCTTACATTTTTAACTATTATTGTATAAATTCTTGGACAACGGTTATCCCTCTCAATGTACATTCATCGATCTGGCGAAAGCATTTGATACGGTTAGCCATAATAAATTATTAACAACATTAGAAAATATTAAGGGGGGTTGCTTTAAAACTAATGTCTAGCTATTTGTCAAATATCAAAACAACAGGTTATAATTAATACTATAAAAAGTGTTCCAAGAGAAATAGATTATAGTGTACCTCAAGGTACAGTCTTAGGATCAGATCTATTTAACATGTATATTAATGACCTTTATGAAATTAATACAGAAGGTGAAATCATTAGTTTTGCGGATGATACTACTATATTTTACACATCTGATAATTGGAATGAATTAAGAAAAAAGGCTGAAAAAGATTTTAAAAACATTGCGTTATGGATGAACAGCAGACTATTAACTATTAACTACTCAAAAACTTGTTTTATGCCTTTCACATATTCAAAGATACATTACCACATTATAATAAACTTGAAATTAATATAGGAGAAAGATCATTAAATATCAATATGGCAAAAAATATAATCAAATACTTAAGTTTGAAATGGATTTATCATATTGATCATGTTGTTAATAAGCTACGATGTAAATTCAAATTTTTCAAAGATATATTAGATAATAAACAAACAAAAATTGTATATTCTGCTTTAGTCAAACCGCATTTTTTTATGGTATATTAGCTTGAGAAGGGGTAATAAGTAATTATTTAAGTAAACTGGAGGTAACGCAAAAGGCTATTATTTGATTAAAATTTTTGATCACTGGCAACTATTCCTTTTAAGTAGTTTTTACTCCTGGAAACATCTAGGACAAAAATATGAGAAATTATCGATAGAAAAGTTTGTGTTTAAATAATGAGCAATTGAAAAAGAAACTTACCATTCAATATTATGTTTTGAACCACTTGTGAGCCTGTAGGTATTTGTGTATTATGTGTATATAAAACATATTGTATTTGAAACCTTCTATTGTTAATTTGTTGTTATTATAATTGTTTGTACGTGTTATGTCCCTCACACACAAGGTGACTTTTGTGGGGTCTCTTGGTTTATTTAAAAAAAAAATTGTTTAATTAATTGATTTATTTTGTATCTGTATTACAATTAAGTGTTTTATTTTTGTATTTTGTATATGCATTACAATTAAATTAAACAAATTATATATTTTTATATATAAACATAGAAACAACATTCGGTTATAACAAATAACTCATCTAAATTTTATGTACATATATTTGAACTTTGTCATTGAAAAAATACAACAATTAAAAATATTGCTAAACCATATTCACCAATTTCTTTTCGACAGTTTTATTTTAACTCCGTTTTTAGACTTTAGTACTGCTTCAGAAACCAACACCATCTTATGTTCAGTGACAGGTGGAAATAATTCAAAATTTCTCAATATTCTGGATAATGTGCTTTTCAGTTCCAGCATAGCAAACCTTTGCCCTGAAGTAAAGAAAATATATACTAGTATAAAGTTACATTTATTTATTGTTATAAATTAACGTTCAATTAGTCAACGAAAATGAAGACCGACTATGTATTATTTATTGAATACCTCGGAAACGTTTTTATGCAACCTAATTACAATCTGAAGCGGCATTTACACTTACAACGATACATGTATCCATATTGAAACATAAGATTTATTTATGCCATTAACAATGACGTCTAGGATAAGAAAGCGCGCAGTTTAAAATAACGTGATAAAAATTGTTAACTCAGCACGGTTATGATATAATAACTTTTTATCAAAAAAATTTGCAGAATTTCCCACCAAGCAAACTTGTGACATATTGGAATATGTAGTTACCATGACTAAAATAAAACACCTCATCACTGACAAATGATAATTCATTACAAATACATAAAAAGCACAAAAGAATAACATAGACATGAACATATTTTTGAGAACATAATATATTCTCAACCAATCATCCGTTCCAATTATAATGCCCCTACCGTATTAGATGACAAAGGAGTGTCATCATCTGAAGAAGACGAATCCTTCGACATTTTGAATAATCTACATCTCATATTGCTACTGTAAAGTCTCGACTGTGATTAAATCACTTAATAGATAAATATGACATCGATTTTACCGACATGTTGAGTGAAATAACCACCTTTGTAATAGCATCCTTGTATGCACATGCATCAGTGAAACCAAGAAGTGCTACCAGTTAATCTTTTTTTTATGGGATGTATTTAAAAAAAGTAGGATATTTAAATGATATTACTAGTATCTAGTGCAACAAGAGTATGAGAATTTTACCGAATATTAGGAGTCGCCTTGTAGTTTGAAAATAATATCATCCTGCATCTTTTTCTACATTTTACTATTACCTATAACTAAAATTACAAATGAGTTCGGAAAACCATCGAAAATGCTACAATCGCAATCATTCCATTACACTTCATTATCGACATATCAACAACACCCTTATAGCTCAATATTAGATACTAATTTATCCTTTTTACATTTTAAAATAACATATTTATGTGCTGTCCCTATACATATAGTCAATTCCTACCTATGTATTTTGAAAAAAATATATTTTTCACTGTGAATTGACTTCTAGAGTACTTAAATATTGACAAAGTCTTACACAAAATAGGCAAAATGCAGAGGTTCACCATTTTCTTTGCTCTAAACCTATTTAGCTGATGTTACCGACGGATTGTGATAGAGGAATGAGTTTTTGTAAATGGTTTTTGCGACAATGTGCCAATTAAGTAGACTTTTTTTGCCTGTGTTTGTGCAACATACATTTACGCTTTATGGAGTAATGAATTTCCATAACATGCACATATGGGCCTATTAAAATCCTCACGCGATTAGGGAAACTTCTTAGCAAATGTATGGCATAATCGGCGATGTACTTCTGGGTCACTATTTATTGGGAAGGACGACAAAATGGACCAACATACTGACTTTTTGGAGAATCGATTGCTTGAATTATTGGACGTTGATTTTTTCAAGATGGAGTTGCTCCACACAATACTCAAACGGTAAAGATGCTTTTGAATAAAGCGTTTCCACAGCACGCTTTGGTCCTGTGCCGTGGCTATCTCGATCACCCGATTTAACTCCAATTATTGTTATTTACAATACTCCAATTCCTATGGTGAAAGAATTATGAAACCTACTTGAAGCTGCTGGCACAATTAGGGATATACCTGGAATTTGGGAAAATATTGACCACAGTTGGATGCATCGGTGCCATACATCTCTCCGCACTAATGAGAACCAATTTAAACAGTTGTAGTGTAAGTCTGTAAAAATGATAAGATATTATTTCATCTTGTTCCTTGATATTTTAATGGTATGGAATTACAGTTTATTTATGATAGTCTTTACAAGTGAAAACTTCCCAACAAATTGGTTTTCTTTAACTTTAAATCCCATTCCCAATAATATTTCTGAAGACAGTTTATTATTTTATGTCTACAAATAATCTACGTTTTAAAAATCTACGCATTTAAGATAGTAATTACTATTCATTATTGCAATATCACGTTTTTTAAATATCTATTTTCCTTAATTTATACTTTTGCGATAAAAAAATTTTCAAAAAAATTAAAAATATCTTCCTATCTGGCACCTATTGTTTGTTTAATTGGAAAGAAATTATTTATATTTACATAATATTTTATATCAGTAATGGCAATTCTATAGTAAATTTATAAGTATTAAGGAAATTTGCAACAGTAATTCTGTACGCTCGCAAATTTTTAATTGTTTATTTAACAAATGACCCATTTTTATTGAACATATGGCAAATGTCACACACGATTCAACGAAAATGTCTGGAAAATGTTCTATCAGGGGTTTTCGAGGTCCCTCTTTATCGCTTTGGTGTTAGCTTTATTATTTATTGCTAAATTGTTGTAACTGGGCTAATTAACAAATTAAAAAAAACTCCACCCCCGAAATCACTAGAGAACCGGAATTTGTTCCAGGATTTCTGGCTTATTAAGGTAAACCATCGGCACAAGATTTTTGCCAATATAATTGTTTATTGTTCGATTGTTGCAACCTCGCTAATTAACAAATTAATAAGTCTTCTCCCGGAATCGTTAGAAAATGGGATTTCTTTTTTGCAGTAATTCTGGGATCATGGGGAGAACCTTCGGCACAAAGTTGTTGCACGAAATTGTTTATTTTTCTATTTTTGCAACCTGGCTAATTAACAAATTAATAACTCTACTCCCGGAATCACTAGAGACCCGAAATTTTTTCCGGGATTTCAGTCTTTTTAAGGCGAACCATCGGCACAAGATTTTTGCAAATATAATTGTTTATTGTTCAGTTGATCCCAGAGTTATTGCAAAAAAAATCCGATTTTCTAACGATTCCGGGAGAAGAGTTATTAATTTGTTAATTAACGAGGTTGCAACAATCGAACAATAAACAATTATATTTGCAAAAATCTTGTGCCGATGGTTTGCCTTAATAAACCAGAAATCCAGGAAAAAATTCTGGTTCTGTAGTGATTTCGGGGGTGGAGTTTTTAATTTGTTAATTAGTTACAACAATTAAGCAATAAATAATAAAGCTAACACCAAAGTGATAAAGAGGGACCTCGAAAACCCCCGAGAGGACATTTTCCAGACATTTTCGTTGAATCATGTATGACATTTGTCATATATTCAACAAAAATGGGTCATCTGTTAAATAAACAATTAAAAATTTGCGAGCGTACAGAGGTTAGATGTACCTTTTGTTATAAACAATTCCCTGAACATTTTGCAGAAATCCTCCGCAAAAAGTTGTCCATTTTCACTATTTTCATGCTAATTTGACGCGACTATTTTACCAGGACCGTCTTAGTGACAATTTTTCGATGCATAATTGAAATTTAATTTACATAAAAAAAGCAAAGATAATAATAAATAATAATTTCCATTCCATTTATTAGCAATTACGCTATTATAAACATACAAACACATACATAAAATAGTATAGAATAATAATAATAAAGGGCATAACTTCTTAACACATAAAAAAAAACAATTAGCCAATTCTCTTTTAAATGTATACAAATTTTGTGAATTCTTAGCAACATTTGCTACGTCGTTATACATTAGCTCTTTTCCAACACGGCACCTGACTAGTTTGAAACCTGTCCGAAGCCGTCAGTCAGTTTAATATTAGATACAACTCCGCTGCAGTAAGTCGGTGAACGATTTGGCTATTCACTTGGGACAGGTTTCCAACCAGTCAGGTTCCGTGTTGGAAAAGAGCTATTATTAACCCCTTCGAAAACAAAGATTTTGTTGTACTGTGTTTCCTGAATTTTTCAACGAAAAATTTATTTACATTACGCGTAGGGTAATTGTGAACCTCTCACACATATTTATTCTTATAAATCAGTATCAATGTTTTATAAACGATAATTTGATACACATTCATAAAACGGAGTACATTTAACATTAGTATCAGATGGCTATTACATTTTAAGATTAGTTTCATCGCTCTATCTTTTGTAACTGTTGCATTTGATTTTCGTTCAGATTAAAAGGAACAAATGAGCAAAATTCTAAATGTTGTGCAATTAATGTTTTGTAAATGATATTTTTTACATATGTACTTAGTGATTTACCAATTCTACACAAAAAATTATTTTTTTTTTACATTTCATTTATTATATAATTTGCATGACTTAAAATTGATATTACTATCAAATATTACTCCTAAATGCTTTATTTCCTTCGCCATTTCAAGTTCAGAACCATTAATTGTAGCTTTACATCTGTCAATATTTATTTTACTTAATTTATAACCATTAGTAATAAACAAAGATTTACATTTGTTTATATTTACGCATAAGTTATTATCATTGAGTCATGTAAATAGAACATCCAAATCGAAATTTATTGCCCGAATCGTATCTGGAAGATTATTTCCTGTAACATATATCATAGTGTCATCAGTAAACATAGTTAACTTACAATTTTTTTATAAATTTCACAATATCTTTGATATAAATTAGGAATAAAATAGGTCCAAAGACCTTTCCTTGTGGAACACCATGCAAGGTTTTTAATTCCATAGACATATGATTTTTATATTTAAGTTTTTGATATCTATTTTCCGGATATGACTTAAACCATATGAACACTATATCAATAATACCCATTTTAGACATTTTCACTAGAAGCAGATGTTGATCCATCGTTTCAAATGCTCTTCCAAAATCAAGAAATGCTGCTGCTATGAAATCACCTTTGTCGATAGCTGCAATCCATTCATCACACACATGCAATATGGTCCTTTCACATGAATGACTTTTACGAAAACCAGACTGATTGGGAATAATAACACTATTTATTTCACAATGATTTGATTTTTCACTACAATTTCAAGTAGAGATAGAACTTTTTCGTATAAGGCAGGTAAAGTTTCTAGCGATCTTCCTCGTACTCATTTCAGGATGTTCTTCGATAACCTTTTCGGGCACTACTAGTTTCAAGAAGACGACGATGAATCTTAGAAAAAAGCAATTACCTGGCAGAGCACGATTGGGATATCTATCGTAATAAATACGTCTAGCTTGCTCTGAATTACCGTCGGCTAGGCCATACACGTAATGCATTTCCACCATTTCCACATTATTAGTGAGTTTATAAAAATGAAATATTCACAGCAAACAGATGTTAACGACAAAAAGTTGATTGAAATGGTAAATCACAAAGCAAGTGAAATATTCCAGGACAACTAGATTTACTGCAAAATTGTATCCTTTAATAATTACATGAACTCTCTCGAACAATTTCAAAAACGGCGCATTGCAGTCCAAAAACTCAATAGGGCTCTTATTTTTCAAATTGAACGGGGGAATTCAATAATAATTTATATATATATATATATACAGTGTGTCCACGGATGGAGTTGACAAGAGGAGAAAGTCTTCTGTTTTTGACTTTATCGAAAAATGTCACTCTTTAAAAAAGTTCTGCTCTTCGAAAAAATGAGACTATCATAGCTATCATAGAAACGTATTAGATCAGATATACAGGGTGCTCATAAATGAAAAAAACATGAAAATACTCAAGATAGAAATACCATTATTTATTATCGTACACAACATTTCTGTTTATAACCAGAAATAGAGTCCTAATACAAATTTTAAAATCAAAACTTCAATTTTGACTTTTACTCTACACACTACGAATAGTTTGTTATTTCTTGTTTTATGCGCTCTTTTAATATCATGTGGCAGATCATTTGAATAAACCTTTTGCTTTAGGACAAAAGTCAAGGGGCCTAAGGTCAGGTGGTCTAGCAGGATAATGGGCCAAATCTTCCAATCCACCTTTCACCATTGTCTGAGCAAGGCTGTAAAATGAGCAGGACAGCAGTACTGTTGCCAAAACAGGTTATTGCAGGTTATTGCGTACTTCTGGCTCTCAAGTATTTAAAAATGGTAAAACAAATGTTTCCAAAATGTTTTGGCAACAGGACGGCTGTCGTGCTCAGAAGAAGATTTGGCCCAATCCTAACCTTAGATATCTTGCCTTTTTTCTCCAAGGTACCCTAAAACAAAACATTTATTCAAATGGTTTGCCACATGATAGGGAAGTATTAAAAGAGCACCTACGGCAAGGAATACATGAACTGAAAGAGCCGCTAACTATTCGAAAAATTTATTAAGTTAGCGGAAAAATGTTCAGGTGGGAGGTAGAGGTAGAGCAAATGTTAAAATTAAAATTTTGATTTTAAAATTTGTATTGGTACTCTATTTGAAGTTATAAGCAGATTTGTTTTATAAAAATGTTGTATACAATAATAAATAATGGTACTTTTCTCTTGAGTATTTTCTTGTTTTCTTAATTTATGCACCCTGTATATCTGATCTAAGACGCTTCTATGGAAATCTCATTTTTTCGAGAAGCAGAACTTTTTATAAAGAGTGACATTTTTCGTCAAAAACAAAAGAGTTTCTCCTCAGGTCAACTCCATCCGTGGACACACTGTATATTTAAATATGCACCTTTATTAATAGTCACCACGTACCAACTTTCATGAAAATGCCTAAAGCGGTTTCGAAAATATTAATTATTCCCCTTTTTTTCCCTAAAACTTTAACTCCCCGTATTTTTGTAATGGAACATTTTTCGATCATAATTTATACAGCAATCTATCATTAATTTTCGATGTAGAATCACCCCCTTAAATATTCGCATACCATTAAGGAACACTCTGTATATTATACACGAAGCGCATTATACGCTGTAGTTAATTTTTATACATTATACACACCGGACCTGTATGTTGCTTGACAAATAACTTGCAAACAAAATTAATTTTAAACTAACTTAACGAATAGCTTAGTTAAGCCAGTGCCATCATTAGGCAGATAAATAAATAATTAGAACAGATATACGGAAAACATTTTAAAGCAAACAATACATAAATGTTTACCTATACAGTTGCGAGGCCCAGCACTGAATGGAATGTAAGAATACGGCCTTGTTCCGTCACTGTTTTCAAATCTGTCTGGATCAAATTGTTCTGGATTCTCAAAGTTACGGGGGTCTCTGAGAATACTATAACTCAATATAGTGATGTTGACACCTTCTGGAATCGTGTTACCTTGAAAAAATCAAACTAGGTTCAGATTTAAATGAAGCGAAAGCTGTTGAACAATAAGCTACAAATTTTCGAAGCTGTGTGAGTCTCTGAGAATAACAAAACTCAATATTGAGATGGTGACACCTTTTGGATAGATAGATTCTTCTGTTGAGTTGAGAAACATCTATGTATTTGCTGTAAAAAGTTAAAGAGCTTTTCGGATCGTGTTACCTTAAAAAGAGTCAAACTAGGTTCAAATCTAAACGAATCGAAAACTTTTGAACTATGAGCAACAGTAACATCATCAAAAATAGATTGCATAGTATTTCCAACACATGCATATAGTATACCTTTATATTTAACATCTTGTGTTGTTGCTCTGGCAAAGATAGGAACTGGTGGATACAATCTTAGAGCTTCTTTGATGACCATTTCCAAATATTTCATTCCTTGTAAATCGTTGTATGTTGATTTTCTGCTCATGTCATCTTCAAATATGAATTTTTGTTCTTCTACAGCTCGTTTCTAAAAAAAATATATTTATGTATTTTTATACAAAAATTGAGCAACATCGAGTAAAACGAGAAGAATAAAAAATCAAAGTTTGAATAGTACTATTAGGTATAACGACTCACCTGTACGTCAGGATGCATTGCTAGTAAGTATAATGAAAAACTTGTAGCAGAAGAAACAGTATCATGTCCCTAAAAAAAGTTATATATACAGAGTAGTTACTTTTACGACGCCCAGTATATGAATCACGAAAACGGTAATATATACAGCCATTAGGTACAATAAAAGAGGCCACCCTGTATATCGGGCTTCCCAGTTTTTATCATACACGCTGTTTCTTAAAGTATTAAGTAAATGAAACTTTTACAAACGAAACATATTTTTCCAGTTTTGCTTCTTTACCTCGAACATAAATGTATCAACTTCCTCTCGAATATCCTCCTTAGACAATGGTTTACCATCGATAGTAGATCGCAGGAGGATATCCAAAAAAGCCAGCTTTTTCTTTTGCCCTACACCACCTGTGTCATCTGTATGGCTGTTTCCATTCAGTACTAATTCCTTTCGCCTAGAGTCGACTACTGAATTCGTAACAGAATGAAGTTCTTTCACAAGTATTTGTTCCTTATAATAGTCGGGACACAATGGGTAGAGAACTTCAATGTTTTTAATTAGTGAGAATGCTCTTTCTACGCTTATCCTGCACATTTCTTTAACGTTTTTGACATAACGTGATTTCTTATCTCTCTGTGCATTAATCGAGACCCCCATAGCTGTTTCTAAAAGCACAAATACAATTTGAAATTAATTTATAAACCTCTTCAACAATAACAGATATTGAGTAGGAGCATTTTATTTTAATGAATCTGCCTTCTATCAGTGATGCCGGTCATCAGTAGATCACTCGACTGTGAAGTTCCCTTTATTATTGCAAAAGCATATAATTTAATAACGTATCCACTATTTACCACAAATGATATCGAGTGCAAAGAGATTTACGAACGGATAAATATCAACATCGTCCTTGTTGACCTCATTGTTCAGCTTCGATATTAGTATTTCCAAATTTTGTTCAAAGACCTCAACGAATTGTTCCAAGATGGAGAAGTGAAAGGCAGGTGTCACCATCTTCCTCCGTTTCTTCCATTTTGGGCCTGAAAAAAACTTTTTTAATGGCTGGCTTACTTCCAGGTACAAAAATTCTAATCGAAAAATGTCTTACCGTCACTGGTTAATAGACCAGTACCCAACCAATTATGCAAATATTTGTAATCCGCCGACTTGCTCAACACATTCTGTGTGCTCAAAATGTATTCCACAAAATCGTAATCTGATGACATAATGTTTGATTCCAGAAGAAAATCAAAGTAGAGCACTTTTCCGTATTGTTTTGTTAGCCTGTCACAGTCATGTAGGGTTCCTGTAAAAACGACACATTTCTTATCATATTTCTTTTATGAAATGGTTCTAAAACCATAAACGTAAAAAAGTTACCAATGTATAACCAATTTCTACACTGGTTGTTATGTCATGGTTTACATTTGACGTTTCAAGAAATTATATAGTGTAAACTTATCCAAATATAGGGTACCAGATGGATCTTTTTCTCCTCTATAAGTCGGTTTTATAAAAAAAAATAAAAGAATGGCTATTTTGCACGATTATTTTCAACCCCAACAAATGTAGAACATGTAGAAGGTCAAAGTCAGCAACTCTTAAGTCAAAATGATAATACAAATACACATATTTTCATTCTGATCTCATGGATATGTCAACAAATTAGGCATTTTGAATCGCATTATTTCTTGAGATTCCAAGAAATGTAAATTCACGATGTGGCAACCGGCCCAAACTTTTTTATAATTTTACGAACGTATGATAATTTTCACTGAAAGGATCAGTAAATATAACATATTCTTTTCTTGAACTTGATCTAGAACTCAGTAAGGTTCTATGAATTCTGTATCAACTACAATATAAGCTACTTGTCAGTGTTTAGTCAATTATGTAAAGCACTTGGCAATAGAGGACAACTTATGGTAGCTACTTTTCTAAAACCTTAGACACAATAACTTACAACTTATTGTTCAGAACTTTCCTGTTTTGGGAGAAAAATTAGACAAAAAAAGAGCAAATTCCGACCGAGCTGGATTTTGTGAAAACCTTTATTTTGATGTCCTAAGGATATCCTGAACACATCCTTAATTTGGTTTAAGTTTTGCTGGTTTAACAAAATGTATCTAGATCTTACAAGATGACGTTAAGTTGTTGCAGTGATTTTTGTTCGAATGTATACATTATCCACAAGAAGTCTAACTTTAATGTTATTTTTAATTTTTGATAATTTATGTAGTACGCTTATACATATATAATCAACTGATTCTTGAATTTTCAAGAAATGTAAATCGACGATCTGGCAACCGCCACTAATTTTTTTTATAATTTCAAGAGTGTATGATGTATGAATTTTGACTGAAACAATCAGTAAGTATAACTTAAGTTTCTTATACTTGATCTAGAACTCAGTATGGTTCTATGAATTCTGTATAAACTACAAGTGGTTTAGTTACTTGTTAGTCAATTATCTAAAGCACTTGGCAAGAGAGGACAACTTATGGTAGATACTTTTCCCAGACCTTTGACACAATAACAACATATTGGTCAAAACGTTACTGTTTTGGGAGCAAAATTATACAAAAAGAGCAGAAATTCTGACCGAGCTGGATTTTGTGAATACCTTTATTTTGATGTTCCAATAATATCCTGAACATCTCCTTAATTTGTTTTACGTTAGTGGGTTAGCAAAACATATCTAGACCTTAAAGGATATGACTTGTAAATTGTTGCAGTGATTTTTGTTCAAATATGTACATTATCCATCTAGGAGTCTAATATTAAACTATTGATTTTTTTTAATTTTTGATGATTTATGAAGTACACTTGATAATCAATTGCTTGTACTACAAAAAGGATCAATTGTTTGTAAAAATTGATGCCTTGAAATTTACCTTCGACTTTAGTCGCAAATCTAATACATTGCACGCACTATACTTATAACAGAAGTACTACATTTGAACGAACTGATACCATGTCAGATAACAGATAATTATCGTATTAGCCTTGTTTAAAATAATAGTATTGAAACGTCGGCATGTACTGCACAAGCCTTTCTTATATCTATGAATTTTAGCAATATTTCTACATAGACATAGATTTGAAGTATTGGAACGAAATTTGGATATGCATGCAGATTACGATATAGAATCACCCAACATGCTTTACTTCGTGTTCTTATAAACCAGTCAAATAGGGATTCAACTTTGGAATAAAAGTACGGTAGTCAAGGTATTCAAGGTCTAAGGTCACAAAAACTGTGTTTTTGGAAGTATCTCGTTTCCTTTGCTTTAAATGACATTTGGAGTTAGAGGAAAAGCTGCAGAGCATAAAATTTTCTACAAATTTGATCTGTTATAATGTTTTATCAACTGTGGAATCCATTTCCTGTGTACGATGTTTAAAGTTATTTACTTAAAATATTATAATTATAAAGAAATGTACTTACCCATTTATAGATATTATTCATAAATCAGACATCCGTCTGAACTATACAGGGTATTTCAAAAAAAAAAAAATAGTAATATTGATAAGACTGACAGAACATTGAAAAATAAGTCAAATTTTGAATGGGATTTTACAGGTTTCCTTCGAAAGTCAATATCTGCACTGCTAATATAAATTTGCATTATTATGTAATAGGGCGTAACAAATAGAGCTTATAATATTCATTTAAAAAAGAAATTTTTATTCAAATCAGAAAATAAACAACGCATTCGGAATTTATCTTATACAAAATTTCGCATATCAATAGAAGAGTTCTATATTTGACACACATACTTGATAAAAGTACTATTACAGAGTTCGCCTGGTTGACTTGAAGTTGAAGTTTTTTGCATTTTCCCCGAAAACGGTATATGATTAATAAATTTAGAAAGAGCACCTTTTGTGTAATTTTACATAATATCACTAGCTTAAAATGGGACAAACTCGATATGGAAAAAGTCACTAGCAACTAGCGTCCTATACTTTGTACAAAAAAAACCACCAGCGTATTCGACACAACCAAAAACATATCTACGTTGTCAAATTTTGATAAAATATGTATGTTCTTTAAAAAAGTTACATCCAAAATTTAATTTTCTAAAATTATCTTACGCACGCCCTGTATCTCAAAAATGAGTGACTTTAAGTACATACGTTTATTAAGCAAACTCCATTTATTTTTAAATGTTCTGTCAGCTGTACCAATATTGCCATGTCTTTTTGAACACACTGTACTTAACATCTAGATGCACTGAAATGTTGAATACCTACTCATTTTAGAAATATCTTGTAATAATCGATACGGTGACTTACGTGTATTATCTCCAAATTCCAAAGCACATCCTATTATAGGCCATCCTGGGACGGCTGGTAACCATTCAAGAGTCTTTTTTGTCACGTAATATTTATAATATTGGTAAACAAAGCACGAACATATTATTAAAAAAATGACGAATAAAACATATAATGTGACACTCATGTCTATAAAAATATTTGAGCAAAATTTAACTGAGACACACTTCCGCCAAAGTTTTAGCTGCAACACTAAAGCACAGTAGTACCTCCCATTTTCCTTTTGTGATGGTTTTAAGCACTGGAAATGAACTTATCCAAATTTATTCAACGATCCTGTCCAATAGATCATAAAACACACACATGTGAAGCTAGTTGACAAAATACATTACACTATATATCCTGCAATATCATTTAGAGAACAGTCATTATCCAATTTAGGTACAGGACCGACTTAAGCATTGTCCTCATGGACGCAAAATTTGCAAAAATTTGCGATAACTACTTAATTGTTTAGCGAATTTTGCCAACTTCAATATTTTTTGTCATTTGCATCATAAAACTATCATTGACTGTCATGGTAGATTGTCAGATACTTAAGTTAAGCTTGTTAACCCCACATAATGATGAAAACAGTGATAATATTCATGTTTTGCGAAATTCGCGAGAAATTTCGCGAATTTCCATATCCATGATCAAGGTTATTTTTTAATATATTCTATTTTTTTACAGTATTAAGAATAAAGTACGAATCCAGTAATAGTGACATAAATTGTAATAATAATATGATGTGATTTTTGAACATGTTTGTTCTCTCAATAACATATTGTAACCTCTACGTTGACTTAACCTTGAAATATTCCACGTAGGAAAACAAAACTTTATTGCTATTACTTAATTCACAACAAATATACTTCCAATAATTCAAATCTTTGCTTTGACGTTTCTGTCGCTCACATTAGGCTTCTCGGCATAAACTAAAGGAAGGAACGAAACCGATCCGCTTATATATGTTTTTAGGGATCTTGAAGTTTCCTAGGTCCTCGAGAACGCATTTAGAACTAAATCGAATATAACCTCGAATGTCCTGACGTCAAAATAAAGGTAAAATTACTCATAGCTCATTACTCTACTCGTTACTCCTTACTCCTTACTCATTACTCATTGCATACTATGTATTTACATATTATGTAAAACTGACCGTCTCTGTATGTTAGATTCATAACATCTACCAATCGACCATATCAATAGTGAACTCCAAGCGGGATCATGCCCGACCGAGAGTAACCACTTATTACCAAATTCGTAATAAAGTTCTATATTTCTCATTTGTATGCAAGAATTATGCAAGAGTTGTGAGACAACAAATTTAAGAGACTGGCAAGACTTACTATGCAGAAACATCTAACATGATAGGTTTACGATGTTGTCACGAATTTAAAATCTATTGCCGTCATAACTCTAATACCGTTGGTTAGAGAAAAAAAAAAAGTTAAGTAAGTAATGTTTTGTTTGGTGCAATTTATCATACAGCAAAATAAAAGCACTTATATTTCAGATATCCTATATATTTAACTTATCATTATGTGAGGTTATCTTAGTGTGTTTTTAATTTTGATTTATGATTTTTTTAAAGAAGAGGAAAATTTAATTCATGTTATCGAGTAAAAATATTAATTATATTTTTGTTGGTTATTATAAATTAATATTTACAAAGTGTTACAAAAAAATATGTTTAAAAATGCAATAATTTAAAAGTAATTTAAAAAAAATAAATTCAAATTTGGATTTCAGAACTTCATGAAATTTGGTCCTTGTCCTTATATCTAACGGTGTCGATTGCAAGGCTCCCTAGATCCTGACCTGAATCTTTGTGAGTATATCAACAATTAGATGACCCTTGTCTATATGTATTTAATGATTCTGATAAGTTTCAAAATACGCATAAGAATTATCTCATTGAAAATATCATTGTAGCATAAATTATTTATTTCATACTTTTATTCGAATTTTAGTACCAACATTTCTCCAAAACACCTAAGAAATATTACTTTAAAAACATTTTACATCTTATTTACATCGACCATTTCCTATTGACCAGTTTTAGTCTAACTCCATTCTTCGACTTCAATACTGCTTCTGCAATTATTACCATTTTATGTTCATAGGTAGGTGGAAATAGCTCATAATGTCTCAATATTCTAGATAATATGCTCTTTAATTCCAACATGGCAAACTTTTGGCCTAAAATACAAGAATACGATGTAAATAAAACCAAAATTAGTTTTTTGTTATTCTAGTAATTGTATGTTTCTGTTAATAAAAATATCTTATTTTTTCATTTGCAATATCGTATACTTGGTCAACAAGTTACAGTATAATTATCAAGTGTGTAGTAAGAACGGGGAAGATTGTATAGAGATCTCCGTGGGCTTAAATTGATCGTAATGAAAAATCTTACCCCTACTTAAGCCACCCTTGAATTCGGGGAAAACTGGTCAGAATTTTGCAAAAGATCGAATTATGGGGCCCGTCTTTCGTATCATTTGTCGTGTAGTGGGGGAAACAAAGTACTGCATGAAGTGGATATCATTCCCCGTATTCTACCGGCAATAGGGGTGATTTTACCCCCACGCGGGGGGTGTTTGAGCATTTTTAGGAGGGCATTCTTGATGTTACCCTTGCCATGTGGAATTTCGCAAATTTTTACCCAGATTTTGCTGATCATTTTTTCTGTTTTCTTGTTTTAGGGGTGGTTTCCACCCCTTCAGTAGGGGTAACTGATCAGAATCCGACAGAAGAACGAATTTTGGGGGCATATATTTCATATCATTTGGAGTTATAAGAAAGAGTGGCACAAAAAAGGCAATTCATGAAGGGAACATCATTTGCCGCCGGTTTTCGACAATAGGGGTGGTTTTACCCTCACGCGGTGGGTGTTTTTCATCTTGAGCATTTTTGGAAGAACATCCCTGATCTCTTCCTTGCCATTCACGTTCCCGCCAATTTTTACCAAGAATTGATCGACCATTTTCCACCTCTTAAGCAGGGGTAAGTCGGACAAATATTAGAAAAATTGAACTATGCTCACCTAGATTTTTCATGACGATCAATTTAAGCCCACGGATACCTCTGGATGACCTTCCCCGTTCTTGCTACACACTACGCAAAAACGTGTTTTTTTTGTGGTTACTCTTCACTATGTCTAATAAATGATGATCGTTTCTTATGACGTTATATTTATTGGTAATATGATTCTATAAATCTTCTCCGGATTCAATTGGTGAGGAATCACTTTTGTTTACTACTTCAATGTAATCCAGTGAAAATAATTTGTTTAAGTCTGGCAATCGTGGTGTCCAATTTTGAAGACATTATTTCCTCGTCCTAACCATTTATTTGGAAATTTAATATTCAAAAAGTCTCTAACAGTAGCACTAAAATGAAGCGGTGCCCCATCAAACATAAACTTAAATTCTAGTCCAACTTGCAACGGTAAAGCAGAGAGAGTATTTTGCAGAAATAAGTATTTAATCGATTTGACAAAACTGATCCGATGCTACCAGCGCAAACATTTATCTTAGATTCGTGTCAAAAATATCTAGGAGTTACTGGATAGGAGTTTACATCGGAATATTCGTGAAAGTTGTAGACATTTGAAGTTCCTCTACAAGTGAAACAAGCCTCATCAGTGAAAAGAATTTTCTTGTGAAAATTAATATAGGTACTGATGCAAGATCGTCGGTCCAAGGCAATACCTCTGACACTTTTTAAATGTGATAGCATATTGCGTTTAAAAAGTTGGTGTACATAAGTTCTTGATAATCCAGTTTCTCGAGGTAAACGTTTACTACTCTTTTGCGGTACATCTTCAACTGTTTGCGAAATATGTTCTTCATATTGTATATTGCACTAGGATATTCAAGGATATTATTGAAAAACTTTCCTGTCTCTCGAACCCGTCTCTTTATGGAGAATCACTCGAGATAGAAATCTTCTATGATATTCTTCCACACTTCTTATATAGTTTCTTTCACAGAAACCTAACACAAGTAACAGTAGTTTGAAGTAATCTCTGGAGTGCCTTAGGGTTCTATTCTCTTTATACTTTTCATTAACGATATTGTTGATAATTTATAAGTATCGTAGTTGCTTTATGCTGACGATATGAAGCTTTTTTATTCCATTACCACAGAATCAGATAAATGTAATGTGATGACATACTCTAAAAGGCATAACTTGACATTATTTGAATACAAACTAAACTATACTATTTTAACTCGTCCTCGGTATATAAAAGACCTTGGTGTGACTTATGATTCTGAACTCTCATTTAATAAACATATACGGATGGTATATTTTCGAGTATTGATAAAGGTCGATTTACAGCACTTGTCTTATTAGATTACTCTAAGGCTTTTGATCGTATCAATCATAACCTGTTTTTGGCTATACTACATTATATTGGTTTTAACATAAGCTCATTAAAGTTAATTGAAAATTATCTTAGAAATAGGAAGCAGATTGTAAAGCTAAAAGATATTTACTCAGGTGCATTGGATATTAAAAAAGGCGTACTGCAAGGTTCAATTCTAAGTCCCCTTTTCTTCTGCATCTATTCAGCCAATATAATAAAGAGCATACACAGTTGTAGAGTGCACTGTTACGCTGATGATACACAACTGTCTTTTTCGTTCCTTGAATCTGAGGTAGCAAATGCCTGTCAGACTATTAATGATGACCTTAACTCACTTTTTATTGCATCAAAAAATCACTGCTTGACCTTAAATCCTAAGAAATCAATTATTATTTTATTTGGTCCTAAAAAAATGGAAAAAATCGAATATATAACAAATGAGCTTTATATTTACATCGACAACACAAGAATAGACATACAAGATTCGGCAAAAAATTTAGGTATCACCTTCGATTCGTCGTTAAGGTTTACTAAACATATAAATATGTGTATTAAGAGAGCATATTGCAATCTCAAACTGATTTATGGTAGCAAACATTTTTTAAATTTTAAAACTAAAAAGTTGTTATGTGATTCATTAGTGCTTTCCCATTTCAATTTTGGAAATGTTGTGTATAATGCCTGCCTTACTGTTCACGATTCGCATAGAATACAGTTAATTCAGAACTGCTGTGTCAGACTGCTTTATGGCAAACATGTTTCTGTGAGTAGGAAAATATAAGAAATGAATTGGCTTTGCATGCGGAAACGTAGATTGTTATATTGTTGTACAAAACTCCGTCATACTTATATGATAAAGTTACTTTCTTGGGACAAAGACAGTTTGATGACTAGAAATACATATCTACTTAAAATACCATCACATAGGTAAGTCATCTTTTTTCGAACGTTCCTTTACTTATCAAATAGCTAAAGTGTATAATTCCATTCCTAGGGAATTTAAAGCCTTATCTTTATCCATGTTTATAATTAAATTGCGAAAATTAATATTGGATGGCTTTGTTATTTAATTTAGATATAGTTGTGTTTATATTTTGCTGTTGGCTACTAGTACTTTTATGTATGTCAGTGTTTTACGTGTGTTATATATTGTATTATAAGAAATATTGTAATGCTGACTAGCAATAACCAGATAAATTATAAATATGGTCATTTTATCGTTTCAGTGTACATACATTTGAGAGGGATGCTATATGTGTCAATTATTATTGTTGTTATATATATATTTTTTTATTTTTGTATATGTTTTGGTTGAGTGGAAGAGCAACGTGCTCATTTATTATTATTATTATTATTATTATTATTATTATTATTATTATTATTATTATTATAATGTGATACAAAATGCATATAAAAGTTTAGGATTTGTATTAAGAAATTCCATAGATTTCAATGATATAAAACTGTTAATTATGTTTTTTAATGCTTTCGTGAGGCCTAAGCTTGAGTATGCTTCCTTAATTTGAAATCCTGGTTATGTGACACACTCTGGGGGCTTGGAAGCAATTCAAAGACGATTTCTTAAGTATTTTGCGTTTAGGGAGGATGATTTGTATCCACCTATTGGTATACCGGAAGAACTATTGCTTAATAGGTTTACGTTATCAAGTTTACAGAAACGTAGAGTTTCGCAGTCTCTAATATTTTTAAATAAATTAATAAATAATAAAATAGATTCTCCTTATGCATTGGGTCAGCAGTCGTTTTGTGTGCCTACGATTGAATCTCGCAATGGTGCGACATTTTATCTAAATACACCAAGAATCAACATACTTAAATTTTCTCCACTTTATTTTATGTGTAAAAGTTGTAATAGTTTAGAAGATCAGTTGGAAATTTTTAATTGTACCATTAAAAATATAAAGAAAATGTTTGTATGAGTATTTGTTGATCTGTTTCTTTTTTGACTTTCTCTTAGTGCCCTTTTATTTGTATTTGATTATATTGTTTTAATGTTTGATGTTTTTTTTATCTATATTTTAAAATTTTTGATCACTTGTAGTTATATATCTTTTTTGTAATTTTTTGTAATTTTGCACTTTTCCAACCAGTAAAAGGTATCTGACTGTTGGATGGTGTACTACAATAAATAAATAAATAAACATGTCTACTTGTTGGCTGTATGTAAATTTTCCAGCCATTTTCAACAACAAACTGTAGCAGAAATAAAATAGTTTTATTACTAACTGTCAAATTTTAAAGACAAATCCTACTACTGACTTTTTGATTTCTTCTAATAAACACTATTAAAATCTTGTTTTAATTCATGCATTTTTTCTTGAAACCTTCAAGGTTTTTAAAATTTAACAAGAGTAAAAAAGTATTTTTAATTAAATTCTACATGTGATATTCTCATTCTTTTTAAATTCCATAGATGGAAAAAAGTTTGGTATAATAGTGTTTCAATTTACTTGAACTCATAGTTAAAGAATATCAATAGTAAAGCTAAATCATGTTGGTTATTCAAAGTTAAACTAATCAGAGATATATTTTTCGAAATACTTTGCTCCACGTTAAAGGCCTGTAACTTCACTTGTGTGCAACTTATTATATACATATATACGTTTGGTAAATTTGCAATATTTTGGGACCCCATACATGCACCTGCTCTGTGTCGGTTATTATGCCGAACACCCTGTATTAAGCAAACTACATTAGTAAAATTAAATTACGCCATTTATCATCACACCAGATATTCATGGGTAAATAGGTAATAGAAGTAGAGGTAATGCAATAAAAATTGAATTACCTATGCAGTTGCGAGGTCCAGCACTGAATGGAATGTAGGAATAAGGCCTTGTTCCCTCGCTGTTTTCAAATCTGTCTGGGTCAAACTTTTCCGGATTCTCAAAGTTATTTGGGTCTCTCAGAATAGAGTGACTGAGTATTACGATGTTAACATCTTTCGGAATTATATTGCCTAAAAATACAACTGTTACTATTTAATAGTTACTTATGTTCTAAGAGCGAAAAGTGATACATTACATTAATTAAATTTACTACTTAAATGAATGCTATTTACTTGTTTGCTATTGACTAAGAGCGTCAATCTAGCAATTTTATCACTCAGCAAACAATTAAGTGACACTCATGTGACACTGTTCAATAAACATCAACTTTGTACAGTGTAGTAGCCATTTACAAGGGAGGAAAGTGTTACTTTTCTTCACGCAGATTGTTTTAAAATCCCGAGGAATGTAGGTATTGCTTTTTTTCTACTATCTACCTTGCCATACATTATTTCTAAAAATAATTAACCGATCAAATGAACTTACCTGTGAAGTTCGATCGTAATTATATGAGGGTCCAGTCCGAAAATATTACAATGCATCAATGTTTTCAGCTTCTGGATCTAAAAGCCAGGAAATGTATCTTTTACATTTATAATTATGTAGGGAAGCGAATAGATCTATTTCGGGCATACCATAATAATCTACTATTTTTATGAAAAAGTCACTATTAAGAGACCACTCTGTTTGAGTCTGCAAGGTACGAGAAGCTTCATCAGCCTGCCAGTTATCGCTGGAAGGAATATATGAAGCGAAAATCCAAAGATTTTTGTTCTCGCACCATTGCCAAATTTCCCTAGCTAAAGCATTTAATTTTGGAAATTTAATGCTCCCCATTCTATTGACGTATGACAGAGCCGTGGTGTTGTCTGTACGAATTAAAATGTTGCAGTTTGACAATCTGTTAGCAAAGCATTTCAGTCCGTAAAAAATTGCTTGCAGCTCCAAATAATTTATGTGATTATCTGTATCTACAATGTAAACAATTATGTAATATGGAGGACTGGACCCGAAATATAATAATTATTTTTATTGCGGTTATGAGTACTAATATGGACACCATGAACAGAATAAAATGTTCATAAGTACACACACATAATAAATAATAGTATTATAATATATATAATATTAAACATTTCTGTAGGCTAAAAACTAATGCAAATACATAAAAGAGAAGAAGAGGCGCTACTTCGAAGAAACAGGTGAATGCAAAAAGATCAGTTAAATGATCCCTGGAAAAATTCATGGATATCATAAAAACATTTAAATGCAAAACAATTTTTAATTCAAATTTAAAAATGTTTAAACTTTGAATTGAACTAAATTTGTCTGGTAAGTGGTTTAGAATTTTTATACCCATGTACAGAGGACCTTTTGTTTTATTATACTGTGTATTATAATCATCAAAGAAATATTTTAATGCACCTTTATTTATAAATGTAGAAATGACTAAACGATATATAAAAAGATTAGTAACGGTAACAATTTGTGTTTCGTTGAAATAAGCTCTACAAGATTGTCTTTGTTTTGTGATGATGAATATATTTTCAACATTAGTATAAATTCCCCAGAACTCAATACCGTACTGTAATCTAATATATAAAATTCTCGTGTCACAGTTTTAGACGCCATACTCCTCGGAAACGGCTTGACCGATTTTTATGAAATTTTATATGTATATTCGGTAGGTCTGAGAATCTGTCGTAATCTATTTTTCATACCCCTAAGTGATAAGATTGGTCCACCCCAAACAATTTTTTTTTATTTTTTGGACAACATTTTTTATTTTTATTTTTTTATGATGTGGCATTAAAAAATACATACAACCCTTAATTTTCATCCTTCTATCACAAGCCCCTATTTTTTAATAACCATTTTAGTAATTTAATCATTTTTAACCCTGGTCGATAACTGATCGATTATCACTAGATCAGTTATCCCCGCCAGGCATCTACCGGTGTCACTTCTCACCCAGTACACAGTACGGAGTAGGGATGAGAACGAAGCCGGTCTCCTGTCTCTCTCACAATAAGCCTTCTCGTGAACAATGCCAACAAGACATAAAGGGGCTAATTTGAGCCGTCAAACAAGTAAAATTGCAGGCACGCGAAATAATTCAAAAAATGAATGTTTCGTGTTTTGTTATTCTTATAGGCCGTCATCGTTCACAGTGCTCCATTCCTCTTTTAGTCATATACCACATCTCCACACACAATACGTTATTTATTTTTTATTTAACTGCCAAAGTATTCACTAGAAATAATTCATATGGCAAAACAACGTTTGCCGGGTCACCTAGTATATTATAAAAATATGGGTAATATACTAACTTGGCTGCCTCAAAACCTAAATCTTTTCTAATCGATAAAATAGCAAATAGCAAATACTGCCTTACTCAATTTTTTATTTAATTCTAGTACATGTTTTTTTCAGTCAAGAGATTTATCTACATAAAACTCTAAGAAGAAGATAGTACGTGTGACGAATAATTTTACCGTTGCTTGAAAATATATTTTCAACATCGATCGTTTTATGTGGCTGGAAATTGATACAAGTAGTCTTCAAATTCAAAACTACAAACCAATCTAAAATATGTTCGACAGTATCTTTAGTTTTTTTTTAAATAAGATTGATTTATCATAATGTTGAAACAGAATACTTGTATCATCAGCATAAAGAAAATTTACTTCTGGAAAATTTTGAACTATATCGTTTATATATGTATGTAGAGTAAGAGTAATGAAGGTCCAAATACCGAGCCTTGAAGTACTTCGCAAGTTATTTATTCAGGTCATGAATACATTTTTTGCAATTTTTAATTTTCAAGATACTATTTTTTAAATATGATCTAAACCAATCATTTGCTATTCCTCTTATACCATAAAATTCCAACTTTTCTAAGATAGTACGGTCAATGCAATCAAAAGCTTTAAATAAGTCACAAAAATGCGAGAATTAGCCATGCTAATTTATAATGTTTTGTTCTGCTGCGATGTCTGTGTTTCAAAAATGGAAAATAATGCGATACTATCTTTTTGGCATAATAAAATACACTAATATCCAGGAAGACATTGAATGTGCTGGGTCCATACGCAGTTTGAGATGGGAGAAACAGAAGGCAGCTAAGCAGAATCCCACAGACTCAATATCAGCAGTTGAGAGTTAAACGTTTTCTTTCTCTCTTTCAATAAAAGATGTGAGAACTGTTAAAGAAGTTCTGAACAAAAAAAATTGTATTAACAGACTGTGCAATTAAACTGACTTGCCTTTATATTGAACATCTTGAGTTGTTAATCTGCCTAACAAAGGGACTGGTGGATATAACCTGAGAGCTTCTTTGATGACCATTTCCAGATACTTCATTTCTAGCAAATCACTGTAGGTTGAATTTCTGTATATATCACCTTCGAAAATGTGCTTCTGTTCCTCTACAGCCCGTTTCTAGAAGGAAGATATTTTAATTAACCTTTTTTTTCAATTATTATTTCTTTATAAATAATACCAAAACGCTTCATATTTAAAAATAGTAATAATAACTTTGCCAATTTAAAGTTTATTAAAGATATATACTACGATTTTTGTAGTTGTAGTATCAGGAATAAAAACTTACTTGTATTTCTTGATGCGTTGATAGTAAATACAATGAAAAGCTAGCAGCTGAAGAAATTGTATCTTGGCCCTGAAAATGCACATAATTATTGACATTCCGTAAAACATATAGTAAATTGTCTCAAATAGGTAAAATTGGTTGAGTTAGTCTCAATATTGATAATATACAGGGTGATTCACTTTTTAGAAATAACCTATTTTGTAATGTATCTGAACTAATTATAAACTGTTTTTTTAAACCAAAGTAACAAGGTATTTGATTTATTTCAGCCATGATTTCTCTCCTCTCCTATGATGTATTCGTATTGATATCGGAAATGGAATTTTAACGTTAATAGGTGATTTCACAGGTGTTCAATTTTGTCTAGTTTGATATTCTATTATTCTTGTTTCAAAACCTAGTAAATATATTTTACCTCGAACATAAATGTATCAACTTCCTCTCGAATATCCTCTTTGGATAGTGGTTTACCGTCTATGGTAGACTGAAGAAGAATATCCAAAAAAGTCTTTTTTTTCCTTCCTCCTACGTCATCTATTTCTTCACTACAATTCGTTTCTTTAAGTTCCAGCTCCCTTCTCCTAGACTCTATCACTGAATTCGTGACAGAGTGAAGTTCTTTTATAAGTTTTCGTTCTATATAAAAATCTGGACATAATGCATATACCATATCAATCTTTTTGGTGGCAGAGAAGACTCGATCCATGACTATCCTACACATTTCTCTTACATTTTTCGCGTAACGTGACAATTTATTCTTCTGGGCATCCACAGACACTCCCATTGCTGTCTCTAGAAGTAGAATATAATTTCAAAGGACCCCGCACAAACCTTAGGGGAATTGGCTCTCGGTCAAATTGGCTGAAATTTGGATATGTTGTTTGTTTCGGCATCCTGAACAAAAGTCTCAATGGGCACAAAGCTCAATTTTGCTTATTTCACCATTACATACTATTTAAAAGGGTAATCTTTTGGAAAGTTTGGTATTGGCTGCCTTAAAAAAAGTCCCTTCTTTTGTTTTCGAGGTCACTGCATCCAAATCCAATGCCAATATAATAATATTGACAGTTGACAGCTGTCAACTAGCTGTCAAACAACAAGGAATAAGTAAAATTGATAAAATCCAGATGTAAAAATATGTTTTTGAGGTTGCTGAGTTCAAAACTGATGTTAAAAAGATGATATTGCCGGTTGACAGCTGTCAACTAACTGTCAAACAACAGGCAAGAATGGAAAATTGATAAAATCCACATACAAATATATGTTTTTCAGCTTTCCAAGTAATGGTGAAATAAGCAAAATTGAGCTTTGTGCCCATTGAGACTTTTGTTCAGGATGCCGAAACGAACAACATATCCAAATTTCAGCCAATTTGACCGAGAGCCAATTCCCATAAGGTTTGTGCGGGGTCCTTTGTAAACATACACATACAAGTAAGCTTAAATATACAGTAGGTTAAAGTCAAGATTTCTATCCTAAACAAAGGAGGTTGTCTACAAACTGCCGATTTCCTTCACTCCCCCGCCTCCAAACTGATGAGTAACGTCACAGGTATTTAAATCGAAAATGTCAGATATTGCTTGATACTAAATTTCAGTTTTTATTTGTATTTTAGAAGTATCTCTGTGTCCCGTGTTAATATTTTTGTGTTACTGGAATTATTTTTGTGTTTTGGCGTATTAACTGTTGTTCTGGTATTTGTTATCGTTGCGTTTCGGTTGTTATTTCAGTGCTGTTGAGAATAGGTATATACTTCTATGTCAAATATCAAATTTTGTTGCGTTATGATTCTGGGGGCACAATTTATATTGTGGATACTTGTAAAACCGAAATTAAAAAGGAAAACTCTGACGAATCTGTTACTTTCCATCGGGTCCCAAAAGAACATTAATTAATAAAAGAGCGGAAAGGTGCTAAAGTTCAATCGAAAAGATACTTTTTATCCAGATAAACAAGGAATTTGCAATCAGGATTTTCATACAGAAGAATTTAAAGATATATGTTGTAGCAGAAAAATGGACGTAGCTTCAAATAAATTATAACTTACTTATACTTAAATACGTGTCATATTTTAGCATTTTTATGTTATAATCTAAGATCTACATTGTGAAATTGCTTTGTGAAGACTGTTCTATCAAGTAGGTACTAGTACCACCAAGGCTCTCTAAAACACCGTGCAAAACGAATAAAAAAGACACTTAGTACCTATGTGACTTCCTAAGATAAAAACTACAATAAGATAAGTATAATCATCACAAATTCCAGTTACCAAATTTAATTTTAAATTATTTAAAGAAATAAGATAAATGTAAACATAAAATCGTACAGATAAGTAAGTATCTACAATTAACTAAACAGTAACCGAGATTGCGTTGTACGACTTGTAGTTACTATTTGTTTGTGATAATTAGTATATACTCGCGACAAGAATTCAGACGACTTACGTCATACGAACAAATGAATAATTCATTATATTTTCATCAAAATATTTAAGAAACTGCAGCTGATAGCAATAAAACTATATACTACACTAAAAGTTTGCATTATATATTGCACTAAATTGCAAAAAATTATGTTTTTAATGCGACCAAATATCGAAAATTACGTTGACAATAAAAAGAAATGTGTAACGTCAGCCGTGACGTAAGACGTCTGAATTCTTGACGCGAGTATACCCATTTTCAAATTGCATTTGTTTTATATATTGCTTTAGCAAATAAATAATGATTGTCAAGAAAATTGTGATTTTTTATTGCCTCAAATTGCTGTAACTTGTTTTTGTTTTTTGATCTGATATAAGTACAGGAGGTATAGGTACGAATGTTCTAATTATAAGGTAAATTTTTATTTAAATGTTTCCATCGTCCAAGTCTTCAGCCTTTAATTTTCAATACCGAGCATTATGTCATCAAAATTTCGATCTAGATAAAAGCAAAACTGACAGCCGCATGCTATTAACATTTTTTTATGATCAAGAATTTGTACCATATTTCAGGCATACACATTTGTATGTACTTATAGGTAATGCGAATTGTGCTGCTGCAAACTTTTAGCGGCTTCTCTCAGTTGAGAGGAAGTAGAAGTAATGAATCGCTCATTCATCTATAAAAAATGCAACTTATTTAAGTTTGTATGGTTGACTTTTTTAGTACCATAGTAACTAACCATTGTCAAAATGCCAACTTGACGTTTTTTATCTGTAATCTTACTTTGTTAATTTTTCACATAATCATTTTGCAGTTACATTTAAAAGGTATGATTGTAAATAAAATATTACACAAACCTCGGCGAAACGTTTAATTTTTGTCTCCAGAAGTAGTTCTTTTCTGTCTACAAGAATGAAACACTTTCTACCTCGGAATGTAATATACTATTACTCGTTTGACATTTTCATATTTATGACTTCTTGGATACCTCGAAAACTAAACATTAACTTTCTATATCGCAATATCATTTTAAATATAAACAACTGCGGCAATCCTGCGGCAGGTAGACCAGCTATATTTACGGAGAGGATTGGTACCCTCTCTCTGGGTATGGTAGGGTGCAAGAATGTTGGTTTGTGTCAATGTGACAGATTAATACCGGTTGACATTTGACCATTTTAATTAATGAGGTTTTCCAGGTTTCCCTCGTTCCTGCACTGAATGGTGGTTAGGGCCTACCAACGTAAGTCGTTCCTGGACGCAAATGCGGCCTGCTTAATAATAATATGCCGTCCCTCTCCCACATATGTCTGTGACTTCTGGGCTAATGAGACATTATTATTATTGTAACTATTTATTAAATATACCTATTTCCGTAAAATAAATATTAAATAGTTATTTATGATGTGAGTGTTAAAGGTGCATTGTGAAGGCACGCATGTAAAAGTTTTCGCTGCGCTCATTCTGCAATTCGCCTTAAAAACACTTTTAACACAAATATCATATTTTTTCTATAAACAGCATTAATAGTTATTTATGTATCAAGGGAATTATAAGGGCCTTAATTACCGATGGCAAAGTTTGCGTAACAGCAATTGCCTAAGGTTATTAAGGCTTATTAATTCTCGTGGTACATAGATAATTTTATTTCTGACCGATTTCAATAAAATATTGTTTATTTTTAAAACGGAAAAAATGTACCAATTTATTACCTTCCCAGTATATTTGAATCAGGTACCATTGATTATAAGAGTTTTGTTGTTGCTATGTTACGTGTTTATAAACAGAATTGTTACTTGTTTATAAACAGAACTTTGTTATCAAGCTGTGTTTGCGTTAAAAACGTGTTTTCTACCCCAAATATAATGGAGCAGATTTTGAAAAAAGCTGAAAAACAAGAGAATCATTAATTCCATCGAAAAGTGAAGCCGTATACCAAAAAGAATACAAGATATATCTGGAGTGGCTGACACGGAATAATGTTATGCCAAAAGATGCCACTAAAGCTGTATTACTGGCATATTTTCAAGAATTGGTAAGGAATATTCTATGTTTTTCGGTAGATTTGGTAGTAATTGTGTTTATTCGTTGCAGTCAGAAACGTATAGTCCGAAGTCTTTATGGACTAAATGGTCAATGCTAAAAGCGAAGGTGAATATACATGAGAAACGAGATATCGCCAAGTTCAATGAACTAGAGGCTTTTTTGAAACGAAAGAGTAAGAGTTATAAGCCGAAAATGTCTGCTGTTTTATCTCCTAATGATGTTATCAGATTTCTAAAGAACACTCCTAATGAAATTCATTTATTGCATAAGGTAATATTTTTCTTATTTTCCTTTTTGTGTGTATTTATTTCCTTTTTTTGTTTTAGGTTGTTTTGATTATGGGTTATTTTGGAGGATGCAGAAGTCAGGAACTTTTGAATATGAAGATATCGGATATAGAGGACCGGAATTCCGTTATGGTAGTGAACGTACCGGAAAGTAAAACTAATGTATCGAAGAAATTTACAATTGTGGATGAAAAGAATTCTCTGCTTTGCCTTTATTAAGACTTTATATGTCTTTGCGTCCTAAAGATATTGAACGATTTTTTTTGCGCTTCCAACAAAATAAATGTACATCTCAGCCAATTGGAAAAAACATTTGGGAAAATTCCCAGCAAAATCGCAATGTATTTAGGATTGCCAAACCCATCTTCCTATACGGGACATTGCCTTCGTCGCACTTCTGCTACTGCTCTAGCTAATGCAGGAGCAACTATGACTAACTTAAAAAGACACGGAGGTTGGAAAAGTTCCACGGTGGCGGAGGGGTATCTGGAGGATAGCATCGAATTGAGAAATAAAACGGCGCGTATGTTGTCTACTTTGCCATTAGAAGAGGCAAGTACCTCGACTGTAGTGAACAGAAGCTCCATCCATACAAAAGAAGAAATTGTTTCCAGTGGCGGTAGTAATTTTCAGGGAACATTTCAAAATTGTACATTTATTATTTGTAATGACGTAAATAAATAAAATACGGTTCAGTTTTCATTTCATAAATATATACACATATATGTATATTAGCATTTTTTATTTTATTTTTACTTGTGAAAGGTAGAAGGAATTATAGAATCTATAATGTCCCAAGGGAGTTATGACTCTCTTTATTGATAGCGTAACTATGACGATATAAGCTTATAATATCCCGGTCAGAAATAAAAAGAATAATTAACCCAGGTAGAAATAAGTTAAGTTTAAAATAGCATCGTAGGTACTGTAATATATCAAATTTTCAAGTGGACACTTGCCAATGATATATAGTACGAGTCACTTTTAAATGTTGTGTCTTTTTGTCTTTAAAAAGTATAAAGAAAATGGAAAAGAACAATCCATTTAAATAAATTGATGAAGCTGCCAACCCAGCTACTTTGGACTTATTACCAAAAAAATCCCGGATTCGATATAAAATTGCATTCAATAAGTTTGTGAAGTGGTGTGAAAAAAAAGGCGTTCCTGGAAAATATACTCAAAATGTATTCTTGGCGTACTTTCAGGAGAAATCGAAGGTTTGGAAATCTTGATCTCTATGGTCTAATTATTCTATGTTACGAATAAATAGCGACTTAAATATCAGCAAGCATTTTAAGCTTATTGCGTTTCTGAAGCGTCAAGGAGAAGGTTATCAACCCAAAAAACAAAGATTTGGACCAGATACCAAATTGAACAGTTTTTGAAGTGCGCACCGGATGACGAGTAGGTATATTATGATGTAAGTAGCTACTATTTTGGGAATATTTGGTGCCAGTCGTAGAGAGGGGCTTTGTCAGTTGACTCTCGACAACTTAGAAATTATGGGCACTTCCAGTTCAATATTGGTTAAGATTTCAGGTACCAAAACTAAGGTTGCATGAAATTTCACTATTCACTATTGAAAAATTTTATTTGGATTTTTACCAGAGATACATGGCTCTTTGTCCAGCAAATGTGGGACATCGGAGGCTTTTCCTAAAGTATGTCAAAGACAAGTGTACGAAAAACCCTGCAGGAATAAATACGTTTGGAAAATTTCCTGCTGCTATTGCTAAATTTCTGCAACTTCCAAATTCTAACCTCTGTACTGGACATTATTTTTGGCGTTCATCGCCAAGCTTACTAGCGAATAGTGGAGCAAACTTAACGACAGTTAAGCGGCATGGGGGATGGAAATCTTCAACAGTCGCCGAGGGATGCATCGAAGATTCGTTGGAAAGTAAAAATTCGATTGCCCGAAAACTGCTTTCAGTGCCATCAATATCAGCCGATTTTGCTGAAACGTCCACTAGGAATACGGTCGTTTCAGTTGTTAGTGGTAGAATTGTGGAAGGATTTAATTTTTCAAATTGTGTGAAATGTATACACTTAACGCAGACTGCCGATTACGAGGCCATGAAATTAAAAAAAGAAAATTTCAAAACCAGGACAAGACAATGTTTCCTGACAAACAGAATATTTACCGCCTGGAACAATTTACCAGTATCGATTGTCACTGCATCTGTGAACATTTTAAAGAACCGATTAGATGCTTATGTATTTTCCAATTAAAACTTTATTTATGTTTTTATGTTTAATTATAATCGTGAGCAAACACAATGTAATTATATTATTGTAAATGTTGTGCGTCATTGTATAATTTGATATATATTGTAATTCCTTCTTTTTTGGGCATAATAAGTTTTAAAAATCTCTGCCCTTTTCCATATTGTAATAATAACAATAACAATAATTTACTGTCACAATTTGACAGTTACTTTAAGGCAGTAGTGCTTTAAAGTGGTTATTTTAAGGCACTGGTGCCTTAAAGCAATTTGTTAATGCTACAAGGGAGTGTTAAAAATTTTTAACATGTTTATAGACAAAAAATTATTGACTCTAACCGCAGACATACTGTATACATTTATTCCTTTCGACCGATCAATCTTTCCTATTAACCCAAATTAGTGTAGTAGATTGCTCGGTTAGGAAACTCCCCTCGCTAGTTTTAAAATATAATAGTTTAATGAATCTAAATGCTACTTACCACATATTACATCAAGTGCAAAACGATTTAAAAACGGATAAACATCCACACTGTCCTTGTTGACTTCATTGTCTAACTCCAAAGTTAGTATTTCCAAATTATGTTCGAAAATCTCTACGAATTTTTCCAGGAAGGAGAAGTGAAACGCGGGTGTTATCATCTTCCTGCGTTTCTTCCATTTTAAACCTAAGAGAACGTTCCTTAAATTCACTTCGAATAATTATTGCCAAACTGAAAACCTTACCTTCACTGGTTAATAACCCAGTACCCAGCCAGTTGTGTAAATATTTATATTCAGGTGATTTAGCAAGAATTTCCTGTGTCCCTAAAATGTGTTCCACGAAATCGTAATCCGTTGTTATTATATTTGATTGTAATGCCAAATCCAAATAGATTATTTTTCCATATCGTTTTATTAGTCTGTCCGAATCTTGTAAAGTCCCTATAAAGACATTTGTTTTAAATAGAACAGTCCTAGAATAATTTTTTTGTGTTTTGTGAGGACGAAATTAAAAAAGAAGCGTCAATTGTAACTTTAGGCGAATTTGTTGACGCTTACTGCAATCTATTTCATAATTAGATATCTCGATTTGGGGAAACATATATGTGTATGTAACTAAGTACATCTTACCGGCTGAAGTAGTATGCTGAAAAGGCCATCTTATAATTCTAGTTATAATGAATTGTATCTATTACTATCTTTATCTATTCTATAAGATGTTATTTTCCTCCTTATTTTACTTACTTGTTAAGTGCCAAAATGAATATTTTGACGTACCGGGCGTAAAACTAAATATGATTTTGGCATTTTGAATTTTGTAGTAATATATTTTTATGTGTAAATTGAGTCCTACTCCTACCCTGAGTGCTCAGTTCATAATATAAGTTCATAAGATCATATTAAAAGTGAACTTTTTTATTCTACAATGCATGTAGAAATAACGTTCTCAAAGATTTACTCAGCTTTCTTTTAAAAATTGGAGGACTCTGCTTTTTTAAAGACGTTTTTTCTGTAAGGTAAGTTTTAGTGTTAATAAACTATGACGTCAAATTAGTAAACTTTATAAGAAGGCGAAACGAAATATTTATTTATTTTTAGTACGTAGGAATATACCTTTAACTATAAGGTTTTGTTTTGCAGTTGCTGCAGAAAGAGAAGTCAAAAATACTACCAATAAATTAACGGAAGTAGCGATACAATATTGATCAAGTAGACAAATTAAAGGTTGCAAAAGAACAAAGGTTAAAAACATTTCTTTCCATTCTTAGAACGTTCTTAAAAATCCCAAAACCTCCATTTGTGGACTAGAGATATCCAATTGTGTGGAAAAAAAAGACTTCCTAAGGAACATTCTTAACATCTCTGAACTGCAATATGAGGGGTATTGCATTAATAATAGATCACAACTTAAATATACTTATAGATGACTCTAGTGCCGGTAATACAGTTTTGCTACGTGCATTAATCTATATACTACGTTTAATAAATTATATTCTGCTGAAAGCTTAGCTCATGAATTTTGGGGTAGAAATAAATTGACTTGTTCCAAAAGCAGTTTGGGACTAGTTTGCAACTGCAGAAATATTCATCCGGCATATGTTGTCCGTCACGGCTTTAAAAATCTACAAAAATTATAAAGTATATGGAGATTTCTCTTCTTCTTGTGTATAATGTTAAGAAAGCATTACGAAAATCGCATATAAGTAGATACTTACGTGAGTTGTCGCCAAATTCTAAAGCCGCTCCAATTAACGGCCATCCAGGAACAGCGGGCAACCAGTCCAGTTTCCTTTTTCTAATATAATATTTATAAAAATTGTAGAAAAAGTAGCAACATTCTATTAAAATAATGGTGAAGGAAAGACACAATGTGATGCTCATGTTTGAATTCAATTGGAAGTAAAAATAAGCAAAACGAACAATGTCAAGCCCTTAATATATAATAATATTAATATATATTAGTGGAAGATGACCAAAGCACACTACTAGCGTTAGGTAAACTGTATAAGTGAAAATTTTTTTTACCATGGCTTTAAATAGAGAAAATAGCAAGGTTATAAAACATTTTCAGTAGTTTACGCGTCCATTAGCATTATTTATGTTATTATTATGTTTATAAATTGATTAATAAAAAATAGTCTGCTCTAGGTAAACAAAAATATACAGGATGTCTTAGTAAATACTGCACAAAATAAATATTTTACATTTTATACAATATTTGCGCAAACTAGCTAGAGATATAAAAAATGTGAGGGGGTTGATTAAAATTTTCAGAGACAGAGAAAACGACTACATTTCAAAAAATATACCTATGAGATTACATGTTTCCTCCGTTCTTTTTTTTGTGTAATGTAACACATTTTCCACCTCAGTCTACATCCTTGCACTGCAGAATGCATGAGACATTGGCGCAATATTATTTAAATTAAATAAATCGCTCATCAATAAACATTAAATAAGTACTTCTCGGCAAAATAAAACTTATGGAATTTTGCCTTTTGATATGCTGCTCACAATCAAGATTCCCAAACTGATTAATTATGAAGAAATAAAACACACTAATTTTTTAAGATTTTTTTTTTCTTAAGGAATATTACACAAAAGAAACGCAATATGAAAATATTTATATTTTCTTATGATAAAAAAATATGTAAATTTAGGGTAGAATTCTACTTGACTTGTCAGGATAACAAACAACAATCAACTAATTATCAATTTTCTAATTTACAGTGCTGAAAACACCTAATTTTTGGGCAGGGACAGAAATCGTTTTCTTTTTCTAACGAGTAAGGGCAGGCGTCAGAAACTCTCACGTTCAATTTCGGTAGGATAACTTTCCCAGAAATATGACTTCATTTATAGGAATTGCAGGAGAATTGATTTATATTAGCTTGAAATATCTTTCTAATATAGTAAAAAAATGTCAATGCAACAATTCACCTCTCGGGACTGCTTCTTTGCTTTCATGAAACTCCTGGGTTTCCACGACGGTTAACTGGTACTGTCAAAGCTGCTTTCTCGACCTCTTGTAGGTCACAGGATCCCAAGACTCTTCCCTTTGTGAATTTAGGTAAAGTATATCCAATGTCAATTGTCAGTATCCATGGACACATTTGATTAATACAACAATTATTAAAAAATACTTCTATTGTTTGAAACCATGGATACATAAATATCACAAACAAATATAAATCAGATTGGCGATCGACCAGCAATAGGATAGAAATTAATTTGGAAGTGAATGAAGGTTTACATGTTCCCAACTGACATGGGGTGAACTTTTACCTAATTTTTCTTTCGAAAATTTGATACGACGCTTTATTTTAGGGTGTCATATTAAATAATAAATTGTATATTAAAACATTAAAATGCTTCACTACAGAGTCATTTAGTGCTATAACTGTACACAGCGCAAGACAAGAATTTATACTGTACGTTATAATTTATTTAAAGCTACGTTCATTATTCTTGCTGCTTAAGGTACGGATTCGCTGTTGCGACTGCGGCTGTGGTTCGCGACTGCGACTCGTCGCCGACCAATAGGCAGTCTAAATGCTGTAGTTGTTGAGAACATTCAAACTGTCTATTGGTTGGCGACGAGTCGCAGCCGCAGTCGCACCAGCGAATCCATACCTTTACGGCTTGCTTTATCAGAATAAAAACCATCTTTTCGATTGCGACTTCCAAATATCTCCTACAGACTATGCGTGTATTCGCGATTTGTTATGCGCGATTCGTGATATGCGCAAATAGTGTGTAGAGTCTTGTTCGTTAAAAATCCATTCATAAAAACCCTACACACTATGCACGAATTCCATACAAATCATGCATCGCGCATGGCAAATCGCGAATTCACGCATAGTCTGTAGCAAGTATAAAAATCTTTTGGGAACCGATGAAAACCAATACATTCACCAGTTTTCCTTTTTCATTTTTATTTTACACATGATCATACTACAAGTTATGCCCTCAGAATTATGAAGCAACGTAATTTGATATGTATAAAAATATGTATACTCAATAGCACTTAAATAATAACAATCTACGTTAGTGATAAAAAAATATAATAATAATAATAATAATAATAATAATAATAATAATAATAATTATAATAATATATGCCTTTATTGTTTTCAGTAATAAAAACAAAGGACGAAGTTTAACTGACGCTACTCTTACACTTAATCCTTAAATTTAAAATATATAACAGTATTAGACAATAATAAAGTAACAAATACACATACAAAATAGTGAAATAAAAAACACACAACACAACTAAAAAACAGCAGCAGGAAACAGGAAAACAAGAATACATATAACATAATATACAAACAATATAAAACATAATAATGGTAGTAGTAACATAAATATGGCATAATTAAGAATTTAAAATGACCTCCTTTATTACTTTTTAAAATGTGTTGGTGCCAGGAGTTTGAGGCTACCTTCAATTGAATTGTAATACTTAACTGCATTATACGTAAAAGACCTACAAAATAGTGATGTACAAAACTAAAGTACTTTTTGTTCTTATATGAACATTATGCAATGTTCCTCTCATTTGCAACTTTCTGCGAGGTAATTAGGAATACCAGTATTAAGCAATTTATGAACAAAAATTAAATAATGCTGCTTAACTATATTTTCCTTATTTAACCAGCCCAAAATTTCCTCAGTTCAAATATAAAACGACAACATGCATTCTGAATCTTTTAAATTCGGTTTTTTGTTAGTTTATCTAAGCATGGAAAATAAACCAGGTCACAGTTGAAAATTAAAGTTTCACACAGTTTTTTTCCTCACTTTAAAATTCAAAATGAATCTATTTGAATACAACAATTTCAAAGAAACGAAGAATTTTTGGATTAATTTATTGACATGCTCATCAAATCTCAATTTTTCATCTATTAAAATGCCTAAGTTTTTCATAGTTTTAACAAACTGCAAACTTTGACCTTCGACACGAATATCCAAGATAGCCTTAAACAGTACGTTTTTTATTAAGTTGTATTCTTTAGAAATTGATACAATGCTTTCGAGATCTTCATTTCTCTCTTTGAAACATCATGTACTTCAGAACTGTCAAAATTAGATAAAATTTGAGTGGCGTCAGCATAAGCCTGCATGGTTGAAAATTTTAAAGTATGGAAAATTTCAGCTGTATATACAAGAAATAGTAATGGACCCAATATGGACCCTTGAGGAACTCCAGAGCAAATGGATCTCAGATCAGATTTACTATTGCCAATTTTAACTCTCTGACAACGACCAGTCAAATAACTATTAAAAAAGGAAACCGATATGTCGTCAAAACCATAAAAAATTATCTCAGTTCTCATAAGGTCATGGTCAATAGTACCAAACGCCTTCGAGAAGTCGAGTGACACTGGAATTGTTGCCAATTTTTGGTCAATAGATCTAATCATACTGTCAAACATATATAAATGGGACGTTGTTGTGCTACGCGCTGAACGAAAACCGGATTGAAGTACAGGTAGAATATTATTGCTACAGAAATAGGCGTTTATTTGCTTGCAAACAATTTTTTCCAATATCTTCGATAAAATGTGAAACAAACTAATAGGACGTAAGTTTTGGGCAGATGGTGGTATACTTACTTTGGACTAATAACAGCTTCTTTCCAGGACTCAGGAAAATAATCTTTCAATAGACAACAATTTACAATGTGGGTTATATAGGTACTTAAAACAGTTAAAGAATACTGTAACATTGTTCGAGAAATATTATCACAATTTAATAGATAGAAAGGAGGTAACTATTTCTTTTTCATCAATTAATGAAAACCTAAAAAAACTATCATTATACTTATTATTCTTGTAATACTTAATCATGTTTTCACATTGAGATGATTTATTATACACATTCAATTGAGGATCAAATATCAATACGTCAGAGCACGAACATAATTTTTAAAACACAAAATTAATAACATGGAGCAGAGAGATACTTCTAAAATACAAATCAAAACGGAAATTTATTGAGATACCGATGACGTCATTCATTACTTTATGTGTGGAAGCGGAGCGAAGGGAATAGACAACGTCTTAAGTTTGGGAATCTAGAACTACTTGAATTATTGGTTTAGTTTAAGATGTTAATTTTAAAATGTCAATATGTTTAAGTTCTTTATTTTTGTGTTATTGTTATAGTGTCGAGTCGAGCATAGGGTGAAGTCATGCGAAAACTACCCTTCGTTTTTTTGTTATTACTTAAGATACAGAGAAAGATCTAAGAATAAGTTGTAAGGACTTATTAGGAACATATTTTTAACGCATATATTAGAATTAAATGCACTTTTCCCTATCTTTTGTTTTTTTAGGCACACTCTGGTACATATTTTTATGCCATTACAAAGATCGTCAAACAAACTTTTCAAAAATATATTAAACATGACACTTATATTTTATGGTTTCTGAGATATTATGTATTTATTGTTAATATGCAAAACCATGGTAGTAAGTCACGAAACAGCAATTTATTTTGATTCAATTGTAGGCACAATATGAAAAGGAGAGTCGGGACCAACAACACCAATGAAAGTAATGCAATGCAAAACTGTTTACAAATGTTTTGTTCCATCATATTCTTTGCTGTTGTTTTTTTTTTGTGTTTTAATAATTTATATTAATTGTAACAAAACAAACACATTCAATAATTTTGTTCGACATGTTTATGAGCACATAGCACCTCGATTAAATAGTAAACATGAAAATAATCGTTAGGTGTAGACGAAAACAGACCATGTGAATGCGGGCAGCAGCAAACTTGGGACTTTTTGAGAGAATATTCACTCTCGCTTGCTCATTCGTTTGGTCTGAACGCAACATAATAAATAACATCCAAATATGGACATCTCATTTATTTTAAATTATTTCTTCACTTAAAATAAAAAAAATTGTACATGATATATTTAAGAATAACAGAAATATGTTATAAACAATTAAAATTACAATATGAATATATTAAATTAATTACAATAAAGATTGCTAAACTAATTTAGCTCATATATATTTGGTGCAACGCCGAACTAGTCCCATTTCCTAGGTCGGATTTTGATTTTGACACCATTTGCAGATTTTAAAACTGATTCTGCAGACAATATTAATTTATGTTGTGGCACAGCAGGTAGAAGTTCATATTTTCTCAAAATTTTGGATATTATAACCTTCATTTCATGCATCGCAAATTTTTGTCCTAAAAATAAAAAAATTATCCTGAAGTTATCTGAATTCAATTTATAGCATTAGTGATTTCTCCTTAGATCTAGTAGTCATTGTAAATTTTCTAAACAAATGAAAAAACTATAGCCACCTATGCAATTTCGAGGACCAGCGCTGAAAGGCAGATGGATAAATGGAGATGTCTTGCTCGTATTGTCGAATCTCATCGGATCAAATTTTTCTGGATCGGGGAAAATTGCCGGGTCTTTGTGGATTCCGTAGATGTAAATAAACAATGTGGTTCTTTTAGGAAGGATTTTTCCATCTAAAATATAATTCATATAGACGTTTCATTTGTTTTTTATTAGGTAACATTAGAGTTTTATATACGATAATTTATTTATTTGCTTTGTAATAGGCACTTAAATACAATACATACAATTATAGTACAATAAGTAGGTAATCACAATACAAAAGAAAATCACTTGATAAGAGACAAATGGCTCTTGTTTCGAGTATCTACATAAAACAGGTAATTAACATGTAAAAAAATAAAATGAAAACAAAAAAAATCAATATATGCAGAAAAGCTCATGCAAAAAACACTACATTGCAATTATTTGGTTATAATTGAAACAAAAATGCACAAACTAGTCGAACTTGTTATCTATTTACCTTTTATTTTCTGTTTTGTTTATTTTGTTAGTTAAAATAGCTGTGAATTGCGAGCCTAGGAATAGAGCGAATGAATTCTTTTAGTTTCTTCTTAAATGAGAATGTGTTTGTCAATTTAACTTTTTCAGATAGTGTACTGTAAATTTTGGAGACAAAATATCTATAAGATATTTGTCCTATACATTTAGATATGTTGTACTCATTCATATTCGTTAAGCTAGGCTGTCAATTACACGAAATTTATTGCTACTTCTATAATAATATAGTTGTCTTATGTCAAGGAACCTGGTAGTAGGTACTAAAAATAAATTTTGTAGGAAATTCATTTTCTACGTGGAGCATACTTTTTATCAACCTTTTTTGAAGAATTTCAGATGTTATATGTGATCTGTCATATTGTTAGATGTTATTGAGTTAAATAGACATTTGTATTGAATAAAGTTGCAAAATAGAATAGATTATTTCACCGTGCCAAAAATTAAAAAGAATGATGAAGCGCGAAGAAAGCATTTTAACATTTTCTGTACGTGAAGACCATTTTAATATAATTATAATTGGATATACAGGTAGGTTCATCAAAAAATGAAAATAAAAATCTGTAAAAAATCAATTAAACTTTTCTATTAAGCTACCAGCAACATTTTTTTTCATTTACTGTATTTAGCGGTTCATTCCGATTCCAAATAATATGTTATGCATTTGCTTCTACTTTTTACGTGACGTAATGTTATTTGAGGTATTTATAAAAATTTGCTATCTAACTTCACTATATTAAATTAGGTGTTTACCTGTTTTATTCTTCAAACATAATATGTAAAAGTAATAAATAAAGATTTTTTATGTTTATGGAAATGTTTATGGAAAAATGAAATCATCAGGAAATGGCAATAAAAATATATTAAATTAATTTTAAAAATATAATTGAATATCATTACTTATTATATTTCAAATTAAAATCAGTAGTTTAATGTGAAATTAGGTGGCATAATTTTATACACCTAAAGTAAAACCATTTGGAACCTACTTAACAGCATTGTGGTCGTAATTGCCATGAGCGAATCTATATTGTAAACAAAGGATTAAGTTAAATTTAACTATACCGTAAGTTTAGCACATCACCACTAATAATTATCGCATTACTTACACAGTATTTACACTATCTATGACCCACAAATGCCACAAAAATGCAAAAATACAAGAAACAAAAAGTTACTGTATGATAATTATACCTTTATATTCAATGTCAACGTTGCTGGTTCTTCCATAAAACGGTACAGGGGGATACAACCGCAACGTTTCTTTAATAACCAATTCTAAATATTTCATCACCTGGATGTCATCAAAGGTTATAGGCCGGTTTATATCACTTCCAAATATATGTAGTTGTTCTTCAATAGCTTGTGTCTGCATTAAAGATTATACATATACTATCTATAAAAGATTCAATAGCAGTCAGTTATACTTCAGTATCATCATTTTGTTACCAATACTAACTACTAAGCAGTTAATTTCCTATATTAATTGTCAAATGATTCTCACCTGGACTTCCGGATTCTCAGCCAAAGAATAGAGTGCGTAGCTGAGAGCGGTACCAGTAGTATCATGTCCCTGAAAACAGATTTTGAACTCGTGAAGACAAGATACACATAAAACATGGGACAGAGTAGTTTTCAATATAAACGCCCATATTTGTTTCATTGTGTGTTAGATAGATTAACTTGTTACATGAAATTGGAAATAATAATAATTAATATAGGAATAAGTACAATTTGAAATTTATGATCTACAGGGTGTTCTACAAGCTCTATAACAAACTTTGGCAAGCGGTAGTTGGGTTAATTTCATTCGTTTGTATTTAGAAATTAAAACCATTTTAAAATATATAATTTCATATTTCAATGAAAGTAACCTGATAAATAAAAATTGTGGTTGCTATAACAATAATTGTTTGTGGTTAAAGTTTAATAATTAGTTAATTTTTATTAACCAAATTATAAATTTTAAGACTATAAACATTATGCAGAATGTCCACTCTCGGCTCGAATGCAAGCCTCACATCGGCGAAGATTCCGTCACTCGACGGATGATATTTAGATCATTTATTGTCTGGTAGTGATTTCAACATGGTAGACGCTCCATATGTCCCCATAAATAAAAGTCCAATACTATTAGACTTTGTTTACCTATCTATTTCTTCGGGAAATGAAGATTTAACCAAGCAGTTATCTCCTTCTATCTAGTGATACACCATCGTCCTGATACTACATATTTTGAACAATATTAAGCTCTACGTTTTCAATTGAATCAAAAAGGTTGTTTTCCAAGAACATTCTGCAGGTCTGCATTTAAATAATCATTTAAAACATGTACAGGCAGTAAATTATTATTGAAAATACTACCACAAGCGTTGACACTGTAACGTTACTGAAATCGCCTTGATCTAATTACATGTGGATTTTGTAACGCCCAAATATTTTTATTATGATTTTTTTTTATGCCGCCTCTAGTAAAACACCCTTCATATATGACAAGCGAAATAAACCTATCATTTTATGCATGTTGTTGAAATAACCAGCGACAAAATTCAAATCCCTAAGGATCATCTCCAGCATGTAACGTTTGTACAGTTTGACGATGAAAAGGATGCAACATTTCTCAGTTTAATACACGCCATACAAAATTCAGGGAAGATTACTTGCTATACAGCGAACACTAACTGAAGAGTTATCAATAACATCATTATCATTTTGTACATTCACTTCAGTAGAACGAATGGTCTTTTTTGAAACGGAGTTGCCTTTATCTCCAAGTCTACAAAATGATACACTAATTACTGTGTGTGCAGGTTGATGTCTATTTGGGTATCTTCGTTGGTATTCTCAGGATTCTTGTCTGGCGTTCCCATTGGAATACCCATATACGAAGAGAATATCTGCATACTCTTCAGTTGTAAGTAAATGCATTTTAGCACTTTAACACTAAGTGTCAAATGAATAAAAATGACATAAATAATAATTATTATTTTAGCTACCATAATTTTTATTTATCAGGTGTGTATAAAGGTGTAATACTTCCTGTTTACTTGCAATTTATTATTATGGTATATTGATATATCAACACATTCCTGGGTTATCTGTAATTTAATTGTGTTGTAATAAGTAAGTTCAAAGTATGCTGTTGTGTTTAATATCTGAAATGATTTTACTACTTTGTCCCTTATCACAGCAAAAATTCGTTTAGCTTCGAGTCTTTGTATTTTATCTAAGTTAGACTAGGAAAAATCTATAAAGTTTGTTGTATCATTAAATAATTGAACAAGACTATACCGAATTTCTTTTCCAGTATGTTCACTTTTTGAAACCTCTTTTTAATAGCACGTTTAGATTCATTTATTAACGTTTTCTTTATTTTAATAGCACAACATTTAAAATTAATTTGTTTAGGCGGTGTGGGACAAATTTGCATGTTACATACAAAAAGGTTAATAATTATTTTGCTAAATAGTTACTAATACTAACAGAATAACCAATAATACCTATATAAGTTCTGGTGAAATTTGTTAAGTTTCCTGCTATTATGCTATAACTTGAATTATTTTGTTTATACCTAGGCACGAATTAACTTTCACCACTACCACTACACTATTGTTCTTCCAACTGTTGAAGTGATGTAAACTCGTTCTTTGATCCTTTAGGAATTTACCGACGGAGTCGACAGCGCTATATTCCGATGTAATTGGTTCTGGATTCTCTTCTTATGTATCTTGCATATTTTTAAAGATAGAAGTGCGCCCATCATCACAACCATAATATATAAGACAATTTTGACGTCTATCGAAACACTAGACTCTTTCACTATAAAATTGGAGTTGACAACACCATATTCAGTTAAGTCTTGCTCCTTAGATTGCGAGTGACCAATTTTTGAATTGTTAATATCCAAGATTTACCTTAAATTACTTTTAACTTTTAACTGGAAGGTTGAACTCGATGGTTCTGGTTAAAAATGCCAAATGCCAACCATGTAAAAATGTAACGAGGGTACACAACACATTAATTTGAATATTCACTTATTCTGGTGGCAGGTTCGCCATGTAAAAAGGTTGAAGTTATATTCATATGTTTCTACTAACTTATTTATTTTAGTATATCTACATACGATGAAAATCTTATATACATTCATAATACATTGGCAACAATATATTTATATATAGGTATTTGTGAAATTGCTTAATAAACATAACAGCATACTTTGAACTTACTTATTGCTACACAATTAAGCCCAGTAACCAGGAATGTTTTGATATATCAATATACCATACTAATAAATTGCAAGTAAACACTACTATGATTGAAATGAAATTATATTTTTTAAAATGCTTGTAATTTCTAAACAAATCGAATCGGACCTATATTCATATGAGAAAAAATATTTGAAATTAACCCATATCTGAAAAAAGTTTGTCATAAAGCTTGTAGAATACCCTGTATAGTGACTTTCCAGGTTGTCATGCAGTGGCTTGGTAACTGTATCCTGCTATAGTCTGTTTAGAAATGAAAGAGAGTAATATAAGTTTATTATGTATGCAAATCGTAAATAAATGTAGTACTGGTGCTAATATTCAATATTTGTATATTATGTATTATCGGTATAGATGAGGTGTACTTTTAAAAAAACTTTGTGTGATCGAACCGTACTAAATTGTAGCAGGTAGGTAAAATTTAATCCCCGACAATCCGTCTTTGTCTATGCCACTTCAATTTCTCGGTTCATTTCTCTTATAAGTAAACAATATGAAAACAGCATTTCAAAACTAGAGGCTACTTTAAGCATCATAAGGTTATGAGGGTTTTTAGTCATTCAAATAAAATTATTCAATATTATTATCAAAATATTTATTTAAAATTAATGAATAGACTTTTATTCCACACAAAAATATATGTATTTTGAAAATTCAAATTATGGTGAGTAAATGTAGTGTTGTATAAATGTACAATAAAGAAAATAAAAAAGGTAGGTAAGTAGGTATATTAAAATTCATCCTGTGAATATTCTGATGAATTATCTTCGTCTCCTAAATTGATAACGATAGATTCCACAGTAACGTCAATTAAATTATCGAGTTCCCACATTTTCTCCTCTTCTTTATGTACATGATGTATAATCTTTGCCAGTTTTCTGCAGTTACTCGTTCCAAGGAATTTTTTAACAAAGTTTTCACGTCACTTAATTTAAACATCGTATTATTTCGCGCTACATCTCCTTTTACCTGCGCCCAGACTAATTCGATTGGGTTAAATTCACAGTGATAAGGTGGTAACCGTAGTACCGTTATTTTGCGATTTGTTGCCATTTCATCGATAACATATTTTTCTGATCTTTATTAAGATTGGCAAGTGTCAAAAGTTCCTTTTTCACCATATTTGTTTCAAAAGAAATGTTTTTTTCCGGATTGAATTCTATCGGCTTTCCTCCAAGCAGTCGTAGGCGGCCGCTCGGTTTGCCGTGAATGGTAACTGCCATTAACCATGACAATTACAGACCCCGGAGGAATAAGATCCAACATCTGTGTAAAATACTCTTTGAAAATATTTGCGTTCATTTCGTGATAGTCATATGTATTTTTAGATTCAAATAAAGTAAACCGCAATCTACAAAACCACTGGCACTACCTATATGTGTCACTATTAATCTTCGCCCTTTACCTGAAGGTGCCTTGAACCCTGTTGAAAGTCCATCCAAAAATGATTGTCGAAAACTTTTTATATTTTTGTCTTGCCATACTTTTGTTACAGTATATCCCTCGTTGACCCAAGTTTCGTCTAGATAATAAATATTCCTCTTTTCGTCACGGAATTTTCTAATTGATTTTAAGTAGGATCTTCGCCAACAAATAATTTCATCTTTATCGATAAAAACTGACTTCCTGTTCTGCTTTTCCCAGCAAAAATTCAACTCTCGTAAGAAGGCCCATAATTTGCTTCTACTGATTTTTGGCAAATCGTTGTCCTCTGAAAGTTCACTTAATATTTTGTTTAGCGTTGGTATTTCTTTTTTAAAATAAAATGAGTGTACTTTTCTGCGAATGACATTTTTGAAGAAATCATCTATAACGACTTTTGACCTCCCTGTAGATGATTTTGGGGGATTTACAGTATCTTGTTCATTTTTTGTTTCCTTTAAAAGTCTGTAGATAGTCGATTTTCCTATCCCTGTCATTTTGGAACACTTTTCCACGATGTCGTCAACACTGTTGGTAGGATTTTGGTGTTTCAATGCATTAAATACATTTAATATAATAATCTTCTCATTCTGAGACAGAGCACATCTTTTCACGCGTTTAGCAGGTATATAATCTGATAAGCTCGACATTTTATCCAACCAATATTTTATCCACTGGCACAATAGTCACTAAACACAAGTCAAATTTGACTCTACTGCACTAGCACGTCTTCGTATATTCAGCTCTAAAACTGGATTGATCTGTCACAATACACTGGCTCCTGCCCTATGATGTATCCAGTAAAATATACTAATGTACACCCATTACCTGTTAGCATTAGTGTTACCCGATAATTACCTGAAACGAAATATTACCACGCCCATGGCCGGTTCTTATCTCGGGGTTTTATTACTCTCTTTCATTTCCAAACAGACTATAGTGACATAATTAGCATTATTATGTCTCGTCCCTGAAAAACACTATATATTAAAAAAGTGCCTATTTTACTCAAACAACCTCGAACAGCAGAGTATTTACTTCTTCTTTAATATACCAGTCAGGTAACGGTTCTCCATCGACTTTAGATTGTAACATTAAATCCAGGAAGGCCAGTTTCTTCTTGGAACCCAAATCTTCCTCGGCTTGCACATCTTCAGTAATCTTACTGCTCTCTAATAATTTTCTCCTAGCACGAATTACAGAGTCAGTGTTGGCATGTAAGAATTTCACACATTTCAATTCTTTGTAATAATCTGTCGTCAGTGGATACAGTGCGTTGATCTGCTTTATGGCCGAAAAACCTCGAGCGATAGTTATCCTGCACATCTCCCTGACGGCATAAGCGTACTCCGACTGTCTGTTTATCTGTGCGTTGATCTTCAGTCCCATTGAGGTTTCTGAAACAAACGGCGTTAACCATCAAATAATAAGAGAGAGTAGCTTACACGAAAATTTGATACATGTATAGTTTGTAGTGTTTTTACTGCATTCAGTATTTATTATTATTAATATATTTTTTTGACATAAATATTTATTTAACAAGATGTACAGTATTTCGTTACGACTGCGGCAAAGCCGAGATTATAAATGCACAAGTAAGCAAATCTTGAATTTTTTCTATACTTATTATTATGTATGTTAAAATTGAGAGAAACAATTCAAAGGAATATATTATTCCTTTTTTAATGTTAGATACTTACTTCATACTGCTATTATGGAAAAGTATTTAAGAGTATTTTTCTTATTTTGTCCTGATGCGGTAAAACTGTTTTATAATTTCTATATTATCTTTGACTAAACACCACAAGTAGACTTGAAAAACATAAATAACTATATAATATTTGAAGTGTATAAAAGATTCCTTAAAATAATATTGATTGTCTATTTATATACAGGGTGATTCAGGTTTAATCTTGATAACTTCAGGAATCGATAGAACAGGTTAAAATAATGTTCATTTGTGATATAAACTTATTTCCTAAAACGCATCGCTTCCGAGAAAGAGGGCGTTGAAGTAGGATTTTTTGTTCGTTTTTCCCTCATAACTTATGAACCGCTTATCCGATTTAAGTGAAATTCAGAACACAAACACTCCTTATGATCTTACATAAGCTTGAACTACCTACCCTTCTTAGAAGTATTTTTTTATGCTACCCCCACCACTTTGACCTGATTAATTTCGAAACTTTTTCGTCTCCTGTTTTTTTCGACGTTTGGTCTTGTTTCTGAGATATTCAAAGAAATTGAAAAAGTTTTGAAATTAATCAGGTCAAAGTGGTGTGTAGATGTTTTATTGAAATATTTTTTTTGGAATTTTTGAAATAAAGTAAGAGAGGGGGGGTAGCATAAAAAATACACTTCTAAAAAGGGTAGGTAGTTCAGGCTTATGTAAGATCATAAGGAGTGTTTGTGTTCCGAATTTCACTTAAATCGGATAAGTGGTTCAAAAGTTATGAGGGAAAAACGAGAAAAAAATTCCTACTTCAACGCCCTCTATCTCGGAAACGATGCGTTTTAGGAAATAAGTTTATATCACAAATGAACATTATTTTAACTTGTTCTATCGATTCCTGAAGTTATCAATATTAGACCTGAATCACCCTGTATAGACAATTCAATAATAAAATCGTATAAAATAAGACGTAAAATTAGCTTCAAGCGCATAATAAGAAAAAAGGCAACGCGTTTGATAATATTATGTATGAGAAGAATATACATTTTTTGTCTTTATGTATTTAATATGCAGGGTGATTCATAAACGGTGATCAAAAATTAAACCTACAGTGAAAAAAATTAAGAAATCATCCATTCGACATACGCAGCATTTAGAAAAAGATTGGGGAGGTGTGTTGAACTTGGAGAACTTCATGAAGAATAGTTTTGTAATGGTACGTGTATATAGATTTTGCTGTGTTCTCAAAATAAATGTTGAATTAATATGTTTTTGATCGCCCTGTATAAAAAGTAAGTTATCAATATGCAAACCTGTGTTTGTGGTTCTCAATAAAGCAGTATTTGTAAAAGAGAATGGCTTCTCCAAATGTATTAAAAAATAATTAGTCCTAGAATATTCCAACATGTCGAGTATTGAGTAGGAGGCTATGCTTTCATATTTAAGCGCATAAAATTCCAAGCAACTTTTCTCTATTACTTCTCCACATAGCGTTAAGATTTAAAGTACTTTACTCTTCACTATTTTGAACTTTTTCATATTTGCTTACACCCTTTATATTAAATGGAACAAATAACTATCTTACCGAGGATTTCAAGACAAGCAAAATTTTTAAGAAAGAATTCTTTTTTCGACTTAAATTTCTTTATCCATTTCAGGTATTGGCAACCCGAACTGGGGACTGTATCATAAGTAACTATGTCAGTTGGTTTTTAAGTTTTGCTCGAAGCAAAATACAAAGAAATAGTAATTTGTAGAAAATTGAAAAGCGAATTCGAAAATGTCATGATTGATAAAATAAAATAGTGGCGTACGCGATGTAGTACAAGCTACATCTTCGGCCATTCGCTACTCCCTGTCGGACTGAAATGACACAGACACGAAGCGTTCTACATGCAGTAGACACCATTGAAAGCTGTCGACTTTTAACGCGTTCGGCGAGAAACGATATTAAACTAAACAGCTAACTACTACTACTAAAACTACTAAAACAGCTAGGATTATTCGTCAGATACCTCACCTATGGCAAACTGATGAGAGCTAATAAGCTCAAAACCAAAATATGTCTGGTGGGCTACTGACGAGTGACTCTAGATGTTACTATAAGTTTGCTAGATGTAACTCAATGCTGGCCGGGACATGAGACCGCAGGGTAGTTGTTTCCTGGAATTCCGTGTTGCCGCCAATACTATATATCTCCGACATTGGAACGTCTGAATTTTAGAAGAAGGCTTTAAATTTTGAACAATTTCAAATTATTTTACTGGGTAGTTTTATAAATATTAAAAAAGTTGAAAAATAATTTTTATAAGTTTAACACTCTTCTAACGTATATTTCTAACGAAGCCTCCTAGATAAAAAGTGTATATAACAGACCGCCCTCGAATTCACTAAAGAATATGAAGTTTAATTTTTATTAGCCGTTTGTAAATCCCCCTGTATCGATGAATATTAAATGCATGTACAGCCTGGAGAATTGCAGAAATTTTGAATACCTAAAATATATGTACTTCCTTACAAAAATATGCTTACCATAAATTATATCCAAAGTACACATCGTTACATACTCATAAATATCAAAGGAACCCTTCCCAATCTCTTTCTCCAATAATTTTACCATGATGTCCGCATTAGACTCGTACGTAGACACAAACTGACTCAGTATACCGAAATGGAAGGCTGGAGTTATTATTTTTCTACTCTTTCTCCATCTTGCAGCTAAAAACAATCAAAAATAATATTGTTTTCTCCCTTTCATCTTAAGATTGCCACCTCTCGCTATAAGTATACCATCCCCCAGCCATCTTTCGAGGAACCTGTATTCCGATGATTTATCCAAAATTTTCGTCGAAATCAGAAGGAACTCTATTAGTTTCAAATCCGTTATGACTATCAGCTTCTTGACTATTAAATCTACTGTACACACTCCACTGAACTGGTTTACATAACTTGACAGCACTCTTAAGGTATCTAAAAGGGTTAATGTAATTCAGTAAAGATTTATATAACTTATGAATGCAATGTGCTTCATTTTTTCCTATGGTTCAGTATAATTGACGCTGAAGATGTGTCTATTTTACTCGAAATCCATAAATGAGATATCTTTCAATTCCAGAGAAAATAAATATATTAAAATTTTAACACTAGTAATATTGTATGAGTGCATCAATATTTTACTTTTGATTCAAAACTATGGTAACAAACTTAATAGTTATTAACTATATAAGGGAATTAACAATTCTTTAATCCACGAAAAAAATGGACACTCGAGGCGCTGTCGAGTGTTACATTTTTTCGAGAGGATAAAAGGCTGGTTAATTGCCCGAATGTAATTCAACGTTTTATCCACGACCACAACCAAAACCGGTCAATTAGGAGACTGAAAGCCGTGTGAGAGCAGGTGAAAAATTATGACAAATTTATTTCAGTCATGGAATCGTCTCTATGACATGCGTTTGTTTATTTGTCAACAGGAGTGAAAAAATTTACAAAATCGACACAAAAAATCAGTGACAATATTGCGAATTTCTTTATTGCGCTGCTGAAATCTAGCAAGAAGTCTAACAGTGGTATTCATAGTCCGTCTCCGGTCGCCAGAGAACGGTTATTTGAATTTCATTATAAAATTCGCATAATTGCGGGACGGAGATCGCTCTCCGGCGACCGGAAACAGACTATGAATACCACCGTAAGAAGCACAAGAAGCAACATTACGTACGTCTGTTACCAGCGAGAAGCAAAAGTGTGTTTGAGAAGGAATTGGTTGAATTTGATAACTGGCGAAAAAAGGGGCATAGGAGAAGGAGCAGATGCAGAAGAGGTGCTGCTATTCAACTTTTTCAATGTGGAGAAACGGTCTCCGATGTGGACAAAATATTACATGCTAAAATCAATGTTTAAAGTGCACAAAGGTATTGATATTTCGAAGTATGGTAAACTTACTTCATATTTGAAAACAGAATCGAGAAATTATAAACCAAAGAAGGCAAAAATACAGGAGAGAAACCTAATCGAAGAATTTTTGAAAAAAGCACCGGATGAGGAATATTTACAAGTGGTAGAAAATACACAATTTTAATATTTCAATTTACATACTGAGCGTTTTATTTTCAACTCTTTACAGGTTGAAATAATCATGGTCGCAGGTGCTTGTCACTGCAATGAATTAACCTTTTTAGATATCACCCATGCCCAAAACAAAGGCAGTTACCTATACATACTGATTCCGGATACGAAAATAGATATTTCAAGAAATTTCGCAGTCATGGGAGAAGTTTTTTCAGTTAATGCTGTAGAAATGTGTCGAAAATACATCAATCTTGCGATATGTGGCTGGAAAATGTACTACACAACATGTAGGCATCAACACAATTTCAAAAATATTTTCAAAAGTGGCTGCATTTCTTGGGCTTCCTGATCCAGAAAGTTTTACCGAACATATAATAGAATGAGGAGTTCTTCGGCAATCAATGCTGGGGGTGATATTACCACTGTGAAGCATCATGGTGGTTAGAAATCGACTGTCCAGCAAGCAAGCAATGGCAAAAAATCAGGTCCTACCTGGACTTATCAACTGAATTTAAATAATCCCGGTCAAAATGACAAGATCGTTCTTGAGATAAATGTTAAATAATAATAATTTTAAATAAAATGCTATAAAATCGAAGTGTGTTATTATGAGTTCTAATCCACTAGTGTGTTAAAAGGCCTCTAATCCACGGAAAATAGACGTATTAAACCTTCTTAATATAGTAGTTGTAGATAAATGTTATTTATATAGGGTGTCTGATAATAAGCTGCCAACCCTGAACAGGACGATTCTATGATCAAAACTAAGTAAAAAAGTTCATATGAACTTGGTATTTAACTTTTTCATCTTTGACTTTTTAACAAATTGGATAGCCGTTTTACCGAACTGTTTTACGTTTCAATTTCATAGTAATTTAAACAAAATTATCAAGGTATCCTTATGTCAAAGTATTGTCAACCCGATTGCCAATTTAATAGTTCTAAGCGAAAAAAATGGAAGAGTTTACGGGACAAGAGTTAGTTGATATGACATAAGAATATCTTGATAATTTTGTTTAAATTACTATGAAATTGAGCAAAGTGGGATTAATTCAAGAGAGATTTTCTCAGAAACATGATGTGCCACAAGTGGCGCCCTCTACTAGTAACATCAAAATTAGAAACATATTTGAATTTTTCGTTCGCAAAAACCGCCGATTTACAAATTTTATGTAAATATTTGGATTTCTTAAGAAGTTATTTACAAATATCGAAAATAAAATTGTTAACTTTAACACCCTGTATCTCCGTTAATATTGAGTTTTCCAAAAATTGTTATAGGATTTTGTAATTTTTTGTGAGGAATCACCTCCTGAAGTCTTGACGCATAATTTCCGGACACCCTGTATAACATCTGTGACATTCCCAATTATATATACAATAAATTTTTTGTTTAATTTTTTATAAACATACAATTTTTTGTTAATGTTAATTTTTACCACGCCCCTTAAGTAGTATGTGTATTTTAGGTATTTATCACGTAGCTGTAGTTTTTCCAAAGTCCATTACATTGCCAAATATTCGATGCCCTGGAACTTTTGATATCCATTTTAATTTTCTTTCAACCCTTTTCCAACTTATCCACAAGTACGCAACACTCACTACCACCAGCGCGATCAGAACTTGGATGAAAGGAAACATAATGAGTATTTATCTCATGCCGTCTATACCACTTCCTGACAGTGAGAAGTAATCATTGACAAAACTGGCTAGGTATATTGTTGCAATATATATAGTCGAGGCAATAAACTATTAAAAAGGCCAAAAGTTCTAAAACTAGTTGTGGTGGACGGATCGGAATGCGGTTTTTTGCATTCTCTTCCAAAAATTATTTGTAAAAAATGTGGCGACATGGAATTTCTGATTAATCGGAAATTGCATTGCTGCAGCCAAAAATGCATTCAAAAAATGCATTATTTGAGAGGCCTCATGGAAGATGTCAAAACTTGGTAAATAAGTGTCAGAACTGGCCTAGATCGGGTACTCGGGGATTTTCGAGGTCGCTGATCACGAATATGATGTTCAAATTGACCCCCCGAACACCTGGAGCTCAGGAACGGCGATGAACGTCATCTCCGTGGGACTCTCCCACAAATCATGCGGGAAAGAAGAAAAACTCGGCGCCCGGGGTTTTTTTGGGTCGCTGAATCCATATCTCGTATCGGCGAACACCCCACGGGCACCTGGTGAGCCGGAACCTGGACGCGGACTTCATCTCCGAGAATTTTCCTGAGAAGAGTGCCAAAAACCACACGAAAATCATAATAGGGGCGTTTTGTGGGGCGTTAAATCCGAATTTCACGTCTGAAACATCCCCCCGAACATCTAGTGCACCAGAACCTGACCCTAAACGTCATCTCCGTGGCTTTTCCCGACACAATCAAAAAAGGCGAACCAAAAATCGTTATGAGGGGTTTTTTGGGGCGCTGAATCCGAATTTCACGTCGATAACGACCCTCCGAACCCCTGGTGTACCGGAACCTCACCCTGAACATCTTCTCCGTGGCTTTTCCAGACACAATCGAAAAAGACGGACCGAAAATTGTTATGGGGGGTTTTTTGGGTTGCTGAATCCAAATATGACATCGGCGAATACCCCACCGGCACCTGGTGGCCCCGAACCCGGACGTGCACATCATTTCCGAGAATTTTCATTAGAAGAGTGCCAAAAACAACCGAAAAATCATTTTAAGGGGGTTTTTGGGCCGCTTAATCCAAATTTCACGCCCAAAACTATCTTCCCAACGCCTGGAACTGGAACAACTTTTTCGAAGGCCTTAGCGGGGGTTATACATTAATGAATGTGTCAAATTATGAGACGGTTTTTGGTGAGTTTGTTGCGGTCGTGTCTGTAAAACCCTCCGAGATGACGTTCAGGTCCAGGTCTCGCGGTACACCAGATGTCTGAATTAAGCGGCCCAAAAACGCGCCTGCAATGATTTTTTGGGTCGTTTTTAGCGATCTTGGTGGGCAAATTCTCGGAGATGACGTGCACATCCGGGTTCGGGGGCACCAGGTGCCCTTGGGGTGTTCGCCAATGTCATATTTGGATTCAACGACCCAAAAAAAACCCCATAACGATTTTCAGTTCGCCTTTTTTGATTGTGTCAGGAAAAGCCACGGAGATGACGTTTAGGGTCAGGTTCTGGTGCACTAGGTATTCGGGGGTCGTTTCCGACGTAAAATTCGTATTCAACAAAACGCCCCTATTATGATTTTCGGGTGGTTTTTGGCACTCTTCTCAGGAAAATTCTCGGAGATGACGTCCGCGTCCAGGTTCCGGCGCACCAGGTGCTGTGGGGTGTTCGCCGATGCCAGATTTGGATTCAGCGACCCAAAAAAACCCCGGGTGCCGAGTTTCTCTTCTTTCCCGCGTGATTTGTCTATTCTCCCACGGAGATGACGTTCATCGGCGGTCCTGAGCTCCAGGTATTCAGGGGATCAATTCATATTCGTGATCAGCGACCTCGAAAACCCCCGACTCAGCATTACGTAAATGTTTGAAATATTTACTAGCGAATGTCATCAAGAATGGATATATGTTTATCAAACCCAAGGTTAACCTTAAATAAACCGAATGAAATACTTTCCTGCTAAAATAAATATTGTGTTTCCATTTGCTTCAATCAACACCAACTGAATGTCGATTGCAACACATCAAGTTGCGGTTGTAAGCCGTAATAACGCTTTTTTGACAACCGTCTGGAAAGTACACAATTCTTGGTCGCTTTTTTATTGAGAATGTAGCACTTTTCCGGTCTAGTTCGGAAAGTACATAGCTAAACCGAAAAGAATTACATATATGTAGTCCTTATACTTAATAACCAAATAATACTCCCCCTCATTCTTGTTAAAGAAAAATTTTTGTCAGAAAAACCAAATACATTTATAAAAGTATATTGTTTTCTGAATCTTTTTTTTTTGTGAAAAGAATATGTTCGATAAACTGAGTACTTAGAAAATTAAAAACCAGCAAATTTGTGACATTTTTGACAAAATTTATTAAATCAAAAAAAAGTAATAAAGCAAATTCTCTACTTGACTAATAATCGATATGACCTCCACCACGTTCCACTAGCATATTGACATGTCTGTGCATTGAGATAATCAAGCGGTTTACGATCTCTTGCGGAATATTGTTCGATTCCCTTCTGCCGCCACGACTAGCTCATCTGCTGTCTGAGGTGGAGGAATATGATTAGGAATGGTTCTAGCAACGTGTTTTCAATAGAATTCATGTCGGGAGAGTTGGCTGACCAATCTAATCCATTGATATGTACTGCTTCGAGTGTCTCTTGAATCCTTCTTGCGCGTTATGGTCGAGCATTGTCGTCCATAAACACAAAATTTTCACCTAATTCATTACCTAGGGGGTAGGAAGATAATGGGCGTAATAACTTGTTCGATGTAAATTTAACTGGTCATATTCTGTGGTATGCGAATTAATGGGAAGCGGCGGTTGAACATTATTTCACCCCAAAACATTACGGTACCCCCTTCAAACGGAACATTTTCACGGGGAAAATAAAGTCGCTGTTGACGACCTGGTTCTCTCCAGGCTCTTTGTCGATTATCATCAGTAACCAGTCCAATTCTGGTTTCGTCTATAAATAAGTCCCACCGCCACTGGCATAAACGCCAACCCCTATGCTCTCGCGCCCACTGGAGACTAGCAGCACGATGCCTTCGAAATAGAGTGGAGACCCGTAATGGTCTTCTAGGACGAAAATTTGTAAAAACATTGTTAATAAAGTAAAGGAACATGGTCTGCAATTTTTTATTGTCTCTTTTGTTCCCTAAGTATATCTACCTTTTTGCCACATTAAGAAAAACCACTAGATTTAATAATTTTATATATAGGGAGTCCAAAACTTTTGAAGTTGTGTGTAGTATGAAAATTTAAGTAGGTAGTAGTCGCGATTATTACAATAAATAATGAAAAGCAGCAGTGAAAGAGAGTTTGGAAGTGTGCCTAACGAAATGTCTAATACGAGTACAGCAGCTCTTAGTACAGCACAATTATTACCTGAAAAATCAAAATGTAGGTACAAAAACGTTTATAATTTGTTCACGAAATGGATGGATATAAAGGAATGTAAAACTATTAAGAGAACGTAATGTTGGCTTCCTTGGCACAAAAATCAGAAATTATTAAATACTCTACCCTGTGGAGCATGTAGTCTATGCTGAAATGTATATTTTAGTAAATAGTAATGTAACCATATCCAAATTCCTGAAGGTTATCGCATTTCTTAAAAGAAGAACGTTGGTTATAAATCAAATAAATCAGAAGTCTTCAGCAGCGAGCAGATCAATAAACTTAGTAGGGAAGCAGACAGTGAAGCCTATATAATGTTAAAGGGCATTTTAATAAAATATCGCGATTGTAGGAAAAAAGTATCAATTGAGTTTGTTTTTAAATTCGGGTAACAACAAATATTGGATTAACCGGTGGGCGTGAGGGTAAACGAGAAAAACTACAAAAATGTCAGTTGATCATATAAACAACAATGGCATGTTGCTGGTGAAAATATCGGATTCCAAAACGCACATTGAGACAACATTTGCTGTAATTGAGCTTTAGGTTGTGTTGGTTGTGGGAATAGCCGGTGTATGTCGGAAGTCAGAATTAACATTTTTACGCGTTGAAGATGTTACAGATGAGGAGATGTATTTTCGAGTAAATAATTGGGGTGCCTCAAGGATTAGTGCTTGGTCCTCTATTGTTCATTATTTTTATAAATGACATCAACTTGGACCTACAGTGTTCTACACTTTTATATGCCGACGATTGTAAACTATTTACGCGTGTCAACAATGTCAATGACTGCTTAAATTTACAAGAAAACTTCTTAAAATTGGGCAGATGGTGCGTAGAGAATCGGCTAGCTCTGAATGTTAGTGTCTGAGTGTAATTGTGTTTCATTTTCTAGGAAAATTAACGTTATCTAATTCAATTACAAATTAAATGATATAATTCTGAATAGATATAATCAGGTTAAAGATTTCAGCGTAACTTTTGATTGCAAGTTGAATTTCGTTTCTCATGTGAATGATATTGCAGTTGGTGATTACAGAAATTTGGGGTTTATTATTAGAAACTGGAAAGAGGTCACAGATAATAATATTTTAGTACTACTTTTTAATGCTTTTGTTAGATCAGAGCTAGAATATGCTTCTTTAGTTAGAAATCCAGGTTATGAAATTCAGAAATTTAAATTGGAGAAAATTCAGAGGTGTTTTTTGTAAATACCTATGGTGGCAAAACGAAGGTGTTTATCCAGTAAGAGGTATACCTCAGTATAATTTACTAAACCGTTTCTGCATCAATGATTTGAAAACCAGCCGTATGTATTTTCCAATCGTTTTTTTTTATTCAAATTAATCAACAACGAAATTGACTGCCCCTTCTTATTAAGTTACATAAATTTCCATATTAGATCTTTCCATAGTCGATCTATTGATACATTTTACTTACGATCTCCTCAGTCTAATCTGTTGATATTTTCTCTTGTACATAAAATGTGCCTTAATTACATTGCTGTTCAGAATTAATTTGATATTTACTGTACTAATATAAGAAAAATAAGAAGTGCTATCTTACAACTTATTTAATGTTTATACTGTTTTTTGCTTGTAAAATATTTGTCATATTCTGTTGTTTTGCATGTTTTTTTTTTTTATATTTACATTTTTGTTTTCCTACCCTATAATTGGAACTTCTGTCTGGGTAGTGTATTAAAAAAAAGAGCATATTTTTTTTAGCCCTAACGTTATCACGTTTTTTATTTAAAAAATCAAATCTACATTGTTTTTGAGGAAAAAGTACTTAGGTACTTAGGTGTAGGGATGTAGGTAATAATTACACTGTCAATATGTCCATTAATAATAATATCAAAATATGTGATTTATTTCAAATTCAATTGAATACAGTATACAAGTAATGTTATATAGTTACAAAAAATAAAAAATGCTATATGAAAATATTAATATCAGTTAAAACTTATTAAAAAAAAACTGCTTTTATATTAAGTGTGTAACATATTGAACTAATCCCATTTCCTAGGTTCCAATTTGATTTTAACACCATTTGCCGACTTTAAGACAGTTTCCGCAGCCAGTATCAAATTATGTTTGGGAGTAGCAGGTAACAGTTCGTAGTTCTTCAAAACTTTTGAGATGACTACCTTCATCTCATGCATGGCAAACTTTTGACCTAAAAATAAATAATTGATAAGTAATATCAATAATTGAAGTTATTAGAATCAAAGTATATTATTATCTAAATTTATAATCTAGTGACAGCAAACCCAGAAGCAAATAAAAATATCTATAGCCACCTATGCAATTGCGAGGTCCCGCGCTGAAGGGCAGGTAACAGAACGGAGAGGTTCTTTCCATATTCTCGAACCTCATTGGATCAAATTTTTCTGGATCCGGAAAAATCTCAGGATTTTTGTTGACCCCGTAAGCGAAAATTATGCAACTGGTGTCCTTAGGAAGGACCTGTCCATCTAAAATATATCATAACTGATGTAAATAGGCTTTCTTATACAGAGTGATTTACACCTTATCCAAAAACGGATATCGCTTTAATTTATGGTAAAATAAGACAAAATGCTTTAGCATAATCTTTTTAAATTTTTTGTACACCTTTTTTTTGTTATGGTTACTTGCTAACCACTAGGCAAGAATTTGAATCCATGGATGAATTTGATTTAATTACTATATCAATGACATTCTTAGCGATTGTGAATCTCTGGACTCTGATATTTAAATTATTATAGTTTATAGTTAACATAGAGAATGTGAACCAAGATTGTCAGATATTTGATATTGAAAACATGGAAATTATTATTGAAAATTCTAAGGATTGAGAATGGGATATTGAAGAAAAAACATCTTTGTAGGTAATAGGACCAGAGGAGTTAACAAGACAGACTGCTGTGTGGACAAAAGAAAACTCGCATATTGCTGGGGCGAATCAAGTTGCCAAAGAAAGTGGCCCTATAATGTCCCTTGTAATGTAGAAACCCCTACATGTTTTTACACTTGTTTCCGGAGAGATTTATTTCTAATATTATTGCAAAAAAGTGGTGTAGTTAATAATTTTGGACCAATAACTTCGGCTGAAATCAAAGCTTTCTTTTGTGTTATGATGCGAATGAGTTTGAAGAAAATATTCAGTTACAGGAACAACTGTAAATTTTCTATTAGCTCTGTCATGTCTAGTGACAGATCCTCATGCATAGTGGAGTAATATCCACGTAAATGATAATTCAGTACACCCAAAGAAGAACGAACCTTAAGGCCTCTTCTCACAAAGCTAAACGATACAATTTCTATCTTCCATGAATTCAAAATAATTGCGATCAATAGAAGAATCTATGATCTCCTTCAAAGGCAGGAGTAGCATTCGGCATCACACGTCAATAAAGCCTACCAAAAGAGATTATAAGGTCTGGGATAGAACAAATTCTACAGGATACATATGTGAATTATATATTCGAAAGTTGAACGAGCAAATGAAAGAAATTTAGGTTCTCGGATTGTAAATTAAGAATTAGTCATAAACGAATTTGATGATCTGAACTTATATTTTTCGGTAACTGATCACCTAATGTTTCAAAATTATATGACCTTGAAAATAGAATGCCCTTGAAAATGGTATATCACATAACACCATTCTATTTAAGATTTTAAGGATGGACATTTGGGGAAAGGGTTTGTCCATAAAAATAGTCCCCCTCAAAAGAAAAGTTGACGGGTCCGAGCGTTTTTTTGCTTTTTGCATCAAAACAAAGAAAACTTAGATGGTAAGTTTTCAATGACCTATATTGTTATAAGGTTGTGTTCACAAAAAGTGTGAAATCTTTGAACCCATATAATTTTTTTTCTAATGTCTCAAAATCTACAGAAGAATGTGAAGAAAGGAAATTTTAGATAACTCCTGCATATATAAAAAAAAATAAAAATTATTTATTATAATTTTATTTTCTTAGTAGCAGATGCTACATGAAAATATACCTTTTACCTTTGTATTCGATGTCAGTGTCGGTGTTCCTTGCATAAAATGGGACAGATGGATATATTCGTAATGTTTCTTTGATGACCAGTTCTAAATATTTCATTGCTTGAATATCGTCGAAGGTTACGGGCCGATATTTATCATTCCCAAATATTGTTCGCTGCTCTTCGATAGCTTGTGCCTGCAAAATGGTAATAATTATACAGGATGAGACAGTGATACGGGAACAAACTTTCAAAATGTCTAATCAAAATTGTACTACCAACAGAATTTGAACACGACTTTGTATAAAATTACCAAACTAGTTTTGTATCTACCATTTCTAATAATAACATAATACCAAAAAAAAATCGTCTGTCTGACGGACTATACCTATATATTCTTATATATTTTCACTCGCTGAATCCGAAATGGGGTTCATTTAACCCCATCGCTCCAGGTTGAAGGTCATTCCAAGATCAAAGTGAAGATGGATAATATGCAAGTGGTCCAGACTATCGCACATATTAACCTCAATCTCCGTAGATTCAAGCTCATTCCAATAAAAAAGCGATATATAGAGAAGTATTAGTTGTTCCTGACTTCCGATCCCAACTTTTCACGTTAGGAGTTATGAAACAATGGGTGAAAGTTCTAAACGAAGGTGGATGCTACCTATATCAGAAAAAAGTTTTGGATGGATTATGGAAAATTTCCTGGGAAACCATAACAGTTTAGACGATAAAAGTAGCGCAAATGGTGGAAAGCTATAGGAAACTGGGTTGATTGGTTAATTACATTTCATGGATTTCCAACTACTTCTCATAAAATCTTGAGGCATTCAGTAAAGAACAAAGATTCCATCAGGACCTGAAAAATACAGACTGACATTATCAAGACAGATGGGATAAATATATGATGGGTGATTGGATAGATGATCGCAAGAGATATTCCACAAAGAGGAAGAAAATGTAAAAAACAACCATTGCACAGATTCTTTGAATGTAAGAGAGGTAGACATCATAAAGAAAGGGAAATAATAGCACACATTATAAACCAACAAGACTGAAAATCTTCAAACTTACGAAGATTGCTACTGTATAAAATTTATTATTCCCAAGAGTTGTGATTTTTAGGGCTTCTATTCATCGGTTACAGGGTTAGCGGCGTTATTGGTATTCAAGCTTTGAGGTTGTCAGGTTAAGCTAACCCAATGGTGTTAAAATAACTCCAAATTTGTATCCAATGACCCCAAAAATATAGACGTACGATGGTTTGCATACCCATATTTCTATTTGACCTTAGAATGATCTTGACACTAATCTGAGTTAAATAAATATCCGATTCAGATACAGCGACCCCAAAAACATAAATGTACGATGGTCTTGCGTATATATCTTTTGATTTGACCTTGAAACTGACCTGATGGGGTTAAACGAACCCCAGAATCGGATTCAACGACCCCAAAAACATAAATGCACGATAGTCTGCTCCACTTGCATATCTATCTTTCGCTTTGGTCTTGGAATGATCTTGAACCTAGGGCGATGGAGTCAAATAGACTCCAGATTCAGCGTGTAAAAATACATAAAAACATATAGGTCTGTCCGATGGACTAGACCTCAATGTTCTTCTTTTTTGGTAGTGTTGTGTAAGTTATTTTTTAGAAATAAACATGTATAAATAAAAAGATTCTTACCTGAACTTTTGGATTTTCAGCTAAACAAAACAAGGCAAAACTTAAAGCAGCTCCTGTGGTATCATGCCCCTAAAAACATTTCTTTAACTCGGATTTTGCTTAATATTTGTAAAGTACTAAATATACAGACCAACTAATTTCTGCAACAGCTGAATATTTCAATGGTTTATAAATAAAGTTTCAACTGCGCTTTCATAAGCAGATAAAGTGAAGAAGACAATATTTTAGCTGTATGGTGAATAGAATAAATTGTTGTATATAAGATATCGTTTTTTTGTTTATAACTTTAGTAAAGAACAGAGTAAGAAAAAATAATAGGAGTATTTTCTATATCAGTTTTGAAGCTACTTTTTGCATCTTATGAAGTATTCAAATGTTGCGGAATAGTTCTAGTATTTGTAAATTAAATTAAAACTCCATAACTGAATTGGTATAACCAGAAATCATGTCCATTTTCGCTTAAAATCGAGTTATTGCAGAAAATGAGCCCACATAGGTCATCGCATGATATGAATAAACAGCATATGTCACCACTCCCCTATTCACTTTACCTAACTACAGATGAGTTTTTTAAAAATAAAAACGACCCAAGTTCTGAACATATGCTATTATTGTGAAATATGAAATTTAGGCATAGGCCTGTTTTTAAATTTAACAGTTTGGTGTGACGGAATCGACCAACGCATTCTTGGTGGTTTAAGGAATTATGGCTTCTGATTGGATAGATCCAAATGATTATGGAATTGGTAAAACATTTGCTATTCTGATGGAATCGGGTTTCATTTAAATATTGTTCTGTGTGGCAGTTTGTGTAAAATGGAAATTTCCCAGGGAAAGAAAAAGGCAGTTCCCGAGAATTACACACATAAAAAACTAAAATACTATTTTCATCTAAAGTCGCCTATCCATTGAGAAATGTTCCCATCAAATCGACAAAATGTCTGAAATTTGTAGGAGATACTTATCAAGACTATTACAATTCAATATTTCTTTTGCCAACTGCTACTGTAACAAATCTGAAATATATACAAATTTGTTTAAATAAAAATAATTATTATACTTTTACCTTAGACTATGCAGAAAAGTCACATATCTCTCGTTTAAAAAGTGAGAACATATTTTATTTTTCAAATGAAATGAATGTTTTGTTATGTTAGAAATGCCTCATACTTTGTTTATAGTAGTTAAAATGAAGCATAAAGTATTCTAAATAATAGCAAAATGTTGTTTTCAATTCCTCCTAATGCGTTTTAGTGAACATTGACGTTTCTGCATATATAGATTCAATTACTCGGCTATTTTTAGCTAGATAAAACAACGAGTGCTGTGTAAGTTCTAAGATTAAATAATGAGAAAAAGTCAAAATATCTGGAAAAGGGGGTCTTCTACGGAATTTTACTAAGCGCCATTTTAAAAAAATACATCAAAATTGTATTATTTGAACGGTAAATATACTTGTCATCAGTGGCGTAGAAGTTTAAAGGGTGTAAATTAATAAACCTCATAATTGACATTAACCAAAACATTAACATAGTATTGCTGCTGCGTTATCGAGTATCGAGATTAAAAAAATATTTATTTAGTAGAAATTAAAATTATTTCTTCAAAATTGAACGCTCTGTATCATGAACGAAATTGGAGCCACCCTGCATAAGTGATTTTCTTCGCAGTTGATCCGTATATCCATCGTATATTTCAAGATCGTACTTGTTTCATACCTTTAATTAATGAGGTTTCTCAAGTTTCCCTCATTCTTGCACTGAATGGTGGTTAGGGCCTACCAACGTAAGTCATTCCTAGACGCAAATGTGGCCTGCTTAATAATAATATGTCGCCCCCTCTCCCGCACAAGTCTTCACTTCTGGGCTAATCCTTGTGATTGGAATGAGGGGTAGAGGTATAATAATAATATCTCTACCCCTCATTCTAATCACAGGGATTAGCCCAGAAGTCGGAGACTTGTGCGGGAGAGGGGGCGGCATATTATTATTAAGCAGGCCGCATTTGCGCCCAGGAACGACTTACGTTGGTAGGCCCTAACCACTATTCAGTGCAGGAATGAGGTAAACCTGGAAAACCTCATTAATTAGGGGGGTAGTCAAATATCAATCGATATCAATCTCTCACATTGACCCAAGCCAACATTCTTCCACCCTACCATACCCGCAGAGAGGACGCCAAACCCCTCCACGAATATAGCTTATATACGGTCTACCAGCAGCTGGGCTCAAACCAACACCGATCTAGTCACCTCGATTCAAGTACTGACGCCTTAAACCGCGCGACCACTGACCGACCCAATTTATTATTATTATTATTGTTATTATATGGATTTCGTTATACATAGTTATCGTTTATATGTGAACACTGTTCAGATTGCGGAACAAACAAAGAGGAACACTTCTACATCTTGTCGAAGAAAATTACAGTGGCAGTACATTGCACGTAATATGGAAGTTTTAAACTGTATTGTTTTTTACTACGCTGTTATTATGTACACATGTAGGATTTTGTATTGTCTTCGACAGCAAGTGGCACAACCAAGTACTCTTTGCAGATGACGGAATGCTGAATTTTTACACTTTTATTGTAATGCTAATTATTCCCTTGTACAGCAATATTATGTATTTGCAGCAGGTGAAGATGTGGACATGTTTGGAGCAATTTTTGTTGTAAACTAAAGTTCAGTTAATCAACCAAAATGAAGCCGTCCCTGTATAATTTATTGAATACTTCAGAAATGTGTTTATGCAACCTTATGTAAGTCGGTACATTGTCACAAAAAAACTTGTACAATCAGCTGATTATGTATTTCATTCATCATCAGTATTCGCTTAATTATTAAAGGCTGAGCCATTGACCTTTGACTGTTAAAAAGTGATTTAGGGGCTCCACTTTTTATTTTGTAATTCCGCGGTAGTGTCAGTGAATTTTTATAAAGTATATATAACAATAGCGTGCCGATTACATTAAAAATATGATTCTTATTCTTTACTTTCCTTTATTTTTTAGCTTGTGTTCAAACTAGTGTTAGAAATGATGACGGATGCTGGAACTCTTACTTGGTGACACCTTGAGAGCCGGGATTAGAGACGAAGGGGGAAATACAATAGCGCCTTGATCGGGAGGAATAGCGGAATCAGCGATCAGGACACAGGATCCGGTCACGGCATTATTATGTTAAGAGAGTACTTATCACCTGATAACAGGCAAACGGTCCTGCCGCCTAGACGACCGAGCCAGACTCATAAATAACGAGATAAGAGTGTGAACTGTTATTCTTAGCGAAAGTGTTGGTTTTAAGGTAGATATTCATTCCTATTTTATTATTTGTTCGAGCTAGATGCTTACCTGTTAAGTTATATGTTTCATTGCAATTTAAATAATAAATTGTATATTACAGTATTAAAGTGCTTCATTACAATTACCCAACTTATAAAGTAATATACTGCTTCTAATTTTTCTTTTAAAATCTGCTTCATTTCAACTTTCTAACACTAGATTTACAATAAATCAAGTGTTTACCATCACCGAACTTTAATGCGCTAACTGTTGCACTCCTGCAGCCTGTTCAGCAGATTTTACCGACGGGTTGTGATCAGCACAAGCAGTTTTGTAAATAGTTTGTGTCAATGTGTCAATCAAATGACTTTCTTGCTTGTGTTTGTGTGGTGAATTTCATTAACATGCACGGCATGTACTTGTGAGTCCCTATTTATTTGAAGGATGACTAAATGGACGAATGCCTGAATTATTGGACAATGTGATATTACAAGTTCGGGCACGTATGTGATTTCTTCACGATATCGATCCTCCACACAGTACTCGAGCAATAATGACACTGTTGAGTGAAATATTGCCACGGTGTGCTTTGGCACCTCGATCACCCGATATAACTCCAATGGACTTCTTTGATCTTACTTGAAGTCATTGGTTTACAGTATCAATTGCTTCGGTAAAATAATTGAGAAACCGTAAACTTAATTTATACTTTTGTATTGAAAAATTCTTCAAACAATGAGAAATATTTTTTTATCTGGCAACGCCGAATGCATTACGCGGCTGATCTATGGTAGAGTAGGTAACAATCAACACAAGCAGGTATACTTATACACCACGCTAACAACCGCTGCGTCCAGGACCGTCTTAGTGACAATTTTTCCATGAATATTTGGATGAAAAAAGTTATTTTTTTATAGATTATACGTCCTGTATGTAAAAGCGTTGTCCTTAATCCACCCCTGCTTTTTACGTATTGTACGATTAATATTCGGACTTTGGTTAGGTATAATCAACGCACCTCAAACATAAGAGTGTCGACTTCTTGTCGAATATACCAATCAGGTAAAGGTTCTCCATCTAACCGGGCCTGTAGAAGCAAGTCTAGGAACGCCACTTTCTTCTTGGCGCCCAGTTCCTGTTCGTAAACATTTTTCGACTTCTCTCCACTTTGAACATCTTCTTTATCGGAACGATTACTTTGTAACGTTTTCTTCCTAGCTTGAATAACAGAGTCTGTGTACGAATGCAATGTTTTCACATATCTCAACTCTTTGTAAAAATCTTTGGTTAAGGCATACAGCGCATTAAATTGTTTTATTGCGGAAAAACTTCTATCGACTGTTATCCTGCACATTTCCTTCACCGCGTAAACGTAATCTGACTGTCTGTTCGTCTGAGCGTTTATCTTCACACCCATTGAGGTTTCTGAAAAACACGGTATATTAATCAAGAGAAATTTAAGAGCAAACTGGATAAATATACGTGACAATGAAATGTAAACAGCCATTAAATATCATTTTATTTTGATAATTTGCATGTTTACTTCTTTCGGTGAAACTACAACATGACGAAATTTTAGCGTGCACAGATTTACTTTTCCAGATTCTGCAAGTTAAACACTTAAATGTAAATTACTGCTCGAAACAAATTAAAATCGCTAATCAAAGAATTTCTGAATTAAGAAACGAAGAAAAATTTCAAAGTATTTTTGATAATTACTGAATTAGGAGTAAAACGGGGTAAAAGTTGCGACAAATTAGAAATAATTTCGAGCTATAAAATGCTATACTACGAAATTATAGAATGCATTTCCCTTCAACTAAGTATTCATTTTGGAAATTAACACAATTTAAAGGACACTGTTAAAAATAGCCGATTTTTGGCTTATCCGGGGGAACGCATAAATCATACAAAAATCAATTGATTATTGTTAATTAACGTTAGAAATGGTCCAGAAATACGTCAGATAGCTGGGGAAATGTCGCTACTACCCCTAAACCTATATAAACTATCCTTAAATAGCTTTAAATGGATAATCATTAATTATTGTTATAAAATTCGTGTAAAATGAAAAATATGCTTGAAAATGATTTGAACAGGCAGTATGTCAATATAAAAAGTGATAAATAACTGTAAAAATGTCCATTCCACCCCTAAAAATTAAAAAAACGACTTTCAAAAGCTAATGGTGAGCTTACTTCGACATCAAAAATAGATAATGCTTAAATGTTCAAGGGAACGCTTATTGCTAGAAAAAATTATAGATTACTGTCAAAAAATGCAAAAACTGATACTAAAGTACATTAAGTAAGTGGGGAAATATTAATTGCACCCCTAAATCTATATAAACTGCCTTTAAATAGCTTAAAATAGATAATCATTTTTTATTGTTGTAAAATTCGTTTAGAATGAAAAAAAATGCTTAAATCACTTTTAAGGTTCATTTATACTATTGCGACCTGAAAAATGGGCGCAAGAATAAATTGCCATTTTTTCAGTACGCGCTCGCAAAGTGAGAACAATTGGCGCTATTTCGCCATTGAATGGGCACTTTTACAGTCATTTATCACTTTCTATATTGACATACTGTCTGTTCAAATCATTTTCAAGCATTTTTTTCATTTTACACGAATTTTATAACAATAATTAATGATTATCCATTTAAAGCTATTTAAGGGTAGTTTATATAGGTTTAGAGGTAGTAGCGACATTTCCCCAGCTATCTGACGTATTTCTGAGCCATTTCTAATGTTAATTAACAATAATCAATAGATTTTTTTATGATTTATGCGTTCCTCCGGATAAGCCAAAAATCGGCTATTTTTAACATTGTTCTTTCCTTGCTTTAGTAGATTCACCAAAAATTCCGAATATGCAAAAAAATATGCAAAATTCTTTAAATGTTTACTACAAATTATCCAAACGTTTTTGACAAAAAGTTGGAAAAATTAACTTTATATTTTGTACAGAGTCGAACAATTTAAAAGTTCAAGAAGCGGTTAAAATGCACAAGGAATCTGAAATGGTATTTTCGGAGGCATACAAATTATTCTGCTTAGTTTTAATAATTCCTACAACAAGTGTTTCAATTTTATGAAGACATAAATAAATTATGCAAATTTAAAAGACAGTCGAGTAGATCTGTTTTATATAAAGTGAGTGTTTAAAAATATTTTGTTAAAAGTGGAGGCAAACGAAAACGAAAATTTGGCAACCTTGTTCTATATGTGAGAATAGATAAGTAGGCTTGCCACTTTGAAAATTTGTTTTTAGGTCTTTTCATATTTTTTAGTGTTCTTAAATGAATTAGAAACATTTTTTTTAATTATTGGATAAATATATATTTTTTTATTTTTTTAATTTATGGTTAGGTATAATAGTGGGCGAAGATATCCATTATAAAGAACGATAAACGCGTACAGGAATATTAATTACCTCACTTCTAACAGCTACCACGAGCCGCCACTGGGCCATACTTTGATAACATAGCATTCTGTTTAAAAATTTTCGCTCACATTTGTGTGGCAAGTATTGTGAAGCTTGTTGCAAATGACATTTTTTACATATGTTTATGCCTAGAGTATGTAAATTTGGGCAGATTTTCCAGCTTAGTGATTTTGACACGGAGAGGATTGTTGTATTACGCGAAACAGGTTTGCCGATGAGAGAAATTTCTAGAAGGACCAACAGATCCTTACGTACTATAGTACGGCTTTACGAGGCGTAGACTCAGAAAGGCCGTAGACACAGAGCAAGACGTGGTAGAGGAACCATAGAGCGTGAAGAAGATATGGAATAACATATGGCTCCACCACTTCATGGATGTAGCGTTGGGTTCGTTTAATTTTTGGTCTGATGAGAAAAATACATAGATAATAGATAGATAAAAGTTAGAGCATTATTTACCAAGTGACCCCCCAGTTTGGTACACCTATAACTAATTATGAGGAATTATTTTTATAACATTAGATTGGCAATCTAATTGTGATTCTCAATTTTATTATTCTATAAATTACTGGTGTTAGAATAGACTTAATTCAGTTTTCAAATTACGGTAGAGTTTCATTAGTTTTAGCAACTATTTTAATATTCTATTATAACTTTATGTGCATTTATTTAAGAGGCCTATTTAGGTATCTTAAAACTAATTTCAAAATAATAAATACAGCAATAATGATCCAATTTTGATGCGGCTTGCACCAGCTTTCTTTGAAAAAAATTTAATTTCCTGGATGCCCTAAATCATATTTTTTAACACGAGTAAACTAGGGTTTAAAACGTAAACGGAACAAAATAGATGGGCGTCCTAGAAGCAGCGAATTATTTTATTAATTTATATACACTTTGTTTTTGAAAATCGGTCGGACGGTTGCAATGCGCTTAGCGGAACGGACGAGTTGACTTCCAGCGTTGCCCCTTAAGATTTGAAAAACTCTTCTAAGACAGATCACAACGCAGAAGTTTTCGTCGCATCGAACCAAAATTTTTCTTGCAAAATTTCTAAGATAGGTCGATTTTTATTTAAAGATTATCATATTTTAGAGTGACTTTTGCATATTTTACCTTAGGGGAGGAGTAAGTGGACCACCCACCTTTTTTTTTTATTGAAACGTTATGTCCTGTGACCCCTGTATTCACCTTGAAATGACAATTTCAAGGTGAATACAGAGCACTATCTTGTTTTGTGATTTTCAAAAGCATAAATAAAGAAAAAATTATAGAAAAATAAGTTTTGATGTAAAAGAGGTTCAAAATGTACAACATTTACATGTTGCAAAGTCCAAGCTATATAATTTTTTTTCCTGTTCTGACATCTGATTGTCTGTCTTTCGGTTTGTTCTATTTTCTGGTTTCTTCACGTAAATGTTAGGTTTCCGGTTTTTCCAACGAGAAAAAATCGAGTGGAGTGAGATCAGGAGATCGTGGTGCCCACTCACTTGCATTTTGAGCTTTTTTTACATTGAAACTTACCACAAAACCAGGCAATGCACTGCAATCACCTTAAAATTGTCTTTTCAACGAGGGGTCACATGAAATAAGATTTTATTTAAAAAAAAGGTAGGGGTAGCCCACTCCCTCCTCCCATAGGGGAAGAAATGCAAAAGCCGCTTTAAAATATGACAATCTTCAAACAAAATTCGACCGGTTCCTGAAAAATTTTCAAGAAAAATTTTATTAAATTTATTCCACCACACACTATACAGGGAGTCCGGAAAGTAATGGGATCCAGTTTAAACATAGCTTCCGATGATCAAATAGAACCGATTTAGATAAACTTAGCTTAGTCCAAAAGTGCCTCGTTTAGAAGTTACAGGGTGTCAAAAAAAATGTTTTCTTGTTATGGGCATAATTAAGAAACGAAACGTCCAATCATATTGAATTTTGGTACAGTTATGTTTTAGATATCTGCTATTTCTGAGTTAGAAAACAGATTATGTCGAGACATACTTTAAAAATTTGACAAAATACAAATAATATTAATAATTTGAAATTAACTACACTTTACACAACTACACAACAATAAGTACTAACTCAGTACAACAATTAATGTTAATCTGACAGTCTTTTGATCAAACTTTATTTAATTTAAGCGTATCAACGTCACTTTGACAAGTGGTAACTTGATCCAATTAGAAAATTTATTTGTAAGTATTTTAATGTGCGAAAATTTTCAAATGCGTTTTTACCGAAAACGGTGCATTGCATCAACATGGAACAGGTATAGCTTTTTTTGCGCAGAATTAATTTATTTATCATAATTTTCAATCAAGCGTATCATTAAAAAAGATACGATAAAAATAAGTTTAAAGAAAACTACCAAGAGCGCCCTCTACGAAATGCGGCACTACTTACTCCTTCGCAATGCTTTTACTTATTTAAAACATAACTAACAAATTTCAACATGATTGGACGTTTCGTTTCTTAATTATGCCCATAACAAGAAAACAAATTTTTTTCTTTGAATCCCTATAGTTTCTAAACGAGGCACTTTTGAACTAAGCTAAGTTTATCTAAATCGGTTTTATACAGGGTGAGTCAGTCATAATGTCATTAATTTTAAGAGGAAATAGGAAATAATGAGTATAATGCAAATACGCGATTAAAAAAAATCTAAATGCATATTTACGCCGAAAAAAATATTTTTGAATCATTATTTAAACCCCCTTTTCAGACTGTCACTGACCAATCACAGCCTTGGTCGTTTACAGCTCACAGTTCAACTCGATGCCGATCTGTTGCAATGTTGTCAAGTTGAAATATTTTTCTCGTACCTACCTACCTAGGTTTTAGACATCACAAATAAACGGTTGTACTGACTATTTTAGAATATCATTTTTTCTTGCTTAGTTCAACTTCAGCCAATGATAATTTAAAATGTTAATATCCAATGAAATCAAATAATAATAATCAAATAATTCTATTAAAAATTGCAAGTAACACGGTCCACTCAGATTTTCCGGTAGAAAATACGACCCAATCAAACGATACCCGTACACTTCTGCTCATACGTTGACAACAAATCGCCTATGAAAGCGAAACCGACAAGTAGCGTGTGGATTTTTCTCTGAGCAAATGTAGCTGTTATGCAACAAAACTCCAACGTGTCTAATAATAAACCGAGTAATAAACTATTTACGTACATTACATAAAAAACCTATACCCAATGGGTAACTTATTAAGAGAAGCTGAAAAGTGTTTCGTGTTTAAATACTAAATAATAAAAAACCATCGTGTTTTCGACAGAAAACTGTCCAAGACCGAAATGGCACGCCGCTAATCTAAGTTATCGAGAGTGAACCTTGACCTATCGTATTATTAGGTCAATAACCTAGTTACCTAGTATATGTGCTGTTATTTAACGACAAGGAGTAAAACTATTTTTTTAATCTAGATACATGAATGAATTTTCCTTAAATATTGATTTATTTGTTAATAAAAACAAATGTAGATAATAAATAAATGTTTTCGAATATTAGGTTATTACAGTTTAATAATTTTGATATTACGTTTTCACTACGTTTTACAAATAAATATGAATTTTTAGTATTACTCGTAAGTACAATTAATTATTCAGTTTGTAGTTACGTACATCTAGTCTAGAAAATTATTGTTTTTTAAGTAGTATGGTACTAACCTGTTAACTAATATTATGTATGTAAACATGATGTGGCAACGATGTTTAATCCGGCCGTAGCGCACCAGGAGCATCGTGTTACTGATTTTTATAGGGTAATTTGCTTATATTTTTTAAGGTCGAGTAAACAATTTTTTTTTCGATTTTCTGCCTTTGTTAGGCCTCCCGAATACGTGGTTAAAATTATGATTGACTCACCCTGTATAATCACAGGAAGCTATTTTTAAGCTGGGTCCCATTACTTTCCGGATAGTAGTTTATTAGGAATTACTGAAATTTAACTTTATACATATATTTCATTGCATAATAATTGGAAATATATAACGTACACACGTGCAATAGGATGCATGACCAGAATTAAATTTCTACGTCATTAATTGTTATTATTTATTCCGTATTGAACTTGAACTTTGGTGTTGTAAATCAACTTTACTAATTAATGATTAGCATGATTAATATCTAGTTGAACCTTAAACTACTCATAAGAATATTAATTAATTCCTTTAAATGTAGAGTAAATTATTTAAAAAAATGTACACGTTTTTATTGTTGCTCTGAAGATATAATAAAACAACGAGATAGCGTTGGTTATTTTTTCTTTGCTTTTACAATATAGAACTCAGATAAATCTAATCATAAACATCACTGAGTAATATTTTTAAAATGCTACATTTTCTAAGATGAATTGTTAATTTATTATATAGTGTATTTATCTTTCCTTTGTTTTTGTTTTGAATTTTCTCTCCGAATTCGAATTATTATTAAAATTTGTTTCTAAAAAACAAAATATACCCACCACAAATTATATCCAAGGTACACATCGTTACATAAGTATAGATATCCACTGAATCTTTTCCAACCTCTTTCTCTAATAACTTTACCATGATATCAGCATTGGATTCATAAACAGACACAAACTGTCCTAGTATGGAGAAATGGAAGGCAGGAGTTATTATTTTTCTACTCTTTCTCCATCTTGTAGCTGAAAAGAGATCAGATTAACTGTATCTGGGTTATTTTTCTCTAAAAGTCCTACATTTTGCTGTCAACAGGCCATCACCCAACCATCTATGTAGAAAACTGTATTCCGTTGATTTGTTCAAAATTGTTGTTGACGTCAAAAGAAACTCCAAGAGTTTCAAGTCACTTATTACTATCTTCTTTTTCAGAACTAAATCTACAGTAAACAGTCCACCGCATTGTTTCATATACCCCGACAACACTCTCAAAGTATCTGAAATTCACAAATTAAATTTTTAAGTACCTACCTACATACATTTGTAAATGTTTGCATATATTTTCCTTTCTTCGCAATATTCATTTATCAAATGTTGGAATACGTCTGAAACTTTGTTCAGTTGAAATCCATACCGAGGAGAAGCGACGCGAAGCGAAGGAAATCGTTATCTCTATTATATATCCGCACACTAGGACATAGTAATCGAAGGAAAAATACCAATCTGATCTATGTGGTTGTATTGTTGTAAAAGCCACATGGTATTTTCTTTTTGGTCGCTGTGTATCATGTGTGGGTGCAGAAGCAAAATAACGGTTCCCTTCGCTTCGCGTCGCTTTTTCTCAGTGAACGTGCAGCTAAAGAGTGTTTGTAATTGTCACATTAATTATTTTCTATAGTAATAGTGATTTTTATCATCTGACATATAATTTATATACAGGGTGTTACAGAATGATGCTAAGAAAATCTAGAGGCAGGTTCTATGTTTAAAAATAGAAGATAAAGACGTAGTTGATTGCAGTGAAGGAATTGTTGTTGTTTAGAGTAGTAAGGAAGGAATACAGCTATCACTTATTTACTTATTTCGAGCATACTTATTTTGTTTGTAGTTCCTAGAAATTGAAAGTAGAGACATTCCAATTCAATCGGTAATTGAAACATTGTTTGTAGTAATGTTGATAAATTATGTTTTAATATAATATAGTTCAGGTGTCTGATAACTAAAAAGAACCGATATGTCACCACAAATAGGTACTTAGTTTGGAATTGAGACAAAGTTTAGAGAGATCGGCTATGTATAATAAATAAAAAAGGTCCTAAAACAGAACCTTGGAGAACACTTTCTCGCACTAATCTACATTGAGATGTTAGTATAGAATAACATGTATGTATAATAGTTTATTGTTCCCTATCCCGAAAGAAATTGAATTAGTATAAGCAGCAATGACACATGTCTATGTTTGCTTAAAATCGGGTTATTGCAGAAAATAAGGTGCATCATACTATATACAAACAGCAAATGTGTCCTATTCACATTAGCTGCAGTGATAGGTGCAAAATGGATACTAATATTTCTCAAGGAAAGAGAAAGGCAGTTGCCGAGAATTACACACACAAATATACCAAACAATTACCTTCTTCGCTTATCCATTGAGAAAAGTTCCCATCAAATCGACAAAAATGGAGCATATACTAAAAAAATAAGCAAAATTTTCAGAAGAAGTTTATCAAGAATATTACAATTCGATATTTCTTCCGAATGCTACTGATTAAATGTTGTTTAAATAATAGTACATTATACTATAAGGGAGAGAAATGCGTTATTTTGGCAGCGGTGCAATTTGAACAATGCACCGAGGACAAAATAGCATCTCTCCCGAATGGTATTATTTTCCACGGTCTCATTAACTTAAAAACACATATTTTGTCATTATGAAGTAAGTAGCACCAGAATTATTGTATTCGGATTTGAGCATTTATTTAGTAGTCGTTGAGTTATTGTCATAACTACAAAATAAACAAACAAAACGAATTGGCAAATTAAGGTGCTAGTTTGGTTTAGTTTAAAGTTTGTTTAGTGCACAATGAATAATTATTGTGAGTCGGAAGAGATTGTGGAGGCTGCAAATATTTCAATAAGCAATTTGCTGCCTACGAAGTCAAGATCTCTATACGATATAGCCTACAATCGGTTCAAAAAATGGTGCGCCGAGAAAAATGTTCAAGTATACAGCGAAAATGTTTTGTTGGCATACTTTAGTGAAAATGCAAAGAATTACAAGTCTTCCACATTATGGGCGCAATATTCTATGGTTAAGTCATGCTTGATAATTTACGACAACATAGATATAAGCAAATTCCCCAAACTGATCGCATTTTTGGAAAGAACCGGTGACGGATATCAAGCAAAAAAATCGAAAATATTGACAAAGGGTGAAATCGACCGTTTTCTATCAAGTGTAGATGACAAAGAATTCTTAATGATTAAGGTAAGATTACTTTCATTACTTCAATCTGGGGATTTCCGGAGCTTGTCGAACTGATGAACTAGTCAATTTAACTGTAGATGATATTGAGGATGTAGGCTCTTCCTTGATTGTAAGAATTCCAAACACTAAGACAAAGATTCCACGAACCTTTCTGGTTACCGATGTGGGAAATATGCTTGAATTGTTTCGAAAATACCTGTCCCTTCGTCCTCCCCACGTCAAGCATAAGCGCCTTTTTTTGTACTACAAAGCAGGAAAATGTAGTTCGTAGCCAGTTGGCAAGAATACCATGGGAAAAATTCCGAGTCTAGTAGCTTCGTATTTAAAATTACCTGATGCTGCATGTTATACTGGTCATTGCTTACGAAGATCTTCAGCGACATTACTGGCAGATGCTGGTGTGGATATCACTACAATGAAGCGTCATGCTGGTTGGAAATCAACGACAGTCGCTGAGGGTTATGTCGAGAACTCCATTGAAAATAAGACCAAAATTGCTAATCAAGTTTTAGTAGGTTCCACTACTAGCGCAATCACAAAAACTGTTAATGTAAGCGAAAGTAATATTCCTTTTAATTTTAATTTTGAAAATTGTACAAATGTAACATTAATTTAAATGTCAATAAATAATTTCAATGTTATCTTTTTTTGCATGAAAAACGTTCTCCATAATGTAAACTCCCTTGGGAGCATTATACTCCCTTGGGAATAATCGACTACTTCTGTTTTAATTTTGATTTCTACTCCCGACCGTGGAAAAAAATAATTATTACACTTTCGCCTTAGACTATGCAGAAAATATAATTTTTGTTATATTACAATGGTAATGGTTAAAATGAAGCAAAACTTATTCTAGATAATAGTGCTTTTCCCATTTCCTCATAATATGCTTTTGTGAACATGCGACGTTTTTGCATACATCGACTCTATTGCAAAACTAACAAATAATATTTCCATGTATATCCTAATAATGTAACTTAGCAATTAAACAATTAATGTCAATTGTATCAAAAGCCTTAGTCATATCCGACAAAGTAGACAATAAGAGTTATTCCCAAAATGTCATCAATCACGTTAGCTAACAGTGCGGATGTACTAAAACTCTTTAGATTTCGATTTCGATTGTAATTCCTCTAAGTCTAACATAGAGTTGCTATATCATAATTTGGGGTTGAGAAATCGTTAGTAGAAAATTATATTTCGTTTGAAGTTCCTCAAAATATACAGTATAATAACTATGCGTTAAGCAGGGACTGAGAAATTCTTTATAGTAACTTTTATTTCCTTTGCAATACCATTGAATAATAAATAGCTTTACTCAATGGCAATACCTTGGAAATTAAAGAATAGCTCCTATGCTTCATTAAGTTATTAAAAATCGGGTGTCACGTTCAAAATTTTTTAGTAATAAAGTTGTCGAATGCCTGTGCTATGTAACGTGAATTGTAAATCAGATAGATCATCTGGAAAAAACGCACAATATGTTTAAGAAATGTTTGTGCCTTTCTCTCTTTCTCTATTGGTATTTCATACCAAATAGTACCAAAAGTATAAAAATATAAAAAGAAGGACTAAAAATGGGCCATCACCATGTGCACTTTGTCAACAGAAATCAATGCAGCACGTGTGGAAGACAAGAAGAATGAACATTCTAATTAAAGCAATTTCAGAAGATGTTAGTGTGAAAGCATGTTCATAGGAGCGTACAAAAACCGGATTAGAGCAAAGTTTACTTGCAATGGGTTATAGTGAAAGTCATTTTTTAAAATTAAAATATTTACGTCGATATTATTATTGTTGCACATTTTGAGCACTGCTAACCGAATACCTTCCTAATCTAATTAAGCAATAAGTAAAGTAAAATTGGGTAGGTAATAAGCTACGCGGTAATATTATCCCAAATTTTAACTTCTTAACTGACTTTACCATAAATGATTAAACAATTAATTTCGACAAGTTCCATGCTACCAATTAAAGTATTTAGGAAGTTACTTTGGTCAATGTTTCCAAAAATTACACATAAACGTGCATAAAAGCTTACTACTTGCTGAAAAACCAGGTATTTAAACAGTTCTCCACATTTCACAAGTTAATACTATTGTGTGGAAGAAAAGTATGGAATAAATTCATTATTTCTAAAACAACGAAGTTTCATGAAATTTCCTCGGACACGTCGATTTTGCTTTTTTAGAACCCGTATATTTTTTCATCGGATTCTTGTATAACTTAACTTGCTGAATTTAAAAATGTATAATTTCAACACTTTATTCCTTCAACTTTCCGAGAAAAAAAATAATAATAATAATTTAATAATAATAATAATAATAATAATAATTTGTCGTTGTTAAATTGTTTCAAAGTAAAGAGTTCTATTTTGTTTAACTGCCAGAAACAGTTTCTGAGGTGACTTGATTTAATTTGCTATTTTTGCTATCAAAAGATGTAATATTCTAACATGCAATCTAATAAAACAAATTAATAAATTAGGGGTCAAATACGATTGAGGCAACCAGAATTTAATTATTAATTAATTAGTTGCTTATTGTTAAATTGTTTTAAAAATAAAGAGTCCTTATTTTTTATACTGCCGATGAATTCACTATATCCATTTTACTTTCAATCAGCCCATCACAGACACAAATGGGAATATTCACATTTTTTTCAAGCCGATTTTATTGGATCGGTTATTATTTTTTTTCTCGGAAAGTTGAAGGAATAAAGTATTGAAATTATACATTTTTGAATTCAGCAAGTTAAGCTCTACAAGAATCCGATGAAAAAATATAGGGGTTCTATTTTAAAAAAATTCCGAAGACGTCATCACGCGAAAACAAATGAACGTCGGAAATGCGTTGGTATAGGAAAAATAGTCTTTTTAAAAAGCAAAATCGACGTGTCCGAAAAAATTTCATGAAACTTCGTCGTTTTAGAAATAATGAATTTATTCCATACTTTTTTCCACACTGTATAATAGAAAAAGACACAAATTATTATTAATTATTATCTTTAGTCATTTTATGAACATGACGAAAAACTATGATTTTCACACAACACGTTAAAATTAATTTTCGCCAAATAATCTCGAATCAACCAATTCTTATTTTACAGTTTCGTAGTGGGTGAAACACATTTTGAAAATAAACTTGATATTATATGCGTTCAATATCAAGAGAAAGCAAAGTAATATATTTGTTGACCTATATCTGAACTGTATTGTGGATTATCAAACCAAATTCAAAGGAAATATGCTGAATGAATTGCTAAAAGGCCGATTCGTTATGAGCTTTCTAAAAGATACAGGTCGAGACAGACTTTATGAAGAAAATGAGGTAGGCACAACGTCTCGCAGGGCACAGTCACCAGCCACATCTTCGGATTGAGAGCTAGCGAGATTGGCGATAATTAAGTAAAATATGACGCATGATTCAAACAGTGAATAAGTTGACATGCTAAAATCATATATTTTTTAGCAGTGATATTGAGAGTACTGCACTGATTGTGATAAATCAGTTAGAATGTAGTAAACATGGATAATGATCAAATGGATAACTATGAGTGGAGAATCTATTTTATTCTAACTAATGATATTAGCAGCCTTATTTTTGTTCAGTTTGTTGTCGATAGTGGGAAATTAGAGACCAAATTTCCAAGAAAACACCAAATTTTCTCAATTGTCGACGTTTCGTCACATCGTGACATCCTCAGGACACTATAAAATTTAATAAATTCAAAATTAAATCACAATTTATAAATAACAAACTTAACATTAAAGTATTAAAACAGTGTGTTTAAAATATTACAATACACATTACAGTAATTCCTTTATAAATAGAAAAAATATATTATTTTATATATATTGTAGTAAGTTATTCTATAATTTTTTTTAATTCCTTGAAATTATTTCTTGTCGGAGCCTTCAGTTATCTATGTATATAGCATTAAGTGGGGATGGATGATCGAGTAAACCAGATACTTCTAGAAAAGCAAAATAATTTTGATCGACCATTAAACTTATAAAAGTATTAATAAAAAAAGCTACCTGAGAAAAAATCCAGTGAATCTTGATTTAAACTATAAGTCGTCAAAATATAAGAGATTTTGTACTTTTCCATTAACTTGGTATAAATGCTGGCATAGAACTGCATGAAATAATGATACTTTTTTGGAACACCTGAGCGGATTTTTTTCTAATTTACTATTTGCTGTTCTAATATTTTCCCATAAGGTTGGACGTTGGTGTATATGAATTCATAATTATCAAACCATAAATTGATTACATTAATGATACTTATCACCGAAATCATCAACTTGCTGTTTATTGCTGATAGCGTACCTTCTATACGGGGTTTTTGTAGTATTTGATAATAATTGCGCAACCAAAGCGAGCATAAAATATAACATAATAATATCAAATATAATTATAAAGTATAAAGAGGTACCAAAAGTCTCCCGAACACTAGTTTGACTTTGACATACAGTATGCGCCAAAAGTATGGAATAAATTCAATAAAAACGAAACAATTATTTTTTGGGGAAAATCCTCGAACAGGCCGATTTTTAATTTAAAAAATACATATTTTAGCGTAAAATGCGATTTTCAAATGTCATTTGTTTTCGAGTAATGACGTCATCGATTTTTTTTTAAATAGCAACACCATATTTTTTTCCTTGATTCTGAATTCTTGATTCTTTAATTCTCTATCAGACAGTACTAAAATTTTGCCCTCTTACATAGAAAAGTTTTCGAGTAAATGACGATTGAATGTTAGAAAACGTAAATTTTATCCATAAAAAAGTAACAATTCTGAGATATGTAAAATAAAATACAATTGATTAAATTTTATACTTAAATTAAATGTTCGAATTGCCATTCACCAACTTGTTGACAATGCGCAAGTCTGTGAAGAAATTCTTCTTGCACATTATGAATGATTTCTGGGGTAACTCTGCGTATTTCGTCCCGAATGCGATTTTGAAGTTCTTCCAAATTACGTGGTTAATGTACACTTTTGTCTTCAAGTATCTCCATAAAAAATAGTCAAGAGGTGTAAGATCTGGCGATCTTGCAGGCCATTCTATCGGTCCGCGTCTGCCGGTCCACCTCCCAGAAAAACAGTTGACCAAAAAATCTCGTACAGGGCGCGCATAGTGCCCTACTATTCTGTCGTCAACTATTCCAGCCCACACATTTAATTTCTGAGGGTGTTGGGTATGTGCCTCTGCCATGAGGATTTTCCCGACTGCAATATCTGCAAGTTTGACGGTTTACTGTACCATTCAGACAAAATGTGGCTTCATCTGAAAAAGTATTAGCCGGTGTAAATTTATATTTCCTTGACATAAATCCATTAGAATTTCGCAAAAGTGTAAGCGGCGATCGGGATCATCTTCATTGAGTTCCTGCACAAGTTGAATTTTGTAGGGATGATATTTTTCCTTCCTCAAGATACGTAGCACTGTGCTCTGACTAGTGTCATTGTTTAATGCAACCAATCGTGAAGAATTATGAGGATTATCCACCATACTTATCAAAATGTTCTGTTTCTGATTTTCATTAATGCTTGGACGTCCAGGTTTTGGAATATTTACAACATTGCCAGTTTCTCTAAATTTAGACTCTACCTTACTGACTGTTGATTGGCTGATAGGGCGATCTGGATATTTTTCATTAGATAAATCGCAAACTTCCTGCTGAGTTCTAGTCATATTTCCGCATCCGATAAGAATTAAAATTTCAATTCTTTGAGTAACAGTTAAATGTGCCATAATACTTTAAATTGAATAATAATTTCTATGTCACTTACAATACTTATTAGAATGTCGGTGTGACAATGACACTTTGCAAAGATTTTCACCTACGTGATCCATAAAAGAACTATGGAATTCGAAAAACTAAACTTGATAACGTTTTTGCTTTATTTTAATTGATTTACGTTTTCTAACATTCAATCGTCATTTACTCGAAAACTTTCCTATGTAAGAGGGCAAAATTTTAGTACTGTAGAGAATTAAACGGTCTTTCAGAATCAAGGAAAAAATATGGTGTTGCCATTTAAAAAAAATCGATGACGTCATTACTCGAAAACAAATGACATTTGAAAATCGCATTTTACGCTAAAATATGTATTTTTTAAATTAAAAATCGACCTGTTCGAGGATATTTCCCAAAAAATAATTGTTTCGTTTTTATTGAATTTATTCCATACTTTTGGTGCATACTGTATAAGCAGTACCCGCACTCCAGCACAGTTATCAGGTAACCTAATCCTTTTTAATAACCTTATCATTAGTTGACCTATGTTTATATGAAGTTGTCCTCTTATTATTTGCCATATAATATTTACTAATAATTTCCGGACACCTTGCATAGAAAATATTTACTGGCATCATTTATATCACAATTCTAATGTTGTGTTTTATAGAGAGTACCTATATCTATCACGTACATACCTGTAGTGTTGCCGAAGTCCATAATATTTCCCAACACAGGGTGTCCCGGAGCTTTTGGTATCCATTTCAATTTTTTTTCGTACCTATTCCGCCTTATCCACCAATATGAAACACTTACTAGCACCACCGCTGTGAGAACCTCGACAACTGAAAGCTCGCCGACCATCTCTACATCTGTAGGTACCTCACAGATTAGTTGCAGTCTCACTGTTCGCTGTATTATTATCACATTACATATACAAGGTCGGTGATGTGATTATTAATGTAATACTTGAAAGAGCATTACTTCGATACTAGTTGCGCGTGGATCATTTAAAATATTCCATTTGTTTGTATCAGACTGAATGCACATCGTTATAGTTTTTCCTATAAATTGAAATGATAAAATTTTAGAAAGGAAAGTGAAAGTAACGTAATGCTGTGGCTATTTGTTATTGAAACGTATTTACGTTTTGGTACGAAATAATTATCTGTAAAGCGATTACTTAATTACATGCTATTCATAGGCAAAGTGTACAGAGTGTTCTGTTGCGAAATGTCCATAGGTAAACAGTGAGCAAAGTGCATCCAGAGCGCACTCCCCGGATATTACACTTTTACACTTACACACATTGCACTATATACATACAGTATGGTCGCGTGGTTTAAAGCCTCAGTACTTGAATCGATGTGGCTAGACCGCTGTGGGTTTGATCCCCACAGCCGGTAGACCGTATATCAGTTATATTCGTGGAAAAGATTGGCACTTTCCCTGAGGGTATGGTAGAGTGCAAGAATGTTAGCTTGGGTCAATGTGAGAGATTGATACCGGTTAATGAGGTTTTCCAGGTTTTCCTCATTCCTGCACTGAATGCTGGTTAGGGTCTACCAACGTAAGTCGTTCCTGGGTGCACATGTGGCCTGCGTAATAATAATATGCCGCAGCCTCTCCCGCACAAGTCTTCGATTTATGGGTTAATCATCGTGATTAGAATGAGAGGTAGAGATATTATTATTATTATTATTATTATTATTATTATTATTATTATTATTATTATTATTATTATTATTATTAATTATTATTATACTCTATTGGTTACTTGCGCTGTCACACATTAACAGTTATTATACACTACACTATATACATATACATTAATGGCCACTAGCTAGCTCTGTCACTATCTCTGTCATCACTAGAACTGCCACATTTATTATTCTCTCGGATCCAAGTGCTCTTCATTTATCCATGTTTTTGTCCGTGTAATATATTCTTCAATTCAGATTTCGATCTTCTAATATTTATCTTAAATAATTTCTTAACCATATCACTATTTCGTCTTTTTATCGCCATACTTCATTTTATAAAACGGAAATTAATGTCATGCATAATTTGCAAAAGCGCCCTTATAGATATTCTGGGCAAAGCGTCATCTTGTGAGGTAGCAACCTGATTGTTTTTATTATTGAAAACACATTTTTAAAATACTATCCCTGAACTGTTATACAAATCGCGTATTTTGTGCCGTCATCAACTTCTATCTTCTTCCTTCCGCGAGTTTCCACTATTTTCCAATTCACAGCTTCATGATTTCTTTTGTCAAATATAATAATAACAATTACAATTAAATTAGCGGAAAGATATACCCAATCTTTATCCACGCGCACATCCATGGCAGCTGTGCAAATGGAATAGATAGATCCGTCACGGCGTGATTATCAATAGAAATTTAGTATTACAGATTTGCGCATGCGTATTTGTTGTCGCAGAAGCTGTATAATCGGATATTCTCTGAAAGGTATACGGAATACATAATTTTATATAAAGAATTTGCTATCTCTCGTATATCTCTTTGTGTTTACTGTTATAAGTTGTGAGCGGGTTTATAAAATAAGTTACTCTCTATTAATTTGATACCAGGCTATATAATAATAATAATAATAATATCTCTACCCCTCATTCTAATCACAGGAATTAGCCCAGAAGTCGGAGACTTGTGCGGGAGAGGGGGCGGCATATTTTTATTAAGCAGGCCGCATTTGCGCCCAGGAACGACTTAAGTTGGTAGGCCCTAACCACTATTCAGTGCAGGAATGAGGGAAACCTGGAAAACTTCATTAATTAGGGGGGTAGTCAAATATCAACCGGTATCAATCTCTCACATTGACGCAAGCCAACATTCTTCCACCCTACCATACCCGCAGAGAGGGCGCCAAACCTCTCCACGAATATAGCTTATATACGGTCTACCGGCAGCTGGGCTCGAACCAACACCGATCAGTCACCTCGATTCAAGTACTGACGCCTTAAACCGCGCGATCATTGACCGACCGCTATAGGCGGTATAAAAAACCTATTATTGGACTATCGTCGTTAACGAAAGCGCAATCTTGTTGCTCTTCTGTGTTAATTTTTCCTAGAATTCTTTTCCAAATCTATCTTTTAATGAAGATATAGTGACGGCAAAAGTGTACCTAGAAAAACGTTTAAGGTCAGCGCCTCTTTATATATTTTAATAACACTTTGGTATACAATATTACACATGGAGATCTGTTACTTGATGCTAAAACCAAACCTTTTACTATTATTGGTGTCAAAGAAATGAGCTGACCCTATCACAATTTTTTCTCAAAATTTTGACAGACGTGATTTTATCAAACTAAAAGTAAGCATTATGTTTAGATAGGTACTATACAAGTTTTTCTTTCAAAATCGTGCTCCTTCCATTCAATTATTTTCTACTATAATCATCAAATTCGCAATAACTTCTATTTTATCCTTTAAATATTACCATCTCCATGTTGCAAACATAATTATTTTAGCTGATAAAGTGGATGATTTTTTTAAATTTCATAAAGTGAATATTTCAAAGGATATTAAGTACAAAACCAAATGTGTAATAACAATGAGAAAAACCACTGTTACTTTGCTCTTGACTGGTCTCGTATTTTTTTTATTTTAAATTTGACAATGCCTCTTAAATACAAAAAAGAGAAATGTGATATATTATACGTTTGTAGCTTTTGAGGGCAATGCTCTAGCCGTTGGAAAGATTCCTTGAACGTAATCAAACATTTTAATGTAATTCGAGAAAACGGCCAATTTTTAACTGTAAATCGAACATCAAAAAACTTATTGAATAAATTACAAATACAGTGGGAAGTGAGGTGCAATCCCCATATAATAAAAAACGGTAACAGACATTTGGACATTGAAATGTAGACACTTTGAAAGTTGTTTGTACTAAAAAATTATTTCCGTTTTTGTTTACGTAAGACTAATTCTGATTTTATTAAATGAAAATCTGAATGAACACTTTTATGAATATATTAAAGCAATTTAATTGACAACAGTCTTCTGTTCACTTATTTTTGGATCCTAATATAACACCCACTACAGTGGTTTTATTGTGGTTAACGTTCCTTAGTTGTTTTCTTTCTTCCTGAAAATAAATTGAACTACATATCTCTTAAACATTTATTATACGTTATTTTTCCCAATTATTTTTAAGTTTATTGTTCTCTATTAATCATCAATTGATGATATAGTTGCGGCAAGAATTCAGACGACTTACGTTATGTTGAGAATAAAAACAATCGCGTGACTTCAGCCATGACGTAAGTCGTCTGAATTCTTGCCGCAACTATAGCTAATTTATACATTTCGACCTATTCTAACATTGGATGGTATCATTATTATTATCATTATTATTAAGTGAACGACAAATGTCAAACTTGAAAGTAAAGCGTTTTAATTGTATGTTACGTCATATTAATTTTAAAAGTGTCAAAATATTGTGTAAGGATTTAAGTAAAAAATTTGTTACAGTATTGTTACTAGGCGTGGCAAAGTATAGTATTCTACTTGCATATAATAGCTGAAATTCACTCGGGTGATTTTACAGCAACTTTCACCCTCGTGAATTATAGCCATCATTACTATTTACGACATGATTTTAGGTTAAAAATAAACTTCTTATAATCATATTTAGTCACTCAAAAAACCACTGCGTACTCATAGATCACAACCTTTTTACCATCGATCTACTGTACTCTTGAAGTATGACCTATTATTTGTAGCAATATTGTTTTACGTTACAAGTACGTATATTTGTATATATGTTTTTATCTAAGCTGTTTTCGCTCCTAAAATTTCGAATAATTTTTGTCAAACCTTGAGGACAAAGAGATTCCTACGCAGACAAATACGCGTATCATTAGTAAGCCATTCTGTCTGAAGGTTGTGACCTAGATTTTTGTAGACAGCAGAACAGAATCCATCTGCGATAATGTCCTTGTCCTGAGTTGTAAACTCGTGTAATAAATAAAGTAATTTTATATACCTTCAAATTTGTTTCTCAAACAGGGTGTTTCAAAACTTATGAGAAAAAAAAATTAATGTATAGGTGACTACAAATACAATATAAAAAAAAATCAAAAGGAGCAGTTCGGAAATGGTTTAAACACTTCTGCAGGGCACTGGAAACTGCTCCGCTGTAAAGCCTGACCTTGAGCAAGGTACAGTGCGTTTCAATAACTTTGATAACATTCTCATCAGCTGTAACTTTTCTGTTTTTAAAGATATCGGAATGAAGCAAACACCATATTGCATAGTGGACTGGCAACTTTTTTTCACAAGACAAGGGTTCTACTAGTTGCAGAAAGATACATAGATAATAACATCATTGAAAAATTTGAAACAATTGATGAAAATTTTGCCAAAAAGTGATATTACTGCTCTCGAATGTTACCGCGCTCTCTTCGATCGTGCGGCAACTGTCACTCTCGAGTAATAATCACTTTTCGCTCTAAATACATAAATAACTATTATCTTTTGGACTATCCCAAAGAAGAAAATTTAATGGGTTAAGACATGGATACCGTGAAGGCCAAGCAACAGATCCATGAGTGTCAATCCAGTTACATATTTAGATAGCGTCGTTTTAAATATTGGAACTCTATTGTAGAATTATAAGACTGCGTCATTTTGCTGGAACTTTTCTAAATTTTTAATACTTATAATTCAATGGAAGATTATCAGCGCATTCTCCATTTCCATTCTTAAAATATTTAAATACTTTTAACAATAAAAACAGAGCTAGCTATGTCGAATCTGTAAAAATGTTTGTTGATTTTTGTTTTACGTCAATAACAACTAGATTTTTCTTATTTAAATTAATGTATATTTTTAATTTTATGGATAACTTTAAATAAAATAGTACGTTTACGTAATGTTATTCTTCATCTAATACTGTCAATGTCCAATATGGCGCCCATAAGAGAAAAAAGAAATAATTGAATATTGCATATGCGAAACTAGTGGGCGCAGAAATTTTCTCGATTCGATCGATTTCTCATACATTATTATACCAGTGTACAAAATTTCAGATTTTTCTGTTGAGAAATAATGACGATAGATGACATTGTCCAAAATCATTATTTTTACAATATTTCAGCAACTGCATCATATCTTTTTTATGTGTTTGATTTATCTAAATGGCGATCAAAGGGCGCAACTTTTTTCTAATTTGAGCCACCTTGTATATTTTACAGTTTCCGATATACTCATGGTGAGCCATGAAAAACGAATGACTCTGTATACACTCCTAATAAATCATTTCTATCGTCTAGATAAGTTCATACAAGTTTTATTTTGCATCAACATATTTCGTCTCTTACTTGACTACTTACCACCTTGCATAGGGTTGGTAGTGATAGCTCCTCTTTCTGCTGGTTTTTGAGGTGGTCGGAATGGGTTTAAAGGACTGTTCTGGATAACGTTTCCGATGCTCTGGATTATGTTCACGTTGCTTTCTGTAGTTCCGGTTCCCTCGTCTCCAGAAGAGTTTGATGGCCTTCCCTGAATGATGTGATTGATGTGATGTGATTTTTGCCATCCCCATTGTTAATTGGAAAGTGATTATAATTAAATTATAAATATGGTTAGCATAAATTAAAGAAAAGGAACTATATATGTGTTTATATTACTTTTCTTCTTACCAATGGACTGAATGATTTGTCCAGGCCGTTGTGGTGAACTAGATGAAGTATTATTGACTCCAGTGTCACCTAAAGCAAATATCATCGACGTTAAAATTAATTTCTTAAATAAGTACAGTTGATTTTTCATTAAATGCGATAATACGTAACTGTTTTTTTTTCAAGTGTTAGTAAGAGGGAAAAATATTATTTATAACTACACCCCAGCCATGACGTAAATTTCAAGGGATAACTCAGGAACATGCATCGACGTTTCTTTAAATAACTCTAAATGGAATTAGAATTGTAGTCAAAAGTTGGCTACAACACAGTTTTCTCAATAAAATTAGTCATATTGTAAATACCCTCAGATTTTTCGGAAGTTTGTTAAATTTGGGTTACACCTATTACAACACAGATTAATGTACAAAAAGCCTCTACACCGTTTGTCTCTAATGCAACTTGTTATGATCGTTTATCCACAATTTAATAGTTTTTGAATATGTGGATTGTTTTTTCATTGTTGCGAAATAACGGTGAATAAAAACCTGCTCAGAGTTTCTCTCGAAAACATCTGTTTTGTGGAATATGCCTTTTAATGCCCAATTTTCTTCCTGTTAAAAAGCTCTCTTTTTTCTAATTAATTTTTATTAGAAAATGTTTTCTGTATTACTTCCCGTTTAAAAGTTATAAGCAATATAGTCTTAAAGAGTCTCAAGAGAAATACCGCCTAAAAATCACATTAGCGGTGGAAGGATCAAATAGTCGTTGGAAAATAATTGAATGTGTGCCAAATTTTATTTAAATTTTTTGTATTTTCACAGTAGACCGATACTATCGAGTTTAAAACACCCTGTACATTTAGTTATTGCTAGACAATGAAAAGTACTCATTCTTGTACTAAGGTGGGTCATTTACATATAAATCTTTTATTTCATTTTCTCATCATTTCTATAGCACACTACTATCAATAATTTTCTATTCTGCGATCTCCCAAATCGCCGCCCCACAAATAAATGAGAATTGGTATTGGCAGCTGTCTATCTGGTCCAGATGAATTGATAGCAATGCACTCGATGTGTCGCACTCCCGAATTAACAATTGTGCGATCTGGAGCTGCAGGACGGTTTTAGTTAAATGTGACCCGGTTTCGTGGCGGAATCTGATGGCGATAACGTTGAAATTGACGAAATCGGAAGGCGCCATCCCGTGGGGTTTCCGGCTGGTCGGTGGTTTGGAATTCGACCAGCCTATAGTTGTTGTGAAGGTAATCCTTTTTGTCCACATGGACACTTTTTATAATAACTTTGTGTAATGTGTTGTGGTAACCTTTAATCTAGGGAAACTTTTAAATATATTTTTTAAACCTTTATTCTGGATGAAATACAGAGGAATGTTGGTGAAAGAATTTCTTGTAGCATTTATTTAGTTGTAGCTACAGTTGATGTAATAAGGCAATGAGGAAGTTTTAAAGTAATAAAAAAATCATTTAAGCAAAGAATTTACTTATATTTTAACCAATTCTTGAATGAAAGATTAGTCAGTAAACTGTATTTTAATTTCTGTAGCATTTTTTACACTGCTAGAAACGTAGAAACTCATAATAATGACCCCCATTCCAGTTCTAAATAAAGGATCTTTACGAAAGACTGCAACAAAATCAAATGCACTGTTCTATCAGACTTATTGATAACCAGAAGCTGAATTTTATTTAAGTGCATATTTTGCATCTTCAAAATTTGCCTTTTTGAGAATATTCAAGATATGATTGCAAATCTTAAATTTTTTTCTATTTTGGAAGATGCGATTGTCAAAAGAGGTTGCCCAAAAAACTAAAACTGAAGAACTACTTAAATTAGATAGTAAATTGATAAATTAGTTTTACTTAGATGATTTTATTCTGTCGAAGCAGGTTTCTATCACCAACTATGCCAATAATAAAATAATAACACAAATACGTCCTAAGGATGTCCTTAAAACATACATTAATGAACAGTAGGATGTCCAGTGGAAGTTCGTCCGGCGGACGTCTGTAGGAAATCCGTTTACCACAAATGGGAAAACTTTTATGTGAAAATGTGAAATTTTCAAGTAATAAAAAAATTATTTCAGCAAAGAATTTACTTATATTTGAACCAATACAAAAATTATTTCAGCAAAGAATTTACTTATATTTGAACCAATGCTTGAATGAAAGATTAGTCAGTAAACTGTATTTTAATTTCTGTAGCATTTTCTAGACTGCTAGAAATGTAGAAACTCATAATAATGACCCCCCTTTCCAGTTCTAAATAAAGCATCGTTACGACAGGCTGCAACAAAATCAAATGCACTGTTCAATCAGCCTTGTAAGATTAGCGAGTAACCGTTGAGATACCGGTAACAGTTTTTTAGTAACCGTGCAGTTTTAGTGTGAAAGCGGTTAGTCAGGGGGCGAGAGATGACGTACCTGTTAACGTTACAACAATAACATCGGTTACTAAAATCAGCAACATATTCAGCGAGGTAGGTAAGTCAAAACATAACGTATAATACAATATGTCTTAAAATATATGACTCTGAAGAATTAGTTGAAACTGTTTCTTAATTATACTATATATTTATCAATAATGAAGTTCATTTTCAATCTTTCATTCGAAGCAGTTAATAGAATACAGTGTCGTTATATTTTTCTAGCCAAACTGTGTGATCCTTTTCATTCAAATGTTAACTTGTCACACTGTGGAAGCAAGAGCCAAATGAAGGTAGGGTTTTCTATTAAAATCAAAGTGTAATTAACAATATGGATTAAAAACAATCTGATTTGTTTCTTCATTGCCAAAAAATAAATTCACCTAGCACAAAAAGACATAGTAATTTCTTTTGCTGCTGCTTGGTTACAAAATTTTGCGGTTATTGTTGCTTAAAAAGTAACCTAACAATCACAGATGCAAGAAAAACTATAACCAACATATTTTAGCAAGCGTACATTACCGGAACATAATCTAGGAGTAATATGAAAAGATACCGTTAACTAATCGTTTTCTGACAACGGTTACTCGCAAAAATATCCTTAGATTGATAACGAGAACCGATTTTTTTACATCTTAAAAATTTGCTATTTTGAGCATTAGTTAAGATTTGGTTGCAAATCTTGCATAGTTGAGATTGTCAAAAAATATCGCCAAAAAAAACTGAGGAACTTTACTTACTTTAAATAGTAAATTGATAAATTAGCTTTACTTAGATGAGTATTATTTGTTTAACCAGGTAACATATAACAAACTAATAATAACAAAACCAATAACAAAATAATAATTTCCCACATAGCACAAATAAGTACATTAATAGACATTATGATGGGTTGCTAGATATCAGACGAACGACTGAAGAGATCCGATTTTAACAAAATTTTACATCCCTAGGATGTCCATCCATGGACCACAAATGAACTATTTAAAGATACAATGGATGTCCCAGATGGGACGTTTTTCGGACCTTTTAAGGATGTACCTACCAGATGTGTGTGTGTATAAATATACGTACAGGGAGTCGCAAAGGGGACGTTTTGTGTATTCAAAAATGAGAAATATACAGAAATTATTAGTTACGCTACTGTTTGGGAAGCATCAATGATTAGGTCATGTTAGGTCAATAATAGTTTATTGGAAATATGTGTGAAGAATAAGCGGTTAAGATGATGATTTAATCGAAATATGGTACTGATTTGAACTGGAAACATATATGTGCGATATATTTTTTTTACACCGATCATAAATTATTTGTGCAGTTCTGATACTACCAGTAGATATCATTGTGGCTTCAGTAGTTAGTACTGCTAAGGTGCACCCAAACAAACTGAAAAATGTCAGTTGATGAACATGTTGAAGCAAAGATTGACAGTTTTGGCTAATCTGAAGGCTTTTCTGCAAAAGTATTCCAAATCAAAATTTAAAAAAAGTCATTTGAAACGTATTTGCTTTTGTGGCAAATACAATAAAGAATGAAATATTGCAATAGAATGGAAGTTTTTTTATTACGTAAACATTTCTTTACTTTTCTTCAAAATGCGCCACTTGTTTTTAATTAAGCAAAAGGTAAAACAAGACTTCTGCCGTTCATTATGACATAAACAAAACAAAATCCTGCCATTTTGTCCTCTCACATTTGTTTTATAGAATGGTTTGTGGTGTAATTTTGCGTCAAAATCCTTTTTCTATTGTAATTGTTATGTTGTTATTTTTATGTTATAACAGATAATAACATCATTACATAAGAACTATATTACAGTATAATAGAGCTTTTTGCTCTTAGGAAAATAAAAAAACATGGATGAAATAATTTCTTACGTAGATTATGTGCTTTATTTTTTTCCTAGTATTGCTGAATCACGCTGTGTATATCAAAATTAATCATTTTAAGGTCAATGCCGATAGTCTAGCAGAGTCCGCAGGTTTGGAAATAGGAGACATAATCGTGAGAATAAATGATACTCCAACAGCAGGACTAACGCATAATGAAGTTCACGACTTGCTCCTCTCAGCAGGCCTTGAATTTGAACTTGGCATTAGAAGGTAAAGTGCATATTATTGCCACATATTAATCTAATATTAACGCAAATACTTTTCTTTATAGAGGAGAGATTAACACAAGGATAATCAGTGTGAGTAAATGACGACAAAGTTTATGGCAATGTTTATGTAATTCATTTTTTTCCATCCCACTAATTTGTAATCTGTCAATTCACATTCTGCACATACTTTTTTAAATAATTTTTAGGATGAAGATTACGACGTCGTGGAATCTAATGCTATCAAAAGGGCTATAGAAGAGCAAGTTTTAAATGAAGCCATTACCATAATAAACAATATGAAAAACTCAATAGGTGTGTTGTTTTAAGTACACTCACTCTTCTTGTTATCCTGTTTCATTATCATAAGTATTTTTATTTTGTAGATAGCTCAAGAGAGAAATCTACACATATTAGCGAAAATTTAGGGTGAGTAATACTATTTTATGTAAAAATTGAATCACAATACATTAATATGTTAAATACATTTAAACCATGTCAATTATTTCGAATGTATGTTGAAGTCAAGAAGAAATCATAAATACTGTTACATTTCAAACTACATCGGAAGTCAAGAAAGGGCACAAATGGTCTACATTCCTCGTGAAACCTGACAAACCTGTGCCCAAACCAAAGAAACAAATAGAAGAAAAACCAAAGGTAATGTTTTGTGCTTGAGTGTTTGAACTACTAAAACAAACAACTTGCAGAATGAACCGTACCGGGTCGTAATAAAAAAACAAACTCGGAGGCCTTCGCAAGAAAAGAGAGTTCAGTTTGATCAAAACGTAGTAAGTAATAATAACACTTAAAATGGCAAATGTTTCATATATTGATTATTACATTCAATCAGACTGAGCTTGAGGTAGATTTTGAAGACGAAACTGAGGATACAGCAAATACAAGAGAATTGGATAGCGTGGAAGTAAATGTAAATCTATTTGAAAGCGGAGAAATAACCATCGAAGAAACAGAAGCGACTTACGATTACGATATTGAAGCTGACGAAGAGGAAATTCATAGAGAAGATTCAGAAACTGGAAGCATAAGTACAAAAAAATAATTTTTCAATAAAAAGTTCCTTTAATACAATCTTATTTGTTTAGCAGATTCTAGAGATTCAATAGAATTGAAACGAGATCGTTTGGAGAGTTTTAAATCAGTGGACGAGATCGAAATCAAACCCTCCCTGGAGGAACAATTACTCGCAGTACAAAAACAATTGCAAGCATTATCACAGTTACCATCGGCCATCCAGGTGACCTTGGATGCCGTTTCAAAGCAACTAGCTAGCATAGTTGGCGCCAGAGAAAGCGCAGAACGCAATGGAGACCAAACGACTTCAAGCAGTAAGGAAGAAGAGGAACCCCAAACTGAAGAAGGTGGAATAGTTGTCGTTACTTATAAACTAAATATTAATTATTTGAACTGTCTTACAGAATTTCTTGAGGATACTTCATTGTCAGAGAAAGCAGAAGCAGAGTTGTTACGAGAAGATTCAGATGTGAATTCAAGTATCGCAGAAGACTTGGAGGAAGATCAAATCCAGGAGCAGATAGAGAAGGGTGTTGAAGAAGAAACTGAAAATGTAGAAGAACGTGAACCAAGTCCTTATTCTGGTTTGACAGAGGAAGAAAAGGAAGCTCAAATCAAGAAGGAACAACTTGAAACTAAAAGACAGAAGGTAAAAGTTGCTTCTGAATATATCAGATTGATGCATTAAGTTCGAAGAGTTGTATTTTTTTTAAACAGAGGAAAAAAACTACAAATTCTTGAACTGTGTCCATGTAATACAGACGTCAACCTATCTATCTTCATCAAAATTAGATTATCTTGTTGAACAAGGACGCCTTCACTGAAACGAAAAAAACATTTTAGCGCTCTATTTTCAAAATGGCATTTTCTCCAACAGCATCGGCTTCCATGAACTCATTTCTTGAACTCAAACAAAAATGATGATATTCTCTTTTGTAAATAATTTACACAATCTTTGCATACATTTAAAAGTTTTAAAATTATTCAATTGAAGAACAGTGTGACAAGTTTGACAGAATATATCTAATAATTCCTATAAAAAATATTTCCTTTTACCTAGATTTTGTGTGATCTTGATTAGTTTAACGTTTGAATGGAATGACTATTCATTAAAAATAAACAGCATCTAAGGTATTTTTACAGTATGTCTATACAGTAAAAAACAAATCGATCAGCAGCCTGCCAAACTGCAAAAATGTGGTGGTGGGGGGTAAGAAATAAATTGTTCCCATCCAGAATTAGCCTAACTAGCGCCAGGTTTTTTTCATGGCAGTATCTTTTTAACCGTTTGATAGACGATGGACGAACGTCCTTCCAGGCCCATCCAGAGGCCCATAATACTTCCGGGAGGTAGAAAATGGTCCAACCCAGAAGACGCCATACCTATTTTTCGAAAACCGAAGATGTCCGACGAAAAAATAATAGAGACGATTGAGAGCAACCTGGAGGTTATCATTGGGAACAGAAAAGGGTAGGCAATTTTTTTGTTGCAATTGCTGTATGAAATCGTGTTTTCAGGTGAACCACTGGAACAACGTTTGGCCATGGTCTGACAAGGTCAAGCCGGTCTACAGGTATTGTTGAGACGTTTGGAAAATAGGAATGAAACATTATATCGCGAGAAACGAAGAAGTTAAGTATGCTTCTGATTTTTTTGTATTTAGTTTTTTAATAATTGTCAGATCCCCGCTCTTTAATCGTAATGTTGGCATTCCTATTTGTTTGAGGTTGTGGCATGCCGTTTAGTTGTGATCTTTTCAGGGAGTCGAACTGCTGGAAGGTGCCAAGCAGAGCTATAGCTACACAACAGTAAGTACTTTGGATCCATGTCTTTACATTTCAACTAGAATGCAACGTATGCCCAAAGGATCAAAACAGTGTCATTTAAATTATAAAAAACCTAACAAGCTAATTCAAGTTAACTCTAAAAATTCTTCTTAAAGTCAAAATAGAATTTCTTTGACATGTTTTGCCATATGTACATATGCTAAAGAAATATCTTCATAAATAAGTTAATAGTTACGTACTTAAAATAAAAATAATCGGAGAAAAAATTTCCATTATTTACACTTACAACTACACCATGAACAAGAGTCACCACGAAATGTAACCATAATAACAATGAAGTTAGTAGTAAAAAACAAAAACTGTAGTATTCTCATTAGTATAGATTTCTTTCAATACAATATTTCACAAATTGTAACTATAATATTGACGAAATAAAACTTTTGACATGACACAAAAATAGAATAACTTCAATTCAGTATTAGAAATGTATTCATCTTAGTTCTGATGTTCCTAGCAACGGTTTTAAGGTGGGAGAGGCTGAATTGTTTGAATTTTTGAAGTTGAATTTGAATTTACATATTCCATTTCGAATGAGACGCTAATATTAAACTGTTTTAGCATAAACTTCTTGAAATATCAGCCTCCACCAAAGAATTTGGATTATCTCCAGAGATCTGAAGTCTACAGGCTAGTGCATGATATGGAACCACCTGTCAGAGGAATAACGTCCAGGGCAGAAAAAGTCCTTGCTGAACAGGACTACTACGAGGTAAGGACACTAAACAAATTAAATCCCAAAGTTATGACTTCCCCCATTAATGTTGTCGGAGGACTCCGCATATTTTCCCATATAAAATGGCTCCCGTTGAAATTTTATGAATTTTTTGTATGTTATAAATTGTGATCTCCTTATTAAACCTGTAAAGGTCCCAGCTCAATCCTATGACTAAGTTTTTATATACAAGGGATTAAAGTTGGAAAGTTTTGTGATAATTTAATGATTTCATTGAAATTTTTCTGCATTTATTTAACAAAAAATAATATATTGTGAAGAAAAAATGTGTTCATATACAGGGCGAATCACAAATAAAATAGGACTAATTTCGTTGATATTTTAGTATGAAGTATCTGATATTCAAACCAATTGAAATAAGTGGAAATCGTTAAAGCTCTTTAAACAAGCTCAAGTTATCATGCAACTGCACATTTATTTTTGTAATAAAAATATCTATTCTGAAAGCGATACCATCCAGTTATACTACTGTATTTAATAATAAAGAACAAATAATATAACAAACAGGTAATATGTGTTTAATGATGATAGATCATAAGCATATATATCCAGCAGGAAAAAGAGAAATGCCTCAACTAGAACTATCTATTAGGATGGGATTAAGTGAACTGCTTAATAAGAAATATTTGATAAACTTGTCACAGCTTCTAGGTGATGTTTGCTTATAGGATTATGAATTATTTTTAAAACACCGTCTTCTTTATATTTCTTAAAATAAAATCCTGATTATTTTCTGTATACTTATTTTAAAACTTGTAGCTAACTCTCGTTTCCACACCGGCCACTCAAAACGAATATTTTATTGGACCTAAGGTTGTCGATCCTTCCTGCATGACCCCAGCATATTTTTATGTCGATTTTCGTTATTTTTGTATTAATTTTTAAGACTCTTCATCGAAAATCGACAATTTTCTTCACAAGAGAGATTTTCGAAGTATGTCCTCTGTTTAAACAAAGATGTCAGTTGAACGTCAGTGGAAACATCAAAACGAATTTTGGTCTTGGGCATCTTTTTCAGGCAGTTTGGTTCATTTTCTGTGGCCTGAAGTCTATTTCGATCTATTACGGAGAGTTTTGTAGCGAAGCGAAGGTTTGTGACAAAGTGTGATAGCTCCACACACAGAATAGATATACTCGCGTCAAGAATTCAGACGTCTTACGTCATGGTTGACATTAGGCAATTGTCTTTATTGTCAACGTAATTTTCGATATTTGGTCGCGTTAAAATCAACATTTTTTTGCAATTTCGTGCAATATATAATGCAAACATTTAGTGTAGTATATAGTTTTATTACTCTCAGTTGCAGTTTCTTAAATATTTTGATAAAAATATAATGAATTATTCAATTGTTCGTATGACGTAAGTCGTCTGAATTCTTGACGCGAGTATATAAATAGTGATTAGAGTATTGTTCGATGGTTAACCCTATGTTCTTTTTAGAAAGCGATAGTTGAATCTTACATCAGGCTATCCATGTGACTCCAAACTATTATCTTAGATTTGTTCGAGCAAGCCATTCCATCGGCAAGGAGTGAATAGCGCGAGTGCAGCTTCTCCACTCCTGCTCAAAATCAAAACATGGGATAATACTTGAAAGTGTATCTAAGACTAAATATATTTTACACAAAATATAAAACTTTTTAACTTTTACTTCCTTTACATCAAAAACTTATAGGAGTTGAGACCTTCATACAGTTTTAATCAGGAGATCACAATTATTTATAACATACTAAAATATCGAGGTACAACGCTTTTGAAAAATATTTTGGATGCGTCTAATAAACCACAACAACATAATCCTATGTGAAGCATGTTTCTCTTTTTCTTGTTGGATATATGCTTATGATCTAACATCATCAAGCACATATTACGTGATTGTTACATTATTTGTTGTTTATTATTAATTACAGTAGATAGTAGCGGTATGCACCCACAAATACGCATAAGTGGATAGTAGCTCTTTCATAGAGATGGAATTGTTTCTTATACGTTTTTATTACAAAAATAAATGGTTCCGCTGCATGATAACTAGAACTGGCTTAAAAAATTTTATCGACTTCGGCTTTGTTTAATTGGATTGAATACTGCATCATGCTAAAATATGAACGAAATTAAATTCCATTTTGTTTGCCACTCGCCTTGTATATGAACACATTTTTCTTCACAATATATTATTTTTTGTTCTTGCAGAAAAATTGCAGTTAAATCATAAAATTGTGACAAAATTTTCCAACCTGAAACCCCTGTATATCAAAAAAAGTCATAGGACTAAGTTCTAATACTAAAAATTCAGAAAATTCCACCGAGAAACATTTTATATAGGAAAATATGCAGGGTCCTTTAATTAACTGATACCTATTTCTATTGTTTCAGGCAACCACGGAAGCCCCTTAACTAATAATACATCAATTTGTTTTTGTTATATTGTGTGAAAATAAAAGTTTGACGAATATGACTTTAATTTCTTGACGTATGCTGTACGAATACAAACAATTGGCTTTGTAGATAGAATTCATAAATAAGGAATTATTTGCAAATTAATTAGAAGAATAAACATGCCAGCACGAGTTAGTACAATCTAAAATTAGATACTGATATTGTGATCAGTAGTGTCGCTGCCAAATATATATATACAGGAAATCAATTGGTGGTACCAATGAGTATCTATAGAATAAGATTGTCGGCCAAGAGATAAGTTAAATATATTTAGAAACCTACACATTTTTCGTTATTCAGTCATGCACCATGTGACACATGTTTGTACTAGAAAATCACTTAAATATGCTTATCACTCACATTTGTCTGCAATTAGTGTTATATTTATAAGATTTTCTACATTCTTTTCGAACAATATGTGAATGACTTGAACTTTTTCCAATTAATCATTAGCTTGTTAGAGGCGCAAAACTTAAATTATTAAAGAAAATGTAAGTCATACTCAAAATTTAAAACAAAAATTCCATTTTTTTATTCTTTCAAGATAGCTGAAAACTTCAGGAGGTATTTTTTGACTCAAGAATTTAAAAAATAGTAATCAATTTATCCTGATAGAGGGAGCTAGTTACAGCTTATTGGTGTAACAGATATTACTTATTGAAGAAAGTCAGAGTAATGGATATATTAGGATTTTATTAATAAGTCCAAATATCTCACAAACTCTTATTTATTCTGCTACTAGTTTCGCAGCTTTAAAAAGCTACAATATGAAACATCTGTAAATGCTTTACAATTATACAAAAATGACCAGTTTTAACATTAAATACCAGAATTATGTACTTACGTTCAATTTGAAAAATACAAGAGTTGTCAAAAAGAATATATATACATAAGTAATTGTCAGAAAACTTGATTATTTATATAAACAATTTAGAAAACATATATTCTATCATTTGTTCTTGAAAATCAAAAAGGTACAGAAATAATTTCAGTATTTAATTTCTACCAAAACTATGAAAATATAAAAAAGTGACAAAATCTATTTTTTTATAATAAAAGCTATATCAACAAAATCTTATAAATGATAGTTCACATGTGTGTTTTTACTATTGTAGGTACTTATTAAAATATAAACAAAGAGTTCAAACCCAGTAATCTGTGTTTTAATAATAAAGATAAATAAATTACAAAAAGAAAAGAATGTAATATCGTACATATTGGTACAACATACAGAAATTTTAAAACAAGATTAAAAGAACATTTTAAAAGAATGATTTCATATTATGGTGTTTTGCAATTTGCACATCATTTACATAATATATATGCAATATGGAAACCATTCCACATACATCTGGAAAAGGTTTATTAGTAAATAATTTACTTACACACAGAATATGTTCGAATTTACTGTTATAGTTAGGTTAATTTTGTTTCTCCATGTATATCCACACTTGTTCATATTTTTATATTTTATATTAATAATTATCTACAATAATAGAAACACATATGTGAACTATTATTTATAAGATTTTCTTGATATAGTTTTTATATTAAAAAATATATTTTGTCACTTTTCTATATTCCCATAGTTTTGGTAGAAATCAAATGCTGAAATTATTTCTGCACCTCTTTGATTTTCAAGACCAAAGGATAGAATATACTCTATTTTTCTAAATTGTTGATATAAAATGTGATCAAATTTTATGACAAGTACTTTTTGCTATATGTATTGTTTTTGACAACTCTTGTGTACATAGTTTTGGTTTTTAATGCTAAAACTTGGTAGTTTTGTATAATTTATAAGCATTTATAGGTGTTTTTTTTAGCCTTTGGCATTGCCGAACTCAAGATGTAGTTTTTTTAAAACTGCAAAACGGGTAGTCGAATAAATAGTCCAGGGAAGTTAGGAAAAATAGCTGAAATTTTTAGACACAGCAGATATCGAATGCGGTTTTCTACATTGTGTTTAGGAAGGTCCCAGGAAAAAAGTCTATATCGTCTGGTTCAGCCATTTTTTGAAAAATGCCTTCTGGGCCGGAAAATGCATTTACCAATTGTATCAGTACTTGCACCATTATAGGAACGACTGGAAACTCGGAAAAATCGCTCGAAAATCGTCACTCGGAGGTTTTCGGGTCTGCCGAACTCGATTCTGGCATTAGAATTACCCGGGGACGCACGGGGGTGGCTCTGTGAGGGTGCGCGGGGGGTGAATGGGGGGAGAAATGGCAGCGTGCATGAAAATCGCTTCAAACTCGTTACTCGGGAGTTTTCGGTGATGCCGAATTAAATTCTGGCATTGAAATTACCCGGGGGCCCTCGGGGGCGGCCCTGCGGGGATATCCGAGAGATCATTCTGTGGGGGAAATTGCATAGTCCATGGAAAGCGCTCCAAACTCGTTACTCGGAGGTTTTCGGGGATACCGAATTCAATTCTAGCATTAGATTTCCCCGGGGCGCTCGGGGGTCGCTCTGTGGGGTTGTTTGGGGGTAATTGGGGGGGGGGGAAATGGCAGCGTCCATGAAAATCACTCCAAAAATCGATACTCGGGGGTTTTCGGGGATACCGAATTCAATTCTGGCATTAGAATTACCCGGAGGGTATGAATAATAAAAATTTTGACTGAATATTAAATAAATAAATATTACACATATTATAAAAACAATTGCTTTGAAAGTCTTTTGTGCCTCGAAACTGGATTTGAAAAAGGTGCCAAAGCTATAAAGAGAGTAGAGTATCGTTACCACGGGGACCGACGCGAACGGAAATATTCTGTATCGACTGAAGAGAAAAAATATGGTTCCAGTTCCAGAAGAAGAGTTTGAACAAGATGTTTAGTATTTAAGTTAAAAATTTAAGTTTATAATGAATAATTCAACATTAATAAAAACTCCTATTTGTTATTTGAATAAAGTATTATTTTCATAACTTGTGATTTTTCACAACCCCACAGAGGGACCCCCGAGCGCTCTAAATCTAATGCTAGAATTGAATTCGGCATCCCCGAAAACCCCCTAGTAACGAGTTTGGAGCGATTTTAATGCACGCTGCCATTTCTCTCCCAATTCACCACCCACGCACCCCATAGAGCCACGCCAGTGCATCCCCGGGTAATTGTAATGCCAGAATCGAGTTCGTCAGCCCGAAAACCTCCGAGTAACGATTTTCCAACGATTTTTCCGAGTTTCCAGTCGTTCCTATAATGGTGTAAGTAATGATGCAATTGGAAAATGCATTTTCCGGCCCAGAAGGTATTTTTCAAAAAATGGCTAAACCAGACGATATAGACTTTTTTCCTGGGACCTTCTTGAACACAATGCAGAAAACCACATCTTGATATCTGCTGTGCCTAAAAATTTCCGCTATGCCGGTCGATTTTGATCTAAATGCCCTGGACTAAAATAAGAGTTTGTGAGAAATTTGGACTTCTAATAAAACCTTAACATAGATATTACTTAAATTTTTTGTTCTGAACACATCCACAAATAAAACTAAATACTATGAAATCTTGGTTAATTTCGAGTGGAAACGGTACACTTGTTGAAAATAAATAAAACATCTCATCATTTTCAGGATAAAAGAGATATTTCACGATATGAGATCTTAAATAGTAATAAATAATTATTTTATTTAAATTTTGGTATTTGCTATTGGAGATTTTGATATTGGAATATGGCATTAAAGTATCAACCATTTCGATAATAAAATAACTTTTTTAGAATTTTTAAGATGTATCTCGTCCTAAATGGAACACTCTGTATAAATAATAAGCAGTTTACTTCAGACGCTTTTTTATTTCCCACAGATGTACAATGTGTACCAATGATTTACTAAAACAAAACCACATTTTATTACTACAACTACTTCAGTACCAACAAATAATTTAAAATAAATAAGACCTAAACTTAATTTTCCACTCAGCATTTATACTAAATATGGCATTTATTCGGCAGTCATCATTATCTCCTCCTTCTTCTCTTCACTTTTCTCTCTCATCTCTTCTTGCCTCATCTCCTCTTTGATTTCTTCCTGTTTCACCTGCTCTTCCATCTGCTGCTTCACCTCTTCCCCTTTGACTTCCTCCTGAACTAACTCCTTTTTCACCTCCTCCTGTTGCTCATTTTCAACTGCTTCCAAGTCGAATCCCTTGCCCTTCTGAGGTGACACCTCGTTACTTATTTCTGGAGTTTGAGTGGATTGGTCAACTTGTTCAGATTGCACCTGTGTTTTTGATGCTTCGGTGCTGCTCGCTTGGCCTGGAATCAACTGCTGAATCTGGCTTCCAATATTCTGGGCGCTAGATATGCCTAAATAAAATGTTAGTTAAATAGCGGTTATACAGGCTGCTCCGTTTTTAATAGCTCACCATTGGACCTTGGAAACCGTAAAATATACAAGGTGGCAAATTAGAAAATAGTTGGACTTTCTGGTTACTATTAAGATAAATTAAACAGATTCAAGATTTCTTCTGTTGCTAAAATATTGTAAAAAAACTGAAAATAGCGATTTTAGAACACCATCTAGTGTCATTATTTCTCAAAAGAAAGAGCTGTAAGTTGGTACAGAGGGATAATAATATACGAGAAATAGATTTTTGCCGAATGAAAATTTCTACGACCACCTTTTGGTTATGCAACGTTCAATTGTGTTTTTTTTCTAATGAGTGTCACATTCGATCTTGACAGTAACAAATGTAGAATAAAATAACGAAGTCGTCAATATGTAGCACTATTTTATTTAAAGTATAATAATAATAATATAATAATAATAATATCTCTACCCCTCATTCTAATCACAGAGATTAGCCCAGAAGTCGGAGACTTGTGCGGGAGAGAGGGCGGCATATTATTATTAAGCACGCCGCATTTGCGCCTAGGAATCACTATTCAGTGCAGGAATGAGGGAAACCTGGAAAACCTCATTAATTAGGGGGGTAGTCAAATATCAACCGGTATCAATCTCTCACATTGACCCAAGTCAACATTCTTCCACCCTACCATACCCGCAGAGAGGGTGCCAATCCTCTCCACGAATATAGCTTATATACGGTCTACCGGCAGCTGGGCGCGAACCAATCTAGTCACCTCGATTCAAGTACTGACGCCTTAAACCGCGCGACCACTGACCAGTATAACCCATAACATTTTAAAAATACAATAATTTAAATAAAAAATCTAGTTGCTCTCTAGGTAAAACAAAATTTAATACTTAACCAAACAAAATACCTGCACAAATATTATACAAATCCAATATAAATACTTCCAAGTGACGCTAATTTTTGTGTACATAATCTGATGTTATCTAAAACGTTTTGAATACTTTGTGAAATAGACCTAAAGGCAGCAGAAATTCTGTCACGAAGGTCTTCTAAATTTTATCTACAATCACTAATTAGAGTTTCTTTTCTGATTGACAGTGACACAGAAAAGTTTGCCGTCAAAAGCAACCAAGTAAACAGCGTCCTTTTTAAGTAGTAAATTCAACAATTGTCAAATTTTGTAAAATTTGAGCAGTTTAGTTGAGATTATTTTACATGAAAAAATGATGCAAAGTGAAAATAGTGACAGTGATATACACCTCCAGAGATTAGAAATGCTGCAAAAACTGTAGCTTTAGGTTTGTTGTCAGAAAAACAAGTGGAAGAGTTCTACAGTTGCAGAATGATACATAGATAATAACATCAATGAAAAATTTGAAAATTTTGCCATCAGATACATCCCTAATATGCCCTCTAGATCAGAAATTATTATTAAAGATTGTAAAGACTGCTCTTTCAGTATCCGAATTACGAATGCTAACAAATGAATGTCTTACCTTTTGTTCTAATTTTTTTAATATTCTTGTTGTAATAAATAATGTTAATAATTGATAAGTTATATTTTAGTGACTGATTGTAGAGAAAACTTTGTAAGTATTACGAGCAAAAGGTGACATTACTGCTCTCGAGTGTTACCGCGCTCTCTTCGATCGTGCGGCAACTGTCATTCTCGAGTAATAATCACTTTTCGCTCTAAATACATAAATAACTATTATCTTTTGGACTATCCCAAAGAAGAAAATTTAATGGGTTAAGACATGGATACCGTGAAAGCCAAACAACAGATCCATGAGTCTCAATCCAGTTACATATTTAGTCGTTTTAAATACTGGAACTCTATTGTAGAATTATAAGACTGCGCCATTTTGCTGGAACTTTTCTAAATTTTTAATACTTATAATTCAATGGAAGATTATCAGCGCATTCTCAATTTCCATTCTTAAAATATTTAAATACTTTAAACAATAAAAACAGAGCTAGCTATGTCGAATCTGTAAAAATGTTTGTTGATTTTTGTTTTGCGTCAATAACAACTAGATTTTTTTATTTAAATTATTGTATATTTTTAATTTTATGGATATTTTTTAAATAAAATAGTACGTGTTCGTAATGTTATTCTTCATCTAATACTGTCAATGTCCAATATGGCGCCCATAAGAGAAAAAAGAAATAATTGAATATTGCATATGCGAAACTAGTGGCCGCAGAAATTTTCTTTCAAAAATCGATTTCTCGTACATTCTTATATCTGTGTACAAAATTTCAGATTTTTCTGTTGAGAAATATTGACGATAGATGGCATTGTCTAAAATCATTATTTTTACATTATTTCAGCAACGGCAGCATATATTTTTTATGTGTTTGACTTATCTAAATGGCGATCACCCTGTTTATTTTACAGTTTCCGAGATACTCATGGTGAGCAATTAAAAACGAATGAGTCTGTTCATAAGTTCTGATTCTGATAAGTTCATACAAGTTTTATTTTGTATCAACATATTTCGTCTCTTGCTTGACTACTTACCAGCTTGGATAGGGTTGGTAGTGGTAGCTCCTCCTTCTGCTGGTTTTTGAGGTGGTCGGAATGGGTTCAAAGGACTGTTCTGGATAACGTTTCCGATGCTCTGGATTATGTTCACATTGCTTTCTGTAGTTCCGGTTCCCTCGTCTCCAGAAGAGTTTGGTGGCCTTCCCTGAATGAATTGGTTGATGGCAGAACCTTTAAAAATGTGATTTTTAACAATATCTGATTTTTGCCATCCCCATTGTAAATTGGAAAGTAGTTATAATTAAATTAAACAAATATGGTTAGCATAAATTAAAGAAAAGGAACTATATATGTGTTTATATTACTTTTCTTCTTACCAATGGACTGAATGATTTGTCCAGGCCGTTGTGGTGAACTAGATGAAGTATTATTGACCCCAGTGTCACCTAAAGCAAATATCATTGACGTTAAAATTAATTTCTTAAATAAGTACAGTTGATCTTTCATTAAATGCGTTAATACGTAACTGTTTTTTCAAGTGTTAGTAAGAGGAAAAACTATTATTTATAACTAGACCCCAACCATGACATAAATTTCAAAGGATAACTCAGGAACATGTATCGACGTTTCTTTAAATAACTCTAAATGTAATTACAATTGTAATCAAAAGTTGGCAACAACACAATTTTCTCAATAAAATTAGTCATATTGTAGGTATCCTCAGATTTTTCGGAAGTTTGTTAAATTTGGGTTACACCTATTACAACATAGATTCATGTATAAAAAGCCTGTACACCGTTTGTCTCTAAATGCAACTTGTTATGATCGTTTATCCACAATTTAATAGTTTTTGAATATGTGGATTGTTTTTTCATTGTTGCGAAATAACAGTGAATAAAGACCTGCTCAGAGTTTCTCTCGAGAACATCTGTTTTGTGAAATATTCCTTTTAATACTCCTTAAAAATACTGAAACTTAAGGTCACCGTAAAATGATAAAATTTCTAGTGATTTTAGGTATAGAAATCTCAAAAAATAAAATACGTAGAACAAAAATAATATCAAAACTAAAAATCTTCATATTTTGTACCATTGCTATTTAAATTCTCTTCAAATAAAATAAAAAACTTTTAAAAAGCGTTTATAAAACACGTTTTGTTATTTTAACCCCATATTTTAACAATTATTTTCACATACCTGTAAACATGAGTGAACCATCTTATATGCAGAACTATGTAAGTTTATGTTATAACAATATTTACACCTACAGTTAAATTTAATAAAAAATACGTATTTTGGAAGATTTCTGTACCTAAAAATTTATTGGTTAAACCTTCTGTCGTTATAACAGTGCTTTCGAAAAGTAACGAAAAAATCATTGTTTTTGAAATTGAGAAGTTTTAGAAAAAAATCCCTGGCACGTCGATTTTGTTTTTAAAAAGGCACTTTTATAAATACGACCCATATTTGTGACGTCATCGTTGTTCGAGATATGACGTCATTGACACCTTTAAATAGTAACCCCCAATTTTGACCATGCCATTTGAAAGAGTGTGTCATTTTACATAGATACATCATGAAAAATTATTGTGTTACATAACAAAAATTTCAAGAAAATAATGTTTGAAGATTTTAACATTTAATTTTTACAATACTGTGCACCTCCCCATTATGCAACACCTGTCCGTGCTTATTTAGATGAGCTGTTCCCGAATCGTTGAATAGGGAGAAGGGGGCCTATTGAGTGGCCAGCCAGATCGCCTGATTTGACACCCCCAGATTATTTCTTGTGGGGATACTTAAAAAGTGAAGTATACGTTACTAGACCGGTTAATTTAGAAGATTTAAAAGCAAGAATTTGTCACGAGATACATCGTATACGTCCTGAAGTTATTGATAATGTCGAAAAAGAATTTATTAATCGTCTTAGCTACTGTCAGGCAGCCAACGGTGCACAATTTGAACATTTAATTTAGTCGATTTTTTACATAATCATTATCATTTTCAGTATTGTGAAAATTAAATTTTAAAATCTTCAAACATTATTTTCCTGAAATTTTTATTATGTAACACCATAATTTTTCATGATGTATGTATGTAGAATGACACGCTCTTTCAAATGGCATGATCAAAATTGGGAGTTGTTATTTAAAAAAATTGTCGATGACGTCATATCTCGAACAACGATGACGTCACAAATGTGGGTCGTATGTCAAAAAGTGCCTTTTTTAAAAATAAAATCGACGTGCCAGGGAATTTTTTCGAAAAATTCTCAATTTCAAAAATAATGAATTTATTCGTTACTTTTCGAAAGCATTGTATACATATACTTAGGATGATCCATTTATCAACATTGGTTTTAAACTTTCATTTGTTCAGTGTTAACAAGTATAAAATGAGATTTCTCTAATTTAGACATAATCAACCCTTAAGGTTTATTTACACACAACAGTGCCTTGTCAGTTCCGTATCAGTATCAGTGAAACCTAAAAAAATTGTTGTTTAGATTTTAAATGGGCGTATTTATACACATCCGTCACAGTGCCGTATCAGTGCTGCTTCAGTGTCCGTTCAGTGGCTTTTAAATACGCCGGCGACGATATTTTTGAAATTTTACTGACGAACTGACCAGATATTTGTATTACTTAGAATGGACGAAAAACTTATCGAGCTAGTACGAAATTTTGGTCAACTGCATGATATATCGTCATCTATATTCAGATCACTTTGTTTGATCGTCTACTAACTCCTTTTTACGGACTACGGACGGATATGTGTAAACTGGCATCAGTGATCGACCACAAATAACACTGATACTGAACTGACCCTGAACTGATACGTCACTGATGTGTGTAAATGGACCTTTACTCGTTTTTTGCTTTTAACTGAATTAAACCTTTACCATCTTGTACAAGGACAATTTGGTCATTCGAAATGAACTTCTACAACTTTTTTCAGTATTATGTTTTCCATAACATATATCGCGTTTGTAAATCAACATATAAATAAACATTATAGTGTTTCTTATGATACACACCAATTTTTGATAACTTAAAACCTTTTCAAGAAAATTAGTTAAAAAAAGTCGGCCTAGCAAATTTGTACAATAAAAATTTCACTATGCGGAGAGCTACATTAATTATTGAAAATGATCTATAGTTATATCAAGGCAAATGTAGTCAAATGCATAAAAAAGTTTTTTAAAAAAGTTTGCTTCGTTGGATGTCACGGTGTTCAAGAAATTGAATTTTGTATGTCCACCATGTGCACAGTTAAGCTTATATTTGCGGTGCAGAATATGTTTTCGGAAATAGAACAGTGCATTCATTTGACGAGTTAGAAAAATCTATATTTTCCATAGACATCTTTTATATGTGTGTTCTGAAATTAATGGAGCACAGAGAAGGAGCAGATTCCTGACGACTAAAGTAATGCCAAACTTATCGTAGGCCAAAAATTGATGGTTAAAAAGATACAGGTTTTCAAATTTAAAATTTTATTTTCAATATTTGTAAATAGCTTTTCAAAAATCCCAATATTTGCATACATTTTGAAGGTTGGGTGTTTTGGGAACGGGAAATTACTAATAGAAGACGTATGAGACATTATGGACTTTTAAATCGCAGTACTCTTTTGCGGCTCATTGTATCCATCTGACTATTGAAACAATCGATACCTTTTTATCTGAAAAAGGTATACCGCATTGAAATCATTAGGAGCTGATTCTTCTACCCCCTTTATCTGAACCTTGATGAAGCTGTTAGAGGTAACCGTTTTCGAAATAATTTTATTCCATCCTGTTTTTAAGCTGCACTGTGCTGATGAAGGGCAAAAACCCAGAAACAACGTTGTCCGCAGTTGCTTCGTTGTTCCCTCCATCTTTTTTCACTGGATCCATCAAGCCGTTAAAATTCACCTGTCTCTTATAAGATTATGATCCATTAAGCTCCTTTCCTTCTGGTATATTTCCTGGTTGAGACCCTGACAGTGGTTGCTGGACTCTCTTCCGGGGCGACTGTTGCTCTTGGCCTCAATACCGAGGCTGTGTGACACGAAGCCGCAAATAGGGATAGGCAGACTACTTGTCATTCTCTTGTGTTCGTGTCCTTTGCCCTTCCTTCTTATGCCATCCTGTTTTTAAGCTGCACTGCGCTGATGAAGGGCAAAAACCCAGAAACAACGTTGTCCGCAGTTGCTTCGTTGTTCCCTCCATCTTTTTTCTCTGGATCCATCAAGCCGTTAAAATCCACCTGTCTCTTATAAGATTATGATCCATTAAGCTATTTTTTTTATCACAAACGGAAACATTGAAGGAATAAATATGGTGGAAATGGTTGGAAGATATATATAGCAATGAGGCCGAGCAACGCAAATCATACTCGATTATTTGTGAGGTACAGAAATGGTGCATTTTCCAAGCAGCCAGTTGGCATTAATACTTTTGGGAAAATGTCATATAATATAGCATTATTGAAACCATTAGGAGCTGATTCTCCTACTCCCTTTATCTGAACCTTGATGAAGCCGTTAGCGGTAACTGTTTTCGAAATAATTTTATTTGGAATATTCAATGCACCGAGTAAAAACTGTTTTAGTTTCAGGTAAAGTGCCATTTTAACTGAAAATATATCAAAATGTTACTTGAAAGTGTTATTCAGAATGTTAAATAATAACGATGTGCAAAATGTCAAGATCGACTTGCTTTGATAAAATCATTGTTAAAAACCTAAAAGTAACGGATTCATCAAACCTTGTCAATGTTGTAATTGTTGCATATCTCCATAATTTACCATTTTCATAACTCTTTTAATGAAGATTAAAAATGTAGGAGAATTGATTGTTTCAATAGTCAGATGGATACAATAAGCCGCAAAAAAGTAAGTGGCGCCCTCTACTAGTGACGTCAAAATTAGAAACAAATTCGAATTTCTCACCCCAAAAGCCACAGATCTCCAATCCAAAATATATCCAAATATTTAGATTTTTGAAAAAGTTATTTACAAATATGCATCGAAAAAAAAATTAATTTTGACACCAAGTATCATTTTAACCAATAAATTTTTAGACTAAGATAAGTTTGGCTACATCGCATTATTAGGAGCCTACTTTTCCTCCGTGTTCCATTAATTTCGGAACACCCTGTATATTATCGTTGTGTTAGATATACAGGGTGTCTCTAATTGTAAAAACTAAACTGTAACAAGTGTTAGAAGTTTTTAAATCAAGAAAATAAGTTCATATAAATATTATTATTATTTTAATGGATTAAAAATATTATTATTATTATTATTATTATTATTATTATTATTATTATTATTATTATTATTATTATTATTATTATTATTATTATTATTATTATTATTATTATTATTATTATTATTATTATTATTATTATTATTATTATTATTATTATTATTATTATTATTATTATTATTATGGGCTGGGAAATGTTTAGTTTCCAAGATACAGAGTATCAAACATTTTGGAAAAAATAAATTTTTAATCAATTGTAAAGATAAAATTTGAAAATTGGCACACATATTTTTTGCTTTATGCTGTTTTTTGAAAAAATAAAATATATATATATATATATATTATTTAGAACCCTATAATTGAGGATTCGACTCATTTCTTCACTCCAAATATTTTTTCAAAGTGCGCCTATGGTATTGAAACTATGTTCAATTGATAGAAAATTTGAATTTCAAATTAAATTGATTTGATATGGATTGCAAAATCTTCTCTGTGTTCATTTTTCAAAAAGTTAATTTTGTCATTTGTCCATTTGTGGCATGTCCTTAAAATGTCCTGGGTCTAGTGCTGACTTCTGTGTTTTTATCTACATCAAAATTGATCATTAATATTTAGAGAGTGTATCTTAGTTAATCCCCACGAGCATACCTTTTTACATACCTTGTGTTCCACTAGAGCCACTACCCTGCACGGCGCCCTGAATTTGACCGAAAAACTGTTGAACGTTGCTGACTAGGTTGGACACTAAATTTGGAGCCTGAGTAGTTGCGGTGCCTGTGTCACCCAGGACCACATTCGAAGTCGTGGGTCCCTGATTGCCCAGGCTGCTAATCGTATTGACAACGTTACCAACACCTGAAATCGAATTCGAGAACATAGTAGGCTGTTCCAATGACGTCAGAATTAATTCCACTCAAGTGATTTGGAATGATTAGGAAGTTTTCTTATAATTATATTTCACAGTTTGAAAGATATTTAGAAATTAATAATGCAATAACCTTTACGGTTGACTGTAAATCTATTATTGTATGTAAATCAATTAAATGGCATCATTGAATGATGACAGCTTCTAGTTATAGGCAGACAAAGCACACCTAGGTGTTTTAATATTTGAAATGTATAAAATAGGAGTGTTTTCCATTTTAACGTTTTGCCAATGGCCTACTCGTAGCAAAAAGAATTAAAGTTTCAATATCGTAAACAATTTCTCTTTATCTACCTACGCCAAATAAATAGAAGGCCTTTGTTTATTTCCTGATCAATAAATTGTGTAAAATAAACTGAATTAATGTATAAAAATCAGTAGCGAAGTGAATGGATAGACAAATATACATTATCTACCCAAAATATTGTACTTATTCTATTTTCTAATTGTATTAACAGGCAAAAAAGACAACATGGGACCGAATTAATTAAGTATATGGAAAACCGACGAAAGTAACGCGACGCTAAATAATAGTTGGATAAACATTTCCGGATTTGTCTTTCCCGTGACCAGCGGTAGGCGATTGCACCGCGAATCATCACCGCGTAAGCAACTCAGTTTTGTAAATTATATTCCTGCATATAGATTTGTATATCGGTGTCGACGAGCGAAGTATTATCTGGATGTATGCGGATTTAAAGTATGCAATGCATGTGGTCAACCCATTTGCGTTATGTTTCTATTTTTTATTTAATCTGTATTACGCACTTGACTTCCCGTCGGCAGTTTTATGATCTTTTAAATTGTGCATTATATTTTGTGTATGTCATATATAAATGAAACATAATAAGATGACAGATATAGAGCATCCGATTGTTTATATTAAAAACAATTGTTTTTCTTTCTTATCTTTAGAAAGAGTTGAATTTTAAAAAATCCCAAAAGCTATCTGACATAAATTGAACGCAAACATTTAATATTTTGACAACCGAAACTCGTCACTCAAATCGCTTGTTCAAAATATTAATGATACCAGTTCTATATGAACACAATACAATGCGTGTAACGTTAAATCACGAGGCGTTAGCTGAGTGATTTAGTTATACAAGTTTTATTAACAAAGTTCATATCGAGCGTGTAACATTCAAAATTTATTCTACGCCGATCCAAATAGATTTTATTTGCAGATTCAATTTGTCTGTAATGAGAAAGGAATCAAGAATAGCAGCAATAAACAAGTTCTTCTGTCATATTTCGAATGTCTTTCAACACATAGCAGGCCTTCGTCGCTTTGGGTATATTATTCTATGCTACGTTCAGTTATACCAATGACGAAACATACGGATATTATTAAGTACGTTCATTTGATTGCTTTTCTAAAAAGAAAATTGGAAGGATTTCGGTCAAGAAGATCTAAGATTTTAACAAATGGAAACATAACTTAATTTATGCTGGAAGCCGACAATAGAACTTATTTTATGATAAAAGTTGCATTGATAGTGGGGCTTGCAGGTGCCCGCAGGTATACTGAATCGACAAATTTGCACCTACAAAATGTTAAAGATGAAGGACAATGAATTCATATTATTATTCCGTTTACGAAAACAAAAATATCACGATTTTTGTCACAAACGGAAACATTGAAGGAATAAATATGGTGGAAATGGTTGGAAGATATATATAGCAATGAGGCTAAGCAAGGCAAATCATACTCGATTATTTGTGAGGTACAGAAATGGTGCATTTTCCAAGCAGCCAGTTGGCATTAATAATTTTGGGAAAATGTCATGTAATATAGCATTATTCCTAGATCTTTCAAATTCTCAAAAATATACTGGACATTGTATTCGCAGATCGTCGGTGATTGCAGATTCAGGAGTTGATTTATCAACTGTTAAGAGGCACGGTGGTTGGCGCTCTAGCACTGGCAGAAACCTATAGAAGATTCTAAAGAAAATCCTTCAACAAGTTCAAGCACTAGTGAAATAAACTTACTTTCTAAAAATGCAGCCATCATCTGCTGAAATTAATTTAACAATTTGTTCAGAAGTTGTAATTAATGTTTATAATAAATAAATGTTGTTGAATTTTTTATAGTTAATAACAGCGTAAAAGTGGTAACTAACTTTGTTTTTGTTTATTTTTTACTTTAAAATTTGCGTGTTATAATGAAGACCATAATGGCATTTTATTCTCATATAACACTTAACTTTACGAATTGAACATGCATTGCCTAATTTGGATTTTTTACCCTCAATGTCTAATGAAACAATGGCGTATTTAGATTTAGTCTTCTTGGGTGGAGACAAATAAGGTGGCAACTAATTTAAAAATGTCGACAATTTTGTTCCCAATTATTGCCCCCTTTGCGTCTACCCCCCCTAAATACGCCTCTGCCATGAAAAAATTTCACGCTTCGCCACTGATAAAAGTATAGAATATAGTAATGACTCTAAGTTCCGAATAAGAAAAAAAGTTATAATAATATTTACAAAATACGAGGTCTGAACGTTCTAAAATATACCTACGGTTATTGTTACCTACTTTTAGAACACAAAATCCGTAGCAAGTGGCTCAGTGAACACAAGGTTATGAATTTGCAATCAAACCCCCCACGGTTTATAGATCTAATAACTAATCTAGTCAGTTCCTGAAATTTGATTTCAAAGTATTCTATAGAAAACATTTGCACAATTGTACATGCAAATGTCGTGATGCAACTGAATCGTAACAAAAGTAATAAGGGATAATGCTATTGGACATGCTTCAAAAATGTCTCAGTGCGTGATTTGTTATAGTTCTGCGGTTGCACTAGACCAAAATCTATTTTTTTTTTTAGTTAAGTAAATTGTGATACACTACATTTAGAAATTTACCATGTTATTTGTATTAAAAGAGAATCCAAACGTTTTCACAAACCAAGTTGTAAATAGGAATAAATAAAACATATCTAACATACGCAGTGCAGGTAAACAAATAAATATTTTTTATTTGCTACAGAAAACAGTTATCATAATTATATTTTTTATAAAAATACAACTTGTGTACTATTGTATTTATTTCAAAATACTGAAAGCTTAACAAAAAAAAAACAATTTGCCTTTTACTTAACTAGTATTTTCTTTAGGAAAACGAACCACAAACCAATAATTTCACAAAATTGTCATTGGTATATCGATATTTAAATTGACATATTCTAAGAAAGAGTTTAAAGAAAGAAATCTAAGAATTTACGTTTTCATTAACGGTATTTTAAAATATTTTCGCAATACATATAAACAGTACAATGAAAATGTGGTATTGAATTTGAAAGTAAGTTGTGTACACTGTTTCTTTTTACCAATTGCAAAATTTTCAAAGTTAATTTGTTAAAATGCATGATTTTTAACTTTGAAATTGAAATAAAATGTTTTATTTTATCATCTACACGTGAGTAATGGCGCAATTAGAAAAAGTATTATTAATACTATGTCACAGATACGCTACTCACCATTCTGGAAGAAACTGACAAAACCTTGGAAAGGACCTTGCGCTTGTCCCCCTTGCTGTTCGTCTCCTAAATTCGTGGAATTAGCGTTAGTGTTTTGATTACCACCGTCTACGAAATTCTGGATAAAATTGTTCGCTACTGTCTGGAACCCTTGGGCTATGTTTTGAAAGATGTTCTGATTCTGAGGAGGTTGTTCTTGCTTCAGTTGCAATTTCGTCTTCTCCTCGTTCAGGTATTCGTTGACAGACTTCTCAAAATCATCCCATTGTGCAGAATTAGGAACCTGTTGATCCTTCTCAGGCTTGAACGAATTTCTCAGTTTCTTCAATCCGCTGTAAATTACATCCTCTGCTTGTTGCAAGACACTCTGGAGGCTGGTGGGAGCAGCAGGGACTTCCTCAGCCCTAGCTACCTCTCCTAAATTTTTCAAAGAGATTTCCTCCACTATTGGGAGGTGTTTTGATGCTTGACTTAGTTCATCAGGAGATAGCTGAATTTTTTCATCTAAGTTCCTCAAAGCATGAACGCTTTGATCAGAAGCGGCTTCAATGGTGGACTCTGTGACTTCGGTCTGCAATTTTTCGTCCGAACTGGTAACTTTTGTTGCCTCATCGTATTTGACTTCTACTGGAATGTCCCTCTGCTGGATGGTGGCCGACTGGACAAGTGCGAACAAGCACAATATAGTCGCGGTTTTCAGTACCATGACGATGCCGATAGAACTGAAGCTGATGAACTCTTAAGCCGGGTTTTATAGGTGACCGGTGTTTATGGGTACTCTCTCTCAGAGGTGCGTCATCTAACCGGTCCGCAGGCAGCTTCTTCAGCATCCGAAGAGATACAGCAGTGGCTAGTTCTTCGGCGAGAACTGCAACTGAGGTCAAGGGTATCGGACCGTTATTGTATATATTTAACTTTGGTGGGTAGTCCAGTTCGATGCGGTGAATGCCGAATAGTGTTCTAGATGGGTATGCAAAACTGCAAACTTTTACGTGGGGAAATGGAAATATTTACATATTTTGTTTAACAAGAAACACTAGGTGATTAGAAATTGTTTCGCAGAATATATTTTAACAGAACGGTTTCTCTGTTTCTCTGTTCATGAAGGAAATTGTAGCCATTTTTAACATTTGATTTATTTACTACTCATTTTTTTAGCATAGCAAAAATTTTTATTGAAGTTGCTAGATTTTCATCTCAACAGTACCAACGATTATTTCTTTTTATTATAAATAAATTATTTCTTAAACGCCACTAAATGATTTTCTACGGGAAGTACTCCTTTCCTGTGTAGCAAAATGGCTATGTATCTAGTGCCTATATATCATTATTTAGATTAGTACGCGCTATGTTTACTTAGCACAGTTTCAAAACTTGTAGCCATAGATAAATTATTTTAACCATTAACAAATAAGCCTCAACTAAAGTCCAATGACCTACTGCAATAAGTTATCAATCAAGTTACCTTTAGTAGAATACAAAAAATGTGCTACTGCCCCCTATACTTCTTCAAGATATATTATAGTGTTAAATTTCTAGAAGGTACTCTACTGCCTTAACAAAACATGAACTGTTGATAAAATCATTTTTATTGATTTGGTACAGTACATTTGGTTTTATTCATTTGTTTATTCATTATATTTAGTTCATCCTTCATTATCGTTATTATTAGAGATACAAAATAATATTTCGAATAAGTTGTAGGACTGTAAGTGAACCCCTCTAGTATGTTAATGGAAAAACAGTGGCGTGCAGAAGTTGAGGGGTGCAAGAGTACAATAATATATTTTTTAATAGAACGACTTGTTTATTGTTCACTTTTTGAATTATTCTTTTTTCTGATCTAAAGAAACATGTTATTTCTATATTTACCCGTTTTGTCTGTTATTAAACATTGAAAATCGTCGTATTTAAGATATTTATTGTACAAACTAAAATTACAATTATTAAAATAGTCTATGAAAATGAAAAGTTATTATATGACATTGTATGACATTGTTTCATTTCTATTAAATGATTTGAGAGTCCATCGACGATTTTATTGAGGCAATTTGTTTAAAATAAACTAATAAACATATTTATTTTAAACAATGGCCTCAATACAAAATTATGGTCTCGTGATTTTAAATTATTTTTTTTATTTGCTTCTTTTATGGCGGTGGGTTGTTTGGGTTTGGGCCCCCGATATGATTGGGCCCACACTATGCAGGGTCTGAGGGGATGTACTTTACGACACTGTGTAAGAGAAAAATATATATGGGAAAATATACAGGGTGTTTCGTTAATATTGCGAGTTTCTGAGAACAAAATTAAGAAAATAAGTTCCTATGGACCTTTGTCCGGAAATGCTTCGTTTCGGAGATACAGGATGCTGAAATTTTTTAAAAAAATTAATATTTGAAGAACCCTAATTCCGATTTTTTTTAAATTTCATATGTTTGTTTATAAAAACCATAAACATCTTCTGACTTAATTTGATTTATTTTATCTACTCCAGTGGCGGCCGGGGGATCATTCCTATTAACATTAATATGTAAAAATATGAGACCCCACTGCTTTTCATTAGGTTTCATATTTTTTTCTAATTATGCGATTAAAAATACAAATTTTTCTCTCTTTACTGTGTTCTGTTTTTGTTTTCTACGTTCTTTGAGTTTATTACGTTATTAATTATGTAATTTATTATGTTTATTAGGGATATGTAGTTATTTCCAAAAAATATGGGGTATGTGTTAATAAATATGTATTTTCTGTAATAATGTCAACAAAAAGGATCTTAGAGAGTACAGCTGGACACATTTTTTAATAAATTATTTTTTTCTACGTTCATGCAAAAAACAAAACTTTATTGAACTATATTTAGTGGAAAAGGTGGTTCTTTATTGCACTAGTGCAATAAAATGTTTAATGCATTCATCTGTCATTCTACTACAGCGTTTTGTCATCATGACAAACATAAACGTTCAAATCGACGTCATATTTTCCTAGTCTTGTGTCATCTAAATAAAACATTTTTTGGTTTTTGCATGGACGTAGAAAAAATATTGTACGCAACTCGTACAAAAAGTAAATGTTTATTGCACGCGATGTGAAATTGTCCAATAAGACCGTCAGGCCGAGTAGGACAACACTTGTTGCATAACTATAAATTAAAATTCTTTTGGCGTATATACGAATATTACATTATTTTATTGAACGAAATTTATAAACATATTTACAATCGATTATGTGTCAATGTTACACAAGTGAAATTCAAAACAATTAAAAGTGTCTAGTTGCAAAGGTTACTATCGAACCAAACTATGTCTATCCTTCCTGATATCTCTAAAAACCAAGACTTGCAGGTTATTCCCATTGTTTCAAAAGATATTATAATTTTGATGCTCTCAGCATTTCTCTAATGTGTATAAATATTATTGAGGCTGGACGAATATCAGCCAGTCCATGGCCAAAGGACGACGGTCAGCCGTTGGCTGGTTCTGATCTCTAGAAGAGATTCTCCCCATCGCAAAAGTCCGCCTATTGTAAGTATGGCTGTTGTTATGTTTGTTGTAATAAATTTGTATTTATATGAAAATGTTGATTTTTTTAACTCAAATAGGTTAACTGAGTTTTAAGTTAAGGAGAAAAGAAGATATAAAAAAGAAACTTTAACATCCTGCGACTTCGACATTTGTCATTTAAGTAAGTTTGGTTGAACACATTTGTTAGGTGATACCCTGTATAAGTATAAAAAGTCGCGTTAAGTACCTAAGTAGGTAATCATGATAATATGGAGATGCTGGAGGATATTATATTTTATACATAATACATTTTAATGTGAAATTAAAATATTGAACTTATTTGCTTTATCTAATCTGAATATTTAATCTATTATATTTTCCACACCAGAATTTTTTTGAGTAATCGCATATATTATCTTCGAGAACAGGTCTCAATTTCGACAGTCTTGTCTTGTATCCCGTTGAAACTACCGTTTTCGAGTAACATTACATGTTTTTAAACACAACTTGATTAATTAGTGGCCTGGATATGCGGCATTTGGCCCATAAAAATATTAACTATAAAGTGTACTAAGTGGTCGCGAAAAGACTGCGCGAGATAGTCGTATAAAAAAATAAATCTAAATGCTAAATAGCAGCAGTCGATACTACACAGGCGACGTGATTTAGTAGTATAAATTTGAATCAAATAAACCGGACTGTTACAAAACAGATTTGTAATTAACATAAATAACAAATGCACTATAATTTGGAAACTTATCAATTTGTTTAATACACGTTTCCAAAACTATACTCTGTGTATTGGCATAAAACTAGGCACAAGTGAGTTGTCATTTAACTAATTTGAACTCGTTGAGATATCCAACTCTTATCTTATGGTGTGTGCATTCCGAGACTGAACGATTCTTTTTTTTTCAAAGCATGGCGCTAGTTTATTTATAGAATTTCTAGCGAATAACCCGATTGCAGTTAGTGTGGTTATTAACCGCTGGTTATATACCTGAACTCGATGCCTGGATCTTCAAGCTTTACTTTATTTTTTTAACCAATTAAAACGCAATGGTGGCCACGCTTCGTTCTCCACGATAATATTTTTATACTTTTTGTGTCATGACCATCTGAATTTTGGAATTTGATATAATAATATTTAACTAGGTACTTTTATAGCATTTTTTATAAATGTTTTAGAAATATGCATACTTAAGTTTTAAAATATTTTTGTAAATAATATTCAAAACTTGCTTCAATACATTATTTTGAATCCCATTGATTTTCTATACTTGCGACATCTCACGCTTTTAGGAGTAACTATTCCTTTAGTGTTAGTTTTCTATTTTTTTTTTCTAATTATTCTACTCAATATTTTCATTATGTAAATTCCAAATTAATATTTGTTTATTATCAAATCGATTTAACGCATAAAAAATTATAAACTGTAAATATTAAAAAAAAACTATTATTAAACTTGAAATTTGGCCTTGAAAAGTTATCATTATCAGCTGTTATCTGTCAAAACCAGTCAAAACCCAACACCAACCACTTTTATTAGGTATTTACAAAAAAATCGATAACTGCGGCACTTGTCATATCAGCATTATGGCAATATAAAAACTTGGTAAAACAGTAAAATTCATCGTGAAACATGCAGCACGTCATAAACAGCGTGAAGGGTACTGCTTTAGCTGTAGGAGAGTATTTGACTCCTGTTTTGAAGGTAAGTCAAGCTGTTTTCTTTGTCTATTGAATGATATAACACAACTTTAAGGAGTCAAAGTTCAAAGAAACCGGCGTTTTAACACCCGAGGAGTTTGTAGCGGCGGGTGACCACTTGGTGCACCATTGCCCCACTTGGCAGTGGGCAACGGGTGATGAATCCAAAGCCAAACCATACTTGCCAAAAGAGAAACAATTCTTAATCACTCGAAACGTGCCGTGTCCCAGAAGATGCGAACAGATGGAATACTACCAAGAAATGGAAAAAATAATCGAATCAGATGATGCCGACAACGGTTGGATAGATACTCACCACTATGACAAAGATACTTCAGTAGAAGATAAAGTGTCGGACATGACACTGGAAAATGCTAAAGGGGAAAGTATGGAAGAGGCTGCTCTAAAAAATGATGATAAGGAGGGGGATGAGGAGGATGAAGATGATGAAGAGGCAGCGGATATGGAGGAGTTTGAAGAGAGCGGAATGTTGGAAGATGAACAGGTACGTTGAAAGAAAATATGTTTTTAAATTATAATTTATTTATTTACTTACCTAAGCCATTTCTGCATATTAAATTACACAATAATATAATTAATGATTTGAAAAAGACACACAATAAAAAACAAATATAAAATAAAAATGTAAAATTATGGTAATAAAAGAAAATACACAAAATTGAATCATTTCGTTAAAATACTAAACAATACAAGAGATGCAATAAAAATGCAGATTAGAAATTACAAGTATACAATCTATTAACAAAAGCAGAGAATGAGTAAAAAAAATCCAGAGTTTATCACAGATAATATCATTTGTCATTTGCGAATATCTCACAATAAGAGAGTTATGTCCACATGTACATTAACATGATACAAATTTGTATTTCATGTAGATCTAAGTAGAATGTGAAATTCAATTTTTGAAAGCAAATCAGAGCTAGACACTTTAAAATTTATAAGATTGTAAAAAGCTTTAAATATTTCTGCTTTCTAGAACTGAAAGTGGGGACACATTAAAATGCAATAGCAAGTCATTGATGCTGAATTTGTTTAAATCTTTGAGAATGGCAGTCTTAAGATGGAGATTAAACGAAAGTAACATAGTCCAAGTGAGATCGAAGTAATGAAAAATATAGGATCATTTACAAATGTAGGAGTTTGATAGAAAACGCATTAGAAAAATCACAAGCTACCTTTTTAATAAAACCTAACATTTTAAACTGTACATAAGTAATGTTGTCTATATGGGGTGTAGAGAACAGAGAAGAGTCGAAATTAATGCCAAGTTTTTAATTGAATGAATGCAATCAAATTGTGTATCGCTAATAACATAACTTCGACCTTATTTTTGCCTATAAAAAAAGTGGAGTGACACTTTGAAGAATTGATATCCATACCGTTCATTTCACACCAATATAAAAAATTATTGATGTCTTGTGGTACTCTATCAAAGTCTGATATGATGATTATATTTGAAAATAGTTTGTCTGTCGGCAACCAATAAAAATTTGCAATGTGAGAAGCACTTATCAATGTTATTTAAAAATATATTGAATAATAATGGTCCCAAATGGGAACCTTGAGGCACATCAGACATTACTGCAATTGAGTTACATTTGTAACTGCCAATTCTAACCATTTGGTGCCTCTTAGTAAGGTAACTCTTTATCCAGCCCAGAGGTTCACTATAACTTCAAAAACATGGAGTTGTTGATTAAAATGGCATGGTTTACTCCAACGAAGGCTTTCGAGGAATCTGTATATATGGAGTCAACGTGGGGACCAACCTCTAATGCATTTGACAGATCGTGATTAGACCAACAAATGCAATACGGTAGATCACTTTGAGATAAAACCAAACTGTTAATCGAGAAAAGAGCTCCTAAGAAGAGAAGTTATGAAATTGCATTTAATGTTCTGAAATACTTTTGGAATTACAATTAGGATACTTATGGGACGATAATTAGTAATAAGAAACTTGTCACGGGCTTTAAAAATAGAAGATATAAAGCTTAATTTCTAAAAACTAAGAAAGTCATTGGTCTAGACAAGGCGAAACTAATACTTAAGAATCGAGGATGGATACCGTTCAAGACTTGGACTCTTAGTAGTGTTTAAATTAGAAAGACGCTCATAAATATCTAAAATCTTTATATCGAAATTGCTTATATTCAAGCTATTTCAGGCTATTTTGCATCACTGTAAATAGAAAAAGTATTCTGCAAACATATTCACAATTTTAAATACTATAATGGTTATTATAATGATCAAATGTTTAGGTTGCGAAGGTTGTCAAGCCTGTTGAGGCAGCTAAAAATGGCGAAGATGGCGAAATAGTGCATACGAGAACTTACGACTTGCATATTACTTACGACAAATATTACCAAACTCCAAGGTTATGGTTAACAGGATATAATGAGGTACATGCATTGTTTAAATTTATTTTCCTTCATAATAATGTTTTTGAAAATTACAGAAACATGAACCTCTAACTGAGGAGGAGTTCTACCAAGATGTTAACAAGGATTATGTGATGAAAACTGTTACCATGGAAACACACCCACACCTGAGCGTACCAAAAATGGCATCAGTACACCCTTGCAGGTAATAAGAATGAATGTCGACATAATCATTTTAAACGAGGGTACACAGAATTAGTCTTTTTAAAATTTTGCACAACACTATCATTTACCATTCTGAATAACTTATTCAACTAACAGTTTGCTGTATTTTCAGCGAAAAAGCAATTTATCTGAAACCAAAACAGTTTTTACTTGGTGCACTGAATATTTCCAATAGGATTATTTTGAAAACAGTTACTCCTAACGACTGCAACAACTCTTTATTTATTCTATTCTTCTATTATAATATTGTACTTATCACCTGTTATTTGCTCCAATTATCTTTGTCTATGCTAGGTCATCACTTTACTGACATTCCGAACTGTTTTGTGGAAATTGGTTACTTTCCCGATCAGTGGAAAATTTCAATTATTAAACCTACGTCCCATAGGTTTGATTCTGGCGTTATCAAAGGTACTGGATAGGATTGGATTTAGAAAGTGGTATAGTACAACCACTGTATTAGCAAATGCCACAAATGATATTTTATGAAATTTAGATAAGGGTAATTAATACCAATGTATTCTTTCATTGGGTTATACAACATGTCTGATTTTATTAGACTTCTCCAAAGACTTTGATACTCTTGATCAAGTCTTAGTAATCGTCACTAAATAGTTATAATAAATAACAAATCTTTACAGGTTGGTTTTGTCACTTTTGGGGTTCCCCAACGCTCAATTCTGGACCTCCTTCTTTTTTTATGTACAAGACCTACATTTTTAAATGGATAAATTATTGTAATGTTATGTCTTATGCTGACGATATCCAGTCATCTTTTTCATTCATCAAAGACGTTACTACAGCTGCAGATATAATTAATCAAACGAAATTATTTGAAACTTTATTCTAATAAATGTAACGTCATTTGTTTTACACAATACCATATTTTATCTTCAGTTTAATTGGGTCTTTTGCCACACTTCTGAAATCATCATCATTAATTGAATAAATCCTTGTGCCAAAAGGATCAGTCAAGGGTTATTTTCAAAACTAAGTTTGCCTAACCAAAAAAGAAGTTAAGGAAAAATAAAAAAAAAATCGCATTCGAAAAACTCTATTTCTCAAAAATTGCAATTGTATTAAAAGTAAGTCAAGTTTGACAGTTTAAAATTTGTTTATCCATAGAGATGTTAAATGATTTTTATTTTATTGTTACGTACTTCTTGTTGATATAATTGTAACCAATAATGATAAATGTTTACTGAACAGTTTGACACACTTATTTTGGGTCAAAAAAATAATCGCAGCTCTTAATTTTCTTTTAGTTACGTTATCCTGTTGCTCTAAAATTTTTCCCGAACCTTACTTAATCAAATGGCCGTTTTCCCAAATGTATTCGCAAATTTTTGATTTTTCAAATTCCCATTTTTTTATATAATTTTTATGTTCTTTAACTCCAACATTCATCTAAAAAGCTACAATACATAGACAAGGGTGAAGTTTTGCTTTACACTACTTGCTTAACACTTATATACAGAGTAAACCTTAAATAAGTGTAAATATTTTAACAGCTAGTGTAGTTCGTCATATAGATCAGTCTAGTGAAAGCCATTTTTAAAAATTTCTAATATTTACGGATATATTAATACAAACTTACCTGTTTGTTAAAAAATTAACTATTTAATCAGTAATCCACATTTCACGAGTTAAATGTCATTGTACACTGTTAGAAAGAAACACAAGACACAATTTCCTTAAGTTATTTTATGAAGAATAACGAAAAACTATGATTTTCACACAGCATATTAAATTTAATTTTTGCCACAACCCCATTTATTTCGAATCCAGAACCATAAAGTAACTTTGTACTTTAATCAGTGAAACAAATTTTAAAAATATAGGTACACACAATATTAAATAACAAAATAGCAGCTTGACGTATGCGTTTAATATCAAGAAAAGCAAAGACATTTGTGTAACACTGGCAACACTGTGAACCACACGTTCAATCTGCAGTGCTATGACTCATAAATGTATGAAAGTCAGCGGTCGTCAACAAGTTTTCTACAGAAAAAATACAAAATTTATTTAAAATTTCACTTTTTTATTTATGATTTTTTTGTAAAAAAACTATTAATTATGTGTTCTACACAGTGAACTATACTGCTGGTTAAAATATTTGTACTTATTTAAGGTTCACCCTGTATATAAAGAAAATACTAATACAAATAAAATGTAAAAAAAGAAATATACAAATAAATGTATAGTATGTCCAATATCAGTTGTCAGTATCCCTGGACATATTTAATACAATAATTATTAAAAATGGTTTCTCCTTTTTCATTTGAAACCGGAGATAAAGAAATATCGCAAGTATAAATGGAACTGGCGTTTGGCCAGCATAAGGATAGAAATTAGTTTGGAAAAAATAAAGATTTACATGTTTAACTGACAAGTCAAATGATAAAAAACACTATACATACGATTAACTGAAAGTGATGAAAATAATAAATATATATATATATATATATATATATATATATATATATATATATATATATATATATATATATATCAAAAAAAAAAAAAAAAAAAAACAAGTTAAGGTGGAAGAGTACAAATATATAAGATTTGACATTTTTGCGATAGTAACTAAATTTGTAATTAATAGAATTACAGTGTCAGCAGTCACCTTATATTGATGTTATGAATTTCGTCGCAACATATCAGTTTTTCTTTTAGATATTGTGAAATTTGAAGATATTGCCGACATTTATCCAGCCCAATTGTTTAATCTTTTCAGAAACCTTCATCATTCTTTTAAATAAAAAAGAAATCTGAAACAGCTGTTTTGAATTTTCTGAAGACGGTACCGCGTCATTTTATTTTTTCCACAAATGGATAAATAAAACATGAACGAGTATAAAAAATCTTTATTAACAATCGTTAATAAATACATTCTAACTATACATATGTACAATCAACAAGCAATCAAAATATATATATAAAATGTTTATAACAATATATAGAACACGTCAAAGAAAGGTAAAACATACAGATTAAATTTAAAAATGTCATTTTATATCGGTTTTCGCAGCCTAACAAATACTGTAAAGTTCGAGGCTATAATATGAACTTTTTAGGTATTATCTTCACTATGTACTCAATAAGCTTTAAATATACAGTGTGTACACAGATGGACTTAACTATGCTTACGTAAAATATAAATTTTTATTTTCAGTTTAAAAAGAAAGTCGTTCTTTATAATTTCTTTTGCTTGTGATACAAATTAGAATCGCATGGGTAAAGCTATATTTTGTTGTACAAGATGCGCTAAAAATATAAAACTAGCATTTATAATATTTCAAATTTTGCAATCAAACTTTTTTGATACATTAAAATGAAAGACTTAGAAAATTAAATAGAAAAGCCAAATAAAGTATTTTCATGTGAATTGTTCAGATATTTGATGCTAAAAATTATTTTTCTCACATTCATTTTTTAAAATCACTATGATTTTTCTTTTTAAGCTCTTTTGTTTTAGTTTCAAGGAAACATTTCAAATTTTGCAAATTTTGAATTTTTTGCACACTGTACAATAAAGTTTGTTTCCCCATGTAATCGTATTTATATAGCAAGCAAGAAAAATTTTAGCAGTGACTTTTTGTGCAAAACTGAAAATAAACATTTTAGCAAGTGTAGTAAAGTCCATCCGTGGACACACTGTATACAGGGTGTCTGCGAAAGGTTGGAAAATCTCGACGCTGGAGATATTAGTAACCAAAATATGTTGATTTACCCAAATATGTCTTAAACAGGTACTGATTTTAGAGATACATGGTGTTCAGTATTAGAATTTTATTTTGAAATTTCTCAATTTTGAAAGTTATCAGATTATGAACATAAATAATTACATTCTTATGTTTTTTGACATGATATAAGAATTTTTAATTATTTTTACGTTGCTCGTAGAGGACACTGCTTATACCTAATTGCTTGAATAAATTGAAGAATTTCTCTTTTTGCTTCAGACTTACGGACAAAGTGTATTGAAACTATGAAAGAGTGCCCTTCGTCCAATTTGCTAAAGCAATAAGGTATAACTAGCGCCCTCTATCAGCAACATTAAAATTAGTTAAAAAATTTATTTCTCATGTCAAGAATGAAATTTTTTATGTTTATAATCCCATTAACTTTCCAAATTATTGAGAATTTCAAAACAAAATTCTAATGATGAACACCTGATATCCCTGAATTCAGCAACATTTGTATAAACAACATAATTTATGGTTACTAGTATCTTCAGTTTCGATATTTCCCAACCTTTTGTAGACGTCCTGTATAAAATTTACAAATTTTGATTTTATTTTTGTAGATATAATCCATTCACTGTAAATTCGACTTCAGTGAAAAAATTTAAAACGCAATATCATTTTAACATTCTTTCTGACAAGGACAGTCAAAAATGAACTGTTACAGGCACGCCGAGGTGATGAAGAACATCATCGAGACTGTAATGGAGGGGGGTGGTGAGCTGGGCGTCCACATGTACCTAATAATTTTCCTGAAATTTATGCAATCCGTAATCCCCACCATAGAATACGATTACACTCAAAACTTCGCCATGTAGATCCCCACACGTCCGGGAGAGAAAAAGAACTGTTACTCGTCGTACATCCGCTTCGTTACTGATATTGTGTTAGGCTTGAACGTTATATATTGTATATCTTTTTTATATTTTAAAGATCATTTTATATTTTACTTAGATAATAAACGCTTTAAACTCTACTCGGTCTTTTTTATGCTGTGAATGAGGAACGTGTCGATGCCGATTTCTGGGTTTATGGCAGCGTTATCGTCCATGGCGTACGTCACCAGGCAAACGTCCTGGCCATCGTCACCTGTTATGAACTGGATGTTGCTCTCCAGTTTGGACCTGTCTTTGATTATCTCTTCCTGCTCTTTAAGGATATTGATCTCGTCTTGGATTTCTTGATTCAGCAACGCTGTATTTTCTTCATGACCCTGAAAATCACTCAGAGTTACAACATTCATAAAAACGAATCATCTGAAATAAAAGTACACATTCGTAGCAAATATATAAATTGTTTTATGTATTGAATGTTACTATAAAATGTTTTGACACAAAATAAAATTTATTAATACAGACAAATAGTCTATTTAATTTTACAAAAAGTGGTTTAAAATCGTATTTAATTAATTTACAAAAAATTCCAATACATAAATTACTGTGTAAAAAAATTTTTTCATCCCTAGCGTGTCCAAAATATAAATGACACTTTCATAACGTCAATAAATGCGTAGTCAATAGGAAAGCAACGTTTTCAAAGCTAATTTTTTTAATGGTATACAGAGAAACAAACTGTCACAGCTCCTGTAATTTGATTAGTGAATGCCGTTGTCAACCAATCAAAATTTTCCAATATAGCGGCTGCCATTTTGGTTCAATATATCACAAAATTTAATTTGTATACACAGAAAATTTATGTGGTCATTAAATCATAGCAATTTTAAAATAAAAATGAAGCTGTATTATATTTTTAAAGTGCTTTTCATTAATTTTACTAATGCACAGTAGTCTACAAAGAAACAAGCTGTCACTGTTTTTATAATTTTATTGAACATAGCCGCTTAGTAGCCATTTTGGTTCCACATATCACAACATTTAATTTTGTATACATAAAAAATGTATGTAGTCGTTAAATCGTAGGAAGTATAAAATAAAAATAGAGCTGCTGAAACCCTAGCCATTTATTTGCAATTGCTCCAAAACACCAGCATTCTTATGATGAACCCATATCATGTTGAGTATATATGCGTTGAAAGTAATTCAAACCATTTAAAAAAAAGTGAGCTTAGGATAGATTATCTTTTGCCTTGACAGCTGGAAACAGTAGTGTGAAATTATGACGTTACCTTAAAACTGATTTAAACCAATTTTGAAAAATGTTTATCGATTCAAAATAGTTTTACTATGACAAAGCAAGAAAATAGGCGTTTCAAATTGTTAAGACAAAGAACAATCTATTCTAACATCATTTTTTACTTCATTGATACTATTACTCCATTTCATTTCTGATTTAAAATTTTTCTATATTGAAAGAGTTTCAACTAATTTCGATGCGCCGTCTTTATAGTATTCTGTAGTTCATCAGTTAGACACAAATTTTGTGTGTATTTCAAATACTCAATTGGTTTTCCTGGCTTTACACTTTTTTCAATTATGCAAAAACTTTTTGCATGCAATTGAATGCATGCAAAAAGTTTTTAAAAACCGTGATAATATGAGACTAATCTAAAGAAAATGTGAAACAAATTCATGCAACTATTAAATATTTTAAAATTAAATAAATATATGTTAACAGCTAACAATTACATTCCATCTTACCTCCGTTACATCTTTCTCATGTATGGCCGTGAGCTCAATGGGCACCAACGTTCCGTCCGGCAACAACCCTTGGATGCTAGCCTCATTGTTCGCCCCGGTTACAACCGGAACCATCTGTCCATCCTGTGTGGTAATACTTATGGGATTTCCTTGCTGATCCACCAACTGTGTCAGATGCAGATCTGACGTCGTTTGCAATTTCGACTCATCAGCTTTCAGAATATTAAGTAACGGGGGAGGATCCTTTAAATCGAACTGCTCCCCGTAGATTGGATTCAGAAGGTTGTCGCTGAGAATATACTTGACATTTGTTGCCAGCATGTTGGGGAATTTGATATCGCCTTGTGCACGACTCGCGCAATGAATCCGCATGTGCTTGGTCTTGTTGGAGCTGTCAGCAAAGGTTTTCCCGCAGAATTCGCAGGTGTACGGTTTGATGCCAGAGTGGGTACGTTCGTGTCTCTTAAGGGCCCATGCTTCCGTGAAGGATCTTGGACACTCGCGACAGACAAATGGACGGTCGTTTAGGTGGCGGCGCACATGAGTTTTATATGTGTCTTTGTGTAGGAAGGATTTGGAGCAGTAACTGCAAGACCATGGCTTTTCTCCTAAAATATTAGCAATGTAACAAGTTTTAGGTTATATCTCAACTTCAGACCTACCAGTACAAAATCAATAATGAAACGATTTTTAGGTTATATTTTAACAGTAGACCTACCAGCACAAAATTAATGTGACGATTTTTAGGTTATATTTCAGCTGCAAGCCTACTGGTATAAAAACAACTTAATAAATTTTGTCATATTCAGACCTACTGATATCAACAATGTAACAATTTTTTAGGTTATATCACAACTTTAGACCTATCAGTATAAAATCAACAATATAATGATTTTTAGGTTATATCTCAACTTCAGACCTACCAGTACAAAATCAATAATGAAACGATTTTTAGGTTATATTTTAACAGTAGACCTACCAGCACAAAATTAATGTGACAATTTTTAGGTTATATTTCAACTGCAGACCTATCAGTATAAAATCAACAGTGTAAGAATTTTTAGGTTATATTTTAATTTTGTACCTAACCTACCAGTATGTCTTTTCCGGTGTAGGTTGAACTGGGACGAAGTGGTGAAGGACCGTCCACAGTGGTCGCAGCAGTATGGTTTCTCGCCCGTATGAATCCTCTTGTGCTCTGCTAGATTTCCTTTTTGCGAAAACGATTTGTGGCAAACGTCACAACTGTAGGGCTTGTACCCCTCATGCCAACGCTGATGCAGCGTGAGCGAGGTCCTGTGGGCAAATCTTTGGCCACACTTGTTGCAAACAAACTTTTTCTCACCCGAATGTACGGCTTCGTGATTGATAAGGTTGGCGTTCGTTTTGAACTGTGCAGGACATTGACTGCAACGGAACGGACGTTCATCGGAGTGGACCAGTTGGTGTCGTTGCAGTAACTGTAATAATATTATTTAAACAATAAATAAAGGAAGAGTCTTAATAAAAGGAAATGATACCTGTCGATGTTTAAAACTTTTGTTGCATTTGTTGCACACGAACCGCCTGCCATTGCTATGCTCCGTTTCTCGGTGGTAAATCAAACTACTGGGATGTTGCAATATTTTCCCGCACTGCTCGCAAGGATATTCTTTCGGAACAGAGCTGTCGGAATTGTTCTCCGCCTCCTTGTCATGCTTTAACATGTGCAGTTTCAAACTGTTTGCATACGAGAATTTCTTATCGCATTTCTGGCAAGAAAATGGCTTTTCCTGGTTGTGAACTGCCCGTTTATGAACGTCAAGGTTCTGTTTGCAGATAAATGTCTTACTGCATTCATCACATTTATACTGCGACTCTGTGGGTTTTGATGCCGTTTCTGACAAATTAGATATACATTCGGCACTCTCCGGTAACTGAAGAGTGCCCCCCTGTTAATCAGATAAATTAAAATCCTTCCACTGTAAAGTCAAATTGTGCTTACCGCTGATTCGACGATTTCAACAGCCGACATACCATTGTGTCCTGTTTCCAGTTGGTGTTGATCCACCGCAGTTTTGGTTTCATTCTCGATATTACAGTCAGGTTCTTGACAAACGTATTTAACCACGTGCGACTTTTTATGTAGTTCGTAACGTCCAAAGTGCAAGAATTCCTTTTTACAAATCTCGCACTGATATCGTCTCGTTCCTCGCTTCTTGTTTCCATAACCTGAATAAAATATAATAATAACGAACAGAAACATACATGAAAAACAAAAATTAACATATCTCATCGTGATATATAGAGGTAAAAATCAAAAATGCACTAACTAATGTGATTAAGGGCACAAGCACGAACATGTTTTGTCGATTGTATATTGATGTACATCGCTTTAATAAAAAATTACTTATTAGAATCAAGAATTAGCAGACGTGATATATGCACCAAACATTCATTGTCGACACTTCTGGTCTTCAAGAGCGCATTTTTGTTGAACTTAGAAGCATGCTTATTAACTGTTAATTAGTATGTGAAAATAATAAAAGTCCTGGAAAAGCCTGTGTAAATCGTATTGATTTCATCATAAACGTATTGAGCAATATATGCTACATTAGTAGTAATCCAAGATCCCACTGAAAAGTATACCCTCACCCAAATGTTAATAGAACGAATTGTATTTAAACATGTGTTTCATATTGCATCCTAACACGAATTGGTTAGGATGGCTAAGCAAAGCCAGGTCCTAGATGCATTAATTATGCATTAAAAATATTAATTATGGAGGTGAACTACAAACTAGTTTTAATGAAGTAAATTATGTACCATTTGGAAATTGACAACCTGATAAGTAAAAATATATAGAGTTGTCACTCCTTAGGAGGCTCTCAACATCGGTTTTTATAAACATTAATGTTTATATTGTTGGCGGCTATTTAATGAAACAAAATATATACCAATCGAAAGCTCATAGTCTGCGTTTTTAGAATATATAGAGTTGTTTGCATATTTCCAGGTCTAAAGTGTGACAACTTTTCCGGAAAAGTTTAAATTTTGGGTGCACCAAATAAAACAAAACCAGCCGCTCTGCAGCCAAGGCAGCGGTGTAACACAAAATCATATACCTCCCCTGCAATATGGCAAAATGTAATATGCAAAACGCTGACATTAATTTTATTCGTTCTTGTACATACATCTACAAGTAGCTAGTTAAGGGTACACGTATACTATATTATAAAAAACGACGAGATAATGCGACCAGCTGACACAACAATAAACATTGTTTTGTTTGATCATTTTATTGACACCATTTGTTTAAAGTACACTAATAAATAAATAATCATGTTTATTTCAAGCAATGACCGCAGTATAAAATTATAGTCTTGTAAAAAATGTTTTTTTAATTTTAACGTTTGATTTTTATATTAGTCTCTTTTCTGGCGGTGAATTGTTTGGGCTTAGGTTTGGGTCCCCCCAGCCTCCCACGGGGTCTGTGGCGATGTACGTTACGCCACAGAGTCAAGGACAGGCTTAGATCGGTTTTATATTTTCAGGGAGAATAATATTATGTGATCCGTATTATGTTAATTTAGAAAAAAACACACTTTTTACAAATCGCAATTATATCTGTTGGAAATTGTGCATGTACGTGCATGGACAGTATTTACTGTTTGAGATTTATTTGTGAATTGATTCGCCAACAATGTGATATAAAATGAGAAAAACAAACACCGTTAGTCGCAAAAAGACACTGACAAGAAATTATATTATTTAATAAAAGAAAATATATTTATCTATTTCTAATACAGTAATTATTTTTGCAATATACCAACACTATCAGAAAAAACTTTTTTGGTAAAAAAAGTCGGAATTTGTTATTATTCTAAACAACTATTACTTAATTTTAAGGGTGAAATGTAGACATATAGAAAGAGTAAAAGGAAGTGGAGGAACTTTGGGCGTCTATTTTAGGCAAAAGCTCCTGCCCGATCGTTAAAATAAAAATTATCTTATCATATGGACCCATTTTTCTAGCATCTCACGTCATAAATAATTGGGTGCAATTCTTCGTATGCTATATAATTTGATTCTTTGTTTGCGTCAGGGAATATTACACGAGTGCACTCAAAACATTATTGGTTTTTATTTTAAAAAATCATTGATTTAAATAAAAAACATTTTTTCCTTGGCGCACGATAGGCACAAATTTTTAATGTAAATGTTCATTTTTGTAAACTATTTTAATTTTGTGTTTTTCATATTAGTGAATTATTAGCATTGCAAATAAATTTAATGTGCATTTTCTGCCTTTCAATTACGTTTCTCTGAAGAATTTACAGAAAGTGGTGCTTGTCATGAGCTGATGGTAATCCAGAAATCAAAAAACACGGCCCTGGGAATAACAATTTTTGTGTGTAACTGCTTCTTCAGCATCAGTTGAATCAAAATGTTTGTTTCTTGTTTTTTTTTATAATTAAAAATGGTTCATCAATTATTTATTTTTCATGTAATAAATTTGTCAACAGCAATATCTGCTTTGATTTAAATTATGATTTTTTTTAAGTTTAAGATTTAAATCATGATTAAATTTATAATTTATTGTATTTTTTTTTTCATCAAACTATAAATTATATACTATAACATTCTGGTATGATAACTAATAAAGATATTAGTATATTAAGTTTTTCTTTAAAAAAAAACACATTATATAATTATAAAAAAACAATGGACAGTCTGGAACTGAATCCATCCTTGAGTGCATAGCTGCACGTTTCGTTTTATTTCGTACGACCAAAATTTAAACATTTCGCAAAGGGTTGTCACACTTTAGACTCAAAAATATACAGACAACTCTATATATTTTTAAAACGCAGACTAGGAACTTTCTGTTGGTATATATTTTATTCCATTAAACTAATTTGTAGTTCACCTCCACAATTAATATTTCTAATGCATAATTAATGCCTCTAGCCAATTTGTGTTTGGATGTTTATGAAACACATGTTTAAATTTCTATTTCTTTCTATTAACATTTGGGTGAAGGTACTTTGCAGTGGGATCTTGGACTATATATAGTGATAGATCATTTTTTCATAAAATCAAAATGATCTCAAATACTTATTAAGAGTAACTAGGTACAATCGGTTGATAAGTTTCAATAAAAAAAATATTTCTGTAGCCTTCCATTATTCAGAAAATTTGTTCATTCACAAAAACAAATTGAAATTATTTGCAGGAGACGTAATCAATAGCATCGTATCTTGCAGAAAACATTGAACGTATTTTATCTAGATGTTAACTTGTTATTAAATTTTTATTGCGATAAAAATCTTGTCTACAGAAACAGAACTATTATTTTATGTCTCACGATCTCAGACACTGAAAAAGTTACAAATGCTATTGAATACAGTAAATACACATTTATGAATAAAAAAACCATTTATAATACTGAATGAATATTCTGGTATGGTATGATAAATACTTATAAGATTTTTACATGGAAATTACTATTTACCTGTTCTCATCCTAAACTTTGGCCGATTAATAAATACGGGTTCCCCTAAATCCTCTCCAGTCTCAGTTTCTGTCCTGCCGATTATCTCCTCAGTATCGACATTGGCTTCGCTATCCTTAGTTTCAATTTCATCGTCGTCTTCAATAAGACCTTCCTCTTTAAACACTTTGTCTAGCTCTTTTCCCTAAAGTAGTATTGTCAACTTAAAATGTGAAAATATAGATGAATTTAATTTAGCCTTACCTGAACTATCCCTTGATACCTTGAAGGAGCTCTGATTTTTCTTCGCTTTCTGCCATCAGCATCAGTTTCACTTTCCTCCTCTTGCTGTACCGTTTCGGACTCTATCTTGAATTCAGTTTCAACTTCTTCGGTAACTTGTTTTGGAGGTCTACCCCTTTTACGTCTCGGTTTCTCCAAACCATCGGCACGTAAAGACAATTCGTGTTCAGGAGGAAACAATGGCCCATCAGAGAATACTACATGATAATAAAGCATATTGAACTATCGATACAAATATTTTTGAACTTACTTTGTATAAGAAACTTTTCGCCTGTCTCGTCGGAATGAATGGTGTATGTCTCAACTGTGCTATTGGGATTTACAGTGTGCAATACTTCTTCAAGTTTCTGTCTTTGTTTCTCTTCTCTATGTAAAATTTCTTGCTGGCTTCGATAGAGATCCCTAAGCTTTGCCTGTCCTACAACGATGAGGTCCATAAAGGACTTCGTAGCCTCCAGTTGAATGTTGCATCCTGGGCAGATATTTCTGGGGTACTTTCCATCATTTTCAATCTAAAATTGTTTGTGTTTAGTGCAAAACGTCAAGGGGTGTCAAATATGCAACAATTTGAATTTCCCACTATGGTTTTTCTAAGCATCTACAGAGGTGATCAAGTTAAATACTGAAATGCATGTCCTTCCTACCTTCAGTGGTAAATATCTATTTACAAGTAGACTTAAATTATCGGAATTTTCTTCGTTAGAAAATAAATATGTTCCATTGCTATTTTCCTCGGCGCATAGCCTACAGTAAACGGAATCGCACAATAACTTTGTCGGTTCCATTTTGTTTTTTTATTGTCAATGCTAGGATTTGACGTCGTTTCAAAACCAGCTGTAGACCACCGACCAATCGCATAGCGAAGAGACCACGTGACTTGCCGCCAACAATACGAATTTCAAATTAAAGCAGCCAAAATTTTTCTAGCCCGTTTGGAGATCCTGCCGATTGGACGTATCGATTTAATGTCCCGGGAAATTTACCTATTGCCTTTATATTAATGTAGCATGCTCACTTAAAGCTTTAAAGCTAGAAATTTACTTTTTCATGAATGAAAATAATTAATTTAATCGTTTGTGAGCCGGTCAATGTGAAAGTAATTATCCATATCTGCAATAAGCGATAAATATAGACGGGCATGTAATTCTTATGTTATTGCAATGAATATAAACGCCGGTATGTTTTCCTCCAATCCTCTATTATTTGATCTTGGGTAGTTTCCTTCGATTTCAAATCTTACTAGGTGTTAGTCGTAAGCAGTTATCGAACGTTACACAACTTATAGTGGTACTAAATTAATTATTAATTGTTCCTCACTGAATAATTTGTACTTATCGTGTTCCGTTCATAGTGAACAAAGTGGTTTGAAATAGTTCCATGGTAAGTTATTACTTATTATCATAGGTTACCTGTTATTATATCTGTAGATTTTCCGAAATATTTTTGTAACATAGGTATGCACGTTTTTAAATTTGATAGGTAATTCGTGTTATATATATTTATTTATTATTAGGTTGTACATGTACACATTTTTTAGCTGAGAATTCGATATCAATCTTCGTACATTATATAGGATAGGTATCCACCTGAATTATTATTGGTACAGCGTGGTGAAATAAAATTACAAAATGCCCTTTCAAAATCTACAAACTTTTGAACATTAATTTATAAATAAGTACTTTATACTTTATTTTGGAAAGGGTGTAATAAACATGGCAGGTAGATGCCCTTACACAAATGAAAGGTACCTAGTGTAATATAGTTACCACCTTATTTGGGATTTAGGTAAGTATAGTTAAATTAGCTTTGACCTTTCTTTTTCTGTAAAAATAGGTTATTCGTTTCTCAAAAAATAATAGTAATAAGACAAATTTAAATTAACTGTAGGTACATGCTTTTGCAATAATCATGACACTCTCAAAACAAAACCATTTTTGAACTTCTGGTAGTAGAAATTTCATGAAATAAAATTAAAATATTGAATAGTGGAACTACTAAGAACTGTTAAAAGTTGAAAGTAGATTTCATTACAAATACGTGAGTAGTTCAAAATTTCAAATAGTGTCATTGTTATTGCAAATGATTGTATATACATATCTACCTCAATAATTTTATTGAACATTTTAATACCTACCGTAGTGTTTAAACTTTAAACAACTGCAAAAATTTTGAAGAAATGAATGTGTGATCCTAAACCTCAAGTTACCACAAAAATGGAAAACAAAAAGAAAAACATGCATTGTTACCCTGTATACATAGGTATATAAAATGTCTGCACAAAACACTAGCACAAATTTTTGAGGCTATAATATAATAATCTAGCCGAATTCAATTTACCGTGGTTCACAAGATTCAGAAATACAGGGTGTTTATTATAATTTAAAACTATTTTGTAAATTTTTATTTAATAATGAACTGATTCGCATGAAATTTGGTACAATTAAATAACTATTTATAAATAGCAACATAATTAGTATTAGTGGAGGGAAGAAGTGAATGAAGTGAAGTAACATTCCAAAGGAGAGAAGAAATAGACGGGAATTATTTCAAATGTGGTGTGACAGTAATCCCGAAGGTTCTAGGAGCATAGTGTGTGAACACATTATAAATTCTTCTTACAAAACTAAAGTGACAAGACGTAACGTTTTTAGAAAAATATATGAACGAAAAATCCCTAACGAAAGTACGTTAAGACTAACGGTGGTACTGTAAGATACGTCGATAGGATTTATAACAATGTACTGACATCGATACACAAATACATTGCGGACAATTTCGTTTATTTCATTATACACGAAGCTACTGACGCTTGTGGGCGTCAGTAGCCAATTTTTTAATTGGTACGTTAAAACACTACTAGTGACAGCCACTTACTGGCTTCTAAGGTGCTGGACAAAGCCAATCACGAAACATTTATAAATTTTGTTATTGACTGTTTTCATTATATATGGCCGGATCAAGAAGATTCAGATAAAGTTTTTGTAATGCTAAGTGATGCAGTCGTGTACATGTTAAATGCAGGACAGATTTTTTCTAAACAATATTTACAAAAATGATACGTTTCAGATGTACTGGAAATAAGGAAAATAAGAAAAAGTTTTCCTTTAGTAAACATTTTATATCAACTGTCAAAATGTTTTCATTAAGACGTTTACAAGAAGGGGCGCTTTTAGGGACGCTTTACCTTTGCCTTATTATCATCAAATATCTATTTGGGTTAAATAAAGAATTCACCCTGTATCTATAAAAGTAGGTATCAAGTTCTGCTTCGGTGTGGCTTACATATTTCAAAATTCGCGTATATTTACAGAGCACCAGTGTACTGTAATAAAACAATCGCTTTAATTTAAATATTTAAAATAAGCCACCGCTTTCCCACCTACCTATATTCGGCTCGACGACGGTGTTTGTAATAAATTAAAAAATTAATCAAAAGCACTTATCATAATCGCCAATATTTCTGTATCATGTGTTATTCACAGATAGACTCTTGCATAATTATTAAAATGTAATGTGTAAATTATTTATTCCTGTTATACCAGAATTCTTTCAATACCCGGATACAGTGATTAGATTTTTTTATCAACGATTTTACACGCAAAAGATACTGGTCCACCGAGGTCAAGTTTAGCGAATCTCAGTTGGCGTGGCTCTACTTTTTTATATAAACAATAGATGGTCGTTTAAATCAGCTTGCTTTAATCCAAACGATCTTATTTTATGTTACTAGCAGTTGAATTAAAACATTTTCCGTATTAGTTGGATTGTGATCTAAAGTGTCGTGGTTTTTTGGACATTTTTCTAAAACGTGGCGTTTAAAACGGATTATGGTAGGATGGTGGTAAGGAAAACCTAAATATGGGAAGCGTGTACCCAATTAATTTTTTATGCATTATCTCTTTATCTAGAGGTGAGTCACATTTCTTGTTTCTTGATATTAAAGGTCAATAACCAGTAAATGATTCTTAATTACAAACAATGTATTATTTTTTATTTTGACTGAAAGAGAGCAAATCTAAAAGATCTAAAATAGTGATTTTGTCACCAATTTCTTATAGATATGGTCTCTAGTAAGTAGGTAGGTTACCTAAAAGGAAAGTTACTAATTTTTAAAATAGGTAGGTACCAATAATTTATTAAATTATAGGTATACAAAATGCAACTAAATGGTGTCTATTACATCACATCTTATTTTCGTAAAAGTTTGGTTTATGTTTAATTACCAACCTAATTGTGTTGATGAGTTTATATACAAATATTCCAGAACATTGTTAAAATGACAAAGGTTAGTCCAAAATAAATAAATACATAAATAATTGTACTGAAAGCAATAATTATGCTTTCATTATCTTGCATTATCAGCTTTACCTACTCGAAAGTAATAAAAAAATAAGTAATCAGAAGGTGGTAGATTCCACAAAATATTTGATTTTTAGATATGGGATTTAATATGGGAACCTTTGAAACAAAGGTTTTATTAAATTACTAGCTAATTTTGAAAATACTATATTGAATACTATATTAGATACAGTATACCAACACTTTACTAAATAAAATACACAATTTTCAGAATATTAGAACAGGTTGGAAATGTGTGTACGTGTCGGTAGTATCACGTTTGACTATTTTTTTAATTATGTATCAAATATTTATCATTTAAACATATAATTACCAATGCGAAAGTTAAATTTTACATTTGGTTCTATTTTTTAATTACAAACAACTTTTTAATATAACTTTTTAGCAAAATTAAAAATAAAATTATTTTGTTCTTACAATTTTTCTAATTTTCTGAACACTTATTTCAAAATCATAAATTATATATGGTAATGCAATTAATTATTTCATCATATACATAAAAAATTACTTCTCAGATCAAGTTAGATATATTTTATTAATCTCTAAATTTCAGAAAGTAATTCAGCTAAGGAAGGCGACATTTAATATCAGTGTGACAACTTGGCAACATACAATGGATATATGTATATCTGAGGGACAAAAAAAGATATCAAAAATCCCTCGCAATCATTTCTGTAATATGGAGAAGGAACCTAAATGATGCATTAACTAACCTGTTCTAACTTACACCCCAGGTACCCCAACTAAATAATCTTAAATGACAACTCCCTACTTGTGTATCTTAAATCTCTTTAAAAGTTCTTTTCAATTGTATCTTATAAAGCTACAGTAGTTTTCAATTTATTTAAAAAAAATTAGAAAACATCAACATTATTTTTTTTTCATTATTAACTTAATATATGTTGAACATGATTTCTATTATTTCACAGACAGTCATTTACAAATATTTCCCTGGAAATAGCTTTGAAAATAATAGTAACACTCTCCATAAATATTGCTTCTTAAAGTGAAACTGTTAAACTAAACCTGTAAAGACATATCGTAAAAAAAACAAATACACATTATAAAACGTTTTTATTTGTTCAAACAATAATAAAGCACATGGAACATACATCTTTCGAAACAAAAAAAGGTTTTCTTTAATAGACTGAAAACTACCTACTTGATCAATGTATGTTTCAAATTATCACACTGTATAGAGTTAATATACAGAGTGGAGTTTATCTGGAACAAATTCTATAACTTAATAAATAAAGGTTTATCGCAAAATTCATGAAACACGTCAATTCAATGGGGCATATTACAAACAGGTTTGTTTGTTTTTTAATTATGTTTGTATATTTTTTTAATGGAAGGGTAGGTTAATTATTTTTTATTTCAAAGATTTTTCAATTGCAAATACAATTATTTATTTTATTATTACTTTTTATAAGCAATATGTGTCGGAAAAATATAATAAGGAAATGTTTACTGAAACTTTTATATGTAAAAAATGTTCAAAGTGACCTCCTCCTTGTGGAGTTGTGGTATACCCTAACCGATAATAAAAACACTCCGAACATTTTGTAACACCACGGCGTTACTTGCCTAATTTCATCCCTGATTCTTTGTTGAAGCTCGGAAATGTCGTTAGGTTTAGTAGCATAAACCTTATCTTTAGATATCCCTATAAAAAAATCTAATGGGATAAGATTTGGTGTTCTTGCTCTCAATTGGGCGCCTTCTTCCAGTCCATCTATTCGGAAACTATTTGGTTAGATAGTTCCGCACATTTTGACCGTTCTTCAAATAAATTGGGATCCAAATTATCGGGGAATAAAATTGCTATAGCGGGAACCAGTTCGTCTTGAAGCGTAGTTAGGTATGTTTTCATTGGTAAATACAGGACCTACTATGCGATCCCCAATAATTCCAACCTAGACGATTGTTATTTGAGGCTTTTGAGTATGGCATTCATGCATCCAGTGGGGCTTTTCATCAGCCCAATAACGGCAGTTGTGCCTATTGACGTGTTCATGTAATGTGAACGTAACTTTACGTAAATAGCACCCACTCCAAAGCAATTTGACTACCATCTATAGAAGCCATAATTAGTTCGCAAAAGTCGAGTCTAAAATTAGGATCACCTTTGTTAAACTCGTGCAGATTTTGCATTTTATATGGGTGCGTTTTGGCTTCTTTCAGAATTTTTAAAACACTTGTGTGACTGACACCCTGAACGCGAGCTGTTTGTCTAACTGGAGTAATAGGATTTTCTTCAATTTCCAACAATATGTTTCCTCGATTTTTAAAGACCTTTATTGTCGAGAAGCCTTACGTGGTCCAACTCCCGATGTCGAGTTTCGATTTTACTAATCGTACTTCGATTAATTGAAGACATTTCTGGATGAACTTCAGCAAACAAACTAGTGATTTCAGCCTGTGTTTCATACCATCATTAAAATTTCGATACAATGCGTCTCGGTTAAATAGGACATTTTCCTATTTCTGGTTTTTAATTTACACGTTGAAATGCAATCAAGTACTGAAAATAATTGAATTCTTAAAATCAATTACATTCAGTACAAATTGGCCAAAAAATTATCTGGCAGGTAATAAGGTATATAGAATTTGTTATTGTGGCTTATCGAGTAAGAAAACAATGTATACAGTAAGAAGTTTTAGTAAACATTTCATTATTTTATTTTTTCACAAAAACAATACGTAATATATTTATTGTATTTGTTTATTCATTTATTACAATAAAATATCCAACGAGTAAAACTCAATTACAGGATAAGTTGCAGTCAGAATTTGCAGCTAAAAGTAATAAAATGGGAACAATTAAAAACAAACAATATATAAACAAATTTAGGAAAAATAGAAAAATACATACACCCATAAGATAGAAAAAGAATAGAACAATATGAGGGTACATAATATTCTGCTTTATATCACGAAATGTACACAATAATGTATCTAGTTTCTTCAATATTATGATAACTGCTTTGCATTGGGAATAATGGTGATTTAACCAAAATGTTAGTACGGGCTTATGGTATCGGAAATAAACTGTTAAACCAGCTATTAAATAAAGGCACTCAAACATTCAAATAATTTAGCAAAGCACATGAAGTAAAGTAATGAATTAATTTAAGAATGTACATTACGGAATTCAATTGACGCCTAGAAATAAGACTTTATAAGAACTATATTCAAGTTTGGACCTACCAAAGGTATTATTTAACAGGTAGAGCTTGGTAACATCTTTAAATCCTTTGGAGTTCTGTCTTCTAAGTTTCGAGAAAACAAAAGCGCTAGAAAAAAGTTGCAAAATTAGTTGCAAAAAAAATTGGAGTTGCTGCAACCTCCCACAAACCGCTTTGTAATTGAAAATAAAAAAAACTTGATTCAGGAATTTTGCGATAAAGTTTTATTTATTGTCATACAATTTTTTCCAGTTACACTTTTCACTCTGAATATGATCCACAGGCAGTCTCTTGGACTTTTTGTCGTCAGTATTTTTTTATATAAAAGATATTGTCTCATCGTTTTATGATGAAAGTAATTTATAATTATAAGAAAATTTTTTACTTATTTGTGAATCTAGACTTTCTTCGTTGCCTATGACTATAACTATAACTAGCATCGTGTTCGCCCGAAGGTTACTAGCACGCCTTGAAGGTCACGATTATGTTACAAGAAACTGCATAGCCTTCGACGAAGCCTTCCATTGACTGGAACGACAGTCCCAGCATATCAAACTATGCGCGCAATTAAAACTCACACTCAAAATAAATAAAATATTCTCTCTCCTAGTCCCATTTCCGCGCCTTGTGTGCTGTGAACTTTGGCGTAGGCCAAAACGCGATGTTCAGCTTGTAGCTAAATTGAATATTAATGTTTGGTTTATCAAAACAACCTTATCGCGCGAGTACGTGGAGTGCCATTAAATTAACAGATTAAAAGTGGCGTTTAACTATTTTGTTTGGTAAATAGTGCATGGTGCATGGCAATTTTATAGACCACACGCATATATTAGCGTTGAATATCGAATTATTTTTTTTCTCTACTAGGACAAGATTATAGTAAACCAGGCCTTTTGTCTTCACGACAATGGTATGTCTTTCCGTCAATTAAAATCATAGTACTTCCATATACATTTTTATCATTTTACTTATGCCATCAATGTCAAATTGAATGTGTATGGTATCCTTTATATTTTTATTCGGGATGTATTAAAAAGAATCATACAAAAATATGTATTATTTCTTGATAGAAGTGCATAGTGTTTCTAGACGTAAAAATTAATATTTTTTTTTAAACGTGGCAACGTGTTTTGCCGGTACTTTTAAATACTATTTTAAGGTTAAAAAACGTTGAAATACTACTGGGACTGAAATTAATGATAAAACAATAAAAATAAATCAATATTATGTAATTTCTAGAGTAATTCTACAAACAATGCTCTGTACAGAGTGATTTGGAACTTATCTAAAAAGAAAAATCAGTGTACAGGGGACTATTACAAATACAATTTTGTAAAGAAAAAATCAAAAAGGGCAGTTCGAAAATGATTTAGAAATACACTTCTGCACGGCACTGAATACTGCTCCTCTGTAAAACCTGATAAAGTGGCAATCTGCGGCGGAACAAAAATTGAGAGAAATGCTCGAGGAAAGAAATAAATAATATTTTATAACGCCGATTTTATCAGAAAACTAATTTTGCCCGCTATTTTTGTTAATTATTAATAGAGTTAATTTGTGGAGTGATTCTTAGTTTTGCTGACGACACTACTGTGATCTGTCAAGCAGACTCATGGCTCAATTTAAAAAATATAGTCAAAACCGATTTAAGACTAATTAAATCATGGTTCCAAGCTAACAAACTAACCTTGAATGTTGAAAAGACAAAATACCTGCCATTTACATGCAAATAACCTACCCAATCTAGGAGTTTTAGATATTGATGTAGAAACTAAAATACCGGAAGCAGATTCTATAAAATATCTAGGAATTATAATTGATAGGCACTTTAAGTGGAATTTACTTATAAAAAATTTAACAAATAAAATTAGGGGTTTAATATCAAGGTTACAATTTTTGAAAGAATTTTTAAATATAGATCAGCTCAAAATTATGTATTACTCATTAGTACAGTCTCAGTTGTCCTACGGTATATTAGGATGGGGTGGGGTGAACGATACGTATTTAGAAAGTTTAAATATATTACAAAAATAGATTATTAAAATAAGATACGGGAAACATCGAAGGTACCCGTCATCAAATATACAGTATGCGCCAAAAGTATGGAATAAATTCAATAAAAACGAAACAATTATTTTTTGGGAAAAATCCTTGAACAGGTCGATTTTTAATTTAAAAAACACATATTTTAGCGTAAAATGCGATTTTCAAATGTCATTTGTTTTCGAGTAATGACGTCATCGATTTTTTTTTAAATGGCAACACCATATTTTTTTCCTTGATTCTGAAAGATCGTTTAATTCTCTATCAGACAGTACTAAAATTTCGAAATGTTAGCCTGTTAACTATATACATATATGTAAAGGCGGCCACTCACAGTACAATGCTGTCGTACTTTTGGCGCATACTGTATAAAGTAAGCAATATATTTGACGTTAGACAACTTTTCTGTTTAAAAATGCTATTAAATGCATATAATAAAAACATTTCTTTGGAGCCAATTAATCACAGACATTACACGAGAGGAAAACAATTTATGTCATATGTACCTAAATTGGAAAAAACCATAGGACAACGGAGTTGCAATTATTTGTCTCCAAAGTTATATAATATTTTACCAGAAAACTGAAAAATTCTTACAAAATATAATACATATAAAAATAAAATAAAGGAATGGATTGGAATCGGTCAGTGGTCGCGCGATTTAAGACGTCAGTACTTGAATCGAGGTGACTAGATCGCTGTAGGTTTGACCCCCCCCAGCCGGTAGACCGTATATCAGTTATATTCGTGGAGAGGATTGGCACCCTCCCTTCGGGTCTGATAGAGTGAAAGAATGTTAGCTTGGGTCAATGTGAGAGATTGATACTGGTCGACGTTTGACTACTTCCCTAATTAATGAGGTTTTTCCAGGTTTTCCTCATTCCTGCACTGAATGGTGGTTAGGGTCCACTAACGTAAGTCGTTCCTGGGCGCAAATGCGGCTGCTTAATAATAATATGCCACCCCATCTCCCGCACAAGTCTTTGACTTCTGGGCCAACCCTCGTGATTAGAATGAGGGATAGAGATATTATTATTATTATTATTATTATTATTATTATTATTATTCATGGTAGCGAAAGGCAGATATTTCATAATTCGGTAAATCTAAAATAAATAAAATTTAATAATATTACAATTATATTTATTATTTCAGACAATAAGTTGCTTATTGATTAGTTCTTAGTTCTAGGAGGTAGTAATTATTTTCAATGGTTCTAGTATTTAAGCGCTTCGATTGAATTAATAAAATAGTTTGAGATACCAGATGTTACAACATTTTGGGTCCGTCTTACCCAGTTCCTACAAACTAACACAAATGTTTCTGCTTCTTGTCCGTTTTGAACTCGTCATTGACGGCAAGTATGATACGCTTCCGTAAATCATCAATAGTATGTATCCACTTTGGTACGATACACTTCATTTTTTATATATCCTCAGGAGATCATGGCGGCCATGGTACCGGTCCTCCTCGTCCAACCCCTTGGTGTCAATGCTTGGACATGCTGTACATGGTACCATTGTATAAATAAGTATTTATTTATACAAAGATGATACGGATATAATTGAGCCTCGTATATGATACGTCACGCTGTTGTACTGGATCTCCAGCTCTTCAACGATTCGGTGTCAAATTTCCCTCACGTTGCACTACATTTGCACATACTGCACACCGCGATAAAAGTAGTTGCATTTGGCACATGTTTACCGGGAAATCGTTCTGCTAAAGCATTTTCACAGCGTATTAAATTAAAACGATATCCATCAACTCCGAGTTGCTACTATACACATAAGTCATTTTTGACACTTAAAAAACTAATGTAAACACTGGCGTCACAAAAACTTTAGTGCGTACAAAATTCCCAAATTCTTTTAGATAACTTCTGAATTACCATGTAGGTACTATATTTATTTCATACTGTTCAGTAGTGATGCAAAAGTAATCGGATTGAATATTCGGAATACTACAACTTCAATAATGTTTTACTCGGAACCTATAAGCATTTTATAGATTTTTTTTTACTGTAGACCCCATTTTTCATGACGCATCTATTCCCAAATTCTTTCAGATAAGTTCTGAATCGCTCTGTACAATGTTTATTTCATACTGTTCAGTGATACATTTTTTGATCATTTTTCGGACAAAAAATGAAACTTTAAGAAAGGACGATGTTAAAAATAGGCGATTTTTGGCTTATCCGGGGGAACGCATAAATCATAAAAAAATCAATTGATTATTGTTAATTAACATTAGAAATGGCCCAGAAATACGTCAGATAGCTGGGGAAATGTCGCTACTACCCCTAAACCTATATAAACTACCCTTAAATAGCTTTAAATGGATAATCATTAATTATTGTTATAAAATTCGTGTAAAATGAAAAAAATGCTTAAAATGATTTGAACAGACAGTATGTCAATATAAAAAGTGATAAATAACTGTAAAAATGTCCTTTCCACCCCTAAAAATTAAAAAACGACTTTCAAAAGCTAATGGTGAGCTTACTTCGACATCAAAAATAGATAATGCTTAAATGTTTAAGGGAACGTCTATTGCTAGAAAAAAATTATAGATTACTGTCAAAAAAATGCAAAAACTGAGGCTAGAGTTCATTAAGTAAGTGGGGAAATATTAATTGCACCCCTAAATCTATACAAACTGCCTTTAAATAGCTTAAAATAGATAATCATTATGTATTGTTGTAAAATTCGTTTAGAATGAAAAAAATGCTTAAATCACTTTTAAGGTTCATTTATACTATTGCGACCTGAAAAATGGGCGCAAGGATAAATTGCCATTTTTTCAGTACGCGCTCGCAAAGTGAGAACAATTGGCGCTATTTCGCCATTGAATGGGCACTTTTACAGTCATTTATCACTTTTTATATTGACATACTGTCTGTTCAAATCATTTTCAAGCATTTTTTTCATTTTACACGAATTTTATAACAATAATTAATGATTATCCATTTAAAGCTATTTAAGGGTAGTTTATATAGGTTTAGGGGTAGTAGCGACATTTCCCCAGCTATCTGACGTATTTCTGGGCCATTTCTAATGTTAATTAACAATAATCAATTGATTTTTTTATGATTTATGCGTTCCCCCGGATAAGCCAAAAATCGGCTATTTTTAACGTTGTCCTTTCTATGGTAACTCACGGGTTACGTATTATTGGGAATTTTTTTGACATTTTGAAAACATGCCGATTCCATTTTTTAAATGAAAATATTGACAGGTCAAAACGCAACAGTATGAAATACAATATTGTATGTACCACGGACGAAAAGTAGCTTTATGTCGTAAATTTACTCATACCTTAAAGCTTCAGTTTTCGTGCTAGATACATAAATAACTATTATGAGAGTACCTAATTATAATTATATTTCTAATCGTCGTAAAATTATCCTTAGATATATAATTTCTTCAGTTGTTGAAGATCAACATCGATAATAGGCGGTACACACACGCGAGGTTTGATTTTGAAACCATTTTTCAACAAAGCACAAAGCTTTTATCAAAACAACCGATCTTCTTGATATTTTGCACGTCCTCATAATTTACCGTTCCGAACAACTTTGCTGTATTTTCTGCAAAAAAGGCACTTTACCTGAAACGATAACAGTTTTCAATCGGTGCACTGAATATTTCAAATAGGATTATTTCGAAAACAGTTGCTCCTAACGACTGCAACAACTCTGTATTTATTCTATTCTTCTATTATAATATTGTACTTATCACCTGTTATTTGCTCCAATTGTCTCTGTCTATGCTAGGTCATCACTTTACTGACATTCCGAACTGTTTTGTGGAAATGGGTTACTTTCCCGATCAGTGGAAAATTTCAATTATTAAACCTACGTCCCATAGGTTTGATTCCGGCGCTATCAAAGGTGCTGGATAGGATTGGATTTAGAAAGTGGTATAGTACAATCACTGCAAATGCCACAAATGATATTTTATAAAATTTAGATAAGGGTAATTAATACCAATGTATTCTTTCATAGGGTTATATAACATGTCTGATTTTATTAGACTTCTCCAAAGCCTTTGATACTCTTGATTAAGCTTTACTGTCTGAAAAATTTTCTTACTACGGATTTGACACATCTTTAAATTTCTTTAATACAAGTCTTAGTAATCGTCAGCAAATAGTTATAATAAATAACAAATCTTTACAGGTTGGTTTTGTTACTTTTTGGGTTTCCCAACGCTCAATTCTGGGCCTCCTTCTTTTTTTATGTACAAGGCCTATATTTTTAAATGGATAAATTATTCTAATGTTATGTTATTATTTCGAAAACTGTTACTCCTAACTCGACTGCTAACGACTTCAACAAGGTATACCTTTTTTAGATACAACAGGTAGGAGAATCAATTGTTTCAATAGACAGATGGATACACTAAACAGCGAAAAAGTTCTGCCATTTAAAAGAAACATGCTGTGCCATAAGTGGCGCCCTCTACTAGTGACATCAAAATTAGTTAAAAATTCTTATTTGCCGTGCCAAAAAACATAATTGTGCCAATTTTTTTTATTACTCCGACAGGTTTCAAAGTTATTGAGATATTTCAATATAAAATTCTAGCATTGAACACCCTGTATTTTTAAAACTAGCAACATTCGGATAAGGCATATTTGGCTCAATCGCCATATTTTGGTGTGTGGTATCTCCAGTTCAGAGATTGCCCATTCTTAATGAATCATCCTGTATAAAAAAGTTGTTTTTTGACATGAAACAAAAATTAACAAACAGATTCGACGTTTGCTAGCTTTGTTCTTATTGTTGAAAGCCTTACTCCTTACTTCGCAAAAGAATTTAGATATTTTACGGGTGAAGATGAGGAATTCACTGATAATATTCTATTATACTATCAATATTGAAATTTAGAAATGTTTTAGCAAGATAGCGTAGGGCCTCATAATAATTGATTTAGTACTCATGCTCATGGGCCTGTTGCTTGGCCTCCATAGTCTCCATGTCTCAACTTATTAAATTTTTTCTGTGGGATGGTCCGAAAGATATAAAATTCATTACAGTCCCTGTGAAACTGTAGATGATATATGCTGCTTTTAAATCTATTTCACAATATATTCGTTGTTTTACGACGAGAACATCTAGATTTTTTATTTAAATTATTGAATTTATTTAATTTTATGGGTCATTCTTCAAATAAAATAATAGTATTACAAATTGGCGTGTCGTAATTTTATTCTCCATCTGTTACTGTCATGATCCAATATGGTGCCCATAAGAAAAAAAAAACAATTGTCTCTGTTTCAGTTTTTATGTTGTGAAATATTGACGCTAGATATCATTTTTTAAATCGCTATTTTCAGTTTTTCCACAATCCTTCAATAACGGCAGCAGATACCTTTAATTTGTTTGGTTTATTTTAGAGGGAATAAAAACTTTTTTCTAATTTAAGACACTAGATATATTTTACGGTTTCCTAGATGCCAATGGTGAGCCACGAAAAACAAACCACCCTATATAATAACGGTTTTGGAAATATACATTCTTTCATTCTAACCTTAAAATTTGCGTCTCCTATCGAACGCTTCATACAGGATGTTCTTAACGCGTTTACCATATGGATTGTAAAGATTATTTTTGGATGTGTCATTTTACAAATTATCTTGACTAGTATAGAGCCTTATACAGAGTGTTGTTAAGATAAAGAAGATGTGTACCACAAGAAAATAACCAATTAACTAGGAATTGTTACGTAAAATTTAGGCTGACCTTGAATAGCTCTTATTCAACTGTTTACAAAGCACGACATAAGTCAAGGTCAGTCTCAGTGCGGCTAAAAGGAAGGTTTATTTACGTTATGGTAAAATGTATTATTAAAATTACTAATTAGAAGATATAGTATGATGAGCAAGTGTGTGTGTAACGCCTATTATCGATGTTGATGATCTTCAACAACTAAAGAAATTATATGTCTAGAGAAAAAATGTCAGTTTATCTTAATGGTCATAAAAAGGTGTATTTTTTAATTTGAGCCGCGGTGTAGGTATATATATGTTTTACGGTTCCCTAGATGTCAATGGTGCTCCATGAAAAACAGACAACTCTGTATAGGGAGTAAAATAATAGTTGGGGTCATTATTTTCTTTACACCCTGTATAGTAATAATAATACAATATAAGAGGCTGCAGAAATGATTTTTTCCCAGAGCGGGAAAAGGCCTAGATCGGGCGCTGACTGCGTCGGAAATTTTCGGAGCTTCAAGGTACGTAACCACCATAAATTTAAATGATATATTAAATACCTGCCATAATGTTTCCGTAGCTTACACAAACAAACCGTGCGATGAGAAGTATTCCACCAATAATAAGTGCCTAATGTGCTTGGAATACGAAGGCCTGTTAACGAGATTATCAGAAAAATCTGCAGCGCGTCGTGGCCGCAGCAAGCGCCGCTTGACACGTCCGATTGTGTTTTGTTTGTGTTTAGCTTTGCGTGCGAGGGTTGTACGTGCTTGGACAGAATTGTAAGTATTTTTTGTTTTTCTGATGCGCGAAAATTCAAATATACAGACCAATGATTCTAAGACTCATAAGCGTGTGGATAGTTCCGTAAAGTTCAAAAATACCTACAGCGCGTTTATTAATTATATTGCTTTTAATGAGATGCTGTGTTTATGTCACTGTTCCTGATGTAGAAATAGTGCATTTTTAAATTAAAGTATAAGGCAAAATAATTCAGTATCTATGCACATGTTTCGGTATAATATTTGATATCATCTAAAAGTTCTATAGTTCTAATTTGTTTCAGTCATAAACCCCATAAAGAGACATAACAGTGTTGGGCAACAATTGTATATACAGCTTAATGTTATTATCTAATATATAAAATTCTCGTGTCACAGTTTTAGACGCCATACTCCTCGGAAACGGCTTGACAGATTTTTATGAAATTTTATATGTATATTCGGTAGGTCTGAGAATCGGTCGAAATCTATTTTTCATACCCCTAAGTGATAGGGGTGGTCCACCCCAAACAATTTTTTTTTATTTTTTGGACAAAATTTTTTATTTTTTTATGATGTGGCATTAAAAAATACATACAACCCTTAATTTTCATCCTTCTATCAAAAGCCCCTTTTTTTAATAACTATTTTAGTAATTTAATCATTTTTAACCCTGATCAATAACTAATCGATTATCACTAGATCAGTTATCCCCACCAGGCATCTACCAGTGTCACTTCTCACCCAGTAAACAGCACAGAGTAGGGATGAGAACGAAGCCGGTCTCCTGTATCTCTCACAATAAGCCTTCTCTCACTCCCTACACAGTTTTCGACCATTATTATTGTGTATGAATCGAGCGTAATAATGACGTTTACAATTATCATTTTACCTTCTAAGAGTAATTCTCAAGTAAATTTATTATTAATTTGCTGGGCCATAATTATTTATTTCCTATTTTATCAATAATTAATAAAATTATTAATTTCAAGTGTAGTTCTCATTATTAGTTAATTAAGTGTTCTACATAACCTCAAAAGTACGCAACACGTGTCACGAGCTCCCTCCAACAACGGCTATTATTTTACTATATGGCTATTTTTTTGTACAGTGAACAATGCCAACAAGACGTAAAGGGGCTAATTTGGGCCGTCAAACAAGTAAAATTGCAGGCACGCGAAATAATAAAAAAAATAAATGTTTCGTGTTTTGTTATTCTTATAGGCCGTCATCGTTCACAGTGCTCCATTCCTCTTTTAGTCATATACCACATCTCCACACACTTACAATAAGTTAATTATTTTCTATTTAACTGCCAAAGTATTCACCAAAAATAATTCATATGGCAAAACAACGTTTGCCGGGACACCTAGTATACATATATAATATATCCTAATTCCATTAGTTGTCTTTTATTATTATTATTAGAACGGGCGCATTCGCCAATTTATCTAATTATATTTACTAATAGCAAAGTTTATAAAATATTTTATCTGTAAACATTAATAATCAAAGTTTGCAGACATTAGTACATTCTTTGTCGGTACTTTGATGTTTTGAGAAGAAATCGGTGCCAATTACGGGAACTTAGAAAAATAGTTGGATTGCAACTGAGAAATATTTGTATAACAGAGATGCTTCAAAAGTATGATATAAAGAAGATTATTGTATAAATAAAAACATTTCTATTGTAATAAATAAAAATATAAAACAATTATAGGTAAATGATTTTTAGTTTGATATTTTGTTAGTTAACTTTGGAAGTTTTTACATTTTGTAAATTTTAAAGTAACATATATACGTAGGTAGTAGATACATACTCTAGTGGATAAACAATAAAGTAATTATTAGGAAAATTTGCAATAAAATATTTATTAAAAAAAAACAAGCAAATTCAATATTTTAAAATTAAAATAGCAAATAATAATATAATCTGTAGCTAATATTATTTACAAGAATCACAAATGTTGTAATATATGTACCTAGAAAGGTTTATATTAATTTTGTTAGATGCTCTCCCGGTTTTTATATTTTATTAATGTCTTCCATACAACTTGCACAGTCCGTTTAATCAAAATACTTTAATGTGGACATTTTTTATAAATGTTGCATTTTTACATTCAATTTGTTTTTTTTTTCACTGTACATCATTATTGGTTTATGAATTAAGTACTACACTATTCAATGATGTTTAGTATTTTATTTCTATGTATGCTTTTTACAAAAAAATTATATTTTTCTACGGTCGGGAGTAGAAATCAATTTATATAACATCAAAATTAAAACAGAAGTAGTCGATTATTCCCAAGGGAGTATAATGCTCCCAAGGGAGTTTACATTATGGAGAACGTTTTTCATGCAAAAAAAAGATAACATTGAAATTATTTATTGACATTTAAATTAAATGTTACATTTGTACAATTTTCAAAATTAATATTAGAAGGAATTATTACTATCGCTTACATTTACAGTTTTTGTGATTGCGCTAGTAGTGGTACCTACTAAAACCTGATTAGCAATTTTGGTCTTATTTTCAATGGAGTTCTCGACATAACCGTTGATTTCCAACCAGCATGATGCTTTATTGTCGTGATATCCACACCAGCATCTGCCAGTAATGTCGCTGAAAATCTTCGTAAGCAGTGACCAGTATAACATGCAGCATCAGGTAATTTTAAATACGAAGCTACTACACTCGGAATTTTTCCCATGGTATTCTTGCCAACTTGCTGCGAACTACATTTTCCTGCTTTGTAGTACAAAAAAAGGCGCTTATGCTTGACGTGGGGAGGGCGAAGGGACAGGTATTTTCGAAACAATTCAAGCATATTTCCCACATCGGTAACCAGAAAGGTTCGTGGAATCTTTGTCCTTAGTGTTTGGAATTTTTACAATCAAGGAAGGGCCTACATCCTCAATATCATCTACAGTTAAATTGACTAGTTCATCAGTTCGACAAGCTCCGGCAATCCCCAGAATTAATCCAACCTATAAAAAATCAAAATACTTAATAATTGAAATACCTAACAACAAAAGTAATCTTACCTTAATCATTAAGAATTCTTTGTCATCTGCACCTGATAGAAAACGGTCGATTTCACCCTTTGTCAATATTTTCGATTTTTTCGCTTGATATCCGTCACCGGTTCTTTTCAAAAATGCGATCAGCTTGGGGAATTTGCTTATATCTATGTTGTCGTAAATTATCAAGCATGACTTAACTATAGAATATTGCTCCCATAATGCGGAAGACTTGTAATTCTTTGCATTTTCACTGAAGTATGCCAACAAAACATTCTCGTTGTATACTTGAACATTTTTCTCGGCGCACCACTTTTTGAACCGATTGCAAATTGCTTATTGCAATATTTTCAGCCTCCACAATCTCTTCCGACTCACAATTATTGATTGTGCACTAAACAAACTTTAAACTAAACCAAACTAGCACCTTAATTTGACAATTCTTTTTGTTTGTTTATTTTGTAGTTATGACAATAACTCAACGACTACAAATAAATGCTTAAATCCGAATACAATAATTCTGGTGCTACTTACTTCATAATGACAAAATATGTGTTTTTAAGTTAATGAGACCGTGGAAAAAATAGTATATACCATTCGGGAGAGATGCTATTTTGTCCTCGGTGCATTGTAGCCCTCGGGCTTCAAATTGCACCTCTGCCAAAATAACGCATTTCTGTCCCTTATAGTATAATGTACTATTTTTTCAATATTAATTTGATACTGATAGTAATTTTAGAAAAAAAAACGCAAAATTAGGTGTAAGTAAATTTATTAAGATTCAAGTAGTTTTAAATAGTAGGTATGACAATTAAACAAATTTTTTAATTACACATAAAATATTTGATTATATTTTATTAGAATCTATATCAATTTTTTATTATTAACAAAAATGGGATATAACAAGAATAAAAACAATATACTTCTAAACTGAAATAACTATTTTTACTGGAAGTAATACCTATTTTTTAATTTAAAATCTATTATATATTATTATTATAAATATTTCTTCTATAAAGTATTTTTTGAGTTGTAAAAAAAATATTTGGTTTGGGAGTGGTAATTTTAATTTTGGGTGTGTTTTAGTATCTCCCAATCCCTCTTTAGCTTATGCTGACTTCGCACGCAAATATTAAATTCTAATAGTACATGGAAAAACTGTTTGTGTTAAACCACTCATTTAGTTTGTAAGTATGTTACAAATATTTGTAAAAATATATAATATGGTACATTTAATGAGTTCACAAATTATAAAATTTGACAGTTAGAATGTGTAAAACATATTTGAAAATACAAGGTTTTGACCTAATCAAGAGTTAATTTGCATCTCAACTACAGCATTTTCTGTAATTTTAACTAGATGTGCAATATTTAATAGGTATGTAATATAAAATGCACATCCTAATTTCAAACAATTAAACTAAAATTCAGCTAGCTGGCGAAGGTAGCGACCTCTGCAATATAGTCGAAAAGAGTCAAAACCGTGCTTGTGTCAAATGTTAGGTATTGAAGTATAAAATTTAATGTTAAAAATGATTTCTAACAAAAAATTGTCCCATTTTGCTTTTTGTTCTGTCATTTTCTCAGCTTAAATCCATTTTTTAAAATTATTAGCTATTCACACAGTTTTACATATGCTGTTTCTACATTTCAAAATTGAAACTGAACAGTACCAACAAAAATTCCTCTTAATAAAATCATTCCGATTGAACATTATAGATCGTTTTATCTAATTTACTTTAAAGTCTGCCATACGATAACAATACGAAGATACACTCCAACGGCGGTTAGATTGGATGTCTTAAAACCGTTTCGTGTCTGATTTAATTAAGCTGAAATATTTCTCTGTTTGCTCCATGTGCTGTAATTGATAACATTTGTGGTGAACCACTTCTTATTGTGATTCGAAACATATGGGAGGATGATTTATAATACATAATTGGATTAAATAAACATGTATTACTAAAAATAAATATAATATAATAAAAAAACATTAAGTAACTGAAGCGTGAGATAAATAGTTACAAAGTTGTTGTCACAGATCTGCCGCATACAGGGTGATGTGGGTAAATTTACTACTACTGAGAAAAAATAATAGTAATTTATGATATGTGTTAAAAGTGAGAAAGAAAGTTTAGGTATATGTCCCATCTTTTCGAACAAAATAAAATCACTTTTAGTACATAGGATCATACACTATTTTTTTCTGACAGCACCATTAAAAGTATAAATCAAAGCTTGTACGTTTTTAAATTTATAAAATATAATTTTGAAATCCAATTGTCCATGAAGTTTATTCTTGCTAAGGTAATGAAAGTTCAATCGTTTCTTGACAAGTAAATTTTGTGACATGGAAAGTGATCAAGAAAATGAATTTCTTCTGGCTAAAATCGAATAATCTGCTAATACAGTCGCTTTCGAGTAAGTCAAAGTACGAGTTTTCGTACGATCGTTTCTTGAGATTGTGCAATCTGAAAAATGTTAGTGGCAAGTTCAGTGAATAAGTACTTTTGGTATAATTTGAAGAAAAGTCTAAAATATGGAATACGTCAATGCTTTGGTCAAATTACTCCATGTTGAAAGCGATAATGAACATAAAGAATTAAGACATAAGCAAATATTATAAGTATTGTCACAGAATTTGTCCCGCTGGTACCCAATTTTCCGACTGTGGTATTGCAAAACGTTAGATTGCCCCTACGCGATTCTGGTAAACAAACAAAATAATGCCGTGTATCGAGGCGCGACTGGAAAATTGTGAATCGACGAGAATCGTTCGAGAAATAGATCTAGAGCTGCTAGAAAATACCTGGAATATTCGTCTATAAAAGAAGAATGAACGGCCGAGTCGGTCAGTCTTGAATTGGTGTACTTAATTGGAAATTTCTTGAAGTTTCGAAGTGAAATAGTGTTTAGTTGAGTTGTAATTAATATTCAATAGTGTACAGTGTTTAATAAATATCAGTATATATTAACTGTTTATTTTTTTCGGAAATAGAAAAAGTCGGGGTAGGAAACCCGTGACAGTATGTTGGTTTTTTGAAGCGAAAAGGCGAAGAATATCGACTGAAAAAGTCGAAAATATTGACCTGGAAAAAATTAACAAATTGCTTGCAGAAGCACAGGTTGACACATATCTCATGTAGATGGTTGCCGTAAATTTTCGATATATGTTGTCACGAAGAACTGTGCAACATTTGGTAAAATGCCTGCCAATATTACTGAATTTCTAAATTTGCCTGATTTTCACTTTTATACTATACATTGCTTCTGAGGATTTTCAGCTAGTTTGTTGGCAGGCTCTGATGCTAATCTTACTACAATTAAGAGACAGGGTGGATGGAAGTCCAATACAGTAGTGGAGGGTTATAAAGAAGACTCGTTACAAAACAAGGAGAGCATCACGGGCAAAATTTTGTCCATAACTTCGGCAGATAACATTTCTCCCTACCGTTATACAAGTATCGCAGAAATAATTATTACATATTTTTTTTAATTTATTTTTTTTAATTGTTTTATATATTCGCACCAGTGTTAACAGTAAATCTCAATATTTAGTTTTAACACTATTGCCTTAAGATTACATTTTAGATACCGATGAACAGCATACGTTGAAAATTATACTTTTGCTGACGTTTGCAGAAAAAAAAATTGTTTAAATTTTTTCAACGCACATTTTGTCGTGACTGTTTTCGAACCAAATGAATCGTTGCTAAAATTATAATGGCGATCAAACAGAGTGTGAACATGGAAGCCAACAATAAAAATTCAATGGAAACCGAAACTGTTTTTACCGGTTGATTTGCTTCTTCTGGCATTTGCACTTTGAATACGAACTGCGACCTCCAATCACTAGTGCCGTTTTTCTCTAGAGAAGAATTTCCACCGGCGTCTCTCTTGAATCGTAAAGGGGGCGCCAAGTTGTCATCACTACAAGGACCGTTCTGCAATATAATAATCAATTTAGGGCTCTATTTACAAATTATAGTCGAAAAGTTTAGTATGTTAGCCTATGGGGCTGTCGTCTCGTGGCCGAAAGTCCAGCAGATAACAGCTAAGCAAAGGTTTACCAGGTACAAAGAATCACCTGTCTAAGCATAACTATGAGCTATGCGAATAACACCTACCATATCAATGGAGGTAATGGTATGTTTGCTATGTTTGGACATCCATACAAAAGAAGTGATCCAGACAACTCTGCTTTGCTTTAAGAACGTTGATTTTGAACCAGATGTAGGATGTGGAGAAGTTAGAAATCGCTTGCGGAATGGGGTTGTCAGGAAGATGCCCCTTCTGCAGACAGGCACTTACAGTATGTCCTATTTGCGTTTGATATAGCCTATACAGTCGTCAGGAATGAGGAGGAGACCAGCATAAAGAATAACAAAAAGGAAAGAATGTGGGATTCAGATCTCTACATATCCGGAATTAGCAGATATAAACACAGACACAGACAGTACATAATCATAGAATAGTGCCATCAGGCACTGGTAGTGGCCTCAGGCGCCTACAGTATAAGGAAGCTGACCAGCCTGCATCAGATCTCAATATCTTTGGATTATTTTCAGTATGTTTTCGTTATCATCATTTGTTGAAATAACCAGAGTAAATACATTTATAATGATACAGCCAAACGCACTCGACTATGACTAGAACAAACCGTCGGCTAGTGAACGTATTCACTGGACAGTGTTGGCTAAGGAAACGTCTACTATATGAGGATATTTCCTGCACCTCTTTGTAGAGTTTGTAAACAGGAAGATGAGACAGTATTCTGCATTCTTGCCAACAAGAGAATCTCCTTGCTGGGAGAACGATGACCTTTTATGGAATTAGAGAGAATCTTCTGAGCAACGTTATGACTGTTTTCTCTTTAATAGGTTCAAGCTGGTTGATGACGGAAAGGAGTACAAGGAGTCCAATGATACCTAAAGGTTGTAGCTCTTTAAGCTACCCGCCTCATGATTTCCCAATCCAGAACAGGAAACTGCAACTGTTGTAAAACTGTGAAACATATTTACCGAGTTCACTTGTCAACCACTTCGCCAATAGAATAAAATGCAAAAACATGTTTATTTTCTATTGAACATTATCCTTAAAAGTTATACCTACTTGAGTATGAACATTAGGGAACACGTGTTTGATTTAGGTAGTAGAGTGTAGTTAATACCGGGAATTAAATCAACATATGATGTATTTTGACGAGACGTGGTTTGACACAGGTATGATGTACCTGAGTAGATAAATCTAAAACTTGCAGTTTAGACACCGTGTTCGAGAGGAACAAGTTCTTCATGTAGAGAAAATGATTTCACATGCAACATAATGCTGAGAAAAAACGTTAAACTACTGCAGATGGTTATGAAGATATGGTTTGTTGACTAACTTCTCGCTAATATACTTCAAAATTTGGAAATAGCTTCCTATCATGTGCGTATATCAAATAAAATATCTAATAATGATAATGATTGTATTATGTCCTACCAACTGACTTTGGAAAGATTATAACAGTAGTTATATAATATTGGCATTTGCAATCATACACCGTCTTTAATTCCATAAGTGCCCTAACTTAGGTATTGTCAAGTGAATAACAAAAAGACAACTTAAATGGCTGCATTACAAAGGAACAACTGCTGCTGACCTGAGACAGAGAATACATAACATGAAATAAATGAAGATTTGTATAACACGAAACAAGTTTATATTTTGTTTAGTCTTTGTAAGTAGATCTGTACGAATATAGAAGAGGAAGCAGTAAATTTAGCTTCCAGCTTCAAAGCCAAATTGTGCGTTATTTAACGTCATTCTCTTACCTGATAGCAGTCTTGGGGGTGAATACACCCCAGCATTCTGACGCTCAATAGCATATCCTGCTTTCTGGACGAATCCTGAAAAAGGAACGCTCTGAAATGTAAAAGCGTATCTAAAGGAGATAATTGTTGGGGTTGGTGTGGACAGATGCTTCTCATACCAGGACTTCTACACCCGTTTTCCTCCACTAAAGTCACCGATTTTTTTGAATTAGGGCTTCGAACCATCACGGGACCCAATCGGCTAAATTTCCAACCTAAAAAATGTATTACTCTAATATACAGGATGTTCTGATACTTGATGCAAAAAAATCTTAAGTGATGACTAGATGAAGTCAAAATATTGTCATTATCTCGTATATTTTTTCTCTGGTTACTAAGTTACGGGCCTTTGAAGTTAAAATTTAAAATTTGTTTCCATGAATAATCACCACCAAGTTTTTGAGAATATCTTATATACTTTTTTTTGTGAACCAAATATTCTATTAAAATTACTTAACTTATATTTGCAAGATAAAACCTTCTCAGTAAAATACAATGGGACGGTTTCAAAGAAATATAAAGCACATTCTGGTGTTCCTCAGGGTTTCAATTTGGGACTATTGCTATTTCTTTATTTTATTAATAATCTGCCAAATGCAAATTGTCATTCTAGGTGCCTCTTGTTTGCAAATGACTAAAAGATATAGGTACAGGGAAATTATTAGATACTAAAATTTATGAAGTTGATATTAATGTTACATATGAATAAAGCAAACAAAATTAATTTCAATATTATAGTAAATGTTGTACAGCACAATTAACTTGTAATAAAAATTATATAACATAATATCCCTATAAAATTAATGATGAAACTCTGAGAAAAGCCAAACATTTGATTGACGTAGGAGTAACATTCAGCTCCAAACTATCATTTAAAGATAATAATCGTTTGTCCGTTGTAGGGACTTATGTGTTGAATTTAAATTAAATAAACTATATAACAGACGTAGCAACTTTAACATTCGGCTATAAAGTGAGCTTGTGCATGATTCCAACTTGTTGGGGTTGTTTCAATTCAAAGTTCCCACCAGAATTCCACATTTCCTTGAATTAATTGATATACCCACCTCGTAAAACTACAAGTCGAGCCCCGCTTGTGTCAATGTTTCGTCTGATGAATCAGGTCTCAGAGGAGAATATAATTGATTTTTTTGAGAAGTACTCACTTTAAAATGCGATTGCAAATATTTTTTCTATTCACTAATTTAAAATATACGTATTGCGATTTCCCGTGTGTTGACTTTTTATCTCTTTTTTTTTCTTTCTCTTCTCATTAGTTAAATATATATATATTACGAAAATGTAAATATTGTACTTAATGTTTGTTCCATTCATTTTAGATCGAAATTGGTTATTATGGTTTTTTTTCACGTAATTAGACAATTTTCTTGTTTGGAAATAAATAAATTAGTAACTAAATTAATAAATAAATATCTGTACAATATTTTGGTTTACTTATTGATCTAAAACAGTGAATGAAACCAAGATTTCCATGAAATATCAAGAAAATTGACTAAAACTTTGGTATTTTTTGGGGTATGAATTTTACAGTAAATATCCCTACACAGTTGAATCTATTTCTCTTTTCTGATTATTTTTCCATCGCTTGTATGCGACATAGTGAAATCAGAAACAATTGAATCAATTACAACCGTATAACAATAACTCAAATCTACTTAATTTTGAAGTGCCTTGTAGTTGAATTGTATTTTAATTGAGTTGTCACGGCAAATTCTAATCGATATTCATTACTGTGCAGAATAATTAGTGATTGTCAAGAAGGCTTATGGATTCGCTTGTCTACACATGCAATTGTTTAGTTATTTAAATGACATATCCTTGTTTTATTAAGAGGCACAGCCTTCTTTGTTATACTACACAGCATGCTTAATTCCCTATATGACAAATATGAGCTTTTTAAGAAAAGTTAATATACAATTTAGAATGTATATACATTAAAATATCAAAAATGTATTGACTCAAATTAGGTGAAATCACTGGCCCTTCATTCTGTTTCTTGACAGTACCTACTGTATGATTCGAAAAGAATTAATAAAATTTAGTGTACTTGCCATCTCCATCTTGTACTACAGCTCTTAACACCAACTCTTCTCCTAAAATGACAATACTGCCTGGTTGCAAAGGTTGATCGAAGTTGCCAGTTCGGCTAGATTTCCTTAACAGAAGAAGTCTACTATCAAAGTTCCTTTGGCTGCCACCGCTGGCTACCACAACATTGTTTGTGGATCTGCCTTTGCTGCTGGTCCTGAAAAAGAATTAGATATTTTATATTTTTAAGTATTGTACAACCCAGATGTACATACATAATATCAATAGAGAGAGAAAAAACTGGTATTGTATTGGATCAAGCTTCTATTGTACGCTATCTAACGGTAAAATTTGAAAGTGGAAAATACATTTAATGTACATCTGAGGGTCACTTTTATTCTCAATATTTTTTCCGGAATATGTAGGACGAGGAGTTTCCGAGATACAGCCACTGGCCGACCTTAACGGGACACCCGGTATATACCTAAATGATTTCATAATAACAACTGTTCTACTAAAAGTATAGTAAACAGTATTTGGTAGGCGAGAATTTTACCTAGGTGCTAAAAAATGGTAGTTTACTTAAATATAGTAGACAATCGATGTGTCGAAACTGACTGAAAAGAAAAAAACAGTACAATTTCTTTGTACTGGCCAATGGTAAATACTTATGTGTTCACAATATCATTATTATAAAAGCTTTGCGCATTGTTTCTTAACATTCTAGATTATTTAATAGCATATCATATATTAGAAATTTTATTTTAAAACTGCTGTTAGCCTATGTATGTAGGTATGGGGTGTCAAATGACTCTTATCAGAGACAATTTTTTTCTAGTAAAGTTCTTTTTCTGTACGACATAGGTCAAAATGGTATTAAGAAAGGTGTACTGAATGAAAAATAGAGTATTGTGTGAAATGTAAATTTCCCAAACCTGTTAATTTTAATGTCCTATGAGCCAAGAAATTAAATCAGGCAAGAAATAAAAATTGGCCTAGTACACTGAAGTGTTGCAGATTTACAAAAATATTTTATTTTAGAAAAATTAACAACATGTTATCGTTTTTTATACAAAAAGATACTACATAGAAAATATTAATTTATAACCTTACTTGCAAAATAACGGGTATATTATTACCCATTATTTTACCATTAATTTCACAAATATCTTGTAATATTACCATTTTCTTGTAAATATGTATATCACGTGGTTAACGTCTATTAGTTCATTTTTACATATTATGTTTTGTAAATCCACAAATAAATCGCATTCCCTATTGTAATTTCACATATTATTGACAATTTACAAATATTCAGTATTTTTGAATTGGCATTGTAAAAATATAATGATTATTTACAAAAATGTATGAAAATGTAATAACAAAAATGCGTTTTTTATTAATGTTCCTATATGTACAGTAATGTTATTGCGATAATACACCATTTGTTTAGGCAAAATTGCAATATATTCACATACAATTTTTTCAGTGCACTAGCAAAAAAATCTAAAATCAAGTAGTAAATCAAAGCAAGTCTTCATGACATTAAAATTTTACAATATATTTAATCAATTAACCAATTTTTCACTCTGAATTGCCAAGCCTTACTTGACTTTATAGATTTGACAGATTTTGTTTCTTAAGCAAGTTCTTCCATGTATATCAAGCTAAAGAAACCAAAGTTGGTGAACATTATCTGTCAATAAAACTACAATTTTTGAATTTTTTTCAACGTTGAAGTATTTTTGTAATGGGTTGAAATAATCAACCCCTATGACATTTTTTCTTATATATTTTTTTCGATAACATTTTTACCTTTTAAAAAATATGTCTAAAAAGCTCTATTCATTTACTAACTTTTTGATCTCTTCAGGTTATTTAAAAGGTAAGGATTTATGAGAAAAAAAATGTATTGCAATGCATTTTTAAAAAGACGAGCTGTTTAACGCCAGTGTATTTTGCCGAAAGATCTAGTGACCTGTTCTTTGCAATGGAATACATAGAATTAAATGTCAACGTCATTTAAGAGAAAATGTCACCGGGTTTGATTATTTCAACTCCTTACTTCAGGATTGAAAAAATGTCAAAAAGTAGTTTTATTGACAGATAATGTTTACCAAGTTTGGTTTCTTTAGTTTGATATACATGGAAAATGAAAAAGAAAAACAATTTTTTTTTAGAATTTTTGGAGGGCCGTAACTTTCAGGGGAAGGTTTTTCCAAAAAAATTTATACCAAGGACCCCTATTAATTTTCATCAGAGAATCGAATCACTACCTACATTTTTTCGGTGTTATTTAGATACACACATATTATTACATAAATAAAAATAAAACAATCTTTTGGATGTGATACATTTTATCCTATAAACAAACTATCTACATCCTACGCCCAAGCGAGGAATTCGATCTGAAAGTATACAGGAAGTAATATTTTTGATTTTTTCACAAAGACTGAAGTGATGGAGATTTAACATCCATTGATAAATCATATTTATATGAAACTATAAATTCAGAATGTAATAATAAATAAATCAACCACGTAACAAAACAAAAGAAGCTAAAATAAGGTGATGACATAATAAAAGGTTTATACACAAATCGTTAATCATAATACATATATGTGTAAGTGAAGTGCTTACGAAATTTTCATTGAAACTTATAAAGTTACATCAGTTGGTTGATATAAAATACATAATAATAATTAGTAAGTAGGGTTTTGTGCGTGCTGTGAAACTATTCAAAACGGAATTCCAGGAAACAACTACTCTGCCGAATAATATCCCGACCAGCATTGAATTACACAAAAACGGCCAAAGTCATTGGTCAGCGGCTCACCAGACATATACCGGTTTGGGCTGTTTATGTTTGTCGACACACAAAAGAGACCCTGAGTACGGGAAATGTAGCAAAGCTGCGTCTAGTAACCATTACCTACTTCACGTTGGACCTGAGAGACCACAAAGTAATGAAGCATCCTACCATGCTGTAGGCACTATTGAAATCACCCTACCTCTATCGCTATTCGGTGATATTTGTAAAACGGAATTCAGGAAACAACTACTCAATGCTGGTGAAACTTTCGTTTAATTGCGTACATGATATTGAATCGATTGGTGTAGTAAATGTATTGTCATATTATCCAAATACATTGGAAAAATTTACTTACGTTGGACTCAAGCTGATATGTTTCGTGTGGGACACAACAGGATCTTGAGGAGTACACTGTAAAGTTACCAAACCATCTTCAGGCAACTTAATACCTCGAATAGCGGGCATTCTGACAATCACACACATATTGGCCCTGGGAGAAGTCCCTGAGGTACACCGCGTAACACCACACTCCGAAAGCTTCTTTCTTCCTTCCACGTCAATGGAAAAAGTATTTGAAGGGTCGAGACGTACACAATCCTCCACCCCATTATCCACAACAGGGATTGGAACATTTAAGCTTTTCCTGTCTAGCCTGAAACTTGTTTTGAATGATGTATCTAGCACGCAGGACATGTTCAAAATTTTCATTTGAGGAGGAACAGATTGATAAAGCGATATGGGTGTAGGGGCTGGCACTACCACTGTATCATCGTTGTTGGGGTCACTAGGGGGCGTACCAAGAGGCGGATAAAACGCAGGGGGTAAGTAACCAGGAGCTGGAGCAGCAGGAAAAATTTCGTCTTGGAATATAGGGGGTAAGTATGTATTAGGAGGGGTTGAAGGCTCGTCGAACTGCACGGGGGGAGGTTGAGGAGGGAGATAGTTGTACCCGAGCACCTCCGACACGTCACATGTCACTTGTTTCAGAGAAACGAACGTCACCAAGGCTAACACGACTGCGGTTGGCATTGCTTGAGCTGTTAGTGCCACAAGGTGTTAATGGAATCAATTTATAGGTTTTAAATATATCGGAATCGTGACAGAACGTTTGTTTGTCCTAATTCGTGGGTTTAGGTGAAACGACCAGTTCGGTATTTGGAAATAAGGGGCTCATCATGCAGTGAAATTTTGATTGATACAGTGTATGTGACCCGAATATTAATTATAGGAAGTAATGTGAACCGATAAAGATTAAAAGATTTATTTGGCACTCGTTTACGCACGGGGTGACCACTAAATTTATTACAGATTATCTGTGAATGATTTAGATTCACACATTTAGGCTTTAAGTACCTAGACGTAATAGTGGATGGCTATACAACTTTTTAGATGCCCTGTAAAATTTTCATTTGTTAAATTTGTTGTCTAACTCTTACTAACATCAATTAAAGAAAATTTAGAATAAAAAATTGTATAATAATGTGTTATTAAATAATATACTTACACTCATTTTGATTCCAGTTAACTTTTTTAAAAGAAAAAAGAACACACCCTTGACTAAACTAGTGGTTACAAAACAAAGATAAATATAAACGCAGAAATTTAGTTTTCAAGTTTCCAATTTGAATTTTTTTATTGATAAAAATAACTTCGATATTTGCAATGCGTAATAACAGAAAATTGTTTTCTTCATGTAATAATTTTTTCTTCCTTGTTGCCGATATTCTTTTATTTTCTGTAGACAATTTGACATCCACATCAATATCATATTTATCAGAAAATTCTTTCTATCGGCCTTCCCGTACTGAACGTTCATGTTATGAAAAACTTTTCTCAATGTGTCCTTGTCCATTTTAGGAATTATTTCGTTTTCTACAATAGCTTGCAATACTGTTGGCTATTAATTTTTAAAGAAAAAAGTGGTTCGTCGTATGGTATATTTGGCATCTTCATTTATTTTTATTTTTCTTCGCTGTTTATTTTTGGCGTGTGTACTTCTCAATATTTTTGTTCTTACCTCAAAATTCTGTAAAATGCTTGACTTTGAAACACCTCTACAATCAAAACACATATCCATTAATTCATTCTTTGAACGTGGAAGATGTTAAGACACTTGAAAATTTGCAATAAATTTTTTTTTCTCTAACTAAAATACGAAAACCTTTTTTGCTTTGAAACGTTGAGGGTTCCGAAATATTTTCCATATATATATATATATATATATATATATATATATACAGAGCTGTGTTATTCTACTCCACTCCATTCTGTCCTTCGCCTTTCTTTTCCAATCCGTTACATTTTTCTCCCTTAGATCTATTGCCACCGCCTCTCTCCATCGCTCGCTACTCCCTACTATTTTCTTAACTGCCCTTTCATCTTCCATACGTTCTAGATGCCCTAGCCACTGCACTCTTCTGGTTTTTACAAATTCGTCTATTGTTGGTGCCTGGTACATTGCATATATTTCCTCATTATTTCTCCTTACATAGCCTTCCTCTGTCTTCTTACCCCCTAGAATTCTTCTTAAGATCTTCCTTTCCCACCTTAAAAGATTTTCTCTTGACTTCTTATTGAGAACCCAGGTTTCACTACCATACAGCATTGTCGGTCTCAAAATTGTTTTATACATTCTAAATTTTACTTCTCTGGACAAATTTTTTGATTTCAATAAGTGGTTGACTGCTGCCGAACTTCTGTTTGTTTTTATTATTCTTCTATTTATTTCTTGTTTCTCATCACAGTTAGCTGTTATTAGCGCCCCCAAATACACATATTCTTGAACTTCTTCAAACTCACTCTCTCCATGCTCTGTTCTCAATTTAAAATTGGTATCCGTTTTTTGTTCTCCTATTCTCAAAAGCTTACTTTTCTCTTGATTTATCTGCTATTCCACTTTACGTGCTTCCTCCATAAGTTTTCTCGTTGCTTCTTCTAATTCTAATTCTAATCTCTAGCAATAATGGCCACGTCATCTGCATAACTTACTATTTGGTGACTTTTAAACAATATGTGTCCTCTGTTCAACTGACTATCTCTTATGACCATTTCTAGTACTATATTAAAAAGAAGCGTTGAGAGTGGGTCTCCTTGTCTCAGTCCTGTATCAATAGTAAAGCCTTCCGAACATTCACCTTTTATTTATACTTTTGATTTAGTATTTTCTTAGGTCATTTTCAATAACCTAATCAGTTTGGTTGGTATCCCAAATTGTTTCAAAATTTTACTTAGTTTATTCCTTTTGATCTAATCATATGCTTTCCTGAAGTCTACAAATAAAACCATTGCTTTGATCCCATGCTCATAGCATGTAGTCAGAATTTCCTTCACCATGAAGATTTGGTCCGTTGTTGACCTTCCCTTTCTAAAACCTACTCAAGACTTACTGTAAACTAAAAATTATACACTTTACACTTCAAATTCGTAATAAATATATGCCCTGTTATAATATAAATTATAAAATTATTACAATGTGTTGCACTTTCACTCATTCACAAATTCAGTTTTCAAATTTAAAGAAACACTTATTTCATATATGTATATTTAAACACTCACCTGTTTCAATCATCTATAAAACAATAAAAACGAACGAATTACCGAAGGTAGAAAGTATGCGTGAAAATCCTATACCGCCGTTAATAGTATGGAATGTCAGGATGTACTTCGCTGAGGCTAGCCCTCATGCGAGAAAGGTAGACATATGTATTTGTAAAACAAGGATAACAATGTATCTTCACATATCAGACGTACGTCTGTTCCATACGTTACAACTTTAAAATATCTCCATTAGTTAATTGTAACTGTATTTAATAAAAAAAGCGAAACTGAATAAAAACTGAACTAATCTTGAAATTTTATTTAGCAATATTAAACTTCTTAGGTAAACAAGAAATAGACGACGAAATTTATACATTTCCCAGCTATTGACAAGCCTAAATTTTCAAAATTGAAATCGAAGTAGCCTCTGAAATATTCTAATGGACCGTCACTGTAAGACTGCCTGTATTTTGTTGAACTAAAGTTGTTGTAGATTTATGTCATTTTTCCCAAGAAAATGATTCACCCTGTATGACTGCATCCAAGCGAAAAGGAAGATTAATGTTACTATTTTTAATAAAACTTTAACGACGTTTTAAGTGCATATTGGGAAAGTAATTACCATTACGATACGACATTTTTCATTTGTTATTCTCCGACCACTGGACTTATATACGTGCCTATTAAAAATTGTTTTAAGGCTGCATTCCGTCATAAAAATGGCACTTAACGACTTTACTGTAATTAATGTTTATACACTGAATGAATGTGAAAGGTATTTATTTAAAAGTAAATGTTTCCTTCATCAAAAAATTATTCTACTAAATGTAAATAAATTAATAGAAATAGTAATCATCTCATTTTATGCAAAAAGAAGGATTGCTAAACTAACTGAACTTTTGCTCATATCATATCACGAAATCGAATGTTTCAATAATTTTTCTCTCCATAGTTGGGTTTAGGACCCAAGATGTTTTTTATTTTGATAGTATACTATCATCTGATAAAACTATAACAGGAAAATCTTCAGCACCATGTATATTAAATAATATTCAGCAAGGTACTCTATAGAATCCTTCTGAATAATTAAAAGGTAGCTGCAATTAACGGTATATAATATCATTATCAGCCATCAGAACCAAATAAGTAATGTTTTCTTAGCATAAATATCATAAAGATACTGTTGGTACACTTAATTAAGATAATCGCTTCTTAGTGTCTATTATAATATAAGATACAAAGCAGGTAAAAGCACATACACAACAAACTTTAAATAACTGACTGACAGTGTATCTGTGGCAATAGTTTTTGCAATAATGGTGACATATTCGTATGATTTGGATATTGTGGAGGGTAATTTTTTTTGTATATGTGCGTTATTATCGGAACACTTAATGGTTACATGGAAAGCTTTATAATAGTAACTAACTAACTAACTCTAGAAATGGCCAAGGCGACAAGGCCATTTGCTCCCTTTATAATAGTACACTAGTAGGCAAAAATTGTTGCCTTTCATCTTAAAGAACAGGGCTAATAAACCTTTATTTCATACTGCACCTCAAGTTGTTTAAGTCGGAAACTTTTTTAATGTTCACAGCTGTGCCACGAATGTTATAGTTAGTTTTTCCTGAATTATTGTTTTTTTCGTCTAAATAGTCCTCATTTAAACTATTTAGAAATTGTTTGGTGTATTACTCGCAATGGTACTACGTTCTTTGAGAGGAAGTAATTAAAAACATTATACAAGGTGTGGCGTCTTTAATGCAGAAAAAATTAAATACAAATTCCTTGGAATATTCAGAATAAAATACCATATACGTTTTGCTAAGAAAATTTAACTTTTGTTGTAGAAAAATAAATCTTAGTACGGCCCTGACCAAAATATAATCATTTGGCAGCTATGAACCTAGCGCTTGCCTATCCAAACGTCGAGTCAGTGTTACCAGATGGTAAAATTTTACGGAAATTTGTAAAACGAACAAATATAAAAATCCAGGGGTTTCACACAGTAATTAATTTTGAATTGGATCTATTACGTAAATTTGGGCTTGTGTATAAAAACTTCACATAACCTTACATTGGAACAAAGAGCATAATATCCGACTATTTTATAAAACAGAAAAATTTAAAAATAAAAAAATAAACCAGAAAATTCTCCTCATTTTAGTGATTTGAAATAATCTCTTCTCGTAGATGTCAAATTTTAGGTCAAAATTCTTCAATGTGAAGAAAATATCCACATCTGGCAACACTGATCTCGTAGTCTCCACTGCATTTCACTCCATATCGCAGTGCGACGTACGAATCCGAACGCGCTCATAATACGGTCAGGACCGGCGATAACTTTTAGTCAACTTTTGTAATTTTTTATAAAATATTTTTAATATTCAAATATCATAAGCGATCTATGAAGACCAGAGATAGTGCAGCGGGGAGTTTACGAATGAACATATTAATATTTTCTTAGAAAATATGTCGCAACATATTACTATTACCAAATAGTAAGGTTAAGTCGAGGATAGAATACCTATATAAATTAAGGTTACATGTAAAAATGACAACACTTAGTGTTGAGACAAGGTTTCTGTGGCATATTGGAAGTGGTTAAAACATATTACATGCTTTTTTAATTTTTCTGTAGTGAGACGGTGACGTTTATCACTTAATATTTATTTATTTATTTGTTTCTTTGTTTGTTTGTCTGTCTGTCTGTCTGTCTGTCTGTCTATCTGTCTGTCTGTGTATTTATTTATTTATTTATTTATTTATTTTATTTTATTTTATTTTATTTTATTTTATTTTATTTTATTTTATTTTATTTTATTTTATTTTATTTTATTTTATTTTATTTTATTTTATTTTATTTTATTTTATTTTATTTTATTTTATTTTATTTTATTTTATTTTATTTTATTTTATTTTATTTTATTTTATTTTATTTTATTTTATTTTATTTATTTATTTATTTACTACTACGCTGTCCAGACAGAAATCCAATTATAGGATAGGAAATACAGTAATATGTTACAAGTCAGCTACATAAAAAGAAAAACATGAGTTACATCTCTAAAAACATAGGTATAAAAAAAAGAAATCGTGCAAAAATAAACTACAGAACTCAAGTACAAGAATGATCAAGATTATTTATGTAAAATATATCAAACTCTAAAACTAAGTAGAATTTTAAAAAATGCACGTCTTACATCAGTAGGTTTACAGCAAAAAACATCAATCTTGTTTTGAACAGTAAAATGGTTATTACACATGATAAACATTGAAGAATTACTATGTTCATTAGTTTTAAAATTAGATAGATGAAAAGTGGAAGAACGCAAGCGGGTGCACATATTTGGTACGGAGAAGCCAACACGATGAAGAAGCTCAGGAGAATCGATTACATTATGCAACAATTTGTGCAAATACAAAACAGAATAATATTTACGACGTAGCTCCAATTCAGACAAATCAAACCTCGACAACAATACAACCTCAGGAAATCCAAGTGAGGGATAGACTCCATCAATCTTAAACCATAAATATTTAGCAAATCATCTCTGAGGCTATTCAACATTTTTTATATGAGATGCATAGTACGGGTTCCAATCGATGGAAGCGTATTCAAACCTCGACCGGACAAAAGCGTTTAAAAGTATGAGTGTATCACACCTCTCAAAATATTGGCTATTGCGACCCAAATTTTTATTAGCACCGGCCACGATATTTTCAATGTGACTGGAAAACGACAAATTAGCCGAAAACATTACCCCAATATCTTTAAATTGTGTGACGGCATTAAGTGCCTGTTCATCCAACCGATAATTAAAACTTACAGGTCTGAGCTTTCTAGTAAATATCATTGAATTGCATTTATTGATATTTAAGTACAAATTGTTTTTAATACACCAACTGTTAACGAAGTCTAAATCATCAGATGTGATGTAATTTATATAGATATTAAATAGTAACGGTCCAAGTACTGAAGCTTGAGGGATATTAACTTGTGTAGGAAAAATAACCATTGAATGTCTACTGTTGACAACGGACAATATGATAAATTGTTGAGACATGAACTATATATTAATTTATTTGCTGAAAACTCCTGATATCCAGCATACTCCAAAATGGTGTATGCTGGATTTTTTTAACACGCTTTGCATTTTTGCTTTATCGAACTACTGACTGGGCGTATGCTATTGGTATCGCATATACTTTTTTGTACATGATGTCAAATTATTCATTAAGGGATAGTCCATGTGATTCCAATTTTTTTATTGAACTAACTAAGAAATCATAGTATGTATCAATGTAACGTATTCCATCGCGAATATATTGGTCCTTCAGTAAGTCCTCCAATGTGTGTATGGCACTACTTAAAATCTTTTATTCCATCGAAAAGTTTATCATAATACGCTACGGCTTCTAACCAAGTACCCAATCAAGTTATAACTATTTCGGAAGGCAGAAGTATGCCTAGTAAAGCCTCCCTAAAAACGCCCCTTCTTGTAATCGCCTTAGTGAAAACTTTTTTGACTGTTGATATGAAACTGTTTATTAAATTAAAACTTTCCCTTATTTTCTTAGCTACCCGATTAAGTACATGAACAGCACATGTGAAATGTATCATTTTTGTATATTTTTGAGATAAAATCCATCCTGCTTTTAACATGTCCGCGGCTGCATCACTTAGCATTACAAGAACTTTCTCTGAAGCATCTTGACCAAGCCATATACAGGAAAAGGAAAATAGTCAATAACAAAATTTATAATAGTTTCGTGATTTGTTTCGTTCAGCACTTTAGAGGCCAGTAGGTGACTGCCACTAGAAGTATTAATTTTTAACGAACCAATTAAAAAATTGTCTACTGAACGCTCACAAGCATCAGTAGCTTCGTCTATATTGAAATAAACGAAATTGTCCGCAATGTCTTCTCTTAGTCTTAATGTACTTTTATGAGGGAATTTTTGGATCATCTATTTTTCTAAAAACGTACGTAACTTGAGATTCTCTAGTTTGTTTAATGAAATATTGCTTGTAAGAAAGGTATTTGTAAGTTCATAGAAAAATATAGTTTTCAGCGCTGGACGAAGCATTTCTCTGCAAATGTCTTTCACATTAGTTTTGTCAGAAGAATTTATAATGCGTTCATACATAGTACAAAACAGGTAACTTCCTTTAATCTGTATGTTCCTATAATCTTTGGGAGTTGTCCCAAACCACATTTGAAATAATTTCCGTCTATTTCTTCTCTCCTTTGGCATGTTACTTCACTTCATGCACTTCTTTCCTCCATTAATACTAATTATGGTACTATTTATGGTTATTATGGTTATATCTATTTAAATACACATGGAGAATACAGCAGACGTAAAACAGCGACACCAACTATTACAGCGTTCCGTAAATAACTAAAACTAAAAGCGCAGTTCGAAATGCGAGTCAGCTGTGAAAGACAAGGACCCGCACCTTCGACTCTGTTAGAATCCGCGCTAGCACTAACTCCAATGATGATCTATATTTGACTTAATTGGCTGCCAGGAATCTAGATTTTTAATATTCTGCATTAAAGACGTTACACTCTGTATAGTAGTCAACACGTCTAGACTGTTGTTTTTAACTCATTATGAGACGGAAGCATAATATTTGTTTGTCTTTATCTGTAACAATCCTCACAAAAACAAATATTTATATATTCCATATTAATTACCTCATCGCAACAGGCCAGATAAGGCAAAGGTCAGTAAATGTGTAAGTGCTTAGATTTTAGACTTCTAAATGTGGAAGCAGATCTAAAATGTTCAAGCATTCTTTTAACAGGATCGGCATTGAGTAGTTTTACTATAATTTGGCACATAGGGGCTTTTTAGGGGCATAGGGGCTTTTTAGGGGCATAGGGGCACTTTTCAGTATTTATAGAACACCTGTTTATATTACACATTAAAATTATATAAATTTGTTATAGTTTAAATAATAATGATAAGGATTTTAGTAGAAAGTTGCCATTTAGTGTTTCATTTCTATGTTCGTTGGTTGCTTAGCTGTGTTATACAAGGCAGCACAAATTTTATGAAAAACAGAAAACATCGAAATAAACAGATTTCTTCAAATAAATAAATATCGAAAACAAAAGTTGATATATATTTTTTAAACAATTTTATATGTAGTACTAAGTTTATGTTTCAAGAAAATGTACATCTACAGTTAAATTAAAAATAATATTAATATATTTATTGTTGCTTCTGTTTTCTGTTGCTATTTATTCCTATTTCTTCGGTATCTTTAAAAATAGTTAAAAGAGGCAATAAAACAGTTTAAAAGTAATTTAAATAATAAAAAATTAATCAAAAGTGATAAAAAATTATCTTATTTTATTCATCGATGCAAAAGCTAGAGACAAGCGTCTCCCTTGTTCCTCCGTGCCGATGCCTATGCATTTCTCAATTAATTTTAAGTACGTAATCTACTTATTTTGATGTTTTCTATCAATTCTTAAAATTTTGCTAACAATTGTTATTTTTAAACTACCCATATACAGGGTGTCTCCGTTATTTTTATTCTTAATTCTGGGAAAGGATATATAGCTCTCTATAGCATTCCATTTTCCTGATATAGGGCTTTCAAATTTAAAAAAAAATATATTATTTTCTTTATTATGTATTAAATAAATAGGTAAATATTTTTTGTTGAATCTTTGAAACTTCTACGTCAATGGTGAAAAGTATTTTTTCAGTACAAATATTAACATTTTATTCATTAAACGTCCTGTCAGGAAAAGTGTATTAGATAAAAATATTACAAGATATATGTTTTCATGCTTTATCCTTTCTCAAAGTAAGAACGAACGACACCCTGTATACCGAGTGTCTGTTTAGTGTGTAAATGGTCGATTACAGCCTTATGGACTAATTTTGGTCTCGTGAAATTGTTAGTAAATTTGATAGATTAGGAGTTTTTCGCTTTTTTAATATATTTTCGTATCATAAAAATCAGTGTACTTAAAAGTTCTCTTGTAAAGAGAAACAATTTTTGAAAAGATTATAAACTAAATACAGTTCTGGAAACTAGTCACTGTAGTCATTGCAGATGAAAATCTTATACAAAGTGTTCGAAAAATTTGCATTTTTATATCAAATATTGAAATACTCAATAAAATCTGAAGTTACAGTTTCATTTAAATTCTGTCCAGGAGGCTGTAGTCGACCAATTACACAGTAAATAGACACGCAGTACCTATACGAACGTAGTTAGCACTCATTTTTTATCGTTTGTTCCAGTAGATGACAAACAGGAGACCAAAATCATGGATTTGAACCATGGGACGCTGGCCGACCAAAAATTTCCCGCTCCGATAAGACCCAACAGGAAGCTGAGCATACCGGTCTCCCTATCTGTACCGCCCAACATCACTGAACATAACAATGTTAGGAGACGATTCAGTACTGTAGTAGGAGATGCGGTGTCGAGGAAATTTTCTACTACGATAGGGTATGCTGTAGCCTTCTATAGTGTTATTAATAAACCCCGTTCGCAGATTTCAGGTCCGGACTATTTGACGACGTTAATATTTAAATATACTTCATTTATATTAAAACAAATAATTTATCTTCATCTTCTTCATTTATTTAGGTACATTTATTTACCTGCAGGGGTTCGATTCTCGAGTTTAGCAGTAGAGTAGTTTTTATTTAGACTTGCAGTAGGTTACTACCGGTAAAACAAAACAATTGCAATGGAACCGTACGTTAAGATGGATATGTAGTTAGAAGCAAGTCATATTACTACGTTTATTTTAAATAAAAAGTATTCTACAGGGCCTATACTCAAGTGATGCTACTTCTATTTTAAGATTTGTTTACACCAACCGGTCATTGTTTGCGAACAGGATGTACGGGCGACTCGCGACGAACAAAGTTTGCAAATCCTGTTCTCGAACATTCTAGAGCGTTCAGCTGTTTGTCGGTAAATTTGCGAATCATCAAAGGGATTCAGTGCTGTTGCGCGTCCGGTGTGAACGGCTTATTTAGAACACGAGCAGAAGTCATTTGTGTTGTAAAAGTAAATACACTTTTTTACATTTGAAACGTTCGATACGTTCGAAAACATTTGCAAACGTTTTCAAACGTTCGCAAACAATGCTCGGTTGGTGTAAATAAGCCTTTATATCAACAGATACTTAACGCTTAGAATTCGCGAAGTTTAGCATAGATACATTTCGTCGTCTTGAAGTAACTGTGACAACATCAGGATTGAATAAATAAAACTGTAAATAATGTTTTTTATTTGCGATAGTTTATTTCCCAGTTAAAGGACCTAGTGCTGAATGTACGGGGGGGAAAATTGATACCGTTTTCCAAAACAATCCAGATTTCTTTACTTTATACCGTTAGTAGATCTTTTTGATAGCAAAGAAGTAGATTTTTCTGTGCCCATCCTACATGTGCCATCTATGAAAAATTATACTTTAAATATGCTCCAGTGACCTATACGGACGTTGAACACACGTTTTGGAAACCGCAATGGATTATTAGCGACAAATGGCACAGCCTAACACCTGAACAATTGCAGTAGTTGCTGGTTATTCAATTTTATTCTTGTACTACAAGTGAATAATTATATAATGTTTTGTAAATTAATAGCCACGCTAGATGCAAGTCAACTCGACCGTTCCGCTAAGCGCATTGCAACTGTCCGACGACTCCGACGTCTCTTACATCTTCTGTCTTTGCCTGCCTCCTTATCTCATCGCCTGATACTATTTGAACGTAAGCGGCTCCTTTAGCAGGCTTTAACTTAAAATGCACTTTCTTAGTTCCACATTTACAAAGTTATTATTAATTATTTTCAGAAACAAAGTGATTATAAATTAATAAAGTAATTGGCCGCTTCTAGGATGCCCATTTATTTTGTTCTCTTTACTTGTTAAACCCTAGTTTTCTCGTGTCAAAAAATATGATTTAGGGCATACAAAAAATTAGATTTTTTTCTAAGAAAGCTGGTAAAAGCCAGATCAAAATCGGATCATTATTACTGGAGTTATTTTGAAACTGGTTTTAAGATACCTCTTAATATAAATAATGTTGAATATTATAAATTATTAGTACAAGTTAAGATGTTAATTAGAACTTTTTGTAGGTATATGGTAGTTTTCTTTGATTTTTAGTTTATTTAAATTTATAATTTTAATACCGATGGAGACATGTATTAGTTTAAGTACAAATTATAAATAGGCGAATCTTTTGCGGGATTAAAAGTAGGGAAAAAAGTATTGTGGAACGGCTGATAGTGAAAAACTTTAGCGTGCGTTGAGACTAAATAATAATATTTCGTATATCGGATATACCACTAGTTGTTTGAATGGTCTCGTATACATCAATGGGATACAATTCTGTCTCCACAAGAAAGTAGAAAAGACGCCTTCGGGTATAGCATAGGATGTTTCGCAACCGAGCTGAGCTTTTCTTTTGATTTGATTTCAAGTATTAATGCTAAAACCGTATATCTAAGTAACAATGTCTTTCTATTATTTTTTTAGGAGTTTTGAGGTTTACTGTTATCATTTTTTTAAGTGGAATTATCCCTACCTTGAAAGTATTGAATTTATATACCGGGTGAAGCCCTGAACGATACGCCACCGGCAGTGTTGTCCATTGTACAGATATCCTTGGAAATCCACAACGCTGGATGAGTACCACATAGTGGATATGTTAATTATTGTTTCGATTTCAAGTGAGGAAGCACTTTAATATAAATATATACAACCGAGATACCAGTGCAGTTCTAGAGACCAATATTTTACGCCCAAACTGCCAATTTAAAGACTTTATTGAGTATTCATATAGATAAATATTTCCGCATTTCACTCACAAAAGGATTAATCGCATTCCTGTAATTTAGGTATAAGTGATAGATATTAGTTAAGGAATAGGTTTTAAATTTTGTGTTGCGACTGCAGTCAGTAAATGTTAAATTTTCTATTTAGATATAAGCCCTAATATTAAGTGAAAAATAAAATCTGTCCTGTAAATGCTGATCCAATTGGTGTAGTAAATATTCGTACAAATCTTATGTGAAGTTATTTTTTTTTCATCTTTGCTATCTGTTTTTAGTGGTTAATATAATTAATTGTTGGGTATGAGGATTTTAAACCACTTGGCGCCCTGTACTGACATGAAAAAAAATAATATAATTATACTCGTATATATATATATACAGGCTGTTTCATAATATATGCACAGGACCTCAGAATGTGATAGCTCGTCCAAAAATTTGACAAAAAGTTTGTAATAACTTATCCTCTAAAATGCACAATTTTCGAGATATAGAGTGTTGAAATTGTAAAAAAAATTTCGTTTTTTGCGATATTTCAAAAAATTTACCTTGTTTTTCAACATAAAAGTAGATTTTTCTCGAAAACGGTCAACTTTAGAGCTTATGACCAAGAGTACATTTTTTGTGTAGAAAACATTTACGGTTCAAATGGGCGTCTCAAAACCGTACTTTTTCCAGTGGCGTAGAAGTTGGAGAAAAAAACACCCACTTCTCCTTCAAAATCTTCACCAATTATGACTTTGAAAAAAAAAAATTTCTCGCACAGAACATAGCTTATTATGAGCAGTAAATGCTTACAAAAGGTGTTTTCTGTACGATAAACGGTTCCGGAGATATTCGCAAAAAACGAAATTTTTTTTACAATTTCAACACCCTGTATCTCGAAAATTGTGCATTTTAGAGGGTAAGTTAATACAAACTACTTTTAAAATTTTGGAAGAGCTATCACATCCTGAAGTCTTGCGCATATATTATGAAACACCCTAATAAAGAATCCGTCCCGACTCCACTAAAAAAAATCTAGTCGGCGCATACCTAACTGTTCCCACGGTAAATAAAGTCAAAAATAAGGTAACAATATTTGCGCCTCGGTTTTTACAAACATGAACTTAGCGTTTTAAGTGTGTTTCTGATAATGACGTCATCTGCAAACTAGGTATGGGCTTTAGTTATTAATGAATGAGTACAGGCCTGTCCTTTTTATTTTTTGTTATCGGTATACGTACCGCTATTACAATTTTTTTCGTAAACAAAAACCTCATTATTATCATTTAAAACCCATATTGATGAAATTGTAACCAGTAGTTTAGTACCTGCTTGCTCATTATTTTCATGAGATGTATGGAATTTAATACTAAATATAGTATATTGCGTATTGGTTTTTAAGGTGAACATTAATTTAAAATGAAATTAATTTTCGTTTACATGTAGCAGAGACTTTTGATAGACTGTTGAAGTTGTGTACCTATAGGTATAAAAATTGTTTTACATTATGTATTTAAAAATGTTAGAAGTTCGCTTTAACAGGCTGCATCACCTACAAGAGTAAGTTTTTATTCCAAAGGGTTATTTAGGTCACATAAGTTTGATGTGAGAAGTTAAAATTTTCTATATTTTTTGTAATTTTCTTGCATACAGATTGCAAAAAAACCCTCGGCATATTTTAAGAAGTTTTCCTCGAAAATTTTAGGGTAAAATAGTTGTTCGTTTTTGAAACATAAAAAAATCCTCTTAGACTGTTTTAGTCCAGTAAATCTTGCGTTGAATCCGGTAGTTTAGATTTTTTGCTTAGTTGTTTGTGATGTTGAATAATTCAGTGAATAATCCTAGTTTTCGACCTCTAACACCGAACGCATTATTGTCAAAAATCCAAAAAACCATAAAATTGTCTACCTTTCTTCTGTTCTTGGCGATTTTGATGGCCTGAAGCACTAGTTTTCTCATTATAACCACGCCGTACGTTTTTAGTATAGTAAATTTGCTACAAGTTGAACCCAATAGTTTTCGAAATAATAAAAAATTTTCAAAATGTATCTGTTTTTTTTTGAACTCGCAAATTTTTAGCAATATTTTGCTATGTAGGAATTTCGATCCTGTAGGCCTATATGCTTCGGTAAATGCCCTAAATAAAGAAATAGATAACATTTTATAGCACCTATTCTATACAGCAAATTTAACTGCTTTCCCGTTATAGTTATTAATTATTAATATAATTAATTTAAGATTTTAATTAATAAAATAATCAGATACCTGATATTTTTACAAACTAACACAAATCTTTCTGCTTTTTTTTGTTATTAACTCGTAAATTAGTATCAGCTATGATACGTTTCAGTAAATCATCAATAGCGTCCACTTCAGTGCGATACACTTCATTTTTTAAATATCCCCATTAGTCTATTGAAAAGTTACATTTGGGGTTGCATTTTTTAGAGGACGCAATTTTATTGTTTAGATGTGAGGGGAAGGGTCAAAAAAAAGCTTAACTTGAAGTTTGTGGGGTCACAACCCTCCAACTTCGGCCGCCATCTTGGAAAGGGGGGTTAAATAATTGTTTTTAGCACTTATCAGGTAAACTATTGGTCATACAAATTTTTTTTAAAAACATTTTTTATTGCAAATTGAATCTCCTCTACAATTTTCGTTCAGAAACTTTTTGTTGTAAAATCAAAAATAACAAAGATATTAAAGAAAAATAATCAACATTTTTGGACAAATTTTCTTTTGGACGCCATAATTTATCTATTTTTTTATTTAAAAAGAAGTCACATCAGAACATTTTTGTAAAGTAGTTTTCAACGAAGAATTTTTATTATATACTTTTTTTATTATATTCATTAGTTTAGGTTTTACAGCGCTGTGAAGTGTATATCAATGATATGGCATAGTTTTTAATTATTTTTATAATAATGTTTTTTTATTATAGACATTTCAATATTGTTATTTAATAGTTATTAGCTCTTTTCCCCACCACCACCAAAAATTTTGCAATAAAAAATGTTTTTAAAAATTTTTTGTATGACCAATAGTTTACCTGATAAATGCTAAAAACAATTAACCCCCTTTTTCCAAGATGACGGCCGAAGTTGGAGGGTTGCGACCCCACAAACTTCAAATTAAGCTTTTCTGACCCCCCCCTCTCACATCTCAACAATAAAATTGTGTCCTCTAAAAAATGGACGCTGAGGCCAAAATAATGTAACATTTCAATGGGCATACAAAAAGTCTAAATAATTTAAAGTTAGGAAATCATGCCAGCTATGGACACCCTGGACTCCGTACCTTCATCTTTCACGATTAGGTTTAAAATTTCCCGTGTCACGCTTGTGTTGAACTACACTTGCACTCACTGCACACCACGGTAAAAGTAGCTGCATTTGATACATTATTTACTGGGAAATCGTTCTGCATTTTCACATCACTATACATTAAATCGGTATCCATCAACTTGAAAATTTAATGTAAATACTCGCATCACAAAAACGTTAAAACCTACTATAAGTAATCGGATTTTAATTTTCGGAATCGCCTGGCTAGAGACTACAGCAGCCGAGCATTATAAAGGTTGAAAATACTACAACCTCAATAATTCTTTATTGGAGGCATGCAGGCAATATTATTTATGTCAGTAGAACCAAGAATAAATATCGTGAATGAAGAGGAAAAGTTTAAATCCTGTCTAGCAAGATCCTACAATAAGTACTTGGGAAATCACACGTCAGCAGAACATGATCCAAATTAAAGTGCATGAAAGTCAGTTATAGTTCTTGCATGTGATCGAAAACTACCCTCAAGGAGAGTTCAGTTTCGCCAGCAACATATAGCGATTAAAAATAAATTGCAAATACAATTGATTAAATTTTATACTTAAATTAAATGTTCGAATTGCCATCCACCAACTTCTTGACAATGCGCAAGTCTGTGAAGAAATTCTTCTTGCACATTATGAACGATTTCTGGGGTAACTCTGCGTATTTCGTCCCGAATGCGATTTTGAAGTTCTTCTAAATTACGTGGTTTATTAATGTACACTTTTGACTTCAAATATCCCCATAAAAAATAGTAAAGAGGTGTAAGATCTGGCGATCTTGCAGGCCATTCTATCGGTCCGCGTCTGCCGATCCACCTCCCAGGAAAACAGTTGTCCAAAAAATCTCGTACAGGGCGCGCATAGTGCGGAGGTACACCGTCTTGCTGAAACCATATGGTATCGTTAGGAATGTCAGGGTCATTATCGTTAGAAAAAATTACTGCAAGGGCTGGAACAAGGTCATTTTCTAGAAACTCTAAATATCTTTGTCCTGTAAGGGTTCCTTCAAAGAAGAAAGGCCCTACTATTCTGTCGTCAACTATTCCAGCCCACACATTTAATTTCTGAGGGTGTTGGGTATGTGCCTCTGCCATCCAATGAGGATTTTCCCGACTCCTATATCTGCAAGTTTGACGGTTTACTGTACCATTCAGACAAAATGTGGCCTCATCTGAAAAAAGTATTTGCCGGTGTAAATTTCTATTTCCTTGACATAAATCCATTAGAATTTCGCAAAAGTGTAAGCGGCGATCGGGATCATCTTCATTGAGTTTCTGCACAAGTTGGATTTTGTAGGGATGATATTTTTCCTTCCTCAAGATACGTAGCACTGTGCTCTGACTAGTGTCATTATTTGATGCAACCAATCGTGAAGAATTATGAGGATTATCCACCATACTTATCAAAATGTTCTGTTTCTGATTTTCATTAATGCTTGGACGTCCAGGTTTTAGAATATTTACAACATTGCCATTTTCTCTAAATTTATACTCTACCTTACTGACTGTTGATTGGCTGATAGGGCGATCTGGATATTTTTCATTAAATAAATCGCAAACTTCCTGCTGAGTTCTAGTCATATTCCTGCATCCGATAAGAATTAAAATTTCAATTTTTTGAGTAACAGTTAAATGTGCCATAATACTTTAAATTGAATAATAATTTCTATGTCACTTACAATACTTATTAGAAAGTCGGTGTGACCATGACACTTTGCAAAGATTTTCACCTACGTGATCCATAAAAGAACTATGGAATTCGAAAAACTAAGCTTGATAAGGTTTTTGCTTTATTTTAATTGATTTATCTATGGACGAGGAAAAATTTACCCAAACTGAAATGATCAATTTCCAAAATGTCTATTATTTACGTTTCCGAAAAAGTGGATTGGTCACAACCAGTTAGTTTTGTGGCCACTAGGATCCCCAGAACTTAACCCATGTTTAGTGTTTCAAACAATAAATACATGGATAAAACCACTTTAATCGTTACACACGTGTATGCCGCATGTTGAAGTGCACGGTGATATTTTTGGAAATTTCCAAGAAACCTAAATGAAAACGTTGCCTATTTTAACACGATGAAAATTTTATAATAAACTTAAAAATCACCTTGTGATGCAAGTTTTACTGATAAAAAGTCGAATATCAAAAGTTAGCAGTTAATCATTTTTTAATTTTTAGATGGAGAAGTACAGCAAGTGCTAGTTCTCTTGAAGAAGTAGTGGCAGTAGGCCGTGCATTATGCAGCCGGTATATCAGGACGAGGTTAAAAAGAGCGGGTGTTTTCAACAGAAAATTAGGCTTAACAAGGGTACGAAGTGCTGTAGGGTCTATGCCAGATTGTGGAACTGTCGTCAGAGATGTTTTTCCAGGTAGAGTTTAGTATTTATTTTTCTTTCCTAGCCTAACCTCATCACAACTTTTAAATCATTATAAATATCGAAACAATAAAATCTGGCGCCAAGTGAACTTTGAAGAAAAACAGACACAATCCTTCCACGTCAAAATTAAAATAGTTATTGAATAAAGATGAAAGTAATGAATCACGAGCTTATTAGTGGAATAAAATCACTTCGCTATCTCGCTTATTACTGGTAGATTTTTTTAAAGGTATAATCAAATGAAACGTTTATCATTGTAGAGACTTCTACATTTTTTTTTAGTAAATACAAACTTTTGAAATCGAATTTTCGATACAAAAACAAATTCATTACCGCAAGTATAAGCTTAACTATTCACACAGCCCACATGCAAAATTAAATTTCTCGACAACCATGACATCTAGCGAAGTAAATTTTGGTATACTTTTGAATATATTTGCCTTGTAGCAATAGATCAATTTTAAATAATTAATGCAGCTCTCCGCATGGTGAAGTTTTTAATGTACAAATTTGTTGGTGCTGGCTTTGGAACTAATTTTGCTCGAAATGCTTTAGGTTGGCAAAAATTAGTGTGTATCATTAGAACCGCTATAGATTTTATATATGTTGTAAAAAATAATAGATAAAATTTTTCATTGATAAACGTGGTATATGTTACGAAAAACATATTTGTCAAATAGCACCAAGAGCATCGAAAATTCACTTTTAAAAAGTTTGTCTCTACTGAGAAAAGTTGTAGAAGTTGTTAAGTTTATTTCAGTTGTACCTTCTTAGAAAAAACGACATAATTGAGAGCTTTTTCTTTAGTTTTATTGGGTTTTTGCCACACTTCTGAAAAATAATAAAAATTAATTAAATAAGCCCTTGCGCCAAACGGAACAGTCAAGGGTTATTTTTGAAACTAAGTTTGCCTAACCAAAAAATCTCACACTGAAAAAAGCAGATAAGTAAAAAATAACAAAAATGACATCACTATCGCGCACTTCCGTATTATTGACGTTTCGAAAACTCTCTGTTTTCGTTTTCAAAATAGTAGTAAAAATATTAAACGTATGTCAAGTTTGACAGTTTAAAATTTGTTTATCTACTTCCATAGAGATGTTAAACGATTTTTATTTTATTTTTACTTACTTCTTCTTGATACAACTGTAGCCAACAATGATCGATGTTTACTGAACAGTTTGACACACACTTATCTCCGTTCAACAAAATAATCGCGGTCTCTTTTAATTTTCTTTTTGTCGCGTTATCTTCCTTCTCTAAAATTTTTGCCGAACCCCATTGAATCACATGACCGTTTTCCCAAGTGTGTTCGCAAATTTTGGATTTTTCAAATTCCCGTCTTTTTATATAATTTTTATGTTCCTCAACTCTAACATTCATAGGCCGAGACGTTTCTCCAACATAATGTTTATTGCATTCACAAGGTATACTGTAGATGCAATTTTTTGAATTTTGTATATCATTTTTTGGACGCATTTTTGACAAAAATGATCATAAGGTATTAGTTGTCTGAAAAACTGTTCGAATATTAAATTTATTACCGATTCTTTTTAACTTTTCTGGTACACTTTTGCGCATATTGTTAAATTGTAACAGTAGATCTAGATTGTACTCAAATTATTGTTACAATTCTCATACCTATCAAAATAATATTTGCTCAGATTCTTTTGCAACCAAAATCTATTTTCTCTGCCTTCATTCAGGTCTGCAGTGTGCGTGTTTGGAGTTGGAACGCATGTACCCCAAACTGTACACCAACGTGACCAGACAGACAGGCTTCCTGACTGGAAACGGCATTTCGGGCATTCTCCTGGCGGTGGGACACTACCTCCTACGTTCCGAACCTACTTGGGGCAAGGTGGTGGCTATCTTCACCTTAGCTGGAGGGCTTGCGGTCGACTGCGTCCGACGCGGTCACCACGAGCAGCTGCCTAGCATTTTGGAGGACATGACGGAGCTGCTGGAGGATAACATGGCCGAATGGGTCAATTTCAACGGGGGATGGGTGAGGGAATCCAATTTTTTCACTTAAAATTTAAGGTTGAAAATTTTTCGGTTTTTGCAATTTTTTTTCAGAATTTAGAATTTGCATTGATTGAGAATATCTACACAGTAAATACGAATAATATAATATGTTTATTCATTTGAAATCTGTTCAGGTACAAAAGTACACTTTTCCGCATGATCGTAGGAAAAGAAATAAACAGAGTTTCTTAATTGTAGTGGACAAGATAGATTTCAATTCAACACACACCGTAGCATATGAATTATTTTACTAAATTATTTATCTTGATGATCAAATGCCATGAATTTAAGGCTGACACGGAAGACATTCTTATTGTTGATGACGTCACTGGTTACGTTGTTGGACGTTAAACTGAGAATATGACAGTTAATCATGAGTGTGCTTGATTTATGGTACATATACATCACTTGTAGGATATTATTTGACCTTTAAACTGTACTGTGGCATCCACGATACTAATAAGTGACGTCATCAAAATATGCCACCCAGTATACAGTGGGTTACACTACAGTGTGAAATTACGCCAAAAATTAAGTTCTGTTTTTCTGTTTTAGACTGGGTTCTTGGTCCACTGCAAAACAAAAGAGCAGCAGATCAGCTACGTGCAATATTTCATGATATTCGGCCTAGTGGCCGTAGTTCTTCTAGTCGCCTATTTTGTAGTGAGATTTTGTGTCAAAATGGGCGTTTGACATATCTAGGATCAATATAGTTAATTAGGAGAGAAAGGAATCCTAAATCAATATGGGACTTAAAAATTGTACCATATCTTTATTGTTGTTAGTTAGATTTCTTTATATTTGACAGACTGAGGTGCGATATTGCACATTTTAAATGGCAAATTAGTAGATAATAAAAGTTATAGGACTGTATCCTGAATGTATGAAAGAGAAATCATATCTCTTCTACGGATAAAAAGTAAAGTTATAGGAAAGATTAAACAATTCCATAAACTTCACAACTATTTGACTATACACAAATTTATAGTGTTCAATATCGGTATTTTCTAAGGTTATATGTTCTTATCTTACATTCCACATCTTATACATTCCTAATTTGAATTTTAAATCATGTATGTTTTTATAAAATTTATTCTTCATTTAATTCAATGAGCTAATTCACTAGCTATTTTTTTATTTAATGACCGAGGTTTTCAACTTTTACTTTTATTCATTAACATATTTTTGTGTTTGATTAGATACATAAAGTAAATCGATGCGATTTCTTAAAACAATATATAGGATGTAACATGTTGCAACAAACTGTCGAACCTGACCCAAATCATCAAGACATTTTCGATTTCTGATCCAACTGATACTTTTGTGACGAGTATTCTCTTTTTTTCTTTTAATAATGACAATCAAAGCGTCTCGAATTTTCTATCAAATTCTAGTTCAACGACGCGATTCATTCCGTTGCATCTCGAAAGTAAGTTACAGTTAACCGGCCTGGCAGTAGTGACGAATGATTGGGGTAAACCATGTGACACTATCCTAAAAATTGGAAGGTTTGTTGTAACGTCATTGTTACATCTCGTATATGGGCCATTTAAAGTGTTCAGTACTGTACAAATTATAATAAGTCTGGATTTCACTCGACTTCAAACTTACTCTGTTACTGGTATATAGGGTCTTCTGAAAACACTAGCGTAACTTCAGAACCTGATAGATTTTCAAAAAATATTATAATTTGCTCCTATGAATCATAGGCGTATCTTTTTCAAGATACAGGGCGTTGGAAATAATTTTTTAGAATCTAGTTTCGATCCTATCTTCCACAAAATTTTGTTTTGTGAGTTTTCTGGGGATGCTAAATACTCTGGAATTATTAAGCTGCTTGACTTTGGCGTACTATGCCTGGTTTTTCTCGAAAACAAGCAAATTTTAACACTTCTTTCAAGAGCGCCTTTTTTGTTTAGAATAACATTTGCCGTAACAGTAAGTGATAAATGGGGCAAAAAATTAACCTCAAAAAAGTTATGACCTAAAATGTTCCCGCGGAGTACTGCAGTGAATGCCCTGTATGATATAGGTAAAAATTAATAACTCCAGAGCATTTAGCATCCCCAGAAACCCCACATAAAATTTCAGGTCATTCTGTCGAATTTTGTGGAAGAGACGACCGAAATTAGATTCTAAAAAAATATTTTCAACTCCCTGTACCTTGGAAACGAAAAAGATACGCCTATGGTTTATAGAAACAAATTGTAATATTTTTTGTAAATCTATCAGGTCCTGAATTTATGCTAGTGTTTTTCAGAACATCCTATATGTAAGAGGTCGCCAGTTTGGAGATATGACAACAGAAACGGAAAATTCAGAAATTTTCACGTGCAATATTTTATAATATTCAGTTATCTTTGCATTTCGTGATCCAGTTTGCATTTGTATCCAGTGCATGAAGTCTTGTCTTCAAGTGGGCGAAATTCTACTCATATGCAAATATAGTTAAAAGATATTCTGTCTAATAAGTTGGCTCACTTCTTTGTTGTGGTAGAACATGCCGCCGTTTTTTTACTGCAAGATACAATTGAACATATAAATTAATAAATTTATAATAATTAAAATATAACATTCGATTGAGAGAAATTGAGCCCGTTACAGGATTAATAACTACACGAGCATTTAATTGAAGTTTTTATTGTAAATTTCGTAAAATGTTAAATTTAGAATTTTAGAGCAAATTTAAGGGTATGATAAATTCTGACTCTTGAATACAGGGTGTCCCACAGCAAGCGTGCAACGTAAGCTTGCTTATATTAAATGAAACATGAATAAAAAAAATCCACACAGATTGCTACATTGATTGTATTCCTAAATAAATAAATAAATAAAGAAATATAAAGTATATTACATTGTTGGAAAGCTAATGAAAAATGCTATCCAACCGTGAGATAAAATACAGGGTGTTTCTTAGAAAAAAACATAACTTTGCAGTATAACTCAAAAAAACTGCGTAAGCCACTGAAATCTACGAAAAATTAATCAATAATGTTTTTATAAAAATGTAAACATTAACAAATAAGGAAGTTATAAAGTATCATAGAAAATGCAAAAAAATGGGTCTTAAACAAATCGATATATCGGAATGCGGTTTTTGCCATTCAATTTTTCTTAAAAATCAAGGTTATGCAATCTTAGATACTGTTTTCTATCTTCTCGGGAAAAGTATCGAAATTGGCTCAATCTCGTAAACCTGAAACGAAAAGTATTTGGAGAGTTTCATCATCCTTACCCAAAGTTAAGAAAATACCCGGTTCTATTTTTTGAGTATATGAGGATGAAAGTAGAAACAATTGACTATATTGTTAACCATTTAAAATCCACAGTGAAAAAAACAATGGAGAAACTGCCAATTGAAACAGAAAAGCGGCTTGTAGTTGTACTTTGAGATAAGTACTTTTTATTTGTGAATGTTGATGAAACAATCTTTTATATGTGGTTAAATAAATAATTGTTTATATTTTGTGGTTCCATTAAATCTACCTAATAATAATAATAATAATAACAGAGAAACACCTTTATTATACTCAAAAAAACAGAAAACTCAAGTGGTACGCTTATGGAATCTGGAACCCTGCAACCTTCACCTAGCGTACTCATCTAACTGCTGTGAACTCTATTATTTGGGACCTCGGGTATAGTACATCGACCATAGCGCTGCGTGCAAATAATACCTTGCTAGAACACTATGAAATATGAACAATTCCGTAAGAATGCATGCATTGAATAGCCGTGGCCAGGCGCGTAGCTTTCGTCGTAGCTTGGTGTGCCGCTCCAACGTAACATACACTAATGCACGCTCGTTGTGGGATACTCTGTATAAGGAGACCAAAAATTTATGTGAGTTTGAGCATGGGTGTTTAAATTTTAAATCTGAAAATTCTATTAACATACTGTATTTTACGCTGTTGTGAATACCACAAGGAAATAAATATAAAAATATTATTTTAAGATATTTTACTGAGGGACTGGTCAAACCACCAAATGACTGTTTTAAGTTCTTAGTTCACAAAATATTCTAGAAGAATTTGAATTAACTAAACTGCAGTATTCCAACACACATTGTAGGTATAAAATTATTTAAAATATACTAATCGTATTTACGCAGAAAATATTTACCTATATATAAAAGTACGTTTCATTCTTCTGTTAATAAATTTTAGTATAATTTTTTTTTAGAAATAGCTAATTTTATGAAATGTTTTTCGGTGAAGCGATTTGTTCGTAACAAAAATGTGCAGTACATGCTTTTGCAATAATAAAGACACTCCCTCAATACAGGTTTTGAACTTCTGGAAGTTCTGAGTAGAAATTTCATTAAATCTCTATTGGTGAGTGAAACAACTAAAAACTAATATTACAAGTTGAAAGTAGATTTCGTTACGAATACGTCAACAGTTGAAAAGAAATCGCAAAATTCAGTTTAAAGAGTGCAATTATTATTGCAAACAATTGTACATATACGTGTATATGTCTCTTCTAGAGTAAATTTGCAAGATTCTAAAAGTATTTCCATTTTCCACCTTGCAAATATTCATCTAAATATTATTTTAACTATACTACTCAATATTTTCTGATTAAAAATAAAAAATGCTGATCTTGGCAATTTGTAATGAAATTCATAAATTCATTTCCTGCTAATATATACATTTATTAAACATGTGTTACGTTACAGAATTCTAGGAGAATCGAATAATATTGTCATATACGTTACCTTACAACCATCAACACAAAAACAAAATCCAATACAATCACAGGTCAATAAAAGTGTACTTCCAAATTTATCAGGCGCACCTAGAACAACCGTTACACGAAATGCTGTATGTCAAATTGATGCAATGAATTGCCTGCTAAGCCTGGGGTCGATATTGAGTTGGTGGGCAAGGGGAGTGCGTTGGCAGGAGGGAAAGTTAGGCGCGCAATCGAGAGTGAGCCGACTTATTACATCTTTGAAGAATGACGCAAGTAAAATACTAGTAGTTTTATACTTGACTATGTAGATTATATTTTATGCGATTTAAGGGACGCAGAGAGATGTACAAATCTGAGATTGTGATTTTTAATAACTAAGTCTATTTATTTAATAGATTATAATTATGTTACACTGCATACGATCTATTTTGATTTGTAAGTTTTTGTAATAAAAGATATGAAAATCTCTTGTGCGTTATTGAACTTATGTGTACATTGTGTTTCTTTATATCTTGCACCCCTACAGCTGTAATGACAAAATTTTGCGTCAGAATATCCAAAGGTGATTATTTTTATAGTGGACATAATTGACAAGAAATAAATGCAGGTCAACTAAGGTAAGGTTTATGTTTGTAAGAAGAATTTTATGTTTAATTATTAACAACACAATTTAAAATCAGATAGGTATTTCAGATTTTTGTCGCAATCCTATAGAAGCAGTAAAATCGCAAAATAAAACCCCTTCCTTCCAATTTGAAGTATAGAAACATTGAGGTCATATTTCCTAACGTTTTGCTGTTATTTATTATCTGACTTACGAATCTCGGTTAAGAAATCAGTGATATTTGTGATGATCTATAGCAAACTGTTAGATAGGGTTGCAACCTCTTCATATGCTCAAGTAAGGACATTCTTTCCTTCTCAAATAAGGACATTCTTCGCATTCTCGAATAGCAGGGAGGAAGGGAGGCTTGTGTACAAGTCTACATCAATTTGCATTGAATTTTTGTATTGGAACGCATTTTTCCATATTTCATCTCTTTGTGTCTGAATAATTCTGTTTTAATATGAATTTAATCACGTAATATTCGCCACGTAAGGACATTTTTAGTAAAAGCAAAGACGGAAGGACACAGAGGCTGAAGTAAGTATTATTCTTCCCAAGTAAGGACAGATGGCAACACTACTGTTAGATCTAAGTGATATGAAATTAGATTATTTGCTTTTAACAATGTGAAACAATAATTTTACAAATGACACAATCTTAGTCTTTAATTCGAAAGATGCAATTCATAACAGAGATTTATTATCGCATTCGCCATTTCAGCTGTTTACTATACAGGGTGCCCGGAAATTATGCGTCAAGACTTTAGGAGGTGATTCCTCAGAAAAAATTAAGGTCACAAAGTCCTATAACAATTTTTCGAAAACTCAATATTAACTGAGATACAGGGTATTAAAGTTAAAATTTTATTTTCGATATTTGCAAATAACTTAAGAAATATACAGATTTACATAAAATTTGTATATCGGGGGTTTTTGCGGACGAGAAATTCAAATATGTTTCTAATTTGACGTCACTAGTAGAGAGCGCCACTTGTGGCACATCATGTTTCTTTTCTGACTATCGAAACAATCGATTCTCCTACCTGTTTTATTTGAAACTTTAACACCCTGTATCTCCGTTAATATTGAGTTTTCAAAACATTGTTATAGGACTTCGTGACCCTAATTTGTTGTGAAGAATCACTTCCTGAAGTCTTGACGCATAATTTCCGGACACCCTGTATAGATTTGTTGTTCATACCGATTTATTATTATATATAAATATATATATATATATATATATATATATATATATATATATATATGTGCATTTAATGATTTTTTATTGAACTATATTTAGTGAAAAAAGTGGCTCTTTATTGTACTACTGTTTATTGCATTCATCTTGCCATTCTACTACAGCGTTTTTTTCATCATGACACACATAAGCGTTCAAATCGACGTCATATTTTCCTACACTTAGTGTCATCTAAATAAAACATTTTTTGGTTTTTGCATGAACGTAGAAAAAATATTGTATGTAACTCATACAAAAAGTGCTGTCCTACTCGGCCTGAGGGCCTCGTTGGACAATTTCACGTCGCGTGCAATAAACACGTACTTTTTGTATTTGTTGCATAAATAACTATTTTCTACGTTCAAATAAAAAACAAAACTTTATTGAACTATATTTAGTGGAAACAGTGGTTCTTTATTGCATACTAGTGCAATAACATGTTTATTGCGCATACTAGCGTTTTTTCATCATGACAAACATAAACGTTCAAATCAACGTCATATTTTTTTAGACTTAGTGTCATCTAAATAAAACATTTTTTGGGTTTTGCATGAACGTAGAAAAAATATTGTATGCAACTCGTACAAAAAGTGTTTATTGCACTCGACGTGTTATTCTACTCGGCCTGACGGCCTCATTGGACAATTTCACGTCGCGGGCAATGAACACTTACTTTTTATACTTGTTGCATAAATAACTATGAAATATACTTCGACTGCTTTAGTGTATAGTTATCACCGCGGATTTAGTTACTCTTAATTACTATTTTCTAAAACTGGATTTAAATTTAGACACAGAATAGAACCTATAGCAGAACTACAATAGGGAAGTATCAAGCGCAAGATCAACAACGGACCAAATCTTCTGTTGAGGAGAGAAGGGAAAAACGCGAAGGATGCTTATATATCCTTATATGCCCAGGCATCTGGAGTGGATGGGAGATGACATTTGAAAAATACTAGGAACTATAAGAAAAAAAAGAGGTAGACCGAGGAAGCGATGGAGAAAAGTTACAATAGGTTTAAGAGAGAAACTGTAATACACTGGAAAAGAAAGGCTAGGAATAGATAGGAGCGGTGAAAAATAACGTAGTGTGGGCCTAAATGGCCTCTAATCAGCTTTATATACAAATCAATATCTTTCAACTCTGATCAGAGATTGAATTCTTGAATAAAAAATATAATAATCTATTAAAAACACTTTTTGATCTTCAAATAACAGTGGAAAATATGTTTTCTTTAATAATGTTTTGAAAAGTTTTGTAAAGTTGTTGTTGTAACTAATTTGAGTTAGGAAAAGTTTGATTTTTTCTTAACTAGTGCTGGAAAAATATATTATAATTCTTGAATTAACTATTAATTTATTGTCAACTTAAATCATTTATCATTATTATAAATTTTAACTGTAACTTTTTTACAATTGGTAGTGGAAAGCATTGCACATGTATTTGATCAAGTAGAGGCCGAGTTTGTATTTTGAATTATTTGTATGTATATATGTGTTTTGTATTATGTATTGTATTTTGTTTGTATTATAGAATTTATATTGATCTCTCTTTGAGCCAATATTTTTGAAGCTACCTGAAGTTTTTATTGAACGGAATCCTCTATGTATCTTTCTGCCACACTCGTTGTTTTGCATCCACCCTGCCCATTAAGGGTGGTAATGTCTGCTACTTCATCAGCCAGTACCGTAGTTCACAATTTTGAAAAAAAAATTATGATAACTATAGTTATTTGAGCTATTTAAAGAAAACCATGTGTGCAACGCGTAGGAAAAGTGGTGTTTAGGCTTTTACGGCCGGTTTTATCATTTGATAGATAGTGACTTTCCGGGTTGTTATGCCGTGACCTCGGTAACTGGTTGCTGCCAGTTTTTTTTTTATATTATTTTTAGTCATTTTTATTGCACAAATACGAGTAGTTATTAAGGAGAAATCTAAGTCAGCAGGACCAGCAGCAGTTCAGGTGTTAGTATTCTTCCTCTATGCAAATGAAAATCATTCCTGTGATATCGTATTTTATTTTTGACCGACTTAAAAAGTACTTTGGGGTTAGAGCCCATAGTACCATAGTAACTGTTGTTCCGGACGTTTAGGTCTACCTATTTCCAGAGTTACACCAATATTTCCCAAATTCAGATAACACGTTGAATATTTAAGACCTGTAAATTATTACTTTTCCATTGATCTTCCTTTTAATTATGTGCAACCAATAGGAGTAGTAATAATCCTCTTGTTTTCGGATATCACTTTGATAATATGGTATTAAATAAGGTAAATCTCATCAAAGATCTGTGTGTATTGGTTGCAAAATGACGTTCAAGTCTCATATACTCAAAATCACATATCAGGCACTTACAGTATTGGATTGTATCTACAGAAATTCCTCTTTCTTCTCCGTATAGACTTATACATTTATTTATTTCGCACTTGTAACAAGTATTCTTGAATATTCATGTGTTGTGTGGACCCCGGTATATGCTGTTAATAAAGATTCCATCGAGAAAGTACAATCAAAGTTTCTTAGACATTGTCAATTCATGATGGAACGCTTGAGAGGCGAATATTGTCTTGGAGATATATTGAGCAAGTTAAACATCAGGTCACTTGAACATACTCGTAGAAGACTTGAACTTGATTTGTACTTATTGCACAAAACAATTAATGGTCTGGTTCTGGTAGAACCAGAAACACAAAACTTTTTAAGATATCTACTCATCACACAAACTGCGATCAGAATGATGCATTACCAAATTACTTCGTACAGCAAATATATTCCATAAAGATATAGAATTCTTTGATACTACAGTGTTCATTTAAAAACCAAGTTAGAACCTGTACTATTACGACTAACTAGTCTTTATTACTTTTGGCTAATTGTTCTTATATAATTTGATACTAAATTTTCTTGTTTTCTCTTTTTTTCTGTCTGTTTGTGTCCTTTAATCTTTGTTAATAAATAGATAAATGTAACGTGCCGCCACTGTCTGAACCAAACCAAGCGCGGAAAAATTGGCAACTTCGCCGAAATGTTCAATCAGTTTTAACCAACACACGCATTTAGAAGTGGATACACTCAGTATCAAGGAAAACGTACATGATTAAGGCTTTATCGGGGGGATAAAAAAAATGCATTTTCATATAGCCGGCGACGATTGCATATCGACAGATAGTTGTCGTATGAGTAAGGCGACAAAATGGGGCAATTGCCGTACCGGATTAACGCCGTCCAAGAATGCCCGTCTTATTTATACCTTTTAATTTTGGCAAAGTGTCAAGGCGGCCGCCTAAAATTAGATTACGGCCAGCCGTAGGGTCCCTCCGACCGAACAGTTCTATGTCCGTGTTCTCTTCGGCTATGTGCAACTGGTATTAGAGAATTTTTTCCTGCCGGGAATTTTTCCCACCATGAACGTAAGTCGATTATTTTTAGTCATAAGCGTTGGAAAAAATCTACTCCCACGGGTGTTTTTTTTTTTTGAAAAAATATTTTCTGGTGTTGTGAAATCGCTGTTATACTCGGTTCTTATTGATGGAAAGTTTAACGCTTTCCTGAAACTAAGCGGTTTCCATTGCGTAAACTTTTCATTGCGTAGGCGAAGCGCTGCGATATGCAGTGCTCAACAGGTAGCGAAAAATGTGCTTTTTGCTAGGTTATGATCTCAAAAACCAACCACTACGGTTATTTTAAAATAAAATTTTCAAAAATCCTTGACCAACTTCATAAAAGACAGGCGAAAGATATGATTGCTCTGTTTATTTACACCTGCCGATTGTTGTCATTTTTTTTGTCAAACAGTTGCCAGCATGACATATCAGAATCAGGTCGCCACTGTCATAAACAAAAACATCATTATCTGTTTGTTACATTTGGTTAAAATTATTTGACATTTTTCTTAACTACTTCAAATTTCATATTCTGCTTGAATTTTTAAAACAAATGTAAGTGTTATATACGATTTAATTTAGTAAGGCATTACAAAGGGTGTTTATAGGGAGAAATATAAAAAATAATTTATCCAGAGTGAGATTTAAAAACATTCAAATATTTACGTGACAAAAATTAATCTCATTAGTTTAAGAGTAATACTGTAGTTTCCACAATGTTTTTGCGAGTTGAAAGGTCTTATCTTATAAGTATACGTTTATTTCGAAATGTTTCAAAAAATATACAGGGTCAGTTTTTTGTAGACAAGAATTACATATTAAACCAATCATTGATAAAAATAAATTACTTAATTTAGTACCACATCAAACACTAAAGCGCACAGGACTTTCGAAACAGAAGAAGGGACATTATTTTTGGTAAACTATATGTAGAAAATAACAGTTAAAAAAAATAGTCATAGGCGTAGAAGTTCTGTTTAAGAAAGAGGTTGAGCACTCCCTCCACTCCCCCACTGTGCAAGTTTTTTAACATTCTTATCGTTTGTTTTATGCCCCTTAATTAATAGGCATTATCCCTCAAATATGAAAAAAATCTAAGCATGCCTTTATAAGTCATAATCAAAATTCGAGAACAAAAAATTATATTCAACACCTCGTATCTCGGAAACGAAGCCTTGTACGACATATGTTTATAAGAACTTTTGTTCTTAAAAAATGTGTTCTATCTTCTGTTAAAGTTTGTCTACAAAAACTGACTCCCTCCCTGTATAAAGAAAACGTTTTGGAAACCTGAAATAAATGTTTCTATTATATACTTAATTTCATCATAAAAACGGGGAAATATTTCTTAATTACCTATTTCATACAAGGTGTCCGGAAAGTAATAGGACCCTGCTTAAACATACGAGTAGCTTCCTATGATTAAATAGAATCGATTTAGATAAACTTAGCTCAGTCCAAAAGTGGCTCGTTTAGAAGTTACAGGCCTTCAAAGAAAAGAAAAATATTTCCTTGTTATGGGCATAATTAAGAAACGAAACGTCCAATCATGTTGAAATTTGATACAGTTTTAGATAAATACAAGCATTGCAACGGAGTAAGTAGTGCCGCATAACGTCACTCTTGACAGTTTTTTGAAACTCATTTTTATCGTATCCCATTCTAATACGCTTGACTGAAAAATATGATGGAGAAATTATTAATTTTGCATAGCTATACCTGTTCGGTGATAAAGCAATGCACCGTTTTCAGTAAAAGACGCGTTTGAAAATTTCTGCACATTAAAATACTTAGAAATAAATTTTCTAATTCGATAACCACTTGTCAAACTGACGTTGATACGATTAAAATAAATAAAATTTGATCAAAAGCCTGTCAGATTAATATTAAATGTTGTACTGAGTTAGTTATTATCGGTGTGTAGTTATGTAAAGTGTAACTAATTGTCAAATTTTGGAAATATGCCTCGACATAATCAGTTCTCCAACTCAGAAATGGCAGATATCTAAAACATAACTGTACCAAATTTCATTATGATTGGACGTTTTGTTTCTTAATTATGTCCATAACAAGACGACATTTCTTTACTACTTCACTTCTACTTTTGGACTAAGTTAAGTTTGTCTAAATTGGTTCCATTTGATCACAGGAAGCTATGTTTAAGCTGGGTCCCACTACATTCTGGACACCCTGTATAGACATTTTATCAATGCATGTTTTTACAGGTTGCTGTATTATAAATATACGTTCTGTATTAAAATGACAAAAACTTAAGTTACTCAACACATTTGTACTTTGTTCATCCTATAATTTTTGGAATTCACTTTGATCTGTTGAACCACAACATCATTGTTCTCTAATTATTTTATTTGTAACTTTACGAAATAATTTTTTAATAGCATCTAAAAAATATCAAAAATTTTATTTTTTTTTGTTTTGGTACAGTAACCTCGAATGAGTAATGAAAAAATTGAAAATTTGAATAGTTTAATAATAATAATAATAATAATAATAAATCAGATTTATTGACCATTACAAATAAAAACAACAACAAAACATAATACTTAATGCAGTAATATACATGGTCAAAAGGACCTTTGATCAGCTAAGCTGTTCTTCCACAAAGGCCTAGAAAAACCTAATATATAAACATATTTGTTTGTATGTGACCCAAAAATATATATACAGATATATACACATATACATATATACACATGTTTATTAAATATAAAAAATAAATATACAGAACAAAGAAATAGCAAAAAAAAAATGTGCACGCATATATACATAAGTACAATGCATGTATACATCACAAAGAAACACATAAAATAGACTATTTTTATTATTTTTTATGTTTACTTATTATTTAACTTTACGGACTAATACAGCCAGGAACTGCAGAAAATCCGAAGCTGTAATATTATCTCTGGATTTTAATAGACCGCAATTAATACTTAAATATACTATATTGTTTAAACAATTTTGTAATTGGTAAAAAGTGTATGTTTCTATTCTCCGATGAATCCTCTATTGTAATGTAGGTACTTTGGCAAGTAAACTATACAGAAGTTTAACACAAATATTTCATAACCTGTACTAAATATAAGTTATTATAATTATTAAAATGAAACATTTCTTGAATGTCAACTCAAGTTAGAATATGTTGCATTATGTTCCATAAACTTCATACACATGTTGAATGTGTGTTTTCTAATTCGATAACCACTTGTCAAACTGACGTTGATACGATTAAAATAAATAAAATTTGATCAAAAGCCTGTCAGATTAATATTAAATGTTGTACTGAGTTAGTTATTATCGGTGTGTAGTTATGTAAAGTGTAACTAATTGTCAAATTTTGGAAATATGCCTCGACATAATCAGTTCTCCAACTCAGAAATGGCAGATATCTAAAACATAACTGTACCAAATTTCATTATGATTGGACGTTTTGTTTCTTAATTATGTCCATAACAAGACGACATTTCTTTACTACTTCACTTCTACTTTTGGACTAAGTTAAGTTTGTCTAAATTGGTTCCATTTGATCACAGGAAGCTATGTTTAAGCTGGGTCCCACTACATTCTGGACACCCTGTATAGACATTTTATCAATGCATGTTTTTACAGGTTGCTGTATTATAAATATACGTTCTGTATTAAAATGACAAAAACTTAAGTTACTCAACACATTTGTACTTTGTTCATCCTATAATTTTTGGAATTCACTTTGATCTGTTGAACCACAACATCATTGTTCTCTAATTATTTTATTTGTAACTTTACGAAATAATTTTTTAATAGCATCTAAAAAATATCAAAAATTTTATTTTTTTTTGTTTTGGTACAGTAACCTCGAATGAGTAATGAAAAAATTGAAAATTTGAATAGTTTAATAATAATAATAATAATAATAATAAATCAGATTTATTGACCATTACAAATAAAAACAACAACAAAACATAATACTTAATGCAGTAATATACATGGTCAAAAGGACCTTTGATCAGCTAAGCTGTTCTTCCACAAAGGCCTAGAAAAACCTAATATATAAACATATTTGTTTGTATGTGACCCAAAAATATATATACAGATATATACACATATACATATATACACATGTTTATTAAATATAAAAAATAAATATACAGAACAAAGAAATAGCAAAAAAAAAATGTGCACGCATATATACATAAGTACAATGCATGTATACATCACAAAGAAACACATAAAATAGACTATTTTTATTATTTTTTATGTTTACTTATTATTTAACTTTACGGACTAATACAGCCAGGAACTGCAGAAAATCCGAAGCTGTAATATTATCTCTGGATTTTAATAGACCGCAATTAATACTTAAATATACTATATTGTTTAAACAATTTTGTAATTGGTAAAAAGTGTATGTTTCTATTCTCCGATGAATCCTCTATTGTAATGTAGGTACTTTGGCAAGTAAACTATACAGAAGTTTAACACAAATATTTCATAACCTGTACTAAATATAAGTTATTATAATTATTAAAATGAAACATTTCTTGAATGTCAACTCAAGTTAGAATATGTTGCATTATGTTCCATAAACTTCATACACATGTTGAATGTATACGTTTACCTAGTCCTACAAAAGAAGAGAACGCGGTCTAGATGCATCGCGGGCCGCTCTGTGCTGAGCTGATTAAGGATTTTTACAAAATCAGTCGCATATGTCATTCTCTATACGCGTCCAACTTGTTCTACTGTACTTAGATGTCAAAATATGTTCTGTGTAAGATATATTATATGTATATTAGCTCTTTTAGTTGACGTAACTGGCCGAAATTCTCTAAAAAGTTTTCGGAGCAAGCGCAAGGCGAGGAAGTCTAGCTCCCGACTTGCTGGAGCAAACGTGTGCATTCTTCACAAGATGAGTACGAGACTAGCCAGGTCCGCAGCGCGACGGGACCGCGACCGCCTAGTGCGTTTCTTCCTTACACCAGCTGACCGAGTCCGCGCCGAATTTCCTTGTTCCTTACGCTATTTCGTTATCTATTGAATAGATCACCAGCACATCTGTTGAACTGTATTCTTCGTAGCATATTTCTTGTAATATGTATATTGTAGACAAAATTTACAGCATGATAGCAAAACCGTTCGGCCTTGTAAATAAAATATCAAACAATATCGAATTTACAAAAAATACAAAATATTTCGGAAACATTTTATAAGAAAAAACAGTTTATTTTGTATCAGACAGGGTAAAAACGTGGTCATTTTGATCTGGTCAAAAAAAAATTTTTTAAAAATATGTTGTAATTGTTTTATATACAAGTGTATATCTTTGCACTGTGTGAACTTTAATTCTAAAGCTATTTAGGCTCCTTATGACAAGTATGGAGCTCAAAATTAGTAATTTACTAATTTCAATATAACGACCTAACTATAGAACGCTCTTAATTCGAAACGACTCGGCATAATAAAGTTGAAATGGATCTCTAAAAACCAAAAGTAAATTTTAGATAGCATATGAATCTTATCTTTTAAAATAGTAACGAATTTCAGAATAGTATATTGTTATATTAGGATCAAAAGTGCCACTTTTGTGGCGAGCAAATTTTGTATTTACTAGGCGAAGCGTAGTGTAACCGACAAAAAGTGACACTTTGAATCCTAATATAACAATATACAATTTTTTAAAATAATCAACAAGTATGTTACTACACTGTGTAACATTATTACAAAACTTATATAATTGCTTAAATTAGGTATACTAAACTGAAATTGTCATATCGCATCAAAAACAAGAGAAGAAACAAGATATTATTACTTTTTTTTAGTTAACTGAATAAGGTAGACAAATTTTATTTTATATTTAAAGAAAGTACAACTTTGCAAAATCCAAACCTAATATTTCAACTATCTTCGAAACAGCTACATTTAGAATTTAATGTTCTGTCTGTAAAGTAAAAATAAACACCTACCAGTCTAAACAGTTCTACATCTAAAGATTCATTCTACTACTTAATTCTAAAAAACATTACATGAATGAAATCATACAATACCCTGTACTGTAGAATGCATTTGTCAACATTATTAAATACGCAAAAAACAATCATAAGCAACATCAATCAACTGTTACAGATAAAAGTTTTCGATACATACCTATTAATTTAATTTGTTGGTTTATTGCCTCCATTTGCTGTATCGTTAAAATGTTTTTGGCTAAATTACAAAACTGCTAGGTCGTGTATCTATATGTATATGTTAATTAGGTCAAGATGTTTGTTATTTTCCGCATCTAACGTCAATATGGCTAACTGTAAAATTTTTATGACTCTGTAAAATACACAAAGAGATTAGTTAAACTTCTAAATCCACACAATTCAACAGCTCGTAATTTCTCAAACATGGGAACGTCCGCACGACTGTAACTGTATTTTCGCTGTTAGTTTGACTTCAAAACCCATTTTTTAGATGTATAGCAAAAAACACTATTAGGTAGTAATTTGCGCATACCGCTGAATGGCGATTATGTAGAAAACTTAGAATTTATTTATATGTAAATTATAAAAAAAAATGTTACTAAGTAGACTTATGTATAATTCCTATTTTCTAAATATTTCTAGACATCCATAATGGAAAACGCTGAAAAAGAAAAAGCTTCCGGGTTTAACTTAAATAAGCAAACCAAACTAAACTGTCGTTGCTTTGAAATATTATTTAGATTAATGTTCAGATGAATTAGAGAATTCCTGATTGAACTGAAAATAATACATTAACATAAGTTAAAAATAATTTTGTGTATTATGTTTTTATAGAAGGTTGTAATTAAATATCCAGTAATTTTCATTATATTTGGAAAAAACCAATATAATAATAAAATTTGCACTGCAATTATTAGTAACTAATTTTTATTTTATAGTTATGATCGATATTGTTAATAATATACAGTGTCCAAAAACAACTCCTAAAAAATGCAGCGGGTGATTTTACATATGGGAATATGAAAAATTGTTCATATGAGCGTAGCTCCGGAAATGCTTCGTTACGGAGATACAGGGTGTTGAAATATAAATTTTTTTACAGTAAACTTCTCGGATTTTTTATGAATAAATCTTATTCTTTAATCTTCAAAACCAACAGTTTTCAAGAAAATACGTTTGATGTGGAGCGGGCGCTTTGTGTTTTTTGATACTACTTGTTTGTTATTTTGTATTTTATTAATTTTTTAATGTTATTCAATAAAAGTAAATTTTCAATTAAACTGTAAATGTATTATTAATCATAAAAAAATTATGTTTTTTTTAATAACAATAAATTAAGGTGTTATTTCAAGACATTACAAAACTAAAGTTAATTATCGATTTCTAAACTATAGTTGCGGCAAGAATTCAGACGACTTATGTCGCGGCTGATGTTATGCAATTGTTTTTATTGTCAACATAATCTTCGATCGCTTGTCGCGTTAAAAACAATAATTTTTACAGTGCAAACATTTAGTGTAGTTTTATTATTCTCAATTGCAGTTTCTTAAATATTTCAATAAAAAATATAATGAATTATTCATTTGTTCGTATGACGTAAGTCATCTGAATTCTTGCCGCAACTATATAATGAATGCTCCACGTAATAACCTGAAAAAATCACGCTAGTGAGCGCAAAAAATTCGGAGTTTTTCTCTGACCTTGATCAAATATGTTCCATTTGAATTGCATTACTCACAAATTTCAGAAAGATTACCCAAAAACAGCGAAAAATAGCTGGAAAATGCGAAAAATCGCTAAAATCACGTTAGTAACACAGCATAGGTAGACCAGCAGTTTCACTCCATTGTCGGCACTTTGAACTGCTTTCAGTTTCTGCGGTGACCTCGAAATGTGAGTGCGATAGCACATCCGATAGAATTGACAGAATCGGTGATCAGGACCGGAATAAGACCGGAATAAGAAGAAGAATAGGTGTAGTTATTCCACATGAAAGTTTACGTTATATCTATCCGCATTATGTAATAATTCATTATACAGTTATAAATGGGTAATTCAACATGTACTATACATCATTTACTGCTACTAACATACAGTGAGAAAATTTGATTTACTTCTTTGGACTCTTTAAAAAAAAAAGAGTTTAAAATATATATTATTGCACTACAAAACATTTTTATTTATTTACTTACTTTTTTTGTTATTAGTGATAATTACATTTTGTTGGGATTTTTTTAAATTTAAAATTTGACGTTTGAAGTTTAGTGGACAAATAATTTATTATGATTTTTTTTCGTCTTAAATGATCTACGTAAACCAGAAGACAAGTATTTTTCAGAACAGAGAAATTATGTTTACTTAACTTTGAAAATTGTTAAATTGGAGTTAAAAGTGCAGTAAAATGTAAATTTGGAAAAAAAATATTTTTTATTATTTTGTTTTGAAACTTACTCTCATTATAGTGACTACAAGAAATATGATCATCTACATAATTTGAAGATGAGCCGTCTTGTGCAGGAAACGTTGGAACGGCCTCTTTGCGTAATCTATTGCGCGAATCGTTAGAAAACATATTTTTTTTAAAATGTATTTGAAATAGTTTGTATGAACTATTTACTAATCTTGAGCAGCTTTTCTAATAAATATTCTCTATTAAAAGCCTCTGCACAGAACTTTGCTCTAAAATAAAAATTTGTATTTGTGAATAATATAAATACGTATATTTTAAACTTCACTTTCATGAGAAGTATTTTTATTCCAATGTTATACTTAAGAAATAAGTTAATAGGTAAGGCAATAGCAGTAAAATATCATTTATGGTTTGTACAGTATATTATAGATTACTTATTACTTATATATGTCTTTAGCAAATTTAAAGAAACTTAAATTACTATTTATATATGATATATTTAAACATCTAACTGCTGCGCAGCGACTCGTACCTGGATCAGACTCAATATATTGCTTTAATACGGCTCTGTATAACCGATGTTCGCACTCCCAGAGTTGGATGTAAACTGAGGCCTCTGCAGCTTGAAATGGATGCGCGAGCTGCTATGCGCGACTTATTATTTCGGCCCGATTGTTTTTACTGGTCTCCCTATACTGTGTTAGTAATGTAGAGAACATTCGGAAAAATTGTTTCTGATCTCGATTAATTAGGTATGTTTGTTATGTAGTGTAATGGCGGGTAAGAATATGCAGTTTTGCATAAAACATTTATTGCCAGCAAATCTTGAAAACGTAAACCCATTTAAAACTTTACTGATGAACTTATTGTACTTATACAGGGTGTCCCAAAATAGAAGGCCATAACATTAACCACATATTCTTTGGACAAAAAAATGCGATTTTCCTATTTTTTATTTGGGCATCCCTGTTTCAATATATAGGGTGTTAAAGTTACATTTTAAAAAACAATTTTTGTTAATAATCCCATTGTTTTGTAAGATACACATTTAAAATTTTGCACGTACTTTTACCTTATTACTTATCATGTAATTTTGATGAAAAAAATCGAAGAACGAATGGAGATAACTGAGGGATGCAGTACCCTTTATCCCTTCCAATTATTTCTAAGTACGCCTATGCAGCTTTTTCTTGAAATATCAAACGTAGAATTTTCTGCTGATCATTTTATCTCTTTTGTAATGTTTTGTTTAAATGCTCCGTTTTGGAGAAAAACGGCAATTAGTAGTGCCCATAAATCTATCATTCACTATCATTTTCAAGTGAAACTGAAATTTTGTGGATATACCTATTATTACAATACCTTGGCAACTTAGCAAATCGTAATACTTACTGAATAAATATTTGCTAATTAAAACAAAATGGATAATTTTAAATTTCATAAAATGTAACTTTAACACCCTGCATATTGAAACAGAGACGCCTAAATAAAAAATGGTATAAGGAAAGTCGCATTTTTTGTCCAAATATGTGGTTACTGTTATGGCCTTCTATTTTGGGACACCAAAAATAAATGGGTCTGATCAAAAGTAAAGATCTTTTTCGTTTGACGGTGGAATTATTGAAAATATTTTATTTGATGATAGATTTGTCAAAGAGGTTAGGATAAATAAAAAAACATGAAAAAGTAATTCAAAACAATAAGAGATTATTATTTTGCATCTTGGAACACTGATGCAGACCGGAAGATGTAACTGCAAAAATCATAAATACACTGTAATTATTTGTTGCAACACATATTTGAAGACAGAAAAATAATAAGTTAAGACGTATAAACTTACATTTAAATTTTTAAGAAAATATTCAAATTTCAAATGGAGATGCAACTAGTAACAACACATTTTCAATGTAACTTTGCGAAAACAGTACTGTGTAAATTTGTCGGAAAACAGAAAAAATAATAATACGTACAAATCTACATTTAAAATTTTAAAAAGATAGTCGTATTTCTAATGAAGATGCAACAAATAACAACACAGTGGATATATTATCGAGTGTATTTTAAGCATCCTCAACTATTCACGTGTAAAAATAGCGCAGCCTTCAATGTTTTTATAACTACTGGAAAATTTAGATAGAATGATAGCAAAAAGAACATTACATTAAAAACTTATTGAAATACATTCGGTTGTAAGACTGATCGTTTAAAGGTTTATTTACACACAACAGTGCCGTGTCATTTCCGTATCAGTATCAGTGAAACCTAAAAAATTGTTGCTTAGATTTTAAATGGGCGTATTTATACACATCCGTCACAGTGCCGTATTAGTGCTGTCAGTGCTGCTTCAGTGTCCGTTCAGTGACTTTTAAATACGCCGGCGACGATATTTTTGTAATTCTACTGACGAACTGACCAGATTTTTGTATTACTAAGAATGGACGAAAAGCTTATCGAGCTCGTACGAAATTTTGGTCAACTGCATGATATTCAGATCTCTTTGTTTGATCGTCTACTAACTCCTTTTTACGCACACCGGACGGATATGTGTAAACTGGCATCAGTGATCGACCACAAATAACACTGATACTGAACTGACACTGAACTGATACGTCACTAATGTGTGTAAATGGACCTTAAAGCGCATGTTTTCAGTTGGTTGATCTGTGGAACATATGGATATTAGCGTGCGTGGGCACAGAGCTATACAAATCGCTTAGTTTTCCTGTTTTATTATTTGTCCATTGCCAAATCCTCTATATTTAAAACATTTTAACAATATATGTATGCTGTACATAGAGTGTTCCGGCATGAATGAACGTCAAAAGATGGATCAAAAAGGAAGTCACAGACAAATGGCTAACGCATCAAAAAGTATTTTTACAGGGTGTATATAAATAAATATAGTAATAATAATATAGTATCAATAGTAATAAATAAATATTAGATAAATTATAGTTTGATTACCCTACGCCAATCATGCCATGTAATTGATTTTAAATAATTTGTTCAGAAATTGTAAATTTTATGAAAAAATTACAAGAAACTTTTATTTTTGTTTGGAATAAATCAGGCTATATTAAATAATTTTTAATAAATTGTAAATGGTAAAGGCAGCAATAAGGCAAAAAGTTACGTATGAAACAAGTATTCGGGGTGGTTTTCTCTAGCCCTTACAACCGTAGGGAAAAAATCACCAAATTATTTACTGAGTGCTTTCTCGATAGCAGAAAATGTCTACTTAATTTCATTTCTGTCACTTTTTTGGTATTTCACAAAAAAATTAAAAACAAATTTTTTTGGCGCCATCTTCAAAGGGTTTTTATATATTTTTAGGTATTAATAATATTGTGTGAAACTAACTACTCAGTGGACAAAAGCCCAAACCTGCGTTGAAATACACCCACAATATCTACCCATATATTCCTTATTTATTAGCTTTTGTAACATTTTTTTTACTGTTTTAGAAAGGTATTTTAAGCTAATATAATACCTAAAAATATATAAAAACTTTTACATAAAAGGTGAACATATTTCAAGTAGGTATTGTCATTTAATTCATTGACAGGATGTCACTTTTTGTCATTGTCGATATTTAACTTCAAATAATTTTAATTTTTATAATAATTTTTATAGTTAGATATTTGATTCAACTTAAAGGAGACCACCTGAAGAAGCAATCCTAAAAATGCAGAAATAGGTCAGATCTCATCTATTGTGGTTGAATTTGTCATATTCCCACTGCCAAAAAGTGAAGTTAGCAGGTTAGTAAATTAGATTATTTTCTTTAGATAATTATTGAATAGAGCTTTGTCTGTGGAATTGTTCATTAGCAACACCTAGATGTTTCGTATTAGAGAACATACATATGACTTCATTGGTAGGAATTGTAGGAGATTTGATTTATATTAGCTTAAAATACCTTTCTAAAACAGTAAAAAAATCTTTAAAAGGGTTGTACCTTCACATGAGATTTTGAATTTTTATTGCATCTATTTATTTTGGCCCATAAGAATTTGCGTCTATGAACAAATGGAATTAGACACTGATTTCAAAAGGAAGGTTCGACAGATTTAAAAAAAAAACAGATTAGAAAATGTAAATGGTTTTAACACAACACACAACACACCCTATGATGCTTAGTCAATGTAAGCATCATAGGGTGTGTTGTGCTGTTTAAAATAAACGAGGATGAATGCTGAGGTCAGGATTGTTCAGCAGTAGAAGCATGATTGATAAGATTTTTATTTTATATAAGTATTATGATAAATTTGTAATTTATTTTTTGTAGTTCTTTATCTTTTTTCACAAAATGATATTTTTCTTCAATAAGTGTAGAGTACCCACCATTACTTAAGGGAGAGCGAATATTTAATGCATTAAAGTAGTTACAGCAATTAACACTCGAGTTAGTTACAATTATCGCCCAAAATATAATAGTATAAAATGCAACTTAAGTGCGCTATATTCTTTAAATAGTGTGTTTTTACAAATACAAGTAATTTTAAACATTTAAGAACTGAATAATATAGAGTTTAGCAAATAACAGCAATGCTATCTCATGTCACCTGAAAATATTCAAAGGTACCGACGTAAAACGAATATATAACGGTTGAAAGCGGTCTATCCAACAAATTTTTTGGTGCAGAAATCTTTCAAAATACGTATTTTTTAAATTCAATTGTAGATGTAAACATTGTTATAACATAAATAAATTTACATATTTCTGCATATAAGATTGTTCACATTTGTTTATAAATATGTGAAAATAATTATTACAAAGTGAGGTTAGAATAGCAAAATAATGTGTGTCATACAAATGCATTTTAAAAGTTGTTATATTATATGAGGAAAATTTAAATAGTAAAAGTGGATAACAAAACATCAATAATTTTATTTTCAATATTACCTTTGATCTGTGTTTAATTTTTCGAAATTTCTTTATCTAAAAACAGCAGAAATTTGATCATTTTACGGTGAGAAATATGGTGACCAGTGACGTAGCTACGCAGAGGCCCAAGCAGCGAAAAGGGGGCCCAACCTTGCCTTGGTCTTATTTTTGGAAATTTCTGGAAGAGAGGGGTTCTTTATACTTTCCGCACGGACCCAGAGAGCCCTTGCTACGCCACTGACGGCGACCTTAACGCACGGCCGTACATTAAGACACCTTAGTTAATTCAAATTTAGTGTTTCCCAATTATTTTCATCGGTAGAATACATAAGAATAAAAAACTTACCGTTAATACCCTGTATACGTAGACAGGTTCGTTATTTTTCTACATATTCACCATTTTATTTCAAACATTTGTAGCTAGTTTTGTACTAGGTTCTTAGGTACTCAATTTTTCAATTCCCTCTAATGTTGGAAGTATATAGGAAGAGGTATAGTCACTGTTAAGTCTTTAAGGATCACAAATTTGGAATGGATTGTAGCCACATGCCAACGTTATCGTAAAACTGCAGTGGAAGCATATTTTGTGACGTAGAAAAATATCATATTTCTATAATTTATCATGTTAGTATACTAAAATCGCTTTACGTTTTCTGGCAAGATTGCGTACCTCCAAATATTCTGAAAACATGACAAATTATAGAAATATAATATTTTGTTTATAATGTCACAAAATAAAATTCCATTTCATCATGTTCCCACTGCAATTTTGCGATAATGTTCGCATGTGGTTGTCCGTACAATCAATTCCAAATTTATGATCCCAGTTACTACTATCTCTTCCTATATAGGTACTTCCAACATTACAGGAAACTGATTCATTGAGAACCTAGTACAGAACTAGCTACAATTCCAATACGGTACGTAAGTATTTGGAATGAAATAGTGAATATGTAGAAAAATAACGAATCTGTCTATGTATACAGGAAATTAACGATAAGCTTCTTATTCTACTGATAAAAATAATTAGGCAAATTGAATTTTTTAAATGACTTCACTTTTGGACATAAACTAACACGTAACGAATCACTAAATTTGAATGAACTAAAATACTTTTATATGAACCCTTACTAACGCACTCAGGCGTTAATTGTTGTAGTTAATGTAATGTAAATATTCACTCTCCTTTAACTTATGGTGTGTAGGTACTCTGTTTTTATTGAAGGAAAATATGTTTTTGTGTAACACAATTCATTAAAAAAGGTAAAGAACTACAAACAAAAACCTACAATATAATCGTACTAATATATTTATGAATTACATTTTTATGTTTACAACAATTAACGGAATTACTTACAAAAATATTAGGACAGAATTTGTCCTGTCCATTTCTTCTTGTTCGGCAGGACTACTTTTTATAACTTTACTATTATCGGAAAATTCTGTGGATCATCCTACTAGTTGAAGGCGTATTAGTGCTAATATTCTTTTTGCTACTTCTACTTTGATAGATATTGAATTTTCAATATAGCCTTCAGCAACACTGGTTGATTTCCAATCACCATGGAACTTAATATTAGTTATACCGATTCCAGCGTCTGCTAATAAAGTAGAAACAATGCCTGGTATATTCCTTTGGGTTTGGTAATTTAAGATAGTTTCCTATTTTGTACGGAATCTGATTCAACATATTTTTCCTAACCACTTGCTTGGAGCATTTATTATTGTTATAATATACAAAAAAAAAACGTAGATGGTCAGTGTCCGGTTGACGAAGAGACGCATATTTTATATACCTACATATCCAAATATCTTGACTTGTTTTCATTATCAACTATACTAAATACGCGCTATATTTTAGTTTTAGCATAGTTACTAGCAAAGTTTTATCTAAATCCTGAATATCATCTATTGTTAGGCTACACAACTCTTCTCTACGAGAATCTCATATGCCAAAACATCAGTGCCACTGAATTAAAAAATAATTAGGTGTATATACTCAAGGGTATTACGTAGATACATTTTACACTTACCTTGATCATAAAAAATACCGCGGACATCTCTCAGAAAAATGTAAATTTCCTCTCTAGTCAATATTCTTGACTTCTTCTTTTTGTAACCATCATTTTTTCTTTTTAAGAATGTCGATGTTATCATGTAAAAGTACCGTTGGTTTTGACATGAAATAATACAACCATAAAGAAGACGGCAGTTCTCACATTTTTCCAAAAAATATGCTATTAAGGAGCACAGTTTCAGTGTAGTGTTTCACGTTTTTAAAGGAACACCATTTAACAAAATCATAAGTTTTGCTGTAGTTTTTTTTTTATTTTTCCAGCAACAGGCTGCCTTTCACCTCCACCGCCGCTTTAAATATTCCAGTAGGCGTAACTCGGAATATCTTCTGCACTACTATAACTACCCATATTCTACCAATTATATATAAAAAAAATCTGTCACTTTGCTAGAGGTTTGTGGCGTGCTAAATATGAGGTACATGAAAACCGCGTTTGTTAATATTATTGTTAGGCATCCGTCACAACTGTCAATTCGACTCCAACAATAATTACCTGATTTTAGTTCGAGATACTTATTTCCACAAATACATAATATGATTTATAGCACATTTATAAATGTTCTAAATACCGGCTGTGTATAGAGTTTTATATAAATCTCATGCGTCAGAATGCGTTTAATACCCTAAGCATGAGCTCTGGGCTTATCAAGCTACGGTTCTTTAACACCCTTAATATATAAATAAATATTACAATAAAATAAAAACTACAAGAGCTAATACCAAACGATATATGGGTAACCTCCACTTGGACAAACTGACAGATAATTAATACTCTGTATATTTGGAATCACTAACACAATTCCGATTTTCTAATTCGTTTTTTTTTTTTTTAATCGATTGTTCCTTACTTTTGAATTGATTCAGGTAATAAATGGAGAAATGGAATATCAACACTTGTAATGCAATTAATGATGATATAAATATGGACGTAGTACGTAGTTGAATATTAATAGCTATAATAAAAATATAGGTACTAAAGGAAAGCCTTACCTTATCCAAAATATCGATTACGTCCGCGTTAAATATAGGTTTAATTGACCCAAATAGGTAATTAATAAATTCATGATGAATTGGGTCAATAAAGGCAAAGGTGTCAAACACACTACAATGGAACCGGCAAAATATAAATAGATCATATTATGGGACAGATGAGCCATTGTAATTCATTATTCCTGTTTTTTTTTGTCTTGATAAATTATTTGGTCTGTATATTTTTACGAAATCTAATTTTTGGGATCTCGGGAGTTGTAGTTGTAAATAGTATACTTGACTGTGATTGATTTATAGTAGTTTTATCAAATTTTGAAAAAAAAATTAAAAATGAAATTAAAAAAAGTAAATATCTAACAATACATAGCATACGCCCTCTGTCCTCTTTGTCACTTAGTAATTATTATATTAGTTATGTTCTACAATCACATACCATATTCTATTAGAACAACGAATTCTAGGTATATAAGTTTTGGTAAAAACTGGATTATCCTTACAAATAATTCATTCACTTTGGTATATCCAAATAACCTACAGGTCTATTCTCCAATATCCGCAGAACAATACATATGCTAATTAGATACTTTTATTCTTCTCACAACGATAATTAAGAGAAAGACCATGTAATTCGCATACGGATTACTCTTCGAAAATCAGAAATACACCCCCAGGTAGACACTTTTTTTACTTATACTTTAAAATTAGCCTATCGGGTCAAATGATAATTGCAAAATACACAATTTTGGGTCCAATTTCAAATGGCTCCAAGATCTTTTGTATCCAATTTGCTTCCTAGTATTTTTTGATCATCCAGATAAGTGCGTGACGCAACAGGCCATATGATAAAAAAAATAGAATATACAATAATTAATTTATATATTTTATATATATTCTTCATTTATTTAAATGGATGAAATGATTTTTCGTAATATCGTTGCATAATAATGACATTTTGATTATCATTTCATTAACGAAATGCTTAAAACAATCTTTACGTACATGTGTGTAAAAATAAAATAAAATAACTGAATTTTAATTTTTATTTTCCATGTACCCCTCTGCCACCGAAGTCGAATGACAACCTCTGTGTCTCTTGAGCATCGATATGTTGGTTCCTGCATCTCCAAGGTTGCAGAACATCGTCTAAAACAGTGCTCAGTATACTCAGTAACATTGGGTAATCTAAGAAATTCGGCAATATTTTTTGGAATTGAACCTATGTTATTTATACGTACTTCTTGTGTAGTACATTTTCAATTCCTTTACGTGATAAAAAATCGGTTGTAATCAATGGATGGACGTAGACTTGCATATCTGCAGAAAATCTCTAAAAAATTGGCTCCCTCTATAGATAGATATATCTACCTATATTGTAAATAATCTAGGAACATTAGTTTTGGTATCGTAATAGTCACTTTAATGAACGACTTAGCATCTTTAATGTTCTCTGTACGTAAATAAATTAATTATTCTCTCCTACAGGCTCCAAATATACCAACAATCAAGACAACTTTTTGGAATAAGTACTTTTCATCATCTGCATCTTTGATAAACCTTTCAACCTGTTCCTTGGAAAATATTCTGGATTTTCTAGGTCTATGACCACCTGATTTCCTTTTGAGCGAAGTAATAACATTGGAACCTATATTTACTAATATCAATATTTTTATTCAAATAAATTGTAGTTCGCAGCATGGAATAATTACTCCATAATTAAGAGGCTGTACATTTTAAAGATAACTGGGACAAGTACGCTAGAACTCTCACCGAAATATTATATACTTACCTTTTTTTCCGCACACCAAATATCAAATTTTGCATAAGTTTTTGGTGCAATTTCTTCGGGTCCTGAGGAATCAATGTAAGGCAACCTCCGCCTCATTTTCTATTTCAGAATTTTCAGTATCTCTAGAATCTGCGTCACACATACTGAAGTTTTATGAAGAATTAATACCGAGTTTAATTATTGGGGTTTAATGTTCAGAAATGTTCATAGATTTAAAACGTTTGTATAGTTTGTAAACATCGTACCATAGCAACTGCTCCATATCAACAACCATATAGACTTATTTTTTTACTATTTTAGAAAGGTATTTTAAGCTAATATAAATCAAATCTCCTACAATTCCTATCAATGAAGTGATATGTATGTTCTCTGATACCAAACATCTAGGTATGCTAATGCATAATTCCACAGACAAAGCTCTATTCAATAATTATCTAAAGAAAATAATCTAATTTACTAACCTGCTAATGAAACACTCTTGAATTTGTCGTGTTCCCACTGCCAAAAAGTGAAGTTAGATATTTATAGTGTTTCACACAATATTATTAATACCTAAAAATATATAAAAACATATAGACTTAGTTAAAATTGTTTAATTAAAATAGTCTAGCGATGATATTAGCAAATGCAATCGAAGATTATGTCGTAACTATTTATTTATTTGACGATTTTAGGAAAAATCTTGTTTGGTACAAGAAAAATGTTAGGTGTTTTTGGCACTTTACGTGTGTGAAACTTTTTTAGCGAAATAAGCTATTTTATTTAACAATAATTTTAGTGATTATCTTTTTTTGAATGTGAGTTGATCTGATTTTTATATTCCAAATATGTTTACATTTTGTCTCCGGGGGACCCAGACCAACTCTAGGGGGCTCCAGCCCCACCTGGCGTCCCGTGACCACAACCCTGTACCTACCTTTTATACATGTTTACACAAAAATCGCAAATCAACAAAGTAGTCACTGCTCTAGTTTCTTTTGGCAATCTATTCGAAGTGAATAACGAAAGGAAATGGCGGTAGTCTACCACGTTAATATTCGAAAATAACTTGATCTCTGGTGTTTATAAATAATTAGGCAAGATTTATTTCACGTAAGCGTTGGCCGTGGCATATCTGGACACCTACCTTCTCACCAATTTCTATACGGTAGTTCTCCCGTGACGAAAGACTGACCATGCTTAATGAGTTTTTCATCTTCTAAGCGATTCGTAGTAACATAGACTAAATGGTAGTAAGCTGGACTTCCCCGAATGAATTGACAGTGTGTTGACATGCGCGAAGGATGAAAATTGCTAAAATTGTTTTATATTCGTTTAAATTTGATGTGTAGTCGAAACAATTATATTGTAGTGGTAAAAAGGAAATTTTGTAAAATGCATGACTCATTCCTAATAATTTATTAGAACAATATAACTAGATTCTTCTCTTATCGTAGATAATAAATAACAATCTCTTACATTCAAAATAAGTAAAACATTTCTTACACTCAGGTATTACTGGCATTCTTGGAAGTCAAAATAAATGAGATTTACTCAAACCTATATGTAAAAGTTCACCGTTTCTGAGATACAGGGTGTCAAATATTTCGAAATGTTTATTATATTTTGTATTTACTTGGAAACCTATCGTGATGAAATAGTAATAGTTCTAGATTGTAATGAGATATCTTTAGTCTAATTATTCAGTAGGTTTAAATATTCCCATTATCATCATTGGCGTAGAAACCCTGCGTCACTCTTTTATTTAAAATAAAAATGGTACTCCACTGTCTTAATGATGAAAAAAGTAAGATACTTCAAATTTTCATTATTTTGAACAAATAATTATTATTTAAAATGCACCATATTTAGGTAATTGTTTTTTAAAAATATATATGCATAGGACGAGAGTAGATTCGTAACCACAAAAGAAAGCGCTATAGCTAAACTTACTATAGTCAAAAGTTGATGGTTATTAAGATACAGGATGTCAAAGTAAAAATTTTATTTTCGATATTTGTAAATAATTTTTTTTAAAATCCAAATATTTGGATACATTTTCTAGATCGGGGGTTTTTTGGGGGCGAAAAATTCAAAATTGTTTCTAATTTTGACGCTACTGGTAGAGGGCGCCACTTATGGCACATTATGCTTCTTTTAAATGACAGAATTTGTTTGCGGCTCATCTGACTATTCTTCTACCTTCTTTATGTGAAAGTGGTATACCTTGATGAAGTCGTTTTCGAAACAATCCTATTTGAAATATTCAATACACCGAGGAAAAATTGTTTTGGTTTCAGGTAAAGCGCATTTTCCGCTTGAAAATATAGCAAAATGTTATGTGAAAAAGTTACTAAAAATTGTTAATTATGACTATGTGCAAAATTTTAAGAGGGGAGTGTCGAGATCCCTTCAGCTTTTGATACAAATATGTACAAACTACGAAATGCAGAGATATTTGAAATGAACAATTACTTGAACAGAATGCATTTTAAAGAAAATTGCAAAGAATAATTTTTTGTTCATAACAATCAAAACTTAAAGTATCTTAAGTTATTTTTATAATTAAGGCAGTGACGTACAATTTTTATTGTAAATAAAAGAAGAGTGGCACAGGTGATAATGGAAATGTATAAACATACCGAATAATTACACCTAAGCGTTGAGTGACGTCACTCAACGACCTAAGGTATCCCCTTACAACCTAGAATTATTGTTATTTTTATTTTATCACGAAACACTAAACGGCTGTCCTCTATTTTGGCGAATGCGCTCCCTGCATACTTAAACGTGTTAAAATTAATTTTTAGAATGTTTACCAATGTTTACCAATAAACTTTTCCTAAGAACTGAAAGAGCATTGCTTAGGTGAGTTTTTAATAATATCTGAATAAACCTACACACAAAGGTTTAAATAAAATAACATCCACGCTTAAATTTGTCACTCCGCTTTTAGAAAGTAAATAAACCATGTTTATGAAGTTCTAGGTAAGTAACGAAGCCACTATTCTATTGGTTAAATAATTGAAATAATCCATTCATTCCTAATAAAAAAAGTATAGAAATATTTGTTATAAAAAGGTTTGTTTTTCTTCTATACTTCAATAATTGGAAAAAAACTTTTAAATTAAAAAATGTTAAAAAAATTAATTATCACAAATATTGTAACACTTGGTATATGTATAGGTATGTTTGTTTCAGTCGAACTCAAAATCAAGTATTCTATCACCTCCTAAAATTATTGTAACGACTTGTAAGACACCCTGTATATTCATCAAGGTGGTACCTATATTGAACATTTAGTTTCACTGAGTTAAATTTTTGTTTTTTTTTAATATTTGCTCCGTAGGCGTACTCAGAAAAAAATTAAGGGGTCCATGAACGTAAAAAAAGAGGAGTTATTGTAACTCCTCTTTTTACGTTCATGCTTTGATATTTTAGACCAAAATTACACAGAAAGTGTGAAGACTTAAGATAAAAACGAGGATAAAAACGTACAAAATTTTAAACAAATATCTAAAATCAACGGAGCTATCAATAATCACGTAAAAAAATATTTTGACATCCTATATAAAGTAGCATAAGAAAAGCCCCATTATTTTAGTCCAAAGCATATGTAGTTAACGGCTTGACCTAGCAATTTGTAACAACCTAAACGACATATTTCGTTACATGTTGATATTTGACAGAATGATTTACTATATTCTGTGGTAGTATCGATACACTATTTTCCAAATATTTTGTACATGATATCTGTAATTTATTATATTATGTATAAAAATATTAGTCAGTTAGATGATGCTCACATTTTCATTAGGCAGATGTATGTGTAGCATGTGTTATTTTTTGGAAGGTTACAAATAATTAAATATATGGATGGATACTTTTTGTCCTAATAAAATTTCAATTGCATTAATTATTTAATACACATGACAACTATAGAAATGATGTAAATTAATATAGTACCGAACGTCTGTAGTTAAAAAAAAAACGTTCCTGTGAATAAGCTACACCGACGCAAGTGTACCCAAATATCAAATGTACCTCTCCAGCACAGAGCAGCATGCGAGAAATCTCATACATATGCATTTGTAAAATAAAGACAAACTATAGGTCCATTTTGGAGTTTTGTCTACAATAGAAGTACCACTTTTGTTTCGGTAGTAAAAATATTTTCATTATTTTATTGTTTGCTTTCAATAAAACAACAAAACAAAGTAAAATATGAAACGAAACTTGAATTTTCTGCTATAGCACTACTTAACACATTTCCTAATTAATGGGAAATTTCAAAAATAGATGTAGCAACTCTGTTAATATGAGTTTACTAGGCTATTCTACCATTTTTACATGAACTAATATAAAGACTGAACTTTTGGTAAAAAAAATATGGATGATCCATAGGCGGGTAAATTAGTGAGTATAATTTGAAAAATACCAATTATTGTGAATGTAAATCGATTAATCTTGCTTATTTAGCTGCGGTTGATTTAAGATTCTTTAAGAAATTAATGTTTACACGATAAACATGAATGAATAAATTGGCAAAGTATATTACTATTATTAAAACGAAAAGCGGCACACAATTTCTGTTATGATCTAATTATGCTTTTACAAACTCCAAACTTAAGTAAATTTGTATGTAGGTACCTATAATACATCATACAAATGTTTTGATACTTTTATCTAGAAATTTTCCTTTACATAGCCCCAGATTTCGTATTTATGTATAAATACATAATATTTTTACCCCGCCTTATAATTTCATTCAAATATAAATAGATCTTGTCTACCTACATAGTATAAATTTGAATAAAATGACGTAGAATCATTTTTAGAGGTCATGTCTCAATATTTTTCTTGAAGATTACCGTTATTATACGATATATTTGTTTAATTAATAACAGACAACAACATATTTGAATCCTATTTTTTCATAGACTAGGAGATTACAGATATATGTTTTATGTATTTGCACAAATATGATGTGTCAATTTTGTTTCTTGAAATATCATAGTCGGTACGTCTGTATTCATGGGTGTACATAGATTTGTAATATGCTATATTTAACTATTATGTGCCTTTAAAAATATATGTACGCGGAAGGACAATAAATATCAAAATATGAATATAAAATAAACATTTATAACAGGAAACTTTCAAAAGAATGCACTTTGTATATGTGGATCTATTTGATGACTCATCAGATAACATTGTCAGTGAATTCAAAATAAAAAATCAGTTTTGAACAATGTATACAGAAATATTTCATACTCTTTAGTTTAGTTTCAAAATTAAGATGAAATACTGAAAACACAGTTTAAATTTGCCGTCGGAACACATTCTATTTCATTTTTTGTTGCTCCGTTGCAAACAGGAATTTCATAGATAATTATTGAGTTTTACAAACCCCTTTCGGGCCGATATTGTCGCATTTTAAAATAAAAATTATCAAATTTGATATTGTTAATTGAAAAAATCGCTAGAATTGGAGAAAACCTTTCAAAACTGGCAGCAAGACGTGGTAAAGTACACCACTGCGCGGCGCGGGGGGCGACCATATTGGAGCCCTAATCCAAGTCCAAGCAAAATAAATGGCATACCTATTACACTTTATCAAGAATAGGTTTTTTTTTTTTGGAAAGTAAGTTGGACCCAAGGTTAGCTCTATATTGAAGGGGGGCCAAACAATTTCGCGTTACGCCACTGGTATGGCTATAAGACTTCGAATCAACGTACATTCCATGAAAATCGCAGTGAGTGATATATTTGAAAAGGCCCCTTTATATTAATTTGAATAATTAAGTTTGTTTTCAGTGTTTATAAATCATAATAGCAATATTGAATTTTCATTTCCAAGTATTTAATATGTTACTATTTTAATATAAATTATATTAAATATTAATGATGCAAGAAAAGAGGATATTTTTTCAAAAAATATTTATTGTGAATACAATATAAAATACAAATTATAAGATATAAATAAAATAAAAAAGTAGTGACTTATCTATCTACCAAATTTTACAGAATAAAAACGAGAACAAATGGAGGCCTATGGCCATATCGAACCCCTCTACTCGTCTCAGGCTAGCAAGGAACATGCCGCAGTGGGTGGTAAGTAAAGTTCCCATCGCTTCATTATAAAATTTATTCGGAATCTTTAAAGCTATTAAATATTGTTTCAGCTTAAAATATTATCTCGCTTTAACTAATTTTAACAATATTTGGTTTCCTTTATACAAAAAAACAATATTTATATTTAATCAGTACAAAAATCAAATCTGATATTTACTTAATTAAACTATTTCTTTTGTTTAGCTCTGTCGAAACAAGCAGGACAGCACATTCATCTTATAACTTATACTTAAATAAATTACTTCTGTTTAATACTATTTCGATAACGTGCAAATACGTTATGAGTTTACTCATGCAAATAAGGAAAAAAAGCATTGAAAATGAGTCAGATAACAACACTAATATTAATTACTTAAATCTGTCATACTATATCAGTCGGGTTAATATACATAAAATGAAAACCAATAAACTAAATGAAAACAATGTTGAAAACAGACACACCCAGTTATAAAACCACCACAGACACATCTAAAACCATTATTATTTATATCAAAACATTTTGCTTACAAACAGATTAGTTTAAAATAATTTCCAAAATGATTAAGGATAGGATAACCAGCCAATCAAATAAAGAAAGTTTTTAATATATTTTGCTTACATTTTTTTTTCAAGTTTTGCATCAAGCAACTTGTCAAAATGAAAAACGTAAGCCCACATTTAATAGCATTTCATATACTAGAACTTAATTTACAAATATTTGTCAGAATCATTAATTACATTTTATATAAGTCTCAAAATCTATATAAAAAGTTTATTTTTCTTTAAATTTTCAAGGAATAGGAGGTTTTATCATTTCACAACACCTCTATGAATGTGTTTCATTAAGAAATTTGGTGATGAAATTTTACAGTCACTCATTTTATGGCAAAAAGTATTTGCATTCTTAGAATCCAATACTCTAGTTTGTTGGTAGCTTGAATAACTAGGCATATCTCTTGAAGTGAACATATTTATATATATATGACAATCCCCACCTATGCTCAACACAAGTGAAAACATGTAACAATACTACTGAACAGTTAATTTAAATTTATGAAAACAATTGCCATTTGCAAAGTTAAGTAACACCGAACTTGTATATAAAAAAAAATGAATCGTAACTATCTTAATCTTATTTAATGATAAAATGTACAAATCTGCTTGCATACTATAAAAATTAAAAAATTGGCGTAAAGAAAAACGATAACTTGTAATCATTTATAAACATACTTAAAAAACCAGTCATCGTAAAGTAATAAACTAAATGTCTCTTACAGAAAAGGAAGAAAAACATGATATTAATTTTTTCTATAAAAACTGTATACAATTTGTTTTTAACTACATAGTAATATTGCCACATAAAAAAATATTCGATCTGTTAATAGTATATTTGAGAAATTTCATAATAGGTAATAATAAATATACGGTAAACATCCATTCACTTAAAAAAATATCCTGATATCAGTGTAAATACTTGTTATCTAAATATATAGAAAAACATACAAATATGACGATTGACGATGTACACAGGCTGCCTGCATTTTTAGGTTGTTTCCAAGTACCGAGATAATATTCAAGGACACAAAAGAAATGAAAAATAAACAGAACTCGTCTTTAGATAAAGGAACCCTTTTTGGGACAGCCTGTACACATTTCCTGCTTATTTCTAAGTGTGTAGTTGATACCTCGAGAACATACAAGCGAAAAGTAAAATATATACAAAATATGGGGATCTGTCTTAAACCTAAGATGTATGTATGTATATATAAAACCTTAATCATATGATAAAATAAGCTTATCTTAAAGAAAAAATGAGGAAGTGGACTAAATTAAGAAATCTACATACTTAAAATGTGCAATGGAGTTCAGTACAAAACGAAATACGAATATCATTTTTTCTTGGAATAAATACAGGGAAGAAAAAATAAATATCAACCCTTACACCACACTTCGTGTCCTCAAATATGTGTAAATTAGACTTCTAAACCATAACTGGATGCGATGATTTGTCAAACATATTTACAGCAACGGGGCAAAATCGCTATACAAGGTGTGAAAATTGTTACGTGTCACACTAAGGCAGAGGGTATTTGGGGAAAAATGTATGATACACAGACAGCATAATCTAAAATCTTAATTCTTCCTATATCCTGGAATTTGAGAAGACTGTAACAAATTTAAATTCAATAAATCGGGCCAAAAACATGACAAGACTTGAAAACAAAAATACTTATAGAAGAAGCTGTTTTTAAATATTTCTCAAATTTATAAAAAAAATTCCCAAATACCTTTCAGAGGTGAAATTTCTCCGTTTCTCATTTAATTCAATATCAAAATTGGTACCAGCATTAACCACATTTTCCTTATTAATATCGTTTAAAAACATGCTTTACAATATGTACATTTTTAGGAGAAAGATAAAAAAGATATTATCCACTTGCCAATAAAAATTTGGCGAAATTATTTGGGAGAAAATGGTATCCGAACCAACCCTGGGCCCAAATTACATAAACCACAAAGAATGTTTAGACCCGTCATTTCCCCTTCCTATCTAAAAATATATTTTCAGTCACATGTAAATGCTCGGAACTTGGGTAATTTATTGGGTCACCTTGTATCGCGAATCAGCTTGCTCCTCAGAAACAAAATATACTAGCATAGTGCTGATCTAATAGTCTCACCTATAAGTCTATCTCCCTTGCAGACTAATTTTCCTCACTCATCGGTTCGTCTGTGTCATGATTCTCACCTTGACTCGAATTGCCTTGATTCGAATTCTGGCTGGAGTTCTCCTCCATTTCGAGGTTGTTCGAGTCCTCTTCCTCATGATCGGAATTCTCCTCAACTTCCATCGTAACGCTAACATTACTAAGAGGATCGTTTTCCTCTGATTTTTCGTTATCGTCCGCATCATTAGAATTACTGTCCTCTTCATTTTTAATCCGCTCACCGTTCTGCTCGATGCTAGATTTAATGTCGGAACCTTCATTGTCCTCTTCGGTTTTCTTTTGCGTTTTTCCTTCCTTTCCTTTCTCTTCTTTCAATAGCGCTTCAGTGTCGCCATACTTGCTCTTTCCGAAAACTTTGTACTTGTAGCCAATGTCATCCCGCAAGTGCAGCTTCCTGTGCAACTGCATGTAGGACTGCGTTGAAAATTCTCGGTTGCAGATATCGCACTTTGCGTTCTTCATGCCCTTTATGAAATATTTCTTTTTATTCTTTTGGTTGTGCTTGCGTACCTTGTGTCGAAGCAGGCCTGTCGAGCTGTTGAACGGCCTGTGACACACATCACATATATACTCTCCGTTTTCTGAAACTGACACGTTGGCCTCTACATCCAATTGCGACAAACCGCCAACACTCAAGTTCTGGGAATTGTGGGATGTATTAGCAAAATCGCGTAACGTGAGAGATTTATTTAAGGCATCGGAATCTATTTTGTGGGTCTTGACGCAAAAGTCATACTCGGATCTCGTAGCAAACTCCATGTAACAATATTCACACTTAAACGGCATTTTCCCTAAATGAAAGTCTTTAATATGTGCTTTAAGTAGCTTCTTAGACGTAAATGGTTTTTGGCATGATTCACAAATAAAAGCACCGGTGCTCTCCGAAGAACTAAATAAGAAATGCTGGCCCGACGTGAGAAAATCATCTTGTTGGTGCTTGGGCAGAATAGGAACATAGTATTTATGATCATCCTTTCCGTTCTGGATCCTCTCGCCATTGGACTTTAAATCTTTTAATGTGATTTTTGCCTGGGAAATTACCTCATCATAATCGTTATTTTCCTCCTCCTCGTTACTGTCTTCCTCCTCCTCCAACCCAAAAACTGTGGGGTCAATTTCTACACTTAGTTCTTCACTTTTGCTTTCCGTCAACAACTGGTTAACGTTCACATTTAAAGGCTTTGGGGGATCTTGCTTTTTAGGGGTATCAACAGGAGGGGCTAAAGGAATAAACTTCTGAAATGTGCTGTTTAAATTTAAAAATACGTTTTGGTTGGTATCTTTACTTTTTGATGTGTTCGAGTTGTCTGAAGGTGTTACAGAATTGAGAGTAGTTGCAGGTATTAAATTTAGGAATACATTTTGAAAAGTGTTAGTACCCTGATTTTGTGAACCAACTAAAATTTTAACATACTTTTGGTTTGGCAGAAGCATGTATGCACCTCCTGCTGCGGGAATTACGTTTTCACCTTTAACTGCACTTTGAGATTCGTTTTTCTTTTGAGATTCTTTCACTAGTTCCACATAGTTTTTTAATACACCTGCAGATTGGACACATTGTTTTTTAAAACTGTATGCTATATTCAATCTCTTGATGCATGGATGACACAATAAAGGTTTAAAAACTGTCCACTCCTAAAATCAACGTAAATATTAAATTCTTGTCCAAACAAATACAAAAAAAAATACCTACCACTTCAGATACACAAAGTTGCAACTTGCTCATCAACGTTTCACTCGGCTCATTCTCAATGTGGGCCAAATCTATTAGGTTTTTATCATACTTTAGACAAACTCGACAAAAATTTGGTAACGTATTCATTGTCATGTAAAAGAAATAATAAATTTTAACGAAATTTCATCAATGTAAACTGTCAAAGCTTTGTCAACTTGTGCGCCATATTAAACACCTCACAACATAAAAAAATACCAACTCAGGCAAGCCAACCTCCTGAGGAACAAGTTACTAGGAATCTAATTTTAAAATAAACCGCGAACGGTTGATTTGAATCTAATTTTAAAATTCACTTCCTGGCACAGTCACCTTGTCATCGTTTTTATCGAATTTATTATTTGCCTGGATATTTTTAAAAATATTTCAGTATTAAAATAGTATGGACGCAAAAATAATCAGGTTGACTTTCACAGTTTTTGCATAAGGTATTTCTTCCATTTTAGAAAGCGAAAATCTAAATGTAGCTGCATAAAGAAAATATTTATTAATAACCATATTTATTTAATTAACTCGCTGAAAATAACTAATATAATTGTCTGTAGAACGCTTTCATAAATTTTTGTAGTTATAGAGGTTTGTCCCTACTCAACCACCACCATGATCATTCCCAAGTTTATAAATTTCAAAGGGGGTCATTGACTTTATTCGCATCCTTTTGCGTTTTAAAAATTTTAAAGTACAATAGTACAATAGCAATTTCCAGTTTAACATATTTGTACATTTATAAGCAGATAATAAAATACATATAATAGGTATATTACATATAATAATATATTTATAAATAACGTGGCATGACAGAATAACGTTTCCCGTAGTTTATTAAACATTAAATATTCTCATTTTATTACCTTTTTTTGTATTTCTTCCTTTTATTGGTTCTACAAATGTTCTACCAAATTCGGTAATATATTTATATTACCGAATTTAGTAATTTGTTCTCCTTCCCCAAAATAAATAAATAAATACGTAAATAAATAAAAAAAAAGAAGTGCTATCCTAGAGCGATTTATTTTTAATTGTAACTGTAAATTATGTTTACAGAACAAATCTGGAGTGAGCGGTGTTCCTCCTCCACCCGTACCAAAAGAAGAGAAGAACAAATCCCAATCTAGTCACAAAAACCTCAATTCCCGTCAGCAGGAACCTGACTATGAGGTTATCGAATTTGGGCAGTACACAAATGCACCTCCTTTGCCTGCCAAAAATGGAAGCGGTAAGGACTATTTTGCTTTTGCTAGTTAAAACAGTTCATGAACGTTACTCACCTAAAATATTATTTTCTTACTTTTAGCATTGCGCGATGGAAAACATTGTCAACTGTGTGGATCTTCAGCCCCCTCAGTCCACTGTGAAGAATGCAACCAGATCTTTTGTCTTTCCTGTGATGACATGTACCATAGACATCCCAAAAGGCAGACTCATATTCGACGAGTAAGTTTACATGATTATTTATAATAACTGCTATTAAATAACCATATGCTTTGGCAGAGAATGGAGCAAACAATCCGTCCACCTCTGCCTCCTAAAGGAGAGCCCCCTTCAGCTCCTGTACCGCCCCCTCGAAGACACCGCCGTTCAGGATCTACTGGACCGTCCCCCTGCCCTAGCCCCACTCCAAGTAGACACAATCAGGTAAACAACCAATTCTGTTGTCCCAGCTAACTATCTTATTGCTTACTGTGCTAATTCCATGCTGTACAATGTATAAAGCTGATGGGAATAAATAATTATTTTCATTACGATTTTGTCTCTGAATCCGAAGCCTTATTTACCAATATAGAATAATATCCATAAAACAGCATTTACTTGTAGTAAAATTAATTGACTGAATTACTACAATTGGAAATTATGTATCGAGAAGAAAAAGTTTTTGTGGCTTCAGTGTGGTTACCTTGAGGTATCACAAAAAAGCTTTTTCGTGAAATTTAAACTGTACATTTTGTTCCTCTATAAACTTTTCTTTTTTTTTTGCCTTAAAAATGATAGTGAGCTTTTTAATATTCCTACTACCTACTAAAAGGTAATGGCTGCATACTTTCGGAAACGTGGAGCGATAATATAGGTTGCTTTGTAGGTAATGTCATCAACGTTGCCTAGAAGAGACAACTCAGGATTTAGTCTGAGAGATAAGATGTCAAGTTTGAAGAAAGGGCTGATGGGCAACCGTCCGTTACCACCAACCCCAGGATCTCCAACAAATCACGGCCGTAAGTACGTAATAATCGATATATTTTATGTAATTAAATTGTGTGTTATATATTTAGCGCCTCGAGAATTCTCGAGAAGTTCTTCGTTTTCCGATGATTTCAACAGGCAGCTGCTGGTTCCCAGTCCTAGTCCGTCGCTCCAGCAACGTTACAGGCAGCATCAGTTAGCTATGCGAGGAACTACGCCGAATTTACCATCTACTGTTTCCGACTTTGACCAGGTTGGTGCTAGTTATTGTATAAATCGAATTTATTTATATGGTGCTTTTACAGCCTTTAAGCAGAGATAGTGGCTACCCAGACTGGGAACAGGAACAGTGGAATTCCAGGTTTCGATCAGGAAGTATTTCTGGATCAGACGTTGGTAGGCAAAGGAAGCTTAGTAATACTTCCTGTCCTCCTCCAGGAAGGGGGCTGCCTCATAGCACCTCTGTTTTTGATTTGAATAACCCTATGACACACCACCACCATCATAATCTTGTTCCCATGCAGCAGGTAACGCAGTTTTTAATAAATAACCTAACCTAACTTAACCTAAACAAACCTGAACTAACCTAACCATTACAATTTTATTTCTATGCAACAGGTAGTGGTTGTTAACAAATAATCAAGAATAATATTTTATATTCAAATTGGATTGCCAATTTACTAGCTTAGTCTAAATCCATTATATTTTTTGTGTAAATACAACAGATTTGATACATTCTAATTATTTTTTTTTCCTCAGGCCCATTCCATGGCACAGTTGAACTACCTTCCTCCTTGCTGCCAAGGAGCCTGGATGAACCAATGTGGTTGTGAGGATCAGCGCAGTAGTAACCTCAGCTTAAATATCGGGCCAGGCGGTTATCCGATGAATCCTATGTGGATGGGCACTTGGCACGGTCCTCCTCCATCTGCCATGTACCCATACCCAGTTCCTATGGGCCATATGCATCACGATGCACGTTCTTGCACACACTCAAGACCTGTATCGCCAACTCACAGTGTCAAATCCAGGAAGTCGACCCTAAGCAGAAGAAGTCGAAAGAAGTACAGAGAAATTGAAGATACCGACGACGAGGCTGATATAGATGATAGACGCTCTACGCTAAGTCATAACGATAGGAGTGAAAGAAAGTCCTTAGGGAGATTTGTTGTAAGAGAGAGACCTCTAAGAGACACTTCGTCTATGCCGAGAGAAATAATGAGACGCAACACGATCGATCGCATTGAACGAGGTTCGATTGCCAGAAGCCGTCACAGTGTTCAAGCATCTTCAAGTGAATCTGACGACGAGCACTCCGATAGTCCAAAGGAAAGTGACATAATCAACGAAGAAGGTGAATCGGATTACGATAATAACATTTCGGCAAAGGAAACCCCTGCCGAAGTACCAAGCGCTTCTTGGGAGTGCGAGCATTGCACTTTTGTCAACGAAGCCGGTACCAGAGTATGTTTAGTATGCTGCAAAACTCCTACCTCTGACGTGAAAATAGTCAAAGCGGCGAGCGAGATCAAGGCATCCTCCAAAAAGAACCACGCACTGTCTCCGAAGAACCTCCCCATCTCCAAATCAAAGTCCAAAGATAAGATACTGAGGAGTGGTAGTGACGAGTATAGTAAAGATTACAGTGAGACTGAATCCGTGTTGAACAAAATGGGAAAGTTAAAAATACCAGACGCTAAGCCCATCGAGAGCAAACCCGCCCCTGTTGACGCCAAGAAAGGTAGGAGTAGAAAGATCTCTTTTTGGCCCGGGACCAAGTTTGCTTCCTTCCAAAAAAAATAAGTAAAACGTATTAAACGCCACCCTTGTGCCGTCCCGTCCATATATACATATAGTGTGCATTACTTACTAACTAATAAGATTTGTTTGTGATTGTGTGTAGATGTCAGTTTGTAACCCTTTTCCTGTTTTTACAGGAAAAGAAGACTCTTTGCCCCCCCGCCGTGAGAGTGAGACGGAAGATAGACAAAATGATATCGTCGAGTCGGAATCCACAAATATGCCCCTGGAAAGAGTGTCGCAAAGTGCGGTAGTGTCGACCGGAGGTGGTGTTAGTGAAGTGCAACATAATATGAAAGTGTCGTCGGGATGCGGGCCTTCCCCTCCCAGAGACATGAAACGTGAAGCAATCAGTGAGTCAGTGGTTCATGAATTCGATAAAAATTTTGAAAATGGTATAGATATGCACAACTTGGAGAGGAGAATGGTTACTACGTCAACTGGAACCTCACCACCGCCACAAAGTATTTCTACTCAAGTAAGTAACATTTGTTTTTATCTATCCTACCTACTAAAAACTCGTAAATTAATAAAATTAGAAAAAGTGCTAATATGAAAAGGTATACCTCAAGGGTCAATATTAGAACTTTTGCTATATTTTTTATTATACTAATGATTTATGACTGATAACAAATTAAGTTGTAGTATGGTATTCTAATGACATTAATATTATTTTTGCTTCACCTACGATTGAGTTTCAAAATAGTAGAGAGTGATTTATGTTATAAATCCGTCACCTTTTTAAGCAGTCACAAAGATAAATGCATCGTATATTTATCGTTTAAAATTTAAGTGCTGCATACCTCGCTGAGCATATCTAATTACACAGCTTCTGCTTCAGCCACATCAGGATGCTTAGTTTCTATTGGTAGAGATGCTTTGACAGATCCAGCTGTCTTATTTACAGCACTGCTACCACGGGTGTGCGCATGGGATAATTTTGAGTATATCTTTCTGCGAATTTAATTGTGATTGTAATTAATTTATCGATGATTTTGTGTTGGTGCTCGTAAGAATGGATAATAATTTAAGCTCTACAGCATGTTCTCAAAATCGTACACATGTCCTAATCTAACAAGTGAAGAATATCGGGTGATAAAAAATTATATGAAGAAATTAGGGCTTGATACCAAAATATAAGTGTAAGTAATGTGATTAAAATAATATGTAGTTCTTTGACGAGAGTGTCTGTGAGTAGTGTACATGTGCAATAAAAATGGTAAAGAAGAACATACAATTTTGAAACGCTTATAGAAAAAGACGAAAGTGATATATGGCAAATATTAGAAGGTTGAAATCTGAATCGGAGAAAATACTTTGTATTGTACATATATGTATTATATAAACACAGACGAGACATGGATAATTGAAGGTCATACCATGACAAAAGTGTGGCACGGTTTTGCCACATATGGAACCTGGTGCTGTCGTGGATATATGGACAATGCACCCTATAATAGCTTTGTTCATAGTACCTACGCCAGAATCAGTTTCTAACCGTCAGAAGCATGTGCACTGAATTTAAAACAAAGCATTTTCAACATTATGTGTGCATTATAAATGCAATGCATGTGCCTATGACGGTTGGAAACTGCAGGCCTAATAGCAGACGATAAATGTCAACATGTGACGGTTATAGTAACAATAAAGATAACAGTGCTAGTAACTAGTAGTGCATAGTATGTATGTAAATAGTGCAGTCTATTATGTGTTAAAGCGTGATATCTGCAAAGTATGTGTCAAGTAGGTGTAAGTCGGTGGTGGTAGAGTATAGTCATCTAAAAGAACGATGGGTGAGTATAAAGTTTCTAAAAAACCATTCATATTACCATTAAAGTGTTATGTTCACTCAAGGTCAACTTATTTTTAGTAATTTTGTGTTCTTTGAATCTTTCTCAAGTGCTGTAAATGAATCACTCTCTATTATTATGAAATCCAACTATAACTTCATAGCATTCAAAACACTATAAATACTACCTAATATATAACCTTTTGCAAAGATAAATTTTATATGGGAAATGTATTTTAGGGGAAATGTGCCGATATCAGTAAATAATCTTATTATTTCTGAGAAAAAAATTGATTCATATTTTGATGAAAAATGGAGTATTGACTTCTTGGCAGGAATTGGCTCAATACTGCTATGTTCTAAAGTTAATTTCACAAAATATGAATATGAAAATTAAATATGGAATCTTTTTTTTTTATTAATATCCAGATGCAAATTAAATATCTGTTTTGCAAAGGTGAAATATTTTTATTATGACAGAAAGATATATATATAACAAATGTTTGGTTTTAAGATAAACTTAATAAGTAATATTATTACTGTTTTCTCTAAATCAGTAATTTTAACCTGTCAATGCTCATTTTGGACATTTGAACTAAATAGAAAAAAAAACTAAATTGAAAAAAATATATTTAAAAATGTTTTCTGTTTAGACATATGAGGACGTTCTACCACTAGAAAAAGCTCCTAAAAGTCCAAGAACCCCAAGGTCTTCGAGCCGCAACAGTCGTCATAAACTAAAACGTTCTCAATCTCTTCGTACACCGTCTTCCCCCAGAAGAGGTTCGGAATGGTCCTTACAACGCTCTTCCAGTCGACAGTCGTTTACGACTGATTCACAGGTTAGATAATGTTTCTTTTTCAACAAAAAAAAAAAAAAACTACGTTGTTTCTTTAGAGCTTGCCGGGAAGCAGGGAACACAGTCCAGTGCCGTACGAGTATGAAGATGAATTATACTACGATAGAAACTACGGAAGGGAACGGAAGCCACCAGTAAATGCCTCTCGATTGTCCCACAGCATCGTGGATCTCAGAAAGCCAGAGTTGTTCCGAAGACCAAGCCACGATCTCGGATATTATAGGGTGCTTTAAAAAAACTTTTATTAAATATTGTTCTTTATAAGGCTTTGAATTTAGAGATAATTCGTTTGATCGCCACATTTTCTCATCTCACTAACCCATTCGTGTACCCACTAGCTTCCAACAGACAAAATGGTAAAAACGCAATTGAAAATATTTTTTTTTAGATGGACCATATGGAGCATCCAAGTCACCGCAGCAGAGCAGACTCATTCCATGCCGAAAGGGAATACTTGGCGCCCATCGATAATGGCTTTCAGAGACACGACACATTCAAAGCTTCCGGTATGGAACTCGTGAAACTATTAAGGGTGAGATCTGAATTTAAAATCGTTTAAGACGACATTGTAATTCATTTCATGTTTTAGGAAGCCGAGCAGTTTAAATACACAGCCGATGAAGTGCAAGCAGCCATTCTCCACTGCAAAGATATGAACCCAATCGACTGGCTGCGCGAAAATTGGGACGCTACCATAGCGAGCGTCCAGACTTTAGCGACGCAGATGGGTCGCGAGGGTCCGATGAATATTGTCGGAACTGTCTCTGAAAGAGAAGCCAGGGAAGCTCTGCGGCAGCATAAAGGCAATTTATGGCCTGCCGTTGAGGAATGTGTCGAACAACGGCAAAGAAAAGTAAGTCGATCACTTGAAAGTTAAAGCAGTGACTTTCATAACACTTAATTTCAGTACGCAGAACTGGCCACTCGTGGGGATTTCAACAGAGAAGACATTGTTACAGTTCTGACGGCAAATCACGGTGACTTGGAAGCTGCATACAATGAACTGAGTAAAACTCAGTTGAAGCCTTTTTTAATGAGGATTTGGGGACCTCCGGTGGGTACTGAAAATGAGGCAGGTAATGAAGGGGCGACGTTAGAACACTTTAGGGGTGAAGGTAAGTAAAATTACGTGGTATAACAACAACCTAACCCATTTCTTTTTACAGATAATGTTGACGTTAAGATAGTGAAAGAGGAAGAGAGAGCGGTAAGTAAAATTGCCCCTATCGATAGCGAATTGCCTCAAGTAAGTACCACTTTCGATACGGCTAAAGGTGACCGCGAAGATTTAAAAAAACAACAAAATTTTAAAACTGAATCACAACAAATCGTAGAAGATAACAGTAGAGTAGAATCGCTTAATCTTATAGAAAAGGAAATATTAAAAAATTTAGAAGACATTAATAGTTTTAGTGAAAATTTTGACGGTACTAACATTACTGACAATCGGAATGAAGACAAAATAGTAGTTAAAAACAATGCCAATAAAGATGAAGTTGTGAAGATGACGGAAAACAAAGTATACGTGGAGAAGAGCAGCACAGTCATCCAAGTAGTCGACAACAATTACCTGATCCCCTTCACTTCAAACGATAATCACACACCGTCAATGTCTGAAAGCGAGAGTAGTGACGAGTTACAGAACTCTGAATTTGTCGACGCTATCGAGAATCCTATCGATTCACCCTCGGTCGTAGAAAAAAATGATTTACCAGAACCTAGTCCATTGAAGAGGAAAACTAGCGTCAGCACTTTAAATATAACGCTGGCAGGTTCCAGTCAAATTCATAATGTTGAGAGCAAAGATTTACCTAGAAGAGCCAGCAGTGAAGCAAGAACAGTGCCATCTGTGGCAAGTACAATAGGAGATGAAGTCGTAATAGAAAGCACAGCAGCTATAGTGTTGCAACCTGTCAAAAAGGAAACTAAAGAGAAAGTGGTTTTCAGACCACCACATATCGAGAAATCTGAATTAGAAATTACTCAGCAATTTTCAAATTTCAATGCAGTTCAAGATTCTAGAAGTCAGGGAAATATTAATGGCACCCAGAAAATTACTAAAAAGAAAGAAGAAAGTATTCCTGAGAAACAAAAATGTAGTGAAGATGAAAATAGCATACAACATACTGAAAGTAATTCAAGTGAATTGATAACAAGTGAAATACATACTGAAAGTAGTTCAAATATACCAATAACAAGCAACCTGCATACTGACAGCAGTTCAAATGTACCAATAACAAGCAACCTGCATATTGACAGTAGTTCAAATGTACCAATAACAAGTGAACTGCATACTGAAAATAATTCAATTGTACCAGTACCAAGTGAACTACATACTGAAAGTAGTTCGAATGTACCAACAGCAAATGGAGAAAATATTGGCATTCAAGAAACAGAATTGACTGCGGCGGAAAATATAGATTTACCAACACAACAGGAAGAAGAAAATATAGTTACTCATTCTTCAGTAGAAATAATAGAAGAAGCAAAAAATGATATAAATTCTAACAATTCGCAATTTTCATTATCTGCGCAAAAAACTCAGATAAATAGGGAAACCGAAACACAACAAAGCGTTAATGAAAATGTACAAGTAACGACAACAGAGATAATAAACAAAGAAGAGATCAATAAAAACGATGAAGATAAAAATGAAAATGAAAAAATAGTTACTGAAATTAGTTCAGACCAAATAGAAGCTGAAAAATTTGGCGACTGTAAAGAATCAGTTGAGGAAATTAATACAAAAACTAATGATGGTTTTGTAGATACTAATGAAATGTTAAAGATAGACAGAGACACAAACAAAGAAGTAGGGAATATACATGAATTGCCTTCCACGTCTACCCCACAACCTTTGCGAGAACGCAACGAAGATCGTGGGAAGTCTACCGATCCAAACATAAATTTATCAGATTCTTCCTCAAAAGTGAAAAATGCAGTACTAAAATCTAAAAATATAGACCCGCACATTGAAAACAAAGAAAACAGTGACACTTCAAATTCAATGTCTCGTAAACAGAAGAAGAGTATGCGAAAGAGTCGGAAAAGGGCTGAAAAACGAGCATTACTTCGAGAGTCGAGCACTACAGGTTCTAGTAGTGAGGTACCTGAAAACACAGATACTGAAAATAAAAAAATACTCGTAGCCTCAGAAGAAAAAACTGAATCTGTTCCAGTTAAAAATTCTGTAGGACCAACCAAAATACAGAGAAAAAGGCATGTTAAGAAAAGTGATAGCCAGAAATACACAAAATATAGAAATAAGTCCACAGACGGTGCCACAAAAACAGAATTAAATGCAACTACTGAAGAAACAAATTTAGACCCTATGGAAACAATAGGAGGACAATTTGAATCAAAAGATTTACATCAAATTAACAAAAATGAACAACTAATTAATAATTCTTCATCACTGGAATCTCCATCTGCAGTTGAAGATGCTAAAGAACCACCAAAAGTTTCCACGACGATACAAATGGCACAAAATAAGCAAACGACAATTCCAGTAGCCAAACGACCATCAAAAATACCTCTACCTCAGCACAGATCTTCTTTCAAAAGTGAACCAAGGTCGCCTGACGCTTACTCATCAAACAGCAAAATACCTGTGAAAACTTCAAGTCTGCCAAGAAACAAATCTAAACCAGGTGTTGTTAAAACTGTGCAGAAGGATCAAGAGAAGAAAGTTTTAAATGAACCAAAGCAAGCAGAAACAGAGGTATTGCAGAAGAATCAGAAGGCTGACGAGCCACAAAAAACTGAAGAAGAAGCTTCTTCAAGTCTACAGTCAAAACCAAGTGTTGAAATGGACAATGACATAAGCAATACTGCTCAAACCGTTAAAACTTTAAGTTCACATTTGACTATAACCAAGAAAACTCAATTATCTTTGACTGCTAAAAACTCATTTGATTCTACCACAAGCTCCAAACAGTTGTCATACACCAAATCACTCGACAATGACAGCGACTCATCCGTATCGGAGAGCAATGTTGAAGAATTACTTGATCCTAGTACAGACGAGGATAGTTACGATGAATTTGAGGAGGAGTACCAAGAAGTGATTGAATCTGCTTCTGAAGACTACGATGAGTTCGACAAAAGAAATATAGAGATGAGCAGGGATTTAAATATAAATCTATCGCAAATCAGTGCTAGAGTTAACAAGTTAACGACAAGCTTGAACGAGAACAAATACAGTATAGAAGAAATTTGCGAATCAGAAGAGTATCTGTCCGATCCCGAGGATAATGAGGAAAGTGAAGAGGTATTCATCGAGGACGAGTTTGAGGAAAATACGATGGAAATTTTAACCACTGATTTGAAAATCGAACATAAAGAGCCCACTGAGATAGAAGTTATGGAGGTAAGATATTCCAAACAATGCCAGAAGTGGGAAAATTGAGAAAAGTGGATGTACTTTTAATTACACATATTAATTGAACTTTTTTGTTTGTACAGAGGCAAGCGAGAAGGTTTTTAGCAGAAGGACAAGTGACCAACTACCAGCAGGCTGAATTAGCAGTCAGTTTGATGGCTTTGAAATTTTCCACTGAGGAAGCTCTCGAAGCGGTCAAGGACTGTCATTCTCTAGATGCTGCTATAGCATTTTTGCAACAAGACTGCGAATTGTGTGCCGGAAAGTACCCCATGAATCATGTAGGTGTACATAATAATAATTTTTTCTGATTTGAAAAACAACTATTTACGGTTTTAGATCATTTCCATGCTGAAGTGCACCCACCGTTGTTGCCAGGAGTGCGCAAAAAACTACTTCACAGTGCAAATTACAGATCGCAGCATAATGGACTGCACGTGTCCCTTCTGTAAGCAACCAGAATTAACAAGCAGCAACTTAAATGAAGACGATATCTCGGATTACTTCGGCAACTTGGATATCCTACTCAAAGGCATACTAGATGAAACCGTCCACGAACTATTCCAGAGAAAGTTGAGAGACAGGACTTTGATGCAAGATCCACATTTCAAGTGGTGTGTACAAGTAAGTTCGAACCTTGGGCGAGGGTAACATTTATTAAATTTTGCTTCATAGTGTTCCTCGGGGTTCATTGCACATCCTCGACAGAAAAGACTGATTTGTCCCGATTGTAAATCGGTTACCTGCGCCGGTTGCCGAAGACCAGTAAGTTGCCTATAAAAATTTTTTATATCTTTAGATATAACGACAACTGGGCCTAGCCAGATGACTAGATCTTCGGAAGGGGCTCTCTACAATCCTGTTAAATAAATTTTACCTGTAAATATACAGCTCTGTAGCTATTTAGGTCTGTAAAAAGCTCCACCTGTACATATATGGCTCTACATATCCCCATAAATATACAGCTCTGTAGAAGGGGTATCTCTATAAGTTGGAAAAAATAGTTATATATGTAAATATACAGCTTTGCATCTGTAGGTATGTAAAAGTTTGTAGATATCTGTAAATTCACAAATTCACCTGTACACGCAAATATGCTATTCTGTACCTTAGGCATAAACGTATTTAAAGGTATAACTTTCTATAGATCTGTAGTATATCTCCATGAATAGAGCTGTATATTTACAAGCACAGAGTTATATATTTATAAATACAGTTTTTTTTACAAATTTGTATACAAGTAGAGAAAGCTGCATATCGGCACAGAGTTTTGTATTTATTGGTATAACTTTCTGTACCTTTACTTGTATAATATTCTACAGATTTGTATGTCTATATTTACAAGAATAGCTTTTTATAGATCTGTATATATTTCCAAGTACACAGTTGTATATGTACAGAGGTCTGTATCTATAGGTACATTTTTTACAGATCTCTATATTTGCAAGAGCTATACTTACATATTTACAGGTACAGTTTTATACATATCTGTACATCTATATTTACACATATATTTATAGACCTGCATATCAAGTTACAGCGAGCTGTATATTTACAGGTACAGAGCTGCATATGTAAAAGTACATAGCTGTATATGTGTACCTAAATTTAAAGATACACCTTTTTGTAGATCTGTAAATTCTTTAGGTACAGTAGAGCTGTATATTTGAAGGTACAAAACTGTATACTTACCGGTATAGCCTTATAAGTAAGTATATTCACAAGTACATATAGGTATAAATATAAAGAGCTTTGTATTTATAGGTACTGTTTTTTATAGAGTTGTAGAGATCTCGTTCCGTAGAACTAACCGTATGGCTAGTTTTAGTTGATGCTATACCTACTTACCATACTATACTTTCTTCAGTGGGAAAAGCAGCATGAGGGTATAACTTGTGAGCAGTTTGCGGCTTGGAAAGACGCAAACGACCCGGAGAACCAGGCAACTGCCGTCGCAAAGCACCTTGCCGAGAATGGCATAGACTGTCCAAAGTGCAAGTTCAGATATTCCCTGGCAAAAGGCGGTTGCATGCATTTCACATGTACACAGTGCAAGCATGAGTTCTGTTATGGGTGCGGCAAACCGTTCATGATGGGGGCCAAGTGCGGTATAAGTCAGTATTGCGCAAAATTGGGACTGCACGCGCACCACCCCAGGAACTGTTTGTTTTATTTGAGGGACAAGGAACCGCAGGAATTGCAGAAATTGTTGAAGGTAGGAAAGCGAAACTTAGTGTCTGATGCTGGTAACAATTTCCATTCTTATTTAGGACCACAAAATTCCATTCGATACTGAAACGATGGGCGATAAAGAAGAAAACGCTTCGGCTGTGGTTAAGTGTTTGATACCTTTACAGAGGGAAACACCTAACGGAATCGTCGACACGATATGCAATAATGAGGTTAACCCTGGACAAGCTGGGCTCTGCAGGTAGCGTTAGCTTTAACATTTTACTGTAAATCCTGTAACAGACTGTCGACTCTTTCCTATACCAGTAAATTTACAATAATAATTATTTTTCATGAACTGTAATTCAATACAGGGTGTTCCAATTTTTTAAACCAACATATGAAAAAACAAATGCAAAAAATATTTTTTATTAAATATTTAGACCTTGAACACGCTGATATTTATAACTGTCCGAAAATTGGAAATGCTAATGTGCCTACTCGAATTTTTTTGCTAGTTTTCAAAAATTAATTGCAATTTTTTTATTAGAAATCTAAATACAAGACGCTGTCCTATATTTCTCAGAATGTGCTTTTAATCAGTTTATGTAAAATGTACAGTGTTTATAAAATAAGTGTGTTCCTTCAAAGGAATAATGGAGCATGTGAAAATTAACAATTTTCATCAAAAAACCTGTGGTATTTAATCATTTTACACAAAACTTAGCCTGACCGCAGTGCCTCACTTATTCAATTGTTTACAATGCGCCAACTGCGTCAAATGCATTAGTTCTTTGTAAGTAATGGTACACGTGAGCCTTGTTGACTGTAGATTGATTTAAAAATTGATACAACTGATGAAATGGAGCACATATGTGAGACAATTTTGTCACTTGACTGCATGCTTATCTCTTGGAAATAATTTGGAACAATTTTTATAGAATTACCAACAGGGTGTCACGAATATGAGCGCCTTTATTATTTTGTTGTATGATAAATTGTACAAAACGAAACATACTTAACAATTTTATCTCTTCAACCAAAAGTAACAGATAATTATAGTAGTAAACAGGTTTTGAATATGTGACGTCGCTCACGTACCATGTCATGATTGTCAAGTGTTTGTTTATACATAGCAATTACAAATACACCAATAAACATACTTGCTATGAACGGTTTTCTTAGAGCTCTAGACAACAGAATAAAATGTGGAATAGTTACAAGTGTTCAAAATGACTTACATTGTTTGCGAAAAGCGTTTATCATATAAACGTCTCATAGTCAGAGAGTTTTGCCATAAACTAACTGGTCATGGTTACTATAAATTATTCCATTTTCGTTTATGTACCACATATATCAAGCAAACATTATCTAGGTATGGAAAAACAAAACACTCTAGCCACAATATCCTGAGAAAAGCAACTAGTGACAAGCGACAAAAATTGCCATGGTGACAGATAATCGGTATAATTCACTGTGAGGCATAATAAATGCTATTATACAGTGATAAAAAATTTATTGATTGATCTTAAAAAAAAAAAAAATATTGGACAAACTTTACGTCACTAATCACGCAAAAAAGTTATAATGAAATATTGCTTTTCATTACAGAACTTTTTGTAATGTAAACAGTTCTGTATATTTTAGTTTTTTTAAAATTTTAAATAATTTAATAATAGTTAATTTTTTAAAGAAGGTTGCATATTACATTTTCTAGTCAAGATACAAAGTAAAACACATTTTACGTAAAATATATTATGTACCTATATTTTTATTTACTTTTACACTGGGTTCTAGAACCCACATTAGGATTGATATTTTATTACTACTTTTAATACTAAGTATATTTAATATTTATAATAGGGCTGTAAAAAAGTTATATATAACAGCATAGATGTATAAGTACTTACCTTTCCAAATCCTTTGGAAACGAAAACATACTTTGTTCCTTGTCCTTAATTTGAATGGCACTCACGAAACATACAAGTATTCCCAGGAATACTTTTTATAAAGATAGTAAGATAAATATTGCAAATTAGGGCTTAAAAGTATAAAAATAAAATATTTAACATGCAAATAAAATTAATCGGCAGATAACAGCTCAAGAATTACATACATCGACGTCGATTAGTTGAGGGGCCATCAACCGACAAAGCATGTCAAAATGACAGTTGACTGGCCTACCCCCAACTCTGTTATTTTTGCTAGCATTGATTTTGTCGCTTACCATTTGACTGGCTTACCCCCCACTCTATTATTTTTGCTAGGATTGACTTCGTCACTTCTCTCTGGTTTCTGTTCTCGGATATTACTTATGACTAATGATACTTTTAAGTTATTAACAGCAGCAGGTGATAGATTACAATGTTGTCGTACGTTATAGTTTTAAGGATTTTCTGGGAAACTTCAATTGTTAACTTCATTAATACTGATACAAAAAACAAATTACATTACAGCTTTTACTTAACCTTAGTTTGTAATTTCGTAACAGTTTTACCAACTGTTGCATTTACTGCAGTTGTATTTTTATTTTTGAAATGTAATTTTAGAAAAACTATTCGTTTTAAAATTTTTTTTCATTAGTTTTTTGTCTGATTTGGTCAGGTATACAAGCCCCTTCTACTGTGTAAAATTTTAGTAGTTTATTTCACACACTCATCTCCAAATCGCAAAGTAATGTAGATTCGACGAGGCACTTCTGCGCCTGCGAATATATGCCTTGTCCGCCACAATGAACTAGTGAATTTGGCCCAGTTAACGCACTTATTTCAAAAACATTCTACATACGTATAAATTAGAACACCCTGTACCTAAACAGTTTATTTTCACATTCAATTAATTTGCAATACTATTTCAGGATGCACTATATCGAATATTTGTGTGTATTAATTAGAAAGAATATGATCGATACGATAGATATGTTAAATGCAGACGATTTAGAGACTGTGGTAAGGCGAGCAGCAAAAAAATTGCCGCCTAACTGTTTCGGAACACCCAGACATGTGTATCGATCACGACTGAGACAGGTACATAAGAAATGTATACTGTTCCTTTAGGTTTTTGCGCTTTTTCCAAAAAAAAAAAAAAAAAAAATAATAATAATAAAATCCGATGCACAGGTCACCTTATACATTTGAAAGAGGATAAACCAATATGACGAAAACAATCTTAATCGTGTGCATTTTTGTTTGTAAAGGAACAGTATACAAAACTGCTCAAGACTGGCTAACGTGTTGTTGTTTGTGTGTGTGTAGGCTGCACTACATCGAGTATTTAGTTGGGCTCATTGGCAGACACAAGCTGGACCCGATTTCCATCCTGGACCTGGTTGAGGTTAGTCAGGAGTTAAGGAGGCGTGGTAGAGAGTTACCAGAACGATCTGCCTCGTGCACGGACCAAGAGTACAGAAATATTTGTGCCAAGGTAGGTCCCCGCTTCTAGCAGAAGTAGTCTGCCAATGTGCCCAGCGCTTTTTTCATTGCATAGATATCAATTGCCCCAGTCCTGCATATCCTTTTTATTGATAACCGTTGACACACCTTATTATCGAATTTAGCACGTTTTTTTTGTTTCAGATCGTTATGGACCAGATACCTCTCGAATGAAGAAATATCCAAAGTATCAATTTTCCATTGACAAATTTGTGTGATTGTCATATTTATGTGTTTTGTTATAAAAAATATACATTGTTATAGTATTTAATATATACATATATATTTTTTTTTTGAAGAATTAAACCATCAATCAATACTTAACAGTCTTTTATTAAATTGTATCTACAAGCTTTGCAAAAAGTGTTTTAAATTAGCCGCGGGACTGGACTTACTTGAATCTGAGGTATTTAAGAATTCCTTGAGTTTATTTTTCTTTTTAAGTTTATTCTGACTCTCCCTAATACTCTCTTTAGTAATAATTTCTTTAGTTACCTTAACATTTTCTTTTTTACTCAATTTAACCTTCGACAACTTCTTATTACCATCTAGAGGAATAAAATCTGATGTATCACAATTTTTGACATTCTCTGGTGTGAGCGACAGAACTACTTCTTGATCAAGGCCACAGAATATGTCTTTCTTCTTATTTTTCTTCTTCTTTTGGGATGTATTAATGTTTTTAGAATTAATAATTTTCTTTGGTTTCTTCATGTTAACACAATATTCCTTCTTGCAATATTTGCAAGTAATGACCTACAATTTAATAAAATTTATAAATGTATATGCATGTACATATACTGGGTGGGCCAGCTTTTTCGTGCCAAACTTTAAGGGTATGTTCTATGTAAAAATAACCATAGGTTGCTATACAAACAATAGTCCAAAATTGCTTCGTTACGAAAATACAGGGTGTTGAAGTTTATTCTGAAAAACAGAAAAATACATTTTTTTTAAACCGCTTGAGATAATTAAATGAAAGTTGACAGGTGTCAATAGCAATGGAAGACTTAAGTTTTGCAATGCAAAAGTTTCTTTTACTGTCATCAGTGGCGCGAGTAGCAGATTCTCAGCGGCTATTTTCCAACAAATTAATGGTACATCCCTGGTTTTTCTAAAAATTAATGTTATTTTTGAATTCCTCATTCAATTTGGTAAAAAACTTTTTTTTGTACGATGCACCGTTTAATAAATAATAAATTACTTTAAAACTTTTCAGTGCTTTCCTTCAAATGGATTACTATTTGTTAACTGCATACCAGATACACTTGCTGCATTAGATACACATTGCATACACCGTGTATTAACAATCTTTATTTTCACAATGAATACCAAAAACTAAACTAAATTATTACCAAATTTATAAAAATTGTTCAATATGGAATCTATTTTTTTCAATGCACAACTCGCACCTACGTGTACCATACATCTATTTAAATTAATTAGTTGTGGTATTATTGCATTACAACCATTTCTTATGCGAGTAATAAGTTAATTTGTGTGTTTACGGGAGTCACATAAACTTTCTCTTTTAAAAAGCCCCTACCAAATTGAACGAGGAATTCAAAAATAACATTAATTTTTAGAAAAAACCAGGAACCATTTTTTTGTTGGAAAATATAGCAACTGATGATCCGCTACTCGTGCCACTGGTGACAGTAAAAGAAACTTTTGCATTGCAAAACTTAATTCTTCCATCGTTATTGACACCTGTCAAATTTTATTTAATTATCTAAAGCCGTTTAAAAAAAAATGTATTTTTCTGTTTTTCAGAATAAACTTCCAACACCCTGTATTTTCGTAACGAAGCAGTTTTGGACCATTGTTTGTATAGCAAACTATGGTTATTTTTCTACATAGAACATACCCTTAAAGCTTGGTACAAAAAAGCTGGCCCACCCGGTATATGTACATGCATATACATTTATAAATTTTATGAACACCCTGTATTTTCGTAATGAAGCAATTTTGGACTGTTGTTTGTACAGCAAACTACGGTTATTCTTCGACATACCCTTAAAGTTCGGCACAAAAAAGCTGGTGCACCCTATATACGTACCAGTTGATTTCCATTGATATGACGTAATCTCTTTAAATATTTCCTTTGATACATTGTCAATGGTTCATCATTTTCTCTTTTTGCTAATATTTTTTTAGCAAATTTACTTTTCCTTTCTTCTGCTTTAATTCTGAAGGTGGCAGGACCATCAATTAAGTTCAGAAAACATCTCCGACACTTGGTTGTACCAGATGTACTAGTGGGTACACGTATACTTTTTCGTAATTCCATTAATCTTGCTTTTGTTCTGCAATTTAAATTATAGAAAATGAAAAGGGTCGTTCTACAACTTTGAACACTTACAGATAGAGGCATTTTAATGTTGGAGTAGCTGGAGGATTAACGTTTAAACCAGATATTTTATGGAGATAACTTATGGAGTTTGCAAATAATCTGTTGTCATATTTCGTACGAGAATCCATTTTAAAAATACTTATATTTCACTAAAAAAAAAAACAATATTTAATACATAACATTTATTTTATCTTTATCTACAATTTATTTGTTAACCACACAAACAGATGGTTACTCAACTCACAAAATATATAAGATTTGTTCGTAAACCATGCACTCACCATGCACTGCTGCACTAGTGTAATAATACGTTGTTCGTTTATTATTGCAGTGTAGCCAAGTGCAAGTCCAGGCGTTCGAAAATTTCAGTGTAGTGCAATAAAGCAAACACTACTACACTGGCTAACAAGGTGGTGTAAAAGTGTAGTGTAGTATATTTGTGACGCGAAAATTCAAATTTTATCACAAAACTCACTCTTTGGTAGACAATTTTAAACATTATAAACTCAAAAGTATCTAATGGGCTTACTGTTTTGTTGCAGAAATGATTAATTCCGAAAAATGCAAGGATGCAGTATATTATAATAACGGGACAACATTGTCTAGAATTGCAGGGATACACATTTGTTTTTGGTAGTAATTATCGATGATACCTACGTCAATTTAACTTTAAGATATGTACAAATAAGTTATTATGCATTACTTTATTCGGTATAGATGATCCGAAAAAGAGATTTTCGTGCCCCAGTCAGAAATTGACACTATTAAGAAAAACAAACAGGATTGAAAAATAGGTTATGTCAGTTTACCTAACTTGAATTTACGAATCTGAAAATGGTGTAAAATTATTATTTGAGTGCAACACTGAATGCCACTACACTACACGCTGTGTAGGGTTTACGAACAAAGCTATAACTAGAATCACAAAATAGAACTGAACTGATCCCACTGAACCTGTGGACCCTCAGAGGAATAAGTAAACATAGAGGAGCTTTAAGCATTTGTTGACAACACTCGAACATTTTTGTTTACGATTTCCTAACCTTGCGGAGTTGCCACATTTCTAAATAAAATTGTCCCTATATGAGTTTCCATCTTCGAATTAAAATAAAAACTAAATAGGCAGATAGCAAAATAAGGTGGAAATCAGTAATTCATGAGACAAAGCATATAAGTCATTCATTAATAGGTTGGTAGATTGTATATTATAAATATACACATCTTATGCATAGATAAATAAATAGGTACATTTGGACAGTACAGGGTAGTATATTCGATAGGTACTATCAATTTTTCTTACATATATGATAGAATAATTGTCATTCAAATGTGGTATTAATTTGGCTAACAAAAAGTTAACACTTCAATTTTATTATATCAGTACTCAGATTTTTAAGTGATTTGGCAACATTGTCGACGTTATTTGTCGGTCCTAGTGTTTATATTTATAACGCAGCTTTTCTAGAGGTGCATTTGTTATTGTATCGAAAAGTGTGAATTTCTGTAAAATTTTTGCTTTTTGTTATATTGTGATACATTGTGGACAATTTATTTAGTGTAGGTAACAATGGTGAAAAGCCGAAAAACTTGTATAATGTGTAAAACCTCCAAAGGTGCAAACATAACCTATCACCGGTAAGTGTTCACTCTTTTTCTGAAGTTTCATCACAGTGGCGGCGAAACAGAACCTTTCTAAGAGGAATCATATTTTACATAACTTGCTATATCGAATTTATGATGAAACAAAATTTAAAAACTGCTAAAACGGTTTTGAAAAATATAATTTTTGTTTTTAGTTTTCCTTCAAATCTAAGTATGTCAGAAAAATGGTGTGATGCATTGGGACTGAACTTGAACGACTTGCCCAAATATGCATATGTTTGTTCAAGACATTTTATGAGGGACGAGTTTACAGGAAGTCGTACTAGAAAAACTATTGCAAAGCATGCTATTCCTAAACATTTACATTCTATTAGGTAAGTTGTCGGCAAAAAGTAGGTATCTATGATTATGAAAGCTATAAGTGGTAATATGTATATCACAGTAAAACCATATGTGTAGGGCTTTGAAAAGATATTACAAGTTTTTCTGTCTGTTGTTTCATCTCCTTCTAAATTACTAGTACCTAAAGTGTAATACATAATACCTACAAATGTGTATATCATTTTTAAAATTTCTGAAATAGAGAACGATAAGTATAACCAATCATAAATTATAGTAATACTTCTCCATTCGAATATTTTAAATTATAATAAAATTTAAGCAAAATTTTTTTTTTATCAAATAGTAAGTAGGTACAATCGTTTGCAGTAATAATGACATTCAGTAAAATAAATTTTGCGATATCTTTTGAACTTCTGACGTATTCGTAATGAAATCTACTTTACATTTTTAACATTAGCTTTTAGTTGTTTCTCTCACCAACAGATATTTCATGAAATTTCTACTCGGAACTTGCAGAAGTTCAAAAACTGTTTTAAGAGGGTGTCATTATTATTGCAAACGATTGTACATAGTGAAGTCACAGCCACGAAGCTAGCCAATTTTTACATGTTAGTATTTGTATGTTCAGGACAAGAACTATTTCAAGCAGTAGTGAGTCAGACCCTCAGAGGAAGTCGGACCAAGATTCCACTGAGACAGCAACAGCAAGTTCCAGAACATTAACAGTCTCGGAAGTAGACAATCATAGGTAAAAAATATATGTGAAAGGTTGATATTATTAAAGTAAGACTAGTAAGAGATATGATTATTGTTTACCAAGACCACAGGTATCAGGTATACATCACATGCTTAAAAAATACATCTGAGATTTTTCATATTTTATAATTTTAACGTTTACCGAGTCTCATATCTAATATTTTTTTAGCATCACACCACTCAGTATTCTCTCAGAAAGAAATTTAAATACTACAGATACAGCAAGCTCTACAACTTTAACAGTTTCAGAAATTGAAAGCCCCAGGTAAATATTACTGATACACAGATCCAGATAGAGATAGACATAATTATTTTATTTTTTAGTAGTGTTAATTCCTCATATAAAGGACTATCTAACATTTTGAGTGAAAGACAATCTGAGTCGAATACAGGGGATCAGTAAGTTGCTTAAATTACAATTATCTATAACCTAATAATCTTGTCATCGCATATATATCGCAATTTGTATTACAGTGAATTGCAATACTGTCATTCTGAGCCGTATAATTTGACACATTATATTTTCTTTAATAATATTATTTTTCAGGTTATATAGTTTAGATAGCATCTCGGAAGAGAATAAAGAAAATGTGCCTGTACATACTTCTTCTGCAGTGCCTAGAAAGTAAGTTTTTTTTCTGTGGTTATTAAAAACGTCATAGGAAAATTCATATTGACCAAATTTGGCAGTTTATAAACAAAAATATTTAAAAAAGCAAGTAGATTTCAATTGGAGATCACAAATAAGTTAGGTTGAGAAAGAAACCTATTTTCTCATTTAAAGATTAAGAAGAGTAAAGTTACCTCATTTGGAAAAGATGTAAAATTTTATGATTTTACCTATTTCAGGCGTAAACTTCATAATCCTCGTCATTTTGGAGACATAGAAAGTGAAGACTTGGAAGATCCAAAAAAAAGAAAAATTTGTTGGGACATCGTTAAAAGAACCATTCACATGCAGAGGAAAAAAATTAGTAGTTTGGTAGCTAAAAAGAGACGAAGGGAAAAGAAAATATATTCACTGGAGAGTTTAACTGCTTATTTAAGAAAGCAAAATTTAATTTCGGAAAATGCTCAAATAACTTTAAATGTGAGCTATTTAAAACTGCCTGTGCTATTTGATAAGCAATTTTTTTTTTACTTTTCAGAGTTCAGTCGCTGAATCAGCTAAACAACTTTTTAGTCGAGTGATGAAGTCAAAACGAACAAGACAGTACCCTCCCGAACTTCGACAGTTTGCATTAACTCTAAGCTTTTATTCAAGGAAGGCTTACAATTATGTTCGTCGTATATTTTCTAATGCACTACCACATACCAGAACTCTTTCCAAATGGTATTCGACTATTGACGCTTCACCAGGCTTCATGAAAGAAGCTATTTCAGCTTTGAAATTGAAGTGTTTAGATGCTGCCCAGAAGGATAACAAAATACTTTGTAATTTAGTATTAGACGAAATGTCTATCAGAAAGAAAATTGAGTGGGATGGAAGAAAAACATATGGTTATGTAGATTTAGGGTTAGGTATAGACAATGAAGAATTGGAAGAAGCCAAGGAGGTGCTAGTATTTATGTTGGTTGCTTTAAATAGTAGCTGGAAGATACCTGTGGGTTACTTCTTAACAAATGGTTTAACTAGTAGTGAAAAGGCTACTCTTGTCACAAACTGCCTAGAATTTGTCCATCAGAGTTCTGTAACTGTGACATCTGTAACATTCGATGGAGCTCCATCAAACATTTCAATGGCAAATTTATTAGGAGCGAATTTAGCTGTAACGAATCTGCAAAGTTATTTTATTCATCCAATTACGAACGAAAAAGTTTACATCTTCCTTGACCCGTGCCATATGATCAAATTAGTACGCAATTCTCTTGGCAATCAAAAAATTTTGGAGGATGGTGAAGGAAATACTATTTCTTGGAAGTTTTTAGAAATGTTGTGTGAATTCCAAAACAGTGAAGGGCTACATGCAGCTACAAAATTGAGAGCCAGGCATATGTCGTGGATACGCGAAAAAATGAAAGTGTCACTTGCTGTACAGACACTTAGTAAAAGTGTTGCAGAAGCACTTGACTTTTTAAATTTAGATTTAAGGTTGCCGCAATTTTGCAATTCGGAAGGTACTGCTATATTTTGTAGGCAGTTTAACAACCTATTTGATATATTGAATTCACGAAATGTTTTAACAAAGAAACCATTTGAAAAGCCTTTATCCTCCGCTACAGAAAATAAATATTTTAAGTATATGGACGATTGTATAGAATATATAAAAAATTTGAAAATTGAAGGGAAAAGCATATTAACTACCAAAAAAAAAGTAGGTTTCTTAGGATTTATTGTTTGTATGGCAAGTTTGAAAGGAATATACATTGATAGAGTGAAAACTCTTAAACAACTCAAATATCTTTTAACGTATAAATTATCCCAAGATCACTTGGAGATATTTTTTAGCTGCATCAGGAGTAAAGGCGGTTACAACAATAATCCCACTTCGAGACAGTTCCAAAGTATTATGAAAAGACTCTTAATACATTCTGAAATCTCAGGAAGTGAAAAGGCAAACGCTGTGGCTCTCGACAGTACTTCAATATTACACTGTTCCAGTGCCATACCAAAAATCTATGATGAGACATTAGACATGCCAGAATTACATGACAATATTAATATGTATTCTTTGACAACGATTTCATGGAATTTAACTTTATATTCCGAAGACATAATTGCATATGTTGCAGGATTTGTTGTAAAACAGTTAAAGCAACACATAAAGTGTTTAACTTGTTTAAGTATTATTGAGGGTACTGATGTAATATCTAAATTACAAATTAGGAAAACATTTGGCGCTCTTATAAAGGCTTCACAATTTATCATTGAAGTTTGTAAATTTTCTGAGAAATCTTTCAGGAACTACAAACATTTATTTGGCATTCAAGGAAAAAATATAAACAGCATTTATATAAAAATTAAGGCCATGTCAAATATTCCTAGACATTTACTTGATTACTTTTCAGATCATATATATGATGATGAACCATTAAGTAACCATTTTAACATGGTGGTAAATCTCGTTTTGGATAAATATTTTCAGTTAAGATTTCATCATGAAATATCTCAATTTCAAGACAAACAAAAAAGAGTTAGATCCCTTTTAACAAAAACTATCTTGTTCAAAAATCAATGAACTAGATATTTAAATAATTTTGACATATTGATATACTTTTCCTACTCCCATATGTATATTTGCTGTTGTTTTTTGCAGTTTACAGAATGTATAGTAGGCAATTGCAATTCACTGAATATATAAAATTTCATATCCACCTTAGAATGGATAAGAAATCAAAGAATACAGCTCGTTAGCTGTTATATCATAAATCTGCTTATGTCAAAGTACGAGCTGTCTATTTGTGAAACTGAAATCTAATAAGGTAAGAAAATGTAATGATGGGTAGTAGAAAAAGTATACATACTGTACAACTCTAGTGGCTTGTCTATATCACACTCTAAATGAGTGAGCACCCCGCCTAAGACGTCGTGTAGTATTCTTCATATCCACTCTTATATTGTACAAACTGCTATTGTTAATCAAATATACTTTGTTTTTTTTATATGTTAAGAAATATTAATACGTACTTTTATGTCTAATTTATTATAATATATTTTGTTTTATAATATAAGGGAGGTGTATTATTTTAAATTTTTTGTACCTTATCTATTATTTTCTATTTGTAAAATATTTTATGAAATACAGTTTTCAGTATACTATTCTCTTGTTTTCTTTTCCTCTTATGTGTACGATTAATTATTTTTTTCAGTTATTCGTATATAAAACGTCACTTGACAGAATTATGAAAAAGAATACCTAAGAACATATTGGTAAAATTGTTTAATAAATAAACTGAGTAGGAAATCAAAATAATTGTATTTAATAATTCATTTTGTGCTGCTCAAATGGAAAATATAGTGTTTATTAAATTGTATCAATAAAAAATATACTTGCTACTTATAGCAAATCTGTAAGTTTTAATAATTATTTTCTAATTTTTTGTTGTATTACACTTTTGTTGTGTTACACTTTTGTTGTAATAAAATTTATATTTTAAATAAATTTAACCTCCAGTCGACTTTGTCTACGCCACTGGACTTTGTTTACTGCACCTCTATCCACCATCTTTGTTCTACTGTCTCTTTTCAATATAGTATTGTTTCGGTGACAAACATTGTAATGCTGTATAGTTCATAAGGCTCCTCTATGTTTACTTATTCCTCTGAGTGTGGACCACAGTTTTTATTTGATTAGTAGGTATATATACAAATATGGATTAGTATGATTACCACAGAATATATAATATGATTATTATGATTAGTGGTGTGCTGAGGACTGACTAATTTAACCAGATTAAATGAATCACAGAAAAACAAGATCGAAGATGAATACACTGACAATGAATAATACAATTTGAGCAGATAGTACAGAACACTGTAGGAAATTGTGATCTGAACTAATCGGTGCTGCTCTCTTTAGGAAGCAATTTACTATTTGATGAAAAGCGATCAAATGAAGAAGTTGATTTAATTATCCGATATGGGTTTGTAATAATATTGTGAAAACAAACAAAAAAAAATGATTTTCTAAATATAAAACCATATCATTTTTGAAAATATTGATCTGGTCCTATGTGCACCTGTGACGTAAAATATCACGCCACTATCCCTCCCAATGAAGTGTGATTTTCATTGGCCGGGAGTAACTTGTCCAAAAATACGGTAGACTTTATCCACGCGAAATGCGCGTAGTTGTTGACTTCTTATAAGAATACGAGATAAAACCGTGCATGTGTCAGTGAATTTATGATAAATTATCAAAATAACTGATAAGGAGTAAAGAGTTCAAGACTTATTTGGCCGGATAACTTATCATTTCGGTGAGTTACTGATAACATTTCTTATTTTTGTTGTCCGTTTCTTCCAACTTGAAGATTACTGAATCTTTTAACATAAACTAGATAGTTTGTTGTATAAGAGCAGCAAAATTGTTTACAGTTAGATTGTTTAATCGAACCGGCAAGACTTATAATTCATCTTAGTTTGACATTCCTGTTGTGATAGGTTATGTTCTCCGGAAATGTCATTTCCACATTTTGTAATTCCATCCCCGGCTTTATAGTTCTTTTATAACATAAACCCATATTTATTTTGCGCCTAGATAATAACAAAATGTTTATAATTTATTTTTACTGGCGTAAATTCCTTTGTATCAAAAATCCTAACTGGAATTTGACCTGTTTCACAAGACTGTTATCTGATAAGAATATAATGTATATACACCTACTTTAGAAAAATAATATAGGTGCTGTTTATTAGACCGTAAAACTACCATTAAAATGAAATGTAAGTCATTTGTTAATAAACTAAAAAATATATACAAGTATAAGCAGTTTTGACTTCATCTGTCGACTCGTGGAATGTTTTGCAGTTGTTACAGTGTAATTTGTGTCTCAAATATTGCAGTTTATGATTCATTTATTCAGTTATGCAAATATGTTTACCTGTGGCCAGTATGAGTAGGTGTAAAATAAAGTTTACCGTTTATCATACCGGTATAACCCCAAAATATTGAATTGCCGGTGAGGCCAACCCATCCCACCAATCAGTTGCGCTGCACATACTTTTTTTATAGTACATAATTATGTTACATAAACATTTAATTTGTCATTGTTATTAGGTCTTTAATTTTGGTGTTAATTGTAGGGGTACATTGTACTGTAAATTACTAGTATGTAAAAGCTCAGTTTTTCGAGTTGGTATGTGGGTTGCAGCTGTTCCAAACGGACCTTCAACCATCCCCCTATATACTTAGGCATCATTATAACTATTTGAAACTTAAGAGGAGAGGAAATTCTTAATTTAGATTATTATTTTAGTAGTACAAAGTCCAAAGGTTGGCATAGTTTAAGCTAATGTGTTGTGAATTATGTTGATTTACGGTTTCATTATAAATTATTCCCAAGGTAAGGGTTTTAGCGGTCCGTTTTGATTTTCACGCCTTACATTTGGATTTCAGTAAGTGTGTGTAGATGTACTACGTAACTACATAGTACCACAGAATAGACTGAGACTGTGATAGACTGCTGTGATAGTATACTACTACACTCTATTGTGTTAGACACAATATTTCTAAAGGCGGCCACTGACGGCCCAACACTGCTACAATTTTGTTGTACGACATAATTGAACAACTGTATACAGTGTCTGTAAAATGTTGGCCAAAACCACATATTCGGAGGCCAAAATGTGATGGTCTAAATAAAGGTACCTTAATCCAAAATGTTTTAGTTTCCGAGATTGAACTTTTTTAGATTTTCTCGAATAAAATATAAATATAATATTATAAAATGTAGTAAATACATAAAACTTGGGTAAGTTTTTTGGGATGAGAAATTGAAATATGGCTTTGTCGGTCAGTGGTCGCGCGGTTTCAGGCGTCACTACTTGAATCGATGTGGCAGCCGGTAGACCGTATTGTCAGCTATATTCGTGGCGAGGATTGTCACCCTATGTGCGGGTATGGTGGAAGAATGTTAGTTTGGGTCAATGTGAAAGATTGATACCAGTCAACATTTGATTACCCCCTTAATTAATGAGGTGTTTCAAGTTTCCCTCATTCCTGCACTGAATGGTGGTTAGAGCCTACCAAGTCGTTCCCGGGTGCAAATGCGGCCTGCATAATAATAATATGCCGTCCTATCTTCCGCACAAGTTTCCGACTTCTGGGCTAATCCCCGTAATTAGAATAAGGGGTAGAGATATTATGATTATTATAATTTGCTGTTAATTAATTGGGCGCCACCTACAGTACTTCACAGGCATCTAAATCTTCATACATTTTTTGTGCACTGGTATATTGATTTTTTAATCAAACATTCTTTGTCTTCTTTCTTACATTATTCAATATCAAATTGTGAACTAAGATAAACTGGGTTAGATCATCATATCGTGGCTCCAGGAACATGTAGTAGCTTTAGGTTTGTTCCTACACAGCAGCAAACTGTCACGAGTTTGCGCAGTACGAATTTAACCGTTCCAACACAATCAGTCCGGGAACTAGTTGTAAGATTTTTTGTTCCAACATAAAAGTGGATGATTTGGAAACTGTTTGCTGATAGTCAAATCGGTTTGACGATTATTAGGAAACCACTAATCAGACGCATGAGCAGATAGAATCTAACCGCTAACAGAAGTCAACTTTTGGTAGGCTAGGTAATGAACGTAACTAAAGTATGCAATAATGCTATTTGAGAAAGTTATTATAGTTGCATAATTAATTTGCAGATTTTTAAGTACGTAATTCTGTAGTTTTTCAAAATGAGTGACTCTAGTGAAGAGGTGCAAGTTAGCAATTACAGCAGTACCTCGGATTCTAGTGATGATGAGATTTATCACTTTCTTATACATGAGTGACCGAAAAATGAAAATTACTTCAAACAAACTATACCCCTAACGGTTACTGCTTGAACTAAACGTGTCGTTCCAACAAAGGAATTAGAAACTGATTTCAAACTAGTACCTGAACTGCACTTGCGCATTAAAACAGTGGTGTAAACTATCAGTCAGGTCAGTGCTATGTAGGAACAAACCTAATGTTTAGATATTTTAGACTCTCTGTACAGGATGTACAGGCACGAAAAAAATTATAACGATTTAAATGAATCTGAAGTACTGTAGATGGCTCTTTCTGCAACTGACAGCAAATTCGTGGACTTACTTCAATTTCTCATGCTAGAAAATTCCTTGGTACGAAGTTTAATGTATTTACTACTACTACTACTAAGTTATAATTAAGTTACTAAGTAAGAACTAAAATTGTAAACTAGTAACTTAATTTAAATTAACAGACACCCTGTGTACGCGCAAAAACATCCCCATATATTAACAAAAAAAAAAATCTTTTTACAATTGCTCAGAATTGTGACATTCTTGATAAAAAAATTGATTTTTTGCACGACCCTAGTCTCATCCTATACAATAAGAAAAAAAAAACCGTACAAAAAGTATTCGATGGTAATGGCGAAGACGGGAAAGATGGCGCTTTATGACATTGGCGGAAATTCTCAAATCGACAAAAAAATGTAAAATTAACAGCTTTTTAGAAAACGTTTTTTTTTGTCCTAAGTTTTGCACAATTAGTTAAATTGTTTCATAAGGTGCAAAGCGCCTCTGAGTGAACCCTCGGCTTCCGTGTCCGATTTTAATGTTTACAAACTTTTAGATAAAGTAGTGGATGGATGCACTAATTCAAAATTTAACGTCGAAGTGCAAAGTCAATAAAATGAAAACATTAAACTTTGAAGACAAACAGCCTTCCAATAGTTCCAAACAACTCATCAGTCATACACCATGTTATAATAATGGGAGATGCGACCCGAGTTTTTCGCAAAATAGAAATGGGAGTATAGTATAGTATAATATTTCAATAATGACGCAAGGTGTCAGCATTGTCAGTCTTTACGGGTAAGTTTGCCTCTAGATTACGCGAAATTTTGCCGGATTTCTCACAATTTCGCAAGAACTTCGCAAGATTTCTATGTGTTACCCCCTCGCTAGAAATATCTCATCACGAAATATTCCTTTCGCATTTCTTGTATTTTGCGTACTAGAAATCATAATAATATAAAAAGTAAAATATAATCAATGAATATGGTGATGTAAAGAATGATAAAGCAACCTGAATTTACACACAATCCTGTAGAATGAAAATTTTCATGTTGAACTATTACAATCACTAACGAAACCCATTAAAAATAAAATGAAAAATCAAGATCAAAAGTGTTTCTCTTGTATCCGGCATACACTCATCCAACATGATCGTTGGTACTGTTGGTAGTGTAGTGTACACAGACAATCGACAATTCATAACGAAATTGTACGACAGCATTGTACTGTGAGTGGCCGCCTTTACATATATGTATATAGTTAACAGGCTAACTTTAACATTTCGAAATTTTTATTGCCTGAATATGCTATAATTTTGCTATGGAAGTTATAATTTTGCCGCGCTTAAATATTTTAAAAAGAGTGGCTTCCCATCCAAAAACAAATTTTATAATACTCTGCTTTTATGCCAAAATTTGCAGTTATTTTATAAGTACTTTTTTTATAAATATTGCCGTAAAAGAACAAGTTTTTTTCCCCGTACCTACTTCTTAGGTATATTTAAAAAAAAATGGGGTGGAACTTTATATAAAGCTAGAGAGCTGTCCTGGTTTGTTATTCTGCTTGCGCTCTATTTTTTTAAAGTTGCTGCCAAAAAATACAGCGTGTAGCGAATTTCAAGGATCAAACATTACCAGGTGATACAACTATTTAAAATAAGACAACAAGTTCATATAAATACTTTCAAGTTTTCAAGACACAGGATACCAAAGATTAAAAAAAATATGTTTTGTAAATTAACGACCTTAGGTTTAAAGTAAAAAAAAAAAAATGAAAATTTGTACAAATGTTTTTTCCCTCATGGTGTTTTTTGGAAAAATTATTGTCCTTTTAATCGAGGATACTCTGTATACAGTATGCGCCAAAAGTATGGAATAAATTCAATAAAAACGAAACAATTATTTTTTGGGAAAAATCCTCGAACAGGTCGATTTTTAATTTAAAAAAATACATATTTTAGCGTAAAATGCGATTTTCAAATGTCATTTGTTTTCGAGTAATGGCAACACCATATTTTTTTCCTTGATTCTGAAAGATCGTTTAATTCTCTATCAGACAGTACTAAAATTTTGCCCTCTTACATAGGAGAGTTTTCGAGTAAATGACGATTGAATGTTAGAAAACGTAAATTTTATCCATAAAAAAGTAACCATATGGTATCGTTAGGAATGTCAGGGTCATTATCGTTAGGAAAAATTACTGCAAGGGCTGGAACAAGGTCATTTTCTAGAAACTCTAAATATCTTTGTCCTGTAAGGGTTCCTTCAAAGAAGAAAGGCCCTACTATTCTGTCGTCAACTATTCCAGCCCACATTTAATTTCTGAGGGTGTTGGGTATGTGCCTCTGCCATCCAATGAGGATTTTCCCGATTCTAATATCTGCAAGTTTGACGGTTTACTGTACCATTCAGACAAAATGTGGCCTCATGTAAAAAAAGTATTTGCCGGTGTAAATTTCTATTTCCTTGACATAAATCCATTAGAATTTCGCAAAAGTGTAAGCGGCGATCGGGATCATCTTCACAAGTTGAATTTTGTAGGGATGATATTTTTCCTTCCTCAAGATACGTAGCACTGTGCTCTGACTAGTGTCATTGTTTAATGCAACCAATCGTGAAGAATTATGAGGATCCACCATACTTATCAAAATGTTCTGTTTCTGGTTTTCATTAATGCTTAGACGTCCAGGTTTTGGAATATTTACAACATTGCCAGTTTCTCTAAATTTAGACTCTACCTTACTGACTGGTGATTGGCTGATAGGGCGATCTGTATATTTTTCATTAAATAAATCGCAAACTTCCTGCTGAGTTCTAGTCATATCGATAAGAATTAAAATTTCAATTCTTTGAGTAACAGTTAAATGTGCCATAATACTTTAAATTGAATAATAATTTCTATGTCGCTTACAATACTTATTAGAAAGTCGGTATGACAATGACACTTTGCAAAGATTTTCTCCTTCGTGATCCATAAAAGAACTATGGAATTCGAAAAACTAAACTTGATAACATTTTTGCTTTATTTTAATTGACTTACATTTTCTAACATTCAATCGTCAATTACTCGAAAACTTTCCTATGTAAGAAGGCAAAATTTTAGTACTGTCTGACAGAGAATTAAACGATCTTTCAGAATCAAGGAAAAAAATATGGTGTTGCCATTTAAAAAAAATCGATGACGTCATTACTCAAAAACAAATGACATTTGAAAATCGCATTTTACGCTAAAATATGTATTTTTTAAATTAAAAATCGACCTGTTCGAGGATTTTTCCCAAAAAATAATTGTTTCGTTTTTATTGAATTTATTCCATACTTTTGGCGCATACTGTATACGTACTTATTGTTATACATTTTAGCAAAGTAATTAGTACCTCATTACATTTTTATAAATATTCGATAAAAAAATAGTGTGTAGGTATTTTTTTTGTTCTGTTTACATTGCATTGCCTTGTGGGCAACTGGTTTCGTAACCTTGGCCAAAGACTCCTTTTTATAGTAGTATTGGTTTGAATGCGTTTCAAGAACTTTTGATCAGGTCGAGATTTTAATATATTCCATATAGATATTGAAGGAGTAAACACATATGTTATTTGGTTTTTTCCATTGGTACACCTTAATTATTCTGATGTTGGTAATCATATCTAAGCATCTAATTTTAAGGGTTAAAGTTCAAATACCCAAAAGGGATTTGTTTTATAAATATTATATTTATTTTAGTTGTATGATTATTATAACAAGCTAGATTTTTTTGTATGGAGATAATAATTTCATAAAAAATAAAAATATATCATATACAGTGCGTCCAGAAAGTAACGCATAAATTCGTTATTAGTTATTAATAATATTATTAAAAATTCCCGTAACTGGTCGAATTTTGATTTGAATTTACTGTTTTTTTAAATTATAATTTAGTATACACGCCGACTTACTTCCGAGTAATGACGTCATCACCGATTTTTTTAAATGAAACCCCATTTTTCCTCATTTCCGGATTTTCCTTGCTGAGCTGACTCCAAAAATGTATCGCAAGTTGCTTCAAATTGGTACAGGGCAACAATACCAAAATTACAAATTATTTACAAATAAAAAAAAAACTCTTCTTTATTGTCGATAAAATGTACCGTACCGAGAAAAAGTTCGATCTATGTTCCCTCTTATGACGCATTTTTAAAATTTTGTATTTTTTCGGATTAAACATCTTAAAATTAAACTTTCTTTTATTGCCAAACAGACTTTATTAGAAAATAAAATAGTTTTCCTTTCTGAATTGATCCGTGAGCACAGTGAAAATTTGTTTTATTTCATACTGTTCAATAATGATGCATTTTATGACGAAAAATGTAACTTTAAATTACTAAGACGATAAAGCAAAATAAACAATTCCACGTCGCGGCAATAAACACTTTTTGTACGAGTTGCATACAATATTTTTTCTACGTTCATGCAAAAACTAAAAAATGTTTTATTTAGATGACACTAAGTGTTGGAAAATATGACGTCGATTTGAACGTTTATGTTTGTCATGATGACAAAACTAGTAGAATGGCAAATGAATGCAATAAACATTTTATTGCACTAGTGCAAAGAACCACTTTTTCCACTAAATATAGTTCAATAAAGTTTTCATGGTAACCCACGTACTTTTGGGGATATTTTTTGACATTTCAGAACAGTGACATGATAGTTTGACTGAAAAGTCGCAAAAATATTTACGATAAATTGGATTATTTGAATACTTTGAATGCAGTATGAAATAAAATATTATGTGCCACGGACGAAAAGTAGTTTTAGGGTACGCCTCTGCCGTAAAAAATTACTCACACTTTAAAGCTTCACTTTTCGTTCTAGATACATTAATAACTATTGATTTCTAAATTTCAGATAACAAATTTAGTAACTATTCATTTGAACATTAATCACTTAATTTGAGTACTATCTGCTTAGCATCCTTAATCCCCATAGTTACGCTTATGGAAATAATAATTGTAGAGTTGTCTTATTTAAGGTATTTGACACAAAAATTGATGATTGAAAATAGCTTATATATCTATATTTTGAAAATACCTCAGATCTTGTTAAATCGAAAGTTTGTACTACTTTTACCCTTAACGTAGCTGTAAATTTCAAGGTGATTCTCATCTTTGTCTATACATATTTTATATACATGCCGCTGTAACTTTGAAGCAATTATAATAATCATAGTTTTTGTTGTGTGAAATTTATGACAACCTTCGTCCTTGTTGGACATTTTTATCCAACTTGTGTGTCATGTCTGTCCGAAGATCAAGGTCCGTGGATAGGGTATTATTTGTCTGCTTGAGAAGCACTTATCAGCGTGTTTCTCAAGGAAAGTCTCTTTCATTAAAGTTGATATTTCGATTGATACAAACTGACTGCTCTTCCTTGAAAAAAAAAAAGACAGAGCTTTCGACTCATCCATTAGTCTGGCTTTTCATGGAACATCGGCATTGCTCCAAAGTTTTTAAAATTGTATTTCACGACACAGTCTACTATAATATTCGCAGACCAATTAGCTTTGCACGACATTGTTTCATGAAAACTCATTCGACTACAACTAATCTTCTCTTTTTCATAGAATATCTTAGCGAGTAGACGTTCAATATACGGATTTCAGTAAAGCATCCGATAGACTTGATTGCGAAATCTTGATCAATAAACTAGGCACTATGAGGTTTTCAGATAACTTGCTTAGTCTACTTAAGTCCTAATTTTCATAGCACATGCCTCGGCGCACACAGGTTATGGAAATTTGCAGTCTCAGATCACCAAAATTTTTATCATTATTCGGAGTTCCCCAAGGATCTTGTTTAGGGCCCTTTATTATTATTTTCATCAAGGATATATTTCAATCACTTGATATGTTAACTATCTTATGTACGCTGACGATATAAAGTTATTCACTAAAATTTATTCACATTGCGATATCTTTAAAAAATTTGCTAGATAACATAAATATGTATAGACAACAATCTTCCACTTAATGTTAGTAAAAAATTCATTATTTCATCGCTGATTTCCATTTAACTAGAGTTACTGAGATCATCAGATACCTCGGCGCGCTTTTTACTTCGAGTCTGAGCTTTACAGAACCTGTTAACAATTTAATAACCGAATGTTCCAAAAGCTAGAAGAATTTGGAGTCCGCATTATTCAAATACTATTAATAAGCTTGAGAATGTCCAGAGAAAATGTCTAAAGTACGTCTTTTAAACTTGATGGTTTTTACCCGCAAATTGGGACTGATTGCAATATGTTACAAAGTCTTGAGAATAGGTATGTTATAGGTATTTAATTTGATAAATAACTGATTTATCTTACTTTATTATGCATATAATCTGGCTCGCCGAACCTATAAGGTTCATGGTTTGGTTGACTGTCCTTCTCCATTTCGTTCTATCTCTTGTTTTTTTTCCATTTTACAATTTGTGCGGGTCTTTCTCCACCTCTGTTTTCCATCTTGCTTTCTGACGTCCTCTTCTCTTCTTACCCCAATTGTTCGTCATTATCATTTTTGGTATCCTTGTCTCTACTATCCTCTCAATATGCCCTAACCACCTTAATCTTTGTGTTTTACCACGTTTTTATGCTCTTCTATGTCTATTTGTATTAATCATTTATATGCTCATTCGTTCTTCCCACCTTTCTTTCGTTCTTTCATCTCAATATTTTCCTCTCTCACGCTTCCAGTCTTATTTGTTCTGCTTTATATGTCACTACTGTTCTTACTACTGTTTTGTATACTCTTATCTTTGTTTGCCTAGAAATATTTTTATTTGTCAGTATTCTCTGCAGTCCTCCTACACATTTGTTTCCTGACATTATCCTGGGTTCAATTTCCTCTTCTATTTTTGGTTGTCTGGCAAATATAGTTCCTAAAAATGTGAACTGTTCTACTTCTTCAAACCTGTATATTTTCCTTCGATTTGTGTATATTTTCAAAAACTTATCGTTTCTATCCATTCCATGCACTTACTGCTCATTGCTTTTTTTAACTGACTGTACATCTGTTCTCTTTATTACCTCCTTTAATTCTGTTCTATGCCTTGCTAGCACTACAAGATCATTGGCGAATACCAGACACTGATGCCTTTTATAGTATATAAACTATTTCTCTAATAACTTTTTTACTTGGCGTTGGCATCATATTCCCTTTTTCTGTATTACAATTGCTTCCTTCCTTTTCTGTTTCATTGAATATTTTTCCACCTGTTCAATAGTTCATCCTCTCCTGTAACTATTTTTCTATTTTTGTCTTTATAAAGTACTGGCTTTGGCTGTTATCCTCTCCTCTCATTTTTTAGCTCTTGATATAGTTTCTAATGTTATTTTTGTAGATCTTTTCTATGTGCTCTAATGTAGCTTCATAATTCTCCTTTTCTTATTTTTTCTTTGCTTCCTCTGTTTCTTCTTGAGGCATCTTTTGCTTAGCTTTCTTAGTTTCTTCTTACATTCATTATCAAACCATTCTTATTTACCTATGCTTACTTCTTTGCGGTAACTTTTACTGGTTGCTTCTATCTTTATTTTCATTTTTCAATTAATTTTATGAATTGAATTAGAATTCATATTTGTTACTTATTGTAAAATAATATTGTTTATTATTTTTTGCAATGTTCTATAAATAACTTTTCTCTAATTTCATACATTATATAGATAGGAGCAAGAATATTTATTTACAACAAATAATACCGAGTTCTTTATCTCTAATCAGTTCATCACAATAGTTCTGGACAAAATGATGTTTTGGTTAGAGCCGTTTTTTTTTCAGGAATAGAGAAAAACTCGTCAAGAAAATAATATCCAGTGTTTCGTCGAGTGTTTGTTCGACCTTGACACTTCATGACCCGTTTTCCTCAATTTGTACTGGTCCTCATAAATGTTTCATTCGTTCATTCACTTTGCAAGCTTCTGCCGAGGCTCGTCATTTAGTTCTCTGAGTCATGCATTAAACGATGCAAGGTTTGACGGCATCATTTCAAAAACGAGTGTGCTTTGAACAACAGTCGAATGTTGCAACAGGCGTCGCTTACGTCATTGGTTTTTTTTTACCTGAACATATCAAAGTCTAATTTTCAGGATGGGTTCGTTTCGGAAAAGTTACAGAATATTTTTAAAGCAAACTTAATCTGTTGCCGGTGGGTCTAATATGTAGTAATATTAAATTAATAGACACGCTGCTTATTTAAATTTACTCCGAGAAGGAAGCCAGATGTTTATTACGATACAACCGCCCATGTGGATATAGTAAACTTGCAGTAATTGACACAGTGAAACGGGTGGGCTAAAAATTGGCGGCTGTAACAACTGACGACCTTCGGGGCACGTGAAGTTTAGGAAGTGAGTGTTTCGTTGCTTTTCTGTTCACCACGTCCTTCTATTGTCGTCCTATGCCTTATTTGCCAAGGGGTAACCAGTGGGATCAAAATTGTGACAAGATTTCGCAAAATAGAGATTTCTAAGGGATTTAGCGGAATTCCGGACAATTTCAAAGAATTTCCAAGGATTTCCCATTTGATCAAAATTACCTCGAAAATTACTATGTATATTTATATAAGGTGTCTATACTTATATAAGGGAAAAAACACATATTTCCGGGTCAAAATACGATGGCCTAAATCAAGTTACCTTATAGTCTATTTGGAAATGAAAGAGAGTAATAAAACTCCGAGATAAGAACCGGCCATGGGTGTGGTAATATTTCGTTTCAGGTAATTATCGGGTAACACTAATGCTAACAGGTGATGGGTGTACATTAGTATATTTTACTGGATACATCATAGGGCAGGAGCCAGTGTATTGTGACAGATCAATCCAGTCTTAGAGCTGAATATACGAAGACGTGCTAGTGCAGTAGAGTAAAATTCGACTTGTGTTCAGTGACTTTTGTGCCAGTGGATATAATATTGTTTGAGTAAAATGTCGAGCTTATCAGATTACGTACCTGCTAAACGCGTGAAAAGATGTGCGCTGCCTGAGAATGAGAAGATAATTATATAATGCATTGTAACACCAAAATCCTACCAACAGTGTTGACGACATCGTGGACAAGTGTTCCAAAATGACAGGAATTGGAAAATCGACTATCTACAAACTTTTAAGGGAAACAAAAAATAAACAGGATCCTTTAAATCCCTCAAAATCATCTACAGGGAGGTCAAAAGTCGTTATAGATGATTTTTTCAAAAATGTCATTCTCAGAAAAGTACACTCATTTTATTTTAAAAAAGAAATACCAATGCTAAACAAAATTTTAAGTGAACTTTCAGAGGACAACGATTTGCCAAAAATCAGTAGAAGCAAATTATGGGCCGTCTTACGAGAGTTGAATTTTTGCTGGGAAAAGCAGAACAGGAAGTCAGTTCTTATCGATAAAGATGAAATTATTTGTTGGCGAAGATCCTACTTAAGATCAATTAGAAAATTCCGTGACGAAGGGAGGAATATTTATTATATAGACGAAACTTGGATCAACGTAGGATATACTGTAGCAAAAGTATGGCAAGATAAAAATGGAAAATGTTTTCGACAAGCATTTTTGGATAGACTTTCAATAGGGTTCAAGGCACCTTCAGGTAAAGGGCGAAGATTAATAGTGACACATATAGGTAGTGCCAGTGGTTTTGTAGATGGCGGTTTACTTTAATTTGAATCTAATACTACATCGCGCTTGTAAATCAACGATTTTACTTATGTTCGTAGTTTTTTTACACCTTATATAAAGAAAAACTACAGTACTCACGGTACACACCAATTTTTCATAACTTAACGCCTTTTCGAAAAAAAAAAGTTCCAAAGTCGGCCCAGCAAATTTGTGCATTACAAACTTATATTAATTATTTACTATTGATATGTAGTTATATCGAGCAAATGTAGTCAAAACTATAAAAAAAGTTTTTTAAAAACAGTTTACAGTTCAAGAAATTAACTTTGTGCGCCGTCTGCATACTTGTGATGCAGAAGATGTTTTCAGAAATAGGACAGCGCATTCATTCGACGAGTTAAAAATATCTATATTTTCCATAATGAGAAAAACATTTTTATTGTACATATTACGATTGTGTTTAATATATTTATGACATTGCCCTCTTTAAAATTAGAAGAACAAAGATTTGAGAATAGGTAAATTTTTATATAAAATAAATATAGTGACTACATTTATTTCAGTGTTTTATGTTATTTATTATTTTAATATGGGAAATACGTATTTAATTTGCGGAGAATTTAGTTCAATTTGGAACTTACGAAAAAATGACATTGTTTTAATGAGCAATGTAAAAATTCCATACCTAAGGAATCCTAGTATAACTTTTTATATTTCCGGAACTGTTGGTCTAAACGAAAAAATTTATTTTACAAGAAAGGTTTAGACACCACCGCCAACAAAAGAATCAGCATTGAACTCCATAAGATCGATTAATTCAATACTGTCTCAAATGAGAACGTACAGATTATAAGTGACTATGTATTTCTTTGAACTCCGGTCCTGCTCGCATTTACCAATCTCTAAGCCCATCCCACTGAGTGAAACACACGTGTTGCAGCATTTAAAATATATTCGTTGTAGACGTTCGGCATTTAGCATAGAATGTTGAGTAATTTTTATCAATTCGATATAATTTTGGTATCGTTGCAAAGCTAAAAAACAGACTTACTTCCCTCGTGTAACCAATTTTCGATTTAAGCCTTTATTTTTAAGTAAATAAATTGTAAATATGACGATTTCTTGCACAGTTTACTCATAAAATTTAAATGATTAAAAAGTAATTTTGAAAAAAATATTACACAGCAGCCTTAGAAAACAACTTTGTCTCTGGATTGTTTTTGTTATTTGGACCGCTATGTTTATTCGTTGTCTAAATAAGTGTTATGGGCCGAGCGTAAAAAATTGGCTTATTTCAAGCGCGCGACGGACTCTTAAGTTGTGTCCGATACGTGAACGTGTACGTAGAATTTGACCATAGCGCATGCTAAAATTAGAATTTTCCACATTTACGTGATACGGATGTACGTGGGCTTACGGGTCTTTGCGTAACGTAAACAGAGACGTATACGTGCCGAAGAGGACAGGTGGTCGACAACTTCCGAATGCACAGAACAGATTGATAAAAGACTAACCGAACAGAAGGAGCAATACTCGTAGATTAAAGTAATAATCATCGTTTCTGAATAATGTGATTCCGTGATAACTTACTCTACTTAAACTCATTTTTGAAACACGAATCTTACTGTACGTAAACGTGAAAATTACACGTTCTACGTTTTACGTATCATGATAAACGACAATAGATTTAAACTCTCTAATAATGAGAAATGCGACGTGCATTATTCGCGAAATGGAGGCGGAAATAATTATAATAACGTCGATAATGATGCATGGTGATAGGATTGTCAGTTTATACGGGCAAATTTGCGTCCAATTGCGGAATTTTGCGATTTCGCATCATTCCTTGTGACTGCACGAATTCTCGTGATTTAGCATGATTTTTCGGGATTTCACACGATCGCAAGGATTTCGCAAGATTTGTGAAAAGATTTCTATGAGTGGTTACCCCCTCGGAACAAACAAATGACAAATATTAGGTGCAGTTGGCGAGGAAGTAAATGAACAGAAATTCGGGTTCCACATGTGTTTCTTGTGTACGAATATTCGGTATTCCAGATGTTTATAGTTTTTTATGAACTTGTTTATGCAACTTTTATTAAGGATAAATCATACGGCAATACGGGTGCATTTCACGTGTTCGAACCGCTACGTGACCGAAAGCCTTTGAGCCCGAATAACTGCCTGTTCGAATAGAGATGTGCGCGGTCCCGGCTGACTGTCGGAGAGAGAAGACCACGATGCAATTCGTCTGGATGATTTGTTCTCGCGGTAAGAAGATAACGCAACAGTGTTCACAGTGATGTATCACTTTCCGCAGAATTTTAGAAACATTTTTAATTAATTACCATAATGCAGTCTTTTGTTAAGATGTTTAATTATTGTTATATGTACTTACTTGTGATTTTATTTCATGTGGTAAATACCATCTACGTATTTACTTCGTATGCATGCAGTATTCAGCTGTAAAAGTACTGTTTTTTTGTATGTTTCAGCTGTAAAATACATCTAGATACAATACTATTGAACAATTGGTTTTCCCATTTATACATAATTTATTTCAGCAGTTGTAGGAACAAGATTGTAATATTGCTATTATATTACAATAGTTATTCGCTACTTATTTATATAGATGTCAGTATTTTTAATAACGGGGGTCTGCAAAATGATACTCTGGTGGTATTTATCTGTGTAATAATGATTATCGTTGTTAGGCGTATTTTAATTCTACACAAAAAATATTTTTTGACAGGTCATAGGTATTTTATGGTGAATATATTTTTTTATTTAGGTAAAGTTTACGTTTTATTCGATTCATAATATTGGAAACAAGTGAGATTTATAACATTATGATAGATGTATTGGAATCAACGATTATGCATATAAATTTAATTTGAAAACCGTGGATTAATTTCCATGGCTACTTTCACACCCATCATATAATAATTAAACGTCTTAACAAAAGGCTGCATTATGGTATTAATTAATAATGTTTCTAAAATTCTGTGGAAAGTAATACATCACTGTGAACACCGTTGCGTTATCTTCTTACCGCGAGAACGAATCATCCAGGCGAATTGCATCGTGGTCTTCTCTCATCGTCAGTCAGCCGGGAGCGCGCACATCTCTATTCGAACAGGCAGGTATTCGGGCTCATAGGCTTTTGGTCACGTAGCGCTTCGAACACACAGGACTTCAAACGTGTGAGGTTCTTCGAATAATACTTCGAAGCAAATTTGTCATTTTATAATAAAAAACTACATAACTAATTTTTAAAGCTGCAAACTTATCGCTGATGTGACCGTAAAATGGTTCTGCAATTATAAGTTCAATTAATAACCCTTTAACTGATTTTTTAATTAAATTTGTAAGTCTCTTGTCCGTCATTAAGTTACGCGAATAAGTTTCAACTCTTTTTAAGCAAGAAACACTTGTTTCCAATCGAGACACTATTAGGGAGAATCGTCACGATTATACGATAATATAGTGTCATAAAATGGCACTGTCAAAAATTGTAGTTGCCAATTGAGGAGGAAGTGGCGTCATATTTGTAACAATAATAACGTCATAAAATATGTTTGTCATTTGAGCAATTTTTTACGCTCTTAAACAGGATAACAAAAGGTTTTTCTAAATAAATTTCCACACAGCCGGGTTATATTGTAAATACCATTGTTCCCGAAACTTCCTAACAAACATTTTGTCCTTTCATTCAAGTTAAAAAGTCTTTTTTATCCTCATTTTTTAATTTAGAAAATGGTATTTCTAACACAAACGGGACCATATACTGGAAATACAATACTGTGAGCAGTATTTGATTGCACCATTCACAGTGGCAGTAGGTGTACAAAATTTTGAACAGCAAGAAGCTCCTCGGTATGATATATTCCAGCCGTTCAGATGAGTGGAATGAAGATCTTTAATGCTTGAACAATAATTACATTTCCTTTTACTAATAAATCTATGGATAAAACTGAAATGCAGAAATGAAAATTGGAAGGGAAGTAGAGTACGGCTCTGTTAGGAGCCGCATTTCCCGGTCACTAACTCTGTCATAACATTTTTAAGCTTTGACCCCTGATCTTTGGTCTTGATATGTTTGAAATCTGTTGTGGTTGGATTTTTAACTCTTATCACTTTCATGTTGTCCTATTGATTAAAAAGCATTTCAAAGCATCAGATCTTGCACTGTTCTCTCAAGATTGTAACACGGTGAGTGAGTGAGTGTTGCGGCGATGAAAAGCATATTTTTTTCAATCTCCCAAATTAAAAGGTATAGTGTGATTATTTATTTAGAAAGTTTAATCGATTTACGACAGCAGTGCACATGTTTTGTGTAAAGTAATTTGCACTTAGATATTCTATGGCATTTTGAGAATTAATAAGTTTTCTTAGAATTTGGTTCAACATCAAATTATTATGGAAATCTTTTTTAATAAGTTTAGTATGCTTTAGACTCTAGACAGTGCATATAGCAGTAGAAATTACCGGAAAATTACCATTTAGGCTCGCTGTATAATAACGAAACTCAATAGTTAGTTAATATGGGTTGGGTTAAAAAACTTGTTGGCTGTCATTACAAAATATACAGGATGATTCATAAGGAATGGGCAATATTTTAACTACAGATTCTTCACCATCAGTTATTAAGAAAAAAAATATTTCCCGCTGTGGATCTGCAGGTAAAATGTTACCCATACCTTATAATTCACCCTGTATAGTACAGGACATGGCGTTTATAATGTAGAAAGGTATACAGATTAGAAGAACCTTCTCCTTAACAGTACTCATTTGGGATAAAAAAGTCGTGTATGAAAAAGTTCTCTTTATGTGTCTTTTTGTACCTACTTAAGTTTCAACGAAATGAAAAATATTCCTAGTGCGGTCCTGGATGCGGCGATTGTAACCGTTTTCATGTAATACGTACTTGTTGCGATTGGTAAAAGTAGCTAACAGATGGATGTTGCCAGGTGGCAAAAGATTTTTGACTTTTTGGTGATTTTTCACAGAAAAAGCATAAAATACGTCATTTTTATGTGAATTGACTTTAAACTTTGGAGTGCAGCCTGTAGATCCAAAATAAAGTAATTGCATTGCTAAAATAACAAGGCTGAAAACGAGATAAAAACTTGTATATTTGCAGCAAATATTGAAACGCATCCAATTTTGAGCGAACTGTATTTATATGTGTTTTATAACATATTGTTATTGCAAGTTATTTTAAACATTTTAATTAGGTTTAGAAAATTGAAATGACTGTATAACACATTAAATAAATATTTGATTATTTTGTAGAAGTTTATTGTTATTATTGCAAATATTTTCGGTCAATAAGTACTTGTATGCTCCTATGTTCAAAATCGATTTTTCTTTTAAACTTCCCCAGTTATAGTGGGTGTTTAGATATAAGTACCTACATTTTAAACATTATAACAGCAAAGTAATATGGTACTGCAGATGGCATTACCTCAAGTGAGTAGATGAAGAAGCATGCATTACTTTGAATTACAAATGGATTGGCTCATTTTTCGAAATGTAATTAATTTACATGAAAATATAATAATAATAATAATAATAATAATAATAATATTGCCTTTATTATTTATACACAAGAGTACATACAAAATATAGTTGATATAAGGTTGGCGCCGTTCGGCAACATGCCGCTCTTCCACGTAACCAACCAGCCATAGAAAAAGTAGTAGACAAACCATAGAAACAATGTATACATATTGTACTTAACCTAACATACATAAAAATAACGCAACAGTTATCGATTAGAACAAATCCAGGCCTTGATTCGCTTCCGGAACAAATGAATATTAGACGAGGACTTAACAGAAATAGGAATGTCATTGAAAATTTTACCAGCGTTATAAGTAAAACATTTTTCAAATTGCGCAGTGTTATGTTTAGGTACGGTATACAGATCCCTTCCACGAGTAGGCAATTGATGCGTATCACAACCACGTATCAACTTCTCGTAAAGATAAATAGGTAAGTGAAAATAATTTATTTTAAAGACAAGACAGGATAAATGATAACAAAATCTTTCACTTAGATTAAGCCACTTGGAGCGTACAAAATCAGCCGATACGTGATCAAATTTCCGCAAATTAAAACAATATCGTAAGCAAGAATTTTGTATCTTTTGGAGCGTATTTTTATTTTTAAGAGTTAACGCAGGCCAATATATAACATCACAGTAAGCTAATTGCGATAGAATTAGAGAGTCGCACAACAGTAGCTTTGTGTCAGTATTAAGAAAATCTCTCTGCATATAAAGAACTTTTAATTTATTGTACGATTTTTGAACTAGACTGTTTATATGATTGTTAAATGTAAGATTACCATCAATAATAAGACCTAAACTTCTACAATGATCAGCTGGCTTTAAAAGTACATCATTAATTTTTACCTCAAAATCAGGGTTATCCACCAACCGTAGCCTATTTTTGCCAAAAATTAACATTTCAGTCTTTTTCTCATTTAATACCAAACAATGTAAACTAGCAACATGCACTAACGTTTCTAAATCCCTATTAATATAGTTAGCAGCGACTGAAGCATTCGTCGAATCAAAAGAAAAGTAAAGTTGTGTGTCATCCGCAAATTGATGAATTTTACAGTGAGTGAAAAATGAGTGAAAGTCTGCAGTATAAATTGAAAAAAGTGTAGGCCCCAATATACTCCCTTGTGGAATCCCTTGCTTAATAAATCTATAAGACGAGCAGATGTTCCCTGAACAAGCTTTTTGACGACGGTTAGATAGATAACTAGAAAAAAATGATAGTGCGTTGTTACCAAATCCGAAATATTTCATTTTGTTAAGCAAAATTGTGTGATCAATAGTATCAAAGGCTTTACTAAAATCTACCAAGATTAAGCAAGTATTATGATTTAGGTCATTAGCCTTGAAAATGTCATCTGTGATATGTAATAGAGCTGTAGTTGTACTATGAAACTCCCTAAAACCAGATTGGACAAGAGGTAATACATGGTTTTCAGACAAAAATGTATTAAGTTGTCCAGCAACAATTCTCTCTAGCACCTTGGATAATGTAGGCAAAATACTGATAGGACGGAAATCAGAATAAGCCTCCGGATTATTCTTTTTCGGACACGGTAAGACATGAGCATCTTTCCAGACCACAGGAAATATACCTGAGGTTAAACACTCATTAATAATAAATGTAAAATGATTACTAAGAATTGGGAAAACATATAGCAACATCTTTTGGTTAATGTTGTCACAACCTTTAGCTTGAGTTTTTATGTTGTAAATAATTTTTTGCACTTGGTCAGCAGTAACAGTATTAAACTTAAATTCTCCTCTCGTTCCTGGAAATCTGCCCATGTATTTATCTAATAAACCTAAATCCAAAATATTAGGAGGCTGAGGCAACTCATCACACAGAAAGTTATTATACATATCGGGATTGATTTCAAAGGCACTATCATTAGATTCAGTGACATTTAGATATTTTAAGGTTTTCCAAAAGGTTTTAGGATTATTTTTAAACAGAAAAAGTAAAAATGCTTTTTTCTCCGCCCTGACACATCTGTTTACCAAATTGCGTAAGTCTTTATACTCGTCATGAGATGAATCCGTTTTCAATTTTTTATATTTAGCAATTTTATATGAATGTAAGATCACATTTTTTCATATAAGACATTTCTATTCCAAATACTATCAAGAAAAATTGTCATGCATTTTTTATACGTTATGAGTGCGGCACCTTGTATTAGTTCAATTCTATTATTTTTGTCTGTTATAGTTACATTTTGCCAACAATGAGATAGTAAAGTGGTGGCTCTAGTAATTTCGAAAGAGAATGGAATTAAAAATTATTCCATTGCAACTATTATCTCTTTTGGCTCTTAGAAATATTCAAATTATAATTTGTTATTATATTTACTAGGAAATCGACTCTGATAACGTAAATATCGAGGTAGTATAGATAAAAGAAGTGTAAAATGAGGATACAAAGTTCATGAAGCAGCAGTACCGATACGGATGTAGGCAATAGGTAGTAGTTTCTTCTGATTAATCATTAATGTGATAATTTTTTATTTTTGTGTCAGTTCCAAAGGTCAGTACGAGCGCGCAGGTTTGTGTAACACAGTGTGTTTCGACAGAGGCTGGAAATTAGGAATTAATAAATCAAGAGCAAGTATTTTTAAATCTCACTTGACAGTGAAATAGAAATTATTTCAGAAATAGACGGAAATTCCTAGCTGGATTCTATTCTTAAGCGAGATCTAAATTTTGTTATACTCTTCAACCTAGTTGATGTTCTAGTTAACATCCTTGACCTGAACTTTTACCTGTTATGTCGACAAATATTCACGATTTCAGTGACATATTTTCTAAAACATTTAATTTTGGTTTAACCCTTATACCTATATAATGTAAAATATTAACGAGAAACTTTTATGTATTGAAAGCCAAAGCTATACCGATTAGGTATTTGAGAAAATTTGCTTCACACTTACGTAGGCTAATATTTGTGAATTTATTGAACTTTCGTTAGCAAAGTATTATTATATTAGCGTTATTATTATTTGGTTCAACAATTTCCTTCTCTTATACTGTAGAAATGTTCTGAACTTATAGATTATAAGTGTAGAGACGGTTTCATGACAAAATTTGGAATAAAAAAGTCTTTTATGGAAAAGTACTACTCTTACGTATTTTCGTGAAAACTGAATTTCAATATTTACAACAAAAAATTTTGAATAATACGGATACCGTGGTCATAAGCGTTTTCATGTAATACGACTACTGTGAAGTGATTCTTAAGTTTTACTTTATGTAAATGCTAAGTATCGGCAAATTACTAATCCATAAACTTCCGCCTTAAAGCTTCCTAATTAGTTTAAAACTGTTGTTTTAGTGAATTCTGGTCTAGGTTAACAGTAAAATGCGAAACCACGTGATATTTACTTTTCTTATGCCATTATGCCAATATAAGCTCGACTGACCTAAATAGGACTGTACAAAAAAATGGGGACTGTTTTTTAAATCAAGAAACCTGCCGTTGACCGCACTGCACATGTAATCTATGACGAGTTTTAGAGTGATTTATGGTTGTTTTTAAAGAATGCTAAGCGCTGCGCCGTACGCCAGACAAGGGTCGTTTCTTACGTATTTGATAAATTAATACAGGACCGGCCTTCGTATTTTGGCTTTTTCGAAATGTAGTTAATTTACATGAAAATACCTAAAGATTGAGTTTTTCTTATAAAACTTTTTTATTACAAATATTGTCAATGTACAACTTTAATTGGTGGTAACTTAAGAGTCAATTTTCTTAATAATTATTCTTATTTTTATTCTTGAATAAAAGAGTTAACGAAGTTTTTTGCATTAAATATTTTTATTAAGGGCCAGGTCCGTTTTATTGCACACGTAGTTTTTACTGCATGTACCAGTAAGCAAGCAAGCAGGAAACCTGCTTCTTCTGTGTTTCTACCCTGCCAGGAGAGCAGACCATCTAGACAAGAAAATTGTTAGATGACCCATCGTCGGCTAAATCGTAACTGCCGTGATTTTTCTAGTCTGTTCCTTTGCCCGGTTGCAGTAACTCACCGCGCGCGGCAGCACTTTACAGCATAAATGACGTAGTTGGACATAGTCGTCAATTGTTTTCATAGAAATTATTACAGATGTCAAATATCTGTTAAGGTGTACGTTTCTGTTTACATATAATTTCTAAATTTTGTAAATTGACACAATCTAAAATAATAATTATTGTGTTTTTATGGTGAAAGTGTAGGAACAATAGTCCATTATTAATACGTATCTACTCAATTTTGTGAAAAGTGTAAAATATTTAGACACAAAAGCTTTGTGTGAACTATTGGAATGGTATCAATGCTGCATATTTTAATACGTTAAAATAGTGGATAAAAATACGTACGTTCTTGCAAACCAAATTAAATAACTACGTTCTATTTAAATATAAGTTATTACAGTCTCAATATCAAGTTTCAAGATGTGTATGTTTCCAAATTCTAACATTGGTGTCGCCACACTAACGCACTTTACAGAATTCTAGATTGAAATTCAGGTGATTCGACAGATGAGTATTAGAAAGGGGACGCGATTTAGCAGACGATGGGTGAACAGCATCAGTATGTTGCATAACCTAACATTGTGAGATATGTCACCTTCTGTGTTTCTACCCTTAACCAATAGAGGTCGCAAATATCTAGACAAAAAATTAGATTAGTTGAACAGTATGAGCTAGTTACCTGACATTGTAAGATATGTCCCTTAAACAGTTTCAACTTTAAAATTTTAATTATTTGTGAGTTTCGTTATTCTACCTGAATATGTCTTACATTTTATACAAAATAATTTACCTGGCTTACTTGAAGAATTAAAGAGCAGTTTTAATAACTTTATTCTACGGATCAGTTTTCGTCACTCCAAGTTAATTTTTGACATAGGCATGTATTGAAACATAATTAGGAAGTCCATAAGTATCACAACAAATTAGGCGTACGAATAAAAGGCCCTATATTTTTTTGCATATTTTATATGGGTTTCCTTTACCCTAAACCTTGAAGGTAATCGTTTACCTGTTGAGATTAAAAGAATCTGGACCATACAAACCAAAAATATTCCTATCAACGTCCAGAACAGGAAAATATATAATTTATTCTGCTCCTAGAATGAATAGAGAGGGTAACTAAGGGTCTGAAATTGCCCAGTATATCTCTAATTCGTCGTGTAATCTTTTCGACAAAACCTGAGTACACCTAAGCTTCATATCATCACTCCTAACTTATCGCCTGTCGTGGAGGATGATAAGATTTTGATGTTTATAATAACGTTACTGAACTAACAACTTTGACCTAGCCCAGACAAGTGCTGTAGGTAGAAGTGGTTAGTATTAGTATTGGTGTGTTTGAGGTATAATTTTTCTATCAGCCAAGTGACCAGTCGTGTGCGGTTCAAGCGGATTTCCCATAGACTGTTGGGTCGACCAAATTCTGTAAGTTTTTGAGGAATTGTTCCGTGCTTTCTTTCCAAGTTAATTTTTATCATGCATTGCAATAAAACGTGAAATACGTTGTAAAGTTTGACATAGTATCAAATACATATAATTTTGTGAGGTTATGGTGGAATTTCGTTACTTATTTGTTTTGGTCACTTGAACTCATAGTATTTCTGAACACGTTAGTGTTGCTTCAATTTCCTTGGAGTTAATTTTTGACAATAAAATTGCTGTTGGAGTTTGCAAATTTAAAGGAATTGTCGTGAAAATGGAGATTATATATATTTTATATCACGAATATATTTAACATAAATTGTAATCTTGTACAATTATAAAGTTACAATGGATTATTAACGTCAATTTGTTTTATAGATTTATTGTTATCTATAGACAATACATATGATAACATTTTATATAAATATTTGAATATGTAAATCTGCCGGATATCCAGTGAGCTAAAAAAGTTTTGTTCTGTACAGGGTGTTCCTTAATGATATGCGCATATTTAAGGGGGTGATTCTACATCGAAAATTAATAATAGTTTGCTTTATACACTATGGTCCAAAAATTTTCCGTTACAAGAATACAGGGTGTTAGTTTTAGGTAAAAAAGAAAAGTAATTAGTGTTTTTGAAACCGCTTTAGATATTTTCTTGAAATTTGGTATGTGATGACTATTAATAAAGACACATATTTTGCAATATAAACATACTTTATATTTTTAACAGTGGCGTCCGCACGAGCACTGACTAATATTTTTAAAGAAAAAAAATAAAAGCCCTCTTAGCGGTTTCGAAAAAATTATTTTCCTTTTTTTCCCTAAAACTTTAGTACCCCGTATTTTTGTAACGGAACATTTTTGGACCATAATTTATAAAACAAATTGTCATTAATTTTATATGCATATCATTAAGGAATACCCTGTATAGGTATAATCATTTGAAAATTGATGAAAAATTATAAAAACCTAGAATTCTAAGGAAATCGGTTACTCATTTTATTTGTAATAAATAATGCATAGTTATATTCGTATATCTTTTTAGAAAAATTATTCGATTAAGTGACGATTAATAGTTTTAGGTAATTAGAAAATCAGATAAAAAACACATTTAAAAATGTTTCCAATTATTATAACTTTAAGTATCACTTTCATTTATTTGGCACGTGACAATGTTGAAAAAATCATGAACGTATTTTTGGACCCGAACACATGATTCCGATTGTTTTTATCCAGCATGCTGATAAAAAAACTCACCTTTGCACAGTTTTGGTGGCCCTGTACTTTAGAATATTAGAACAATTTTCAAGTACGCTTGCACGTTCGAGTGCGTTGGAATTAAAAAAAGAAAAAATGCCACATGAGGTTATATAAAACAGAAACTAATACGGGGAGTTGTAAAATTCTGTCGTTTTTACGGCTTCATATATGAAACCCAAATGTTTCAAAAATGACATTGTCTCTGTAGAAGAATTAGAAATATATTCGGCAGTTTGTTGCTAATACTTGTATTATCTAACCGACTGTCGTTTTAGGCGTAATGTGTTTCTAATAATCTCTTAATCGTAAGTAATTTTCAATAATAACTCACAGATAAAACAAATGTGATGTCATTTTAAGAAGAGCAGATAAGGGATCTAAAAATAGAATAATAAAAGGAAATGTTACATCCAACTGTTATTCTTACATTTTTTACATTTACAGTAAATAAGGAAAAAAGCAATTTTTACGTGATCTCCTTAAGACAAAAAAATGAATTTTGTGATAGTTTTATTTAAGGTGACCATACACGAGCCAGCTAATCAGAAGGCCAACTTTCCGATATTCGTCGAGTAAAATAAAAACTTTTAAAAATCTTTATTTCGGTATTTTCGAAAATTCGAAAAGGTGGCATGATATAACATTCCAGTTGTTTCCTAAGCCCTAGATTATTCAACTATTAAATGGTTAAACTGATTTGTATTTGCAGAAAACACTGTGTATACGACGCCCTTAATATATCTAATTAATTTAGATGAGACTATTGTTTTCTTTTTAGTATCTAATTCTTGTCCAACATAATATTTTCTTATTTGTTTTATTGCAATACAATGCAATAGCTGTGGCAATGAGTAATAGAACAAATAGATCATTATTAGACGACATTTTTCTGCGTTAATGATGTTCACTGTATGTAATACGGAATTTCAACTAAGCTTGCATGTGGCAAACGACACACCTATTCAAGCCACAAATCTTTGTCACCAACTGGGTTGGTCATCTTACTTATGCGTGTGTGGCAAGCTTAACTCTCTGTCTGTACCCATTCCTCACACATACACGGTTCGACTTGCATGCGAGGCAAACTGGCAAAATTTCAAGTGATGGCAGTTTTTTTTTGGGAGACGGAGAGAAGGTCTTTTGGCCAATACAACCACTAACATTACGGTTTACCGGCTGGTTTACATCATTAGAATTTTATATTTTAGAACCTTTATCCACAAAATGGATAGACTTGGATGAATTCTATGTTGAAAATATTTGCAAAACATACCTCAAATTTACCTTGAACACATAATCATCCTATCTATTAAATACTTACTTTATAATTATAAGGAATTATGAACATAAGATGAGAAAACCAATAGAAAATCATTTACCCATATTCTATTACGTTATCATAAATTGTTTTCTATTAGTTAGGCTGCTTTTTTCAGTTTAAATGAATATAGGTAGACAAAAACATTTCATTTTGGGTGCCATTTTTTTAATTCTGTTCGTCACGCTCGCTTCAATATGTCCTTGTCGACATTTAAAATACACGCACAAAAACATTGACACTGTCATAATAATAAATGTTTAATTGGTTTAGATGTTATTTCAAAACTTCCGTAAATTATCACCTTTTTTTAGAAGAAAAATGAGTAGCAAAGGATTCTAAGCCAATATCGATTATGTAATGTAAAAGTGACAAGTTTTATTAATTCAGTACTGGAGATTTATTTGGAATGTCGCAGAAATTTATATTTGCGTTTAAGTATACACAAATTTTACAGCAACGTTCTTTACATTTTATATCTCTATGTAACAACCATCTATAGAAAGTTCAACGACACCTGATTACAGACTGAGACGTGTCCTCCATTTTTATCATTAGAATAATTTTATTACCACTTTTATTTTTATACTAAGGTACGCACCTATGGTGGATTATTCTGATGTATTAATATTCACTAACTTCTGAACTGGAAAACTTAAAATTTTTCCTTTAAAATTGGTCATAGACAATAACAATAATCACATAATCTTTTGAATTCCGTCACTAATATTCTAGGGACATTGTACTTATTAGAATTTATTGTTATTGCTATTATTATTCCTTATTACTAATAAATTTAATTTTAAGCAACCCATTGTTTTTTCAAGGATGAGCGCACGATGAAGTCACTTTTTTAAGATAAAAATATAGGTACATGTGTACTTATCTGGAATTGCAACTCGTATACGAGATGAAATATTATATACAATGCATATACAGGGTGGTCGCAAGTAATGGGCCATGGAGACATACTAGATTTTGCACTTCAAAATAATACAATTTCAGAAAATATGCCTTAATAAAATGCTGATAATAAAAAAAATACAGGGTGTTAAAGTTGGAATTTAAAAAGTGATTTTTTGTAATAATTACAGTGTGTTTGATTGTATCAACTTGAAAATTTGGGAATAGATGTTTTTGGATATGAGAAATCATAATCTGTTATCTTTCAACGTATTCCCTAGAGGACGCCACATCTGCCATATTTGTGACGTAAATGTGATTGTAACTTTTTTGGACCTAACGTTATCACGTTTTTCATTAAAAAATCTTAAATATACATTGTTTTTAAGGAAAAAAAAGGTATACCCTATACTTGTCATTAGTCTTAGAAATTAACCATTTTCGACATAATAGCTTTTCAACAATAAACTGCAATATTTTAACGTAGTAGGCATCAATAGTTAGTTAAATTTTAACAATTATTAGACAAAATGTATGTTAAAGTTAATAAGTATTTCTAAATGTAAGGTATGCATACAGTTTTAGTTAACATCAATTACTTTACAAAATCGAAAAATTCTGTTACAATAATTTTTCATATTCAGATATGAGAAATGTGACTGTTATTTGTTGGTAATTAAATTTCAATGGGCATGTTGGGCAATAAGAATATTTGGGACGATTTCGAAATAAATTTCAAGATGATAATCAACAATTTAAAAAATCTGTTCAGGAATTTAGAAATAAAAAAGGCGAAAAATTTGTTGACATTGAGGATTATCCACAAACTAATTCAGGACGAATATCTGAAGTTGCAATAATCACATATGACTTCTATTTTAAAAACGTTGCATGTGGAAAAATATTGTCCGTACCATTTTACACCAGTGCAAACTTTATTGCTTGTCGATCTACCTTCAACGTATCTAATTTGCAAGGGAATTTTGGCGCCTACTGCGTTAAAATATTGTAAAATGAACTATGCAGGTTCAAAAGCTATTTTCTTGAAAATGGCCAATTTCTGATACTAATTTACACAAGTATATCTTTTTTCCTCAAAAATAATGTAGGTTTAAGATTTTTTAATAGAAAACGTGATAACGTGAGGATCAAATAAGTCACATTTACGTCACAAATATGGCGGATGTGGCGCCCTCTAGGAAATACGTCGAAATAGACAACATAATGAAATAATCAGGAAGTATCGGAAATCCTAGCCAACACTTTTTCTTCAATTTACACTGATGAAATGCCAATTCGTGGACAATTGCAAATTCAAACAGAAATGAATCGCAACTCATTAACAGATATATATTTTTCACGAGAAGATATATGCGAAATAATATCAAAGCTAAAAAACTCGTCATCACCTGGTCCAGATGGTTACAACGTTTTGTTTCTCAAAAAATGTAAGGAAAATTAACTATTTCCACTGTCATTGATTATGAACAGCTCCTTTAGTACAGGCATATTGCCAGCTGCCTGGAAGGATGCTTCAGTTACTCCCATCTATAAAGTGATAAGTTTGTTTCATCCAATTATAGACCTTGACCTTGACGTCTATTATTTGTAAAATTATGGAGCGGATAATATCTAAAAAAATGTTAAGTTTTTTCTTAAACCATAAGATTGTACGTAATGAGCAACATGGCTTTATTCCCAATATGTTGTAACAAACCTACTGCATTGCGTAAATGACTGGAGCAACGCTTTGGATTTAAAAACTCCCGTAGATATCATATACTTAGATTTTTCTAAAGCTTTCGATCGTGTTCCATTACAAAGACTCTCAATTAAATTATATCATTTTGGAATTCGTGGAAGGTTACCACGATTGGATAGGAAACTTTTTGTTGAATAGACAATTTTCTGTTCGAGTTAGAGCCTTATTTTCTTCTAGTCGTCCAGTCTTAAGTGGAGTTCCACAGGGATCTGTTCTTTGTCCACTACTTTTTTTGGCATATACTTCAGACCTCTATAACAATCCTCTAACGTCATATCATTTGTTATTAGAAGATTTGAACCAAATATATCTATGGTGTGAGACGTGGTTACTCCCACTCAATACAGAAAAGTGCGTTATTTTGCATCTGGGAAAAAATAATCCAAATTTAAATTATTATATTGATAATAAACAACTTAGACTAGAGATAGACATGTTGATTTGAGTATTACTATGACGATAGATCTTACTTGGTCACAACATATCACAAATATTACAAGACGTGCCAATAGATCTGTTTATCTGCTTACCAAAATATTTCCAAATGTTTCGTTGGGAACATTCGTGAAACTATATACAACGTAATGTTGGAATCTGTTCAACGCTATGCTACTCGTTGCCCCTATGGGCGTATAAGACCATCATATGAAGAACGATTGAAGTTGTCTAATCTCCATAGTTTTGAAGATCGAAAAACTCGAGGAGATCTTATTTTGACATATTGTTTGCTGCATGGAATGATCCCACCCCTTGATGATATTTTAGTGCTAAATTATGATGAACGTCTTCGAGGACATCAGTATAAATTAAAAAAAGAACACTTTAGAACATCTGTGCGTCAGCATTTTTTTTCCAAATCGAGTATTTAGTGTTTGGAATAGTTTGCCGGAAAGTGTAGTGAGTGCTCCATTTTTACAGTCCTTCAAAAGCAGATTGGACAGCTGGTTCAAACACAACTAATATATTTTTTTCTCGTTCTTTGTTGTTCTTGTAGTCTTTATGGATGGATAATTAAGTCGCATGTTTATATTTTAATGTTTTAATGTTTAGTATTTAATATTTTAAAAGATTAGGTACTATTGTTTTATATTTAACATTTCTCATTGTACATCTTATTCGATGTGTTTTCTTTTGTTATCTATTAATATGGGCTAACAGGATTTTCCTCTGCCCATTTTGTTTTGTAATAATAATAATAATAATAATAATAATAATAATAATAATAATAATAATAATAATATGAATTCTCATATCCAGACACATCTATCTACTCCCAAATTTTTAAGTTGATACATTCAAAGACAACAAAAAATCATTTTAAATTCCAACTTTGAGACCATGTATCTTTTTTATTATCAATATTTTATTAAGGCATATTTTGTTAAATCGTAATATTTTGAAGTGTAAAATCTAGTATGCCTTCATGGGCCATTACTTACGGATTAAAAAATAATTGTATTACGCTATGCACTATTTAAAATTAGGAATAGATTTCTATTCTAATTTATGTAACTGAATGCTGGCTAAAGTTTCAAGGCAACAGTGCAGATGAAATATTTAACTCATGGTCGATTCTTATTTTGTAAAAGTGCAAGTATTTTTAGGTGCACACTTGAGAAAAATTAAGTGTGACATTTTGAAATACGTTGATTGTACGTTATTATCTCGTTAGAAACAATAATCACGTCCATTTAAATTCATGTTGTATTATTTTAATAGTTTGGTCTCTGTTTACATGCTTATGCGATATTTATCAAGACTGATTAGTGTGGTGTGATCATCTAAAGTCCATTTTTTGTATTTATAAAGGCAAGGTTGGCCACGAGCGGGCTCATGTATTTACATTCGAAGGCAGGTTTCATACAAAAATAACCGTCACACCCAAACAGTAACGTGTATTTATTTTTTTTACGTACGTATTTAGTAGCTGATCGGATACGTTAACAAATTAAGTTTATTGCTACGCGAATGAATAGCCATCAGCGTCCCGACAGGGGTTTCGAAACAGGGTTAATGTGCTCAAATACTAGAATACCTAGTATGAAATTATATATTACTCCAGGTACTTTTTTTATATACTGGTATAATTTGTGGCTTGTGGATTGGTTAGTGGCAGTTTGACACAACTAATTTTAAAAATGAAATGTAATACGAATAGATTATTAAAGTTCTCTTGTTGATTCGTTAATTTTTGAGCCGTTTACATGACTTAAGTAGGCAGGAATATTTATCAAATTTGCTGTTTTTGATAAGATAAGCGAAGTATTTGCTAAGAGTATTTACTGTTTACTACTTCTTGATCTTAAGATATGTCCGTACAGAGAGTCTCCAAAAATATTTAGGTACAACATTGTAGCGCATGTTTTTTAAATCAAAATAAATCGAAATTTTGCAAAGAACTTGTGGGGATACTCTATATTTTCGAAATTAGTTTAATTCTATAAATAATAAGCTATTTTTATCTAAGATCTACCACTGCTACTGTGTCTTTGCAGGTGTCTCATAAAGGGAAAAACATTATTATTATACTGGGTGAATCTTAATCAATGGCATACAGAGCAGTAGCGTATTCGTTATGTAAAAATAGTGCAGTTGAAATGTTGATATCTTAAAAAGGCTCGACCTACATGAATTTTAAATGAAAATAAGAATTTACTGCCGAACAAACAAAAAAAACAGGTCTTCAAACATATTGGAACTACAGCAGGTAACGCCCTCTAAGAGCACGGGTTAAATTAGCAATTTTCGAAATTCTCGCGTAAAAAACTTTTTGCCAGTTTTTGTTATATTAAATTTATTTTTGTTATTAAAGAAAAACGAAAAAAGAATTGAATTTTAACATCCTGTACAGGATGTCCCAATTTCGTTGTAATTCTTTCTTTGTATCTCAGAGAATAGCTGAGATATCGGAATGGTAAAATTGATTCTGATAGAGTTTATTACGTACAGTTCAGTGGCGCACCTGAAATTTTTCTACAGGGCGTGTTTTTATATGGAACGTCCTGTATTTTTTATGCCATTCATTTGTCAAAAATGTTAAGTTAATAAAACTGATCTTGCAGAGTTGGCATGCATTTTTATATAATTATACAAATTTGGTTCATTAACTCTACCTTAAGAAAAATTTATGCTAAATAAACAGTTGATTATACAATTAAGTTACCTAATAATAAATAGTCAATATTTCTTTAGCGGACCTTTGGCACCATAATTAATAATACTATACATGTAATAATATGATGTGTGTTAAGAATAATATTCATGAATATTGAAAAAATGAAAACCCAAAATAACTTCCTTCTATGCAGGGTGTCCGGAAATGATGAAAATTCAGAGAATAATTCTAGACCGAAAATGCTACCTCTTTCTATAACATTTTTTCCAAAATTGATTCTTAACGGAGTTTCAAGATGTTAAAGTTAAATTTTTTTTTTTCGATATTTGTAAAGAACTTAAGAAATTCAAATATTTACATAAAATTTGTAAATCGGGGGTTTTTGCGAACGAGAAATTCAAATATGTTTCTAATTTTGCCGTCACTAGTAGAGGGCGCCACTTGTGGCACACCATGTTTCTTTTAAATGGTAGAACTTTCTTGTATCTTAATGTAACCGTCTGAATATCGAAACAATCGATTCTCCTACCTGTTATAGTTACCAGTTTCTAATATCTATTCAGTATGCAAAAAATTATAATTTTTCTATGTTTAGTATTTGTTTATTGTGTTTTTTTTTGTTGAAATCATACTTTTGTCTATCCAACCTGTAAATGGTACTTGTACTGTGTGTTGGAGTAAAATAAAATAAAATATAATAAAAATAAACATGGTGTTTCATTGAAAAATGAGGAAAAATTTTTAAGCACTCCACTAAACTCTAAGTGCAATTTTCACCATTCCGATATCTCGACTATTCTCTGACATACAAAGAATCCCTTAAAAGTAGTTTTTTTTTACCCGTATCTCAAAAACGAAGAATAGCATAAATATAGCGGAATTGAATTGTTTTTACATAAAGAATATGCCACTGCTCGCATTAGTTAAGGTACAATATTGTATTTAAAGCATCTGAAAAAAATAAACCGCCAAGCACAAGGTCCTTGAAAATTGCCATTTAAACAAATTATATTAACGTTTTTGTTTCTATGAACTTTGACACTTGATATGAATTAATATTAGCACGTGGGATTTTTGGCTACAGCTTTGCTGTTGACTGTATATAAATAATTTCGCGAGATCAGGGTGCAATGGTCAAAACCAAAAATTAAAAATAGACTGCATTTTTTTATACGTAATACGCATTGAACGTTGTTTTGACGTGCCCACATTTCTCTTGCCAAAAAAAAAAACTGTTTACACCTGTCACATACCTAGTCTAATTTAGATATAGTACAATTGTTACAGGTATCGAATTTTTTTTTGTGTGTTTACACGTGTTCTAAATGACGTTCTGTTGTATTTCAGAGTCTTTATTTAACCGCCGGTCAGGATGATGAAGGAAAAAACGTGAGTAGCAAGAGAGCATCTTGCATGACGTCACTTGCAACTTTTGCAATTCTGTCCACCTTCTTTGCCTGCAAAGTATTTAAAGTAGTTTGCATTTGACTCTACTCTCTTCTATTTCTACCACTATTGTATTTTTGGCTTGTTGCGTCCTAGACACCTATTTAACTGAGCTAGATTTTTTATATAACGTAGACCACATTAGTACTATTTAGTCCAGTAACATAACTAACGTAATTGGTAATACTATATTTTATTATATTCGGCCCAAGTATGTATCCCATTTTGGTCATAATAACATTTACGTTATTTCAAGGTTAAATGTTATAGTTCATCATCTTAAATTTTTGTAGTATGTATTTTCCTGCAATTGTTAAGAAATACGGCGATGTTATTTTCAGCACGTTATGTAGAATTTTAACAGAGTTTCTTACAAACAAGGCATTAGTCAAGCCGCGCAATGAAATAGTGTGGCAGTGGTGAGGTATTGCAATGGTGCGTGGTATGGGGATGGTGAACATTTGGAGTGGCGATGGAATAGCGGCGAAGTGGTATGAAAGTGATTTAAAGGGCACTGCAGTGGCAAACAATGTATGTTACCAATTTGTCAGTTAAAATGTCGTCCTTAGAGGATGAATATGCTCTTTTATTTGTACAACTTGCCTACCTAAAAATCAGGAGAAGAATAAAAAACACTAGTGAGGTCATCCTCGCTGGAAAAAAAATTGGAATTTTTAACGTTTATAAAAAGGATTTGAACTTGGATGACCAAAAATTTAAACTTTTCTATCGAATGAAGAGAGTGACATTTTGCAAGTTACTGACAAAACCACGACCTATGCTTCAAAAAAGGATACAAACTTCAGAAGTTTATGTTAAATTCGTGGTCGTCTCGCATGTTTTTAGTTTTAAAATTCACAAGAAAAATGCAGTTGAAATGCTACGTCGTCACCGGCCGCTCGCCACTCGAAAATTAAACCTGTTCGATATTAGTGGCATCACACCACCTGCAAAATACCACGCCACCGCTACTCTGTTTTGATACGCGCGTCGTCGTATGTTTACATAGACTTTAAGGCAAGGCGCATATTGAGACGCGTATGACGCGTGTGTGGTGACACAGCACAGCACGTACTTTTGTAGTTTAAGGAAAGTAATGGCACAGCGCAAATTCGTGCCACGACGTTACACAGCAAGACTCGCGTGTGACACAAGGCGCGCAGCGGAGTGGCAGTGGCACAGTTTATCGCGCCGAACGCGCCACGTGTTGCTAATTTTGAGGTTAGATGTGTTTTCTATCATGGCAATGAAAACAAAACTGATAGAGCTGGTAAGAAGGCATAGGGAGCTTTATGATACCAGACATGAGAATTACATGAAAGCGAAGATAAAAAGCAAGATTTGGTGTGAAATTGCAAAAGGGCTGCACTTAAAAGATGATATATTTTGTAGGTAGAAAACCGTAATTTTTTCTACATTTTCATTGATAACTAAAAAAATACGATTACAAAACTACAGGCTATATATGGTCCAACTTTCAAAATTTTTCATTTAATATCGGTTTCCAAACTCAGGGATCTATTTCATTTATAAATCCAGTTTTCTGTTTAAATCATTAATTTTTATAATAAACAAGAAAAATTAGAACGGCGTGGCTGTTCGAAAGTCGTGAGGAGAACTGTCTTGCAATATGCGATGCACCTCATCTCACACGCGTCATATGCGTCTCAATATGCGCCTTGCCTAATGATTCCACCTGCCACTTGGTCACCACGTCACTGCCACGTCACTTGCTGACCACTTCAGTGCGCGCCTTGCCGTAGGTGTCGCTATAGTTTCACATATGTATGTGTTATTTGAATTGTGAAAATGGACCGCTTATAAAATTTACATTTAATTCGTGGTTTTATAAATGCACATCGAAGGTAAGTTATAAAATTTAAATCCAACGAAGAAGGATAAAAGATTTAAGTAATCCATTTGATTTGATGAAAAACTTTATTACGGCAATTTATTAACGAATTAATACCATTTTTGGCAGTTCCTCCGAGACAAAAATTATTCCAGTGGAGCTAAAGGTAAGATTACTGCTTTCTAATTTCATTTTTTGATAGGTGGATTGGTTCTAGTATTATTTTTAACATAAGGTAGTCACCAGTGATAATTTTAATTTAGGATTGTCAAAAATCAGTTAGTAACTGTATTACATAGGTGGCCAATGCTGTTACCGAACATTTGTTAGATATACAGGGTGAATCTTAAATAAGTACAAATATTTTAACCAGCAGTATAGTTTTCTGTGTAGAACACATAATTAATAGTTTTTTTACAAAAAAATCAGAAATAAAAAAGTGAAATTTTAAATAAATTTCGTAATTTTTCAGCAGAAAACTTGTTGAGGACCGCTGGCCTAGACAGACCCTTCATACTTTTATGAGCCATAGTGCTGCAGACTAAACGTGTGGTTCACAGTGTTGCCAGTATTACACAAATGTCTTTGCTTCAAGGAAGAAAAAATCTCAACTTTTAGCGAATTTTGTCAAGTGTAACATTTTATATTATTTTTTATTATCAAACTGTCATTGACTGTCATGACAGATTATCGGAAGCCCAAGTCAAACTTGTTAACCCCACATAATGCATGAAAATAGCAATAAAATTTGCTAAAAGTTGACATTTTTTCCATTTTAAATAAAAACCGCGTGCATAGTTTTTCGTTATTCTTCATAAAATAACTTAAGGAAATTGTGTTTTGTGTCCCTTTCTAACAGTGTACAATGACATTTAACTTGTGAAATGTGGATTACTGATTAAATAGTTAATTTTTTAACAAACAGGTAAGCTTGTGTGCACGTTTATGTATAATTTTTGAACATTGGACATAGTAATATCACGTAATATCTTCCTAAATATTTTACGGTAGTATTGAACTTGCGGAAATTCATTTTTAATCGTTGAAGTATAGTAAGGTTAGTTCAGATGTTAAAATTTTTGTTAATATTGCTGCGTATCATACTACATACCCAATTTTACTGTACTTATGCTTAAAACAAGTATTTTTAAAATAGAACTATTACGTTAAAGGGAACGTAATATTTATATTGGAGGAGATATGGCAACCTCGCAACAAATCATATGTTTCATTACGTTGTTGGATGAAAAATCAGCCAGCGGTCCTCAAAATGTGGGTATTTTTTAAAAAAATTAATATCTCCGTAAATATTAGAAATTTTTAAAAATGGCTTTCACTAGACTGATTTAAATGACGAACTACACCAGTAGTTAAAATATTTGTACTTATTTAAGATTCACCCTGTATAATATATTTCCACAATCTCAGCAAACAAAGAACCACGTAAAAACTTAGTAAGCTGAGTAAAGAACAGATTTAGTTGTATCATAACTAAATTATTTATCAAATTAAAATTTAAAAAACAATAATCGAATTGTCAACAATCATTTAAGCAGGGAATACACACATCTGTTACGCATAATGGTATTCAATGCAATGAACTTGCAGATAGCAGCTGTGTTCCTCAATAAATTGCCGTATCGAATCTTCTTCATTGGATTAAATATAAATTTAATAAGCCGTCAATTTTCACAATTCAAATAACATACAGGGTGGCCTGATGAAAACGAAACAGTCATTTTCAGGAACTGCGTCAATATTGTAGAAATACGCTCAGACCTGTCGATTTTAGATTAAAACATTCTTTGCTGGTATTTTTGACTCCGCCACTTTCACCCCCAAGCAAGTGTAAGCATCACCTCAAAATATTTAAATGGCATTCGGGGTTGAGTAATATTTATTTTGAAAGCTCTTACCTCTTTCCAACAAATTTTATAATTCCGCCCAATACTTAATAAGAATTTTGATTTTAAAGTTGAAACTTATGTACAAAGAATTACTAACAGTAAAAATGTCACTCATGTTATAAATTTAGTATTTCTTGCGTTACATTGGTTTTTGGCGATTTGTTATCACTTTGGTAAAAAAACACGATTTTAAAAAACAGAAATGAATACTATACACGAACGTAAAATTAGTAGATTAATTGTGTTTTTGAAAATTAAACACTATGGTTTATTCCATTTCGCTTTACTTTATGAACAATAAATGTGCGAATAGAACAGCTCAGCTATTTAATGAACAACATCAAGATCGACATGTCAGGAGGAAGTATATTCTAGAGTTAATAAAAAAATTTCAAGAGACAGGGAACGTAGCCAATAAAAAACGAAAAATTGAAAAACCTATAGTTAATGAAGGTAGTGAAGTTCCAGTTTTGGGAAAAGTTCTTCTTGATCCTACATTAAGTACGAGGCAGCTGGCATCTGTGCCTGGGATCAATCGAACAAGCATACAAACCATTTTGAAGAAGAATAAATTCCATCCATACCAAATACATTTAGTCCAGGAACTTTATGAGGATGGTTATGATCGCCGTTTGCAATTTTGCGAAATAATGAGTGAGCGAGCAGGGAACGATCCATAATTCCTTTTTAACATCTGTTTTTCTGATGAATGCAGTTTTTTCTTGAACGGGACGGTAAATCGTCACAATTGCCTCTATTGGTCAGATTCAAACCCAAGAGTTTTTCACGAGGTGCATACACAGCTACCGGAAAAATTAAATGTATGGGCTGGAATTTTCGGTGACCGTCTCGTGGATCCTTTTTTTCTACCTAGTAATTTGACTGGCCAAATGTATTTGCAATTACTGGAAGACGCTATTGACCCTGCTTTGACTGATGTTGTTGAAAATGTTCCAGAGTATGATGAAGATCATTTGATTTTTCAACAGGACGGTGCTCCTCCGCATTATGCGTTAATTGTCCGTCAGTATTTGGACCAACGTTTTCCACGGAATTGGATTGGGAGAAGAGGCAGCATTAAGTGGCTTCCACGATCACCGGATTTATCGCCCTTTGATTTTTTTCTGGGGATACCTGAAAAGTAAAATCTATAAAATACAGCCAGCGTCGCTGCAAGATTTGCGTCAAAGAATCGTTGACAAATACCATCGAATTACTCCGGAAATGCTTCATAATGTGCGCGAACGTTTCGAACAAAGTGTTTATTCTTGTATGGAAGGGGGCGGTCATCAGTTTGAGAACATTTAATAAACTAAGTTTATTTGAGATTTGGAATATACAGTTATTCACAACAAAATTTGGGAATAGATGCATCATGAAAAATGGAGTCAATATCTTATAAAAAATTGTTGAAAAATTCTTGTAGTTTCCGAGAAAAAAAAATTGAAATTGTAGTATATCATCATCCTTTACATCGCTGAGATACTGTAGTCTTTCTAGTTAAATTTTAAAATGTATTTTTTTTTTCAAAGTATTGGGTGGAATTATAAAATTTAAAGTCTGTTCTAAGAAAAATTGTAGGAGCTTTCAAAATAAATATTACTCAACTCCCAATGCCATTTAAATATTTTGAAGTGATTCTTACTCTTGGTTGGGGGTGAAAGTGGCAGAATCAATAATACCAGCAAAGAATGCCCCCCTTTAATTTAAAATCGACGGGTCTGAACGTTTTTCTACAATCTTGACGCAGTTCCTGAAAATGGCTCTGTTTCGTTTTCATTTGGCCGCCCTGTATGTGTGAAACTATAGTGACACTTAATTCCTTATTTTTAAGAAACTCTGTTAAAATTATACATTACGTGTTAAAAATAATATCGCCGTTATTTCTTAACACTTACAGGGGGATACATACTACAAAAATGTAAGGCGATAAAATACAACATTTAACCTTGAAATAACATAAATGTTATTATGATCAAAATGGGATATATACTTGGGTTGAATATCAGTGTTAATGCAAGTCTAGTTAGTCAACCTAGGCTTTCAAGAATTATTGACAAGAGATGAGAGCATAAGTAATACTATTTTCCAGATATATGTTTTATGGGTTATCATAGCAGTATCAAAGTTAACAATAAATTCAAGTTACACCACCCTAAAATAACTATTTACCATTAGAATTGTGCGTTTCAGGTCGCACTTTCCTTACTCAGTAAGTTATATCGATAGCAAATTCTTTAAAACTATTCATTAGTCATTTGTAATATGTCTTGATGATATTTAGTTTATTTGAGATTTGGAATATACAGTCATTCACAACAAAATTTGGGAATAGATGCATCAATATCTTATAAAAAATTGTTGAAAAATCCTTATAGTTTCCGAGAAAAGAAATATTGAAGTTATAGTATTTTCAACCTTTACATCGCTGAGATATAGTGTCTAGCTTCATCGGAAAACTGAACGTTTTTGCAATAGTATTTAAATTAGTGCCTAGGCAAATCGCTCAACAAGTACAGGGAATATCCCAATCAACAGTGTGGCGTATTATACACAAGGCTCAATTATGCCAATAATTTACGAGTTCAAAATGGAAAAGACACATTTGTATTAGTTTGTAGGAACTGGGTAACACCGGCCCAAATGTGTTTACACGTCGGTGAACAAAATTTTGAACAGTTGTTGTAACAAATTATTTTATTAATTAAAACCACACATTAAAATTAATAATTAATGATAACAATAGCGGCAAAGCAGTTGAATTTTGAATTTGCTGACATAAAAAAGATGTTATAATAAAATTTTATTTATTTCTTTGCCTTACGCATGGTCAGGTTTTACAGTGGAACAGTTTCCAGAGCCGTGCAGAAGGGTATTTTTAAATCATTTTTAAACTGCCCTTTTCGTTTTTTTTTACGTAATTGTATTTGTAAGAGTCCCCTGTGCATTAATTTTTTTTTCAGAAAAGTTCTTAATCACCCTGTGGCCTGTATGTTGCATCAATAAAGTTTTATTTATTAATGAACGCTAACATATGTTTAAGTTACTCGTACATTTGAACAAAATCATGATTTATGCCATGACTAATAACAACAATAAAAATTCTAATCACATCGATTGATTCAAGATGTTAATTTAGGCATTGCCTGGAAATCTGAAATTCTAATATTTAAAGTTACAAAGTAAACTAAGAATTTCATAGTTTTTGGTTTAGAGTATGACAGGAAACTTTTTAACGGATTTTGCAAAACATTAGAACAGTTGAAATATAGGGTAGTCACTTTTCCACTCCCACTATAAGGATCTCGGAAACGGTAATATATACAGGGTGGCTTAAATTAGGAAAAAGTTGCGCATTTTCATGGTTTCCAATTTTCTGAAAAGAAGTATGAGATAGGGGAGACCAGGTACGAAAGTAACATATTTTTGTAAAGCCGGATAAATAAAAAATTAACAAAGATATATAAAATTTACTTACTATAAGTCGTTTTCTTGGCATTTTATATATTATTAAAGTTCATATTGATGTATAATAATTAATAAAAAGTAGAGTACGTCGTTACAACCTACCCAATGGTATGGGTCAAAAGTAACAGAACATGGGGACGTTTGTAACATATGAATAATAGGTAATAAATAGGTATAGAAAATTATTATTTCCAAGGTATTTATTTATTGATTATACCTATATAAAAGTTAGTTGTAGTGCAGGTACATAATATATTTTTTTATTTGAAAAATATAAATAAATGAAAAAATAGAATAATGAAACAAAAATATAAAATAATAATACATTTTTTTTGGTAATAACAAAGAATCCTATTACTATCTGGCTTTTGCACGGTTGTCTGTCGCCATATTCCATATTTGGGATAGACCAAGTTTTTCCCAATCCATAACAATCTTTCCCACGATCTGTTGTTCGTTGTCTTTTGTTAGGCATCCTAAATAAAGAGAATGAATTTGTATATTCCCACACAGTATAACAAATACTGAAGTAGTTATGTGGATATCTACAGAATTATCATTTTAATTATGACAAATACGATCATAGGTATTAAATATGAGAGACTGTTGTAACATGTTACAATCGTCCCCCTATGACATTGTTACAATCGTCCCATTACGCATTTTTCACGCGATTGACAGGATACTTGCTTAAAACTTTTTTTAACGATTATTTTTAATTAAAATACCTTGGTCAGGTTATAACCAATATTGGTATTAACTGAACAAGCCAATAAAATAATTCAAAATAACGTTCAGTTCTAGGATTATGATAGATTAAGATAAAGAATGAAAACTTACTTTGCATATCATTTTGCACCGTGCAGGTCTTAACGCGAACTAAAACACACTACGGATATTGTTGTTCAAATAAGTTAATGTAGATTTCACTGCCGATTCTATGATGATATAATATCATAAACAAACCTCTTTAGAAAGACAATAGGCTTACTGTTACAACCAACCCGTGTTACTTTCGTACCTGGTCTCCCCTATTCTGTGTAATCCTAGAAATACCGGCTGAAAGCTGCAAAAGTGCATTTTGTTTTTCCTTTCATAATATTGTTTATAAATTTTTAAGTAAATGTTATGAAATTTGGTACCCTTGTATTGTTTGCCATTAGCCAAGTGCGAAATGAAAAATGGTAGAAACTCGAAAGGAAGAAGTCGATGATACAAAATGCGCTATTTGGAGAACAATTCAAGGATAGTAATTTAAAAATTAGCTTCCGATAATAAAAAATTCAAGTTGCTATTTCACAGGATGAAACTTTGTTTAACATCTAGAAGGGTGCTTTTGTGAATTATGAGTGACATTAATTTTCATTTTATAAAACGAAATTGAAAGAGTATGCTTAGAGAAAAAGGTCGTGTTGATTAACCTGTATATTAATAAATATACTATAATAAATTTAGTAGTGAATAAGGACTTTTATTTCTATGGCCTCCTATAGGTCGAAATAGTGATATGGCGAAGACAAATAATGAGTCAAAGAATATATTGCTCTGACGAAACATGGATAAATAAAGGCCAAAAGACACAAAAGTGTGGCACTATTTTCCCACACTGGAACCTGGTGCTGTGGTTGTAATGGGTAATGCACCAAGTGTTAATCGTTATAGTGGCAGTGTTACTAACCAGTAGTGTATACTGTGTTTATGAATAGTTCAGAGCATTGTGTGTAAGAATTTTGAATTAGGTGAATTATCGAAAAGCAATATTTTTATAGAATTGAAATATACTATCCCCTCCCACTAAAATTATGTGCAGAATCCAAATTATGCAAGTGCTACAAGAATGGCATTATTTTATTTAAAGGGATTACTCCGGAAAACCCCAAAACATAAATACTAGTTATAGAATTCAGTATTAAGTTTTCAATATTTATTTAAAAACAGAGATAAAAATGCTTATGATATAAAATGCACATAATTTATTTGAAAGTAACATACCACGCGTTCCATTTTCGTGTCAAAACTGTTAACCAAAGTCCAACCCAATTACTATTCCCATATAGATAAAACTTAAAATATGTTGTGGATTGTGGAAGATTTAGGCTACATCACATGGATGCTAACGTGATACTAAAAACAAAAATGCTTTGTAATTTCCTAACGCATCAACTAGGTATATTATTCTTAATTTGACAGCATGTAATTGATTTACACTTATATCATTCGCAAATTCTAAAATTTTTGTTTCACACCAGAAATAGAAATAAATAATTTAAGAAGTAATAATACAGTATGCGCCAAAAGTATGGAATAAATTCAATAAAAACGAAACAATTATTTTTTGGGAAAAATCCTCGAACAGGTCGATTTTTAATTTAAAAAATACATATTTTAGCGTAAAATGCGATTTTCAAATGTCATTTCTTTTCGAGTAATGACGTCATCGATTTCTTTTTAAATGGCAACACCATATTTTTTTCCTTGATTCTGAAAGATCGTTTAATTCTCTGTCAGACAGTACTAAAATTTTGCCCTCTTACATAGGAAAGTTTTCGAGTAAATGACGATTGAATGTTAGAAAACGTTTAGCTAGACATTTTTCTCCTTTTGCCAGTCATCCTTATTTTGGAAGAAGAATCCTTATTATAGCCACTGTGTCCTTTCGTCCTTGCTTTTACTAGAAATGTCCTTACTTAATGCAAATTGTTAGTATATTATAAAAACGTTAATAATTGTAAATGTGTAAAATGAATAAAGAGAGCAATTGGCGTATGAATTTATGTACTCTCCAATGAATAATGTCCTTACTCGAACATATTAAAAGCTGGCAACCCTACGTAGAAAATAAGTATAATAAAACAATTATTTTAAATTTACGTTGTGTATATCGTTACGTATTTTATGTTGGATAAAAAGCCGGACAGGATAATTTTTAAATTACACCATACATCCTATACAGTATGCGCCAAAAATATGGAATAAATTCAATAAAAACGAAACAATTATTTTTTGGGAAAAATCCTCGAACAAGTCGATTTTTAATTTAAAAAATACATATTTTAGCGTAAAATGCGATTTTCAAATGTCATTTGTTTTCAAACGTGTTGACGTCATCGATTTTTTTTAAATGGCAACGCCATATTTTTTACCTTGATTCCAAAAGATCGTTTAATTCTCTATCAGACAGAACTAAAATTTTGCCCTCTTACATAGGAAAGTTTTCGAGTAAATGACGATTGAATGTTAGAAACTTTCTAATAAGTATTGTAAGCGACATAGAAATTATTATTCAATTTAAAGTATTATGGCACATTTAACTGTTACTCAAAGTATTGAAATTTTAATTCTTATTGGATGCGGGAATATGACTAGAACTCAGCAGGAAGTTTGCGATTTATTTAATGAAAAATATCTAGATCGCCCTATCAGCCAATCAACAGTGAGTAAGGTAGATTCTAAATTTAGAGAAACTGGCAATGTTGTAAATATTCCAAAACCTGGACGTCCAAGCATTAATGAAAATCAGAAACAGAACATTTTGATAAGTATGGTGGATAATCCTCATAATTCTTCACGATTGGTTGCATTAAACAATGACACTAGTCAGAGCACAGTGCTACGTATCTTGAGGAAGGAAAAATATCATCCCTACAAAATTTAACTTGTGCAGGAACTCAATGAAGATGATCCCGATCGCCGCTTGCACTTTTGCGAAATTCTAATGGATTTATGTCAAGGAAATAGAAATTTACACCGGCAAATACTTTTTTCAGATGAGGCCACATTTTGTCTGAATGGTACCGTCAAACCGTCAAACTTGCAGATATTGGAGTCGGGAAAATCCTCATTGGATGGCAGAGGCACATACCCAACACCCTCAGAAATTAAATGTGTGGGCTAGAATAGTTGATGACAGAATAGTAGGGCCTTTCTTCTTTGAAGGAACCCTTACAGAACAAAAATATTGAGAGTTTCTAGAAAATGACCTTGTTCCAGCCCTTGCATTAATTTTTCCTAACGATAATGACCCTGACATTCCTGACGATACCATATGGTTTCAGCAAGACGGTGCACCTCCGCACTATGCGCGCCCTGTACGAGATTTTTTGGACAACTGTTTTCCTGGGAGGTGGATCGGCAGATGCGGACCGATAGAATGGCCTGCAAGATCGCCAAATCTTACACCTCTTGACTATTTTTTATGGGGATACTTGAAGTCAAAAGTGTACATTAATAAACCACGTAATTTAGAAGAACTTCAAAATCGCATTCGGGACGAAATACGCAGAGTTACCCCAGAAATCATTCATAATGTGCTAGAAGAATTTCTTCACAGACTTGCGTATTGTCAAGAAGTTGATGGATGGCAATTCGAACATTTAATTTAAGTATAAAATTTAATCAATTGTATTTTATTTTACATACCTCAGAATTGTTACTTTTTTATGGATAAAATTTACGTTTCTAACATTCAATCGTCATTTACTCGAAAACTTTCCTATGCAAGAGGGCAAAATTTTAGTACTGTCTGATAGAGAATTAAACGATCTTTCAGAATCAAGGAAAAAAATATGGTGTTGCCATTTAAAAAAAAATCGATGACGTCATTACTCGAAAACGAATGACATTTGAAAATCGCATTTTACGCTAAAATACGTATTTTTTAAATTAAAAATCGACCTGTTCGAGGATTTTTCCCAAAAAATAATTGTTTTGTTTTTATTGAATTTATTCCATACTTTTGGCGCATACTGTATGTTTCTTTTCATGTATAATTGTTTTCATACACATACAGCCTGTATGTGTCTTACAATGATGGCCTGTTAGAATATTTTCGAAACTACTTCGATTTCAGTTTTGAAAATTTAGGCTTTCGAATTTTGGGCGTGCTCTATTTAAATAGACTAATGCTTTGTAGCACTTCCGGTTAAACCGGAAGTCGCCATCCACTTGCTTATTTTAAATGGAACACTGTCTATTTTTGCATATTTGGATTCTACGCGTAATTTTAGGGGGACTTTTATCAAGCTTTCTTATATCTGTCTGTAATGGTCTTTTCGATAGCTTAATTTAAAATCGCCTATTTGTTACATGCAAGTATTGACATTTAAAAGAGAGATAGGAGGACGCCTATCATTTGTTACAGATGCTGGAAGATATTTTAAAGATAGCCTTTAAGTTAAAACACCTCTATCTGACTCTGTTATACGAATTTTTAAATCTAAATCTAACTTTATCCTCTATATATACCTTTAGCTTAAGGATTCGTGAATGACTCTATATTGCATGTTTTCGTAACCTTTCCTTTTTGATAAATCAAACAATCACGGATATCCAACAACTTTTAGGCGTGGAAATAAGTATCCAATTGAACAAAGCAGTGATTACCACATACGTTGCTGTACTTGTTTATGTTTTCAATAATTTTTTGTCGTTATTAAATAATAATGAGATGCATATCAGATGTCCTTTGAACCCCCAGAGATTAAAATTTACACGGTATCAGAAATTATGTTTAGAAACCAGTTTTATGCACAGGACCGTATTTCGATTTTGGCGTTGGGTCTTAGTTTTTAAAAATTGTAAACGGTCGATGTATCTCGAATTATTTAGTTATTAATTTTTCCATAATTCGTAGAAAAGATATTACGCCAATATCGGTTCTGTGGCGTGACCGTACGTTTCATTCGAGAAAAATAGGTAGATTGGATCGAACGCCTTGATCTTATCAAAATATGAACTACTGAGTCATCCATTCTAATCATCAGCTATAATAGATCCTACAGTTTTACAAGACGTCATGGTTAAAATCGAAGAGATAATTTAATTTGATTTGTTGCTCTTTGAACTAACTATCGATTAAGATAAAGAAATCCTCATGTCATTTAGTCAGCTTAGTTGTCTAGACGCCGACATATGGGAAAAGAATAGACACCACAAAGTGGATCGCAAACTATATACTTTGTCATCGACAACCTGGTATGTCGGATGGTTCAGCTTTATTTATTTTAATTTATACGTATCTCTTCAACATTTATCGATAAATAAGATATGAAAGTTCGAGAAGTCGTGAAAATCCAGGTAATTCGTCATCTCTTGAAATGTGTTATCTTTTACCACACGAAAATGTTTTTCATTGTAAAATAAAAATAATAAAAATGTAGTCGTCCGCCATATTATTCCTATTTTGAATGTTGAGTAGTTATGTCATGCAATAAAGAATGGCAAAGAATAGTATACAGGGTGGCCAGATGAAAACGAAACAGAGCCATTTGCAGGAACTGCGTCAAGATTGTAGAAAAACGCTCAGACTCGTTTGAAAGTGGCTCTGTTTCGTTTTCATTTGGCCGCCCTGGATAACTGGTACACGTAAAATATTGGAAACTCACGGAATGACGAAAATAGAGGTTAATGATACAAAATACAATTGGAGGATTGTTATTTAAAAATGAGCTTCCGACAAAAAAAATTCATTATCTCACAGAATAAAATTTTACCCAGAATATCTACAAGGGTGGTTTTGTGAATTATGCGTTACATTAATTTTTGTTTTATGAAATGAACGAAATAGTATGCTAGAAATAGATAAAGACGAAATAGTGATATAGCGAAGAAATTATTTAAGAATTGAAGGTCGAAATCTGAGTCGAAGAATATATTTATATATTATATAAACATTGACGATGGATAAATGAATGATGGTAAAAGTGAGGCACTATTATGCCACATATGGAACCTGATACTGTCGTGGTTGCATGGATAATGTACTCTGTAATAATTTTGTTCTTAGTACACCAGATTCCAACCGTCAGAAACATGTGTGCTATATCTAAATCAAATCATTTTCAACCTTATGTTGTTGATGATTGCAATGTGCGTACGTGTGACGGTTGGAAACTCAACGTCAACTTATTTTTGGTAGTTTTGTGTTCTTTGAACCTTTTTCAAGTGATACGCCTATGGAATCTTGTTTCTTGCAACCCTCACCTCCCGTACTCATCTAAATACTGTAAAAGAATCAGCCTCTACTATTTCGAAATCCAACTACAGTGCCGTTAGAAACGTGTCCATAAGTACATTTGTGCATGTTTCAGTTTGTGTTTTGGCCCAGTTCTATCTACTATCTCCTTTTGCAGTTTTCTGTTCCCATCAGTTGATAGGCTCTTGGTTGAAATGTAATGAATGGGTACATGTAACACATTTTGGGGGTATAACTATTGAAATATTCTAATAATTTTGTTTATTGTTGGTATTGTGAGAACAGTTGATTTATTTGCTATATCAATGATGATTTCTTGATCGAGGTTGAACAGTGAAAACAGAGCAGGGAACATAATCTCATCGTTATCAGTAGGTACTTAATATAGTGTTTTAATTTAGCATTGTCAGGATGACAGCGAGAATTTGATCAAATGTATTGCACACAGAATAGTGATGGTATAGTATATAATAGGAAGTACTTATGTATATAAAAGTTAATAAATAATGCAGGAATAAATATACGGAAACTGTCTCATGTGAGAATCGTTACAATAACCAGTCAGCACAATAATATTGAAAACAAAATTCTTGTTGCAGATGTAACTTTAACTTAGCGCTTATTCGTTTGTTTCTATTGATCTTGCCTCTAAATTCTGTCAGCCAACAACGCTATGTATTAGGTTCGTTTTTGCAGCAGTTGGAAACGGTTTGAAACTGTCAGAAATATTCAACCAGTTAAGTTGAGAACGAGTTAAATAGCAAAATAAATAGTTGGACGGACAATTCTGATAGTTTCAAAACTTCTCCAACTGCTACAAAAACAAAGTCAGCTGATCTGATAACAATGCATAATTATTTGAGCAATGATGTACCAACCTCTCAGTTTGCTGGGGAATTAATATTTCGAGAAATTTTAATACACAGTTGAAATGAAAGCTTTTAACCATACCAATTTTCTTTAAACCTTTTACGGAATCAAACCACTGCTGACATCCAAATTTTCTTATATGTCATCAATAGAATAGACGCACAGATGAAGATCTATCTTAGTTTCAATAATATTTTTTCGTGATCAGACCTCTCAGCCTTCCAGTCGCACAAACCAACTCGAATTCTCCACATTCTCGGTCTGAACGTGGTAAAAAAAATGCTACCTCTCTATGACGGCGTCGTGGGGAAATATCCATTTCATTCCGATCGCCGGCAACCTGTTCCTCCATTCCAATACGAATCCAGTCCCCGGCAAGGTTGTAGCACGCGAGGGAACTTCGATTGTGTCGCGCATTATCAATCACTATCCAATGTTATCATAATCGTCGACGGAATCCGTGATCTACACTCATTCTTCGCGGAGATGCTTCTCCGAGCGCATCTTTGACCTCTTTGTAACTACGATCTTTGCTTGCCGTTACGAGAAGTGCCTGCTCGTTGGTTTGTGACTTTTCTCTTTCAGGTTTCTTTTGTTCGTAATATATTTGTTGACGGCCCGGAGGATTCGCTAGATGACGATGTATATAGGGTATGTATTTTTTTTTATTTTCGAAGAGAAAGTGCGGCGAGAAAGTTATGGTTACGATTTATTTAAAATATTGTTGGGAAGGTGACCTGTCGCCACTTGAGGTTGTTCAAAAGTCCACGCGTTGTAATTACAGTAGTTATTATTAATTTCGTAATTATGTTATAATTTATAAATAAATGATAAGGTTGGGGTTATACTGAAACAGTTAGAGAAATAAAAAATTGTAGCAAGTGTCAACGAAAAAAAGATGTAATTAAATATCACTTCTTTCAGTGTAGTTGAGTAGGTATATAGTTTTTCAATTATGTTCATATTCCTACAAATATTTTAATATAGTTTCAGACAGCTTATAGATAGTGAACAAATGTTATGTTAAATCGACATATTAATTGGCAATGGTATTCTACAGGGATCAGTAATATGGCCAATATAAGTTTGATAAAATAAAACGATGGGACATATTTAAAACTGCGTTTTGTAAATTTTTTAAATACACTAAACTATTCATTTCAGCAAATGTTAACAGTTTTGTTATTCATAATGAATAATGGTGCGTGCTCCACTTCACAGTACCTGTTCATAATCTAGTTCAAACATTTTGATATAATTAAGTTATCTAGCTAACAACCTATTATTGTGTTTATGATAATTGTTAGGCGTAATAATACCTTCTTCAAGTAAGTCTTGGTTTATAATAATTGTAATTTCAATGCTTTTCTTTTTTGAAGCAATAATAAAAATATTTTCTGAGGCACCAAAACGTTGAAAGAGGTAATAGAGAGTGAATTTTTTGTTTATTTTTTTTACGATTAAGAAATATCTAAATATATGTAAGTATGACTTTATGTCAAATTTGTTTCTTTTATTTCATTTAAAAGTCAACTGGGTTACAAATTCCATAGATTTTTAATGAGATTTAGCATGCGCCCAAATATTAGAATCCATTTTTCTCGAAAACTGTTGTCGACATCGAGTTTCAACAAGAGTACCTTTTCTATGTAAAAATCGCGAGTTTTATTTTGTGTTATAAAATTATAAAAAAAGTACACACAAAAAGTTTGGGTATTTTTGAAACACTACTCCTTTATTTTACCGGTCCTATACTAACTATATTGATTTCTTTTTAGATTTTCAAAAAGGGTTCAAAAAGTTACGAGATTGTGCCAAATGTTATTAATTCATCGTCACGAACTAACCTTTGACACATCATTAATGTCAAAAACGAAACGTTTTAGGATACAAGTTTATATAAACTTTTCGTCCTATTTTGAGGTCTGTAGAACGCAGTTAAATTTATGCGTATAGGTTAAGAATGGTTGATGTAGTCAAATATGCAATAATTGAGGACTATCTCTACGTCTTTCCAATTTTTCATTTGTATACCGTGTAGTAAATTGACCGCTATGAATTTTTGTGGTGACCCCTTTAGACGTAACAATAAGCAAATGTGAATTATCACCTACACGGTAATTAAGAAGTGTGCATATTTCTGACGATTTACACAACCCAAATGTTTCAACTACGGAATCCTTTCATTTTCGTAGCTAATTTTATTGATAAGTAAAAATATAACAACGAAGTGAAAAGTATATATGATAATTTTTATGAAAATCATACTGTACACGTTGCAAACTTGTATAAAATCAATGGAACGAAGGTTAATTATCCTACATTTGTATTACTAATTTCACATCAGTTTAAATTTTAAGCATATGTAAATATTTGTATCGAACTATTAGTAGCTTATGTTTAATGCAAGTGTACGTTCTAAATGCATATTTCGATTAGTCTATTTTTATTTCTGGAACTATCTTCTTTGACTATACAATTAATAAATAGCGTAATAAATATAAATAATAATAAAAAACTGTTTTAAACAGCTCCATATTTAATATATTTATAACTCAGGTAACATATTTATGTCTCGTGTTACATTAACCATAAATAACGATGCTTATTTTCTATATCATCGAAAAATTATTTGTTAAAAGGTCACAAATCGTAAATTTTTATCTTCGATGACTGTTTATTTGGAAGCCCTATCAGGTAGGTAATCATTAGGGCAATATAACTAAAAAAGATGATCCTGTTGATAAATTTGGGACTTTTGCACACTTTTTTCTTGATATATAATAAATACCGTCAAAGAAGATAACAGTGATAAGGAACATCAATAAGGATTATTAATGATAACCGGATTCTTTGTAAATACTGAAACATTTTTTAAATATACTTATACATGTATTTGAAATCCCCGATGACTGCCTGTTAATTCTACGAATTGCGCCAATCGAATGCATCGATTGCATTATTTGATAATCAAGTGATTGATTTATAAATAATATTGATAAAAATGATGGCATGTTACGCATGAAGCAAATAATTATGCCCTTGTCCTTGCAGCCCCATATTCTGTTTTTTCAATAAACTAAAACATTTTCTCCGCCTGGCCGGTTTTGGCAGGCAAAATTAAGTCGGCTGTTCTACGGGAAATACTTTGTAGCTCTCGTAGTAATGTTAGCAAACGTTCTTAGAGCCGTAAAGATTAAATGTGCCGATAGTGATCCAGTCTATATTCTGTAAAAATTGATTAGTACTATTTTTTTTTTATTTCAGGGAAATGGATGGCGTTGGCTTCTCGCTGGCTATTGGGGCCTTGAAAGCGCTGGCCTTCCTCTACGACGTCATCACTTTCCCCGTCTACGTCCTCCTCCAAAGGCCGTGGCGGAAGCGCCAACTAGCTAGAAGGATCAAGGTCAGTCCGAACTAGACAGGGATCTGCACTTGCACGCAGAAGCGTTCCCGTGACTGTTTTTTTTCCAATGCATGTCTTCCCAGCGTGTCAATTTGCCGTGTCCGCGACGTTTGCACCCTTTCCGCGGGTATAATTTTATGGGGGCGGGTAGCTTTTACAGAAAACAAACCAAATGCGCGTAGAAGTAAGCAGGAACGATATACATATGTCAGTCTTCAAAAAAATTTATGAGTGGTTCTGGTTCTTATTTTTGTGAAATGGATTGTAATGAATGAGAATTAAAAGAAGTCTTAAAATATTACAGTTTTGCTCGTTCAGTCTTTCTATGGATTTTTTCAGTGATTTTCCAATAAATCAATTTTAAATAGAGTTGGTAATTAGAAAGACATCGTATATCTATCTCATTTCAATGAATATTTGGAACAGCATTCAAAGAGATAAAATTAATAATTTAGATGTTTTACATCCTTAAACCTGAAGGAAAAGCCACAGATTTGCAACACTGTGTGGTTGTGACAGCTTTGATTTGTTGGGTATTTAATAATGTGCATATTTCCGTAAGAAGTTAATTTACTCCAAAAAGGAGTTATTTACTGAAATTATGTAAGAATACTTTTTTGTAGTAAAAAAATGACAATCTAAAAATATAGTCTTATTACATAATATTAGTCAGTGGAGCTATTGAGAATGGTTATTTAATTATAACACTATAACGTTCAAATATTAAAAAAAGTTTACCATAGTGATGATTTTTTTTCTATACACTATCATGTTAATAATTTTTATATTGTTAGTCATATTGAGGTATTGCTCGTCAAAGTGTCCCATCTCCCTCCTTTGGAGGGTGTGTTCCTTGGGTTATTGTAGGGGGTTCTTTCTATAAATTCCCTGACGAGATAAGTGCTTGTAAAAATTTTAAAAATTTCGTTTTTCATTTTTTTCTTCTCAAAAACGGTTAAACTTCATAATCAATCTGAAAATCGGTGAATACATTTAGCTAATTAAGTGGCATTGTTGGTACGATTTTTATTTTTACCAAATATCTAAAAGGGTGGCAACCACTAACTTTAGTTGTTTTTTTAATTAAACAGGGAAGGCTCAAATCGAAAAATGTTATAGAAAAAAGCCCAAGAAGCACACCCTCCAAAGAAACATCCTATATTAGTTTAGTTATTAAAAATGTCTATTAAATATGCAATATAAATCATGTTACCTGTGAATATTCAAAGGTACCCAAATAAAACGAATATGCAGGGTGATTCATTAAGAATGGGCAATCTCTGAATTGGAGATACTACACACCAAAATATGGCGATTGAGCCAAATATGCCTTATCCGAATGTTGCTGGTTTAAAAAATACAGGGTGTTCAATGCTAGAATTTTAATTTGAAATATCTCAATAACTTTGAAACCTGTCGGAATATTAAAAAAAAATTGACACAATTATGTTTTTTGGCACGGCAAATAAGAATTTTTAACTAATTTTGACGTCACTAGTAGAGGGCGCCACTTATGGCACAGCATGTTTCTTTTAAATGGCAGAACCTTTTTTGCTGTTTAGTGTATCCATCTGCCTATTGAAACAATCGATTCTCCTACCTGTTGTATCTAATAAAGATATACCTTGTTGAAGTCGTTAGGAGTAACAGTTTTAGAAATTATCCTATTTGAAATATTCAGTGCACCGATTGAAAACTGTTATCGTTTCAAGTAAAGTGCCTTTTCTACTGAAAACAACAAAATTTTACTTGAAAAAGTACGGTAAATTATGGGGATGTGCAAAATTTCAAGAAGATCGGCCTGCTTTGATAAAATCTTTGTGCTTTGTTGAAAAATGGTTTCAAAATCAAACCTCGCCGATCTTCTTGAAATTTTGCACGTTAAAAATTCTTATTTGCCGTGCCAAAAAACATAATTGTGCCATTTTTTTTTAATACTCCGACAGGTTTCAATATTATTGAGATATTTCAAAATAAAATTCTAGCATTGAACACCCTGTATTTTTTTAACCAGCAACATTCGGATAAGGCATATTTGGCTCAATCGCCATATTTTGGTGTGTAGTATCTCCAGTTCAGAGATCGCCCATTCTTAATGAATCACCCTGTATAACAGCTGAAAGCGGCCTAACAAATTTTTAGGTACAGAAATCTTTCAAAATACGTATTTTTTTTAATTCAGCTATATATGTAAATATTGTTATAACATAAACTTACATGGTTCTGCATATAAGATTGTTCACTTTTGTTTATAAGTATGTGCAAATAATTGTTAAAATATGGTGTTAGATTAGCATAATAATGTGTGTCATACAAATGCATTTTAATAGTTATTGTATTATTTAAGGAGAATTTAAATAGTAAATGTGGATAAATAAAACATCAATAATTTTATTTTAGATATATTGCTGTACGAGTTGTAGTTTTCTAGATTTCTGCACCTAAAAAACACCACAAATTTGATTATTTTATGGCGGCCTTAACAGTTTTTTTTTATAAAATTTCTTTAAAATTGTAACATTTCGACTTATCTATTAGGTATTATCCAGACATCCATGATCTAATCTGTAGAATTGGTCATACAGAATAACAAATGACATATGTTTAATTTCCTAGTATTCTGAGTATTATTCAGAAGAGAGAAAACCATTTTCGTTGCAGGCGACGGCCTTTCAAGGTCCAACTTCAGAGTTTAAGCTTTTATCCAACCAAATTGAACAGATGCCTTGTCGCATCAACGTTGACTGGGGTCAGTTACTGTAATTAGCATAACTGATCAGAATCCACTTTCTCTTTAACCCAAATCAGGCTGAACTGATGATTCGTGGTAGCAGACGGCATTTTTTAAAGATGTCACGTAAAAAATATATTCCAACATAAAAGTCTATTCAGTTTATCCAGTCTTTGTGAAAACCAAGAAGATTTAAAAAACAGTAAATCGGAAGATAGACAAAAATTATTTTTGAAATTGCCGCTGCCACTGTTTTCATTTTTAAGACGATTGATTATAAGAATGTGTATATTGTTCTGTTTCACAAGGGTACATATTATATTTTTCAATAAATTGTCTGCAACATAACTAATTTAATATTATAATATCATATTATTTATATATTAATACGCCTATGGCTTTTTGCGAGGCAAGGCATCGACGTGGGCATGGCGGGACCGCATCTCACGATCGATACAAAGTAAATAATAACTTTCCGTGATGCTCACAACTGCACATATTGCGAATAATTGTATAAACTTACCCATAGTTGTTTCTTTGAACATCATAGAATAAAATAACTGATAATGACCTTAACTCTTTTACACGAATAGTAAATTCATATTATTTTTAGCATTGGTTTCAGCGTCTTGAATCCTCTGCAATAACTGATCACTATCATTTATTTCCACGGCACTAATAATTTGCTTGAATTGATCTCACAAACAAAAATTTAAGGGTTAAAGTCGTGTGATTTATGTGGTCATCGTATAGGACCCTTGTTACTAATCCATTGATTTGGAATATGAGTAGGCAGCTATTGAGCCACTTGTCTTCTCATCCATCTTGTCCATGATACAAGTGTAGTTTACTGCTAACCACATAGAGCTTTGTGATAGCCCCAAATAGCGTGCGATGCCTCTGGTACTATTTTCCGATTTTCAGATACAGCACATTTTGAAGATCTTGAACATTTGCAGGCGAATAGTAGCTAAATATATCTCTTCTAACTTGTTCATTGCTAAATTGCTGCCAACTGTTTTTAATAGAAATGGCTTCCTTAGGATTGAAGTAGGTTTATTATTGAGGCAAATATACAGGGTGAACCTTAAATAAGTACAAATATTTTAACTGCTGGTGTAGTTCGTCATATAGATCAGTCTAGTGAAAGGCATTTTTAAAAATTTCTAATATTTATGGAGATATTATTATTTTTTTAAATACCCACATTTTGAGGACCGCTGTCATAACCAACCTAATGAACCATATGATTTGTTGCGAGGTTGCCATATCTCCTCTAATATAAATATTAAGTTTCCTTTAACGTAATAGTAAAGTAATACGGTTAAATTCTATTTTAAAAATACTTGTTTCAAGCATAAGTACAGTAAAGTTGGGTATGTAGTGTGATACGCAGTATTATTAACATAAATTTTAACTGCTTAACTGACCTTTCTATAAACGATTAAAAATGAATTTCCGGAAGTTAAATACATTCTACCATAAAGTATTTAGGAAGATATTACGTGATATTACTATGTTCAATGTTCAAAAATTATACATAAACGTGCTCACAAGCTTACCTGTTTGTTAAAAAATTGACTATTTAATCAGTAATCCACATTTCACAAGTTAAATGTCATTGTACACTGTTAGAAAGAGACATAAGACACAATTTCCTTAAGTTATTTTATGAAGAATAACGAAAAACTATGATCACACAGCATATTAAATTCAATTTTCGCCACATAACCCCCAATGAGTCAGTATTAACCATAAAGTGACTTCGCACTTTAATCAGTGAAACAAATTTTAAAAATAAAGGTACACACAATATTGAATAACAAAATAACAGCTTGACGTATGCGTTTAATATCAAGAAAAGCAAAGACATTTGTGTAACACTGGCAACACCGTGAACCACGCGTTTAATCTGAAGTACTATGACTCATAAATGTATGAAAGTCAGCGGTCCTCAACAAGTTTTCTACAGAAAAATTACAAAATTTATTTAAAATTTCACTTTTTTATTTCTGATTTTTTTTTGTAAAAAAACTATTAATTATGTGTTCTAGACAGTGAACTATACTGCTGGTGAAAATATTAGTACTTATTTAAGGTTCACCCTGTATATACAGGGTGAATCTTAAATAAGTACAAATATTTTAACTGCTGGTGTAGTTCGTCATTTAAATCAGTATAGTGAAAGCCATTTTTAAAAATTTCTAATATTTACGGAGATATTAATTTTTTTAAAAAATACCCACATTTTGAGGACCGCTGGCTGATTTTTCATCCAACAACGTAATGAAACATATGATTTGTTGCGAGGTTGCCATATCTCCTCCAATATAAATATTACGTTTCCTTTAACGTAATAGTTCTATTTTAAAAATACTTGTTTTAAGCATAAGTACAGTAAAATTGGGTATGTAGTATGATACGCAGCAATATTAACATAAATTTTAACATCTGAACTAACCTTACTATACTTCAACGATTAAAAATGAATTTCCGCAAGTTCAATACTACCGTAAAATATTTAGGAAGATATTACGTGATATTACTATGTCCAATGTTCAAAAATTATACATAAACGTGCACACAAGCTTACCTGTTTGTTAAAAAATTAACTATTTAATCAGTAATCCACATTTCACAAGTTAAATGTCATTGTACACTGTTAGAAAGGGACACAAAACACAATTTCCTTAAGTTATTTTATGAAGAATAACGAAAAACTATGCACGCGTTTTTTATTTAAAATGGAAAAAATGTCAACTTTTAGCAAATTTTATTGCTATTTTCATGCATTATGTGGGGTTAACAAGTTTGACTTGGGCTTCCGATAATCTGTCATGACAGTCAATGACAGTTTGATAATAAAAAATAATATAAAATGTTACACTTGACAAAATTCGCTAAAAGTTGAGATTTTTTCTTCCTTGAAGCAAAGACATTTGTGTAATACTGGCAACACTGTGAACCACACGTTCAGTCTGCAGCACTATGACTCATAAAAGTATGAAGGGTCGGTCTAGGCCAGCGGTCCTCAACAAGTTTTCTACTGAAAAATTACAAAATTTATTTAAAATTTCACTTTTTTATTTCTGATTTTTTTGTAAAAAAACTATTAATTATGTGTTCTACACACAAAACTATACTGCTGGTTAAAATATTTGTACTTATTTAAGATTCACCCTGTAGAGATATGCTGACTATTGACTGGTAAGAAATGATATGGGTAAAATTATATATGTATAATAATTCGTAATCGTATACACTCTGAACAATACGGAAAGTTGTTATTTGCTTTGAATCGATCGCTAATACCGGCCCCGCTTTGCTCACGTCAATGGTTTACCTCGCAATGATCCGACCCTAGAAATGATATTACATAGCATTTCGGACGAACTGTCAATTTCTTAAGAAATTGATAGCTGGTGTTGAAAGCCTACGAATAATTTGGTTTGTTTTGCTTTGTTTGTGTTTGAGTACTTAAACTGCTTCAACAAAAATCGTATAGTCTTCACGCTTGCCGCTTTACATTTCCTCGTTTCTTTCGGTATTTTTCTTAAATTCGCTCACACCTTCGACATGTGTGCCTGGTGAATGTTTAGTATTTGTTTTTTAATATATTTTCGACAGCTAAATTCACAATCACACCGGTGAACGCAAAACGCACGTTATTTCCTTCTATTGCAGTGGTGAAAGGCAAGGGTATCATTAGTCCTGTTGTTGCGTAAAATCATGCCTGCTGTGGAAATTAATATTAATAATTTTATTTCAAGGTCTCCGATTTTTACTCATTTGGTTCTTTACATAATAGTCAATTATAACTAGTAACAACAATCGCGATTATAATTATATTTTACTGGTGTTTTGTTCGGAGCAAACGCGACTTTTTACAAAAAAAAATCGATCTGTACTCAGTACATTAGATTTATAGAATCTTATATAAAACCAATGCTCTGTATTTAGTCTATGAGAATACTGTTTTATAATTTCATTTTCATTTTACAGTTGTATAGGGTGTTTCTTAAGTAGAGTAGACGTACCCTGTGGCCAAAAATAAGACCCCACATTGGTATAACAAAAATACCCTTATTTTTGGCCACATAATACGTCCCTCGATTTTTTTACCTCTACTTAAGAAACACCCTGTATAGTGAGACTGTTGCGTTTTAGTACCACTAATTGAATTAGTCCACATTAGAGATAATCTAAATTGAAAAATGATCCAGGGGATTACATTCGAATTTCAGTTGTTTTATGTTCCATTCAATCGCGATATATTTTAAAACGAAAGGATTTAGTTCCGAAAAATTTGCCTCGTGTCAAATCGTGTAATCCTTTGGTGGCGTGATTGTTACTAATTCACTCAGACAATTCCTAAGAAATGTGCATTGTGAATAAACGAAATTTTTTCATGACGTGACTAGTTTTAAGGATCTACCAAACCAACGCGAAACATTTACTCAGGACCGTCAAAAGTCAGAGCAGGCTCCGGGGCAGAAGCTTTTGCCGGGCTCCAATAATGTGAAAATTTTTCAGGTAGTTCAAGACCACTGTGTTTTACACTGGCATACTGTAATTCGTGGGATATTTTGTCTACTATGGCTTTGGATTAACACATTCATGTTTTTAAGAAATAAACAAACGATACATAATACTAATATTTTAATACATTATACATCAGGACACAATTATATTTAAAACATAAAACATGAAATAATACGAATCAAATATGCACCTAATGTATATTGCACTAAAACAGCAAGTTTCAGCTAAATCTGACTCAATAGCTAATAAACCTAAATTAGTCGAATTTTATTCAGCATCGGTTTACTTGAAGGTCAACCAAACTGATACCAACCGCATTCTATTGGAAGCTCATGACGTCAAGGCAATAATTCGGTCTGCCAAAGAACCACTCATATTGGGGCGGTTCTAATTTTTGGTTTGTTTACAATCAAAACATAACCTGACTTAAGTGTGATGTAAATATACGTTCCAAATTCGAATGAAAATGTCGGAAATGGAATCAAATCATTCATTGGAACGAGAAAAGGTAGAAATTTGTTACAATGGAGTAAAATTTATAGTTTTTCTGACTCCCTAAGAAATTGCCAAAGCTGAAAATGGTGAGTAAAAGTATGCAAGAAAACTAGTACTACTAGTCCCAACACAGTAACATATCAAGTTTAATTTTTTTACTGGAGACACCATCACTAGCAATTAACAAATAAACGTAAAACGTCTATTATAGTTATATAATTTTGGTAAAACGTGTGTAAAAAGCACAAACACAGAACCAATGCATTCAAATGGCTATATGAATTTAGAACCAAAGTAAAACCACTGTAAAAAAATTTGTCAATTTTATGTCAACCATACCAGAGAAACCAGAACCGGAACTGAATAAAATTCGCCTATTATCGACCTTAAGGTGGCCATATCTGTGGCTCAAAATAGGGAATGTCGATGTAATTTTAAATTTAGGAATTTTAAATCCTGTTAAAGTACCAAAAAGAATTATACATTGCTTGATACTAGAAAGTTCAACTTAGGTAGTGTTAGTATTTATATTGCCAAAATGTAACGATTTTATACTTAAAATGTTTATTGAAAGTGTCTGTTTTTATGGAATTTTTACATAACAACAATTAATTTTTCACATTTGAAAGACAAAGAAAGAAAAATGAACACAAGCCTTTCCTAAGTCCATCCTTTATGTGTATTTTGCTGCAATCAAAAACTGTGTTAACTTTTTTTGTAGAAGAAAAAGGTAAACTTAAAATTATCTATGTCGTTATGCACATTGTTTTGATTATCGCCATATTTAACCATAGTAAGATCACAGATCACGTAATATACAGTTATCGGTATTGTTTGAGCCATAAATAGTAGCATTATCTGTCAAGGGCTTAAAATCTTACTGTGTTGTGTAGATTACTCTGCTAATACACGGTGACGGCGCCCTTAAGAGCGCCATGATCTTGAAATGGTGTTTTCTTCACTGATAATTTTAGACATTTAACAACTGAATAGTCTAGGGCTTAGCAAATCACAGGAATGTTATCTCATGCCACCTGAAAATTTTCAAAGAGATCGAAGTAAAACGATTACATAACAAGAAAAAGTGTTCTAACCAACAAGTTTTTAGGTGCAGAAATCTTTGAAAATACATATCTTTTAAAATATACTTTTTATTTATTTAAGTATGTGAAAATAATTGTTAAAATGTGGATTTAGAATAGCAAAATGTGTGGCCTAAATCCACTTTACAGTCCAAAACCTTTTCTTCTTCAATTCTCGTGTTTAAATTTCTTTTCTCATTTTTTTTTTGTCGAATCGCATTCGCTTTTGAAATTATCAACAAAAACCAAAGTTTGAAAGCGACAGTCCTCTGGAGTCAAATGTGTCAAGTAAACTTAACTTTAGTTCAGCATCTTATTCTTCTTTTAATTTTTATTATTTCTAAGAGCTTCTGTTTGAATTATTAAAAAATGAATGTAATTTAGATAGGTTAACACAGCAAAACACAGAAAATATCAACTATAAATGGCAGATTTATTGGTTGGCGTTACCAAATTTACCAGAATAGAACAGACCAGAAAATTGTTGAAGTTTTGGGTCCAGATCGAAGAGTTTCTTGAATTTGAAAACAATCGCCTGATTGCGATTTTGTTTTCGCTGCGCTGCTTAAAACAGTAAGTTAAGCGAAAACGTTTGGACTGTAAAATAACTTCTACAGACGCTTTGTAAAAGTTATTATTTTATTTGTGGAAAATTTAAATGAACAAACAAAACATCGAGAATATTACTTTTGAAATCAGTTTTGTTTTACATTTGTATTTTGCGAGATTTCTGTACCTAAAACCATCACAAAATTAAACATTTTAAATCGACCTAAAACATTCGTGTAATAAAAAATAATTCGCACCATTTTCATTTCAAAATAACATAATTTATAGATGTAATGCTTACAAAGCACTTAAGTTTTTCCTGACTATGATATATTTGTTATGAATTTTATATAATTTATGAAACAATACGATAATTTGGCAAATTTAAAAAATATAATACAAATATGTAAAAATTATAGTTAAGGCAGCCCAAGCATGGGCCCTTAGAAGAGAGGATGGTTTGGAAAATCTTATTTGAGTGATAAGATCTGATTATTTCGCATTGGTTTGGGAGATCTGTTATAGTTGGTATCTCTTGTAGTAAACTATATTGTTTTGATAATCGTATTTTGAACAGGGAGATGAGAACACAACTCAATAATTAAAATCATTGAGGAACCAGAACAAAAATATTAACTCGGCAGGCTTGATCTCGCGCAACAACAAAACAATTGGTCAACCATCCAATTGTCCTGTTTCTTGTTGTTTTGTTTCTCTCTATTTTCGAAGGTACCTAGATCTCTGTTGTGCTCACCATTATTATTTATAGGGAGTTATTGTAGCGACCGAAATTGAACAACCGAATGACGTAAGCATTGATATGAAAGGGAATGACATTGATATAACTAACCATTTCAGAGATCCATTACCGCCATCTAAACTCAACAAGGTATTGATTGCGACAAAACATATATGCCACCATGGTGTTTTAACAAGATTTTTTTCGGTTAAGGTTTTAATATTTTTGGGAGGTTTTAGTTGGAATGACGAGCGGGTGAAATGATTTTGGTGTATATCATGGAACAGTGTGCATATTGCGTGGTTCATGGTGTACCCTAGGATGGGGGGTGATGTACTCTTGTAAACTTTTTGAATTGTTGATTTGTCGGAGAAAAGTCATTCTGGATAAAAAGTTTTGCTTACCTTGGGAAGCAACAGCAGCTGTTATCATATAATGCAAGGTGAATCTTAACCAATACGCATAAACTCGTGAAGGGGACAAATAATGACGAATAGTAAAAAAAATAGTGAAATATTTTTAGTGTCGGTTGCGGTTAGTCTACAAAAATTTATCAGGTGAAATTTTGTTTATAAAAACTAAGAAGTAAATAAATCAGGACGATGTGTTTCGTATTTGTAGCAGTACTTTGTTAGCACTTGTCGTCATATTCGACTTTATTTGCACGTGATTATATAGGGTGTCTTGCAAGTCATTACAATAATTTTAGAAGGTGATAGAATACTGATTTTGAGTTGATTGAAACAAACATACCTATACACCAAGTGTTACGTGCTTTTCTACAATTTTTGTGTGTGTGGAGAAGAAAAACAAACCTTTTATAACAAATATTTCTATACTTTTTTATTAGGAATGAATTGATTATTTAACAAATAAAATCCAAAGTGGTTTCGTTACTTACCTATAACTTCATAAACACGGTTTTTTACTTTGTAAAAGCGAAGAGTCAAATTTAAATGTGTATTTTATTTAAAGCTTTCTGTATAGGTTTATTCAGATATTATTAAAAACTTACCTACGCAATTATCTTTCAGTTCTTAGGAAAAGTTTCTTGATAAACATTTTAAAAATTAGGGAAATTAATCTTAAAATGATTAATATCGGCATATTCCGCATTTGAAAATGATTATCAAAGGTTTTTAATAAAAGTCTAAGAATAGTACACTTAGTACACTGAGATTTGAACGTTTGACAGTTGATCTACTTTTACGGTTTCTATGGAAACTAAAGACAATTATTTTCTCATGACATACGAAGTTATTTAATAGAAACATTACTTTTCCTTTTTACGCCGTAACTTTAAATCAGCTTTTAAGATTTGAACAATTGAAATAAATATTTAGCTTTTTGAATCCTCCGGTATTTTAATAACTTCAATATTTTCTAAAGGTTGCATTCTTGTTAGGAAATGTCTTCATTTCCTAAACCATTTTTATTACATACTAAACGGCTGTCCTCTGTTTTGGCGAATGCGCTCCCTGCATACTAAAAAATGTGTTAAGATTAATTTCTCTAATTTTTAGAACGTTTATCAAGAAACTTTTTCTAAGAACTGAAAGAGCATTGCTTAGGTAAGTTTTTAGTAACATCTGAATAAACTTAAACACAAAGTTTTAAATATAATCCACGTTTAAATTTGACTCATCGATTTTACAAAGTAGATAAAACATGTTAAAGAAGTTCTAGTTACCTAGAACGAAGCCACTTTGGATTTTAATGGTTAAATAATTAAGGTAAATAATCATTCATTTCTAATAAAAAAAGTATAGAAATATTTGATATAAAAAGGTTTGTTTTTCTTGTACACTTTAAAAATTGTAGAAAAGCACGGTTAAATTAAAAAAAAATAATTATTACAAATATTGTACTATAAATATATATGTTTGTTTCAATCGACTCAAAATCACGTATTCTATCACCTCCTAAAATTATTGTAACGACTTGCAAGACATCCTGTATAAGTATGGCGCATAATTTTTCAGCCGAAGAATTTATGGACATGATACTAGCATACGAGGAATCACATCAAAATTCAGTGGTCACCTCATATTTTTATGCTCAAAGGTTTTTCCAAAAATATTATTAACAGGTGCTTGAAAAATCTTGTTTTACGTTACACAATGTTTAACTTTTCTTTTATTACATGTCTGTTTACTGCGCATGGCTTGCCAAGATAAGCAAACTTTTTCATTAAGAACAACTTTTTCTTGATAAATCAACAATATTTTTTTACAGCAGTACGGTAACCCATTTGAAGAAACATTGTGTATGTACTTATCATAAAAAGAGGCGACATATTTTTTTATTAGTGTAGAACAATCTGTCGCTTTTTTATGTCATTTATCACTATCATGTTGCAATGTTATTATCCTGAAATAAAGTGTTATCGGTATTTAATTGTTTTCGCCATATGATACTGGCGACAAGGTCAAGCCGATCTATTCATGAAATTTGGAAAGGAAAACACTTCGACCCTAAAATATACGCACTGGTCACCACTGTTTTTATGGATATATTTTTTTATTATTCTTTGTTTAAATGTGGCTAATCGATCCCGTGAAAAGCTAATTAATTCGGTAATTAAAAATATATTTAATTCAATAGTTGTATACAAGTCCCACTAATCAACAATTTACCGCTAGTATGCTGACTTCTAATGTGTAGTTGCTGCATGGAGAGATCATTGGGTGCTTTGTTTTCTCAAGCATGATATGTAGGCATCGCATGACAAGAATTTCTAACAGTACAATAATCTTGTACGGGATGTACATTAATTTTATACATATAGATTTACAAAAAACAATTGGGTTTTATCGCTTTGATATGTTTAAACCACAAAATTTACCGCGGAAATAAGTATCGTGTATGTATAGTTGCATAATTTGCTGATAATGCTTATTAATATGCGACATTGCCACCAGCAAGTTGCTAGATATATTAAAATATTTGATATTTCAATATAAACAATACTACTTTAAAAGAAAAATTATTGTGTAAAATCATAGATTTAAGAAGATGGTGATGAGCCAAAGATTACTGCACATTCTGCCAATTTCCCACTCCTCTCACCCACCAATCACAGTCATCAATTTGTTCGTTGCCATATTACCGCTTGTTTCATCGTGTCCGTACCAGGTCCGTATTTAAATTAATTTCTCGTTTACTACTACTTTTGGTTCTAATAAAAACGTAGTAATTATTAATTTCTCAGTAACAAAATAATGTACTCGTCGTTTAGAAGAACCAACGCTCCTATTTTAATAGGCACTGATGGATCGAGCCATTTGCTACGCTGTAAAAGCGTGTATTCCCGGTGCCACCGACGCCAGAAGTCCTGGTGCATCCGCAAGAGAACTTGCTATCTAGTAAGACGTCCTAGAGGTGTTTCCGTGAGGATATCGTCGGGAAGAGAATTCAAGGGGCTAAGTGTTAGAAAATTACCGGGAGTTAATACAGTGAGATCCTTTGGATCGGAGCTCATTGGAGAGAGGGGCGCAAATTTAAAACAGCTTCTATCTGTATGGGGACAGTATTGAGCTGTTCATATGTGAGGATCTGTGTACTTACAACTCGGATTAAATGCTGCTTAACAGATTTGGCACCTGCTTTAAATAAACCACTGAAATTTGGGGAGGCTGGCGGATTAAAATGCCAGGAGATTTGTTCGTGTTCCGACGTAACGCGTTTCATAAGAATAGCTATGTGCTTTGCCGCACCAACAAAATGTGTTCTACAGTCGGAGAACATGTCCGTGCATATACCACGGCGAGAAGTAGTAGTCTAAACGCAGCAAGAAAGACTTCTGCAGAGAGGGATGAGACTAACTCGAGGTGTAAGCACTTAGTTGTCATGCACACAAATACACATATCCAAGCCTTCTGAGACTTAGCACCCCTATGTTTTTCTAGAGAGACGGAAAAGGGCCCTGCAAAGTCCACACCGACTTTAAAAAATGGATTGATTTGAGAGATTCGAGCTGCCGGGAGATCACCCATGAGAGGTGACGAGTCCTGAGCTATCAAAGAATGGAGCCAGGTTCTTAAAAGCTCTTGGGAGAGGTTTCTGAGATTTTAAACGAGAAATTTCTGAGGAGAATTCTGTCAGTTGTACGTATTTAATAAGAACTGTTAGTGAACCTTCCAGTTCAGTACGAGTTATATAACCAATCGTCTAGGCACAAGGATGTCTAAGACTATGAAGGAATCTTAAAACGTATGCTGTGGCTCTTTGAATTTTGCTAAAAACGGAATAATGTCCGATGATTTCGGAGAGTAGATCGTCTGAGTTTGTAGGGTTAGCAGAGACCTCCTCGGTCTCTACGGCATCTGGGTAGATTGACCAATAATCTGACGACCTATTATGCCATTGAGGACCAGAAAATCATAAAGAATTTGAGAGTAAGGCAGATGGTAAGTGTCCACGAAAGCCAGAATCTTCGGGATTGTCTTGGGAAATTACATGATTCCAGGCCGATATGGGTATTCTTTCTTGTATTTTAATGAGTCTATTACATAGGAAGGTACCCCATCTGTGTGGCGACGATTTAATCCAGGCGAGAGTTATAGTCGAGTCTGATCAAGCATATATTTGAGATATAGTCAAACGATCTTCATAAAGTGAGAGAACAAATTTCATGAGTTCGGATAAAAGCAGAACTGAACAAAGCTCAAGTCGGAGTATTGATATGGATTTGAGCGGGGCAACCTTAGACTTTGCGCAAACAAATGCCTGAATTCCATCTGACGGTAATGTAGAGCGTAGATATAAAACAGCCGAGTAACCTATAGAGCTAGCGTCACAAAACCCATGCAATTCTAGAGCTATATAATCTTTGGAAATGATACGTCGAGGAATTTGAATATTCTGAATAGTAGGGAGTTCATCCTTGAACTGATTCCAAATATTCAAAATATCATTAGGTGGAGGAGAGTCCCAATCAGTGATTCTGACCCAGAGTTGTTGAATTATAAATTTTAGATACAAAGTCTCAGGAGTTACAAATCCCAAGGGATCAAAAATTCGTGCGAAATCCGACAACATCGAACGTTTTGTAAAGACGTTATGGAGCGTTGTAATCTTAAAATTAAAATTATCAAAGGACCACTGAAGACCCAGTAATTTTACTATTGAATCGGTTTCTGGGTCCAGTGGAAATGGCAGACTATCCTAGGGTAAGTGTGTAAGGAAACCAGAATTATTACTAGTCCATTTGCGGAGCAAGGATATAAGCTCCTGTTGAGCTTGAAGAGCCGATTGTAAACAATCGCTACCAAACAGTATGTCATCAACATGTCATTTTCGAGAATTTGTTATGCAACAGGAAAATCGGATTTTAATTTTTTGCCAATTGTAACAGAGTCCTTATGGCGAGAAAAGGAGAGAGATTGGTTGTTAAGATCCTTTGAACTCGTATCGAAAACTACTCTTAGTTTGGTGGTTGAGCTATCTGGTTTGATAACAGAGTGATGGGGAATATAGTACGAATGGGTATTTAGCATGAATTGTCGAATATACATAGGGATACTGCCTATGGTCTCCAGATAGTTAGTTTTTTCCAAACTAATGCGGTTTAGGAATAATAGAATATTATATTTGAAGTTAATATTTTCTACGTTTTTCGGTTAAGGGATGTTTGTGCCCTTATTTCTTTTTCACAAGGAATTATTTATACATAGGGATACTGTCTATGGTGTACTTTATGTTTCCACATAGATAGTGTTGCGGTGGGGTTGTATGTTGATTATTGCTGGTTTATACAACCCTTAATTTTTCTCTTAAAACTTAAACTTCCTTAGAAGTGTCAATCCAATTTGTAGTAAAACAACAGTGTTTAGCTTTACTATTTAATAACTAAATTCACCTTACTCTTACTAGTTGACAATATTACTATAATATTTTTTATATACAATTTACTACATACTAATTGTTGGCGGGAGTATGGCGTATGCTTCTCCCAATACTTAAACACGCTAGCTTTAAAAACGAACACAAAATAGGGATGAACCATATTCTACCCCCTCCTGTATACAGTTACCCCTCTGCGCCAAATACCAAGAAACCCAACAGATAGTTTTTTCTAAGCTAATGCCGTTTAGGAATAATAGCATATTATATTTGAACTTAGCATTTTCTACGTTTTTCTGTTAAGGGATGTTTGTGCCCTTATATGTCTTTCGCAAGGAATTATTTATACATAGTGATACTGCCTATGGTGTACACTATATCTCAACATAGTTAGTTTTTTCCAAGCTAATGCCGTTTAGGAATAATAGAATATTATATTTAAAATTAATATTTTCTACGTTTTTCTGTTAAGGGATGTTTGTGCCCTTATATCTCGTTCGCAAGGAATTATTTATACATAGGGATATTAGCCATGGTATACTTTATGTCTCCAGTTAGCTTTTTCTACGCTAATGCTGTTTAGGAATACTAGCATATTATATTTGAAATTAATTATCTTCTTTCTATACAATGGTGACTGAACGTAATGCGGTTTTGGAGTGCCATGTAAATCATTTTTTATTCTCATTCTTTCGTGTGACAATGTTTCGGTTCTTTTTTCCTTTTTTTGTAACATTCGCCTTTAGTGAATATATGTATTGCATCCCAATATTACCCGATTTTGTGCTTGAGACGTTGTTTTATTCTGTATTTATAGAAACTTTAAATTTTGAAGCGTTCCAGTTGATTTCGAATATCCATGGCAGCGCTCGGGCATGATCGGCAGAATTAACTGCTATCTTTGGCTGCTGCTTTCACACTGGTAAAATAAATGATATTTAAAAAATAATTTAATACAAATTAACACAAATCATTAATCATAATTGTAGATATTTCGATTTGTTATATTAAACAGTTGTTTGTATTATACAGTATTTAAAACATTTCACTAGATGAAATACAATATTATATACTCGCGTCAAGAATTCAGACGACTTACGTCATACGAACAATTGTATAATTCATTATATTTTTATCAAAATATTTAAGAAACTGCAACTGAGAGTAATAAAACTATATACTACACTAAATGTTTGCATTATATATTGCACGAAATTGCAAAAAATTGTTGATTTTAACGCGACCAAATATCGAAAATTACGTTGACAATAAAGACAATTGCCTAATGTCAACCATGACGTAAGATGTCTGAATTCTTGACGCGAGTATACAGGATGTGAGAAAATATTGAAAATTTATGTAGGTGTCGATGGAATAATGGGTAAATAATTTTCATTTCCAATATTTATTATTTTTAATAACATTTTTTTGTAAAATTAAAAATTAAGTCACTTCACTTTTCAACTCGCACTTTTATTTTCCATATGCTTAGGTGTAAGTGATTCCGAATATATCCTGAATTAATACTGAATTTATACCGCACATATCAAATGCGCATGCGATATTCTGAATATGTTCTGAATTTCTACTAATCCGCGAACGTTTCTCAAATGTATTTTGTGTTCAGTTTGGAGTTCTGTGATCACAATTTCAAATTTAAACTGCCATTTTCTTTTCGTATCGTTTCTTTTTTTTAATAAAATATATTTTGTAATATAAGTTATAGTGGGGTAGTCATAACTATTCGTTGTATTAGATACGATATCTTATTATCTTGACAAGATGTTAAATTATTTAATAAATTATATACAGTGTGTCTCTCATAAAAACCGACACAAAGCAGGCGGTACATGTAGAGCTGTCCCAAATATTGTAATTTAACTGAACTTACCTAATACAAAGTTACACTCCTGAGGAGTGATTAGTTCCCAATTTAAAATTCGAAAAAAAATATCTATGCGATACTTTACCGTAGAAAAATAAAATTTGGTACATGATTTAGGTTTATTACTGGTCGTTTTTGAACATGACTTAAAGTTAATTGAAGCACTACAAGGTGTTTATTTGGGGGCAACTCACCAATAAAATTGTGCTAAACTCTTTGACCAATTGAGATTCAGAGACGATAATGCAAAATGATTTAAACCTACTAGATATCGATATGTAAATTAGATATTGGAAATGAAACAATGTGCGTGTAGGGTCATAAACTTCATTTTTTCATTTCATTCATAATTCAACAGGCATTCAATAAGATTTTTTTTTCAATCGAAAAGTTAACCTCAAAAAAAAATGTAATGAATAATATACATGGGGTATTTTATTTCAACGCCTCTGATGACAGGACGAAAAATACTCGGCCATAAGAAGTTTCATTAGCCTAAATACCTTTCCAAATTTTACTTCTTAATAAAACTCTAAATTTATAATCCACTGTTAAGGGGTCGTTGGTCCTTAAAGGGGACTCATATTAAAAAATTGTATAAGCAGGACCCCTATTAAAATCAGTCGTACAATCTACCCTCATTGATGAAGTTGGGTCATTTATATGAAATCCTTTTAATAGATTAATATAATGTTTCTACGTAAATATTTTTGAAAGTAGTCCGAATATGTAAGACATCTAGATCCAGTCCATGCAACAACTAGGTACTAAAATAGTAAAATACGCATGCGTGGGATAAAAAATTGTGTCTCAGGTCCGGGGATGCATGGGACGGATTCAGAACACGTTCAAATTTATAAAACTGGGTTCCGCGAACGCAGGATTTATAATTCCGAACGTGCACTAGGTGCACCGCGAACACCCAACTTCAAACTGTGCATGAATCTAATGTCTGAATTAGTTCGGGATTGCTACCGCGAACAAAGCTTATAAAATCTAAGTTTACTAATGGTAATGTCATATTTGTAAGCAACAATTTGTATGAACTTGGCTGCCAGACAAAAAAATATGTACCTCCATTGGTGTATTTAAACGTACATTAAAAATTACATGCTAGTTACGCCTATGCAAGGGAACAAATTAGTTAAGCATCTGTTGAACGGTTTTCAAAAATATTTACCGACAGTAAACTAATAAAATAATGTCCGACCGATAAAACCCAATTGAGCAAAAAAGTTATTTCCTCCATTCGCAGCCTAATGAACGCCCTGTATGTCGCTGGAGAAACGCATGCCGCGAATATTAACGGATGCCGCATGCCACTTCTATTATTACTACTAACTTAATCGGGCGATTAGGAAATAGTAGGTAAATGACTGCTATTTATAGCACCGGCCGTCCTGACGAGAGCCGTCAGATCAAAATCGATCTGTTTGTGGCTCGAGCGGGACCGGCCCACGTGTTGTGGTGCGTCGTTTAAGTCGTCACCTCCGATTACGCTAATCGCTCAACGGAATGGGGTGGCGGCTCCACCGCCTCAGCGATTGTCGCTGAGAGTACAGTGGGGGCGTTTGAATGATCGCGAGCTAAAAGTTGAAAGTCAGAACTGAATCAGATATACATATACAGGGTGTTTCAGGACTCAGGGCAACGCAACATAATTATAATAACAGTTTGCATATCCTTTTCTAATTAATTTTCTCTAGCTAATAAACAGTAAAATTAAAAAAAGTAAGATAGCTCGAGTACTACTAGCATTTTGCTTTGAAATTTCTAACGCAATTATCGCGGTCATTTAAAGTGGCCTTCACTGTACTTATAGACTTCTAATAATTTTTTTTTTATTTTGTCAGTTTATAGAATACATTTTTTTTTATCATAATTCTTAAGGCCATATTTTGCTTAAAGTAAATGAAATATCCCTAAACTACTTGTGGTTTGTAAGATAGTGAGTTGCGTTTTCAAAAACTATTAATTATAGATAAAGATTAAATACTGTTTTGTTTATTTTGCTTTGTCATCGTTTAATTGCAATAATGATTTTTCCATGGCAAATAAAAATTAAAATAGGTATTTTTATCCTTTCACTTGCAGAAGGCAACGCAGACTTTTGTTGTTGAGTTTGTCTGTTCTTCATTGAAAAGATACAATTACTTGGTACAATTTCTTCCTTTTAAAAATACTGCTTTTTAGTAAATGTTTATTGTAAAATTAGCAAATATGTAGTTAAAAATCCTCCATATTTATGATGGAAGTATAATGTAATTTTATCAGATAACAGATACTACTTAATACAATGATTTTCAATTTTACACATGAAAAAAACTATATAATAATAATAATATTGAAATAAAAAAGCCGTTCAGTTTTAAAACCACAGAAAATATGAAGACCAAAATATAGCCTTATCAATACATTGGAATAGAAAATCTTTATTTAAGTAATCGTTAACATCCAATAAATTTAACATGTACACTATGCTAGTGTCAATTATACATATACATATCTATATTTTTTGTATACAGGCCAAACCTATCACACAAGACACAAAATCCATCACATACAGATCAGTTCAGGAGCCCCAACACCACCATGTCACTTTGGTGCGTGAAGGAATCGACACAATGCCCAAAATGTTCGATTACTGTTCCAAGAAATACCCAAACAAAAGATGTCTGGGTACAAGAGAGATCTTGGCAGAGGAAGATGAGGTGCAGCCGAACGGTAGGGTGTTTAAAAAGGTAAGGACTTAATAAATAATTAATAATCAGAAGTAATATAAAGATATTAAGTTTTTTTTTTTTGTAAAATCAGATTAGTTTAAAAATTTATGGTAAATTTTTAAAATCAGCAAAACGGTTGCTCCGATTTAAATTCATAATCTAATCTAATCATAAGGGAAATAATGGGAATAAAATTACACTTGAATCGATAAAGTATTTCAAATATATTGAGGTTAAAAGTAGTAGAAGCTTTCCCTTCATCTTAACCTAAGCGATTAAATAATGATTTTGTAGTAGATGGATCACATGACTGGAAAATTTCCATTTGTTTAGAAATACATTAACTTGAGAAGTGAGAAATTATAAGAAATTAGTTACTGTCAAATCTGGACACTAGAGTATTTTTTATAAAAAAAAATAATATCTAACATTTTATTAGAAAAACCTATCTTCAAATTACTACTCGTATTTTGGTCTAGAATTTGCTCACCATATAGTTGTATAAATCGAACATAATTAAAAACAATTTGTTTTATAAAAAATACACAGAACGTTTTATTGCAAATACAGTGTGCTAATTGAAAATTGTAAAAATATTTTCACACTAAACTGTTGACATTGCCTATATTTGGGCAAGAAAAAAAAGTATATATTAATAGAGAAAAACAATTATTGATGACTGAAAATATTGAGATTAAATTAAAAGAATGGTGGGAAAAATCAATGATCTTACTTTAAATTATCACTTGACATTCATTCAGCAATGACATATTTATTAGCAAGTTTTTTTTTAGTATTTATTGGGAGACTACAGGTGGAAAACCTTTGCCGAAGTGAACATGCTGGCTACGAACTTCGGAAGAGGTCTCCGAGAGTTGGGCAATCAACCGGGCCAAAATATCGTCATTTTTGCCGAGACGAGAGCGGAGTGGATGATAGCGGCACATGGTATCTTCAAACAGAACATCCCTCTGGTAACGATCTATGCTACTCTCGGAGATGAGGCCATAGCGCACGGTATTAACGAAACGGAAGTCACCACCGTCATCACAAGCTTCGAATTATTGCCTAAGTTTAAGAAGATATTGGCTCTTACTCCCAAAGTACACACTTTGATTTATATGGAAGATCAGCTGAAGAGCTTAGACGTGAACGGGCTAAATGGGTACAAGGAAGGTGTGCAGATTATCAAGTTTGGAGAAGTATTGAAGAAGGGTGCCGAGTCTACAATTGGTAAGAATAAATTTAACACAAATTGCCGTTTTTACTTTGGGATTTTTGTCTGTAGAAAGCATTCCACCAACGGGTACAGATATTGCGATTATCATGTACACCAGCGGGTCAACGGGCGTCCCTAAAGGTGTCATACTCCTACACAAAAACCTCATCACCACTCTTAAAGGTTTCTGTGATTCCACGGACATCTACGAAGACGACATTATGATCGGATTCTTACCGCTGGCGCACGTTTTCGAGCTGTTGGTGGAGAGTGTGTGTCTATTAACGGGAGTTCCTATTGGATATTCAGGTGCTTTGACTATGATCGATTCGTCCAGCAAAATAAAAAGGGGTTCCAAAGGAGACGCGTCGGTCCTGCATCCAACCTGCATGACAAGCGTTCCAGTAAGTGTATTGTTATGACTCTGTCTACATTTACATTGAATGCATCTTTTATTTGCAGCTCATTTTGGACAGGATATCAAAGAGTATTCAGGAGAAAGTGAGCAAAGGCAGCAATCTCAATAAAGTTATCTTCAAATTTGCTTACGATTACAAAACGAAATGGATCCGACGTGGATATTCGACCCCCTTGATCGACAAGGTAGTTTTTGGAACCGCCAAGCAACTTATGGGAGGAAACTTAAGACTGGTTATTTCCGGTGGGGCCCCACTGTCACCGGAAACTCACGAACAAATCAACAATTGCTTGTGCGTCACGATAGTGCAGGGTTACGGCCTCACCGAAACTACTTCCTGCGCCTGCGTTCAAGATTGTAAGTGAAAGAGTACTTATTTACACCTTAGAATTATTTTTTTTTTTCAAAAGCTTTAAGTAATACCCTTGTTTATATATTTATAGTTAGGTTAACAGGTCAAACTTGCAGATGAGAATGCTAGATGGCAACACTCTTAAAAAAAACCTATCACCCTTGTCTATGCTATAATTATTATAATTAGATAACATCCATATTTGAATGAAAATAATAGATGACGATACTGCCAAAAAATCCGGTTGGTGCTTCTTTACACTATAAATATACAGGGCGATTTTAAAAGTGGGGTAATAATTTTAACCGGTGGCAATATGTATCAAAATAAATTATTTTACAAAAATTGCTGTGATAAATGTTTTTAAAACTAATTTAGTGATTTTTTTTGAACTGGTGATGTATTGGTAATGAAATCTACTTTCAACCTTTAACATGAGTTCTTAGTTATTTTTTTCACTCATCAATATAGCTCTAACGAAATTTATCCTCAGAACCTAAACCAGATTAGAAACTGTCTTGAGGGAATGCCAATATTACTACAAAAGCTTGTTATTAATCGATATGTCATTGATAAGAGATATGTCACAAGACGTGCACAGTGTTTGTTGAATGTCACGCTTCTTTAGTTAACCTTATTAAAGTTCGACTCAATTGTATTATCGTTATCATTTTGGTGTTTTGTACTATGCGCGAAATATTATTTTGTTTTAAATAATGGTCCATGGGTAATAATAACGAATTTGTGGAAGTTGGAATACTAAATGACAACACTCCCAAAAATTCTCTGCCATTTTTGTTTACAATATAAACAGTTATCGCTAGATAACATCCAAATTAGGGATGAGAATAATAGATGAATACACTCTCAAAAAATTGTTTTCACCTTTGTTTACAGTATAATTATTATATAATTTGATTTTTATATTAGAAATGAGGATACTAGATGACGACTCCAAAAAACCACTGTTCATAATATACAGGGTTAACTATGACTAAAGGAGGAGGAGGCCTAAAAGACAATAAAAATTTTTTTTCGGAATTCTAGCTCAATGTTAAAAAAATGGGGCAAAACTCTCTTTTCCTATGGAAAGTCGGCGCCTATGTCATCAGTCATCGTCCAAGATGGCTGCATATGTCAACTTCCATGCGGTCGTTTCTCACAACGTTGCCGAATGTAGAAACAACGAAAATAAACATTTTTATTAATAATAATACCTCAGTACCTGATAGATAACAGTTAATCCGGTTAGCTACAGTATTTTGCATTCGTTTTTCGTTCCTTCGTTCCAAACTGCCAAAACTTCAGTTTTACTCATTACAGGTCCGTCAGAATTACTCGCCACAAAATACACACTTCGCGTAGATGCAGTTAATAAAACTGCCCATTTATTTTAAGAAAATTGATTGAAAGAAATACTAACAGAAAACTTCGAATACACCCGTGGCAGTTTTTAATTTATAAAATTTTGTCCGATAACGGTCACTCCACTGCATTGCTCTCAGCTCTAGGAAATATCTCCACGTACGTTTAAAGAAAATTGTGGAAAACTACACATGTCCCAATATATAGCAACCATCCATTATTTGATGAATAAAACGTTTAAAGCTGAAACTGTCACTAAAAACGGAAAACTAAAATTACAATGTCAACACAATCGTTCAGTCTTTGGTCCGCCTCCACCGAGAACCTAATATTCTTCAGATAAATATTCTTATGGCAATCAATATAATCAATATTATCTTCTTTTATGTACGTACGATCGTGGGTTTCTTCATTCTAGTATTGTTTTGACACTTCTCCATGACATGAGGTTACACGCACATAGCACTTGTCAGTCGATATAAACCTATACTGTGTTGTTGGTTGCATTGTTTCTAATACTCTACAAATGTCAAATAACACTAGTGGTCAGAAAAGTAATATTACAGAGCACTGTAAACGCCACGGGAAATTTAAAATAATACTACAATATTATTATATGCAAACATGGTCGATTATTGTTAATGTCATTACTATTATTAGTATTATTATTATTTAATTCTATAATAAGTTAAAAAATGGAACGAGCTTTAGTGCACCTTGTGCTAATAACCTACAGATGGCGCCAGCATCGGAAAATACACGTCAAATATTGCAAATATTTTGATATTAGTTTTCAGTATTTGCTTTTCGCACATTCAAATTCGTGTAATCGCGAATGTATGTACCTAACTTGAAAATAAAAAAGAACCAATTTCATACTTTTTAAAATTCCTTGTAACTTCTTTTTTACTTAGACACATAAAAATAAAGCATTCTTAAACTACAATAATAGATATACCTACAGAAAAAAAGTATTTTTTTATTTATGAAATGGTCGAGGGAAATCAAGAAGTCCCCAGTAAGTACAACAAGTTATAATGTATACAAGTTAGAAAACAGAAAATAATTCAACTTTCTTGAAATCTCCAAATATCAGTCAGTGGGTTTTACTCTCAGTGCTATCATATCGTGTTTCTCATTAAATAATCTAGTATTTTGTAAATAAAACTTTCTTTAAAAGCGCCGTAAATCATTACACGTGGCAACGGGGTGCTCTAGTACTACCTTTGACAACTTTGACTTTGGCAGAATATACCTAACCTCGCAGCTGATAGGCGGCATAGTCGCCGAGAAATTAGGGGTTAATAAGGTTTTGAAAATAATTTTTTTTCATTTTATAAATAAGTTTGGAATTTTTTTGAAGGCCGTTAATTCTGAATTTTTCCTATCCCCTATTAAAATATTTGTACTAAGTCATAGTTAACCCTGTAGATAAGGGTGACAGACTTGTTGGGGGAGTCACCATCTAGTATCTCCATTCCTAATTTTCATTGATTATCTGTTCTATAAGTATATAAACAACAAACATTTCTTGTAATGATGTATTAATTTTTCCAGTTTATGACACTACCTTGGGTCGTGTCGGAGCTCCGTGCACGATATGTGATATTAAGTTAGTCAGTTGGGAGGAGGGCAACTACAGGGTAACAGACAAGCCATATCCTCGTGGTGAGGTTATATTAGGAGGCGAAAATATCAGTGCCGGTTACTACAAGCTTCCCGACAAGACCAACGAAGATTTCTTTGAAGCCGAGGGCAAAAGGTGGTTTAAAACGGGGGATATATGCGAGGTCCATGAGGACGGTGTTGTTAAAATCATCGGTAAGGCGAATTTTTTATATCAGAGGCATTGATTCAACTCGAGGTATTTTTTCTTTCAGATCGTAAGAAGGATTTGGTGAAACTGCAAGCTGGCGAATATGTGTCGTTAGGAAAAGTCGAGGCGCAGTTGAAGACGTGCCCGCTAGTGGATAATATTTGCGTTTACGGGGACTCCACAAAACATTTTTGTGTTGCTCTCATTGTACCTAATCAGCCGCAGTTGAAAGAATTCGCGGAGAAGAAAGGTATTACCAAGGAATTCGAGGAGCTTTGTGTGGATAAGGAGTTTGCGAAAATCGTTTTGCAGGAACTGGCTGAACACGGAAAGAAAAGTGAGTGTTTTTTTCCTCATTTTGTTGAATTTTTATTATGATTTGTTTATATTACTCATCATTGGGTTGTCTCTGTGAATCTGTTAATTCTTGATATGAATAAGACAGTTTTAAATAACACGACGTAAATCATCCTGCTAGATAGAGAAACAGAGACACATACACACCTGTCTTGCCATACGGAACTTTAGGCTAGTTAGGGGAGAGTATCTTAAGATGAGATGACTGTTTTTGAAGATGACTAATAGTCCTACACTATACCGGTTGGATCAATAATTTCTAAGAAATATATGTGTAACTATTCTTTTTTTATATAGTAGATTGTAAACTCACGTTGCGGTCCCGCTAGTATATGTTGCTATTCTGGATAACTTTATTGGTTCTCATTTGCAATAATTAGAATTTAGTAACCGGATCCTAACAGGTTTTGTAATGTAAGGTTACTGGTTACTGGCCATAAATTATTGGTCTAATTAATTTTACCGCACGACCAGCTCCGACTGTGGTTAGCCCAGCGTTTCAGTGCTCCTGACCACCAAAGACCAACAACTAACATCAGAGTGGTTCCTGCGCTCCTTGAGCAAAAGGGAACATAGCAAATTGGCGCCCAACGTGGGACGCCAATTTGCTAAAAATGTGGTAGAATTAATTACATCACAGTTATATTAATGGAAGATGTACCCGAAATATTCCCATGCACACACCTATGGTCACGCTGCAGATGGAACAGGTGGATCCTTTTATTCGTTATAACCAATAGAAATCGAGCATTCTGATGTGGCGAATGCATATTTTATTGTCAATGTAATTTTCGATAATTGGTTGCGTTAAAAACATTCATTTTTTGCAATTTAGTGCAATATATCATGCATACTTTTAGTGTAGTATATAATTTTGTTACTATCAGTTGCAGTTTCTTAAATATTTTGATGAAAATATGAATTATTCATTTGTTCGTATGGCATAAGTTGTTGAATTCTTGTCGCGAGTATATAATCAAAATTTAAATGACATAAGTAAATTTCCAATTTATGAACATGTCCTTTCTTGGAGTACTTTCCCAATTTTGGTTACTCTCCTCTACTGTATCATAAACGGTTCATTATATATGTTGAATATTAGGTCAGGAAAATTCTACAAAACTCATATCCATTGAAATCAAAAATATATAGAAGGCCAAAAGCCTTTACTCAACATTTAAAAATAGTTAGACTATGTAGAAGCTTAGAAAGTAGCCATTTAGGGAAAACCAAAACGGAATGTTTGTAATTGGACCATAGACATCATGTTTCGTAACATAAAATTTTCATATTTTGAAATTTCGGCCCATTAGTTTCGCACTAACGTTAGTGCAACCAACTCATAATAGCTAATAAGTTACTGCAATATTACCAGACTCGCTTTTTAACTATAGGTTGACTATTTTCGGTACCTTTTTTGGCGTTCTATATATTTTATGATTTCTATGGTCATCTCAATAACCAGACCCAAACCAAAGTTCAGGGTATATGTGCAGTTTGCGAAAAAAAGTTGGGCCTAAGATTACCTAAGATTTTCAAATTGGCTTCAATAAATTTCGAGAAACATTTTTCTATAAATTAGACGTAGTTTTACCAGCATATTTTTTATTATATTGAAAAATTATGATTTTTGTTAAAGTTACAGCAGTTTGAATATAAATTTGATGTGTTACATTATAAAAATTTCAAAATGCTATCAATTTTATAAATATAATTAATTTTGAATTTAATTGAAAATGTATCGGTAAAATTACGTCTAGTTTATGGAAGAAAATGTTACTTGAAATTTAAAGAAGCCAATTTGAAAATCTTGGGTGAGGCCCTCGTTTTTTTCAACTTTTTTCAGAAACTGCAAAATTGTTCTCCTGCTACAAAAGTTCTCTATACGACTACAGTACATATACTGTAAAGTTTGATTTGGGTTCCATGTTTGGTTCTTAAGATATGGTATACCATCCACCACTGAATTAATATAGCATTACTTTAAGTTCTTTAAAATGTGATTTACAATGTTTATTGTATCCAATATCTGACAATATTCTAATTGCCTTCTTTTGCAACATATTTTTTATAGCATGTGAAGAATTACCCCAAAGCAATAATCCATGATTAATATACGAACGAAACGGGAAAACAATATTATTATTTATTTTTTTTTAACTGACGGAAGATAAATGGAGATTTTCTCTAGATCATTTACATGGGCAGACCTATTGAGCCCATCAACGCGCATATTAGGATTCTGTTTCACTGAGTAAATATTTTTTTTGCAGGCAAGCTGGAGAAATTCGAGATTCCTGGAGCTGTAAAACTGGTGACAGAGGTGTGGTCACCGGACATGGGCCTCGTGACGGCAGCATTCAAACTGAAGAGGAAAGACATCGAAGAGCATTACAAGAACGATATCATCCAACTGTACGCTTCCTGAAACATGGCACGGGTAAACCGATCCGTATCTTTAAAAAACTTGTAGGAACGTGCATTTTCGTAACTGTAAAATAGCAAATTGTAAAATATTTTGTATTTGCCTTGTAAAATATTACTGAGTACGGTAGGTTATTTGTTATTTATATATTATTAATTTTTTTATTTATACTTAGCTTTACTTTAGAAGATATATATTTTTTTTGTAAATAAGAACAAATCTATATTTATAATTAAATGCATATTCTCATGCAGTCGCTTACCTTGGCCTTTTTACTAGTTCTCTTGGAGATAATTTTGTATATTTGGCTCTCGATTACAAAATGTTGTAGTTTTGTAACGGCGTCGGATAATTCAGAGTTGTTATGTATGTTGTTGTTTACTTTGTTACGTTTTCGTCTTTAAAAGACTGTTGCCGGTTGAGGATTATGTAATACTTGTCAATTTGATCGTTGGTCCAATTCTTTTATTTGAAATATTCAAGACAAGTACTTAATTTGTAGAAGAGTATATCATGGAAATATTTTGTATGGTGTAAATATCTTAGGATTAAATATACTACCTAGAGTACTCCTGTGTTTTATTCCTTGTTTTTTTACTAGGCATGTACGTGATGAGAATAAATTAAGAAAAATATTTACATTATAAGTACTGGTGGCACCCGAAATCGGTTATTTGGATAGTTTGGTTAACCAGTTTCGGGATAATTTGGTTTTTTACAAAACCCGAAAACCGGTTATTCGATTCTTCAAATAACCGATTTTAATGCTGACAACTGAAATCGGTTTTTTTGATAGTTCGGTTAATCGGTTTGGGACAATTGGGATTTTTACAACACCGGAAAATCGGTTATTCGATTCTTCAAATAACCGTTTTTATTGCTGACAACTGAAATCGGTTTTTTTGATAGTTCGGTTAATCGGTTTCGAACAATTCGGATTTTTACAAGACCGGAAAATCGGTTATTCGATTCTTCAAATAACCGTTTTTATTGCTGACAACTGAAATCGGTTTTTTTGATAGTTCGGTTAATCGGTTACGGACAATTCGGATTTTTACAAAACCGGAAAATCGGTTATTCGATTCTTCAAATAACCGATTATTCAATAATCTGAGTGTAAATCTGTTCATTCGAACCAAACATCCGAATAATCAGATAATCGATTATTCGGTGGTTTCTTTCTATGAAAAAATAAATCTTATTTCTCTCCACTCGCCGTTCCTCGTCATCATTCCACATAGTAGATGTACTCGAGTAGAGACAGGGTTATTCATGCAACTAGAAGGATTGGCAGATAGCGTAAACATTTTTTTCTGAAAATTTGATTCCTTGGGTAATTCAGTACAAACTTTTCAATGAAAATATTTTCATTTTCAACATTATACCACTTCCGGTTATACCGGAAGTATGGGACTGGTATATCCGGTAGCAGGTACCAATCTTGTTATTTTAAATGGAACGCCCTGTATATTTTTGCATTTTTGAATTCTATAGTAAATTTTAGTGTCACTTTATATGACATTTATCATCTAAAATGAACTGTTTTGGAGGTATTTCGATTTTTTTTTGTAAAATGGCATAGCTAACTTTAAAAATTCATATTTTAGAAACAATAAAAAAGGTGATCTTTATTTTTATTAGGTGTTATGCTTCATTTTGATGTATTCATATTTAGCCTGTCATGTACAGGGTCCTCAAAATTAATTGACAAACTTGAGGAAATTCAAACGTGCTTGACCTAAAAATAAAGATTCCCACTATCACTGATTCTGAAATATGAATTTTTAAAGTTAGCTATGATATATTTGATAATACGAGTATATGACAAATGAGAAACGTTATATAATTATAAAGCAACACTAAAGTTTACTATAGAATTCTAAAATGCAGAAATTACAAGACGTTTCATTTAAAATAAAAAAGTTAGTACCTACTTCTGGTATAACAGGAAGTCGTATAGCGTTGAAAATATTTTCATTGAAAAGTGTATCAAATTACCTAAGTAGCCAAATCTCATAAAAAATGTTTACCCCATCTGTCAATCTAACTGGTTATTCGGTTAACCAATTATTCGGTTATTCCATAACTGGTTATTTGGTTAACCGATTATTTGAATAACCGGTTATTCGGTTAACTGAATATTCGAATAACCTGTTTTGATTATCCGGTTTTCACCACAATTCGGGTAACTGGTTTTATTTGAAATCGGTCTTTACGGAACCCGGTTAATCAGTTTCACTTTTTTCCGGTTTTTGCCAGCACTGATTGTATGATATAAAATATGGTAAGTGTTGTGTGTCCGGTCTCACCCTTTCCAGTTATAGCACAATTTATACAGTTCGTCGAGTGAAGGTTCCAGAGGTTGCGGCTAAGTGCGCAATGAACACTAATGAAATTCATTTGTACAGGACCAAGTGAGAGAACATCTATTTCTTGACAATTCATTGTGCCCTGAGCGTGCGAATGTGTGCGGCTAAATTAGGGCTCCCAACTTGAGCATCGGCCATTACGGGACAATTGTTTTTACGTTTGCAAATAATTGAAACAAAACATGAAACATCAGAAAGTAATATGTATACATGTATTGCACACTTTTTTTATTTTTAAACATAAAATCGATCACAAAATAGACTCGTTACCTTTGGCTTTTGGTAAGGGGAAAAAACATAACATAAATTCACAAACATAAAACATAACTTTGGTAACTAGGAATAGGAAGTAGGTAAGTGGTAAGTAAGTACCTACTTAACAAAACTAATAAATATTATTGACAAAAATAAACTACAAAATAAACCCTTATTACTTTCCATTGCTACTTAAATCTATATTTTTGTTGAGATCGAGCAGCCTGAAGTAGTTTTTGGTCTGATTTAACTAGAGTCAAAAAGTCTTCACATTTTAAATCAAAATTTAGTTTCACTTGTACTTCCGATTTTACTTGAGATATACTCTGTCGATGTCTTTCCTTGGTCCACAATGCTTCCATAATGCTGAAAATACGTTCGCAAAAAGCATTGCCGACAGGAATCGACATTATGTAGGACACTAACATTTTATTTAAGTTATCACTAGCAGCACTAAACACTAAATATCTGAACCCACTTTTCCATTACATTTTTTTTAGAAAAAGATTCAAGATTTTCAATAATATTATTAACTAATATATAATCGGTATACACATGACAATATACCTCATACTACCAGGACACGGCGCGGCGGTTTATCTTCAAAGTTCGCAGCGTTGCCGTATACACAAAAATGTCTGAATATTGTTAAGGATTTCCAGGAATTTTCATGTCCTGGCCAAGGCAAAACTTTTGCCGGAAAAAACTTTCTCATTCCTGGTTAATCCCGGTCAAACTGGGACGGTTGGGACCCTAGGCTAAATGCGCATTCGTCTAAAAAAACTAAATCTGGGACCTCGACATCAAAGGAGCCTACGTTAAGACAACGGACTGTAATAGACTGTGGTTATAGTCCAAAATCCCATCTTATGATTACTATACCCGAGGTTTCAGAATAGGAAATCATTCATTTACAGCACTTAATCGAGTACGGGAGGTGAGGGTTGTAGGGGACAAGATTCAAGTTCAAATCACACAAAACTACCAAAAATAAATTGACGTTGAGTGAATCAAGCACTTTAATACCTGTACTTTTAAAAGTTTATAGGTGCCTGTAAAATACTGTCCTTTTAGAAGGCGATGGCCTACCACCGGTCATTTACACCTAACTGATGCACACTACGGATATTACACTTAACGCATAATACACTCCACTATTTACATATACGCTACTGGTTCCTAGCGCTGTCGCATGGTAACACTTGTTATCAGCTATTAGTTCTGCTCACGAACAATTGGAAACAGTGTCCAATCATCAGACGCACACACATTGCCTTTATTATGCCCATACAAGGTAGAAACTGCTTCGTTTTAGATGCTGTGCGCATGCTTGTGATGGTTGGAAACTGATTCTGGTGTACTACGAGCAAAGTTATTATAGAGTGCATTATCCATACAACCATGACAGCACCAGGCTCCACTTTTATCATCCTATGACCTTCATTAACCCTTGTTTTTTAGTGTTTTCGATTCTGATTTCGATCTAATATCATTATTTCATCTTTTTCTCTTTCTATTTTTTTTCCACATAATTCACAGAAGCATCTTTCTAGGCAAAGTTTCACTCTGTGAGATAGCAACTTGAATTTTTTTTATTGTCAGAAGCTCATTTTTAACGACTTATCAGAACATAGTCAGAAGGCCAAAATTAATTGATGGGTCAAATGTCTTTCTTTTGTAGTAAAATTCTGTTTTTCAGTCAACCTTAGCAGTCTAATTTAAATGGTAAATATTTCACTAAGAGCAGTTCTATAAATATTAATAAATTTACATAGCGGTCCAACAGGACAGCAGGTTAGGTAGCTAACATGTTAAAATAGTTGATTGCATATTTTGCATCGTCAACTCCTGTCTTCTTCCTTCTGTGAATTTCTAGTATATTCCGTTTCACAGTTGTATGTTCTTCTTTGCCATTCTTTATTGCACAATATACACTTCTCACAGACACTCATGTTAATGAACTACATATTTCAACCCCATCACCTACATTAACATTTTGATCTCGAGCTCTAATTCCTTCATACAATATTTTTATCATCCAATATTCCCCATTTGTTAGATTAGGACGTTTACGAATTTGAGAACAAGATGTAGAGCTTAAATTATTATCCATTCTTAAGAACATAAACACGAAATTATTAATAAATTAATTAGAGTTATAATTAATAAGTTAGCGGAAGATATATCCGAAATTTTCCCATGAGCTTGCCCATGGAAGTGCTGCAGAAGGAACAGCTGTACAGACACAGACTAGACAGTAGGTATTTGAACTTTTTTAAGCTTAACATATAGAACATTTAGGATTGGGCACAGTTTATTATACGGACTGTATAATAGACTGTGGTTTGGGTAAGTTTTTGGAAAGTTATGGTGGGGTAGATCATTCAGCGCTGGAGTGGGGGAAATCTAGAAAATCTCAATAATTAGGCTATTATATCTAATTATTCCGTTATAGTTATTGGACACTGTACATTTTCAAAATAAAATTATTAAGATAATTTGTCTTTTTAATTTCCAAAGTGAATTGCAAAATCCCGGAAATTTTAAGTATTGTTCCGGGTTAAGTATTTCTTAATCTGACAACCCTAGATGAAACAGAAAAATTGATAAAAAAGATTTTGTATTCAGACATTTTTCAAACCATTCTCATGACAAGGGTCATTATTTTACCATCTAAACCTATATGGGTCCTCAATGAAATTATAATTATAAATGTTTATATGAACATTTCAGGGTTTGTTTATGTTCATGGAGAACTAAAATATCCAAATAAGCATAATTTGGCCTCACTGGCTTAGTGCGTTATAGTAAATCTAAGATTGGTGATTCAATTTCCAGATGGATCGACTCTTTTTTAATATTTATCGAATCTTTTGATTACAAATTTTATATTTATCAAACCTATATCTTAATATTACATAGTGCTTTGCTGACCAGGTTACAATTGACATTGTCACCTGAATGCAGAACTAGCTCTTGTTTATTTTTATCGAAAATCGGTTTTGTATTCTAACTGAATAGAAGCCCGATGTAACTGGAAGAATCAAATAAATAATACTGAAATAAGAAAATTATAGAATGTATTTCGTAGGTTTATGGATTAATTAAATATCAAAACGAAGTGTAAAAGAAGTTCCTGACAATATTTGAAACATCTCGAAGAAAAGGAAGTATTAGATAAAATAATCACTTCTTGCAATGCCTAACAATTTATTCAGCAAATTTTTATTACAACCTCTGACAAAACGGTCTATATTTTTACGTCTGATTATGTCCACAGATAACGTAAGAATTATGTCTCTAAAATTAGCCAAGACGCCAACCAAACCAAAAGTGTCCATCCTACATGCGTCGTCATGTTTCTCCGTCAATATCTGTGCCATCTAATAATAATGATATCTCTACCCCTCATTCTAATCACGAGTATTAGCCCAGAAGTCAAAGAGTTTAACTTACGTGGTAATAACCCATGCGCCAGGTATTTCGGGTTGCTGCTCTCCAGGTGTACCCAGGACCAAGATTACCATAGTTTTGTAATAAAAGAATAAAAAAAAATCCTGATTGGCACCATTTGGTTGACTAGTAAGACTTGTGTATTTCAAATCTTTCAGGTCTTGATTTTACTCGACTTGTAGATAAAGAAATCGTGTGAACAGTTTCCTTGAGAACAGGAGAATCTTCTGGTGGACATCCATTTCCACCTTAGCCAGCTCCACGGAAATTAATTCTCACTTTTTGTCGGGCATGCATCTCAATACCCCTTTTTCCATAAATTCGGCTTTGGTTCTTTATAACATGAGTGAAGATATGACTGTGTGAAGACGCTCCCGACTACCTGTACTTTTATCGCTTACACACCACTGAATGGTCCAATGGCATATATCTCAAAATCTTTAACATAGCAAGAAATGGCAAAATTTCCATCGAAGAATTTGGATCCAGTTCACTTACCTGTCGTTGTCTCAGTTCTTGTTAGGAGGCCAAATTCCTGGTCAACTTTTGAATTTCTGTCAAAGTTTAGGTTACTGTCCGTTGCTTGGCCTGATATTTTTATTGTCAACATAATTTCCGATAATTTGTCAAAACAATTGCTTTTTTTACTTAGTGCATACAGTGCAAAAATTTAGTGTAGTATATAATTTTATTATTATCAGTTGCAGTTTGATGAATTATTCCTTTGTTCGTGTTACGTAAGTTGTCTGAATTCTTGCCGCAACTATAAATATCATATCAAGAATTCAAGAAAATAGTAAAATTATTATTAATATTTGAGTTCCACAGTTAAAGTAAAGAATTTTGGAAAAAATTGATAGTTGCAGAAATGTTTTCACAAGTAAACCTTTGTAGAAAGGAATAATAAAATAAATGCAATCAGCAGTTGCGGTCAGCGCGTGAGAGGTCGAGGTGTCATCCTATCCTGCAAATTTTTTTTATTATTAAAAACAGTTCTTAGTCATATAGATAAATTATTAATCCTACGGAATAATTTAAAAAGGAAATAAACTTGTAATTTACAGTCTATTTAATTTGAAAAAATGTTGAATCCGTAAACTTATTCTATAGTCTGTCTCGTAATTGTACTGTCATGTATTAGTAAAAAACTGAATGGGAGTAATGCATTTATTATATTTTTTTTGGCACTGTTTATTCCACCCGTAACTAAACAGCGATTTGTGGCTTTTTATCTTACTAAACACAATTTGTTTAATTACTTATTTTTGCGGAAAATGGGATAACATTTTGTATGCCCCTCTTTTTCTCGAGAATGCTGAACATAAATCTAAAATTATTTTTGTGCAATCGGAACTAGTTTTCCAGAAAAAAATTCAAAACTAAGCTATACTCTCCACTCATTGACTGATAGTCAATATTTACAACACTGTAAAGTCTATTTATAGTTTCTAAAAAGGCATGTAATAGAGATCTAACAGTTAATGGAAAAATATTTTCAGAAACTTAAAGAAAAAATATAATTAATATAAATTGCTCTTCAATCCGCCAATTTCATTTTGTGAAGAGACATCAAGAGAAGAGATGTATATTAACAGCATGCTATTGCTGATAAAAAACTAGCTTTCACTATAAAAAATTACCTACACTTATTTATTACTTAAATATTGCACATTTTCCCTAAATTTCAGTAGCAGGTACTTAAAAAAAAATCTACCTTACCATATTTGAGAACTAGTTTTTTATGAGACCAACTTGATACAAATTCAAAGGTTTCAAAAAAATAATAATAATAAAACCAAGGTGTGAAAAATGTATATTATACACAGTTCAGTTATTACAACAAATCTAACAATATAAAATATAAGTGAAAATGCATTAAATTAATTGGAAGTAGGAATGATCGAAAATTATTTTAAGACCTCGTATATTTTCCCCATATGTGTAACATGAAAACGGAAGCGATAAACAGCAGTGACATTACTAATACTGGAAATGGTCCTCTGAAAATAAGCAAAAATATATAAAAATTGTGGATATTTCTACCTCACGTTACTAATTTCAATTCAAAATTTCGAATGGTGCACCATTATCTTGTTTACTTTCCATACATGTTCAAACTTTTGGAACTTTATAGAAAATTTTATGTTGAAGAGAAAAGTTCCTATATAATAATAATAAAATAATAATATAAAAATCATTTAACACAGTTTTGTGCTTATTTTTCCAGAAAGTATCAAAACGATAGAATTAATAAATAAAAAAACATTAATTTTTCAGAACATCTAATAGATCAATTAAGTTTTATCTTGCATCATATCACAGTCAAATTCGTCATCATTTCCAATTGAATAATTCATCAGTTAATTTTGTGAAATGAATTTTATAACACAAAATATATCTATGTAAGTACATGTACGTTTGATGCAAAAATTATTTAAGTCACATATCTGTTTATACAAATTTCATATACCAATTAAATGATTACCTTTATATAACAGGCTCCGATTTGCTCTAAAAATGATTGAAAATTTTGATGGAACAGAAATTTTAATATATGAATAAATATCGATTCGTAGTATACGATCTTTTAAATTGAAACTTGTGAAATAAACTTAAACATATTCACTGCTACATTTATTCCAAAAACATCACAAGCTGTAAACTTATATTAATCATTGCAATAAACATTGTTTTATCGCCAAAAAACTGGATGGTGTCCTTAAATCTACTGAATAGATTCAAGCCTCAAGTTTCTTTGTCCATACAATTAAAGAATTATTTTCTAATTATTTTATTGACAAAAATAATTGTCTACAAAATTTATTAAATTGTTTTGGCACAATCTTGGACAATAGGCAGATAAATGTGGTTTATAGTTTTGCACAGTTACTTCAGTAGTTTACCCTTTTGTTCAACATACATTTTCGTGTAATATCTCAAAGTTTCAAAATTTAGAAAGTTTGTTTAGTAGTTTATTATATTTTTTATGCGAGTAAAATATTTTGCTAAAATCCTTTCTACACTTCCAATATCATTCTTAATTCTGGAGTTTCATCAACAATAAAAACAATATGGTAATAACACTTACACTTTAATTCCAGGAGAATCATCTGTGTAAAATCTCCACATGCCCCCAGTTCCTGCACCTGTATTTCGTCTAGCTGTGGTTGTTGTGGTGGTTTTCCTCTGTCTAACAGTACCTCCCCCTGCAGATGATCTTGGGGCTACAGCTTTTGATGGAGACCTTCCACCAGCCCCAACATTTGTTGAACTTGGGGAAGCAGGCTGAGTAAAAAACACATGGTAAAAATTTCTGAATTATATGTTCGTTATTATAATAATAGGCGTTAGGTACTTACCATTTTATTTGATTATTATTAACTCAGATATGTTTCTACACGTACATACACTTCTCTGTAATGCAAATCGCAAAGTGAAAAGTGATATCTCCAATTATTCGACTTGAACAGTTACTTTAGCTGACACGTCGTACAACGTCACCACAAACTCCACCAAGCAAAAAGTAAACGTCTGACAGCCAAGTCTACCAACATAGATCTTTTGTTTAATTTAATTTTTCATCGGTTGGCAGCAGAAATGTCACTTGTTTTGTTTACTGAGGTGACGAGACTGACAGGTGACGTTTTGACACAACGGATGATTGACATCAATATTTTTATAAATAATGTACTATATTTCAAAATTTTGTCGAATATGCATTCAGACAGGTGTAAAATTGTTAGATCTAGACACTTTAGATTTCGACGAGGTCAAGTTAAGTGAAAAACTCGAAGTTTGTACGAGAATGGTAAATATTTTGTATATTTTGTAATTTTATATTTGACCTATTGATTTTTTGTCTCAGGTTGTCAATAGAGAAAGTCTGTCAAGGGAAATTTGTGTGCACTGCATAACCAAGCTCAGGATATCCTACCAGTTCCATGATATGTGCAAAAAGTCCACAAAAACCCTTCAGGGATATTTAGAAGCACTGCTGTGCGCGACTGATGAAAACATACCGCCAAAAAAATTTGTTAAAACAGAGTTAAATGTTGTCGTTACACCACTCACTGGATTTGCTAATGATACCGTTAGCTGCAACAGCTTTGATAATCATCATATTCAGACACACCGAGAGAAAAGGAAAAGGATTACCAAAGAGCAACGTTGTTCGCTCCTAAAACGTCTTCTTACACCTACAGAAAAGTTTAAGAAAGAAAGAGATAAGTATATGTATGACTCTTCTTTAATCTGCAACAGTTATAAGGGAGGACTCAAAGGTATAATTCATTTTACAAAAAACTACGAATTTGGTATTAAAGTAGATAAAAACTCGAATTACGAACCCACTCCATTAGATAAGCTAACAGTGTTCTCGAATGAATTTTTTAGAAAGGATTTCTCAGAATTTAGAAATACGATTTTATATATAATTGAAAATAAAGATAATTTATACGAGAGTTGTGATAGTGACGAGGAGGACTTTTTTAACCCCCCTGCAGAGGAAGAGGATACAAAAGAGAACTTAGTTAAATTTGAGGAAGTGATCGTCGAACCAGATATTAAAATAAAAACCGAGATGGACTTTGAAGAGGATGGAGAATGCCTGTATGATCCCTATATCAATGTTGAATGTAAAAAAGAAGAAGAGCAAAACTCTATGAACCATTATTATCCAACCATATCACGGTCGTTGTCGGACGGTTTTAGTGGTTTTACGAGAAGTTATCCGACAAATTCATCAATTCAGTTACTAGATAATTTGGTGGGTGGTTATCATCAGAACCAACGAAGGACGTTTTCACAAAGCAACTTTCGATGCAGAACGCGAGATAACCCTTATATTAATCCCACGTTAAAAAACCAATTTTTGTATAGGAGTTTTAAATGTGAAAAATGTAACAGGTATTTTAAAAGTCCGGGCTATTTGAAGGCGCATTATTCAAAAGTACATTAATATTAGTAAATTCAATTGTGCTGTTTTATCTTTGTATGTAGTTATCAGTCAGATGCTGGATTGAAGTAAACGATACTGTTATCTTGTTAGGTGGTTGCTATATGATTAAAGTTTTAAAATATTTTAGCATGTATCTTAAACATGACACATAATTTTCTGATCTGTGATTGTTTATATTTATGATTGTTTATCAAGGCTTTAACCCAGCATTATTTAAACCGAATTTATAAATGTATGTAGTTCAAAATGAAAGTGTTATATAATGAAATTATTCCAAATATATTGTTGATGGAGAGCGTAGCTTTAGAAGCTGAAGTGAAAAAATCGTACTTGTTTTCTATTTCCGTGATATTTTTGATATTACTGAATTTATTTTTATCTTTAGTCTTTAATTTAATGTTTTATTGTGAGTATATAATTTATAAGTATAAAATATTTTCATATATGTAGCTATTTTAATTATCTTATTGTTATGCAACTGTGTATTTATAATAAAATGAATATTTAAAGTCTAAAGCATTCCGCATTACTATTTACTATTTCTCTTTTACCTTTCGATATTTGTCAGACAAAAAATTAATAACCAAAATAATATGTAACGAATAATAAATTAAGGCATCTAATGTTTTAAAAAGAACGTCCAAAAAGTTTACCGCTAATTTCTAACTCGGCCAAGTTCGGTTATCAAACCGTAAACTGCCGATTTCTCAAGTTCACAGAGCTGAAAACATCTCTTGTAAAGTCTTATTCACGAGCTCAGTGTACACAACTGTCAAAATTTTCAAGTTTAACAACTGACAACAACCAATTGCTTTGTAAGGTTATCGATTGCACCAACCAAACATAAGTAGAGAAGTAGAAACCAGGTTCTGCCTCTATCTCTCTCATTAATCCGTTTGTTAACTGTATTCGCTGAATTCATTGTCCGCGTCGTACTGTTCAGTGCTTCAAAAAGTCAAAAAGCAAAATAAATACGTACAGTGGTGTAGTGAAAGGGTTGTGGTAAAGAATTTTGAAGAAAATATCTAAATTTCCAAAAGATGGAAATTGCTAACGCCGTGGGGACCGCTCCAGGAGTCTCCCGCAACCCCAGAATGATGGAAGGCGTGGGTGCGAGAGTAATTAGAGGGCCCGATTGGAAATGGGGAAAACAGGTTAGGTTTATAAAAACTAACCCAGCTAATTAATACGCTGAATTGGCCCCTTAAGAAGGTTTGTTTAATGTTTGTCATATATTTCAGGATGGTGGAGAAGGTCATGTTGGCACTGTTAGAAATTTTGAGTCCCCCGATGAAGTAGTTGTTGTTTGGGACAACGGTACAGCTGCTAATTATCGCTGCTCTGGCCAGTATGACCTGAGAATTCTGGATAGTGCCCCCACGGGTGTTAAGCATGAAGGAACCATGTGTGACACTTGCAGGCAGCAGCCTATTTTCGGTATTCGCTGGAAATGTGCCGAATGTGGAAATTACGATCTGTGCTCTGTCTGCTATCACGGGGACAAGCACCAGCTGCGTCACCGGTTTTACCGTATCACTACACCAGGCAGTGAACGCGTTTATCTCGAAACTCGGAGAAAAACCAAGAAAATTGCTATTCGTGGTATCTTTCCGGGAGCTCGTGTTGTGCGTGGCGTTGACTGGCAGTGGGAGGACCAAGACGGGGGTAACGGTCGTCGCGGTAAGGTACAAGAAATCCAGGATTGGTCTGCTGCAAGCCCCAGATCTGCCGCTTACATCGTGTGGGATAACGGATCCAAAAACTTGTATCGTGTTGGATTTGAGGGCATGGCCGATTTGAAAGTTGTGAACGATGCCAAAGGTCAGAACGTATATCGAGACCATTTACCATGCCTAGGAGAGCAGGGCCCAGGAAAATCCGTGCCACCAGGGTTAAAGATTGGTGATCAAGTAAATGTGGATTTGGAACTGGAAATTGTACAGTCCTTGCAACATGGTCATGGAGGATGGACAGATGGAATGTTTGAGTGTTTGAACAGCATTGGAACTGTTGTAGGAATAGATGAAGATCATGATATAGTCGTTGCATACAGCAGCGGGAATAAGTGGACCTTCAATCCCGCTGTTTTGACTAAAGTTGCTACGCCCACTAATTCTGCTGGATTTAATGAAACTCCCCAACAGCAATTTGCAGTTGGAGATGTTGTGCAGATCTGCGCTGATATGGAACGGGTTAAGATGCTGCAGAGAGGACATGGCGATTGGGCCGATGGGATGGCAGCGGTAAGAAATATAAATTATTCTTTTTCTATATAAGTAGCACAACAAAATATTGGTCATTCAAATCCAAATTATATAAGTAAAAATTTCAGTAAAAATCATTAAATAGTAATTTTATTTTATGAATCTATATTATTATACATCTTTAATATACAACTATACAGGGTGTCCAGAAATTCTATATGAAAAATGAATGCCACAGTGTCCTATAACATTTTTTCAAAAACACAAAATTGGGAAATTAAAGGATGTCAAATAAAATTTTTGTAAATAATTTTTTTTTCACAATGAAAATTCCATAAAATTAATATTTGATAACTGAACTGTGTTTTTCACTCAAATAATCATTGATCGAAGTTCTTCAGCCAATGTGGTTTAATATTTCTTAAAATTCGTATCCAATTTCAGACTTTGGGCAAAGTGGGCCACGTCCAGCAGATCTACAATGACAATGATCTGAAAGTCGAAGTGTGCAACACAACTTGGACTTACAACCCTTTGGCTGTCACCAAACTAGCTAGCAAAGATGGAACCATGCACGGCACTACCTCTGGAGAACGCTTAAGTGCCCTGCTTAAGAAATTATTCGAAACTCATGTATCCGGAGACGTAAATGAAGAGCTGGTGAAATCAGCAGCCAACGGTGATGCTCAGAAATGTGAGGAAGTCTTGAAACAAAGCAACACTGCTGGTGCAGGTATAGGCCCTGACGTCAACGGGGTATTCGCAGGCCATACTGCTCTGCAAGCTGCCAGTCAAAACGGTCATCTGGAAGTTATAACTGTCCTCCTCCGTTTTCACGCTGATGTCGAGATCGAGGATAAAGACGGTGATCGGGCGGTACACCATGCTGCGTTTGGCGACGAACCAGCCGTAGTGCAACTTTTGGCGCATGCAGGCGCGGACTTGAATGCGAGGAACAAAAGGAGGCAGACGGCCCTGCATATCGGGGTGAATAAAGGGCACATTGGAGTGGTGAAAATGTTGCTGGATCTGCAGTGTCATCCTAGTTTACAGGTGAGTGCATTGATTGTAGGAGTCTAAGATTTGACCACATGATTGTTTTTCAATTAAAATGCAATTTTAATATACATTTATTACTAGAGAAGTACGTTTCTGCTGGGTTGCCTATCAAAATATGGCTATAAGTGTTTTTAATTATTATTTTTTATAAATTTTTTTGTTCTCTTGTCCGACAAGTGTCAGTCAAAACATCAAAATGAATGAAAAATTACTTTGAATTTGGGGAAATATTTTTGGGCCATCTACACGACGAGGGGTTGTTATTTTGCCCGTATGGCAAAATATGTGGGTCCTTTCATGACAATTTTACAGCATTAAATCTTAATATAAATATTTTAAAAGTGTTTAGTGCACTGAATACAGAAATACCCAAATAAGCATAATTTTGACAGATGTCTCAGTGGCTCAGTGTGTAGCGTGCCAGTTTGGTAAACCCAAAGTCGGTGGTTCAACTCCCGCATGGGCCAACTTTTTTTTTTTGTTTTCATTTAACATTACAGTAGAACCTCGATTATCCGGGCCGGCCGGGACCGAACCGTTGCTGGATAATCGAAAACACGGTTAATCGAAATAACGCTCAAACTCACCAATCTTTAAAAAAATATGAATACAAAATAGAAAATATAAATTTTATTACACATACCTATTAAATAATGTAAAAAGAAAATTAATTTATTTTTTCTGCACGTGAACGGACCAAATGCTAGATTGTGTAAAAGCCGTATGACACTACAAATAATTTTCGGCAAAATTACGTATAAAATTTTTTTGGTAATTTTCGTTAGAAAAATGTGAATTTTAGTTAATTTATGAATAATGTTATGAATAAAAATTATTCACCGTAAAATTATCTTCATACACGAGCATATTAACTCGGTTTATGTGGCACCATCTGTTGAGTGATTATATTTTGTGAAATATTGAAGGACAAAGGCAAATGACAATTATATCCAAATATCGTTATTATAACATAAATATATTATGTTTATACAGCACAGCATGAAGTAACTATCACAACTATAGTAATTAGTCCAATTTGCACACTGCGCACTTTCTCGCGCAGATTTACATAAAAATTTAGAACATTTTTATGGACATACAGTGTCATATGGCTTTCAGTAAATAATGCGTATACGACAAACAAGCAGACTCGTCTTTGTTTTTGTTTCCGAGCGCTTTTTTCAGCCCGCTACGGATAATCCACGCACGGATAGCGGACAGTCATCAACATCGCATCACACAAATAATCCGCTGCACGGATCAGCCGCGCACGGATAATCGAGGTTCTACTGTAATCGAATCTTTTGGTTAAAAAATTATATTTATCAAACGTTTACCTTTAAGACACTTATACATAGTTCTTTGCAAAACCAGACGAGGCTACAATTGAAAGTTTACTTTTTGATATTCATTTATGGTAAATATCAAAAAGTAAACTTTTAATTGTACTCTGGTCTGGTTTTGCAAAACGCTATAAACAATAACTGTTATAAAGTTATTATGTTTGATAAATATAAGTTTGATCAAAATATTCAATAATATTAAAAAAAGTCGAATTGTTCCGAAATCGAACCACCGATCTCAGGCTTTCTAAACTGGCATGCTGCACACTGAGTCACTGAAGATATGTCAAACTTGTGTTTATTTGCGTGTTTCCGTATACAGTTCTTCACAAAATTTCAATATTCATATTAAGGTAACAGACGGCAAAATTACCTCTCGTCCTATGAATGGCCTGAAAAATATCCCCGAAAACAGTCTATTGTATCAATTTTGACATTTCACCTGACAAGTGGACGAAAAAATGAATCAAAAATACTTGCGGCCAGATTTTGATTGTTAACCCAGCAGGAACGCATTCCACTATTAATAATTTTCTATTAAAATTACATTTTAATTAAAAAACAGATGGAATCATGCGGTCGGATCTTGTACTATAGGGTAATGTTACTGTTAGGTTCTTTTCAACGTCTCAACGTTCAACATTCAAAGAGCGATTATTTATTATATATAATAGGTGAACAATAAGTATAGTACATAGAAATTTATTTGTGAAAAAATGGATCCATTTCATAATTTATTGAGGACTGCTTTACCGTCTTTACATATTTCAATTTATCAGTAAATTTCATTGCTGTGAACCCCGAATTTCGTTGACTAAAATCCAAATATTTTGTAGTTAAATTTATTTTTATTAGTTTCAAGTAAAGTAAGATAATGAAAGCATATTTACTTTTAACTTAATTATTAATTTTTTCTTTGGAAAATGATTAATCTTTGCCATTTTAACAATCTTCTGAAAGATGTGGTTATAAATTCATCAACACAAATAGGCTGGTATTTAAACAGATATTCAAAATATAGGGTTTTGTAATTATTTATTGATTTATTTATTAGGTACCTAAAATTTATAACTCAATAAGAAAAGTTTGCAAGCTGACCAATACAGGGGTTTAAGAAGTTTATATTGTAAATGGCAAATGATTCTTCCCACCAATATGTAGTGTGTTCTGAAATAATACGCAAAAAATTTAAAAGATGGTTCTGCAGATAATTTTTATATACAAATTGTGTGACTTTAATTTCTATATGCTTTATCTACCATTAGAGCACTTTCATATTGGAGACTGTCTGCGAGAGTCATTTATACATTAGCTACAGGGTTCAGTAACATTGTCTGAACGAACTCATAAGAGCCAACACACAACAAATCTCCTCGCAGACAATCTGCCGTGGACCATTACGTTGTCTGCAAATGTGGTTTAAGTGTAAGGCTAATTTGATGCTGATCATTCTGTTTATCACTCGATTGATCAGTTACGGTGCATGTTATGGACACTTATAGAGAGATAATGCCTTCTGAGAGTATTTTACCATTATTGTTTTTCATTTTAAGATTATAGTATGAAGAAAAGTTGACCATATGTCAGTTTAACAGTCTATATTAAAAAACGTCTCATTATCTACTGATTAACTATAGTCAGGTATCAAAATAGTAGAGAGTGATTCATGTTATAAACCCGCTCAAAATTTATAGCAGTCAACACAAACAGAAATACATGCTATCCGTATAATTTTCTATAAAATTGTATTTATATAGTGCATACCTGATTATACAACTTTTGCTGCACCACATTAGAATGCTTGTTTTCTATTGGTTATCACGATTGATTTTGTGTTTGTGTTCGTAAGAATCGAGAATAATTCAAGCTCTAGAATATATTCTCTAAAATTGTAAACGTCCTTATCTATTGACTGTGATGTATTGGATGATAAAAAAATTGTATGAAGGAATTAGGGCTTGATACCAAAATATGAGTGTAAAGTGATGTATTTGAAATATGTAGCTCATTAACAAGTGTCAGTGAGTAGTGTATATCGTGTAATAAAGAATGGTAAAGAAGAGTATACAACTGCGAAATGGAAAATACTGGAAATGTGAGGGAGGAAGAAGAGAGATGTTGATGATACAAAATACGCAATTCGTAGAATAATTCATGGATGGTGTGTTAAAAATGAACTTTCAACAAAAAAGAAAAAAAAAACAGGTTGCTATCTCACAAGGTGAAATTTTGCCTAGAAGTGTGATTTTGCGAATTATGCATGACATGCACTTTCTTTATATAAAACAAAATTGAAAGAGTATGCTGATAGAAAAAGACGAAATAGTGATATGACGGAAAACTCTTTAACACAATAAATATTAGAAGGTCGAATTCTGAATGGAAGAATAATATATTACACTGATGAAACATAGATAAATGAAGGCCGTATGATGTAAAATATTGTTTTAACACATATGGAATCTGGTGCTGTGGCAGCCAACGATAAGTGTAACGGTTATAGTGTCAGTGCTAGTAACCAGTAGTGTATAGTGTGGGTATAAATAGTGCAGTGTATTGCAAATGTTAAAATGTGATATCTGCAGAATGCACATCAGGCAGGTGTGAGTGGTGGTAGGCCATCACCGTCTAAAAGGATGGCATTCTACGGGTGAGTATAAACCTTTTAAAGTAAACTATTAAAGTGCTAGGTTCACTCAATGTCAACTTATTTTTGGTAATTTTGTGTTATTTGAACCCTTATCAAGTGGCACGCCTATGGAATCTTGTCCGTTGTAACCATCACCTTCCGTACTCATTAGTGCTGTACTCTATATTTCTTTGCAACTTGGGTATAGAAGACCATTTAAGGTATATCAATTAAGATTTAATTAAAGCAGAGTATTTATTGAAGATGATATAAATTTTGATTCTTAGAAAATAGGTAAACATTAGAATAATTGGAAACAAACAAAATAACCTTATATGGGACATTCTTTACACACTAAGCACTGTTGAATCATATTTTACCAAGATAGAAAAAATTGTAGCCAATTTTCAAACATAGCAACTGATTGGGTACCAATGAACAGTACAGATATGTTCATGAGACCGGGCTGTTTTATACACCCCACACGACCCCTTAAGGTTAATACTTTTCAATACAGTCCCATATTTGTCCATCTATTATTGTATTGTATTGTAACTTTTCTATGTATTTTTTTCCTGCAGCCTTTTCTTCATTTACTCTTTTGTGTCCAAAGCATCTAAATTAGTCTTTGTCAATTTTTCGTTTATAGGCTTTTCAGTATTTGCTTTAAGTTCTTTTTGCATGTTTTATTTTTTATTTCATCTTTCTTTTGTCCTGTACTTTCACGTAAATTTCACTTCCATTGATTTTAGTTGTTTTATATCGTTTAATTTCAATGTCTTACTATTAGCTACTGTTCATCATATTAGTTTTTTTTATTACATCTATCGTTCATCTAGTTGTTGATATTTTCCTGTTATTTGAAAATATTTTTCATCATTTAAAATGTTCCTATTATACTATTTCTATGCTATATATACTATAATACTATTTCGAAAACTTGATTTTAATGAAGTTAGGTAATCTCAAAGTAATTTGTTCGTTATTTGTTTCTGAACAAATTTTTATACTTCACTTCCTTAATAATAATAATAATTTAGTTATGATACCTAGGATATGATGTATATAAACATACCCATATCACCCCGGACATTTATAAAGCCCGCTGTTATAGCAACGGACAAAATGGATTTTTTCACGCTTGCTGCCATGAGAACTCGAAAAAAATGAAGCATGGTTGTTATGGATGGATATGTTTCAAATATCTAGCATCAATCATAACAACAAATCAAGAAACGTTAAAGCTATGACCTTTTATAGTTTTTATTTTGTATGAAGTCAAGTATAAAACAATGTATGCACCACGGTAACGGTAGATATTAAGATGATTATGCCCTTAGGTGACTCAACCTGTCGCCTGCGGGCATACTCATTCCAGTATCTCCTTTGGTACATAAATAACTACCTCATGTACGATGCACTTTTTGTTTCTGATCAACTACATTTATAAAAAATGTCAAAATTCTAAAGCCCAAAGTGCTTAAATTGGAGTGTTAAACATAGTTTTGGAGAATCATGGAGCCTTTAGAATTCGTTTTAAAAAAATGTTACTTATTTTTTTCGGTCAGGACGAATTTCACAGATTCTTACGCCTTGCTTATTACATGTGTAACGCTGGTTGTATAATCTGTGACGTCACAGTTAATGTAAGGACACTAAGGACCAAGCAAGCGTTGATTACTGCGTTCCTTAACCGTGGACGGCTTAAGCTAAGCTAAAAATTGTAGACAATGTTAACAGTCAGACGTACACTCTTGTCCTGTATATTTAATGGTTACGTGTTTATAAATACGTACCAATTACATGTTCGTATAACTAGGTCTTACCCATCAGGGTAATGGACAATATCGAGGCTAGCACACCCTCGAAACTTATAAAATAATTTCTAATTAAATCCCGCCGTCTAATGAATGACCTTCTAACCCGCGCGCCGCCTTAATGAAAAATTATTAGACCCCAAAGTTGCTGGGAAAGTGCACCGCCGGTGCAATACGTTACTGGCGAACTCTTGAAATTGGGAACAGCACGGCGTTCATTGCATACACAACTTCTGCGGAAAACCACTAAATTTTATTAATGAAATCGCATTAAAGTGTAACCTAGCTCTCATATGAGCGCCAGAAGTTTGGAAATATCTAAATAAGCCGCCTCTAAATTGCAATCACAGTAATTGGCGACTCAAGCTTAGGACTACGCCCTCGCATGCCAAAGATTGGAACTATATCTAGAGAGTCATTGGTTTGTGTGGCTTGCAGTGTATTTAATCGTATGTTTTGTTTGTTTAATTATTTTATATGACGGATTATTATTTTATAGTCTTCAATTGGCCTTTGAAATCAGGGTTAACATAATGGCAAAGTTAGGTTAGGAAATTAAGCTTTTAATTAGCAAATATTAAATAAGTAAGAATGCTTTCCTCTTAGATCTCTAGAAGTACTCTTTATCCCATACATGTAATTATAATCGCCGTCCTTTTCCCGAAGAGACCTTTACATAATTCTATAGAAAATCCATTTAGAAATACTTCTCGTCCATATTATAATCCTTTTCGATAACGATACATTGTTATTTTTTATAAATAATTTAGGCATCTATACTACTATCTCGTTTTGTTTTATATTAGCTGACATTATTTTCGATTTTGCTAAAAAAATTAGTTCGTGCATAGTACGCATTAAAACGTTTCAGGACAACATATCCAAATCTTCGTCTCCTGCGATTGCAGTTTGAAATTTGTTTAATGTTGGATAATCATTTAAATTAATCTGTAAATTTTTCTATGGATCGCATATTGTTTTACTGTTTGCTTTTTTTTCTATTCTACCGCTTTTTAATGATACACAATTATTGTGATACTTTTGTTAAGAAATTAAGGCATTATTCACCAACATATGCGCGTTTAATTTTCGAATCCGTTACATATATCTTTTCTACTTGTGAGACTTTGGCAACATTTTTTATGAAAGCGTTGCGAAATTGACAAATTTTGATATTGATTAGAATTTCGAAATGACACTCTTTTAGGCACTAATGCCTAAAAGCCTAAAAGTAAAAATGAAAAATACTGAAAATACTTATTTATTATTAATGTTACAGGTATAATTATGTAAATTGTTAAAGTGAATACTAGAGGCATCCAGCTCCTCTTCTCTAACAGCAATGCAAGTAGTCGGAATGAATAAATTTGTAGTAGCGGCAATATTGCTAGCTTCTGCTTCTGCGTGTACTTTTTTAATTTCTTATTTGTTGTATCTTTCTGACCTATGATTCTTTTTTACTATTTCGTTTTTCTGTTCATTGGAAATTTCGATATAACCCTCGGCAACTAAACTTGGCCGAAAACTTCCATGTCCCTTTAAAAGTATCGTGTCGGCTCCAGAATCTGCCAACATTGTTGCAGAGCTGCGCCGGAAGCAATGGCCAGTGTATTCCAAGAAATTCCGCTATCTTTTTGTGGCATACCTCCAATTGTATTGATTCCAACTGGCAGGATATAGCATTTATTACTTCTATATGTCAAAAAAATCTGTGATGCGTCGTATTGAGTGGACGAAGTTTTGCGTACTTACGAAATATATCTAAACAATTAATACCATCTATTGACCCCTCAGTAATCGTAAATATTCTTGGAACACGAGTTTTTCTGTTCGGAATTTTGACATTAATAAATGACTGACAATCTTTTATGGCATCTACTGTCAAAAATGTGATTTCTTCCCCCTACGCGCTCCAAAAATACTCCAACGATTAAAATAACTTTGGCTAAATTCTTTGACTAATATCCGAAAGCCTTCCCTTTTAAAAATGCAATTGGTGTGCAAATTTGCTAATATCTACGTTTTTGTTCAGGTAAATCATCCACAAAGTTGACGGCCTTGACGTACTAAATAGCTTCAGAAAATAGGCTAGTAACCTTTTCTGTACAATTTTCAATATATTTTTCCTTGGCCCAGGTTTCAAAGTTTTTCGGACACTAACGTGGATAGCGCAGCTTCAGCAGCTTGTCATTACCACTCATTTTTGGCGATTTCTACTTAAGATAAAAACGTATTGAAAAATATTAAATCTACACTTTAAGCAAATACTTATATACTTATAGCAAATACTTTGGACAGTTGGACAGAAAACGTTATATTTCGTGCTCGAAATCAGTGTCGTATGGCGCTTTCGAATGATTTTTTGTCTTGGCCTACGGTGTCGATCAAAAATTCACATTCTCACGCGCCATTAAAAAACACTGATTTCGCGCGCACTTATATAAAAATAACAATTATCAGATTAACAACTTGAAAAATTGTGGTTAGATTTTTTTATTATGTCATTCTCTATAATTTCGGCCAACAAATTTTAGATCTATCTCGGACTATACTTGTTATGTCATACCATAGACTAAACGTACGGTATGGTCATTCTAAAGTTTTAGGCAGATTTATAGAGTCCCTGTATAAATAAATGTCTCATAAAATAAAACGAAATCTATTTTTATATTACCGTTGCTCCGTCTGTCGAATAATTAGATGTTTCACATGCCTCTTTTCAAATTGACATGCAACCCTCCACTTCCGAACTTGTAGCGTGCATCACGTCTCGAACAGTATCGATAGACGTCCGTACGTAGTCAGAATTTGCATATATCGCCCAATATCGACCTCCTAACAAGTAGAATATTCGTGTCATTCCGGGAAAGCATGCAACGCCGATGAAAATATAAGGGATATCCTCCCAGGGCTTCTGCAGAGCAGTAAAATTTAATTTCGCGAAAGATATTGCGAAATGGCGCTGCTCAGGCAGCACAGAGCTGTGATATGGGGGATATCCTGTCGAGGAGTGGGGCCCTGCCTGCCCGTCACTTTTAACTTTGCCAACTCGACGTTTATTTACAAGTTTCAGTATAAAAATAAATTGCGATTACGGAACGACAGCGTTAGGGCTGCTCTGGGAGACTTTTCAGAATTTAGATTTTATTTGTTCCTGCCGGAGAGCACAGAGCCGCATTTGCTTTGAATTTTACATTGTTATGCGACGTACCGCTCTTATTTTAACATTGGAAAGATTCAAGGAATGGGCACCGGTGGTTGGTGCTGGAATCATCATAACGACAAAATTGTATTTAGTTTACATTAAAGTGACCACATTTCGCAAAGATTGAAGTGGAACAGGAACAAAAACTTCAGTTCTTCAGTGAACAAAAAGAAACGAAGTTTATAAAAGAGAACAGCGCACGAAACTATATTTTTTGATTTTATTCCATTAAATCTTATACAGGATGTCCCGTTAATATGGTGAAAGAAATCAGGAGGTGTTTCTTTGAACAAAAATAAGAAAAAAATTCCTATGAATCTGTGTCCGAAAATGCTTCATTTCGGAGTTACAGGGTGTTGAAATTTAAACAAAAATTTGGGGTTTTATTAATATCTTAAGACCATAATTCCGATTTTTTGAAAATTTCGTATGCTTGCTTATAAAAACTATAGACATCTTCCGACTTAATTTAATTTATTTTTTTCAACTCCAGTGGCGTACTTTGTTCTATTTTTGTTTTCTACTCCCATCAGGAATGTGCATGGAAAAGGTTATCAATTTTTCACTCGAAAACAAAGCAAGATATCAAACAGAGTAAATTAGAAAAAATATGAAACCTAAGGACCTGATACTTTTACGTTAATATTAATCAATAGGAATTATCCACCGGCCACTGGAGTAGAAAAAATAAATCAAATTAAGTCAGAAGATGTCTATGGTTTTTATAAACATACATACGAAATTGCAAAAAAGTCGGAATGAGGGTTCTTCAGATATTAATAAAAAATCCTAAACGAAGCATTTGTGAACACAGGTTTATAGAAACTTTTGTTCTTATTTTTGTTCAAGGAGAAGCAGACTTTTTCGCATTAACCTGACACACTGTATATCATTTGTAAATAAACATTCATCAACATAACTAGGTCAGTCACAAATAGCTACGCAACTATTACATTAAGCAACCTATTAAGAAAAATATTTTTCTTTTTGATGAGTTTGTTTCAAAATTGATTTATTTCTTAAAAGTTTTTTATAAAACTTAATACATGCATAATTATATATATACAGTAATGTGTAGTGTTTCTATATCAAGATTAGTTTTGGAAAATATTCTTTTATATAAGTTGGACAAAAGTGGGATATGGATTATAAAAGTGGGACACGTGATGAAACGGGACGGGCGTCTCAAAATTGGGACTGTCCCGCCTAAATCACGCCTAACTTATACCCATAAATTTAGGGTGTTATAGATGAGGACAAATAATGATGAATAGTGAAAAAAATTTAGTCAAATATTATTAGTTTACAAAAATTTATCTGGTGAAATTTTTTGTCTATAAAATCTAAGAAGTAAGCAAGTTAGGATAAATATGTATTATATACAGGGTGGCGGGGAGAATGTGGCAAATCTCTGGGGTGCAGATAGAACATGAAAAAATAAGATGAAAAGATCTTATAATTTCTTTTCTACGGAGATATGTGTCCTTGAAAGACGCCGCTGAAAATCGGTTTTTCTTGAATAACTTTTAGATTACTTAATATGATTTAATAAAAATTTAATGTGATTGACACTAGTCTTTGAAACATATTTTGCTTTCTTAGTTTAGTAGGGGCGGACTAAACTTTACAACTTAATGTCTACATTTTTAACACCCTGTATGATAAAGACTTTAAAATAATAAATATGGGTAGCTTCATTATTAGACTAAAAAAGGTTTTCTTGTTTATTGCCGATAAAATGAAACTTTCCTGTTTGAATGACTTTTCGTATCGCACTGTGTTGTCGAAAAAAAATATAAATCATGGGCTTTTTTATTAAAAATAAAACATAAATTCGTTTGTTATACTTTTTCAAGTAAACTGTTTCTATTATCGACAATAAACAAGAGTACCTTTTTTAGTCTATCACATAAAATTTTCTATCTCTACCTATTACCATGATAAAAATTCATATAGCCATTTTTTTCACTTCTTTCTAGTTGTGTTTATTGGGTATGGTCTTGTTTCCAAAAGTTAGAGGGATATAAGAGATTCGCACTTGTTTACTTGTTAGTATTTGCGCATACTCCATGATATAGCGTAATTTCAGATTTAAGTACTGATTCATCACCATCACCCACACATTATTGGTACTACGTAATTTGCTTTGACTTCACAGGGGTCTATAGTTGCTCTCGTCCAATGCATGTGATTAAAATTGGAGGACAATAATGTCAGCGATCAGTTATTTTTCGGAAACACCTAGTATATGTAATGGGAATATATATAAAAAAATATCAAAAATAATATAACATTATCGTGATATTATAATTATTATAATGATAGTGCCTGCTACAAAATGCTACAAAAATTTTTATGTAAATAAAATAAAAGCTAAGTCAAGAGAGGTATCTTTCATATTTTTATTATATTGGTCATATACGGTAGTAGAGAATGAACATTTCCAACTAAATTACTAAAAAATAATAATATTACATAACGAATTGATTTATAATTTAACTTATGTGTATTGCGTCGTTCAAATCAAAACAGCAAAACAAACACAACACAATGCAAATCCTTTAATAAAATAACGTAATACACCCATTTTTGCACATAACTTGACAATTTGAACGTTTCTTCACATAACCAAAACCTTAATAGAAAAGCAAAAACCACTGGAATGCAACGTTGACATGTCAAATGTCATTTAACGTTCATTAATCAAACGTCTACTCTAGGTTAAATAGTTCTAATAACATTTTGCTGACACACTATATTGGAACAAAGAACGTGGCGTCCGACTGATTATAAATCGAATAAAAAAATGTATAGAGAACAGAAAGTTAACTAAATCAAAAAATTATTCAAATTTTAGTGATTTAAAAAAATCTGTTCTTCACAGGAGTCAAGTTTTAGGTCAAAATTCTTCAATGTGAAGAAAATATTCACATCTGGCAACATTGATCTCGTAGTTTCCACTGCGCTCCACTCCACTCAATTCAAAAATACAGTTAATTTGGATAAAGGAAAATTAATACAATTCAACATCCACCGATTGGTCATTTGTATTGTTTGTGTGCTGCGGATAGTTGTCAATAAATTCTTCGGCTCGAAACGGCAAAGTTTTTATGCATTCTGGGGTTTTCATTAGCGACCCCATCCATAAAAACGGCGGTTTGGTTTGAACTAGGCAACTACGATAAAGCAAGTAATAAAAACTGCCAATAACATAGATTTTCCGGGGAATTACCGCCTACGCGGGTCCGAACTAAAACCATTTAGTGTATTGGGGGCCTGTTTTGGCTCCGGATTTGCCGCGATTTTAATGGCTCGAATTAATAACACGAGAGTTAGTTGTAGAGGATAAATTTCATGTGGATACACATGAATGGCAGTTATATTTATGTAGAGGCTACCTTTGATAACACATATTTTAATTTTGTTTTTTCATACCGTGTTGTGAATATTGTTTTAATTTACTCTTTTTCTGTATTTTTTTAAATTCCCCGCTGCTGGTCAATAAATGCGCGCGCTTGTCACAAACCCAGAAACACTTGAGAACTGTGATCTGCATTGTTGTCAAATATCTTAATATGAGGAAAACGGAGATTTATTAATATAACAACTTCGTATTAACTTCTGTATTCTACATCTCTATTTCTGATTGGTTGTGCACAATTGCTCAGCTGCAGTATGTTTAGCACTGCCATCATATAGTACGACATTTTGGTTACGTCTTTTTGTTGTATTCAGTTAATTCTTGCTAGTGGTGTTCAAATGGACATTATTTAAATTTAAAGAGAGGTTTGATCAACCATAATAAATCTAGCTGATAGTTGTGAGAAAGTTCAAGCTATTCAGAAATGTTATAATAACCAAATTAGGGATTTACAGAGTGCTCATATCATTTTAGAGAAAGTAAACGGCAGATGAGATAATTTTCGTAAGCTCCTATTATGTAATACTTAAATACATCTTATTAAAGTACACATCCCTGTAGACTGAGCTAGGATTTTTTAACCTGTCCTTGTTATTCTCGAACTAGGTTCTATGGGGAGCGGACTCGCCTATACGGGGTGTCCGGAATATTAGTGCCGTAATTTTAAGAGGTTATATATTTGACTAAAAGCAATAAAAATCCTATGAAAAAAATGTCTAAAACAAATAATTTGTCTACAAATACATTTAAAAAATAAAAATACAACTGTTATAATATGCAAACTAAGGTACAATTAAGGTTAAGTAAAAGCGCCTGTAACGTAATTTGTTCATAATTTGATTTTTGGACCAGTATTAATGAAGTAAACAATTGAAGTTTCCAAGAAACTCGTTAAAACTGTAAGGCATTGTAACGTTGGACAACGCTGCAGTGTCAGGCTGCTGGTGTTAACCTAAAAGTAATATTAGTCATAATGGCGCGTACAGCTAGTGCGTTCATTTTTGTTTAGTTTTTCTTTGATGTTTGTGAGTGTACATAAACAAAAATGGAACAATTTATGATAACCATAACCAGCTACATGACATGGCATTTACTTCGAATCTAGGCAAAACTCTAGCTACGAGACGTCTGTACGGTAAACGCTTCTTGCAAGAAACAGAAGTCATTTTAAATAAACACTTGTAACTATTATTCTGTGTTGTGAAAAAATCTTTAAGAAAACTATTCACAGTAAGTACCTGTGTAGGTGTACCTATTTGTAACTATTATGTATAAATACATAACAATCCTAAGATAGTATGTGACCGACGTTGTTACGTATTAAAGACCTGTTTGCTGGCATAATTCTGTTATCGTTGGTCAGAGAAAAAAAATTGTTAAGTCAAATATGTTTTATTTAGTACAATTTATCATATGGCAAAATTAAGGCACTTATATTCCGGACACGTATATTACCTTCGATTTCTGTTATTGGTATTACGAGTGATACGGTCGAAACCGTTCCTCGGATAATCACGGTCTTCCGAGACGTCCTGACCAGTTACAGAGGCGACTACCCTACCTATCGTATTAATAAATTTAATAAAATGAACCAATTTCTTAATCGACGATTCTTATTTTACCGAATTTAAGGTAGCCGTTTGTTTTTTGGCAGTCTACCGCTCTAACGGAATATCATTGCACGCGTTGCCTGAAACCGGAACTAGACCAATATAAGAGATCATATGTATTAAAACTTTAAAATAACACGTCGTAAAGTCATATTTCTGCTATTCCATTACTTTCATAGTTGGTTTAAAAAGGTAGTAGTCGGTCTGATAAGCACACTGATACAACTGAGTTCAGTCACTGCTCAGTGACGGCGTAGAAAAGGGTTTAAAAACAATTAAAAAAAACGAATTATAACTCGATTATTTATTTGATTACAAAAAAATTCGATTATTGCGTATTTACTATTCTGTTACCCGTAAAAAATTGGCCCATACTTAAAATTACACTCTGTTATCTCTGTTTTGTTTATATAATGTTTTGATAATAATTTTATACATCATGTCAGTACAGTGTTATATTAAATGTATTTAATGCATTGAAACACCAAAATCCTACCAACAGTGTTGAAGACATCGTGGAAAAGTGTTCCAAAATGACAGGGATTGGAAAATCGACTATCTACAGACTTTTAAAGGAAACAAAAAATGAACAAGATACTGTAAATCCCCCAAAATCATCTACAGGTAGGTCAAAAGTCGTTATAGACGATTTCATCAAAAATGTCATTCGCAGAAAAGTACACTCATTTTATTTTAAAAAATAAATACCAACACTAAACAAAATTTTAAGTGAACTTTCAGAGGACAACGATTTGCCAAAAATCAGTAGAAGCAAATTATGGGCCATCTTACGAGAGTTGAATTTTTGCTGGGAAAAGCAAAACAGGAAGTCAGTTCTTATCGATAAAGATGAAATTATTTGTTGGCGAATATCCTACTTAAGATCAATTAGAAAATTTCATGACGAAAGGAGGAATATTTATTATCTAGACGAAACTTTCCAGAATTTTATCTCGATATTTAAAAAATGGGGCAGACCCTCTTTTCCTTCGGAAAGTCGACGCCTATGATAAGATTCGACTGAGATGGCTTAGATCCATAGATAAGCTTACATCTGTCAACAATATTTACTACCATGCGGTCATTTTTTGCAGCATTTCTAAATGCAGAAACGACAAAAATTAACAATCTTATTAGTAATAATACCTGATAGATAGGTAACAGTTAATCCAGTTAGCATCACTATTTTGCATTCATTTTTCATTATTTCGTTACAAACTGGCAAAACTACAACATTTTCATTCATTATTTATTTATTTAAAGAAACATACAGGTGTTAACCTAATTACATGTTTCTATATTTAACATAAAATTATAAATTTGAATAAACTATAGGCACATAATAGGATTTAGAATGTATAATACAATATAAATACTTGACTTGCAGATATATGGGGGATTATAGAACAATTGTAAAACTTCACTTTTGAAACTACACAGACTGACATCAGAAATGCCAAAAGCAAGCTGACCCTGGTACTGATTATATGTCGACATTATAACTCCTGTTAAAGACTGATTCTGAGCTACGTAGAAAGTATGTCTAGTAGGCGATCTGGCACATAAAAATTAAGCTGAGCTAATAAGTAACTTGTGTTTAACTTACAACTTAAAACTTTATACATGAATGTTAGCATGCTTATTGTTCTCCGTGACTGCAACTGCAACAAACCGAATTCCTTTCTGAGAGGTTCATAATGCACAAAACCTGGATTGACATTGTATTTCTTAAAATACAAATATTTGACAAACTTATTCTGTATTGTATCTATCTGCTTAATTTGATTGTGCTTTGATGGACACCATAAAATGGAGCAATATTCTAGCTTAGAACGTACAAAAACTTCATATAAATAAAATATAGAATTTATATTTTTAAAATTGTAAGTAGTACGTCTTACAAAACATTTTATTAGCTTCTTTACAAATATTAATATGTATATCAAATTTGAAATTATTCTGGAAACTGACACCTAAATCCTTTATCTGAATACACCTGTTTATAATTTGATCATTGATAAGGTAATTAAATTCTTCTGGTTTACCAGCAAGCGTATAAGAGACGATGTAACATTTACTAAAATTTAAATCTAACTTATTATTTAATATAATTTCGAAAAAAAAAATTTGTTCTCTTTGTAAATAAGTTTAGCATTTTTTTGAACGGTGATTCCGTTAATTCTTAATTTTCTCTATCCCCTCTTAAAATATTTGTACTTAGTCATATGTCTAAAACTAGCGTACAATTTTAAATTTGGCAACGTTGCAGGCCGTCGACGAGTTGGTTTCGAAGCTGTATGAATTGGTCAGTGACAGCCTGAAAAGAGGTTTAAATTGTGTTTTGAAAATATTTTTTTCAGCAGAAATATGCATTTAAAATGTTTTTCAATCGCGTTATCGTATTATAATGTTATGGCTGAATCACCCTGTATACAAGTGTTAAGTATGAAGCTTGCGGAACCCTAAATTCTTTCTGTTCTACCGCGTATTTACCCAAATGTGTCCGGAAATAAAAAATGGGGGCTATTAGTAAAGCGCACACGTAGGTATCACATTATACGGAGGCGGTATTTCAAATTTACGCCAGTTGTAAATATTTATAGGCCGTATCTTTCGACTCTGCCGCCGTGAAGGTGTCAAGTGCGTGAGTCCGCTTATCCCCCCTATAAATCATGATTTGTTCCACGGGAATGGATTTATCATATACGAATAGGTACCCCTAGGCAGAGCATCAGCTTGTTTCACAATCGCCATCATTCTCAAAAAAATGCATTGCTGAATATAATCAATTTTATATTTACAACGTATTTTATATAAAAAAATAAGTTGCAATCAGTTCCCTAGTTTTATTCTATACTTTAATGCTTAAATGCAACATAAGAACAAATATTTCTTACATTTGTGCATAGCAAAATATTAACTGATTAGAACAATTTCGGGACTGGTCGCCACGTCGTCGGTTTAGCTTCCTTTCGTTTCCAGACAGTTTCGTTTACTTCCGAGGAACATTTATATCAAATAAAAATAACTTTGAGGTTACGTAGCTCCGTTGATATTGACTTTTCTAGAAAATGTTAGATGAACTTGACACATTATTTTTTTGAGTAGTATCTATCACCCCCTAAATTTTCTGCGCAGAATTCACGGACACCCTGTATAAATCATCATACAAATATAATACAAATCAGTAAACACAATTTTTGACAACATCATCAAGTTCATCAGTAACAAATACAATTGTCAAAACAAAATAAAGATAGCTGACGTAGATTGTTTTTGTCGTACACTAGGACAGGACCGACTTTCACATTTGGCCTCTTCTACACAATAATCTATATTATCCTCAGGGCCGTAGCTAGGGTATTTCGCGCCTGCGTGCGATAATCTAAATGTCGCCCGTATTCAGCACTTCCCACATATAAAAAAAGTAACACAACTTTTTCATTAAAATAATTATTAAAGTATTTATGAGTATTTTAAATAAATCAAGATATTCAAAACATTTTATGGCTATAATGGCGATTCTAAATGATATCTAAGAATTACCAGTAAAAGAGTGCACTTTTACCCCTTCTACTCAATAATAATCAATAAATTATCCAATAAATATACTTTTTCGATAGTAGCAAAAGCGTATCTAATATTATTTTTGTAAGTTTCTCTATATCTGGTCAGTAATTTTTTATTACTTAAGTGCGTAAAATCAGTGTTTTTGCAGAGTATCTGCAGAACATGTTCCTTTTTCGGGCCGCAAATCGGTGAGGGGGCAGAGGCACTTTTTTATATGAAAGACCTTATTTTAATTTTAAATGAAGAATCATCCCTTGAGGTTTTCGCGTTCATTTGTTTACACCCGGTATGCATATTTATACTATACTGCTCCTTTATGGTACATCTAGGAATTGAAAGTTTAAAGAAAATACACCTTGCTGTAAAGTAAGATATAAACCATCCTGTATTTTTACACGTAAAACTACACAAATTTGAATTGTCTGTTTTCGTGTACAAACATTTAGTGATTAATGTTACAAATTTTGAAATATTTCCGACATTTTTATTTTTAAGAATTTTTCAAATAAATCTAAGAAAACAAATAATTGGCTTAAAAAAATCAGTTTAATTTGGATCGTGGATCGGATTCTCTACATAAAAAAATATCTATTTTAACCAGTTCTATACTGTAAAAATATTTGATGGTGCAACGGATGTGTTTGAATGCGTCTTTTTATAATAGTTATACTTTCTACAATCAACGATATTTCATCTCAACTAATCGAGTTTATTAATTTATTTTAAATGCAAAACATGAAACACTTTATGTTCTTTCACTCCACCAACCCAAAAGTGAATTTCAAATGTTATTAAAATTAACGTTTCTGATGATTTTGCAGATCTTTCAAATTGTCATTTTTTTACAAAAATTTAAATTTCTTGAAAACAACTGGAGTAAGACCTTTTTTTGTAATCTATGTAAGTTTGAAAATTTATAAAGTTTAAAAAAACGTACTAAATTATATTTAAAATAAGAATGTTAAATGTCGTATTAAATTGAACCCCCTACGGTAGTTGTAACTAATTTTAAAATATGCAACTCAAGTAATAAGTACAGCTTCAAGTGCATTTTTGTAAAATACGAAATATGATATGCAACGAAAGACAATAAAAAGATATAGAAACTATACTATACTTCGATTAATCAAAAATCAAAATTTAAATATAAGTGTATATAGAAGGCCATACCATTAACCACATATTCTTTGGATAAAAATAACTTTCCTTATGCCATTTTTTATTTGGACATCTCTGTTTCAATATACAGAGTGTTAAAGTTACATTTTGAAAAACTATGTATATTAATAATCCCATTGTTTTCTAAGATACACACTTGAAATTTTGCACGTACTTTTATTTTACTTCGGCATACTTATCATGTAATTTTGGTGAAAAAAATTGAAGGACGAGTAGAGGTAACTGAGGGATGCAGTACCCTTTATTCCCTCCAATTATTTATAAGTACGCCTATGCAGCTTTTCCTTGAATTATCAAACGTAGAATTTTCTTCTGATCATTTTACCTTTTTCGTAATTTTTTGTTTAAATGCCTCGTTTTGGAGAAAAATGGCAATTTGTCGTGCCCATAAATCTATCATTCACTACCATTTTCAAGTGAAACTGATATTTTGTGGATATACCTGTTATTATAATACCATGGCAACTTAGCAAATCGTAATATTTACTGAATGAATATGATTATAAGCTTTGGACTAGATTTGTCATAGCCGTTTGCCTAATATATGTATTTATTATCTCCTTTATTAGTTAGTTATTCCTATATAGTAACAAACTACTGTTAAAAATATGGCGGCTTGAATTTGCCTTATACAGGGTGTTTCTTAAGTAGCGGTAAAAAATCCAGTAGCGTATTCTGTGGCCTATATAAATATGGGCTCTTAGGACAGTCATTAGCCAGCTAAAGCCTGTAAAAAATTAAAAAAAGTCAGTTTTTAATTTCTAAACCGCTACAGATAATTTGACCCAATTCGATGTACATATTTAGTATGCCAGTACTCTTTTCACATGCGCCATTGTATTATCTTCACTTTTTGTTTCTTTCCATTTTTCTGTATTCCAAATCGATTAACAACAAAATTCGATACTCGTTACATTACTTAAAATAATAACAAAATAATTAATTAACAATCACTTGCTATAATAAATCACTTTACTGTGATTTATTATGGCAAATATGTTGGAAATGGCCAACTTCAGCCAAAATACATGCTTCAGATCTTAAAATCGCAGCTCGAATACGTGTAAAAATTCCGGAGTAGCTTTTATGACATCACAATTAGCTATAATTTGTTGACGTTAAGTATCTCTTAGATTCAATTTCAACCTTGTAAAGTAATGTCTTGAGGTATTCCCAAACAAAAAAATCAATAGGGTTCATCATAGTACCTCGTCCAATCTCGCTATTACTGAATCATTGATAGGAATTGTAGGAGATTTGATAGCTTAAAATACCTTTTTAATACAGTAATAAATTCACCAAGCCTCAGTACCATTTCGATATGCAAGGCCATAAATGTAAACCATATTGGTCATTTCAGCATTTGAATATGCATAAGCCATTATTAAAACTTAATCTTTTTTAGAAAAATAATCTTAATTTAACAATATATAATATTAAGCAAGATGAAGGCTTCTTATTATTATTATTCTGTCTCCCTAAGATATGTTTAAGTAATTTAAGTAAAAATACACTCGATGAAATAAATCAATTTTGTTGTTAATCGATTTGGAATACAAAAAACTGCAAAGAAGTAAAAAGTGAACATAATACATTGGTGCATGTGATGACCTATTTTATTTGTAATATTAGGGTGATATATATATTTTTGGCAAATAATGATCGATGATACCCACTCCTCCGCCACTGGTAAGTTTATAAAGCTGGTAATTTTTTTATTTCATAGCTACTGTCATACTAAATATGCGCACTGAATTTGGTTAAATTATCTCAAGCGGTTTAGAAATTAAAAACTGATTTTTTTTTTAATTTTTGACAAGCTGTAGTTAGTGAGACTCCACATTTACATAACACAAAAACCCTTATTTTGGTCACAAAATATGCACCTGGATTTTTGATCTCTATATCTACTATTCTCTGGTATTAGATTCTTCCGCTATGCATGTCTACTTATTTCAAAAAGAGGGATGCTCTCGGGGTCGCCCCACAATCCACCTCGGCGAGTCATCGGGCGGGCTCCAGTGCGGGGCCCTATTTCATTAACGTTTTCCAGCATTAAAGATGGCGCCCATAATGGTGGATTTATGTGTAATTAGCCCCCGCGGCTCCCATTACTTCGGGGCAAAAACTTGCCCAATATAAATGATAATGTAATTTTCCTTGGCCGTCTGCATGGCCAATTAAAAAATATTTTTGCCGACGTTTATCTTCCGTCCGCGCCGCTGCGGAACGGCTTGGGGCGGCTGGGGAGCGGTCGTGTTTCGTATTTTTCCGGGTCGGGTGTCGCTGATGCGTTCCACGTTGCAGGCCCACCAAGGTCCATCCTGACATTAACCTACACTGCAAAAAAATATTTTTAACACAAAAGAACACAATACTGTGTTAATCGTGGTCTACACAGGGTTATGTATATTTTTTAAAGATAAAGGTTTAACACAATCCACTGTGTTAATATAACAAACGTTATGTGTAACTTTTACAAATGTCAGTGTTATTTGTATTTTTGAAGGTGTAGTATTATTGTATAATACGTAGGTACTGATATTGACGCTCACCTACCTTTTTAGTTTGTTAATAATGTTCCTGTTTGCTTTCGAAATAATTTTTAATAAATATAATTCTTGTAATACTTACCTTTATTTTGACGTTTTCTAGAAGTTTACCCAGTTGTTGAGACTGCATCGAATATAACCTAGAATGTTCTAGAAACCGTAAAAATAAACATATTGCAGAAATTATAATTTCAAAAGCAAACAGGAATATCATTAACAAATTAAAAGGGTAGGTGAGTTTCTGCATCAATATAGTATTTTCAGAATTATGATGTTACGGTAATAATAAAATAAAATATATTTTACTTTTTATGATTTTATTAAAAAATATTAATTCAGTTCAAATAAGCAACAAAACCAAGTTTTCTAACAAAATATTTAACAAAATTAGTAGTGGTATAGTCTAATAAGGGACTAATAAACAAATAACGTTGTACTAAATTATAACCAACGAAACAACAAACATTAAACGAACATGTATTTAGGCAGTACATAATAGTGGTTTAGGAAAATTAACTGTCAGTGATCTGAACGTACGCCGAACGTAGTAACGCGAAGCAGAAGTAAGAAGACCTGAAGATGGTAAATGAGATTTTACCGAAACGTTGTCAAACAAATGGTTCTTTTGAAGACCATGCAGATTCATCGCGGAAAGGAACCCGAAGAAATTTTACAACCATATATATATATATATATATATATATATATATATATATATATGTAATTTACCATAAATTTGCAGATTAATTAAGTGTTTAACATCTTTTGGTCAGTGGTTATTCAATTATGGGCCTAGATACGGTCACAAGCAGAAAGCGACTTACTAAACTGTGAGTCGGCGATTGCGATATTTATAAAAGAAAAGAATTTCAGGAAATAGCTACTCTGCAGGCATATACCGGTTTCGAGATTGCTTGCTCTTTAATATGTCATAGGTGAGGTAACCTAAACAATCCTGACTGGTCGCTCTCTGTCAATGCCGATAGAAGGCCATGAATGGACGACATGGAGCTGTACATTTTGTAGTCACTGGTTTCTCAATGCTAGGGCTAGATACGGCGACAATCAGCCCAGCAAGCTACTATACTGTGGGTATTGCTATAAAACAAAAGAAACAAATTACTGTGGAGGCCAATGTCTTGACCAGCGTTGAATTACAATTTGTAAAACCAGTGACCACAAGATGTAGACACTTACATTTTGCGTACTCATGTTCTCTTGATGGTTATGAGAGAGAGCGAACAGCCAAGGTTATTCATCGGTGGCCTTATCTATGACATACTGATGATAGCTAACAATCTTGAAACCGGTACCTATATGTTTAGTGACACCGCTGACGACTAATCGTAGTTGTTTGCTATATGTGTATGTTGGTTGGGCATTAGCTCGTAGTCGTTCTTTCATGAAACTACACATTTGCAATTTATCATGGATTTAGATCTGTTGAGTATGAAAGTATATTATGTGAATGGCTATAGTGAAAATTAAATTTTAAAATCTTCAAACATTATTTTCTTGAAATATTTGTTATATAACACCATAATTTTTCATGATATATGTATATAGAATGACACACTCTTTCAAATGGCATGGTCAAAATTGGGGGTTGCTATTTAAAAAAACTGTCGATGACGTCATATATCGAACAAGGATGACGTCACAAATATGGGTCGTATGTCAAAAAGTGACTTTTTTAAAAATAAAATCGACGTGCCGGGGGATTTTTTCAAAAACTTCTCAATTTCAAAAATAATGAATTTATTCGTTACTTTTCGAAAGCACTGTATAACGGCTGAAAGGTCAACTGTAGATGTAAATATTGTTATAACATAAACTTACGTGCATATAAGATAAGTATGTGAGAATAATTGTTAAAATGTGTGGTTAGAATAGCAAAATAATGTGTGCCATACAAATGCATTTTAAAAGTTATATTATTTGAGGAGAATTTAAATAGTAAAGTGGATAAACAAAACATCAATAATTTTACTTACGATACTACTTTTGCCATGTGTTTATTTTTTCGATATTTCTGTACCTAAAAAACACCACAAATTTATCATTTTACGGCGAGAAATACGGCGACTTTAATATTCGATTCTTAGTCCTCTGTTATTCATGTGTTTATCTTGCTAATAATTGAAATATAAATCTGTGCTGTGCATTTAAAATAGATAGTCGTATTCTTAACATTAATACCCGTGCTCATTTTCGACAAAAATTTAAATCTTGGTTTGTAATAATAAATAGGATGATGTGAAGTTATATTATTTATGGTGATATTTCGTTACATTCAGCGTTTCGAGACCTTGGCGTTACATTATATGGAAAATTATTGTTTAATTACATTGATACTGTTGAATCTGAAGCTAATAGAGTTCCCATAAAACTCCTTTGTGTTGGTTTATAGTCTTAGGTTTTTTCTGTTTAAAAATTATATAATGCATTGTCAGGAATTAGATCTTATTTATCTTTTGTCTATCCCATATAACAAATTATTTCATGTCGTCATTCCCTACTTAATATTATAGCAGTAATAATAATAATGTTTAATTTGAATAAATCGTGGTGCCCTATCGAACAGATTGTTTTCGTTAGAAACTTTAGCGATGTCTGAGCGGATACTGAGGAGTCCACCGATCCTTGTTTATCACAGTGGTTGACTTAGTTTCGAAGTGCTTTGAGTTTAGGGTTCCTAAAAAATGCATGATTTATAAGGGACTTCCCGGATTTCGTATAAGAGCTTACAACTTAGCAGAAATATAAAACTTTGTTAAAAAGTTTCTCAGGGGATATTTTATGTAGCCCGTGAGCTGAAAACCTATTATACCTACAATAAAATTTTTATATCGAAAAACAAGGACGAATAAATAATGTAAACATAATAACAACCTTAAATTAATCTAATATAAATTTATAGCACATTGAAGCAACATTGAATTAATTATTCTATAATTTGTCGGATGCGCCGGTATAACCGATAACATTCTGATCGTCATGCTTCCCATGCCCCAATAATTCAGAAACAAATATTTACTTTAAAAATAAGTCTGGCAAGGTCGAAATATACTCCCTAAAATATTTCTTTAGGTTTTTTAATTAAACAAAAATAAAATAATTGCTATTGTTAAAATGTACAAAAATAGAGATTTAAGTAAGCCTTCATATACAGCTTCTCTTACTAACAAATTATTAGAAACACAGATCACACAGGTGGAGTTATAGACCTTTAAAGTAGGGTCAAAGATCAAATATATCAAGAAAATTATCAGTATTCAATATCTCTTGCACTTTATTTTAGAATAACCAAATTTGGTATATGATTTAATTTTATTATTGGTCTTCTTTGATTATGAGTTCAATTTAGTTACTACAAGGTGTTCATTGAGGGTGAGTCACCCCTAAAATTTTACCAAACTTTTTTCCATCGATCGAATTTAAAAAGAATGATAATATCCCGCACATAATTTATTTTAAAACAACACAAATAAATGTGATAATTTTTTTTGGGGAACATTGAAGGATTTTATTTATTCCTCGCTAATTGGATCCCGCAAAAATTTGTGGAATCGTATTACCAATCAATGTAACGTTATAAGAAAAGATCATCATTTATTTGACAGAGTAAAAATCAATTTTCGGCGAAGAGTAAATTTATGTTTCAGAGAAAATGATACCCATTTTGAAAAAGTTCTTTAGTTTTGATTTTATTTTTTTATTTTATTTTATAGTTTTATTATTAAATGTAAAATTCTAAAGACAAAGCCTACTACAGACTTTCTGATTTCTTCTAATACACTCTATTAGAATCTTGTTTTAATTAATGTTTTTTTTTCTTGAAAACCTTAAAGTGTTTTAAATTAATTCCGTGCGGGGTATTATCATTCTTGTTAAATTCGGTCAATGGGAAAAAGGTTGGTATAATTTTAGGAGCGATTCACTCTCAATGAACACCTTGTAGTAATTCAATTGAACTCATAATCAAAGAAGACCAATAATAAACTTAAATCATGTACCAAATTTGGTTATTTTAAAATAAAGTACAAGAGATATTGAATACTGATAATTTTCTTGATATATTTGATATTTGGCCCTACTTTAAAGGCGTATAACCTCGTCTGTGTGATCTGTATTTGTAATAATTTGTTAGTAAGAGAAGCTGTATATGAAGACTCACTTAAATCTCTATTTTTGTACATTTTAACAATAGCAATTATTTTATTTTTGTTTAATTAAAAAACCTAAAGAAATATTTTAGGGAGTATATTTCGACCTTGCCAGACTTATTTTTAAAGTAAATATTTTTTTCTGAATTATGGAGGCATGGGAATCACGACGATCGAAATGTTATCGGTTATACCGGCGCATCCGGCAAATTTTAGAATAATTAATTCAATGTTCAACTTGTGCTATAAAATTTATATTAGATTAATTTAAGGTTGTTATTATGTTTACATTATTTATTCGTTTATAATAAACTTAAATCATGTACCAAAGCAAGAGCAAGTGCACCATTTCTATTAAACAACAAAAAGGAAAACATTGTAGTTATTTCAGTGAATTTTTGGTCTATATGTAGAAACATTACTCTAAATTGTTTCTTCTATTGTCAAATGTGTTGAGATGGACAATTTGGGGGCAAATTGTATTCACATTACGGAAACATGGTTCTATTTGGACACCACCTATAAGTACGCCATATTTCAACAAGTACTTCAACGTGAATGCACTGGGCAAAAATGGCGGCCTATAAAATATTATTTTAAATTAAAGGTTTTAAGAACTATTTAAGCCACAACTGTACGAAATATGATGTCCTAAATAATAAAATATCATTGGGTTTTGTTTTTTTTTGAGAATTACAAAAATATATTTTTTATAGAAAAAAGAAAAAAACATCGACTAATTATAATTACTTGGTATTTTTAAGGCCTGTTTAATTTTGAGAAGTACCATATCAACTATTATCGGTAAACTTTAGTTCGCAAGTGTACCTACGCGAGAAATAGAAAAATGCTCAAGATAAATTAAAATCCCATTGTTTTCTAGGAGATGAATGCCTTCAAGTATGTGTTCATGATTCCATAATGTATCGGGAAGAAATATGATTTGTGTCTATTAGGATTTATTTTGGTACACAATGAATAGAAAATAATAATTTCGGTAAAATTGAGAACACCATGTGTCAAATTTGTGGCTCTCATTAGAGTACAATAATGAACACATTTTGGAAGCAACATGACCACATACGAGGCATATGTAAAATAACTTTTGGACACATTATCGACACATATTTTGGCCAAGTTAGGAACAAAATAGACATATTGTGACCACTTTAAGGTTCAATTTTAGATACATATTGGAAACGAAAGGCACAATTTAGACACATTTTTGAAAAATTAAGGTGTGTTTCAGACTCGCTATTGGACAAATTTTAGACCACACATTTTAATCACCATTTTGGTTACATTTCCCGCTTATAATGGTCTAATAGTCGACAATCTGCCTTAAAAATGTGTCGTGTTCAAATTACAGTGTCGACACAGCGTCGACACTTTTCCCAAAATGAGTCGGAAATTGTTAATTGGGCTATAACTCCGCCTGTGTGATCTTTATTTCTAATAATTTGTTAGTAAAAGAAGCTGTATATGAAGACTCACTTAAATCTCTATTTTTGTACATTTTAACAATAGCAATTATTTTATTTATTTTTTTTTTAATTAAAAAACCTATAGAAATATTTTACTGTCAGTTACTTAAACTTGTCAAAGAATACCAATAATAACCCTAAATTATGCACCAAATTTGGTTATTCCAAGTTAAAGTAATTCAGAGGTATTAGAGTGTTTTTCATTAATTTGATTGGGTAAGCCCTTGCACCAAACTAAGTATGTCAAGTTTGACAGTTTAAAATTTGTTTTGTCAAACTTGACATACTTTTAATACATACACATATTGAATACAGTTTAAAAGTTGAAATTTTAAAAAATGATTTTCACTAGACTCACCTATATGACGGACTACACCTGCAGATAAAATACTTCTACTTATTTAAGGTTCACCCTGTATATTTATCAAACATCAAACTGTGTAAAAATTATTATTAATTTCATAGCAAACAATTATTTTATTAACTACACGCAGTTTAATATTAATATGGGGGGGTCCACCAAAACAGAAAAAATTGGCACATGGTCTACAAAACAAAAACGTTTGGGGACCAATGCTGTAGATGCTGTATTTATTTACTCCTGCTTATCGAGCGGACATCTATGGCAACATTTAAGTAATAAATGAGGCCGGAACTGTCCGGAACTCCTCTCCGAAGATAGAGCTAAAAAAGGCGGCCCTATCTAAACGACAACAGAACCACTTAATTGCCCCGTCGGATAGGACCCGACCCCCTGAATTATGGCCCGTTCGCCGGCCCGCAGAGCCGCTCCATATCTAATTAAAATCTCCCAGTTTCAATTTCCTGCACTGTGACCGGGCGGCGACGTCACGGCAGCCTCGTTTTGTTTGCATAGGTGTCTGTGTGCGGCGGCTACGGTTTCCCTTCTCTCAGGTGGTAATGGTTCGGTTTGTTGAACGGGGCATCGCTGTGTGCAACACCGACAACCGGCGGCAGTCCTGCAAGACGATTTATACGGGAGGAAATAACGGAATTTTTATGTCGCCGATTTCTACAGGGTACACTGACAAAAGACAAACTATTTATTTAATACAGGGTGTTCCTTGATTATATGTGAATATTTAAGGAGGTGATTCTACATCGAAAATTAATGACAGTTTGTTTTATAAACTATGGTCCAAAAATGTTTTGTTACAAAAATACGGGGTGTTAAAGTTTTAAGAAAAAAGGTAAATAATTAATATTTTTTAAATCGCTTTACATATTTCTATGAAATTTGGTATGTAATGACTATTAATAAAGGTGCATATTTTGCAATATAAACATAATTTCTATCTGGTAGAAATGGTACGCCAATGGTCTTCTCCCAGATAAAATTTATTTTTGAATACTCCGTTCAATTTAAAAAATAAGAGCCCTCTTGAGTTTTTGGTCTGCAATGCGCCGTTTTTGATAAAAAAAAAGAAAAAAATAAAAACCGTTGGACTATCCGGGAGAATTCGTGTATTTATTTACGGATTAAATTTTGATAGAAAACAACAACAACTAATAACATAACACATTAACATAATATTACAACTACCTAAATTAAAACTAATAATTTCTGGAATAATGGTAACAAATCATTATTACAGAAATTGTTGAAAATGGCCCCATTACTTTATATGTATGCTTCCGCTCTCCTTTGCATGGAATTGCGCACTCTGTACAGTATGTATTCTATCACATGCTGCAACTATTCTTTATTTTAATTCCTTTTCAGTGTTAATGGGACTTGTGTCCACCAGCGTCTTAAGGTAGCACCACAACTATTGAGGTCGGCGGACCTTGGTGGACATTCCCGAAACCTACCGCGCCCTATCCAATGGTTTGGATACATTTTTTGTAAATAATTGCGTACTATTATACTGAAATGTGCTGGTACACCATCGTGCATGTACCACACTTGATTTCTTCTTCCTAAAGGAACATCCTCAAGCAACAAAGGCAACTGTTGTTGACAAACGACAACCTCTCAACCGGGAGCGGCGGCCCTGATAGACGCAACAAAGCGTCTGCAGGACTTCTGCTTCCAGCTGACAACTATGATGTCAAATATGCAAAAATTATTTGACTTCTAATGGCTCGTCAGTCCTCCAAACCCTCATCGCTGAGAATTTCGTCCTGGAACCTTGACGGGTTGCGGGGCAGAAAGCTGGAACTGGATCTTGGATGTCGCAAAGGCCTTCGATACGGTTTGGCATGAAGGCCTATTGATGAAAATGCTCATAAACTCATTATCCCATATCCTTTACCAAACTAATAAAATCCTACCTCCATCACCGCAAATTCCGCATCCAAGTCCAAAACTCCTACTCCACCACTCGTCCCATGGAAGCGGGCGTACCGCAAGGCATGGTCCTCTCCCCTCACCTTTACACCCTTTACAATAGTGACATACCTCACACCCCTAACACAAACACCTACCTATACGCCGACGACATGACAATAACTGCACAAAATACTGATCTACAAAACACGACACGACTTTTACAAACCTCTTTAGATCAACTTGAAACCTGGTGCAACAGGTGGAAGGTTAAAATTAACCCAGACAAAAGCGCAGCCCTGCTCTTTACTAGACGCAGGCTACCGCGAGACATAAACCTTGACGAACTCACATTATCCCAGGAGCCCATCTCTTGGGAGCGACAGACAAGATACCTGGGTGTAACGATGGACTAGCGTCTCACGTGGAAGCCGCACATCGTGGAGACGGTGGCGCGGGCAAGGATCACCAGGGCGAAGCTCTATCCCTTACTCAAGGGTGGAAACACCCTTAGTCTAAGGAATAAGCGAACGCTTATCAAAGTGGTACTTCAAGCGCAGCTAACCTATGCCTCCACGGCGTGGGGCCACACGGCCAAGAGCCACATCAAGTCATTACAGGTTGTGGAAAACATAGCCTTACGCACGGCCACCGCTGCGCCCTGGTACGTACGAAACACAGACATTTTAAGAGACCTAAAATACACAAACATGGCACAGACAATACGAGACAGAGCACAAAAACGATTCGGCGCAGCCGCAACAAGGCAACTGTTGTTGAAGGAAATTCAGATAAGATTGTCCGTCAAGTCGTCCCGGCAGAAAGAATGGTTCAATACGTACAATCACCAATCATACGTTAACCGAAAATTGTTGTTGGAAATGGGTTTCAGTTACAGCATTTTCATCCACCCAAATATGATTGTTATGGAAATTTTGAATGAAATTTCTTTGAAAACAATTGAAATTGAATTGAAAACAAAATATGCGATCTAAGTTGCGGATTTTGTGCAACATTATAAAGATACCACTGACAAAAGGTCACACGCTTTGGAAAATCTGTGGGAAGTAACACCTGTACTCTTAAAATATGATAAGGATATACATATATCAAAATATCCACTAAAATTATCCAAACAATTTGGTGGCAAATATTCAAGTTTCTAGCGATCTTCCTCGTACTCGTTTCAGGATGTTCTTCGACAATATATTAGAAAAAGTGCGACTATCTGGCAGAGCACGATTGGGATATCTCTTGTGATAAATACGTCTAGCTTGCTCTGCATTACCGTCGGCTAGGCCATACACGTAATGCATTTCCACCGTTTCCACATTTGAATAGTTCACCATAATTAACGAGTTTGTTAAAATAAGATATTCACAGCAAACGGATTTTAACGACAAAAAGTTGATTGAAATGTCAAATCGCAAAGCAAGTGACATATTCCAGGCCAACTGATTTATTGCAAAATTGTATCCTATAATAATTGAATTGAATTCTCTTGGACAATCCAACGATTTTTATTTTTTTTTTCTCAAAAACTGCGCATTGGTGTCCAAAAACTCAGGAGGGTTCTTATTTTTCAAATTGAACGAGGAATTTAAAAATTATTTTTATTTGGGAGAAAACCATTGGCGTACCATTTATTTCTTTAAAAATATTAAAGTCAGTGCTTGTGCGCACGCCACTGTTAAAGATAGAAATTATGTTTATATTGCAAAATATGCACCTTTATTAATAACCATCACATACCAAATTTCATGAAAATATCTAAAACGATTTAGAAAATATTAATTTTTTTTTTCTTAAAACTTTAACACTCCACTGAACATTTTTGGACCACAGTTTATAAAGCAAATTATCATTAATTTCGATGTGGAACCCCCTTAAATATTCGCATATTATTTAGGAACACCCTGTATATCATCTAACGGAGAATCCATTTACTGGGTGCGTAAGGATATTAGAAAAATTAAAAATAACGGGAAATAAAAAAACAACGTAATATAAAAAGAAAATATAAATAAAAAATTCATAAAATATGTCTATGTTAAAAATTGTTTTTTATTGCACTGATATTGGTGTTAAATATGTCCAAACCATTCTTCAGGTTATCATAAGTGAAACACATTCTGTGTAACGGTCAGAATTTTAATAAATTGGTTTTAGGTCTATTCAAGTAAAAAGTACGAGAACTACGCATTGACTGATAGGGTACTTGCAATAGTATTAAGTTTAAAAATTCAGAGCAGTCACACTTACCATGTAAGATCTTATAAAAAAAACATGAGTAAGTAAGATTTTGTGCGGAATACCTATTTGAGGATAAATATTATCCTGACGAAAAGAGAGCAACTTTAAAAAATGCCACTGAACATCTTCAAGGTTTGATATAGATGAAATATAAATGATTCCATACAACATACATACTCGAGTTTAGATCTAACAAAAGCATTAAACAGTGTCATATATACATGAATATTGGAGAAACCATAGGTCATTCTTATTAAAAAAAACCCAGGCTCCTGTATTGTAACGTTCCAAATCTCACGTTAATATTAGTAGACTAAAGACTTGGAAATATTAATTTATTTTACATATTAATTATAGTATTTTATTTCAACTTCCTCCTCGTACTGTATCGAACCTCTAACCTGCAACAAAAGTATTATTTTTAGATTATAAGGGTTAGTTAAAGTATTTTATTTTAGTAGATTTCGTCATAAGAATTTCTGTTATAGCATACCTTGGACAGTAGTAATCTAATGTTTGTGGTTAGTTCAGTTTTCTTTTCCTTTCGCGACAGTCCTATATTAGATCTGTATATTCCGACCTCCATAAAGTGTAGCTAGTCAATCAGAACCGCTCTGAGATATTTTTCCATTAACTAAAATATAATTTTAAATTAATCATTTCATTTTAACAACTTATATTGGCATTTTGAATAATAACAAAAATACATAAACCTCTACTTACCTATCTGAAATAAGAAGTAAACTGTTACCGATAATCCTTATTAATATTTATTTTCTAATTGTTGAATTTAAAGGCAACCGAACGAACATAACCATATTACAACCTGTTGATATTTTGATTTTGACAACTAATTTCCTAGTACCTTTCATTTCACCCCAACACTTCGTTTCCGTAAATACAAACAGGCATACCAATAGTAGTTATCTTACAGAATCCACCAATCATGAATTATATTCGATAAGTAAATCTATTTTCATATTATAAAATAAATTTGATAACTGTTTATTTAATTTTGGGTGAAATGGAAAAAAATAAGTATATTATAATATTGTTAAAATTAGTTTCTGGTCGTTAAAAATTAATTTCTATCACTAGCGACATCTTTTGTGGAGGGTCTAAAACACTAGGCACATAATACAGGTTTCCCGTTTTTCGCTATACTTAGGGGCTAGTTTCGTCAGCGCGGTTTTTCTAAATAGGATTTTGAAATTCAAAAAAAACTAGGAGAAAGGGGTGACGACTTTCCTTTTGGAAGCCATTCTTTCTTCCTTTCCATTTTGGAATCGTGGCAGAGGCAGAGTGTTTTCAAGTTTTATGAAATCTTTATTCATCCATGTATGGGAGCAATTTGAATACATTCGAAATTAAGTTTTCTTGTTGGAAATTCGTAGTGGAAATTGTTTTAAGTGATATTTTCCAAGAAAACGTCTCGTTGGAGGATTTATTGGCCTCTTGCCCATTCCAATTGAACTTCTGCGGGCCATTGTTCCTGTAGTTCGATAGGCCTTTGGAAAAGAAAACCCTTATTCAATAAGGTATGCATAGGTATTAAATTTAGTTACTTACATTCCTAATTCTTGGTTGTATTTCTATTAGGGTTTTTTTTTATTGTATGAGACATTGCCGTGCACTCCGCACTATCTCGAGACAATAAAGTATTGTCTCCGTTGACGTCTTCAGAGCTGTTGCCCCAAGGTAGCTGTGACAACCTCCTTCTGCTTGTCTGGGTGCTCTGCCGCCTAGGTTGTGAGAAGCCACCTCTCGTTCATTGTGACTCCTGGGTGACATCTCCATAGCTTCGCCCCCAGGATAGCGCAACGTTCTGCCAGACTCGTAGCCGTTCTACCCCAGAGACTTCCGCTACGGGTAAGACCATCTTCAGCGATTTCACCACCGCATCTAGGCCGAGACGACATACACTACTTCCATTCTACTGGTGAAACCTTCTGCTGGAGTCACGCAGGTCTTCTTTAACCTCTTCCTATTTATGTTTAATTGAATTTCTATTATCACCATAATGAGATAATTTATGAATATATCAACATTTAATTTTCAATTTCGATATATTGAACTTTGAAATTTATTTATTATTTATTTATTTTAATTAAGATTTAATCAGTATTCTTTAACGTTTCATTGATCATATACTGAGTGTTATTTACGTACGGAGTATTGAGCCTTCAGCTCATATATTGCCTTGGATATTTTGAATGTACATACAGGGTGTTGAGCGTATGGCTCACATAGTTATATTACATACAGGGTGTTGAACCTTAAGTTCACATTTTGAATTTCCATACTGGGTGTTGAGCCCTACGCTCACATCCTATAGGTTATTATTATTTCCCCCATATTTTATTTTCAATTTTTCTTACGTTCATCTTATTTTGCATTTGATGCTTTATCGACAAACGCTAGTGTGCGGAAATTTGCCTAACTACAGTATATATCTATTTTATTGAACATTATTATTAGAACTGGGAACTTTGGATTGCGCTTAAGCTTAAGCTCGCTCTTTCTTTTTTTTTGCGCTTTTTCTTGTAGCTAGCGGAAATTACTGCACTTGTTTAATCTCATACTTTCTTTTAAAGGGTTTGTGTAAACACCCATTTCGTATTTACAATATAGCGGGAGAGAAATACTTTAAATAAATTTAAAACATATAGTCACTTAAGTATTATAATTTTGTTGTTTTTTTTGTTTGTTATTTATGATGTACCACTGTATATTGCTAGCCTGCTCTTCCCGAACATGCATGTGTACCGAGTGTAATATTTTATAGGGACACTTTGAATAAATTGTATTGGTCAATTTTCTTCCTTTCTTTCTTATTTGGCACACCCCTTTGGTAAGTTTAGGGGTAGTAACGCATACAAATAAGGGTTGTATGGTTGGATAAATTTACCTGGCGCCCAAATATTATCTTTTAATTTTTTTGGTTCACTACATACGGAACTCCGCCCGTCTCCGCTGAAGCTAAAAGGAGCCAACCCTTTTTAATGGGCTGCCCTATTCCTAGTATAGAATAAGGGTGGTCGCAGTATGCACATTCAATATGAAAATTAAAGCTTAATTTATGGCCAAAATAGACGCCTAGGTATTTTACTGTATCAGGACGATCAAGCACGATGCCGTTAACGTCATAATTAATCAAAATAGCACATGCTAGCATTTAGAGTTAGACAGTGCTGCAACCTAATACAATCATTAGCATCATTAATCTCATTACATATTTTTACATCATCTGCATACATGAGGTAGTGACAGTCGAGATTTTGAACTATGTTGTCGATATAAATTACAAATAATAGGGGACCTAAAATTGACCCCTGAGGCACACCTGATGTAACAGATGCCGACCCAGACGTGTAACCGAAACATTATACAAATTATTGTCTACCATTTAAATAAGATGTAAATAACTGCAGAAGCAAATCAGGATTAGGCTATTATGGTCCAGCATATCGAATGCCTTCAAAAAGTCGGTATATAACATGTCAACTTGCGTATTTGAGTCAAAGTTGTGAGAACTATACTGTGTGATACATATCAAATTGGACACAGTTGATCTGCTGATCTTTAAACACTTTAGAGAAATTGCTAATAATTGCAAACTCTTGCAGTAGCAGTATTATTGATGCCTACTCTTTGATTGTTGTAGCAAGAACAGACGATATATATTCCATGGATTTCTCAGATATATTGTAAAACCTGCGATTTAGATTTTCGAAATAAAATGAATGTACTAAGCTTTTTAATCTTTAGTTATTTTATGTGTTTTAAAGAGAATTATCTATAATTTTTGTAGCAACTACTTCAACGTATTACTTTTTTTTATGTTACGACGTATGTATTATCAGAAGTAAACAATCACCAACAAAAAGTGACGAATAAATAAATAATATACCTATATAGTATAGTTCACAGGTATAAATATTACAGTTGTTTGGTTATATTTTCTCTCTTACCTATTAGAAAAAGAAAAGATAACAGTAAATATTTTGCGAATAAATGTAACACATTTGACCTTGGTCAAATTATTCTCTATCTCTATTTATTTATTTTTTATACGGAATTTCCCACTAAACTATTTCGATCGCATCGCCCTCTCACGACAGGGAAACTCATATACAGTGTATTTTCCCGTCGTAAGAGGGCAATGCGGACAGGAGCATAAACTTCTACTGAAAATTCTAGTGGTTTTCAAACTGTTTTGAAGCGGTGTCATTAATATTGCAAAAGTTTGTACTAGATGCACTTTAAAAGTACATCGTCAGTACGTTGCTGTGCTGGGTGGGATTTCTTACGTATTCCCCTTCTAATCGGTGCGCCACTGCTCCCCCAGGTCTAGCCGGATTCCTTTCTCCGTTATTGTTTCATATTTCGCCTGCATCTGCATCCGAATGGGTGAATGCAACAGCGTCTTCAATTTACGACGTCCTTTGGCGCGCTCGAATCATCGTATCCTCTAATAATGCGCAGCTATGGAGGCGACGACGTTATTAACCGGGAATCCGTAATCAGACTCGTCGGTATTGTCGGTGTCGACGTTAGCGTCTGAGGCGGTTCCGAGGGTTGCCCCTAGATGGTGCCATCAGTGTGATCTTTAGAAAATAAAAATTTGAATGGGGTAGGAATGTATGCACTGTGCAGTGATTTTTTATAAATATAATAGTTTGTGTTAAAAGATGTGCCTGTTTAAAGAAAAGGACCTTCAAGTTCTTAAAATTCAAATTAAATTTTTATTGAAATAGTAGAGGAATTGCAGTACAGAAAAGTACACAAATTGAATTGTTTTACTTTAATAAAATATATTGTAAATATGTATCTTAATTTTTTTCATTCCATGCTCCAATTTTGAACATCAATGATGCTGTGTCGATCCTAACTTATAAATAGCACACCAACAATGTTAGATATATAATATTTGTGGAATTTGGGTCAAAGATACAATTGTCCAGAAATAGTATACAATATGCATATCTACAATATGTTTGTGAATACGTGAGGTTCTACATACCTATCTGTATAGAAAAAATTACTATCCCCTTTAGTAAACATATGCAAGGTACAGTTAAATAACTTGACTTCCACATGAAACAATGTGTTTAAAAAATATACGATTATATCCTTACAGTATTTTTGCTGTGCAAAAAAATAATACACCAGTTTTAAATAGCCTGATTATATATGGATATGCACAATTTTGCCAACCCTATTAAACAGGAAAATTTATAATTTACGTATACAATTCAATAAATATTGGTAAAAGCATATTATTTGAACTTATTAGGTAAATTTTTTGTGCAAAAATTTAGACATACGAAGAATATATGCAGAACTTCTTCTCATCTATTTTTACAGTGTAAAGGTGTTCCATTTGAAAACAGTATTGCTCATTTGAATATAAAGTTTGGTCTGTTCTAACAAGAGTTATTCAGAGATTGGTTTCAAACTATTAGCAATATTTAACCATTTATACCGTGAATGTGTTTTCAGTGAATATAACTCCAAAAATAGTTGAAGGAATATTTGTGACAGTTTCAAATTAGTCTTTGACTGCTCTTGGTACAAAATGATTGCATCTGCCTTCTATTTTTATAGATTTTTTAATGACTACACTGAAAAAAGAATAGTAATCGCTTATACAATTGTTGTTGTATTTACTACAATTTGTTGTAATTCTTGGTAGCCCAAACACAATTTTGTAGTAATAATCTTCAAACACTACTGAATCATTTACTAAGTTTTGTGGGTTTATGACACAAATACTACAACAGTTTACCGACATTTTTCTACTTCCACTATATTTTATAAAAATGTCTGTTAAATGTATTAATAGTTACCAATAAATTATATAAAAAAATACACATTGGTAGTAATTTTTTTACGCTTTTTTATTTCTGCATACGACCGCCTGGTCACACCACTTTAATACAATTTTAGGAAACAATACTACATTTGTGTCTATAGTTTTGGTAATGATGACTACAAGTGTTGTATTATTAATACAGCGACAAAAATTTAACCGAACAAATGAATAATTCATTATATTTTCATCAAAATATTTAAGAAATTGCAACTGATAGTAATAAAACTATATACTACACTAAAAGTTTGCATTATATATTGCACTAAATTGCAAAAAATTGTTGTTTTTAACGCGACCAAATATCGAAAATTGCGTTGACAATAAAAACAAATGTGTAACGTCAGCCGTGACGTATGACGTCATAATTTTTGACGCGAGCCGAAATAACCCACATTTTAAATTTTACCATACCATTTTATATCTACAAAATATAGTAAAAAGTTGTATCCATTATTTTAGAATTTACAACAATTCATTACTTTTGCATTTACCACAATAAATAACTTATATAGTTTGCTACATCGACAAAATTGAAAGTATGTATAGTTGTTTCAGTATATCTATCAGTGTATGACCATCTAGTATTTTAAACGATTCCCAACAATTTACGTACTATAAAATTTATTCCACATCCATTTTGTTCAAAAACGTGCACTAGGTAACGATATTGATTCAGTATGATTTCAATGATTATTTTATTATTTGTATAATAACAACAAAACTGGTTTTTACGTTGGATTATAAAGATGCCGTCGATTCTTTCTTGAGCTTTTAAAACTTTCCGTCTCGCTCATCTTGCCTTTCCCGTTTCTGTACTGGAAGAGGATTTGTGTAATACAAAGATTCGCCGTTTTGTAAAATTTCAAGATTTTAGAGAGGGGAGTTAAGTAGACGAGGAAATAACATCTCCAAAGAGACTTCGTCGTAGACTCTCGTAAACTATTTAAGACTTTTTATTGGGTCTTTCTTATTTTTGTTGCGCCAGTAAATACTACGGCGAAATTCGCAGTCGTCTTCCTTTTATTATCTAGATCTAGAGTAGTTATCTTGTAATGGGAAGAGATGTTTATAAATTGGCAGACAAATTAAAATATAACATAATATGAAATAACGACAGGCAATTTACTGCGAGCTACTTTCTCAAATATAATTATAGAAGTTTTAATTAGTAAATATCTAAAATGAACAAACAAGCTAGCAATAGCGATATGGTTTATAATGGGCTAGTTTTATGTTTTGGTGTTTGGATTGGAGTAATGTATTTAATTTATGGTAAAGTTGGTCAATTAAAGCTGTATTTTCTCAAATACAGGAAAGTTTAATTTACATTTTTGTATTCACATGCAGCTACAATATTACATAATATGAAAAACTATTTCATCTAACAAATTGCAAAAATTTAAACTTAAACAAATACTAACCTTATAAATCTAGTTTTTGTCACTTGTCATGGAATACGAGTATAATAAGAAATAATTTTATCTTAAACGAGGCTAAAGAGGCTATTATATTGTCAGGATGTATGATAATATTATTCAACTTTGTTGAACCAAGTAACGTAACGTATTACTATAATTTTCAAATCGTGTTCAGTAGAAATTTTTAGCAAGACATTAAGTCAATATTAATTCTCTGGAGTGATGCCATTTTTTTCAAAAAAAAAAAAAAAAACTGTATAACTGTGTATCGTCAGCACACATGTGTGCGTTATATTATTGCAGTACTGAAGAAAAATTACTTGTATAGATATTATAAAATGGGAGTCCAAGAATTTAGCCTTAAACCACACCTCGTTTAATTTGCTGAATTCACCTCAATATATTACTCATTGAGTTGTACCTACCAGTTTTAATATATTTTATTATGGTACTAGTAATTTTTACTCATTTTGTATTCATTTACACATCAACTTTTTTTGCAGTGTAAATATCCCTTAAACTGTTACGGTTGATAAAACAAAAAAACACTGTTCATGCAATTAGGTATGTTTTGTTTGCTATAATGCTATGTGTAACACGCATACCCTCAATATTATTTTACGCGTTTTATTGCACTAGTTCCAAAACCATTAAAATCATACATAATTCTCTTCGTTTTGACTATTCAAAATTAGAAAACAGGCTGTATTTGTTATATTTTTATAATAATACGCCCCAATGGTTTCAGTATTATGTCAAAATGGCTGTGGCTTATAAAATAATTTGGTTAAATGACAAGTAAGCTAATTGAGCGAATTATATAAAACAACGGAAACTATGATGGCTTCTATAAAAAAATTATCAATAATATATGAAAGCATTTAGAAATTATGGTTTTTTCATATTACCAAAATATTTCAATGTTTTGATATCATATATTTACTTTTCTTCTAAATGCGTCACTTTCGATTTTTTTTCACTAGCGTAAACCTGACGTATGTTCTTATACAATAACTATGAAAGCTGTAAAACTAGACTTCTACCGTTGGCTATGACAAACAAAACAGGGTACCACCATCCTGCTGTTTCTAATTTGCTTTATACAATGGTTTGTCAATAAGTCGATTTACCTTAGCTTATCCTAAAAAAATCCAAAAATCCTCCAAAATCAATAATAACAAAGATATAGGGTGTCAAAATTCAAGAAATAAATCACATTTTCTTTCTTATATTTCGATCGCTTGAAGCAAATTTCACGAAATTTTGCTTATTTTGAACACAGTATTATGCTGTTACAGTATGGCCCATTACTTACGCAATAATTTGACTTTACTTTTAGATAAATTGCATGCATCTCATATTTAGATGCGTTCTTCTCAGAAACCATTGCTTCAAGCGGCATCAACAAGGTGTACCTTTTTTAACTAGACAAGATATGGAAGAAAATTTTTCCAGTCCAAAATGAGATACAGTGTAGCACAAAAAGTCGTAGCGACTTAAAGGGATCCAAACCATTGTTGGTGGCGCCCTCTAGCAGATACATACATCAGAATCGTTGACATATTCGAATTTCTAGTCCCAAGAAACCCCCTATACCAAATTTCATAAAATACGGTCGATGCGATCGAAAAATAATAAAGAAAATTTGATTTAATCATTCAGATAAGCAACATAATTCAGCAACATTCGGATATGGCATATTTGGCTTAATCGCTTTATTTTGAGGTCAGCAATATGCCTTTAAGCTCTGTCCCATTATTAATGAATAACCCTGTATAAAAGCCACAGGGTATTTTATCTTAGGTTGCTTCATGCCAGTCTGTGGACCCAAGATCAAAAACATCATTAGGCCTTTATTTTTTATTTAATACATCTGAAAATATATTGTAGCAATATAACAGACCAGTAACACATTATTTACTAATTCTGGAACCTGCAACTAGTGTTTTGTTATGACCCACGGAATTTGGCTCGCCCTCCCAACTAGAAAAATAAATTTTAAAAAGGTTGTATAAATTGCTATAATATAAATATTATAGGAGCTTCAAATTCATATAATGTAGTTAAATGCCTTTATACGATACTTCTTATATAATCGAAAAGGGTCCACTTTTATAAAACACTTTGGTAATGTAACAGTGCTATAAAAAATGTATACAACACTTTTAAAATAATTTTATACAGCAACTATGGAAACGTTTTGTAGTCTGTATTTTGGTATTATTTAAAGAAACATTATATTTTTTAGTAGAAGAATATTAGAACCAAATCATTTTAAAATTGGTATATAACGCAGATTCATAATTATTTGTACTTATATGTAAAAACGGGGTCACTCAATGGCGATCATTTGTGTAAATGTAGATAGGTATAATACTTAATATTATCATGTCAACAATGAAAATTTTATTGCGCCGCAAATTTAATTGATAAACTATAGATATGTTTGTGACAAATGTGCGCTTTAGTTTAGACCACATTTGCTTTAAAGTTATAAAAAATAAATTTAAAAAATATTTAAATTATGCTTTCTTTAATTTATAATATCGTTGTGAAATTATATTTAATGATCTTGTTATAAAATAGTCTTCCAAAAATAGCAAAATTATGTTTTAGATATAATTTTAATAAGGCTTTCAATTAATTTTCCATAATGGCGGCAGTCGCCGATCCAACAATTCTTCATTTAAAAATGGCGACTTATAATACAATGATTTTATTCCGCATAAAAGGATAACAAAACATTTTAGTGTAAATTAGAACTTTATACGATAAAATGTTTTTATAGTCTTAAATATATTTATAAATGTGTCTGCGCAAGTAGATAATGTTTGCATCAAAAGAAGTTGCTCAGTTTTATAAAAAAAAAATTAGTAATTTAAAATATTATATACAAACCATTACCTATATTAATATTATTAGGTATTAGCTAAGTATTATTAGTTAATTATAATAATAGGTATTTAATTTAAAACTAAGTTAATTATTGCATTACCAAAAAATTAAATCAAAGTTACTTTCTCGTACTGGTTTTTCGTAGCTATGAAGCGTTTTTAATGTAAGTTCTCAAACATCATTATTTTATAATACAACCTATAAGTAAAATTGAACGTTGGCACGTTTGACTAGAAACGTTACTTTCAAGAATTTGTTTGTATTCTTTCATGATTAGTGCTTGGTAATACACTATACCTTAGGAGTTCAAAAATTTTGTTTCCCCAAGTCACAATTTTGTTCTATAACATATTTATAAAACGGAATATTTTTATAGATTAAACACAACTATAAAACTATTTTATAAATAAGCGCATTTCCAGGCTAAAAAATAATTTTATTAATTTCCTTATATATCCGTAATAAAACACGTTTATACAACTATTTTATAAGATTATAATTAAAACTCATTTGCCTAAGTATACAACTCTTTCACAATATGGTTACAATCCTTATATATAATTTTTTTAAATATTGTATAACATATTATACCTAATACTTTTATAAAAATTTTAAAGAACTGAAAATTATTTGTTCTATAAAACACGCTGTAAAAACTATTATAAAACAATTTTATACAATTACTTTCTTCAAGAACAAAATTATGGCAATTATTTGCTCTATAAAATCAAACTGATCAACGCAATTCTATAGTAATAAAATAATTCGCTTCTTTGAAAGTTCCATTTTGCTAGTTGGGCTGTACAACTGTCGGTTGGTCTCAAGAGCCACTTAGGATTCCCCCGTTAACAGCCGTCGTTTTGGGGCGCGTGCCGACCCCACTCGCAGACAGATTGATTGATAATTATTGGCGTACGATAAAAAATGTATACACGCGCCTGGACGGCGGTTGCTTTTATAAGTTGCAAGTGCTTGCTCGATCAATTACTGTCAGCTTCTACTTGTATCGTATTTTGAAGTTCCTGCTAATAACCTAGGGGTGGTTTTACGAAGCGGGGGAAATCGGAAGTCATAAAACAAATTTCGGGTGTTTAAAAAATGCAAACATTTTTGTTGTCTCTAGACCGATATGATCGTCTTTTACACGTTGAACTGTTGGTTTCTATTATTTTTGTAAAAATTTAGTTTCAGATAAAAAATATGGATGACAGATTGATAAAGAGTACGCGGTGTAGAATAAGCTACATCTATTTGCCATTCGTTTCTTCATGCCGGACAAAGCCACAGACATGAAACGTTCGACATGCAGTAGGCACCATAGAAAGCTGTCGACCTTGATCGCGTTCGACGAAAACGATATTTAGCAAACACGGAATTGCAGGAAACAACTAACTACTCTGTGGGCTAACGCCCCGACCAGCATTGAATTACACCTGGAAAATTTACAGCAAACAGCTAGAGCTTACTAGAATTCCGTGTTTACAGATTAATAAAGAATTTTTTCTAATTTTGACATATAAAGTAACTTCTTTTGTACAAAACCATTATGCAACTGGTCTCGAAAAGTTCGTTATGTCACTAATTGCATAAAGAATTACATAAAATACAACAGAAAAATAATAAAGTAACTTTTATTTAAGTCAGCAATTTTATAAATAACAGTTCATTAATTATTTAGTACTATTATTTAATTATAAATATTCACAACGCAGTTGGTACAGTTAGTGAAACTAATTCTAGAACTTACTTGCAGTAATATTCCGTAATATGTTATTGATATTACTCGGTTCTCTAAAATATCACTGGAAATTGTTTTTTTTTATTTCAATAGAATTTGACTTCCGTGTTTTATTTTTAAATTATTGGCCCCAGAATCTGCAAGTAAAGTGGCCGAAGATCTTCTGAAACAGTGCCCCGTGAATAATTCACAATTCGGCAAATCAGTCATTTGAACAATCATATTTGGTAACTGACCAATAGTATTAATTCCTACTGGTTGTACACCACATTTACCATTTCTATATCTAACAAAGAATCTGTTGTGTTTAATATTTTCCGCGCGAAGGTTTCTATACTTCCTGATAATGTCAACGAAATTTAGTCCTTCTATATATCCCGTTTGATTTCTTAGCGTGGTATCCATGGAGTACTGTATCCATAGCGTAGAAGCCTTTAAATTCTTCTTACCTTCAAAATGCCAATAGTACTTTCTCATTGACGTGGTTTACTTTCTTCTATTCACGTCATTTCATAAGCCAAGCCATATACCGCATTGGAATCAGTAAACATACGGCATTTCTTACCTCTTCTTCGATATGGCTCGGTATATCGTCAGAATCTGAATGTAAATCACACATTTTTTCTAATAAATGGTAACAGCGTCTATTAAATGTTAAGCCAAATGACAAGAACATTTAAACTGATACTGACCTACTAGATAATTGTTATTTAAATTATACTTGTAAATGATCAAAATTAAAAACTTTTATTTCCCATTTTTCGTCAAAATTAGAACGAATATTGTATGTAATACGTTATGAAACATGATTTTATGTAACGACTGCAAGTTTGCGGGACGAGCGAAGCGAAGCGAGTTTATCTGTTAAATTTTTTTGGAGCCTTATAGATCGTATTTTGGTAACGTAACAAATCTGTTTTAAAAATTTCTACTCACATTTGTGTTGCAAGTATTGTGAAGCTTAATGCAAACGAAGTTTTTTCCAGCTGAGTATGCTTAGAATATGTATTTTTGGGCAGATTTTCCAGTTTAGTGACCTTATGAGGAGGCGGATTGTTACGTTGCGTGAAACAGGTTTGACGGTGAGATAAATTTCTAGGACTAACAGATCGTTATGTATCACAGCATGGTGTTACCAAGCGTGGATTCAGGAAGGCCGTAGTGGCAGAGCGAGAGGCATTGGTCGTCGTAGAGGAACCACAGAGCGAGAAGATATGGGATGACATTATGGCTCCATCACTTCCTAGATGTAGCGCTGGGCTGTCATGTTGCCTCTATTGAAAACTAGCAGTGATCTGCTACCATACATAATAGCACTTTATACCATAACACCTACTGTGTGATGAATATGACGCTCTCTATCAAATTCTGGATCGCATCACTAGTGTGGAGTGAATTGGTCAAAGATTACCTGATTTCATTCTTGGTCCCACTGAATCTTCTCTCTACATTGTAAGCGGTTATTTCGATGTTGGCGATTGAGAGGCTGCACCCGGTGTGGACGACAAGACAAGCGGAAGCTGTTTATTTAATCTACTCCTTCATAAAATAGTATTGTTTGAAAACTGTCATCAAAAGTCAACATTTTCGTTAAATTTTCAGTTAACAAAGTGAGTCTTTTTTGTCACCTATCTGCGAAATACTTATGTTCTAGAATGCCAAAGTCTGTTTCGTTATAAAATATGTCAAAATAATTTGTCATTTTTGGTAACAATTTATTTGCGATTAAAATTTCATTCTAGGTATGTCGTTCAGTGGTGGTAATATCGGCCCCTGCATTTGTTAACAGAGTGGCGGAAGAGTGTCCAAAGCAGTGCTCTGTATAAGTTTCCGGATGAGGCAAATTGAGTTAAATTGCTTTTCTTTTGGCACTTTCCTTATTTTTTTGACGTCAACCTCTTGGTTAACACATTTCTCCTTTACATACATAAAAAATCTTTTATCGACTTTTATTAATTGCCGGTCGTAAAACACAGTATTTGCGGTAATCTTCATTTGGTCTGGACTTGAAATTACAAAACATCTGAGTTTTGCAACTCGTATAATGATAATTTCTTTATCTTCTGTATCATCTATTGTTATCTTTAGTAGCTCATCTCTTTTCAAAGCTCTACAAACACCAATTATTAAAATGACCTGAAAAGTAGTCCAAAATTAGTTAAATCGATCGATTTGAATTACCTTTTCTAGCAGATATCTCTTTTATCAGCTATTTCTTGTAGAATTTTCTTAATTTCCTCTTTCGTTAGAATTCTGGACCTTTTTGGACGGCATCGAACTGATTTGTTTTTCAGATATGGTACTAGTTTTGGAATTTTTTTGATATTTACATTTTCTTTGGCATGCGGTGTCCTTTTTATATGGAATATACTGACCATAACGTAAATATGCCAGTAATACCGATTCGGAAATTTTTTGAATTTTCCTCTCGCTACACCACCCTTGAACTACTTTTTCAAACAACTAAATTTTATTGTTTATTAGGTTACTATCGTTACTATAGTCACCGAGGCTTAACCGTCTTGATTCAAACACAGTTCAAACGATTTCAAATATTGATTAAATTGTTATACAAAACGTAATTGTCTTATTTTATTGCAGTTTTCGAAAAAATATTGTTTGTATCTTTAACGCAAAATGCTTTTGCGTTCTCGAATGGATATATCGCATAACTTGAACGCAAAAGTACTATTTTGCATTCTAGATACCAAAACAACTATTTCCGGATTTGTTACGTAGATCACTGAAAATTACAAAAGAGTACGCTGAAAATAAAAACTGCTCTACCGATTGATAGATGGATTCTGATTACGACCTGTAGACTAATTTGGGCTACATAGTGGGGTCTTGCTCCAATGTGTGTCGCATAAATGTGTATCTGATTTTCTGGGATTTATCTATTAGTGATTCCACAGGCCGAACCGGCCCGTACAGCGATTGCCAAATCGTTCACGTACCGCCGACGCGGCGCTTTATGACGCGGGGCGCAATTTTTCCGGGTTCGGGGGGCATCGAGGGACAGGTGGCGTTGCTGCCGCTGCTGCTTTTCAATTGCGATCGGAAACAAGCGCCCAACAACATCAGCAGTTTACATGAGAGGTGTACGTGCCGGTCGGGGAAAAATCGCGGCCGGAACATGGGCGTATCGAAAATTTTTTTAATGCTTACAATATGAATAAAGAATATGAGTGTATGGTACAAGTAGTAGCATAATTGTTGTCGAATATCCAGTGGTAAGCAAAAAATCTTAGTTTCTACGCCACTGGACATTAACAAGTGTGTTCATTTACAAAAAAAAAAAGCAATCTTAAAACTAAAATGTCTTTCTATACACGTGTATAATTGTTTGTATTCAATTTATATTCAAATTTTTTAAAAGTGGTAGTCAATAGTGGGATAATGCCAAAATTGAAAAAACAAAATTTTTACCTTATTCCCAGAAATTGTAAAATAACAGGGCTACTAGTTACTAGTTTTTGTATTTTTTTTTTACTTTTATGCATAATTATGTGTACATTAAACATTTTTTTGCCATTTTGTGTTGTTTTTATGTAAATATTGCAGATTTGCGTCTCTTGAAGCAGAATAACTTAAGACTGTTTAAAACAAGGTCTGATATTATCGGACAGAGGACTATGAAATATATACAAGATATTTAATAGGGCAACCGCCCTCTCCGCTTTCACTTACGCAAACTTATCATTGTAGACATTTCGTAAATTGAAAAACTGAAAACTAGAATAGAAGTATAATATATTGATGTCTGCCACCTTTAGATATGCATCTAAAAGAAGTAGCTTCGACAACCTTGCTGTGCCACAAAAATTGGACTAGATGTAGGATGCGCAGAAGTCAGGAGTCAGCTGTGGAATGGGGTCGTCAGGAAGATGCCGATAAACACTTACAGTATTTCTCCTAAGTTTGCTTTTGACAGGCACTACGAGTACTCATCAGCAATGAGGAGGAGCTCGCCAATAAGGATGAAATAAAAATCAACATCTTTATAGAAGATCAAAAAGAAAGAAGGTGCAGGATTTATTCCAGATCCCTACATATTTGATATCAGTGGACAATGGATAGTTATGCTACCATAGTACAAACGACAGAAATAATCATAGTCGCCAAAGAAATTGCCCATATGCATGCAATGGGCAAAACTAGACTATCACTACTGATCTTACGTAATCATAAGATAAGTAGTGGCTTCAGCCGACAACAGCATATTTATATGCTGTATTCAAAGACACGAGTACCTAGTGTAATTGAGAGATTTTGAGAGATTTGTATTTTTGAACAAACATTTGCAAACTTTGAGCAAAGATAATATAACCATACGACTTTGAGATATTTAATAAAGAATTCATAGTGATAATACGAGTATACTTCTAAATAACACACCACCCCCCCCCACCCCCCGGAGATAGAATTAGAGAGTCCAGTTCAACCTTCGTTCAAGTTATTAATTAGGACACCCACGAAGAGTTTAGGAAAAGGTGGGATGAACAAATAGCTGTCAATTTACTAAGGAGTTTTTAAATACTCCTTCAAGGATGCAGTCAAAAAGTACCTGGCTATGTCTAGGACAAATATCCTCCTGGTGGCAGGTATTCAGACTGAACACTGTTGGCTAAGGCAATACCTTTACTATATGGGGAACTGTGAAACATTTGTTTGTAGGGGTTGCGAACAAGAAGACGAGGCAGTATTTCATGCACTCTGTGAGTGCACTGCCGTCTTGACAACAGGAGAATCCGTATTTTGAACGATGGCATTCTGTGGCGTACATTAGACAAATCCCCCTGAGCAACATTACCACCATTTTCTCTTTAATAGGCTCATTAGAGGCTCAGGTGGATTGATCTCCTGATAGGACGAAGTACAAGGGACTCAATGGGACCTACGCTGTAGCCATTTTAAGACACCCTACCCACAATTCCAGACTCCAGATTCCAGGCAATAACCCTATGAGACCCTAGTCTCATATTTTAGCATTTCATCGGCATCGAGGAATTGTATTTCGAAAATTCTTTTGCATTGCAGTTACAGTCTCTATCACTCGTTAATTTTGCACAGTATGATAATGGTAACAACAGCCAACACTGATGGTACTGACGTCAAGGCACCAATTTTCGGCACTTATTGATTTGCAAAACATAAACTGTGTATCATCCTGCATACAAAATAATTTAAATTTCTTTTTAGAACGTAATTAATCTTGAAATAGTTGCCGAAGATGTAGCAACTTCTGGCAGTGACGTCACTAAACCATAACATATTATGAATTTTATATACATAGGCGGTAATGATCCAGAACGGCGTTAAATTTCTCATGTACCCACTATCAGGTACCTTTTACCGATGCCTCTGGCAATAATCTACATCTCAGAGTGCCTTTGATTCAATTACGCGAACGTATTCGACTAAATAATGCTCAACTACACCGTTACCGTCGGTGATCTCGTTGTTTACAAGACCTCACCGGCGAACACGGGCCCGAATTAAGTAAATTTAAAGGTAAACGATCTTCGGCCCTCCCCGAGAACTGGTCTGGTTCCGTGAATGGGGGAGCTACGGAGTAAACATTAAGGCCGTGTTAATTGTTAGTGGCAAGCGGATAGGTGTATGCATTCCTTACACATGAACAAATAATTTTACACCTTCCGGGGTCCGGCATGTGTGTGTAGGACTCTAGAAAGAGCTAGGGTAGTATTGTGTTCGTTAAGGCAAATGACTTTTCGCCAAATGGTTCCCTTATTTAATTATGCCAATGCAGTTTCGTTGCTTCTGACGTCAGGTGGTATACAAAAGTATAACGATATGTTTCTTGTCATATACGAGGTCAATCACGCAACACGTTCATTAGAAGTTCATAGGAAGAAGTGGTTGCTGTTTCCTGAACATTTAGCTATCTAGTTGTTATTTCAAAACTTTGTAATGTTGTTAACTTCGTTATTTTAAATTGAATCATACTATTTTTATTGCATAAGGCAGCTCGAATTGCAAAACAAGACAAGATTTAAAAAGGTCTTACGAAACAAGACAAGAAATATTGCTACCAATTTCATTCATTACTTATTAAAGTGGTCTTTTCTATTTTGACATTTACCAATCGACCATTACCGACGATCTACCATATCGATAGTTACGTGTGAGCTTCCAGCAGCACCGTAGCCGACCAAGAGTCGTTACCAAATGCGTAATAAAGTTCCAAGCTTTTCATTTGTAGGCATGTCTCCCAAGAAGCATGCAAGACTCTTGTAAAATTGCGTATAACAAGGTTCGCAAGAATAATAAAGTCTTATAAGTCATATAAAAGACAAGAAATTTGTGAGACTCACTAGACAATACAAGATCAAGTAAGAACAAGATTTTAAAGAAACTCTCTCCTATTTTGTAAGACAAAACGACAAATTTTCCAAGATTTTTTGTCTCAGCCAACACTACTAACTTTTATGAAACTTCCCTGTGTCTAAAACTAATAGTTTCTGAGTTATTCGAATCTAAAAAAAAAAATATTTCGCTCAACTACTTTAAGCTAATATTAAAGATATGCTTAGAGCAAACCATAATTACATACAAGGTGTTCATAATTTAATGTCAACTTTCGCGAAAAGCAAACATTTTTTTTCTAAATGTTTACGTTGTACCGATTTTAGATATATAATAAGAATTGCAATATGCAAAGTAATAAAAATTCTTCAATAATTCTAAAACTAGAAGAGAGATGAGAAAATAGAGAGTTTCATTTATCAATCATGAGTTGTTATTTACTATTGAAATACAAAAAAAACAAGGATAATAATTGTTAAGCAATATTTTTAAACCAATTTTAATTTCGTTCTACACACAGTAAGTCTCATACATCTCAAATCAAAAATGTTGGAAGTGTTGCAAAGACTCGCTAGAACATTTTTTCTTGTAGCTCTTCAGTACTGTTAATTGAAGAGCAGTAGTTTTCATATGTTTCTAAAGAAAAAAATCATGGGTGTTAGGTCGGGTGAATTTGCAGGCTATAAGGGATAGGAAATTATGCCATTGCCTGACTGCTATTGTACTGTCAGGTTAGCAGGAGCACATCGTACATGTCATTGCTTGACAAACCTAATGGAGTATCTCCAAGTATTCCCGAAAGATGTTAGTTCAAAAATTGTTAGCAGTCAGCTGATTTCGCATTTTCTCTTGGAAATGGAACCTTATTTTCTCAAATTTTCGAAGTATTTTGCTGCTGAGATAGTCTCTCTAGATAATTCGGTGATTTGGTTGTATCTAGTGATGGTTCATTCTTTTCTTTGCGGAAAAGATTTGCCGATATTTAAAAAATGTTTGCAGCATGTCATAAATTATTTCCTATAATTCTTAACTTATCGTAAAAAAATCAATATACTAAGTAGCAAATCCAAGGAATCACTCGCAAAAGGTGTAATGATATAAATTAGCATTAAAGTTTAACTAGAGTAACAACTCAATAGGACTCTTCTCGGGTAACATAGGAAGTCACTGCAATGTAACTCATTGTCGTAATCGGTATAGTGTATTTTGGACTTGACCATTCTACACTTATTTCTCGGATTACTAGATGCTAGGACACTGAAAGGGGGAGGTTCCACAGCGAGCACGAACAACAGACTGTTGACGAGAACGTCGATGTTAATTATGACAGGTATTGTGTTGGCGTGTGGCCTCCTTGCACCGCATTGTGGAAGGAACAAACGCGTGTCTAGGGGTCACAAAGGCCACTCCGTCGAGAACAAGCCCCCGAGGAGACGGTCGCTTAATTAATTAATTGGCCGCTTTGAGACGGACTTTGTCCCGTCAGGCTGGCATCCGTGAACGATTGGATTTTGGTTTCCCAACTAACAAAGTTTGCTCATCAATTTTAAAATTATGATTCAATGTTATGTTCTGTCTGTTATATTACTGTTTTACAGGAGAAATTGTTTTACAATTAAATTGTTATATAGATACATTAGGCATCATCTAGGAAATAAAAGTTTGAAATTATTTATAAAAGTCAGGATGGTAAATAATAGTTATTTATGATATAAGTGCAAAAATTGACATTCCATTTTGTGAGAAAGGAAGTTACACGGCGCCGAAGGTTGAGTGCCCCATTCCTTCAAATAAAATTAAATCACTTTTAGCACAAACAGTGTGTCCGATTAAGTCGGCACCATATGGGGAACTTTTTTATGATTGATTTTATGAAAAAAAGTTATTCTTGATAAAAAATTCTGCATGGCCTAAAACCCAAAATGAAGTAATCAGATTTCAATTTTTTGCAATCGTGCACGACGTATGTCGAAAAATGTAAATTTTGCTCAAGTAAAGTACCCTTATTTTTTATAAATAATACCGACAGTCGTTATTAAGAAAAGTTGATCCTAATTTACAGCTACTGTCAGATATCCAATATTATCCATTTAGCATTAAAAAACAGATTTTGTTACTTTTACAAACTTCTCTGTATTAGCATTGATAAACTGACAATAAATGAATTTTTTCCGGCAGATAATTTTACTGACGTTTGCAGAAAAAATTCTTTTTTAGTTTATTTTTTCCAAAATCATTTACTTTTGATGGAAAATAATGCCTAAATCTACATGGCTGAATTCGCCCATTTGCGTCGTTTTTGATTATGTTTAAATCAAATGTATAACACTATTTGGGCGTTTAGTTGGCGTACAATTTTTTCCATCTCCATTGAATAGCTTATGTCGAACAAATATAAGAGTATCAAATTTAGACTTAAATAAAAAAGTTATGAAAGAAAAAAGAAAATTCAGTTTCCAGTTTTCAGCCGCTACTTCAAGAAATACTCAAAATATTTCGTTTCTTTTCAGAAAGCAGAAAAGGGAAACTTTTAAAATTGTTTTTTATAACTTTATAATTTTTTTTTTCATATCAGTTTGAAATTTAACAGAGATAATCCTTGTGGTTAACCAAATCCTCAGGGACATTAATGTAAATGACGCAAAAAAAACAAACGTAGAAACTGGCAGGAAGGGGGTACTTTGCCTCTCTAATGTTTTTGACGTACGCCCATGGAGTTTCTCTCAATGCGTAGAGTTATATTATTTGGATTATTTTATCACTTCTGATATTTTTCTGTAAAACTCTTCTCTTTCAAGATAACTTGAAAGATTTTTGAAACGATTATTGACCTGCTTTCTTGTTACACCCTGTAGAAAAATTTTCGGAAAATCTATTGGGCGTGGTACAGTAAATGTATTAAACTGTCATACGAAACAAATTTTAGCGGAACAAAATTCAAGGATGTTTCGTATTCGTGCATTCATGAAAATGTTGGCACGATCTGAAATCAATGTTATACGTGATCGGGTCTGGTCTAGTTGGCTTATGGCACTGTTGGCGGAAAGGAGAAATTGTGATAATAAAAAGGAGCCCTTGTGGACGTTAAGAGGTGTAACTGTATATCAAATTTCGTTCCTTCCTCGATTTATTATATATTGCGTTTCCTGTTATCAGCAAGAATCTTGAATTGCTACTTTTACGATTTTAGGATGGGATAGATGTTCCAAATTTGGTTAGTTTTCAAGGATTTATGTATAGAATGCCTATTTTAAGCTTGGCCGTTGACTTGTGCAGACTATAGTGTATTGCAGTGCAACAACGAACCGAGGGTGACTATTGGGATCTCGAATTTATAAGAGATACGAAAATGTTTACACTGTGGTAAAGTTGGGCAAATCAGGCATTAAATCAAATTCTTCCATTTTCCTTTCAAATCTGTTTAAATTGTCGTACATTGTTTTCATTGCTTATACAAGGTGCCCTCAGTTTTACCTGTAATATTTGGCAGTATATTCACGACCCTAAATAAATACGATCTACGAAAAAAAGCTAAGTAATATAAACTTTTGGTTTTTGAATTTAAAGTTGTCAAAAATAAAACTAATTTAATTAATATTTATTAATTTATTTATAATTTTCGTGTTAATACAAAGTTCACTAGATAAAAATTACAAATAGAAGCTAAAACTAAAATGAAACAGTAACAACATAGACCTTAATTGAAATTATTAAATAATAAAAGATAAATAAAATAAAAAAGTTAATAAATTCATAATCCCTTTATCAATAGTGTTGAAACTTGGAACATTTATTTAGGCTATTATGGTGTATTATCTCCTACAATTTTGTAGTGAAATCGATGTACTCGGTGGTTTTTTGGTCCGGTTATCGTTCCCTTTTTGGTTAACAGTAGTAGGTGATAGATTTCAATGTTACCATACGTTGTAGTACGCTACAATTTCTTCAACTTCAATTGTTTACTTAATTAATACTGTTACAAAGCAAATTGCCTTACAGGAGTTTCTCCTTAACCTTAGCTGTACCTTAGTTTGTAATATCGTAACACAGTTTTGTATTTTATTATAGATGTATTTTTAAAATGTATTTCTAGAAAACTATTCGTTTTAGAAATTTTTTTTATAAGAGTTTTTTTATTGTTTTTGGTCAGATATACAAGTTCCTAGTATCCTCCTAACAATCATGTACACAGCTATAAAAAATTTTACTTTTTCCATTAATCATGTAGCCATGACTGTCTTATTTTGACGTTTTTCAGTCACATAATAATTAACAAACGTCATGTCAAATAGCGTAATGCTTAGTTTTTTAATTAAAAAAACTCATATTCAAATTGATAATTCAGACGAAGACCTATCAGAATGTATGTTTTAGAAGAAACGAAGATTGCAAATTTAGGTTTACTTCCTGAATGAAGGACTAAATCAAGTGTACTCGATGATAAAACTCGTTGCCACTTTCGAATTGGTTGGTGCCTGTCACCGGCATGAAAGTCGGGATCCAATTTTTTGTATTCTTAGTAAGAAATATGGAAGCCAATAACCATAAACAGTTGAAAGTGATAACTGCGCAATTCCATTCCATTTTTCATCTAGATAACATCTCCAATTCTTCGTAACGATGGGATTACAATAAAAATCAATTTTAAAGGATTTTTGGGATACTTCACGCGTCTATATATCAAGATTTGTCGACCAGGAGTTATCGCTTATATTTTCCTCGACAGAGTCGCTCAATTTCATGGACACTCCAAACTTGGAAGACGATTGATTGAAAAAGCATGAAGTCAAGCATAATAAGTAGACTCGGATATACGAACAAAAATTAATTTTCAATGTAAAATTATTTTACGAATTCATAAGATATTTGTAAACGATTTTATTAAAACAAACATATGTAACGGCTAATTACCAAACTAAAGTTGTTCCTATAGGAAGACCCACAAAACGGTTTCTAATTGGTCTAAAGTTACAAACCTACTACAAGCTCCCCCTCGACTCGGTAACCTAGCTTATCTGTTCATCGTCTGCTAAATCGCGTCGTATTTGTAATACATGTCAGAATTTGACATTTGACACTTATCACTTACATTTGACTTTATCTTATCTTTTAATAGAACCTACTTATTTAATTTGGTTTGCAAAAATGTACATATTCTTTATCTACTATTTTAAAATATTAAAATGTATACCGTTCCAATACTTCACACACACAAAGCTTTTGTGTCTACGTACATATTGAGACAAAATGAAATATTATACATTCAATACCTTATGAAGATTTACATGTTTATTTAAAAACCATAAAATATTATTGAAATTATTATTATTGTTAAAATACTGTAGAATTGAACAAAATAATATAAAAATGGACAATACAGGTATATAGGTAGTTTATTATAGTAAAAATTAAATAAATCAAACATTTTAGAAATAAAAAAAAATAGTTAAAATTTATCTAATATAGTGACATGATCTCACATTTTTGAAGAGTACATAAACAAAAACAGATTTAAACCCTGAGCAAAGTATATAGAAAGAACAAGTAACGATCATATATTAATTTACTAAATATATCGACAGAAGTCAAGCAAAAATAATAAAAGTATTAACAATTTCAGTAAATAAATTTTATAAAATGTTCAGAAATGTCAAATAAATTTCATAGCCATGGACAAATGTCAAGCATAAAGTTGGCTTCACAAGAGATATCACAATGTACACAAAAAAGTACTATTTTTATACTTAAGAATATTTTAATATTTAGATATAAGTAAAATTGTAAATACATATAAAAAATTTGTAGTAGGTTAAGTAGTGAAGTGAAAAACATAAAAACAGTGCATCGAAAAACTCATTAAAATCATATGTATGAACCATAATATGTATGTAAGTTTTAAAACAAGGAATCAAGATATCAAATTGATAGAAAAATAAAGAAAAAAACAAGTTTTTGTTGATTAGATACGAAGAAAAGAAAGAACGTGCAGCGTTGGTTTTGAGAGGGGTCTCGAATATTAAGAAAATTAATATGAACAAGGTAAATTAAAAGTTTAAAATTAATACTAACGTTATAAGAAAATTGTTAATCAGCACAAGAAACAGAGATCCAGGTCCAATCTAGGAATTTGGCAGTACCATACGGTGGGTAAAACATCCACCAACATCAGCAACTCAATATTACAAGTTCCGAGGGATTTCTAGAAGAGTTCCAGTAGAAGTCCTAGAAAGATCAACATAAATAAAGGTATTTTATGTGCACATAAATTTAATAAAAGAAAATAAACGCTAGCTAGCCATAAAATTCAACAAAAAGACAGTCACACAATCAAAAATTTAGTAAAACAATAAGTTACTTACCATAATATAGTTAATAATATTCACGTTCCTATTTAATATATAAAAATTTGTTATTTAGTGGACCATCTGTCAGAATAAGGATCATTTTCCAATATAATATATCACCAGCAATGAACATCAGGCAGAATAATACCACTGAATAAGAGATTTTAAGAATTTTTGTAATATAATTTTAAGAATTTTAAGTTCTAAGGATAGGCAACTTTTAATACGCAACTGCATTTAAAAAAAAATATCTGTTACCTATGAATTAAATGTACATAAAATTTAAAATATTCTTGAGTAAGTATTAGACAAAATCTCTTATGAAATAAACATTGTCAAATGTGGAATGATATTTATTTGATAAATTAAGGTACAGTGTGTTGTAAAAAAGATTTGACTTCACGAACGAACCGACTACCAGAGTCTATGTTCTACAAGCAGCCAGGGTAGTTTAATAAGCAAAAAAAAAAGATAATATACAGGTTTGTAGCCCAATAAATACAATTTTTTTAAATAAGATAGACATAAACACAAAACAAAAAGAAAAAAAAACACAAATTAAATATCAATATTAATTGGCGCCCAACAAATTAAATATATCACTATAATATGTATTAATAATCGACTGCTGCATTTACATCATCGGAAGACAATACTCGTTGATTTAGGTTGTATCAATTTATAAATTTATAAATGACAAGTAAACAGAAACGTACACCTTAACAGATATTTGACATTGGAATAATTTCTATGAAACTATTGACGATTAAGTCCGACTACGTCATTTTGTGCTGTAGTGCGGTGAATCACTGCAAGGATTAGCAGGATTAAATATAACAAACTAACTGTTAATTTAGCTTGTGTTTATTAAAATTTTACACATATACATATACATATAACGCAGGAAAGATATCATAAAGCCGATTTGCATAATTTACCAGTAGTTTATACAAATGGTGTCTAATTTTTTAGCAACCAACGCGAACAATATTCAACGCAACCTATGACCTACTCTTCGTAGTCTTGTGTAATCTTGTGCAAGGTAAAATAAGAGTAGGTCAATATTCATTTTTATAATAATTATTATAATTATAAGGAAAATTATTACAACATAAAAAATAAATTCAGATACTAAGTAGGTACAAAGATACACTTATACCTATGCTTGAGAAGTGTCACTGGAAATAGGCGTTGTCAAGTTGACCTTTAAAAAAATCTATCGAATTTCGGATGTTAAGTAAGCATAACTACATTGTTGTCCATTTCTAAATCATACCTAACAGTTCATGAAACGATCAACGATTCTATTGCTGCTGAATTTTGTTCAGACACTCTTACACAAAGAAGATTGAAAATGCAAATTCTCTACACCACAATCAAACTGAAAATTCGTTGTTGGTTTGAACTTACGCTATACATTAAAAATATTAGACCAGGGTCGATAATTTTTGAAACCAGAAAAAATAATAGTAGGATGAAACCCATTGGAAAAGGAAGATAATACAACAAAAATGAAAGGAAAAATAATTTACGGGCGATCTCAGGTCAGGAAGTGGAAGGGGGTGAGTTTTAAGGTTAAAAAACGGTTTACCTCGATTTCTGGCAAAACTACAAGTCATATGGAAAAAAGTTAAATAGCAAAGTTGTAGGTAATAAAAAGATCTAATTTTATATTTGCACTTTTTTCACATAACCTCAAAATCTATGTGAAAAATTCAAATAACAAGTTTTTGGTTTTTTATTTTTATCTTCTACAAAAAATATTTTTTTTCACGATATTTGGTGAAAACTTACCTTTTTATATCCCAAATACACTGTAATTTTTTTGATTTAAAATATTTATTTTTTCACCTTATTTTGACTCAATATCGAAAAAACACCCTAATTCTCAATCGAAAATTCTCACGTCAAAATATCTGCTTTTTTAAAAAAGTCTGTTGGCTTTTTGTTCGTTGGAATCTCTACTATCTTATGGTGTAAAAAATATACATTACTATGGTAAATGGTCTCAGAAAATACAAAGAAATGATGCGACAAACTCGAATCCGAATTTTTTTTTTTTCGTTGAAAACCCTCTGATGGTGTAAAAAAAATATACATTATTTTGGTAAACATTCTCAGAAAATGCAAAGAAACGAAAAAATATTGTATATGTTTTATTAAATTAACTTTATTAATTTATTTAGTTGTTAATTATAGTAGCATATTTCAACTTACAATTTTTTTGTTTATCAGTGCAATATGGAATCTTACGTTTTTCGAGTAATTAAAGTATACATTTTAATAAATAGCCCAAAATTGTACATAATGATTAAAAAAAAAATTCGGATTCGAGTTTGTCGCATCATTTCTTTGTTTTTTCTGAGAACATTTACCATAGTAATGTATATTTTTTACACCATAAGATAGTAAAGATTCCAACGGACAAAAAGCCAACCGGCTTTTTCAAAAAAGCAGATATTTTGACGTGAGAATTTTCGATTGAAAATTAGGGTGCTTTTTCGATATTAAGTCAAACTAAGGTGAAAAAATGTATATTTTAAATAAAAAAAATTACAGTGTACTTGGGACATAAACAGATAAGTTTTCACCAAATATCGTGAAAAAAAATTTTTTTTATAAAAGATAAAAATAAAAAACCAAAAACTTAGTTATTTGAATTTTTCACATAAATTTTGAGGTTATGTGAAAAAAGTGTAAATATAAAAGTTGAAGATGTTTTTATTACCTACAACTTTGTTATTTAACTTTTTTCGATAGGACTTGTAGTTTTGCCCAAGATCAAGATAAACCGTTTTTTACCCTTAAAAACTCACCCCCTTCCGCTTCCCGACCTCAGATCGCCCGTAAATTATTTTTCCTCTCATTTTTGTTGTATTCTCTTCCTTTTCCAATGGGTTTCATCCTACTATTATTTTTTTTTTACTTTTTACCATTTTCAAAGGCTTCAGCACTGGTCTATATATGATACAACTGTTTATAAAACTGCAATGGGTTCTTTGGTATTTTTTTCTAAATACTTTAATTTCAGTTGAGAAATTTTTAAAAATTTCTTAAATTTACAAATTAAAAAAAATCCACAAATGCAGTATATTTCGTGTGTCCAATCCCGATTTGGAATGTTTAAAAAAATTTGCTAAAGTGCTTGTAGAATACGATGCTGAATTTACAGAATATCTATTTCACTGCACAGTTGACTTTTGGAAAATTTACATGTTTCTGATATTATATAAGTAATTATAAAAATTTGACTAGTACATATCTATAATTTTATGTTTTTAATGATTATATTCGTGTTATGTTTGAAATATACTCACATTTTTTATGAATATGGAATATAAACCAGACGTTCTAACTTCTTTATTCATCAGCTACCTATACGCAATAATAAATTAATAAACAATACAGTATGCGCCAAAAGTATGGAATAAATTCAATAAAAACGAAACAATTATTTTTTTGGGAAAAATCCTCGAACAGGTCGATTTTTAATTTAAAAAATACAGATTTTAGCGTAAAATGCGATTTTCAAATGTCATTTGTTTTCGAGTAATGATGTCATCGATTTTTTTTTAAATGGCAACACCATATTTTTTTCCTTGATTCTGAAAGATCGTTTAATTCTCTATCAGACAGTACTAAAATTTTATCCTCTTACATAGGAAAGTTTTCGAGTAAATCCTCGACCTGTTCGAGGATTTTTCCCAAAAAATAATTGTTTCGTTTTTATTGAATTTATTCCGTACTTTTGGCGCATACTGTATAGCTATATCATTTGATTTACCTATAATTCAAAACACCACTTTCTTGCTGGAATATCGCTTCTTGCTTCGATGAAACATCCAAATCAACGCGGGGTAGGTAGCTGACGTCACGCATCTAGCCTCGTATACAGGTACGTTTCGTAGCCTCGCATCGGTTGGAGATTTTAAAATGTTCAAAACTGCATTTTTTTAAATTTTTGTCTTAAATTTGGCAAGACTATTTTTTATTGCAAAATCAGTTGATTTCGATAAATTACAAAAATTGTCGAACCTGCCTTATTTCAATCTTTTAAACTGTACACTTTCTCAACTGTCCCTTTAAATTGGAGCTACCCTGCCGTATTCCTGTGCCATTTTTAATTGTAATATTTCATAAAATGAATTAGGAAACGGCCCCCGAACTTGTCATATCTCGAGCTAGATCGCGAGCCGGCGAACGATTTGCGGAAGTTTATGAAAGGGCCGGAACGACCGAGGTCGTGCCGTAATAAATTCAGAACAATTGCTAAATTTTAAGGGCCGAGATATCAGTGACGGATAGTTCAACGTTCAACTGTTTCGAGTGTAAATACGCACAGGCTAGATCGAGGCGTTTATTCGCGATTTGAATTGTAGATTCTCGGTTGGAATTTGCGAATCTGGGCATGTTATTCGCATGGGGCTATGCCGAATTATTTTAGAGGCTTAAGGTGGTTTCTTCCGCCGCGTTTTGTGGCTTGAATTTATTAGTTTTGTATGAATATGTATGTCTGGGGTTCTTTGACCGTTAGGCCGCTCCGAAAACAAAATAATCGTCATATTTGGAAAAGTAAATATTTCTTTCTTCTTTGCCTTGTTTTGAAATAATAACACTATTCTGTTATTCATTGATTGAACCTAATATACCTACACCGAAAAAAAATAAATAGATTTGATAACTGTAAAAAAATGTTGTTTCATGAATATAAATTATTTGTTTGCATTCTTTTGCAACTTATTCTCAGTATGAAATTATAATGCCTATATGAAATGATTTAGAAATCAGTCATTTCACCTGTCTGCTACTTATATGAACTTAAGATGAAATAATTAAAATCAGTTTTAGTGGCTATATACAGAGTGTATGCGCCAAACTTTGTCTAGTAATATGGCACTTCAAAATAAGCAGTTTATAATAGTCATTACCACTCTCATTACCAATTAATAAATATATTTCAAAGAATATATATTTTATTCAGTTTTTTTTGTTAGAATTATATTTTTTTATTCACTTAAATAAAAATAAGAAACAATTTTTCATTAACCTCATTCATAATTCCATAAATGGCAGTTCAAACATTAATATACAAAATCTGAAATGTGAATTGTTCCTTTCAATAGATTATATAACCTAAACGTCATTTAAAAACTTTACGAAGAAATTTAAAAGATTACATATTTTCCTTTTCCACATCCAACAATTAAAAATTGCATTGTTGAATTAAATAAACGCGCTATTTGATTCGAAATAAACATTAATTTAAAACAAAAAACATGTTTTAAGTAAATATGGTGATTTACTTCTTTGAAGAATTGGCCGACATACATTTTATGTATGAAAATCAAACGTAAGCAAGGTGTTTCAATGAAGATGCATTCCCTGACCGCCAATTATCTTGTGCAAGCACTTTTTCGAATGTTCATAGACTTTTAAATAACCTGTATCTCAAAAACGAGGCATTTCTCGACCCATGTACAGCGTCTTCATAAATGCCCGAGTCCCACGTGACCAGATTTGTTTTGGCGCTCGGTAAATTTGATTTTCGTAAGTTGATGTATCAGAAATTACCAAGGAAAAATTACCAACTGGGACGCTAGATGAAATGTCATTCCAAAGGCGTTTGTAGTTTTTCGTGTTTTATGCAGATTGTTTGTACAATGTAGCAGTAGCAATTTATTGTAAGTTTGGTTGCCTATTTGTCGCGGTCACGTGGGACTCGGGCATTTATGAAGGCACTGTATATTATAACGAATTTGAATAGTGCATATAGAAAATTACCTGAAAGTAATACCTGACCGAACATAAATTTGAATCAAATTAATAATTATTAGTGTAGATTTATGAAAAGTATATAGAATTGTTAATAGGGATATCTTAGATATAAATTTAGTAATAATAAATAATATTACATAGCATTAAAATAATAATTTTATAATTTTATTATGTAGTATAAAATAAATTTTCATAAAAATGCATGACGTTGACAATTGTTATCACTCAGTACATAGAGAACAAGGAATTTAAACCCAGAGCAACTTATATAAAATGAAAGGCGAAAGTTTATAGATTAATCTGATATACATATTGTAAGCAGACGAGTAACATTATTAAAAAAAATATCCAGTCAAAATAAACCATATCATGAAAAATAATTTTAAATGTCAAGACTGAAGGTGGCTTTGCAAGAATCCCTTGTAAATGACCTAAAATACAAAATAAAGTATTTAAAAAAATAATAAAAATAAGGTAAGACATAAAAAAATATTTCAATAAAAAGATTGTATTGAACAAATTACAGCTTAATAACAAAGACACAATATACACTAAGAAAACATAATACGTCAAATATATCAAGGCGCTCAACAAAATTAATATTCAACATTTGACTCCACAAAAATTTAAAAAAAATAAATAAAAAAAATTAAATAATAAAGTAAAATAATAAAAAATTTAATACAGCACACATTAAAATATTACAATATATAAATTTTTTTCTTATTTTTAAATATAGAACCTGCCCCTAGGTTTTCTTAGCATCAGTCTGTAACATGTTGTATAGGTATGTTTGATTAAATTGCAATATTTTGAGACCTCCTACATGCACCTCTGTGCCGGTTCTTTTGCGGAGCATCCTGTATAATAGACATAAAAGGTACAAAAATTCCATACCCCTGAAAGCGAGAACATGATGCTTGTAGGATGAATAAAACAAGACAGCTGTAAAAGTGGGAATCACAGCGCATTAATAAGCGTCGGCGTTTACATCGCGACATATTATCTTATTCTATTATTTTTCGAATTCCCATTTAACTAAAAGCGTCGCGCCGGTCCTCTCTAATTACCGCCGCATCCATGTGACACTTTGTTCTTGCGACCAGACCAAAACAAAGCGCTGAAAAACAATTGCATTTCGTCCTGCACAAAAGAGTAATTTCAAAATGAAAACGGCGTCGAATCTTCTTTGCGGAGAGCCCGCTTGGTCTCCACAAAACACTCTCCATCACCGTTTCCAAAGCTTTACCTACTTATTTGGTGACGTTAATGGAAAAACAAAAAAAAATGTACTCATACACGATATCATCATTTTTTACTTCAATGATAAGTTTGATTACAAATTAATTTAAACAGGCCTTCAGGAGCAGTTTAACGTATGAAAAAAATGGCAAGTTTTGAAATAAATACCTTAACGAAATATTTTGTTGTTCATCATTTTACTGTTAAGTCATTCAGAGAAAAAAAATATATATTTACCTGTTATATGTTATCATTACATTTTCTACTTACTTGTGCACCTTCTGCACACTAAGAAATCATATACGGCATAATAAACAGTATCACACCCCGCTAATTCTTTTAAAACCCAGTTAATACTTCAATCAATATAAATTATTTAGTATTTTTGATGAAATGTGATACGAAATGGTACAATTAACTGTCATTGAGTAGCCATGTAACCAAAGAATTGATGATAGGTCTAATATTGGGCCAATTTTTCAAATCAGTAATATACAGGGTGTTTCAAAGGGACATGGCAATATTGCTAGGGCTGATACATCGAAAAATAAGTGAGATTTGCTTAATAAACATATGTTGTAGAGCCACTCATTTTTGAGATAGAGAGCGTGCAAGATAATCGTTCTGTTTACAGTGTAATGAAGTGATTTTTTCACCACCCCGTATGAGACATTGAAAGCCGACCGACGCTCGAACTCCAGCCAGCGCAAGGGAAAACGCGAGAAACGAACGCGCACCAGACCCAAAACAAAGCGGAGATATGACGTAGCATGCGCGCTCGATCCAGCGCGGTACCTCTACCTCCCACCTCAACACATTTTTCCGTTAACTTAATAAATTTTTCAAATAGCTCATTCAGTTCATGTATTCCTTGACGTATGTGCTCTTTTAATACTTCCCTATCATGTGGCAAACCATTTGAATAAATGTTTTGTTTTAGGGCACTTTGTAGAAAAAAAACAAGGGGTGTAAGGTTAGGATTGGGCCAAATCTTCCTCTGAGCAGGACATCCGTCCTGTTGCCAAAACATTTTGGAACCATTTGGTTTACCATTTCTAAATACTTGAGAGCCAGACGTACGCAATAACCTGTTTTGGTAACAGGACTGCTATCCTGCTCATTGTACAGCCTTGCTCAGACAATGGTGAAAGGTGGATAGGAAAATTTGGCCAATTATCCTGCTAGACCACCTGACGTTAGGCCTCTTGACTTTTTTTCAAAAACAAAAGGTTTATTCAAATGATCTGCCACATGATATTAAAAGAGCGCATAAGAGAAAAAAATAACAAACTATTCGTAGCGTGTAGAGTAAAAGTCAAAATTGAAATTTTGATTTTAAAATTTATATTAGGGCTCTATATCGGGTTATGAACAGATTTGTTTTATAAAAATGTTGTGTAAAATAATAAATAATGGTATTTCTCTCTTGAGTATTTTCATGTTTTTTTTTAATTTATGAGCACCCTGTATATCTGATCTAAGACGTTTCTGTGATAGTCTTATTTTTTCGAAAAGCAGAACTTTCTATAAAGAGTGACATTTTTCGATAAAGTCAAAAACAAAAGACTCTGCTCTTGTCAACTCCATCCGTGGACACACTGTATTTTATTAAGCATGGATCAAATGACAATAATCTGATGACAACAGCAAACAATATTTTGTTTTCATCCCTAAACTCAAAGTTTTAACTCAGTGACATTCCCTTCGCAAACGAAAAATACATATCTACAAAAAATGTCATTTTCCTCAAGAATGGTTATCTCTAAGTGATTTTCTCAAGACAATTTTTTTCAGAATAATGCAACCTTTTCAATGTTGCTACCCGTTTTAAAAAATACGGCTACTGTAAAAGTTTTGACCGCTAAAAGAGGGTGGTAACCGGAGAAAGCTACTGTCCAGTATATCGATTTCAGAAAAGTTGTAAGAAGTAATACTCCATAATAGTCTAAATAAAATGTTCTCAGTTTGACAACAAGCTATAACTCAAACACCAAAAATATTTTATTTAATTTTTTTTCGTAGATCGTATTTATTTACCGTGAATATACACAGCCAAACGGTGCCGGTGAAATGTTGTGGACACCTTATACGAGTGAGCATACATACGTTTATATAACACTTTCAAAGCGTTGCGTTATAGTGGTTGATTAAACGTTTTGCGTTGAAATATTCAGCGTTTATTTTTAGTTAAAAACGTATAAGAAATATCTTTTAAAACACCTTAATAATATTCGCATTTCAGGTAGAGGTTGAAGTGGTCACTAGAAATTTACGTCTTCTTTATATCGTTTAACATACCGCTGCACACAAATGTATTACATGCGTTTATATTTTAATAACTGCAAGTACAACCTTTATAAAAGGTAGAATTAAACTAACAAGCTCGAAATCGGTATATGTCTAGTCACCTGCACCTGGATTCTCTAAACCTGGCTGTCTGCTATAAGTTTTCTGAGTGTACATTTACTGCTGGTTGGTTCGAGATCAGAGCATTAACCCGCATAGCAGTTGTTTCTCGAAATTCGACTGTTTTATATATAACCAATCATCACTACCATTACAATTTGGAAAAAAATCATACCATATTTTTTTTATGATGAAAAATACTTTATATAAAACGTTAATAACTTTCAATACAGTTTTCCATAAACGTTTATAACTGTTTAATTTTTATGTTACTTAAACGTAGCTGACAATGTGTTATAAAAATGTTTGTTTTTAATTAATAATAACGTTTTTTCGCACGACATTTTGACGTTGTTTCAACCTTTGGCTTTTAACCACTTTTAAATGTTTTTTAAACGAATGCATGCCAATTGGGTATACACTGTTGTTTCTGAAAATAATTGGTAATAATTTTATAAATTGGTAACTAAGAAAGTGTAAAATAACCGCTTACGTTGAAATATAATCAGGCGATGAGAGATACGAGGCACGCAAAGAAGGACAATGTAAGGGTTATAGTGCGGAACGTGGACTGTACGAATGGGAATGGTTGCATCTAGCGTGGTCCCTTAATGCGAGTGAAATTATCTACTTTATTATTGTGAAATATTTGAGACGACTCGTTAGACGTAAGGGGTTATTTGTTAATATTTTAGTAGCAGGAATATTCAATAAAACAATGAAATTAAGATTTGCGTCATCCATGAAGTCGAATTTCAGGGGTAAATTTTGGCTCAAAGAATACTTGTTAAGGCAGATTGCAGAGGCTGTGACGTCATAAGTAATACGGTTTGAAGAGAGGTTAGGATTTCCTTATCACTTAGTTCAAGAAGTGAAGTAAGTATTACGACTAATCGTTTGCTTTTTACTTCACTATTTCTCTCCTGCTCTTCTAATCCCTTGTACGATTGGCTTTAGATTCTCTTTGTTTTTAAAACATTATTAACAGCGTAAACCCGCTCGAAGTCAGCACCATTAGCGACGAGTTACGCGTCGACGCCGAACTGTAGCGAATAGTGGCGATGACAAACGAGCAGCAAGGCTAATTCGATAAAAAGTTCGGAGTGGTGCTGGCCGGTCGGATTCTTTTTGATTTAGGTTTAGAGTTGTTTGTTTCCTGACGTACGGCTAAAGTTGCAGTCGTCAACGGGGTAAAGTGTTCGTAATAAAGCACAAAGTTTTAAGCGCAGCACAGCCGTGCGTAACACGTTCTTTATAGGAATTTACTGGCCCGCTTAAAAATATGCGGCGCAGAAGTTGTCAGAGTTGAGAGTTCTGTGTTGAAGGAAATTGCGGCGTGTGCATCTTCATGTGACATATACAGGTTGATTCAGTCATAATGTCATTAATTTTAAAGGAAGATAGGGAAAAATGGGTATCATACGAATGGCGATTAAAAAAGTTTTAAATGCATAGTTACACTGAAAAATAAAATATTTTCAAATCATTCATCATTAAACTCCTTTACAGACTGTTACTGACCGCTGGAGACCTCAATTCATTCGCAACTCCTAAATCAACCCTATTTCGGCCTGATGCGGCGTTGCCAAATTGAAATAATTTCCTATATATCATAAATAAACAGTTATATCGACTGTTTTAGAAACTCTTTTGTTTTTTTTTGCTCATTCAGCCAATAATAATTTAAAATATTTAGTGAATACCATAAATTATTTTATAAAAGTATACAATTAGCATATTATGTTTCAATTTAATAAATATTGTAAGTTAGAAAACTTCAACGTATCAAATAAACCATTACGTTATTCAATTTGTAGTTACGTCGGATTTTAATAACGATTGTACGTAATACAAATGCCTCATAATAGCTCTTTTTCAACACGGCACCTGACTAGTTTGAAACCTGTCCGAAGCCAGTCAGTCAGTTTAATATTAGATACAACTCCGCTGCAGTAAGTTGGTGAAAGATTTGGCTATTCACTTGGGACAGGTTGCCAACCAGTCAGGTGCGGTGTTGGAAAAGAGCTATTGTCAACACAAAAACAGTTCGAGACACATTCAATGATAAACAAACCGACACGCCCCTGATCTAGTGCTCATAAAATATCAAGAGTGCATCTTGACATATCGTATTATTAGGTCACTAACTTACTTTTTACTGGGTTTTTTAATGTATTCTCAATGACAAGGAACAAACAGGCCCTTCTACCTAGATACGTTGATAAATATGATATTCTACCATAATAAATAAATTATTTGTTAATAAAAACAAATATAGATATAGGGTAATTGTTTTCGAATGTTAGGTTACTACAGTTTAATATTTTTTATATTGTTAATGTGTCCATGTCTGTTGAATATGAATTTTTGGTATTACGCACAGTAAATTATTTAATTTGTAGTTACGTCTAGGTATATGCAGCTTATCGCTTTTCAAAAACTAGTCTGGTATATATCTGTTTACAGTGCTAACACGGGTAAAACAACACTCATCCGTTCATAACACTTTGTTAATAAAATTGGGATCAGATGTACTTTCATTTTCAAACCATTTACAAAATTCCAGACAACGGGGAAACCAGCTGATTTTAAAGCTTGAACTTTATCGTATAGTTTTATCGTAATCTCCAGCCTTGATTTGGGATATCTCTTCATCTTCAAATGGTTCTTATAGAAATAGTAGTCGTAGTAGTAGCAGCTCATCGACTAAAACAACATCACATATAAATTATTTTGCTGATACTCTGCAAGTTCTGTCACGGTGTTACAGACCCGGTATTACAAACACATTGAAACGCTCCACAAAAGTTCACAAACATAGACAATTTTGTATGTAAGTGAAACGCCTCGGATATTTTGTCGAGCTGTAATTGTATTGCGTAATAATTCTCCATATAAAACCCTCCTTTCTGCATTTTCGATATTCGTAAAATTAACCATTGCTACCGATACGTGAGACAATCCGAAATAAACACGATTACTGTCGCTACCACGTTAACCTTACACTTATGGCAGCTGAATAAAAGGCGATTCCTTTTATACTAATTTATTCGAGCAGTACAAGATATTTACATATGGCTAAAAAATACAAGACACTTATTTTATACCCCTAACTCCAGCGGCTCTGGAGTACCTGCTCTGCCAAGGTGTCAAGTACTGCTTTCCTATTACACTTGTTGTTAAGGAAATACACTTGTGCCCTTTTTCAGGCCAAATACCTTAACATATTTATAACCTACATCTGGTTTCTTTCATACTCCGCAAAGCAGGCAAAAGCTCAGTAACAATTACGAATTGCGGATAGCATTGTATTGTTCTTTCCGTGTATTTCTTCTCCCTATGTGTGGTGTCATCTCCAAATTTGCGGAAAACAAATGCAGGAGATATGACGGCAGCAAACTTCAATAAACAATTTTATTGTTAAACAATATTTTTATATATGTGATCCTGTTTCAACACTGGAATGCCATATGGCTTAGTCATCAGAAAAAATATTGTGTACCAGACGTGGCCTTTATTAAACCTTGCGGTCTTCTAGAAGTTTCGGTATGACTATAATTATTTTGTTTAGGACTTAAGAGAAACAATTTAAAAATATAACTAAAGCCAGAATTTACCGGTAAGTACAAAATGACTTTAAAGTCATAAATAATTTACCAAAAAAACTGGTAGATTCTATACAGGGTGATTCATAACTTATCTAAAAAAATTCTTAGTGTACAGGGGACTCTTACACATACAGTTTTGTAAAAAAAAAAACAAAAAGGTCAGTTCGAAAATGATTTAAAAATACATTCCTGTACGTCAGTGGAAACTGGTTCACTGTAAAACCTGATAAAGCGGCAAAAAATGCAAAGAAATGCTTACACTGTAAAAAAATAATTACACATTTTAACACAAAAGAACACAATACTACTAATCGAGGTCTACACGGAATTGTGTATATTTTTACACATTTTTCTGTATGTATCAGTGTGTTAAAGGTTTAACACAATCCACTGTGTTAATATAACAAATGTCATGTGTAACTTTTACACATTTCAGTGTTATTTATATCATTAAAGGTGTAGGCTTTACACATTAACATGTCAATTTTATTGTATAACAGGTATTGATATGGAAGACTCACCAACCTTTTTAGTTTGTTAATTATGTTCTGTTTGCTTTCAAAATAATTTTTAATAAATATAATTTTTGAAATACCTTTATTTTGACGTTTTCTAGAGGTTTTGCCAGTCGTCAAGAATGCATTGAATATAGCCTAGAATGTTCTAGAAAATGCCAGAATAAATGTATTAGAAAAATTATAATTTCAAAAGCAAACAGGAACATAATTAACAAGGTAGGTGAGCTTCCGTATCAATATATAGAATATTCAGAATTATGGTGTTAAGTAATTAGAAAATAAAAGATATTTTACTTTTTATGATTTTATTAAAAAAAAATAAAATTTAGTACAAATTAACAACAACCAAGTTTGCTAACAAAATATGTATGTATTAAAATTAGCAGTATAGTAGTACATATTATTCTAATAAGGGACTAATAATGTTCTAATAAGTCATAAATTATGAAACAGCAAACATTAAACAAAGATGTATTTAGGCACTATATAAATAGAAGTTTACGAAAATTAACTGATAGTGATCTAAACATATAATTTTCTTTCTCTAAAGTTAAAAAAGATCAGATTACAAAGTAATGTAAAACGTCAGAGTGAACTAATATTTTTAAGAGTTATATTCCTAATTAGTTTTAGGTTTATTACAATTATTATCAATATTTGTTGTAGTTGGGTAAGTACTTACCATTTTCCTTGATTAAACCTCAATTTAAATTTAAATATTCCCCATTTAAACACAGTGAACAAGAGGTACACAACACCGCTACATAACCAATATGGCGTAGTGACTGGATCAGCTCATAGGAACTGCCAAGTAGAAAATGGTTGGCAAGTACTCAATTAGAAAAAGTATAAAGTTGTTCAGGATAATGTAAACAACGCAAAGTCGCTAAACTTGCTGTTAGATGGATGGAGCTATATCCGCAATCAAGGGATTATAAACTTCATAATTACTACTCCAACTCCTGTTTTTGCAGAATTTATTAATACAAAAGAAAATCGCCACGTCGCAGATTATTTAGCGACAAAAATCGATAAAGCATTAACAAAATATGATATACTGACAAATTTTTAGTCTTAATTGGTGACAGTGGCAGCAGATATGCAAAAAGCTTTTTCTATAATTAAAGAACGGTATCCCCATGTAATACCATTGGGCTGTATCGCACATCCTTTAAATTTATTATGCCGCGATATTTTAAGTAAATAGCATAATTAAAACGATTAGAAATTCTCAAGTACTAAATGCTATTTTTGAAAAACTTAAAAAAAGAAACATTGTAGAATTTCACTTAAATTAGCCTGCCAGACAAGATGGGGCAGTCATCTCAATAGTTTAAAAAGTATGCTAATATGTTAGTCACATTTGCAATGTTTGGTTGTAGATGAAGTAGCTACTGAAATATTGGGTAAAACAAATAAACAAATGCTTCTGGATGATGGAATATTTTGGGTAAGAGTGTGTAGTCTTCATGATCTATTAAAACCCATTTGTGAGTGGATCACCCAACTTGAGACAGATCAACCAGTAATTCATCGGGCTCAGGAGGCATTTGCAGATATTGAGAAGTGCATGAACATAGAGCTTTCGAAATCTCTGTTGTCCAAAATTGAAGAGAAAAAAACTTCCACATCGTTCAATAGCAGAAATAAAATATCTTTAAGGCCAATACATTACGCTGCAGATATTTTAAATCCGTCTTCTCAGGGGAATAACTTAACACCTGAACAAATTATTGATGGTTGTGAATTTATTGACAGTGTCGCTCAGCACATGAAACACATTGATGATAAAAAAATAATAGCAGAACTTGCCGAATATCGTGCAAAAAAATCTGGAATGTGGGCTAAAGAATTTTTGTGGAAAAGCATAGATAAAATGACGCCTTTAACCTGGTGGAAAAGGATGTGCAGTTCAACTGAATTAAGTGAAGTCGCTATCAGGATTCTATCCGCTCCAATCTCGTCTGCAGCAACCGAACGATTCTTTAGTTGCTTTCGTTGGATTCATTCTAAGAGGCGAAATCGGCTAAGTGCCAACCAAGCAGGGAAGCTAACTATATCCCATAACTGGAAATTGCTGCAAAATATAGGGGCTAATCAGTATATGTCAACACTGCCGTCTAAGAGAGCAAGACTTGAAGAAAATTTATCGGAGATAAACTTTACATCAGAGCGAGAAGAATCAGACACCGTCACAGTCACAGATCAAAATGAATCGGATGCTGACGAATCGTTTGATGACTCTGATAATAGCAGCATCAACAGCAATAAGTGGCAGTTGGCAGTACCGGCAGTGAGGTTGAAGACTGAGAATTTATATTAGATTATGTTAGATTTGTTTCAACTTATTTTATTTTATTTTTATTTTTTTGATAAATTAGAATTTATTTTTTGTTATTAAACATACATGTTTATTAGAAATATATTTTTTGTTTGAAAATAGCTTTTAATAAAAAATTGGGAATATTCCCGGGAAGATTTCCAGGGAATATTCCCTGAAAATAAATTTCCTGAAGTTTTCCATCTCTACCCCGTATAGTTACATAGGTTATCGCTCACTTTGTTTTGTATGAACAGCAATGTGCAAAGTCATTCAAAAACTTGTTGAAGTAATAATTTACGAATCACTTATAAAATGACTTCAGTCATAGATATCCGAAAATATCCGAAATTTTGGTGGGACTATAAAAATTTATATTACTTTGTTTAGGACTTAGGTGAAGCAATTTAAAAATATAACTCAAGTCGGAATGTACCAGTCAGTACAAAATGACTCTAAAACCATTAATTTTGAACAGCTGACAGATAAATAACTAAAACAAAGTGCCCTATTAGAATTCAGGACAATTCAATTTATTTTTCGCATATTTTAAATGAATGCGAACCGATTTTTTCACAGATTACCCGTTCGGTTCTGGCGGATAAACAAAACAGATAATTTTCGCGGGCCGTCGACATTATAGCAATAATATATTTTACGTATCGACATAACGTATAACTGCGTACAGGTTTTTCCGCCAATAAATTTTAATTCCGATGCATCCTTTATTTACCCAACGTTTTTATTAAATAATCGGTCCGCCTGATAGGCCCGATTTTTTAAATGTATTCCAAAATTAATGCAAACACCGGCTGTTTGTTTAATTTTTCATGTTGCTCTCACCCCACAAGGAATATCAAACATGTATTAATGTATTGTATTTAAGCGCCGTGTTTATTTTATCTGAATTATTCAATTTTATGCGAATACATAAATGGAGATTAATCAGACTTTTTGTAGGAGAGATTGGCGTCGACTGCAACAAAAATTTTGTTATACAGTTCGATATAGGTACTTACATGTTAAAATCGGCAGTAATATATGTGTTGCAGTCGATATTAATATACAGGGTGATTTATTAAGAACGGGAAATCTTGAAGCGAGAGTTGCTAGAAACAAAAATTTAATAATTGGGCAAACCTTGCCTCAATATAATATTTATGGTTTAAGTATTAGAAAGAAAGCTATATTAATATCAACATTTACGTACGTACAGAGATATTTATGTACAGAGAACACTGAAGATGCTCATTAAGGTGTGTAGAAAATTCAACTGCTTCTGCCGCTATTGTTATTAATATAATTAATTTGTGGTTTTAATTAATAAAATAGTTTGACATAACTGATCGTACAATAAAATTTTTAACCTGTCTTACCCAGTTTCTACAAACTAACACAAATGTTTCTGCTTTTTGCCCGTTTTCAACTCTTAAGTTATTAGCAGCAGCTATGATACGTTTATGTAAATCATCAATAGTGTCCACTTCGATGCGACACACTTAATTTCTTAAATATCCACTTAGTATTAAAACTTGGACACACTGTACATGTTACAGATACAAATGAGCTTCGTGTATAATACGCCACACTGCTGCAATACGCCGTGAACGCCCTGGACCTCCATCTCTTCAACGATTCGGTTTCAAATTTTCCGTGTCACGCTCGCATTGCACTACACTTGCACTCACTGCACACTGAGGTTAAATTAGCTGCATTTGGCACATGTTTACCGAGAAATTGTTCTGATAAAGCAATTTCACATCACCATGAATTAAAACGATATCCATTAACTCCGAATTGCTATATACGTAAGCCATTTTCAACTAATGTAAATACACGCATCACAAAAACGTTAATACCTACTATAAGTAATCGGATTTTAATATTCGGAATCGCCTGACTAGAAGCTATAGTAGCTCAGCGATGTAAGGGTTGAAAATACTAACAATCTCAATAATTTTTTATCCGGAAACTATTAGGATATTAACAAATTATTAATTTGTGAGTCACCCTGCTACAATTGACATTATCATGTGTTACAGTCTACATCATATGTGTTGACAGTGGACAGCATTATACGTGTTACAATATACAATATGAAATGTGACCAACTAAAGAAGTTACATCTAAAATAACTCAGCTGATGATATCATGAGCACCTTCGTTCCAATTGACAACCTGTTTCAGCCACCGGTCCGCCTTATAAATTGAAAAGTATTTTTTCGATTTGGATTCAAGTGGAACCCTTCAAAGGCCTATATATCAAAGCGCGTATAAGGGCCCGTTGGTCTTCGTAGCTGCGGAGAGCAAGGGAGCCGAAGAAATTTAATCTACGATAAATATTTGTCTTTCCCCGACAAGTAAAAATGTCCGCGCCAAACAATAACGGATCTCCTCAAGGAATCACGTCACATTCGGTCATTCAGCGGCAAAGCGTAGGGTTCTGATAATCTTTCCATTCGGACGCGGCGGTAGAATCGTCCTTTTCGTACTTCCTCCAGAACGTTGGCGGTGGATACGTCCACGTAGCTATAAGTAATAAGGATGGAGTGGTTAATACGTGACTTAGATATTGAGTGATGAAAACTCTTATAACTCTTCTGCCTTTTATTCGGGTAGCTATTAGTATTTCTTGACGGAAAGGGAGTGAGAAAAAATAACCACAGTTTGTCATCGTCGATCTAATTACAGTGAACTCTACAACGGACAGCAACCACTGTGCAGTGGCAGCCTAGTAATTTGATTTCTTATAATATTACTGAAATGTTTTTTATTTACGTAGGTACTCGTTCTTAAAATAACAGCGATGCTTACTTTTCCCAATTATCAAGAGATTTTTTTTTTTTCGCCATTCATACTGAAGTACAAAAGAACAATTTGTCTTGAGCAAGAGTTTTATTGGATAAAGCTCTAAAAATAGGCCCCGTCCATTTGCATTGAATATATTGTTTGAATAGTAGGTACTATTTTAAATTGTAGATAGCTTTTTTCTAGTCAGAAATCTTTAAATTTCCAGCAGCAGTTTCCCCACAAATTGATTTCAAAGTTATCTACATCATGATGTGACGTCTTTTTTTATTTACTTTTAATGCTTGATGTTTTACATTTTACCTGTACTTTCTAAACAAATAAATATTATTATTATTATTATTATTATTATAACGTTTAAAAACTATATTATTTATTACAAATCTTATAAATTTAAGCATATGTTGAAAAAGTCAGACTAATTGATCCAAAAACGAAGGAGATATTTATGCCCAAAGTTCACTCCGCCCTCAATCAGTGCAGCGGATGATGTGACGTCATATATTCCTGCGGCGACCGCATGGTAGTTGACATTGTTGACAGATGCAAGCTTTATCTATGGATCTTATCCATCTCAGTCGATAGTTATCATAGGTGCCGACTTTCCGTAGGAAAAAAGGGTTTTGCCCCATTTTTTTTTAAATATTGAATTAAAATTCTGGAATAATTTTTTTATTGTCTTTTAGGACTCCCTGAGCACGTGATTAAAATTTTTGTACTTAGTCATAGTTAACCCTGTGTATCCACAACGGACTCTGGATTTGTTAGAGGAACTTTTTATGCAGTAGGTACACAAATACTTTTAGCAAAGAATTTATTAAAAAACGAGTACCCAGTCAAAGCCAAAATATTATTATACGTTAACTCTTGTTAGTATCATCGAGCTTTCGGGAACAAAATTTACCTTCTTTTCCCTAATTTACCCCATTCAAGAAATATGGAAATAGAGTAAAATTTGTCCTATATTTAAATCAGGAGACAAACATGTAATCCCAATTTATCGATCCATTGCGATTTTATGGAATCTGGCAAAGGTCTTTCAAATTACTCTATATACAGTAATTTATAGTGATATAGCAAGCATAATTTCAGAAAATTAACACGGTTTTATGAAAAACCGTTCAACAATCACTGTCGACTGAAGCTATTGATGCAAATCAGCAAGTCAACGTAACATTATTTTGCAAAAGATTGCTGCTATTGAGTTTCGTGATAAATTGATCCAATTTTTTAAATCATATTTATCAAATCTTTGTCAATATATTGAGTCAATTTATTGCTTCATCAGGGGCTCCACACGGTTCCATATTGGAGCCATTTATTTTTATTATATTTATTAATGACTTAGTAGTACAATTTAATATTAAATCATTTATTATGCAGGATTGTAAAGAACTACAAGATAATTGAAATTGACTAGTGAATTGGTACCAATTTAATAAACTGGGCCCAAGTGTAAGGTTATGACGGTTACAGGAAAACTAAATCCGGTTAATTTTCACTACCTCATTACAAGAAAACTTGACGATGTCTTAATACTTCTGATTTGGATGTAACATTTGATAATAAATTCCTAATTGACACCTATTTAAATAATATGCCTCTTCTGCTATTTGTTCACTGGTTCTTATAATAAGGTTGTGCAAAGATTTTGTTAATATAAATTTATCTCAATTAGAATAACATGCTATCTGGTTACTTCTTTATCAACTATATGAAGCTAAACTTGAAAATGTCCAGAGGAAGTTTTTAAATACTAAACTTTTTTAACTCAATTTGATATGTATACTCTCGAACTTATAAGAATAATAGCTGAATTGGAATTTCTATACAGATTCTTTCATACCTAAATTAATTGTTGCAACTTTCATTTAATATTTTAGCATATATATATATATATATATATATATATATATATATATATATATATATATATATATATATACAGTGCACAGAGAAAACTATGTGGAGTGTTTCTGGGTCAATAAAAATCAACTTCATTTTCTGCAAGTTTGGTAAGTTCTTATCTATGTTGTGTCTACTGTATACCGTGAGTCTACCTCAAGGTTTAAGATAATTCGCTACTGAAATTAATTAAAAAATAATTACTTCTTCTCAAATCTCTATTTCAGTTAGTTTGTGATTTTTCATCATTAAAAGGTCAAAAACCTTTTGCCAAGCACGTATTTCATGAAGCGCTTATAACCACTGCATCCACGGTACTAGAAACAACGTAATAACTTAAAATTTAAGTTATCTGAAAATATGTAAAAATCGATTCATGGCATACACTGTATGTACCGCAAACAAAATATTATTAAGTAGATAAGGGCAGAGGATTATACCCATGAAAACGGTAAATAACAAACAAATGTTAATATAGCCAAAATTAAAAAAAAAACAACAAACATGCTGTTTGACACAATAATGAAAAGTGGGATAGTATAACAACAAAGAATGTAATAGCAAAAAGTATTACTTTCCAGCAAGATGACAATAAATTCTATGAACCCAGTCCAACATTGCTAAAATCGATTGTTAGAAGCATTTATAGATGGTGCGTCTTCAATGGCGACAGATAAACGGTTTCAGTCGCTGAAGACGTGATTTTCAATCAAATTTTGGTGCTAGGCTGAAATGTTGCTTATAGGATAGACCGTATGTAGATTTTATACAATTTTTGTCATTTGCCATTAGGTTGTTGAAAGCATTTCCTAAGAACATTTGTAACACTTAGAATTGGCGTAGAGTTTCTCGCTTCAAGTTACAGTTGTGAATCCACAGAATGGACGGAGAAGAACAATCACTAAAATGGTTACCTAAGCGAGGGTTGTTTGCAGTGTTCGTTCGATACTTGTAATACTCTTGGACGACAGTTCTGCTCCATTGCTTCTATTTCTCATTCAGTGTAACTTCCATTTGATCCGACCGTACCCGCATTGGATATACTCGTATATGGTGTACAAGTGCTACACATTGAAGAACTTTTGTTCTACTACCACACGTCTATCAGACGAGCGAAGGGATTAATCCAGTTCCAGAACAATTCATTATCAATCCCGTAGTGCACATCTATGTACGCCGTCTAAGACACCGTAATTTGTGGACGAAATATATCGCAATTAGCGATATTAATATGACGGGGGATGTAGGAGCAGCCTCTAGTGCAATTAAGCAGGGACGCCTCGGTTATTATTGGGTCATACATTTCCTCGTTTAAATGTTCTCGTTATTATTACATTCTACGCCTCATTATTATGCCTTAATCATGAAATAATAGCTAGTTTACGATCAAAACGGACGATTTGGACAAACAGGGTATTTTGTTTTTGACTGGTCATTGTCAGACAGAAATAGGATCTGATAAATACTATTGTTTTGTGTCGATTCCTAAAGCAGTGCTATTAATAAATAATCCAAATGGATTTCGGCAATAATCCAATTAAGAATATTTTGAAGTTTACTCTTATAATTAATCCAGTCGGGTGTTTAATACCTTCAGTTTCAGTGACGGAAAAATCCGTCGGAGTCGCTATCACTCTGGTGCCGCTGATGGAATTTTCCGTCGCTTCTCTGGTGTCACTTATAGCTGGGTTATTTACGTCAGCAGTGCATTTGACGAACGGTGATTTACATATGCACAATGAAAAGGTTTTATAACATAGTTTTTTGCGTACGGTTTATAATTTTTGCTTGTCTTTTTTTAGTTAAATTAATAAAATGATGAGTTATAATATTAACCCAGTAAAAATATCATATTTCAAATAAATAAATGCAGACAAGCTGATTTTTTCAGAGTGAATGAAAGGCTGCCTTCAACCAAAAAATCAGTCTCGACACCTTTGTGGTTTTTTTGCTATTTTGCTTTTTTTACTATACTTATCATGGTTCAGTAAAGATACAACAAAAGGCTGACCAGCTGGTTTTTGCAGGTTTCTTCAAGTACTGTCTTCTGAGTCTCCATCCAAAAAAGTACAGTCCAACCCCTCCGTTGTTTTGCGCAATATGGGTGGTTTATTATTGTGTCATCTCTAAAATATTTTGTGTATATGTACTTAATAAAAGTCTTCTGTTCCGGAGGATCTATTGTTTTAAAAACATTTAAGCATATTTAATAGGGGTGTTCAAATTAAATAGGTATTTTGAGGTGCGCCAGTTTGAACCAATGGGATGTAATATTCAAGTAACTTTGTGTTTTCAGTGCTGTGAATTGTTAATTGAACTCATTTCCTTACCACACATACCACCACCCTTATTGCGCAAATCACCGACTGTGTTTTTGGCATCCATTCAGGAGACAGTCCTCTAAGAATCCTCCAAAAACCAGTTCCTAAGCCTTTTATTTGTATCTTTACTGAATCATAATAAATAAATATCGTTTTTTTTTTCGTTTAATGGACGGTGAAGCGTCAAATATGTAAACAATTTAATATATTAATATTATTATATACAAATTGAACAAAAAATTCCAAAAACAAAGTAAATAAACACCTCTATTGCAAAAAACGCACAAGAGTCTCTAGTGTATTTTTTTGGTTGTGTGCATGTATTTTTTGCACTATATGAGTACTTTGTGCAAGTACGGCAGTTTATACAAGCATTCGGCTCGAATTTCCTATCTTTTTTATTAGAATAAAGCTGGAAAAATGGCAAGGCTGGTACTATTTCAACCTCAAGAAGAGCCCGAATAATCCATTACCAAACAGATGAAGGGTTCTTGCAATTTTCAGAATGGCGACGAAAGCGACACTTGGTATCCAGATGAGGCAGATGATGCAGATGAGGTGAATAAGCAGGTTCTTGCAGGCGACAAAATAATGCAATTTACTCAACTTATCTTAGTCCAAAAGACACAGGATCTCAAATTGAAAGTTTTGAATTCAAAATTATTCAAATTTTCAATGAATTGCTTTGAAAAACAAATCCGTACTTTATTGTAAACGCTAAAAGGCAATTTTTCTCACTGTATGTATTAATGTTTTAAAAGAAAATTATTATCATACTAATTTTTTGTCGCTAAATTCACATCACATTCACAAATTCGTTTTTCTTTTCACTGAGAACTTAAATAGACAAGATTTGCGACGTAAAATACTGTCACTGGCGTATAGCTTTCAATTTAATTAGACGTGCAGTGCCATTGATGGAAAATGGCATGGACAACATGTTATCGAAACTGCCACCGGCAGCGAACTTGTTAATATACAGTGTCTTAAAAGTAATACGCGTTTTAAAAACGGAAAATTTTTGAAAAATCACTTGGATAGGTCAGTTTGGTTTTTTTGCGAGTCTAGCTGTTTTTGGATTGCAGTAAAGGTCCAAAGTTGCATTCTTTATTATCTATTAGAATTTTGTAGTATTCGTTTGAAAATCCAATTCAGAATAATTTCAATTCCAAATGAATCTGAACCCTTCTTGGATTCCAATATTAATTCACCTTAGACTAAGAATCATTTGTATTCAAGCTGCATATCCATTTTTCATTTTTTAATGTATATCAGTAAACATTCAGTTGTATTCTTAAGAATTTTCTGTAATTCCTAAACAATTTATAGCAAATATTTCATTAATAATTCATTAGAATTATATGAAGGAAAATCATTTATATTTCTATTAAGAATTTATTCCTGTCGGATTCTGATAATAAAATTTTTAAATTCTTAAGAGATTTCACAATTTCTAAGAATTATACTATTAATCCAATTGAAAATCATATGAGATCATTTAGGGAATTAAGGATTTCATGTTAAATTCCTATCGAAATCTAGTATTTAATGGATCTGGTAATACCTGCAATGTCAAGATTAACTTTTAGTTTTAGACAACGCTTGATCCCGTCCGTGGGAACCGACCTTTATAGATGAGCAGGAAATTGGGACCCTTGGAGTGGTGGAATCGGCGGTGGTTTTAACTTTATTCGCCCCACACAAAACACATGATTAATGCTGTTCGAGTTGCGGTGGGGAGTATGTTAGCGAGCTTATTGTCTGGATAATTCCCATATGTGCGCCATATAAATGAAACTGAGCTAAATGGCGTCGCAGTGCGGAATTCGGTGGGATGTCTTATCAAAGCTAACGTATTTTGTGTAATTAAAGCTGTAATTAAAGTATTAGTGGGTTTGCCAGTGGCGTACCGCCAAATATTTACGCCTTCGAATTGTTTAATATGTAACACATTTTACTAGTTTTAAATGCCTAATTGTTGTAGCAAAAAAAAAAAAATACATACAAATGCTAGTAATTTTTCGTATCGCTTTCTTGTAAGTATAAATTATAAATAGAGTAGCCCTATTAAAGAGCCGTGAGGTATCCCTTCGTATTTAACTTTGTTCTTTTGATAGAGTACGTCTGCGCACCCTTCGTATATTAAGTTATTCTAAAGCGATAACGGCAACCAACCCAGAGACTATCCTAATATTTTTTCCTACCCCGGCTAATCTCTAGGGACCGGCTCATCCCAAACGCTGGCGGGTGATGTAAAAAAACGTCGACCTACACTTTAATTGCGCCATAATGCCGGCGATTTCGCTAAATGTCGGTACTTTATAAAATTAAACGGCATTACCGGCAAGAATAAATGATAGGGATAAATCAACTTTACATCTCCCTCGGCCAGCACTGCTGTAATTAGTCGACGAGGCGTCGTTACCGGAAAAACAGATCAGAAGGGGCGTACCGATGTCACTTGTTACCGAATTTGTTCTGCGAAATGATTTTCCAATAATACAGTGTTAACATTCTTGAAGATATATGGTTATTTGGACATTGTTTAAGTATTTTGTTTGTAATAAACTGTCTAGTAGTTATTAATAACCTTTAATTATCCGTTAGTAAACCTGCTAAACTAACCTGGAAAAAACGTTAAGACCGTTTTCTCCTTAACAGTACTTTCACATAATAAATATTAGCTGATATTAAGTAACGCGGAGTAGCACAGCTACCTCTAGCAGTCATTCACTACTTCATGCCTGACTAAAAAGCCACAGACACGAAGCGTTCTACATCTTAGAGGAAAACCATTAAAAGGTAGCGACCTCTATCGCGATTCGGCGATAACGATTTGTTGTAAATACAGAAATCCTGAACGCTTCGTGTCTGTCGCTTTTTAGTTTGGAACGGAGTAACGAAAAGCCACTAGATGTAGCTCTCCTACTCCGCGTTACTCAGTATCGGACTAGATAGACTCAAAACAGTTAAGGTTATTTGTTGGTTACCTCACCTATGGCATATCGTTTGGTGCAATTTATCAACAAAATAAAGGCACTTATATTCTTAACACCATGTATAATAATTAATTAGTGAATTGGACATCTTTAAAATGTTTTGCTTTTAATTAACTGTATAGTAATTCCGAATAACTTTTATATTACCCGTTAATAACTCAGTAAATTAAATAACCACTTTTGTTTCAGTAATTTTTTAAAGAAATTGAATATTTATTGAAAATAATTCATTAATTTGTACTTTTCATATATTTATTTATATTATGACAAATGTATAGCTTGAAAATATATAATTAGTTCCGCTTTTTAAAAGTTTCTGGCTTGTGATAAACTGTATAGTAGTTACTAATACCTTTTATATTACCCTGGTAATAAGCCTAGTATTGCAGGCAAAAATATGAAGAATATTTTTTTCTGTTTAATATGTTTAATTTTTCTAATTTTGACATATAAAGTGACACTTTTTAAAACTGATTGACATTATGAAACGTCTTACTTTTTGTAACTAGCTGCATAAAGTAAAATTTTATGCAATTGTTGACGAAAAATGTATTTCAAAATTAGTGACAATAAGAATTATTCTATTTATTAAACTGTTATAATACAAGTTAAAAACATAAATTTTAAATTAATTAATTATTATAAATATTGATAACACAATTATTGCAATTAGTCAAATTAATTCCCGACGACATATTTTTTTCATTGCTCGAACTTGCTGTTATTTGGGAAGCGGCGCACATTGCATTAGATGTTTCACCAAATATTTCTTGCGCTATAAGTTTTTTATTATTCATGGAATTTTCAACATATCCCTCCGCAACAGAGCTAGATTTCCAACCTCCGTGCCTCTTTAATTTTAAAATGTCAGCGCCACTGTCTGCTAGGAAAGTGGCAGAGCTTCTTCTGAAGCAGTGGCCAGTATATAGAACAGGATTTGAAAGACCAAGAAATTGTGCAATAACTTTTGGCAGACTGCTAAATGTGTCCCACAGGATTTCTGGTACATTTTCCATTCGCATATTTTACAAAAAATCTGTTGTGTTTAAGAACCTGGGGACGCAACTTAATATATTTTCTTAATATTTCAACAAGATTCGTATTTTCAATTGTCTCCAGTGGTAATTGCAAACTGCCGTATAACTTTTGTTTTTGAAGGTGGGATATCAACACGAAAATGGCTTCCTTCGTTTATAACATTTTCAACTGGAAGAAATGTTAATTCTGCTTTTCTGCATGCTCCTGCCATTTCAATTATCATTGCAACCTTAGCCATTAAGTATTCTTTGTCATCAGCTTCCACTAAAAATTTGGCAAAACTTCTTTAATAAAAACTTTTGACTTTTTATCACTGTACCCGTCCGCTTGCCTTTTAATATATGCTACCAAATTTGTATATTTTTTAATATCAATATTCCTTTTCAGATTTAGTTCAGACCTTAACATTGAGTAAAGTGTCCATAATGTGGAAACTTTTAGATCTTTCTTACCCTCAAAATATGCAAGTAAAACTATCTGATTAACATGTTTAATTTTCTTCTCATCACATCACGTAACAAATTTTTCGTATGCCAAATCATAAACTGCCTTTGACTTTTTGGGAATTACTGATAATAGAGCATTACCTGCTGCCTCTTCAATATCGCTTGGTAGCTCTTCAGAACTTGAATCACTCATTTTTTAAAAATAAAACTAAAAATATATCAATCTCGCTAAAAACCTTGCGTCTAGACTTTTTTACAAAACGTCAAACTGACAACTAACATGTAGTAACAGCAACAAACTAAATTTGTGTTTTCCAAATTTTTGTCAATTATATTAAATTTTATTTTTTTATTACTTTCTTCAAAATTAGAAAAAAATCTTGTATGCAATACGTTACGAAATGAAATTTTGTGTAACTTGTGAGTTTTTGCGAAACTCACTTCGTTCGTTCCGCAAAAATCTCACGCGTTACACAAAATTAGGCATTTCGTAACTGATGGCATAAATAGCTATTATTGTATTTAGTATTGGTTTAACATATGTATTTGTTAGTGTGGTTCATTTATTTACCGATACTACCTAGTAAATATTTGTGTTTCATAAATTGACATTTCTTATAAATAAACCTTCAATTGGCACTTTTGTGATTTATATTATTAACTGTATTATTAATGACATAATAAACCTGTCATAGTAGACTGGAAAATCGTTAATAATCAATTTCTGTCATACGTATTTAACAATAATTTTTCATACATGCTACGCCAACGTTTTTAATCGATACTAAATCACTGTTTATGTGTAGTAAATTGGATAATTATTACAAATAAATCTTCAATTTTCACTTTTCGCGCGTTATTTGCATTATAGTAAATGTATAACTTCTCTCACACGTAAAGAGACGGTCGCTCCATTACAGAATCCCTAACAAACACATATCTAGGGGAATCTGAATGCTAGCTGAGGATTTAGGCAATTGTTCATGGCACAGACTGCGTTATTGCAAGAGCGTCGGCTTTGGCATCCAGAAGTGTGTGCCGAGATAGCGCAGAGAAACGAGGGAACCAGAGGCGCACTCGGGGGACCACTTCAACGCCTTATAAAGGTGTGGTTATGAGTACCACTTACTCTGCGTGTCAGTAAAATGACTTGATGTTCTTTTCTTATCCATTTTGTGATTAATGGAATTGTAATGATAGTAGATAGTAAATATTTATTATAAAATGTACTTGCAATTAACTGTATCCGTACTGTTGTAGTTTTAAACCTCAATTTGCATGATCTGACTCAAAAACGGTGGTGTAGAGGAGAAACTGTTTTCACCCCGTACAATATAAGCTGACAGCGAAAGTTCCAAACTTGAGCACTTTCCCCTAAAACCGAATGACGTCGTCTTCTCCGCAAGTACGTCATCTTCACGCATTATCGTTAAAACTGGGTCGAGCGAATGGCACTCAAACCGCTGTAAAGCTGCCATAAAACTGCGGATCACTGGGACCAATTAAAAAAGTTTCCTTTATAGTGCGAGTTGGCATCTGGCGGCGCCGGCCGGCTGCTGTCGAAGTTGGGGCCAGTTATCGTCCATATATCGCTGGCCTCTCGTCGATGCTTCTGTCAAAAACTACTGTCGTAAATAACGGTACGCTTTTAGGGTATTGGTTTTTTTGAGCGGTTATGGAAATTGGTGACCCAATTGATTTCCTCAAACGAACTGTTTAAAAGCAGGTATTTTTTTTTGTTTCATTCCATATCTTCTATTTAGATCCAGCTGTGCCTACCATGGTGGATTCACAAAAGATGTGCCATTATCTGATGTTACTAATAGAGTGCCATACATCCATATAAAAAATAACAGAAGTGACTTCTCATATTTTGTTTATCAAAGGAATTTGAAAAGGTTTTTGGACTTTGATTTATTTTAAGAATTCAATGGTTAATTTCAAGAAAACCACATACTCTGTAACCTGTAACTAGCGCCTGTTTTATTATTAGTTGCATTAATTGTATTTTTCCTGAACATATACACACATTATCTTCGCAAGTATCAATTAGGTAATGAAGGTGTGTCTGCCATGGCGGATAAACAAAGGATGTCCCATTGTCTGATATGACTAATAATGTAGTATTATACACCTATCTAAAAAATTAACACAAATGACTTTTGATTTTCTGTTTATCAAAGGAAATTGTAAAGGTTTTTGAATTTGATCTACTGTAAGAGTTCAGTAGTTAATTTCAGGGCAACCTAATACCAATACTCTGTAACTAGCGCCTGTTTTATTGTTAGTTGCATTCATTGTACTTTTCGTCAACTTCTACACATATTATCTTCTCAAGTATCAAGTGCCATTGTCTGATATTACTAATAGTGGAAAGCCATATATTCATCTAAGAAAGTAACAGACGTGAAAATTGTTCCATTGATTCAGAAAATTGTACCATTATCTGATGTGAAAAATAATAGAGTGCTACACATCCAACTAAAACAGTAACAGAAGTAACTTTCCATATTTTGTTTATCAAAGAAGACTGAACAAGTTTTTCTGTGTTTCTTTGTGAAGGTAGTCATTCAAAAACAATTCTTAACTGTAGAAATTTTGCAAGCGCAAAATATTTTAAATATTCTGAAATTATATTTTCGCAGAAAAATAAAATATCATTTTCATTGTTAAAATTGTTAATAATTTAACGAAATGCAATTGAAGTATGTGAAGTTTAAGCGTGTGTAGGATCTGGGTAGGATTTAGACTGACGGGCGAGTACGGCCCTGTTCCCTTTTAAATGCGCATTTGTGCGGAACGGGCCACTGTACCGAACTGTGTCGCTGTAATGGTGATTTACAAAGACGTTAACAGGAATTAATGACGACATTAGAGCACATTTCGGTACGGAGTTACTACCGTCGTGTTTTTATTATAAGTTGGCGCGGTTTCTATAAATTTCCACGGAGTTTTCGTGCTCAAAAACACGAAGGGCCGTTATTCTCGCTCGGGGCGTTCACAGACGCCTCAGATCCGGAAAATGTGCAATTGGATTTTTCGCCAGGATGTTTTCGATTGATTGATATCATTAAAATGAGGTCTGGTGCCTCAGAAACCGGATAAGCGACTGCATAATGATATATCTTTAGAAAATTCCAGTGTGAAAGATACACAATTATTCGTAATATAAATGGTTGAACAGTTTATATAGCTGTAGCATTGTAAAATACTTAATATATAAAACTGTAGAATATTTTATATACAAAATTTTATTACTATAATTTGCTGCATGCATTTCCAAAAAATATCTTTCATTATATTCAGGTTTACGAAGTATAATTTGATTATTATCATGTCTACATAATTATATGACAGACCCAAAGTGTATCATGTGCTATACTCTTGGACAGATGTAGTGATTAACTCATACAAGGCATCTAACTGTTTTATGAATGGCGTTCACTATGATTGTCCCTCTGAAATTGTTAACGGATTTTCAAAGTATTTTTTAAGTGTCAGTAAAAACTTTCAGCCTCATATGAGATCACTGTATGTTCTATTGTCATAATGTAAGACCAATTTAGGTATGAAATCTTCAGTACAATGTTATGTCCATCAATTTTAATCAAATATCCAGCTTATGTGATTGACAGTATTATTATTATCTCTTCAAGGTCAGGTAGCACTAAAGCTATACTACTACGTCTCGTGTACTCACGTCTTTCTGTCGGTTCTGACGGAATGTGAACAGCCAAGGTTGGTCGTCGGTTGCTTCACTTATGGCATATTGATGAAAGCTAACAACCTGGAAGCCAGTATATGTCTAGTGACACCGCTGGCGACAGCCCACACAATAAATATTGCCTCAAATTCCGCTTTTGCAAATATCGCAATCACCCATGCAGACACAGGTTTTCAGTAGTATCCACAGCTTTCTGTTGCGTTTTATTCAGGCTTGGCATGTGACTAAATGTAGATACGTGCTAGGCTCGCGTATTTTTGTTTAATAATATATTTCTTTTTCTACTGGATCTTACTTGGACCAGCTAACACGTTGCACACATCTCGTAAATTTTTTCACACCGAAGGCTTCGCATTGGTCTATCCTCGATTACCATGCAAGGCAACGAATACCGCCGCGCAACGTTCTTATTTCTACTTTTCCCCCGCTCAAACATCTTGCCGGAAATATTGACGTCTTATTTCTCTGTACGACAACTTAAATAGGAAACGTGTTCTTGCGGCTCCCTTTGATTGCTGAAAACGCGCCCGAAACCCGTTTCCCATTTCGAGCCACAATGAAGGGGTAATAACTTCTGTTAAAACTTTCCTCTTTTCTAAATCCCGCTTAAATCTGCCGTTTTCGTTTCCAAAGTGTCACGAGAATCCGACCTTTCCACGATTTGAATATTTTTTTTTTGCATTTCTTGGATTAATGGTGCTATTTTAATACATAACTTCAGTTTAAATGTAGTTTTAATCCCCAGCGACTACTCCTGAAACTTGTTCGATTTGATTTTTTCTATCAACAAAGTATTCAAGAAATTGGTAAGAAATTTTTATAATTTGATGTATCTATAATAATTCTTTACACGTTACAATAAACTGACTAATTTATTGATCAAATTCAAGGATCTCAACTTTTAGAATAAACGTTCGCTATTATAATAAGCCATACATCGTAATAGATGTATAACTTTTGCCAGAATATTACTAAAGTAAATTAAACTTACTTAAAAATCAACAAAGAGTCCCCAATTTACAGTCAGTGATGTTGTCTTCAATGTTTTGGTCAACACTTTGTATAATCGAAGTGTAGCACCATATAAATTATATTCCAGAATACTTTATACTTCTGAAGCTATCTGACATATTACTCTTATAAGATTATGATCCATTAAGCTCCTTTCCTTCTTGTATATTTCCTGGCTGAGACCCTGACAGTGGTTGCTGGACTCTCTTCCGCGGCGACTGTTGCTCTTGGCCTCAATACCGAGGCTGTGTGACACGAAGCCGCAAATAGAGATAGGCAGGCTACTTGTCATTCTCTTGTGTTCGTGTCCTTTGCTCTTCCTTCTTATTCCATCCTGTTTTTAAGCTGCACTGCGCTGATGAAGGGCAAAAACCCAGAAACAACGTTGTCCGCAGTTGCTTCGTTGTTCCCTCCATCTTTTTTCTCTGGTTTCTCTGGATCCATCAAGCCGTTAAAATCCACCTGTCTCTTATAAGATTATGATCCTTCCTTTCCTTCTAGTATGCAAATTTACATTACCTGAATTGAACTGTTATTCTAAAATAAAATTGACCATGTGCGACATATATGTGACTGATCAAAATATAAATCTAAAGTAAAACTGATATGCTGAAAGAAAACTGACAGTTTTTGACATACTCGTTCATATGATTAATCTAAAATACAAATATGCATTATCTGAATTAAAATTGGCATAGTGGAATAGAATTGACCTTTTTGACATACCTACACGTGACTGATCTGAATTACAAAGCTGAATTAAAACTGACATTTTGGAATAAATCTAGCCAATTCTGATATACATCTGACTGATTTGAAATACAAATTTAAGTTAATTAACTTAAAACATATTCTAAAATAAACATTGACCATTTCTGATATAGGTACTACTGACTAGTTTGCAATACAATTTTGCATTGTAATTGACTGATATGATACGAATTTACTTTACTTGAATTAAAATTGACACTCTGAAATATAACTGATCATTTTTGAAGTATAGGTGACTAACCTGAAATATAAATTTGAATTAAAATTGGTATTCTGACATGAAACTGACCGTTTTGGGAATGTAGGTGATTGATCTGAAGTACAAATTTGTATTAAACCTGACATAAAACTGACTGTTTCTGACCATACATTTGACTGATCGGAAATATAAATTTACATTGTTTGAATTAAACATGACTCTTGAAATAATACTGATCCTTTCAGGCATTCATATGACTGATCTGATATACAAATTAAAACTGACATTATGGTATAAGACGAACTACATATTGACAATTTGAATCATCGAAGGTAATTGATGAATTAAAACTAACACATTGACATAAAACTGACTGTGGTAAGGTACATCTGATAAGTACCTGACATTTTAAAAAAACTAAAATTAAATTAACTCGACTTTCTAACATATATGTGTGCTATTAAACCTGACATAAAACTGACTGTTTCTGACCATACGTTTGACTGATCGGAAATATAAATTTACATTGTTTGAATTAAACATGGCTTTTGAAATAATACTGACCTTTTCAGGCATTCATATGACTGATCGGATATACAAATTAAAACTGACATTATGGTATAAGACGGAATACATATTGACAATTTGAATTAAAACTAAAACATTGACATAAAACTGACTGTGGTAAAGTAAATCTGATAAGTACCTGACATTCTAAAAAAACTAAAATTAAATTAACTCGACTTTCCGACATATATGTGACAAGTTTGAAATACAAGTTGCACTTTCTGAAGTACCTATTAACTAATTTATGGATACTGATAGTCCCACTATTAGCCGAAACTAATATTCGAGGAGTCTCGTATTATACGTTTACTTCGTTTCTACGGTTCATTTTGGAAAAGGGTGATCCTCCATTGCCTCCATCCGGCCGCGCAGCTTATAAACAAGCTGTAAATTCGCGGTGATGCATACTTTCCGTGCTGCCCCGGCGGCCAAACTGGATGATAAACAGGTCAGCCGGTCCAACGCTGCTCGGAAAGTTTGTCTCTCCATTTGAGGAAAATTTGCAACACGCTTTTAACTCCTGTGATATATTCCCGGCCCCTCCGCGGGCCGGGCGGCGCGACGCCACCAGGAATACAAATTCTCGTTAGTACTCGGTGCATATAATTCCCAGTAAGTTATGATTGTCTGGTGCAACTTTGATAATGACTTGTTTTCGCCCGGAGCGGTTCGGGGCCCTGCGTGTGACAGGCCCGGAGATTTAGGACCCGGCCCGCTTCCTTGGCCTACTCAACCGAGCGGCGAAAAAGGATCGTCAGATATTCTGTATATACGGGGTGTTCAAAGATGGAAGAACCATATTTCTTAAAAAGTTTCGGGTTTTAATTTATTTAATATACAGAGCAATCTAATGTCATCAATTTTAACGGCGTATTCGGAAGGCTTAATAGAGGCAGAACATCTAAAAAAAGGATTTTCTCGACCTCAAATGAGAAGCAATTCAACCCATATCTCCTGGTATCAAGGCAATTCTGCTACACTACTGATGACACGTTAGAGTGTTGAAGCGAAACAGCGTTACCACCTCAGGATCACATACGTTCAAAACTACCACCGTCGCATTTGCCGCATTTATTTCCCGCAAATTTGAAGGTCACATCAGTCATTTGGAGGGCGGGCGGTATACGTGGAAAGTACAACTTATTCTGCATGCACTGGTAGTGACCCATTAGTTTACTTCGGATTGTCTCACGTGCAGATTGCAATGCAATGGCTAGATCAGTTAAATATTGCAACTGGTTTCAAAATCAAGGTGTAAATGATCCCAACTTTATTAACAAAATGCTATGGACGGATGGGTGTTGTTTTATATGTGCTGGTACTTTAAATAGATAGGTAGGATAGCTACAAACTGAATAACTAATTGAACATAATACTAAAAATTCGTATTTCATTATAAATCCGTAATGGAAATGTAATAAAAATAATAAATTCTGATAAACTAACATTCGAAAACAATTATTATCCCTTTATATGCATTTGTAATTATTAACAAATAAATAAATAATTAAGGTAAACTATCTTATTTATTAATGCATCTAGGTAAAAGAGGTCTGTTTACTCCCTGACATTGAGAATGCATTATGAACGCAGTAAAAGCTAGGTTATTAATTTTATAATACAGTAGGTCAAGATTCACTGTTGCCGGCTTGTTCATTACTGAATGTGTCTCGGATTGCTTTCTGCCGACAACACGAAGGCTTCTTTGTGTTATTCAATCAGTATTTAAATACGAAATTTTCAGCCTCTTGTAATAATTTACGTAGAGAGTATTGGTTTCATATCTCACTATTTATGTAAATGGATTTATTATTTAATTAGTTGGAGTTTTACAACTCCAATATTAAATATATTTCAAGCTGGAACTTATGTTTATTGCATACTTTAAAAAATAATTTATAGCATTCAATACATATTTTAACATTACAATACAAGGAAATATTTAAAGTGGGCAATGTCGTATCAGGCCGCCAGCGATCAGTAACAGTCTGAAAGGATTTAAATAATAATTTGAAAATATTTTTTTCGTATCCGTATAATATTAATTTTGCATCTTTCTTCTTCCTTCCCTTCTCCTGTAAAAAATTAATATAGGGAGGGTAGATGACACAATAGAAAAAAAGGAAAAAGTAAAAGATTTGGAGTTTGAGAAAACAAACTTATGATTTGTGTTGCTAAAGATCATAGGTAATATTCGTATAGATGTGAGCTCTATTTAAAGTTACATCCTATGAAGTTAACACTAAAATAAAGAAATATGTTATACATGCAACTAAATAATCGTAATTGGAAAAAAAAGAAAAAGGTTATAAATGAAAAAAAAAAGATATGGCTGTCAAGTTACTTCTTCTTATATTGTTAGAGGGAAAATGATCATAACTCGTTGACACTGCAGTTAGTCTAAGGAAAATAGTTTAAGTTCAAAGCACCACCTACTGCATCATTTATTGAACTAAAATTGTTAGTAGGTTGTCATCGCTGCTACTAGTCCTATTCTCAAAGTCTCTTTGAGAACGAAAAAAATGAATCCCATTGTGGATTTATGACCCTGCCGGTAGATACAACGCTGATTAGAGAATCATCCAAATGCAGGTCTGGGGATCGGTTTCGGCGAATATTTGAGCAGAGGCGTAATTGAGTTCCTGTGTTCATCGGAATTTTCCGCATTTTGAACTAGTAATGCTTCGCAGAGAGCGCGATAAGACGCATTATTCTTCGCTGTCTGTTGAGTAATTGCCCCAGTAAGGATCTAGGATACTGGGAATAAGTTTTTGAAGTCGGACGGGTTTTTCTTTCCTTGGCTATGGCATCAAATTGTGTCTTTATAACAAAATAAACCGTAAACAAATAAAATGTAGGCATAATAAGCACAATATCTGTAACTATAATAGACAAGATGATTATAGAGAAATAGTAGGGTGTAGAGAGTCGCATTCAGTTTACTGTTTCCGTTCTCATTTTTAATATTTATTAGCTTACCATTAATGAAGGCATATGTTAAAATACTAAAGAGAAATTAAAGAAAAGAATTATTTCAAATGAGGTTAAAAAATTCTGAGTTACTATGAAATGATATGATTTAGAAGTTTGTAAATTATATACAAAAAAGTAAAAACAGTAACACCATAGTTGAATTCATAAACCGTGGTTTTAGTAACTAGTACCGACAATCGTGGTTCGTTTCATTATAGGAATACGATTCATCAATATCAATACATATTATAACTGCATTTGAATGTTGATTGGTGATTGCGGCGAGTCTTGAGACTCCCGTCTGTAGAATGTATACGTTATAACACTGACTTTGAAATAAAACAGGAAGTTTACACTTTTCAACAATCGTTGAGTCGATATTAGTGTATTAATTTAAATAGAAGAAATAAGTTAATAGGTAAGGCAATAGCAGTAAAATATAATGTATGGGTTTTACAGTATATATACATTACTTACTTATTGATGTCTTTAGGAAATTTAAAGAAACTTAAATTACTTGAGATGATGTTTTTAAACATCTAACTGCAGCGCAGCGACTCGTTCCTCGATTCAGACTCAAAATATTGCTTTAATACGGCTCTGTATAACCGATGTTCGCATTCCCAGAGTTGGATGTAAACTGAGGTCTCTGCAGCCTGAAATGGATGCGCGAGCTGCTATACGCGACTTATTATTTCGGCCCGAGTGATTCTACTGGTCTTTCTATACTGTGGTAAAATAGTGTTTAGAATCGTATTACTACAACATTGTAAGCATCACAGTATGTGAACTAATACTACAAATTGTGCCTGGAGCTATAATCGCAGCAAATTGTCTACAATTGTATAAGCGTTTACTATTCTTTTTTCAGTGTAGGTATGAGGAAGTATGACACTGAAACGTTGTCTGAACTGTGAACTGTTAGAGTAGGGGTTCTCACTTTTAGGTATTTTCTTAATTTTGATATAAATTTATCGTTACTATTTTTTATATTTCTGTGAACATATTCATACACATTTACATTATGTAGTTGTTCATAGAAGTACCAGATACAAATGATCAAAAGAAATACCCTTACACGATATAATGAAATGCAAATAAAACTTTCATATTTTTATTTATACCTACTTTAAATAATTATACTTTAATTAGTTAATTTCGTAGGTAGAAGGGCAAATAAAATTTATAATTATTACATATACTTCCATAACACAAAAATCTGTGATATTTTTTATTCTTGATGATGATAATCTATGCATAAACCTGAGAAATTATAACTGAAGACAAATAGTAATAAATAGTGGTAAAAATGTAGTAAAATATTTTTTATTTCGGTTAACACAAATTTAACAAGTGGAATTTTTTGTTTATAGGAACTAAGTAAGTAAACATTTTCATACATATAAATATTGATTGATGTCAACATTGTTTCTTTTCTTTCATGTAAACGGCTGCTATGTTTCATAGATTTTGAATGAGATTTAACATGCACCCAGATATTAAAATCAACTTTTCTAGAAAACAGTTGCCGAAATCGAATTTCAACAAGAGTACCCTTTTTATGTAAAAATCTTTAAAAACATTTTTATTTTTATTTTGAAATTATCAAAAAAGTTTGGGTATTTTTGAAGCACTACCTTTATTTTTCACCCGTCTCTGGATAAACTGTTTGGTTTGATTTACTTTAGATTTTCAAAAATATAAAAAGTTATGGGGTTGTGCCAAATTCTATTAATTTATCTCTAAGAGCTTGGGAAATGTTAATTAAAAACTGTCGTCAAAACTAACCTTTCGCACTCTGTTTACGTTTTAGGATATATGTTTATTAGACGTTTTGCCTTATTTTGAGGTCTAGGAAACGCAGTTAAATTTATACTTCTACTTTTAGAATCACCTTGTATATACAATTTTTTTACTTTTTTGGATGGTATATACATATTATATTCTTTTGTTCCTCAAAGTAATTGCTCCGGTCTTTCTAAATCGTAGTTTCACTCAAATGCCTTGATGATAGGCCCAAATGATAGAAACGTCGAACTTTAAAATACCGAAAAAAATTGAAATAATTTAACAATGTCTCTACATCCTTTCAGATAAATTAAACGTATTCCTCATTTTTTTGACTGCATTTGGTTTAATACTAAATTACGCAACTCCGCTAAAATTTAATTATTTTCATATCTCTTATAATTTACTTTGCTTTCGAATTGGTACTCTATGTACAAGTCGCTACGAAACATCCTTTACAATACAGTAGTTTATAATACTTATTCTATGAACAGTTTTCTTAGTGTACCTGTAGCACAAATTCTATTATCGATTTCGGGAAGCTCGGTGCCGAGATTATTTTATTTGGTCGTCGTAAATTTAATCCTCTCGAATCTCTCTTCTCCTGTTGACGGCGTAGTCTGTTGCTTCAATTTGACGGCGGCTGAGCGGGACAATAACGTCGGTTTCACGGAAATTTGTCTGGTTATTTTATGGTCCTCAAACAAGCCTCTCAAAAGTGTAGATAAATTTTACTGCAGTTGCCAGTAACTGTGTGTACTTTATAACTAGTTTTTATGGGGATGCCAGACCTCTGGGGCTGCAGCTGTTAAAACGTTATTGCGATCTTCGGCATAACTCACGCTAGACCCTGCCGTCGAGGCTCCTTCTTGGTTTATGGGGTTTGAAGCGGCGACCACGGGGTTCTGGCCGTGATTTTACAGTCTTGTGAAGAGATTTTTAGTTTAGATTTATGATTAGTTTTCGTGAAAACGGGATATTATTACAAAGACTCTGCAAATAAGGATGTTCTATTATCATCTCCGTCTAGTGACTATGGTTGCGGTGACATTGATGTGATAATTTAGCACGTGTTTCTACCAAATTGTCATTGAGAATTACGCGGTTAAATATCGCATACAAGTTGTTTAAATGTTGACTCAGTCTTGCAATACGTTACGTAGAAAGTACATAGTAAATAGTATATATATATATAGTAAATTTGGTATGTTCAGTAATTTTACAATGTAAAAATGGATTTCATATTGCTAATTTGAGTTACTGGCCTTTTTTTCAGTGACCGGTTTTTTATGTAGAACTATGTAAGTTTATGTTATAAGAATATTCACACCTACAGTTACGTAAAAAACGTTACGTATTTTGAAAGATTTCTGTACCTACCTAAAATTTGTTGGTTAAACCGCTTTATGTCATTATAGAGGGTGTTAAAAAAGAGTGTAAAATATTTAAGGAGGTAATAGTATGAACCAAAATAAGCAGAAAAGTGTACATGGATCCGCAAAGTAACGGTTGCGGAGATATGGAATGTTTTATGTTTTTTTTTATTTTGCAACAACGTTGTGTATTTTCTTATAATAGTTGGTTGATGTTTAGTGAAATAAACAGTACGTATTTGACAGTTAACAGACATGCTTTTCATGTATAGTCGTGCTAATGGGAATGCTACCGAAGCGCGACGTTTTATGTTGGCTCTTATTCAAATCAGATTTCTTCACAACGCATGTTTGGAAGAATTTCTTGAGCAAACAATGCCATTTATCCGGAAGACCAAGGTCGGTATCCACTCCTAAAACAGAAGAAGAAATTCTAGCACTGGTAGAGCAGAATCCAGGTACGAATGTGCGGAGAATATCAGCCAAGGTAGGAATTAGTGGTCCTCTTGTTTGGAGAATCCTTCACGAGCAACTGCTTTATCCATACCATGTGCAACGAGTGCAGGCCTTAAATCCAATAAATGATCATCAAGCACGTTTGGTTTTTTGCCGCTGGTTTCTCCGTCATGATGCTGAAGACCCTCGTTTTCTTGCAAACATTCTATTTACTGATGAGGCCGGGTTCACAAGAAATGGAGTGTTTAATTTTCACAATACGCATATTTGGGCCGTCGAAAATCCTCATGCTCTAATAGAATCTGGACATCAGGCACGTTTTTCATTAAACATTTGGATGGGTATTGTAGGTGTAGGTTTCTAGGTCCTGTTGTTTTACCAAACCGATTATCAGGCGCTGCTTACCTCAACTTTCTGCAGAACACACTGTATGAGCTTTTGGAAGACATTCCTTTGAATCAGAGGCAACAAATGTGGTTCCAGCATGATGGTGCTCCAACTCATTTTTCCATGGCCGTTAGAGAGCATTTACACCAAACTTTTCCACACAAATGAGTAGGAAGGGCAGGACCTGTTTTATGGCTTCCAAGATCGCCTGATCCGAACCCTCTAGATTTACTTGTTTGGGAATATTTGAAGACATTAGTGTATGGTACTCCTGTAAATAGTCTGGAAGAGCTGCAGCTACGGATTAATCAAAAGTGTCAAGAAATCCAAACCAAAGAGGGTGTTTTCGAAACAGTTCGAATATCGTTGATACGAAGATGTCGTGCGTGCTTGGAAATGGACGGAGGGCACTTTGAACATCATCTGTAATTTTTTTTTATTTATTAAAAGCTTTCTTTGTCGGTTTATTTCTAATAAAATAAAATGTTTGAAAAACGAATAGTGGTCCATATCTCCGCAACCGTTACTGTTCGGACCCATGTTTATTAAGACTTCTGCTTATTTTGGTTCATACTATTACCTCCTGAAATATTTTACACTCTTTTTTAACACCCTGTATATTCGTTTTACTTCGGTACCTTTGAATATTCGCAGGTGACATTACAGATAACATTCCTATTATTTGCTAAACTCTACATTATTCTGTGTCTATTTATATCTAAAATTATTTGTATTTGTAGAAAACACTATTTCAAGAATATGGCACTCTTAAGGGAAATACTTGGAGGCTTTTTTGTTTCGCGTGGTGATGGTGCTAGCTAGTCTCCAAAATCCTGAGATAAAACGGTTTTACATTTTTTTCTTATGTGACGAAGATAGAAGATCTTATTCTCTCAGCTCATGTACATTTCTCTCTTTGTCGGTTACCTCACCTATGACATACTGATGAGAGCTAACAATCCCGAAACCAGTCTGTGTCTGGTGGAGTGCCCGACAAGGGTTCTTGGCTGTTCACACAGATACTGCAGGAGTAATTCAATGCCGGTCGGGGCATTAGTCCGCGGAGTAATTGTTTCCTGCAGTATCATTTATAGATTTCTCTCTTTGTTTGTAACAAAGCAAGTATTTTTAATAATTATTAAAGTGAATTTAAAATTGTATTCTGGAAATATTTCATTAATCGTCAAGAAACTAAAATTTTAATATTATAGACTTAACTGCCCCATTTAATAAAAACAGTTATATGCGACACCATAGGTGGGCGTATAAGGTAGGAATGTGTTGCGACAATTATTGCTTACGTAAATCGATCAGTAGTTCCTTTTTATGAAGGGTTTAAGATTTATATAAAAAAATTGGTAATGTAGGATGTGAAATTTGTTTCATTTTTCAATAATCTGGTGAATGCGCCAGTGAGAAGTCTAGTAATTTCTCAGTTGGATGCGTTCATATTATATACAGGATATCCATTAATACGATTGCTTAACTGCTTACTAATATATAGCAACTTAAAGATGGTGCTTTTTTTCTCTGCTAATTCGAACTTCAAGTTGGCTTAAAATTAATATTAAATACAAACATTCATATTTTCCCCCAACAAACGGTACCTACTATATTTTTAACATTTTTTGGATTTCTATCAGCTCCTAGTAGTTAGGATGGATTTTCTTCTTGACGAAAAAGTATTTTTGTGGATTGCATAAAATTGGCAAAGAAATGTAGCACTGCATTTAATTAATTAACTTTTTTGCATTTTATCTAGTTTTGTAGCTCTTGTAATTTAACCATTATTATTTGACTGCCAAAATATAGGATCACTGTATAGGTACTACCTATTTTACCAGAAAACAAAAAGTGTTGTATTAAGTTACCCTGAGTACCTAATATTGTAGTGATTTTTTTAATACAAGCTTCAAAGTCTCTGTCGTTGTCATTAAAATAGTACTACGTACACCTTTTTCTATGCAGTGTATATAAATTTAACCTGGTAACAGTGAAATTTTACTCAGTTTACAATGGACAAATTGCATTATCCAAATAGTCTACTATGATTTTTTGGATTTGTTTTTTTCCAGAAATCATATCAATTGTTCTACTACATTCATTGTTTTACATTTCTTAAACCCTAAATTTCAAAATTATTCTTTGAATTTCAGGTGCAACACATTTATTACAACACTAGTTTGATTTCACTGTTCTTCAAGGACAGTAATACTTTATTAAAAGATTGATTTCTTATATAATATAGAAACTACTATACTTAATATATGAGATCGAATAAAGGTATGTTTATTCCGTGTAGACAAGCTACATCTAGCGCTACTCCTTGCCGGACTGACAAGTTGCAGGCACGAAGTGTTCTCCATCGCACTGCGATAACGACGACGATAACACAATTCCATTTTTGCAAAGTTATGTTTGTTTAAAGAATTGTTTTGTTTTATTTAGATAATATGAATTATTTGAGTCAGCAATTGTTATTCTTAAAATAAAGTTATATTTTCATTATTTGAAGTATTAACTGGCTTGAAAGAATTACTACAAATATTTGAAATAATATTAAATAATTTTGAATAAAGTAAATAATAACATTGCATTAAAAAATTGAAGAATACGTATATAATTTTATTCTTGAGAATTTTTGCTATATTGTATTCTTTTCTATAGTTACTACTCTACACACTTTATATAAATACATAATTAAATACTACTTCACTCAGCAGTATTCAGTTATTTATATAAGGAGAGTAAGTCCTATAGCAAACTGTCAATATCGTTCATTAACAGCACACTAGACATATACCGCTTCCGAGCTTGTTAGCTCAGTATGCCATAGGAGGCGAGGCAACCCACGACTTATCCGACAGAAGTAAACCTGAGTAGACGTGTTGCAGAATCTTGTGGCCATATGCTATACTTGGCAGTCGACCTGAACGTACAACTTAATACAATACTTAATGCAATACAATTTGTAGTCAATTATACTACAATTGTGTCTTTATAGTCTTGGTAATGATCACTACAAGTGTCGTATGAATATCATCATCTATAAATATTATTATTTTGCATTGTAAATTTTACAGTATGACATTTGTTACAAAATGTTAATAATTTTAATTTCCGCAAATCTATAATTTAAGGAAGAATGACTTATTCTACAATTAATAATTGATATTTTAAGAAAATATATATCATAATAAGGCAAAAATTCTAATTTGTACATAGGTACATACATTTGTGACGTATTAACATATTTATATTGTACAAGGGGGTTGCTAAAGGTGCTATTAAGAATATCTTACTAATTCTTTAAAAAAAAATCGCTAATACTTTTCTTTGAAAAATTTACCCCCCCTTTCTTCATCTTAGAGACGCCTCTGACTATACTCAAATATGGCTACGTCTAAAGATTCACTTTATAGGTATATATTCACCACCAAGTTTCAAAGTATTCGGATATCAGGTGAGCGAAATACCAGGGTGGCTCCATGAAAAGTGGGACACATTGTATATTTAAATAATGTTTAAAATTTTAAGTATATTTTTATACTTAAATACAAATTAGATTTTCTTCCGTGTATTTCATTCATATTTTAACAAAATATTATTTTTTAATTAGATCTTAAATTAAGTGTCAAGAATACGTAAATATATCAAGTAGATAGGTATATTAATATATTTAAATACAGATTTTTTCCGAGTGAGTGCTGTATATAAATGTAAATGTTTTATTCCCTCTCTAAAGGTAGAAGCCAAAAAGCCAGCGCGCTGTAAGGATCTCTTTATTAAAACTTTACAACTTCTACAGAATCCAAGATAGGTTCCTCTGCGGAAACGGTGCGTCTCTTATTAGTCACTCCTTGTCCTAATAACGGCCGTCGCGTATAAATCTTAATTAAAAATTAATTTAACACCGAGTCGCGGCTCCTCCGACGACTCCGGGCGCCCCCCGAGCCGCCCTAAAGTGGAAACGAATTATTTCGAGAAGCGATTTATCCTGCGAGCTGTCTCGAATCGCGGGCCGGTGGTTTTTTTATTCGTCTGATGTACGACGCGAGTCGGACGACTTGGAAAAGATATGTGTGGAAAGATAACGACGTGCAGTTTAGGTTAAACCGTTAGTGATTTATTTTGCTTGTAAAGTTTGATGGCGTTTTCTGTATCCACAAATTAGTTTAAAAAACGTTGTAGTATACCAGTAAATCATGCAGTCATGGTTTCCGCTTGAAAACGTCATATAACCTTGTACCCTAAAAATATACAGCTCTCATACCTAGTCGTCCTCTACAGTACAGCACGTCGCCAGGACACACTGACGAAAGTATCAGTGAATCTCTGGCGCCCCACTAGTGCTAGACAATTCCTAATGAAGTGACACTCGAGCAGCCAACGACTTCACGTCGACGTTGCATTGGGCTGATCCACTATTGCTCCATCGAATGTTACAAATTTCTAGAAGATTAACCGCCATATCTAAAACCAACAGCTAGCAGTCAGGGCTGACTGAAACTACAAACTCTTTTTCTCATCGCATAACATTGAATGTCAAAGTATTATCCAGCTCTTGGATAACAGATGCCGCCAAATCATTCTTTTAGTAAATATATTTTATGATTAGCATTGCCTTGTGGATATCCTAAATATATTCATTTATTTTAAGGATTATTTCTTGCCGCTTGCCGAGTTTGACACCGAGCCATTAAAAGTAACATTTTAAACTTTGGGATTTATGACCCCAAATCACCGTTTATTAGAGACATCCAGCATTACTGCTGCCTCATTTAGAATTTTTAAATTCAACATAAAATAAAAGCGAAGCTATACTTCTACCTGTCTGAGACATTATTACATGTTGCGACATTGTTTTTTTTATCAAAACTGCTGGTTTCTAAAAGTACAATAATGATTAAATATGTTAATATATAAAATAATATATGTTAGGTTATTTGTACATAACATAACAGTACAAAAAATGATCACAAGTATGCTTGCTTTAGAAAATATAACATTTCCAGCGTTACTGCTACCTCATTTGGAATTTTTAAATTCAACATAAACTAAAAACGAAGCAATACTTCTGCCTCTCTGTATTTCTCAAAACTGCTGTTTTCTAAAAGTATAATAATGAATAAATAAGTAAATATACATACTAAAATATTACACAATACCACAAAAAAAAAACGATCACAAGTATGCTTGTTTAAGAAAATTTTACACATTTCCAGCGTTACTGCTGCTCACTTGAAATTTTTAAATTCAACATAAAATAAGAACGAAGCTATTGCTTCGTCGAAGACTAATTCAAAAGTATTCTTGTGCCTCTCTAAGACACTCTAGCTTATAGTTGTATGCTGTGACATTTTTTCTTTTCCTACGTAGGTATGTCTCAAAATTGATATTCTCTAAAAGTACAATAATGAATATATAAGCAAGTATATAAAATAATATATCTTGGCTCATTTATGCATACTGAAATATAACACAACAGCACAAAAAACGATCATAAGTATGCTTGCTTGAGAATAATATATACCTAAATATAACTCCTCACTCCACTCCTGCGTTACCACGTGATGTGGTGCAAACAATTTTATTGGATATCTTGTTTGCAAGTTCACAATATAATACGTAAATGCGCTTGTCAATATGTATTATTTCGAAGTATAACCGCATTTTAGTGCGCATGAAATCCAATTTTAGAACAAGTTACGAATTTTTAATAAAAATTTCATCATTTGACAAAAGATGTAATTCTACTGTATTTACTTGAAGTTTCTTGTAATATGATATGTATTTGATATATTTTTTATATTAACATATGATGTGAACAACGTATGATTGAATTGACTAGAATTTTTATCACTATATTATCGCGTTCACCTAGAATTAAAAATGTATGTAGCTGGGAATCAACCACACCATGATTTACCACATTATGACTCATTCTAGGTGTTTATTACAATCTCTGAACTGAACGAAATGTTGCACTCTTCAGTTATTTCTCGTAATTAATCGATGATATTCTGCATAAGTTCCTTCACTCGCGTAATGTGACACTCGTCGGTGAAAGTTGACGATCGCCCAGAATGATTGTGATATCTGACTCATTTATACTTATTAAACCATTCATGAACCTTGATCGATTCAAAACTTCATGCTCGTAAGTCATTGCTTGAAAATTTTGTGTGAACGGTTCCACCAAAACCAATCAAAACCTGATGCTAACACATTACACTTCAATGGACCTCATAATAAAATTGCCGAACACATAAAAATGCTTTTACAACCGCTACCTATTTCTTCACAATGATTTGACATAATATCAGTTGAGATACAGCTGGTTACTTGTGATGTTATATCATTGAGTTTATATAACATATACTAGCTAGCTTATATAAGCAATGGTTATATTCGAAGTAGTGCTGCCAACCACACGGCCTTACCATGGTTACATGTCTAGAGATACTGACACTGACGCCCCTTCTTACAGAGCCTAGCTCGAGAACAATAAGAGTAGGTCAAACAATCCCAGCTAGCGTTGGATATATGCACATTAATCGTGTGGTATAAGCGACGCACGTCACGACATAACAATTCAGACGACCATTAGAAATCAAATAACTGGAAGAACTTGCTTCATATACTGTTTATCATTAGCTACAGAACAAATGTAAGTACTTTGATATATAGTGTTTTTCTTATTGTTATGCCGTGACCTCGGTAACTGATCGCTGCCAGAAACAGAATTGTGAAGAGCGGCGAAACGTTTGGCATGGGATACGACCAGTTACAGCGGCGGCTACGGGACGCCTAGGAGGACCTCCATTATCCGAGGAATGGTTCCGACCGTAACAGTCGTAATATCAACAATATGGGTGGGCGACCCGATAACGGGTCTGTCCCCACAGAGCCTAGCCCCAGAACAACAGGGCAGGAAAAAAACCGGCTAAGACTAGGGATGTGCACTTTAATTCTGTTTCTGGCAGTGCCCAGTTACCGAGGTCACAGCACAACAACCCGGAATATCACTATGTATCAAATGATAGCACCGGCCGGGAAAACCTAAAAACCACTACAATTTTAAGTACTGATAAATTTTATTGTTCCTTGCAATTATTTTGTTGTGGAGTTGTCAGGCTATGTATACATATATACTTGACCTGGGATAGCCTGTATAGAAAACAGATAGATAATTTAATTCGGAATCATGCCCTGTCTTCGCCTTTATGCTCCGCCGTATCCTTCTCCGGACGAATATTCCCAATTCATCCCGTCCGACTGCGGATGGATCTTGTTTTGTTTCTTCCGCTTTTCCTTCCGGAAATAAATTACCGTGGAGTTTTATCGTCCGGGCACTCCGCGTCAGCCTTCTGCGATGTATAATCTTGTAAAATATGTGTACACAGATAAGTCAGTTCGGAAATATATGCGGCGCTTAAATATTCATACGGCGGCGTAGTTGGTAGTTCTACAAGGGAATTTATAGCTTGTCCCATTTAAGAATTCGATTGTTTCCTGAGTAAATCGTATTTCTCAATCTGTTTAGAAGATCAGTACCAACAAATAATTTAAAATAAATAAGACCTTGATTTCTTCCTGAACTTTAAGGTTAAGTATTCTTCAATTCAATTTGAATTGTGTGTTTATTTTCTTTCTCCGTCCCTAACGAGTTTTGGCTTCCGCTGTTAACGTATTAAACGGCAATTTGAATTGCCAACTTTCCAGCTGTGCCGATTAAAGCCGGCTCGTGATTACTGCTGTTGAGCATATATCATGGGACTAATCTGTTAAATCCTCATGATTCCATGAATTTTATTGTTTGTTTCTCTTATTATTTGGCGGTTCTGCATCTCAGCAGCGTTTGTCATTGTCATACGTACGTCAAGAATCACTATTGCCGGATTTTTTATCACTGAATATGTCCCGGACTGTTTTTTGTTGACAGCACGAGGTTTTTTTTGTACTACTGTGTTAATATTCAAATATTAAAAACTTTTCAGCCCCTATTAATAATTTACCTAGAGACTATTGGTTTTTTATCTCACTATTTATATAATAAAATGTAAATGGTTTAATATTTGATCCGTTAGAGTTTTGTTACTTTAATATTAAATATTTTTTTACATTGAAATTTAATCTGCTAATTGCGCACTTTGAAAAAAATAATTTATAGCATATAAGTACTAGGAAATTTTTTAATTTGGCAACGTCGCGCCAGGCTGAAACCGAGTTGAACTGCCGTCAGCGGACAGTAGTCTGCAAAGGGCTTTAAATAATATTTTGACAACAAAAATTTCGGCGTAAATTTGCACTTAAAATTAATGACACTATGACTGAATCACCCTGTATAGGTAAGGTTGGCTAAATTATGGGCTTCCCTGCACAGAAAATCTTTGGTGCTATAGCAGATGACTTAAGCCTTGTACTCATGGCGCGAAATGCACAAAAAAAAGTGACAACTTATCGTGAATTTCGCAAAACATGGATATTGTCGCTATTTTCATCATTATGTGGGGTTGGTAAGTTTAACTTGAGGTTCTGACAATCTACCATGACAGTCAATGACAATTTTGTGATGAAAATGATAGAAAATATTGCAATTGTTGTCTATTAACTACACGGTCGGGGTCATCAGCTAGTAGCCAATGAAAACTGAGGACTTTTGTGACTTATGACACAGTCTGTCTCAGTCCATCTTTCGAGAATAACTAAATTTTATCTTTATTTACGGGACTTTAGCTAAAAGTTTACACTTTTCCCGCCATTTTCGCATATTTCGTGTCCATGAGGATAAGGCTTTAAACTCATAAATAAAATAAAATGGAATATTACACCTGCAAACTTGACCAAATCATAAAAAATCACATAAAACTAATCCTACATTCTAAGAAAACATAGAAACAAACAAAAACAAAAGTAACTAGAAATAATTGTAAAAAAAATCAAATTCTTACCGGCACTCCCCCCCTTGCCCCCTTGCCGGCGCCCATGTCTCTGCATGCACTTGCTCTGTGTCGATTCTTAAGCGAAAGCCTGTGTGTAACAAACCGATTTTATTTTTTGATAACTTTTCTCTTCTAGAGCCTATTTAAAATTGTAACTCTCTTTATAACATTTTACGTAGAACTTCAATTATGGAAAATATCCGGTCGTTTAAGAAAATACGAAAATTGAGCGAGATTCGATTTGTCCCCTCTCCTGCTGACTTTTATCACTGCGGGCGAGGGCAAAAAGGACTCCCAAACAATTACGCATCATCTCGAACGGCATCGGTTAATTGTTCGGGTGGAAGGCGCGTGGAAATTCGGGGAGAAATCGCCCATCCATCTGCCTCCGCGTTATCTAGGCTCTCTCGCGCCGTCAGCCACCGGGACCCATCCAGGATATCGCCTCGATGCCGTTGCGGCGAAACGACTTCGGCAATTCCACTTAATTTCAAATTACTTTACAAAGTATTTCCATTTGCCTTGCGACTCGAATTTAGCGATTATCATGCCTTGTTGGATATTAAAGTAGTTAACCTAAAGTTCCCCGTTAGGAAATTACCTCCGATGCGGGCAGTCCGCCTCATTCAGCATTCTTACGCGCCCAAGCCGGAGGAATATGCTGACTTGCGGCACAGAAAGTTGCTTCGTTGATCCTTTACATTCAAGACGTCATTTACATGGTTGCCACTTGTGTAGAAAACCATGAAAGTCAGGGAATTTTGTAATGGTCAGAGAAAACCGAGAAATAACGAATATTTCGGGAATTTTCTTCTGCTGCGCTGTAGACAATATTTCTTCACATAATCCTGTAAAAATTACGCGACAACTTTTTGACAAAATATATGAAAATGTTCGAGTTTACGTATTTTCATGTAAATTAAATTTTAATTATTGCAAGAAAGAATTGACGGTCAGTGTCAGTTCAAATTTTTGGATTGGCATTTAATAGACGCTTATCTATTCTGCGACGCTGATCGTTACTATTACCATTACAATAGTTTGATAGCATTTTTGAAAAGGCAGCCGATGGATACCACGCTAAGATATCAAACGTTTTTTCAAAAGTAAATATTGCGAAGTTTTTGACGAAGGTGGACGACAATAATTTTTTAATGGCTAAGGTAACTGATAATTGCTTCATTTAACTGTCAGTTTGCTACTTCGTATTTTTTGCTTTAGATTGTGTTTACAATTAATGACATAACGATTTTTTCGTAGCCAGTTGCATAACGGTTTTCATTATGTAACTAGTTACGTTATGACACTTGTTTCAATAACAAAAGATGTTACTTTATATGTCAAAATTAACAATATTACATGCTGGATGTCTGTTAAGTAAGGTATGTATCTACAATAGGATATTACCTCTTATATTTGTATGACTTCTTGCTGTTGCAGTATTTCTTGTCTTGTCTCGCTAGACTTTTTTAAATTTTGTCTTGTCTTGCTCTTGTCTTCTCTTGTCTTTTATTGCGAGTCTAAGACAAGATCAAAAAAGCAAGACAAGATGTAAGATTCATTGTCTAACTTTTGACACTTTAGTGAGTACTGATCTACCTAACAACAAAATGCCCAACTACGTTATATTTCCATAGGCTTTTAATTATAATGCAAGCTGTGCTGACCTAAATAAGGTGGCACAAAAAATCTATCAGCTGATCATTGACCGCACCGCATAGGGACGTATGACGAGATCTAAAGTGATTTATGATCATTTTTAAGGAATGCCAAATGCAGTACCCCAGGCAATGGTCATTTCCGACACGTTTAATAAATTAACACCTTACCGGCGTTCATAGTTTGGCCCTTTTTAGCAACAGTAGGGCACATTATTATAAAAGTTTTATTTTATAAAAAATAAAATGCAATTATTATAGTTTTTTTTCAGTTTCATAGAAGATAGCCAAAATGTAGGTTATATAGTTCCAACCTATCACGTATAATAGTATTAAGGGATAAGGGAGACTGGTAATAGGAATTTTGGGAGGCACAATAATTAAATTGTGTCACTAATTGTTTTCATCTAGGCACATGTGTGTCGGATAAGCGATGAATTCGTCATAATTTAAACAAAATGTATGATATTGATTCGAGAAATCTTTTTGTTCCCGCGTGTGTACACTTTTTTTATTGACATCGCATCATTATTTTTCTAAAAAACTTTTTTACTCAAATAGATTGTAAGATCGAATAGAAAATATAAACTTTTAGTCTAGAAAACAGAAATGTCAGAGAATTTGAAAAAATTCCTATAACAATCTTGATTTAAATTATATATGGTATGTAATTGAAATATGCGCAGTTCGCATCAAATAGAAATGTTCCAAAATGAAAATATGTTGGGGTTCCACGGGGTTCAACTTCAGGAGCACTTTAATTTAATCTATTCATAAATGATATCCTGATTTATTTCCACAAGGTGTATCATTTGTAAATACGAGAAATTTTAGAATAGGCAATCAGTGGAAATTGTTTTTTATGGATAACGAGGATCCCATTTGACAGTTTTACAGTTGAAAATTTATGTTGCAAGGATTAAAATCAACTTATCTTTAGAATTGTATTTGCTTTGTATAATTTTGATCACTAAATTTTGCAGTTGACTGCATGAAAATTGCTATTGTAATAATAACTCACATTATCGCGTCTGACCAGGCAAAGTTAACAAACATACATTTGAATCACAATAAAAATATACATATAAAAGTGTGCTTGAATTGTTTACTTATTTGTTTTTATTTGTTCCAGGTATGTATATATACATATACATCACTTTCAATCTTCTGAGTTCGGTGAGTACAACATACACTTTTTTTCACAAATGGAATATAAGTAGTATCGTTCATAAAAATTTAACACGATCTTTGAAGGTCGATGAGTTTCCCAAGAGTCCGTTCCTGCCAAGTCACTATATCGCTCTCCTCATCTTTTTTCATCGCGTTCGTTGTACCTAATAGTTACAAACCGCCAACTAGTTCCCAATATTTCAATCAATCCCTGACGGATCCGAAACTACTAAATATTTATCATCCCCCTCGGTGATCTCCGCGTTGGCTTTTTGCGCGTCTTCGAGCATCTCTTGGCCCTTGTAGCTCTGCAGGCTCATAAATAAAAATGTAATTTTTATGGCAGATCGATAATTTCGGTCGTCGTTAAGCGTTCCGTTAAGGAGGCGAAGGGGAAGAAGAGGTCTTCTCCGTATAATGTGTAAAATACGTCTGGCAAATTATCTGGGCCTGTTGAACTAAGAAGTTGAAAGATGGCGCCCCAGTGCCTACTCCCTCAGTAAATAATCTCGGGTTTGTAATAGTTATTTACATGTGAGTAAGTACCAGTACTAGTTGAGGACAATCTTGCGCTCGACTGTCAAAATGCCAAGAACAGGGTGACTTATAGTTAATATACCACCAACTAAAACTTGATCTGCCTCAGTGGCTCCCGCAAGACCTTCTGTTTCCTCAACTTATACACGAGTTTTTTTACTTATGCCCTCTTTACCATGAATTACTTTTCTTGCTATCTCAATCTTGTTAGTCACTGATTTTTCCACTTTTTGCTGCAGACGACAAACGCCAACCTTCATGTCGTTTAAGCGTCAAAATATCTGCAAAAGCATGGTGCAAAAATATGGTTTATGTTCGCCGCTTTATAAATAAGTTTGGAATTTTTTTGAAGGGTGATTCCGTTAATTCTTAATTTTCTCTATCCCCTCTTAAAATATTTGTACTTAGTCATAGTTAACCCTTTATAAATGAACATCCTTCAGCTTCAGATAGTCAGTCAGCAATCTGGGTATCTTGGACAGTTTATTTATACCTACTGCACTGTACATTTCCCCGAACGACAACTCAAAAAGAATCTTCCTTCGCCAACATGTGAAGGGTGCAGCGCTGCATATAATAGGTCTCTAAACCGTTAAAACTCATTCCTTTTGCACCAGACTCGTAAAGAACAAATCTCTTTTTAATTTTCAAAACATTGACAACCAATACAGATCTATTATCTCCAATGTCAGTTATTTTTAAACTCACTAGCTCATCGCACCGACAAACGCCCATCATTTCCATTCCATGCAGTAAGAAAACCTCATCGGGAGCTTCATTTATAAGTATTATTCTTAGCGTCTTTATGGTCAAATGATCGCCTTCTTGGGATTCTTATGACTTCAAGCGGTTACATCTAAAAGTTAAAAAACATGGCACTATGAAACTTACTAGCGGTATTAGCTTCAATTAGAATGCCTAAACTAACAGTAATATCATCATTTACTTTCATAATTTCATTTTATGAAAAATGTTCACCAGTGTTAACTTGCTCTATATGCATAATCATATAGCAGTTAATACAAATTTTATTATTTTTGTAATATTTTAAAGGCAGGATTAAATAAAACGCTATAGAGCACTCGTGAACAAACGAATTCGGCCCACCAAAAGAAATACGTGAGCGAAATTCTTACTGACTCTGACTTATACTGTAATATACTATTAATGTTTTTTATCTGGCTTCACAGTTCTCGACGGTCCATGAAATAAAAGCTAAGTTTTATTTATTGATCATTCTAACAAATGTATTTGATATTACTCGATGTCAAATTGGCTGCTTTGATTTTGTCGTTACTTAATAGACAGTTAACTTTAAATGCTAATAGTATGGTATTTTTCCATGCGTGTAATTCTTAGGAACTGCTTTTTTCCGTAAGAAATATTGTTTTCCATTTTGCACCTGTCACACACATTGCCACACAGTACAATATTTAAATAAAATATATTACAGCGAGTTTGTTTAAAATTAGCAATTTGATGTGGTAGATTCCTTCTAACCAATCAGAAATCAAAATTTTTTAAACAAATCGATAAGAATACATTGGTGTATTCCACCACACCAAACTGCTGAATTTAAAAATAGCTAATAGCTAGTAGCTAAAATAGTAAGTCGCTGACTTACCTCTCGTTGTCAATAGCAGCTACCACTTTTCTGGTAAAATCCACTTACCTACTTAAAATGTATCAATAACTTACTTACCATAGTGGGAGAAGATAAAAGAAGTTTATTGTAAATTGACGCTATGCGACTGCAGTATTTTGCTGCCATTCACCGCAGCAGTTTAACAAGTTCATTGTTGGTACATATATGTGACAATTTGAAATAAATATCACTACGATCTTGTGTTGTCTTGTGAGTTGAATTGGTATTTCATTCATCTTATGAAATTTAAAAAAGTTTATATGTTATAATTCTTTTTTTTATCTTTTTTTCAACTACGCCGCTGTCTTCAGCGTCTTTAAGGTTTGCCGCATGGCGGCCAAATTTTCCACGGTCGACTTGAAATTACATTTGCCAAATGAAAACATTCGACTGGCTGCTCATTATACGATGTTTACTTCGGCTGGAGCGCTCTTTTATTTTGTCTTGGCATCTCAGCGATTCAGTATATCGGTATTGAGTGAGGAGGAGAAAATTTGATTACGGCCTTCGCCGGAGGCGGCCCGAGGTTGTTTGTTTGCCTGCTTTAATTTATACGTGCCGATTTTAATGCCTGCGCGGTATCTAGTACGTTGCGATTAATAGTGTACAGTTTTATTTAAAATAGACCCATGACCTGATCATCCTTATTTGATTGATCTACGTTTATTATTTTGGAATAAGCTTATAATAATTTAGTCCATTGCATACATGTTCAATCTTATTTAGTTTCCATTCTAATAGTTTTTTCCGAGAATATTCGTATTTCTTGTAATATATACTATAGCAAAAGAAACGCATCACCTAGTAAAAGTGTATATTTTTTAAGCAAATTGTTTACATGCGAGGGATGTTTCGCGATTGGAAGTGGTGTACAACCTAGCAGCAGTGAATACAGCAGTTAAGGCAATGCTGTGAGCAATGTTTGCAATGATTAGGTAGTTGAAGGTATTGAATAGGTAGTGAACGGCAGTGGACGGTATTATCGGCAGTGCTTTAGGCAGTTACAGCAGTAGCACCGTAATTGTCGGAAATGATCGCAGTTTTGCGGCATTAAACTAGTAAATAATGGCAGTGATATACAGTGCTTTCAAAGAGTAACAAATAAATTCATTATTTTTGAAATTGAGAAGTTTTCGAAAAAATCCTGTGGCACGTCGATTTTGTTTTTAAAACGGCACTCTTTGACATGCGACCCACATTTGTGACGTCATCGTTGTTCGTCTTGGCTACTGTCAGGCAGCCAACAGTGCACAATTTGAACATTTAATTTAGTCGATTTTTTAAATAATCATTATCATTTTTAAAGAGCACTGCCTAAAACTGGCAGTGGTGTACAAATTTTTAATTCGTGAAACACCCCTCGTCTACATGTGTTTATGGTGTTAAGATGACATTTTCATTAGATAAATCGCATCCTATGGAGCCCAAATTCAATAACGGGTCGCCCCTGCATTTAAACGAATATATTCAGCGTTGCGCCTGGATATGCTTCTAATGTGGTGATCTATAGAGTTCTGATTAAGGTCATCCCAAGCAACTTGTAGAACATCATGCAGCTGTTGTAACTTCATTGGAGGCTTGAAAGCATTCCCAACATTTGACCCATCATATCCCACTCATGCTCGATGGGCAAAAGATCAAGCAAACGTGCGGGTCATGGGAGAATATTGATGCTGACCTCTTCCAAGAACTGTAATGTAACCGCTGCAATATGAGGGCAATCGTTGTCTTGTTGCAACGTGACGTTATTTAACCCTCAAATGTATGGTGTAGCAAACGGTTCCATAACTTTATGAATGTGCTTTTGGGCATTAAATTGGCCTTGGAGAAATATTAGAGGTTCTGCTACCTATCCTGATTCCACCCCACACCAATCCTCTGGTAAGAGCTGTTTCACAGCAAACTACAAGAACCACCTTTATCCTCTTCGACGCCTACTCGTCTATGACCGTCGTGCGCCCACAGGCAAAATCTAGATTCGTCAGTAAACGTGACACTATTCCATTCTCCATCTCAATTTGTCCGTGCATTGCACCATTCCAATTTAAGGCAGGATGAAGATTGATTAGAAGGAGTATTATCTCGGGCTATGTGAAATTAGACCATAGGAACGAATACAGGGATATACGGAACGCATTGTGATTCTATGGCCTATATCTTCCAAAAAAATGTTTTCTATCGATTTGGAGGTACTGCGCCGATCCTTAAAGGCAAGCAGTCTCAATCTCCAATTTTCTCGATCTGTTGTTCCTCTAGGTCGTTCAGAGCCTCTCCTGTGATGTTGCCTATTATCTACTGACCAGCTTTTCCAACAACGAATAATTGTTGTTGTAACATTTCTTTGCATCCGTTTACCGATTTTGTGAAAACCAATTCCCGCCTCTTGAAGGCCAATAATACGACCGCTTTCAAAATCAGTTGATGATAATTTTGCCGTCTTTTAACTCACTTGAATAATAACAACAAAATGACTAAAATATTAGAGAATACAATTTAAAAAAAATGAATGCACATTAAAACAAGACAAAATGTCATCCTTTTTTGTTGATTTTTGTATGCTTTCTCTCTACATCCTAAGCATATGTATAGAGTTAGGTTTGGAAAATGCCCCTGATGAAGATTTTTTTAAATCACCAAATTGTGAAGAATGTCTTGATTTACTTAGTTTTAAAGTTTTCTATACACTTTTTATTTGATTTATAATTAGTCGGTTTTCTATACACTTTTTATTTGATTTATAATTAGTCGTTATTACATGTTTTGATCCAATGCAGTGTGTCATAGTAAAATGTTATCAATACTATTCAACATAACGTATACGTTTGATTTGTGATTGTGATATTTGACATTATTTTGATTAAACAAATACTTTCTAATAAGCATTTCAACTGTTTCTGCGTTTTCATTGAGGTTTTTGTTGTGTGAAGAAATGTTCAAATTGTCAAGTTTCTTACGGGAATTTAGGTTTGTCAAAAAATAAAAACACACTTGTTAAACCTTGCTGACTTTCTGCAATTATTTTTTATTGATTCTAATCTAACCCTAAAAAAATAATTGTGAGATGTCGGTATGGTACCATATTTGTATTAATAACTAGTATAAATTTGCATAAAAATTCCAGTTCAAAGAGAATTACTGTATGAAAATCCGTTATTTCTTCGTCTTACAAATTTCCGTAAAATTATACCATCTGGCAACACTGATTCGACCTTTGTATAGGAGCCGTTAGGTTCGTAGCTATCATACGGTACCATTTTGACCAAGGCCATACTAGGATTTATATTTTTACTACAAAATTATTCAATTTTCTTGGAAAAACGTGAATACAAGATTTTATGTTATAAGGCTTTTTTTATTCCGAATATTTCCAGGAATCTGTATTATGTTTTGCCGCGTTAAAGATGCCACACTTTTTATATGTTATAAAGCACAGTTTGTCAATTCACTTTAGAAAAGTTATAACCTCCTGTCATTGTCTTAGCACCGAAAGTAAATGCAGTTTGCTATGGCATTTGCATGGAGCCGAAGTAAAAACAGAGCGCCTAGAAGAAAAGCAGCATCAAAGCCCGGCCCGTGGCAATAACTAATAGACCAACAAAGGGATTTAATTAGGAAGCGCTTCCTGAAAAAAGGCCCTAATTAAAACGAAACGTTGCCGCCTCCGCAATTAGAGGAAGCCCAACGACGACAATTAGTCGACCGTGCAGTGGCGTCTTCACCGAGGACGTCCTTTCGAGCGTCAACATTCCTGGCGAAGGAAGCATTTCCTGATTCCTGCTCGAGAAGAGATTACCGGCGGGAAAGCCGACGGGGCGCGGAGACAGTTTCAGACAGCGGCGCACTGTTTGAGGTTATATTCGCTTAGTTAATTAGCGACTTAGTCACGGCCCCGAAAACTTCAGAATACAAATATAGCTTTACTACATGATTGTGCAGCGTAACTTCTCCATAGTGTGTTCTTCGCTCTTATTACGCTTCCGGGAACCAATGTCAGTGAGATGTAACGGCCGACATCTAGTTATAACACTGTTAGACTATTGACATTCAGTCAATATGTAATAATATCCCTATTATACTTTAAAGAAATTGGGAGTGTGTTTACCTTGAAAAAATAGTGGGGGGTAGTTCATATAGCATTTTTCATTTTAATAGTCATGATTCCAAAACACAGGGTGTTAAATTTGCTACATTTGAAAGGTTTGTTGTTAATTATTTTAAAATCAGCTGAAGATAAATTTTTCAATATTTGTCCACCTTTCTTAACGTTTGAATGTTCTTTAACCATGTTTAAAACAGCTCCTTCCATGTGCAGTCTTTGTTGAGTGTGAACGAGCATGCTCAGTCGTATGAGGTAAAGAAAGTACCCCTCTTCACACACACAAAGACATTTACCCAATATCTGCTTATTCTTGGTATGAATAAGACATTTTTAAACTAATCTACAGTCGCCTAATTAATGCATTGCAGACAGTTGAAAAGGTCGGTCTAAATTATTTGCTAGAATATATCACTTTAAACGACAGGTTGCTAAATTTAAATTGTTTATTTTCACGTCCCTGATAGCCTTTTTAAAAAAAATTCAGATATTTCATTAATATTGTTTATAAATTTTATGATCAGTCCTTCCAAGATCCAGGTGATCGAGAAATAAAAATGTTTAAACATTACCAAGACATAGTTGCTTTCAGAGCTCAAACTTTCTTAATTCGTTATGTGAACTCAGCTTCCATTTTTCCATAAACGGTACTTAAATATTTTATATTATTTTATTTGAAACTAAATGCAACTATACTTTCTAAGTTTTAATATTTTGTGGTATGAATTCATCTTTCATTTTTCCATAAACGATTTCTTAATCACATATTTTGTTATTTGTGTTCTAATATTTTTATATAGTTCTACTGGTTTTTAATTTAGTGTTATTCGTTTTTATATTATAAATCATTTAAGTATACAGGGTGTCTCGAATATCAGGGCCTTTATTTTGCTGTGTGATAAGTTGTACCAAACAAAACATTTTTGACATAACAATTTTTTTCTGTAACCGACAATAACAGAAACACATCTTGAATATGTGACAACACCGCTCTCATACCATGTGAGGATTTTCAGGTGTTTGTACCTACATAATAATCACAAATACAGCTAAACTTACTTACTGTGAATGGTTTTCTTAGAGCTCTTTTGACAATACAGAGTTACAGCTGTTCAAAATGACTTATGTTGCTTGCGAGAAGCATTTTTTATGTAAACGTCTCGTACTCGGAGAGTTTTGCTCAAATTCGCCATAAATTGACATGCTATGCGGATGGTCATGATTGCTATAGATTATTCCATTTTTGTGTATGTCCATCCACAAGTATCAAAAAAGCATTAGAGACAAACGAAACGCACAAGGTGCGATGCTACTATGACTAGTATTGTTTTAAGGTCAACAATGCTGTCGAACGTTTAAGGATTTTCTGAGAAACTTCAATTGTTTACTTAACCTTTATTGTACCTTAGTTTGTAATTTCATAACATAGTTCAACTATGTATTCAACTGCAATAAAATGTAAATTTTATTGCAGTTGAATTTTTATTTTTGAAATTTGTAGAAAAACTATTCTCTTTAGACATTTTTTCATAAGAGATATATAAGCCCTTAAAATGATGGCACTCATATTCCGAACACCCTATATAGTGTCATATCTTATATGATGCTAGTGGTCGTTAGGTTCAAGTGAGAATTAGAAATACTTATAGGTTTTGCCAAAAGAAAATGAAAATACTTTTCGCGTTTCAACAATTAAGACTATGAATTTTATCTTCCATTTTTCCACGAATAATTTTTTAATAACGTATTATTTTTTTATGTGATTTTGTCACTCGCAGATTTCGCGGTCATTTCGCTTGTGACAAAGTAATAATAAAGCCCGTGTATGACACGTAATTATAACATATATTTAATTAAGTGGAACTAATCTTCTAAAGCGGATCGAAATTAACACTTTCAGTTAGTATTAAAAGTGGAATAATTCGCGAATCATATTCTCCGGCCATTATAATAAGTCTGTGAAAAATTTAATCTCGCAGAATATTTTTCATCGCTGCTAAACTTTCTCGTAAGTTAAATCAACTTGTAAACTCGAAGGAAATTAGGTATTTTATGCCCTTTATATCACGGCGGTGTTCAATGCTTGCTATAATTTATTACTTTCTATAGGCTGTCTGGAAAAGTTTCCGAGCCTTTTTTTTATTGGAAATTAAATTTCGAGCCGAACAAAAAGTGCTATTTATCTAAACATTATCCGACGACCCTTGATTCCACGTTTTCAAAACGGTGAAATGAAACAAAAGATTTCGTTGCCCCGAGGGAATAAGATATAATTAAATTTGCAAACACAATTGGGGGTCATTATTTTCGTCTTCATATAAGAAATTTAAAAGGAACAAACAAAAACATCGAGCTATAAACAGGGCGTTTAAGGGAATTTTAGCGTTTAATAAATTTTTCAAAAGAATACTTTCGGTAGACAAGCTATAACTGAAATTTATTGAGAAATCAAAACAGGCCATAAAGTCCGGATTGCTCATAAAATAGAAATTATTAGCCGATAATAAGGTCGTTTATACAGGCAATAAAGAACGACTTCACTAGTTTCTTTTTGTAAAATTGATTCTGACACACTTCTCTTTTACCCAAGTAATATATTCCTTTTTCTTTAGTTTTATTGGGTTTTTACCACACTTCTGATAAAAATTAATTAAATAAGCTCTTGCGCCAAACGGAACAGTCAAGGGTTATTTTTGAAACTAAGTTTGTCTAACCAAAAAATCTCACACTGAAAAAAGCAGATAAGTAAAAAATAACAAAAATCACATCACTATCGCGCACTTCCGTAATATTGACGTTTCGAAAAACTCTCTGTTTTCGTTTTCAAAATAGTAGTAAAATATTAAACGTTTGTCAAGTTTGACAGTTTAAAATTTGTTTATCTGCTTCCATAGAGATGTTAAATGATTTTTATTTTATTTTTACTTACTTCTTCTTGATACAACTGTAGCCAACAATGATCGATGTTTACTGAACAGTTTGACACACACTTATCTCCGTTCAACAAAATAATCGCGTTCTCTTTTAATTTTCTTTTTGTCGCGTTATCTTCCTTCTCTAAAATTTTTGCCGAACCCCCTTGAATCACATGACCGTTTTCCCAAGCGTGTTCGCAAATTTTGGATTTTTCAAATTCCCATCTTTTTATATAATTTTTATGTTCCTCAACTCTAACATTCATAGGCCGAGACGTTTCTCCAACATAATGTTTATTGCATTCACAAGGTATACTGTAGATGCAATTTTTTGAATTTTGTATATCATTTTTTGGACGCGTTTTTGACAAAAATGATCGTAAGGTATTAGTTGTCTGAAAAACTGTTCAAATATTAAATTTATTACCGATTCTTCTTAACTTTTCAGATAATATAGGAATGTATGGAATTTTTATTGTATGATTAATTTCTTTTATTTGTCTTAAAGTGTTAGTTTTATCTGCAATATTTTTTAATGTTCTATCAACCAAATTTGGAGGGTATTCATTATTTATTAAAACATTTTTAATAAATTTTAGTTCGTTGTTAAAGATATCATTGTTTGATGAAATTAATTTTGCTCTATCATATAAACATTTAACAACACCTTTCTTAATATCGATGTGATGGTTAAATTTAAAATTTAAATATCTATTGGTGTGAGTTTGTTTTCTATAAACACTTGCTTCTACAGAATTATCGTGTTTTTTAATTAAAACATTTAAAAATGGTAGCATATCATTATTTTCTATTTCCAAAGTGAATTTTATTGTTGGTTCTTTATTGTTAATATCATTTAAAAATTATGCCACAAATAAATAGCTTCAGACAATATCTTAATATATTCCTGTCATAAAAAATATTGCTATCAATTTTCGATGTTTGTTGAAGATGATACTTGTACTATATTAAGTGATTTTTAGTATTTAACTTTACAATATCTACTAAATAAATGTAGGTATGGACCTGTATACGTATTATTTAGCGAAAGATACTCATCTGTATTCCTTTCATTTCCGTTCTTCATCCGGAAAGTTTTTACCGCAATAGCATTTAAGCGAAGAGGGAGAATTACTATGCAAAGTGAAAAAGCACTTGGCGGATATTAAAATTTAAAATATTATAAAATGCAATAATTCACGGTAGAGAACATGCATTTTTTTATTAAACTGCCGCGCTGTTATTTAATGAGTTGAAAAATAAGTCTCTGTTTCAGTGTATTCCTGGGTGAAAGTCTCTGGAAGGTAGCGACGTCTCATGGGGGAAACCAGTACCCAATAGCGCATCACATACACGCACGCCATTTTATTTCTTGCTTGTTAGTTTCAGTTGATGTGGTTCAGGATATTGTATCATCTAAGACAGTGTTTAATTATGGCGACATGTGCGTGTAGAAATATTTTTTTATACAAAGTGATTCTGAAAAAATTACTCGATTTTTTAAAAGATACACAAATCAACCCATAACAATGGGTAAGACTGTACCAGAAGCACTGTATGCTACAAATTAACGGATGACGCCTTCGAGTATTGAAGCTATATTAAAGTATAACAGCGTTGCCATTCAGGACCACATACATAATAGAATTTTCATTCAAGTTCGGTACGGAAGTGGTATAATTTTTTTCTAATGACAAATTTCTAGTATGTAATCTAAAATATATGCAACTCGTATATTTTCTAAGGTGCTCTAATTTGTTGCATTTTTGAGGTATTCATTAAACGACTAATTTGTTAAATATTTATTGTTGCATATAATGCACCGGGTGATTATAAAAATGTAAAATTGTTTGTTTTTGTTATTATTTGGCTGTGTTTCACTTTTGTCATGTAATAGGCATTGAAAATAAGGTTATTTACCTAAATACGGTAGGTCAACATTAACTCTTGTCGGATTATTATTACTGTATATGTCTAGAACTATGTTTTGTTGACAGCATGAGGGTTTTGTTTGTATTAATGCTAATATTTAAATACGAAAATCTTTTTAGCCTCTCTTAATAATTTACCTAGTAATATGTTAATTGCATATTTTTAAAACATAATGTATAACATTCATTATATATTTTAATGTTCCCATAAGTACTAGGAAGATATTTAAATTTGGCAAAGTTGTGTTAGGCCGATATCGAGTAGAATTACCGCCAGCTCTCAGTAAACAATCTGAAAAGAGGGTTCAAATAATGGTTTGAAAATATATATTTTTTTTTGACGTAAATATACATTAATTTTTTTAAATCACGTATTCGTCAAGTGTAAATGTGTGACTAAGTTTTCCAAAGCACATAAGGTAGAGAGATAATTTATGTTTAAGCATCTTCAGCGAAACGGTTTTTCTAAGCAAAAAAAAATAAAAAATTGTTATTTTGTTAGTTAGATCTTGCAATTATCTAGAGGGTGTTTTTAAATTATCTCTCTTTTTGCACAAATAAATTGGTTTAAATATTTTACACACATATTACATATTTTTAAATACACGCCATGACAAAAATAATTTTGAGTTTCTTCCTCGTTTTTGAAATATGGACACGTCTTGGTTATTTTATTTGTACACCTTGAGTTTTTTCTGTAAAAAGGACGAGTAAAAAAATCTGCAAGTCTAACAAAGAACTGTGTTCCAATATATTGTGCTCGTATCTCAAAATTTAAATATTTAGTTTTGCTATGGAATACATTTCAAAACGTGCATACATAATTAAACATTCAATCTAGTGTAAAAACATTGAGCTCGCAAACGACAACAAGTTTTAGTTTAAAAAATGTTACAATATTCAATGAAACATTCCTTTGCAACATATGCAATGTTATGATTTAGTATCTTTATGTTAGCTCATTCTCTTGAATATCATTTAGAGCAGTAATTATCCTTTTTATCTTTATTTGGTTTGATTTCATCTGCCACTATTAATAACGTTGACTTTTCTCACCAGCGTCGTCTCCTGGGACAGTCGCTACCTTTGACGAACGCGCCCCAGTTTAAATTGCAAATGCGGAGTGCGCCGATAATGAGGTTGCAAATGGAAATATGCGACTATTAAATTTAATAACGGCCCGATAAAGTCCACCAGTCAGTGGCACAAAAAATAGCGTTTTTTCTGCACCGTCGGCCAAACCGCACCCTCATATCCATTCAAATTGATATCGATGACAGCCAAACAAAATGAATCATTCCGCCGTCATTTTCGGCTTTACTAACGAACGTTTTTTTCTAATTCAAAGGGGAATTATAGATGAATTAGCTTTGTCGAAAGGGAGCATTTTTTACAAGAAAACTGTAATGTTAGAAGCGGAAAAGTTGAAATATTAAAAAGTCAAAATTCTAGTTACACTTTCTTCTGGCACGACTGATTCTTAATTTTTTAACTGGAATATTTAATTGTAGATTTCATAAAAGTAATGAACATCGGAAATATTTTAGGATTTCAACTATTCTCTAACCCGCTCAAAAATTTTGTATTCTGAAAGTTTTCATTTGAGATATAAATATCTAAAGCGAAAAAAAAATTTTTTTTAAACTGCTACTAACTAATACCTATATTAAACCCTTATTTATAGACGACTATGGGCGTCCGTACGCCGCGAGATTATATATTTGGCACATTTGACGTTTGGAGAATACAGCAACCAGCAACACAATTACGGCGGATGAGAGACTAAATTATAAAATTCATTATTATCGGACCAGATTTTATAGTGAAAGGCTGCTGCGGGTGCTTTCGAAGTTTTTTTGTTATCTATTAATATTTCCTTTGTTCGATTTTTTTAGAATCAATGGTCATTTTATTTAATTGCAAACGGAGTGTTTTTTTGCTGTTAATGGGCAATCCTCACGAACCTGTAAAGAATGAAAATATAGATTTTGACAGTTTGGAATGAAAAACGAAACGAATGTTCATTTTCCTTATTTCTGCATTTGGCAATGCTATAAAAAACGACCGCGTGGTTGATAGAGAAGACATTTTATCATAGGCGACGATTTTCTAGATGAAAAGAGGGTTTTGTCCCATTTTTGAAACATTGAGCTAGAATTCCGAAATATTTTTGTATTGTCTTTTGGGCCTCCCTGAGCACGTGGTTAAATTTTTGTACTTAGTGAGAGTTAACCCTGTTAAGGGGCATGTCTGATTTTTCAGATTGTGTATTTTTTTTAATACGAAAGTCGTGAAATATAAAGAAATTGATAGTTCTGTCGATATTAATAAATAAATACTAAACAAGTATTTGTTTTTGTAATGCCTGTAATAATGAGTGTTGAAATTTTAAAGCATTTTTGCTACGGCAGATGACAATGAATCAATATTTTGAATTATCATCAAGATGATTTTAAAAAATGCACCTAAATAATGGTAAATGTTGGTGGAAAAAATAGAAAGCCAATTTTAAGGCTTACGATGAGCGCTCTATCAAACGATTTATAGTTTTGGCTCAGGAACTCCTTAACGGATAATGATAAAAATATGTGGTTTTTTTAATAGACTATAAATATTATTTTACGTCGACGCTGTTTTTTGAAATTTTGAAAAATTGTAAAATTAATTTTTTTTAAATGAACTTTGCAGTTTCAAAATTAAAAAAACAGCGTCGATGTATAATAGTAATATCTGTTATATAATTAAAAAAACCGCATATTTTTATCATTTTCCGTTGAGGAGTTACTGAGCGAAAACTGAAAAAATATTTCATAGCTTATAAAAAGAGACGATCACATTAGATGCGAAATGTCTAACACTGAGAGAAGTGATTAAGGATCGCAATGAACGCTATATCAAACGGGATATAGTTTTAGCTGAGCAACTTCTCAACGGAAAAAGATAAAAATATGCGGTATTTTTTAATAGTCTACAAATATTACTTTACATCGATGCTGTTTTTTGAATTTTTGAAAAAATATAAAATATTTTTTGAAATAAATTTTTCAGCTAAGACATTGCTAAATAGAATTATTCATTAAAATATAATTAATATTTTTAATAAATATCAAAAATGTGGAAAGCAAACATTTAGTTGAGATTTATGGAATATATAAAAAATAAAATGTTATTGATATGTGGTTTTGTTTATCTAATTTTATTTTTGTCACAAACTATTGTTTACATGGCATTGATGCTTTACCACTCAGATTTAATAAATAATAACATACATTTGTTGTAAATGCAAATTTAGTAGACACATTGAAAGAAAAAATTGGCCAAACGCATTTTATTCTACAAATGAAATAATCTTTTTCTATCATAGTGATATTAGATGCGACCTGTATCACGATAAAGTATTTATATTTTAGTGTAAATGGAACACAACAAAATTAAGCATAAGTACTGGAACTGTTTTGTATACCGCAAGAAAATTTGTTATTAATTTTGATAAAAGTGATATTTTTTTGTTAGAAAGTGTTATACAGTGTCGTTCCGATGGGGGTAACGCATTCTTGTCACCTATTTTATTGTTGATTTTTTAATAAAACATCATTCTTGATTTAAAAAACATGTTGTTTGTCTTGAGGAATTACGAGCTCCATTGGCATTACCTGTATTCAAATCTTTGATTTTCTAATTTTGAGAGCGATATCATAAATGGACTTATCTAACATAATGATAATTATTCAATAAACATATTTTTGTCTTTATGGAAAATATAGATATTTATAACTCGCCGAATAAATACATTTCCCTATTTCTGAAAACATATTCTGCACCGCAAGTATAAGCTTAGCTTGCTCACGGAGCATAAGTATATACAAAATTCAATTTCTTGAAAACCGTAACACGTAGCGAAGTAAACTTTTTTTTAAAAAACTTTTTATAGTTTTGACTACATTTTCCTCGATCTATTTTCAATAATTAATGTGACTCTCCACATAGTGAAGTTTTTAATGCACAAATTTGGTGGTGCTGACTTTGGAATACATTTTTTCGAAAAGGCTTTAAGTTATCAAAAATTGGTGTATATCATTAGACGTTTTTTTATGTTTCGAAAAATATAATTGTCAAATAACGTCCGAAGCATCGACAGTTTGATTTTATAAAGTTGGCACCTACTGAAAAAAGTTGTAAAAGTTTATTTCAGATGCCCAAATTGTCCCGCTACAAGATGGTAACGGTATAATTTAGTTATATCTTTATTTAAACAAAAAAATGGCATAATTGAGAGCCGATTTTACTCTACTAACAGAATTACGATCCCTTTTATTTCAGTGTATCTTCGTTTTGTCTCCATCTCAAATGAATTAACCCGGTGGCGACCGTTAAGCAGCACATATTTCAGCATTTTATCACAATACGTCAACATAGTCTTACTCTGCGCAGAGATATATCTGGTTTTAACAAAACTTGATCACGTGTTTCACCGTTAGCCTTAATAGCGATTTTAGGGGTGAAGTTGAAGGCAGCAAAATCAAATTTTTTACACATAGGCTTTTCTGATAAAAAACTTTTCATTAGTGAAATAATCAAAATTGAAAATCATTATTATTATCCGAACTCGTCCAAGTGTAGGTTATTGCTTGCGCTCACCAAAATATAAAACATGTCAAAAGAATCATGCTATTAGGCGCTTGGATTAATAGCAGTTTCGCGTAATTGCAAAACTGGATATTGTAATGTGGGGTCCCTCGGAAGCCGGCTCCAACTGATTGCCAAAATACGTTAATTGTCAGTTAAACCGTAATATAATATGGCGAGTAATGGCGCGGTGTAACGCATAATTGTTGTATTATGTTTAATGAGATCCCCATTTCGCTAAATGGGTAGGAGGGTTTCAGAATTGGCTGTGGGGCGAATACGTACACCCCTATGTTAACTGTACTTTTCAAAATGATTAAAAATAAAAGCTCCTTAGTATAATATTTTCGTAGATTTATACAGAAAACGTTCCTTAATTTTGTTTGCTTTCTCTTAGTTTTTTTGATAAATAAACCTAAAATACTAGCACAATTAGTCGTTGGAACATACCTACAACTATTATAGGTACTTTAAAGTGTTTTGCCACTAGCCATGGACACGTAACAGAAATATTCCCATTAAGTGTCTACGACGAAAATAGTAAATAAGTATTTGGTGCCCGCTATGTTCCAGCGACGTTTCCGAAACTTGAACGGTCACGTTCCAGCGACGTTGTGGTTCCGTGCAGATGACGTCGCGGCATGCAAACAGCAACCACCACCACTCTTTCATATTAGTATGTTGCTTGCTCTGTATGTCAGTAATATTGTTACATTTCGTTTCTTTCTAAATATTCCATTTCCGTTTCCTTAATTCTGAACCAAGTAGTATTAGATATTAGATATTTATAAGTGCAGTACGTATTACTTATGCAAGTTAAACATGTGGGTACTTTGAAACATATATTATTGTGCCATGGTCTGAACTCCAAAATAAAAACCAATAAAGTTTGATTAACAAACATATTGACAAAACTTCCGAGATTGATCTCGTGTCTTGATTCAACCGGCCCTCAAGATATGAGAAGCACTGAAGATGCCATCTGTTATGTATGGCGAAACGTCTGCACTTAAGTATCGACCACGGCAAAACCCAGAAAGTGTATATCATTCACTTTTTAATTATTTTCATGAAAAACTGTCCACATTATATAGGGTGATACAGTCAGTCATAGTGTCATTAAGTTTAAGAGAATGTAGGGAAAATGAGTATAATACACGTTTAAATCAAGAATAAATGCATATTTACGTAGAAAAACAATTGTCAAATCATTATTTATACCCCTTTTCAGACTGTCACTGGCTCAGATTCTAGGTCAACTAGATGGTGGCTTAACGCAACGTTACCAAATTTAATTTTCCTAGTAGGTACCAACTTAGTTATGGTATATTATGTTAAAATATGTAATAAATGCTATAAATTAATTTTAAAGATATGTAATTAACGTATTAAGTTTCAGTTTAAACAAAAATATTATTAAAATTACAAAACGCAACGGATCAAATAATAAATCATTGACATTTCATTACATAAGTAGTAAGATATGAAACAATACTCACAAGGTAAATTATTAAAAGAAGATGAAAATTTGACGTATTTACTACTAATACTAATAGTAATACAAAAAACGTGCTGGCAACAAAAAACAGTCTGAGATATATTCAGTTATAAACAATCCGGCAATCCGAAACTTGACCTTAAGTCAATAACCTTATTGTCAATGCTCATTAATAAGCGCTGCAGTGCTGTAGAACCGCTAAATAATAACAGAAACAAACAATTAAATTCGCATTTATATAAACATCCAGTGTAATGAAAATTAAATCATGATTACTTACTATTTAACAAATTAGTAACTAAATAAATGTTCAATCCCACTAATTACGAGCCTACATTGGATCAGCTGTAATCGGCACACTCGGTAGAGCTAAAACGTTTAATATGTTCACGGTGGAAAACGTCGAACTCGTTCAGATACGTTTTTCTATGCCGTGGTAGCGAGCCGTCGAACTCTATCTCAACAATCAGCGTGGCCTCTCCCCTCTCTCTCTTCAGTATTTCAGTTTAAGCCCTTCTCCCATCAGTTACCATGTTCGCGTAAAAAGGTGCGTTTCGTGTTTGTTGTTTTTTGTGTCACCAGTTAACATGTTTTCCGTGTGTGTTATTATGTACTGATCACGACACGAAAACGTGGATAGAAACAGGAATATGGGATTGATGCACTTAAGTGAGAAAATAGAAAAAAAAAACAAACATGAAAATGGTAAGTCAATCAATGTATACGCTGATCTTGGTTTCGCTTTTATCCAAACTTATTTACCGACTTTTTGAATACGAAAATTCTTGAAATACTGGTATTTTTCCGAGATTAGTGAATTTTACATCAAAACTTGACGAAACGCTTAATAAATACCTTAAAAGTGCAACAATTTTTAAAGGCGCCTCAAAAAATATACAAAATGACTTTTTAGATTGCATACGAGAAATTTGTTATTAGAAAAAAGTTATACCAGTTCAGTACTGAACTTTAATGAACATGCTATTATTATGTATGCAGTCCTGACGACGTGGCAACTGGGTTTCGCTTCAACACTCGAACGCGTCTTCAGAAAATTTGTAGCGTACCTGGAGCGCCATGTTACCGATTGTGATGGGTTTATTTGTTTATTTTTTGAAAGGTCCAGATATAATATTTTTTATTATTTTCTTAGGCCTTCCGAATATGTAGTTGAAATTATTGGCATTATGACTGAATCACTCTGTATAATAATTATTTTCTGGTTTGAGTTCAATCACCTGTAATAAAGTTGCAGCTTCTCTTGGGGTTCATATTTTAACATTAACTTGCCGTCTTGTAACCGTGAAAATTCTCTTATCTATCCTCTTGCTCTACTATTCGCATTTTTTATCTCGAAGACAAACAGCTACTTGAGCAACCGTCCGCGATGGAAGGTACACGTTTTAACCAGTAATTTATGCTCGTATTTATTGTCTACAATATTTAATGCAACCGTTATGCACAGTTTACGCCCGACGGCGGCGTCTCCGTATCGCAGGAAAACGACTAGTCTAGTTGCTCTGGGATGCACTGGTGGACGCCTGACAGATTGCCAGGGGGTGCAGCGTACCGTTGGCGATGTAGTTACTAGTACAACGTACCAGCCTTTATCTTTGTAGTGGCCGGAATAATATGTAGATACTATTTGTTTGCAAATAATCGAAAGAAAAAATATATGCTTTGCGGTTGTCAGAACGAAAAAGCATGAGTGTCAATGTTTTTTAAAAAGTATACTCCACGCAACAATTTATGATATTTATTAATGTTAGTTATGTGCTATAGCAAGTGTCAAAATAAAATTACACTGTAAAAAAATAATTACACATTTTAACACAAAAGAACACAATACTGTATTAATCGAGGTCCACACGGAATTCTGTATATTTTTACACATTTCTCTGTATGTAGCAGTGTGTTAAAGGTTTAACACAATCCACTGTGTTGATATACAAATGTCATGTGTAACTTTTACACATTTCTGTGTTATTTGTATCATTGAAGGTGTAAGCTATACACATTAACATGTTAATTTTATTGTATAATAGTTATTGATATGGAAGACTCACATATCTTTTTAATTTGTTAATTATGTTCCTGTTTACTTTCGAAATAATTTATATATAAAGCTGTTTACAGGCCTTTTAGGCCCAGAGAAATAATTTTTAATAAATATAATTTTTGACATACTTTTATTTTGACATTTTCTAGAGGTTCTGCCTATCGTCGAGAATGCATTGAATATAGCCTGGAATGTTCTATTAAACGGCAGGATATATGTATTAAAAATTATAATTTCAAAAGCAAACAGGAATATAATTAACAAGGTAGGTGAGCTTCCGTATCAATATAAAGAATTGTCTGAATTATGGTGTAATTATAAAATAAAAGATATTTTACTTTTTATGATTTTATTAAAAAAATAAAATTCTGTTCAAATGAACAACAAACAAGTCTGCTAACAAAATATGTATGTATTAAAATTAACAGTATAACAATACATATTCTAATAAGGGACTAATAATGTTCTAGCAAATCATAAACTGTGAAACAACAAACAAAGATGTATTTAGGCACTACATAATAGGAGTTTACGAAAATTAACTAGTAGTGATCTGAATATATAATTTTCTTTCTCTAAAGTTACAGAAAAGTTAGATTACAGAGTAATCTAAAACGTCAGAGTAAACTCTTAATATTTTTAATAGCGATATTCTAATTAGTTTTAGCTTTATTACAATTATAAGTAATATTTGTTTTAGTTAGGTAAGTACTTTCCATTTTCCTTGATTAAACCTCAACTTAAATTTAAATATTTTCCATTTGAACACAGCGAACGAGTGGTAACTGTACACAACACCGCTACATGACCAATATGGCGTAGTGACGTGTGTTGGATCACCTGATATACTGCAGCTGCGCAGTTGTGCTCAACCAGTCAGGAGTAGGGATATAGAACACAATTAAGTTGTGTGCGTGTTAAGTTTACACAAAATGGTGTACTTTTAACACACAACTGGTAAATATTACACAAATTCAGTATATTTTATTATAATACTAGTAATTCTAACACATTTTGTGTAAAACGTACAAAAAAGCCATAGTGTGTAAAACTATTAACACGGAATTTTTACACATCCTAAATTACACACTCGCTCTCTCTCTCTCGCTTACACAGCAACTTTTTTTACAGTGTATACTTATGAATTTATGTAATGGAATTTCTAAAAAAAAACCAGTTTGGTGAAATAGCAGTTTTGATGTTGTGCTCTATAGTTCTGCTGAAAATATTACTGGTTTTACATTGTACAGGGTGTTTCAATCTCGATAGTATGTACCTTCTGTGAGGATAAAAATAATTTAAAGATAATTTGGGACACGTGGTGTTAAAAGAATGGGGTAAGCTCCATTTTCAATTCAAAGGATTATCTTTGGGATTTGACAGAAACGACTAATGATGAATGAATGAATTATATTTTTTCCAGAAACATACCCAATTTTTTTCCTAAATTATAAGCAATATTAAAGATGATTCTGAGAATGAATCTCAAGCAGAGTGGCATATATGTAAAGACAGGGTAACGGCAGAATCTTAAGTTCTTTGAAAAGCGGGCTACAGTGTTCAGTATAAGAAGAGTTAGTTATTCAACGTACAGCTTTCTTTTGTAGCTTGAATGTCTTATGGGACGTTGCACTGTTTCCCCAAAGCATTACGCATTAATTTAAATGATAATGGAAGAGTGAATATTTCGAACAAAATCCACGAAATTCTGTACGACAGGCTAACCGGGAATTGACTTTGGATAAATCAACTGTTCAACGAGTTTCAAAGACTAATGGGTATCATGACTACAAAATTCACATTTTGGAATATTTTCCTGAGCGTCACATTGAAAATAGACTTGATTTTATAGCTCAAATTGTAGTAAATGTAGAAACTGTTGATCAACTTTTTTGGCATGTTCTTTGGACGAAAATCGGTTTGTCAGTAATGGTTTGTCAAACAGGCGCAACGAACACTACTGGTTCATTGAAAATCCCTACATTATAAATTCAGTCCAAAACCAAGGTCATTTTGGAGTAAATGTATGGTGCGGCATCATCGGTAGGTATTTAATTGGGCCTTATTTTTATGAAAATACATTGAACAGCGTTGGTTACCTAAATTTCCTACAAGAAGAATTTTCTGTACTTCTGGAGAATGTGTCCTTGCAGAAGAAACCTATGGTTTCAACACAACGGAGCTCCACCCCACAAGACCAGGATTTTGCATGAATATTTAGATAACGCTGTCGCGGAAAAATGGATTGGGAATAATGGACCTATTCAGTGGCCTGGAAAGTCACCAGATGTAACACCCTCGATTTTATTTGTTAGGGGTTTTAAAAAATAACGTTTACGAAACCACCAAATATTAATCATTTGAAAGTAGAAATCACAAACGCTTGTAATGAGTTAAACGGCGACATGTTAATAAACGCAGTCCATAAAGAAGTCAGGCGATGATTGGATATGTGTCTTGAGAGGAGAGGAGGTGATATAGAGAATAGATTGTAATATGTATGTAGTATGAGGGTGTTTGCCTCAGTTTAGTTATTGTTACCAACACCTCTTGTTTTAACTGTATTAAAAAATAGTCGAGTTTAATGCGTATATTTATTCTTAATAACATTTATGCACTTTAAACAATGAACATTCAATTATTTTCCAACGACTGCTTGAACCTTCGACTGTTAATGTGATTTCTTTTGAGACTCTTTAGGACGATATTGCTTATAATTTTTAAACGGGCAGTAATATAGAAAAATTTCTCTAATAAAAGTTTATTACAAAAAATAGAGCTTTTTAACAGATCAAAATTTAGGTATCTTTCATGCTCTAGCTAATTTAATTAATTTAAGAAGTTTTTGCGGATTTCAAATACCTAAGGATATTCTAGTCAAAATATCACTAGTTCTGCTTTATGATCGAGTCCCTTTTTGCCCTAATTCAAAGTAAAAATCAAGTGATCTAATTGGACTAGCGTTGACAGCAAAATTTGAAAAAATCTAATCCTGCAAAACAAGATAAGAGCTGTTTGCCTCGCAATTTATGATACGTACAAATTTATAATGCATAATTATAGTTTATAATTAGTTCAGCTCAGTAGAACAGGACATAAATTTAATAAACTGATTTTAAAAATAATTTTATTTGCTACATGTTCTTTAAATTAAGTTTATACCTACAACAGAAATGCAATATTTATTCTTTCAGCTAATATTCACTTAAATATTTCCAACAGCTCTTGCCATATCAGCATTTCTTGTCTTGTCTTGTCAAGACTTTCTTTTTTTATATCTTGTCTTGCAATTGGAGCTGTCAAGTCTTGACATGGTCGTATCTTGTTTTGTCTTGCAAAACTAAGATGAGACCATGAAAAAGCAAGACAACATTGCTAACACGAAACTGGACTTCAAAATATGTCATCGAAATTCTATGGTCTTAGTAGCAATGTCTTGTCAGTGGTTGATATAATTATTTAGTTAAGTGAGCCGCTAATCCAGTGTTTATCAGCTTATATTAAATACCTGCAGAAATATTTGCTTAAACGTTCTATTTTTTAAGAACTTTAACGCCTTGTGTTTCTAAAATTGCGCGTTTGAGAACAAACGTTGAAGCAAATTGTTCTTCTTAAAATAGACTAAGAATTATGTCTACGTACTTAAATTACATCATGTATAAGATTTGTATCAGTATCAACAACTTTGAATTTCGCCCAAGTCTGTTGACTTAGAAGGCTTAAAATTCGAGAGCAAAGCATAGCTAACATAAACACCTGAAAACGAGGTAAATATGTATATTTAATTCCGAGTTGTTTGGCACATAAATACATATTCGGAATTAACCGGGATTTGGGTGTAGGCACGAAAAAAAAGTAGCTGTTCGCTATCTGATTGTAAATTGTTAATAATTCATAAAGATTTACGGGCGGGCTTACGGCAGCGCGAAGCCGTAAAGAAAACAATAATAATAGGGGATGAAATTTTTATAGGGTGAAGATTATAACAGGAATTTAGTGCAAGACCACAATCCTAAAAGTAATTTGGCTGCCGTTCCTGGGTCCTTTCGGATCGTGGCGGTTTTATGCCGGTTTTACAGGATAAAATGCGGGCCCGTTTCACGTTTCACAAAGCGCTTAATAAAATTTATGTTATGCATATATCGGGGACCGTTCGGTTAAATTTTTATCGGCCGGGCGTCACGTTAGCCCAGGTGGCGACAGCAATGGCAAAAACCGTTATGGAACTCATAAAGTAATTGTTATTGTTTAATTGGACCTGCTCTAAACGGGTATTGACACTTTGCATTTCGCTGCAAAAGGTGTTAGCAGTCTTCTATTGGGTTTCATCAATAGAGGAAAAGCGCCAAATATAAAATATCATTTTGTTTTTCCGTATAATAAAATAGTTTTTGTGAAATCGACAAATTTTGATATTGATTAGAATTTTGAAATGACACACTTTCAATCACTAGTGCCTAAAAGTAAAAATGGAACATTAAAAACAAGGGCAATATTTATTTATTATAAATTTTAAATTATGTAAATTATTAAAGTGAATACTAGAAGCATCCCGATTATCGTCTGTAGCAGCAGTGAAAGTACTATTAGTCGGAATGAATGAATTGCTAGTAGTGGCAATACTGTTAGCTTCTGTGTGAACTTCTTTTATTTTCTTATTTGGTGTATCTTTCTGATCTATCATTCCTTTTGCTATTTCGTTATTCTGTTCAATGGAATCTTTGATATAACCTTCGGCAACTGAACTTGATCGCCAACCTCCATATCGCTTTAAAAGGAGTCATGTCCGCTCCAGAATTTACCGCATTATTGCAGAGCTGCGCCGGAATAAATGGCTAGTGTATTCATTGGCGTTGGAGAGTCTAAGCAATTCCGCTATCTTTTTTGGCATACCTCAAATTGTATTGATTTCAACTGGCAGGGTACAGCATTTATTACTTCTATATGTCAAGAAAAATCGCTGATGTATGTTGTATTGAGTGGAAGAAGCTTTGCGTACTTACGAAATATATCTAAAAAATTGATACCATATTATTGATCACTCAGTAAGCGTAAACATTCTTGGAACATGAGTTTTTGTGTTCGGAATTTTGACACTAATAAATGACTGAGAATCTTTTATGGCATCTACTGTCAAAAATGAGATTTTTCAACTGGCAGGGTACAGCATTTATTACTTCTATATGTCAAGAACAATCGCTGATGTATGTTGTATTGAGTGGAAGAAGTTTTGCATACTTACGAAATATATCTAAAACATTGATACCATATTATTGATCACTCAGTAATCGTAAACATTCTTGGAACATGAGTTTTTGTGTTCGGAATTTTGACACTAATAAATGACTGAGAATCTTTTATGGCATCTACTGTCAAAAATAAGATTTTTTCTCTTCTACACAAAACAATTTTGGCTAACAAGAATTCTTTATCCTCAGCTTGTTTCATAAAACGTTGTATTTCCAGCTTCGTAATTATTTTTTATTTCTTTGGCTGATATACGAAAGCTTTCCTTTTTAAAAATGTAATTAGGTTTGTAAATTGCTAATATCTACGTTTTTTCAAGTAAATCATGGTGCGGAGCATCGAATATTTTACATTTGAAGATCCCTCAGAAAAGTACCAATTTCCTCTCTAGTTAATTATTCTTAACTCTTTCCGTTTGTAACTATCATTTTTTCTTTTTAAGAAGATTACCCGTATTAATCTTGAATATTTGCTAATGATGATGTTACGATGTAAAAGTACCGTTGCCTTTAACACAGAATAGTACGACCGTAAAGAGGACGACTTTCAGTTATCATATATTTCCAAAAAAATATGCTAGGACCACATTTTCAGTGTAGTGTTTCACGTTTTCAAAGGAACTCCATTTAACAAAATCATCATAAGTTTTATTGTAACTTTTTTTTATTTTCCCGGGAAAACGCTTCCATTCGCTTCCACCGCCGCTTTAAAAGTTTCAGGAGGCGTACTTGGAATGTCTTCTGTAGGTACTAGTATCACTATTGAATTCCATATTTTACCAATTATATATGAAAAAACTGTCACTTTGCTAGATGTTTTTTTTGCGTAGTGAATATGGTGTACGTGAAAACCGCGTTTGTTGATATCTTTGGTATGCATCCGCTGCAACTGTCAATTCGGCTTCAACAAAAATTTCTTGATTTTACTCCAAGAGACAATTTCCATAAATATATAATATGATGTACCCATAGCAAATGTATAAGTGTTCTAAATACCGACCGTGTATAAAGTTTTGTATAAATCTGGTGCGTCATGATGCACTTAATATTCTAAGCGTGTAATAGCTCTCGGCTTAAGCCTTGGACTATTATCTTCACGCTACGTGTCCTAAACGCCTCCTCCATTTTGACTAATGTATGCCCAGCATTAAAACTCCAAAAATCTGAAATTATACCCTACTTACAATTTATCTCACACTTGTTGAATTAACCTTCCTATTTGAACTTTTAATTAATATTCGACAAAAATATTGGTAATAACTCGATTTCCTTAAATTGACAATTAACTATAAACACAAAAAACTATAAATATGACCCTATTAATGAAATGTAATACATGAATGTTTTTTTCCACCCTGTAACCTATAACGCATGAAATTCTTTATTTTTTACCTCGTGGTTTTGGAGTTCTCGAGTCGCGCTATAGAGGTTAGAAAATCACGTTCGACCAGCGTGCCAGCTGCAGAACAAAGGGCTTAGCGTCTCAGTTCCATTGAACAGGTGCTAACTTAAATGAAATCGTTATTAGCAACCTTAGAAATTTAAATATTTATGTGATCTGTACTGAACTGATTATAAATATAAACAAATAGATAATTAACTTGACACTTTTGTGAAATTATGACCAATTACCTGAATGAACCAATAAGATTTGATATTAATTAATTATTCTTAGCCTATATTTCTGATACTGATATAATCGCTGATAGAGACAAAATGCCTGTCGCTTAAGGTGATCTGTAACATAAAATAAATATTTTTAAATATAATTCTCAAAACGATATCTATAATTTACAGTAATTATCATAAATAATATTTTACACTGCAGATTATTATACAGGGGAACGTTCCATGTAAAAATGAACGTTACAGGATATGAAAGAATATTTTTACAAGTCTTACAGGGATATCCATTCGAACTAGCAGATTTTTTAAGTTTAAGTTGTCTTTGTTGCCTTTTCAAAATCCCGTTTGCTATTATGGTCATCACGTAAAGTTTTGAATTAATATACTCGAATTAGGTGCACTGTATTTTATTAAATGTATGTATGTGTAACATCACTGAAATACGTAAGTATAAACGAAGTTTTTAAAAAGGTCTTCTTTCATTCAAATATATTCTAAATGCTGTCATATTATTTAAAATTCAAATGAAAAGTTTTCGAAGTTAACGAATTACACAAATAAATGTGACCCTTCTCCATAAACTTGTCCGACGAACTTTTGTCTGCAGTTTAGAGACCAAAGAACGAAGCTATGTGCGTAGGGAGACAAATCCAAGCTGCAAACTCAAATTGCGACGTTGTCAGGACAACCGACGGCGACTTCGACCACAAACACTACAAAAATTGTAAAAAAAAAAAACATTTATACTATTCTCACCGACAAACTCTCTTGTAATACGTGTACTGGCATCGTTTGTCTTAAGCCCATTTTTGACACGACAACTACTTAATGTACTGCTGACATTGCGTGAACTGATAGCAACTTATATCTATCAAGTTGCTATCATGCAGGGTGTTTGCAGTATAAGTGCCTGCGAAACTTCTGGAGAATATGCCGGCAGCGAAAAGGTGCGATAGACAAAAGTTGTCTGAGAAGCGGTTTGTATGGTAGCAACCATAGTACCAATAGTAGAGAGATTAATATACAGAGTGTCCGGAGAGTAATGGGACCCAGCTTGAACATAGCTTCCTGTGATCAAATAGAACCGATTTCGATAAATTTAGCTTAGTCCAAAAGTGATTCATTTAGAAGTTACAGGGCTTCAAAAAAAATTGTTTTCTTGTTGTGGGCATAATTAAGAAACGAAACGTCTAATCATGTTGAATAAGTACAAGCATTGCGAAGGAGTGCTGTATATCGTAGGGGGCGCTCTTGCCAGTTTTTTTTGTAACTCATTTTTATCGTATCTTTTTTTTAGTCATATTCTGATACGCTTAACGGAAAATCATGATGAAGAAATTAATTTTGCGTAGAAAAGCTATCCATGTAACTGTACCTTCTTTCTGCAGCTCCTCATTACATTGATTTTGACAGTAAACAGGAATCATATCTGCCGTTCTGTGTTGGAAAACTGTTTATGTCGAGGTATGTTTTCAAAATTTGACAAAATAATACTAAGTATAACAAGTATAGCTTTTCTACATAAAATTAATTTCTCCATCATAATTTTCAGTCAAGTGTATCAGATTAGAACCAACAAAAAAGATACAATAAAAATTTATTGTAAAAAACTGGCAAGAGCGCCCTCTACAATATGCGACACTACGCACTACTTCACAATGCTTGTACTTATCTAAAACATAACTGTACCAACATGATTGGCTGTTTCTTTTATTAATTATGCCCATGACAGGAAAACAATTTTTTTCTTTGAAGTCCTGTAACTTCTGGACGAGGCACTTTTGAACTAAGCTAAGTTTGTCCCAATCAGTTCTATTTGATCACAGGAAGCTATGTTTAAGATGGGTCCCATTACTTTCCGGACATCCAGAGGCGTATAGATGAAAAATTTGTTTTTTTGGGGAACAGTGTTGTATATTTATCTCTTCTCTTGTATGAGTTTCTCTTTCAAGTGGTATGTAACAATATAGGATTATTTTATATTTTGTTCTAGAAATCAATACTATAGATTTCTAAATTTATAATAAAAAATACAGTTTTAATTTTGGAATTATTTAATCGCCAATAAGTATTTTGCAAACAGCAAAAGATAATCTATGACATATTTGTATTGTTGTAGTCAGGAGAAGTGGATAATTAAAGAATGTAAAGATATATTCAGGGTAGATATATACTTAAGAAATTACAAAACTAATAATTAAAGTGCACATTCCTAGCATTAGCCGGAATTCTTTGATCTGCCCTGGTTGTTCTCAGGCTAGGCTCTGTGGGGGACAGACCTGCTATCGGTATCTCTGGGCTCGCCCATATATTGATATCAGCTCCTATTGTTGGTATTAAGACTGATACGGAACCGTTCCTTGGATAATGGTAGTCTTGCTTCCAAACGTTTTACCGCTCTTCAATGTCGGCATCTTTAGTGGTGACTCCGTAAAAATTCGACTCGACTGAGAGGAGACGTGACCACAGAGCCTAGTCCGAGAACAACCAGGGCAGGTCAAAGAATCCCAACTAATGCTAGGGATGTGCACTTTAATACTGTTACTGGCAGCGACAAGTTACCGAGGTCACGGCATAACAACCCGAACAACCACTGTGCAAATAATAGCACCGGCCGTGGAAGTCTAAAAATCACTATAACTTATTTATGTTTGTAATAAGCGATTGCTGGCTTTTATTCTTATGTCAAAAAGTGATAAAAATATCATTTCATACATAAATAATTTTTCACCAGCTGTTATTTATATTCTTGTATTGATATATTTAATTCATTCGTGTGGTTAAATATATTTGCCTCCTAAGTAGGCTAGTCGTTCGCATATTTTTCACAGGCGGTAGTTTCAATCGAAAATTTCTTCCGAACCCCTGAAAATACGTTTTCGCGTCCCCAGGGGTGCACGCCAGTTTAAGAACCACTACTTTAGACACTGCTAACATGTTCATAAATACGTTGTTGACAAACCTGACAGAGAAACTTTTAAAATGCGACTATACCCCGAAGAAGCGCTCTGGCACTAGGTATGATTTTTACGGTAGTTTCAATCGAACATTTTAAAATTTCTTCTACACCTCTGAAAATGCGTATTTGCACACACCTCAGTTTAAGAACCACTGCTTTAGACAGTGCTAACATGACGTTGTTGACAAATATAAAGGAGTAACTTAGGATCTACGTCGCATAAGATTGGACCCTATGAAACGCTGGCCGAAGCTGAGTTCAATTTCTACCAAGTTTACTTCGTTCATAAACTTTTTAAAATGAAACTATACCACGAAGAGGCGCTGTTGCAGTAGATACGATTTCCGGCGGTGCTTTTAATCGTCGCAGCAACACGCGACGCTTATTATTGCCCTCAAGAATGGCCCCTGATGCTCTACAAAGTCGATTTTATTTCGCGTTGAAGAAGAAAATAATGAAGTGCGCCCCGAGGTGCTATAAAACGGGTTTATAAAGCTGCTCTCCCGCCATAATTTTAATTGCCGCTACGCTGATTTTATAAACTACTTTAATGGCTCATCATGGCGTGTAGCAAAGCTTGCTGGAGATACTGTTGCACTGTAAGGTTTTAATTTGACTTGATATTAATCGGGGACTCGTGGCGGTTCATGGCTTTTGAGGTAGATCAACAAATTGTTCTTCTCCCATTACTTAATATGATAGGTAATTATATAGTCCAATTTAAAAAATTTACGAAAAAAGATGAGCGCAATATTAACAAAAAAATTAATTGCAATATGTTTAATTAAGGCTAGCCATGGACATATTTCATTAGCCAACCCATTTGCAATATATTTTTTTACATATTTATGCTTAATAAAAAACTTTTCATCTGGTACGCAGATGGGTGCAGGACGACCTTAGTTCGGATCTTTCTATCAGTTATGCCAATATATAGGCAAATACAAAAATAGCTCAGCTGCCAATGTGGTAATAAACAGAAAATCAGTAATAATTATAATAATATAATAATATCTTTACTCCTCATTCTTATCACGAGGATTAGCCCAGAAGTTGAATATTTGTGGAGGAGAGAGGGCAGTATATTATTATTAATCAGGTCGCATTTGAGCCCAGGAACGACTTACGTTGGTAGGCCCTAACCACCATTCCATGCAGGAATGCGGGAAACCTGGAAAACCTCATTCATTAGGGGAGTAGTCAAATGTCGACCGGTGTCAATCTCTCATATTGACAAGCTTCTTCCACCCTAACATACTCGTATAGAGGGTGCCAATGCTCTCCACGAATATAGCTGATGTGCGGTCTACCGGCTCCGGAGCTCGAGCCAACACCGGTCTAACCACATAGATTCAAGTATTGAAGCCTTTAACCGCGCGACCACTGACCGACCGATGAAAAATTAAGAATCACTGCAAAATGGTTGAAAAGATAATAAAAAAGAAATCGAAATAGGCCATACTCGCACATGGAATAACAAACGAATCCACGCGCTCAAAATAACACGGTGACGGTCATAATTATTCTTGAATGTATTGATGAAGATGGCACTCCATCGTGCTTATATCATATTATATTTTATCCACAGGATAGGATTCATCTCGCCATAGAATTTTTGAAATGAACCTGTTATCTTGGGCGTGTTCTAAAATTCATTGACAAAAACTTAGTGTGTAAAACTACACACAGAAATTTTACACATCCTAAATTACACACTGGAAAATGTCACTTACACCGCAAATTTTTTACAGTGTATTGTCAAAGTTTGTAAAGACGCTAATGAATCAGTAGGTATAACATATTGAAAGTTGAAATCTCTAAACAGCAATACTTTCTTAAACTACTGCCACCAATCGCAACTATAACAAAAGCAATGACAAAATCTTAGAAATTTTAATGAAGACAACATATTTTTATTACAATTTTGTCAGGAATATTTTTTCAATCCCCTAATATTTTTTGGAAGGGCATATTATTGGCATCTCTTTTGTCGAAATATGGACATGTAATTGCCTACTTACGCAGTTAAAATGATCCCGTGCCGTAGTTATAAAAAAGAACTGGATTTTTCGCATATAAATTGCCTTTTTGGTGTATCCCCCAAATTACTTCAAGTACTTTATACAGATATTCGTATTCGTACGCGTGGGCTTTCTATGCCCCCCAGGGCTATTGAGTAAATTAAAATCGATTGCAGAGATATTTATGACAAGAATTATACGATGCGAAAATCGTTCTCAGTAAAGCATTCCCATAGAAAGAAAAAAAAACGATAATTCTCCTAGACTGGGGATTCTTTCTCTGCGCTTAATTCCAACAATTCACGGACTTGTAGAATTGATGGCCCAGTTTAAACCCGATCTAAAGTGAATTAAGCCCGGATCTCCATAGAGTGCAGCCATAATTTACCAAGGAGAAGACAATGTAACGAATCTTCCTAAGGCCCAACTAAACTGGAACACAGAAATGTTGTCGTTTCTGTTTTCTTTTTGAGGATAAAGTTTCCTTGAGGAAGTGGGATTTAATGAAAAGTGAATAGCTACTCGCTAGAACGCATTACCTCGAATCTCCTGAATTATTCACTAAGGGAAGTTCAGTCCATTTAAATAGTGTTTTTCCACAATACTCAGATGCGGAAAATATAGAGAGTGACGACAGAAATAAATCAATCCACAATTTTTGCAAGTTGTGAATTGCATAAAATAATTTTGTATATTCTCTGATTGTAAATATGTATGTAAATTACGCACTAGAAAATTTAATTTTTGTCCAGCCATCACAAAACTATGGCATTCTTTGATTATCAAGAGTTTCTAAGGTTGACATTTTCCTTACTGGATAAAAAATGGTATCTTAGCAACAAAAGTATTCACTTTTTTAATCCTAAGAGCCAAAGTTGAGAGTAAAAGTGTTAATCAAGTTTTAATTAATAAAAGTTTATTCAACAATATTTACAATAATTTTTATTTATCCATATTGACATTAAATACACAGTCTGAACAAGTATTAAAATTAAATAAACCACTTCTTGGAGCAATTCTCAAAGCAGTTTTCGTTAATAGTTATATTATTTACAGATGCTGTGAAATTAGAAATGATAACGGTGCTTGGTTTGCCGTTACTACTATCAACATTTAGTATTATTTCCGTAATATTTTCTTTATTCAAAAGTGAGTCTTCAGTGTAGCCTTCAACCAATGTGTTCGATCTATATCCTCCATGATTTTTAAGAGTTTTCAGACAAGTGAGGTCGACACCGTCGTCAACAAAAAGGGTAGCAGACGTATAGGTACATGCAATGATTCTCCGGTACATATCCCTCATTTTGTCTCTTGAGAAAAGCACGTTACTTAAAATATTTGGTTATAACAATCCCCTTCTTTATATCCAACGTTGATCGCAACATTGGACCAAACGGTCGACGGCATTATTTTATTTGTTAAGTTTGAGAAATACATTATCAACACATCTTCTGAATACAACTTAATGTTTTTCCTTTTCACCAATCTATAAAACGTTGGTAGACACATTCATAAATTTCTCGAGAAGATTCAAAGAAATCTATTTCGCACACTCCAGTACCTCCTTAGGCACACCTAAATCTTCATTAGATTCCATTTTCATAGGATTTGCAGCAAATTGAACCACAATCAATCACAAATGAACTCAATTAGCAATATAGCGCCTAATATTTGGCAAGGTATTTATGACAAAGCATTTTTTGATTATGATATTTTATGATATCAAGCTGAGTAAAAATTTGTAAAGATAATCTAGTTTTTACAAAAATGTATTTGTATATATTTAATCATTTTTTGAACTTTAAAAATTGATACACCCATGGAATCGCATCTTCGCACGCCTACCTCTATACTGAAGTGACGTCACTATCTTTAATTCTTACACCGATGTATACTTTCCTCTAACTTATATACAGTAAAAGATAAAGGAGACTACTGTAAAATATGTATGTTAAAAGTGGAGGATAATATGAACTAATAATTAACTGCAAACGAATTATAAATTACTTATGTTCGCTGTCGATGTATCCATCGTCTTGAAACAGCCAGGAAACATCTTCAAAATAACTACCCTCTTAAAACGATTTAATGGTGTAACCTACAACAAACAATTAAGAGCTCGCACTCCACTTCTTCGAATTAAATTCGTGGTGGTGTTTTGGCTGCGGCTAATTCGCCCACCCAATTTATACGGAACAAGGAGAGAGAGAAGACTGTTCTATAATCTGAAAGCTGTAAGAAGCGTCGGACCATCGGCACGGCCTAAAGGGTTCAGCATTAATCGAAAAATTTAAAGAAAAATCAATTTACCATACTTCTGAATCATAGTTCTAAATACGACTAATTCTACAATTTTTCTTCATCATCATACGTGGATGGTCTGTAATAGAAAAAATATGTGCCGCTACTGATTAAATTTTACCATTGTTATATATTTCAATTTATCTTTCAGATAAATTTTATTAGTGTATTTTACTTGTTTCGTACCTTTCATAATTTAAACACAAATTGAATATTCATAATATATAGATAAATGTATCAAATTAAATCAAATCAATTTTCTTACAATTCAAAAAAAGTTACGGTTGAAATGTGACCTTTTCGTATCTGAATATAAAGGAATGTTCAGTATATAATAAATTAAAGCTGAATATTATTGGCCACGAAGTTACTTTTTTTAAAGAAATCTTACTGGGGTTATTGGAAAATGTACCCAAACAACACGTATTTATAACGTACGATGGTGTAACTAACATCCTGTATAAACATACTGCTTCGTGGTAATTGTAGCAATACACAAGGGACTCCACTGTATATCTTGCAAGTATCATGTTTGCATAAGATTAACGTCACTTTGCGAATCTTCTCCGACCTTTCCTGAACTAAAGGAAGTTTCAGAAGTAAACTTTAGGACACGGAGGGCATGTTCTTGAAGCAACACTGTGGTGGTGTGCTCAACAAGCAGATATCATAGTAGATATACCGGGTGTCTGAATATGAGTGGCTTTATTTTGCTATATGATAAATTGCACCAAGTAAAACATCTTTGACTTAACCTTTTGTTTTCATTGAGGAACAATAGCAGAATTCTCACAGCAAGCAGGTCTTGAATATGTGACAACGTAGCACACATACCACGCCAGGTGTAAACATACTTACAGTGAATGGTTTTCTTGAAGTTTTTTTCACAACACACATGTAAAATACTTATAGATAAGTGTTTAAAATGACTGTCGTTGCTTGCAAAAATTATTATCGTACAAATATTTTGTAGCCAAAGAGTTTTGTCCAGGTTTGTCATAAATTAACATGTCATGGAGCTGGTCATGGTTACTAAAAACATTTCTGTTTATTATGTACACTCACAAATATCGAGCAAGCACTAGAGAAAAACTAAACGCACTAACCACAATAACTGTTACTAATAATAAGTTTAGGTTAATAGCAGCAGGTGATACATTGCAATACAACGTTTTATCCTCTGATAGTGAAGTGGTGAAATTTTTAGGCCTACATATAGATAAAATCTTAAATTGGCAAATGCATTCTGAAATTTTATCAAATAAATTATCCTCCTTCACTTATTTATTTCGTAATTTAAGACTTGTTTTGAGTATTGAGCAAATTCTCTGTTTCTGGGGAAACTACATTTTCTCCACGGGTTTTTATTAGTCAGAAGCGACTGTTGAGGTGTATGTTGGGTGTTCCTAGATGGCATTCATGTAAAGAACTTTTTAAATATTTAAGAAATTTTAACTTTTCTTTTGTCTTTTCATATATGAAATGTGTCTATATATAAAAATAAATGTAAATTTTTTTTAAATAATTCACTTTACTATTATAATACAAGACATAATATGGACTTTCATGTTCCATATGCCAGAATAAAGATAACCTCAAACTCTCCGGATTTTTTGGGCCCAAAATTTTTAACAAATTGCCTGATGAATTAAAAATTATAAAGAGTGAATATTTATTTAAGAGTGCTTTAAAGCAGTTTTTAATGGAAAAGTGTTACTATTCGCTATTAGAATTTTTACCCACTTTGTTTTAGTTTGTGAGATTGTAGTCTATAAGTTTTATTGACTATTCCTATACATATATTTAATGTCGCTAAGGAAAATAAATTATTATTATTAAGGATTTTCTGGGAAACTTCAATAGAATATTTTCTATTTTAATGCCCCTCCTGCATTGTACACTTTCTTGGATTCCTTAATTTGATTAAAATGGAAGTACAAACGTAATTCCACTGTAAACATGGCAATTATTCTCCGTTACAAACTTAAAATGGCTCGCAAGCCAGCTGAGATTTATGTTGTAAATTGAATTTTAAATGTCCGGACAATGGATGCTAAAGGTAAATTAGGACAATCTGCATACTGCCGTTGTACGAGAGCTGTGTGTTTGGCATTAAACAATGCTAAATGGAAACGGATCTCGTTAAGAATACATGTTTCGCCAACTACTAAGTGATTATCCCTAATGGTAAAGGATATACATTACCAAATTTACTCGAAAATGGTGCAGCATCTTATGGATGAAGCAGCGGAATACAGCAAATAAAGTCTACTTTGTTTTCTTCATTGTCCTAAAATAAATACTCGTATATGTATTTTTAATTAGAAGCCACATTTCTAACAAACTTGGTAACAGCATTTCAGGAGGATCTGAACTAAAAGTTGTGTTAATATCGTTTATTGTAATTCAAAATTTTATAAATTATATGAACTAGATGTATAGGGTAACAATTTTTACAATTCCAGAATTAAGTCAGCTATGGTAGGGTATCAAAATAGTAGAGCCTGACTCATTTTATAAATTCATTCATAATTTATTATAACAGTCAACACAAGAGAAATACAAGCCGTTCGAGTTCTTAAGAAAATACAATATTTCAATTCTACGACGTGTACCCAAAATCATAAACGTCCTGTTCTAACACGTGAGGAATATCAAATGATAAAAAATATGTATGAAGGGATTAGGGCGCGAGACTAAATTATCAGTGTAAGTGATGCCGTTGAAACATGTAGTTTACTAACAAGAGTGTCCGCTAAAGGGTGGCAAAGAAGAACAGAAAATAGTGGAAACTCGTGGAAAGAAGAATATAAAGATTGATGACGGCACAAAATACGCAATTCGTACAACTATTCGTGGATGGTATTTTAAAAATTAAGTACCGGCAATAATAAGAATTTATGATGTTCTCACAGGATGTGAATTTGCCTAGAATATCTATCTAATATGCTTACGAATTATGCGTTACATGAATATCCGTTTTATAAAACGAAATCGAAATTTTATAAATGGCTCAATTAACGTTCTACATTTCGTATATGGTAGGAGAAAAAATGCAGAACATGTTATTTTGCATTTGCTTTACCATTGAGTTTCTAAACGTTCTGTATACAGTGATAGTACAGTGTATACTGTGGTAGCTTAATAGATAACTTTAATTGATTCTTTACAACATTACATTTTAATTTTTTGATGAACGTAAACCTACCTTCTTATGTATCTTCAATTAAACCTAGATTAAAATAATCTTCACAAACAATGTGGCAATGGCAGAAGCTTCACGTTTTCCTTTCGTCGCGCCTCATCGCCGTACGCTACAATTTTCATTTTTTAGCACGGTGAAATATTTTTTGTTAGGCGCTGTATATTGTATTTGTTCATAATGCAATACTTCTTCCATTTGCCCGGTGAGACACACTTTCTGTGCTAATTTTACTAGCCTATTTTGCAGCTTTATTTAATATCAATGTCTGTTTAACACAATATCACAAATGACAAATTAACTCTCCTAAACGTATATACTGCGTTGTCCAAAAAGGAAGTCATATACTAATATAAAGTACAATGCTGTACTAGGTATACACGTGCGAACGTCGTCTGACGTCACAAATCTTCGCTGTGGCGGCTTCCGTTTTTTGGGGGCGTGTCCAAACTAAAATTTGAAATACCGTTTTTAAGCTTATTTTCCATGAAATTGTCTAGAACAAACGCCATTTCGATTAAAATAATACTTTCTTTCTTTTGTCATATTTGAAAAAATCATGCAACTTCTCCTGTGAATGGTGGTGGGCTATTGCCGTCTAGAGAAGGACAGCATTCTATAATTGTGGAGAAGGTGACACAAGTGAATTTATAAATTTTTTAAAGTAAACTCTTAAAGTGCTAGGATCACTCAGCATCAGCTTATTTTTGGTAATGTTGCGTTCTTTGAACCATTCTCAATTGGTACGCCTATGGAATCTAGTTCCCCGCTGCACTTGCCTTTTTTACTCATCTAAGTAGTCAGTGAAGGCATTTTAAAATTGCCACTTTATTAAAAATAATCTGCAACTGTAACATTTTACAGTTTAATAGAATATATTAAAAAAATGTAGCTTTGATAAAAAGAAACTATAGTTTTACTACGCATTTTTTTTATTGAAATTTTGACGTTATCTTTCTCTGGTATAAATTTACTAAAATTGACTACAGTGTACAATGAATAAAGTATACATTTTAACATGGGAACTCAGAGAAAGCCAAGGAATATAGGATAAAATGTAGCTATAGTATATTATTACCGTTTAATAGAAATTGATAGAATAAAGTAGTTTTGAGGTTCACATTCTTTTATTATTGAATTTTTATCATGATTTTGTTAGAAACTGATATAACTTATTCTAAGATTGACTATAATACGTCAGTGAAATTACGAATTTTTTTTACTGGAAATCAGGGAAAATCAAGAAATGTGGAAAACTAATAGTAAAAAATGTTAATTTGACGTACACGTTTTTTATGCTGGAATTTTATTATTTTTGTCAGAAACCATTATGAATTTTGCTTAAATTGAGTGTAGTCAGTGAAATTTTTGGATTTTTTGTATACGAAATCAGAGAAGTCTAGAAATATAGAAAAATTATTCCTGTAGTAATCCTAATTTTGTATTTATGGTTAATAAAATCTAAGTACGTGTCTGACTTCAGAGATTTGTACTTGCCTTAGCCAGCTAGCAAAGTAGTTCTATAAATTTAGAGAGCTTTATATTCTGTTAATATTTTATAGTTGTGTCTAGAATACTAAACTGTGGCACATGAGACTATTTTGCCTTCAGAAACTAAATTGTTTTTTAAATTTGTTACAAGTACGTTCTTAGAGCATAACTTATAGAACATTTATAAGATAACTGCTAATGTAGTCCTATAAGTGTGTACAATAACACAATTTTATAGGAACGGTGCTTATAGAGTCAAATTGCTGTAAAACCGATGCCAAATAGTGCTTTATAGAATTATACCATCTCCTGTGACACTTATAAAATTATTCTGTAATGTCGTTTATAGTTTAATTATAGAACTATTGTGTAAGGTGTTGTTAAGTTACAATTCAGCTACGGAAAACAAATTACAAATATGGTTGCTACTATCAAACTTAAGAGAAAAACCTTTTTAAAGCAGTTATAGAAAATAATAATACAGTTGTTATAAAATCATTATAGAGTAAATAAGTAACAAAAGCCATTTTGTTTCATAAACGCTATAGAACTGCCATTTATATACATATGTAGGTCTCCCATACCCCCATCTGGCGAGACCTGCCTATAAAAGTACGAAATATTTTGATCAAAGTATAATGGGGAAATTTGTATAACATAGTCGTGACTTATTGAAATTATTATCTGCTTGCAGAAGGAAAATTTCATTACGATAAATAAGATTTATTTGATTACTTATAGAAACTGATTTCCTTATAGAAATTTAGTAACATATTTAATTTAAAGCATTCCAAACCTTATTCATTTACACTTCTAGATGTTGAAGTTAAAGAATTTTATTAGCTTTATTAAATAAGATCGAAATCATTGATATTACCACAATAAAATATGACAACACTGTGGATATTAAGTGGCATAGAGCTGTTATAGTAGTTGCTTACGAAGCATATTTGCTCTATAATTATTGTAATCGACACAAGAATGTCATATTAGTGAGAATCCATTGGAAGTACAAGATAAAGCCTTTCTTTCTGTCGCCATATTGTGAAGAAAGAAAACAAATTTTAATTAAAAATATATACAATATAAATAGGTGAAATGACATCAATAATATGGATATTTGTACTTACTTTCTGACTATTTTATATACAGTTGGTTGTTAAATTCATCAATTTACAAAACATTTTTTTTTATTAAATTTCCATCATCATAGGAAATATAAGGTTAACTGAGGGCGCGTCAAAAAATTACCATTATGTACTACACATTTTCTCATTTTTCGCATTAAAATGTACTGCTCTCTGATGGACAAACCAACAAAGCAATTCGTAATGATGCGAGTATTCTTATGCAGGCTGATTAGGTCATCTTCTATCTTGGTTCTTATTGGCTCATCCATATTATTTCTAATATGTGCGATGCAGAAACATTTTATTTTTAAAAGATACAATTAAACGATTTTAAGGTTCTCTAAGCAGAACACCATGCAACACAAAAATTGTATAACGAAGTGGTATAGAATTTTTATGAGGTTGCTTTGTAACTGTTATAAAAATTATTTAAGACCTGTGAGAACTTTTATTCAACAATTCTATAAGTATTTCCTGCAGATCTTGCAGAATAGCTTAAAGAACTAAATACTTCTATAGAACGGTGCATTTTTATGGTGTAAGTGTTGTAAGAACGTTTTGAAAATGTTCTTAGAACAAACATTGCTCTATAAAATTTGCTGTGGAAACGTTCTTATGATTTTTATAGAACAGGAAATTGTTAGCTGGGCAGTGAGTACTAACCATAATTTATAACTTTGATTATCCGCAATAAATACTGAGAAGACGATTTTATTAACTTGGTGAACTGTAGGCGATATTTTTAAACATTTCAATCACAAACCTACACCCGCTAATACATCCCGGCACGTGTTTCGGTCCCAACGGCCTCCACCATCAAGAGTCGGCAAGGAGCACGAGACGGCCTTGATGAGGGTCCTAAGGGCACGGACTGGTTTTACGAGGCTCCGGGGAGGCATCGTATCGTCCGGCTGCTATGACACCTTTCAGTCACTCGCCTTTTTATGACGCCACTCTGCACCGTTCCATTCCATTCCTGATTATCGCACTCGGCGAGGATCGGAAAGGGCTTACGTACGAAGAACGGCGATTTTGAGGGGCGGATGTAAAAAGTTAGCGGACCCTTCGACTGTTATTGTCGGATTTACGTTCGTACGTCTATATTTCACATAATAACAGTGATGCGGACTGGACACTTTCGATGAATGTCGATAAGCTTTCTTTTTCTCAAAGGCAACAAGCGAAGGTATGCGTAGATCTTGCCTTTTATATTTATTTGCATTTTTCTGTTAAATTATTACGATGCTGACTAGGAGCGAATATAATCAATGCTAAGCAAAAATTCTGTCTGGCTCCTAAGTACTCGGAATTTAATTTGAGCATATCACATTGTAGCCTCATCTTTTGTGAAAATTTTATTTTTTTAATCACGACATTGTCTTTGTTTATATTGGAAATACACTGTTTTAAAACGAACACAAGGTGCTACAAATTTCGGAAAAAAAACGTCTTTTTGTTGCACCCCGTATATAGGTACTCAAATTAAATTCCGACATAGCATCCGTTCATGAGAAATCAATGTTCAATTTAAAAAAAAAGATAATCAAATGAGCGCTTTGCGAAGAAGTCAACTTTAAAATTGGTGCTAGTTTTTAGTGGCCGATTTTTTTTTGCCGGTGAGTGTAGTAATATGTTAAATAATATTTTTATTAAAAATTTCAAATCTGATGGCACAGCAAATTACCCAATTCAGGCAGTATCTCAAAATGAAGATTTTGTCACGACTTTGTTATGACAGCAGGTACGGTACTTTTGTTTATCTGTTAGTTGTAATAAATCTTTTTTTTCATTTGATGGGAACTTCTGCTGTATCACAGCGGTAGTAGATGAAATATAGTTGCGGCAAGGATTCAGACGACTTACGTCATACGAACAAATGAATAATTATTATTATATTTTCATCAAAATATTTAAGAAACTGCAACTGAGAATAATAAAACTATATACTACAGTAAATGTTTGCGCTATATATTGCATTAAATTACAAAAAAATATTATTTTTGACGCGACAAAATATCGAAAATTATATTGATTATAAAAACAATTGCGTAACGTCGGCTGTGATGTAAGTCGTCTGATTTCTTGCCGCAACTGTAATAGGTAGTGAAGGAAATTTAGCTGCGTGTCGCTCTTATTTATTTTAATCGACCCCTTCTCCACTCAAGCTAGTTTGGAGCAAAGTTACTTCTTGTATTCTGTCAAAAAAGGTGTCACACAACAACGCTCAATAACTAAAATATCTTCAACAACGACTGAATTTTGAAAAACGTACGCATCAATTTTTAGTACTTACTAGCTCCACGCTGTGGTCAATAATATCCACTACTAAATATTTGAATAGAGAAAACTAACGGCGTAACCATAAATTAATGTTTGATTTTATACGATTTGCAGGTCAGAGCAGGTCCCACCCTGGCGGCAATTAGGCAAGCATGATAAAATTTCGACAATGGCGACGGCGCCGGGTTTCGAGCCGAGCCGCGCTTAAGCCGATCAGCGGCCCGACCGTGCCGGGATTACCCGCCGCCAATTATTGTTTTCAAACAGTTTGTCGTCTAATTTGTTGTTCTGGTCTTTCGGCGCCATTTGCCTCTCGCCAGATTACCTCCAGCCCTGTTCGGTGTTGTTTCTCCAACATTTAACACGTCGATCAGCCGGAATACACGGCGGATTCCACCGAATCGGGCGGCTTTGCCTCTTCGGTGTCGGATATGTCGTTATTGCTGCAGCAATCAGTACAAGAGATTGTTTTATATAAGCTATTCAGCGGGTTTTAGACGCGATGGTAAGCTAAACATGCATAGTATGGCATTGGATGAAAACACTTCAAACCCTTCACCAATATAATAAGAAATGGTTAATAAAAACCGGATTATCCAGAGTGTTGCGTCTTTGATGCAGAATATTAAATACCTAGATTTCTGACAGCAAATGAAGTAAAATAGTATAGGTCATCATAGGTCGATTATGAAATTTGAATTTAACATAAAATTTTAAAAATTAACATCCTGGCGGTAATATCGGCGCGATTTCCGATTTCATATCCCCCACTGCGATAGTTGCACCTGTGGAGTAGATCGTAGTGGAGATTACCAGTGTTGCCAAATGTGAATATATTTCTCACATTGAAGAATCTTTATCTAACATTTGATCCCTAAGAAGAACCGATTTTTTCAAGTCACTAAAATGTGAAGAATTTTTGTAATTAGTTTTAAAATTTTTCTATACAGTTTTTATTGGGTTCATAAGTAGTTTGATAGCACGCTCTTTGTTTCAGTGCAGTGTGTTATCGTAAAATGCTATTAGAACTATTTAGTGTAGAATAAACGTTCGATTCGTCATCGTTAAATGACATTTGATAATATTTTGAACAATAGGACTTTGTAAATTGTAATATCTACTTAATTTGTGAGCATTTATATCAAAGCTGCATTTTACGAATCATTTCATTTGATTTTGCTTTTCGATTGAGCTTCTTGTTATGTGACGAAATATTCAAATTGGCAAGTCAAATTTTGTAAAAAGATTGATGAATTGAGTTATTGTATTTATGGATTTGCAACGTGTTGTGTTTGTTTTACTAAATATTTTTGATCTAAAATTTTACCCTGTGAAGAACATATTTTTTCAAATCACTAAAACGTGAAGAATTTTCTGATTTACATCGTTTTAAAGTGTTCTGTTTTCCATACATTTTTAATTTGATTAATAACTTTCTGATGTATGACTTTTTTTCCGAATATTTTCAGGAATCTGCATTTAATTTTTCTATATCTATATTTAAGATGGCTTATCCTGTATTTTCCTTTAGGATATACGTATATACAGAGTCATCTGAATATTGGAGATAGATATATCCCATTCAACTAATAGGTTTTATAAACGTAGGAATGGCTTCGCTTTAGAAATTTAGGGTGATGAAATTGTAGAAAATACTGAATTTGTTGTTTTATATCTTAATAAGTACCTAATTAGTCGTTACAGTTTTATCTTAAAATATTCTCAAAGGTATCTCAATTGTTGATGCATTAGTGAATTACGAATTCTATAGTGATTCATGGTTATTTTTAAGTGATATTTTCAATATGCTTAATAAATTAACACATTACTAGCACTAAATATAGTTAATTTTATACTGTATTAGAAAGGTATTTTAAGCAAATATAAATCAAATCTCCTACAATTCCTATCAATGAAGTCATATGTATGCTCTCTGATACCAAACATCTAGGTATGCTAATGAACAATTCCACAGACAAAGCTCTATTCAATAATTATCTAAAGAAAATAATCTAATTTACCCACTCTATAAATATCTATCTTCACTTTTTGGCAGTGAGAACACGACAAATTTATCCACAATAGATGAGATCTGACCTATTTCTGCATTTTGAGGATTGCTTCTTCAGGTGGCCTCCTTTAAGTTGAGTCAAATATCTAACTATAAAAATTATTATATAAATTAAAATTATTTGAAATTAAATATCGACAATGACAAAAGTGATATTAGCCTGTCAATGAATTAAATATGACAATACCTACTTGAATAATGTTTACCCTTTATGTAAAAGTTTTTATATATTTTTAGGTATTAATAATATTGTGTGAAACTAACTACTCTGTGGACTAAAGCCACAACCAGCGTTGAATTACGCCCACAATATCTGCCCATATACTCTTTATTATTAGCTTTTGCAACATTTTTTACTGTATTAGAAAGTTATTTTAAGCTAATATGGATCAAATCTCCTACAATATTATTAATACCTAAAAATATATAAAAACTTTTACATAAAGGGTAAACATTATTCAAGTAGGTATTGTTATTTAATTCATTGACAGGCTTAATGTCTCTTATGTCATTGTCGATATTTAATTTCAAATAATTTTTATAGTTAGATATTTGACTCAACTTAAAGGAGGCCACCTGAAGAAGCAATTCTAAAAATGCAGAAATAGGTCAGATCTCATTTATTGTGGTTGAATTTTCGAGTTCCCACAGTAAAAAGTGAAAGTTACATATTTATAGAGTGTTTTCATTAAACCAGGTTAGTAAATTTAGATAGATTAATTTCTTTAGATAATTATTGAATAGAGCTTTGTCTGTGGAATTGTTCATTAGCATACCTAAATGTTTGGTATCAGAGAGCATACATACGACTTCATTTTTAGGAATTGTAGGAGATTTGATTTATATAAGCTTAAAATACCTTCCTAATACAGTAAAAAATGTTGCAAAAGCTAATAATAAAGAATATATGGGTAGATATTGTGGGTGTAATTCAACGCTGGTTGGGGCCACAGAGTAGTTAGTTTCACACAATACTATTAATACCTAAAAATATATAAAAAATAGTTAATTTTAATGAAAATACGTAAAGATCTAATGTTTTCAAATAAGATTGCAAACATTGACAAGAAGCTGCCTAATAAAGTTATTGAACATGGACATGGATTTTTTATGTCAACTGAATAAAGAAATTTTTTGAAGGTAAACCTTTCAAAATATGACAAATTGAAGATGTTTTTTTTTGTTGCAAATTAATTATTTATCGTAAAATATTAAAATAGTAATTTTTACAGAATCGTGTTAATATTTTATTCCGTTCAGATAAGTATAGTGGATCCGTTAATAAATAATTCTAATAAATGTTCGTAAAATAATGATGATTTATTTACCAAAACTACAGACATAATTGTAGTATTATTTACTACAAATTGTATTAAAGCAGTTTTTTGAGACCGCCTAGATGCAGACACCTACATCTCGCACATTGTTGATCTTGCGTCGGATATGACAGAGATCGAGAAACCAGCCAGGGCTAGTGTTACATCACGTGAACTTAGGTTCAGTTCTGTTGGGTGTGACAGATGCGAATAGCTAGATATCTTTTCCTCTGACCCTATGACATAGGAATACCGATACCGATGAGAGCCAATAAGCTCACATCACTCAAATTATTCTGTCCGTCTGTTATATGACTTCAGTGCAGCTGCTAATGGTGATTCGAGGTATACTCGCGTCAAGAATTCAGACGTCTTACGTCACGGCTGACGTTACACATTTGTTTTTATTGTCAACGTAATTTTCGATATTTGGTCGAGTTAAAAACAATAATTTTTTGCAATTTAGTGCAATATATAATGCAAACTTTTAGTGCAGTATATAGTTTTATTACTATCAGTTGCAATTTCCTAAATATTTTGATGAAAATATAATAAATTATTCATTTGTTCGTATTACGTAAGTCGTCTGAATTCTTGTCGCGAGTATATTAGCCCTCAGACTAGTTTCCTGAAATTCCGCATTTGCAACAAAGTAGTAAAAATTATTTAATGTATTTTTTAAATAATTCATTAGTAATTATTAAAGTATTTAACATTTTTATCAAACCTTGTAGTGTCTGTTACAAAAATGCTGGTAAACAATTGCAGTTTTTACCGTCGTTTTGCGTTTACTGGTTATGGACTGGAGATGCGAACTTTGTGACGCTCTGTACTTTCAATCTCACCCTGTAAAGAAAACGCAAAGTAAAATGTTTGCAATTCCTTTTAAGTTTGCAAATTTTTTGCGCCGCGCGCGGAGGGGTGGCGAACATCTCATTTAATTGAACAAATACGTACAGTTTCAGGCAAAAAGGGCTGCTGGGGAACGCTCCTCGAGATTGTCATTCATTAAGTCGTTCCGTGTTTGTTGTCGAGTTTTGCCTAATCTTCAGGCAGCCCTCTATGCGAATTAATTATCTGGGATATTATTAGTTCTTGTCTGGAGCTAATTAAAATATTCATGTCTCGCGAGTGCCGGCTTGACAGACAAATGAAATTATTCTTCCAGAAGGCATTGTTGCCCTGACAGCAAGATATATTAACAACATTTCATTCCAAAAAATAGGGACGAGTCTGCAGCGTAAACAAGCCATTGCGCCAGAGGACGGGCATTAACTGACAAAGCTCCACAGTTTCTTATTTAGAGCCCGGCTACGTTCGCTCTTATTTACATTCCGGATTGGGGGATCCTGGCTCTGGAATTGGAAACGGTGGATTATTAAAAAAGCGGGGGAGGAAAATATACTAATAATCGGACTTTATTTCTAGTTATAAAGCGATTAAATTATTTATCTGATGGCAAGTCATAATGACAACGTTATGTCACTCAGTAGGGCAATCCAACGAACTGTCAAATCACTTTAAAAATGGCTGTAGAACAAACAACTCGACATATGACAAGCAGAAATTTGTCATTTTGTGTAGAACTATGTGTTTGGCTCCATTATATTTTATACCTATTTCGGAATACCAAGGATAATTCAGACTATCATAGTGGTTTTGTTTTGTTGTGTTATGAATTGTTGGAGTAGAGGACAGCGAGAAGATCAAGTTAGATTTTTTAGGATTCCTGCTGCATTGAATTATAGACATAGAACTGATTTCAATGAACTTTCTCATATAAAACGGCAAAAGTGGCTTTGTGCAATATAACGGCAATACCTAACTCAAGAAAAAATTAAATACAGTGTCGTTTGTTCAAAACATTTTGTATCGGGTTAGTTAATAAAAAGTTATATACAACAATTTAAAAGCATATATTTCAGGTTAAACGGCTGCTTTAACAGATAACTTACATCTTGATTGGATTCCTACATTGCATTTGGGTTATCAAATTACCACTGCAACGTTATCAGAGACCAAGATGGGTAGATATAAACGAAAATATAGTGTTGTGCTAATGTTTTCTGAAGTTTTAAATATCTGCAATATTTATATGTACAAGTAATATATACCTACCTATGCAGGCCCCTATTTTCCATTGAGCACTGGACAGGGCTGTCCGATTAGTGGGCCCTCTAGTTCCTGCCAGATCAGCAACTCTTTCATATCTCATATTAGAAAGTGTAATACGAGCCTATTTCTCATATATTTTCATTATAATAAGAAAAAGTGGGTTTATATTTTAGGTAAAACGTTCTAGTTGCTGAATATTCGTAAAATTATTATTATTCTCAGTATTCACTGCACTTCGGTATATCTACAAATTTTTTCTTTCAAATGGGCCGAGGCAAGAAATAGTTGACTAATCAAAAATGAACTTGGTGCATTAAATTTTGATTTTCCCTGCTGCTAATGTTTTTTATTGTGCTGTAACAAACTTTAAATTATTATTGCAATGCCGCAATTATTTAAAATATCAAAAAACCAATTGATTATTAAACATTTTGTACTATTTATCTATGTACCCAATTTTTTTAGAATTGTATATATAACTTATTTTTAATATTTTTTATAAAATATATTTTAGATTTTTTCTATGAAATGGAGTTTTATTTATTATTTATAATTTTTGTCAAATATATGTGAATTGGAAACAGTGGCATTATTAAGAATTTCAAGCCCCCGCAGAATTTTTCTTTAACTGAAAATAAATTCTGCCATGTATCTATGCATAAATAATTGTTAAAATCAAATTACGTACCTCTGTAATAGTTTACTAATTAATTATATATAACTGCCAATATTGTTATCAATATATTTTTTTATTAATATTATATATAGTATTCTCCAGGACCCTGAATTGCTAGGGCTGGCGGGGGTGTAATTATGCTATTAGTTGGAGAGAAAAAAGAACTTAGGTACCTATTTATAAATAATATATTTAAAACCTGTACCCTGTATTTATTTTTTTCTTGAGTTAGGTCTTGCTGTATTATTGCACTAAGCCACTTTTGCCGTCTTATATGAGAGTTCATTGAGATCAGTTCTGTTTATAATTCAATGCAGCAGGAATCCTAAAAGATCTAACTTGATCTTCTCGCTGTCCTCTACTCCAACAATTCATAACACAACAAAACAAAACCATTATGATAGTCTGAATTATAACTAAAGTTCTACACAAAAGCACAAATTTCTGCTTGTCATATGTCGAGTTGTTTGTCCTACAGCCGCCATTTTTAAAGTGATTTGACAGTTCGTTGGATTGCCCTGTTGTGATCAACTAGGTTAAAACTGCTCTTTTGCGCATTGTTCACGGATGTGATTTGAATCCTAGTGGAACAAAGTGAGCAGTTGAGATCCATGTTTGTTTATATTTGTCAATTAGTTTGACGGTTAGGTAGAAAAGGTAATTATATATATTTTTTATATATTCTAGGTAAAGCAAGTTAAATTGGTTTTACTCATAGATTTTACTAATGTAACTGAGAATGAAATGTATGAATATATAATTCTAAGCTGCATATGTGACTTATTTCCTCTTCGAATGCCCTTTCAACTACAGATGATGCAACGTCTTTAACAATGGATTCAGCAGATTCACCAGAAAAAGAATTTGACTTTTCTTGTAAAGCAGCATTCATTTATTTTGTTGCGGAGGCAATATCTGTAAGAAAAATAAATACTGATAAAAAAAATAAATAAAAAAGCATAACTGTATTACATACCATCTCTTGCACGTCCCATAATGAACCATAATGGTACTAAGTACCATAATGAAACTCTATATGAAAAACATGTGATTGAGAGATCAAAAAAGTTTATTCAAAATGCATAACTATATGTACAAAACTATTTATTTTAAATGGCAAAAGAGCAGTTACTACAATTTGCAATATTAATTCCAATGAATTCTAGAGTTTTTACATCAGTAGTTGATGCTTTTTGGTAAACTTGTAATCATCTTTGGTTGTTGGCACCAAAAATTGCTTGTGATATTTTTTCTTTTGCTCTCGAATTTTCGATATAACCTTCAGCAACAGTATTGCTTTTCCATCCGTCATGACGTTTCACGGTACACAGCTCCAGAATCGGCCAAAATTGAAGCAGACGATCGACGAAAGCAATGTCCGGTATATTCTTCAGGGTCAGGTAAATTAAAAAATGTGGCAATAACTTATGGTATTTTACCAAAGGTGTGAATTCCAACGGGTTGTTTCGTGCATTTCTTATTTTTATAAGTGACAGAAAAACGTCGATGGTTTGTGTTGCAAGGTCGTATTTTCACATATTGTCTGACAAGTTCCACCATATTCAATACTGGGATATTCCCCGATGTTACAAAAAATTCTCGCATTACCTTTGTTTTTATATTCGGTAAAGGAATTCTAAAAACGGATCCTTCATCTATCACATTTTCAACAAGCATATTTGTCAGTTCCTCCCTTCTGCATGCGCCAGTTAGTCCAATTATCATAGCAACTTTTTTGAATAAACAAGTATCATCTGATGTTTCTGTTAAAAACTTTGTGACATCTTGTTTAGTAAAAATTTTCGATTTTTTAGGTCTTTAACATTCTGATTTACGCAATCAGCTACAATAATATGACCAGAGAGAAGATGGTTTTCTTTCCTTAAATAAGCATTCAAAGTAGGCCAACAATACATTTTCATGAGTGATATTCTTGATTTTCTTAGTAGAACACCATTCTTCGTACCGATTAAACGCTATTTCATATACACTCCGTGATTTTTCCGGCAAAAGGGAGTCCACGATATTTCGCGTCATTTCTTCCAAATCAGAAGATAAAAACTACCAGTTTCAGAATCACTCATTATTATTTAAATTATATTCTACGTGACAATTGTGTTTGGCAGCAGATAAATATTGCCGTTACAACCTGACGTTGTCAAGGAAATGGCAAAGCACAGCTCACTAACCTGCTAGTACGTATTTTAAACTACACATATACTTACTGTTTTAAAAATAGTTGTCATTGTGACATGTCAAAAATGCAGTTTTTAATTTTTCGAAACTATAAATGCCATCGATAAAATTTTGTATGTAATACGAATCATAAACGATCATTATGGCGTGCTATCGGACTCGGCTACGTCTCGCCCAATAACATTGACGACTTGTACCATAATGATCGTCTTTATGATCCTTATTACATAAATAACTATTATGGTGTTGCTCTTTCACTTTATGAGCTTCCCATCAAACATCTAAAGTTAAAATTATGTTGACCTCTGAAATTCATGACCTATTCTGTATATGGAAAGTTTACCTATATTCGTTGGCCTTTGTCGTTATGTGGGGAAAAACTAAAGTAATATTGAAGTTAATAATTGGTCGGCAACATTTTATTCCATTAAGATAATTGGACCTGAAAGAAATACAAACCAATTTTATGTTAAAACATTAAAATATAAAAGGCATTATTACCAAAATATACCATAATTATGCCCTTTGCACGACTTACATGTGGCCGAGAGAGATAACATTATATGTTTGATTAAATACATTCTAATAGAAAACAGGGATAGGATAGGATAAGAGTAAGAAATAGAGGCTGTAAGTCAGGTTACAAAGCTACAAGTAGAGTAGGAGTAGGTAAATGGAAATCTATAGACAGTTAGATTTTAATATAATACTATCATAAAGTTTGTATTTTTGGTTTTCCATTCAACAAATTCTACAACTCAGAATTTTTTTTTGTATATTGCGATGACGAAACTTATTTAAAAATCAACCCCCGATTCTTTCTTACACAGTGCTAGGAATGAGAAATGTAGCTTTAGATCTACCACAATATCCCCAATATTAATTATGAAATAATATCACTTTTTAAATAAAACAGGGATTCTCCTTTAATTTCGATATATCTGTCCGATTTCGAGATATGCCCTTAAATGTTTCAATGCATATATTTTTCTTTTAATTATTTTAAATACGGAAAACACAAAGTTGTAAGTTATCATTGTTCTTTGTGCATAATATGTAAATTGGTTTTGGCAAACATGAAGCTTTAGCTTTCCTGTGGTAAAATAATTACAATGAATAGAAAATGCTTCAACATAATATACAGGATTAACTATCATTAAGTACAAATATTAACTACGTACTCAGGGAGGCCTAAAAGACTATAAAGAATTTATTTCGGAATTTTAGATCATTGTTTAAAAAATTAAGCAAAAACTCTTTCTCCCGGAAAATCTACGCCTATGTTAACTCTGTCGTTCGAGATGGCTTCGAACTGTAGGGCCACTTTTCGCGGCGTTGATAAATTGTGAAAACAATGAAAATAAATATTGTTATTAATAATAATACCTAATAGATAATCCGGATCGTTTCAGGATTTTGTATTCGTTCTGCTAAATCAACGTTTTTCCTCATTGCAGGTCCACCATCGATGTTTTTCTGTTCACTTTAAGTAGCTATTCCAAGTTTTTAAATTTTCTTGCTGCTACAATGATCAATTTTATTGATGTAAACCTGTAATAAATATGAATAACAAATAACAAATACTATCGTTAAAAGACATATCTAAAACTAATATTAGATCAGAATATTAAAATATGTTTGTCACGAAACGCAATAAGTACATTTCTGTCAATGGTTTGACAATTTTGACAGCACGAAAATATTTTATTACTGTAACTAGCAAGACTTGTGACATTGTTGTGTTGATGGTTGCATAGTAAAGATGGCAAAATTTAAATTCATGCCTGTCGCATCGATAAATAAAGGTTTGTTTATAAATTTTGGAAATTCTTTGAAGGACGATTTCTCTATTCTTTCTTAAAATATGTGTACTTAGTTATAGTACCCTGTATTGTGTACCGGTGAGATGCAGTCTGGAGATATTTATCCAAATTTAGTCAGATTTTTTAAATCTTTGCAACCGCTTAGACAAAACAAGATCCTTTTTTTGTTTAAATGTCATAATGGCGCTAGAAAAAATATTTCCATCGAGAAGGATTAAGTCAATTGTCTATTTGGTTCACATGCACAAGATTTATTACAATTTTTTCAATCCAGTAAATAAAATATAAATATACAACGGAAAAATCAACACTCTATTCTTGCTTGTTCAAAAAACAAAAATATTTTATTATTATAACTGGCAAGATATAGATATGACATTGTTGTTTAGATACTCTAGAAAAAAAAATATTTCTGTTTTATAAAATAATTTTGTAAATTTTTTGAAGGAGGATTTCTCTATCCTCTTAAAATATTTGGACATAGTCATAGTTAACCCTGCATTTTCTAACGGTGATCTGCGAAATATCGATATCGCTTTTTTTTTGCTTTAAAGTCATAATGGTTCTAGAAAAAATTTCCCCATATCACTATCTGAAAAATCAGCCATACCTTTCCTTACAGTTGAAAATTTATAATTTCCCGCTCATCTACAAAAAATAGCAAACATCGAAATTTTGTTTACAATAATACTTACTAAGTGGCTCTAAAGCAGATGGATTTTAAAAATAATTATTGTGGTGTGCAAAATTTTTAACTCATTTTACCTCACGCGTCATTTTTCCCAAATAGGAGCCTTTAAACTTCATTAAACTCGTCATGGCGAGTTTAAATTGCGCTTGAAAAATACCGCATTCTTGCTCTGTACGCTATCTACATGTAAATAGATGCGATGTGGATGCGAGCTAAAACTATCCCCGAGACGTATTTTCAATTTGCAGGTAATCGTTCGGATGCGCCTCGAAGAAGAATGTTTATTTTAGCGAAATGTTCGGAAATATTTCAGAGGAAAACGAGAACTTGTTTCATTTGTTCAGAATAAGAATTGTATTCGTTTGCAACACTATTAACGAAGCTAGTCTCTTAAATCTTTGAAATGAAGTATTTTTAGTTTACTTTGATAAGCAAATAAGCACTTACTTGACTTATATTTATGTTTTTACTTTCAAACCCAGTACCTTGACTCTTTTTCAGAAAAAAAGTTTTTAATTATCATGAGAAATGGCTTTGATCTTGAAAATAGTACATAATAGCGTTGATGGCCCTTAAAACATTTTGTTGGCATGCATTTTGTTATATAAACAAAACACAAATAAACGTGTTTGAGGAATTCTTATGAAGTCTTATGGGTAAGCAATCGTCGATAGTGGAAATAAAAAAAAATACAAATATATTAGTTCCTTTCTTTCTTCTAAGATATCCATTCCTTTACTTCAGAGGCGTGATGGTGGTCTTTGCACATCCAGTTATGAATCAACAGAATTTTTTGCTCTGTCCTTGTCTAAATCTTTCACAGACCAGCCTAATGATACATTTCCACAACTGGCTACCCTATAGGTACAGTACGATATTTATTTTCCACCGGATATAGTAAACGTAAGAGTTACTCATCACCGGGTCTTGACGGTTTATCTTCTTTTTTCTTGAAGAAATATGCCGAAACTCTTTACCCTTTATCCAAAATTATGATTGCTTCGTTTACTCAATGCTGTACACCTCCTCCCTGGAAACTTGTTGCATCTCTTACGCCGATTTTCAAAAAAGGCAATAAACTCGATGCTAATTACCGCCCAATCAGTCTGCTGCCGATTGTATGTAAAATAATGTCTATTATTAAAGAACAGATGTATGCTTTTTTGTTGCGTTTGAACATTGTTCTGCATCAACAACATGGTTTTGTAAAATGCCGTTCCACTATAACGAACTTATTGCATTGCGTAAATGACTGGTCAAGTGTTCTAGATAAAATAGCCCCTACGTACATCATTTATATGGATTTTTCAGCTGGTCTAGGCATAATTACTAAAATTTAACACATTATATTGGCTTTTACTACGCATAGTTATTCTTGTGTTCTTCGTCGATGTTTAAGTAAGGTTTTATAGAATTTGGATTGTTATGACCAGTAATTTTTAGCAATTGTTGTTCTTGCACATCATTTTTGCCAATTCGTTAACAGCAGTTGATCTGTTCGAATGGTTTGTTAACTTTTTGTCCTTTACGTTCAAGCCAATAGCCTCAGCAGACGATTTAGTCCATCCATTAATAGTACTTTGTCGTACCAATTATCGATTTCTGTTTTCTAGTGTTGATTAGGTTTTAAGAACAGTCGTGGTGAAATAATAGGTTTGCCTCATCAGTTTATGAAAAGCTACTATTGGCAATTAACCGTTTACTATTTATACAGCTTTTTGAATCCAAAAGATAGGCAACTGCCTTGCTTCCTCTCTACGCTAATTCTACAGCAGCAATATGGTAGAATTTGCGCATTTGACCTTCAGGGGTATATTCATCCCAGAATAATATTATTCTGTTTAATTCTGACAAACTCAACGAAACTGAACTGGTCTTACGTTTACATGGATCTATTTGCAGTTTCTTCCTGGTTAAATCTCAGCCATTTAAGGCGATACTGTAAAACGGGTCAGTCATTATACTACAGTCCTGCAAAAGTTTGCTCGAAACGTTTCACATAGTTTTTACTGTTGCTTATTTCAATTCTGTCCCATCTTTTCTTCTTATATTGACCGCCCATTCTTTTAGTATCAATGTCAGTTCTTCTACGCTTATATACTTACTCATTTAGTTCATATTTTCGTTCACAGTAACTTTGTGATATTTTTTGGAACTTTTTCTTTGATTAACGCGTTAATGGATTGAAAATTTGCATTGCCAAAACATAACATTTTGAAATGTATTTGATATATGAAGCTGTCTAACTTAAACAGTCTTGGTGTGATCTAAGATATCCCTGAATGTTGTCAGTTAAATTTTGAATAGATTGGGTGATTTGTGTTACATAACAAAAATCACTTGAAAGCTGTGTTTCTGCCAAACAAATAAACGAAAAATCACTCTCAGTTGTACAAAGTTCTTCTATTTTCGAGTTCAACCCACGAACATTTTGGAAATAAAGTGAAAAATGGTCCAGTCTGTTGAACACATTAGTTTAAATATTTGATTTGCAGTATTCCATTGATATTTGTCAAGTTCTTTTCATCATTAAAACCTTAAACATTTCTAATTCTTCCTTCCACTTTCGGTAATTGCATTTGCTTCCGGGTACGATCACAGGATAGATTTACATGCTTAAAGTCAGAATCAATCAATTGTTTTGCTTTCTGAATAATATTTTGGACTTCTTTAGACAACTATAAACTTATGGAACACTTTGTATAGCACGGAACAGTTGGAAGTTTGATGGACGCCATCGCCGCAGGGAGGTCGTTACCGAAACAAAATGTTTTCCAGAATTAAATTAACATTGAAATAAATGTCGACGTCGGTGTTTTTATGTGACATTTGGATTATGAAGTTTCCAAGAATAAATAAGGACTACAACAGATACTTAGATTAGATAGAGACCCGCAGGGTGCACTGCCAAACGTATATAAATAAAACAAAGCCCCTCGTTTTGTCATAACTGTACAACTTTTGTCATATCTACTCAAAATTATCGTTGTTTACTCCCATTTGAAGATATTGCGGAAATTTAATGTTTTTATATGTATGAATTTATTTAATTCATATTTATTTATTTATTATTTATTCTGGCTATGTTCTACAAAACCCAACGACAGAATGAGAGGGCAAAAGAGAAGGGTTTCGATCGAACAGAACAATATAATATTTTAAGGGTATTTATTTGAACAAAATCTGTACTGTTCCTTATCTTAAACTCATAAAACCTATATGTTTGAGATACAATATTTTTCATTATGTAAATGGAAAGAGTTTTATCATTAACAAGGACTACGAAATTGTGGAAATTGTTAGATCGTGATAAAACGCGAAACTTTAAGTCAAACATAATATTCGACGATTTTAAAGTATACGACATTATGTAACATTTCTAAGGATTCGTAGGAAGTCTATTTGCACCAGTTCACAAGTTGTATCGAATCACCTTGAAGACACTAACAGTCATCAAGGCTTTCAATAGTCAAGAATACTTTCAAGGCAATAGTATAAATAGGACATCTAGCATTTATACAACCAGTAATATCATTGATAAAAATGTTGAATAACACTGGTCCAAGGACCGATCCTTGCGGGACACTTGAAGTTACTATGTAGTCGACAGGTTTATTTCCTTTGAACATAACATACATAAGTCTGTTGGACAAATAAGATTTAAATAACTGCAAGGGAAGTTGAGAAACCAAATACACAAGTCTTATCAGTAATATACCATAGTCTATTCAAATGTTCTGTAGTCTCAGTTGGTCGTTGAGTACATTCTCGCGCTGCTGCCACATTCCGCGATATCGACTTTTTCGAATTTTACTGATTTACGAAAAAATAGTTTTTTTTTAAATCTAAACATAAATAAATTGAAAGAACTGTATTGCATTTTATGGTCATTTAATGCTTACAATTATGGTTAGATTCCTTAATTAACTAAATTTCTACGCATGATATTGGAGATTTGTTAGTATTTTCTCGAAAATGGTTGGGTTTAGGACCCAGTCCATATAAGGTATTTTTGTTTTGTTTATTTTGATGTACAATATCGCCTTTTAATGTTTATGGCAGTCAAACCTTTAACACCTTATATATACAAGGTGTGACATTTATAATGCTTAGAAATTATGACAATATTTGAAATAAAAAAGTCTCACATGAAAAAGATTGATCTTTTATAGTTACTTATTAATAAACTCACTGCATAACCAAACAGATATTGCCAGATGGCAAAAGGTTTAAAAAATATTATTTATTTCGGTTATGAATTATTTATTTATTTATTTATTAACAATATTGTATCTACAGGTGAACCAATTTGATACAATCCAAAAGTGAGAAAAATACAAAACATATAATAAATTACAAGTGGTGACATAAAAATACAAAAATACAAGAATAAAGAAACAGAAAAATAAACTAAGTGTATAAATCTACACAAGAAGATACACTAATATATAATAATAGTATAGATTAACTAAGTCTATTGCATATTATTCCTAATTGAATGCATTAATTGAGTCCAAGAAGTTGTAAAAATATCAAAATCATATGGAAGATTGTTAATGCAGTTTACAATATTATTTATAGGACTATGAAAACCATAATTAGTACGATGGTAAGTGGCGTGTAAAACAGTAGTTAGTCTTGTACCATAAATAGGAATATGTAACTGTAAAGATATCAATTCACTACAATCTATTTTCCCATTAAACAATTTGTGAGCAAATTTAATATAATTACATGTTCGTCTATATCGTAAGAATTTAAATCCAAGTAGATCAAACCTTTCATTGTAATTATAGTCATTTTTATTTATCTTAAGTTTAAACAGTATATAATTACATATTTTTCGCTGTATTCTCTCAAGACGACGATTATCTTAAACTATAAAGTAAGTTTTTGTAGACTATACACAAGTTGTAACTCTACACCTATAATTACCATCTTCCTAATTTTAGTAGCCATTTTTTACTTTAGATAAATATAAATATCGTAGAATTACTAACCCATAGACTTTTGTCTTTAAATTTCCTAAAAACTTTAAATGTGAATGTGAATGCTCAACTTTTGATGTTTTAGCGAATACTGAAATAGGTTAATAGTAAAATGTGAAAAAAGTGATATTTGCATAGTTTTTTGTAACAATATAAGCTCGACTGACTTAAATAAAATTGCACAAGGAACGTTCAAGTTGTTTTTTTAATCTAGATACCGCTGATTGGCTGCATCGTTTCTTATGACGAGTTCTATAGTGATTTATGATTGTGTTTAAGGAATACTAAATGCAGTACGCCAGACAATAGTCGTTTCCTATATATTTAATAAATTAACACAGTACTAGACTTTATATTTTGAAATGTAGTAGTTAATTTACATGAAAATACGTAAAGATCGATTTTTTTTACAATATAATAGATAATTGTAATCTAGTGTTGTCTTATAATTTTTAAACATTATACACGCCACACCTTAGATAAATGCCTGGTAACTTACAGATGCCTCATGTCACCTCTAAACAATATGGCTGCTTGCTGACGCGAAACCTCGAGGATCTAACTTAACACGAACAAATGTAGTTCACAGTACTCCCTACATTTTAAAACCTCGTGATTGTCTCCTTGGAGACAGACTGCAGGAAAGTTAGTTCTGTTGCCTGCGGCTGTCCTCTGGGACGTGAAGAAATGAACTGTAATGTTCCCAGTGCCATACATACCAATACATTTCCTTAAATATTCAAATGGTCTGGGTTTGTCCTTCCACCCCTGCGGATTTCGGCGTTAAGAATTAATAGGTCGATTGATGGGCTTGTGGAGGGAAATAGAGGGTCAAAAAGAAGTAAAAACGTAAATGGGTTTTCTCCATCTCTGTCTAAAAGTTATAGAGCGTTGAATTACCTAGTCAATCCATCAGTTACCACTTCTAGTTCCAGAGCTTGATGCTAATTTGGAAATGTATTAATTTTACTGTTTATTTTATATGTACCGAAAATTCTGCAATCTGGTAGGTAACACTTGAATTGATGTAAATTATTAAATATTTTTCACGGTCTATATCCTTTAGCACATTAATAGAAAAATGCAAGTATTCTTAATCAAAATGTAGTTGATGACAATATTATTTTACATAATAAGTATATCAGATAAAATTTATTTTTATATTAGATTTTTTTTATTAAAATATAGACATCTTGAAGTTCTACAATGATTTCTTTTCTTCCGATTTGTTAAATCTTGGAATCTTTAAAATATTATTGCACTTAATTGCATTTGGTTGCAGCTAAACTGGTACACAAATCCATTGAAATATAGGTAAATCATTTTTATTTTCTTTGCTCATATTTATTGTAAAAATCTGATGAAGACATCAAATATTTCATGTTGTAAGAAATGATAAAACTATTGTTACAACAAAGGACAATTTTTTTACTGTTTTAGAAAGGTATTTTAAGCTAATATAAATCAAATCTCCTACAATTCCTATCAATGAAGTCATATGTATGTTCTCTGATACCAAACATCTAGGTATGCTAATAAACAATTCCACAGACAAAGCTCTATTCAATAATTATCTAAAGAAAATAATAAAATTTACTAACCTGCTAATATATAAAAACTTTTAAACAAAGGACAATGTTAAAAATAGCCAATTTTTGGCTTATCCGGGGGAACGCATAAATCATAAAAAAATCAATTGATTATTGTTAATTAACATTAGAAATGTCCCAAAAATACGTCAGATAGGGGAAATGTTGCTACTACCCCTAAACCTATATAAACTACCCTTAAATAGCTTTAAATGGATAATCATTAATTATTGTTATGAAATTCGTGTAAAATGAAAAAAATGCTTGAAAATGATTTGAACAGACAGTATGTCAATATAAAAAGTGATAAATGACTGTAAAAGTACCCATTCAATGGCGAAATAGCGCCAATTGTTCTCACTTTGCGAACGCGTACTGAAAAAATGGCAATTTATCCTTGCGCCCATTTTTCAGGTCGAAATAGTATTAATGAAGCTTAAAAGTGATTTAAGCATTTTTTTCATTCTAAACGAATTTTACAACAATAAATAATGATCTATTTTAAGCTATTTAAAGGCAGTTTATATAGATTTAGGGGTCAATTAATATTTCCCCACTTACTTAATGTACTCTAGTATCAATTTTTGCATTTTTTGACAGTAATTTATAATTTGTTTCTAGCAATAGGCGTTCCCTTGAACATTTAAGCATTATCTATTTTTGATGTCGAAGTAAGCTCACCATTAGCTTTTGAAAGTCGTTTTTTTAATTTTTAGGGGTGGAATGGACATTGTTACAATTATTTATCACTTTTTATATAGACATACTGTCTGTTAAAATCATTTTCAAGCATATTTTTTATTTTACACGAACTTTATAACAATAATTAATGATTATCCATTTAAAGCTATTTAAGGGTAGTTTATATAGGTTTAGGGGTAGTAGCGACATTTCTATCTGACGTATTTCTGGGCCTAATTTTAATTAACAATAATCAATTGATTTTTTTATGATTTATGCGTTCCCCCGGATAAGCCAAAAATCGGCTATTTTTAACATTGTCCTTTACTTTGCTTTTTTTGTGTCTTCACATTGCTTTGACACTTATGTCATATTTAGTTATAAATTATAGCTATAATTATATATGTTGTACGACATATGATTATTATTTGTGGGAAATTTGTTGAGATGTTGAGCACTTAAATTGGTCGTAAAATAATAGCGGGATGATGATGGTCTTCTATAACTAACGGTGAATGATCCCGAAATACATCGCATGAGTTTCTTAGCAAAACAAGTTCAAGTATTCGATCATTTAAGTTAGTGACATTATATTGATTTAGATCCAGAAAATTTATAAAGTCAAGCACTACATGACTTTGGATCGTCAATAGTCGGCATAAGACTTGGTATATTGAAATCTCCTACAATTACAAAACTTTCAAGACTGTGCAAATATTGTTCAAAATGCTCAAGAAATGACTCTGATATAAAACTATTTGTGTCAGAGGGAATATACAGAGTAAATATGGAGAATACACAATGTTGCAAAAACAATTTAATGCCAACAATGTCGATAGAAGGAAATTCTGATCTTAGACCAGACAAATCAACAGTGGTGAAACAAAGAAATACAAAGACAACAACCTTTTTTAAAACAAAATTGGTTTTGTAGAAAATCATACAATCGTACATTATCGAATTAAATTAAATCAGAATGTACAGGGTGTTTCGCATAAGAACCTATACATACCGAATTTCAGCGCTTTAAAACAAACATGTATTTCCTATTTCAGTTTTAAAAAATCATATTAATAAATATGTGTTCACATTATATAGATAAAATCATGCATTTATAAATAAAATAAATTTAAGAGAAAAGCAGTAGTTGAAGATGTAAAATATACGTTTTAAACTAACGGCTGAATCTTCTAATAAATGCGTCAGACAAAATCTAGCAAAATTTTTCGCAATGTCTGGGCCACCCAACTGATCGTTTAATATTTTCAATGTATACTAACTTGTATCTTTTAAATTTTACATTAAATATTTCTACTTATGATTGGACGATAAGCATCATAGTGAGGTTGATGAATATAAGAAATTTGTGTAACAAAATAACTTTTAAATTGTCTCAAATAAACTAATGATCTAGGTGGGCATATGTCTGGATTAATGTCAGAAATGGATAATGAAATGGAAGCGGATATACGTATAGGAAGTAGATATTATAGGATTATTTAAAAATTGTGAAGTAGGGTGCAGAGTGGAACAAACTAGTAACAAAAAGCATATGTTTATTTTTTAATATAACAAAAAATTCAAAAGTATCTATATTAGTGAAACTTTATGAAAACAAAATATTTTCATTCAATCTTATACAGGGTGTCCCGTAATAAATGGGTCATGGAGAATCTAGATTGTAGATGCCAAACACTTCTGTTTAGAGTACATACGTCATTTTTAAAAGTCTCAACTCCCTGTAACGTTTAGATGGGCAGTGGTACTTTAATATGTTTCTCTACCTTTTTTTGGGGCACGGTGTAAGTTCTGAACATGCAAAGTACACTAAACGGACCAATCACTGTTACAATGTTTGTCGCGCAATTAATTTGATTAGTAAAATGTGTGTTTTTTACGTGTAAGCACATTTAGCATTTGTCAGTAATTACAATTTCAATTAAAATTAACTACGCAAATATTAATTTATTTTGAGCTTTATTTGCATAATGCCGACCCGTTTGATGTCGGATCTAGTTCAGTTAATATGAAATGTAATTTCCTGAACGCAGACATCCAAAAAAAGATGAATAAAATGTTTTACAACACTATAAGGAATAAGCCGGTCCTGCAAACGGATACTTCGTTCGCGCTTGTAAATGTAACGCACAACATCTGTATGATGTCAATGTTATGCTGTTTTACCGCAACTCTGTATTGACATATGCTTTTAAAACAAACCATAGGGTGCTGCGGACCGTACGATGCCACCCTAATTACTTTACAGCGTTGGGGGAGACCAAAGAACGTCAAAGAAGTAGAAAACGGCGGAATGTTGTATCAGTTCGGGTGTTGAAAATATCCTGAGGGCGACGATTTGTATTTTTCCGATATGTGTGGATGTTCTCCAACGCATAATAGAATAACAAACTTTTGAAAAAGGTGTTTTGCAAAATACAGGTTGCTCCAAAAAGAGGGTTACATGATAGCGATTGATATAATTACGTTTTCTAATGATATAGCCACTATAAAAATGTAGAACTCAACGTAATTCGAAATGTTTTTTATCTCTTGAAAAATGTTTGTTGAATGAACGGTTTTGACAAACAAAAATAATAACATAAATGTGTGTAATGTTGGAAAGATATATGTAAAAGAAAACATTAATTAAGTTAACATTAGGTATAATTAATTTTGCTGAACATTGCTACTTATTAACACAATTTGAATGAAATTGGTATAAGTCTCACAGTTATTATCACTCTGTCAATAAATTATAGCAAGTATTTCTCGAAACCTTTTAAACTACTGCTTTCGTTCATTGGTTGATATATAGTAAATATTGCCGAACAGCAGGAAATTTTTAAATAATCCTGAGGTTTTAGATAGAGTCCCATTTCAAGTGTGTTAATAAGTGTAGGTCACAGCCGTCTACATCTCGAGGTGGAGAAGACTGTGCGTAGGTATTCAGCAAAATAGCGGTCATTTTTTACGTATTAATTAATGTTCAATTTTAACTTTTTAAATACGTATTTTCAACATTTACTCATCATTTTAATTTTCCTTTTGCCAAAATCGCTCATCCAACTAAAACTATCCAAGAGATAAAAATAAATCCAATAGTGTGTAGAAACTTCTTCTTTAAAAAATCAGTTTACAAATACCCTACACAAATCACGCACTGCGAATTCATGCATAGTCTATAGCAAGCTTTAGACAGTACCACCAAAAATCATTGGGCTTCGTGAGCAATTTTTCATGAAATTTAGAACAAATATTTTTATTTTAAATATTTGAAGCTTTTAGGAGTTAAACGGAATATAACTAAGTCAGCTTAATTTGATCTAATTTGACCCAAGAGCCTGCGGTCGTGTAGCGTACGTGTTATAAACGCATTTTTTGGACACTTTGTATTTTTAATTTTTTGTTCCTACATATTCAGAAGAAAATTGTGCATAAAAAACTAACCAGAATAAATATTTAACTATATATTTTGCCTTTTTTTGACTTTTTCTTTGAGTAGAAATTGCCTCTCTCCTTGTCGCTCCTACTTCTATGGTCGCCAGAGTCCTGTTGGTGTCATTTAATAATTGGTACACAGATATCAAGCTATCGACAAATACGCTGAGCAAATTCACACTGAGTATTCAATACAAATTTATTTCGAGATGCTGTACTAAACAATTTTGTGGAAAGAAATTACATAACTATAAGAATTTTGTTCACTCGAGGTTCTGTTGGTATTAAACAGTTTTCGGGAAGTAATTAAATAATTATAAGGATTTTGTGGAAATAATTAACCATTTTTATATTATCTTGTCCACAAAAGAGTTTTTCAAAGTAAAATGAAAATGGAAAGGTGACTGAGAATGTTATGGGATTGTGCCACTTTTCTATTTGGTCAGTTTACTTATTTTTGATATGGTAGTTTCTATATACATGTCACGTTTTGATATGGTTGTAGAATAATATATTCTAATACTTGTGTCAAATTTTAATCAAATCTGTAGGCCATTAAATAAATTATCTTATACATCCTGTATCTCAAATAAGTGAACCTCACTTATTTTTGAATGTTCTATTAGTCCTATATTGTCAAGTCTTTTTTCGAAACACCTCGTGTAGAGATTTTGCGGTTGTTATGCCGTGACTTAGATAACTGGTCGCAGCACTAATAGAATTAAGGTGCACATCCCTAGCTTTAGTTGAGAATCTTTGACCTGCCATTGTTGTTCTCGGGCTAGGTTCTGTAGAAGCGGAATTGCTATCAGAATCCCTGGGCCTACCTATATATTGATTTCGGCTCCTCTTGTTGGTATTCCGAACCTTCCCGTAACTTTACATATATCTGGTCTCCTCCCATGCTTCCAAATGTTTCACTGCTTTTCACTGGTGTCACCTTCAGTGATAACTCCGCAAAAGTTTCCGATTTTCCGGATGGTTCCGACCGTACCAGTCTCAATACCAACAACAGGAGTCGAAATCAATATATAGGTAGGCCCAGGGATTCTGATAGTGGGTCCGCTCTCAAAGAACCTAGCCTAGGAATAACAAGGGTAGGTCAATGCATCTTAGCTATGGCTAGGAATGTACACTTTATGCATATTCTGCTACTGGTAGCGACCAGTTACCTAGACCACGGTATAACACACAGAAAACCACAATAGATAAAATAACAGCACCGGCGTGTGAAAGCCTTAAAACCACATTTTTAGTTCATCTCTCTAAATCGAATATTCTTAAAATTCGTATGCGGGTCCATTAAGGAACTGGATAAGCGATATTTACTATTTTTCATTGCAAAAAGTAGGAATTATCCCGTCAGATTAGATGGGAACGATCTTGATGAATTAAATAACGGTGTATTACGCCGTCACGAAATTTGAAAATGTTAATTGCTGAAGCATTCACCGCTGGAATTGTTGTTCTCCCCCTTTTGATCAGATTTCAGTAAACAATCCCGCCTCGTTGTGAAACTCACCGGGCTTTGCTAGCTCAATAGACGGCTCTCGAACAAATACATTCTCTCGGGTAAAATGATATTTGTTGCCTGGATATATCAATGGGTTCGCAATCAACATTCCTCAGGTGTTTAAGAGTGAATTTCCCACCGATCCCGGTGCTCGGAAGAAGGGGCACCTCCGAGGAGGAACTTTCATTAGAGCAGAAAGGGACTGTTTCAATAGGCATAGAAATCTGGGTTACAAAGGGGATTCTCGTTTCCGTCTGATGGTATTTTATTGCGGTTAAACGGATATTCCGCCGAGGACAGTGTCGGGAGTTTTGGATTTTATTTATCGTTTTGTCTGGTTTAAGAACCCCCACACCTCCTGTTACGAAACGAACCAAAACGATTTTGTATACGGGGTGTAGAAGGAAGGACATGCCATGTTATGTTATTCAAAAATCTCACTATTAATAAAAGTATTAGAAGATGGCTGGGAAATCGCTTGAAATATAGAAAAACTAAGAGTACGGTCTGCATAGCTTACACACCAGTGTTATTATTTTTTTAGTTCCTTTAGTGATTTTATGTCACCCTTCTGTTACAGCACTAAGTAATTAAAGCTTTCACACTTCAGTTCAGCGAAAGCTTTGGCTAAATCCCAAGTTTAAAAAATAACGGTGTAAGGTGTAAGTATAAATAAAAAAGTACCTGTCGAATATTTGATTATACCAATGTTAACGTAAATTTGAATGGATTAGCTAGTTTCTTTACTAAAATCGACATTATCTATTTGTTTGTTTGTTATTTAATAATGGAATTACTTTACTATGATGTATTATAACAAATGCCGGAAATGGCCACCTCCAACCAAAATACATGCTTCAGATCTTTTTGAAATTGCAGCTCGAACAAGTGCAAAAAATCCAGGAGTAGCTCTTATCACATCACAACCAACTATAATTTGTTGCCGTAACTGCTCAGATTCAATGTGAATCTTGTAAACTAATGTCTTGAGATATCCCCAAATGAAAAAATCAGTAGGGTTCTTATCGGGTGATCTAGGTGGCTAAGGTTGACCTGGTTCTTTAGTGTCTCGTCCAATCTTTGTTTTTGCGCATACGGAACATCGTCAAGTAGTTCAGTTAAAACATTGTTAAGAAAATGTTTGTAGGACGTACCGGTTAAAGTTCTTGATAATATAATATTCCAATAATACCCATCCATACATTCAAAGGAAAGTAATGTTGAAATCGATATTCCATTGTGGCATTAGGGTTTTCATCAAACCAGACGTGTTTATTATGGAAGTTATAGCATCTCTGGAAAAATTAGCTTCTTCGGTAAATCATATACCAGTGGTAAAATCAAGATTTTGTAAATTTTTTTGCAAAATCCAATGACAAAAGTGTAAGCGAGCAGGATAGTCTTGCGGCAGTCTTGTATGTGGTACGGGTATAACTGTAGATGCTTCAGAACGGAGCAACCTAATTTATGATTAATATTAGAATTGGCAGCGTTCTTCCTAGTATTAGTATTTGGGTCTTTTTAAATTTCGTTTTGAATTGAATAGTTTCTTCCAAATCAGGTGTTTTAACACTCAAAGGTCTTCCAGGAATTGAACATTTCTGAAATGAGCCGAAAGTCGCTGAAAAACATTTCTGAACGTTCTTGAATTTTGAGTTGGATGATTTGGAAATCATTTCGTATAAATTCGGCTAACCTCGGTACCATTTCCATTTGCAAGGTCATAATTGTAAATCATATTGGCCATTTCTGCATTTGAATATGCATAAGTTATTATTAAAACTTAATCTTTTTAAAAAATAAGCTTAATTTGACAATACACAATATTAAATGAAATGAAATGACGGCTTCTTATTATTATTGTTGTGCATGACCTCCCATTGACATGTTTAAGTAATTTAAGTAGCTGTGTAAAAATGCACTTGATCAAGTAAATCAGTTTTGTTGTTAATCGGTTTTGATACAAAAAGTGAAGGTAATACAATGGCGCATATGATGAGCTATTTTATTTGTAAAACCCGGAAAATAATTTTTAACCAATCCCAATTCTTAATTTTTCGATGTATCTAGCGGTTTCGAAGTTATATCAGGAAACATATATTTATATTCTGATTGCGATTTTTCGGATATCTAACCGAGTTTTATCGGTGATTATTTGGATTATTTTTTTAAATTTAAAGCGATATATCATGATCCACGTCTCAGACGAACAATTTTCTTTATATTTCACCTGGTTTCCGGCCCAGGTTCTGTATTTTACAATATTTCCTTTCTCGCCCAGGATCATAAACAAAACTAGCACAAAGGCGAGGCGACAGCCTCAAGTTGTGAGATTCGTAAATATCATCGGATTTCGTGTTATTCCCACACCGCGCCACATGCTCTGCCATTTTTCCCACAAGAACGAAACGGGTTGTATTTATGGTTTTGCGGGGGCGGCGCCTTTAGTAGCTCTCCCGGTTTTAAATAAACCCGTAACGGCTTTATAAAATTCCCAAACAAACTAGTTTACAGCACACCTTTCGGATAACACATAAATTTTTATATGCGCTGCGGCGACACGTCGCGAGAGAATTTTAAGGTTTACTTTACCAGCGTGGTTTGCTGCGGGTTAGGTTATATTGATTATGAAAGGCGCAACAAAATAGTTTATTTTACTTCTTCTATACCTTGTTTACTCAAACTTAGTGCTAGTCATTAGTTCTAACCACTCGCACTGATACAGGGATATTGCATTGTTCACACGTGCCTAGTGTCAATCGTTAGTACTAACCTTGAACTATGAAAGGTGGCATAATAGTTTATTTTATTGCTTTTATGCATTGCTTACTCGAACTCAGTGCTAATCATTAGTACTATACACTCGCGCTAATATAGGTATATTGCATTGTTTACAACAACTTAGTGCTAATCATTAGTACTAACCTTGCTGCTGGTTAGTTGCATTGATTATGAAAGGCGGCATAATAGTTTATTTTAGTACTTTTATGCATTGTTTACATGAGCGTAGTGGTAATCAACAGTAACCGCTCGCCCTGACTCAGATATATTACATTGTTTACACGAGCTTAGTGCTATTCATTAATACTAACCACTGGCGCTGACACAGGGATATTGCATTGTTTACACGTTCTTAGTGTCAATCATTAGTTCTAACCCTGCTGCTGGTAACTGTATTGGTTATGAAATGCGCTATAATAGTTTATTTTAGTGCTTTTATGCATTGTTTGCACGAGCTTAGTGCTAATCATTAATAGTACTGACTACTCGCACTTATATCGTGACATGTAAACCCGTATTAGCACTAATCGTTAGTAAAAATGCTAGTGGGGGTGAATAGAAGCGAATCCTATTTTACTAATGACAAGTAGGTATCCCACTATTCTCAGCGCTCATTTGCATTATATGTGAATGGCCAGAATGGCGATTGATAAGTGACAAATTAAGACAAACTGAGATTTCTTTAAAGTGTTTATGATTAATAATAATGATCAGCACTAAGCTCGTGTAAATCTCTTCGTATTTTAGTTACAGGGCCAAGTTTAAAAAATGAAACACCCTGCACATTTGTATACAATTCAATTGCATTATATTTTTCCTTCATAGCGATATATAACAAAAGCTACTTTATACATATTTTGAAAATTGTCGAAAAACAATAAATTAATATAACTAATGTTGTATGATGCATAGTTGGCCGAGCATTTTTATATAATTTTACAAAATTCGTTGGTTTTTTATATCTTATACTGTAATATATGTATGAAGGAAGAGCTAACGTCAGGGAAATAGTAAGTGATATGGTTTTGATTATGAAAATATGATAGTTATGCATACAGTATATTATTTCAATGTCTTACACTCCGCTGCTTTTTATATGCGTTCTGGTGTGCCTGTATATAAATCTATCACCCCAAAACAATTAAATTATGATACAATCGATATCGTAAAATTTTCTTGTCATTAAAAAAATAATAATAATGCAGGTTCAAATTATATAGTTTTTACGGTAATGAAACAAAAACACGTTTTTTTTGTTCAAAATGATCACTGAATAAGATAAACTATTTAAAACTGTGACTGCGAACATATTAGAGGTGCAAAACAAATAACTTTCGATATGAGTCGGCTAAGACCTACCCCGATGTTAGATCAAAACAAATGGTACACTTAGTGACCTTGAAGTAATATACATTTCAGCCAAAAGTCAATGTAATCTTTTGAAAGACTTCAGAAATATGGTTAAAACAGTTACCATTTTTTCAGATTTAACACCCTGTATCTTAGTAGGAGCGCGCGGTACAAAAAGTTTCATAATTTTATAACTAACTATAAATATTTTAAGAAAGGATAGAGAAAAATAGTTCAAAAAATTTCCGAAATTATAAAGCGGAAATATTTTTTTATTCTAAAATATATTAAATCCCTATCGACGCCCATGGCTGCTCGCCAAACATGAATTTAAATTTCGCTATTAATTATGCAACCATCAGCGCAACAATTTCATATACACGCCTTGCCAGTTATAATAATGAGATATTTTTGTTTTCGTGCTGTCAAAATTGTCAAACTGTCGGCAGGAATGTAATTTATTATGTTTCGCGACAAACATATTATTTTAATATTATAATCTAATATCAGTTTTAGACATCTCTGAGCACATGGTTAACATGTTTGTACTAGTTATAGTTAACCCTGTATAACCTGATAAATGTTTGTACGCTCACATTGAAACACTGTATACAATTATTCTAAACAACCGTTCCTGAGACATTAAAAATATTTTAGATCAGAGCCGAAGAATATTATTCCCGAATAAAAGGCAACAAATCATTTTGAACAGTTTCCGTGTGTTTAAGAAAATTTTTCTTCTCAAGTATTTGCCCTCTACGGTCAGATTTATCCAGGTTAAGAAGTGACCCGGTAATCGAGAACCTGCGTGACCCCCTACTGGTATTTGTCATGCAAATTAAGTCGAGATCTTGACTCTATCTTCACCTCCATCATAATAGGGGCAATCCTGTGCCTCCGTCTCAGGGATTTACGTCGACCCTGTGCCTATCTATTTTCTCGACCCCGGCTTATCTTACGAGGGGAAACCGATTATTTCACTCCGATATTCTATTCTAAAGGCGGCATCTTGACATTCCCTCGTAGAAAATTATTCGACGTGGATCCTTTTAGCTTTATACATATTATCCATGTTTTGATTCGACTTGTAGGGCAGACGAAAATGTAAAATGTCGACATTAATAATTCATAAATTGAAGTCGTTAGATGTTCTTGGGTCGAATACGGATTGCTTCGAAAGCATATTTTACGGAAACATATCGACCGTGGAATCAAAACAGCAATGGTTTAATATCAGCGTACAAAATCGTTATTCGTCGTTGTATTAAATGCAATATAATGGATGTTTTGTTGTCGTCTCAAGTTCACCTGGACACATGATTTACATTATTTATGTCAGACAGGGTGGGTCTCAGCAACACGTAATGATATGTTTGTGCAGGAGAAAAGGCGGCGGATTGGTATTATGTAGGCTGCTTTACAGTAGGTCGTAGACAGACGTCGCCAAATTCAAACATTTCTTCTGTGTTAAGGCAAGGTCTAGACAGAGAAAATAACATCTCCAAAATTGTCAGAGTATGGAAATGTTTGTTGCTCTATTAGTCACATAAACAAAATATGGCATATATAGAGTCAGGATGCATGCAAGTTCCATCATTACTAATATTCTGCACTTACTCTTGCCTATCAGTCCAATATTGATGATGATTTGTCAGTTCTATACGGATTGTATCCCAGGCGAAGTGGAAGATTTGAGAGGAAATAACATTTCCGGAATTGTCACAGTATGAAAATGTCTGTTTGATTTTAATGTAGTTCTCAGTTATTCACATAAAGAAAATATGGCATATATAGCGTCAGGATGAATGCAAGTTCTACCACTACCAATATTCCAAGCCGATGTACTTTACTCTTGCTTACCAGTTGATGTACCCCAGTGGGAGTGAGAGATTTGATTTCTTCGGATAGAGATTTGAGATACCCCCACTACAAATGGACAGTATTATTTAAATTAGAGTTATCCAACTACAAGTGGCCCAAGCGCCGCTGTAAATATAATTAAACCTTATCAGTGATTTGTAATAGGTACAAAAAGAACGTGTTTGTTGGTATAATTAATAACAAATACAAAAAAGGTAGTGGGATGTTTGGGATGTAGGTTTTTACTAACCAATGTATCAATATTAACATTCACATTTGTTGTTGGCCAACGAACTGAGTAAGTGACATATCCAACAGGGGACACCTCTATATTTCGACTTTATATAAAATTCATGTTGGAAAAGCTCCTTTTGCAAAGATACGTGCTTTCCAGCATTGTGCCCATCATAAGGCCTAAGTCTCGCAGGTTGGGGTAACATTCTCCTAGAAGTAACTCCAATCCTATCCAAAGTAAGTCCAATTCTATTTCGATTTTTCTTCGCATAAAGGAACTAACTGCAAATCACACAATTCCAATTGAAGGTCTGCTTTGCTTATGTTCTCAACAGAAATAGTAAATGGCTGAGTAAGAACTGAAATTTCTCTTTCGATGTTCTTAAAGTCGCTAAATCGGTTTTAGAATTTGTTTGCAATTGTGTCAATGTATTCTATTTAAGTTAAGTATGAATCTTTCTCAAAATCGTTAATTTCTTCAAAGTGCCTCTTTACAGTTTCGGAAAAAATGAAAAATCATGTTTTTCTTGTGAAGACTTGAAACCTTCTTGAGGATAATATTCTGCTGCTTTCCTTGTAGCTTCAAATTTAATTCGTAAAGATGATATGTCAGGTACCTATTTTAAAAATGCAAATTTGATTTTTCATTTTCCATAGTGTCGGTTTTAATTTTTAAGGAAAATGGGACTCTTCCTGCATGGAGCGAAGAAACGCTGCAAACAATATTCCGGCGCTTAACCAATGAATATTGTTGTGAAGTAATAAGTTCCTTTTCAGTCAAAAATTCACGAAACTTCCTGTCAACGCGCGATGGCCCCTTCTTATGTTATTTTAACAATCACTGTAATGACATTCATTTGATATAAGGACTTTCCACATAAGACCTCTTGATGAACAGTGCTGTGTATCATAGGACAATTGATATTGTTTTGTGTCCTTCCAATTCTGTCTCAGTTCTTACCATAGCACTGGCTCCATCAGTGACAATATAGGAACATTTATCGAATCCCTAATTGTCTGATACCACTTTATATACAGTTTCAAAAATATCGGCACCCTGTATCATGGATAGACATACATAGCATCTAACTGCCTGAACTGAAGTGGTGGAAAAATTAGGTCAGTGCTTTTGTCCAAGCAGAGTGAAAAATATTTACATTTTTCAATTGTGTCGTGAAATTTGTTGGATTAATTAGATCTACACTTATAATTTTGCAGTTATGTGATACTCCACTGAGACTGTTTCAAGTTTTTCAGCAATTTTTGTTTCATTGAATTGTTTTGCCATTTTGATTTCACAATTCTTATAGGGCAACTTTATCACTAAAGTTTTATCGTTTTGATAATTTCCAGCGCTACTTCGTAAGAAGCATCGTTCTGCATGTGTTATTAGTAAAGTTATCAAAAAATGTGTCTGTTATTTTAGTTTTTTCTTATAATCCGTAATGATAGCATTTCTAGACTCCCCTGTATACTGCTGAAACTTATTTGGGAACTGATAATACTTGCATACGAACAATATGCTGAAGTTCATTTTTGTTGTTTGTTATTAAATAATCTGATTTCTAACGGTTATATAAGCTCGATGTTCGTGCGTTGTTTTGTTTTGCTGCGAAGACATATTTCACTTTAAAAACTTTAAATTGACTTGCTGCTTATCTCACACCAGAAAAAAAATTACTGCAATTATAAACAAATAACCCTTCATCGTAATCCAAACCGTATTCAAGGGTATTCTGTCTACGAGTCTCCATTCCACACTATTAACTATTATATCTGCTCATCCCGTTTGACTCAACCTTATACAAGGTGATTCATTAAGAATGGGCAATTTCTAAACTGGAGATATTTCACATCAAAATATGACGATTGAGACAAATATGTCTTATCCGATTGTTGCTGATTTAAAAAATGCAGGGTGTTCAATACTAGAATTTTATTTTGAAATATCTCAATAACTTTGAAACCTGTCGGAGTATTAAAAAAATATTAGCACAATTATGTTTTTGGCACGGCAAATAAGAATTTTTAACTAATTTTGACGTCACAAGTAGAGGGCGCCACTTATGACACAGCATGTTTCTTTTAAATGGCAGAACTTTTTTGCTGTTTAGTGTATCCATCTGTCTATTGAAACAATCGATTCTTCTACCTGTATCTGAAAAAGGTATACCTTGTTGAAGCCGTTAGGAGTAACAGTTTTCGAAATAATCCTATTTGAAATATTCAGTGCACCGATTGAAAACTGTTATCGTTTCAGGTAAAGTGCCTTTTCTACTGAAAATACAGCAAAATTTTACTTGAAAAAGTTGTCCAGAACGGAAAATTATGGGGACGTGCAAAATTTCAAGAAGATCGGCCTGATTTGATAAAATCTTTGTGCATTGTTGAAAAATGGTTTTAACATCAAACCTCGCCAATCTTCTTGAAATTTTGCACGTCCATAATTTACCATTCTGAACAACTTTTTCAATTAAAATTTAGCTGTATTTTCAGTAGAAAAGGCACTTTACCTGAAACGATAACAGTTTTCAATCGGTGCACTGAATATTTCAAATAGGATTATTTCGAAAGCTGTTACTCCTAACGACTTCAACAAAGTATACTTTTTTTAGATACAACAGGTAGGAGAATCGATTGTTTCAATAGTCAGATGGATACACTAAGCAGCAAAAAAGTTCTGCCATTTAAAAGAAACATGCTGTGCCATAAGTGGCGCCCTCTATTAGTGACGTCAAAATTAGTTAGTTAAAAATTCTTATTTGCCGTGCCAAAAAACATAATTGTGCCAATTTTTTTTAATACTCCGACAGGTTTCAAAGTTATTGAGATATTTCGAAATAAAATTCTAGCATTGAACACCCTGTATTTTTTAAACTAGCAACATTCTGATAAGGCATATTTGGCTCAATCGCCATATTTTGGTATGTAGTATCTCCAGTTCAGAGATTGCCCATTCTTAATGAATCGTCCTGTATACACAAGCGTGCTTAGCCAGACTAATGTTTCAGAGCGGTCCAGCGAGATCTTTAATGTTCCAGTAACTTCGTTGCCTTGTTCTATCCAGCGCCAGTGTTATTTTATTTCATCATTTGATCGTCGGTGTAGAAATGGCTCGTTTGTTATTTTTTCGTTTTTAAAGCCTATTTATATTTTTTGCGCTCTCATGTTGGACAGTCGTGATTTAAATTATGAAGCATTGAGCAAATAATCGTTATTGTCTGTTGTAAAAATATTTTGTATAATTAAAGTGTGTATTTATATATCAAAGCGCTTTCGGCTTCAAACAGCCATCATCAGAGCTAATCGTTAAAGTTTAGATATCCTAACATCAAAATTTTAATCTTAACAAAGTTCAACATTAATTTAGTTTACATAAAACAAATAAATTGTATATAACAAACAATAGAGATAACGAACAATGTTGAACCTGTGGATGACCACGAGGAGTAAATGGAAATGAGGTTAAATGAAAATTGAAATTTGACAATTTAGGTTAGAAATACCAACAATGAATTTTTTTTTCACTGTTGGTAATTCTAACCTAAATTGTCAAATTTCAATTTTCATTTAACCTCATTTCCATTTACTCCTCGTGGTCATTCACAGGTTCAACATTGTTTGTTATATACAATTTATTGGTTTTATGTAAACTAAATTAATGTTGAACTTTGTTAAGATTAAAATTTTGATGTTAGGATATCTGAACTTTAACGATTAGCTCTGATGATGGCTGTTTGAAGCCGAAAGCGCTTAGCTAGGATTTGATATATAAATACACACTTTAATTATACAAAATATGAGTGTGTACTCAAGATTTATGAATTTTTCATCTGTTTGTTGTAAAAATGCCTGGTCTATTATGACTTACTCTTATGAAGAAGGCATTGGAAAACATGACCGATATTGCACCTCAGATTATTTACTTGCGACTCGGAGAGACAATAGAGCCAGGCGGCATATTTGTGGGTCTAATAGAGCTCCTCCGACTCCAAATGTGGAGTAATTAAACTTCACAACTCAGTCATATTCATATTTGGATAATGCCGGGAGTAATTCGTACGTTAACTGCACTTTGGGCTCCCAGCCCCAACCAAATTGCTCAGACAACTGAAACATAAATGATACAGAGCGGAGAACGAGGCCTTTGTGCCTGCTGCAAATATGCAGTGATAAAGTTCACTTCATATCGCGTTGAAGTTAATTCGAATGCTCAGATAAATTAGTTGAAGAATTTATATTTATTATTTGTGCTCGAACGCGTGCAATATTAGCAAAAGAATGAATTAACGTATTATGAATTTCATAAATTAAAACAGAGTGTAACGTTCCAAATTTCACTTTAGTAATAATAGACTAAAGACTTGAATATAATAATTTATTTTACATATTAATTATAATATTTTATTTCAACTTCCTCCTCGTACTATAATGAATATCCAACCTGCAACAAAAGTATTATTTTTAGATTATAAGGGTTAGTTAGAGTATATTATTTTAGTAGATTTCGTCATAATGATATCTATTATAGCATACCTTGGATAGTGGTATTTTATTGTTTGTGGTTAGTTCAGTTTTCTTTTCCTTTCGCGACAGTCCTACAAGAGATTCATCCTGTATATTCCGACCTCCATAAAATGTAGCTAGTCAATCAGAACCGCTGTGAGATATTTTTCCATAAACTAAAATATATTTTAAATTAATCATTTCATTTTAACAACTTATATTGGCATTTTGAATATTAACAAAAATACGTAAACCTCTACTTCTGAATTAAAAAGTAAACTGTTACAAATAATCCTTATTAATATTTATTTTCTAATTGTTGAATTTAAAGTAAACAGAACAAACATAACCATATTATAACCTGTTGATATTTTGACTTTGACAGCTAGTTTCATACTATCTTTTCATTTCACCCCAATACTTATTTCCCGTGAATACAAACAGGCATACCAATCTAGTAGTCACTTTACAGAATCCACCAATCATGATTTATATTCGATAATTAAATCTATTTGCATATTAATAAATAAATTTGAAAACTGTTTATTTAATTTTGGGGAAATGGAAAATAAGTGCATTATTATATTGTTAGAATTCGATTTATTGTCAATAAAAATTAGTTTCTCCGACTAGCGACATCTTTTGTGGAGAATGTAAAACTCTATGCATATTATACAGGTTTCCCGTTTTTCGAAATACTTAGGGGCTAGTTTCGTTAGCGCGGTTATGAATAGGTTTTTGAAATTCAAAAAAAAAATCTGGGAGAAAGGAGTGTTGACTTTCCTTTTTGGAAGCCATGACTTCTTTTGGAATCGTGCCAGAGGCAGAGTGTCAAATTTTATGAAATCTTTATTCATCCGTGTATGGGAGTAATTTGAATACATTCGGAATTAAGTTTTCTTATTGGAAATTTGAAATGGAATGCGTTTTAGGTGATATTTTCCAAGGATTTATTGGCCTCTTGGACATTCCATGTGATTTTTTTACGTTTTTAGAAAGGTATTTTAAGCTAATATAAATCAAATCTTCTACAATTCCTATCAATGAAGTCATATGTATGTTCTCTGATACCAAACATCTAGGTATGCTAATGAACAATTCCACAGACAAAGGTCTATTCAATAATTATCTAAAGAAATTAATCTAATTTACTAACCTGGTAATGAATCACTCTATAAATATCTAACTTCACTTTTTGGCAGTGGGACACACTTTTTAGGATTGCTTCTTCAGGTGGTCTCCTTTAAGTTGAATAAAATATCTAACTATAAAAATTATTATAAAAATTAAAATTATTTGAAGTTAAATATCGACAATGACAAAAAGTGAGATCCTGTCAATGAATTAATTATGATAATACCTACTTGAAAAATGTTCACCTTTTATGTAAAAGTTTTTATATATTTTTAGGTATTAATAATATTGTGTGAAGTGTAATTCAACGCAGGTTGGGGCTTTTGTCCACTGAGTAGTTAGTTTCACACAATATTATTAATACCTAAAAATATATAAAAACCATTCCATGTGATCTTCTGCAGGCCATTGTTTCTCTAGTTCGAAAGGCCTTTGGAAAAGAAAACCCTTATTGAATAAGGGTTTTTTTGATTTTTTTTTGTATGGGACATTGCTGTGTACTCCGCACTATCTCGAGACAATAAGTATTGTCTACGTCGACGTCTTCAGAGCCGTTGCCTCAAGGTAGCTGAAACAACATCCTTCGGCTTTATCTGGGTGCCCTGCCGCCTAGGCTGTGAGAAGTCACCTCTTGTTCATGGTGACTCCTGGGTGACATCTCTATAGCTTCGCCCCCAGGATAGCGCAACTTTCTGCCAGACTCTTAGCCGTTTTACCCCGGAGACTTCCGCTACTGGTGAAACCATCTTCAGCGATTTCGCCACCGCATCTAGGCCGAGTCGACGTCCACTACTTCCGTCCTTCTGCTAGAATCACGCAGGTTTTCTTTAACATTTTCGTATTTATGTCTACTATGGAATTTTTATTATCGCCATAGTAAGATAATTTGTGAATATATAAACATTTCATTTACAATTTAGATATATTGAACTTAGAAAATATTTATCTTTAATTAATTTTGAGTCAGTATCCTTTAACGTTAATCTATACTGAGTGTTATTTATATACCGAGTATTGAGCTTTCAGCTTATATATTGCCTTGAATGTTTATTTATATACTGGGTGTTGAGCGTTAGGCTCACATAATTGTATTATATACAAGGTGTTGAACCTTAAGTTCACACTTTGACATACATACTGGGTGTTGAGCCCTACGTTCCCATCCTATAGGTTTATTATTATTCCCCCATATTTTTTATTCTTTTTTCTACTCTTATTTTGCATTTGATGCTTTATTAACAAGCGCTAGTGTGCGGAAATTTACCTAACTACATTATATACTTATTTTAATGGATATTATTATTAGAACTGGAAACTTTGGGTTTGGGTCTTTTTTTTCTGAGCTTTTTTTGTAGCTAGCGGAAATTTCTGCGCTTGTTTAACCTCATTTTTTTTTTAAGGGTTTTTGTGTAAACACCCATTTCTTATTTCCAATATCGGGGAAAGTAATACTTTGAATAAATTTAAAACATAATAACTTATAATAATTGTATTGATTTTTTTTTGTTATTTAAGATATGCCACTGTATATTACTAGCCTGCTCCTACTGAATATACATGTGTACCAAGTGTGATATTTTTATTGGGACAATTTGAATAAAATGGTATTGGTCAATTGTCTTTCTTTCTTTTTTGGCTCACCCCTTTGGTAAGTTTAGGGGTAGCAACGCATACAAATAAGGATTGTATGGTTGGATAAATTTACCTGGCGCCCAAATATTAACTTTTTAAATTTTCTTTCACTACCTAAAGAACTCCGCTCGTTTCCGCTGAAGTTAAACGGAGCCAACCCTTTTTAATGGGCTGCCCTGTTTCTCGTATAGGATAAGGGTGGTCGCAAGAGATTGCCAAGCCATCAACGCTTAGTGCATAACTTAAATCTTAAGTAAAAATTAGGTATGTAAGAGTGAGTTATATCAGTTAGTATCTTTGTAGTAAACGAGCTGCTGACAAAAAAAAAATCGTCGAAATCAAATATTATGTCATTAGACACAGAACGCGCATTTTCGAATTACAGTAACTTTGCATGGGTGCCGGTTTGGATGGAGAGGGTTACTTGTAATCTTTACAAACATATATTATAACTCTATTTTCTTAAATTCGGTCACAAAAATTGATATTTTTTTGTTATCTCTTTTTCGGAATTTTCATAGTACGCCACTGGGTAGGCCAGCGCTGAGATAATCTATACCCAACCGCCTAAAATCTAGAGAGTGACTCATCGCTAACTTGTAGACTAGCGTGATCAGATATAAAAGTAGAGTAAAACCATATATCTGGTACTTTCCCAACAGCATTATCGCCTAATTGTCACGAGCGAATCTATATTGTAAACGAAGGAATAAGTTACGGTTAACAATACCGTAAGTTCACCACATCGTCAATAATAATTATCGCATTACCTACACAAAATTTACATTACATATCTATGACTCACAAAAACGCAAAAATATAAGAAACAAACGCCTGTTTACATCATATCACAAACACCGTAACCTACACCTGTATCCACGAAAACAAACCACGCTGAGTCACGTGTAAGTTCAATCCAATAATATCGCGTTTTCGACCACGTGGTTTTATTTATATTCTGTGGCAATTCATCAATGTTAATATTTTAATTATTATGTAATTATTGCCGCCAGACACATATTCTGACCTTTCAATATGTTTGAAAGATTACCTTGGTTCGAAATGAACCAATATAAAATTTATTTTACCCCATTTCCACCCTATCTGTAGGGAACACAACTTAAGTCGACAAAATTCAAACTAGATAATAAACTTATTTCGTTACAGAACAAATTGTTAGCATATTGAAGTAAAATATCAGTAATATGGTTTATTAAAGCTTAATTTAAAATAACCTTTCTATTCCGTAGCATAGTACATTTACAAGCCGAAATATAACTTTTAATTAATCACCGAACGAAGTGGAGGTTCGGAATGGCCGCAACGTTCAATATTAAAGTTGCTATTTAAATACGCCAATAAAAAGCGGCAGCGCGCCAGTAAACACCAATAAAACAAATAACGCTCGCGTAAAAGCCATGTTGCCAACTATAATTCAATTTTACAACTGCGGAACGGTTAATAATAAAGTGCCCTAAATTACTATAACTGGGATTCGAGATGAAAGTTGAATTTCATATTTAATTATTGAATTAAAAACCGGCGTCGTTAAATTTTTATGGCCTCACAACAGATGCAGCAGCGGGTAAATTGCGAAGCGTTCGGCACGGGATAATTTTATTCATCGCGGGCTGAATTTCGCTAATAGAGAAGTGCCTTTTCTCCTTTTTTTACGGGCACGGAAGGAACTTTAAATTTTATTTTTGTAATTCGCCTCCAAGAGAATGATGCACTCGCAGCTGCAGCTGCAACGTGACGCTAAAAGTATTCACTGTTCCGCTGTTGAATATTTCTTTGTTCTTGTTAAACGGGGCCTATAATTTTAAAGCCAAAGTCGCATTGATGCAGATGGCGACTTAAGAATCCAAGCTAGATGCAATCGTACAGCTAAGCGCACTATAACCGTATGGCTTGCCGTACTTTTTCCATTTATTTGCCTGCCTCGTATCTCTCATCGCCTCATTTGAACTTTCTCAGTTAGAAAGTTATTATCAATTATTTTCAAAAACAGAGTGTATATAAATTAATGAATTAGACTCTTCTAGGATGTCCATTTATTTTCTTCTCTTAACATTTTAAACCCTAGCTTATTCGTATCAAAAATATAATTTAGGACATCCGGGAAACTAGATATTTGTCTAACAAGTGTAAAGGCGTCGAAATCGAATCATTATTACGAGTTTCAAGATATCGAAAGAGGCAATGTAGTAAAAGCTAATTCAACATAATTTGTTTTTTAATCAGTATTAATGAAATAAACAATAAAAGTTTTATTATTATTAGTAGTATATTAGCTAGTGTGTTTAGTTTTTCTATATCTAGCTCGATGTTTGTGAGTGTTCATAAATAAAAATAGTAACCATAACCACTCCCATAACACGCGAATCTGTGCAAAACGCTTTTCGCAAGCAGCAGCAGTCATTTTGAACATTTATGATTATAATTATTTCAGATTTTATTGTATATTATAATGTTGTGAGATAAAGAGATTTAAGAAAACCATTCACAATAAGTAAGTTTGTCCACATTTGGACCATTTTGGTGGTGCAAGTATTGATATCTTGTAAACTATAAGAGATAGTAAAATGATTAAATTGAGAAGGATTTAGACGGTTCTGTTGTTAACTTAATGGCACTCGCAGACCGGTCCTAGCTCTTTAGGTTTTTATTGTAAAGTGTTTTCAGTTTTTAAGAATTCCTTAAATTTTTTCCCATTTAACCATTTTCATATGTCTTATAGTTTCCAGGATATCAATATGTGTATCATTAAATTGCCCTAATACAAAAATTTTCATAACCGAAATAACTGAGTTTAAACTTATTACAAATTTTGAAGCAGACTCTGTGTAACCCTAACCTACCCTAATAATCAACGAACTATTTCACAATACGTCATTGACAAGCGACATGTTTTAAGTTGCGCGGGCCATCTTTGGTGTCACGCATGCTTTATAACCTTAACCTTAAATAACAACGTAACACGCATGTAACCTAATCGTGGTATTTTTATTAATTTAGATTTCTTTTTGTAATGTGTGCGTAGTATCATTTTGTATTACACGTAACTTGCTGACACAGTGATATAACAATGGCCCAAGTGTATTGAAAATTTGCTTATAAATTTCATCCCTCTGCACTACAATTTGTTTATTTAACACAATGAACCCGGGATACAGGCAAATGTGAAAGGTGTACATAATTTTCAACTTTTACATATAATTTTAAAATGCGAAAATAGGTGAGTTATCTATGATTTTTTATATTAACATTTTATCGGGTTATTTTCTGCATACCATTTGTTTTCCGAATAAGTAGACGTATAGTAACATTACTACCCCACTTTTAGAATCACCCTGTATACAAACACCTGACAAGTGCTGACGTTATCACATATTTAAGACATATTTGCTGTCATAATTATATTACCGTAGACGATATATTTTGATTCGTTCATTTTATCACACAGCAAAGTAAAGGAACCCATATTTCCAGACACTCTATATAGGTTAGTGCTTGTGGATAAATTTTAGGGGGATATTTAAGGTTTTCATAACTTCTACTGGTTGCGAGAAGTCGTAATGAGGTTATAGCTATCATAGCTTTTAGCCAGAGGTGTTGTAAGTGAAGAGAGTTTCAAATAAGTTTTCTTATTCATTATTAATCCGACAATTATGCATGTATCTCGCGGATATATCTTCTTTTTTTTGCTTTTTTCTTGCACAAAAGAGCAAACCCAGTCAGATTGAGCCCTTATTTATTAAATTCTAAACAGAAGCTAACACTTATTTAAGCATACTTATACCGTATGGTAGCGAAGGGAACTGCTTGTAAAACATTATCAAGGGAATTGCTTACATGATTTTGGCATTCAAGCTTGCAGTAATCTTAAATTTCTAGCCGCCTCAGTTTTGCACGGCCATCCGAGATCTTGCAAAACGTTACGAGTCCACACCACACTCGTCGGAATGAAAAGTTGTGGTGGAGTTAAATTTGGATCGAAGCAGGCACGTTCGTGTTCAGACATCATAAGTAAGATGAAATATAAGCAGGCTGTCTACGACGAATCGGGAACCGCATGTTTTACAACCTTAGACGAATAAAGATGTAGCATGGACGAAATAGAGCGCAAATAGCGGCTGGAACTTTGCTTGTATTGGCACAATATAGATATCTTAGATCAGCCGAAAAACGACACTAAAAATGTTTTACAACTTCGTATTATTCCAGCCGTTCGGAATGTTTCTCTGTCACATAACAATTTAAGTTCATCGGAACGAGTCCTATTTGACAAAATCATAGTATATTAAAGTATCTTAAAATGTTAATTTCTTTCATTTGTATTGTATTTGTATTACTTGAAACATGATACAATTTTGGTAAACTAAATACTGAATAAACAGGTTTTGAAGATTCTAGCTTTTGACACTAAAAAATAACGAAAAACAAAATTGTCAGTCGATTGACGAAGTTGGTTAACTACAACATGATCAAGATACAACTGGATGAATCGCGTTCATATACTGCAATTGAATAGAAAATTGTCGATGATGGATAGGGACTATTTAAGCAGTATTGGAGTTTTATATTAGTGAGTTTAGTTTAGAGAGTTTCACTCGAGATCTAGTGGACAATTAAGTTGAGATTTGGAAGTGATTTTAATCGCGACAGCCATTAGTTGTATGTAAATTGGAGAAAATTGCGCTTTAATAATAGCTTATAAATTCAGTCTTGTGTGGTAGTCGTCGAAATAGTTAAGCAATGTTCATGTTGATTATCATGTCACTGATACACATTTTATTTTCCCGAGAGTTTTGACGGGGCACGTAGAACTTGATTTCACTTAGCAACACAGGACTATCAATTGTACCATGTAATAATTTAAATAGGAACCGCAAATCATATAATATTTTACCGCACTTTAAAGATAGCACCTCTCTCTGGATATAGTTCATGACATAATGTTTGTAACGCCAACTCATTGGAAAATAACTTACAATTGCGCATTATAAATCTCAGAGATCTGTTACAACTATCTACTACATTTTCGATGCGCAATGCGAATGATGAAGTCGAATCAAAAGTAACTCCCAGATCACGAATAGAATCGTACCTTGTAAGTGCTATATTATTTATTGTATAATGGAATATAGATGGATATTTTTTAGTGAGTACGTTAAAACTTTGCATTTTGAAATATTTAGTGACAAATCATTGACATTGCTTCACTCAATCAAGTTAGTCAATTGTGGCTGCAAATTTAAAGAGTCATCCTCATTACCTATAGAGCTATATACTTTCAAATTATCTGCATACAAAAGATGTTCGCATCTATAATCCGAAAGGTCATTTACGAATAACAGAAATAGTAGCGGGCTGAGATTAGATCCCTGGGATACTCCCGAAGTAGCAGTATACATATTAGATATGTATCCATTATATGCGACATACTGAAGCCTGTTTTTAAGATAGGATTCAAATAATGGCAACACGGCCGATCTGAAACCAAAATGTTCCGAGCTTTGACAAGAGAGTTGAATGACTCGACATTTACTTGTAGTATTAGTATGACGCGTAAGTTTGTAACGATTTTTTCCCAAGGCAAGAGAGAAAGTCTTTAGAGAAAATAATGCAATACCAAAATTGTTTTATCCAGAAGGTTATTTTAACATAACGAGTCTTTAACGTCAGTGAAACTATCTCACTTTGATGTAAGTATTGGATTTGTAACCTACTCGTATTGCCACAAAATGTATCTTCATTATTAGTTTTCCTAATTAATTATGAAGTAAGCTATATAAGTCGCTAATATTGTTTACAAATAGATGAGTCTTGGTTATTTCTTCACTGCCAAACCATTGGATTTCTTCACTTATGCATCAACCAATTCAATACTATATACAATGTGCATGCATTGTTTTCCTTATAGCTCCTTATAATCCTCTGTCCTCTTAAAATCCAAAGCAAGGCGTTTCTTAATTTAGTAGGTACGATGCAATTACTATATGTTTTGGTTTGTTGGGCTCCCTAATTGCAACTCTACATTTTCTACAGCAGTGAACCCACCACATCAGCCCTGAAACATCACATTTCTCCTTAATTAAAAGCACACCATTCCCCGCTGTTAATCCAAGGCGGCATTGCAATACACTCATGTGCTCAAGAACGGGAACTACGGAATATTTTACACAATAATTGCACTGTGAGACTGTGGCGGTAATTCTAGCGCGATACGACGTCACTCTCCCTTTCTACTGCACGCATTTGTTGGCGTTAATATCTAATTCCGCCCGTCAACCTATTTCAGGATTGAATTTGTCAACGCTCTCGCAAGGTAGCGCCTCCTATAACAGAATCTCGTCTCAGGATCAAATACGCGATACATCATGTCGGTTATCGCGCTTCGTCCCTCTGTTATCTCTTTCGGAAATTGTATGAGAATACATGACGCACAACCGTATATATACGTCACGGGAATGAGCGGTTAGGACAACGTAACTTAGGGTCTCCCAGAATGATGTCTGATCAGTGACAGCAATGTATAATAATGTGTGTCCGTCAAGTTTTTTGTCACCGTGGCAAGGTTTTATAAAGACGCGTAATTATTTGTAGCAGAACTTCGATGCGTAACTTCGTCTCGAGCAGGATCAAAGAACGTCATGATACGCGTAACATATTAGCGAAATATTTGTATATACAGGGTGAATCTTAAATAAGTACAAATATTTTAACAGCTGGTGTAGTTCGTCATTTAAATCAGTCTAGTGAAAGCCATTTTTAAAAATTTCTAATATTTACGGAGATATTAATTTTTAAAAAAAATACCCACATTTTGAGGACCGCTGGCTGATTTTTCATCCAACAACGTAATGAAACATATGATTTGTTGCGAGGTTGCCATATCTCCTCCAATATAAATATTACGTTTCCTTTAACGTAATAGTTCTATTTTAAAAATACTTGTTTTAAGCATAAGTACAGTAAAATTGGGTATGTAGTATGATACGCAGCAATATTAACATAAATTTTAACATCTGAACTAACCTTACTATACTTCAACGATTAAAAATGAATTTCCGCAAGTTCAATACTACCGTAAAATATTTAGGAAGATATTACGTGATATTACTATGTCCAATGTTCAAAAATTATACATAAACGTGCACACAAGCTTACCTGTTTGTTAAAAAATTAACTATTTAATCAGTAATCCACATTTCACAAGTTAAATGTCATTGTACACTGTTAGAAAGGGACACAAAACACAATTTCCTTAAGTTATTTTATGAAGAATAACGAAAAACTATGCACGCGTTTTTTATTTAAAATGGAAAAAATGACAACTTTTAGCAAATTTTATTGCTATTTTCATGCATTATGTGGGGTTAACAAGTTTGACTTGGGCTTCCGATAATCTGTCATGACAGTCAATGACAGTTTGATAATAAAAAATAATATAAAATGTTACACTTGACAAAATTCGATAAAAGTTGAGATTTTTTCTTCCTTGAAGCAAAAACATTTGTGTAATACTGGCAACATTGTGAACCACACGTTCAGTCTGCAGCACTATGACTCATAAAAGTATGAAGGGTCGGTCTAGGCCAGCGGTCCTCAACAAGTTTTCTACTGAAAAATTACGAAATTTATTTAAAATTTCACTTTTTTATTTCTGATTTTTTTGTAAAAAAACTATTAATTATGTGTTCTACACACAAAACTATACTACTGGTTAAAATATTTGTACTTATTTAAGATTCACCCTGTATATATAGAGACAAAATGAAATATCAGACATTCAATATAAATGAAAATTTACATGTTTATTTAAAATCATAAAATATTATTGAAAGTATTATTGTTGTTAAAATTAAAATACAATAGAATAGAACAAAATAATATAAAGATGGATAATACAGAGTATATAGGTAGATTATTATACTGCAAATTAAATAAATTGAATATTTTAGAAAATAAGATATAGTTAAAATATGAAGAGTACATAAACGAAAACAGATTTAAACCCAGAGCAGAGCATATTGAATGAACAAGTAAATATCATAGAGTAATTTCATACATATATCGACAGGAGTCAAGCAAATATAATAAAAATATTAACATTTTAAGTAAATAAATTTTATAAAATTTTCAGAAATGTTAAATAAATTTCATAGTCATAGACAAATGTCAAGCATAAAGTTGGTTTCACAAGAGATATCACAGTTTACAAAAAAAAGAGTAATATTTAAGAACATTTTTACATTTACCTATAAGTAAAATTGTAAATGCATAAAAACAATGTAGTAGGTTAAGCAGTGCAGTGAAAAACATTAAAACAGTGCATCGAAAAACTCATTAAAATGATATGTATGAACCGTAATATGTAAGCAAAATTTAAAACAAGGGATCAAGATATCAAATTGATTAAAAAAAAGGAAAAACAAGTTTTGTTGATTGGAGACGGGAAGAAGAAAAAGAACGTGCAGCGTTGGTTTAGAGACCTTCCCGAAAATTAAGCAAATTAGCAACAAAAAGCCGGAATAAAAGTTAAAATTAGTACTAACGTTAAAAGAAAATTGGTGATCAGCTTTAGAAACCGAGATCCAGGTCCAATCTAGGAATTTGGCAGTACCATCAGTAGGTGAAGCATTCTCCAACATCTGTAGCCCCATATCACAGTTATGAGGGATGTCTAGAAGATTTCCAGTAGTTGAAGACCTATAAAGACAAACGTTAATACAGGTATATGTGCACAAAATTTAATAAAAAAAAAACGGTAGCTAGCCATTAAATTCAACAAAAGGACAGTCAAATATACTCAGAATAGTTGTAAAACAATAAAGTTACTTACCATGTAGTTTTAATAATAGTCACTTTTCCATTTACTATAAAAATTTTGTTATTTTGTGGACCATCTGTCAGAATAAGAATCATTTTACAATTTAGTAAAATCAGTATTAGCGAACATCAGTAAATAGAATGCCATAGAATAATAAAATTTCAGAAAGTATGTTCTATAATTTTAAGAATTTTAATGCCTAAAGATAGACAGCCCTTAATATGCAATTGCATTTAAAAATCTGTTACCTATGAATTAAATGTATAGAAAATTTTAAATATTCTTAACAAGTATTAGACAACAATCTTTTATGAAATAAACATTGTCAATTGTGGAATGATATTTATTTGCTCAAATAAGGTATAGTGTGTTGTAGTAGGATTTGACTTGACTAGCGAACCGACTATCAGAGTCTATGTCCTACAAGCAGCTAGGGTAGTTGAATAAACTAGAAAAGATATTACACAGGTTTGTAGCACAATAAATACTTATTTTTTCTGCAAAGAGACATACATAAACACAAAACAGTACATAATAAATAAGTAAATACAAGCAAAACATAAAATATAAAAAAAAACAAACAACACAAATTAAATATCACTATAAATTGGCGCCCAACAAATTTAATATAACAATATATATATTTCTTTCCGAACAGAATTTCGTTACGCCGTGAGCATTTTGATGTTTCCATGTTGTGTGCAGTCCAGTCAATCGTGTGACGAAAAAAGTTCCACCCCCACTCTCTGCGTAACCGCATACTGTATCATCCTTTGATGTGCCGCAGAAATACTGACACACGTTGGGAATGCTGTGAACCTCGACCCGAACACTCATGTTGGCTGTGATGTGGCACTACGAGATTATAGAGTCCCGTCCACACAGCCGTGTTCAAGTTACGCGACAAGCTTCTGTTACAAGTGTGTACGCGGCTTAACACATTTGAACGATTACGGACGGTGAACGATAATATATACATTACAAAAATATCAAATACAAAACAATGCGCATTGACGCTATAATATACAAGGTGATTCAGTCATAATGCCATTAATTTTAAGAGAAGATAGGGAAAAATGAATACAATACAAGATTTAAAAAAAAATTAAATGCATATTTACGCCGAAAAAAATATTTTTAAACCATTATTTAAACCCCCTTTTCAGACTGTCCCTGACCGCTGGCGGCTATTCAACTCGGTGTCGACCTGGCGCGACGTTGTCAAATTTAAATATTTTCCTATAGTATCTACTTATTGTAATATGTCTTTAATGCTATAAATTATTTTTTAAAAGTATACAATTAACATATTAAAATTTCTACATAAAAATATTTAATATTGAAATTACAAAACTCCAACGGCTCACAATAAACCATTCATATTTCATTACATAAATAGTGAAATAAAATCTAATACTAACTAGGTGAAATTTATTAAGGAAACAGCTTATGTAATCAATAGGAAATCATGAGAATTTTATAATAAATGCCAACCGCAGTAATCAGCCGACATCAGATCAAGTTGTAATCGGCACAGCTAAAAAGTTCGTGGTTCAAATTCTCGATTAATACGTCACCGCCAGAATAAGTCGAACATCGTTCGGGTCCATTTTCCTATGCAGGCGAGCCCGCTGTCCAACTGCATCGGGAACAAAAGCACAGGGCCCCACTTCTCTCTCTCTTCGTCATCCATCAGTTATCATTTTCGCGTGGTAGAAGTTGGTGAATCTCGTGTATTTCTCGTGTTGTATCGGACATGTTATATGTATTTTATTGTTGCACCTGCTTTTACCATATACGTACCTTCATCTGTCACTAATTATTATATTGAATATTAAATTTATGAAAAACCTCCAGTACTACTGCGGCGATAAAGTATTGCCCTCTTCCCCTTGAATCTGGTAAACGGTTGGTAGTATGTCTTCGGGAAAAAACAGGTCGATTTTTATTTTCGAAATAACCCCCTTTTAAGTTATCAATATTTCTGTGGTACTCCCGGTGTTCCCGGAAATGACGTCACCTCTCTTGTTTTAAATGGAGTACTAATATTTTTGTTACAGATATCGATTCTAAGGTAAATTCTGAGTCAGATGATATAGTACAATGTCTGTCAAATCTTGACAGATCGTTCAAAAACGAATAAAAACCTCGCGTTAGACTGAATAAAGTATTTTTTCCACTACTAGCCTATAAGCCCACCATTATTGACCTATCTTTCACTCATAAACCTCTATCTTTTTGACCTGGGTGAATAATGATGACCTTGATTTATCAACCAAGGTAAATAATGAAAATGACGCTTAATAATTTTGACACTTGACAGTTATAGAATTACAGAACAACTGGGTCTGTAAGAGACGTTCTTTCGCTTTAGGTACGCATTTAATTTATAGTATCTGCCAACGTCAATATTTTTTTCAATTTTAGGGTTGCCTTTAACATTGAAAAGGTACACTGGATGCCTTTTTATTATCCTGGTGCTCTTTAAAGTATGCTAGTAGGACATTCTCTGAGGTATTAACGACGTTTTTTGTAAGACACCAATCTTTAAAAACTGTGTATGCTTTTACGTAAAGATGTTTGGACTTTTCTGGCAGGAGTTGGTTATCAACATTCTCTGCTATTTTCCTCACTTCAGGGGGTGTGCAGCCCATTTCATTTTCACTTTCCATGATTTATAGCTTTAAATTAATTTAATTGCAAATTTATTTGTGTGAAATGTCACAAAGTTTGATTTCAAACAAAAGAGTACCCACTTGATTATTGTACATGATATCAGCGTTTTTAGTGTATTTATTAAAATTTCGTGAAACTGCATGTCTATTATTTAAACTCGATTTAAGGTGTAGTCGGTAGTAGTGGAAAAATACTATATAAACCACAGTAGAGAAGAGTACCATTATACTTCTCTACCTTGGTGTATAATATACTATAACAATACGTATGATTTAATAACAAGTCCAATAACTAACATATTTCATTATTGTCAGAAGGTTCAGGGAGCACATTTAGATCATTTACTCCATTAAATTAGTATTATTATCGATATTAAAGAAAAATGAAATCATACGCTTGGTTAAATATTTTATTCAGCCTAACGAGAGGCTTTTCTTCGGTTTTGAATGCTCCGTTAAGGTTCAGCACTCAGAACTTACCTTAGATCCGATATCTGTAACAAAAATATTAGTGTTTCATTTAAAATAAAGGAGATGACGTTATTTCCAGGAAAACCGGAAGTACCACATAAATGTTGATAACTTAAAAGAAGGTTATTAAATAAAATAAATATCAACCTGTTTTTCCCAAAGACGTCGTATCAACCGTTTACCGGTTCCAAGGAGGAAACAAGACTTTATCGCCGCTATATTAAATACGAATTTTATGATTTATCATTTGTACTGCGATACTTCTCGCTCTGATGTGCTCTGCAGCCATACCTAATATGCATCTGTGAATGGCACGGAAAGTTTTTGTTTGCTCTATATCATTTGTCAGTTGTGTACGCAATTGACTTATTTCGCCACGGTCTAATCCTAAATATAACCATCCTATAATTTATATTCTAAATATAACCGCTTTTATAAATGATGTACTTTTTACAAAGCATGACATGGCTACAAAATGTAATAATTTAATTTTAGTTTTAAAACTTGAACGTTCATACTGACATTGCAAAACTCATTTGCTGTGAACTTTGACTCTGCGACCGGACTATAACGGCGGCGCCCAAGGTATTACCGTCCCATTCCGTCAAAGAGCCCCGCGGAGGCCCTGCTTAAGCGGCGTTCTTCAAACGATGGGCACGGGCGCGCTCCTCTTATCTCTCATTTTCCCTCTGGCCCGGGGCTGCGGGAAGATTGCATCATCGTGACGCTTGATTAAATCGTTTTTGTTTTGGCACAAAGATGTAGCGGCATATTGGGGCAATTATTGTACCTCTCGTGCCGGCCCCTTCTGCCTGGTCCGCAGCTAGATTGCGCGCGCCGACGGAATTTCAAAGTGGAACAGTTTGGACTTTAGATTGATACAAGAGTGTGTGGGGTGTCAATTTGAAAAAATTCTTGTCGATGGCATTATATGGCCTTTGATTGGCGGCACAGGCGGCTTTCCTAACATTTTTAAAAGCAATTATACAGGGTGTTCGGAAAAATATGGGAAATCTATTCGGTACAGATAGAACAAATAGAAAAATAGGATAACAAGTTCCTATAAAAAAATGTCTTACAGGCTCTGCCTTTGGAGATATGTGTCTCTGAAGGACGCCGCTCAAAATGGGTTTTTCTTGTATAAGTACTTTATATAATTTAATAAAAATTGAATGTGATGGACACTAGTTAGTTTTTTTATTTACCAGGGGCGAACTAAGCTTTACAACATTTTTAACACTCTGTATGATAAAGACTTTAAAATAATAATCTGGCTAGCTTCAACTTTGGACTAAAAAAAGATCAAAAAAATGGTACTCTTATTTATTGTTGATAAAATTAGCTGTTTACGAGAAAAAGAATAATATAATAAACGAATTCATGTTTTATTTTTAATAAAAAGTACGATACGAAAGTCATTCAAAGACAGGAAAGTTTCGTTTTAATACCGCATCCACACTATCGGCGAGAGCAGGCGAGAGGGCTATAGTGAGCACGATACTCTACGAGGGCTCCATCCAGACTCTCGTGCTCGACCGGTCTCGGACTGTCTCGCCGAGAGTGTGGATGCGGCATAAGATGTTTAATCCGAAAAAAATACAAAATTAAAAAAAAACGCAGTGGTGTTCAAGGAGGAAGTTCATGTTCTAACTGCACCCGAGAGATTTCCCACATTTTCCCGGACACCCTGTACACAGTTCCTCTTTTAAATCGTATACTTTGCTGCAATTTGAGTGATAACGTTTGATGTCTATTTATAATATGAAAAGAAATGTAACTAATAAGATGTGTAAATTTATGATCTTATGGATCACATTACATTACATTTACTTAAAATAAAAAAGATGAGAAGACACTACCTGTCTATCATCAAAAACATTATTCGACGACAGCGCCATCTAGAGCCTGCATTTAAAAAAATTTACTTGAGATAACACCTTTGAATTTTGTTTGTTTAATACCAATAATTTGTGTCTATTTCCTATAACTACATTATGTAGTTTCTTTCACCCTTTTTAATGAGTTTTATTATGTAATAAATAATATAATTGCTATAATTACATTTTATATTAGAATGTTAAAGAATAAACGTTGATAAAATCCTCGAAATAAAATTTATATAATACATATTATTCATTATTGACATAATGCCCGTAATAGTGTACAATGTTCGAATAATTGAGATTGATCTTCCTTAAGGTAAGTCGACCAATCTTTCAATTATTGCTTAATATGTTTTCTTCAACATGCTGAATTAAGAAAATAATACTAGTTGAGACATACAGTTTAATAAAATATTATCATTATCATCCATAAAATTGATTGAGGCTCATCTTCTTAGAATGGCTAAAGATAATAGGGTCGCTGATAGTATTTGTGAAAGAGTTCACGAACGAGAAAGATGGTCGGAAAGACAAATTTTGACTATAGTCTGAATCTATATATATATATATGTGCAGTGTGTCCACAGATGGAGTTGATAGAAGCAGAAATTCTTTTGTTTTTGACTTTATCGAAAAATGTAATTCTTTAGAAAAAGTTCTACTTCTCGAAGAAATGATGCTGTCATAGATGTCTTAGATCAGACATACAGGGGTGCTAATAAATTAAAAAAACACGAAAATTCTCAAGAGAGAAGCACCATTATTTATTATTTTGCACAACATTTTTATAAAACAAATCTATTTATAACTTAAAATAGAGTCCTAATACAAATTTTAAAATCAAAATTTCAATTTCGACTTTTATTCTACATACCTCCCACCTCAACACCTTTTTCCGCTAATTTAATAAATTTTTCTTACGTGTTACGTATAGTTTGCAGCTCATTCAATTCATGTATTCCTTCGCGTATGTGCTCTTTTGAAATTGCCCTATCATGTGGCAAATTATTTGAATAAATCTGTTTTAAGTCACACCAAAGAAAAAGTCAAGGGGTGTAAGGTTATTATTAGGCCAAATCTTCCTTTGCACCTTTCATCAAAATGATCTGCTAACCATTGTCTGAGCAAAACTGTATATCAGGACAGCCAAAACAGCTTATTGCATACTTCTGACTCTAAAATATTTCCAAAATGTGCAAATACATGTACAAATTTTCCTCTATAAAATAAGGTCCAACTATACGAACAAAAAAAATCGTAAAGTGTACAGAAAATTTATTCAGTTAGCAGAAAAATGTGTTAAGGTGGGAGGTAGTACAGTAAAAGTCAAAATTGAAATTTTGATTTTAAAATATGTATAAGGATTCTATTTGTTTTATAAAAATGTTGCGTAAAATAATAAATAATGGTACATTTCTTTTGAAAGTTTTTTTATTTATTAGCTCCTTGTATATCTGATCAAAGATCTTCTATAACAGCCTAATTTTTTCGAAAATCAGAAGTTTTTATAAGAGTGACATTTTTGGATAAAGTCTAAAACAAAGACTTTTTCTTTCTGTCAACTCCATTCGTGGACACACTGTATTATCTTATTATACATGTTTATTAGTAAATAATTTATCTGGGCATGTTATCGGTGTACTGGAATATTTCGGCACAATACAATATCTAAAGTTTGATTATTTTGTTTTAGTGTCTCTAATAACTAACATCTTCAATATTTGAATTTTTCCATAATTTTCTACGCTTCGTATTCTAAATGCAAGTAAACGGTAACGAGCGCAACCCGGCACGCTATAGATGACAGTTACGTCACACAGCCGTTTAGGCGAGTCCATGTTGTCAAATTATTTTGAAGGCCTTAGAGGCGTAGGAAAATTTTAATTTTTTTCAGATGGCATTAAAAATGCAAAATCATTGAGACAGTGTAATAAAAAATTGCTAAATGACCCCATTGTTTTGTAATTGTTATATTATTGACATTCGGAAGTGTCTTCATTCCAGTTACCGCAGAAGTTGTTTAGATTACGTGCTGACAAAACAATGTGTGTTTGCAGATATGCGTGTCGGTGTATTTGGCGGGGCGAGGGGTCGAGATAAAAACTTTACATTCCCTGGGAGGCCCGGGAGTAATTTGTAAGGATATGATTAGCTCGGCACGGCAACATACCCCCGACAAATGAGACATCCCCGAAGAATATACCGCGCCATAAATTATTCATCAAAAGCGTCTTACTTTACGAGCCGCATCCACTTTTCAAGTGGAATCTTTAAAATGGGTTGTTTATTACGGCTTCCGCCCGGCCACGGCAGTGTCTAATGCGTCGGGGCGGGCCGGGGGTTGTACGTTTGGCAACTTTATGGTAAACTCATTCCTTGTACTCCGCTTTAGGACGATTTACTGCCAGGGATTCCCTACAGAAAAAATAACGAGTAGGAAAACCACTCACCTTTAAAGTCGCTAAATTGTATTTCCATACTGTTGCAAAATGATTATTGATATAGTCCTAAAGTCAGTTAGTCCAGATTCAAGGGGTAATGTTTGTAATAATTTTCCACATGCCATTTTATGAATAGAACCTATAGAAGATATTTATTTATTTGTTTTACAATATAGGAATACAACAGGTCAAAGACCCACAGTAGTTTCCCGTAATTTAGTAACAAAAAAAATGTAATGGTTTATAACATGACATTATATTTAGTCTGTTTAGAAATGAAAGAGAGTAATAAAAGCTTATTATGTATGTAAATCGTAAATAAATGTATTGGTGCTTATATTCAATATTTTTATATTATGTATTATCGGTATAGATGAGGTGTACTTTTAAAAAAAAATTGTGTGATCGAACCGTACTAAATTGTAGCAGGTAGCTAAAATTTAATCCCCGATAATCCGCCTTTGTCTATGCCGCTTCAATTTCTCGGACCATTTCTCTTATAAGTAAACAATATAAAAACAGCATTTCAAAACTAGAGGCTACTTTAAGCATCATAACCGGGTTAAGAGGGTTTTTAGTAATTCAAATAAAATTATTCAGTATTATTATCAAAATATTTATTTAAATTTAATGAATAGACTTTTATTCCACACAAAAATATATATATTTTGAAAATTCAAATTATGGTGAGTAAATGTAGTGTTATATAAATGTACAATAAAGAAAATAAAAAAGTAGGTATATTAAAATTCATCCTCTAAATATTCTGATGAATTATCTTTGTCTCCTAGATTGATAACGATGGGTTCCACAATAACGTCAATTAAATTATCGAGTTCCCACATTTTCTCCTCTTCTTTTTGTGCATGATGTATACATCTTGCCAGTTATCTGCAGTTACTCGTTTCAAGGAATTTTTTAACAAAATTTTCAAGTCACTTAATTTAAACGTCGTGTTATTTCGCGCTACATCTCCTTTTACCTGCGCCCAGACTAATTCGATTGGGTTAAATTCACAGTGATAAGGTGGTAACCGTAGTACCGTTATTTGGCGATTTGTTGCCATTTCATCGATAACATATTTTTTCTGATTTTTATTAAGATTGACAACTGTCAAAAGTTACTTTTTCTCCATATTTATTCAAAAGAAATATTTTTCCGGATAACCATTGAATTATATCGGCTTTCCTCCAAGCAATCGTAGGCGTCCGCTCGGTCTGCCGTGAATGGTAACTGGCATTATCCATGACAACTACAAATCCCGAAGGAATAAGATCCAACATCTGTGTAAAATACTCTTCGAAAACATCTGCGTTCATGTCTTCGTGTTAGTCACCTGTATTATTAGATTCAAATAAAAGTAAACCGCCATCTACAAAACCACTGGCACTCGCTATATGTGTCGCTATTAATTTTCGCCCTTTACCTGAAGGTGCCTTGAACCCTGTTGAAAGTCCATCCAAAAATGCTTGTCGAAAACTTTTTACATTTTTATCTTGCCCTACTTTTGTTACAGTATATCTCTCGTTGACCCAAGTTTCGTCTAGATAATAAATATTCCTCCTTTCGTCACGCAATTTTCTAATTGATCTTAAGTAGGATCTTCGCCAACAAATAATTTCATCTTTATCGATAAAAACTGACTGTTCTGCTTTTCCCAGCAAAAATTCAATTCTCGTAAAACGGCCCAAATTTGCTTCTACTGATTTTTGGCAAATCGCTGTCCTCTTAAAGTTCAAATTTTTTTTTAGCGTTTGGTATTTTTTTAAAATAAAATGAGTGTACTTTTCTGCGAATGACTTTTTTGAAGAAATCATCTATAACAACTAACTAACCTCCCTGTAGATGATTTTGGGAGATTTACAGTATCTTGTTCATTTTTTGTTTCCTTGTCTGTAGATAGTCAATTTTCCAATCCCTGTCATTTTGGAACACTTTTCCACGATGTCGTTGGTAGGATTTTGGTGTTTCAATGCATTAAATACGTTTAATATAATAATCTTCTCATTCTGAGACAACGCACATCTTTTCACGCGTTTAGCAGGTACGTAATCTGATAAGCTCGACATTTTACCCAAACAATATTATATCCACTGGCACAATAGTAACTAAACACAAGTCGAATTTTACTCTACTGCACTAGCACATCTTCGTATATTCAGACTGGATTCATCTGTCACAATACACTGGCTTCTGTCCTATGATATATCCAGTAAAATATACCAATGTAGAGTCATTACCTGTCAGCATTAGTGTTACCCGATAATTACCTGAAACGAAATATTACCACGCCCATGGCCGGTTCTTATCTCGGGGTTTTATTACTCTCTTTCATTTCCAAACAGAGTATAACCATCAAATATACACAGAAAGAGAAAGAAACAAAAACTTAGTAAAACAACGGGAAGAAGTACAGTAAATCTTAAAAAAAAACGACGAAAAAGGTACAATTTAAAATAAAACTTACTCATAATTGCATACGCTTAAAAAAGCATTTAAATGAGTTTAACGACGATGATGCTATGAGGCCTACCATCATCATATGAAATGAATATGTATTAAACCAACCAACGTGAGGTGTGAGTAATTTTTTCGGGAACTGGGGTAGGGTAAGATATCTTTGTAGGGTGGATGTTAGTATAATTTTTTATCATTCGATACAGGTCATATAAATAATATTTAATAAATACAGGGTTAACTATGACTAAGTACAAATATTTTAAGAGGGGATAGCAAAAAATAAGAATTAACGGAATCACCTTTCAAAAAAATTCCAAACTTATTTATAAAGCGAAAAAAAATTTTTTTAGATATTATTTTAAATCCTTATTTAACGCAGCCAATGCAGAGTAAGCAACCAGCAAGCAAGTCATGCAACATTCGCTCAGTCGGTATCACTGTCATGTCATAATTCAATTCCTGTGTTTACGTTGTAATTTTATATTCTTCTTCAGTTTTTAGTGCCTTATTTTAATTTTAAACGTTTTATAGTTATTAAATAAAATATGTGTCGGGTATAGATATTTTCCCACATATAGTATGTGGGTTTGTTTTTCTAGGTTATGGGACAAGACTTCCGCGGGTGCATTCAAAGTTTTCTATTACTTGCTAATAAGTACTACCCATTCCTTTCGTTCGATTTTCTAATAATAAATAGGCATTTTATCTAACTGTACATACAGGAAGTGTGTTTTATCGATAGTGACTGGTTGTACCTAATGAGTGAAAATGTGGTTTTACCAGTTTATAATGAAATAATGAAAAATGAATGCAAAATTCTGGAGCTAACTGGATTAACTGTCAGGTATTATTACTAATAAGAATGTTAATTTTTGTCGTTTCTACATTTTAAAGACGACCGCATGGTAGTTGACATTGTTGACAGATGTAAGCTTTATTTACCTACGAATCTAAGCCATCTCAGTCGATTCTTATCATAGGCGCCGACTTTCCGTAGGAAAAAAGGGTTTTGCCCCATTTTTTAAATATCGAGCTAAAATTCTGGAATAATTTTTTTATTATCTTTTAGGCCTCCCTGAGCACCTGGTTAAATTTTTTGTACTTAGTCATAGTTAAGCCTGTATAAGAGTAATGTTAAGAACATACGCTTTACAATATTGGTGTAATGCTAAATAACTAGTTAACGAGTTACGCAGGGTATTAGAGGTTTGAGTGCCACAAATTCAATATAAGATAGATAAATAAACGAACAAAAGTATAAATAAACAAAAAAGTTATATAGTACAAAGGTACTAACTAAAGCCATTCTCAAAATAAGTCTAGTTATTATATCAAGAAATTCGCAACGTAGTAACAGTGCGAATACACGTTGTTCCAGACGAGCAGTTTGCGGGTTGCCTGCGACATGCCAACTTGTTTTTAGTGACGACAACAAATCCAAAGATAAACAACTATTGTGAAATTTAATGAATTTAGTATAAACAATTGTTTTGCAATGTTATTTTTGAACAAAAAATGTTAGAATTCATGATTTTTCTTGTATTAAATGTTTAAATTTTGGTGATTTTTAAATGTGTAAAACAATAACATAATTTAAACAAATAGGTATTTGAAAAATAATTTAAAAAAATTCTAAGACTCGCAGAAATAATCATAACTTATGTACAAAAAAAAATAATTGAATTACTTGCCGAAAATTAAAATACAATACCATTTTTAAATACCTAACTGGCCTAACACATAATTACAACAAATGGTCAAAATGTCCTCCGTTATTTTCTTGGTTACTACCATGCAATATCAAGAAGACCTTAAGATACTTCAATGAATGTCCTTATTAGACAGCCGCCGCTTGAGGAAACGATCTAAATAAATACGTCGTGCTCTTATAGAATTGCGGCGAACTTCTCCATTTTTTACCGTATTAGAAAGGTATTTTAAGTTAATATAAATCAAATCTCCTACAATTCCTATCAATGAAGTCATATGTATGTTCTCTGATACCAAACATCTAGGTATGCTAATGAACAATTCCACAGACAAAGCTCTATTCAATAATTATCTAAAGAAATTAATCTATCTAAATTTACTAACCTGCTTTAATGAAAACACTCTATAAATATCTAACTTCACTTTTGGCAGTGGGAACACGAAATCCAACCACAATAGATGAGATCTGACCTACAAAAACTAATAATAAGGAATATATGGGTAGATATTATGGGTGTAATTCAACGCTGGTTGGGGCTTTGTCCACAGAGTAGTTAGTTTCACACAATATTATTAATACCCAAAAATATATAAGAACTTCTCCATATTAATATACAATGTAATACTCACGTATGCTAAATATTTCAACAAACAAAGACAAATTAAGGAAATAGTGGTACGTAAAAGAATTTGCGGCAAGTGACAGACACTTCGGAGTTCAGATACCAACTGATCTGTATCCATTGTAGTACTTCTCGTGCTGTTGCCACATTCCGCGGTATTTGTCGAATTTTATTGATTCATGAAAAAATTGTTTTTATTAAGACTAAAGATAAATAAATTGAATGGAGGGGTAAACATTGCATTTTATGTGAGAATCCTCAACTAATTGAAAATTTGCGAATTTTTTTCTCGAAAATGGTTGGGTTGGCCATGCCAAATAAGATTTTTTGTTCATTTTAATGCATACTGTCACCTGTTAAATTTATGGCAATTCAACCTCTAACACTCTGTATATTTTTTACAGCAAAGTTTGTCAATTGATTTGGCAAATACATCTAAACACTATAATTGACGAATATAAACTTTATCTCTATGTTATATTGTTAATATCCTTAAACTTGTATTTAGAAAGGAATAATCGGAAATAGGACACTATAATTAATGGTCTAGATTTTCTAACTAAGCCAACGTTTCGATTTATTTTAAATCTTCTTCAGGGCTAGTGAGACAAAACCAGAGTCAAAAACAATAAAATTATTATTCATCATATAATGAACAAGTCAGTAGGAAATACTTTTACTAAACGATATAAATATCATGTTCATTATATGATGAATAATAATTTTATTGTTTTTGACTCTGGTTTTGTCTCACTAGCCCTGAAGAAGATTTAAAATAAATCGAAACGTTGGCTTAGTTAGAAAATCTAGACCATTAATTATAGTGTCCTATTTCCGATTATTCCTTTCTAAATATAAACTTTATAACGCCGAATGCTTTCTTATGCATCAAATGTAGAACTATTGAACACCTATGATTATAAAATAGATAACTAATTTCACATCCTATAGTTCTCACATATGGAAGTGCAGTCCGGGATTTATTTATTAAGAAGTGCATTTTTGTTATCCTTTCAGGATCTCGAAGGCGACACCCCTCTGCACGACGCCATTTCTAAGAAACGTGACGACATGCTAACCCTTTTACTGGACCACAACGCAGACATCACTCTGACTAACAACAACGGATTCAACGCATTGCATCATGCCGCTCTTAGAGGAAACCCAAGGTAAGTTATAGTTTATTATATAGGCAAGACATTGTCGGTTTTATGTATGTGTACGTATATTTTTAGTGTTGAACTGAATTGTTGCTCTAGAAAAGTTGTAAAGGATAAGAATAGTCAACAAATGATCTTAGTTAGATTTCACCTTGAAAATCTTTTCCAAGATCATTTGTAGGCCAGCGTGTGTCTTTAACAGAGAATTCTATTTTTCATACAAGAATCAAATAAAACATTGAGTATTGATATAAGTCCTTATCAGAGTGGAGATATATTAATGATACCTACGAAGAGTATTGAGTATATGACCTAGTAAAATGATTATCTCAAAAATAATTCAATGTTGTTAATATCGACATCATGTTGAATCAATTAAGGTCTAATCGACGAAACAGCAAAGCTCAATAGGGTAAAGTTGCCTATATTCAACCAATTTTTAAAAAAATCGCTGTAACATGAGAAAAATTGATGAACGGTTCCATGCGACCCAGACAAAATATGTGTTTGCCATTGGGAAGCACATTTCCGGTATTTTGTAGCCTTTACAGAACTTTTCGTCCAAAGGGTAATTTTTTTTCTAGTATGTAAATGGTTCAATTTGGGAAACCAGTTGCTCAAATTGAATCCGCGGTAACCTAAATTGAACCCATGCCTTATGACGGGTAAAAATGTAGTTTTGAAATGAGAAAACTGTTATTGTACTATTTTTAATAAAACGTATAAAATTTGTAAAAAAAAACTATAAAATTCTGTGAATGACTTAAACAAAATCTGAATATGAGCACAAAAGCAAAAAATACTGCACAATATTCTACTCAACACAAGATGCACAAAAAAATTTCTTTTGACGTGCACCTACACCCACACACTTGCAGTGCATCCACACCTTACACCGCAGGCATTGGATCATGTCAATTTGTTCTTCCACTCCGCATTCCTTACAGTACCAACTATTTGTTTCTGGATTGGTGGCGATGGTAGTGGATTTTTCTTTTCCTCCACATTTCGATTTTTGATTACACAACAGACTATTGTGGTATTTATACCGCGTTCTCCACTTGCCACAGATCCAACAGCTTTGCAACCCTTTGTAGTGATAACCCTCTGAGACTTTTTGGCCACAGTTCATTCAGACTCGTCCATGTTGAAAATAGTAGTTGCGTCGATGTTATACCTGTCACACAAATCTTCAAGTACTTAGCTTCTATCCTATTAAGCGAGATAGATTCAGGCTGAAGCAATGACAAGTTTTCGTGTCTTCTCGTGAATTTGTAATACCATTTCTTTCCTGCTATTTTCTTCTCTCTGTTGAACTAATGCTAGATATTATTTTTTTCTACCAAGTCGTAGGCAAGTTTTCTAATATCGCGTATTGTCAACCCAAACATGCACTCTGAAAATTGCACTATACGCTGCGAAAGTAATGTTTCTGGCTGATGATTAAATGCAGGATTTCTTGTGCCTGTGGCTATTTTATTTGTGTTTCGAATATGTCAAAGAAGGATGGATTTCGAAACATTGTAATCACGGCTACATTGATTTAACCCCTTTTCACCACTGTTGTACGCTGTTAAAGCCCTTTCCATATCCTCCGTCGAATATTTTCCGTAATTTTCCCTTTTTGCCATCTGAATAAAAGATATAATAATTATCTCCGAAATTGAACCTCTGTTGCCTAAATTGAACCCCCGTTCAATTTTGGCAACTTTTAGGGGTTCAATTTGGGCAACTGACAGTAAGTTCACATTATAACCTCTCAACTAAAAATCTAAAATCTTATAAAGTATTGCTCCTAGCGTAATAAATAGTGCAAACATTTGTACTTTTTAATGGTAACATCAAACTTATCATACCTTGCTTAATAGCTATGGAATTCCTTAGCTAAACACACTCAAATATTATAGTCGTATAGGTTTGTCAAAACTGTACACGACAAACAGAATTTGGGAATCGGCATCGTGCAGTGTACTACCGAATTTAGGTTCACTGAAAGGGTCCTTTTAAAACCTGGTATGCAGATGGCGCTTATTTTTTTGCAGCAGCTCAAACTAGTGAAGGTTCAATTTGGGAGCCGGTTCAACATAGGCGACTAAATTGTTGATAACCTCTTAGTTTACTAGCGTGAAATGTGAATCATCAAATCAATATGTAATCAATATTGAATTCAGTGTTGAATCATTAGGTCGACTCTGATCTGGATCAACGTATAATCAATTTGAAACCACTCTTTAACCACTGTCAAGAGGTTTTATGTTTACCGATTCAGTTTTGAATCAATGTTAAATCAACATCAACGTTAATCAGTACTGGTCAATTATTAGTAGCATTTTATTTACTAGCATTGCCGCTGGATCAACTGGATACTCGATATTGAAATAACGTTCTTATGATTTTCGTATGTAGTATTTTCCCAATGTCTTACAACTCTGATGAGGAAGTAGATCAACATTCAACGTACTTGATTCTTGAAGAAAAAATACTAATTTTCTATTAAAAATACACGTTGACCTTTAAATGACTGTGGAAATGAAGTTTAAGGTCAAATTCAGAATTCGTAGGCCCTTCTATAATTTTTGTAGAGGTTATTTTCTCAGTATTTGGCAAATGTGAAGAGTTAAGTATTTAAAAAAAATAATAATAATATTTTCGTAAATCTGTAATACCTATATATAACCTTACTTTTAACCAGCTTAGAGAGAATTTTCGGTACCCATGATGACGTTTGTTTAAGTTGTTCGAAACTACCTATCCTCACAGATTTATCCAGTTTGATCGAACATCAAATTACTCAAGGTTTGTGGTAGATAACTTCCACCCGCGGATTTTCAAAAATTATAATTGCAATTCCTAGGTTCCGCTGCTCTAAAGTTAGAACTGACTTAGTTGGTAAATTTGCGCCATTTTCTCTGACGGAAATCGATCTCCTTGGCCTTTAATCTCAGTATATCTGGCGAATCTTGTAATTCCCTCTGAACACTGGAGATTTGCGGCAGTTCTCGGTTCGATGATCGGACGTAACATCGCCGGGCTCGAGCAGACATCTTAATGCCGCTGGTCAGCTTCGGCTTGTCCGTAATCTACTTAGACAAACCACTTCTCCGTCGTTAGTTCTGTTGAAAAGCGATTTCAGCCGGATCTAGCTGATAGTTGCGAAATAGAGTGTAACAATTACGGCGGCTATTGTTCTGTTGTAAAGATATAATGCCCATGATGCCTAAATAGATTAGGCTACCTAAAATAATCTAGTTTTCACCCAGTGTCTTTCAAATATTATGGACTAGAAAGCTTTTGATGGGATAGACCACTGCTTTCTGTATAAAATACTGGAACGATTTGGTTTTCGTCCTGGGCTAATGAATCTTTTTTCTTATATTAAAGACACAACCTACTTTACTACGATTAATGGATTAAATTCTTATCTGCATACTGCAATACCGGGAGTCTTTCAAGGATCTACCTGGGCCCTTTGCTGTTCCTAATTTTTATTAATTACACCGGTTTACAGAACCGAATCTCCAGAATCTCAGAATTGCTCCATCACATCAGCTTTTCAAGATATGCTAAATAAAAGAGCAAATAATGCTCTTTTTGCTATATTTATGCTTATTATTATTTATACCAAAAAGATAAAATTATACTACAAAAGTAAAAATTGCACCAGTTTGGTTATTCTCCAATAAATCAATAAAATGCAAAACTAATCAATTTCAATGAACGATATCTCGAAGAGAAAGAAACATATTCGAGCAAATTCAATTTGATTTTGAAGGAGAAGACTACTACCTGCAATGCAATCCTTACTTTCGAGACGCAATTATACATTTTGTCGTGAAATAACGTCTAATATAGCAAAAAATGGCATTTTAAAACTTTTAGTTTAAAGTATCTCGGAAACCTGACATGATGGAGCATTTATAAGGTCGAATTTGGATTCAGCGTACCAAACTCCATTAAAATATGATTTAGTGCTCATGCGATAAAATTAAACCTATATTAGATTTGCTTCTTTATAAAATATACGTAATTTATTTTTAATGATTGCAGATTAACAATATTGAAATATGGGGTAGAGAAAACCGGTTAGAACTGAGGGTTTCTAAATGCGAAATGGTCATATTTGCTATTATGTTTACAGTTATGTATAAGTACCTTAACAATTTTATTTCGTATATATTTTTTTTTATTTCATACTAATACATTAATACATTATAATCAAATAAACCCTTAGTTGCCGTAACTATAAACATGTTAATAATTGCCTTAGGAGTTATACTAAGTAGTTATAAATCATTAACTCCCTCTAATGTATTTACAAAAATAAACCGACAATTGTCGAATTTTCCACTGAAGTTATTTCCCGAATTGCAAGAATTTTCTGTTGAACTGTTGTTACTGCCTATGATTGTAATCAAACATGAAGTTGATGTTACACTTATTTCATACGATATTCCAACCATTCTTGCAGTTTTATTCAATTCCATACTGTCGGCGAAATATCATTCTGCTACCGTTGAACTTCTCCATCCACCATGTCTGTTCATTGTCGTCTTTATTTGCTCCTGCATTGACCAAGGCAGTCGCAGAAGTCCTCCGTAGACAATGTCCCATGAAAGTTTCTGGATCTGGCAAACTAGCAATTTTGCTTTGACATTTTTCCAAATGTATTTTTCCCAACGCGCTGAACTGTACAATGCTTTACGCGATACTTTAGAAAAAATCTTTCTGAACTCGACGGACGCAAAAACATATACTTCGCTCGTAAAAAAATGTTTAATGTTAAACAGATTTCTATAGAGCAATCCTACACTACACGTTAGTGGAGGATAGGTAGTTGAATTGAATTATTGGATTGGACTTTGATAACACTTAACACTACCTAACAATTAGTTCACTAATAATTACAACTAAAGTTTGATAAGTTATACGGTACCTGCATTGAAGGTATTGTTCAGATTATACAAATTTAACAAACATTGCAATAACTTAATACTATCTGTCGGAATTTCTCTACCTAAATGATGGCATAAGCACCCATTAAAGAGGATTAGTATCCTTACAGCCGACAATAACCTTCCTTGTACCGATTATTAATCTTATTTTGGATTAGACTACAATTATAAATATTGTCCACAAACAAGGTAGTTAAACATAAAAATAAATATTTACAATATGCGTCCTAAAATATTAATGAATTAAAAATACTTTGTTTAGGCACTAAACAGGAAGCATCCTTCAAAAATTGGACAATGTCATCCCGACTAAACACTAGGCTTTTGGCTCATAGCCTTTACTTTTTCGTTTGAGAAACACCTCCAGTTCATGATCTGTATTATTATAAATTGTCATCATTGATTTTAATATTGACCACTTAGTCCACAGGGAATTAGGACTGTACGATTCAGACTGTAAAAAAATAAATCAATATCACTTATTCTAGAACGGGGTAAAATCATTACATACCATGTCTTGAAAATAAGCCAACGTAATAGTTTCACTTATATTTTTGTTGTCAATGCAGTTAACTTTCAGCCACTGCAGGAATTTGTCATATTCTTGCTTATACTTTGGTTCCTACTTTGTTGGTAGTAGTGGGGCACGAGCTTTCTCAGCCTTTTGTATTAAATCGCCTGAAAACTCACTTCTCTCCAGGTTTTAATTTATTTTTACAAATTAATGCATTTGATAAACTTTTATTTAAAACTTGTCAGTTGATATATCGATGGTAATCATGCCTACTTAATTATTAAACAACGTTCGTTTAATTTTAAATGTCAACAAAATTTGGTTTTCATATTTCATTAGTATGAAATAATAGCTATTTATGATATACGTGTTAAAAGTAAGATTTTATTTCGTGAGTGAAGAATCACTTTTAACACGTATATCATACACTATTTTTTCTACAAAACAATCGGAAGAACTTTAAACTCAATAAAAATAAGAAATCAAAAAATTCCACACAGATCGCAATGTTTATGAAACAAAATTTTCGTAGCAAGCAGTGCTGTTGTTAGTTACGGAAAAACGCAAAAATATTGACAGAATTTTCTAGTAATATTATAAGTATAATGAATAATTTCGATAATGAGCGTAACGAATCCATCCCTGCTGAAATCGAAGAAGCCGCCAGTCGAGCAACATTGGAATTATTGCCGGCGAAATCAAAGGAACAGTACGAAATCGCTTATAGATGCTTTTCGGAATGGTGCAACATTAAAAATGTCCCTGGGAAATGTAACGAAAGTGTTTTACTGGCATAATTTGAGGAAAAAGCCAATATATGGAAATCATCAAAGCTGTGGTCAAATTATTCCATGATCAAAACTATGTTAAAAATAAAGCAAGATCAAGATATAAGCACACATTATAAACTTATTGCTTTTTTAAAACGGAAGGGTGAAGGATATCAAGCAAAAACGTCAAAAGTTTTGACGAAGACGCATATCGACAAATTTCTCACAGAAGCAGAAGACGAAAAGTATCTGATGATGAAAGTCGCAGCAATAGTGGGTGTCTTCGGGGCGTGTCGCCGGGAGGAATTGTGTCAGATGACCATCGACAATATCGAATATTTGGGCACTTCGGTTGTTGTGACCATACCAGATACTAAAACGAAAGTGCCTTGTTGGTGAATTCTATTTAAACTTTTTTAGAAAGTATATGGCACTCCGGCCACCCAACGCTGACCATAGACGACTTTTTCTTAAATATATGAAGAATAAATGTGTGAAGAATCCAGTCGGAATTAACATGTTTGGTAAAATGCCTGCCGACATTGCAGAGTTCTTGAGTCTACCAAATCCTCAACTCTGCACCGGACACTGTTTTTGCCATTCATCGGCGACATTGTTAGCAGATTCTGGTGCACATCTTACTACCATCAAAAGACATGGAGGATGGAAATCTTCGACGGTAGCTGAAGGCTACATTGAAAATTCACTGGAACAGAAGAAGGAAATTGCGTGCTAAATACTTCCTACTGCTGCAACTACTAGCAAGACCACCAGTACTACCAGTAGTATTTCTACAGAAAATAGATGTGTCACACATGTTGACAGTAAAACCAATTTAAGTATGATGACTCCGCAGGGAATTACAATTTCAAATTGTTCTAATTTTACTATAAATGTTAATAGTAATAACTAGTTAAAATGTTGGTTTGTACTTATTTAAAATAAAAAGTTGTTCATGTGTTTGTTAAAACGTTTTATTAATTTTCAAAACAAAATTTAAATAAACTTTGATTTACTTTTAACAGTAGTGTTAAAAGTAACTTACTTTTAACACGCGTGTCAAAAAATGGCATTTTTAACATCAAAAATGATAATTAAAAAGCCCACTTTTAACAGTTTTGTAGAAAAAAATCTTTATCTTGATACATAAATAACTGTAATTTCCTTTTTCTTTATAATTTTACTACCACCAATTTATAAGACAATTCAATTATCAGTCGAGACTAGTTCCAAGGATTGTGTTCTTGTTTTGTTCCTCACATGCGACGGTGTAACATTCTGTATAGCTTCCAGCACATATGTATCAGTTTGATTTCTCTCTATGTAGTTTCATAAAGGTTATTGCCAATATTCCTAACGTATCTCGTGTACAAACCGTGATATTTTGAGTCGGGCTATACGAACGCGGAATATGCAATCGCGGCCTTCTTGGACCCGCCGAAGACCTGGCCCCGGGGCTCGGAAGCGGAAGCGGCTGCCGGCGGCGTCAATTTCCGGCGGTGCCGGCAACACGTCCCGCGCCGCACGTGTGCCAAAAATTATGCAAATATCGCGCAAAAACGTCACGTCGACCGGCCGAAAATTGCGCCCACACCCCGAAAAACAGCTGAGCATCGGCGGTTCCGTTTTTACGGTTTCGGGGCAGGGGCAGATAACGCGTTGATAAGGGTCGGATTCCGGCCGAGATTCCCGGGCCTGCGGACCCTGTATCGGCGGGGGGATTTGCTGGAAGTGGGTTTTTATGGGTTTCTTTTGGAATAATGAATGTGCATCGGAACGGTAAATCTCCTCCATTTCGTTCGGGGCTTCCGAAGGTCCGATATAGGTAAATATAAATGGTACGCCACTCGCTTCGAATCATGTAAAAAGGTGATATTAAGAGTGATATTGTTTTTTATCCAACCATACTTTGGAATCTGTTTTCCAACTGGATACATTTGAATTTCTGTCTAACAATATAACGTCCCTGTACAGGGTGATTCATTTATCATGGGAAATGAGTTTTTCTCGTAAACGGCTGCAGCATTGAGTTCTGTAAAAAGTATTTTATTTGGGCTGATTGATGCTTGATGGATATGAAAGTTATAATTAAGCGACGCTTCAAAAATTTTTTTTTGTCAGAAACATACCATTTTTATTTCAGAAATTGGAAGATCTATTGAATAGAAACACTTTTTCCAAATACCATTTTTTTTATCTAAAGCCATTCAAAAATTACAGACCAGTTTTTATGTGTTAAATTGGTCGATTGCCATGCAAAGAATGCATGGTTTTTTAAATTTCACTAAAGCAGGCAGGCTAACTTTTATGCTGATATTGACCACAAATATAATTTAGGATTTAAAGAAAACAATTTACAAAGTGTTACTACATTTAATAACACTAATTTAATTGTTTAAGAAATAATGAACGTTTACACTAACAACAACCAATACATAAAACACTAAAGAATAACATGAACTGTATTTAGTAAAAATTAATTCTTAATTCACAAATCTTATTTTAACAATTGCTCGATATAGGCGCCATCGTTATCCAAACATAAATTGTACCGCTTTCTTATTTCGCAAGATGTAACTTTTCTTAAAACATCACCAGATATTCCATTGCACGCATCAATAATGTTTTGTTTTAAATTATCTAAATTATTAGATTTTGTTCTATACACTATATTTTTTAAAGTTCCCCATAAAAAGAAATCTAAGGGTGTCAAGTCCGGGGACCTAGGTGTGTTCCCAACCATCTTCCGTGGTAGAATTCATTCAAATAATTTTGAACAATGGCCGCATTGTGGCAAGGAGCTCCATCTAGTTGAGATAACTTTCTTCTGATATGCAGTGGCACATGTTCCAGCAAAAGAGGAAGGTGATTTTGGAGAAAATCTAAGTATCTTGCGCCCGTCAAGGCGCCTTCATAAAAGTATGGCCCTACTAAGTGCCGCCCGACTATTCCGCACCAGACATTTATGCCAAAGTAGCCCTGCCTTTGATGTTGCCTGATTTTATACGGGTTTTCGTCCGACCAATAATGGTTTTTTTTTTGTTTGGTAACAAAACTAACTAACAAAATGACTTGACTAACAAAATGACTTTCGTCTGTCCATAATATATGAGAAAATAAATTAGGATTATCATCCAAAGACAGCAAAAACTGACAAATAAAATCCTCCCTCCGCTCACAATCTCTTAGCGAAAGTTCTTGCAAATTATGAAATTTATAGTCATGGTATTTGTTGCTTTTTAAAACTCTTTGTATCACGCTATAATTTAAATTTAAGTCTTTTGAAGCCTCTCTTATAGAAGCTTTATGATGATTGTTAAAGTAATTTAAAATAATTGCCACATTTTCATCCGTGGTGACAGTTTTTGTTCTTAATCTTTTACCTGCAAATTTGGCTCATTGAATTTATGGAGATTTATAAAAAAACACAAAACCTGCCTTCAAATGCTTTAGGGTTTTGACGCAAACTACTTTCTAATCTAGCAAAAATTTTGTGGTCTGGAAGGTTGCGTTCAGGGTATTTTTCCGCATATAATCTTCTTGCAGTTAAAGGATTTTTTTGGGCTTCTCCGTATAACAAAAGCATGTCAACTTTTTCTGAATGTGTAAACATATTTCTTATTACTTACTATTTTAATAGAAATAATTAAAATTACACTGACAATTTCAGACATCAATTAATATAAGCCAATTTTGTTTTTTCAAAGCCTACCTGCTTTAGTGAAATTTAAAAAACCATGCATTCTTTGCATGGCAGTCAACCAATTTAACACATAAAAACTGGTCTGTAATTTTTGAATGGTTTTAGATGAAAAAAAATGGTATTTGGAAAAGTGTTTCTAATCAATAGATCTTCCAATTTCTGAAATAAAAATGGTATACTTCTGACAAAAAAAATATTGAAGCGGCGCTTAATTATAACTTTCATATACATCGCAATTTCAAGCATCAATCAGCCCAAATAAAATACTTTTTACAGAACTCAATTTGCTGCAGCCGTTTACGAGAAAAACTCACTTCCCATGATCAAAGAATCACCCTGTACATAATATATGCTACCGTCAGCATATTAACATTTACATTTGTTACGGTTTCCTTTTACATTTATAATATATTAAATTGGGTCTGATAAATTAAATAGGTATGAAGTACATTTGAGGGTAATAATAAAACTGTATCAGTTAAATCTATTACCCTGTATAGAGAATTCCTATCTAATGAACCAAGTTGATTAATATGTTATCGGCGAAGCACTTTAACGCGGGGATACCTTTTTTGTTTCTGTACGGATGATCTATTCGATTCTATTTTCCTAGCAAGATTTGGATTGCTGTATGAACCGCAGAAATTTTCGTTATATATGGATTTTGTTGCTGATATCGGGAAGTACAATTTTGTCGATAGTGATTATTGTGATTGTTCAATCTGGTGTTGGATTTGATTCCGAAATTTGGAAAATAGTCTCTGATTTTCACCACGAGGCCGCTTGAGAACAAAGGTAAAAACTTTATCCTCTTTTATTATAAAAATTCACATATTCTGTTCAGTGAACAATCTATTTAGACGTTTGATATGATCTAGGCCTCATCTTATATCATCTCATCTTTAATCCCTCGTCTCTTTCTTCATCATCTTCGTGCTATAAGAATTGCTCTCCGAAGCCAAGATTCTACAGACGAGGCCACAGTTGTCTGTACCTGTACTAAATCTCCTGCTGGTTGTCTTTTATACGAGGCAGATAGTTGGAGTGCACCACCTCTTCGTGGAGCATCAATTTTCTCCACTTACAGGGTGTTCGCTTGCTGTTGACACCATTGCCTGGACGATCTGGACGTACTGTTCACCGAATAAAAACCAGATAAGCTTAGTTTAAGATTTAAACTATCATCTGACACCCTGAATATCTATATTGAGACAAAATGAAATATCATACATTCAATACCTATGAAGATTTACATGTTTATTTAAAAACCATAAAATATTATTAAAATTATTATTGTTGTTAAAATTAAAATACTGTAGAATTGAACAAAATAATATAAAAATGGACAATACAGAGCATATAGGTAGTTTATTATAGTAAAAATTAAATAAATTAAACATTTTAGAAATAAAAAAATAGTTAAAATTTATCTAATATTGTGACATGATCTCACATTTATGAAGAGTACATAAACAAAAACAGATTTATCCCAGAGCAAAGTATATAGAAAGAACAAGTAAAGATCATATATTAATTTACTAAATATATCGACAGGAGTCAAGCAAAATAATAAAAGTATTAACAATTTCAGTAAATAAATTTTATAAGATGTTCAGAAATGTCAAATAAATATCATAGCCATGGACAAATGTCAAGCATAAAGTTGGCTTCACAAGAGATATCACAATGTACACAAAAAAAATGTACTATTTTATATTCAAGGATATTTTAATATTTAGATATAAGTAAAATTGTAAATACATAAAAAATTTTGTAGTAGGTTAAATAGTGAAGTGAAAAACATAAAAACAGTGCATCGAAAAACTCATTAAAATCGTATGTATGAACCATAATATGTAAGTTTTAAAACAAGGAATCAAGTTATCAAATTGATAGAAAAATAAAGGAGAAACAAGTTTTTGTTGATTAGATAAGAAGAAAAGAAAGAACGTGCAGCGTTGCTTTTGAGAGAGGTCCCGAAAATTAAGAAAATTAATAATAACAAGTTAAATTAAAAGTTTAAAATTAATACTAGCGTTGTAAGAAAATTGTTAAACAGCACAAGAAACAGAGATCCAGGTCCAATCTAGGAATTTGGCAGTACCATACAGTGGGTAAAACATCCACCAACATCAGCAGCCCAATATCACAAGTTCTGAGGGATTTCTAGAAGAGTTCCAGTAGAAGTCCTAGAAAGATCAACATTAATAAAGGTATTTTATGTGCACATAAATTTAATAAAAGAAAATAAACGCTAGCTAGCCATAAAATTCAACAAAAAGACAGTCACACAATAAAAAATTTAGTAAAACAATAAGTTACTTACCATAATATATTTAATAATATTCACGTTTCTATTTAATATATAAAAATTTGTTATTTAGTGGACCATCTGTCAGAATAAGGATCATTTTCCAATATAATATATCAGGCAGAAGAATACCACTGAATAAGAGATTTTAAGAATTTTTGTAATATAATTTTAAGAATTTTAAGTTCTAAGGATAGGCAACTTTTAATACGCAACTGCATTTAAAAAAAAATATCTGTTACCTATGAATTAAATGTACATAAAATTTAAAATATTCTTGAGTAAGTATTAGACAAAAATCTCTTATGAAATAAACATTGTCAAATGTGGAATGATATTTATTTGATAAATTAAGGTACAGTGTGTTGTAAAAAAAAATTGACTTGACGAGCGAACCGACTACCAGAGTCTATGTTCTACAAGCAGCCAGGGTAGTTTAATAAGCTAAAAAAAAGATAATATACAGGTTTGTAGCCCAATAAATACAATGTTTTTTAATAAGATAGACAAACACAAAACATAAAAAGAAAAACAAACACAAATTAAATATCAGTATTAATTGGCGCCCAACAAATTATGTGCACCAATCTATAGAACTGTAGAGTGGGTTTTAACTGAATACTGCATTTATATCATAACAGTGTTCATACAGTTCAAGAGTATATAGTTAAAATTTATTCAAATGAAACATAATTATTATTGCTTCATAAACATCTATTAACTAGATAACAACTAAAATTACCTTTGACTCTCGTGAGGTAGCAATATGCGTTATTTTTTCTCTTTGGAAACGATTGCAAATAAATATCAGTATATGGTAATATAGATGTAGACGTTGTTGCGTTAGTGAACTGTATTGCGTATAAGATAAAATAATTTAATAATGAACACAAAAAAAAATGGCGTAAGTGCTGAGGTAAGACACTTACTCTTAATTCGATGCTTGCCCCAGGCAATAGAATAAGCGATTTTGTTAGAACGGCGCGGAGAATTGTTTCACTCGCGGGGTAATTTTTGGTATTGTCCTATTTCACTCGCGCACCAGGTCTGCGGTCCAACCTCACACCTTTTTTGTTTGCCGCGAGATTTTAAATTAAGAAATTGATAATAGATGGGGCTAATTGTTTGTATGTAATCAATTAATACTATAATACACATATATTTACTTAAAATTAATAATGAAACGGCATGACGAACCAGACGTAGATTATCTGTTTTTGGAGTTGGAAGTGACTTTAGCAACAATATATCATATGCGCATGTTCTCGTCATAAGATATAAAGAGTGTCCGGGAAAATCTATCGAGTGCAGGTAGAACATAAAAAAAATAAGATGACAGGTTCCTATAATTTTTTTCCTACAGACCCTCCCTACGGAGATGTGAAGGACGCCGCTGGAAATCAGTTTTTCTTGAATAACTTCAAGTACTTAATATAATTTAATAAAAATTTAATGTGATGGACACTAGTAAGGACCTCTTAAAATAGTGTTCTTGAAACATATTTAGCTTTTTTAGTTTACCAGAGACGGCTAAGCTTTTCAACTTAATGCCTAAATTTTTAACATCCTGTATGGTAAAGACTTTAAAATAATACATCTGGATAGCTTTAACCTTAAACTAAAAAAGATGATCGTGTTTACTGTAGACAAAATGAACCGTTTTCGAGAAAAAGTATGTTCGCATGTTGAACCTTCCTATGAAGTTTTTCAATAATTTTATTAAGGTGCCTTCTGGGATACCACTGTGTTTTTTTAAATTATGTATTTCTTCGGATTAAACATCTTAAAATTAAACTTTTCTGTTGTTTGAATGACTTGTATCGGACTTTATTGTCCAGATAAGGAAATAGAAATCATGACCCTTTTTATTAAAAATAAAACATGAATTCGTTTATTATTCTTTTTCTCGTAAACGGTTCATTTTATCGACAATAAACCAGAGTATTTTTTTTAGTCTAAGGTTGAACCTGCCCAGATTTATTTTTAAAATTTTATCATACAGGGTGTACAAAATTTAGGCATTAAGTTGTAAAGCTTAGCCCGCCCTGGTAAGCTAAAAAAGCTAAATATGTTTCAAGGACACTATTTCAAGAGGTCCTTACTAGTGTCCATCATATTAAATTTTAATTAAATTGTATCGTTACGGAAGCTCACCTGCCTTTTTAGTTTGTTAATTATTTTCCTATTATATATACGTTAGAATTTATAATTGAAGCTAACCCACCTCGTTAGTAAATTACGTTTCTGTTTATGTTAGAATTTATAATTTTTGTGATGCCTTTATTTTTACGTTTTCTGAAGCATTTTTGGCCGCATTCTATTTGATTCTCGGGTCCGCCGAAACCGAATCCTAAAAACCTATATAAGCGGATAATTTTCGCCGCTGGTGTCAGTTTGTATTGAACAGTCGAAGGCTATTGACAAACGTTAAAGTAAAAGCGTTGACAGTTGTGAAATTTGTTCGAAAAGGCATAAAAAATTATAATTTCTAACATAAACAGAAACGTAATTTACAAACTAACGAGGTAGGTGAGCTGCAAGGTGAGCTTGCACGTCCTTTCTCAATAGATTAATTTCTTCTTCAACGGTTTCCTCAAACTCTTTGAGATTGATCTTAATTACTTTTTCTAACTTTTTATAATTTACTTCTTGATAATTTTTCATTTTTCATTTCATTTTTAAAATTTTCCATCATTTCGTCTTAGCTATTCTTCGTTTCATCCTGGCTGTTCTTCATTTCTTTTTTTAAATCTTCCATATCGTTCATCATTCACGTCTGTCAACGTTTACTCCATTTCCGTCGATCTTGATGACGAGCACTGGCATTCACTTTTCTACTCCAAACGTCTTCTTTGACGAACGTCGAATTTCTGACACCAATGTAACTCAACATAGAGGTTACAGTTTTAAGTACTTTAAAAGTTATTCGAGTAAAACCGATTTCCAGCGGCGTCCTTCCTGAATCTCTGTAGCGAGGGTCTGTAGGAAAAAATTATAGGAACTTGTCATCTTATTTTTCATGTTCTGCTCCCGAGAGATTTCCCACATTTTGCCGGACACCAATGTATATATTTCTTTTACGTAGACAAAATCACGTTACTTAAGGCAGCACATTAAAACATTTCTTAGTAACAAAATTTTAATTTAAACAAAAGCAGTGTATAAATAAGAGAACAGACGAGAGAAGAGTTACAGTAGTATTCATAGTCTGTCTCCAGTCGCTGCAGAGCGGTCTCCGTCCCGAAATTATCCGAATTTTATAATGAAATTCAAATAATTACGTACAATGAATACAGTGCCCTGTAACAGTGGTATCTTATATCTTCTTCTCGAAGTTATGTGAATTTGATTATGAAATTCGCATAATTTCGGTACGGAGACCGCTCTCTGGCGACCGGAGACGGACTATGAATACCACTGTTCGGGATGTTGAAATGGGAACGTCAAAGAATGTTGAGACCAACATAAAGTACAACCATGTAAGCATATTCGCAAAGTGTAAACGTTTCATATAGGCCAATTGATATGTATTAAAAAAACAATTAAAACATAATTAGAAATTAAACTGAAATTAATTGCAGTGTAATAAAAATCTGGTTGTGAACCACCTTTCCATTCAATGAGTTATAGTAACTTATCTCGGAAACGAATATCGTCCGGCTTCCCAAAATTCTTTCGGGTATCCCAATAACTTTTCGGTTAGTCGATCTCCATCTGCAGGATAATTAGGTTAGGGAAACGTCTTGGATAGCGCTCCGTCCCCTCCCGCTCGCAGTTTTTAGACGGCGAACGACTCAGTGAAGTTATCGGGCAGAGGCATTAGTTCCGTGTCACCGGAGGCGATATATTGCCGGAGCTGAGCTATTCATTCCGGTACTGATAAGACATCAGGGCGGGGAACATCGATACTCGTCGCTGGGGATGGCTTTTATTTTTCCGGTCGTCTAAGTCGCCACATGGCTCCTGTTTATTTCGCTGCAGTTGGGAAATCTGTTATTTCTAGTTTCAATTAAGGAAATGGTGTATATCGAGTTAATTTTTTTTCTATAGCTTACGAGTAATATACGGTTTACTTAGTGTATTAAATAAAAATGACAAATGTACGTAGATATGAAAATATACCTCGACGAGCTATTATGCTTTCAGCAATAATCTATACGTCTAAAAAATAGGAAAATTAATTTGAGTGCCGTTAAGTTAATTTTATATGACAAAATTTGGTCAGCGTATAATCACTTATACAATATAGTTTAGAGGTGCCAGTAATAATAATAATTTTATTGTCCAGTAAGCACAAAGTACAGAAAAAGATCACTCTGATGGTGGTATAGGACTAGTAACAAAGAACACATAATTTTAGACGCTTGTGCTCTGCTATATAACATAAATAACACAAATACATTTGACATTAAAAATGTTAAAAACATTGATCATTTACAAATTCACTTACACTATAATAACTCTTCCGTAAAAGAAACTCTGACACAGACTTTTTAAATCTTCTTAGATCTGATTCTGTTTTAAATCTAGCAGGAAGCTTATTATATAATTTTATTCCCATATATCTAGGACACTCCTAATATTTTGTTTTATGTATTGGTATACACAGAAGTTGGCCTTCTCGAGTATTATAATTGTGATTAAAGTTATTTAGTTGGAACGTGCCTATGGTAGATTTAACATAACATAATATTTCTAGCAGCGGCAGAACTTGCAATATTTTAAAAATATTTTGACAGGATGCATATTTTGTTGCACCGACAATGGTTCTAACGGTTCTAATATTCTTTCAAAATTATGAGCTCCCCAGAACATTATGCCATACTTAATTCAGACACAAAATTATCATGGTAATAAGACATTACAGTTGACATTTGAAACATTTCTTAACATTTCTATACAAAGCAAAACAATTTGACAATTTTTTTGTCAACAAAGTCACATGCTCAGTCCAAGTTAGCCCAGTATCAATATGTACCCCTAAAAATTTAGTATATTTAACTTGCGCAATAAACATATTTTTTACTTTTATTAGATAATTCTGATCAAGTGATGAAACGCGTGGAGTAAAATTAATGAAAACAGTCTTGGTAATATTTAAGAATAATTTGTTTTCATTGTACCAATCTGAGCAACTACTACACATATTTTGAACTGATTTTATTAGTTTCACTACCGATTTTTCTGACATAATAAGAGATGTATCATCAGCAAAAATTGTCAAGGTATCACATCTATTATATATAATACAAATAAAAGAGGCCCAATTGATTAATTAGTATAAGTAAGTTTAGAGAAATATTTAAGCGAAGAAAATATGTCAGTAGTGGATAATAAACATATCAAAAATATCGCAAAATTAAAGTTTTCCATGAATGTAGGTCAATTGCACCTGTTTTTATATATTTTTAGGTATTAATAATATTGTGTGAAACTAACTACTCAGTGGACAAAAGCCCCAACCTGCGTTGAATTACATCCACAATATCTACCCATATATTCCTTATTATTAACTTTTGTAACATTTTTTTACCTATTCAAAAATTTATGGTACGAAGTACAAAGCATCTGTGTATGTCTAAGAAATCGTTGTAAGGCCAACAGTAGTGTATTTGTGACTGTTATATATTTGAATCACTGCGGATAATGCAAAATATTTTCGGAAATTGGATAGCACTTTTACAAGGTGTTTTAGATGAAGTAGAAACAATGAGGGGTGAAAATAAATCGATTTAACCTAACATACCTACAGGGTGTTAAAAAAAGAGTATAAAATACTTCAGGAGGTAATAGTATGAACCAAAATAAGCAGAAAAATCTTAATAAACATGGGTCCGCAAAGTAACTGTTGCGGAGATATGGACCACTATTCGTTTTTCAAACATTCTGTTTTATTTGGAATAAACCGACAAAGAAAGCTTTTAACAAACAAAAAACAAAGTTAAAGAGGATGTTCAAAGTGCCCTCCGTCCATTTCCAAGCAGGTACGACATCTTCGTCTCAACGATATTCGAACTCTTTCGAAAACACCCTCCTTGGTTTGGATTTCTTGACACTTTTGATTAATCCGTAGCTGCAGCTCTTCCAGGCTATTTACAGGAGTACCATACACTAATGTCTTCAAATATCCCCAAACAAAGAAATCTAGAGGGTTCAGATCAGGCGATCTTGGAGGCCATAAAACAGGTCCTTCCCTTCCTACCCATCTATGTGGAAAAGTTTGGTGTAAATGCTCTCTAAGGGCCATGGAAAAATGAGCTAGAGCATCATCATGCTGGAACCACAAAAGCATTTGCAAAAGCAAATGTTTGAGCCATGTTAAAATGTTTGTGTGGATAGTTCTTAGTGTTTTTAATAAATTTTTTTGTTTACTTTGGTTTTTGGCACTTTGTTATTGTTATTTCTGTTAAATAATTCCGAGTTGTGACTCTCTTTCACATATTTTTTTATAAGCTTTACACCATCAGTTTAGGTAATAAAATGAAATACAGGTCTAATAAACTAAATTATTTTATTAAAGTAGACTAAAATAATACAATTTTAAAGATTATTAAAAATATTTCGGTTTATTGTATGAAATGGGAACAGAAAAGGTACTTAGCTTATGAGAATGACTGATCTATTTAAAGATGTGACAGTTTTGCATATAAATACACATAAAGAAACTAGTTTCTTATTGATATTATTTCGACTTGTGACACTCTTTTCCAAAATTTGCCCATCTCATCTCATTAAACGTCACAGCACGACTAATTGTGACGGTTTTGTCTAAAGCACAAAACCAATGTTGGAGATGTGACATTTCAACGCAGCGCCATTCGACCGTTATTAATCAAAGCTCACTTGTAACCCTTGTAACTCTTTTACACATAAAAATAATGCAATATTTGGAGTTGATACACCACTAAATCTTGAAAAATGAAAATTTTGAGTTAAGATTGTCTTGTTCCAAACTGACGATATGTTGTTTAACATAAGTAATGTCAGATGCAAAAAATCCGACAGACATTAGAAAATAATTACATATGGGTGCATGGTTGATGACATTCAAGGGTGTAGTTTTGTAAATGAAATCATGAGCTTGCAAAAGTGTTAAAAAACCTTTTTTGGTGGCTAGAAAAGTGTAAAGTCATCGCCCACTACACTGAAATTGATTTTATTCTTTTGTCCCGGCTGTAGTGATTACCGCAAATAATTTTGGTAGCTTCATCTCTAACAGCGCTACTAGAATTAATTGACGGTTCATCCAATCGCCGAATTGTTAACGAACGTTCATGCATCCTATCTAGAGCGCGGTAATACTTTAATGCGATTCAGAAAGTATCATTTAACAGGATAATGAAGGAGACGCCGAAAATTCGTCTCACTCAAGCTAGCGTGCACGGGTGCTTTATAAAGATTAACCATGGGATTACAATTGGGGAAATCACCAGACGTTCAGTAAAGCAGCTACCAGTAAGATAGTTGGACGCTTGTTTATTTAATTATATTACAAGATGACAATAAAGTAAATAAATAAGACAATAAAGTCCTGTAACACTTTAGATACAACTAACAACTTCATTTGCTACGAAAATATTTGTAATATTTACACTTAAATTCTGATTGATGCACTTTAGGTACACGTTTAGTTGAAGCTTCTAATAGCGCTCTATGAAAATGCATCTTGTCCATGCTTTAGAGGAAGTACTCAGTATTTTTCCAGCTGGAGAGTATCAGGGAAAATAAGACCAAGAGTTCCGCCTGGCGCTACCAATTAAAATTAACTTCTGGCGGACCTGAAGAGATTATAAAGCATCCATTAAGTAAAGTGTTTAATAACTGTGCAACCGGCGGTAAAGTTAATCTCGCTCGATGCCTCGGGCTTCGGGGTAAACTTTTGCAATATCAATTTACCAGCACGTAGGGCGCGACCTCTTTTATGGGGGGTAGTAAATTCCCCGTAATTCTCATCGGACTATCACTGCTGAACCATGTAGGGGACGCCTAGGTGGTTAGTCATTTGCTTGCGCAAGTGGTCCTGGTGTAAAGCAAACGTAGGGGTGGTCAAATAAGGACACATCACGTAAAGATTTCTACAAAACTTGTTGTCTAGAGAGATTAAGGTTGCATGAAAAAATACCATTAAAGATTAGATAAGCCATAGCCAGTTTTAACTATATATATCGTTTACAGCTGTTAAGTTTTCTGAAGGTATTAAAATAACAGCTCAACCTCAGGTTTTCTGAAGGTATTAAAATGAGGTTTGTTTTAGATTTAGTTAGTACGCAGGGTCCGACAGTTGAGGGCAACGTTGATGTCATTTATGATTGACATTATTCACACTGGCCCAAGGAGGTATCCTTGCGGATCTCTTGCAAATGTAGATATCTAAATAATCTTAAAACATGGTCACAACTATCGCGATTACCGCGTATTTCAACATATTTTAAGTTGTTAAGCATACCTGCATCTGTCAATAGCGATAATGGCAAAGTATTTCAGCCTGCCCTGGCTGTCGTGAGACTTATTCTGCAAACGTTTTAAATATCGCAGCGACAGCGGAAATATCGCTTTATTTATGACGAAATAAATTTCTCGACTGCGATATTTAAGAGGTGTTTGCTGTCTGCGGGCTGTCACTGAGCCGGCACACCTCACCTCAGAAAATGCAGCATTACGTGATATGCCTCAATAAATCCCGTGCACTGTCTTAAAGTTATGCGATTTTTTGCAGCTTGTAAAGTGACGAACACGCAATCCCGCCGCGCCATTTGCAGACATAATGTTCTACTTGCGCAAGAGGAAACGATAAGACTAGATCGATTAATATAATTCAACATTATAACAGTGTTATTATTTTATCTATATATGTGGCTCATTAAGTAAGTACCACAACTTCGCTAAATGAAAGATTTTTGCCAACATTTAGTGAATTCTGTACTCTAGGATTTTCAGTGGGTATATATTGGCGGTTGAGGCAGCTATTGCGATGAAATTTGATATACTGATACTACGAGTAGATGGCACGTTAGAAGCCGATGATACCATCCATATTTATACAAGCTACTCAACTAACATTTAAGCATAATAGACTACTGCACAAGAAAAATGAACCTAAATTGATCGAGATTTACTACATTTCGCCATAAAAATAGTCTTCAATGTTACAAAATCTGATAATACCAAAATTTTAGTCAGAAATTTGTTAACTAAGAGTAATATAATGACTTCCAAGTAAAACGAAATATATGCCAATTTATACAGTTCGAAATTACATATTGTTTACCTTTTCTGTGTTTTCAAATGCTAACGTTCCAATAACGTGTAAGAAGAAGTTATAATTTACTTATATAGTTATAATTTCGTCTTGAAATCTGTTTTCAATATCCAGGGATTTTTTAAATAATTATAATAGGTAAATATTGACATATTTATTACAAAATTGTAAAACTTATTTTGTCTTCAACTATAGTGGTTAAGAATAAGGTAATAACTAGTAATTTTTGCCATATTAAATCCTTCAATTTAATAAGTTCTATTTTTATTGCAATATTAAATATATTCAACTTTGTTGATAACTTCTAAGAAATATTTGATCATTTCAATTAACCTAATATAAATATTGCTCTATATTATGGTACAAATTTACATTATTAATAATACTTCGACGTAAATGTTTCTTAAAAGGATCTTTTAAGGAGCAAATCTATTTGTGTCGTACTAGAAAATCAAAAGATAAAGCTCAGCAGGCGGCTTACCACACAATATTTCAGTGTTGTAAAAAATAATTATTGGGTTCATATTTCGCCTACCAAAATCGAAGCCAACACTGCAGATTATATAAATCAAGCTAATTATAATATATCGATAAACACATCATAAGTATTCCATATGATAACACTGTTATCGTCTCAAATGAATTCAGTAGTACATGTGAATTGAAATTTGAATTGAATTCCGTTCGAAAATATTTATTTTGTTTTTGTTATTACACACACATAATATTATTGGCTTTAATTTGAATTTTCAATCACAAATAAATCCAAGAGTAGAATTTTATATGTAGGTACCTAGTAATAATTTAGTTGGTAATAAATTACCATAAAATGTCTTTATTTGGAGGAAATTTCAACCACAAAGTTAATATTTTGCTATGACGTCAACATTGACATGGGCAATCTGCCCTATAGGTTAAACTTCTGACAAATTGACTTCAAAGTTGACTTTATTTGAGCGGCCATGTTGTAACAAACGCTAGATGTTTTGTTTATTATTTCTAATTGATTACTCATTAAAATTACGTTAATAGAGATAATATTATTTAATACATTTATGACGAAAAATTATTAAACACATTTTATCACGAAACACATCCAGTTTTTATTTTAGGTTATTTTTCAGGATAATAATATTATTAAGAAGCAATAGTAAAAATGTATATTTATAAGGCGCTTTATTTTTATGAAAGTTTTGTCATCACATTATACGAAAAAATTTCCTGGGTTGTACAATTTGTTGAATAGAAACCAAAAATACAGACTTTATATTTATATTAAAATCTAAATATCTATAAATACTTATATACTAACTCCTACTCTACTTGTAGCTTTGTAGCCTGACTAATATTCTCTCTCTAGCAAAAGTAGGTCATATGAAGGGCATAATTAGGGTATATTTTGGTAATAATGTGTTGCAATTTTAACATAAAATTGGTCCGTATTTCTTTTAGGTCCAGTTATCTTATTGGAATAAAATCCTTTCCGACCAATTATTAACTTCCATATTACTTTAGTTTTTTTCCCCACATAAGGAAAAGGCCAACGAATATAGGTAAACTTTCCTTATGCGGAATTGGTCATGAAAAGTTTATGACCAATTCAGAGGTCAAGTTAACATAATTTTAACTTTAAATGTTTGTTGGGTGACCCATTTTTCAGGAAATCAATTTAGTGTTTTTAATTATATGTCGTATTCTTCAAATTGTTTTTTGTGCCTAATGTCTAATATTTGTAATTTGTAATTTGTAATTTATTTATATTCAATCCATTAGACATTTTTACATACTTACAATAACTATATAGAATACACATACATATATATTTGTTTTTGTAATAGTACCTATAAATTTTGTATATCAGTACAAAAAAAGATATTTTTTACACTATATCTAATCGAATATAAATGAGAAATCTGCTAAAGTTTTTTTTAAAAAAAAAACTTGAGCGCAGATATGTTCTCCACGTAATACTTATTATTAATAAACAAGTGCTTTATATTTAACAAAATTTATTTGATATTAAAATGAAAAAGAAAAAGTTAACTCTTATAGGTTCATGTCCCACTAATAGACTTAAATTAAAAATTACATAAACTAAAAAGTCTAAATTAACATAACACACGCTTGACACATAATCTAACACCCGAAGCGTTAAAAACAATCATTGAATAAATAGATTCCTTTATCCTTAATCCACTTTTTAATTGTACTCCTAAACCTGTAAATATTTTGAATGCCTTTTACTTCTTTCGGTAATCTATTATACAATTTAGGTGCTAAATATGTATAACACTTCTGCCCTATAGCTTTCACTATTTTTTCAATAATTAAAAATATTGTCCTTAGTATGAACTAACCACTGTAGAATATAGCTCAGATTAAATAACTATCAGTGAAGATTTGACAAGGAATTCAATAATGAGTCACTGACCTATAACTAGAGTTTTTCAAAAATTAAACGATATCGTTTATAATAATAATTTTCTATTTAACACGACATTACAAACTAACCTTTCCTAATTGAAAAAAGTGTTTAGAAGTTTATTGATTAATTAGTAGTACACAGTACAATTTTTTAAGCAGATGCTCGAAATGTCTACCATTAAAATATGTAGGAAATACATTGGGTGCATGTACAACATCAGATGAATGTTATTTTCAAACTTATGACAAAAAATGCGAGAAATCGTAGCATAGATCATATAATGAGTTGCTGTGCAAAATGTCGCCATTAATGTTAAAAATTTATATTACATGAATCGTTGTAGAGAACGGCCCACATTGAAAGTGATTGTAGTCAATTGTACACTGAATTATAACTGAAGTCATCATACGCTAGCTAGAGATTGATTTTTATAGTTGTGTAGTTTGTGCAGGCTCTATTCATTACCTACTATTACTGACCCATTGCCCCGTCCCCCGGGTACGCAACCTAACTGTGCCAGCCGGGCATCAAGGGCTCTTGATTGCACCTCAAAGACGAACGGCTGCACTCGTTGCGCCTCACCCTCGTCTTTTTGCTTCGGTCGCCGTAGTTTTATCGCAATAAGACCCCGTTCGAGACAATAGCAGCTGTTTGATCTCGTTCCTCATTCTCCGCAATAACTCGCTCCCGTTCACGTACGCCGGGACACATTTTATTTCTATAACCTACGTCGTAAAACCGGCAATAGAGCTTTCGGTGCGGCACTAATGGAAATAAAAATATGGCGGGTTGGCGCTGCGAATTTTTTTTGGCCCCCGAGAAATATGTTTACACATTTTATGTGATCGTTGGCAATTTTTTTCTCTTACTCCGGTTGCTATTATGTCACTTAAGCTTGTGCCACACGAACGTAAAACTAGTTCACTGCACGGATTTATAAGAAATACTACCATTAGTTGCCAGTGGATAACATTTGTCTACCACCAACAAATGTGAAAAGTCAGAGGCGCAATATTCAGAAATATCGCTACAATAAAGGAAAACTTGCTATATTTTAACGTTCTGGTTGTGCACTCATAAAAATGTGTCAGTAATTTTACATAACTTTACGTTGGTAACCAGCGTAAATGTAAAATTACACAATAATTTTGTAAATCTAATAAGTATACTGTAAATATTACAAAAAAAAAACATAGATAAAACTCCATATTATATTATGTGATTCTACAACTACTATGCTGAATTGCATCGTAAATTTCCGACACTATAATTTATATTAATTTAAACAGTGTCATCTTTGGGATGAATTGTAAAATATGTATAATTTTACTGAGTAATTTTAATTTTCTTATATTTTATTTATACTTACCGTTATAACAATTTAAAAATGCACGCATAGGGAAAACTTTTTCAGTAACTAACATTAACTTCACATATAACATGAGTTAAAGTTATGTTTGTTTAAAGAATTGTTTTATTTAGATAATATGACTTACTTGAGGCAACACAAACATGAAACAGATGGTTATAAAATAAATATATGTAAACACCTGAAAGCTTTGTAGCAAACTACCAAAGTCATTCATTAACGGCACACCAGACATATGACATATATTGCTTTTGAGCTTCTTATAGCTCTCCTCTCGTATGCTATAATTGAGGCATTCGAGCATGTAGTTTAGATCGTATTTTGAGGCAACGAACGACTTATCCGACAGAAGGGAATCTGACTAGATGTGATGCAACATGCTGTTACATATTGCGGTCACATGTTGAACCTGACAGTCCCACAAAGGTTCTACTATAATTTAAGGAAGAATAACCTATTCTATATTTAGTAATATTTTATTTCTTATACATGCCAGATACATAAAAAGTGTTTACACACGTCAATAATAGAATACATGCGTACAAGCAAATAACAAACATCACACAAAATCATTAAACTCACAGGTTAAAAAGTCATCAAAAGAGTAAAGTGCTTCCTTTAATAAAACATTTTTTTCTTTATTTTTAAATATTTTACTGTTAAGTTCCTTCATATATGGAAATAATGCATTGGAAAACCGTAAACCCAGATAGTCCGTTCCCTTTCTCCTTCTTTGGAATCAAAAAACCATATCGATTTATTACCATCAAGGTAATTTTTCCTTCTAGTTTCATAATAATGACCCTGACCTCTACTATGAAAGAGGTGCTGATTATTTTTAACATAAAGAAGACATTGGAAAATATAAATAGATGGAACTGTAAGAATGTATAAATCAATAAAAGATTTCTGCAATCGACCCTGTATCATAGGGCAGACATAATACGTATGGCCTTTCGCTGCAGGGAAAAAACTTGTGTATCAGAATGGCGTAAGATATGATAGAATGAATGAGGCTGTGATATAGGGTACAATTTTTTTTATTAATTAAGTAGGTAGTGTTCATGTTTAATTTAAAATCATTGACAGGTTAAAGTCACTTTTGACATTGTCGTTATTTAATTTCAAATAATTTTAATTTATTGGTATAATAATTTTTATAGTTAGATATTTGACTCAACTTAAAGGAGGCCGAGAAAGCAATACTAAAAATGCAGAAATAGGTCAGATCTCATCTATTGTGGTTGAATTTTCGAGTTCCCACAGTTTCAAAAGTGAACTTAGATATTTATAGAATGTTTTCATTAAACCAGGTTAGTAAATTTAGCTAGACTAATTGTTTTTAGATAATTATTGAATAGAGCTTTGTCTGTGGAATTGTTCATTAGCATACCTAGATGTTTGGTATCAGAGAACATACATATGACTTCATTGATAGAAATTGTAGGGGATTTGATATATATTAGCTAAAAATACCTTTCTAATACAGTAGAAAAACTATGTGTGGTCTTATAAAACAGTGATAGCACAGTAACCTCGGCTACCATTGTGAGACCGTTATACAGTGCTTTCGAAAAGTAACAAATAAATTAATTATTTTTGAAATTGAGAAGTTTTCGAAAAAATACTCTGGCATGTCGATTTTGTTTTTTTAAAAAAGGCACTTTTGACATGGCTGGCCACTCAATCGGGCCCCTTCTCTCTATCCAATGATTCGGGAACAACTCATCCAAATAAGCACGGACAGGTGTACCATCTTGTTGAAAGAAAATGTCATTTCTTGGAAGATCATGTCCCTCTGTATCTGGATATAAAGTTATTAGTTCAGGATTGAGGCCGTCTCGAAGAGAATCCAAATATCTTGCACCAGTTAGGTTGACGTCAAAGAAATAGGGACCCAGAATTCTTCCGTCGACTATGCCGCACCGCACATTTACTTGAGTGTGAAACTCCATCATCCATCGGGAATTCTCAGTAGCCCAGTAGTAGTCTGCAGTTTTGCCTATTAACATGGCCGTTCTGAACAATCGCAGCCTCGTCAGAAGAAATTACGTTTTTACGAAATTATTATCATTATTGCATAGCTCTTGCATTTGCTCGCAAAATTGATTTCGCCGATCAAAGTCGTCTTCAGATAGCTCATGAACAAAGCATACCTTATTAGGATGATACTTTGCTCTTTTCATAATTTTGTGAACTGTAGACGCTGCCATGTTGAAATCAGAAGCCAAGTATTGAGTAATGATTTTATTGTATTGCCAACAGAACATTAAGCTCATCATCTACTGATTTTGACGGTCGACCAGATTTAGGAAGATCACGAACATGTCCAAAGTTACGATATTTAGACTCAATATTGCTTACCATGCTTTGGTTAATGGGATGTTGATCAGAATAAGTTTCATTGAACAATTCAACTACTTCTTTTTGGGTGCGCATCCTGTCTGCAAATCCGATCATGCAAAGAATTTCAATTCGTTCTCGTTCAGTTAATTTAACCATTTTTTTTTATAAAATGACAAAGTTACTACTCAATAAACACTTCAAACGCACTGCTTTTGCCAAACAAAATATAAGAACTAAAGAAATAACTCAAAAAACAAAAAAAAAACTGTTTAATAAAGTACGATTTCAAGTTTTTATCTGACAGCAATAAGAAACATTCTCGGTCGCTAAGACTACTGTCAGGCAACCATGATTTTTGACGATGCGTATGTAGAATGATACGCTCTTTCAAATGGCATGGTCAAAATTGGGGGTTGTTGCTATTTAAAGAATTGTCGATGACATCATATCTCGAACAACGAAGACGTCACAAATGTGGGTCGTATGTCAAAAAGCGCCTTTTTTAAAAACAAAATCGACGTGCCAGAGGTATTCGGTATTTCAGTGTAACGCGTAAAATTTACGTTGTTTTGTACCGACTATTAGGGAAACGCTACAATATCCAATCAAAAATTAAATATTGACGATTTGTCTTGTCCCTTTTGCGTTATGATTTGAAGTGGAATTCGTTTAGTGGTCAGAACAACTGGTGCGCAGCGCTGCGAAATCGGTGCAACGTTAAGGTCCGCAATTAATACTAAGCCCTGGCACGTTCGCAAATTAATTTCCCGAAGCCGGCAGAACGGGGGAACGTGACCGCCGCCGGCCGAGAAAAATGCGGAGAAGAGTCGCCGCCGTTGTCGTAAGTGAATACGGGAAAGAGCAGGCGTTGTCAGTCACTGATTGAGCGGAGAGTAAAAGTTGGTGATGAGGACTGGACAAACAAAATGTTAGAAATATATTATTTTGTACTTAGTTACGTTATGTTTCCACTGAAAATATGTAGACCATCTTCAGACTAATCTACTTTCTACTTTAGCAGCGCTTAAAGAAATTGTTTACATTTTTCTACAGTAGCCCCATCTGGATATACTCTTACCAAACATGGTGTTTTTCCTCTCTTGAAAGATGACATAATGAGCACTAATGGTTATTAGTGAAGTAGTGAATACAGTACCTTCGATAATGTTCAAGATGCACGTGACCACGAAGGTAGACTTATAAACGCAGTACACTTATACTATTAGTAACATTAACTCTCTATGATATGACTATATATATGACTTTAATTTTTTGTCCCAGTCAAAAATTGACACATATTTGAAATGGTCAGTTTTTGTAAATCTATACAGAATTCCATTTTAATTTAAATATAACTAAAATAACTTTGAAATTTTTAAAATTTATTTAATTTTTTATAATATGTATGAAATTGTAAAATTAGAAGTATGGGCGTTTCATTAATTTATTTTAATATTATTTTATTCTTAATTTTGTTGATAAAAGACAGGCACTTTATTTTACATTCCTAAGATAAATAAATTTCTTTATTTAACTAAATTATTGATCAAGTTTATTAGAGAGCCAGCTTGCAGGCTACAATCTCCTAATAATAAATTTATTCTTATAAAATTTTTGCAAATAGCTACTATAGCTTCTGCAGCGGTATATGATCTAGTTCCATCTTGATAAAACTATTCGCATTTCGATTTGTTTGACGAAAAAAAATTAAGGTTATGACCCGTTTTTTTGAAACTGCCAGCCACATACCTATCATTTGAAAATGTAATAATGGTTCAATAAAGTTGTGCAAATTTTCTGCATTAGTTTTATAGATTTGACATGACATGATCATATGGACCTATATATCTCATCAGAATAAAACGTCAGGTATACATAATAATTGTTTATATGTTCATAAACCATATAAACCAACGACAGTGTTGGACTCGTTTTTTGTAAAGGTACAACTCCTGAACAACAGAAACCTTATAAGAAGCCATGTGGACCTGCTTCTTTAATGCCTTGTGATAAGAATTATCTGACACACTTAATCAATATAATGATATGACAATCTCCTAGTAATAAATTTATCCTTATAAAATTTTTGCAAATAGCTACTATAGCTTCTGCAGCGGTATATGATCTAGTTCCATCTTGATAAAACTATCCGCATTTCGATTTGTTTGACGAAAAAAAATTTGGGTTATGACCCGTTTTTTTGAAACTGCCAGCCACATACATATCATTTGAAAATGTAATAATGGTTCAATAAAGTTGTGCAAATTTTCTGCATTAGTTTTATAGATTTGACATGACATGATCATATGGACCTATATGTCTCATCAGAATAAAACGTCAGGTATACATAATAATTGTTTATATATTCATAAACTATATAAACCAACGACAGTGTTGTACTCATTTCTTGTAAAGGTGCAACTCCTGAACAACAGAAACCTTATAAGAAGCCATGTGGACCTGCTTCTTTAATGCCTTGTGATAAGAATTTTCTGACACACTTAATCAATATAATGATATGTATAAATTGTTACTTGTCAAGTATAAAAGATTGCTTACATTATGCCTACACAGCCCTTCAAAGCCTGCTCATGTTTTCTAATGGAGCATCGCACACTAGACCTGTACAAGCATTTACCGTCACTGAAAGTCATGTTGGTGGCCTGCAATTTCTATGCCAGGTTGCGCTAGTCTGACATAAGTTCTGTTTCCACAAAAGTCAGGGATTGGTTTCAAAGTGTTAGAAATATTGGACCAGTTAAGTTGTGAATGTGTCGCTGAACTGTCGGATATCCTCGCTTTTCAACAACCTCTATTTACTTACGGTAAACAAACTGCAAGGCATTGCAGATCTTGAGTTTTGGTGCTATACGCGAGGACGATTTAAGAGTTGAGACATTTGGAAATACTGAAAAACAATTTTTGCCCTCTTCAGTTCAGAAAATAATTGATGAAATTCGCCATACAGCTTTCTCATTTTATTGATAATTTTCTTATTTTCCTGGCTTCTTCTCCCTCCTCCTCTTCACACAATATCGAATTCAAATTTTCTTCCTAGTTACATCCAACTACTACTTAAAAACGTCTGCGTCACACATAACCTACACAAAAAGTTGCTGTTCCGTGTTGGGCTAGTGTGGGAAGTCGTGCAGGTTTGCAGGTCTGCGCTGTGCTGGTTCGTGCAGTTATAATGTGCGCGATCTTTAAATAACTAATAAATAAATAGTTTAAATACTGAAGAAAATTTGAAGTTTCAGTATTCTGTTATAAAAAATTTATATCTATTGTGAAGAGTATCGCAAGATGTTTGTTATGTACGTTTATTAAAAATTTCTAAATTGTACAAATAACAGGCATAACAAAATTGCAAACTTTCATATACTGAAATATGGTTTAGCGTCCTAATTAGTGATTTTTCTTTGGTAATTTCCTAAAGTTGGTATATATAACTAATTAAGAAAATTACCTTCACTTGACTCCAAAAGCATTTTAATGACGTGAGTCTCGACCATTGTAAAAGGCACTGTCATTTTTCGATCGTTTCGCTATGTAACATCTTGACCGCGTAAAGGGGACCACCGTTCGTTGTCCCTTTTAGGGCCCCCGCTCGATCTCATCGATCACGGGGACACAAAGACGCGTCACCTGCTCGCTGCAGAATTCCACATTACCGATGCAATTTCCTGCGCTGCAGCGCGCCACGGCGTGATGCATGGCCGCCGCGATTTATGTCGGCCGCTGGCGGCGGCGGGCCCCTCGCGATCCTATTGAATCACGTGCCGCCCCGGGATATTGAAATTTCCCGAGAAATATGACGGGAACGGGGTCGGCGCGATCGGAAATAAATCGCTAATGCAGAATATAATATAATAAATTGCCTCTTATTTCCGAGAAGTGTCTAACGGGCATGTACAGGGTACGTACGTTGGGCGCAAGCTCGTTTGAATCCGACGAAAAATCATAGATCGCTATGAATGACCAAAAAATTGATGATCTTAATTTTTTTTAACAAAGAGTGTCATGCAGACTACATTTCATTAAGCATAATTACCACTGAATCTGATATCTGGCGGTAAATTGTAGTTGACTACGAAGCCTTGAAATAATTGACTTAGATTTATGATCACTACTTGATTACGCAACAGATATAGGTACTTTAAACAGTACACGACTATCAAATCTTTGGGTTTGTTCCAACAACAGCAAGAATCGATTCCGAACTGTCCAGAATTAGACAGTCAGCTCTGTTGTTAATGTACTATCGGCGAATGCACCGTAAGGCGCTGTTGGTCAAATATTTCTGACAATCCTGAACCAGGGCGCGACCGCTGTTGGAACAGACCTTTTGTCTACTTTGTCGTGAAGATGATGTCGGAAGAACTAATCTTATGTAACAGAAACAGCAGCAGGGAGTCATTGAACCATTTCAGAATCCATGGACTTACCCAATTGTTTTGGTAAAGAAGAAGGATGGTTCTCTCAGATTTTGCGTCGATTATACAAGATTAAATGATGCCACTAAGAAGGCCAGCTATCTGTTGCCAGGATAGACGACACCCTGAATACACTGTCTGCATCCCAATGGGTTTCAATATTAGACTTGAAGAGTGGCTATTGACAAGTGCAGCTTCATCCAGATGATAAAGAAGTCAGCATTTTCCTTGGGACAGGTTTGTGGCAGTTCAACGGCATGCCCTTCGGTCTCTGCAATGCACCAGTCACGTTTGAAAGAGTTATGGAAACAGTTCTACGGGGAACGTACCTGAAAAACTTGTCTTTTTTCTCTTGATGATATACTAACACTTGGAAATGACTTTGAAGATAATTTGAAGAATGTCCATGAGTGATTCAAAAGTTGAGGTTCAAGTTAAGTTCTAAGAAAGGTAAGTCAAGTATTTAGGACACATTATTTCCTCTGGCGGAGTGAATACTGACCCAGAGAATACTAAAACCATCTGGAAATGATCAGTGTCAAAAAACAAACTTTATGGTCACTACTTAACTACACAACATATATACTTCAAATAATTCATAACTGTCAAATCTTTACTTTGACGTTTCTTTCATTCTCGTTCGATCCGCTTATATATGTTTTTTGGATTCTCGAAGTTTCCTAATCTTCGAAAAAGCATTTCAAAGTAAGTCGAATATAGCCTGGAATATTCTAGAAAACGTCGAAATAAAGATATTATAAAAATTATGAATTTGAACGCAAACAGGTACACAATAACAAACTGAAAAGGTAGGTCATCTTCCATAAAAGTGCATATCAATCAAATTTCATTGCGTATATTTACAATGACAAGTAATTAAGGAAAAAAAATGAATCTGATTACCTAATGATTAAAACAAGTAAATCTTTAAAAAGTGTGTATGTTATTGTAATGTTAGGACGCTACATTTTCGAGAAAAAGGCTGAGGATTTAAAATAACATTATGTTGAAGGAAGAAAACGAAAACATGAAGAAGGATAAGGCAGAAAGAACTAAACTAAATCAACAATGTGCTAGAGATATAAATGAAAGTGCTAGGTGGCAGTTGCCATTGTAATATATGTAAAGACCATAGAGTTAGCGATAAAGAAGGAGCAATGCAAAAGGGCTAAACCAAATCAACAAAATAATAAGATGTAGATGAAAGTGCTAGGTGGCAGTTGCCACTATAAAATTTACAAAGGTCATATTTATATTATGACTATGTCAAACACACTACATCTAATATGTTCTCTTCTTCTACTAAAGTGTTCATTGGCACGTTGGTAATGTAAAATCTAAACCCGTTTAAAAATCTTTTCCGTCGATATCGCGAGAACAAATCTCTTCGCTTATTTAAAATTCTCGTCATTGTGGAATTTGCTTTTAGAGTTTAGTGATAAAATTCCCTCAAAATCAAGCTACTTCATTGCAACTATTCTTGTGTTTCCCGAGTCTAAAGGACGTCGGTAATGAACAGGATCATTTATTACTGAAGAAATTTAAATATTTTGGTAATCAATGAAACATATGAAATATTGTCTGCAATATATTGTGTGTTAATATGTATTTATTTATTTAATAGCACCAGATAATTCATTTACTGGGTGAGTAAAGTCATTAGGCATATTAAAAATAGCGTAAGACAATAATATAAATACAGAAAATTAAAACATTCCGAAAAATTATCACTATGACAACAATTTTAATTTTTATTACACCGATATGTATTAAATATGCCCAATTCATTTTGCAGGTTATAAGTGAAACACATTCTGTGTAACGGTGAAAATTTTAATAAATTTGTTTCAGGTATTTTTAAATAAAAAGGACGAGAACTACCCGTTGACTGATTGGGCACCTACGGTAGTAGTATGTTTAAAAATTCAGAACAATCACACATACCGTGTAAGATATTATAAAGAAATATGAGTGCAGGTTTCTACGTTGCTCAAGGCTGGACACCCTGAATCGTTCAAGTGAGATATTGTGCGGAAAAGCTATTAGAGGATAAATACCATCCTGACGAAAAGAGAGCAACTTCAAAATGTTATATGTTTTTATCGTCTGCATACATCAGATAATGACAGTCAAGATCTTGAACTATGTCATTGATATAAATCACAAATAATAAGGGACCCAAAATCGATCCCTGAAGCACACCTGATGTAACAGATACCGACCCAGACGTGCAACTGGAACACTGGACAAATTGGTGTCTACCATTTGAATAGAATGCAAAAAACTTAAGCAACAAAACAAGTAGTTCAAAACACTGCTTCTGGATTAAGGTATTATGGTTCAGCATATCCAGCATTTTAAAACATGTTTACCATTATAATATTATTTACGTAATGTCTACTAGTTTGTTACTTTAAAATGCAGTCATTCGATACATTATCTGAGAAATAACGCATTACGAATATCTAAGGCATTAAACTTTTTGAGATATATAACTTTTTCTGTTATTTTCACTACCACGTAACACGAAATGATAAGAGAATGTTGGAGATAACGACGAGCAATACGTGTTTTAAATCAAATCGTCCTTAATATAATAAATGTTAAAGCTGTCATAAATATAAAAAATCGAATGAAGTGAAAATACATTAAACGTTGAAAGCATAATTATACCTTCAGGTAGTACACCTCAGGATGTTATCTGATCATGGCATTATTTTTACTGTAAAATTAACGTCTGGACAGTGATTCGACACCTTCATACGGACCAGAAAATTAGTTGACACAGGTGTTGTTTTTGTTCAATTTACTTCCCCGGCGAATCGAGCAAATTCGAGTGAAATCTAGCATTTTCCCATGAATTCAATACAGAAATAACAGTGCGAAAATCCCGCTGCAATAATAACGGAAGTACTTCGGGCGGGCAGTCGAAGTTTCCGTCATAATCGAACCGCATCGATCAGAGTCAAAGTGTTTTTCCAGCTGGAATTCCCTCTCGACTCTAATGAAAGCGGCTCATCAACGGAGAGCTCTCAAAACCGAAATACGGGGTGAGTTTATGTGGAACGTTGACCCAGAAGTATAGTCAAGTTAAGCAAAATTTTCTTGGCTTGCAATATGAATATAATATTGAATCTGGTGAGATGGAAGTGAACACCTGCATAGCCATAGGTTTTACAGGTCGATTATAGTACATCTGTAAGCATTACCTTTATTTTGAAGGCAATAAGTTGATTCAAATTAGTTTTAAAATCTTGTCTAATATTAGCCATATTGTGTTCTTTGATATCAAATATCTAGGAAAGCTAAAGCTACAAAACATCAATCACACAATCACATCTAAACATATCAAATAAAATGAGTATGTTTGCTCTTCTTTGTTACTATGAACATACTACTATGGTACGAGTTAGACCAAAATATGTAAGCTTAGCTTGATTTGCAGACTTCCGGGGAATTTGTCAATGGTTGAACAATTTTCGAGTTGTTTGCCACATCGGTTTATTCTTCTTATCGATATATATCACTCCCTTCTTCAGGGGCAACCTTGAAACTGGAGATCCTTTAATCAGTATTTATTTCTTATATTGAATAGCTTGAGGTCAAATCCAAATTACCTTCCGCCAGAGCCTTGCAGTATACTGGTTTCACGACTTCATTGAGGTGTTGTAGATGGTATGTCAATTTGTCCGTGCATGTGGGTTGTTACCAGATATTTTTCTTGATGTTAGGTGTACTTCTCTCGACTTCACCAAATGTTTTGGTTCCGTGCTCTATGCACTAAGATGTTGGCGATATTTTGTTTCTTGGCAAAATAGTTGACAAGCCTCGTCATTCAACCATCTATTATTCTGTAAACACTGTGTCTAAGTATCATCAGGATTTCTCTTCACAATGACATCCAGAGCAGAAATCGTTTCCTTCCGATCTTTATATGTTATTGTATCTTTCAGACCATATGGTGAATGTATCATCAATACTTTAGTTTTAAAATTACCGACGCCAACGATATCCAACCTTGATGATGATTGTTATATCCATGGATCAAATGATGATATGTATCGCCATTATATTAGAACCAACAATTTGATATTTGAACTGCCAACCATGGTCAACCATGATGGCCCTATGAACAATGTTACTACATTTTAAAAATTATTTCTTTAGGGGAATGATAAATATCATAGTTTATATTGAGACCATTTAGGACTTAGTTGTACAAAATTACAGACATGCAGGTGCAAACATGATCTCTAAATGATAATTTGTGAGACAATTTTTGTATCAGCTGTCTTTCCTTCGGTGGTCCACACTGTAGACTGCAATGCTCATTCCTGGAGTGCATCTGCATGCCATTACGATATCTCGAGGGCGTTTGTGATGCAAAAAATCCGATTGATCTGGCCAGGCTTTGAGCCCGATGCCGGTGCCTCCGCCATCCTTATTACATGCTCGGCGTAATATCGCACACTCGGCTGGTTATTGAAAATAAAATGCGGCGGCGGCGGCGGCCGACGACGACGGCGAATCGTAAAAAGCTAAAAATTACCTCTCCGATCTCAGGAATCTTGGAATAATTTATCGAATCGATGAGTGGTGCGGTTTATCTTGCCCTTCTCCTTTCCGTCCGTGCTCATCTTTGGCTTCTCCAGACACGTCTCCAGAGAAAAAGTGCATTGGGGCAAAGAGGAGATGCCCCGTGTTGCTCTTTTCTCTCTTACACTTCATTCATTTTTAATGTGGGTTATAAGTAAAGAGGAATTATAATTAATTAAACTACTCGTTGTTTACGCTTTACGCTCGGAATACAGTATGCGCCAAAAGTATGGAATAAATTCAATAAAAACGAAACAATTATTTTTTGGGAAAAATCCTCGAACAGGTCGATTTTTATTTTGAAAAATACATATTTTATCGTAAAATGCGATTTTCCAATGTAATTTGTTTTCGAGTAATGACGTCATCGATTTTTTTTTAAATGGCAACACCACATTTTTTTCCTTGATTCTGAAAGATCGTTTAATTCTCTATCAGACAGTACTAAAATTTTGCTCTCTTACATAGGAAAGTTTTCGTGTAAATGACGATTGAATGTTAGAAAACGTACATCAATTAAAATAAAGCAAAAACGTTATCAAGTTTAGTTTTTCGAATTCCATAGTTCTGTTATGGATCACGTAGGTGAAAATCTTTGCAAAGTGTCATTGTCACACCGACTTTCTAATAAGTATTGTAAGCGACATAGAAATTATTATTCAATTTAAAGTATTATGGCACATTTAACTGTTACTCAAAGAATTGAAATTTTAATTCTTATCGGATGCGGGAATATGACTAGAACTCAGCAGGAAGTTTGCGATTTATTAATGAAAAATATCCAGATCGCCGTATCAGCCAATCAACAGTCAGTAAGGTTGAGTCTAAATTTAGAGAAACTGGCAATGTTGTAAATATTACAAAACCTGGACGTCCAAGCATTAATGAAAATCAGAAACATAACATTTTGATAAGTATGGTGGATAATCCTCATAATTCTTCACGATTGGTTGCATTAAACAATGACACTAGTCAGAGCACAGTGCTACGTATCTTGAGGAAGGAAAAATATCATCCCTACAAAATTCAACTTGTGCAGGAACTCAATGAAGATGATACCGATCGCCGCTTACACTTTTGCGAAATTCTAATGGATTTATGTCAAGGAAATAGAAATTTACACCGGCAAATACTTTTTTCAGATGAGGCCACATTTTGTCTGAATGGTACATTAAACCGTCAAACTTGCAGATATTGGAGTCGGGAAAATCCTCATTGGATGGCAGAGGCACATACCCAACACCCTCAGAAATTAAATATGTGGGCTGGATAGTTGACGACAGAATAGTAGGGCCTTTCTTCTTTGAAGGAACCCTTACAGGACAAAGACATTTAGAGTTTCTAGAAAATGACCTTGTTCCAGCCCTTGCAGTAATTTTTCCTAACCATAATGACCCTGACATTCCTGACGATACCATATGGTTTCAGCAAGACGGTGCACCTCCGCACTATGCGCGCCCTGTACGCGCATAGTGCGCCCTGATTTTTTGGACAACTGTTCTCCTGGGAGGTGGATCGGCAGACGTGAACCGATAGAATGGTCTGCACGATCGCCAGATCTTACACCTCTTGACTATTTTTTATGGGGATACAAAAGTGTACATTAATAAACCACGTAATTTAGAAGAACTTCAAAATCGCATTCGGGACGAAATACGCAGAGTTACCCCAGAAATCATTCATAATGTGCAAGAAGAATTTCTTCACAGACTTGCGCATTGTCAAGAAGTTGGTGGATGGCAATTCGAACATTTAATTTAAGTATAAAATTTAATCAATTATATTTTGTTTCACATACCTCAGAATTGTTACTTTTTTATGGATAAAATTTACGTTTTCTAACATTCAATCGTCATTTACTCGAAAACTTTCCTATGTAAGAGGGCAAAATTTTAGTACTGTCTGATAGAGAATTAAACGATCTTTCAGAATCAAGGAAAAAAATATGGTATTGCCATTTAAAAAAAAATCGATGACGTCATTACTCGAAAACAAATGACATTTGAAAATCGCATTATACGCTAAAATATGTATTTTTTAAATTAAAAATCGACCTGTTCGAGGATTTTTCCCAAAAAATAATTGTTTCGTTTTTATTGAATTTATTCCATACTTTTGGCGCATACTGTATATTCATTTATATTGTTACTGCCTCTGGTGTTATAGTTTTCTAAAGCCAACATATATATCAAACACTGCGCTAGTAAAATAAATGGCAAAAATATGTTTATTTTCCATTATATGTTACCTTTATACGTCTAATTGTCAATAAATTACGCTATCAGTGGTCGATTGTAACAGTATGAACAGTAATGACCACGTGTTGCAGTGTATACTGGCAATCAAATAGGCATGTAATTAATTTACTTTGATGAGACTTGGCTGAGTAGATAAATCTAAAAATTGCAGTTTGAAATGTTCGAGGTATATTTTTTTCGGCGAAAATATTAAACTTCTCCTGATGGTTATTAAGGTTAGGCAGTAGAATTATTTGAAGAATAGTTTGCAGATTTAATTCCTCCCTAATATGCAGGATGATTCAGTCGTAATGTCATTAATTTTAAGGAAAGATAGGGAAAAATGAATTATGAATATGCGATTAAACAAAATTATATTTACGCTGAAAAAAATATTATCATTATTTCAGTTTTCAGTTAGGTGTCGGTCTGATGCATTATAACAACATGTAAATTATTAAGAGAGGCTGAACAGTTCTTCGTATACTTACTTAAAAAACCCTTGCATTATCGACAAAAAAACAGTCTGAGTCTGCAGGATTTGTGTACCAGGATCGACGTATTACGGTGAGTTATGGATTGATTTGCTTTTCTTTTAAAAGGACAAATAAAAAAATTGTTTTAGAATATTTGTCTTTATTAGGCCTTTCAAATATGTCCAACTTCTATAATAGCTTCCCATACACGTGTGTATCTAATATTATTATTATATATTTTATTTAATATACAAAACAGGAATATAATTTATAGTTTAAAGAAAGCCTTCAAAAATTTCTACGCCAGTGTGCTGTGTCGCGATATCACCCCCACCCTCGCTTCTCCCAGGGTCTCCTATTCGTTTTCATTACTCCTAACCTAGCAGATGCTCCACTCGACTACGTATATTATTCTGTAAACTTTGACTACGTTTATTAGATTCCATATTATTTGCGTAACAGTTAATGTCGTACATTCGAGTCGGGGCCAAACATATTTAACTAATTAAAACACATAAAGCGGATCAACGGCGGCGATGATATTTTATATAAAGTCAGTCCTAGTCGGGATAAACGGTCGGGAGGGTACTCGGAAAGCCGGGGAAATTGTAAATATAAGAACTAATTGGGTCGTCGCGCAAACATGCTAGTTTCGCGATTCCAAACTTTTATTGTGATTTGTAACCGTACGGGCAATGTGATATTCAAATGTACTCACGCTTTAATGTAGAACAAACAAGTCGCAATTTTCTATTTTGCTTAATCGTAAACAGGTTCATTTATTGTTGTTGTTGCTGCTGCTATACCCTGTTAACATAAGTATATTTTTCTTTTATGCTTTTCTTCTAAAAACAAATATGTGTACTATTGAATGTTGCAATGTAAAGTTGCTAACAATTAGATAATAAATAAAACCTGCCTATGAAACAAAACATCCAGGCTCAGAAAGTTCAGGTCTTTCCATTGTTGTTTTGCGAAAGGCACAAAGTAAATTTGTAGATATATGTGCGACAGATACTGACTTGAATCGTGTTTGCCATCCGCCGCAGGTTCGAATCCTGCGGCCGGTAGAGTGTTGATCAGCTATATTTGTGGAGAAAATTGGCAGCCTCTGCGCGGGTATGGCAGGGTGGAGGAACGTTGGTTTGGATGAATGTGAAAGTAATACAACATACAGAGCGGCTTATTACGAATAGACAACCTCTAAGCTGAGTATATTTAATAGATGCAAAGTATTCTGAATTTAAATTTTATTTTAGTTTTGTCTTACGAAAATTTTCAGTGTGTTGCTTAGTTTAACGTTGCTCGTAGAAATAACAATAACGATAAAATGTATGTGCTCAAAATATTGGCCATTTGCCTCAATCCCTTTTATTATGAGTTATCTAAATATTCATCTACCTATATTAAATCCCATATTAAACACAATTTAGTCAATGTTCGTTGCTTCGTAATTTTTTTGTCGTGACGGTTGATTTTTTGTTTGAGAACAAATTGAAAAGTTTAGGACTGTGCAACTCTGAGCTTCTGAGTGGTCAATCAAATTTACTTCCTCCCACTGGTAGAGAAAAATGTGGTGCCCCATCCTACATACATCACATGTTAGTCTTAAGGTTCGAAGTATATTTATAGAAATTCGCCCGTTTAATTGAGGGGTACCTAATTGAAAAATATTAAAAAAATAAACAAATATAACACCACAGCAAATGTTCAACTTAAACTTATTTTGAAAATGTCTTTCTCTAACAACATGTGGCTTCACTGAATCTCTCAGATGAGTTCTTCCTCGTCTTGTTGGCCACTGATTCCTCAAAGTATGTCGCTGCTACGGAAGCAGACTGCCAACCACCCAACCACTTTAGTTTGCAGCAAAATTTGCAGCCATCGTAGTTGCAGGGCGGTGGAAGTAATGACCAGTATACATTTGGTTACAAGTCTTTCTTGGTTTTGGTGTCGAGAATAAAACAAATATTACAGACTGTCGATCGTCAACGTTTCCAAGTTCTAATATGTGCAACACATCTGAACTGTACGTTCCTTGTAAACCCATTGTAGCTCCAATCTGTATGCCAAATGAATAATATAAAATATTCATCATTTGCAGCAGTTTGTAAAAATTTTATCACGTCTTCTGGGTTAAAAATTTTGGACCTTTTTGATTTGTACCCGCTAGATGATTGTTTTAGGAAAACTGTGAGCTACAAATAAAAGTTCAATTGATACACGTCATTTTAAGAGGCTGCTCAATTCATCCTTACCTTGAAATATCGATATTTTCATTCACCAGTATGGCACTTCATTGAATAATACCACCATAAACTTGAATACTGGATTTTCTTTAATTTTTTCGAAAAATATGCTAACATAGATCCTTGATGTTCTTTGTGTTCCATTTTTTGACATTTTTTATATTCCTTTTCATAGGTCAGTCAATATTTTGATAGTAATAACTTAGATATGGCCTCTCACGGCTCAACCCGAATATCGGATGATAATAATTCCTCTTTTATCTCGTTTTAAGACATTTCTACCTCCAACAACCACATAAAACGACACCAAAGAGGAAATAAATGTTGACACCAAAATAACAATCCAAGGGGATGACTGTATTTAATATTAAAATTCCATAGAAACTATACAAAGGTTTACCTAATTTAAAATCGCTTCAAATAATTTCTAAATTTTTCTTCATTCTAAATCCGTCCATATGTGGGCTATTGTTTTACACACGACGATAAAATTCCATTATCGTCAGTCGAACTTAATTCCCTCTCGATTTCATCGTTCGTGTAATCTTTTTCGGTCGACTATAAAATAACATTTTGTCGTCCCTATTAAAAAATAACTGTTAATTTTTATGTATTTCTATTATTAATGTCCTCAGCGGGAACGACTGATCCCCCGTTGTTACAAAAACCGCTCGACAACAAGCTGTATTTCTTGCATTAAAAAGACAGGCGCTTTATGATATATTTCGGAAAGTTGATGTGAGTTATGGGTCCTTGAAGTTTGGAACGGGACGGAAGGAGGAATGAGTTCTCACATATCTGAAACACAAATCTGGCAATTCTTCAACTCGATAGCCGAGTCTCACCCATACCCTTTTGTTTATTCCGTCCAAACAGAACTCCCGAATACTTCCAATTCCGATAAGATGTATTCCGCGATAACCAAATGGATACTTCTTTCCCTCGACAAACTTTCAATTGAAATTGAAAACGTTTAATGCTGCATTCGGGTCGTATCGATCGAGGATTATAAAAAAAATGCTTGGAACTGTTTACAGGAGCGGATGAGGTCAGAGGAAGGGCGTCGCTTTATCAGTTTTAGAAGACAAAACAGACAATCCCTTATTCACTTTTCATTCAATTTTGAAGTACACTGATGATAAAATTTACTACTGGTGGGTAAAAATACACTTGCTCTAGAAAAAAAACTTATAACAATTCAGTTGTAGCAGCTAAATCACGTTTTCTGCAAACCAGTCCCAAGTGAACAGGTTATCCTGTAGCTACCAACAATGATTGAAATTTCTTGCTAGAGTAACTGTATTGTTGTAGTTATTAAAACTTTTAACTAAATGTGTTATATATTTTATATGGTGTAGCAACTATTTACTTTTGTGGTTCCGCCACTGACTATTAGCTACAAGAAATCGTAGAAAAACTATGGAGTCTAGGTTAAAACCAAGCTGTAGGATTTTCAAAAGAGACTTGCTTATTAAATGTTGAAGTAAATTGTTGTGTGTATTATTTCACATTATCTAATACAGTAATACATAACAAATTGGCGACGAGAATTTATTTGATAGCTCACGTGCAAGTGCAGTGCAGCGAAAGTATTAATTGTAAAAAGACATTAAAGTTTCAAGTTTAAAATGACTGATCAAACCAATAATTTAGGTCTTTTGGGAACATTAAGTGCATTTGATCCCAAGAATTCCGATTTTTCTATATTCAAGGAAAGGCTGAAGCAATTTTTTATTGCTAATAAAATAACCGACACCGATCGCAAAAAAGCGATACTGTTGAATACCTTATCGGAGGAATGTTATATTTTGCTAAGAAATTTGTGTGTTCCAAATTTACCCGAAACCAAAACTTATGAACAATTAATCACATTATTAGTTGAACATTTTTCACCAGTGAAATCTTATTTTTTGGAGAGACTAAAATTTTACACTGCAAAGCGACATTTAAATGAAAGTGTGTCACAATGGGAAGCCAGAGTAAAAAGTCTAGTAATGAATTGTAAGTTTGGTGAAGAATTGGAGACAGTTATGCGAGATGTTTTTGTAATTGGAATCAATGATGAAAAAATCATGGACCGTCTTTTTGAAGAAGATGCATCAAGCTCCAGTTTAAACTTAAAAAAAGTGGTAAAAATTGCATTATCTAAGGAATGTGCCATGAAAGAACATTTAGCAAGAGAAAATCTGGGTGCAGTTAAAGTGAAAAATGAAGCCGATATGAATTTTCATCGTCAGCGTACTGGGAGGCAGCCACGAGTTCCACCACGCCGTTCAGTTCCACTAGGGGCATCCAGCAGCGTACTCGCAGGTACGAGTCAGGGACAAGGACAGCCGCTAGGGAGGAATCATTCTCAAAATAGGATGCGTAAGTGTTTTGTGTGCGGCAGGAAAAATCATAAGAGTAGTGATTGTGTTTATAAAAATTGTAGATGTCATAAGTGTGGCATAAAAGGGCATTTAGCTCCGCAATGTAAAAAAAGTTCTCAAAATTTTTTGAATGACGTAGAAAATAGAAACGAAAGTTCAGATGAGTCAATATTTAATTTACATTGTTTAAATAATAATTTAATTGATTATACAAAGAATGTCAAACCTACATTTGTTAATTTAATTGTAGAAAATATACCGATAAGTTTCGAAGCCGATTCAGGATTTGCCCAATCAGCAATTTCTGAAAAATTATATCGAAAACATTTTGCTAATAAGAATTTACATAAAAATGACTTGTCTTTGCAAGATTATGTTGGTGTGACATTTGAGCCAATAGGATTTTTAAATTTAAATATTATGTTTGAAGATAAATTTCATGTTTTAAAAACATATGTCATAAAAAATGGAGGACCGCCACTTATTGGTAGAAATGGTTTAGCAATGCTTAATTTAGGTATTTGTAAAATTGCTAGTAAATTATGTAAAATAGATTCTGCAGCCAATAATATTGATATATTAATTAATAAATATGCGGATATTTTTACAAAAAAGGTTGGTACATTTAATAAGTTTGAAGTTGCTTTAAAATTAACAGAAGGATCAGTTCCAAAATTTTGTAGACCACGACCTGTACCACTAGCTTTAAAACCAAAAATTGAATTGGAAATTCAGAGGTTAGTTGAAAATAAAATTTTAATACCAACTGAATTTTCGGAGTGGGCCACGCCTATCGTTCCGATTTTAAAACAAAATGGTGGCATACGATTATGTGGTGATTTTAAAGTGACTTTAAATCCTCATTTACTAGTTCAACATTATCCACTGCCAAGAATTGAATATTTATTTTCACAGTTACAAGGTGGTGATAAATTTTCCAAAATTGATTTATCAGAAGCTTATCAGCAAGTTTTGTTGACGGAAGAATCTAGAAAATTAGTAACTATTACTACACATAAAGGGCTTTTTTCATATACACGTTTACCCTATGGCATAAAAAGTGCACCTTCGATATTTCAAAATATCATGGAGCAGTTGTTTGTTATACCAGGTGTAGTTTGCTTTCTTGACGATATTTTAATAACAGGGAAAAATGATCAAGAGCATTTGTATCGATTAGAAATTGTACTCAAACGTCTTCATGATTGTGGATTAAAAATAAAGAAAGAAAAATGTGAATTTTTTAAAAAATCAGTTAAATATTTAGGGCATGTTATTGACAACGAAGGTTTACATACTTCAGATGATAGAGTTCTAGCAATACAACAAATAGCAGTACCAAAAACAATTACTGAACTAAAATCTTTTCTTGGCGCAGTAAATTTCTATTGCAAATTTGTTCCAAATGCGGCTCATATATTAAAACCTCTGTATAATTTATTAAAAAAAAATACCACATGGGATTGGTCTATTGATTGTAACAACAGTTTTGAAAATGCAAAACAAATTTTATTGTCTTCAACTGTTTTAGCACATTATGACCCTACAAAACAAATTAAATTAACTGTTGATGCTTCGAGTACGGCACTGGGAGCTACTTTAAGTCACATATATGAGGATAATACGGAAAAACCGATTGCTTTCGCATCGCGATTGTTGAATTCCGCAGAATTAGCGTATTCCCAAATCGAAAAAGAGGCAGCTAGTATTATTTTCGGGCTAAAAAAATTTTTTCAATATTTATATGGTCAGAAATTTTATTTATATACCGATCATAAACCTTTATTATCGATTTTTGGAGAAAAAAAAGGATTACCGACTTTAGCAGCTAACAGATTACAGCGTTGGGCTCATATTTTGTCTGCTTTTAATTATGAAATTAAATATGTAAGGTCTGACAAAAATACAGCAGATTTTTTATCTCCATTACCAATTAAAATAGATCAAGAACGGGATAATAATAAAATTTTAAACTTACGTTTAAATGTTAATAGTTCATATTTAAATTATATAAATGATTCCGCTTTCTCACTAAATTTCAAATACATTAAACGTGAAATAACTCGAGATATAATATTAAGTAAGATTATTTTTTATGTACGTCATGGTTGGCCTAAAAAATGTCCAGCTGATGAATTTAAACCTTATTTTATCAGAAGGAATGAAATTACAATAGAATCCGATTGTCTTATGTGGGGCTATCGTATAATAATTCCAAAAAAATTTCAAAAATATATTTTAGACGAATTACATAGCACACATATGGGTATTGTAAAAATGAAAGCATTGGCAAGATCTTATATCTGGTGGCCACTGTTGGACAAAAACATTGAAAATATTGCAAATTCGTGTAAAACGTGTGCAGTATTTTCGAACAGCCCACCAAAAATATCATTACAAGTGTGGGACTGGCCAAAAGAACCTTGGACAAGGTTGCATGCTGATTATTTTGGCCCTTGTTTTAATAAAAACTTTTTAGTAATTCAAGATGCGACAACAAAATGGATTGAATGTTTTGAGGTAAAAAATTTAACAACTTCACATGCAATGGAAATATTTCACGAGCTTTTCTCTAGATTTGGTTTTCCACTGGAAATTTGTACGGACAATGCGAGAACTTTTACGTCTGACGAATTTAAATCTTTTTTAACATCACGTGGTATAAAACAACTGTTGGGAGCACCATATCACCCAGCAACTAATGGATTAGGGGAAAGCGCGGTAAAAATTATGAAAACAGCTCTACTAAAAGCAAAACACGATAATAAAAATTTAAATGTAAATTATTTCATAAATGAATTTTTATTTCAGTATAGAAATACTCCTCAAACGACTACAGGAGAAAAACCAGCTAAATTGTTATTCAATCGAGAGTTACGTACTAAATTTGACTTATTAATACCTTCAGTCAAACAAACTGTTCAAAATAAGCAAAATTATCAAAAAAAATATTACCAAAGAAAAAATGATATATATTTACATCAGGGTGATAATGTTTGGATTCGCGATTATAGAGCAAATAATGCAAAATGGTGTGCAGGTGTAATAAAAAAAATTATTGGCCAAAGAACCTATTTAGTTGAAACAGAATGTGGAATGATCTGGAAACGACACAAAAATCAAATTAAACCAAATAAATGTTGTGAAAAACAAAAATCAGTTTCAATTATTCCACAATCTAGTTTAATTAGTACTAAGGATGTAATGTTAGATAATAGCGCCAACGAAAATGAAAACAGTGACGTTGAAATTATTAGTGATAACGAAACAGTGACTTCACCAGGTACATCACGAACATTACGACGTCGGAGTCAACTAAAACCTCCGGATAGATTAGTTGTGTAATTATTAATAAATGTATTCCTTGTATAAATGTATGTATAAGTTAAGAATATTAATGTAAATAGTTTTGTAGGGGAGAGGTATGTTATATATTTTATATGGTGTAGCAACTATTTACTTTTGTGGTTCCGCCACTGACTATTAGCTACAAGAAATCGTAGAAAAACTATGGAGTCTAGGTTAAAACCAAGCTGTAGGATTTTCAAAAGAGACTTGCTTATTAAATGTTGAAGTAAATTGTTGTGTGTATTATTTCACATTATCTAATACAGTAATACATAACAAAATGTAATTCTGATACATTAAGGACAAGTGAATTGTATATTAAAGGCTAGTTGACTGTAATGCGGTAATAATTGAATAAGCTATATTGATACAGTGGTAAATTAAGTAGAAATTTTGTATTTACCGTATAACGTATACTCATTTAACATAAATAAAAACATTGTTGCATATGCAAGATGATTCTAAAATGAGTGTTCATTTTAGTGCATGTAGGATAAACTGACCAAGGTTGTCATGTACACCGATTTTTGTACAGCCTTTTGACAAACTGTTATTAACTTTTTAGTTATTATCTCAACATTTGAAGTCAGTATGCGCAAAATCGTAGATTTCAGTTTGTCAGGGTCTCTGCTAATCAAGTGTCCCCTAGGGCTCTGTTCTGGGACCATTATTGTTCCTCATTTGTATTAATGATATTACTTCTGAGCTACTGTGCAAAACTCTCTTAAGTATGCCAATGATCTGAAGTTATTTATTCCTGTAAATTCCATTCAGGATTGTTATTTACTTCAGGATGATTTAATACTTTTATACAGATAGGTATGTGTTCAAGAAAAGTTATTCCTTAACATCCAAAAATGCAACGCTATCACATTTTTCCGTAAGAAAGATCAGTTACTCTATATGTAGTGATAGTACAAGGTTAGTTCGATGATTATATTGACTTTGATTCAAATAGGGTAGCCAGTGTCTCAAGGAGTTTAGGTTTTATTTTACGAAACGACAACCACTTTAATGGTACTGGCACACTATTTTTGTTTGTCTAATGCTTATGTAAACTCGAATATGCATCAGTAGTATGGAATCCCGAATTAGAGACACACAGGGCTTCAATTGAATCTGTTCAGAAACGTTTCTAGTTTTTAGCGTTCAAAAGCCATGATATTTACTCTGAACAGGGTTGTTCTCATAATGTATTACTATCCAGGTTTAATTTTACATAACACAGTGAATTATTGGACTTTTTTTGCTTAAAATATACAAGAACATATTTCAACATTTATACTAGGGTCGTGAAAAAAACCTTGATTGGGGGTAAATTAGACGTAGATTTTTCTAATACTTGAATGAAAAATATGAAAACTTGATGTTTTTTACATACAAAAGATAGTCTTATTGAATATCGATTGTTCTGGAATAACATCGATTTGAAAACTTAACGATACTCGCCATTCCGGTTCTCTGTCACAAACTTTTTTCATGGCATACTCTAAAAACTTCATGATGCTACGTAATGGTCGTTAAATTAATAAAATAATTTTTCGCTTCTACAGCGCCCATTTATTTTGTTCTGTTTACATTTTAAACCATAGCTTATTTATATCAAAAAGAACCGGTATTTAAAAAAAACTGATGGTATCGAAATCGGATCATTATCACACGAGTTATTTTGAATCTAGTTTTAAGATGCCTGAAGAAGCCTCCTAAGGATAAATCTGTGACCAGAAGTCATTTAACTCTCAACCATTTTTAGATAGATTAAAAGAACCAGTTTTATGCCTTGAATAAGACACGACTAACTAAATGGGTGACTAGATTGCAAGTAAGTAATTCCTCCTTTCTTCCCAAGAGCATTTTGATCGTCGTCGAAAATACCGACCTGTGCTTTTTAAAAAAACATCAATATTAAGAACGTATCCGACTGATACATTAAGGAAATGAAAACCACATTAAGTAGGCTCCCTTCCCGAAGTATAAGGGAGTATTTAGCATCAAAGGTTTCGCGGGCTCATCAGTCATGGGCTCTGACAAGGTGACGTATCAGTTAAGCATTACCTGTGTAAGAATCCGGCCTAACTGCGTATATATTACCTTAGAGGGGTAATTTTAGTAAATACAGAGTGTTTCACCATTCCTGGTTTTTAACAGTATTTCGGATACTTGATATAACTTTGTAGTTTTAACTTTGTTCAGATGTAAATTTTTATATATAAATATTGGTATTAGTTTCAATTCAGTAGCGTTTTTATTGTGGAGTACATTTTTAAACTTATACCAAGTGCGTTTTTACGTATTTTAATATATCATTACTGAAACTTACTCAACTTAGATGTTTCAACTTATAATTGAGTTTTATGTCCCTATTCATTTTTTAAGATTTTAAAGTTATTTCATTTCCAAAGTTTAGCTTGTAGAGGCGCCTTACAACTTCTATAATGTGGGTGGATGATCGCTGGTATTGAGTGGTGAAGTTGCTGAAAGGAAATTGGGGTTTTAATTAGAAAAGTTTTTTCTATATAAACACACTTTTCGAAGAGAGTGTTTCTGAAGTATAAATTTATATTGCTTTTTATCTATATCGAAACAATGTTTTTTTTTCTGCTCGCAGCTTGGTATTGTTTTTGTGTTGTTTGTAAGTAAATATTTCTTGTATCCGTTGTTTGAAGATATTTAACTGGATTTCATTATAGTCCAAGATCCCACTGCAAAGTACCTTCACCCAAATGTTAATAAAAAGAATTGCATTTAAACATGTGTTTCATGTACCTACATCCTAATACGAATTGGCTAGGTTGGCTAATCAAAGCCGGGTCCTAGAGGCATTAATTATGCATTTAAATATTAATTATGGAGGTGAACTACAAATTAGTTTAATGCAACAAAATATATACCAATAGAAAGTTCCTAGTCTGTGTTTTAAAAATATATAGAGTTGTCTGTATATATTCCTGTCTAAAGTGTGACAACCTTTCGCGAAAAGTTTAAATTTGGGGCGCACGAAATATAACGAAACGTGCAGCTATGCGCTCAAGGACGGATTCAGTTCGAGACTGTCTATTGTTTTTTATAATTATATAATATATTTTTTTGAAAAGAAAAGTTATTTTTATTCCCAATATACCTATTGTCATCAAGATTAATATACTAATATCTTTATTAGTTATAACAGAATATTATAAAATATGATTTATAGTTTTATGTAAAAAAGTTAGGGTGATTTAAATTATGAATTTAATTATGATTTAAATCTTAAATTAAAAAAAAAATAAAGCAAATGATGTTGTTGACAAATTTATTACATGAAAAATAAATAATTGGTGAACCCGTCTTAATTATAAAAAATAAGAAACAAACATTTTGATCCTAACAGTGCAATGAAAAATAAAAATATTTAACTGAAAAATTAAAATTCGGAATGTACTAATCTAGAGGTACTGAAAACTCATGCAACTTTGGCTGAAGAAAGAGTTGCACAAAGAAATTGTTATACCTAGGGGCGTGTTTTTTTATTTCTGGATCGCCATCAGCTTGTGGCAGCCACCACTTTCTGTAAATTCTTCAGAGACACATTTGAAAGGCAGAGAACGCGCATTAAATTTATTAATAATGGTAATAATTCACTAATATGAAAAACACAAAAATAAAATAGTTTACAAAAATGAACATTTACATTAAAAATTTGTTACTGTCGTGTGCTAAGGAAAAAATAATGTTTTTTATTTAAATCAATTTTTTAAATAAAAATCACATCTTGTCCAACCCTAAAAAAAACAGATATTTTTCATTAATATTTTGAGTGCAGTCGTGTATAATGTTCCTTGGCGGCAAACAAAGAACCGTATTATATAGCATACGAAAAATTGCACCTAATTATGTGTTATGAGATACTAGAAAAATAGGTGCATATGACAAGATAATTTTTATTTTGACGATCGGGTGGGTGGTTCTGCAAAAAATAGACGCCCAAAGTTCGTCCTACTTTTTTACCAAAAAATAGGATTGTTAGTTTTTTCTGATTGTGTATATTGTAAAAATAAATACTCTATTGGAATATAGAAATAGATAAATACATTTTCTTTTATTATATTATATAATTTCTTGTCAGTGTATTTTTTCGACTAACGGTGTCCGTTGTGACCCTTTTTATATCACATTGTTAGCGAATCAATTCTCGAATAAATCTCAAACAGTAAATACTGCCCATGCACGTACATGCACAATTTCCAACCGATATAATTGTGATCTGTAAAAAGTGTTTTTTTTTAAATTAACATAATACAGATCACGCAGTGGCGTAACGTATACCCCCATAGACCCCGTGGGAGGCTGGGGTAATCCAAGCCTAAGATCAAACAATCCACCGCCTTAACACAGACTAATATAAAAATCAAATGTTAAAATTAAAAAAGCACAAAAAACTAATTTAAAATCACGATACTGTAATTTTGTATTGCGGTCATTGTTTGAAATAAACATAATTATTTATTTATTAGTTTACTTTAAACAAATGGCGTCAATAAAATGGTCAACGGACTTGCAAATCATTTAATAAAATAAAACAATGTTTACTGTATTATCAGCTGGTGACATCATCTCGTCGCAATTTTGCGCGTTTTTATAATATAGTGTAAGTGTGCCCTCATATCTACCTACCTGTAGAAGTATGTACAAGAACGGGCAAAATTAATGTCAGTGCTTTGCATATTACATTTTGTCAAATTACCAGGAGCCATGTGATTTTGTGTTACACCGCTGCTTTGGCCGCACTGCGGCAAGTTTCGTTTTATTTCGCGCACCCAAAATTTAAACGTTTCCGGGAGGGTTGTCTCACTTTAATCCTGGAAATATGCAGACAACTCTATATATTCTGGAAACAGAGACTATGAGCTTTCGATTGGTATAGATTTTGTTTCATTAAATGTCCGGTGAAGTTGTACACCAACAATATACACATTAATGTTTTAACAACCAATGTTGGGAACCTCCTGAGGAGTGACAACTCTATACAGTTTTACTTATCAGGTTGTCAATTTCCAAATGGTACATTATTTATTTCATTAAAACTAATTTGTAGTTCACCTCCATAATTAATATTTTTAATGTATAGTTAATGCCTCTAAGGTCCGGTTTTGATTAACCAACTTAACCAATTCGTGTTAGGATGTATATGAAACACACGTTTAAATGCAATTATTTCTTTTAACATTTGGTGAAAATACTTTGCAGTGGGAACTTGGACTATTATAAGAAAATGAGTATATTGTATACTCTTTAGTAGACGTGGTGTTCAGTTGCCATTTCCATTGTTTATTAGCGGTTATTCATAGCCATCGAACAGTTGTTTGAATTCTCTAATGGACTGATGAGTTCTTCAGTCAATTAATTCAGTAATGGGAGCATACAATTTGAAATCTCCAGCAAGCATTAGCCTGTTAACAATGAAATACACTACATAAATAATTAAAAGAGATTAATAATAACAATGGCCCCAAGTGAATGGTCTGAGGAACGCCATAGCTTACAATCTGGATATTCAAGGAGAAGCTATTGTTAAGCGTCTGTGTACATTGTATAAACGTGTGCTTTTTCTCAAATGTTTCTCATAAAAATATAATAAAAAACAGAAACCTGTTTCTGAGAAATGCACAATTGAAATACTTACAAAATATGGCTATAGTAAGTATTTCTTGTTATCTTATCTTTAACGTAAGGTACTGAACAACATAAATACAAATCTACTTTCTGTCTGTATTATTTTCAAAATTACATGATACGTAAATACAAATACTAAATTTAAAATTCATTAAATATAAATATGGCGTCAGCATGAAATATTTTCATTTTATGAACAATTGACGCTATCACAGTATTATTATTATTGGGTCGGTCAGTGGTCGCGCGGTTTAAGGCGTCAGTACTTGAATCGAGGTGACTAGATCGGTGTTGGTTCGAGCCCAGCTGCCGGTAGACCGTATATAAGCTATATTCGTGGAGAGGTTTGGCGCCCTCTCTGCGGGTATGGTAGGGTGGAAGAATGTTGGCTTGGGTCAATGTGAGAGATTGATACCGGTTGATATTTGACTACCCCCCTAATTAATGAGGTTTTCCAGGTTTCCCTCATTCCTGCACTGAATAGTGGTTAGGGCCTACCAACGTAAGTCGTTCCTGGGCGCAAATGCGGCCTGCTTAATAATAATATGCCGCCCCCTCTCCCGCACAAGTCTCTGACTTCTGGGCTAATCCCTGTGATTAGAATGAGGGGTAGAGATATTATTATTATTATTATTATTATTAATCCTAGTTCTGTATTTTATGTAATAAGGGTGTATCAACTTCTATTTCGGCAAACCGCGGAAGATATCATAATAAACAATTGTTTGGAAACCCTCCTAAGCATATTTTATATTATTATTGTATCCATAAAAATAGTAAACACAACGTGAAAAGTCTTGGTCTCCTCCTCATTCTTGTTAAAGAAATCTTTTTGTCAGAAAAACCAAATACATTTATATAAAAGTATATTGTTTTCTGAATCTTTTCTTTGTGAAAAGAATATAATCGAGAAACTGAGTACTTACAAAATTAAAAACCAGCAAATGTGTGACATTTTTGACAAAATTTGTTAAATCAAAAAGAGGTAACAAAGAAAGTTCTCTACTTGACTAATAGTCGGTACGACCTCCACCACGTTCCAATAGCATATTGACACGTCTGTCCATTGAGATAATCAAGCGGTTAACGGAATATTGTTCCATTCCTCTTCTGCCGCCACGACTAACTAATCGGCAGTCTGAGGTGGAGGAATATGATTACGAATGGCTCTAGCAACGAAATCTCACATGTTTTCAATAGGATTCATGTCAGGAGAGTTGGCTGGCCAATCTAATCTATTGATATGTCCTGCTTCGAGTGTCTCTTCTCTTCTTGAACCCTTCTTACGCGATGTGGTCGAGCGTTGTCGTTCATAAACACAAAATTCCTAATTCATTACATAGGTGGGTAGATAATGGGCGTAATAACTTGTTTGATGTAAATTTGACTGGTCATATTCTGTGGTATTCTAATTAATGGGACATTATTCCACCCCATAACATTACGGTACCCCCTTCTTACGGAACAACTTCACGGGGAAAATAAAGTCGCTGTTGACGACCTGGTTCTCTCTAGACTCTTCGTCGATTGCCTTCAATAACCAGCTCAATTCTGGTTTCGTCTGTCAATAAGACCCACCGCCACTGGCGTAAAAGCCAAAGCCTATGCTCTCTTGCTCACTCAAGACGGGCAGCACGATGCCTTGGAAGTAGAGTGGGTAACCGTAATGGTCTTCTAGCACGTAAATTTGCGTTGTGGAGTCATCTTCGAATAGTAGGTGTCGATATAATACGGCGAAATGTACCTTGAAAGTGGGCCCTGAGAGCTGAAGCTGAAGATGTGCGGTGTCTACGGCATATTGCACCAAATATCGGTCCTCCCTTTCATTAGATGCTCGAGGACGTCCACTACGTGGTCTGTTTTCCACTGTATCAAATTCTTCATACTTGTGTACTATTCGTACAACAGATGATCTATGAATGCCCAACATGTTCGATATCTGATGATTAGAATGTGTATGCATCATGTAAAGCAGTCATTCTTGCTCGGTAAACGCAGAAATTTCACGTCCTGGCATTATAATGTAAAATATTTGTTGAATTGGTCAATAATACTCTTCAATGCAAGTGCATCTATAAATAAATCTAATTTTATAAGTTTATTGCATAGTCCTTATAACATATTTAAATATGTATACATTTAACAAATATAATATGCTTTATAAACAAATTCCTTATTGATTTCAACAAACTTTCCTGTAAACTGTAAAGCTAAATATATAAATTAATTCAAGCAAATATATTAATTTTTCAAGAGATTATTGTTTACTTTTAATATTAAATTTTCTTGAAATAACAAAATAATTCTATTACAGACAAAAAAACGCAACAAAATATCTTGTTATCTAAAACAATCATTTTGTTATATAAAACAAATAAATATGTTAATATTCAAGGGACATATTTATTTCACTTAACTACAAATTTACTTGCGGAAATATGACACTTTTTTTGTTTGAGTTAACTATTAATTTGTTAGATTAAACAAATTTTTCTCTGCGTGCATATGAGCTGGTTGCTACGCCTCTGCTTTTCTACGGATCTTACTGCAGCGAATTCTCTCTTCCTGCGTCCCATCTCACAGGAGAGCGTCCCGCCGCCAGGCTGTCGGTCTGGGCCTCGGGCCCTTAGAGCGCCCTCATTGTCCTTCCGGGTCAGTGGGCCGCAAACTCCGGAAATTGGATAGTTGTTGCATTATGAGCCACTTGCGCGTCTGGCAATTTTCTTTTTACCGCCGCCAAATTAAATGTTTCGGCAGCGGCCACTTCGTTGATGAACGCGGTTATTAAACCTGCCGTAGCCATGGTGACGTCGCCCTGCGGCTGCTGTTGCAGTTGGGTGGACCCACTGATTATGCCTTTGCCGTTAGTACACCACATTTTTCTTAAGGCTGCCGTATTTCTCGCCGTAAAATGATCAAATTTGTGATGTTTTTTACGTACAGAAATCAAGAAAAATAAAACGCGTATAGCATATAAAAAATAAAATTATTGTTTTGTTTATGCTATTATACTTTTACTATGTAAATTTTCCTCAAATAATATAATAACTTTTCTCTAACACGATTTTAGAAAGTACACGTTCCACAACTAAAAATTAGGTTGTAAGACATGTCATTCCAGCACACTGTGTTAGAATGTTGTTCTTACATACTGTGATGGAATATGTACAAATAAGCAAATTTTTTGTATGTTTTCTAAAATCTTGTTAGAGAAAGTATAGTCTAAAACACGTTTAGAATAGCATATTCCATGTATGCCATTCTACAACTTGTAGAATATACTATTAAAATGTATAACACACATTATTCTAACCCCATATTTTAATAATTATTTTCGCGTTCTTATGAACAAAAATGAACACCTGTACCTAAAAATTTGTTGGTTAGACCGCTTTCAGCCGTTATATATTCGTTTTACTTCGGTACCTTTGAATATTCACAAGTGGCATGAAATAATATTCTTGTTATTTGCAAAACTCTATATTATTTAGTTCTTAAATGTCTAAAATTACTTGTATTTGAAAAAAAACTATTTCAAAAATACGGCGCCCTTAAGTTAGACAACTTACATCGCACTTTTTGGAAAAATCATTAATATCCATGAGCTAGAGGAGCAGTCGTACCTACGGTCTAAATTTTTGAAATTGTAAACAATATATTATTTTGCAGTAACATACAAGGACATTTTAGTGAAAAACGTATCTAGATTTGTCTATTATTAAAGAATAAACTTTTTTTTGTAGACAAGAATGACTTATCTAAAAAGTAAGATTATTAGATATATGATATGACCAAGTACAAATATTTCAAGGGGGGATAGAGAAAATTATGAATTAACGGAATCGCTTTTCAAAAAATTTCCACTTATTTCCAAGGCAAAAAAAAAAACACTTTTGGACACTAACACGAAGTCAGAATTCAGAAATATCTAAATATACAGGATGGCCTGCTTATTTCGCATCGTTTACAATAATACCTTTAAGGATTTGATTAATAACAAGTGTTCTCTCTAAAAAATTTCGTTGTGAAAAACTGGAGAAATGGGGAAATTGCATGATTTTTTCAAATACGTGGAGATGAAAGAATGTATTATTTTAATCGAAATGGCGTTTGTCCTAAACAATTTGATGGAAAAATAAGTTCAAAAACGGCATTTAAAGTTTTAGTCTGACCACGCCCCCAGAAAACGGAGGCCGCCATATTGAATACATGTGACGTCACCCGCCAGTTGCGGTTGACGTCGGACGTCACCTGTCAGTTGCGGTTGACGTCGGACGTCAACTGTATGCACAAAACGTGTAAGTTTAGGTTAGGTATTTAGTATCTCAACTGGGGGGTTAGGTAGAAGAGTTAGTTTGTCGTGTGTAATATTTATTAAGTGTTATTGTGTTAAACAGACACTGGTGTTGAAAAAATTTGCAAAATAGATTCGTAAAATGAGACCTCCAGAAAGTGTATTATCACCGGGAACAAATATTGCATTGTGCAATTACGAATACTTTCCATACAGCGCCTAATAAAAAATATTTCTCCATGCCAAAAAGTGAAAAAAACAAGTAAAATGTAGTGCATGGCAATGAATCGCGGCGGAGAAGAAAAAAGTATAAAGTTCTTCATCATTTCAACGTTGAATGTTTGTGAAGACCATTTTAATGTAAAGTTAATTGAAAATAAATACATACGTACGAATAAATAATGGAAGAAGCGGTCTATCAAACAAATGTTTAGGTACAGAAATCTTTAGAAATATGCATTATCTTAAATTTAATTGTATATGTAAATATTGTTATAATATAAACTTAATACTACATACAAAATTGTTTCCTTTTATTTAGAAATATGTGAAAATAATTGTTAAAATATAGGGTTAGAAAAGCAAAGTAATGTGTCTTACAAATGCTTTTAAAAAGTTACTGTTTTATTTTACGAAAATTTGAATAGGAACAATGAATAAACATATCTAACATTACTTTTTCTTTACATGTTTACACCCTCCTATTAAAACAAATTATACACACCGTCTCGTGACTAAACCAACACAGTTACTAGAAACAGTAGACTTAATGTATGATAAAAGCCAAATGTGGCTGCTTTAAGAGATAGAGGCTAAAAGTAAGTACTATTTTTTCCTTAGAAAATAAAGAATAATTTCAAAATAGCTGCAAAAATTAGTTTTGAAATGCGCGCACTAATTAATGCGTCAAAAATATTAGTAAGGAAAATTAATAGGTATTTTCTGTTTCCAGTTTTTGTCCTGCTAGTTACAGATAGGTGAATCAATAAATATTTTATATTTTTATCCAACATTTCCATAATAAATTATTGAAGAGGGATCTTTTTAAGTAAAAAAACATATAATTCTTAATATTTTCGCCCGTTGTCAAGATATTTGCATTTTAATATCATTATCCAATGTGTGTATAAGGCGAGGTAAAAGATCTTTGCATTAGAATACTTACTCTACCATAGATTACTCCAAAAGACACCATTTAACTGACCTTATCTTAGACAAATTATGATGAAAAAATCATAACTTAGACACCCATATCTCAATGTAGGTATTAATTTTTGCTTTAAGATAAGGTAGTCATAAGATTTTAGCAAAACGAACCTACGGTAAAATGAATATTGTAGTATATAGGCCTTTTACAGACATCCTGTACAATACTAATGCATACAATATAAAGACTGACCTTTGTTTAGCTTAATACCTAATTGAATAATACATTATTTCATATATTAAACTGCAAATATCTTGAAAACGGGAGAAAATAGTAAGAGTAATAAAGTATACCTTTTTTTCTTAATAATGTATATTTGTAATTATAAAATGTTCGATAAAAAATACTAGATGAATTTATTTATCCACTTTTCTGTACGTAGCACCCTCTGTAATATTATTTTTATTAATTTTCTGATTCTAAGGTCTTTCACTAATTTAAATTTAATCGAATTAAATAACCAACTACATTCAAATATTTCTTTATTAAATTAATTATAATACAAAATGTATGGCATACACGGAGTTCAGGCTGAGATACTATTAAAACCTAGCGCGAAGCCCTAGGAAATTTCCCTGCAAACACATATTTACCATACCACAGTCCTATTATTGTCCACCCTAGTATAACTATCTTCAACGAATACAGAAGAATATATCGGTATAAGAATGCAGCATAAACATATCTAATTTCAATAATAACTTTTTACTCAAAACTCAATAAAAGTGTTCTTAAAATGGATTACGCTGTACAGTCTTTGCTGGAATAAAAAGTTTTGTAGCAACAAAAGAATCTGAGTTGTCGTTGGTATCGGAGGAATTTACCACTTGACTGGCCGCCTGACACCTTTCGGTAAACTAAGACTACACTTTTAATATATATTTTTACTTTATTTAAATATATGCCCACAATATTTAAAATTATAAATGATGCATTCTAACGACCTCCCTCTTATCGATGCACTCTGTCTTCTCTTTTGGGCCAGTTAACCACTAGTTTCAAAACTAATACGGACTAAAATTTGTACACCTAAGTACTTGCTGGAAGTTGATAATCTCCTGGATCACACCACAAGTACCTATAACACACACTTGATCAAATCCAGCAGCTACTTGTATTGATACCTACCTTTCCGAGGGAAGGATATTGGGGGATATGTTAGAGCTGCTCGTAACATAGAAATTACAATTACCTTCCTTTGTCACTTTGCAATATAAATTCTTATTTATACTATTAGACAGTCTGTGGCTATTATATGTGTGACTTTAGGCTATGCTGCCGATTCTGCAGTCTAATGATATCTTAAACTTAAATTTCTTTATCTATACATATTAGTTTACTTTATCTAGCCATATAATTTTCAATAAATCAGTTATAGATGATTTGGGAGGTTTTACACCTGGAATAAAAATTAGCATTTAGTTTAATATCTTAGTTTTAAGGTTTAATAATTATTAATTGTTATATAGGTACTTACTTTTCTTTGAAAGTTCCGTGGTATACCAGGGGGAACTGCTAGTAGGTATTATAGGTAAAATAGGTATTTATGCATTACATTTTGCAATTTATTAAAACCATTTCTGTGCTAAGGCAGAACATAACCTTAAATTTTTGACAATTTGCAGTACCATAAATGCAGTTACACATTGAAGATGCGTTCCCCAATGAATTAGATGATCTACACTTATAGGGCTGTTCACCTTATTTATTTTATAGTTTTTTTTAAAGAGCCTCAGTCAGGTCACTACCTTACACAGTATTTACATTATCTATGGCTCAAAGAAATGTCAGTAATGTCACACAAAACTCAGAAAGAAATGTCTATTTACGTCACGATCGTCGTAACAAAAGCAAGATGGCGTACTGGCATTTGACGTCACACGCGTCACACCAATGACACTGCGTTTTCGATCACGTGGTTTTGTTTACATTTTATGGCAATTTATTAATGTTAATATTTTAATTATAAAGTGATTATTGCCGTCAGATACATGTTCTGACCTTTCAATATGTTTGAAAGATTACCCTGTAATACATTTCAAACCAATATATAATTCATGCAACTTCCCCATTATAGAGAAAAAACAATTTTAAAAGTTCAACTTGTGACACCCTGTATCTTAAGGGAGGCATTTTTGTTTATGGGTAAATAGTATTAACTCATGATATTTTACCGCCAAAAATAATGTAAGCCTGTTCAAGGCCTTCTAAACCAACTATTATTTTGTAATTATTTTTCCAGAATAGCCGCCTTTGAAAATTTATTTTCCTGGTCGGATTTTTTTTCTAATACTCCGTATACAAAATTATTTATTGTTTATATAATAACATTTTGCATTACTCAAAATTATTTCAAAAGCAATAGGTTTCGTTTCATGCTGTTTATGTACATTTTGAAAATAATACTGATAGTTTTCAGATATCAATATATATTACTTTAAATAGAACATTCAGAAGTCATAAAGTTGTTCCGATAGTATTTGACTTGGGAATAATGGAGATACAGGTCTGGGGAGTTGCATCTGCAAATGTTATTATTTATCACACATAATTGTTTTCGTTTCTTAAAGAAGCGAAATAAATTTCTCAACAATCCCAGTTTGTCCTCTATCTAGTGAAATAGTACTATCGAACTGTCAACAACAAATACATTTTCCTAGAACCGTCGCTTCGTTATCGGTGACATCTCGTATGGAATTCCGACGAGGAGAAGCACTCCGAAACAGATAATTAAACTTGATCAAAGCTTCGACGAAGAAAGCCTTTTATTTCGATCGCACATGTTGCCAGTTGCTTGATTTAGAATCTACACTGGTGGCTCGTCGCGTCATTTATCGCTAGGATGAGGATGCAGTATTAGTAACAGAATTAACATGCTTTTATAAAAATATTAAATTATGCGGATATATTTTATACAGAGTGTCCTACAAATACTTGTACAACACTTGACCACGATATATAGATATACGATATATTTTAGAACTTTATTGTCAACACTTTCACTTTATTTAAGGCTAAGGGCAAAAATGGTACCAAACGGAATCAGGACGAGTGTGCCACTTATCTAAGTTAATGAGTAGGGTTTATTAATTGCCTTTTATCTCATAGTATTTTATTTTTTGGACATTATATCAACATGGATGTATTCTTGATTTTTCACTGACGAACAGTTTCAGGTTCAGCGTCGGACTTACAACTTTTGTTATGTATCTAACTAGATTCTGCGACTCAATTTATGCAATATTTTTTTAGTTAGTTTTCAGCGACAGAATTAGACTTCCCCAAATTCTCGATGATCTGCCTCTAAATTTACGACGTAACATGTTTTTTCAACACGATGGAGCCCCGGCACATAGTGGTCGCAATGTTCTAAATTTCCTAAACGAAAATTTCGCTGGACAGTGGATAGGGAGGCACGGACAGGTAGCTTGGTTGCCGCGTTCTCCCGACCTAATCCCGCTGGACTTCTTTTTCTGGGGATATCTAAATCAAAAAGTTTACGCCACCGTATCAATGATGCAGTCAATGAAATTTGTCAAAACTGTTTTAGCATCTTAATAGCTTCGAGAAGTATTACACGTAGGGCAAGACTTTGTATCAGAGAAGGTGGAGGGTTTTTTGGATAGTTTTTAAAATAGTTTGTTGTCTGTTATCAAAATTAAGTTTCCATCTTATGATCCCTTCGAAAAGTGACGGTTGCAGCTAAATTGCGGAATAAAGTGAGGAATGTCCTCCTTGAAGTCAGCCTTCTGTTTGGAAACCTTCTGCCGTACTTGCGTTCTGCCGCGCAGCATTGCCATCGCAAAAGCCATAAACAAATCATCATATCATAATTGTTCTACATCAATAATATGTATTACTGATTACGTATTAAATTATTATTATTATTTTTTGTTTAAATTATTATGAAATTGACCAAAGTGGGATTAATTCAAGAGCGATTTTCTCAGAAATCGTTGAAGATAAAAATTTGAAACAAGAGTACCTTTTTAACGTAAAACAGTTCGGGAAAACGGAATTTGCTCCCGTACTCGCGTTCTGCCGCTGCAGCAAAAGCCATAAATAATTATCATATCAACTTACTCTTGTCCCGTAAACTCTTCCATTTTTTTCGCTTAGAACTATTAAATTGGAAATCGGGTTGGCAATACTTTGACATAAGAATACCTTGATAATTTTGTTTAAATTACTATGAAATTGACCAAAGTGGGATTAATTCAAGAGCGATTCTTTCAGAAACCGTTAAAGATAACGATTTGAAGCAAGAGTACCTTTTCTATGTAAAACAGTACGGGAAAACGGAATTTGCTGTCCAATTTGTTAAAAACTCAAAGATGAAAAAGTTACACACGCAAAATACCAAGGGCCCCTCCCGTACCCACCCCAATGGACCTTGTGGAAATAAATGGATTAGTCCATCAAATTGCTCATCAAAATTTAGTATACCAAATTCCATTCATTTATCACAACACGATTGAGAGATATTGCAAAAAAATAATTTTCATTCCTCCCTTTTCAATGGGCCCCTGTGCCCTTAGGAAGCATTTCCGGACCCATGTTCATATGAACTTTTTTACTTAGTTTTGATCATAGCTAATTATGAGACACCCTGTATAGGTAATGCAATTACGATAATATTTTTAGTTTTTAGGTAGATATATTGTGATCAGCATGAGTGAGAACTTATTTAAAAAAAATTCAATATACGGGGAACTCTTACAAATACAATTTAAAAGCAGTGGGAAAATGATTTAAAAATACACTTCTGCGCGGCACTGTAAAACCTAACAAAGCAAAACGTGCAATCGGCGACCGGATAAAAATTGAAAGAAATTTCGTAGGAAAGAAATAAATAATATTTCACAACACTTGTTTTATACAACAAATTCAACTGCATTTGCCGCTATTGTTATTAATAGAATTAATTTGTGGTTTTAATTAATAAAATATTTTTATATACCTGATGTTACAACAACAAAATTGAACCGATCTTAGCCAGTTTCTACAAATTAACTCAAATGTTTCTGCTCCTTGAAGTATGATACGTAAATCATCAGTAGCGATACACTTCATTTTTAAAATATCCCCAGAATTTTTTTTTTTTTTTTTTTTTTTTTTTTTTTTTTTTTTTTTTTTTTTAGTTGTGAATCACTGTATTATATACAAGTAAATATGTACTGCTACTACACTAACGCATCTTAAACTATATTAAAGTATTAAAGTTATGAAAATGTCTGTTCTTTCCTCTTTAAAAAAATAATTCTTACAACAATTTGTTCCTGTCTTATTGCGTCTCTGGGTTTAGTTTCAGCATTTCTTCCAATACATGGAAACCTAGCTGTCAAAAAAACTGTTCCTTCGCTACATTCCGGTGTACAACGTACGACGACGATCCGGTCTGATTTTATTAGGGTTAGCTCTTCGCGGCGCACATCTGCCGACTATTTGGTATTCGGATTACGCTTCTCGTCCGCAGACTTAAAGGCCGAAATCCCGCGTTAATTCTTTCTGGCTTCGAGGGCGCGACTTGCTTTGCCAAAAAGTTTTCCATCCAGCGACCCGAGGTCGCAGATTCACCCGACTCTCGGAAAACTTTTCCACCCTAATTGCGAACAGGGGACCAGACAAATAGGCGATGTAAGCAGGCGAGGGAAACCGTTCACGAAACGGACGGGATCGGCGATACTTTCTTTCTTTGGCTTTGTTCTAAAGAGAACGGTCTCGGTATCGATGAATTTGTTCTCGAAAATTGAGCGAGTCTGTTAAAGCCAAGCTCGTAATTGTCCCGGTACGTGTTATCACGTGAACTGCTCAAGCGACATGTTAAAATGTTTTGAGCGTGTCATTTTACATGTATAGTAATTTACAGGGATGAGAGTGCGATAACGTAACAGCAAAATTCCTTTTCTTTAATACAAGATTAAATACAGTGCCTTAAACAATGTCCCAGTCTCACTAAGTGTTGACAAACTTTTCTTGGTTTTATCTTGGTCTCGCAATACAAGACAAGATTAACAAATTAGTCTTGCCAGGCAAGACATGAAATACTGTTGCAGCAAGAAGAATAAATCCATAAAATGTAAACGCTTCATTTGTCTTAGTAGTTACATGATCATGAAACTAACATTTTTTATCAAACTATACATCCAAATCTTTACAAGAGTCACAATGAAATAGTGCAGTATTATCAATTACGTAATTCAATTCATAAGTAGACAGTCCTCTGCGGTCTTACATTTAGCAGTATTGAGATATAGCTTATTTCTAACACACGAAGACTCTACCTGATCAAGCTGTTTCTGTAGATTATAACAATCATCAAAGCTAGCAATAAACGAACAAAATTTGCATATACTCTTTACTACTAATTACTTCACTAAGGCCAATAATAAACAAAATGAATAATAACGGGTCAAGGGTAGAATCCTGGGGTACTCCAGAAGTTGCAACGTAACTAACCAAATCGAATGCATTATAACAAACAAACTGAATTTTTTACTGTATTAGAAAGGTATTTTAAGCTAATATAAATCAAATATTTTACAATTCCTATCAATGAAGTCATGTGTATGTTCTCTGATACCAAACGTCTAGGTATGCTAATGAACAATTCCACAGACAAAGCTCTATTCAATAATTATCTAAAGAAATTAATCTAATTTACTAACCTGCTTTAATGAAACACTATAAATATCTAACTTCACTTTTTGGCAGTGGGAACACGACAATTCAACCACAATAGATGAGATCTGACCTATTTCTGCATTTTTAGGATTGCTTCTTCAGGTGGCCTTCTTTAAATTAAATCAAATACATAACTATAAAAATTATTATAAAAATTAAAATTATTTGAAGTTAAATATCGACGATGACAAAAAGTGACAGCCTGTCAATGAATTAAATATGACAATACCTGCTTGAATAATGTTCACCTTTTATGTAAAAGTTTTTATATATTTTTAGGTATTAATAATATTGTGTGAAACTAACTACTCAGTGGACAAAAGCCCCAACCTATTTAACTTCATTGATAGGAATTGTAGGATATTTGATTTATATTAACTTAAAATACCTTTCTAATACAGTAAAAAATGTTACAAAAGCTAATAACAAGGAATATATGGGTAGATATTGTGGGTGTAATTCAACGCAGGTTGGGGCTCTTGTCCACTGAGTAGTTAGTTTCACACAATATTATTAATACCTAAAAATATATAAAAACAAACTGTACTCTGTTATATAAATAAAACCTAATAATCTCGATCAAGTCATCAGTGAAACCAAAGGCCACAGCCAATTTACAGCGGCGGCTGGTGAGATTTCAGGTATGTCATATCTCAATAACCGGAGATGGGACCCAAACCAAACTTTAGGATATATGTACTGTTGTTTGTTTTACTTCGGTGTCATTGAAAATACCCAAGTATTAAGAAAACACATTCCTATTATTTGCTAATATCCAGTTATTATATATTTAAAATTATATGTCTGTAGAAGACACTGTTTGAAGAATACGTCAATCTTAAGCCAGTTGCTTATGGCATTTCGATATAAGCAAAACTTTATATCAAGTACGCCACATATGTATTTTGTACAAATGTTAACAAAACAAAGGTATGTTTCAATATTTGATCTAATCTAATTAGCCTGTTTATACTTTAATTTATCATACTTCTCTTCAATAATTCATACATATTATACATTTTGGACATAAATATACATTTATGTTAATATTTCTTATAAATTTTCTATGATCTACGATAAGTTTTCTGTATTAAAAAAATGTTAGCATAAAAAACTAAAATTGAATCTTGGTCGACATACTTTTTGTTTTACGTATATAAGAATTTAGGTACCTGTTTTCAAATCTTTGATTTTCTAATTTTAAGGAGAGCGATATTATATATATATATCTAACATAATGATAATATATACAATAAAAATTATGGAAAATATAGATGTTTCTGACTTTCCAAATGAATGAATTGTCCTTCTGAAAACATATACTGCACCGCAAGTATAAACTTAGCTTGCAGACGAAACACGAGCATATGTAAAATTCAATTTCTTGAAAACCGTAACACGTGGCGAAGTAAACTTTTTTTAAAAAACTTTTTCATACTTTCGACTACGTTTGCCCCATAGAACTATACTTCTATTTTCAATAATTAATGTAGCTCTCCGCATAGTAAAGTTTTTAATGCACAAATTTGCTGGTACCAACTTTGGAACAATTTTTATCGTAAAGGCGTTAAGTGATCAAAAATTGATATGTACCAATAGAAGCGCTGTAGCTTTTTATATATGTTGTGAAAAAATTATGAACATAACTTGAATCGCTGATTTACAAACGCGATTTATATTTCGAAAAACATAATTGTCAAATAACGTCCAAAGCACCGACAATTTAATTTTATAGTTAGGCCCTACTGAAAAAAGTTGTAGAAGTCGTAGATTTCGGATTCCCAAATTGTCCCTCTACAAGATGGTAAACGTTATTAGATCTTTGATTTTATTCTAATGAGGCTTGGATTTTTGTGAAAAAAAGTGATTTGTTTTGTACTGGATAAGTATTTTAGTAAATTTTGAGTCAGAATTGCCAACAGGTGTAAGTGGTTGTATACGTTCGTGATTACGTGGACCTCAGACATTGCTGAAGGTGTTGTAGAATTATCAAACGTCTACAAATACAGCTGAACAGTGTGTTTTTCGTAAATCTGGGATTAAGATAACATATCTAATTTTAAGCAGGAAACGATGTGCATTTCTATCGTTATTTGAAGTAGTCAACATTTTTTTCAAACAAGGATAGGTTTTTAAGCCCACCATCACATAGTGACACACTTGCAATTGTAGCTACAAAGTAGTGAGTCGCTTTCTGTTTGTGGGCAGTATTCAAACCCAGCATTAAGTAGGCAGTGACCACTAGCTACGTCTCGTGTTTTAGTTTTAGTTTTTCAATTCAGTGCCACCCGGTCCCGCGCTGCGTGCGAAATCATATTAACGCGATTCCGCATAGCAAAAGGACGTTTCCCACTCCAATGTTGTAACGATTCGAACGCGGCTTTTAAATTCGTACAATGGGAGCGACTCCGCTGATTAGCATGGGCGTGTATTGCATAATAATGTTCACGGTCGACTAGTCGGGATGAAATTTCGTGTGCATTATTATTGATACGCCGCGCGTTATCAATAGGCTTAAAATAGAGCCGGTAATAACATTAAAATACGGGGCTTATGTTTTCAGCGGGCTGACAGCTAGCTGGGTGCTCGCACCTGCTCGCGTTGGTGTAGGAATATTGGATATGTGCGCTCCTCTCTTTACGTGATGTTGATTGGAAAACGAGGCGCTAAATTCAATACATGCCATTATATTAGACGGATACGTAGCTGTAACAGTAATTATTAGTGTCAGCGTCTGTGGGAGCAGGATCCTTAACGAAATGGTGCTTTGCTGATCAAAGAGGGAAATACTTCAAATGGATGTTATGTATCTGAAATAACTGCGGGTTTTTTTATGACCTAATATCATTTTATGAATTAGTGCTTTCGAGACGTAGAGTGAACTTATAAATGTCACACGTTGTATGAGGTTTATGTGTACACGTTAAATTTTACTTACTGGAACACCAACATTACAAGCCAAATATACGTTTCATTAATGTATTGAGTACACTGGTAACTATATGCTGCTTTAGTACTTAAATGCTACATCTAAAATATTCATGAAAACATTTTAAAATGTAATAATAGTCCAATTTTTCGTATTCTTATTTATTTTAAGTAATCATAATTTAAGGAAATCAAAAACATTTATTGTAACAAACATAAAATCAAATTTACCTACAGTAAATGTTCAATAATTAGTATATCCTACTGAATATCCGTTCTGAATCCATATAATTTCTAATAAGCAGTTTTAGCATATTGAATCTTCTGCAATAACTGATTACGATCATTGGTGGCCATGGTATGATATATTCGTTAGGTACCAATTTATTGATTTAGGAAATGAGTATGCACCCATTGGATCATTTGTCATGTTTTGGTCTTCTAAGAAGTGTAATATGAAATGCATCTTTCTAGTGAACAAAAAAAACCAAATTAAATATATCATCCTTGTGTTGGATACGAATCTCGAAAGACAATCCTGGAAAAATATTTACAGAATATTGAAAGTTAAATACAAGATAAGACTGTTTGTAATAAAAAAATGAAAATTATAGATGATATCAGAAAATGATTCTTGTACAGCTTGAATGCAACAACGAAATATCGAAAGAAAAACTGAAAAATTTAAAAGATATGATGCTTGATAACATAGGTATCTCTAAAACAACTAGGATTTTTTGAATATCTGATTGAAAAAATGAAAGAAGACTTTACCGTGGGCGCAACATCAACAAGGCCAAATAAAAAATTATTTAGGTCTTACTTAGACCCTTTTTCAGTGACATGAACTCAGTACTGAGTTACCCTTAAAGAAATTTCATATTTTTATTTACATAAGGAAACATAATATTTTTATTTAACTAGGAAATATGTTAATTTTCAAATTCATTTCCTTATTATAACATTGTTGTTTTTTTATGCATATAATGAAGCAAACAGCTTTGTATTTGTGTTTGTATTATCTTTTATAGGTTTTTTTTCGATTGAAAAATTTAGGCAGTTAGACCCTTTGGAAGTTATGCTCTTCAAATTTTAAAAGCACTATAATTATGAACAATTAAAAATAAAGAAGTCAAGAGGGTTTAAAACTGGAGACCGTGGAGACCATGCTACTGGTCCACCCTGCCAATTCACAGTACTCCATGCACTTGATGGAACATCTAGCCGAAAGTGAGGAGGTGTCCGATCAAGTTAAAACCACATGCGTTGTAGAACAGTTGGGGGTACATTTTCAAGAAGGGCAGGCAGGTTATTGGGAAGAAATTCGAGATAATGTAAACTATCCATACCATTTGGCAATATGAATGGTCCAATTAGGCGCTCATCAATAATCTCTGCCTAAACATTCAGTGAAAAACGGTGTTGGAAGTGGTCCTGTTCAATTGCGTACGGATTTTCGAATTTCCAAACGTGTGTATTGTGAATGTTATGTATTCCAGTATTTTGCTGTATAACCAGGACCAGTAGCAGGACTTAAACCTGTCGGATTTTCACGGACTACATTCAGCACTTGTTCTTCACCTACTAAAATACGTTGTGGTCACCTGAGGGTACCATTTCATCCACGATTTGCACGTAAATTACTAGTATCACGTTTACGTTGCACCACTGCCATAAAAGTTTAATGACTTGGCGTGTGTCGATCGGGAAATCGATCCGCATACAATTGCGAAGTTGCCAATGCAATTTGTATAACTTTGCCATAAATAAGAATCATGTCCATTAATTCAGCATTGCTGTACACGTGAGCCATTTTGAAAATTTTAAAGATTGCCATTCTCTCGATAAATAAAACAACACTACTGATCTTGTTACCACATATAGAGCATATCCCTACTCCAATTCTATTCACCAGACAGGCATGTTGATACGGGCTTCAGGCGTAGATACTTGAAATACAGTTGCCCAGTACCTCCAATGAAGAATATTATTACTAGGGTATCAAAAGCTGACCATCCTAGGTAGAAGTAAGTATAACAAAACAAAAAGAAAAATAATCAACTCATTTAGGTATAAGGTAAGTATTTCAAGATTCGAATTTTTGTGCCTGCCGCTAATGTTAGAGCATATCCCTAATCGAATTCTATTCACCAGACAGGCACGTTGATACGGGCTTCAGGCGCAGATACTTGAAATACAGTTGCCCAGTACCTCCAATGAAGGATATTATTACTAGGGTATCAAAAGCTGACCATCCTAGGTAGAAGTAAGTATAACAAAACAAAGAGAAAAATAATCAACTCATTTAGGTATTAGGTAAGTATTTCAAGATTCGAATTTTTGTGCCTGCCGCTAATGTTTTATATTGGACAAAAATCTGGACAGGCTAATTCTTAGTCAGGCAATACTGCAAAAGTCGTACGCCTGGCATTCCTATTGCATTTCCAGTCGAAGCCGAATGATCAAGGTTGTGTTATTTCATTTACAGCAGGATTTATTGAGCCCGTTGATTATTTACTATTTAAAGTTGTATGTTTGATATCCCTATTTTTTCCTTGTATAATTCCTTTTCTAAATATTGTAACCTATACGTTGACTTAGCCTTGGAAAATGTCACGTAGAAAAATAAACTTTATTATCACCACTTGATTACATAATAGATATTCTTCAAACAAATTTCATGGCTCGTAAACTGTCCTGTCACAGCGAAACCAATCCGCATATATAGGTTTTTAGGGTTCTAGAAGTTTCCGCGGTTTTAAGAATCAAATAGAATGTGGTCACCGCAAACAGGAACATAATTAACAAACTAAAAAGGTAGATGAGCTTCCGTAACAATATTCATTACTTATTTTTTTATCTTAATCTAACTTTATTTTTAAAATGACGCTATTATAAGATCGTTTCTGATACAAAAGTGGCTGTTCAAACCAAATAGCCTAGAATTTCTCGCACAAATATGAGAACCTCATAAAACAAGCAGTGCTGAAGATATCTCCTCATCTGAACGGTGCGCATTATGAAAACTCGGCTTCCATTAGGGCTCCCAGGCCAGCGATCGACATCATTCCTCCAACCTATATGATATAACCATCGCCCCAGCGGCACGAAAACATCGCCGACCGCCACCGTGGATGTACCATTTTTGCAAATTTGAATAATTATCCGAGTCGGCGGCTTCCAGGGGGAAAATAGATTGCCCCGAAATGACGAGGCGCATTATAATATTCATCCGTGCTCAATCAATAGCACTCGGAATGGCGGCCAATCACTTTTAAAATCCCGTGGAAATGTGCTACATGCAAATAGACTTCGTACATTTGCCGCGGATCGTGGAATTGTATGTACCCTTTCCATTAGATGCTTACCTGACGAGAATGCGGTCGGTTCTCTTTTTCCGATATCTGCTTTTTATAAGAACTTCATAGTTATTTCTGTATCAAGGGAGATACAGAAATGATGATGCCCGCAGGTTGTAAGTCGCCTAAGGGCATAATCAGCTTAGTATGTCCCGTGGTATATACTTCATACAAAATAAAAACTATAAAAGGTCATAGCTCTGACATTTCTTGATTTGTGGTTATAACATGATATATTCAAACATATCCATAACAACCTACGCGTCATTATTTTCGGGTTCTCATGGCAGCGGGCGTGAGAATAACCCATTTCGCCCGCTGCCATTATGAATATCCGGCGTGATATGGGTATATTTATACAGGGTGATTCAGAATTTATCTAAAAAGAATTTGTATGTACAGGGGTACAAATACAATTTTGTAAAAATAAAATCAAAAAGAGCAGTTCAAAAATGATTTAAAAATACACTTCCGCGCGGCATCGGAAACTGGCCCACCTGATAATTGAAAGAAATTCCCAAGGAAAGAAATAAATTACACAATCACAATTACAATTAATTTGTGGTTTTAATTAGTAAAATAGTTTCACATACCTCATGTTACAACCAAATTTTGGGTCCGTCTTACCCAGGTTCTGCAAACTAACACCAATGTTTCTACCTCTAGTCCGTTTTGAACTTGTAAGTTAGGTATTGGCAGCAGCTGTGATACTATCTATAGATCATCAATAGTGTCAAATACGTCTAAATAATTTAAAGCCAGGAGATCGTGGCGGCTATGACACCGATCCTTCTCGTCCAATCTCCTGCTATTATTGTTTGGACACGCTGTACATGGTACAGATATAATTGAGCCTCTTGTATGATATGTCCTGGACCTCCATCTCTTCCACGATTCGATTGCAAAGGACCCCGCACTTTTTATATGTAAAAGTGGTTTCAGTCAGGAGGTATAGTACTTTTTCACTCCAACACACCTCCACGCATGCATGTCTCCATGTCACTGAACACGCTCTTTTTTGATAAAAATAACCCAACTCCTGAAAACCCAGGTGCCGACCTTGTATGCCGTAGCGCAAAATCCTGACGGTAGATTTTTTGTGCCCATTAGCTTTTTTGTTCAGAATGTTGAGAACTACCTTTTCCACCAAAAATTAGACCTCCCGACTGAAACCACTTTTCCATATAAAAAGTGTGGGGTGCTTTTCCGCGTCGCGCCAGCGTTTGCCCTACACTTGCACTCATTGCACACCGTTATAAAAGTAGCTGCATTTGGCACATATTTAATCGTTCTGCTAAAGCATTTTCACTTCACCATAAATTAAAACGATTTGCTATACGTAAGCCATTTTAGATATTTGAAAAACTAATGAAAATACTTGCATGACAAAAAAGTTAATACGCATCATCTTTTTGAACTAAAATTTTTCAATCTCTAAATAAAATCAGAACTACGGTTACCACCTTATCACTGTTAACTTAACCCAATCGAATTAGTCTGGGCACAGGTAAAAGATGTAGCGCGAAATAATACGACGTTTAAATTAAGTGACGTGAAAATTTTGTTAAAAAATTCCTTGGAACGGGTAACTGCAGATAACTGGCAAAGATGTATATATCATGTACAAAAAGAAGAGGAGAAAATATGGGAACTCGATAATTTAATTGACGTTACTGTAGAACCTATGGTTATCAATCTAGGAGACGAAGATAATTCATCAGAATATTCAGAGGATGAATTTTAATATACATACTTTTTTATTTTCTTTATTGTACATTTATACAACACTACAATTACTCACCATAATTTGAATTTTCAAAATACATATATTTTTGTGTGGAATAAAGGTCTATTAATTAAATTTAAATAAGTATTTTGATAATAATATTGAATAATTTTATTTGAATTACTAAAAACCCTCTTAACCCTGTTATGATGCTTAAAGTAGTTTCATGTTTCGAAATGCTGTTTTTATATTGTTTACTTATAAGAGAAATGAACCGAGAAATTAAAGCGGCATAGACAAAGACGGATTGTCGTGGATTAAATTTTAGCTACCTGCTACAATTTAGTACAACCCGATCACAAGTTTTTTTAAAAGTACACCTCATCTATACCGATAATACATAATATAAATATATTGAATATAAGCACCAGTACTACATTTATTTACGATTTGCATACATAATAGAGCATTTACATGAACTCAGTGTCATTAATTTCTGATAGGGGCGCTAGCGTCAAAGTTAGGTATTAATATTAATGTTCTATGGTCTAATTTACGAGTCTGTGGTTGGATAATTATTTATTTGAATTTGTGTGAGACAAATAGTGATTGTAAATCTAATTTGCATCTCTTTTAACAAAATTAAACTTGTACAAGTACAAAAACTATTAAAATCTTATTTATGTTAACCTCACATAACATAGTTTATTTGCATTATACATTAGCAATTTGGAAAGAGAAGTAATAAAACGTTATTTAACACAGAAATTGTTAACGTGGGAGTGCCTAAAGAATTTCCTGGTAATTCTTAATTTAAACCTCTTTGTTTTTAAAGAATTGAAATTTTATAAATCACGAATCGATAGAAAAATGGTTAGTTATCGCTCAAATTGCAAACATGTTGCATGTAATATGCCCAATAAATAAAAAAGTACATTAAATGCCCAGTTCCAGAAAAAATACGAATAATATATAAAAAAATCAGTGTTTAAAATAATGTACATGTGACATAATATATAAATAATAAACATATGTAGTTTTTATTTGGTGTTTTTATTACAGTACAAGTACAAAACAGTAAAAGTTGAAAATCCTGTTAGGTGTTTTATATGGTTTTCATTTAAAAATTTGAGTAATATTAGTTGTGCTCTTTTATAACTAATAACATTTTGAATCACCATATCGTAAAATAACTTGTTACTACTAGATGCACTTGCTGTACTCTCAGGATTAATCACGTTATTATCATTCAAGTAATTTTTGTATGATTACATTTAACTCGTGTCACATTTCTACTTTTTTTCCACTTGCAAGTTTGCCTACGTTTTCATCCTGTTTTCGCCTTTTCATGTACCTTTTCATGCGTTCATTATTTTGACAGTATTGGTATCATATTTTCGTGTACGAGTAAATATAATGTTGAAACAGCTGTTTTTTGAGAATTTTCCATTGTCCTAAAATAAGAATGAAACCTTATTAAATAATGAAAAATATACACTGAAAATAGATCATACATGCTTGTACTTACCCATACTAGTAATAGTATAACAATATTCTGTAAAATGTTTTCAGCAGATCTTTGGTTTCTGGGTTGGTTTCTTGCTAGACTCAATTGCTATTAATCATTTTTTCAGCATTATTAGTGAACTTGCGAAACATGAAATCTTTATTTTTATTAGCAACAGATAAATATTGCGATACACAACAGTTATATGGCATGTTTTTTTACACAAATTGAAGCACAACAAAAATTAAATAACAAATATTTGTGAGGTTAGATTTAATACCTAACATTGATCGTAGCGCCGCCTACATGTAAATGCTCTATAAGCTTTTATTACTCTCTTTCATTTCTAAACAGACTATAGACGAAAGTTTGTTGGCAACCTCCTCTGTTTAGGGATCTTGGTTCTTAGTCACTTCTGTGCTCAGATTCGAACCACATCTCCAAAAACTCCTTCACCATCTTCGGAATAAAGACAAATCGGTCCCAAACAAGCGTCCGAGCAATTTCCTGACCGGTCGTCTATGGAAATGGCAATGTATGTGTTCTAGGGCTTTGCCATAAACTCTCGACTAAAAGTAGCGCAGCGGGCTTGGCACGCTGAGCAACCCCCCGAGATCCTCTTCCTCGTAATCCCATTACAATGGCCGGCCGGCCGGTCGGTCGTCTTTCCGCTGCGAGCCTAGTTTACGGCCGGCGTTAATTCTCAAATCTAGATCCGATAGAGCCCCAACAATGGGCGACTGTAAAATGCTGGACTGGAATTGTAAATTGTGTACAATTCTCTCCAGAATCCGTGTGAGTTATTAATAATCCGCTTGTGTGTCGTGGGGATTAGGGCCGTTACACACCCGGGATCGAATTAAGTCGCCCGGCGTTCAAGAAGGATCACAATCGCATGGTTTTGGAAAGAATACAGTAATGATGCCTACAGTTCTGATTGCTGACCAATTTCAAATGGGAATCACATTTGATCATGATCTAGATAGCATTTCTGCTTTCTACTAGTATAGTCCAGTCATTTAAGGTTTTATCTGCGGAAATATTTCTAGTGAGCTGAATTCTTGTATACACCTTTATTACGGCGTTGTAATGAAGATGTGAAAAATCGACATTGATATACCGGCTAAAAAAGTTATAAAGGTCAAAAGGTCACAAAAATCAGTTTTTCGCAAATGTCTCGCCACCTATTCATTATAAAAATTGTTTGTCGTGTATCTATAAAAAATGCCTCTTGCATTTTTCTGTAAAATTAACCGTTTTCGGAGTAGAGCGCTGAGAAAGCGACTATATTATGACAATGCACTTGTTTCCTCACCACCTTCGAGGTAGAATGCAAGGCGCGTTTTTTTTACATGGTTTCCCCCGTAGGCATAATCCATGATATGTAATAAGAAGTTTTTTTTATTGAAGAATGGATAATTTTTTATTTGAATACTGAAAAATACAGAAGAAACAAACTTAAGTATATATTTTTTTTTGTCATTCATTGTCGATATCTTCAGTTTCTATATCATTAATAATTGCTGACAAAACGTCGAGTGGATTTATTCCTATATTTAAATCGACATCTTCATCATTTTCATCATTGGTTGACTCTGCGTTTAAGCCACGGCGAATGGCCACGGCAATGTCGACAAACTTTTGAACATCTTAATCCAATTTTTTTGCATCCACATTTGCCGACACAACCTTTTGTACAATTCCAATCGGGTGCTGGTGGTAATAAAGTTGTTATTGCCGCAATACTCAAATTGTTCGTATAATTTTATGACAATTACTATGAACATTTACAAAAGTCACAGTACTTAAATATTCAATATTACCATCACCTCTAGCAATACTGGCATTTTTTAATATTCGTAGACCACACCTAACTTCTACTACATCACCATCCGATAACAATTCATTGCATATAAAACATGTATCACTCATTATGAAAACTGTTCAAGTTTATGTTATAACAATGTTTACATCTATAGTTGAATTTAAAAAAATACGTATTTTGAAAGATTTCAGTACCTAAAAATTTGCTGGATAGATCGCTTTCTGACGTTATATATTGATTTTATTTCGGTACCTTTGAATATTCGCCAGTGGCATGAGATAACATTGTTGTTATTTGCTATTCTCTGTATTATTCACTTCTTAAATGTCTAAAATTACTTGTATTTGTAGAAAACACTATTTCAAGAATACGGCGCCCTTAAAGCATCAACATCAGAATAGCAGAATTAAAGCAGTAAATCATGTTTTTATTTGCGACAGCTTATTTCCAGTTATAAAGATGTACTGCTAACCGTGTGAAGAAAAAAATTGATACCGTTTTGCAGAATAACCGGAATTTCTTGACTTTATGCCGTATAGTAGATCTTTTTGATGGCAAAGAAGTAGATTTTTCTGAACCCATCCTAAATCTGCCATCCATGAAAAATTATATATACGTTAAATATATCTCAGTGACTTCTGTGGATGTTGAATACACGTTTTAGAAAACGAAATGGATTATTAGCGACAAACGCCACAGCCTAGTGCCTGAACATTTAGAGCAGTTGCTGATTATTCGCTCCTGATAATGACGTCGTCTGCGAACGAAGTGATGATTCCACGCCACTAGCTATTTTGCTGGCTCTACACTGGTAATACTTCCATCCTTTTGGAAAATATAAGGAACTATTTTTTCCTAGTTTTCAATATCTTTATATTTTTGTAAGGAGCCATGTTACAACAAAAATTTATTTGAATAAAAGCTTTGTGTAACCCTGTATAATCTAAAAATATAGGTATTTTGTGCAGTTTATATGAATATATGATACTCACATGCAGTGTATATTTAATGTAGTGATCTTCATCAGATGCATGCGCAATAATTTTTCATATTCAGGTATCAGAAATGATTGTTATTTGTTGGCAATTAAATTTCAATACACGTGCTTTGCAACGAGAATATTTGAGAATTTAGAAATAGATCCTGATAATCAAGAATCTGTTTAGGAATTTAGAGAACAAAAAAAAGACAAAAAATTTGTTCACATTGCGGATTATCCTCAATCTAAATCAGGACGACAATCTGGAGCTGCAAGAATCAGTATGACTACGATTTTAAAAACGTTGCACGTTGAAGAATACTATCCTTAGCATTTTACAATAGTGCAAATTTTATTGCTTGTTAATCTACCTTCAACATATCCAATTTGCTAGGGAATTTTGGCGCTTACTACTTTAAAATATTGTACAATGAATTATGCAGCTGATTGTTGAAAAGCTATTTTCTCGAATATGGTCAGTTTCTGAGAATAATGACAAGTAGGGAAGACCGGGTACGAAAGTAACACGGGTTGGTTGTAACAGTAAGTCTATTGTCTTTCTAAAGAGGTTTGTCTATGATATTATATCATCATAGAGTCGGCAGTGAAATCTTCATTAATTTATTTGAACATTTGTGTTTTAGTTCGAGTTAAAACCTGCACGGTGCAAAATGATATATTATGTACCTGCACTACAACTTACTTTCATGTAGGTATAATCAATAAACAAATATCTTGTAAATACTAACTTTCTAGACATAGTTATTACCTATTATTCATATGTTACAAACGTCCCCATGTTCTGTTACTTTCTACCCATACCATTGGGTAGGTTGTAACGACGTACACTCTCTACCATTTTATTAATTGTACATCAATATGAACTTTAATTACTTCAATATTATTTTTCTTCTATATATAAAATGCCAAGGAAACGACTTATAGTAAGTAAATTATACAACTTTGTTAATTTTTTATTTATCAGGCTTTACAAAAATATGTTACTTTCGTACCTGGTCTCCCCTATATCTTTTTTCTTTAAACAATGTAAAATTGTCTGGGATAACCGCCATTTCGATTAAAATAATACATTTTTTCTTCTCCACGAAAAAAACATGCAATTTCCCCATTTCAATTTGTAGATTTGTTAAGCACAACTTTATTTGAATAAAAGCTTTGTATAATCTTGTATAATCTGGAAATATATTATAGGTATTCTATGCAGTTTATATGAATTTATGATATCCACGTTGCAGTATATATTTAATGGATTGATTGATAGTATATTTAATGTAGTGATCTTCATCAGATGCATGCGCAAAAAGTCCGCAGGACTGCAGGCAGTGCTGGCCGCTTCCCAGCTCCCAGGGCTGCACACCCGAGCCACTACATTTAATTCAAGAATTCCGGAACTCCCGACTCTAAATTTAAACTTTTGGATGGGACATTAAGGCCATTCTGAGCGTTAAAAGATTTGTGCAGGTGCTCTCGGCGCGGTCTTTTTTCGGTCTTCTGCCGGCGAGGAGGACGACTCGCCGGAGATTTGTGGCGGGCTTTATCGCCCGGAACACGCTTTTATCTTAGCCGAGGAAAGAAATTTGTAAGATTACAGATCATGCATACCTGCGCTAGAAACGTAAGACTTCTTATTATAATGAATTGCGCCAGTTCGCGGTTATGGCACCGTCTCAACTTCTAGCCGGCGATTTATAACTTTTTTAGTTTCAGTCAGTTCTGCATGCGTCATTACCTGCTTGGAGAGATTAAGGCGCTGCCCAAAATAGAAGATTTCGTCGTGATGCGTCTGGATAAAGGAATTAAATTAGAAGTTGAATTAAGTTAGCTAACAATAGAAGATTAATTTATCTACTTTATATTTATTCTTCAACTGCATCATTTTGGCTAGATGTTATTGACGGTGGTGACGACGCTAGTTTCATAGGATGTCTCAGCTATGTTTGTAAACTAAGTTGTTGCATTAATAATTATTACAAAAGGTGGTCCATAAGTAATGGCCCATGGAGACGTATTAGATTTTTCACTTCAAAATATTACTATTTAATCCAATATGCCTTAATAAAATGTTGATAATTAAAAATATACAGTGGCAGAGAGCATGACACTACTAGCTGTTTGTTGGAAATCTGCAATCCGTAACGCCCGTCGTCTTCGCGCTATAGAGTGATGTTTCAAGATTTGTAGATTGTTTTTGTGAAATTGTAATGCAGGTTAATGAATGAGAATCTGTTGTCATATAATTAAATGTGTTTGAGGTTGTTTTTGGTTTTCTTGTTTCGTTTTTGCGCGATTTTCTATGATTTATAGTAAAATATTACTATTAATTATCTTTTAAGTCAAATAAACCGAATTAATATCATGTTCATACCTTCTCAAGTAAACAAAAAGTTTAAAGTTGTGTAACACCAACAACATTAATTATGTTGATGTCTTCTGCGGTGAATACCAAGAAAAACCGCCCGTCCGAATGGTTTATATGTATTTTGGATAAACGGCTTTGCTTTTGTTTTAGCCACTTCACTAGCTTTGTATATCTAATATATCTATTAAGACCACTAGATTTCAATTGTTAAAAAAGATAAAAGGCAATTAGTATCTACTTTGCTCTATTTACAGTCTAAACATATAGTAAAAAATCTTTCCAGAAATAAATATAAAATAAGTATGTTGTATTGACATACAATAAGGGCAGACACAAAGTCTATTATGCCTAATAGGTAGATACAAAAATAGCTTAATTGCTAATGTGAACGCAAGGCAAGCAGACACAAAAAAAAAAGTATTAGAAAAATCATATATATATATTCAGCACTACGGGCCGAGTACGCCCATGGCTTGGTTGCATATATTTCTCCATTCAGTTTTGTTCCTTGCTCTCCTTTTCCAGTCCCTAATACCCATCTCTTTTAGATCTCTTTCCACTTTTTGAAGCCATCCTGTCCTTGGTCTCCCTCTTTTTCTTCTATTCCCCCTGTGAGCACTATTCTTGTCATTCTATCATCCGGCAGTCTTATCACGTGTCCCAACCATCTCATTCTTTGCGCCCTTATTACACTCGTTATGGATGGTTCTGCATACAATCCCATCAGCTCCTCATTGGACCTCCTTTGTCACATTTCTCCTACCCTCCTTCCTCCATAGATTCTACTCAGTACTTTTCTCTCAAAAATTTCTAATGCCCCTTTTTCCCTTGCATTAAGCTTCCAAGTCCCACATCCATAAATCACCACAGGTCTTATTACAGTCTTATATATTCTCTTTTTAACATTTCTCGAAATATTTTTCGACCTGATTACCCTAAGTAAGCTCCCCATACACTTATTTCCCTTTCCTATTCTCTCCTGCATTTCCATTTTTTCTTCACCACTAGCAGTAATTGTAACTTCTAAACTTCTAGGTAATTAAATTTACTCACTTCCTCAAAGTAATATTGTCTTCCATCCATTGTCAACCTTATTCCTGTGTTTTGCCTGTCTTCTGTAATTCTATCTATTTTCATATATTTTGTTTTGTTTTCATTTATAACCATCCCCCTGTTCCATGCCGCTCTTTCTAGCCTTTTAATTGCGTTAAGTAAATTCTCCTTCGTTCTTGTGAGGATTACAATGTCATCAGCGTAGGCCATTATCTGACTTATTTGCCTATATATTGTGCCTGCAATCGGTATTCCACTTTCTCTAATTACCGAGTCTAGTACTATGTTAAATAATGTGGTTGATAATGGATCTCCTTGGCGTAAACCTCTCCTGACTCTAAATTTTTCTGATGTGTGTCCATTGAACATTACCTTGTAATGTGTATCGCTTAGGGTCATTTGTACAAGTTTTATTAATTTTCCTCGTATTCCCATACTTTCCATAGAACTGTATAATTTTGATCTTATTATTTTATCATAAACCTGTTTGAAATCTATGAATATTATATGTAGAGGGAGATTCTGATCTATACTATTATATATTATTTGTTTTAAAACAAACACCTGGTCTATGGTTGATCTATTTTCTCTGAATCCACATTGATACTGCCCAATTTTTTGTTCTGCCACTGAATTTATTCTTTTTTTGATTATTATTGCAATTACCTTATACACAGTATCCATTAGCGCAATGCCTTTGTAATTACTACACTCCGTACGATCTCCTTTTTTATGTATAGGACATATTAACGCTTCTTTCCATATATTAGGCATAAATAATTAGAAAATGCGGCAAAATGGTTGAAAATACACTGGAAGTTAAATAATAAGAAATCGAAACAGGCTATACCCGCACACGGAATAACAAACAAACACGCCCATTCAAACTAGCATTGTGACGGTCATAACCATTTGTGAATGAATTGATGCATAGTAGTAGTAAGAACAGAGTCAGGTAGATGGTTTAATTGTGAAATTATACTGAATTATTAGCTATCCAATAAAAACATTAAATTTTCAGAACTTTTATTTAAGTGCTTAGAGTTGAATTCCACTGATGCAATAATGATATTCAATCGGAATACACACCATAACCATACAAAACCTAATGGCGTCGAACTATACTGATGTACGATAATTTTCGACACATTTCGTCTTTATGTGTGAAGTATTCGTCGGTAATAAGTTCACTTTTCGCAACATAATTACTTGTGGTACGGATCTGTACTGCGGTGACAATATTGGGTGCTAGTTATGACAATAATTTATGTTTCGGAAGTCATATTTACCGACTATAGTTAATTGCATAATAATTACAAGTAAACTAACGACTTGCCGCAAGTGAATTTTAAAATTCAATAAAATACTTTACTGACCAGTACTGTAATCACTTATCGCTGTGGATAATACTTAAGACACCAGATAAAAAAATAAGTAATTAATTTTTAGCAACATAGTCTACTTGGAAGGTTTTCCTAGTATATTAATCGCAGGACCTTGGTTGTTAGCTAACATCACTACCACTCAAAATTACGGAACTTCTAAATCGTTGATGATGATTTCATGCTTAATATGGTACGTAGCTCTCTCTTGTTTGGACCAAAAGTCTCTAAGGTCCTGTCATTCAGTTTGGAGCACAAATTTGTTCGTTGTTCGATATCGGTAACGCTATTAACAGTTAGAATATTTTCATAATGCACTTTAACAATTGGTACACGCTGTGGGATCGGGTAATTTTCAACGTTATTTTTTGGCACTGTAAACACGTGCCATATATCATGTCGATACCACCGTAAATGTAGTAAAGATCCATTTTGAGAATTGTTAAATTTATATTGAACGAACTATTATTTTCAATATTAGATCACAGACATTTCCAGATGTCTATAAATATGGGACCCAATTACAGCTTAATCGTGATTCGATCTAGGAAAGTTTTGCATAAGGAAGCTTTTAAATAACTATCGGAACAATTGACCTCGAAGCATAGAATAAGCTGATACCCACTAATGCACGGGTCACGTGCAAATAAATCCAGATTACATCGTCGAGAATTTCAATCAACTCCGAACAAAATATGGTAATAATGCCTGCTTTTTGGAGGAGATTATGATTCAATGGCGTGATATTTAGGGGAACAGGCCGCAACTTGTAATTTATTCTGTTTAAGAAATTTGTAATATCTCACTAGCTAACCGCTATACATGTAAGAGGACCCCACGAGAAATAATTTAAGGTAGTTAAAATTCCATAAACGTAGAAGTAAGCCATGAAATAATCTAATCTATCATAGGACGTGTTGATATGAAGGTATTCAATCATCTTGCCTTTCATTTATTTAGTAGCGAGTAAGCAGCTGGTATTTTTGAGTCCCACATCCATCAACTTAAATTTTATTAAGACCAGAACGTTTAATGCCATAGAAACATTAGGCTTTTATATTTAGGATGTTCGTTTCAATTATACTGATAATAGTTTTATATTGCTGATAATTTTGTTGTTATTTCAGAGTTCAGTTCAACATTTCAAGATATAATAAGCCGAATCATTCTCCATTTCACGCTGAAAGTTCTGAAAATTATTTTTTTTTTAACTCAAAAGTAATTGACGCTGAAGAAAAAATTACAAACGACTCTAAATTGACATTTAGATCATCAACCAAACATTCACATATGGTAACATTGACAGCTGAAAGTTCCCCAAAGACAAAATAACAAATATAACATAACCTTAAAATTTAGGTTCTGAAAAGAAATAAATACAGAAATGCTGGATTCTCATTTCCGAATTGTTCAAATAACAAACAGACGACAAAATTATGAACATTTCTGGATTAACATTTGATCCAGTGTGTGATAATTTCTTAAACACCAACTTAAACAAATTGAATCGCTAGACTGCTTAATGCAATTGAATCATGTAGAACTGGAACATTGTTTCAGGTACTTCACATTTTTATACATATGCTGTTCTATATTAGCCTCCATATATGGTTGCTGTGACAACAGTGACGTAAAATTTTTGAATATAACTTTGCAGTAGGAGTAATGTGAAGTGCCTTTACCTGTTATCACATAACATTTTTATTTCTTCTATGTCTGAGTATTTCTACAAGTTGAAATTTAATTTTCAGCATCGTCTTTTGAATATAAGCTGGTAGTGAAAGTAAAACCGGTTTCTACGTCTATTATTTGCAGTAACAACTACAAACGAGTTTTGACTTGGAATCTGATATGTTGAAGAAATTAATATATATGTTACGGCTAAAATGTAAACTTCGTTAGTTTGTAAACTAGCTGGCTAGTATACAGGGTTAACTATGACTAAGTACAAAAAATTTAACCACGTGCTCAGGAAGACCTTATAAGATAATAAAAGAAATATTCCAGAATTTTAGCTCGATATTTAAAAATGGGGCAAAACCTTTTTTTCCTACAGAATGTCGGCGCCTATTGATAAGCATCGACTGAGATGGCTTAGATCCATAGAGAAAACTTGCATCTGTCAACAATATCTACTACCATGCGGTTGTTGTTTTGCAGCATTTCTAAATGCAGAAACGACATAAATTAAGATTTTTATTAGTAATAATACCTGATAGATAGGTAGGTAACAGTTAATCCAGTTAACTTCCACTATTTTGTATTCGTTTTTCATTATTATTATTTTGTTACAAACTGGTAAAACTACAACATTTTCATTCATTATAACCACTCACTACACAATGGAACGAAAGGAATAGATAATAGAAAACTTTTAATTTACCCGCGGCAGTCTTGTGCTATAACTTAGAAAACCAAACCGGCGAACTATATTGTGGGAAAGTATCTGCACCCAACACAAATTTCTTTATTTAATAACTATAAAACGAATTGCAGAAGAACACAAAACTACAACGTAAACACATGGTAAACACAGGAATTAAATTATGACTTGATGGGAAATTTTACAGTCGTGTTGCTAATTGCCTACGTTACCTACGTTGATTCTGTAAACGTGTGGCGGACAAGTTGCATAGACGGCGTTAAATAAGGAAGTAATTATTTGTATATTATATAATCTAGCCAACTATTTCTCTATTTTCTCTAGCTAATCTTATAAAAATGATTTAGAAACAAATGAAGTAATTTCAGAAGTTTCCTATTTTATTAAATATAAACAACAGTTTAACAAAATATGCTAAAACAAGTAACGGAAAAAAATGAATTGATTGAAAATAAAAAAATAGTAGATTCCTGTATTATTATTATAACTAATAAGATTTTGATTGATTTCTATAAATTAAATTAAGGTAAAAACAATATGCAACTTTGTTGTAAAAATATTCGTATTACTTAACGTTGGTTATGTTCTATGTGTACTGCAGTTTCGGCATAAAAATGATGATTTCAAGAAAAGTTCTATGTGTTTTCTGTAACTTTTATTTAGCATTGGAATATTACGTTATTTAGATAGGAAGAGCTCAGTCGACCCAAAGAACCGTGTAATGTTAATAATAGGGATGTTTACAAAAATATTTTGTTTATACATCATAAAATGGTTAAAAATAGCCTTATTCAAAATAGCCATCTGCAATATTCTTCAAAATTCAAAAAATGCGCGAAACGCTTTGTGACGTCGCACTGCGGATCAGGCTAGCGCACGAGAATTAGTGGTTAGGTTAGGTTTTCATATAACAGTCTGGCTTTACTGAAGTTTACGTAGCATTGTGTTTTTCATCGTTTTGATTTTTTTTTTAAGTTTTAATTAGAGTTAGATAAAAAACGAAATAGAAGGTTTTCAAAAGGCACACTCTTATAATTTTCCAACTATGGACGTTACTATAGTGTCAAAATTTTTAGTCATGTGCAACAAAGACATGAATTAGGCAGTGGTGAAAAAACGAAACTGTAAGTAAGCATTGTTCTATACAGGGTTAACTATGACTTAGTACAAATATTTTAGGAGGGGATAGGGAAAAATAAAAATTAACGCAATAACCCTTCAAAAAAAATTCCAAACTTATTTATAAAGCCAAACAAATTTTTTTCGATATTATTTTAAATCCTTATTTAACGCCGCCAATGTTAACTTACTTGTTGGTTGCATACTCTACAACCATGCAACAGTCGCTCATCAATCAGTATCGCTGTCATGCCATAATTGAATTCCTGTGTTTACGTTGTAATTTTGTGTTCTTCTTCAGTTTTTAGTGCCTTATTTTAATTTTTAAACGTTTTATAGTTATTAAATAAAGACATTTGTGTTGGGTGCAGATACTTTCCCACAATATAGTTCGTCGGTTTGGTTTTCTAGGTTATGGGACAAGACTGCCGCTTGCCGCGGTTACATTAAAACGTCTATTATCTATTCCTCTCATTCGATTTTGTTATAATAAATAGGCATTTTATCAAATTGTACCTAGGGGAAGTGTCTTTTATCGATAGTGAGTGGCTGTAATGAGCGAATATGTAGTTCTACCAGTTTATAACGAAATAATGGAAAACTAATGCAAAATACTGGAGCTAAGTGGATTAACTGGATTACCTATCTATCAGGTATTATTACTAATAAGAATGTTAATTTTCGTTTCTACATTTAGAAATGCTGCAAAAAAACGACGATGGTAGTAGATATTGTTGACAGATGTAAGTTTTATCTATGGATCTAAGCCATCTCAGTCGGTTCTTATCATATGCGCCGACTTTCCGTAGGAAAAAAGGTTTTGCCCCATTTTTTAAATATCGACCTAAATTTCTGGAATAATTTTTTTATTGTCTTTTAGGCTTCCCTGAGCACGTGGTTAAATTTTTAGTTTATTTTGAAAAAAACTCAATTTTTTAGGCAGTTTAGACAGTTAGTACATATTTCTATAGCCTTAGAACATTTTCTATTCCAATTATAAAATAGTGAACAAACGTGTCACCATTGTGACATAGAACCTTATAATTTTAAGGCAGCGAATTTTTTATATGAGCTATATGATGACATATCATTCTTTTTGCGTCGATTTACGTATTGTAGCTTCACGAGACGGCTTTGGTTGTTTGATGACACTTTCTGTGCTCCGTCTGAATGTGTAACGCCTCGTTACGAGGATGTAGTTCCGGATGCAGAGCTGCAATATTAATGTAGGGATGACTGGAGCGGAAAACCCGCACAGATTAAAGGGACATAACTGAGCCCATTTGGAATACTGAACAACATCATATTAGATAGATGGGTCCAAGGCAAGTCAGATATATTGGATTTGACATTTTTGTGCAAAGTTAATAGCGTCACTAAAAAATTTAAACGTTATTTAACCGTTAACTAATATATACATCATATATTAAAATACACTTACAGAAATATTGAATACATTTAACACAAATATTAAATTATCACTGACGACGACGTTAGGCTAAAGGTGTATATAATAGAATCGTTTTCGGAAGGCAAAGTAGGCAATAAAATGTTGGTGAAACCCGACATATACCTCTGAGCCCTTTCCACTTGTTTGTAATATACCTAAGTCATGCTCAGGAGAAATTACCTGAGAAGGATGGTCAATAAGATACTCTTCTCAGAAACAGAACGGCTGAACAGACCCGAACTTGTAATAATTGAAATTTATCGTTGTGTTGATTTATCTGTGGTGTGTTTGTGATACAGTTTTAACGAAATTTGAAAATGGCTCATCGTGATTTTGAACGATCAAAGTAGGAAACTTGTGTTAAATGTTTTGGAAAACGGGAAAATTTTCTAGCCGACCCTAGCAATTTACATCTAGAGATAATTAAGTACCGACATACCTGTACCACTCTAATCTTTCCACCGCATATGCGTTCCTAAAGACGTCCTTCCTAGCATAATTTAGGCTGGTCCGCCAGCTACCGCCCACCCAGTTACCATACCTGTCATAAGCAGGTATAAGTTGAAATGAAACAAATGTGTACATTTCGTCTCACCAACGTTTTATTGCCCACTTCGCCTTCCGAAAACGATTGTACTTTGTTTCATACACAGGTATATTAGAGATAATATTTATAACTTTCACATATGTCAGGGAAAGAAGAATTTAAACTGGAAGGGAATAAATACAAGGTATTCTATTTCAAATAATAATTGAAATTAATAGAATGTAACCGGAGGAAATCAAACACTTAGTATTACGAAGTATTTCAGAATTGCTATTAAGTTAGTTAAGTTAGTAAATGTAACACGAAAAAATAACAACTAGATTTTTTTATTTAAAAGGGCGTACAGGGGTAGTCAAAAAGTTTTCGCACAATCGTTCTGAAATATGCACGTATTGTCATTGTTGACACATTCTATAAGTTGAATATACAACACTGTGGCTTGTTTTGTTTCCATATAAATCAAAAAATAATAGTGTTGTTTGAGTTCGTAACAGCATTAATGCGGTAAGTAAAAATCAGTAATTCTTTTCGCCAACAAATGCTGGGTTTATTTATTGTAAAAATTAAATGTACAATTTGTACAACTCTTAAACGTAATAGTTTTTCCCTCATTTTTATCTATTGCTTTTACAGTAATTGAATTTTCGATATTACTTATTGAGTTAGATATGTGTGAATTAGAATAAACTTCAGTGGTTCTGTCTTCAAACACTGGAATGGAGTCAAATCCATTGTCACTGCCGCTGTTGGTATGTAAAATGTTATCAGCAAACTCTATTTTCTTTGTTAAGAACTCTGGAACATATCCTTCAGCGGCACCAGAAGACCTAAAATTATATTTTCTGTTAGTCAAATAATACGTTAATGTTATCACTAAAACCTCCAGCCCCCATGACGTTTGAGTGCGATAACATCAACTCCAGTTTTGCTAACAAAGTCGCCGACGTCCTTCTAAAACCATGTCCAGTATAGGATTTTGGATCTTGCAGTTTTAAATATTCGGCAATTTTTTGTGGTATTTGTCCCAATGTATTTATACCCACAAGTTGATTTACATATTTTTTCTGACGAACTGAGTAGAAAAATCGACGAGAGTTAGTCTCCCTAGGTCTTAAGCCTGTATATTTTCGCAAAATCGTTAAAAAAGGGACTTTTTCATTGGCCTTGTCAGTGATTGTGAAAATTCGACTAATATGTGTTTTGGTATCAGGAACTTTAACAATAACAAATGAACCTTCATTCGTAATGTCATGAACTGTCATCTTCATAAGTTCATCACGCCTAAGAGCCCCAGTGACTCCCATTATCATCACTGCTTTCATCATAATATAAGTTTCATCGGGGGCTTCCAGCAGGAATTTGTTCATCTCTTCTCTGGTAAATACCTTTGATTTTTGAACTTCTTAAATTGCGATATATCGACACCATTATTTAAGTTGATCGTACTTTTAAGCATAGAATACTTTGCCCATAAGCTTCCCGGAGACTTCATTCTTAAATTTCTCTGAACAAAATAAGCCAGCAAAGTTTTTTCAGATATCGCCGCTTTTTTCTCATTCAACCATTTCCTGAAGGCATTATAGACTTTTTCATACCTCACCTTTGATTTTGTGAGAATTAATGACCCACAACCTATTTGATACGATTCTTCAATGTCCGAATCTACCTCTGAATCGTCTTTATCAGATATTATAAGCACAGTTTTGACAAAATGCAAAATTGTTCACAAAACTTCAAATTGTTTTTTTGGTTTCCAACAAAATATATTCAAAACACGCTAGATAGGTCACGCCATTTCAGCAATTAAAATAATTTTTTTTATTATTTTATTTGATAAATGCGATTGTGCGAAAACGTTATACGCTATACACGTTATACGGTTGTTAAGTGGCTAACAGAATTTCGGAAAATGAAAAATTTCGACTTCGTCTCAATTTTTCAAACTTTTCCTCGATTCTGTTATACCCCAATTACCAACCTAATAATGTAATATACTATGTAGTGCTTCAACGTAGAATATGGATAATAAATTGCAATGATTAGTAGTAGTATTGGTAGTAACATTAATTTTAAGCTGTTACCACGCCGACAATAAAATCAAACCCTTCATGATTTTGTATCAAACATTTTTTCTTTTTTTTTTAAATACTTTAGTATTTATGCTACAATAAATGTATGTTGTTAATAAAACTCAATTTTTCTTAAAAATTTTTGCAAGATATCGATATGAAATATGTTCAAATCTTTTTTTTAGCACATTGAGGAATTGAATTTAAATTTGGAAAGAAACATTAGCATAAGTTACTTTAATTACTTAAATTTCATTGTTATAATAACGGGTTAAATGTTATAATTGAAATTTGTTTTTCTTAATTTGAAGGCGAATTACTTCATAACGAAGCCTGATAGGAAAATATTTTTTCTGAAGTACACAAAAGATATATTAAAAATTTGGATAATTGTAGTAGAATTGATGATTATAATTTATATTGCACATACGATGAACTACAATTTGTCAAATTATTTTACTTTATATGTCTACTTATAATGCGGTTAATCTCAAAATTAAAAAAAAAAACGCAAAATATAATAGAATGTTTGCTTAGGATTTGTTTTCTATTAATTTTTTTCTAATTGAACTGAAAAACCAAGTTAATGTTTTATATTAGATAACTGCGACCTAAATACACAACTACAACAAATTCAACATGAACTCTAATATTTCTTAATACATTTACAGATTTTTCAAAATCATTTATACATGGTGTTGCATTTATGATGTGTTTTTGAAGTAGTATGTCCAGTACCCCTACCGAATTTCTTGTTTTTATGGAGAGAGCTTCGTTTTTATAACAAGCTAAAGAAGTAACCAAAATCGGCGAAACGCTTTGTATCTCGGCAACCAAGGTGGTAAAACCCTTCTGCTTAGCTGCCAATAAAACACTGTGTAATAATTCTTTATCGAACAGATTTAATGTATGTAAACACGCCGCAACATAAAGGTTTCCAGCCTGAATCCAGATTAAATTTTGTTTAAATTACAACGGCTTAACCGCTTGTCTGTGACTATACCGGGTGTCCCGAAATAACAAAAAATTATTATTATTAAAAATTAAATATGCAACTAATGTTCGGTGGCCCCAAAGGCAAGGGGGCCCCCGAAAAAGTGTCTTGTGGGGGCCCCTTGCCAAAAAGCTTATCAGCATCGCATTCTACATGTCATAAAATCCCTGTGTACCAAATGGTGGTTCTTGTGCGATATAACTCTGAGATATAAAAAAAAATAAATTTTTAGGGGCTTGTTTCAGGGGGCTATATCTCCGAAAAGGGGCCGCACTTATCAAAAGTAAAAAATACGGGTCCCTTAAATTTCTCTTAAGAATTTCTGACCAAATTTTGTTGCATTTATTTCGGGACACCCTGTACAATAATAGTTATTGACACATATTGACACGATCTAATCTTTTATGCCCCCCAAAAATCCTATTAATAGTCCATCGGCTCACCCCTTTAAAAGTAGTTAGGTTGGAAAACTTTATGTTGCGGCGACTGCATATTGCGGTTTATTTTATGATAAGTTTTCTGCAAAGTTTCATTTCTTAATTAATGAACCAATTCATTCAGTTTGATCAATCCCTTTGTAGTAATTGCTCACGAAAAACAAACAATTTAGAAGTCAATTTGAAAGTATTTAAGAGCCAACATCAATTATTACTCGTATTTGTAGGCCCCCACTCAACTAGCTGATCCTAATAACGGCATAATGAAGCCTTGACGCCAACTTGTAGCCGTCTATTTAGAATAATACGTCGGGTGTATTTGTTTTCTCGAGTCGTAAAGCAATATTCGATTTCTTTCTCAAATAAATAATTTTCTTCGGCGTGTTTCCTTCTCTGTGCAACGGGAGGGAATGAGCGAGGCATTATGTAAATCATTCCAAAGTCGAGAGATATTTTCGTTAAATAAATAGCTCTTGTTTCGCGTCGTATACACGGTGCAGTCCAGGTCTCCCCCAGGCGCAACTTCTCAAGAATTAATGCTGGGGAGGCAGTATCGCAACTCCGTGTGGAAGTTTTCAGTTGGCAGTACATCGCGGGCAATCATCTGGGAGAGGTTCGGATTTTTCCAGCTCTATTTTTAATGATGGATGCATGTTTGAAACTTTAAAACATTAAAAATTATTGATAAGGCGCTTTGCGTGATTTATCGTTGTTTTACGTGCATCTGCGGCGTTTGAAGGTAACTTATTTATCGGAGAATTTATCCTTTCCCGAAGGGTGTTGGATTTGCGCTACATTCGCTTGTTCTTGGATCGATTTCCCCTATTTGACCTGCAAATCTACAGGATATCTTTACAGTATCTTTTCCTACGATCATGCGGAAAAGTGTACTTTTGTGCACAATTTTTCGTGGCGAAAGTGCGCGGTAAAGTGCACTTTTCCGCACAATTTTTGTTATATGTTATACAGGGTGTTAAAAAAGAGTGTAAAATATTTCAGGAGGTAATAGTATGAACCAAAATAAGCAGAAAAGTCTTAATAAACATGGGTCCGCAAAGTAACGGTTGCGGAGATATTCGTTTTTCAAACATTTTATTTTATTAAGAATAAACCGACAAAGGAAGTTTTTAACAAACAAAAAACAAAGTTACAGAAGATGTTCAAAGTGCCCTCAGTTCATTACAGGAGTACCATACACTAATGTCTTCAAATATCCCCAAACAAAGAAATCTAGAGGGTTCGTATCAGGCGATATTGGAGGCCATAAAACAGGTTCGGCCCTTCCTACCGATCTATGTGGAAAAGTTTGGTGTAAATGCTCTCTAACGACCATGGAAAAATGAACAACATTTGTTGCCTCTGATTCAAAGGAATGTTTTCCAAAAACGCATACAGTGTGTTCTGTAGAAAGTTGAAGTAAGCAGCGCCTGTTAATCGGTTTGGTAAAACAACAGGACCTAGAAACCTGTTGCCTACAATACCCATCCAAATGTTTAATGCAAAACGTGCCTAATGTCCAGATTCTATTAGAGCATGAGGATTTTCGTCGGCCGAAATATGCGTATTGTGAAAATTAAACACTCCGTTTCTTGTGAACCCGGCCTCAGCAGTAAAAAGAATGTTTGCAAGAAAACGAAGGTCTTCAGCATCATGACGTAGAAACCAGCAGCAGAAAAACAAACGTGCTTGATGATCATTTATTGGATTTAAGGCCTGTACTCGTTGCACATTGTATGGATAAAGCAGTTGCTCGTGAAGGATTCTTCAAACAAGAGGACCACTAATTCCTACCTCGGCTGATATTCTCCGCACACTCGTACCTGGATTCTGCTCTACCAGTGCTACAATTTCTTCTTCTGCTCTAGGAGTGGATACCGACCTTGGTCTTCCGGATAAATGGCACTGTTTGCTCAAGGAACCGGTATCACGCAATCTTTGGTAAATTCAACAACATGCGTTGTGAAGGAATCTGGCGATTTGGATAAGTGTCAACATAAAGACGTCGCGCTTCGGTGGCGTTCTCATTAGCACGACCATACATGAAATGCATGGCTGTTAATTCTGCGTTAGAGTAACCAGCCATAGCGAAAGAAAACTTGTGCACTGAGAACAACTATCAAATACATACTGTTTATTTCACTAAACATCAACCAACTTTTATAAGAAAATACACAACGTTTTTGCAAAATAAAAAAAGGTGCTGAAAAACATTAAACATTCCATATCTCCGCAACAGTTACTTTGCGGACCCATGTTTATTGAGACTTTTCCGGTTATTTTGGTTCATAATATTACCTCCTTAAATATTTTACACTCTTTTTTTAGCACACTGTATAGTAGGCCTATAGTATTGTTGAGACAATGCTGGTGTCCAACGTAATTCAGCGGATGCAGGTGGCATTAAACGAAAAAAATTGCGCTAGATTTTTCTCAAGGTGCTTATGAGTACTGCTCGATGCAGCCGGTGAGACACTGAATTATGCTGTACACAAGTAATCACCGATAAAAATTCGTGTTGTTTCCATAACTACGAGTAGTTGTGTATGTTAATATTTTTTGACATAAGATCAGTTCAGTTTCAAGGTTCTCTTTGTCGTAAACTACCCAAAAAAAGTGAGGAGTTTCTCAATGATATTCCGACAGATATATTGAGGCCACTAATGATGCAAGTAGTGCATTAATTCCAACAAAATCAAGAATTCACTAAGAGAAAGAGCTTGTTGCCTTCAACCAATGGCGCATGGAGAAGATTTCATCTTTAAAAGAAGAGGTATTTTTGTGTCATTCCCACGATATTGCAAAACGTAGGTAATTCTCCGCCAACTCTAGGGTCGAAGTTTACTGAAACTATGCCTAAGTAAAGAAGGAGATTGATATTAGAAAATACCTAAAGCTAACGGCATATTTGAATAAATCAAATGGTTTCAATGTTTTTCGTTAACATATTGCATTATTTTAAATAACTACTCAATAATTACTTGTTAATATTATATATGGTAATTAATATATTAACTGTTTCGCCTGATTAGAATTGTCATGATCGCTGGAAAAATATTGTACCTAACACTTGCGGGAAGTGTCCGCACTTGATTGAAGACCGATCTTGTTAGGTAAATAACTATTACAAAATTATATGAAGCGATTTTAAATCTGGGAAACTTGCATAGTTAGCATTGATTTCTGTGGAATTTGATTATTAAACAATATCATCTCTTTGAGTTGTCATTGTGCGGTCAACGTGGTGTCAACATTTATTTCTTCTTTGGTATCGTTTGGTGGGTCTTGGTGATAGAAATGTTTGAAAACGAGATAAATGAGGAATTATTATTACCTTTCGATAGTCGGTCTGAGGCGTCAGCGGCCATATCCATGTTAATATCATCAAAATCTCAATTGACCTATGAGAATAGGAATGAATAAGGAAGATAAGGTTAAGAATTTAAGTGAGAACGTATTGTTCGCATATTTTTATGACAAGTCAAAATAAATGCAGCCTTCATGTTTATTGTCGTATTAAAAGTACCAATGCTTAAAAATGCTAAACTGGTGAATGAAAATACCTATATTTCAAGGTAAGGATGAACTGACGAGTCGCTTAAAATCAGGTAGTATCAATAAAACAATTAATTAGCGATTACAAATAAAAAAAGTCCAAGATGTGATCAAATTTCTACACACACTACTGCAGATGATGTTGTCGAGGTAAAACTCAATAACCTCTAAAATAAATGTGTATATTGCTCATTTGGTTTACAGATTATAGCTATCATCCATTCTCTCATCTTTCAGTTGGAATTTTTCTCTTCTCGTCACCAAAACAAAGACAGACTGGTCGTTCTGCACTAGGAATAAGAAATTTGGAGACAGCGTCTTTAAGATTCAGACGAGCTCCATAACAAATTCTTTATCAACTATCGACAGAAGAAATACACTGTTCAAGCTGTGGGAATAATCACCATTTATAAAATTCCACAGGATATAGATTTGCTTCCGCCGGTCTGCAGCTACGATGGTGGCAAATTCTGCCGCAGACTTGGTTAACAGTAAAGTGATTGGGTGGTTGTCAGTCTGCCGTAGCAAAGACATATATTGAGGAATCAGTGACTAATAAGATTCCTATATCAGAATGCATTCTAAACAGCGTGGAAAATCAGTCCATTGGCATCAATACATCGGTATCTTGGTTGAAACAAAAAAAAAGGATTCGTCCTCTCCTATGCATATTTATGGGAATGTCAATGTGAACGTATTGTATTTACAAATAGTACATATTGATGTACTGGTTTAGTTTTATTTCGATGATTTATATAGATGGTTGATGTTTTGTTGATAAATATAAACCACCGTATAGGTACAAATTATTTCATACAAAGATGAAAATACGAAGCCGTTCATCTTCTCCGAATCCGCACCGCTTCTCATAATTTCACGCCAACTCCAGTTTTTCTCTCCCATTGAAACCTCATACTTTTTTCAACCGTAGGTGTCGCTCCTGGAGAATTCAATAACGCGCCTGGAATAATAGAAGCGATGAAAGAGCGTACATAAAGCAATCGGGAATTGGAAAGGACACACACGCGGGTGCGGAAAATAAATAATCCACCTTTCCCGTCACGTACGCGTCGCCGAGGACAGCGTCGGCTGCAGTCGTGTGTCTTACTCAGCGTTGCCAGATGGTGAAGATTTTCTTCACAATTGTATCCGATTTTAAAATCAACCACTATCTAAGTATCTAGTTATACTAAAAAGTTTATTGAATGTTATTGCAAACATACAAGGATTGTGTATTCGATATAAAATTTAATTACTGGTCAAATAAACATGAACTTAATACACGCTATGCGCTACTACGAACATGTAAATACTAAATCAACTGACAACTGAAACGTATGTACTACAAATTTTTACTACTGACTGATATTCAAATCGTTTGTATTTAAGGACAAAATACTAAAAAACTTGTTACATCAATCTGTAGTACAACTTGTCGTACAAGTTGCATAATGTGTTGACCGTTTTAGAATTAATTAAGGTATAATAGAGGTTAAATTTTTCTCGTTAAATGTACTAAAATATTTATTTTTATTAACATTTATCAATAACTATCAGGGTGTTTTGAAACTTAAGTTATTTATCTTAACAGGATGTAGAATTCTTAAAAATAGATTGATTTAACAAAAATTGCGTAATAAACACCTTTATTAAAGAATAGACCATACTATAAGGCTTGGCTTGGACAAAAATAAGGCGACTTAAATCAACTTACCTTAGTACCATCTTACTTTATTAAGAAGGTATAGGCACGAGAAAGTAGTATTTTTATTTAATTTTGTATTTTGTACGATACACACGGATTGATTTTTGTATTAAATATGCAGGGCGTTCTGAGCGCCTGTACCACCTGTATTTTTTTAAGGAGGTGTGGGAATCCACTTGGCTAAATATTATTTTGTTATATCTGTACTGCTGAATGAATAACACTCTGCATAGAATATTATATACACATTAGCTAGAGGGGAACTGTAGACGAAGAAATAATAAACACGGGAACGCGGAGCGAGATTCAACGGGTAGTTAGTTGGGTTGGGAGACTTCGGCAGGTTGGCTGGAAGACAGTGGTGATAAGTGGTGCATCTGTTCTAAATTTACAGGTCGGTAACTTGTTTTTGTTTATTGTATTTAAAGATTGAATGTCATTGTGTTCCTTTTATTATTTTATTGTCTGTTCAATATCTTATTACAGTTTCATTATATTTTATTTTAATTTGAAGGTAAAACAGTACTTGTTGATTTATTGTTGAAATTATATGTATAACTTTAGTTTGAGTCGAAGTTATGCTGTTGTAAATGGTATTATAAGTTATTATTAATTATATATGACTAATACTTTATTACTTGAATTAGCGGTTTGCTTGTCAGAGCCTTGGTGATTCTATTAATATTTTCTCCCGTGACTGGACAAAGATCCATTAAAAACATATGAGGCATGAGATATGATTTGAGATGTTTGTTCAACCCCTCAACTACTAGCTGGGTAGCCTCCCGTATGGGACCTCAGTACCTTCTGACGCAAGTCATCTAACTAACCAAAACACTCTTCAGTTTTGTATGTAGAATTATGATTATATTACCGTGTATTCAAGTACTGAAGTAGAGATACATTTTTATTATTGTTATCATTATTAGTACCATTGCAATAGCAACAGCGATTCTTTGAATGGTGATCGGGGTTTTCTCTGTTGTTCTCTTCTCCCCCGTGAATTCAAGGCTGACTGCGGCACTGATAGGTGGTTAGGTAGGCTATTACACCATTGACAGAAAACTAATAAACGAAGTGTATTTAGTAATTTGTTTTGTTTTATTTAAAACTACTCAAATCTCCCTAATTTCGTAAATATGTAGCACATTCGAGGTAAGTTAATAAATAATATCAATAAACACAACGTAGGTAAATCTTCTCGATTATTGGCCAAATACTTCCTCTTTCAACAATGTTGAATGAACCCGGGTATGTTACACTACAGAGGGAAAAAGTTTTTTCAAATCCAAGTTGTAAGCTTACTCAAATCATCTTATTTTCATACAAGGAGATAGCCTTAAAGTATGGTACTCGATATTGTAGAGTAATCCATATATTTACAATTCAAACTTTAAATGTAGTTTCATCTAAAACGTCGCATTTTAGTGGTATGTAACATGTAGCTTTTTTAAAACAAATAGAATGATGTCTACATTTAACAGAAAAATTAAACAGATATTCGTCTGTGTTTGAATCGTAATTTGAATACGATTAACCAAGAAATATTTAAATTAGCTTAAAAAGTTTTCGAACCTATTACTTATTAAGGAAACAAGAAGGTACTAAGAAGGAGGTAAGGTAAGGTAGTTTAAATCACCTTATTTTCGTCCAAGGAAGCTAGCCTTGAAGTATGGCTCATGCTTTAATAAACATCCTGTATAAAAACTGCATAAAATTGCAACTAGTAAGCTACTAATTTAATAATAATAATAATATAATAATAATAATATTGTTTATTTTCAAAAGCAGAAAGATACATAGTTACAAATGGAAAAATTTCAGTAGAAAACAAACAAGAAAATACCCACATAAGTAAAACTTGTGTGTGAGTGAAAAAAAGAAATATAAAATACAACATATATAGAGAAACACATAAAACTAAATATTAAATACAAAGTCACTACAAAATATATAAATCTAAATGCATATTGTATAAAACCTATGCCTATAAACATTAAACATATTGAACTCAAACAATATTACATCCTATAGCCAAGACCTAAAAACAGGAGAATTGCGTCTCTTTCATAAATGAGATATCGTTTAAGTAAAAACTTTAATTTATTTAAACTTTGCGTTTGCTTTATAGATCATAATAATTGTTCGTAATGTTGTCTAAGTATTCGTTCTCTTAATTCTTCCACAGTTTTTATATTTTAACAGCGTGTAGGCCACAAAACCGGTTATTACTACCTATCCATCTATTGGGATGGGAATTTTTTTTTTCAGAAGTTTGGAGCCTTCTAGCTAGTCAACTATAGAACATTTATATAGGTAATGCTTGTTAAATCAACCTGTTTTGACTAAATGTCTCAAGTTCGAAAACGCCCTGTACGTAAAAACGATGTTTTAATACATATTTTATGTATTCATGCATTCTTATACAATGCGGTTTTTATTAGGAAAAAAAATATTTTTTTGTACACTGCCTGTAAAGAAATTTAATAAACTTCGTCTGGCAACACTGGTTCCACCGGGCTGGCCTAGATCAGGGCCTACTTGAACGAAGCGAGATAAGTTGCGTATTCCTAAGACATCCCGGATTGTGCAGGGATGGGCGGGTAGTTTTTTCCATGCTCTTTGTGGTTGGTAAATGCGATGTATTTCCAGACCTATGTTTATTTCCACTGGACTTGAATTAGGATTTGTAATGCCACATGGATATTTTTCCTTCTGGGTTTTGTTTTAATACGCATACGCACAAAGTGAAATAGTAATAATAATTTGTTAGACCAACAGGTGAAATAGTTGTTTATGTATTAAGGACATAAAAAAGATTTTATAAAGTGAGCATAAAAAACAGTTGTGCCACCATGCATACAAAACCTTATGCCGATTAATATATTAAATATTTAAAATTAATTGTAGCTATTGTTTTCAATAGAAATACATTTCTAATTCATGATGAGTAGGTATTAGCGCGTTACCATGAAAACGCCTAGAATTCCAAGAAAGAGATGTTGATAATTCATTTATACAGTGTGTCCAAGGATGTAGTTGACAGGAGGAGAAAGTTTATTTGTTTTTGACTTTGAAAAATGTCAGTCTTTATAAAAAGTTCTGCTTTTCGAAAAAATAAGACTGTCAAAGAAACGTCATAGATCAGATATACAGGGTGCTCATAAATTAAAAAAATATGAAAATACTCAAGAGAGAAATACCATTATTTATTATTTTACACAACATTTTTATAAAACAAATCTATAACCTGAAATAGAGTCCTAATACAAATTTTAAAATCAAAATTTCAATTTTGACTTTTACTCTTACACTACGAATAGTTTGTTATTTCTTCTTGAATGCGCTCCTTTAATGTCAATGGCAGGACAGCAGTCCTGTTGCCAAAACAGGTTATTGCGTACTTCTGGCTCTCAAGTATTTAAAAATGGTAAACCAAATGTTTCCAAAATGTTTTGGCAACAGGACAATTGTCCTGCTCAGAGGAAAATTTGGCCCAATCCTAACCTTACACCCCTTGCCTTTTTTCTTCGAGGTGCCCTAAAACAAAACATTTCTTCAAATGGTTTGCCACATGATAGGGATGTATTAAAAGAGCACATACGCCAAGGAATACATGAACTAAATGAACCGCTTCGAAAAATTTATTAAGTTAGTGGAAAAATGTGTTGAGGTGGGAGGTAGAGGCAGAGTAAGTGTTAAAAATTAAATTTTGATTTTAAAATTTGTATTAGGACTCGATTTTAAGTTATAAACAGATTTGTTTTATAAAAATGTTATATGCAATAATAAATTATGGTACTTTTCTCTTGAGTATTTTCTTGTTTTCTCAATTTATGAGCATCCTGTATATCTGATCTAAGACGTTTCTATGGCAGTCTCATTTTTTTGAGAAGCAGAACTTTTTATAAAGAGTGACAAAGTCAAAAACAAAAGAGTTTCTCCTTCTGTCAACTCCATCCGTGGACACACTGTATATCACTCCGGACATTTATAATGCCCGCTGTTATAGAAGCGAACAAAATGGATATTTTCACGCTCGCTGTCATGAGAACCCGAAAATAATGACGCTTGTGTTGTTATGGAAATGTTGAAAAATATCTAACATCAGTTTTAACCACAAATCAAATCTATGACCTTTTATATATTTTTTTTGTATGTGGTGTAGTGAAATATAAAACGTATGCACTATGCGTAGATACTAGGATGATTATGTCTTTAGGCGACTTTCCTCGGGCCTAAACCGGCCTTGAATGAAACCTGTCTCCTGCGGGCATAATCGTCGCTGTATCCTTGGTAAATAACTGTTAACGATTTGGTAGTCAGTTTTAAACGCAATAAACTGAGATCTCTCAAAACTAAGATGAATGAAATTAAGCAAGCCGCTGAAAAGGCGAAAAATTGCGGCCTGCTGCCAGAAAGATCAAAAGCTTTATACAAGAAAACTTACCTACTTTTTTTAATTTTTGACGTTTCATTATAGTCCGCTGGATCATAATAACGTCCAGGGGTTATAAAAAGACGTTTGCGTAAAATATACTTGGTTATAATTGTCATATAATGTCATCGTGCACAAACGCAATTACATGACTAATTGGAATACAAATAGAGTATTCTCTGGTTAAAAAAAACCGCACACCGCACTGTAATCTACGCGCTCTTTGAAAGCTTTGTATACATGGTGGACCACTTACATTAACACAATACACTTAAACAATAAAACACAACACTGTCCTATGCAAATCCTATTTTAATTTCAGTAAAAACTAATACTTTTCGCAAAAAATCACAAAATTATTTACCAAGTTACAGACATCTTTCGTAAACCGATAAACTGAAAACTAAAATAAATGCAATAAATATATGGTGATATATCTGGGAACATTTTTTCCTGTCTACCACCCTGTTAGTATATTACGACGTCAGTGTTAGAGGTCATTGGTATTCAGACTTTAAAATTAAGTTGTAAAGATATAGAATAGCAAAATGTATTTATAAAATACTTTCTATTGCAGCTACGCTCTCTGCCACTCAGTTTCATACAGTTAACTGAAGGAGGTGATAATAAGGCAACACCGATAAGCGTGGTGATAACTGATTTTGAGTGCTGCGCAATGGCGACTTAGACTTAAATGCTATTCTACAACGAATAATTATAGCTCAACTATTTATTTGATAAAAAAATTACTTAGATTAGTAGATATTCTGGAGCGTACGTACTACTAATTACCTCTAAACAAATGATCCCTCTTACAATTACATCCTGTTTATATAAAGGGTCTCCCAGCTAGTAGATACAATATGGGTGACTTTTTTCAAATGACAACCCTAATGTTTTGGACTTGCTCATAAAAAGCGTGTTATGTTACATATTGCTATCAAATGTCTAATATTTATTCCCAACCGTTTTTAAGTTATTATTAGGGTAGCATAAATATGCAAAGCGCATACTTAACATATTGTATGCTTTTTTAAATGTTTGCATATATTCTTGAAAAATAGCATAAATTCCATCGAATTAAAATGACTTAGGCTGGCAGTGATATTTGGCGGATATTTTCGTTCTTTTAATTTTGGAATATATTGCTCTACCTAGAATATCTATCCATACTTAACACTAAGTTAATAATAAATATATATGATAATATTGACAAAAATGCACCCCACACATGACATGATCGAATTGGAACAGACATTACACAATGATGAACAGCATGCGAAACTACGTGGTAAAATTTACTTCCTGGTGAATTCAAGAAGTTGAAGGGTCATTGTTAAATATTTTGGTGGTAGATGAGACGAAAGCTATTAATTATGATCTGAAATAAAAAGTCAACATAATTTCCCATTCTTTTCCTACTGGATTGTATAATAATGTTAAAATGATGTAACTCTTAGCCACTTTTAGATAAAATATTTTTGACATTCGTAAGCGTTATTAAATTTTATAAAATACTGCTTTAATGTGACATTTTCTACTATGTTCATTCTTTGTAGTTGAGCGTATCAAATGAAATACCCGCGGACATTATATTTTAGTAATAAAACCTTAATTAAACCCCATCAGCTCTGTTAAGGGGCGCCACTGGCTGACGTAATAACATTTACGCCACATGCTCTGAATTCGGCGATTAAAGAATCCCCACAAAGGACGCGGGTGTTAACCGCGCATCCGACAAACAACGCCAACAAAAAACGAGATACGGTTTTTGATGTCTCCTGGGGACATTTTTGCATTAGTCTCGTAATTGGGAGGCCTTATCAGCGTCTGTTTCCAGGGCCCGATTATTCCGGGAGTTTATTAGCCAGAACGCAACGCGGGACGATCGCCGTCAAAGGAATTGCCGATAAAAACGTGCCAGAAGTATGTAAATTCGTTTAATGCATTTTTAATTACCCCTCTACCGTTTTTCGGAAGCCACTGGTGGTCGGGGAAATAACTGGAATTAATCAAGGTTTGCCCTGTTTCCAAATCAAACATACGCTTTAAAATGCAATCGTTGTAACTTCGTTAACTTTTAATATTTTATCTGAGGTCAGATTGGGCTATTAATTGAAAAAGATCATACTTAGAGAAGAAATAAGTTGTACACTTTTTAGTTTTCTTAGTTATTCGCTTCCTCTAGGCAAATCTGATCATATTTGCATGATTCCACCATATAGGTTTTTTGTTTATGATTGATTATCCAAGACTAGTGTATCAAAATTCATCTTCTTCAGTGAATCATCATCTAGTTGACGTGAAATGGTTTGAAGATTGTTGAAGCAAAAATAACCCTGAAGATTTGTGGCATATTTAGCTGAATGCCGTCAGATATTATCTTCCTGTTTGTAAATATACATACAACTATAAATCAGTGGCTTAATGGAGAATTATTTAAAATGTGTCCGATAAAAAGGCAGTATGGCAAAGTTATGGCAAACGATCTAATTATTTGGACGACTGTCGCCTATATCGATGTTTTGTTGACAGGGCCACAGGACAATTATCGTTTGAAAATCAGTCAATTGATAGAGGATATAAAACTTTTTATAAGTATACTCGTTCTCGGCTCACAAGTAATGTTCTCAAGTCACTGAATAAAAATATTTTTATAATGTATGTAGTGATAACTGAAATCACAGAGATTTTCTGCAATGTATTTGCCTCAAATGCTAGCACTCACCTTCCACAATTAAATATCAAGATTCGTGTGCCCCCTACACTAAAGGACATACAAGTATTTCTTCATGTGATGCGGATTTAATCAACCACTATGTGGAAATGTACAAATGGTACAAGTTATCCACTTTGCGAAATTATGTTTAAATTCTTGGTACCTGAGAAATTGCCAGCAAACCGGAAATTATCTAGTGTGACCTCTATTTTCAAAAAAAGGTGATAAACTTTCAATTTCTCAATGCTCTCATATCGCAGCATCAACATGGTTATCTCCCATTTCTTTCTAAGTTACTTTAAGCTATTAATTCTTGGACCTTACATGCAGGCAATGGATAACCTACAGACGTTTTATATTTGGATTTTTCTCAGGCTTTTTATAATTATATAAACTTGAACATGTGGTGTCCGTGGTAAACTGTTAAACTGAATCAAATCATTCTTGGAAGATTGTGATTGTAATAGTTCGTAACGCTGACAGTTTTTCTAAAAGAAAGCAAGGTATTGAGTCGAGTTTCGCAAGGTTTGATTTTTGGATCAATTCTGTTTCTAGTATATATTTATGGTCTAACAAATAATTGTACTTCCTAAATATTATTATATGCAAATGATCTTAAACAATTCTCACCACCACCTCTTCACCTACAAGATGATTTATCCTTCCAAGTGGTGCATACTCCATATGTCTAGAACAAATCCTAAGGTAATATAAAATGTAGGTGATACAGAATTGCCTAGCGTTTCACAACAAAATGATCTTGGAATTATTATAAGGAAAAATCTGTCATGGTGTGCACAAGTTGCCAAGACTGTAAAGAAGTGTAATTGATTTTTATGATCAGAAAATCTTTTAGTGACCTTACCCTGGATACCTTTTTGAAGTTATGTAAATCGTATTCATTTCCATTTGGAGTTCGCGGTAACCATAAGCTCTCCATTATTAAAGATATTGCAAAACTAGAAGGTGTTCAGCAGCAGGCCACCAAACTTCCGCTATGACTTCAATCTTTATAAAAATATGCGTGTTCGAGGTGACCTCATTACAGCTTATAGGATCGTGCATGGCGAACTGTACTACCCACATATGTTGTCTGATTTAAAAACTGATCTCCGTCTTATACGCAAATCAACTTAAAAACGAAAACTTTTGCACAAGTAACATACGAGGTACATTTTATACTTACCAGGATATTCCATCTATGGAGCGTATTTAATTTGCTTCATATTTGGAAGATCAGCAACCAGACGAATATGCTACAGCTTGGTATTTGAAGGATTGCTGACCAGAGGAATATTCAATTAAATAACTCGAATGGCCGTATAATTGATTTATTTTTCTTTTAGTTTACAATAAGCCTGTTTAAGCAAAGAATCCTTACTGATTCCAAATTGTCAAAAACGTTTGAAATCAGTCCGGATTTGTTGCTTGAACAGACCTAATAGTAGTAGTAGTATTAAAAAGTAATTGACACAATTTGTAAATTAATTAATTGACATTATTATAATATGCACCATTAGATCGGTTAAAAATATATAAAATGAAGACATACTCTAACAGAACGACTTACCAGATAGTGTTGTTACAGCACCATCCCTAAATGATTTCAAGAATAGACTTGACCATCACTTTCATCGACATCCAATGCGATTGATCTTTGATTCCTTTCGTTTTTTATTGTTTTACTACGTTATCAGCCATTCAAAAGATGTATTTTCTTTTGTTCTTAGAGCTGCTTTAATTATTTACTATTAATAAGAATAAAATATATATAGTAATGAAACATCATTCACTGTAGAGTACAACTGGCAAATATTAATTTACGAAGAGGTCTGTCGTAATTCTCAAAGACGTAAGTGCCTTCTTGATGAAGGTTAACAATGTGACACACGCATCTGGAATGCAGCGTAGCCAAGTTGTGCCTTTTCATTTCAACTATAGTATGCGTATAGACCAATTTCATCTAGGCCTTAAGTCTTATCAATTCTATCACCTGTTAAAGTAATGGTAGTCGCAACTCGTATTTTCCATATCATATATTTCATTTACTGTGACATTTTATTGGCCAGTAAAAAGTAATGTTACCGTAATAGATTTCTAATGCGTACCCACCAGACACGCCGCCGTCCGTATCGTTTTCATCGCCTTTTAAATGGGTGACACATATTACGCCAATTGGGCGGATCGGCCCCAGGGGTCCCGCAATCTTCGTCGACGGCCCGGCGGCGAGATCAGGTGCGCCATTCGGGGCCCCACGGGACCCGTCCGTCGGTCACGCACCAAGAATCACTTTGATGGGATGGACCCGCTTTCTAGACTTCGGCAAAGAGAACGGAATGACTGCCACGGATGCACTTCGACGGAAACGGAGTTAGTTTGAGCAGTATGTATATCTAATATGTGTACAGAATCGCTGCAGCATAAATGCCGTGCATGACTTCTAACCTTAATTGCTTCCGAGAAAAAAAGAACAATTTTTGAACATTATAACTTGGCTTTTACATATAATCCATTTCTTTATTACATTATCAATCTTATTATATCATTTAAATCTAACGATTTGGCAACATATCTATCATCAGTAAAGCCGCCACCCCGTTCGGAAATGACACCATTATCAGGGGCGCACTTAGTTAATGCTTGTAGACACCGAGGTGCAAAAATATACATACAAAAAGTTAAAATCAACATTTTACCTTGTACGGGTAATTTGTAATATCCAACATTATTCATATTAAGTTTATTAGTTTACAAAACACTCTACATAACTATGCACTTGTAGTACTGAAACAAAATTGAATAACCAGCAATCTGTAAATGTTCAGGTGTTAGGCTGTGGCGTTTGTCACTAACAATCCCTTTCAGTTTCGAAAAGGTGTATTCAACGTCCACAGGGACATATTAAAAGTATATATAAAATTCTACGAATGGCACATTTATTGGTGGGTTCAGAAAAATCTACTTCTTTGTCATCAAAAAGCTACTATGGCGCATAAATTCAAGAAATATCGAATCTGCAAAACGGTATCAATTTTTGTCTTCAAACGTTCAGCACTAGGTTCTTATAACTGGCAAATAAACTGTTGAAAATAAATAACATTATTTACTGCGTTGTTTATTGAATATCCTGATCCTCTTGCTTTAAGACGGTGATTAACTGAATAATTAAAATGTATGTATGCTAAATCTTCGCGAATTCTAGGATCGTTTGAGTGTAGAATACTTTTATGCCGCCAAAATGAACGCAGTAGTATGACTTTACTTCTACTACGTATCCCAAGGTACAGTTCCATTGCAACTATTTTCTTTTACGGTAGCAACATGTCTAAAAAAAAATAACACCTGACACCTGGGCTTCGATTCTCAAATGCAATGAAATAAATTCGAGTGGGAATTCATTCCATCTAAAAAATTCCTGAGTATATTATTATCTATGTATATATTTACAGTTCTTGAAGCTTTATATTCTTTTAGCAAAAAACATGTGACACAATTCCACATTTTTTATGGGAAATAACTACAATGAGAATGGTCGGGAATATAGATTTGCATTTTCTCATGAGAATTTGCTTCACTTTCTGAGGGTGCGCTGCCAGAATTCCTAGACACGCTTCTACATTGAGGAAATTAAAGTTGTTTGGATTTTTGTAATATTTAAAATTCGATATTTATCTCATCACATTTGTTATGCAACAATTTGCAGAACATGTAAGGTATTGTTCAGTTATATATGAATCTACTTCGAGTGTGCCGCAAGGTTCTAACGTGAGACCACTTAGAATGGTACTCAGAAATTAAGGTACTAACAATTGAATACTTCAAACTTCTTTGCTTACTAACTGCTCTAATATGCTATATTTGAATAATAGACTATAGATGTTAGATTTTGTCTATTCCTAGGATACTATTAGGACACGAAGTTGTGAAATCATAGAAAAATATCTTGGGTTGAAGTCAGCCATATCTGTAATATGTAACAATTTCATCAAAATTTCTTATCATGTAATCATTAACTTTTTTGAAAAATTTCGTTGGTTCCTGCAATTAGCTCTTGTATGAAGTAATTTCTGTTCCTTGTTAGTATTATAGCTGCTGCGTGGTCTGCGATATTCCATAATAGCTTCTTCAACTCGTCTTATCCAATGTTGCCAAATATTTTACCGTTCTTCAGTGGTGATTCCGCCAAACGCGATTGAGAACGTTTGAGCCAGCATTTAATCTGAGAACAACAAGGACAGATCAAAGATCTAAAGCTGAGTGCACATTTGTTATGTGACTGGCGGCGACCAATTACCTAGACCACATTACAACAACCCGAAAGATGAAATAATAGCTGCATTTCAATAAATATTGATTTACGACACTTTTCCATCTATTTCGGTACAGAGTTAAATCTTATGAGCGGAAAAGTTTTATACGGCGATGGTTCGCAGTGAGAAGGATTAAAGGCATCGTTCGCCGCATAAACACCCAAGGAACAGGACCGGGTAAGTGGAATCATTACCGATTTTAATTAACAAAGTTGAGGAGTTCCGAAGACACGGCGACAATCCAATAACCATGGATGACAGCCGGTCTAGGGAGTTTTCGCTGACTGTACGTCGTCTCGAGATGGCCGGATCCTGAAGGATAATGGGAATGTCTCGGGCACATCCCGGCGTACTCCAACCCGACCGGGAAGATATTAGAAGTGGCGCCGTCACAAGTCATCGGGAAAGATTCTAATTATCGGGATTAGTGGCGCGTGAATAAAGGCCCAGGAATGAGGTATTAAATTTAAATTAATTTTTATGTAAAAACGGATTATAGGTATAACGACGCGCATTACGATCCATTGATTAGGTGTATAATAATGTTTAAGAAAATTCCTTATTGAATTCACCGGTATGCAGAGTGGTCACTTTTTTCATCTTCCACGTTTTTTCGTGAATCGTCAGCTGCAAAAGCCAAACAAGCTGTTATCTCTCTAATGTCTAAATTTAAAATTAACTCCTAGAACTCACGTATTGTGTTTTATAATTCAATAGTAATTAGTTCTCTAGCAAATTCCTTACCAATGTGGGGCTTCCGGTGCACAGATATTAGAAAGGGCCCAAGTTGTCTTTTTCAAAAGATTGTTATTGCTTTCAATTAATACTCCTGATTATTTGTTAGACTTGAAACAGGTGCTATCAGTTTATCACTAACAGTCATTAAATTTTCACTTGACTGGTTACTTAAAGTATCATACAGGGTGTCCGAAAAAGACGTGTACAACGGAAGACCACAGACTCCTGGGTTCAAAATAAGCCGATTTAGCCCAATTTAATTATTTCCAAAATTTCTTCGTTTAGCCGCTAGGGAGCGTCAAAGTTCGTGAAAACTTTTTGTTTATTCCAAATATCTCAAAAAGGACTTGATCGATTTTAACCATTCTTGGGCTACGTAGTTATAAGTCTAACCGACACTTTTTGACATTATTTAAAATCTTTTGCAGTCATTAGAAATATAAGAAAAATCATGTATCAAGCAAATATAAACACATATTTTTTTAACCTCCTGTACAAGTACTCTCAATTTTTTCTGTTAGTAGCTAACTTTATTTAGAAACTTTTTTTTATACTTTCAGAATTTTGAATAGATGAGTAGTTTAGGCAGAAAAAATATTGTTCGTATGTTAGTAATATCAGCATTCGTTCTGCAACAAATAACGAAAATTCCAAAACTCTCATTTATATTTTATTAAATAAATACAAGATAATAACATACTAATATAACAAATAAAAAAGAGTTATGATCTCTTTACAATAAATGCTCAAAGTGACCACAGCTTTCTCGTACGCAACAAGTAATCCGTTTTACAAAGATGTAGTGCAGCCTCTCCATGAATCCTGGATTACCTCGTAAAATGTTAACTTCATCTTGGATTCGTCTAAACAGTTCCTCTTCATTATTAATTGCATAGGCATATACTTTGATTTTTACTGCACCTCACAAAAAATAATTGCAAGGGCTTAAGTCTGGTGTTCGAGGTGGCCATTTTATAGGAGCATCCATCGTCTCCTCTTTCGATCCACCTGTTAGGATATAGATTATGTAAATACTGACGAACGGGTAATGTAAAATTGGGGGTGCACCATTGTGCATAAACCACATGTTACGACGAAGTAGCAACGGTAAATCGTCCAATAAATTAGGTAATACTTGCTGTACAAAATTTAAATAGTTGACCCCATGTAATTGATGTGGAAGCACAACCGGGCCAATAATAAAGTTGTCGATAATTACCGCCCACACGTTTACTCTGAATTCATATTGAAAACGTCTTATTTTAGTACAGTGTGGATTTTCATCAGCATAAACGTGGTTCTTATGGTTATTAATAATTCCTGACCTAGAGAAACATGCATCTGTAAATAAAATGTTTTTGCTAAAGTTGATATCATGGGCTCTTTGATCTTGTATAAAATTACAAAATGCTAAACGTTTTCCATGGTCCATGGGTAGCAATTTATGTACCAATAGAATGTAGTACGGATGTAGTAACTGCTGCTTCAAAACATCATGAACTATGGTTTTTGGTATCCCTATTTCATGTCCAATGCGTCTTGCACTAATTTTTGGGTTCTCTTCTATCTTATGTAGAATTTGTTCCTCCACCTCTATAGTTTTCGTGGTACGTTGACGCCCTTGACCCGCATTCATTTGGTGGAAGGAACCAAATTCGCAAAGTCGCGTTTCGATGTTGGCAAAAGTTTGATGATTTCGCACTCGTCGATGAGGGAATCTGTTTATGCAGACCTTAACACTTTTGCGGCCGTTACCTTGACAAAATCCATCAACCAAAAACATATATACCTGTTAAGAATATGTATACGTATCCATGACGAAATAATGAAAAATAAGGAACAGAAACACAACAATAACGACAACAAATAAAGTAAGATCTAAAGTAACTAAGTAATTGAGCAAGAAGAATAAACCGAGAGACGAATTTCAGTAGTTTATTAGATTTGACACACAACTTCTGGTACTTCGTTATTTGTTGCAGAACGAATGCTGATATTGTTGACATACGACAAATATTTTTTTGCCTAAATTACTCATCTATTCAAAATTCTGAAAGTATAAAAAAAAGTTTCTAAATAAAGTCAGCCACTAATAGAAAAAATCTGACAGTAATTGTACAGGGGGTGAACTGGGCTAAATCGGCCCAGTTCACCCCCTCGGTCTTCCGTTGTACACGTCTTTTTCGGACACCCTGTATATGAATAATAGCTGTTTTCCATATTTATGCTTCAGACAGCTGCAGTTGTTAAATGGCGATCCACGATATAATTGGCTTGCATAAATTAAATCATTTTGCTATAGTATAAATTGCCTTATATCAATTTTAAAAAACAAATTCCCACGATGTTACTTAAATATAAAGATATGCTCTATCAAAAAGACTTGAATTGTTCTTGAACTCTACAACCCTTATATTATACAGAAATGTTGATATTACAAGGTGTCCTGGTAAAGATAATCTGCTGTTTCAAATTCCAATATATATAATACGGATCATTGCTCAATTGCGCCTTTGTAAAAAAATTTGCATACAGTTATTTTTCAATAGTATTTCATACTCAATTGATCCCTCAGAGTTATGTGTAATATGTAACCAATATAAATTAGAAACCATTGAGCACACCTTTCATTGAATATCCTGTATACAATACTTTGAAGCCGTCAGAATTAAAAAATATCTGTCGAAGCGTTAGTATAGTTTCTCGATAATCTAACACTTAGCAACGCTAAGGCATTGAGTAGATTTGTAATTGGTTTTCTAAAGCTTCGCTCATTTGTGTTGAGTGAATAATCTTGCCCTATATATATTTGTTTATTTTTTTTTGCTATTTTGTACTGTTGTTGATTTATATATTGTACTGCATAATGTATTGTGTGTAAAAACCAAACTCTACACAGAAGTACCTGTGAAAGATGTTTATCAGATACCATAACTGAAATATTGGAAAAACGTTCTTAATTGAACTGGTTTACACAGGTTCACGTCTCACTTGCAGATTCGACGGTTCAATCAAAGACTTTTTAAAATCCCAGGCGAGGCGTAAGCTGCAGGCTCGACGCAAACATAACTCAAAAATTGTAATGGCAGTATTATGCCGTCAGGGAGTAAAGCGAGTTTAATAGAATCCTGAAAAGGGATATTTGCGATGCAAGTGGCAGTGCATTTCACCGACACATCTCAACTTTATCACTCTTAAAATCGTATTAGCACCATTCGACGCAAACACAATGTTCCCGGAGGCACGTACCGGCGTAAATATGTAATGGCTACTAGAACAGGAGGCGGTGGGTCCATATTCCGAGGTCGTTATCGTGTTATGTTACTGTAATTTAAGGTTTGACCTATTTCGTGAGGTACTGAAACGGGCCGAATGGGTAGTTGGTGCATGGGATATGCAGACTACACGACACAGATAGTACTACGGGATAGTATCAAGACTTTTTAATTACTTATGGTTGAAACAATAGGGATACATTGCCTTTGTAAGTATGCAGATTGTAATTTAAATTTTTTCATCGTCACCTAATTTGAAGCGGTGATATGTAGTAATTAATTGTATTGTTTATGCAATTGGTATAATAGTTATTTATGAAATTTTGTGAGAAGGGAAGTTTGGGACACGATGCCAAAGGCGAAGTATGGAAATCTCTTTGGTCGAATTACTCCATTTGAAGGCGATGATGATCATAAAGAATCAGGATATAGGCAAATATTACAAGCTTGTTGCTTATTTAACGAAAGGGCGAATTATTATACAGTTATACAGCTACATATATCGACATAATATTAAAAAAAAACGCAATGGAAAAGGCGAAGTTCAATTTATTTTAGAATATATTGTTCTTCCACTTAACCTTAATCATTACTATGCATAACTCTTAACATTTCTTATTTATCAGATTTTATTCAACCTTGCCCTTGCACAACAGACAATTGAGACAAACTAACACCATTGCTCTTCAAATAATAGTTACCTATAGGATGTCTTAAATTTTTGAAAAGAGTAACTTTTGAAAGATTAAGGAATGTCATTATGCAACTTGACAGTCAATAATATCAAAGATTTGGGAACTTCACTGCTTGTGCATATACCAGACACAAAAACTAATGACCAACGAACATTCGTTATTACTAGTACATTCTTTTTGAAGTATTTTAAATATGATATAATAGTTTTGTATTAGTATTGAAATGCTTTATAATAGTGTTATAAGTGATTATACAATAAATTTATTGCATTATTGTTAAATTGTTATATGAAAGCAGCAATGCATTTGTTTTATAATCTGGTACCCTTTACCCATCGAACATATTAGTAAGAATATTGTGGAGGAAAAATCATTTATATAAAGCTTAATTAATTTATAGCTTTTATAGAGCTTCTGCAAAATTTTTGTGCGGGTTGAACTGGAGTTATAGTCCTTTGTATATTATGATAGAGATAAAATTGGTTTTCTCGAAGAGTACCCCATATGACATAATAGGAAACATTTTCGTGGTTTATGTGGTCTATGGAGTGTATGAAGTTTTTCATTTATAAAATAGCACGGGTTACCTTCACCCCTTGGTTGTAATTGATCTGTGCCATTTGTATCATGCCAATTAAAAATTTTCGATAAAGATTAAACCTGACAGAAAAATGCTGTGCATACATACATGTGAGGTGCTAAATTTGGACTGACTTCTTTATAAAGAGTGACTGCAAAATCCGCCCGTTTTTGCGTAGTGTGTAGCAAGAACGGGGAAGGTTTTACAGAGGTCTCCGTGGACTTAAATTGATCGTCATGAAAAATCTAGGTGAGCATAATTCGATTATTCCAATATTTGTCCGACTTACCTCTACTTAAGCTACCCTTGAAATCGGGGAAAACTGGTCAGAATTTTGCAAAAGATCGAATTATGAAGCCCGTCTTTCGTATCATTTATCGGGTAGTGGGGGAAACAAAGTACTTCATGAATTTAAGCCTACGGAGACCTCTGGACGACCTTCCCCGTTCTTGCTACACACTACGCAAAAACGGGCGAAAAAATGTTTTTTCTTACGGTTACTCTTTGTAGCTCATTTAGGCGTACGGTCATGAGAACAAGTTCATTTCTGTTTGTTTAATAATTTTGAAAGTGGGGTATTAATAACTGAGTTTAAAGTTGCCTATTGTAAATTTTGAAGCCGACTCTGTGTAATCCTAGCCTACCCTAATAAGTCAACGAACTATTTTCAATACGTCATCAATAGGCGACATGTGATAAGTTGCACGTGGTGAAGTCCTGCTTTGTTTATAACCTTGAATAATAACGTAACACGTACGTAAATGAATCTTGATATTTTTAGTTCAGGTATGTTCTAGTGTGAGCGTACTATAATTTTGTGTTACACGTAATTTGCTGCCACAGTGATATAACAGTGGTTCAAGTGTATATTGCTTATAAATTTCATCTCTCTGTACGACGATTTGTTTATTTAACACAACAAACCCGGAATATAGACAAATGTTTAAAGCGTATATAATTTTCAACATTTACTGCGAGCGTACAGGACCGGATTACATAATTTAAAAAAGCGAACGTATATGAGTTACGATTTTTTATATGAACATTATTGGGTTATTTTTTTCATATCATATATTCTTCGAATAAGTAGGCGTATACTAAAATGAGGAAATTGCATGATTTTTTCAAATACGTGCAGAAGAGAGAATATTACTTTAATCGAAATAGCGTTTGTCCTAGACAATATTGTAAAAATAAGCCTAACAACGGTATTTATAAATTTGGCCACGCCTTCCACAAAACGGTCGCGCAGACAGCGTAGACATGTGACGTCAGACGCCGTTCGCATGTGTACATCTAAATACAGCAGTGTGCTTTAGTTTATATCTGTGTACGATTTCCATACTGTTTGACAACGCGGTACATACGTTAATTTGTCATTTGTGACATTATTAGGTGTTATTGTGTTAAATAGACATTAATAAAGTTGCAAAATGGACACAGAAAGTACTCTCCTAAGTTGCTCCTACCATTTACGTGATGTAGAATGTATAATTTTTCAAATTAAAACAAGTAGTTTAATGAGAAATCAGATGGATTCGTTTTATAAATATCTCAAGTAAAACCATCTATTTGGTACTTACCCAACAACATTGTCGCAGTAATTCTCACGAGCGGACCTATATTATAAACAAAGGAATAAGTTACGATTAATAATACTGTAAGCCCAACTAGCAAAATGGAACTTTAAAAAAGTGAATTATTTTATAACTATCGAATAGCGTTGTTTAATGAACAATTTGATTTTATAGAGCAAATAATTCTGATAATTTTATTACTGAAGAAAGTAATTGTGTAAAATTGTTTTATAATAGTTTTTTACAAAGTGTTTTATAGAACAAATAAGTTTCAGTTCTTTAAATATTTTATAATAGTATTACAATGCATTATACAAAATTTAAATGTATATACGAGTATATAAGAATTGTAAATATATTGTGTAAGAGTCGTATATTTAGGCAAATGACGTTTAATTAAAGCCTTATATAATTATTGTATTAACATGTTTTATTAAGGATATATAAAGAAATTAATATAATTATTTTTAGCCTCGAAGTGAGCTTATTTATAAAAAAAATTATAGTTGTGTTTAATCTATAAAAATGTTCCGTTTTATAAATATGTTGTAAAACAAAATTGTGGTTTGAGTAAACAAAATTATTGTATATTCCACATAATAAAATTCTAAACCTAGCCTTAATTTTAGTATAATGTGTGGAATAACATCGTTTTATTATTAGTGGCCATGTTTAAAAGAATATTTGTTGGATCAGCGACTGTCGCCATTATGTAAAATTAGTTGAGTCTTAAAATTATATCTAAAACAGGTTTTTACTATTTTTGAAAGATTATTTTATAACAAGATCATTAAATATAATTATACAATGATAATATAAGAAAGCATAATTTTAATATTTTTTAAATTTATTTTTTATAATTTTAAAGAAAATGTGTTCTAAATTAAAGCGCATAATTTTTTGGCACAAACATCTATAGTTTATCAATAAAATTTGCGGCGTAATAAAATTGAAACACGAGATTGTTGAAATGATAATATTGTATAAGTATTATATCTATCTACCATTTACACAAATGATCGCCATTGAGTTTAGGCTACCGCATTTTAAAATATAAGCACACATAATTATGAATCTGCATTATACACCAATCTTAAAATGATTTGATTTTAATATTCTTCACTAAAAAATATAATGTTTCTTTAAATAATACCAAAACACAGACTACAAAACGTTTTATTATTTCTGTATAAAATTGTTGTATTTTTTATAGAACTGTTACATTACCAAAGCGTTTTATAAAAATGGACCCTTTTCGACTTTATAAGTATCGTACCACGTTATATGAATTTGAAGCTCTTATAAAATTTATTTTATAACAATTTATACAATATTTATAAAATTTATTTTGCTAGTTGGGAGCCTATCGCATCACCATTAATAATGATGGCATTACCTACACAGTATTTACACTATGTATCTATGACCCACTTGAACATAAAAATACATTAAACAAACGCCTGTTTACATCATCAACACCGTAACCTGCACCTGTATCCACGGGAAGAAACGTGATATCGCGTTTACGGCAACGTGGTTTTGTTTACATTCTATGTTCTGACCTTTAAATATGTTTGAACGATTACCCTGTAATACATTGCAATATGAAGTTCATGCAACTACCCCATTATTACCCCCCTTTCAAAATGTCCCTGCATTTACGAATTCAGGTTCACTCATTTTATTTCACAGCTTACGAATTTTGATGATGAAATCACACTTTACGCATTTATCTGAGTTGTGCTGGTGTAACCACCCCAATAAATAAATTCTGTACAACTCTTTTATTTTAAAAAATAAATTCCTTCGCAGTTAAGGTGAACAATTTCAAGAACTGGAACACATTTTAAATCCTGCCATAATAATCCTTTAAGCAGCAACCGCAACAAACTGTCACGATCTTTTTTATTGGATCATAATCGCCTGTCGGATCGTACTGCACCCGTCGACCTTTGCTAACAAATAAATTAAAATCAATACGGCATTAATTACAGATTTCCGGGTTTCGTTATTAATTTTTAATTAACGGGATTTGCGGAATAAACGACTCGGCTTTATTCTCCCATGTTTAGGATTCATAAAAAGCGCGAAGCGGTAAAAGTAGAATTAGCCGGGTAGGTTTCGTCGAAATTCTGCACCGATTTCGTGCAGCTCCCGCAAACTGACTACACTTTCAATCGTAAGTATTATGTTTGAGATTTGACGTCATCAAATATATTTTTTCCAGAAACATATCCAATTTTTTTCGTGCCAAAGAGCTTTGTTTTTTCTAATAAACTTATTAGAGAATTTTTTCTGTAATACTTCCCGTTTAAGCAAAATGTCCTAAAGAGTTTCAAAAGAAATACCACCTAAAATCACATGAGCGGTGGAAGGATCGAGTAGTGGTCGGAAAATAATTGAATGTTCCTTGTTTAAAGTGCATAAATGACACAAAATACTTGTCATTGCTCAATACAAACGTCAAATGTATAACTTTTGTGCTTACAGAATGGTTTCACATTCAGAATAAGCTGCTATATTGCTAATTTACGACGCGTCACAAAAAAATTCAAGAAGAGCCGCAAAGTTATATCGAGAAAGGCATCCAGAGCGCCTCATTCCTGATCATAAAACCTTTACAAGATTGGAGGCGGCCTTGCGACGAAATGAAGATGCATTTTCTGTTCGGAAGAATCAAATAATTGACAGAAGAGTAAGAAACAATGTTAATATCGTTAGACTGCTACAGTATTTCGAATAAAATCCACAAAATTTTATACGGCAGGCTTGCTGGGAATTTAAATAAATCAACCGTTCAACGAATTTTAAAAATCAGCAAAATATACAATTTCTATTATTTGCTTGAGTGTCGCATTGAAAACAGATTATAGTAAATGTAGAAATTGTTGATCGGAACCTCTTTCGGCACGTTGTTTGGACGGACGAAAGTCGATTTATCAGTAACGGTTTTCCAAACAGGCGCAACGAACACTACTGGTCCATTAAAAATCCCCACATTGTAAATCCAGTTTAAAACCAAGGCCATTTTGGAGTAAATGTATGATGCGGCATCATCGGTACGCATTTAACTGGGTCTTATTTTTATGAACATACATTGAATATCGTGAGTTACTAAATTTCTTACAGGAAGAACTTTCTGCACTTCTGGAGAATGTGCCTTTGCCGCTCAGGAGAAACCTATGGTTTCAGCACGACGGAGCTCCACCCCACAAGGCCAAGATTGTGCAGCAATATTTAGATAACACTGGATTGAGATTAATGGAATGAGTGGTTAGGAAAGCGACCAGATCTAACACCCCTCGATTTTTTTTATGGGTGGTTTTAAAATATAAGGTTTACAAAACACTATGAAATATTAATTATTTGAAAGAAAAAGTCACAAACGCTTGTAATGAGTTAAACGACGAAATGTTAATAAACACAGCCCACAAAGAAATCAGGCGAAAATTTGATATGTGTCTTGAAATTTGAGAATATATTGTAATATGTATGTAGTATGAAGGCGTTTCTCTCATTTTTTAAGTTTAGTTATTGTTATTATCATCTTTGTTTTTACTATATTAAACAATTATCGAATTTAATCCTTTTATTTATTCTTAAAGACATTTGTAAATAACGAACATTCAATTATTTTCTAACGACTAATTTATCCTTCCACCGCTAATGTGATTTTTAGGTGGTATTTCTTTAGAGAATCTGTAGGACGATATTGCTTATAACTTTTAAACTAGAAGTAATACAGAAAACTTTCTCTAATAAAAGTTTATTAGAAAAAATGGAGGTTTTTAACAGGAAAAATATTTAGTTTCTGGAAAAATTATAATTGATGACGTCATTAGCCGTTTCTGTCAAATCCCAAAGAGAATAGTTTCGATTGAAAATGGAGGCTACCTTATGCCATTTAACACCACGTGTCCCAAATTATATTTAAATATTTTATATCCTCACAGTAGGCTCATACTATCGAGTTTGACACACCCTGTACAATGTTAAACACCGTAATCGCTAACTGATGCGCGCTTGCCCCCTAGCGTTACCAAGTTTGACACTAGCGAAAGATCAACAAATTACGTATTTGTCCCCGGACGCCCATAACTCCCGTCAGGGAAGAAGTTTGCGGTTTTCATAACGGCAATTTCTTGTGCTGGTATGCGGAATAGGGGACCCTTATTGTACTTTGAGTTTCATCAAGTTCTCCGAGTTATTTCTTACGAAGTGCGGTTGCGGATATTTATCGCAGTACGGGCTAAATTCACTTAAAAACGAAGAAAATGCAAGTAGATGCAGAGTAGTCAGCATTTTCAATTATATTCTCCTTCAACTTCTGAATACATACAGGATGTTTCTTAAGCAGAGGTCAAAAATCCAGGGGCGTATTCTGCGGCTAAAGATAAGGGTTTTTTGTTATATAAATGTAGGGTTCTAGGACAGCTACATCGTGTGAAAAAATAAAAAAAAAATCAGTCAATTTTTAATTTCCAAACCGCTTGAGATAATTTAACCAAATTTCGTGTGCATATTTAATATGATAATAGGTATGAAACAAAAAATTACTTCAAATCTTCTTGAAATTGCAGTTCGAATACGTGAAAATATTCCAAGAGTACCTCTTATCACATCACAACCAGCTATAATTTGTTGACGTAAGTGCTCCTCAGATTCAATGTGAACCTTGTAAACTAATATCTTGAGATGTATCTAAACAAAAAATCAATGGGGTTCATATCGGGTGATCTGAGTGGTCAAGGTTGACCTGCTTCGTCCAATCACGTTATTACCGACCCTTTCATTTAAAAATTCACGAGCAGTCAAACTAAAATGTGAGAGAGCAACATCATGCATAAACCAAATTCATTGTCTTATAGGCGCATAGGGTACATCGTCAAGTAGTTTAGGTAAAACGTTTTCAAGAAAATGTGTGTAGGAGGCACCGGTTAAAGTTCTGGGTAAAAAGTATGACCCATCAAGAAAATTTCCAAAATACCCACCCATACGAAAATTGACCTTGAAATCGACATTCCATTATGGCATTTGGGTTTTCATCAGACCAAACGTGTTTATTGTGAAAATTTATTATAGCATCACTGGAAAAATTAGCTTCGTCGGCAAACAATAAACCAGTGGTCAATATTTTGTTAATTTTTCTTCAAAATGCAGTGACAAAATTGTAGGACAGTAGAGTAGTATTGCGGCAGTAAGACGTGAACTCTTTGTATGTGATACTGGTATAATTGTTGATGCTTCAGAACAGACTAAACTACACACATCGTCAAAAGTCTTGGACCCCCTGTATATAAAATGATTCGATTAAACCTAGCGGTTTTTCTTAACGTGGTAAAAAAATACATGTACTTAGGGAACAAAAAAGACAAGGCAAGGACGTGAAATTTCTACGTTTACTGAGCTAGAATGACTGCTTTATATGATGCAGGCCATTCTAATCATCAGATATTGGGCATTCCTAGATCATATATTGTACAAATAGTACACATATATGAAGAATTTGATACAGTGGAAAACAAACCGCGGAGTGGATGTGCTCGAATATCTAATGAAAGGGAGAATCGGTATTTGGTGTAATATGCCTGTAGACACCGCACAGCTTCAGCTCTCAGGTCCCACTTTCAAGGTACGTTGCGTCATGTTATATCGACACCTACTATTCGAAGACGCGTCCGCAAAGCAAATTAACGTGCTAGAAAGCCATTACAGGTCACCACTCTACTTCCAAGGCATCATACTGCTCGTCTCCAGTGGGCGCGAGAGCATAGGAGTTGCTTATTACGCCAGTGGCGGTGGGTCTTATTTACAGACGAAACCAGAATCGGGCTGCTTACTGATGACAATCGACAAAGAGTCTGGTGATAATCAGGTCGTCAACAGCGACTTCATTTTCCCCGTGAAGTTGCTGCTATGAAGGGGGCACCGTACTGTTATGGGGTGGAATAATGTTCAACCGCTGCACCCCATTAATTCGCGTACCACAGAATATGACCAGTCAAATTTACATCGAAGAAGTTATTACGCTTATTATCTACCCCTACGTAATGAATTAGGTGAAAATTTTGTGTTTATGGACGACAACGCCCGACCACATCGCGCAAGAAGGGTTCAAGAGACACTCGAAGCAGGACATATCAATAGATTAGATTGGTTAGCCAACTCTCCTGACATAAATCCTATTGGAAACATGTGGGATTTCGTTGTTAGAGCCATTCATAATCACATTCCTCCACCTCAGACTGCAGATGAGTTAGACGTGGTGGCAGAAGAGGAATGGAACAATATTCCTCAAGAGATCGTTAACCGCTTGATTATCTCAATGCACAGACGTGTGAATATGCTATTGGAACGTGGTGGAGGTCATACCGACTATGAATTAAGTAGAGAACTTGCTTTGTTACCTCTTTTTGATTTAATAAATTTTGTAAAAAATGTCACATATTTGCTGGTTTTTAATTTTCACAAAAAAAATTCAGAAAACAATATACTTTTATAAATGTATTTGGTTTTTCTTACGAAAAGATTTCTTTGACAAGAATGAGGGGGAGTCCAAGACCATTGACGTTGTGTGTAATTTATTATGATTCACATTAAGATTTGCAGTGGTCTTCCTAGTACTAGTATTTGAGTCTTCTTCAATTTCGTATAGAATAGCTTTTTCCAACTCAGGCGTTCTAACACTCAAAGGTCTTCTTGGAATTGGACCTTTCTGAAATGAGCCTGACACCGGCTTCTTATTTAGGTTTTGCCTCCCTAAGATATGTTTAAGTAATTTAAATAACTGTGTAAAAGTGTACTAGAAATAAATCAGTTTTATTGTTAATAGTATTGGAATACAAAAAAGTGTAAAAAAAACAAAAAGTAAAGACAGTACAATGGATCATATGATAACCTATTTTATTTGGAAAATTATACAAGGTAATTTTTTTTGGTAAATAGTGATCGATGATACCCGCACCTCCGCCACTGGTAAGTTTCTAAAGCTGTTAATTTTTTGTTTTATATCTACTGCCGTACTAAATATGCATACCGAATTTGGTTAAATTATTTCAAGCTGTTTAGAAATTAAAAATTGAAAACTGATTTTTTTAATTTTTGACACGAAGTTGGACAATGGCTGTTCTTCCTCACGTTTTTATAACAAAAAGCTCTTATTTTTGACCACAGATTGCCCCTGCATTTTTTACCCCTACTTAATACAATATAGTATGCAACAGTCACGAGATTTATTTATGTCGTTGATAGATTTATGTCTAGATAGTTGTTGCCTTATAGAAACCATTGCTGATAGGACGAATTTGTATTTTTTGTTAGGACAACATTTAATAATGAAATAAAAATTCAAATATTTTGCAAAAATAATATATAATTGACACTTATTTAAAATTATTTACATCGGATCTATCAAACACTACAATAAAAAATAATAAAGAGAAACTAATTGTGTGCCTAAGTGGTAATGTCTCATCGTTGGAAAAGCTAATCCCTAGTATATTAAAACAAAAATACTTTTATTAATCTGACTCGTTTCTAGTGAGTGTATGCCATCCTTTCGACAGTTCATTCGCTACGGAAAGCGTCGAATCATCCTAGGAAAATACCAACGACACGCCAAATCTATTTTTAACTCCTCTCCGGCTGAGTTTCTTTCAACTAAATGCAGCCCACAATCCCACTTTTAATTTCCCATCAGGAAGAAGCGTTAAAACGCCCAACAATAATCTCATTATTTCCAATTCCAGTTCCCCTAATATCAGGGTATCCTACCCTTTCAGACGGAACTAATAGAACATTATAGAAAAGTAATGCAGGGTACGGGTGACCCAAAGAACGGACACCAGTGAGGCTTTAGTTAACTCAGTATTTCATACTGAAGGGAGAAAGAAGTTGAATTAGTTTTGAGTATAGGTTCGCAAAGTACAAACGTGTCCTCTGGTCTACAATAAAAAAGTAAGTCAGGCAGAGAAATAAACAATTCCAATATTACAGAAGAGTGGAAATTACGTTTATTTTATATGTTGTTCGCTCTATCTCTATTATTCAGAGATAAGATAATCTAATGATTCGGTCCACTCTCCACTTCCGCCTAATGTTTCCCTTCTACCGACACTCTTCTTCCTGTCTTCACTCAATATCGATGACCGATTTGCCGGCGATTCGTATGTCCCACAGTGGATGTGGAAGATTAAATTTGTGTAGGTAAGATTTGGGGTCCTTCTGTGATCGTGAATACTTGCCAATATAGTTATCATCGTCTATTGTGCAGATGCCTATTGACTTATTTTGTTCTTTGTACCCAAAATCAATAGAAATACTTGAACTTTCTTATTCTGCATATTGTCTAGTACGTGATACAATTGGTCGAAAGCCAATTCTGATAGATGTGGTTAATTATATATTGATAATGATTGGTGTTTGTGGAGTAGAACAGATGATCTACTAGAGATAACGGTTGATGATATAGATGACAAAGATTCAATTCTTATTATAAGAATTCCCGGTTCCAAAATTCGTACTCCGAGATATTTTGTGGTTTCAAGTCCAGACCAAATAAAGATATACCGCAAATACTGTGCTGTACGTCCGGCAGTTACTACAAGTCGAAGATTTCTTGTATGTCAGGGAAAAACGTCGTCAATTTGTTGGATTTCCAATTCGAAAACTTATATAGAGCACTGCTTTAGAGGTTCTTCCACCACTATGTTAACCGACGAAGGGGTCGATATTACCACCAATAACGACATGGGGGTGGCGTTCTAGTACGATAGCGAAGACATACCTATATAGAAGATTTTATACAAAACAAAATTTCGCAAATAAATTGTTACCATCTTCAGCAGAGCCTAAAAAGCTACTTACCTTTTTAAAACGTCAACATGACGCATATGAAGCACATAAATCAAAAGTTTTTACTATGGAAAACATTACTATGTTTTTAAAGGAGGTTCCAGACGATAAGTTGTTATTAATGAAAGTTGTACTAATATTTTGTTTAAATGGGACATGTCGGCGTGCAGAATTGTGCAGTTTAACTGTAAAATATATAGAAGACACGGGACATTTTTCTGTTATAGCTTTATATGATGCCAAAACCAAAAAGAAACATGTATTTACCGTAGGATCAGAGTGCAACGTATATGAAATATATCATAAGTATTTACGATTGGGACCCAAACGTAAAACAATTAGATATTTAATTTACTATAATCACGATGTACAATACAACCAGTCGACATAAACAAATTTCCAAAAATTTTCTCAAGAAGTTGCAAAATACTTAGAATTCCAGATGTTTCCAGTTACAATGGCCGTTGCTTGAGGAAGACGTCTCCCATATTCCTCGTTGACGTGGAGCGAATATTCAAACACTTAAAAGACATGGAAGATGGCAGTCAGCTAGTGTGGCTGAAGGTTATATCGAGGCATCGTCAATAAGTTAAAAATTTCAAGGTATATTTCATCATCAGGAACTAGTGGCACTTCAGGATTATTGGGGAATGCAGATAGAGTATCATAATAATTTTCAGGAAGAACTAGTGGAATTGAATAAATTTCGTGTTGTTAACTTTTCAAATTAGAATAATTGTACTTTTAATATTTATAACAGTGTTTCTAATAATTTTAATAATAATAATAATAATAATAATATTTCTACTCCTCATTCAAATCACGAGGATTATCCTAGAAGTCGACTTGTGCGGGAGAGGGGCGGCATATTATTATTAAGCAAGCTGAATTTGTGTCCAAGTTATGCCCTAACCACCATTCAGTGTAGAAATAAAGAACCTGGTAAACCTCATTAAATATGTGGGTCGTCAAACGTCGACCGGTATCAATCTATCACATTGACTCGAGTCAACATTCTTGCACCCTACCATTTCCGCAGAGAGAGTGCGAATCCTCTCCACGAATATAGCTGATACGGCCTACAGGATTCGATCCCTTGGCGTACTGGCTGCATTGATTCAAGTACTGACGGCTTAAACCACTCCACCAATGACAATGTGTGCAAAATTTTCTGTCAGACATTACTAAGTGCCACTTTAATAAACGATTTTGAATTTAGTAAATGAGTATTTTACATTTTCAAGTTTCTTTAGACATAGCGTCCAATACTAATCTCTAAATTACAGTAAATGAAACAGAAGCTACATACTGAAGTGACCTGCTCTAATGAACTATTTCGATTTGGCCGAGATTTAGATCAAACTCCAAGCCCGCCGTGTTTGGTCCACGCTGTACCTCCTTCTCTAATGAGAACAAGAACTGTGTTGCGCTGCTCCATTTCAGCTTTCCTCGAACATCGTGAAGGTGTCTGGCTGATTATATTGGGCCGTTATCAGCGCACGATTGAGTGAGCAATTTGCCTGCCGAGCACTGTGCCCGCGTTTACGGTTACTTCCCGGCAGTTGGGGCCCAGGAAATGGCAGTTTGGGCGCTACAACGAGAGTCAGACGAGCAAAGTTTCCCAGGAAAACCCATACAGGAAGGCATCGGACCGTCGTTGACCGACGCCCAATTTGCTGTTTCAAACGCTTCTATTAGAAAACCGAGCAGTAATTTCTGTACATCGCCTTCTACATTATTACCACGTTCACGTGCTCCGTTCTGCAACTGAACCCCTCTACTAATGGCGGCTCGTCGAATGGGAGGCAGCACCTACAAAATTTGAAAAATAAAACATACATTTTGCTGCATTTAACAAATTTTTCCCAATTTTAATTTTTTCTGAGCCTAGCGTCATATTTGCCATGACATTGGCATCATATTCGGCACATGTTTACAGTTAGTTGTGTCAAATTATCGTTGATAATTTGAGGATTCAACAGCGCGTACAAATTGATAAAGTGTATTATGAAAATGCTCTAACAGTTCATGACTGGATGGGTATAGACCTTAGAGACTTTTAGATTCCACAACGTGCCAGAACAAAACAGTCTTTGATGGTAAATTATTAAAGTTAGCTTCATACCATGCGTCAGTAGATGTGATTCAGAATTTATCCCAAAAACTGCGAGAATATATGCGCCTTTAAATAAGAAGTCGATATGACCAAAAAATATAATAAAAGTTTAATAGATTTCGTGTAAAAAAGTTCTAACATTACAAAGGAGTGCGTAGCTGGGCAACTGTACTTCAATGGCATCTGATATACAATAAAAGTAAATAAGTTTTTGCGCCTAGAGTACGTGTCAACACGCTTGCCTGGCGAATAGGGTTGGAATGGGGATATGCTCTATAGGTAAAAAACGAGCAGTGCTGAGTTAATAGACATGATTTTTATTTATGGTGAAATTAAACAAAATGCATTGGCAGCCTCGCGCTTGTATGCGATTTCCCGATCGACACACGCCAAATCATGAAACTTTACAGCAGTGGGGCGACGTGGACGTGACACTGATAATTTATATGCAATTCGTGAACGAGGTGGTCGCTGCGGGCGACCATAACATGTTGAAAATTCGCGGATAAGTACAAGGCAGATTGCTAGACAGATGCTTGAAGTATCCCAATCAACGGTGTGAAGCTTACTACACGAAGTTCAGGTATGCCTATATCATATCCAGCGTGTATAAGCACTATTATCAGCGGATTATCCATTACAAGTTAGGTTTTGCAGAAAAATGCCCAATTTACTGCTGATGTATTAGTTAGAGATGAAGCTTTATTTACTTGAAATTTAATACAGGACATTCACAACACACACGTTTCGGAACTCGAAAATTTGAACACAATTGAATTGAGCCACTTCCAACACCGTTTTTCACTGAATGTTTGTACAAGATTTGTTGATGAGCGCGTAATTGGACCGTTCATATTGCCCAATCGTATGGATGGCAATGACCCGCTCGTCCTTCTTCACAGTTTACCTCTAGCTGTACGACAACGAATGTGGTTTTTAAATGATTAGACACCTCATCACTTCTTGATAGATGTTGGGGGTTAGACCGGGAGCATGGTCTTCGCAGGCTCCCCATTTAAACCCTCTTAACTTCTTTTTGTGGGGTCATTTAATAAATGAGGTGTACCGATCCGAAGGGGAAACCGTCGAAGATTTCCGTGAGCGTACCACGGCTGCCACAAATAATTTGCGGGAGAAACATTCGTTTTAGTACGGTAAAATTGGATAAGGCGTACCCAAATGAGTGTACAAGTCAAGGGATAATATTTCAAACAGTTTTTGTAATAAGGTATGTGCTGTTTTTTTTATTTATGAATTTCGTGTTTCTAATAGTGATCAAATACCACAATTATTCTTCAAAATTAGTGTAACAAAATTTTAAGTCATTTTGGTCAGATTCTATCTATCTTTAAGTTTATTTTAAAGTAAAAACGTTGTAATTTTTTTGCGCCGGTGTCGGAGGATTTTTTTCGTGCATTGTCACTACATTACAGTAGATTCTAGCGGCGTGCAATAACTTAAATGTTTTTAAATAGTTTTCAGAATGCGTATATTATTTTTTTGCATTGCCATATTTTTACATGGCAATGCTCTATAATTTTTTTTCGGATAAGATCTGAATCATCCTGCATATGTATGGTCGTGCTAATGGGAACGCCACCGAAGCGTGACGTCTTTATGTTGACGCTTATCCAAATCGCTAGATTCCTTCACAACGCATGTTTGGAAAAATTCACCAAAGATTGCGTGATACCGGTTCCTTGAGCAAAAAGTGCCATTTATCCGGAAGACCAAGGTCGGTATCTATTCCTAGAGCAGAAGAAGACATTCTAGCACTGGTAAAGCAGAATACAGGTACGAGTGTGCGTTTAGAGCAACCATCCATACCATGTGCAACAAGTACAGGCCTTAAATCCAATAAATGATCATCAAGCACGTTTGGGTTTTTGCCGCTGGTTTCTACGTTATGATGCTGAAGACCCTCGTTTTCTTGCATACATTTTTTTAACTGATGAGGCCGGGTTCACAAGAAATGGAGTGTTTAATTTTCACAATAAGATCTGGACATCAGGCACGTTTTTCATTAAACATTTGGATGGGTATTGTACGTGACAGGTTTCTAGGTCCTGTTGTTTTTCCAAACCGATTAACAGGCGTTGCTTACTTCAACTTTCTGCAGAACACACTGTATGAGTTTTTGGAATACATTCCTTTGAATCAGAGGCAACAAATGTGGTTCCAGCATGATGGTGCTTCAGCTCATTTTTCCATGGCGTTAGAGAGCATTTACACCAAACTTTTCCACATAGATGGGTAGGAAGGGCCGGACCTGTTTTATGGCCTCCAAGATCGCCTGATCTGAACCCTCTAGATTTTTTTGTTTGGGAATATTTGAAGACATTAGTGTATGGTACTCCTGTAAATAGCCTGAAAGAGTTTCAGCTACAGATTAATCAAAAGTGTCAAGAAATCCAAACCAAGGAGGGTGTTTTCTAACGAGTTCCAATATCGTTAAGACGAAAATGTCGTGCCTGCTTGGGAATGGACGGAGGGCACTTTGAACATCTTCTGTAACTTTGTTTTTTGTTTGTTAAAAGCTTCCTTTGTCGGTTTATTTATAATAAAATAAAATGTTTGAAAAATGAATAGTGGTCCATATCTCCACAACCGTTACTTTGCGGATCCATGTTTATTAAGACTTTTCTGCTTATTTAGGTTCATACTATTACCTACTAAAATATTTTACACTATTTTTTTAACACCCTGTAGATTGCTCTAGCACCTACTTCAATAGTATTCAATAGGATTTCGACCTCATTTGGGCATTGAGAGGATTGAAAATCTTATCAAATTACATGAGGTACTACGGAATTGGGTTTTATGTGACTTCAACGGAATCCTAATCGATTACGTAGACCCTCCAGTTTAGATAATATAAATCAGACTATCGACAAATTTGTTCAATCATTTATTTAGTAATATAAAAAAAAGTATCGGTTCTTTAGTAATCCAAAGTAGTAGTATGTAACTAACGTAAACCAAAAATACGTCAAATATTCCATATTGAGTGGAACTGATTAATTTCAAATTTGCCTTACAGAACCAACATAATTAAAATGAGATACAAAGGAGAACAAAAACAATTTAACCTGCATATGTTGTTCATAAAATAATTTGCATCTTATACTAGTTAATAACGCTATTATTTCGAAAATTGAAATCACATAGAAAGTACACTCCAGCTGTTAAAAATTGGCATAGGGCAGAAGTTATTTTGATGCGGATTATAAAAAGAGGGCAACTATATGTATTAAAATACCGCTCCGTTTGTTTTCATCTCATAACAAAGTAAACAGCTTCTCGGTTAACACGTACAGAACACATGCAGAACCAGCAAAGTGTATTAAAATATTCAAGGAGTATTCCATAACCACAATACCCATTTTTATAACCAACGAAAAGGCGAGGCAAATATGCCATCTGGAATAAGCAAAAACGACACGAGCCAACTTTAAAACTACGTCGGATTTTCTGGGACAAGATTGCATCATCCAGGATTGGATTATCTTCTTTTTATAAGGGTTCAGTCTCTACTTTAGAGGGTAAATCCAGAAAATCGTATTGTAATGTAAGCGCTCAACAACAGTTGTAGAAATAAAGGTGAATTCTGTTAGTTTTAACTTTAATAAGTTTTTTTGAAACAAAGTACATTTCCTGGCTATCAATCTATTAAATATTGTATTACATATTCAGTATTGCGAACTCAAGTCCGCTGAAGTGTATGTATCAAGTGTTGTCTACGGTTAGATCTTAGGGCTGCTTTTGTTTAGTTTGTTTATACATGACAACAGAACATATGTTTGATCTATGAACGATCAACGCATGGTGTGAAATAAAGTTCTTACCAAGCAACACCAAAAAAATGTTTGACATTTTACCAAAAAGGCCAATATCCATACGGAGTTTTTACGGTAAATAATTAAATGCGGTGAATCCAAAGATTAAGGTATTAGATTTGAATCCAAACTAATTTTCTTCAATCACTTTATTGACTATAATCCTTAAGCCTAAAAATCTTTCAGATTTGTTAGGCTTAATTCTAAACAATTCTCGATGAAGATATTTATTTGTTACCCTAAACTTGAATACACTAATGTATTAAAAATTAGAGAATCCCTCAGTGTTAACTATTAACCAGGTTTCAACTTTATTTAGCTCTAAAGACATTTGTTTTCTGTAATCGAAATAATATACAAATCACGAGTGCATTAACACAGTTTTATTAAAACTTATTTTATTTCATTTACGAAATAAGTAAAATCAGCATAATTATAACAATCTGTAACCAGTGATTTTCTGTACATATCGTATGTTACAGACTCGTTCTTAAAACGTAAGACCTTAGTCAGCATAGACAAACTAAGAGAGTACTTCAGGTTTCCTGTTTGTTTCCTTACTACGGAAATTTTAATGTATTTTTGCTTCTCAGAGCTAGGTATTACGCTCTATTCATGATTTCTATAGTTGTGTTAAGAACATTTTTTATAATAATATAATGCAAACATTTTATGTAGTATATGGTTTTATTATTCTCAGTACCTAGTAGTTTCTTAAATATTTTGATGGAAATATTGTTGATTTGTTCGTATAACATAAGTCATCTGAATTCTTGCCGCAACTATATCTGTTTAAGTTTTCCGATGGTTACTGGAGTATTCATGGACCCTGAGGATTGTTGTTGTTTTTTCACAATATTTAACTCAAATTGCTAAATATCAGGTTTTTAATTCCATTTTTTGTTCCATTTTTCTACTATTACAATCTTTAAATACACAAGAAACAATACGTAGGTTACCAAATACGTCGTCGAATAAGGTAAAAGGGACTTGGATTTATCATATACTCGTTGATTACGGATACAGCCGGACTAAACAGAGCCCAAACAGCGTAGTAAATATGCACTACCCCACTGCTCTTGGGTGTCCGGGAAACTGTGGGAAATCTCTCAGGTGCATATAGAACATGAAACAGCAAAATGACAAGTTTCTATGAAATTTTTTCCTACAGGATATGTGTCCCTGAAGGACACCGCTGGAAATCGGTTTTTCTTGAATAACTTTTAAAGTACTTAATATAATTTAATAAAAACACTAGTAAAGACCTCTTAAAATAGTGTCATTGAAACATATTTAGCTTTTTTAGTTTACCAGGGGCGGGCTAAGCTTTACAACTTAATGTCTAAATGTTTAACACCCTGTATGATATAGACTTTAAAATAATAAATCTGGGTAACTTCAACCTTACGCATGTTTGCATGTTGAACCCTCGTACAAAGTTTTTCAATAATTTCGTTAAGGTGCCTCCTGGGACACCACTGCGTTTTTTAAATTTTGTGTTTTTTCGAATTAAACATCTTAAAATGACAGTTTCCTGTTGTTTGAATGACTCGTATCGCACTTTATTGTCGAGAAAAAAAAAATAGAAATCATCACCCTTTTTATTAAAATAAAACATGAATTCGTTTATTATTCTTGTTCTCTTAAACGGTTTATTTTATCGACAATAAACAAGAGTAGCTTTTTTAGTCTAATGTTGAAGCTACCCAGATTTATTATTTTAAAGTTTTTAGCATTCAGGGTGTTAAAAATGTAGCCATTTAGTTGTAAAGCTTAAGCCGGTGGGCACTATTTTAAGAGGTCCAAAACTAGTGTCCATGACATTAAATTTTTATAAAATTATATTGAGTACTTATTTAAGAAAAACCAATTTTCAGCGGCTTCCTTCAGAGACACATATCTGCGTAGGGAGGGAATGCACGTTGTACCATTTCTGACGCAAATGTATTACTGTTTATACAATTTTCTTCGTTGGGAATTGTTATTTACGGAGCGGTACGGTCCTGTACCAGACTTGGCGGAGGCGGCAGCTCATATCGCGCGACCGCCGGTGTCGAGATGATTTAGCACCCATGTTTTTGACTCAAGTTCGCGTTCGGGGCATAACCGGCGCAAGAAATATCGCCGACGACGGAGGCGGCCGACTGCAACTGCACGAAACTTACTTATTGAGATACAGGCCGTGACTCTTGCTTTTTGTCCCGCCTTTCCGCGAACAATAAAGAGCTAACTGGAAAGTTGAAGTTATAAAATGGCTTCGACGTCCGCACGGATCCGGGGCTTTATTTCTTTTGCCTTCGAACTAGTTTCGGCGATTCGCCGATATTTATGAAAAAAGTTTTCCGCCTGTAAATGCTGCTGGTCGCGTAATCTTTCATGGAGCTTTCCGCGCGATCCGGCGTGTAATCTCTAATATCGGCTTCGAGGAGATCGCACTGCCACGGCGTAATAATCACAGTTGGCGTGATCCTAAGTCGTTAAGATTATGAGAACGAATATTAACGAAGAGAAAATAAATCTTCGTTATTTTATCGCCCGCAGTAGGCTGTGATTGGTAATAATAACAAATATGTTCACCCTTAATTGTAATATTATGTAAAACAAATTTGAAATTAATTTGAAAGATAAATAAAAGAAATATGGGAGTGTGTAAGCTAGAGGTGTGACACAGAGCAACATTACTTTTTCATTAATTTTGTAATATTCGTTTTTGTTTCATACTTACATTTCAAATACAGGATGATTTAGGTACTTTTATAAATTTTGTTCATCGATGTGTAAACATATTTGAGGCCCGTCTTACCAGTTTCTACAAATTAACACAATCACTAGTGTCCACTTCGCTGCGACACACTTCACTTTTTAAATATTCCTACAAATAGAAGTCCAAAGGATTTAAGTCAGGAGATTGTGGCGGTCATGGTATCGGCCTCGTCCAATCTATCGTCCATTTGAGAAAAACGTTGTTGGAAATGAATCACGTGCAGATTTTTAAAAGACCAAACATGATTATTATGAATGTTATACTTCCCACTCCGTGCCAAAGTAGTTTCACCTGTAGTTAACACGTACCTGTTAATCTTGAAGATTTTGAGCATTTTGTTGCAACAACCATTCATAAAGTGTAATTCGTAAGGGATAATCCTTTGGTTATAATTTCTGCCTAGTACTTATTTAGAGATTAGCTTGAACAATCTCCAATGTGTTCATCAGCTGCTGCAATGCGCCGTGGAAGCCCTGGGTCTCCATCTGGTTCGCGCTTTGCTTGCAAATTTCCCGTTTCACGCCCACGTTGTATTACTATGGTAAAAGTAACTGCATTTGGCACATGTTTACCGGGAAATCGTTCTGTGTTCAGACGAGTCTTATTTCACCATAATTAAAACCAACTTCAATAATTTTTTTCTCGGAAACTATGGAGAAGAATTTTACATAACATTTTTTTACGATATTGACTCTATTTTTTATGACACATCTATTCCCAATTATTTTAGATAAATTATGAACCACTGTGTTTAATAGTATAATAATATAGTCCACTTATTTACTATACAGCGTGTCCCATTTTCAATGGTTTTCATAGATATTTTGCAAATTACTGAATATAGCTTTCAAAACAGTTTTTGCAATAATGTGCTACTATTTTCACAAACAATTAATGTTCGTAGCAGTCTTGATAAAATCCAGTGGCGTACTCAGTTTTTTAATGGAGCATCCTATATGTTGTGTAACTAAAATGGCTCTTTCAGTAGAATAACATTTTTAGATGCAAATATTTTCTGTATTTATTTATTTATTTACTGTTACTCTGTTCTACAGGTTACAAAACCCAAACTACAGAACAGGAGGGTAAAGAGAAATATAAATATAAATTAAAATAGTGTACGAACACATAATGATTATAATTGCATCTTAAGTCTTAAAAACTAACACAATTAAAATAATACATCAGTTAAAATACAGTGACCTTATCTTGGCAGTGGTGGAATTGAAAATGTCTAAGCGATGCTCCAATAAGTTACAAAAAGTGCACATTTTATATATAGGGAAATGTTTAAGAATATTTGTACGAGGGGTGGGTAAGTAACAAGTATTACCTTCCCTTGAGTTGACTCTCGGAACAATAAAGTTTATTTGCTGTAGTAAATCAGAGCAGTCAATCAGATTATTTAAAAAATTAAATAAGACAAGCACACTGTGACATCGACGCCTGGTATCAAGACTCATCAAAGCATGTCTTTGTAATAATTCAGATTGGGGAAACCCAATAGGAGGAACCATCCATCCTAAAGTTAAAAAATTCAAGAAACTTTCTTTGGACTGCTTCAATATTTTGTATATGAGAATTATAGTAAGGAGACCAAACAGAAGCGGTATATTCGAGTTTGGATCACAACAATAATATAAGATTTTAAGCGTCTTAATTTGAACAAAGTTACCACTATTTCTTACTTACTTTTCAATGTGTAAATACAACTTATCATCAAAAAGAACTCCGAGATCGCAGAAAGTGCTAGAACGTGATAAAACAGTGTCTGTGTCTATTATAATGTAATGTAATGGGACAAAATAATAATGTATTAAGGAAAATGACTCACTTTTGATAAACTATTCATTTCTAATTTACTTTTGGGTATATAATTACATAGTAATCCTACGTTATTTCACAAATATTGCGTGCACTTTGCGATGTAACTGCATATTTTCAATTTTTATAATTTGCGAATTTAAGAATCGTCAAATTATGATAGCGAACGCCTCAGCAGTCACATTGCAAATCTACGGGTCGCTTCGGTAGAGATACGGCCGAATTAATTCCACACATCGCTAGGTGTATTGGGAAGACGCTGATAGCATCTCCCGGAATGGCTGCAGATACGATCCTCGGACTGTGAAATGCGATTGTGTATGCAATTTGCCTTATATTATCCAAATAGATACTGCGAATGAATCGATAGCATTATCCCCCGCCCTGCCATGTCTAGATTACCAAAATAATGCTATCTCAGTGGCGTGGAATATTTAAACTTCGTCATATAGTATTAATTATACAGGTTGATTCAAATAACAGAACATGATAAATTATCTGACTCGTTTTTTTTATTACTTACATTCTAGTTTTTGTCAAAATTTGTATTTCCCATTTTTTAAATTTATTATTCATTTACTAGAAAACATCGCTATAGGCACTTCTATTGGCAATATTGAACAAAGTGTGATCGCAAATGTAATTCAAACAGATTGAATTACATATATCAGGTGGTGCTGTGCATTATTCCTATATTATTTTTCTCAAAAATTTTTATAAATTGCATTTACCAGTGACAGTAGATACTACAGCTGCAGCAAATTAAATTTTAAATAAAAAAGTAACGACATGGTTTGCAGAATGAAATAGAAAGAAATATGGTAAAGTTTTTGAGTATAACTAGGACATGACTGACGAATCATAGACGAGCTTGTCGCCTTCTGGAGCCAGTACCTTGCGTGTATTTTATTTGTTACTCATTTGTAAATATATTAGATAGATATTGAAATTTCGATTTTAAAAAAATCCTCAGTAATTTCTCGTTAGCCTTGGAAGCGCTACAGAGACTACGCATGTTGTTTATGTCACTGTTTATTTATTTTGGTAAACGTGCTTGATGCAATTATTAAGGAAGCCACCAGCGTAGCTTCAAGTTTATTAACAACAAAATCATCTTTAACTGGCAGAAAAAATTATGTGATTGGGGTAACAGAAGATGGTTTCCGTTGGTTTGCATGAATTAACTACATATACTCGTTTATTAGATTCAGTGCGAATACATGATGGGTAAAATGGTCTATGCTAAAAAGTTGTTTATAAATCAAGAAAAATGTTTAAGTTCGCAGGTTTGTTTTTTGTTTTAAAATTAAATGGTATAACATGACATTTAGTTGATATTTGTAGATTCCAAATAGATTTCTTAACAGGTGTACCATGATTTTTAACATATATGATATAAATAAAACCGAATTCCCTAATAGAAATAATACTGCTATTAAAATTGACAGTTAATCTGTAAAAATGTAGGTAGCAGTTTGTAAAAGATAACTTTTTTTATTAGTACGATGCTTTGAGAAATTGACGTTTACAAATAACTAACAAGTAAAACTATTTTATTTATTATTTTATAAGACCAATTACAGGATACTTTAGACAAAGTCTACACATACATATAAATAAAAATTGTACAGTAAAATCAATAAATCAATTATGTATAACAATATATAACAAAGACAGAATACAAATATGTAGAAAAACTAATATTATAATAACATAAATATATAAAACATACATACATATAATTTAACAAAAACTAATAAAGGTTAAATGAATCAGCTATAATACATACCACAACGAAATAACAGTTTAATAGAGTTATGTGGCTAAATTTACACTACTTGTGCATATTACGTTTATTATCTGAGATGGTACAGAAAATCAGAATAACATTTTTGAATTTAGCAAAAAAAAGATAAATTTCTAAAACCGTACTCTATTAACTGCAATCTATGTTTCATACAGTTGATTTAAAAAGGTAACAACAAGCTACACTGACAGAGGCTGTGGAGGTGTAGACGAGAATTTGGGTTCAGTTATAAAACGAATTATAATTTGACTATTCACTTGATTAAAAATATAATTTCAGATTAGTATTATAGGAAAGACCTACGTAATCTCTAAAAACTGCCCCCATTTAAATTTACACCCTGTACGCTGTCGATATTACTAAACAAACATGACATACTGCAAAATATTTGTTCTGCTGATTCAACAAACCTCTAGGTTGCTTTGATATATTGCGTACCGTCTCCATATTTATTATGACATGTAAATGTTTGCCATGCTCTCGATGGTGGGTCCTGTATAGGTTTATTTAGCTCTTAACGTGGTAACTGATGTAGATCGAAGATGGCGTGGAAAAACGTACGCATTCCCGTGACCTGAAACTTAAATTGAAATTTACAGCTATAGTCTGTTTGGAAATGAAAGAGAGTAATAAAACCCCGAAATAAGAACCGGCCATGAGCGTGGTAATATTTCGTTTCAGGTAATTATCGGGTAACACTAGTGCTAGCAGGTAATGGGTGTACATTAGTATATTTTACTGGATACATCATACGGCAGGAGGCAGTGTATTGTGACAGATCAATCCAGTCTTAGAGCTGAATATACGAAGACGTGATAGTGCAGTAGAGTAAAATTCGACTTGTGTTTAGTGACTATTGTGCCAGTGGATATAATATTGTTTGGGTAAAATGTCGAGCTTATCAGATTACGTACCTGCTAAACGCGTGAAAAGATGTGCGCTGTCTCATAATGAGAAGATTATTATATTAAATGTATTTAATGCATTGAAACACCAAAATCCTACCAACAGTGTTGACAACATCGTGGAAAAGTGTTCCAAAATGACAGGGATTGGAAAATTGACTATCTACAGACTTTTAAAGGAAACAAAAAATGAACAAGATACTGTAAATCCCCGAAAATCATCTACAGGGAGGTCAAAAATCGTTATAGATGATTTCTTCAAAAATGTCATTCGCAGAAAAGTACACTCATTTTATTTAAAAAAAAAAAAACCAACGCTAAACAAAATTTTTAAGTGAACTTTCAGAGGACAACGATTTGCAACAGGCAGTCAGTTCTTATCGATAAAGATGAAATTATTTGTTGGCGAAGATTCTACTTAAGATCAATTAGAAAATTCCGTGACAAAGGGAGGAATATTTATTATCTAGACGAAACTTGGATCAACGAGGGATATACTGTAACAAAATTATGGCAAGATAAAAATGTTAAAAGTTTTCGACAAGCATTTTTGGATGGACTTAGATAGTGCCAGTGGTTTTGTAGATGGCGGTTTACTTTTATTTGAATCTAAAAATACAGGTAACTATCACGAAGACATGAACGCAGATGTTTTCGAAGAGTATTTTACACAGATGTTGGATCTTATTTCTTCGGGGTCTGTAATTGTCATGAATAATGCCAGTTACCATTCACGGCAGATCGAGCGAACGCCTACGACTGCTTGGAGGAAAGCCGATATAATTCAATGCTTATCCGGAAAAAACATTTCTTTTGAAACAAATATGGTGAAAAAGGAACAATAAAGATTAGAAAAAATATGTTTTGGATGAAATGGCAACAAATCGCCAAATAACAGTACTACGATTACCACCATCACTGTGAACTTAACCCAATCGAATTAGTCTGGGCGCAGGTAAAAGGAGATGTAGCGCGAAATAATACGATACGATAATACGTTTAAATTAAGTGACGTAAAAATTTTGTTAAAAAATTCCTTGGAACGAGTAACTGCAGATAACTAGCAAAGATGTATACATCATGTACAAAAAGAAGAGGAGAAAATATGGGAACTCGATAATTTAATTGACGTTACTGTGGAACCTATCGTTATCAATCTAGGAAACGAAGATAATTCATCAGAATATTCAGAGGATGAATTTTAATGTACCTACTTTTTTATTTTCTTTATTGTACATTTATACAACACTGCATTTACTCATCATAATTTGAATTTTCAAAATACATATATTTTTGTATTGAATAATTTTATTTGAATTACTAAAAACCCTCTTAACCCGGTTATGATGCTTAAAGTAGTCTCTATATATAGTTTTGAAATGCTGTTTTTATATTGTTTACTTATAAGAGAAATGGACCGAGAAATTGAAGCGGTATAGACAAAGACGGATTGTCGGGGATTAAATTTTATCTACCTGCTACAATTTAGTACGGTTCGATCGCACAAAGTTTTTTTAAAAGTACACCTCATCTATACCGATATTACATAATATAAAAATATTGAATATAAGCACCAGTTCTACATTTATTTACGATTTGCATACATAATAAGCTTTTGTTACTCCCTTTCATTTCTAAACAGACTATAGTGAGTATTTTTAATAAATTGCCAAGTACCACGCCACTGGCCTATTAATTCGACTGCTGTTTTGTGTAGCATCAAGGAAAATCCCATTTGCTGGATTTTTTCACAACTGAGTTGTCGAAATAAATCGAGTCGGCGGAGCAGTCTTTCCTTTTTATTGCCAAGCAGATACTCCGTTGTTTGTTGCAAAGGAAGAAATTTATAGCGAGCGTCGTTAAAAACTCGCAGCTCAGCTCGGCGTTCTGAAAAATTGCGTTGATAATTTAATTTTGTTTTTGATTTATTAATTGCGGATCCGTAATTCATATCTTGCAACTGCAAATATATTATTCTTTTAACATCAACGTGCTCATTTCATTGTTGGACCTCTGGAAATGAATTCGCTTTTGCAACACCTGTGTGACGGAAGCGGGGCTTATTATTATTAGTATTTTGATTCGACAAATAAATTGTATTATAAATTGAAAATTTTGAATAGCAAAGCCCAAGTTTATGTATGCAGACAAAATGATATTGTTAATATGCTTATTGACAGTTAAGTTCAAAGGATCTCCAAGATCTTTAAACTCAGCTATAAAGAAGTTGAGATCAACTATATTATTAGTTTTGTAGTCTAAGTAATATTAATATAATAATATATCTACCCCTCGCTGAATGGAAACTTTTTTTTATGAATTATAAAACGTATTAATTTCATCCAGATTATTTTGAAGTAATTCAGTCATTCAGAAGTTCTGCTGAAAGTTATAAATTATATCGTCAATGAATAAAATACATTACTGTTAATCTCGACAACAGTAATGTGATTTATAAATAAAATAAATAATATGAGCCTCAATATTAACCCCTGAGGCACACCAGATGAACGGTCTACCAACTGGCGTACTGTACATTTACTTTATACTATTTTAACTTGAACATAACCAATGGCTGAGTATCTGGCAAAACTGAAATCTAATTTTTGAAGTAAATATAAGATACAATTAAAGCAGTCTTATGTTACAAATAAAAAATTAATAAAATGAAAATGAGTTTCAAATGAATTTCAAAAATAAATATCAATATATACTAGTGATGTGAGAGCGTTCACAATAAAACTCAATGGTCACCTGAATATGCTTTATTAATGTAAATCGTTTTACCTTACTTTTTATCATTTGCAGAATAAGCGTCTGTTTCTGCAGAATAATACCTATTATTATATAGACATAAAGTGCAAATTTGAAAATAGTATCAAAAATAGCAACAATATTAAGAATAATCGACGACGTTTGCATAAAATAATTATTAGATACTATTTTAAGCTATAAAATCCCGAGATATTTACAGTGTTATGTAAAAAACCTTGACTGGCGTGCTGTACATTTGCATTCAACTATTTTAACTTGAGCCTAATCAATGACTGAGGTCTTATGTTACAAATAAAAAATTACAAGAATTAGTTTCAAATTAATTCAAAATGAAAAATCAAAATATACTAGTGATGTGGGAGTGTTCATAATAAAACTTAGTGATTTGAACATTTTCTTTGAATCTGCTTTACAATTATTAATGTAGATCGTTTTATACTACTTTTTATATTTCCCAGAATAACCGTCTAATAAAAAACAAAGGTTAACAAAATCTTCGCAAATGTACATAAATACATAAAAATACTGCCACACATTTACCGCCAAGGCGTTACAGCAGTTGTTCAATGTGGTTCAAAGAGGATTCGGCATAATATTTTGTCGGAATTTTTTATTTGTTTTATATTGCATTGCAGCCTCTTGTATGACCTGAAGATGAGGTGCAAAATTTGATCTCGAAACCGGTCATCAGTGTTGAATAAAGGATTGTGAGCTGATAGGACTTTTCATTGCCTTTGAATTAAAAAAAATGGACACATTTGTCAATTTTCAATTTATACATTCCTCTTAACATTTGCCCATATTCTAATCTTTTCGCTTGTGGAGACACGTGGCACGCTGGCCTGGATAGCAATAATTAACCTTTAAAAGTTCAGGACTCAACCTCTCGTTCGCCCAACCGTGGCGCTTGAAAGATAAAGCACGGCGATTGCACAAAGTTACATTTATAGTGGAACTGGGAGGCGGCGTGCATGTTTCGGTTAAGTTGGCCAGGAAGGCATTATATCACGCTGCTTATAAGTAATTGTAACGATCGCCGTGGTGGAACCGGCGGTCGGGCCAAAGTGTTCAGCCACAGCTGGGCTTAATGAAACTGTTGGTAAACTTTCGATTTACCGCCGGCCGCAAATTGTTGCGGACCGAAGGGCCGGAGTCATCTCTGGCCCTTTCATAAATCGGGAACGGGGACACGTGGCCCTCGGTTGACTGGCTTGCAATCAGAAGTGGCCGCTGTCGTCGCGTTAACGGAAGTATTCGAATAACTTGTATTGCTGAATACAAAATGGTAATCATGGATTTGGCATAACATGGCATCATTTGTAATCATTATTTACTGAATACAAGTATTCAGTATACGCATTTCATGAATAATGTTATTTGCACTTATACCAGTTAAACCACCTTCAGAGAATGATGTAGTGTGGCCAGCAACACGAGGTCACGTGATTTTCAGCCATTTCAGAAATTAATTGTATTGCCTTATTTTCGCTGTTGAAGTCGGGTGAAGTTCAAAATTTCCAAGTTCAACTATCCAGCGGAGCAACGGTTGTACAGAAAAAACAAAACCGAGTTTATAAAATCTTTATTTCATTGAAATTAGCTGGTGATGGGGATGTTGCCAGCAACACTACATTGTTCGCTGAAGATGGCTTATTTTGTAATATTACACAGTGGATTGTGGGTTATTTATTGCTTAGGTGTGAAGACACCAGAATGGAATGTTACAACCTTAGTGGAAATTTACGATTTGAAGTGTAAAATACTCTTACCAGTTCTATGTAAAATTAATATTGTCACGGAATTTGCCCCACTCACACCCAAACCGACGACTGTGGTATCGCGAAATGCTAAGATTGCCCCGATCGCCTCTACACGATTCTGTTAAACAAACAAAAAGCCGTGGATCGAGACGGGACTTGAAAATTGGGGAACCGACGAGAAGCATTCGAGTCGTTCGGGAAGATGAATCTAGAGATACTAGAATATACCTGGAATATTCGTTTGGTCTATAAAAGCAGAATAAACGGCCGAGTTAGTTAGTCTTGTATAAGTCTTGTATTACAGTATGAATTGAAGTGTTTAGTTGGAGATATCAAAGTGATTTAGATAGCGATTAATTAAATAAGTGTTTAGTTGAGTTCTAATTAGTGTTCAGTAGTGTGCTGAGTATAGCTAATAAAGAAGTAATTAATTAACGGATTGTTTTTCTGGCAATAGTAAAATTCGGATTGGGAAATCCGTGACAATATGTATGTAACTTTTCACTACTTTTGCATTATTACCCTGAGTTTTATTAACTTTGCTGTACAATTCATGTAAGACTTAAACTATTTTTGGAATTTCATTGTATTATTAACCCGTAATTTTCCTCAATTTGCCTTGTAATGAAGATGTGAGATTCAATAAGAAACTTACCAACAAAAATAGTAGCTTTGAATTTGTAAAAATGTTTTTGGTCATTATTTTTTACAAGAAACATAAGTAAACCACTTAGTATTTAATTTTGAATATTAATTATTCAGAAAATTTATAAGTATCCAAAATAAATAAAGAGAACTACAGAAAATAAATGTATGTGTCCTTTATTTTGCCTAAACTAACGTGGCATAACATTCAATTATATATTACTAATACAGTAATTGGATGGATATGAAAGGAAACGTTGTAGCATTTCCGGCGTTACTGCTACCTCATTTGGAAATTTTAAAGATATTGTAAAGGCGAATACTTCTACCTTTCTAAGACATTATTACATACTGAGACATTGTTAGGTGATTTGTACATATTCTGTAAAAACAAAAACGATCACAGGTATGCTTCCTTGAGAATAACATATACGTAAATGTAGCTTATCATGTCACTCTCGCGTTACCCCGTGATATGGTGCAAACAGTTTTATTGGACGTTACCGCAAATTCACAATTCATTATGCACTTGTGATATGTCTTTTGCATTTTAGCACGCATGAAATACAATTTTACAGCATTGTCACGGATTTTTAATAAATATTGTGTAATTTAGCATGATAAATGTAATTCTACTGTACCTGGAGTTTCTTGTAGTACAGGTTTTATTAAGTTTTACAATAATACATCGGATGAACAACGTGCAAATTTACTATAATTTTTATCAGTGTATGTATACACCGTAAAAAGTAATTCCTGTAGCAACAAGAAAGTTTGTTCCACTAATAATTTGATTGTATTATTACATTTTGCTCTGTAATGGTTTTCCGGGCTGTTATGGCGTGAGCTAGATAACTGTAACACAATTAATAGGTACGCTTCTACCTTTACCTGTGATTCATTGACCTGCCCTTGTTGTTCTCGGGTTAGGCTCTGTGGGGGCGGATCCGCCATCAGTACCTCTGGACTCCCATATATTGATTTCAGTTCTTGCTGGGTACTACTGCCTCGCAGCCCATGCTTCTATTAATTACAAATAACTACTCTGAATTCACAAATGAGTATACTGAATATTTTTAGTATTAGTTTATTCACTCGACATTAGTATGAAATATTCAATATTTATAAACTTTCTATGAATATTAAATAAGTAAATTCATTAGATAGCATGGATTTCACTTCTAATACGAATACTTACATATATTTCAATAAATACTAAATTCTTACACATAGTAATGGACTATAGCCATTAGTAATGTAAGAAGTAACGAGTAAGCAGAACATGAAACATTAGCCATCGTATACAATTATCTGTCTCGTTGTTTCCATCAGATACTTTTAGTACACGTACAAATGAAAATAGATAAAATATCAAACAAAAGGTAATTAAAATACATCTAGTATATTCAAAAGATATACATAAACATTTATAATTCTTCTTCAGAGTTGTTAATTATTTACCGTTGCGTTGATGTAGCTCGTTCCAACATTTTATTATTAGAAATAATATATTCACTTGGTTCATAAACAGCCCTGCGAGAATTGCAGAATTTCTGTGTAACATGTATAATATTACAATAATAAATATACTTACTTGCATTGTATTTGTAACAGTCACTTTATTTTAACAAGATTAACAAAACAGCTCTTAATAAACAATTACTTTATGTAAATTTTCTAAAGCTTTGCTAATTGATAATCTCCATGAGACAGAGTCTGAAATAGTAATGGTCGCCTCCACATTCAACTTAGGAGCTCCTCAAATACTAGAATTGAACATTTTAAGTTTTAGCAATATTGGATATCGATAGACCTTTATTTTTAATTCAATGTTTTCATCATAAGAGTTCTTAAGATATATTTTCACATGAACCAAACTATAAAAAATGTTACTGTCAAATTTGCGCTTGCAATACTTTGTTGTTTGCTGACAGAGCGGGTTTAAGGGTGGAGCGGAGAAGCCTAGGGAATTCGCAGCATACTGGATCAGCAGTTTTATGTCAATATATTATACATAACACCAGTTACTGACTTATGGACGTTCAGTGTCGCCTAGCTTTGCAAAATAATAAATTCTGATTTCTGCGTTATGTTAACTTAATAATGTATAATGTGAGATATATATTTTTTATAACATATGCCTCATTTTTGGCAGCTCTGCAACACCTATGCACTAGCCTCCACTGCCTTGAAGTGTTAAACAATGTTATTGTATGGTCATAAAGTGACAACGCTGTTTCGCTTCAACGGTCGAACGCTCTATGGTTTTTATGTTATTCCCAAGCAGGAGCGCTGTGTTGTCGGGGTTGTGGATTGATTTACTTTTAGGTCAACTAAAAATTTGTTTTTCCAATTTTCTGTCTATTAAGCCTTCCGAAAACGGTTAAAATTAATGATATTAAAGTCTGTTTCATATTTTTTTGCGTTTAAAGTGAGCCTTCGATTTCAAATTTAATATTGTTTGTCGACGAATGTTATGTTGATAAAGACTTTAAAATACAGTGTGTGTTTTTCCTTTACCTGTGGGTCAGCTCTCAAAAGGGACCTGAAACACCGCGGCCAAAATCGACTTATTGCTTTTCCTACTAGTTAATTATTTGTCTCATAGACTTATACTTTGCATAAAGTCTAAAAGTCTCCCTCAATTTCCTCGCAGTTAAGAAAGGTTTACCAAAAAGTCGAAACCTCTAGCGTGCCAGACCTTCGTATTCATCCAGTGCATGCAACGTGGTTTCCTTCTTTCAGTTGCATCCTTGGCATATTGAGTTTACTAATGTTTGTGCTTCTTCAGTCGAGTGTCCTGTTTAAAGTCCTACGATCTCCCAAAGTCCCGATCTTACTCATGCTCAGTATTTCATTTGCACTTTTCTGCGAAGGAAAAAAATCTAAGACTTCCTTCTCTTGACTCTGCCCTGGTTTTGAAACCCACTACTCTTACAATACAATGTTCTTTTTGAACCCACCTTCCTAGGGCCCACTTTGAGGCAATGTAAGAAATTCCAAAGGCTGGTTCGGGTCCTAAGAAAGATGTTTCAGATCCCTTTCTTGCAAATTCATCTGCTTTTTCATTCCCTCTTGTCCTGATATCCAGCACAAGCTAACTGTGTTGGTGCTTGCCAGTTCATTTAGCAATTGTAAACAATCCCAAACTAGTCTTGACTCGACTTCATTTGAGTCTAAGGCTTTTATTGCAGCGCATTTATTTCAATCTGGAATACTGTAGGAAAAGTTCCCAGGCTATACCTCCCCTGCCGTCTGGTCCACACTCATATTATTCCGGCTTCAGTTCCGCTGTCCAATTTAGAATTATATTTAAGCCACATCAGGTTCCATATTTCCAGTGCATTATAGTTTAACTCTTATTCCTCCGATTCCCTATTCGAGTCTCGATTAGGCTATGAAAGTTAAATCGTCATTATATCAGATCCTGATTCTGTAGGTCGCCATTCTTGCTTCTCTTTCCAGTACAACATGTAGTAGTGGTAGATTTAACAAGATTTCCAAGGCAGCCGTTGACCACATAACTACTGTTATACCTAAGCAGGTCAACATCTGATGCAGTGCTCTGTTTGATCTTAGGCTACTGTAGCATAAGGAATCTTACTATTGAGGTATACTTCCAATGTAAAGTGGCATCGTTGTTTTACTTCAACGCTCGAACGCTCTATGGTTTCGTCACTATTGCGAACCAAGAAGACCCTGTTGTCGGGAGGTTAGGGCAGCTACAAATTTATTTACTCAATTTTCTGTCCGAAAACATGGTTAAAATGAATGATATAATGCGTTTTTTGCACTTTAAGCGAACCGTCGATTTTTAACGTCATACTCTTTGTCTTGACTAGAGATAATATTTTTGTGTGTGTTGTGTATCAATTCTTGTAGGTCATCAGATTGGTTAGGGTGGGAAAAAAAAGAATTATATGCCAAGTTACATTCGGGCAAGAATCTATTAATAGTCACGTACGTATTTACTTCTCCCTCCGGCTTCCAAAATCGTGCATTAGATAACGTCGTACAGCAAAAACCCATTGACTGGCGGTAATAAGTTTTTTGCGTGCCCCGGCCAGGAAGAGATTTGTAGAAAATCGACGGCGGTCGAGAATTTCGAGCGGCATCCTGCCCCATAAATCCGGTGGATTTCCGATACGGCGGCCGCAAAAACTCCAAGAAATATATCGGCCATTCCGGCCGCCATATCCCGTAATGCGGCGCGCTTCTTTTTGCAATAACGGCCCGTTATCCTCCCGGTTTGCATTTCGTGTAAATTTTCCGGGCGTCCCCGAATTGCCCCATTACTCGCCCGGGAATTATTTTTAAGTGCGCGCGCCGCGAATTCCGCGGAAAATGCAATTTGAATAAATTATCGCTGCACGGTCGTCCCATCTTGCCTGCACTCGGGGCCATTGTCGGTTTTAACTGGCTTTGGCCGCCCCATAAAGGTGGAAATTCGTACGGGAATATTTATGCGGGGTTAGTTCGAGGCAATTGCTATCTAACCTAACAGCGCAAAAAAAATTGCCTGTGTCTATATCCACCAGTGTAAATGCCCTATCACAATTTATAGTAAATAAAATTGTATTGAAAAATACCTATATGTTTATATAAAAAAAACGACCCAAAAATGAATTCGAAGTATAAAAAACAGGCAATTCAATTACATAGAAGAAAGTGGAATAAAGCAAAAATATACAGTGTGTCTAATTAAGTCGGCACCATATGGGTAACTTTTTTATTATTGATTTTATGAAAAAAAGTTATTCTTTATAAAAGTCTGCATGGCTTAAAACCCAAAATGAAGTAATTAGATTTCAATTTTTTGCAGTCGTGTACGACTGCAAACGACGACCTTATTTTTTATAATATCGACAATCGTTATTAATAAAAGTTGATCCTAATTGAAAACCACGATCAGATATCCAATATTATCGATCCCTTTCGATGTTAAGGGAATTTTTTAGATATCCAAGCGAATATATTCGTTTTCGCGAGAGATCTACCCCACAATCGGCTATAAGAGTGGTTGAAGGTTGCTGAAAACAGTGCTCAGTATATGCATTTGGATTAGGCTATGCTATGAGTTTTTGGTTCATTGCCTATAGTAATTATACCAATGGTTGGTTGGTATATTCACCAGCTTTATTTCGAAGAAAGAAACGTGACCACAGTTTTCAATTCTTAATATGACTTATTTTCTTACCATTTCTACTAAATTGAAACCATCAATACTTCCAGATATACAAAAAACTTTTGTTTTAGTTTTGGGCATCATGACTTGGAATTATAGTCCTTCATATTTTACATGTTCTACAAGCAGATTTGCGAGTTTTTCCCGCTGGCATACACCCGCCAAATCTATAATCAAAATAACCTAAAATAAATATTATAAAACTTTTTTTATTAATAAACATATTAGAACTTTAGCTACCTTCATGATATATTTCCATTTTTGTTAATACCCGTTTTTTAAGTTTGTACTACTCTGATTTTGACTTCAGGAATGTGTTCAAGATTAGGTATTTTTTGATATCGATATTATTTTCGAGTGAAATTTCTGTTGTTATCATTGAGTAATAGCACCAAAAAGATGAAGCCTTCTGTGGTTTGCATAGTTCGTTGAAATATACTAATAGTCTTTTCTCGTTAGTTATGTTAAATATCTTATTTTCTGGACACCATTTTTCATAGCGACTAAATCTTATTCGTATGTATTTCTTCCATGTTTTCTCTGGAACTAGACTGGAAACAGCACCTGGAAGTCTCATTTTGAATATCTAGCGAATCATCGCTTGAAGTCATATTTTTACTTTCATAATAATTACGATAAATATTTCAATGGCAGCTACTAGCAAATAAATTATGTATATTAGCTAATACTAATTATTATTATTAACTCGGCAGTTGTAAATAAAATGTTATACGCAATACGAGAAATGCAATATTGTTACTTATTATTTATGTGATTATACAATTCAGCCTACGATATCTTTGAATTTATTTATTATACCAAAATCTTGGATAGAAGTCACCTTTCCTAATGCATTATTGCACATAGAATAAAAAGCTGCAATTGGGTTATTCATCCGTGCCGAAAACAAGGTAGAACATTTTTTTTATATTAATATCTAATTTGTTCTCATCGTTACATTCACGCGCCTCATTAATATCTATCCTAAAAAATTTACGGTCATTAGGAGATATTATTTGTTTAAAGAATTTTAGGTCATCTGCAAATACTAAGCACTTAGAGTGTGATATTACTTGTGATAAATCGTTAATAAAATATGAGAATAATTGGAACCTTGCGGTGTACAAAATATACGTTATATTCATCAAAGTATAGGCAATTATATTTTACAATAAATTGTTAGTTCCTTAAACACAATATTAGTAATTCGAATGTATCCTGTGAAATACTATAATTATTATTTATTACATACAAATGGATATTTTCATAATATTTTGATAATTTATGTTTCTCTTTGTTTCAGGTATGTCTTTATGGCCATATACAACTGTTATGTAGTAGGTAAGTTCTGAGATGTTTCCAGCCACCAACATCATTCAAACAAAATCCTTTATTTATCTACTTATTTTACTTAACCATTTTTAGCATTGAGAGACTGAACACTTAAAGCTGCTTTATGTAAAGTAGGCAGTCCTTAAAAAAGGAATAAATTTGCTCCTCACGAATGCCTTTCCAAGGCAAAAGGATATCAATTAATTGCTCAAATATTTGGGCTATATTTTACTTTCAAATGCCGAGTTTGGTAATTTTTCAGCGATGTAATTTCTAGAGCGACATTCTTTTTTAACCAACTTTTATTGTCGCTAAATTGTTTACAGCAATTTCGGAGCTTAGCATACCCGAAGAAGATAAATATTTAATTTGCTTGCGAGATTTTTCTTTCGTACATAAACTTAATTGGATTCTTGTGTGAGAAGAAGTTTTTTTATTCACTTTTGAAACTCAGCAGAATAAATAAACAATTACAAACTTTCTGTACACAAATTGTGTAGAGACACATTATTCAGGATGTCCAGTAAAGTATGTTACAAACTTCCGGTGGTAGTAGCATATTAAAATATGAAACATAATGAAATTTTCAGAGACTAATTAGCTTAAGGATAATAATGGTGGATTTAAATAAAATCTGGAGAGCTGAAGGGTGTTTTTATCACTCTATATCCTTTTTTCTGATAAAAGAAATATTTTCTACAAAGGTTCAGCAAATATTTCAATATTTTTCAGAAAAGTTGAATATAGAATTTTTTATGTCTTGTGCTTCTATATAACATATTTAGTTTTTTACAGAGAAAAGTAATTGATTAAGTCAACGAAATTTTGATTCTATTCCATAACCAAATTATTTCTATTCATTTCTAAATATATAATTGGTTAAAAACTGGTTAAACTAACAAAATAGTTGATTCTATTTCAGAAAAAGTAAGGCAATCTGACCATTTTATTTAGTTAATATAATACAACTGCTGTTAACATAAATATATATATTGTTCAAATCAAGAGTATTCTTACTCACTGCAAGTCAATATTTTGTTATTTTAACAATTATTTTGTTGGGCTAATCAGTTCTAACATTCACTTGATTACTCGTATAAATTAAATTAACAATTTATATCTTTTCATTTATCTGAGAAGAAAAATAAAATTACAAAATTTTTATTATTGTTTAGCATAAATTACGTTTTTTCAATTAGTGCGATTACCATTTGACTAAAACGAAACGTAATTTATGCATTATGCAAATACTGCTGTTCCCTACATCCTGAAAAACCTATGGCAAACAGTTACAGTTAGTTGTCAACAACGCCAACGGTGTCACGAGACATTTATCGGCTTCTAGTTTGTTTGCTGATACCTAGCGGCATAAATAAGGGAACTATTATATACCGAAATCTCCAATTTAGATTTTGGGGAGGTTGAGGAAGATTGACGATAGGTTTAAATCTATTTGATAAGATTTGTTCCTACAGCAGTTAGAAACGGTTTGAAACTATCAGAAATATTCAACCAGTTAAGTTGAGAATGAATCACCAGTATTTATCGTAAGTAGTTAGACGAACATTTCTGATAGTTTCAAACTATTTCCAGCTGCTCCAAGAACAAACCTAATGTTAATGCTGATAATACTTTCGACATACTTGCACTTTTATACTAAATGCGGACCAAGTGCAAACGCAGATACGTCTTTATAATATTGGTAGGGATCTAATAATAAACATTTGTACTAAATACACTTAATGATTTGTACTGATAAAAAAAATACCTGACTGTGGTAGATAGGTATTATTAAATAGATGGATGAAAGAAATTTTCCATAAAATATCAGTATTAAATTGTAGGTACTTCATTTGGATACAACCACGTGTGTTTAGTTACCTCCAAATCAACTACAATAAATTAGTTTAACACAGAAACATGAATAATTAACAGAAGCGGCAATTTTTGCATGACATATAACAAACGTCAAAATTGAAATAATATGTGGTGATCTGTACAATATTTAAGTAGTTAATCCTAAAAATGTTCTAGGCTGCCACAATCGCTCTAGTAGTGGTATGTGACTAGCTGTTGGCTGATGTTCATCTGTTCCATAACCGACCCATGGACAAGTATACACGTGATGTAAGTGTCTACATCTAGTGGTCACCAGCTATTCAGTACTTACTTGTGCCAGAAATAATAGGTGTGGGCATTGCACATATAACGTAAAAAATACATTTGTATTTTGATTTTCTAAAATTATCTTGCACGCTGTATATCTCAAAAATGAGCGGCCCACTTATTTTTCAATGTTCTATTAGCCCTAGCAATATTGTCATGTCTTTTTGAAACACCCTGTATAAGTTATACGTAGTCAATACCTATTATTTAACTGTTGACTGGGCCAAGATATTTATTTAAGATCAGTTCCATCAGTCTACGTGCTGTATATCATTTTCAGTGGAAGAAGCATAAATATAAATCCGAATATGGCGATATCTCGACAGGCGCGCCATATAGAGCTTAGCCGGGATAGATTTAATAATTTAAAACAAAGAATTCGGGCGAGAGAATTTGATATAGTATCGTCATACATCAGTCTACCCGTGACTTGCTTCCTTGCCCGTAAATAAAATTGTCTGGGCCTGCGTTTTCCGGCCCATAAAATTTTATTTTTTTGTGCGTTGGTTTTCCATCGCATCCCGCATTTTTACTGCCTCCATACACATAGCGAAGCAGTCAGGACGATTTTAAAATGATGAAAACGAAAGACGCTCGCGTTTCTCGATATATCCGTCGAACGAATAAAATTAACAGCATTTCTTTTCAGAAATCCTCTAAAATGAAGCCCATTTTAGGCGACGTTTATTTTTTTGTAGATACAATATCAATAATTGTATGTGAAATTGCAAATCTAGAAAAACCAGACACAGTTGCAAACAGAAATATAGATAAGCTATTATGTTAAGGTAATGAAACGGAGAAAATAATATTTCGAACGTTGTCAGCCTGTGACAACGTTTATTTGCTTGATGTAAATTTGCTCGCGTCGTCTGTTATTCACATAAATAAAATAAAGACTGGACGACATGTAGGAGTCCTACACCTACAAATGCACTCATGCAAAACCTGACCCGTAGTCTCCTCCTGACTACCACTACCACCAAAAGTCCAAGGACAATTTATGTTGCTAATAGTCTATTATTGAAATTCTTCTCAAAATGAGAATTACATTTTATTCAGGTTTTCAATTCAAAATAATGACTACACCACTGGAACAGAACCACCAAATTTTACAATCAATAGCCAACCGTCCGAAATATATTTATATACAAGGTGTCCATACAAACAGCTGGACCTCTCTTCATCCCCTACCACTTATTCTCCTCTCTGCCAACCTATTTCTACTCCACCAATTCAAATTTATGAATTACAGTTACCAGTATCAGTAATTTTTTATTTGACCATAAAGTTTTTTATGCTGTGTTAATTAAAATATGTACGTATACATTTTGAAGATGTCAACAGTGGAAAGATATAAGCTTTGTCGGAGAGCATACATTTGCCAAACTAATACCCACAGAGTCGCAGAGGCGTATATGAATATGTGCTTCAATAATGAATCATTTACTTAGCTAGGCAAACGTTTGTTAAAATCTGCAATCTCTATAACATTATTACCAGGATTAAATGGTGAGATATTATTAGGTAGGTGGTAGAGAAGGGTACAGTTTAAGAAATTATCATATCAAAATTTGTTAATAGAAGTATATTTTTGCGTAAATGTTATATAAGACGTTAATGTGATACTTATCTAGAGTACTGTAGTACACCTAACTCGAATAACTCTATATTATTTTCTAAACTAAAAGCTTACGAAGGCAGTAAAGGGCCATTAGTAGTTGGGAGAAACTCCTAAATTAAAAATAGTACAGAATTGATAATTAGAAAATGTTAACAAAATTTTTTATAATATGCCCGATGTTACTTGTACAAAATCCTAACTCTCAACTATAATACCTAAATTTGTGAATTTATATTTTATATAAAAAATATATTAAAATATGCAAAACTTTATAAATTAATACCTCTATCAAGGTATTCTAATGCATTTATTATCACAGTGTTAAAATTTATATTAATATAAATTTTAATATCTAGCACAGCAACATAATAAATAACCCCCTGTATGTGCTCTGCCTTACATAATGTGATGTAGAACCTGTTGATATCTTTGAGTGGTATAACTGTTTATATTTAAACTGTGCTAAAGGGGTTCCTATATCTGACCAAACGCAACAAAAATCTTTTACCAAAAAACGAACAGTGTTTCTACAAATACGTCTAGAAAATAAAAATATAATTGCAATGAAATAAAAAACTGTGCTACAAAATCACAAACTAACGTACAACTAATGTTAAATAAAATCTCTTGAAACGTAATTTGTTTGTAATTTGTTTTTTGTATTAGTATTAATGAAGTAAACAATAGAAGTTTCTCAGAAAAATCCTTAAAACTGCACGACAACATTGTATCTGTTTACGTAGAAGAATTTTATTGGTCAAAGTAGTATTATGCTTAGTGCGTTTCGTTTTTCTGTACCTAGTGCTTGCTTGATATTTGTGAGTGTACATAATCAAAAATACAACAATTTATAGTAACCACGACCAGCTGCATGCCGTGTTAAATTATGGTGAATCTGGGTAAAACTCTAACTACAAGACAATTGTACGGTAAATGGTAAATTTTTCTCAAACAATTAGTTATTTTAACTATTTCACATTTTATTCTGTGTTGCGAAAAGAGCTCTAAGAAAACCGTTCACAGTAAATGTGTTTAGGTGGTTTTATAATTATTATATATAAACATATGACGTGGTATGTGTGCTACGTTGTCACATATTCAAGATCTGTTTGCTGGCATAATTCTGTTACCGTTGATCGGAGGAAACACATTGTTAAGTCAAATACGTTTTGTTTGGTACACTCTGTGCAATTTAAATACGTTTCGTTTGGTACACTCTGTGCAATTTAAATAAAAGAAAGCTAACTTTGCTTATATCAGAGCACAATCTCACCAGGAGCATCACTTTCAACTCTCAGTAGAGTTTCCACTCCGTAATTTTTACACTAACTTTGTAGGCGGCAAGGCAGACTAAGAAAATACCCGCGGAGTCCTCGGATTAGGCTCCGGGCGCACTAAAACCGAAAATTTCATTCCGGCGCAATTTACGAGGGCAACATATTACCGGACATTATTCCGCCTAAAACTTAAGGCCGTTTTACGCCGCTAATACCCTTCCCGCTCGGTAGGTGTGCGTGTGCGCCTCCAGCGAGGATAAAACAGGAAGCTGTACGTAATTGTCAGCCCCGTAATCCCCGGTAAAGTATCCCGGGGCACCATGACTCGCCTCGTACAGGCGGCTGGAATTTACGGCAAGGGCCTTAATAGGTCGACCGTCAGTACCACCTTGTCTCTAGTCGGACTGTTAACACGGTCGTGTTCAACTAATAAGGAGGTTTCGGTGTTACGACTGCTATTAAATATGTGTTGCTAATGAGTACTAGTGAATTTTGCCTCCGTAGAAGTGCGTTGATAATTAGCTACACTATAAACACTACACTACCACACTATAAAAATTATTTCTATAAATTTACATGTAAAATGACCTCTTGTTGATAGTAATTTACAACAATTTACAGCATTTTTAGGAAAATTACTTTCGGTTGTGCTGTTAATTAATTACATAGTTTTTCATGTAAATTTTCGTTTAATTTTGAGTATTTTTACTTGCCAATTATATTACGAATACTTAATTTTCTGTATAATAAAAGTTGCTATGTTTAAAGTGCTCCCATAAGTTCAGTTCATTCCCTTAACTCTTGTTTAGTTAGTATTGGAAATATCGAAACGAAATCTTTCATAATACCCCAGAAACTAAACGGGTTGAGTTCGGGGGAACAGGGTCGCCATTTATTTCAAATGCAAGATTTTGACCGTAATGCGGAAAAACATCATAATTGAAACTACATATTTTGATGAATCGCCAGAGCAGAGCATCAAATAAGTGCATGAAACGGTTGTGTAAAAAAAAATAAAAATTTCTTAAAATTTATGAAAGATAACATTTATATGGTTTTAGTACTGAAGAGCAGTTTAGGATGAAATCACATATTTTCCAAAATATTCAAACTTAACAAATCAAAAATATCTCTAAAACCGATGCTCAAATTAAAATCTTACAAAATTGAAAATATATAATAAAAACACCAAAATCAAACAAAATGTCAAACAAATATTTTAATTTTGTCCTAAGAATATGTGGTTAACGGCTTATGTTACTCATTTGTAACATCCCGTACATATACCTATATACAGGGTGAATCAGAAAAAATGGGTCAACACTAAGCTGGAGATAATAGATGCCAAATATTATGTTTAAGTTCTTAATGCCTTATACGAATGTCGCTGGTTTAAGAAATACAGGGTGTTCTAGGTTTTAATTTTATTCTGAAATTTCTCAATAATTCAAAAATTTTTTATTGCATGACTGATAGGTAGTGTTGGGTTTTTTTGGCGTGAGAATTACGAATTTGAAGCTTATTTTGATGTTGCTCCTAGAGGGCGCTAGTTTCCCCGTATTATTTAGGTAAATCAAAACATATTCTTTTATCTGTATAACGGTCGTCATTAACACTTAGGTATTATAGGTATCATATCATCCAGCCTTCCATGTGATCTTCATGTGTCCATGTTTTTTCAAAAGTTGATATATTCTTCAATCCAGATTCCGACCTTTTAATATTTATTTTAAATAGTTTCTTCGCCATATAACTATTTCGTCTTTTTTATCAGTATACTGTTTTCGATTTTATTTATATGGAAATTCACAGTTGTACTTCTTTACCACTCAATTTTGTACTATCCATATACTCGTATGCTACTCACGAAAATTCTTGTTAATGAACTACATATTTCATACATGTCATCATCCGATATTCTTCACTTGTTAAATTACGTTTACGATTTCGATACTACACTGTAGGGCTTGAATTATTCTCCATTCTTAAGAACACAAAATCACTAATAAATTAATTACATTCATAATTAAATTAGCTGAAAGATATACCCGAAATTTTGCCCACCTGAAAGATACACATGATAGCGCTCGAATTGGAATATGACTAACTTCTTCGATCTTGCACATGCGTATTTACTGCGGCGCAAGCGTAGTTCCTGCAGCAGAAGCTGTGTAAACGGGTATGCGGCACACGATTTTATAGGAAAAATATACGGGCTGCATGTATGTTTCTTTGTGTCGACTGCTATAAATTGTGAGCGGGTTTATAACCCGAGTCACTCTCTAGATTTTCAGCTGTTGAGTATAGTGCTCTGGTGTAGCCCTACTATTGGCTATTTTAATGTGTATAGTGAACGCAGCGAACATAGCTAACATACAAACACATTACTTTGTATTTTTTTTTAATTTAAAACAGTGGGATTTGTTTCAGGCTCACCACCGGATGAAGAATAACCTCTTACCGTCTACCTATATCCAATTTCGGCAATGTGACGGGCCTGCGACGTCGCCAACGCGCCGCGGCCAATTCGCATGGCCTTATCTTTTCATCGCGACAAAGAGCGACGGGTAGTTAAAGCGGGCCGTTTTCTTCTGCCGATCCCGGCCGGATAGCGGCCGCCGCCCCGCTGATAAGGGCGCAATTCGGAGCCCCGTTAATAACCCGGGTGGAATTTATGAAAGCGCCCGCCGGTAGATAGCGCGCAATATCGAGAAGATAACCGGCGCTTTCGTCGTAATTGCCCCGGTTCGGTGCGTGCGTGTGGGGTGCATGTGTTAATTAAGAGAGTCCCCTCCTTCCCGTAATTGGCATTTAATTCTGGCTCTTCCTGCAAGATGTGACCGCCTACCCCCCATGCGAACCGATTTTCGTAAATATATCTCGGATCGTTGGGTAGGATTGTTAATCTGGGACATGCTAATTTTTTTTATTATGTTCTAAATATTATAACCATTATAATATACACACTTAAATTACATATTATCTAAATTAAACGGTTATGGATTCTCCCACTATCTGATCTTATTTGTCTAACCATTTTCAATACGTCAGTTATAACGGATTGAATTCCATTTCTTATTTGGTATATCCTGTGACGTTCCGCAAGGATCAAATTTAGCCCCGTTACTTTTTCATGTCACTGTTAATGATCTCAGTAGGGTAATTGGTTGGGAAAATTTGTTTTTTGCCGATGACTGTCTTAAACTTCAGCTGCAGCTAAACAATGTGAGTCGATGATATACTTTGAACAAATTATTTTTTTATAATAATAAATGTAAAATTGTGTTGTTTACTCGTAAACGTAATAAAATATTGTTGCCATCGATTTGTATGTGCTGGCTTCCTATGATACAACATGTTTGTAAATACACAAAAAATTAAATTTGAGGAAAGCCAGTACTGAAAAATTATTTCACATTAATCACCGTATGCGATATTTTTTGACAGCGTCTGGTGTATGATGCAGTCGCCATCTGTAGGGAAGGTATACTTCACGCCGATACAGTTTTAAACTTCTTGTGTTGTTGGGGAATTAAATTCTGTTAATACTAACAACAATATTAACAATAATCGACGATATTTGCATAAAATAATTAGTACTATTTTAAACTACAACTTCTCAAGATGTTTGCAGTATTCTGTATGTGAAATTCTAAGCTTTGACCATGTTCTTTGATGTTTGGTTGATAACACTAAAAAACGTTGACATATCTAGCCATCTCGGACGATGATTGATTGTCATAGGCGCCGATTTCCCGAGGGAAAAGAAGGTTTTGCCCTATTTATTAAACATCGAAGTAGAATTCCGATTTATTGTCTTTTAGGCCTCCCTGAACATGTGGTTAAAGTTTCTATACTAAGTCATAGTTAACCCTTTATAAATTCTATTTGTTCGTCTATGTCTATTGAAATTTGCTATTCGCAATGTTCTAGGAAACTGTTTTATTAAGGATTCCGTGTTTTATTGAGTGCACGTACATGCTCTTGCAATAATAATGACACTCCCAAAAGTTGAAAGTTGATTTTATTACAAATACGTCAGCAGTTCAAAAGAAATCGCAAAATTAATTTTGAAAAGTGTCATTATTATTGCAAACAATTGTACATGCGCAACCGTTAGGTAAAATAACGTAGATAAATTCTAGTAGTAGGTATGTCTCTAATCTGCCTCTTCGCATTGTTCTAGTAGAATTTGCCGTGTTATTGAGGAATGCAAGTTCTTCTCAGTGCAAGTAAATACGTATGAACCATTTAGGTAAAGTGATATAATATCTACTGGTGTCTCTGAAATTTGCTTTTCTCATTGTCTTAAGAATTTTTTTTCATAGTATTAATGGATCAAATTAAACAAACCGAATGAAGTCTTCGAGATTCCCACTATTTTTCTAGCGATATTTTTCAGCTTTCCGGTGCTCGTATGTATATAAGAAACCCGGTCCCATCCGATAACCCAGATTTGCTCCAGACCAAATCCCCCATGCCGAATCTCGGCAAGATTCGCACGATAACCATCTTAAATCAGCAAATGATGATCCGGGATCGCAGAAAAAGGAAACGTTCCGGGATCCGCGGGCTTAGAACGCAATGACAATCTATCGGTTCACTTGTGGAGGGCTTAGCTCGAATCCGACCATTTCCCCGGTTTCCACGCCGCCTGTCGGGGTATAGCGTTTTCGGCGATTCACGGGATATACGCCGCTGTTATTAATATAGATGCAAAGACGTGATTTTCATACGCACTTCGCCTGCGAGGGGCGACAGCTCTTTTTCATCGGAACCGTCTACTGTGCCGGCGACGAATTTGTCGGATGCTTTAAATCGAATATCCGATAAATGTGTGCTCATTGAATGGATACAGAAAGAGTGTTACCTTTACTTTTCCTTAAAGAGCAGTCAGGAATCTGTCCGATGTTAGTTGTTGATCCTTGGTGGTCAGGAGCACTGAAACGCTAGGCCAACCACAACCGGATCTGGTTGTGTGGTTGAAAATTGGGGAAACTGCATGATTTTTTCAAAAACGTGCAAAAGAAATAATGTATTATTTTAATCGAAATTGTCCTAGACAATTTATTGGAGTAAAACGGTATTTAAAAATTTAAACGCCACTCCCTCACAAAACGATGGCGCCACAGTGGAGACCTATGACGTCAGACGCCAGTGTGCTTTAGTTAATTTCCATGCTTTCGGACAACGTAGTACATACGTTTAGAATAGTTAATTTGTCATTTGTTATATTATTAGATGTTATTGTGTTAAATAGGCATTGATATTGAATAAAGTTGCAAAATAGACTCGTAAATTGGACACAGAGTGCATCAAATGGAAGAAGTATTGCATTATGTCATTATGTACGAATACAGCATACAGTGTCTAATAAAAATTCACCGTGCGAAAAGTTGAAAAGAAAAATACGGTGTAGGGCGATAAACCGCGACGAAAGGGAGCATTTCAACATTGTTTGTCTGTGAAGACCATTTTAATGTAAGTTTAATTGGAAATACGGATATGTTTAAGTTTATCAAATAAATTAAAATGTAAAGTTGTAAAGAATCAATAAAACCTTTCTATTAAGTACCAGAGTATATACAATTTAGAAAATCAATCAATCAAATTCTCATTTATTATATTCAGCGCTTCATTCCGATTTCAAATAACATATTCTGTATTTACTCCTACCATTTACGTGATGTACAATTTTACTTGAGGCATTTATAAAATTTTGCTATCTGGCTTCATTACATTAATTTACCTGTTTTATTCTGAAAACATAATAAACAAATGTAATAAATAAGGCTTTTTTTAAATATTTAAGGAAAAATGTAATCAGTAGTAAATAGCAAGAAAATGTAATAAATTAATTTAAAAAAATTAATAATGTTAAATATCATTCTTTTGCTTATTATTTTTCAAATTAAAACAAGTAGTTTAATGTGAGATCAGATAGCATAATTTTATAAATGCCTCAAGTAAAACCATCTATCTTGTACTTATCCAACAGCATTGTCGCCGTAATTACCACGAGCGGATCTATATTTTAAACAAAGGAATAAGTTACGTTTAATACCGTAAGTTCACCACATCACCAATAATAATTATCGCATTACCTACACAGTATTTACACTATGTATCTATGACCCACTAATACCACAAAAACGCAAAAATACAAGCAAGAAACACCTGTTTACGTCATCAACACCGTAACCTGCATCTGCATCCACGGAAACAAACCGCACTGAACGACGTGTAGCGTTACCCCAATGATATCGCGTTTTTGGCAACCAATAAAGTTATCCGGAATGGTAGAGTATACTATACTAACGGAACCGCAACGTGAGTTGTCAGTCTACTATAAAAAAGGAAAATATTTTCACATGTGTGTATTCAAAATGATATGATCCACCAAGACTTATTAATACCTAGCATTATCAACATTACAAATATTTCTCATTTATACGATTTTTTCCCTCCAACAAAAATTGTCTATAAAGTACGAATATTTAGTTATCTACTGATAACGTCTTAAATATGAATTATAATATTTGTACATGACACTAAAATCTTAAGTCTACAAGGCGACTTAAAATTTTATTTAGTAAATAATATCGACGTAAAATTAATTAGTACTAATGAAATACTGCCTACTCAATTACGAACATTAAACTGTTACAGGTCTGGCAATTGAATTTGCTCACAAATAAATAAAAACTGCTTGTTTACATGTTAGTTGTCAAGTTGGAACTAACGATTTTACGATAAGTGGGCCGTAGACTAGACAAAACCCCCGGCAGATCTTAAATTACACAAAAAGTCCATCAATTATATCCAATGATAAAATTAAGCAAGCTACAGTTATAAATTATTATTTGAACATTAATCTTTACAGGGTACATGGTAAGTAAGTAGACGTATCGTTTTGGGGACGTAATTTTTGTTTTTTTTTTTTTAAGAAAGAAAATTATAATATGTTTCCTGGCCTTGGAATTACTGGCCGTCTGTTTTTAGAAACCTTCCATATCCTTGTCAGAGGATGGATGAATCCATGGCTGCTTGATCTATTTATTCATAGATCTTATCTCTAAAGAACCCTACACTTTTGCTAAATTTACAAGATTCTCCTTCTTGTCTTCTGCGATTAGCTATCGTTGAAGTTCTCACAAAAGATTCTTTGCCACTTTTCTAAATATTGACATTACGTCAAAACACAATAGAATATCATCTGGATTTAGTTAATGACAATGACGATGAACGTTCTTGTTTGATACAAGCTATGGTCGTAAATCCCGATTCGATTCAATTAAAATGTTACTTTTACTGGCACGGTATCTAACTCGGCAAACGACTAGTAATAACCCTCAAAATATATGAATTTATTCAGGACATTCACAAGGCAATGCTAATAATACAATATATTAATTAAATAATGATGGTGAAACCGTCTGGTGTCCAAGACCTGGAGCTACAGGAAAGAATAATGTAAACTCTGATAGGAAATAGATGGGAATAACTTACAGTACTTTGATGTTTGATGTTATGCAACGAGAACAGGACTTTGTAGTTTCACTCGGCCTGTATGCTAGCCTGTAACCTTTGTAGAAATTTGTAGCGTGCGACGGACATTAGAGAATTTGCCCTGTGCTACGTCGACGTGAAGTTGTTGGCTGCTTGCTGCTTTTCTTAGAAATTTGTAGAACTAACGGGGGACTCAGAGGAGCTTATTCCCGTTTCAGTCGACGTGAAGTCGTTGGATGCTAGAGATTCACTTTTCTTGTAGTTAGCGTAGCGTGGCGATATGCTGTACTGTATAAGGCAACAGGGGTAGTAAGACAATTTTTTTAGGGTAGAAGGTCATGGACGTGGTTTTTGAATGGGAATGGATTACAGGATGATTTACTGATTGTATGCGTTTGAGGACGTAACAGTTCTTGATATGGTATTCTGTCTTTTTAGATCTTGAATCTTCTCTCACTCACACTTGGCCGGTTTCCAAGATGTATTTTAATATACAGTTAGCGAATCAGAATCATGTTGATTTCTGGCACAGTTCATCATTAGTTTGTGTAGTGTAACTAAAGGAAAAGATAGATAAATAACCGCGTTTCCATTATTTCAAAATCTTCAAAAATCTAATATATATGCACGCGTGCATTGTTGTAGACGATTTTCCCGCGATCGACGCGGTTTCTCCACGTGCCCCGTAGACGTCGGAGGGTGGTTATTCTGGCCGAAAGGGCGGGATTTTCGATTTCAATCCTCGTGCGCGGTAAATAGATCGGGCCTACGTGGCCCGACTACGGACGCACAGCCGTTCGCACTGGCAATGCGCGATAATCGTGGAGATAGCTGGATAGGGGCTTATTGGGACGCCATCGGCAGAGAAGATCCGATCCAGATTTGATATTTTACGTATAATAAGATGTCAGGGCGGCGTCGATTTCGATTGCTTTCCGTGGATCTACGCCGGAATATCAGATAAATATTTATTTGTATGGGGTTATTCTACAACCCTTATTCTGTTTCGGTTTTACGTCCAGGAAAACAGGGTGAGGAGACAATTTTAAGAAATTTTTTTGTAGCATTTAAGAAAATATATATGTAAGTTGCAATTTAATAGTGCGTTTCGAAAATAATTGATCACTGGACCATTAATACAGGATGATTCAGTCATAATGTCATTAATTTTTACCATATATTCGGAAGGCCTAATAAGACAGAAAATCGAACAAAAAAAAATTTACTCGATCTTTAAAACAGCGAATCAACCCATAACAATCCGTAACACCGTGCTCTTGGTACATATTTTTCGATGACGCGTTCAACTGTTGAAGCGAAATGACGGTGCCACATCAGGATCACGTACATAATAACATCATGTACATTCAAGTTCAGTACTGAATAATATATTTTTTTCTAATGACAAACTTCTGGTATGCAATCTAAATTGTGTATTTTTTGGGGTGCAATTGTTGCATTTTTAAGATTAATTGAGCGTTTTGTCAAATTCTGAAGCAAAATTCACTAATTTGCGAAAAATACCAGGATTTTGAGAATTTTTGGATTTATCATATCTCGTAGTACAAATTCAAAAGCCCCGCAAAATTTTATACATTAAATTTTTTGTCACTTTTTCGTTATGTTTTTGAAAGTGAAATCAAGTTGAGCTACTACGTTGATATTCCCAAATAATGCAAATCGCATTTGATTATGAATATGACTTTTACCATTTTCATGTTTTTTTTTATTATTATTTTCTCACCTAAGTGCATCAGAATCCCGTTTTTCTTCAGGGTCACTCGTAGTGGTCAGTAACGAATCACAGACACTGAAAACAAACAAAAAAAAGCATTTTTCCCGAAACAGCCACCTATCCAATTGTTTGTTAAATATGTATATAAAATTTTATTATTTGTTCCTGGTAGGAAAATTTGTGAAATTTAGTTTCACTCAATTTGAATTGAATTTTTGTTTATAGTCTGTTTAGAAATGAAAGAAAGTAATAAAAGCTTATTGTGTATGCAAATCGTAAATAAATGTAGTACTGGTGCTTATATTCAATATTTTTATATTATGTATTATCGGTATAGATGAGGTGTACTTTTATAAAAACTTTGTGCAATTGAACCGCACTAAATTGTAGCAGGTAGCTAAAATTTGACCGTCTTTGTCTATGCTGCTTCAATTTCTCGGTCCATTTCTCTTATAAGTAAACAATATAAAAAACATCATTTCAAAACTATATATAGAGGCTACTTTAAGCATCATAACCGGGTTAAGAGGGTTTTTAGTAATTCAAATAAAATTATTCAATATTATTATCAAAATATTTATTTAAATTTAATGAATAAACTTTAATTCCACTCAAAAATGTATGTATTTTGAAAATACAAATTATAGTGAGTAAATGTAGTGTTGTGTAAATGTACAATAAAGAAAATAAAAAAGTAGGTACATTAAAATTCATCCTCTGAATATTCTGATGAATTATCTTCGTCTCCTAGATTGATAGCGATAGGTTCCACAGTAACGTCAATTAAATGATCGTGTTCCCACTTCTTTTTGTACATGATGTATACATCTTTGCCAGTTATTTGCAGTTACTCGTTCCAAGGAATTTTTTATCAAAATTTTCACGTCACTTAATTTAAACGTCGTACTATTTCACGCTACATCTCCTTTTACCTGCGCTCAGACTAATGGGTTAAGTTTACAGTGATAAGGTGGTAATCGTAGTACCGTTATTTGGCGATTTGTTGCCATTTCATCGATAACATATTTTTTCTGATCTTGACAAGTGTCAAAAGTTCCTTTTTCACAATATTTGTTTCAAAAGAAATGTTTTATCCGTATAACCATTGAATTGAATTAGATCGGCTTTCCTCCAAGCAGTCGTAGGCGTCCGCTCGGTCTGCCGTGAATGGTAACTGGCATTATCCATGACAATTACAGACCCCGGAGGAATAAAATCCAACATCTGTGTAAAATACTCTTCGAAACATCTGCGTTCATGTCTTCGTGATAGTCACCTGTATTTTTAGATTCAAATAAAAGTAATCCGCCATTTACAAAACAACTGGCACTACCTATATGTGTCACTATTAATCTTCGCCATCTACCTGAAGGTGCCTTGAACCCTGTTGAAAGTCCATCCAAAAATGCTTGTCGAAAACTTTTTACATTTTTATCTTGCCATACTTTTGTTACAGTATATCCCTCGTTGCCCCAAGTTTCGTCTAGATAATAAATATTCCTCGCTTTGTCACGGAATTTTCTAATTGATCTTAAGTAGGATCTTCGTCAACAATTTATTTTCTTTATCCATAAGAACTGACTTCCTGTTCTACTGATTTTTGGCAAATCGTTGTCCTCTGAAAGTTCACTTAAAATTTTGTTTAGCGTTGGTATTTCTTTTTTAAAATAAAATGAGTGTACTTTTCTGCGAATGACATTTTTGAAGAAATCAACGACTTTTGACCTCCTTGTTTGGGGTATTTACAGTAGCTTATTCATTTTTTGTTCTCTTTAAAAGTCTGTAGATAGTCGATTTTCCAATCCCTGTCATTTTGGAACACTTTTCCACGATGTCGTCAACACTGTTGGTAGGATTTTGGTGTTTCAATGCATTAAATACATTTAGTATAATAATCTTCTCATTCTAAGACAGCGCACATCTTTTCACGCGTTTAGCAGGTACGTAATCTGATAAGCTCGACATTTTACCCAAACAATATTATATCCACTGGCACAATAGTCACTTAACACAATTCGAATTTTGCTCTACTGCACCAGCACGTCTTCGTATATTCAGCTCTAAGACTGGATTGGTCTGTCACAATACACTGGCTCCTGCCCTATGATGTATCCAGTAAAATATACTAATGTACACCCATTACCTGTTAGCATTAGTGTTACCCGATAATTACCTGAAACGAAATATTACCACGTCCATGGCCGGTTCTGATCTCGGGGTTTTATTACTCTCTTTCATTTCCAAACAGACTATAGGTAAATAGTAAATTTAATAATATTGAATAATAATTATAAACTACACTGTCGACACAAATAAAAAACAGCAAACACGGGAGATGCAAGAAGGGTGAGAAGTCGAGCTACGCTGCTTGAGATGCAGTTTGACAGCGGCAAAATAAAAAAACGGACCCGAACAAGCCACTGCGTATTCCGCCGTTAAAGTATTAAATGGGTCTTTTGAATCCAATTTTTAGCTGTGCCGAGTTTGCCGATTACAGTTGATATTATGGGACTAATATGTTAAATACTCATGATTTCTTATTCGTTACGCATTACTATTAAACAAATAAATATTTTTCCTTCAAATTTGGTATGCAGTAATCATCATAAAAGGTTAATATTTTGATGTGAATAACATTTTTGAGCTAAAGCCAGTAGCGTAGATACGTGTCATACATGTCAGCTAGTATGTATACCAAATTTTATTGCACCAACGCTTAGAGAGAACGCCTTGTATTCTGAGCGTTCGAGCGTTGAAGCCAAACAGTGTTATGACCCAGTTCACACGTAGTAATTTTGGTTAACATTTCAAGGCAGGAGCGGTTGGTGCATAGGTGCTATATTTCTCACATTATGCATTACTCATAAGACGAATTTATTTGTTTTTCGTATTATCATCGTGGTGGATATTCCAGTGCATTAAAATGAGCTAACAGGAAACTGTTTTATGGATTAATGTGTACCCAATATCTTTTTATCAGCGTAAATATGTATGTAAATTTTGTTTTACTCGCGTATTCGTATTATACTTATCTTTCCCTATCTTCTGTTTTAATTAATGACGTAATGACCGAATCACCCTGTGTTTGTAGAGAAAGGCGACAATAAAACCGACTTTATGACACAAACAAGCCGAACAACTGGAACTACTAGAAGCCGGGCTGTAATTAAATGGAACGAACGCCGTCCTTTTTCTAATTTAAAACTAATCGCATTCAATAGAGCAGCGGCGATCGTAAAGATCGAATCACCCCTAATTCCTGCAGGCTACATTTACCCGGAATCGCGGTTGGAATGCCTCCGCAGCCATGCGAGTCTATTTTTCTTATCTGCGCGCCGAATTCCGACGAATCCGAAACGGATCTGGGTGCACTTACGTGGAGGAGATTGTGTTTGCTCTGCTCCAGCGAGGTCACTTGCAGTTCTCCGTAACTCTTTTAATTTTCGATGTGAAGGGATGCGGTTTGGTTTCCTCAAGAGTTCAGACGAAATGCTAAGTTAACCCAGATCTTAGTTTTCGATATTGCCAATGGTCAAAGTTATTGATGATAGTCGCTTAGATTATAGCTGCACTGGGAACTTTTTTCGTGGTCGTAGCAAATTTGTTAACTGACGCCGCCAAAAAAAAAAAAAACGTTCAGATCAAAGAATTTAGTATGATAGGAGAGCTCACTTTAGTACTCTAGTTTACTAATTGCAGTAGACCTACCTATATTAAAATTTTATAAATTGTACTGCCACGTTACCCAATTTACCAACAATTAAGTTAACGAAAAAATAGTTACTAGTGCAAATACGTGACAAGATATGTAGGGGCAACATTCAACGGGTGGACAACGTGCTGCAAACTGACCTTCATTCATGGGGTTGGCCGCTAGCTTTGAAACAGTGGAGATGGCCGTGGGTATAACAAAAGGTCCTATAAAGGGCGCCACCCGTTTTCAACCCCGGATGGTAAAGATGCTCCAAATGGTGAAGTTCAGTTTGCCAGCCTTGGATCTAATAAAAACGGGAAAAGGCTTCACATAGAAAACACGTAATTGTTTATTTTGGACAATGTACTTAAACGAAGTGAACGGATCAGTTGACCCCGTCTAATTGAATGACAGAATTGACTCTGTGTGGAGAAAAGTAAGGTCCTACGTTTTATGGTTTATGTCACAACACAAGTTGACAAACAAATAAGCGTAGTTTGATTATGTTAACAAAATTTGTTTATACCACACATTTTATAATGGTTTATAGCAAGATCAAAATACTATTTAATAAATAAGCAGGCAGAAGAAACACTAATACCAGTGATAAATTTACGAAGTGGGTAATTACTATTCCTACCCAACAGCCCTATTGGTTGGTTTACATAGTCCCAAATACTTAAAGCCAAGCTAAGAATAATAGTAATATAAAATAATCGTATACAGTACTTTTTCTACACCCGTATTATAACAATGCACTTATATCCCCATAATCCGTTTCATAATGATACCCATTACGATACAGATTTTTAATCAATAGAAAGAAACCCATAATTTTTCAATCAAGCATGCTGTGCATTTGACGTTTATCCTAGGTTCCTATGTAATTATTTTAGATGTCAAAATCAGTACGTATTAAATTCTCGTAGATACCTAGCTAAACTTCGATAATTTATCAAAATATCTGATATCAGCAACCATCATTACATGATCGTTGCATAATATACTATTAAATACGTGATATAATAAGGTATTGGTTCCTTTTTAGCTCTACTATCATGCAGAGAAATATACAGAGTGTCCGGAAATGATGGGCAAAAAATTCAGGGGATAATTCTAGACCCAAAAATAAATGCTACCTCTTTCTATAACATTTTTTCCAAAACTGATTATTAACGGAGTTACAAGGTGTTAAAGTTAAAATTTTATTTTCGATATTTGTAAATAACTTGTTAAGAAATCCAAATATTTACATAAAATTTGTAAATCTGGGGTTTTTGCGGACGAGAAATTCAAATATGTTTCTAATTTTGACGTCACTAGTAGAGGGCGTCACTTGTGGCACACTATGTTTCTTTTTAATGACAGAACTTTTTTGCATCTTAATGTATCCATCTGCCTATCGAAACAATCGATTCTCTTGCCTGTTTTGAAATAATCCTATTTGAAATGCTCAGTGCACCGAGTTGCTACAAATAACTACAAACGATCTTCCAACCATTTGAAGTGTACCTAGTTATTCTACGTTGAGAAATTCAAACTACATTAAATTTAATATAAACTGTTACAGACGCTTTTTCAGCCTTCGCTTGAGGTGTGGTGACATTAGGAAAAAATAAACGTTGCTACGAAAAATTATGTGCCATAAGCTCGGTGAAGTTGGGTGTCAAGTTTGAACATAGCTTTGGAACTATTTTTGGAAAATTAAAATGTCAAACGTTTTTATTTTTTGACTATTTGATGTGAAAAACGGGTTGATTTTTTGAATAATTCAGATTATATTGCAAGGGGATCCAAATCTTTGTTAGATATTTTTAATGGTGTAAAAGCCATTGTGTCCCCTTTTCGTTTTCCATTGAGAAGTATCCGGTGTAAATTCGGTTAAAATTTCTTTGTGGTAATTAATTTACGCTCAGACTTTTTGTAGGACGCCGCTATTACTAAAAATATCAGAAAGTTGGGTGAGGGACAGTAATTAAACGAACAACGTCAAAAACTGGGAGAGCACGTCGTAATAAAACATTTCCATTAGTGATTCGTTTTAATTTCAACTTTCCACTTAAAACACTGGCGAACTTTTTCCTGATTTACGGGGGACAGATGTTTCGAGACAAAACCTTGAATCTCCCTCCCGTTCTTCGACTCATTAGTACACTTTGCATGGAGCCGGGGATATTTCTCCGAAGACCTAATCAAATTAAAGTGGCAGAGGCAACAATGCCGCAGCCGGATTTTTTTGTCGCCACGATTTAATGGGAAAAATTTAATTTAGACATGACCTGCTGTATCCGCCGGACGAAAAAGTTGGTGCGGTTTTAATGAGAATTTTTTATGACAATCCTCACCCCGGGCGCCTTCACTTTGCCATTTTTTTAAATTAGAGGAATAGCGAAAACAAAAAACAATGCATGTGTTTTTATCAATATTTATTGTATTAGACAGTACTTACGTAAAATTTAGCAGAAAGGGCAGGTGATTGTGATTTGTACACATTTTCGAAGGCATTCGACAGAACTGACCAAATTCTACTATTAGTAAAACTAGATATGTGTTAAATTATTTACCTTTTATTAATCAAATAGCTCTCAATACGTCACGTTAGCAATCGCAAATATAAGGGTCATCCCGTTACATCGGGAGTTCCACAAGGCTCCGATCTGGGCCCAATTCAGTTCTCTAGCATCATGAATGATTTGAGGTATTTGATCATAAGCCTTAAGTTACATTTTGCAAACGTTTAGGAAATATTAAATCTAAAAATCATTATTACTATTTATAAATGAATATAGAAAAGTTTACTCACTGATGCATGTCAAATTATGTCAGTTTAAATATATCCAAGTGTGTAAAAATCTTTATTTTTCAATAGGAAAGTTTCTTTTTCTCTATGAGACACCACAAACTGGTATTAAGAAAAGTTTCTCAAAATGTAAACATTTGAAATTTTCGCAAATATAATTCAAAAGATCTAAGGAGAGAAATTAACATGACAGTCGCCTACTTATATGTTTCTCAGTTGCATTCGTGTGAACTGTAATGCGAGTGATAATGAATTTTATTATTTTGTTAACAAACGGCTACTTTTAAAGTGAAACAGTAAGAGAGGTAAAAGTTTTAAAATAAGTCAGGCTATCTGATACGTATTTTTTAATACCCAATTTTTGTCGCACAGATAAGTTATAGTATAAAATAACTTGCTTATTTCAACCCCCTCCATCGGGCAAACATTTTTGAAAATTTTTGAAGTTGTGATGTGTTAGTAGAAAATTTGACTGACTATTATACCTTTTTTGGTTTTCAAATTACAGCCGCTATTCTATATTCTTTGGGAAACTTTTAAGGACTGTATGTCCTATGGGGTCAATATATTTTACTAAGGTCATTTTCATGCAAAAGTGTTCTTTTTAGATGTAGATTCACCGGTAACATTTGTGCTACTTCTTTTGAAAACGTCCTGTATATGGTAATTCTGTCATATAAAAATCCCTTCAAGGAGGGGGTAAAATCTTTTTTTTTCCCAGAAACACTAGAATTAAATAAACAAATTTTGCCAAAAAAGTGATACCTACTTTATACAGTGCTTTCGAAAAGTAACAAATAAATTCATTATTTTTGAAACTGAGAAGTTTTCGAAAAAATCCCCCGGCACGTCGATTTTGTTTTTTAAAAAGGCACTTTTTGGCATACGACCCATATTTGTGACGTCATCGTTGTTCGACATATTACGTCATCGACAATTTTTTTTAAATAGCAACCCCCAATTTTGACCATGCCATTTGAAAGAGCATGCTATTCTACATACATACATCATGAAAAATTATGGTGTTACATAACACAAATTTCAAGAAATAATGTTTGAAGATTTTAAAATTTAATTTTCACAATACTGTGTATCTCCCCATTATGCAACACCTGTCCGTGCTTATTTCGATGAGCTGTTCCCGAATTGTTGGATAGGGAGAAGGGGGCTGATTGAGTGGCCAGCCAGATCGCTTGATGTGACAACCCTAGATTATTTCTTGTGGATACTTAGAAAGCTATACGTTACTAGACCGGTTAATTTAGAAAATTTAAAAGCAAGAATTCGTCACGAGATACATCGTATACGTCCTGAAGTTATTGATAATGCCCAAAAAGAATTTATTAATCGTCTTGGCTACTGTCAGGCAGCCAACAATACATAATTTGAACATTTACTTTAGTCGATTTTTTACATAATCATTATCATTTTTAGTATTGTGAAAATTAAATTTTAAAATCTTCAAACATTATTTTCTTGAAATTTTTGTTATGTAACACCATAATTTTTCATGATGTATGTATGCAGAATGACACCCTCTTTCAAATCGCATGGTCATAATTAGGGGTTGCTATTTAAAAAAATTGTCGATGACGTCATATCTCGAACAACGATGACGTCACAAATGTAGGTCGTATGTCAAAAAGTGCCTTATTTAAAAACAAGACCGACGTGCCAGGGAATTTTTTCGAAATCACTGTATAAAATGTTTACTAATATATTTTCCATTTTTTTTTGATATCTATATAAAAAACCAAAAGGCCCCCTCAATATGCCATGGAAACTACCTCTGAATTTTTTGTATACACTTATAAAACACCCTGTGTAGTTATAGCTACATAAAATATACTCAATTACGCAAGTGGAACATATCCAGTATTATAAAATATTGCGTAAATGTTACCTATAAAATTGATAGTCGGGGTGCCAAAACAAATAAGTTAAAAAACACAACAATCAAAAATAAAAACGGAATAAAGAAACCATAAAACTTTAAACCTATCGGTAGACTTATTTACTGCACGAATAAAAAGAACTAAATACAGTTATACAGGCAATAAAAATGTAAATTTAACAATACTCATATTTATGTACTCGCAAATTCCAAAGCGTACTTTTCATTTTCCTAGATTGCAGGTATTGTGATAGCGCTCGAAGCCAAACGACTTTTATTGGCGGCATTCGACTTTTCCTTGGACCAAAGCGCTTCGAGAAAATATATACGATTGCAAATAAAAATTCTCTCTTTCCGATTGTTACAGATAAGGAGTTATTCTTGGAATAAATTCATAAATTTTACAGTTGGAAATTATGTACACGAAAGGAACACTGGTTATTTCATATTTTACGCGTTCATTTCTTCGAATGTTGTATGATTTTATATTTCATTTGATCTCTCTTGTTTTGAATAACACTTACAGGATCATTCATTACGATCTTAGACTATACAGAGTGTTCTATAAGCTCTATAACAAACTTTAGCAAACTTTAGGTTAATGTTAAACATTTTTTATTTTATAAACATAGGACCGATTCGTTTTTGTGTATAAGTAGCCTGATAAAAATGCTGATTAATAATTTCTTTAAAACACCCGTTTCTAAAATATTCTGTATAGAATTAATTCTGAAATGTATTCCCCACTTGGTTTTCTACATGACTTTAGTTTAAAGTCGTAGTGCATAATTCTGTGCACACAATCGGAAGTTCATTAATTACGATTCTGTTCTTATTTCTCCTTATTCTACGAGGTTCAAGATGGTGGTTTCCAATAGAGTATAAGGCAATGTATTGAACTTAACATAATTGTTTCCCGGATCTGGTTGTGTGTCAATCAGTGTAGAATACAGGTTTTAGAGCTAAGCAACGTTCAGAGAATGTGTGGAGAACCAGAACTGAAACGTAACGTTGTACCTGCTTTGTATGTTTGTTCTGTTAGAAACTAATGAAATAGAAATGTTTACATAATATAAAATTGTAGAATATAGTGGATTGCCAGCTGATGGAGTTAAACGGACCCCAGATAAGGATTCAGCGAGTAAAAAAACATAGATCTGGTCATTCGACACACCATGTGTTGTATAATTTGTTACCTAAACAAATCAAACATCAATTTTTAAATAGTTTGATATAACTGTTGTTCTGAATATTCATATATTTGCATTAATATTATTTATTTCATTTCCCGGACTCATTTATGTCCGGGAAATAACTCATTACAGTACTGAGTCCGGAAAATGTTTACTTCCCGGACTGCTTTAAAAAAACACAATATTCACATTTTTATGATTATATCTTTAAAACTACAAAATCAAGCCTATAAAAACCATCAGCATAGACTTAATATTTTGCCCACATTGTCGCAGGATTCATCTTTTTGGAGATATCCAAGAAGTACGCCAAAAGGATATTCTCATTCAGGCCGTTTTCCTTACCTTATAGGTTTTTCTCCACACGTTGAAGAGCTGGTATTCCTTCTCATAACGAGCAGAAGACTTCGTAGGCACCAATTTACGGTTGCTTCAGCACATTTTAGCTCGATTTCTTCTATTTTTTACGAAAATGATCACAAAATACGCACGGGATGACAAACTGTCAAATTTGTTATTTTTGTTTTTACATCGCTAAGCTAAATCAAAAGCTATGTGATAAAACAAGAATCGAAACCACACTAACATCTACATACAGGCAGGTTATGTAAAATAAAACATTAAAATTTAATTTTTAATACAACACAGTATGAAATAAAACGTTGTAAATAACTATTGTCAGCGTGTTTTAATAGTATACATAATAATTATTGTTTATCGTGAAATTTGACTAGCTCTTGTATGACTAAAGCCCTCAATTCTGTCGAAACAGATTTTTGACAACTTGGAAAAATTTTAGAGATGACCAGCTATTTTGACGACATTTTTTAAGTAGATAAATTGACACTAATCGACAATAATAACAGATATCAAACTAATTGCCTGACCTATCAGAGTTGTGGTTTTGCGCTGCAAAATATTTTAAAAATTCAAAAAATCACAAAGCCATTGATTTTATTTAGATTTAGAAAGTATTATATAGACCAGCCCAAAAATTTCACGAAGGATTAAAAAATCTAATAAAACAGAGCATTCTATTTGAAAATGTTTTCATTGTTCAGTTATCGAAGTGTATTGTGAAAAGCAGAACACTTGGTATAAAATTATTCAAGTTAAATTTATTGTAGAATTTGTGCATTTGTGCTAATTTACCAAACGATTTCAAGAAATATGGAAGATACAGGGTGGTTCGTTTTTCATTGATATTTGTGATTGAAAATTGAAATAGAAGTCTATAATATAGGTTAACAATATTATGTATGCGTATAATCCATTGAAATAAACAAAAACAAAATAATTATTTCAGAACGGAACTCAACTTAAATTTCAATTCACGTGCACTACTGAATGCATCTGAGACGTTAACAGATATTCCATGAGGAATACTTGTCATGTGTTTATCGATATATTATCACTAGCCTGATTTGCATATTCTGCAGTGTTGGCTTCTTTGATAGGCGAAATATAAACACAATAATTATATTTTAATTCATTGTTTACAACTTTATAACATTGTGTGGTATGCCACCTATAGGGCTTTATCTTTTGATTTACCCGTATGACACAATTAGGATTTTACTGCAGTTCGCCAAAACACAAAACTACTTCAACACCATATTGCATGAAGATCTGATTACATACAACTAGAAGCTAGGGAGCAAGTTTCTTTTTAAGACTCATTTACGCGATGTATTATTAACAAGAAAATTTGTACCATAATATTTCTATTAGGTTAATTGAAATATTATATATTCCTTAACAGTTATCAACAAAATTGAAATTAGGTTTATATTGCAATACAAATAGATCTTAAAAAATTGAAGGATTTAATAGGGCTAAATAACTAGTTATTATCTTATTTTTTACTACTAGTTACTTAGTTGAAGACAAAATATGTTTTACAATTTCGTAATAAATATGTAAATATTTACCTATTTTAATAATTTAAAAAGTGTTTATGGCGGAAAGTAGTAAACCTCGATCAATTTAGATTTATTTTTCTTGTGTAGTAGTCTATTATGCTTAAATGTTAGTTGGGTTTGCATTTGTCAAAAATTTCACAAAATCTCGAAAACTACAAGGTTTAGATATGAAGTAACGTAAACAATTTATCTTTAAATTTTAATTTCTTTTCACAAGTGCAATAATATACCGCCATATTCATGCCATATATAAATATACAACGTTAATCAGTTTTAATTAATTAATTAATTAACGAACAACATTATACAGGGCGATACAACTTTTCTCCTAAATTAAAGATACGAACTGCCCATATCTCCGCCACTGGTTGTTCAAAGTGCTTGATATTTTCATATTTTATGACACCTTAACTAACTACACTGTGTACCAAGTATGGCTTAAATATTTGTATTACTTTAGTAATTATACCAAAAAAATAAAAAATTTTCTTTAAACTTTAACACCCTTTATTTTACTTATAAACCCTAAAATTATAACTATTATAAAATAAATTGCCATTATTTTTTAAAGTTCTACTTACCCTTGAAGTTCATTCATTAAAAACTGAATCATCCTGTATATAAATCTTTAGATTTCAGGACGGCTATTCTTGAAATCTGGGAGTAGGGTTTCTCATGAGAAAGAGGCGGAGTTCTCCGCAGTTGAAAACTATGCTATTCTTGACAACCACGGAGTACTCACTTCCCAGAATAGTAGGAGAACTTGTTTCTCATGGTATGTTATAGGAGAAGTTTAAGTTCTCCTGAGAAAATTGTGCTTCTAACCCAACTTTTAGATAATGTGAGATTGTGAACAATAACCTTAAGTATTAAGTAAGAAGTCATAATAAGTTGAAGTAAGTTGTAACATTTATATACTCATATTCAATTTATAGGTATATAATAATCATAATAAAAATTTTAATTTATAATATTACGACAGATATATTCTTTGAACACTATGGATCTTGATGAATGTTGGAAATTGTTGTATTGGGTGATCTGCAGGATGCTGAAGAGCATGCTGAAGGAGAACGTCAAGTACTTCAAATGACAGATCTATTTACGGTATCTGACGTAAAATCATATATTTAATACTACTATATTGCGGGTTCCCTCTTGGGAAAGCGTTAGCTGACATCCTATATCTCTATTTCTTATTTCTAGTGCACTTGTTGCTTCTGCGCATGCGCCGATTAAATGTGGCCACGCCCCCATTCCCCTTCGTATTTTTATTTTGATTACAAAACTGTCAAAGTCACAAAAAAATTGTTTTATAACCTTATTTTAGTGGATTTTCATACAAAATATAATCTATTTAATTTAGGTAATGTTTTATATGTCGCTGATTTTGAATTTGCATATCCCAGTTCAAATTCCACTTTTCTGATAAAATCGTTCTTGCCATCAGGAGCCCTTGAAGCAACTATAATATCTACTAAATTCTTAATGTGATGTACAATAACTAAGAATTTAGATCAATTTAGGTAATATATTAGATAGGTATGTTTATAACTGAAAATTATTTTTGTTTAAATATATATTTGTTGTGAATTTTTAGCAGATAAACAGACATTTCTGATAAAAAGCTTAAGGTACATTTACATCTGACATTTGTATCCGTACATATATGTCAAGTATCAGACATAGGTATATCGCTAGTGACTGTTTACATTCTGATAGAAATTGCTATAAATTTGTGTCTAGAAGCTCTAAATTTACAATAAATATTGAATCGTTTACATATTTCTTAAATACACTTGTGTCATACACATCCATTCATTGTAGGAAGACAATGTTCAGTTGTGAAACGATGAGAATATTGAAACAAAAAAATGTTCCTTGTGCGATTATTGTGAAGATACAGAAAAATAGAATAAAGCGTTCACTGTGGATTCAAGAGTGAATTTTGAGATACGAAGAATTAGGTGTTTATAGTCAATTAATGTTATATTTTTTGGGGATGAAGCCAACTCAGTTTGAGAAACTTGTTTGTAAAATTGGTCTAACAAGCAAGCTACCAAACCAGTTTTAATATAATTTGGTATGCCACCAAATGACGCAGAGGGCACTATACCATTTAGTTTGTTAAGATTGTATTTCTCAAATCTTTTTCAAAGTGAATACAAGGCACAGTTTTACTATGTATCTTTTTTCATTTAAGGGTTAGTTGTAGTACGATTAGCAAGCTTGATAATTAATAAAATATAAAAGGGGTGTGAAAGTAATCCAAACAAATTGAGTGAAAGATGTCAAGTGATGTTATGTTAAAAATTTTAATAACTATATATTTATTTGCTAAAGATAGTATGGATTGTAAGGGGCTCTGGAGCTCCCAAGAATTAAAATTTGTGTCAAATTATTTGTCAAGTTGATTATGTACCTAATATATTTAATTTCTAAATCAACATATACAGGGCGTTGTATGACATATTGGAAAAATATAAGGTTCCAGAAGTCATTCTGAGTAAAAAAAGTTATAATATACATGGTTACGTGTCAACGTGCTTGTGCTGTTTTCAAATATTTTTGTTTCTATTTGTATTGTCATTTTGTTATTATTATTCCTGACAATCAAACATACTAAAAGTTTAAATAAAATTTGTGTACATGTAAGTACTTATTTCTAAACTTTGAAGGCCAATTCTCATTAGATATGCCAGGCATGGTCCAGTTACAGCCAAATCATCACCATTGGAATCTCTTTATTTACTACAAAACTTTTGTTGAGCCTGGGTCATGATTTGACAGTGACTGAACTGTGCCCGGCACGTCAAGTGAGAATCGGTCTTATAGGTCTATAGCTCGGTAACCATGGAGAATTGACCCCATGCACATATATTTTAAAAATTTTTACTCAGTTTGCACAGTACGTCATGCAACACCTTGTATTTATATTTGAAAACTGTTTTGAAAGTATGAGTAAAAACAAAAAATAAATAGTAAACCTGGCTTTTTGATAAAAATTTACCAAAGCAATATAAATTTTATAGTCATTGTTTTTAATTTGCTATCGACACTACCACAAAAGTAGACAACTAGTCAATTACAGCAATTTCTGTCTTGCAGATCTGAACATGCAAATAATATGTTTAATCGTATAGATGTCGACACGCATCGTGGACACTTAAAATGTATCTCTCTGACAGAAATTTTTCGCTGTTTCCATTAATTGCAATTTCTGTCCGACATAAATTGTGCAATTAATATCAGATGAAAACTTACCTTTATGGATATGATGTTTGTGTTCTTTTTTAAGAGGAACAGTAAATAATATATTATGCAAAGTATATTATATAATCTTGATTGAATAATAATTCATTCAACAACGGTAATCATATACACCAGGAAGGATATAGCAGATTTGTTCTATTTCTTAAAAGTCACAAAGGCATAGCACGAAAACAGATATGTTTTAGCAATACAATCAAGTAGAAATTGAAAAAGTAGACATAATCTTAGAAAACTGTTGTAGTAAGATAATTTATTTATTAGGAGTAATTTTTATTTTATAATAATTGTATACTGTTACCAATAATAGAGATGATCAATTTTCAGAATTCAAAAAAAAAATATATTTTTACTGAGTTTACTGAGTCCTCTGACCTGAATGGGTCATTCTATAACACTTGTGGTGCCTTTAATGTTAAATATCTTTCTAATTTATTATTTAATTGCAATATGTTTTGGGATTAACTGATGAATTTTCAGTTTATGATCAAGACGATTTCATTCTTCAAATTGTTTGGTGTTGTAGTGAAATTGTTAGTAGTTATTGAAAGAGTTGTTAAAGAGGCACTTACTTGTGGTTTATAAATCTGACATTTTGAAGCCAACCACTTTCCTTGTTTTAAAATGGTAAGTGTAGCATTTATTTAAAATAAAATTTTTGGTTTTGAACCGATTTATTTTCATGAATTGTATTTTAAATTTGTAGTGCTTTAGAACCGTATTTAATTTATTACAAACTAATATGAATATTTGAAAATAACTGAATATAATGTTAGAAATTTGAAATAAAACAGATTTTAAAAGAAAAATTACAAGCCGTATATTACTTAAAGTTGGGCAGTAAATAAGCTAACAATAATCGAATGTGATACTATGTTAGGATCTATATATCGAATGCCGTGTCTTGATCGTTGATTCCGCTATTCCTCCCAATCAAGGGGCTATTGTATTTCCCCTTTCGTCTCTCGAGGTGCCACCAAGTAAGAGTTTGAGCATCCGTCATCATTTTTAACAATAAGTAAGATATTAATATCATTGGTTTTATAAACTTCGCTACCAGATAAGTCAAAGTAGGGATTCACACAAATATTATTCTGTCCAAAGTTATGAGCCTCTCCAAATCCAGAGGTCATTGCTATCGACATCCCCAGATCTAACAAATTAAGTATTTATTAAAATTATTTATTATATTTAGTACCTTTGTTACTCTATTATAATAGTATAAGTTACAAATTACCTCTTTTACTGGCATAGGTTCTGAGACCTGGCGATGTCTATTTCAATGCCCGACATTTCTGACATTTTACAAACATCGAAATTTGTGGGCAATATAAAAAAATTAAACGGACCTTCTTATTCCTACAAATCGAATGATTATGCTCCTAACAAGGTGAACATTTCAAGATTGTTTAAATTAATTGCATCCTGAAACATTTAATAAATACGCTTCGACATGTCATGTATCATAATGCATATAAATATGTATTATTTCATCTATTTCTAGGCATTCTTGCACTGTTGAGCGTATTTTATTAAAAATAAAGTTATTTCTGTAAATATTCGTATCGAACACCATTCTTATAGTTATGTTTTCATATTCAATTCTTAATTAATTTTTTTATAGGTATATTTAACACTTTCTCACTGTTTGTGTAACCAGATTCTAATTAAAACACATTTACTTCCTTGTTTTATATTTCTTTTCATTTCAAAAGATGTTTTACTAAATCAAATAACTATTTACTGTCACTGTTAGAAATAGGTTAGTGTTTTTCTAGGTTAAAAATTCAAAACAAGCCGTTGACGAAATGGATGGTAGGTGGGCGGTATCATTTTAGAAATTTAATTTCATTGGATGTGTGAATCGATTCCGCGCATGCGCATTTTTCACAAGTGCATCAGACGAACAAAGAGGGCACAAAGTTCTCGGCTGAATTCGTAGGCCGAAACCCGCAATATAGTAGTATTACATATATGCGTAAAATCCATAGACAAATTTTAATAACATAACCACATAAATTAATCAGTTGATAATTCTTGATTTTGATTGGTTATAATCTGAACGCAGCACTGGCAACACTGCAAAATTTGTGGGGACAAGTTTCTACCACGTTCCTATTCACATACGTTCAAGAATAGCTGTTTTATAACTGTGTTGAAATGAAGTGAACTTTGGGGGAAGTGATCTTATATTTTCTCTCTCGATCTCAAGAATAACCGCCCAGTTTGTAAATTGGTTTTTGTGACATATTTAAGGGTTTTGTGTTTTGACGCATCCTGTACGTTACACCCTTAAAATTAAACCCTTCCCCTATGCACCTTTTGACGACGTCAGCCAGACGTCCTGTCGACGACAAGGCGTTAGATATATATAGCAGCAATTAACCGTTGTCGAGCCCGTCCTAATGAAGAAGCGGATTATCAAATGCCGCCCTTTATCCTGCCGAAAGGTAGTTCCGCTGACAGTTGTTCCTGGCATACAATGCTCGAGGAGATTTATTCCAGCGAGTTAAAACTTCGGTGGGGTAGGTGTCTCGGGGTAGAGCGCCGCTAAGAAGTTTATAAGGCGCCATAAATATGAGCGTCGGCTCTAAAAAAGAGTTATACGTTCGCGGCAGTGAATAGGGCTTCCAGAACGGAACTGTTTTGTATGACAAAAAGTTGGTTAGTCGGGCAATCTAACTTTATACTTGGAGAGAGGAGAGCTGCGACTTTTTATCTGTTCTTCTTAACGATGTAAACATCTGATTCAGCATAGTATCATATAATATTTTTATTCAAAGATTAAGGGGGTCATATTTCCGTCATACTCATCTAGGAAGATTTATATTGCTAAATGAGGGTGACCTTTTTTACTCTTAAGATCGGGTCAGTCCAAATCAACCAATTTAATTTGTAAATGATGCCGTCAAAATTTATTATTTATTTTAAGTTTGTACTACACTCGGATAGTTGAAATTTATTAATATTTTAGATCCGTTTTTTTTTGAGCCACCATCTTGTATTAGTGCGTCAGTCAATTTTACAAAAGTTTTTGTTAAGAACGTCGTATTCTTGAAATAGTGTTTTCTACAAATACAAGTAATTTTAGACATTTAAGAACTGAAGTTGCCACCCGCGAATATTCAAGGGTACCGAAGTGAAACGAATATATAACGACAGACAAATTTTTAGGTGCAGAAATCTTTCAAAATACGTATTTTTTAAATTCAACTGTAGATGTAAATATTGTTATAACATAAAGCTACATAGTTTTGCATATAAGGTTGTTCACTTTTATTTATAAGTATGTGAAAATAATTGTTAAAATGTAGGGTTAGAATACAAAATAACGTGTGTTTTACTAATGTATTTAAAAAGTTATTATATTGTTTGAGGAAAATTTAAGTAGTAAATGTAGATAAACAAAACTCTACCTGTTTTATTTTTCATGACTTCTGTACTTAAAACATACCACAAATTTTACTATTTTGATGATCTTAGACGGTGTAGCTTCTTGGTTTTTAAAGATATTCAGTTCAAACAAAAACCATGTTAAGTTTAATAAAGAAAGAAAATTGGTAAAATTTAATGTTTTCAGACTAAAACCCTCTTTTAAAATTAAAAATGTTAAAGATGAAACTGACACTTGCCTTCAATTTTTTTTCTGCATATAGTCTATACTAGTTCCCTAAAAAGTTTTAGGCCCTAAGAGTTATATTATTTTATTGATGGATTTTCAAATATTACGAATTTTCTGAAATCGGATATTTGAAATCTGAAATATCTCAAAAGAAACATGTATATGTACTTTATACATTATTTAATTATACTGTCACGGAATTTGCCCCACTCACACCCAAACCGACGACTGTGGTATCGCAAAATGCTAAGATTGCCCCGATCGCCCCTACACGATTCTGTTAAACAAACAAAAATCCGAGGATCGAGACGGGACTGGAGCAATGGGGAATCGACGAGAAGCATTCGAGTCGTTCGGGAAGATGAATCTAGAGGTACTAGAATATACCTGGAATATTCGTTGGGTCTATAAAAGAAAAATAAACGGCCGATTAAGTTAGTCTTGTATAAGTCTTGTATTACAGTCTGAATTGAAGTGTTTAGTTGGAGATATCAAAGTGATTTAGATAGCGATTAATTAAATAAGTGTTTAGTTGAGTTTTAATTAGTGTTCAGTAGTGTACTAAGTATAGTTAATAAAGAAGTAATTAATTTACGGATTGTTTTTTCTGGCAGAAGTAAAAGTCGGATTGGGAAAAACGTGACAATACATTTTTTAGTATAGCTAAAATTAATTCATTAGTCAAGAAGCGTTGTTAAGTGAAGATATTACATTACTTGTAGTAAAAATCTAAATGACAATATTAAGTAATTTTATGTAAAATTTATGCATAGTTCACAATTGGAGTATATATACAGAGTGTCTCCTGAGAGGTGAAACGACTCTTGCAAAAGACAAAAAAAAAATGTGTTTAAAAATGACCTTCTGGGATTCATGTCGGCTTGCTTAAGAAACAAAATCTGCCATAATTTGAAATCTATAACATCCAATACGGTTTAGAAATACCTACTGATTGTTTTTCTCTACTAAAGTGCCGTTTTTCTATGAACCACGACAAAATGTTATAAACAGAACTTTATATAAATGAAAAACTGATTATGTGTGCAAAATTGATGTCTTAAAATACAAAATAGGCTGACGCACAAAATGGTGACTCAAATAAAAAATTATTGAATACCCGTTTTCAACTCTGTGAATGCAGTACATACATTGGTAAAAAATTAAAAAATAAATAAATTTTGTCTTCCAGATATACAGAGTGATCAAAGAAAAAACAGTATTTGTGACACTTAACAATTATCCTACTTGACATTAGTCTGTAGTTCTTTTAAACCCAGCCTGCCTAGATATTTTATGTATTTTTTTAAAAATACTTCTAGGAGCGTGTCTGAAGAATTTATGACCCTTTCCTACTTTGTATGCAGTAGTAAAGAGATTAGGCAGTCAGTAGCGGTTCGTTAGAGTATCCAATATTTTTTTCAAAGGGTGTTGTAGACTCCTCATATCTACAGCGCTGGTTTTATTCTAAGTGATAACTATGTTCAAAATGTTAAGTGACTCTTGTCGTGTTAATCACACCGTATCTCTGTTGAAGAGCGGGATAAAAGGTGTGTTGTATTTACATTATTTTCTTAAAATTTGCAAAATCGCACACTTAAAACTTTGAACATTACTCTTCACCTGTTATATGCACCATCATTATTAAACCACAACCACAATTTTCCTTTCGCTTGCCCGAAGGAGCGATTTGCCACTGCGTTCCATCTGAAACCTAACTGGTTAAACTTGCCCTGGTTTTTTTTAAATGACGGATATCAACAAATTATCTATAATATTACTCTTACGCTTTACTTAAGCTTAAGTAGTGTTTGTATTTTTTTAAGGGTGGAAATGTCCAAAATCTGAAATGTTCTTGAAGAAACCAATTAGGGCGACGGCGAAGCAGCATCCGGCTTGCAGTTTTGTATGAATTATAGTCCCGCCCAGAAGTTAAAATATAACTCTGATTAAGTTCGTGAATTGAAAGCAATTTCTCAGTTGTTAAAAGTTGGTTTCAATAATAAATCTTCGCTGATTAGTTTTCTTTAAGGGCGGCGTTGGCGGCGGCCGTCGGCTGCAGCTCGCGGCGGATCCGTTGACTGAGTGAAAGACGGCCGGGTTTCCACCAGAAAACGAATTAATCCGGTATCGCGAAAGTTTCCCTTTGTAAATAACGCATTAATCCTGCCGCAGTCCTACCTTGTTCTATCTAGACAGTTATCGCGTTCTTGGCCGAGAAGCCACACCCTGTGGAGATTAAGCGCGGCGACCTTGGTTACAGGCCGGGACGTGGCTCGCCTAAACGTAGGATTTTTAAGTTTGAGACAAAGCGGCGTGCGGAAGCAGTGTATGAGGCAACAATAATTTAAATTTAATATATCACAGTATTCTTTACCTTTATTATAATATTTTTAGATGCTTGTTGTACTATACGGAATCTCAGTATTTTTGCCGCAAGCAACGTGTCCCCCAATGCTGCAACGCCGCATATCATTGCCAAATGCCGCTTTGATGAAGACTTAAAAGTCATGTCAAACAGTAATAGAGATATCCTTAGAGTACGTATGTTTTTCGAAAGGTTTTCAATCAGGGAAAGATTTTATCCCAGAATTTTAAAGCATTCTACATTTATGATGTTTCATATTTTTTTTCTTTTCCCAAATAATTAGATGGCACTAATCAGTTACATTAAAAAAAAAAGACTATAACACGGGAGTAAACTACTTAACCTTAATTAAGAAATCGAAACTTGTGGTTGTCCATTTTCGACGTAGATCTTTCATAAACGATAAGACACATGTAATCGGCACTTGACTGTTCCTTATTGTTTACGTTAAATAAATGTCTGACTCTGACCAGGCTTAATGTTGTTGCAGCACTCAGGTTTGACGACCCATTGGGCATGCTGCTGGCTGTAGAGTTCAAAACATGCCCTTACTGCGTGCAGAGGCTAGCTCTAGCTATGTTGGAATCCCTCTAATGTCTTCATGAGAAATAAAAGCTACTCCAAGATATTTGTGTCTCTTTACCATTAAAGACGCAGTTGGAGAGGATGTGAAAGGAATCATATCCTGCGTTGTCGCGAAACCTGCACTTTGCTCCATTACTTAAGCCAATCCGATAAAAATACTTGTTGAGACGTTCGTGATCTGTTAGAATATCTGTGAGAATCCTAATGTTGCTACTAAGCATAATAATATTTTAGTTTGCACAGTCCATTTACCCTCTATTATATAGGGTGTTAAAAAAAGAGTGTAAAATATTTAAGGAGGTAATAGTATGAACCAAAATAAGCAGAAAAGTCTCAATAAACATGGGTCCGCAAAGTAACGGTTGCGGAGATATGGAATGTTTTATGTTTTTTAGCCCCTTTTTTATTTTGCAAAAACGTTGTGTATTTTCTTATAATAGTTGTTTTACCAAACCGATTAACAGGCGCTGCTTACCTCAACTTTCTGCAGAACACACTGTATGAGTTTTTGGAAGACATTCCTTTGAATCATAGGCAACAAATGTGGTTTCAGCATGATGGTGCTCCAGCTCATTTTTCCATGGCCGTTAGAGAGCATTTACACCAAACTTTTCCACATAGATGGGTAGGAAGGGCCGGACCTGTTTTATGGCCTCCAAGATCGCCTGATCTGAACCCTCTAGATTTCTTTGTTTGGGGATATTTGAAGACATTAGTATATAGTACTCCTGTAAATAGCCTGGAAGAGCTGCAGCTACGGATTAATCAAAAGTGTCAAGAAATCCAAACCAAGGAGGGTGTTTTCGAAAGAGTTCGAATATCGTTGAGACGAAGATGTCGTACCTGCTTGGAAATGGACGGAGGGCACCTTGAACATCTTCTGTAACTTTGTTTTTTGTTTGTTAAAAGCTTCCTTTGTCGGTTTATTCCTAATAAAACAAAATGTTTGAAAAACGAATAGTGGTCCATATCTCCGCAACCGTTACTTTGCAGACCCATGTTTATTAACACTTTTATGCTTATTTTGATTCATACTATTACCTCCTGAAATATTTTACACTCTTTTTTTAACACGCTGTATGACCTGCCTGACGCAGACAAGTTCCACCAAACGAATTTTCCTTTCATCGCTCTTTCATCGGATTGTAATAGTATTTATTACAAGCGTTACGTTCTGAATATCATCAAGTAAATAAGGCATTACATTTTATATCATTTGGGTATTACAATTTTCGAAACAAGAAAAATCGGTGACATAGTATTAGAAATGACTATCTTCCAATTAATAAGTACTCTTATCATAACCTAGACAGGACAGTATCATTTACGCACTAGAAATTGCTTAAAAAAATTTGTCATTTTGGACACGATCTTACATAACATATACATTTTGTATTTATGCTATTGCTAAGAAGCAATAAAAAAATTAGGTGTAAAATTTCTCACTGAAATAACTGAAAGTGGTCTATTTGAGTGAAAAATTATATGATGAATACCTAAATATAGTACTTTTCTATTGATATTAAATATCATCGAGACCTCAGGGTATTAGAGGGATTGCATTAACACTTACTGACGACAGTCACAATGGGTATCGAAAATTCTGGAACATGCTACACTATGTAATATGCAAGGTGCAATTCTTCTACCTTTGTCATTATTCATCATGTGTCACAGTGTCACGCGTTTATCAAATGAAGTATGTATAGGTACATACTACATATTTTAATTTCTGATTCCATTTGGAGGCTGCTGTCCTATGCATGTCAAATTGTATTAACACTCATATTTCATTCACATTTCATATTACTGTATATATTTGAGATGTCCCATTCGATATTTTGAGTAGAATTGTTTATTTGCGTTGCTATACTATGTCCTGTATATATTTATGATGTCTCATTCGATCGTTTTTCGAGTGCTTATAACATCTTATTTTGATTATAATTGTTTATTTGCATTGCTATATTATGTCCTGTATATATTTAAGATGTCTCTTTCGATCGTTTTTCGAGTGTTCATATATTTAGCGTCTTATTTGAAGTGAAATTATTTATTTGCATTGATATGTTCTGTCCTGGCATGGAGGACGTCTCGGAGAGAAACTACAATTTAAAAACCTCTCCACAACTGCAGGTTTTGTGGTTTTAGCGTTAAGACCTGGGCGTAAGCAACTTTTCGGATGATACTGGCAGATACTTAAGTTTTTGTATGCCCGGCTATCCGGGAGTTTAGCGAAAAAAGTTTCAACAAACATAAGCGCACCAAATCCCATCAATTAAGAAGTTCTGGTGAGGGCTCGCGAATTAGATTCGACTTCGCAGCAGTCCTCGGGCGAGAGTTTGGCAGGAGATGAGTTTTTGTACATGACAGGACAGGAAGTTTGTCTTGTCTCGCGATAAACGATCTACTTTGACTCTAATGTGATTCCGACTGACAACGCGGGAGCGGTTGTTTCTTTTTCGATGGAGAAATATAAAAGGTATACATCATTTTCGGAAGGTTAAGGTTTAAGCACAGTATAGGGAGACCAGTAAAAACACTCGGGCCGAAATAATAAGTCGCGCATAGCAGCTCGCGCATCCATTTCAAGATGAAGAGACCTCAGTTTGCATCCAACTCTGGGAATGCGAACATCGGTTATACAGAGCCGTATTAAAGCAATATTTTGAGTCTGATCGAGTCGCTGCGCAGCAGTTAGATGTTTAAATATATCATCTATAAATAGTAATTTAAGTTTCCTTAAATTTGCTAAAGACGTAAATAAGTAATAAGTAATCTATAATATACTGTACAAACCATAAATGATATTTTACTGCTATTCCTTACCTATTAACTTAGTTCTTAAGTATAACATTGGAATATAAATACTTATCATGAAAATGAAGTTTAAAATATACATATTTATTATTATATATTATTCACAAATACAAATTTTTATTTTAGAGCAAAGTTCTGTGCAGAGGCTTCTAATAGAGAAGTTAGAAAAGCTGCTCAGGATTAGTAATAGTTCATACAAACTATGTCAAATACATTTTTAATATATTATGTTTTCTAACGATTCGTGCAATAGATTACGCAAAGAGGCCGTTCCAACGTTTCCTGCACAAGACGGCTCATCTTCAAGTTATGTAGATGATCATATTTCTTGTAGTCACTATAATGGGAGTAAGTCTCAAAACAAAATAATAAAAAAATATTTTTTTCCAAATTTACATTTTACTGCACTTTTATCTCCAATTTAACAATTTTCAAAGTTAAGTAAACATAATTTCTCTGTTCTGAAAAATACTTGTGGTTTACGTAGATCACTTAAGACGAAAAAAAATCATAATAAATTATTTGTCCGCTAAACTTTAAAAAAATCCCAAAAAAATGTAATTATCATTAATAACAAAAAAAGTAAGTAAATAAATAAAAGTGTTTTGTAGTGCAATAATATATGTTTTAAACTCTTTTTTTTAAAAGAGTCCAAAGAAGTAAATCAAATTTTTACACTGTATGTTAGTAGCAGTAAATGATGTATAGTACATGTTGAATTACCCATTTATAACTGTATAATGAATTATTACATAATGTGGATAGATATAACGTAAACTTTCATGTGGAATAACTACGCTTTCACGCGCAAATAAAAATTTCTTATTCCGGTCCTGGTCACCGATTCTGTCAATTCTATCGGATGTGCTATCGCACTCTTATTTCGAGGTCACCGCAGAAACTGAAATCAGTTCAAAGTGCCGACAATGGAGTGAAACTGCTGGTCTACCTATGCTGTGGTTTAAGCGTAAGGATACTGTCATTAAAATACCTTTAAATATTAGACTTTGTTCGTCTTTTAAATGGAAAATTCCCATGATAGTATTTTTATAAAAATAGACTCGACTAGTGTGACATCTATATTTAGGCAACCTGCAACAAATTGTCATAGTTGAACTGAAACATGGTATATATTTTTTTTTAGCAAAATAAGAAATTGTGAAAATGCCAAATTTGGTAATGCTGTCAAAGATATATAACTTTGTAGTTCGTCTGCTACTGGGATTACAAGGAAACCTTTTGAATTATACAGGGTGGTCGCGATGTAATGGGTCAAAATTCATGACTAGACTCCTGACTTGAAAATATTGCGATTTAGACAAACTCACCTTAGTCCAAAAGTTGATACTTACAGAAATACAGGGTGTTTAATGCATAATATTATTTTAGTTTTTTCTTATTTATTTCATAATAAATGAGATGAAATTTTGATGTTAGGGGTTTTCTGGGGCGAGAGATTGAAATATATCCATGGTTTGCTTGTAGCTCATAGAGAGCGCCACCTGCGCTAGGTCGAATGCGTTGAAAACGACACAACTTTTTTATCTTTCAAAAATCTAGTTCTCAGGTAGCAAATTCTGATTTTACAACTTCTTTTACACAAAAAAGCTATACTTTTTGATAGTCGCTATCTTGCACCGTTCTCAAGATATTTAGCTTTGGTAATTCGAGTAATCAAAATAAGGTACGAATGTCAAAAAGAACAAGAGTTTATTTCAAATTATAAATTGTGACGAACAATTGAAAATCGAATATTACAATAAATGTTCAACATGTCCGCCTCCAACTTCAATACATTTATTAACGCGTTTGTTCAAAGACTGCCGTATTTTAAAACAGAGATTCTTATTACGAAATGATTCGGCGGCATTTACAATTTTCTGTCATAGCTCTTCGCGGGTGTTTATAGTTTCTCTATAGACAACTGATTTCATGTAGCCCCAGAAACAAAAATCCATAGGATTAAGGTCAGAACTACGAGGAGGCCATAATATTCGACTCTCACGACCGAGATCCAACGATCCGGAAAAATGTGAACATAGGTCCGTACTCTGACAGAATAATGAAGGGGAGCTCCATCTTGCATGAAAAATAGATTTTGCCGTGTATTCAGTGGTAAATCGTCGAGGTAGTCAACTAAATGGTGCTGCAGGAAATCTAAATACAAGTCACCATTTAGATTTGGAGGAAGCTCATGTGGACCCAAAAGGTGATTTCCTATGATTCCGCACCAAAAATTCATCTTAAATTCATGATGGAAGTGACGCTTACTGACTACGTGAGGATTTTCATTAACTCATATGTGCTTGTTTCTAAAATTGAAAAGTCCTCGACGAGTAAAGGTCGCTTCATCAAGGTTTTGCTGATTGCGCATAAAATGAGCAAATTGTAATCTAGCTGGTAAGTCTGCTGCTAAAAGATTTTGCACGGGTGTAAAATGGTAGGGATGTGAATTTTCCTTGTGAAAGATTTTGAGAACTGTTGTTTTACTAACATCGGTTTCTCTAGCTACCTGCCTGCTGCTAACTTCTGGATTTCCTGCCACTCTTACTAAAATTTCTTCTTCTTGGTGAATTGTAACAGTACGCCCTGCGTTGTCTCTTTTAGGACGAAAACTACCAGTTTCTCCAAGTCTATTAAAAAGTTCTTGAAATAGTTTCCGATTTGGTTGCCTTCTATTCGGATACAAATCTGAACACCGACGAAGCGCTCGACGTCCGACATAATCTGATTACGCATGAACGCAAACCATATCGCGCATTTCTCCATTTGAAAATAAATTATGGCGTGGCATGTTATCTCGCACTACGATTTAGATCATAAAGTAAAGAATACGTGTAATAAGGCACGAATAATACTGTAATATTACTGACAGCACTAAGATAAGTGGAAAATGTCAAAATTGGATTTTAACATAAGCCTACTTGAAAATTTTTGCCGATTTGTAATTGAATGCAAATACATTGGAATTTTCAATGGCAAATTTTACGAGAACTGTGCAAGATAGCGACTATCAAAAAGTATAGCTTTTTTGTGTAAAAGAAGTTGTAAAATCAGAATTTGCTACCTGAGAATTAGATTTGTGAAAGATAAAAAAGTTCTGTCGTTTTCGACGCATTCGACCTAGCGCAGCTGGCGCTCTCTATGAGCTACAAGCAAACCATGGATATATTTCAATCTCTCGCCCCAGAAAACCCCTAACACCAAAATTTCATCTCGATATGAGGATTTATTATGAAATAAATAAAAAAAAATAAAATAATATTTTGCATTAAACACCCTGTATCTCTGTAAGTATCAACTTTTGGATTAAGGTGAGTTTGTCTAAATCGCAATATGTTCATGTCAGGAATCTAGTCATGAATTTTGGCCCATTACATCACGACCACCCTGTGTAAGGTTTTCTAAGGTGGAACAAACTAGGTTCCAAGGTCAAATATCTACGGCAGTAGGATCCAACGGCGTCAACATTAAAAGTTGAGCATAAGTAGATCGAAGTAAGCTCACAAAGGCAGTAAATTTTATATGGCCCATATCCCGCAGGACCACAGTCGAAGATTATACCCCGCATAATTTCTCCAAGCCGTTCTGAAGGCCGGGGGCCAAAAAACCCTTATTATAATATTCGGGAGGGAGCAACTTATCAATATGGGTCGTAAAGCCGCGCGAAGGTGCAATAAAAGGTGCAATTCACATTTTCCAGCGATGGATGTGCAAGTAGAGGTAGTTCTGTGGCGGCGCAGATGGGTCCTGTTCTAGGAGGCACCGCCGGGCGTCGCGACGCCTTTCTCAGGGCCGCTGTGCACACGTTCCGCCGAAATTGCCGCAAATCTCGAATGTAGGAGTAAGTGGCGGCCGGAGATGTGCAGGAGTGCCGAAATGGAATCGGACGGCATGTTTATTGTCTTCCCGATGTGCCATCCTGGACATGTGTCGGCCGGGCGGGTAAATTTTACTCGCTTCCAATTATTATTGCCCGTCATTGTTCCACCCCATCGCTTTCCAACCACCAGAATGTCGATATTATATGTGAGGTTATAAGATTTGATGTCTTAAAGGCGTGGTGATGGTTTCAATAATTCAGTAGTTTCAGGTGAAAGTAAGTGTGTTAGGATTGTAGAAATCAATGTACGATGCATAAACCATTTTTAAACTGGATTAACTTTAGATAGGATATGGGGGGGGTTAAAAAAATTGGCAAAATATATCTTGGTTTTGAAGTCAGTAAAAATACAAAATTCTCTATTGAAAGCGAAGGCAAAAAGGCAAAATAACGATATTGATAAGATTAACGAAAATGACATATTAAATAAATCTCAATATGAGAATAGATATCGATTTAGTCTTGATCTTTTTCTAATTAATGCTATGCAGTATACATTAAGGGAAGATAGAGAGAAATCAGTATAATCCGAATAATAATAATAATAAAATTAGCTTTATTACCCAATAGAAAATCCATTTACAGGGCAAAATTGCAAAGAAATAAACAATATTATTAATATTATTATAATATGCAGATAAGGAAGAATGAATAGTCTTATGCACAATAAGGAGAAGAAAAAAATGCAGATGTAAACCTAACACTACAAAAAATAATAAATATAAAATGATGTACAATACAGCAGATACGTCAAATTGAAACAGGGTACACGTAGTGGCATACTAGTTAAGTACATCAGAATCTAAACGTTACACAGCAATCAGAATAAGTTGTTTCGAGCTACAGTCATCAATGTCAATTTGGTTTCGTAATAATTTCTATAAAACAGAGAAACCAATTTACGTCTTAAAGCCAAGCTATCCACACCAAATTCATTTACCAGCAATTTATACGAATACCTATTGCAGGGTAAACCCCATTTTTTTTGTATATGCTAAAAATTTCAAAAACTTTATTTGCATTCTCTCAATCATTTCTTAGGGCAGGAATAATAAGAATATCAAAGGAACAATATTCAGTTTTTGAACGAACGTAAGAGAAATATAAAAATTTGAATGGATTAATATTTGTAAATGATTTACAATTCCTAATAATGAAACCATGCATCTTAGTAGCTTCAATCATCTTTAATGTTATATATGTTGTTGATTAAAATAAAACTTTCGATCAAAAATAATACTTAGGTATTTTGTAGTATCACAACGGACAAGTAGGTACTGAATTATTAATGGAATAATCATATAAATATTCTGTGTGTTTTCTCTTGAAGGAAATAACTGTGCATTGTACAGTATTTAGAAACAATTGATTATTGTTACACCAAGCTTCTAAATGGGTCAAGTCAGACTGCGTCCTTGCAAGTTTGATAACAATCAATATTAGGAAATAATTGCAAGTCATCTGCAAAAAGGAGTTTGCGACATTTAAGAACTTCACATAAATCATTTACGAAAAGGAGAAAAAGTAACGGACCAAGGTTTGATCCTTGCGGTACTCTCTAAGTTCACAGGTATAAAGGAGAAATTAAGCCATTGTATGCTACAGATTGTTCTCTTATATATAAATAAGAGGACAGGAATATTTGAATTGAAATACCAAAATCGAAATTATCCAATTTATTTAGTAGAACGGAGTGATTAATTCAATCAAAAGCTTTAGCAAAATCAGTATAAATTACATGAACCTGACCCTGCCTGTCTAAGTCCTCATATATAGATTGGGTAAATATCGACAAATTGGTTATAGCTGATCTGTTATTCAAAAATTCATGTTGGAAGGGAAAAATCAGATCCTGTATAGAGGGGTAAATGCTATTATATAACATAATTTCAAATATTTTACCAAAATTCGATAAAACAGAAACAGCTCTATAATTATCAATAATCATTTTGTCTCCGTTTTTTAAAATTGGACAAACTCTCGCAGTTTTTCATAAGTCTGGCAATGTTTTACATTTAACAGTTAAGTTGAATAACAGCTGAGGCAAACACCCGTGCACAGTATTTTACTATAAAGTATGGAATATTATCGAGGCCAGATGTCATTTTGTTTTCTAGTTTGTCTACTGCATTCTTTCTCTGTTATTACATGCAGAATATTCAATTGAAAAAATTAAATGCGTATTTACACTGAGAAATAAAATATAAACTGGTTAAGTTGGCCATAAAATTGGGAATACTGTGATTTCACACAATTTGCTGTAAAGAAACATAAAGTATTTAAAAAAAGTGCGTACTGCACCATTTTTACTGAAATCTAAAATATTAGAAAACAAGGAAGTTATAAAGCGTTATAGAAGAAGCAAAAAATAAGAAACGCCCTGTATCGTTTAAAGGAATCGAGATATCGAAATGCGATTCTAACCATTTAATTTTTCTTAAAAAAATCGAGCTCGTGCGACCTTAGATACTTTTGTTCTATCTCCTCCATCTGATGAAAACGGTATACATATTGCTACGATTTTACGATTAAAATTGTGGCCAAACTGTTAGAACATTGAAATTTATAAACTAGAAGGGTCCCTGGCGCTTCGCTCCAACATAAACACTGTCGCACTTCTCTTAGCTGTTGTCTTGGAGCTTGACATGTAGCCCGCCGTGAGACTTTTGTCGTGGCCTGGCGTGCCGCTCCAACATAAACGTGCACTATAAGGAGTGTCTCGTCGCACTATCACTAAATATTAAATGGTACGAGTTACATTTTAATAACAATTAAGTTAGTTATTATTCACAGCGTATTTAACGAAAGATATTAATTTAATTATTGGACCGCGACGTATTTCGATAAATGAAGTTGAATCGTCATCACTAATTTCGGTATCGATGTATGCGCGTGGCATGCAGCAAATGTATACCATTAGAGAAATAACCTTTACAAGCCGTATAACCCTGTAATTTTTTCCGGGGCACATAAAACCGCTTCGTGTCGGCGGCGGCACAGAAGCACGTACCCATAAACATTCTAAAAATAACGCTCCGCGGTAATAAATTGTAAAACTGAAATTGCATGTTTGCTAACCGCCTCATGTGGCCTTAACTTTAACGAATATAATCGATGGCGGATATCCAGTCTTCGCAGCGCCGTCGATGTAACGGGGAAGATATATCCGCGCCAGCCACCATTGCGATGGCCCCGGTTATCTAACCTCATCGATATATTTGCACAGCAATGGAGATATTCTAGTTTATTTTATGCCCTACAGACTACTAAAGCGGGATCGGGAGAAATTGCCTCCCGCCGCCGCTGCTGCGGTGTATGTTCGCCGATAAAACGGGGATTAGCGGATAATGGTCCAGTAGGACGTTTCCCTAAGTCATTAACGATTGCTGAATCGGTCGGGAGCAGTGGGCATGCCCCACATTTTCTTTATTATTCGATAGTCTACTGAAAACGATTAAAACTCATTTTCTTTATTATTCGATTGGTGTACTAGAAACGACTGAAACTATGGATTATGTCCCAGAAATGTTGGGAAATAGTTTAAACTACACCGAAAGAAATGCGTAATCTCTGTAAATGTTATGCAGGATGTTTCAGAAATTTTATAAAAGAAAAATTTTCAATGTACAGAAGACTCTTACAAATACAATTTTGTAAAAATAAAATCAAAAAGGACAGCTAAAAAATGATTTATAAATACACTTTTGCACAGCACTATAGGCAGCGGCCGAAATTGTGGACAGTGACTAATCGCTAGTGTGTGGACAAGTGAGACGGGCGAAGCGTGCGGGGGGGGGGAACATTTCATAGGCATACTAAATTTGAATGCAATCAGATATAAAAAATATACAAAAATAATTGCATTACATAATATCCATTATTTTTAGAGTAGAAACAGTGATATAACGGTTTTTACCAATTTTACCAATGATAAAAATAATAAGAATATTTCAAAATTTAAAGATTTTATCCTGTATATCGGTGTACCTAAGTTAATTTAGAAACTTTATCAAGACAAACTGAAAAGATTCTTACCAACATTGTAAATATATTCTATAAAACGATGCTCTCTTGTGCGTCGATGACCCACCACCACCCGGTTCATACCGCCACAAGATGTTGACTATTTATACATTTCATATAGGTAATTGTTTTACACGAATATTATCATTATCACTAAATTAGTACGCATTACGTCAGAATCATAACAAATTTCACTATCACTGTATGTTCACTATTTATTAAATTAACTATAACTTTTCGACTCTTCTGCTATGATAACTTGCGTTATCCATCACAACAACTGCTCCTGGTTCTACATATGATAAAATAGATTCAAACTATTTTTCAAGTACTTCACTGTTCATATCTTCATGGTAATCTCTCGTCCTACGTGATTCAAAAACATGCAAACCATTTTCTAAAAATCCCGAATCGCCTCCAATATGTGTTATTATTAACCTACGTCTTTTTCCAGAAGACGCCTTTAATCCTGTAGAAAATCCATATAAAAATGCTTCTCTTTTACTTCGAACGTTACCATCCTGCCAAACTTTTGATACCGTATAACCTTCGTTTATCCATGTTTCATCCATGTAATATATCTTTTTGCTCGATGCACGAAATTCTCTTAGTTTTTCTAAATATTCTCTTCGCCATACTACAATTTCATCTTTTTCAACGAGCATACTTTTACGATTTCGTTTTAAAAACCGAAAATTCATGGCATGCATTGTTCTTCTAAGAACTTTGTCACATAATTGAGGCATGTCCTCATCTTCAGCTATCGTAGCTTGAATTTTTGTTATCATCGGTATTTCATTTCTGAAAAAGAATCCATGAATTTTCCTGCGAATGGCGTATTTTACGTCATCATCAACTTCTGTTTTTTCCTTCCTCGTGTTTCTATTTTTTTCTTCTATACTACACTAGAAACTGACACTTGTGTTAACGAACTACACATATCAACAGCTTCACTAACACTTATGTTAGAGTTTCGCGCTCGAATTCCTTCGTATACGTTTTTTATTATTATCAATTGTCGATTACTAGCAGGTTTTTTACTAGAACTGGCACTTTGACCCATTTCTAACTGTTATTTGTTAACTTCACGGTTGCAATAATTTATTTAATTTATTTATCTAATTTAATATAACTATATAAATAACACCCCGCGAATAGGAGCAAATCCCCCAACGCATATTCTAGTGGCGTTCTAACCTCGGCAAAGCCATGTACTAACGCTTACGGTTTACACACAGCAAAATATTGTTTTCCACAATGCAATAAACAGAGATAGAGAATACATCGGGCTTCAGTTTGCCTGAGTCTTTATGGTGGTACCGTAAATGTGAATATAATATCGTTGTGCATAGAAAGCGGGACAGTAATAATGAGGTAAATAATGTGTAATCTCTTATAAAATTATTATACGCTTAATAATAATAGTGTTTTTATATTATCTATTAGTCACTGTCCACAATTTTGGCCGCTGCCTATAGAAGCTGATCCACTGTAAAATCTAATAAAGCATAATCAAGCAAATCAGCAAATACAAGTGCTTTTGCCGCTATTGTTATTAATTATTAATAGAATTAATTTGTGATTTTAATTAGTATAATAGTTTGCCATACCTGATGTTACAACAAAATTTTAGGTTCGTCTTACCCAGTCTCTACAAACTAACACAAATGTTTCTGCTCCTTGTCCATTTTGAACTGAAGTTGAAGTTATTGGCAGCAACTATGATACTTTGCTTCGGTGCAATATACTTAATTTTTTAAATATCCCCACAAAAATAAGTAAAACTGACTTAAAGTGAGGAGATCGTGGCGGCCAAAGTACCAGTCTTCCTCGTTCAATCTCCTGATATTAATGTTTGGACAAGCTGTACATTGGTACGGATATAATACGCCGTGGACGCGCATCTCTTCCACGATTCGATTGCAAATTTCCCGCGTCACGCCAGCGTGTGCACTACACTTACCTGGAAATCGTTCTACTAAAGCATTTTCACTTCCCATGAAGTGCTATACGTAAGCCATTTTTATATTTGAAAAACTAATGTAAATACTGTAAATAGATTAATTCAGCATCGCATATTGCAACGACTTTTGCATGTTTTGGAAGATCCAAAATCGGGATGGGCCACACAAAATACACTCCATTTTTTGAAGCATTTGGAATTTTATTTATGCAAGATATTTTAAAAAATTGGAACAGGAATTAATGTACAATAGTTTGCAATAATAATGGTACCTTTTGAAATAAATTTCGCGATTTCTTTTGAACTGCTGACGTATTTGTATTGAAATCTACTTTCAACTTTTAACATTGGTTATTAGTTGTTTCACTCACTAATAGAGATTTAATAAAATTTCTACTCAGAACTTCCAGAACTTTTGAGGGACTGTCATTATTATTGCAAAAGCATTTACTTATCTAGAAAAAGTTTACCAAAGAACCCGTTGCAGTTTTACAAACACTCGTTTCATAAAATTTTGATGTCTACCGAAGTTGAAACCACAATGAATTTTCACTCAGTGTGGTGTAGAGAATTTGTATTTAATGTTTTTTGTGTGAGAGTGTCTGAACAGAAAGACTCAAAACTCTCTGCGGTTTGGTTGTAATCAGTAGCAATAGAATCGATCAACGTTTCATGAATTGATAATTTTCAAACATCACTTGGTAACGTAGTAGGTAGTTAGTATGATTTAAAAATGGGAAAATGTAGTTGAGCTTTTTTAATATCCGAACTACTTATTTCTTCTAAAAAATTGGTAGTGGAGGAAAAGTCAATAGAAAATTATTTTTAAAGGTAAAAATTCAGCTTTTCTACTAGAACCAACTTGTGCAAATTAGGTTTGTTGAATCTTCATAATGTTCTTTCTCGATCTGTAAATAGATGTTAATGACCATGACCTATTGTGCAAAATTTTATCAAAATTCAGCATTTTTGAAATCGCCTGTGTAGGCCTATCTATAGGTATGTAGGTGTATCCTTGTATCTATCTAGTATCTGGTAATCTGGACTTATTTTTTATTTTGTAATAATTTTTCATATAATTTAATTATAACAATGAAGGGTGACTATGACGAATAGGTGATGCGTTCCGTTGAATACGCAAATGCAGCCTTCTTAATAAAAATATACCGCCCCCTCTCCCGCACAAATCTCCCGATTTCTGGACCAAACCTCGTGATTTCCAGGAATCTGTATTTTATTTTGTCTGCATTTGAGACACCACAGTTTTATATATTTCCAAAGTATCACAACTAATACATACCTTAACTTTAATATCCTAATAGTTGAAGCTATTTCATTAAAAAATGTACACGTATATATAGCACTAATAACAACATTGATTTAAACTTGAGTCAATACCATCGAATTTATAAATTAAGCGTATTAAAGTTTTTAAAATTTAGATATAGCATTTTTGTAAATATCTCTGAAGATGTGTAACCTATACAAATGGTAACTTTTAGACTGTATGATATACAGGGTTAACTATGACTTAGTACCAATATTTTAAGAGGGGATAGGGAAAAATAAGAATTAACGGAATCACTCTTCAAAAAAATTCCAAACTTGTTTATAAAGCCAAAAAATTTTTTTTCGATATTATTTTAATTCCTTATTTAACGCCGCCAATGTAGAGTAGGCAACCAACAAGCAAATCATGCAACAGTCGCTCAGTCGGTATCGCTGTCATGTCATAATAGAGCATTTACATTAACTCAGTGTCATTAAATTCCGCTAGGGGCGCTAGCGTCAAAGTTAGGTATTAATATTAATGTTCTATAGTCTAGTTTATGATTCGATAATTTTTTATTTGAATTTCTTTAAGTCAAATAGTGATTGTAAATCTAATTCGCATACGTATTATCAAAATATAACTTATAATAAATCAATAAAATGTTTGTAAACACACAAAGACAACAGGAAAAAAACCACTTGAAGATATATTAAATTTTATTTATGTTAACCTCACATAACCTTGTTTATCTGAATTTTACATTAGCAATTTGGAAAGAGACGTAATAAAACGTTATTTTTGTTAACGTTGGAGTGCCTAAAGAATTTCCTGGTAATTCTTAATTTAAACCTCTTTGTTTTTATAGAAAAAAAATGATAAGTTGTCCCTCAGATTGCAAAAATGTTGCATGTAATATGCCTAGTAAATAAAAGTACATTAAATACCCAGTTTCTAAAAAATACGAATATATAAAAAAATCAGTGTTTTAAATAATGTACATGTGACATAAATAAATAATAAACATATGCAGTTTTTATTTGGTATTTTTATTACAGTACAAGTACAATACAGAAAAGTTGAAAACCCTGATAGGTGTTTTAAATGGTTTTCATTAAAAAATTCGAGTGATATTAGTTGTGCTCTTTTATAACTAATAACATTTTGAATCGCCATTCGTAAAACAACTTGTTACTACTAGATGCACTTGCTATACTCTCAGGATTACCGGCATTATTATCATTCAAGTAATTTTCAATTTGAGGAATCGTATTGTCACATTTCTCAGTTTAGAAGTGTATGAACTCGTGTCACATTTCTACTTTGTTTCCATCTGCAAGTTTGGCTACATTTTCATCCTGTTTTCGCTTTTTCAAGTACCGTTTCATGCGTGCATTTTTTACAATAATGGTGTCGTATTTTCGTGTACGGGTAAATATAATGTTGAAACAGCTGTTTTTTGAGAATTATCCATTGTCCTAAAAATAAGAATAAAACCTTATCAAATAATGAAAAATATACACCGAAAATAGATCATGAATGCTTGTACTTACCCATACTAGTAATAGTATAACAATCTTCTGTAAAATGTTTTGAGCAGATCTTTGTGTACTGGGTTGGTTTCTTGCTGGATGCAATTGCTATTAACCATTTTTGTCAGCATTATTGGGGAACTTACGAAACATGAAATCTTTTTTTTATTAGCAACAGATAAACACTGCGGTACACAACAGTTATATGACTATTTTTTTACACAAATTAAAACACAACAAAAATTAAATAACAAATATTTGTGAGGTTAGATTTAATATCTAACATTGATCGCAGCGCCGCCTACATGTAAATGCTCTATTCAATTGCTGTGTTTACGTTGTAATTTTGTGTTCTTCTTCAGTTTTTAGTGCCATATTTTAATTTTAAACGTTTTATAATTATGAAATAAAGGAATATGTGTCGGGTACAGATATTTTCCCACAATATAGTTCGCCGTTGTTTTTATAGGTTATGGGTTAAGACTGCCGCCGTATTATTAGTACCATCCATTCCTTTCGTCCGATTTTCTTATAATAAATAGGCATTTTATCTAATTGTACCTACGGAAAGTGTCTTTTATCGGTAGTGAGTGGCTGTGAGCGAATATGTAGTTTTACCAGTTTATAACGAAATAATGAAAAACGAATGCAAAATACTGGAGCTAACTGGATTAACTGTTACCTATCTATCAGGTATTATTACTGATACGAATATTAATTTATGTCGTTTCTACATTTAGAAACGCTGCAAAACGACCGCATGGTAGTTGACATTTGTTAAGATCCTAAGCCATCTCAGTCGATTCTTATCATAGGCGCCGACTTTCCGTAGGAAAAAAGGATTTTACCCCATTTTTTAAATATCGAGCTAAAATTGTGAAATAAATTTGTTATTGTCTTTTAGGCCTTCCTGAGCACGTGGTTAAATTTTTTGTACTTAGTCATAGTTAACCCTGTATACACGATATTTGCTAGTTCTTGATTTGATTACGATAAATAAAACAACATAAATCAGTATGTAATTGATGAGACACGTCTACACTTGTTTTGTTAAGGCTGCATTCGCACGCTCCTGTCTAAAATCGTGGTGGAAATGAGAAACATTTCCCTTTTAGTTCAGACGACCCTTTATAGATGTCGCCATATGTATAGTCTAAATAATATATTTGAATAATAATTTCGTCGGTGACCTTGGCTGCAAGACATCGTGCGATATTGCCACAGTTTGCCTTTGCCGCCTGTTCTTTACATGAGTTATAGGTCATAAGTTTGAGCTGCTCAAAATTATAAGTGTGCTATAAGTTTGGAAGTGAAGTCGTAGTGAATTATTAGTGAAGAATTTGCCTAGTTTTTTCTTTTTTATTCGATCATTATTTACATTAGCGTAAAACTCTCCAATCTTAACAAAAAAAATTCCTACCCCCCTATTTTCGAGGGTGCTGATCACGAATCTGAAGTCAGATTTCGGCGCTCGCATGTAGTTTTTGAAAAAAATTTTTTCTAAATTATAACCTCTATTTGTACATTACATTAGGTTGAAATTGCAATGTTCATCTCTGCCCCATCTGCCTTATTCATTTCATGACGTCACACTGTTGTCAAAATATATAGGAGTTATATTGTAATTTCAACCTAATGTAATGTATACATAGAGGTTACAATTTTGAAAAAAAATGTTGTCGAAAACTACATGCGAGCGCCGAAATCTGACCTCAGATTCGTGATGAACACCCTCGAAAATAGGGGAGTAGAAATTTTTTTGTTTAGTTTGGAGAGTTTTACGCTAATGTAAATAATTAGCTTGATTTTTATTTAAATGTTATTTTGTATCTAATTGCTCAAAAAACATCATTCAATAATAAACACTAACGGAAAAACAAGTGAATTCAAAGTTAAAACCACAACCCAGCTGAACAGGCATTTATACTCAAGTTTTAGGAGGTGACTTATGTTTTATTAAAATTATAACGGCATTACAGATGAAAAAGTTAAATTTTGATATAATACCTAATTATGAAATAATAGCTACCTATGTAAATTTTAGTCCTATGATAGATAAAAATCAACACTTCTTTCAAGAACAAATAAAAAAATAAATAGTTTCAACATATATTTTATTTATCCAAGACTATGTAGTAACTTTGAATATTTTTTGCATAACCACGCAACACTGCTAAGAAACCCTTCTCTTCAATTGCCAAAACAACGGTGGCGACACGTGGTGGCAAACTAGTTCAACTAAATTCTGACATTTATTTGACAATTGACAGGATTTCTCTATTATGAATCCGATGTTTATTTAGGTATCATTTTTTTCTAAATTCTTTTATAAAATCTCAATTTGTTATGATAATGTGAAAGAATAATGAGTAATTCACGCGATGGACAGGTTAAATTTAAATATAGTGTTATGGTTTTGTTTATAAAAATACAATGAGTTCAATGTTAAACAGGGTATCAAAAACCTCTTTCCAGACTTTAGCCAGATAATAATATATTAATTTCGAGTAGTGCACTTTGTTCTAGATGTATTCGTCTAATCATGGCAAAAAAATTATTTATTTTTAGAATGTTCACCTTTTATGTAAAAGTTTTTATATAAAACATTTTTCAAGTAAGTATTGTCATATTTAATTCATTGACAGGATGTCACTTTTTTGTCATTGTCGATATTTAACTTCAAATAATTTTAATTTTTATAATAATTTTTATAGTCAGATATTTGATTCAACTTAAAGGAGACCACCTGAAGAAGCAATCCTAAAAATGCAGAAATAGGTCAGATCTCATCTATTGTGGTTGAATTTGTCGTGTTCCCACTGCCAAAAAAGTGAAGATAGATTTTTAAAGAGTGAGTAATTTAGATTATTTTCTTTATATAATTATTAAACAGAGCTTTGTCTGTGGAATTGTTCATTAGCATACCTAGATGTTTGGTATCAGAGAACATACATATGACTTCATTGATAGGAATTGTAAGAGATTTGATTTATATTAGCTTAAAATACCTTTCTAAAACAGTAAAAACATGTTACAAAAGCTAATAATAAGGAATATATGGGTAGATATTGTGGGTGTAATTCAACGCAGGTTGGGGCTTTTGTCCACTGAGTAGTTAGTTTCACACAATATTATTAATACCTAAAAATATGTAAAAACTTTAGACATGTTGCCTAATGAAAATTGTATGTTTTCACGATCTCCATTACCTCCTTGAAAGAACGCATTTAGCTTCGAAACAACTTGTATGTAAAAATCAACATACTTTCAAGCCAATTTCATTGTCCGGATGTTGGTACACGTTCGACCGGCCATTGCAGTTCTTCTCCAACTGCAAACTGCCGTCATTGTTGCGCGGCATCAGTAAAATTAACCAGTATCTTTCCCCGAAATTAGTTTCACTCCGTTCGCTACGGGCATTCTTGCAACAGAAAGATAGTTTCATTAGATGCTCCTTGCTTGCGTCTAGATGTAATAACATAAAAAGTTCTCCAGGACCACGAGACGCTTGGTATCCATGTGAATGGCTGCAGTTATTCGAGTAAGCAGTTAAGTTACAAATAAAATCATTTCTGCTGAATGCCGTCGTCGTTATAAATCTTGAAAGCAGTTCTTCCAGAAGCAATGTTATTAAAAGAAAGGCCGGGGAATTGATCTAGATAAGACTAACGGGTTCTGGAGACGTTGCGAGCCAGAATCCTGGAAGTAAAAGAAATTTTACAATACTCCGCTTCATTTTCTGCATGGCAATGCGAATTAAGCATTCACCATGAGGTAATGCATTGAAACGTGATTTTAAGCCAAATAAGGATTATTGTAAGATTATTTTCTTCATTATTGTAACTTTTAGTTGTTTTTCTGACTGCATATATTATTGTTTTTAGTGATTCTTTCCAGATATACATTATTTGGGTTTCTTTCAGCCATCATGGTTCATTAAATTGACTAAAGTTTAATTAAGTTCAAGAGCAATCGACATGACAAAGTAATTAGCTTACGTTTAGGATCGAGAAGGTTCGAAAGTAAAACAAACAGTAATATTGCGTGTAAGATTTTAAAATAACAAATGATAGATATATAAGTAAAATTTAAAGTAATATTTTCAACACGAATGCAAATTTTTGAACGCGGCTTGCAAATTTTAGGAGCTAGTTTTTTTCGGATTAAGCTTCATGACGTATATTGAGTATTATGAGTGAAATTTCCGCAAAAATTTTTTTTGGTCGTTTCAATATGGTTCGTTACTAAGGTTACATAAATATCTCTAGACGTTTTTGTCAGTTTTTGGATTAAGGCCCTTAGGCCTTGTACACACTACTCAACATAAAATTTGGGCAGCAAAATTTTTAAAATGCTAGAACTTGACATTGGATTGACGGTTCTTGATGATTTTTGCAGATTTGGAATCCTTATTTCACGTAGATTTTCTGTGGTCTAAGCATTTTATTTGAGGGTTGAAATTTACACATTATACTGGGTGTATTATAAACAAAAACCTATTGTACGACGCGCTCTAAGGTTTGGCATTACTTATGTATATTTGATATGTTTTACATAGTAATAGGTGAAGAACCAAATAGGCAAAACAGAATTTTAACTTTTTCAGTTAAGTGGCAGTGAATTTTATATTTCAGAACTGGACCTAGACTTGATAAGCTTTGATTTTAAAAGTAATTTATATCCTGGATGTCCTTTAAATAAAGGAAGCTACGCGACGCTGCTTGAACTGTCATTTAGATATTTAAAAATATAATGTAAGTACTTGCATCACAAAAAAGTTAATACTATAAGTAAACGAATATTTGAAGTTGTCTGGTTAGAGAATACAGTAGCCCAACGATGTAAAGGTTTCAACCTTCAACCTACTGGAATTTCAATAATTTTTTTATCGGAAACTATCAGGATTTTACAATTTTTTTACGATATTGACTCCATTTTTCATAACGCAACTATTCCCGAATTATTTTAGATAAGTTCTTAATCACTCTGTATAATACTAATTAAAAATTACTGGTAATTATTATGTAAAAAGAGCATAACAAATAAGGAAATTTCCGCCCATTTTATCAATGTATCTACCTATCCCTTCTTATATTTCTAAAACTTCTTGCCGTATCAATATTTCTTGTTTTGCCTCGCAAGACTTTTTTAAATCTTGTCTTGCAGTTCAAGTTGTCAAGTTTTGCTTTGGTCTTGTCTTTCGAGACCAAGACAAGATCAAGACAAATCAAAACAATATGCCACTAGTAATACCGCACCCTCTGTCATATTAATATTCCGTATATCACTTAATTTCGTCCTTTAGGCGGAACGAAACCTCTCGAGACTTTTTAAAATCTTGTTTTGTCTTGTCTTTCAGTTTGAGCTGTCAAGTTTTGCCTTGGTCTCGAACGAAAATAATAATAATATAATGATAATATCTCTACCCCTCACTCTAATCACGAGGATTAGCCCAGAAGTCGAAGACTTGTGCGGGAGAAGGGGCGGCATATTATTATTAAGCAGACCGCATTTGCGCCCAGAAACGACTTGGTAGGCCCTAACCGCCATTCGGTGTAGAAATGAGGGAAACCTCATTAATTAGAGGGGTAGTCAAACGTCAACCGGTATCAATCTTTCACATTGACCCAAGCCAACATTCTTCCACCCTACCATACTCGCAGAGAGAGTGCCATTCCTTTCCACGAATATAGCTTATATACGGTCTACCGGCTGCGGGGGTCGAACCCTCAGCAATCTAGTCACCTCGATTCAAGTACTGGCGCCTTACACCGCGCGACCACTGACCGATCCGACAAGATCAAGAAAAATCAAAGACGGTATGCCACTAGTTGAAGTAGCAATATCGCAGCTTTCCCCATATAAATATATCCTTATTTGACCTTATTCCGTCCTTCAGGCAGGACAAAACCTCCAAAGACATTCTCCCCAACAATTTTCCGTGTATACAGAGACCGTATTATGCCATTGCCCTAGACACATAAACGTATACATACGCAGCCGGCCGCGTTACGTATTCATTCGAGGGCGGCATTATGAAATTTTCTGGGGTGTACTGTGCGGTTACAATGAATGCGAAATTGCCGGGGCCCCAGAACGTACCGCCCGGTAATGGCCCCACATAAATCTTGCCGCTGGAATATGAACATCGTGATGTACAGCCGGCTGTCTGCCGTTGCGCCACCGCCGCGACGGACGACTTAAACGTCTAATATCGCACGCTTTTTTATCGCGAGATATATGGCGGCCCCGCCGAGACGTGTAATGTAATAAAATCAAATGGAGACAATTATTCAGCCAGTGGATCTCCCCTGAAATATGAAAAAGGGCCGCGACTGCAGAGCTGCTGCAGAGCTGACCCGAATTCGGAAAATTGCCGCTCGGCCCCTCTTAATATATCACCGGCGGCATCAGCGAAAATGTCACGCCGATCGGATTTTATTGATGCTGGGTAAAATAACTCTTCTGCCGACCTTATACTTATTCTTTTATTTCATGGTGTACGCTAAATGACTATTTCCCGGAGTTAGTAACGAAAAATGTGACCGAAGATTTAAAGCATAGAGTTCAAATTGAGGTCCATTTCGCCTTCAAAATTTAAATATATTGTCACAGATTTCCTAATCCGAATTTTTACTACTGCCAGAAAAACAATCCGTTAATTAATTACTTATCTTTATTAATTACTCAGTACACTACTGAACACTAATTACAACTCAACTAAACACTTATTTAATTAATCGCTATCTAAATCACTTTGATCTCTCCAACTAAACACTTCAATTCAGACTAATACAAGACTAGACTAACTCAGCCGTTTATTCTTCTTTTATAGACCCAACGAATATTCCAGGTATATTCTAGTATCTCTAGATTCATCTTCCCGAACGACTCGAATGCTTCTCGTCGATTCCCCAATTTTTCCAGTCCCGTCTCGATCCACGGCATTTTGTTTGTTTAACAGAATCGTGTAGGGGCGATCGGGGCAATCTTAGCAATTCGCGGTACCACAGTCGTCGCTTTGGGTGTGAGTGGAGCAAATTCCGTGACAATATCAAAGATGTCGAATATTTTTTTCCATGATCATGCCCGTATTTTGTTATATTTAAAATGAACATATTTTTCTGAACTTTTATTTAAAAATGTTTTCTCTATTTCGCTAAGCGCACTGCAACAATATGACTTCCTTTTCATCTTCTATCTTTGCGTATATATATATATATATATATAAACGACTAATTCTATTTGAACGTAAGCGGTTACTATACCTTAAAATTGCAGTTTCTTAGTTCCAAATTTACAGTTATTGTCAATTATTTTTAGAAACATTATATTTTCAACTTTGCCAAATGCAGCTACTTTTACCGCGGTGTGCAGTGACACGCTGTACTGTCCAAGCATTAATACCAAGGGATTAGACGAGGATGATCGGTACCATGGCCGCCGCCATCTCCTGCCTTTAAATCATTTGGACTTCTTTTTGTGGGGACATTTAAAAAATGAAGTGTATCACGCCAAAGTGGACACTGTTGATGATTTACTCAAACGTATTATACGATGCTGCTAATAACTTCGAAACAATTCGAAACAGATAAAAGCAGAAACATTTGTGTTAGTTTATAGAAACTGGGTAAGACAGATCTAAAATTTTGTTGTAACATTAGGTATGTCAAACTATTTTATTAATTAAAACCTCAAATTAATTGTAGTAATAGTATAAAATAGATGTTATTTATTTCTTTCCTTGGGATTTTCTTTCAATTGTTTGTCCGATCACCGATTGCACGCTTTGCTTTGTCAGGTTTTACAGTGAACCAGGTTCCAGTGCCGTGCAGAAATGTATTTTTAAATCATTTTTGAACTACTGTATTTGATTTTTTGTTTAAAAAATTGTATTTGTAAGAGTCCCCTGTACATTCTATTTTTTTTTAGATGAGTTCTGAATCACCCTGTACCTATATAAATTAATAAAATAATTCGCCGCTACTAACATGCCCATTTATTTTGTTCTCTTTACGTTTTAAGAAAAATTATAAGTAGATTTTGATATAGGCACTTCTGACGAGCCAGAATCAGAATAAGTTTCTTATATAAAAAAAAATCAACAAGATATTTTGCTATTAATAAATCAATGTGTGAGAAAAAATCTTTGGAACAGAAAAACTTATTATTTTATAATTATGTATTGTCGCTGATAAATAAATGTGTGAGTACAAACAAATTTATATCATTGTTCATATTTAACCTGATTTAAATTCAGTATTTGATCAATGGAGCGCACACACATGATGGGGAAAATGTTGTTTCAGATTAACTTTTGGCATCCCATTCTGTCACATGGAGTGGCGCGCGCAACACTTGATTACTTTCCACACTTGCATTGAAAACTTAACATCTAAAATCTAGCCAGCCATGGATGTGATAAACTTTTGTTAAGGCAATCAATGATATTACCGTTTGGTTGGTAATAAAACAACCTTTTATTTTAAAAAAATCATTAAATAACTAATGAGACTATATTAATACAACAGCTTTGTCTATGGAATTGTTCATTAGCATACCTAGATATTTGGTATCGGAGAACATACATAAGAATTCATTGATAGGAATAGTAGGAAAATTGAATTATATTATCTTAAGTACGTTTACAATGCAGTGAAGCATTTTGATCCCTAGAATTCAACATACATTTTATTCCGTTAATTTTTAACAAAAATTTTCATATCAGTAGGTGATATAAGGGAACTTGACGGTCCACCAAGTCTGAAAATTACAACTTTGACATAATGTATCCGTTCAAGTAGCAATCAGGGCCTAGTTTGAAACTGTTAGAAATGCTTATTCAACTACACTACACCTTGCTTTGCATTCACTGAAAACACACTCATAACTTAAGTGGTCGAATATCTGTGACAGTTTGAAACCAGTCCTTAACTCCTGCTTGAACGGATCTAATATGTCTGAACTCTTTTAGACGTACACTTGCAATAGAAACGCTACGCAAAATCGCTATGAAAAGACTCTATGCTATGAGAGATCATTCCAATATTTTTATTTCAATTATCGAATTTTGTTACTTTGTAAAACGTTTTTCTACTTTTGAAGTCTTTGAAAACGGAAATCCAATAATATATATTACTCAAACAAGTCCGTTTCATAATCCTCTTTTGTGGTGGAACTAGCCCGTTCGACAGACGAACTATACAGTGGAGCACGGGCTTTGTCGGAGTTAATGCAGGCTGCACTGGTCCTGATTGTATCAGTGTGTATTTATTATTATGGGACCCGTGTTCGTGTTACCACCGCAGCTGTTTGATATTCAAGCTGTCAAAGTGAATAAAAAGGACACTCGACTTTCCCCTACATGGATACAATCTGATTGTACTCAAACTGGAAATCCAAGTAAAATCGGTTGAATCCCCTTTACTGTCACTAGTTACATTACCAGTGCCTTGGAGTTGCTCTACTTGCACTTTTAAGATGAGAAAGAAAATTTATTAGCAAAATTTCCTTTGTTGATGTTAAATTTGAACGAGAAATTTACAAAAAGCGGAATTTCAGTAAACAACTGTTCTGCAAACTAATGTCCCGACCAGCATTGAATTACTGCTGAAACCTATAGCAAGTACTCAAAGTCATTCATCGACGGCGCCACCAGACCTACCGGTTTCGAACTTGTTAGCTCTCATCAGCATCCCATACATGAGGCAACCTACCTACAACTAACCTTGGCTGTTCGTGTCTGTCATACTCGACAGAAGGAAATATTAGAGATATTCTGTAGAATATTCAAAGCAAATCAGATTTTAATATTTACTAATCTTTTCGGAAAATATATATATTTGTACAGCACAATTTTTGCAAGCAATAATATTTTAATTTATTTTACACCATTCAACAGTCGAATTACAGAATTGGAATCACATACAATAAAAAAATAAAGAAAATAACACACACATAAAAAATAATACAAAGAAAAAGGAAAAAAGGTACAGTAAAAGTAACAAACAAGCAGTATGTAAGAAATAATAAAAGAGAAGTAATACACAGATGTAAAACGCAAAACCAAATAAAAAATTTATCTACAAATAAGGTGCACAATGGAAGACTATAATACATATTTAACACTAGAAATATTATCAGATTAAAAAAAATAAAAAAGCATGATAATGCTACTGGTTTCAAGCTTCCATATATCAACCGATGATTTTAAGTTATTATAAGTATTGCACATAAAATTCAGAGGGAATGACTCCTAATATTAGTTCTTGGCGTTGGCAAATAAAATATTCTAGTCTATCTTGAGACTGCCCTGGAAGAAGTTTTAAAAACGATGTTGAACCGACTCTCAACTGTCAATATAATGTTACATAGTTTGAACATTAAACAGCAGAAGCATATTCGGGCTTCAACTTAACTAAAGTTGTATACAGAAGTTTGGAAGCTTTAACAGATCTAAACGAGGACATATTATTATTCCTAATACTAAATCGATGGTTTATACACTTTAGATGTAATATCTACTATGTAATCATTAAACGATAATTTATAATCAAATAATACTCCTGGATATGTAATAGTTAATATAGGGTTTGTGTCAACACAACAGCAGAATCGATTCCGAACTGTCCAGAACTATTCAGTCAGTTCAATTGTGAATGTATTTTCGCCGAATGCAACGAAAGACGGAGTTGGTCAAACATTCTCTCTATGAAATAATTATTAATGTGATAGTTAAGTTCTATAACATGCTGCTTAGTAGTAAATGACATATTTACAGGATTTAAAAATAAATTGTGTACTCTACACCAATCACAAATGAAATATAAATTCTGCTGAAGCAAGAGACAGTCATTAATATCGGCAAAATATTTTGAGGTCATCGGCATAGAGTAAACAATCCACATTCATATTACTAACAATATCATTGATAAATAGAACAAATTGTAGTGGGCCCAAAACCGAGCTTTGAGGGACACAATCTCCTCAACAGACTTAAAACCACGATACATTACATACTGGATTCTGTTAGTTAAGTAGTCTAATTAAGTGAGTAAGCTAATCAGAAAATCCTTATTTATTTAGCAGTGTAACTTGGTCAACTCTGTTGAACGCTTTAGTGAAGTCAGTATAAATTATATCAGTATGAAACCCCTTATCGATAGAAGCAGTGATAAATTCGGTTACACAAAGCAGATTCATGATTGTTGCAGCCTTGCTTTGAAACAAAAACTATGTTGTCGATCACTTATCATATGCCTGGTGCAGAAAAAAAAACAAAAAATAGCATTTAAAAATGGGATATTTGTTCATGTCTGACTTATAACGTATTTTGAGCATAGGTTATATTTTATAAATTTTTCGGGGAGATAATTTATTTTTCAGAATAATGTGAAATAAAATTGTTAAAGAAATAGTAATAATATGAATGATCAACTTTAGTAAAATATGTATTTATGTATTTAGTAATTATATCGCGTTACCTAAAACTCCTTTTCGCTCTTCTAAACGTTCGGCCTTGTGCTGAAATTGACTGTAAGATATTTTTGACCCAATTAATGGTGCAGGTATACGTAGAAAGATTGTATCGTAGACCGTACTAACAGCCCGTCTAATGAAAGGGAGATTTCGAATCTAGACAGTGTTTTATATAGCAGCACCTAACAAACAGTAATTTGTGCGGAATTAGCATAATCAATACGTGGAATTATAATCAACTATTTGGACTATTTGACCCGCTATGCAAATCGAAATCTGATCTATACATTAGAGACTACACTGAAAGAAGTGTTTGTTTAGAGTAGTGGACAATGTATTTCCGTTGCAGATTCCTCGTTGGCGTGGCTATGTTCGCAAATAGCAATTTAAAAGTAATTTGGACTTTAGAGATTGTTAGGGTTATGAAATGGTCTATAACTTTATTAATGCTTAATAAGCTTTAAGTATATTTGCTCCTATTAGATAAGTTTTAAAGCATTCTGTGAAAATAATGTAGGTTTAAGATTTTTTAACTGAAATAGCGTTATGAAAAAAAGTTACGCTTATATTTACGACATAAACATGGCTATATGGCGCCTTCTAGAAATTATGATTTCTCATATACAAAAACAACTCATAAACAACGTTATAAAGAAAAAATCAAGTAGCTATGTCTTTATGGACCATTTACGGACCACCAGGTATAAACTAGCGTTAGGGTCGAACATAGAGGTCATGATTTCAGTTTTGAAACTAATGAAAGAGAATCCATTCTTATCACAATAACGCTTCATGTCTTTGACACATGTGACAAATATGTCATATATTTACCCTAAAACATCACAGTAGTGTAAGGTACAATCGCCCTGACTTAAGATAATCTTTCAAGTCATTGATAAACACTATGAATAAAATAGGACCTAATATACTTCCCTGTGAAATACCAACAGGCACTAATCTAGAACTACAAAGTCCTCCATTACCAGTATGTCGAATGACAACACGCTGTAACTAATCCTGCAAATGTGACTAACCATTTAAGCAAGGCCCCTAACTGCAACACATACTAAACACCTGCAGAAATTAAATGTATGGGCTGTAATACTTGATAACAGAATAGATATAGTTTTCACAAGAGTACCTTATTCCAGCTTTTACAATTTTCCTAAATGATCCTGGCAAAACAAATAATACCAAGACGACATAACTCCGCACTATACGCGGCTTGTTCGAGATTTTCTGGACAATTGTCGAGAGGTAAATGAGCAGGCCAAGAGTGTTAGAATGGCCCACGAAATTAACAGATCTTACACCTCTTGATCATTTTTATGGGATTACTCGAAGTTATTGGCAGCAGCTATGATACATTTGTGTAAATCATTAATAGTAGGTATCCACTTAAAATTTGCCACAAAAAGAAGTCTAAATGATTTAAAGTCAGGAGATCGTGTCGACCATGGTACCAGTCCTCCTTGTCTAATCCCTTGGTATTAGTGCTTGGACACGATGTACATGGTACGGAAATATCTGAGCCGCCTGTATGATGGGCCACACTGCTGGGTTGTGGACGCCATGGACCTACATCTCTTCCACGTTCGGTTTCAAATGTCCTACATGTTACACTACATTTGCACTCACTGCACACCGCAGTAAAAGTAGCTGCATTTGGCACATATTTACCGGGAAATCGTTCTGCTAAAGCATTTTTACATCGCCATAATTTAAAACGATATCCATAAACTCCGAATTGCTACAGACTTCAACGATTCGTAGTATGTGAGGAATTCACGAATAGTGTATAGGGTCTTGTTCGTTAAAAATCCATTCTTAAAAACCCTACACACTATGCACGAATTCCATACAAATCGCGAATTCACGCATAGTGCCACCATAAGCCATTTATGTCACTTGAAAAACTAATGTAAACACTCGCATCATAAAAACGTTAATATTTACAAAAAGTAATACTTAGATTAAATATACATAAATTTTCATACCCACACTTATAAAAATAAACACATAAACATATACATAAAAAGGAGAGAAAACAAAAATAGACTGAATATGTAGCAACAAATAGATTAGAGATTATACAATTTAAAGTGTCATGATTAATATCGCAGATATCAGCAACACAGTAAAATATACTGCACATTGAATGAACTGGAGATCTAATGAGAGTATTCGTCCTAGGCCTTCCGCAGTAAAATGTAGGCTTGCGTCTCAAATGAAATCTTGGGACTAAAAAGTTTATTTTGTATAACATAGTTTCACAATTAATACCGTCATGCAACAACTTATACAAAAAGGAAACTGATAAAATGTTCCTTCTGTCGGCTAACTAAATACATCCAAATCGATCAAGTAGTAATTGCTGATCCGTTTCTCTCTCAGGATACACTCAGTGCGAAAAGCCAAGTACTTTAAAAATTTCCTTTGAACGATCTCAAGACTGAATGCATGGCCCCGAACTAGAGGATTCTAGATTACAGCCCCGTACTCTAATTTTGATCTGACTAAGGAAAAATAAAGAATCTGAAAAACAGTTATATTGTGAAAGTTGCTGCAATTCCGTAAAATAAAGCCCCACATTTTACTTGTAGATGGAATTATTTGTTGGAAATGAAGGTTAAACGACAGCTTCTCATCAGAGAGTATTCTTAAATCTCTAAATTCAGTGCATCTATTTGTGACAGTGTTATTTATTTGGTAATGAAAATACTGTAGGAATAAATTGTGGCGATTTAAAGCCTTCATACTGAACATATTGTTTCTTTCGCAATAAATAGGACTTGATTAAATTGTACAGCTGCGGTGAAAATCCGTAGACAATGACTCTGTTCAAAAGAAGAGAATGATCAATTTGATCGAAGGCCTTTTGAAAGTCAAGATATATAACGTGATCATCCAGGCCTTCAGCAACATATTGAGTTAAATAAGCAAGGTTTGAGTGAGATGAAATGATCTCAAACAGTTTGGAAAAGTTGCAAAGAATAGAAATGGGCCTGTAATTTGCTAATAAACTCGGATTTCCCTTCTTTAAAATTGGAGATATGTGTGATCAATGACTACAGTACCCCAACAAAGATTGTAAAGATTGAAACTACTACAACTTCAATAATGTTTTCGGAAACTAAGGATATTACAAAAAAATATTTTACGATATTGACACCATTTTTTATGACGCATATATTCCCAAGTTTTTTTTAGATAAGTTCTCAATCACCCTGTATATAATATTTCACTTTTACTGAATATATATATATTCAACATTCAGTACTTTATTTAAAAGAAATTGTAACCAATTTTAATATAATTAAACTTAGATTTTTAGAAGCTGTAATTACATTTTTCATATAAATTGCAGTCAACAGTTGTTTCGTTTTTAATATATTTTTTCTTTGTTGACATTGCGTCTGGGATTGTTATATTTCATGCAGACTAACAGTGTTTCAGGCAAATAGCGCCGGTATCTGCAAACTCCATCAAATTAATATCACTTAGCCGTGGCATTACAATCAGAGGCGCGGAGGTAGATAAGCCAGCTATCGCCGAAAAGCTCATATAGCTCGTCGGGATAATCCAAACCCAGGTGAAATGTAGTGGAGATAGTAGCGAGATTACACGAGGCAGCCGAACGGGGACGCTGTCGTAATGAGTAAGGTGCGTAGCGTATACAAAGGCTCTGATTTAGGAAATGCCGAGGATACGCACGGCATTTGAATAGGAATGGGCTTATAAGTACACAGTTCTAAACACCGTCCCTGTAGCTTGTAAATGGGAAAAATCCGATAGGTTCAAATTCTTATAATCCATTTACTTTGGAATTGTTCTAGCCAGAGTAATATACTACACTAATTATTTTTTTCATGGCGACAGCTAATCTTTTAGCTACCCCAGCAAAAAGATTTAGCAAAGAGTTGGTTCCTGTAGTGGGTTTTTAGGTCAAGAATAATAAATCAACAATGTTGAATTTCAAGCTAACGTTTCGAAAAATGTATTTTTTCATCTTCTAGAGCAATACTAAAACAAATTGGAAAAAAAAACTTTTAGTAACCAACAAAAATACAAAGTACAAACCATTTTCCTTTTTTTATTACCATTGTTATCAAACTTACATTCATATATAGTTCTTTTGTCCAATTTGCACCGCTCCTTAGCAACAACCATTCTTTATTATAAATATAAAACATAGCTAGGGTGTCCCTCAAGAACATTACAGTACAAGCTCAAACATTAATTAATAAACATAACAGGACAACATTTAACAAAAAGGTGTTTACCCATTAAAATTTACTATAGATTTTAAAAATTATAAGGAAAGTTCCAATCCGCGATAGAACAGAAAAGAATTTCTATGTATTTTTTTATTATACTCCTACAAAAACAAAAAGACCACAAGGAAAATATTAAAAATCAATATTTATACATACACACACACATAATTGTGTGCACTCTGAAAAATTACCCATCTACACTACCTTACTAAGATTATGTCATTTCAATAAAATGTTAAAATAAATAGGATTTAAATGTATGTCCGTTACTTACACTATTTTTATTTCTTTTACTACTTTGAACTTTCTTGGAAAACGACCTTTTTCATTTCATTGATGATGTAGGGCTTAATATTGTTCATCTCCCCTTAGAGAGAGACAAGTAACTGCTTGGTTAAATGATCATTTTCCAAATAAATAGATAGGTCAGTAAGGTTCAATAGCATGGCCACCGCGTTTTCTAGATCTATATCCTTTCGACTTTAGTTTATAGGGACATATGAAGCAGCTTGTCTACCATGTTGAAATCACTACCCGTCAGCAGTTATTTAAAAGACTTCGGGATGCAGCTAAGCAAATAAGAAATGATACAAATCTGATCTGTCGACTGACGGAATCTTTAATTCGCCGATGTGAAGCTTGCATTCGACTCGATTTATTTCGCACGTTTAACTTTTAAAGAATACGGCAACCAGCAACACTAAATGGTAAAATTCATTGTCATAATTGAAATCCTGTGTGTTTATGATTTTCTGTGTGTTATGTTGTTGGTGGGTAATCCTGGCGGACTTATAATGAGTGAAAATACAAGAACGAAAAACGAATGCAAAATATTGCAGCTAACCGGATGTAAAAATATTAATTTTCGTTGTTTATACATTTAGAAACGCTGTAAAAAAACGACGACATGATAGTTGACAGATCTAAGCCAACTCATAGGCGCTTATTTTCGGAATGAAAAGAGGACTTTGCCCTATTTTAGGCCTCCCTGAGCATGTGGTTAAAATGTTTATACTTAATGATAATTAACTCTGTATAGCTTTGGAGTATATGTGAGAGTTTCTCTCCTGCCGAAGTATTTCTTCCTCTATACCAACCTTTGTGGATAGCCCGATTTCCAGCGATGTGATGCATTAGGTGCTAGTAAGTATTCCTCATAGGTGTGGTGTGGAAGATTTAATTCGATCGAATAGTGATTTGAAATTACAAATCGGCGATACTGCGCCAACATATATTGTTTTGGTGAAAATGATACGACTTTCCTATTTTTGGGATACAGTGTGTTTAAGTTAATATTTTAAAGCTTCTAATTTCAAGGTTCTATTTCTTTGTCTGACATGAAAACAAACTATAGATCATTTGCAAACTCTGTAACTGCACAGAGTTTTTAAACAGCTCACGATGCCTTGTATGTTATTACAAAATACATATTTTAATATTCATAAAACGTTTCCGGCCCTAAATTTATTTAAAAATCTTCCACGGCGCGTAATTTTTTACAAGGCGCGATATAACTGCAATAATTAATCAAACGGAACGCCCGCCACGCACCCGTGCGTCGTCCCTTTATTTCGGAACAGGGACACGTCGTGCGCCCATTAGCATGTGAAGAGGGCGACGACGGATACCTCAACAATGCGGCCAGCAGGAAAAGAATGCGATGAGAACAGACCGTGGCGCGTTCTACAGTTTCCATTTGTTCCGAACATGACCTATGCACTACTGTGTCAACACAAAGCGGCTCCCAGTCTGTCCGGATAAGGGTAAATTAAAAGGCAGACGCGACCAGTGGGTTTATGGGATCGTCGAGTTGTACGTTGGCAACTGTACCCAACAGCGTACCCCGAAAACTATGCGTTGACGGTGGCAAAGCATTCTTTATATTAAGACAAAATCTCTCCAGTGGTTGAACAACTTCCTTGTCGATTTATGAATGACATATATTTTAATAGACTATCGCAACTAGTGAGTTTGTAGGATTGACGAGACGATAGCGGATAGAAATACCCGACGGTATAACCCGAAAACTATACGCTGACGAGGTTAAATATTTTTTTATGTGTATTGAAACAAAGTTTCTCCAATGGGTGACAAACTCTTTTGTTAGTTTCGGCGAGTAGAAATCGTATGGCAATACCCTACAGTATACCCCGAAGACTGTGCACTGACGATGGTAAATATATATATATATATATATATTGAAATAAAGTCTCTCCAATGGATGACAAACTCTCTTGTTGCTTGTCACGTCGTAGGTTTACGATCTGAAGACTTTGAGGAATAGAATAACATGTCTCTCAAAACGTCAAGGAACTTAAACCGACGACATGGCAACCAATCCGGAAATTGTTCAACCATTGGTTGTTGTTTAAAATCTCAGTATTTTTGAAAAGCAATTTTAGAATTGACCTAGATGAAATGTCAAATAATTGTTACAGAAGATCTTCATATGCTTCTACTCTATGTGGTTTTTGGTTGTCCATTATAGGATAATCCAACTCATTCGCAGTTGTTTTGTTAAAATGTGACTCGATGAACCAAACGAATATATAGCACTTTTCAGCTATTCCTCTTTGATCTGATTGCATAAGTTCATTCTTTTAAACAACACGACACACGTTGACTGATGTTGACAATCAGAAGCCATCGTCATCTCCATCCATCGCCTGGATAATGATCAATACATAATTTAGTTACGGTAACATCATCTTTGTCACATTGTCAAATGGCCTCCATATATATTGGACGTTCGAAATAAACAACAAATCTTCGAAGACATTACAACGAAACTCGAACTGTTTAATTTCATGTTCCTTAGGAAGCTATGTAACCAGTGAGACGTGTAACCAAAGTGAAATATCGAAGACGCATCATTCGTTGGAATGAAAGGAAATGAATCAGCTGCTACTTGGACCCAAGACCCTCCATTCCTCGCATCGCTAATATCCATATCTACCCTAATCCCCAGCTACTTAGGTGCAATTAATACACATACACAGCATTATCCCTAATTGGCTAATGTAGGGGAAATTCGGCTCGTGTTTGTTTCACGGGGACGTGTTTATACTTACCCTCGGCCCGGAGTAATCCTAACCGCCGCTGGTTGGAACCCGAAGGGCGGGTAGTATCTGCGTCGTCTAGTCCTCATGCGTGATGGTTTTAATTAGGACGATTTGTGTTCTACTATCATCCAGTAGGAGAATACAGCGTCGTACGCGCTAGGACTGGTAATATCCTTGAGTTTGCTTGCCTTGATAGACCGAGATGTGTTTATTATTTTAAATTTACAGTGCAGATGTAGAATTCCATACCAAGTCTCAAGTGTCAGTGGTAAAGAGTTTCGTTAATACAATAATGTTTTATGGCTTTGAAAATGAAATGATCACAAATCAGAATCACAGTCTTAGTGTTTTTTATTGACTGATGATATTATGAAATATCCATGTAACTTATAACATATGTTAAAACAATTGAAATCTACATATATATTTTTAAATCATCTGCAAATAATAATAGATGACACGACAACAGTACGTTCTCGTACTCTTGTGTTGAACGTAAACTTAAGTCTGAGACTTTTGCTGTGGCGGCTACAAGAAGGGGAAATTACCGAAGATGATGAGGTTGAAGAGATGTGAATATGAAAAAATATTGGCATAACCTTGGGCATAACACTGGATTTACCTTTGTGAAAAATATATTGATTCAACACCGGTTCTTAATTAAATTACAATATGCCATCATTATATTATGAATTTTATAACATTATTTATAGTTATGGTGCCAATATTATCTAAAACACAAGAGGTTTATTTTGTTATTAAATCTGTTGTTAACTGTAACTGGTTTGTCATTAGATAAATATAATATATTGACCCGTATGACCCTACGCATAATGAAACTTAAGTGTCTTGATTTACATGGATTGGCATAATTCAAACCAAAGCACATAAATAACAAAAATAAAACACTGATGTGTTATGAAAGATACGACTACAAAAAATCATACTTCTCAGTAGCATATAATAGAGGGTGATTCAATCATAATGTCATTCATTTTAGGAGAACATAGGGAAAAATGAGTATTAGGAATGCGCGATTTAAAAATAATTTAAATGCATATTTACGCCGAAGCCCAGTCTGTCACTAATCACTGGCGGAAATTCAACTCGCTGTCGGCCTGACGCGACGTTGCCAAATTGAAATATTTTAACTAGTTTTAAGATACCTAAAGATATCTCTTAAATACAGACAGTAATAAAAAACCCTCGTGCTGTCAAAAAAAAAAACAGTCCGAGACACACCTATTCAGTGATCAACAATCCCGGAATCCGAGTCTTGACCTACCGTATTTAGGTCAAAAACCTTGTTTTTTAATGTCAACTCAATGAATAGCGCTGAAGAGTTGCAGAGCCACTAAATAATAACAGAAACAAATAATTAAATTTGCATTTTTATAAACACCCGGTGTAATCAATAGGAAATTATAAGAATTTAATAAATGCCACCTGGAACAGTTGCACGTGGCCCGACTTCTCTTTCTCTTTTCATCCACATCTATCAGTTACATTTTCACGATTTCCCGTGGTAGAGGCAGGTGAATTTCGTATTTTTGTCGCCAGGATAGTTTATAATTATTAATAAAATTTGCTATTTGCCTAAAGAAAAATGCAATTCAAGTTGAGTAAAGTGAAGTAGTGAAAGACCTCGGTTGTCCTCTACTGAACAGAGCTGTGGAAAAATTTATAAAAGACATTTTAATGGACATGTGAATCTGTGTTTTTCTATACTGATCATGAGAAATAGTTTTGATTTTGATTTATATTCATAATTAAATACGATTTGAATTATTTGGGAATGGCAACGTACGAGCTCAATTTGATTTTGTTTTCAAGAACATAATGCAAAGGTGACACAAATTAGGTATGTTATTATTGTTGAAAATTATTTACTGTATAAAATTTAGCGGAGTTTTTGAACTTACAGTACGAGGGTATGATGAATGAATTTTACCTTAGAACTTCACAAAACGCTTAATGAAAATACCTTAAAAATGCATCTGGTTCAGGCAACGCTGCTGGACTTCTATTAATTTCAATACTCGAATGCGTACCATGAACATCGTATTACCGATTGTTAAGGGTGATTTGTTGGTCTTTTGAAAGGTCGAGTAAAAAAAAATCTGTCTTTATTTGGCCGAATACGTGGTTAAAATTAATGACATTATGACTGAATCACCCTGTGGAATAAACAAACGGGTCGATGCTAGTAATACATTTGCAGTACGGGTCTGCTTCTAAAGGTTATTATGACTTTTTGTTTACACAAAACAGCCCCCGAAACACAATCTAGCAGGCAGTTGGCCCGAAAAGGGGTGTAAGTTGCCATTATTCCTGATCTCGTTCTAAAGTCGGGGATTTTTACGAGGGCGGAGAGAGACGGAAGGCCACCGCTTTATTGGGCGCTGCGAGGCTGTATCATATCTTCATATATTCGCCGGAGAAACACAGATGAAGTAATATTAGGGGTATAAAAGGGGTGGCGGAGACACTGCGGCAATGAGACGGGCCGAATCATCAGATTTAACAGGCTTATTATACGCTGTTTTATTGGATAAATGTAAAGTGATAAATATACTCCGCGAGGGAGAAATTTCAGAGGAAACTTTTACGCGGCAGTCTCAGATTTATTTGTTTGTGTACGTGAATGGGAATGTTACTGCAACATTTGTAATCGTCGGGAGATAAAAGTGTAACGAGGCTGTTTGGGTTTCAATGGATATGTCTCTGTGGCGTTTACAGGCTGGAAACTATTAAGATGAAGCTTTCTCTATATGGACCAAGTGTACAATAATAAAATATTGATTGTTTATAAAATTAAATGCAAATTATATTTACTAAGATCAAGCGTACTTTGAAAAATTGAATATAACATAGCAACGTGCATGTCTTATGAATTCAGGTAGTTAATGCGTGGAAAATATTACTGCCGTCGTTTTTCGTTCTGTTGTGTTACAGATTGTATTTGATGGAAAATGTATGGTATTCTGACGTAGATTATGTTTACAGATTTAGTAAAATAGTGTTAGTATACTCAGGTAACACAAAACAATGGCCCAATATTAAACAAATCATGACTTTAATATCTAGAAAGTATATCAGTGTTTGCTCGGCAAGTCATTGCCGTCGCCACGACGGGTTTGCAATTTACGATTGATACAAAATCAAATAGTAACTTTCCGTACTATTCACAGCTCCATACTGCGGTTGGTTGCGAGGTAACGCCAATTCTTAATTTGCTAAGTAATCTACCCGATGGCAAATCGTCATTGCAGTGTACGAACGAATGTGTTTCTCATTTTCCAGAATTAATATATGGCATTGCAGTAATATGTTGTTGAAGTTAAGAAAGACTAGAAGATAATAACGTTGCAGCAATAAAACAATTAGTATTAGGGTATTTTCAAAAATTTAATATACATACACTGTCAAATTTTACCGACTAACGCGATTTGGATTGTTATTGTGTTAATGTTTGTAACTATGTCCCCTACAGGTGTACTTATCCAAGGTAGCATAACGATCAGGTTACCTTTCCGGGCCTGCTATGATTTTTTTTCCAAGAGATTGCGTATAATTGATTCATATATCCAATGCAGCTATTGATAACTTAAATAACAACGAATTTATCTTCCTACTTTAATTTCATATCGAGTTAAAATTTGGGGCAGTTGTACAATTAATAACTTCTCTCCAATAATTGCCAAATGTACCGTTAGTATAGTAACATAGGGCCATCCTGCCATCTTTTAAAATATATTATTCTACTTGAGGAAAATTTTAATAGGTACTAACAATGAAAAAAACAACATCAAGAATTATATGTTTGTGTTTATGTTTGTAAAATAAACTGTCAAATTAATTTAAGCAAACATAACCTATACAGGGTGATTCTTAATCTATAAGTATAAACTTGTGAAATTATAGCTGAGGGCAAATAATAACGAACAGTGAAACAAAGTGTAGTAATATATTTTTAGTTTCGAAAATTTTCAAAAATTTATCAGGTGATAGAGTAAACAAGTCACGACTATATGTTTGGTATTTGTAGCAATACTTTGTTATTAGTGTGTGGTTAAAAATATTTCACCTTGCTAAAAAATGAAAAGAAAAATGTGATATAAGGCGATGAAGCGCGACGAAACTAAGCATTGCAACATTGTTTGTTTGTGAATACCAAGTTTAGTTGGAAATACATAAGTAGGTAGGTTTAAGTAAATTAAAATCTAAGTTTGAAAAGAGAATCAATTAAACTTATCAAAGCAAACTTACATTTATCTCATTTATTGTCTTGAGCGCGTCACTCCGATTCACATTTTTTGTATTTGCTCCAACCATTTACGTGAATATTATTTGAGGCATTTATAAAATGTTGCTATCTGACTTCACTACATTAAATTATCTGTTTTATTCTGAAAACATAATATACTAAAGCAATAGATAAGGATTTTTTAAAAATGTGTCAGGAGAAAATAATAAATGTTAAATATCGTTATTCATTACTTTGACTCGTACTTACTATATTTGAATTGAAACAACTAGTTTAATGTGAAATCAGATGGTATAATTTTATAAATAACTCAAGTATAACCATCTGGTACTTACCCAATAACATTCTTGCCGTAATTGTCACGAGCGGATCTATATTGTAAACAAAGGAATAAGTCTAAGCCAAGCTAAGTTACGATTAACAATACCGTAAGTAAGGTGGGATTCCCTATTTATTACTATGTGTGTATGACCCACAAATGCCACAAAAACGCAATAATACAAGAAATAAACGCCTGTTTGCATCATCAACACCGTAACCTGCACCTGTATCCACAGAAATAAACCACGTTGAACGGCGTGTATCGTCAAACCAATGATATCGCGTTTCTGGCCACGTGATTTTGTTTACATTTCTTTCACACGTGTTCTGGCCTTTCAATATGTTTGAAAGATTGCCTTGTAATACATTTCAAAGCAGTATAAAATACATGCAACTTCTCCATTATCTGAGGGGGACGTTCTTTTAAATAAGAAACGATTTTATTTTTTGTATCATCACACATTAATTATTAGACTCCTGCGTAATCCAGTGGATTTGGTACTCTAAATAATTGATGTTGTTCGAAGTACTAACCAGATCCCTACTACCTATAAAAGTTCGGGTCCATCCGATCCGACCCGTCGCCCTGTTTTTGCGGGCGCCGTAGCATAAAAACCGAATTAATGGCACCCCCCTTACGCCACGAGAACTCGGATTTCTCGAAACAAATTCCCTTAATAAAATTACAGTTCGTTAAGATAGAAAGAAACTAGTACCGTAAGAAGGAAATAAAGTTTGCGTTTAATTAATTCCGTTATTAATTTCCGTAAACGGACAATGAAACGCGTCTCACAGTTAAAAATAAGCGAAGTGTAGGAAGCGAAACGTTAAGACCTTAATGCAACTGATATTAGGAACGCCTAATGAGAAGGAGACGCCTCGACGATCCGTTTGAACGAGTCGCATCGCGGAATTAATAATAAAAGTCAATGTTCAGTATTTAATTTTCAACTGGAAGCGACTCGGATGCATTTAAGACTGTTTGATGTGTCTTGGAGATGGTGAATTGTGCTACATTCAACGATTTTATTTAGCTAACTAGTCTTACGACTGACAATTCACGTTCATGTAATGGCACGAGGTTTATTCAATTGAAATTATTCAGCTGACGTTTTCTACCATTAGCGTTTGTTACACAATGTACAGGGTGTTTCTTAAGTAAAGGTTACAAATCCAGGGGTGTATTTTGTGGCTAAATATAAGGGGTTTTTGTTATACAGGGTGGTCGCGATGTAATGGGCCAAAATTCATGACTAGATTCCTGACGTGAAAATATTGCGATTTAGACAAATTCACCTTAGTCCAAAAGTTGATACTTACAGAGATACAGGGTGTTTAATGCAAAATGTTATTTTAGTTTTTTCTTATTTATTTCATAATAAATGCTCATATCGAGATGAAATTTTGATGTTATGCTTATTTAGTATGACAGTAGGCATGAAACAAAATATTACCTGCTTTAGAAACTTGCCAGTGGCAGAGGTGTGGGTATTATCAATCATTATTTGTCAAAATAAAATATTACCCTGTATAATATTACAAATAAAATAGGTCATAATATGCGTCATTGTATTATCTTAACTTTTCGTTGCTTTACGCTTTCTTGTATTCCAAAGCGATTAACAACAAAATTGATTTATTCGATCATATGCATTTTTACGTTTGCATTACGTTACTTAAAATAATAAATTTACAATGGAATTACTTTACTATGATTTATTATATCAAATGTTGGAAATGGCCACCTTCAGCCAAAATACTTCAAATTGCAGCTCAAGCACGTGCAAAAATTCCAGTAGCTCTTGGCGCATGTCAACCAGCTATAATTTGTTAACGTAAGTGCTCTTCAGATTCAATATGACCTTGTAGATTAATAGATGTCTCTAGGCAAAAAAATCAATAGAATTTATATCGGGTGATCTGGGTAGCTAAGATTGGCCTGGTTCTTGAGTGCCTCATCCAATCACGTTATTACCGAATCTTTCATTTAAAAATTCGCGAGCAGTCAAACTAAAATGTGGGGGAGCCCCGTTGTGCATAATCTCGGGGCTCCCGTACTATATTGTTGATGCTTCAGAACGAACGAAACTAATTTATGATTCAATTAAGATTTGAAGTGATCTTCCTAGTACTAGTATTTGGGTCTTTTTCAATTTCATGTAGAAGAACTTCTTCCAACTCAGGCGTTCTAACACTCAAAAGTCTTACAGGAATTGGACCTTTCTGAAATGAACCTGACTCCGAAAGACGTTGAAAAACATTTCTGAACATTTTTGGATTTGGAGGTTGGATGGTTTGGAAATCTTTCCATGTAAATTCGCTTAGCCACAGTATCATTTCCATCTGCAAGGCTATAAATGTAAACCATATTGTCCATTTCAGCATTTGAATAGGCATAAGCCAGTGCATTTTTACGATACTCATTGCAATACTTAAAATAATAACAAAATAATTAATAAGTAATGGAATTACTTCACTATGACTTTTTATAACAAATGTTGAAAATGACCACCTTCAGCCAAAATACATGCTTCAGATCTTCTTGAAATTCCATCTCGAGCACGTGTAAAAATTCCAGGAGTAGCTCTATCATCATAACCAGCTATAATTTGTTGACGTAAATGCTACTTAGATTCAATGTAAATCTTGTAAATCAATGTCTTGAGATGACCCCAAACAAAAAAATCAATAGAGTTCATGTCGGATGATCTGGGTGGTTAAGGTTTACCTGGTTCTTGGGTGCCTCGTCCAATCACGTTATTACCGAATACTGTAAGAGGCACTGGTTAAAGTTCTTGGTCAAAAGTAAGGTCCAACCAGAAAATTTCAAATAATATAGTTGAATTGATGACCAAAAATACTTGATTGACTTTCCTTTACTTCACAGAATAAGTACTGCCAAAATGGTAATGATTTTCTCTTGTTAGTAATTATTGGTAACGGAACGTGATATTATTATTTTGAAATATCTAGCAAGTTGTTATTGATGCAAAGAAACTATTCAAATGCTACCACCAAAGAAGTTTAAAGTGCAATATTCTGCAAATAAGATGATGTTAACATTTGTTGGAACATGAAGGACCCTTGCTGATAAGGATTAAAGAGTCTGGAGTCAATTGTCAATGCAAACTTGAATAATGGACTGAAAAACTTCATCAAACAATAAGACGAAAGCATCCAGACAATATTTGTTCATTTCTCAATCATTAAACTTATTCTAAGAAGAAACCACAAGTTTAATTACATCTTATAAATAATAATTCATGTAATTTAAAGAATATATTACCTGAGTTGCCTACGGTAATAATCCTTAGTCCCACTTCTATTCTGCAGTTACGCAACTAATTCTCGCTCTCGTATTAACATGGGATATGAAAATTGCTCGAATTGCTCCCCCTAGGTTATACCAATCGTAAATGTAGATGCAAGTTCACCCCGATGCGTGGTAGTGGTAACTTTTTGTTTTATAGCACCAGTAAATAAAAGATCTAGCATCTTCTGCTTTCAGCAAAATGAAATTGAATTGGATTTGACTGAATGATGATGTTGCGACGTTTATTCCGAAATGTAAATGGTGTAAATTGGTCTTAAGATAACTTGTGGAATATACATTATCAGTGCACCACTCACTAATATATTTGATTTGATCTTTGTTTTTCAAACAGGGTGTACTATTAAATGAAGGGCAGTTTTTGTAGTTGATAGAACGTGTTAAAAAATTATTTATCGCATTTATTAGTGTCGCCTGTTGTTACCTTTTTTAATAACTCTGTGACATTCCTATGACTTTAAACATGCTATTGTTTCTTTGTCGTCGCATAAGGTTTAGAATGAGTAACAATGAATAATTTCTGAGCTAGCTTATGAAAACTATGTGTAACTAACTAACACAGAATTGAGTTATGTTACCTATATATTTCGTATTTAAATTCATCTAATTTCTTTGTTAAAATGTTAAATCGCTCGTATATTAGTTTCATTTTAATTTCTTAGTTTTCACTCAAACTGAATCAATCAATATCAAACTAAAAGGTCAAGAACATTTGAAGGATTACAATGGCCACTTGCCATATAATCATGATGCAGCGAGCCCTAGAAAGAAAGTTTTCTTATAAAACTCTTCACCAAGCGCCATTTTTACTATATCTGGTCCGATTTTGTATTGCTCAAAATATGTGACAGCTATGACCTAGTGGTTGCCGAATCAGTGTTGCCAGATGGTATAATTTTACGGAAATTTGTAAAACGAACAAATAAAGAGATAAAGAGTTTTCATACAGAAAATAAATTTGAACTGTATTTATTACTGAAATTTACACTAATTGTTAATAAAAGTTAATATAACCTTGCCAACATCTCACAATTATTTTGATTGTTTCTTTGCAGCTAGACTAGAATCAATAAAAGTTAATTATGAAAGGTCAACAAGGTTTCAGATTTTTTTTTCAATAACAAGCCTAAATTCCCCTTAGAAATGCATTTCCAAATCAGTATAAATATGGACATTGATATATAATTTTAGTTATTAGAATTCTTGTTTTAATAATGATAAATAAACTGTAAAATTGAATTGGTTACTTCTCTGTATACGACAATATATGACAATGTTTGTAGTAGTAACAAAATACTGGATATTACAGAAAAGACTACTATTGTTTTAACAGGTTATAAGTTGAATAAAATTAGGTGCGAAGGCAGATCTGGCAAGGAGTTACAGGCCTTCAAAGTGGGGCCAAATATTTCGAAAAAAAATAATATCTGAATTATTTTAACCTGGAATAACTAAATTTGGTACTTGATTCAGGTTTATTATTAGTCTTTTTTTACTATGAGTTTAAGTAAATTGAGACATGATAAGGTGTTTGGGTGAGTCACAAAATTATATCAAACTGTTTTTTTTTCATTAATCGAATTTAAAAAGTGATAATAACCCGCGCATAATTTAATTCAATTTTTTTTTACTCTTGTTAAATTTTAAAAAACTTTAAGGTTTTCAACAAAAAATGCATGACATAAAACAATATTTTTATAGTGTAGTCATTAAAATTTGACAGTTGACACTAAAAAAAGTGAAATTGAAACTAAAGAAATTGTTTAAAATGGGTACAATTTTTTTCTGAAACGTAAATTTACTCTTCGCCGAAAATTGAAATTTACTCTCTCTAATAAATGATCGTTTCTGACATTCACCCGCAATACAATTCTATAAATCTTCTCGAAATTGAATTTGGCGAGGAATAAACAGAATTCTTCAATGTTTCCCAAAGAAAATAATCGTATTTGTTGAAGTCTGCCGATCGTGATGGCCAATTTTGATGTTAATTTTTCCCTCGTTCTAACCATTTATTTGGAAACTTAATATTCAAAAAGTCTCGAACAATAGCACTAAAATGAGGCGGTGCCTCATTTTGCATAAACCAAAACCATAGTCTAGTTGCAACGGAAAATCTTGGATTTAGTCAATTTGATAAAATATCTGGTCCATTCGAATAACAATCAACAAAAGATTTATCTGAAAGTCATGTTGAAAATGTCTAGGAGTTATTGCATAGGGGTTAACATGGAAATATTCATAAAAGTGACCATTTGTATTTCCTTTACTAGTGAAACAAGTCTCATCAAAGAAATAAATTTTCTTGTGAAAATTTATATCCTGATGCGGGATAAACTCGCAAAAGATCACTCGTCGATTGAAATCTTGAGGCAATAATTCTTGCACTTTTTTAATGTGATGTAGATGTAGTTGATTACGTTAAAGAAATTCAGTGTTCAGAGGTTTAGTACTTATTTGTCATTCATTTTCAACTGTCTGCAAAATATTTTCTTCATGTTGTACCCTTATTACTCTCGGATATTATTGAAATACATTCCTGTTTCTGGAGTCCTCATTTCAACTTAGAAAATGTTTCTCTATAAGGAATCACTCGATTTGGAAATCTTCTACGATATTCTTCCACACTTCTTTTACAGTATCCTTCACAGAAACCTAGCACAAGTAACATGTCATCTTGTGCCAACAGCCATTTTCAACAACTGACAGTAGCAGAATTAAAATAGTTTTATTACTGTCAAATTTTAAACACAAAGTTTACTATTACCTTTGATTTCTTCTAATAAACATTAATAATTTCTTGCTTTAATTAATGCATTTTTCTTGAAAACCTAAGTATTTTAAAATTTAACAAGAGAGAGAAGGGGGATATTATAATTCTTTTTAAATTCGATCAATCGAAAAAAGTTTGTGGTGTTTCAATTTACTTGAACTCATAGTCAGAGAAGACCAACAATAAACCTAAATCATATACCAAATTTTGTTATTGCAAGTTAAAGTATTTTTATATATTTTTAGGTATTAATAATATTGTGTGAAACTAACTACTCAGTGGACAAAAGCCCCAACCTGTGTTGAATTACACCCACAATATCTACCCATATATTCCTTATTATTAGCTTTTGTAACATTTTTTTACTGTTTTAGAAAGGTATTTTAAGCTAATATAAATCAAATCTCCTACAATTCCTATCAATGAAGTCATATGTATGTTCTCTGATACCAAACATCTAGGTATGCTAATGAACAATTCCACAGACAAAGCTCTGTTTAATAATTATATAAAGAAAATAATCTAAATTACTCACTCTTTAAAAATCTAACTTCCCTTTTTTAGCAGTGGGAACACGACAAATTCAACCACAATAGATGAGATCTGACCTATTTCTGCATTTTTAGGATTGCTTCTTCAGGTGATCTCCTTTAAGTTGAATCAAATATCTGACTATAAAAATTATTATAAAAATTAAAATTATTTGAAGTTAAATATCGACAATGACAAAAAAGTGACATCCTGTCAATGAATTAAATAATGATTTATTTAATTAATTATTTATTTATTTATTTATTAATTTAATTTATTTAATGAAAAATTAAATATGACTTCATTGATAGGAATTGTAGGAGATTACAATTAATTGATTTATATTAGCTTAAAATACTTTTCTAAAACAGTAAAAAAATGTTACAAAAGCTAATAATAAGGAATATATGGGTAGATATTGTGGGTGTAATTCAACGCAGGTTGGGGCTTTTGTCCACTGAGTAGTTAGTTTCACACAATATTATTAATACCTAAAAATATATAAAAACTTTTACATAAAAGGTGAACATTTTTCAAGTAGGTATTGTCTTATTTAATTCATTGACAGGATGTCACTTTTTTGTCATTGTCGATATTTAACTTCAAATAATTTTAATTTTTATAATAATTTTTATAGTCAGATATTTGATTCAACTTAAAGGAGACCACCTGAAGAAGCAATCCTAAAAATGCAGAAATAGGTCAGATCTCATCTATTGTGGTTGAATTTGTCGTGTTCCCACTGCCAAAAAAGTGAAGTTAGATTTTTATAGAGTGAGTAATTTAGATTATTTTCTTTAGAAAATTATTAAATAGAGCTTTGTCTGTGGAATTGTTCATTAGCATACCTAGATGTTTGGTATCAGAGAACATACATATGACTTCATTGATAGGAATTGTAGGAGATTTGATTTATATTAGCTTAAAATACCTTTCTAAAACAATAAAAAAAAGCAAGTTAAAGTAATTCAGAAATATTAATGCAAAATTTTGGACCTGCTCTGTGTCGGTTCTTATGCGTTATTAAAACTAATTTTATAGTAAAATTTTGTGATATTTATGAAAAGTTGTTCCACCTTTCGACCTTATTAATTGCGTAAGTTTCCGTTGTCTGGATAAGTGGTTTATTATGGTGTACTTGATGCTTTATATGCCTGGTGAGCCCAAGTGGAACCTCCTGACGCCGTTATCAGAGGAGCACTCGCTTCCTAGTTACAAATTGTCTACTTAGTTCCTCTCCCGGAGTGTCCTAGCCGAGTAATTCCGCTCCTGCCAGCACATTAACTTAACTGTGGTCTTAAGAGGCGATTAAACGTTATTATTTAAATGATAATCGCCCCCTAAGCCGTCCGCATCCCGAGAGTGGTTTTATGATGTAACGCGGGCAAAAAGCCCGACCGGCGTGATAATTCTAAGTATGCGGACATTAGTAACAAAAGCCGCAGTTGCACCGTAGTGCAGCTCAGCAATGCTAACGCCGTTAATACCGTTCATAAATCTGTCGAAAGCTGACCATATCCATTTTGTAATGGCGCCGGGGACATATCTTCAGTAAATGTGTTCGCCATCAATTTCTAGGCGATGACTGGTGCTTTGTGCAACCTGGAATAATTCGGCTGGCGAGGAAGTTGGGTCATGTCCGGTATTGCAAGGGTCGGAGCCGAGGTGTACAATGCAGCCGGTCGTATGTGACGTTGAGGTACAATGGAGTGCTTTTTTTATTACTTTAGAACGCCGCAGTATGTGGAAGAGACGTCTTTAAAGTTATAATAGGTTCAGATTGAAAAACATGACCGGATTCGTCCGTTTTCAAATATTAAACTATCTGGCATTGATATATTTCTGATATTTTTATTGTAGGTGAATCTGCTATTTATGCGGGTACTATGAAAACAAGACCTGTGTGGCAATAATTTTTTATAATTATTAGAACTATTGGTCGATCAGTGGTCGCGCGGTTTAAGGCGTCAGTACTTGAATCGAGGTGACTAGATCGGAGTTGGTTCGAGCCCAGCTGCCGGTAGACCGTATATAAGCTATATTCGTGGAGAGGATTGGCACCCTCTCTGCAGGTATGGTAGGGTGGAATAATGTTAGCTTGGGTCAATGTGAGAGATTGATACCGGTTGATATTTGATTACGCCCCTAATTAATGAGGTTTTCCAGGTTTCCCTCATTCCTGCACTGAATAGTGGTTAGGGCCTACCAACGTAAGTCGTTCCTGGGCGCAAATGCGGCCTGCTTAATTATAATATGCCGCCCCCTCTCCCGCACAAGTCTCCGACTTCTGGGCTAATCCCTGTGATTAGAATGAGGGGTAGAGATATTATTATTATTATTATTATTATTATTATTATTATTATTATTATTATTATTATTATTATTATTATTATTATTATTATTATTATTGCAAACCAAGTCATTGTTGGTGGCAAGGAGTGGCCGCAGATTGCATGATATTTCCAAATACGTGCAGAAGAAAGATTATTTTAATGGAAATGGCGTCTGTTCTAGACAATTTCGTGGAAAAATTAGCCTAAAAATGGTATTTAAAAATGTAGTCTAACCACAGCTCCACAAAACCGTCGCCGCCACTACAGCATATACCTGTGACGTCAGACGTCGTCGCACGTGTATACTTAAATGCGGCAGCACACATGGTTAGAAGAGTTTATTTGTGATTTGTGATATTATTAAATTAATTGAAAAAAAAAATAAATAACGAATGTTAAATATCATTATTCATTACTTTTACTTATTATTTAGAGAGATATCAAGCTCGCAAGCAGTATATGTCTGGTATGCCACTAATGAATGACTGGCAGTTTACTATAAGTCTTTCAGGCGTTTACACGTATTTATTTTATAGACATCCGTTTTCTGTGACCTACCTTATACAAATAATGAAATACTACTGTAGAAAAAGATATGACTTCCTACTATCGTTAGGCGTATAGAAGTTATGAATTTTATTATTTTTCAATTTTAGAAACCCTATATCATAGAAAATGCGTCCTTGGGACCCTATGCTTATTTAAAAAAATATATCTAAATTTTATCTATGTAATACGCACCTGGATTTTCTGCACGGAATTAAGAAACACCCTGTGTATAAAATATCAATTCAGTAACTTGACTTTCACACCATTGTGTTTTCAATAATATATTTAAAGCATGTGTATGTAAAGAAAATAATATATCAGATATAAATAATTTAAATAGAATCACAGTTTTGTTATTTTTTAACCTATAAAACAATAAATAAAGAACATGCGTAGACAAATCAATAGCTCTGATCAAGCAGGGAGTCCATACTGGTTCCATACTGCCAAAAACGTTCGTCCGACAACTTCTTGCACGATGTTTACTAAAACAAATACTTTACAAATTCATAACTTCACTGGTCGAATATGTCTGACAGTTTGAAACCATTCCGTATTCCATGCTTGAACAGACCTAATATATTTTTAAAAACATGGTGTCTGAAATTAGTACACCATTGGAAGATTTTTATGCACAAAATTTCTACATGCTATATGTAAAATTTTTCCAATTTATTTCTTAGAGTGAGTCATGGTCAGTATTATACGTAACACGCCATTAAAGAAATTAGATTAGAAAATAATTTACCGCTCAGCTTGTAGATTACAATCATCTAATTTCATGCGTTTGCATTTAGATAAATGGTTTGAATTTCCTCGGCATAAAAAGGCGACCGAAGGGGTGGACGTAACAAAGTGATGATTTCACGTCCTTCGAAAAGTAAAAAGGTTTTAAATCTCGGCGCCTTGAACGTTTCCTTTCTCATTTGGAGTGTCGGGATCACGAGTCGACAATTGCATGTTTCAGCCGCTAAAAACGTCGGCAAGGATTAGGGAAGCCGGTGGCGGCTGAAGTCATCCTGTCATGTCGGTCAAGTACGCCAGCTATTGTACCTGGGTTAAATGGGGCGCTGGCGGAAAAGTGTTTTGATTTTATCGCGAACGAAAATGAAGGAGACAAGGCCAATTACTAACCGCAGCTTTTTGTTCATTACAGTTTTATTCTGTCTAATCGTTTCTGCTGTTTCTGATAAGAAATCATTCGTCGTCGTGCCACACAGTAAATAGTTACATATAATCGAAACAACGCTATAGTATATTAAGTATCAAGAACAGTAAGGAGTTTACCGATCGAATATTGGAGGAGATTGGTCTTTACTGTTTGAGATGCTTATACTATATTTTTACGACCATTATATGAATACAAATGTGTTATCTAACAAAATATCTTGAAAATATTAAAATTATTTTTGTCTCGTGTCTCGTATATCCACCAAACTAAGTAGATTTAGTCGTTACCATGGATACGCTTGTAAATTTATTTTTAAACATCAATATATTTGTCAAACGAGTGAGTATGAACATGAGTCAGTCAGAAAACGAAAATAATTCAGATATTCAGCCTGGGGTATAGGATGTTCTTCAGTCATTCCTGAAAAATCTAAAGAACGTTACGAAAAGACATATAACAGTTTAAAAAATGGAAAAGACATTTCATATTTTTTCACAACAAATAATATAATTTACTTACCGTTCAGTCCTGTCAAAACCAGAACAGTAAGTAATTACCTATTGACGCGTTTTTGTTTGGCAACCAGTAAATATACTGTTCTAAATCTAAGTATGGTAAATAATCGGAAATAGAATGGTTGTACGAAAAGTTTAGACCTGAATACGCTGTATATGAAACATTTCTGTATATCAACGCAATAACTTTGCATTGTTAGCATTCATCCTAGGCTAAGAACGGATCAATGTAGATTTTGTGAATGTTTGCTGCTACAAAATTCTCAAATCCCAGATTTATAGCTGACGTGTTAGTCAACAGATGAGCTTTTTTACGCGGAATGGGATGTATAACATTTATAAAACTCATGTTTGGGATTTTCAAAATTCTTACGCAATTCAGCAGGAGCATTTCCAAAAATGCTTTTCCTTAAATGTTTAGGCAAGGATTGTATATGATAGCTTGATTGGACCATTCATATTAGTTCAGTGTCTCCAGTTCCTTCCAAATAATCTGCCTGAACTTCTGGAAGACATGCTCTTAGCTTTCCGACTCGGAATATGGTTCTTGATTGTGGCCCTCTCCCTCATTTTCAACAGAATATTCGGTAATACCTTAATGATGTTTAAGCGGTACGATGAATTGGACGAGGAGGACCGGTACTAAGGCCACCACGATTTCCTGACTTAAATCCTTTGGACTTCTCTTTCTGGGGATATTTAAAAAATTAAGCGTGTCCCACCGAAGTGGACAATTGAATATCATAGTTACTGCCAATATCTTCTGAGTTTAAAACGAACAAGAACCAGAAACCTTTGGGTTAGTCTGGGTAAGACGAAATGTGTTTACACATTTTTATTAATTAATAATAACAAATAGTGGCAGAAACAGTTGAATTTGCTGATATAAAATAGATGTTATAAATTTGTATTTATTTGTTTGGGCCAATAAAGGCATTCATTAATATTAACATTTTTTCATATTAACAATGGACCAGTGTCCATATTTTTTTAGATAAGACTTTTTTTATTCCAAATATTGTCAAAAATCTGTTTTATAATTTGTATACATTATAAACGCCATGCCCTGCATCTACGTATGAGAACTCTGAAAGAACTTGTTTATTTTCTCTGAGATATATATAAAAAAACAAATTATATTATCCAGTACAATTCACTTGTATGTTCCCTTTGCTAATTGGAGTGTACGTTTTAGCGCTGCTCCGACTTCGTACGTTAAGAAACGAGAAATTTTCCCAGAGCTCGAAGTTTTTGTACAGGCACAAAACGAATACGACTGGCAGAACGCTAAATAGTTAGGAAGCAGCGTCTTCATATCTCAGGAGTTTGTTTCTTTATCGTATTATGTTGCTTAGAGTAATTCTGGTTACAAGTCATCTACAAGACTATTATGAAACTTCAGGGAAGTTGCTGCGGATCTGTGAATCTTTCATGTCACGAGGTTTCTAGATCTAGCGTTAGAAATTGTGTTAAAATGTAGGATTTTAAATTTAATTTACGGCATAGTTTTAGGTGGCGAAGGAGTTGGGTATTACTATGAACATAGACCTCAACGTTGAAATAATATAGCATGCTTTACCCTGTTAAGGCTTGCTACAGACTATGCGTGAATTCGCGATTTGTGATGCATGTAAGTAATTCTGCATAGTGTGTAGGGGTTTTATGAATGGATTTTTAACGAACAAGACCCTACTCACTATTCACGAATTTCTCATATCACGAATCGTGCATAACGAATCGCAAATATACGCATAATCTGTAGCAAGCCTAATGCTACAGACTATGCGTGAATTTGCAATTCATGATGCACTATTCGTAATAGGTGAGGAATTTGTTCATAGTGTGTGGGGTTTTATGAATTGATTTTTAACGAACAAGACCCTACACACTATTCGCGAATTGCGAATACATGCATAATCTGTAGCAAGCCTAAGAGTATAGACACAGGGGAAGCAGGTTTTTTGCTTACTGTTAACCAACGCCGAACACGTACTTTTGTGCTATGAAATTTGTAATTGTATATTTAAATTTATACAAAAACAGCAGTTTAAAGCAGGCTAAGACGAACATATGCAAGCGATTGCCTGCTTACTGGTACCCTGCGCCGATCCGTGCTTATATGGTTTGAAAATTATAATATACTTTTAAATGGACACTTACACACTGAAAGCAGGTTAAAGCAGGTCAGCGCCGGAAACCTGCGCGCCCGCTTTTGTCAGAAAGAAATTTTGGTATATTGGTACGCGTCGGTGTCGTGTAGAAAAATGATCAAAGAACTGGTAATATCTTCAGTTTATGATGACAAAAACCACAGCAATCGACATATAGTAGACAAATATTGGAGAGAGGTCTGAAGTGCATTCAGTTTGCTTTATGATAAATTATGCCAAGTAAAATATTTAATTTAACAACTTTCTCTGACCAACGGAATATGAGAGGAAACAGATTTTGAATATGCGACAACGTGTCACACCTATCATGTCTGATGTTTGTACATATTAAACACAAATACACGTAATAAACATACTTAGTGTAAATGGTTTTCTTAGAACTCTTTTCACAACACAGAATAAAATGGGAAATAGATATGTGTTTAAAATGAATGTCGTTGCTTGTGAAAAACGTTTATCGTACAAACATCTCGTAGCCGAGAGTGTTGCCTACATTCGCCATAAATTGACTGGTCATAGTTACTATAAATTGTTAATTTTTTTTTTAAGTACCCAAATATAAAAAAACGCTTAGTACAGAAAAACGAAAGGCACTAGCCACACTGCTACCACTACTACTTATAATAATTTGAGGCTAGTAGCAGCAAGTAATGGATGCAATATTATCGTACGTTCCAGTACGTTACAGTTTTAAGGATATTTTGGCAGACCTCTATTGTTTACTTCGTTAATACTGATAAAAAAAACAAATTACGTTACAGGAGCTTTTTCTTAACCTTAGTTGTGAATTAGTTTATAATTTATTAACCCAGTTTTGCATGTTATTGCAGTTGTATTTTGAAATGTATTTGTAGAACTATTAGTTTCAGACACTTTTTTCATAAGAGCTATTCCGGACATCCTGTATATTAATAATGTATTTTTTATTAAGGTTGCTGGATATATGTGGCTGATTATATGTTGGTATATATTTTTTTCAAAAGTGAATTTTAATTTACTATCATTATGTCAGGTATGTCTTTAGAAAATTTAGTTACCTCAAAGTAGTAAGTCTTTCTTCCGATAGAATAGCTTGCCTATATAGATTACCCCAATTTTTCCTTATACGGCATTTCACTTTATCTAAAATGCAGTTGTGTCATCGTTGTATATTGAAAAATGCTTTCTTTGACGTTTCATAAATTTAAATAAATGAAGAATTCTCCATAATGTCTTCTATTGCGATTAATAGGGTGTACTCCAAATTATTATTTCTTAAATAAATGTATGTCCCTTTCCGCTTTTAATAGCAGCTTCTATTCTGTGCGGTCTCAGCGCGGGAAAACAGCGCCGATAAGCGCGAGTTACCAGTAAGCCGAAAACCTGCTTTCACTTTATACTCAAAGAGTTGATAAACTTTTGATGCGATCAGTAAACTTGTCACTGGCAGAAGTTAACGTGAAATGACTCAGACGACATTAATTCCGGAATTTTATGTAGGTCATAAGAGCCTAGAGATTCAATTAAACTTATATTGTGAAGTTAAGAGCAGGGCTGCGCTTCTGCTGGCAATCTTCGCCATCTGAAATGTAACGTGGTCGTAATGGGGCGCGCTCGAAATGTATGACTTCTACCATCGAGCAGCCATTATGTCGATGGCCGGTCGTTTCGTTAACTCTCATTGTAATCATGGCCGGAGATCAATCCCGGCTTACGCTGATTCGATCGTCGAGCAGTTTTCTTTTCCTTTAAACGATGCCCTCGTTTACACCGCGAGCCCAAAAATTGTATTTATTTGCTGGCATATCGTAATGATAATCATTATGATATTACAATTCAGTACCATAAAGTTGTTACTAAATACTATAGTAATATTCATTACTATATAAGGTATTGCAATGAAAGAAATTGTATTAACACTTCGTGGATTCATTCAGTCCAAGTATCCCATTTTACTCATAACATTATTTATGTTATTTTAGGGTTAAATGTTATATTTCACTTTAAATTGTTGTAGAATGTATCCCCCTGTAACTGTCATAATTGATGTATTAGATGCGTGTCGATGTGACGAAATGATATGAATATCATGGAAAATAAGGTTTACATCGAAATTCCAACATCAAAAGGTCAAGAGTATTTATAGTGAGTAATGAAGAATGGGTATCGTTAATTAAAATATATGTTGCACTTTGTTTAGGCGTTCTAAGTGAGAACTTCCTTTTATTTTTAAGATTCAGTAAAATCACTCACCAACCATTTGGCCATAATTCGATAAGTCAATTTTCCATAAAATTGTAACGTTTCTAAAGCTTCCGCATTGTGAAACATACACGGGACACTACGAAGAACGACAGGCAGACTGTTGGTAAATAGCGGCGATGACCATTTGAAGATATTAGGGGGATGGAAATCTTTCACCGTAGCAGAAGGGTACGTCGACAAGTCTACAGATTCTCATGTTAAAATTGCCACAAAATATATGCCGAAATGCGAAACTACAGTACTAAAAACGTTACCATTTCTACGCAGGATGTTCAGCATGGATTAACAGTTTGTTGCCGCTTATAACCAATCGAATGTTACAATTAATTCAGTAAATAATTTGTAACACTTAATGTGAATAAAATTTGTTAAAAATGGTTTAATTAACATTTTGGTTATTCATTGAATGTTGACATTTACCTGGGTTGAAAGTGACATTTGTCTGGGTGGAAAGTGATTACTTATATATTACTGGTATGTTACTTTCCATCTGGATATATAACAAAGTCAGACATGTTTCTTTCAAGCTTACTGTAAGTTTGAAATATCAACATTACATATATGGTTGTAAATAAACATCATTATTGCAAATGTATAACATAAATATTATTCTCTGAAAGTGGAAAATAAGAATCCAAAAATAATTATTTTTATTTTCTATTTCTACATATTAATAATGTAATAATAAACTTATGTATCCAAGCTATTTTAAATTATTGTACTTTTATTATGTCACATGTTTGTGCTGCCAAATTGTCACCTATCATATAAAAATTCATACAAAAAAACTTTTTAAATTAAATATTATTCTACATAAAATTTGTTATTTCGTTTTTATATTTTTCTAAATATACTGATACAAAAAAACATTTTTCGAAATAAAAAAATAATAATATAAAGTACTTACCTACGCTATGGGATTTTCGGCAGTTTTCAAATTTGTGGCTTCATTTTACAACATAATACTATCAGTTTTTAAAAGTTTTTTTTTTCTATTGAAGATGGCAGTAAAAGCACAATTTTGTAAAAAAAAGTGGACAAAGTTGCAATTTTTATATGCCGCTGACGAAGTCAGAAGTGGGATATTTTTTAGGGTCACCGCGTAAAAGTAGATATCCGCCCTCACCGTTCACCTCCGCCGCTTGGCGTGCGAATGCCGGCGTCTGATTCCCCGAATGGTTCAACACCGCTACTAGCAATTACAATAATAAAGGAACCGACCGGGGCTAAGATTTCTTTTTACGTCTCTGCTCCGCGCCTCGTCGAAAGAGGAGATTTCTGTATTCAAAGGACATTAGCGCTAAACGAGGTGCTGAATTGAACAAAGGCGCAGCACGGTATCTCCTAAATGCTTGTCCCTTTAAGGAGGAATTAGAATAGTACACGGGCGGCAAAAAATCCTTTAAGTTGCCAGGGAAATATTTCGAAATTAGTAATCCTTCTGCAATCTGGCGACTCTACTAGGTAAAAACAAATTTATTCAGTCGGCGAATCTCCACGGTAAAGCACGCCTGCATAATGCCGGAATTTTTGCCAACTTTTAGGTTCCGGAAATTTCTTGTGTAAGTACTAAAGTATGTGAAACTTGGAAGGCTGAAGTTTGTGTAAAGGATAGCCATTTTTATCAAGATAAAAGTTGCACCGCTGTAGAGGAACAAAAAGTTGCAGTCTTCCGGTTTGATAAAACAATTATGAAGTTTACTCGTGCTGCGCAAAAACAACATTAATTCTGTTTGTTGCGATTCGTCGGTTATTCGAGCTTGAGGTGCTTCTTGCCACACGACTGCAACTAACGGCTGGACTGTTTTTCGATGTCCCAGATTATAATGAACTACTTTAGCTACTTAGAAATTCACATTACGAATCTTTCAACGCTTAGCGCGGTTTCACACAGGACGATATTATCGGTGTCGGAATCGGTATCAGTATCGGATACATTGTTCACACATACTGACAATGGGTATGTGTGAACAGTGCGGAAGCTAGAAATTGTATTGTTTGGTTTGATTACAGTTGTATTGATTGTTATTTTCCAATTATTTAATTATTAGAAACTCGTCCATGATAAGGCGAAATGAAAGTTTCAATTGGTGCCTATATTACTATAAAATGCAGAACTGAAGGAAAACGAAGTGTAACCTTTGTTTCTTAGTTCATTCTGATTCATATTGATTTTTATTAAACTTACTCTTTATTTGTATCTTTACATGCATTTATGAAAATAGCACCCAGAAAGTAAACTGGTATTTATTTTACTCAGTTTATTTTATTTTATTTTTATTTTTTTATTGTTAAACACGTACAAGCACTTTGGTGCTTCTGTGGTTTTCTACTTTGTTTATAACTTGATATGCTTTCTATGTATTTTTCAGTATGTTTTTTAGATATTTCAAGTTAAATAAAGTTTATTTATTATTATTATTATTTACAACATCCAACAGTTTACACTAATTACAGAATGAGGTGAACGATGAAAATGTACTAAATTAATGCAATTAACAATTAAGACAATAAACTAGAGCACTTTTTTAATACGGGCTAATATGAAGCTGGATACTTATTAAATTATAGTTAGTTGAAGGAACGGGAAGATAGAAGGTAACAACAGAGCGTGGTGAGACCCTGAGAATATTTAACCATATCTTTTGTAAAATCCGGGATCATCGCCAGCATTGTTCATTACTTTAAACAAAAATATGATTGACACTGTCTACGAACACTTAAGCTTTTAAAACTGTCTCTGAAGTAAAGATTCATAAGGTATACCAATGTCAGGATAAATGCCATCTTGTTTAAGACAACAGTTTAAGGAAACGTCTTTGAACACTTTCCAATTTGATAGACTAGGTCTGATAGTGAGGATTCCAAACTACTGATGCATACTCTAGCTTTGACCTCACATAAGCGTAGTATAATATTTTTAAAGGTTCAGTATTACAAAAATCTATACTGTAACGCGCTATAAATCCATACATACAGTTGAATTTGGAAACGATCTTATCAATATGAACATTGAACGACATACATTTGTCAACTGTTACCCCTAAATCAGATATGGTTTATGGCCTTTCAATAATAATAATATTATTTAACTTGTAATCATAAGAGTTCGGATCTTTTTTGAGGGAATAGTACATTACTTTGCGACATTAAGTTTGAGATGATTTAAAGTGCAGCAATCTTCGACGCGTTTCAAATTATCATATAACCAGACACAGTCGGTCTCATAATGAATTTCATAGTAAATGTTTAAATCATCGGCATACATAAGGCATTGAACATCTATTACATTGACTATGTGATTTATAAAAATATTAAATAACAGAGGTCTCAGGTTGTTTCCCTGAGGTACTACAGATGAAGCTACGTATTCCGTAGATTTAAATTAATTGAACATGACATACTGTTTTCTGTCCCTCAGGTAAGAATTGAACAGTTTAATTAAATTTAATGACAAACCATGACATAATAATTTCCATAGCAATATGCCATGATCGTGTCTGTCAAATGTCTTTGACATGTTCGTGTATACGATATCAACCTGGGACTGCTTGTCCAGAGTCTCAGAAATAAATTGTGTGGCATCTACTAAATTAGTGGTGGTAGCACGTCTCTTTATAAACACATGCTGATGTATAGTTAACATTCTGCTGACATGACGGTATAGTCGATTATGCAAAAGAATTTCAAAGACCTTGCAAAAATTAGAAACGTGCACGTTTTGTGATTGTTCGTTTGGTGGTACACAAATTATTTTTTTCCAAGGGATTTATTTCTTTTTTAATTGTATGATTAGTGAATTTAATTGAAATAAATAAACTGTCAATATTTATTTTAATTATCAAATTTCGTGTCATGTCTTTATCAAATTATTTTATTAATTTTTAACAAAGAGTTAAATTAAAAAAAATACAATTATATTAATAGATTGTTTCTACTTCCACTATTTCTTAAAACAATGCAAATATTATTAGAATGAAATACAAGTTTTCGCCCAATATTTTTATCGATTTAATATTTTTCTGGCGCCTTACGTGGGGCTTGTGTTTCAGTTGCAGGAAAAGTTTCATCGATCCTTTAAATTAAACTATTTTTAAATTTTTGCAAACAAACAAATTGAAATTCAGGTCACATTTTAAAATATGCTTAATTTTATTAGTTTTATAGGTCTGTACATTTTTGGCGCTTTATGTGTGACTTTTGTTTTAGTTGCACATAAGTTTCACTTGTCACTTACAGGTTTTACAACTCCTCATATAGTGAATTATATCAAATTTTTGTTCCCATATCATGTGTATCGGTGCAGACTGGCAGGAGTAAATCAAACGTCCATTAACAAGGCCGTTGGCCTAATAGGACATATTAATTTACAATAAGCTGACAACGGCCTATAACTCGGTTGGACGGTCTCGATGAAACCGGTAATATCCTCAACTGGCGTTTCCATTTCTAGTTATGAACCACTAAGTCTACAGGCTTAATGTTATGTTATTACCACTGTCCGTATATGCAGAAATGGCTTCTGAATCTAAGCTCTTTGCTGCTATATCTAGAGTTATTTATACTAAGGATTTTCAGGCGGATCTAGTTAGCTAGTTTATTTCGGTCGTATATCACTTATTTTTCCATAACTACCGAGTATTTTACTATCCGATTTAATGGTTATTTATGATTCTTATATTCATAAATATGTTCCATATTCCTAGTTCAGAGATACATGCTGTGTTTTGCATTGGAATAGTTATAGAGGGAGTATGATGTTATGCATATCTAGGTCGTATCTGGTCGGTACTTTAGACTTTTGTTCTTTTAGTAGCAAAATATTATACCTATAAATCTACTTAACGTGGAATATGGAAGAGCAATTGACTTCATAATGAAGACATGATATAATCTGGGTTGTTGTAATGAAAATTTTTGAATCTCACATTCATAACTCAAGGTAGCATTTTATTACGACACGAAAATATGAACTTTTTTACAGAAGAGTTTAATCCAAATATTCTCAAATAGAAATATAGTTTTTTATACATTTTAAATGCTAGACCTTGTATTACAAGTGAAAACTACTATATGGTGAACTCATAGTATAAAAAATATTGCGTTAAAAGATAAACCTTTTTCAAAAGTGATAATGATTGGAAGAAGGGATAACTACACTTATGCATAGCTACCTCAATCAAGTTTATAGAATCTGATAAAAGGCAGTAACGGGGCGTCCTGTCCTGTCATCTGGAGTACCTCAAGGTTCTATCATTAGACCGCTTAGTATTTAGTATATGTACTTGTAACTTATATACATCTTTATAACATTATAAAGTACACTTTTATGCACACTATACATATTTATTTTAAATCAATAGAAGTAATGCATAATAAAATGGCTTTAAATGCTATCACTAGCATGTAAAACATCATCTTGATAAAAATAGAGCAAAACCGTTTGTTATGGTATTTGGTAAACACAGGAATACGATTTACTTACGTTTTAAATCACACGTTAATAATGTATTCAGAAACATTATGGTTACCTGAATATGATATATTTTAGTCGTCATATTCTATCACGTAAACATAAAATTTTACTGTCGAGTCACTTTAATTATTGTGACGCTGTTTATGGACCTTAGCTTGACAAAACAGACATTAATAGAATTGGGTACAAAAATCTTGTTTAAAGTTTATTTATGGTATGAGGAAATTTAAGCCTATTTCTTATAAACTTGTACAGATTTCCATACACTAAATTTACACAAACTAACTGAATTTGAGATGAAAAAAAAAATTTTATGTATGCATTTCAGTACTGAATTAAATTAGACTTTAAAAAGACAAAAGAGACATTAATAGAATTGGGTACAAAAATCTTGTTTAAAGTTTATTTATGGTATGAGGAAATTTAAGCCTATTTCTTATAAACTTGTACAGATTTCCATACACTAAATTTACACAAACTAACTGAATTTGAGATGAAAAAAAAATTTTTATGTATGCATTTCAGTACTGAATTAAATTAGACTTTAAAAAGACTTTTTTAAATAAGTTGTTTATTTGTAGATAATAAACACATACTAAGAGTAATTGTAATTCTTCCGTCTAGCTAGTAATAAAGCGATTTTCAAAATGATATGACAAGATACAAACATAGTTCCGGTTACTTTTTTAATTCAGACAGTTTTTGTTGATAGCATCCTACAAATGGCGTATGACGAGCTCTAGAGCGATTTTTTGGATATTTTTGAGGAATGTTAAACGCAGAAGCCAGACGATGATTGTTTCCTACATCTTTATTAATTAACACAGATGTTCATATTTTGACTATCTTTTCGAAATGCGGTAGTTAATTTATATGTAATTATACAGATGATCGAACTTTTTAATATAAAACGGTTTTATACCAAATGTTGTAAAAAAAATGTCTTATAATTTGTATATATTACAAACATCATACACTGTACGCAACTCAAAACATCTATATTTCATTTTCGACAGAAAATAGTATGAAAAATGACCCGACTTGGTCAAAGTTGCGAGACCACTGGACGAGTCGCATTGAAATTCTTCGTCGCCCTGTTGTACGAACTCTATCAATAACTTCGTAGACAAGTTGTTACTTAGTTCTGCTACAATCCAGAAGAAGATTGGCCGTCCATTATTGCCGTATATATGGCGCAATATCCATTCGATCTGTGTATAGCCGGCCATGATAGTTGGCCAACTTTTCCGAACCATTCGCCACTTACTTAGATTAGAGATGACAAAGCTCGCCGTTACTCGGCGAAATTGGATTGTAGCAGATAAGGACGATGGATTGCATCGCCGGAGCGAGACAAGGCACTCTTTGATACGCCAATCGCCGCGTTTTTGTTTCCAGGGCCTGTCTTGTGTACGCTCCAAGTGATACAGGCATTCTCTGAGCCCGTTAGGTGAGAGAGGATCCAGATGGCTGTTTTTAAGGATGGTGTTTGTTTAATGAACTACGACGCTCCTAGTCTGTTCTTTTTATGAGATAAAATTGTCTAGTATGACACTACTGTGAGTGTTTAGAGATACATATATCATACATTTTTGCTGAAGGTAAGTTATCGTCGTATAGAAACAAGCAGCAGAGCACTACAATTTAAATAATCGATGGAACTTCATACAATGTGTTTTATAATGTCTAAAAGAACAAAAATAAGTGATTGCATTATGCATAATTTTACCGAAACTATCAAAATGAATGTCACAATTACTAGAAGTTTTGTTGTAATTTAGAAATATAAAAGACTTGACTAAAATATTTGGCCATAACCAGTGGTTCTGAAGTTTAGGAGTTTATTAAATTTTCTTTGAATTCTCTCTTAACCAATAATATAGTTGTTATAATAAGGCTACCATATGATGCTATAATATTCCAACTTAGAACCAACATAACAGTAGAATAATATCTGAAGAGCAAGCACATTATTAAATTGTGAATGGTTCCTTATAATAAATCCCATGCAAATGATCTTAAATAAACCATCATTAACCTAACCTTCATAAATAATTTAATATCATCAGCAAAGAACAGATGGTCATAATCTATTACGGAAGATAAATCGTTAATGAAGAGTAAAAATAACAATGGTCCAAGATTAGATGCTTGGGGAACTCCAGATGTTGCTAAAAAATTAAGATGATGACGATTATAAGCAACATATTGTTGCCTATCCTGCAAGTAAAAGTAGAGTAATTTCAATAGAGATTCCATGAAAATTATTCAGTTTTATTATTAAAATGTCATGGTAAATATGTTCAAAACCTTTTGAGAAGTCGGTGTATACAGTATACTATCAGCTTGTTCGTTTTCAAGTACTTTGAATACAAACTGAGTAAAATAAACAAGATTTTAAGCAGTCATCTTCTCCATGAACCCATCTTGAAGGGACATATGCGAAGTTACATATGATATAGGTAGGGTTGTTAGATATTAGAGTAGGATCCCCAGATTTCAAAATTATACACACCTCACCAATTTTTCACAGAGTAGGAAAAGTTGCGGATTTTAGACATACATTAAAAATTATCAGTAAGGGATATACAAATACGTCGCTGCATTCTTTTATTAAACAACTTATACTATTCGATCATGACCAGACGTAAGTTTATCAGGCCATTTTAGTTTGTCCTAAAAACTATCAGACGATACTAGTATGTCCTAGGAAAAATGCAAATTTCCTAACAACGATAGGAACTTTTTGTCCTAGGTCAAACTGAAATGGCCTGAAATTCAATATCTCCTATAACATATACACTACTAAAATATGAAGTAAAAGCATTAACTATAGAATGCAATTCTATGTAACTATTATGAGGGTTAAATAATTTGGTATAGTGGATGTGCTTTTTTACTAGTTTTTCGAATAGTGAATAAGTTATGATTGAAAATTTTTAATGCATACATTATATGCATTTAAACTCTCTGAAGTTATTATAGAAGATTTCTGACTGTGATGTCTTCAACCGGCTATGTGGTTGCTACAAATGTGGCTATTCCTACTGTTAGAATAACCATCCCTTGTAAAGCAGGCGGTAAATAGGACGATTAATGCAAAATTCAGTCTTTCTACAAGACTCTGCAAAAACCAGCTATTGTATTCTCGATATAACCCGCAGGCTGAAGACTTTGTACTTGTTATAGACGGTAGGAGTGCAAAAGCTGTTCGTGCATAACACGCCAGGCGGTGGAGGAGGAAGCACCCATTCTGGTAGCAATTGCTCAGAAACTCGTCGAAAGCACTTCTTCGACTCGGTATAAAACCTCTTCCTCAAAGTGTATCCAACACACATATGTTGGACGTCCTGAGCCTGAAATTTTTGATGAACAGTGGGCAAACAATTTATGCGATGGATGATGACGATCTAGAAATCGCTTCTGATAAATATTTGCAGCCATCCGAGCATAGTCCTAAGCTTCACCATACACAAGATGCATGCCATAAATTTTCATTTCGCATTTGTTGCCTTGCAACAAATTTTCCTAAGATAGATTTTCATTTGCTATAGAAATAATGTATCAGTCATGAGTCATTTAACAAAAGTAAGTCCTTTGTTGGCATTAACTAGCATGGACCCACATCATTTTCTATAAGGAAACATACCGTCGAAAAACCTTTTGAGGATGCATTACTGTTATTGAGGAAAATACAAAATTTGTAGATTTTATAAGGTCCTGGTGCCAAAATTGCACATTTTCAACAACCTTATATTTTCATATCTTAAACCTTCAATGTCACAAACTTAAACAATTACAGGAATTAACGGCAGTGTCCAGTAATCATATGACAACCTAGAGTTTCTCTTCTGCTGCATCAATCGCTGAGCAAGTTTTAATCATGTTATTATTTATTATCAAGACATTTAAGTCAAGTCAATAAAAGTTAAGCGATAGCTTTGTCTAAAACATTATTTTTATTCACACAACTTGCTAAAATATACAAAGGAAAATTCATAGCTTTAGCTTAAACGATGGAAGCTTTAGCCTGCAATTTGAAGAAAAAGCTTTTGCTACAATTTTTATTCACACTATCCGTTATCTTTCAGGCATTAAGTGACGAGGATAATTTCGAAGAAGCATTGTTTCGTTCTTCGACGCTCCTCGTATCCCCACCTGCCTAAAGGCAGTCTGTAAACGAAATTAGCACCTCTGACGCTTTTCGGTGAACTGAATTCTAAACTTCAGTAGGTAAACGTTTCGAGTTTGCTAAAATTAAACATTTAGTACCAGTTAATCGTATTAAATGTATTTATATTCATTTAGCTTCAAGTCAGTTCTGAAGTCAATGCAGAAGTAAAAAGTTGTAGTCCTTGCAGAAATAATTCCAATGCTGCCACTAATAGTATTGTATACAACATACTTCTTGAGTTTTTTGAGCGACGTAGTCTTTGTATTACTTATACATGAGTGAGAGATTAATTTCACGAATGTAATAAAAAATGTCGTTATCCCACGTGTACTATATAAAATTGTATCTAGAACTGCACCAAGTTTTATCTACAACTACTGTAAATTGAGATAAATCCAAAATCAGTTTCAGTTTGTAAGTTTTGATTCAAAATTAAGAAGCAAAGGCATTGTTATGGTAACCTGGCAAACTTCCTGTCAAACTTATTATAAACAAAATTGTGTTTTTGTTTTTACATTTTCTTGTAAAAATAGTGGTGTTAATTGAAATAATGAGTGATTCAGAAACAGAAAACTTGCCTCTTGAAATTGAAAAAGCTACTGCAACTGCAGTAGGGTCACTCTTACCAGATAAATCGAGAACCAAATACTAACAATTTTACAAACGATTCAGTGATTGGTTTGCATCTAAAAACATAAAATATGAAGCAAAAGAAAATGTATTATTAACATTTTTTGAAGAATTATCCAAGAAGTACAAATCATCTAGTCTTTGGGCGTTCTATTCTATGCTGCGATCTACAATCTGTATGCGGCAAAATGTTGACATCAGTAAATTCAATAATTTAATTGCTTTTCTGAAAAAGCAGTCGATGGAGTGCAAACCAAAAAAGTCAAGAATATTCACGAAAGAGGATGTTTAAAAATTTTTACAAGATGCCGATTACATAAAATTGTTGCTAACAAAGGTAAGAACAAGAAAATGTTTGCTATTTGAAATTCATAAATGCATAATAATGTTACCTTAATTATGGACTTGGAGGTGCATGCAGAGTAGACGAGTTAACTAATTTGCTGTTAGAAAACGTAGAAAATGGAGGAAAATGTGAATGTGGTCCAAGTAATACGAAAATACCTCGCCCTGCGTCCTAGTCATGCCTATCATGGAAGGTTTTTTGTTGTTTACAGAGGTGGTAAATGCATGAAACTGCCTATCAGGCCTATGATTGAACATTCAGGTTAGCGTAACCGATGACAGTTAAGTTACGATAACTGGGTGGGCATAACTGAGCTCTTAACCGAAATGGAAAGATCGCTATGATCGAACAACCAGTTATCTGTGCCTGTTATTATGACCAGATAACCCTGTCATGGCAGTTAATTATTTAACGTACGTCATCTGTCATCACTCATATGCCAAAATTTAAATCATAGGTGGATACAAGAGGAAAGAAGTTTAGGGCACATGAACCAATGCCAATATGAAGAAATGCTAAATTTCATTAACTGTAAGAAAATATTGTTGGGAAGCAAAGTAAACCCAACGCATGTTAATATAAGTAGGTACCTACTTTGGCAAATTTTTGAAGTATACTCGCGACAAGAATTCAGACGACTTACGTCATACGAACAAATGAATAATTCATTACATTTTCATCAAAATATTTAAGGAACTGCAACTGATATTAATAAAACTATATACTACACTAAAAGATTACATTATATATTGCCCTAAATTGCAAAAAATGATTGTTTTTAAAGCCACCAAATATCGAAAACTACGTTGACAATAAAAACAAATGTGTAACGTCAGCCGTGACGTAAGACGTCTGAATTCTTGACTCGAGTATACATATAAATTCTTTAGTGTATGGACCGCAAACAAATCCCCAACAGTGGTGGTAGGTAAGTGAAATATTTAATATTAACTTATTGATACAATTATTTAAATTATTTTAGATTCATGCAGAGTGGAAGCAGAATGTAAAAAGGAAGAGCAGAAAACTTCATCAGGATCAAAAACTAGTAAAACCGGGATGCACATATTCAATATTTATACACAGTTTACGTGGGTAATCAAAAATGTATTTTTAGGCATGTGATCTGTGCTACTGTGCTAATTATAATTTACTACGCCTTGGTGGAGTCCATGCTGCAATATGTTATAATTATAGGAGGATAGTATAGGATGCAGCATATCAGTGTTAATAGTAATCCATTAGAAATTATTGTCAAAAACACATAAGTATCTAATAAAAATAATATTTAAAAAAGATAAAATGTATTATTTACACCTACTCTTTATAGAATCTAAATTATTACCAATAATTAAAAACTAGGTATCTAACTTTTGTCATTGTGGCTTTCTCCTATTCATAAATTAATTATTAATAATATTAGGTAATAATATATATTTCTTTTTGTTTGTTAATATTCACTTAGGTATCACTATCATACTCAGAATAGCAATCTTAATTGTATAAAATTGTAATCCCACTTAGAACAAACTTTAGTTTTCTTTAGGTTGTATTTACTGTCAAACTATTAATAATTACTAATTATGTAAAACTATAATATGGCAATAAATTGATACTGAATTATGCTATAGACAAATAATAACAAAATTATATATTATATTAATATGCCAAATGTCATACGTCAATTGCCAGAAATAAAATTAAAATTTCTGACCAATAAAAAGCTTCAGTTACATTTAACGGCAGGTTATTTCGAGCAGTTTCATAACTGGGTCACGTGATCATTCTCAAGTTAAGTAACTGGGAAAAATTAACTTGAGAGGTGTGTCAATCATACAAATTTCTGATTAACCTACCAGTTACCGTTAACAGGCCTGTTAATACTAACTGGATGTGTTCGATCATAGGCCCGTATACCTGTTGGTATAAATACTTTTAGTGTAATGTAAAAGAAGGTTGCGTTTTTTCTAAATTTATCACGCCCTCAACAATATACATGGCACTGTTTTCAACGATCATCTACTTCACTTCTAGGTAACACAGGAGCAGACCTAACTATAAGATTGCATGGTGGTTGGAAGTCCAACATCGTGTGTGAAGGCTATATTGATACGTCTTTTTAAATCAAGAAAAAAATCGCCACAAAAGTTCTTGGAGGAGAGATTGCTGTCATTGAAGCTACTTCAAGTGCTTATAAAGAAAATTTAAGCATTGTTAATACAAATACAGACCAACTTTATTCATCTGGTATTAATCTTACGAATTACGAAGTTGTGCTGTTAATATTTATAACAAGTAATTCAATTTAATTTAATTTAAATTATCTATTAATTGTCAAATTGATAAGTCTGTCGGTTCGTAATAAAAATAAGCATTAAGCAGTGATCACTTTTTTAATATTTCGCTAGTTGGGTAATATGGCATATTACTTCACTAGTGGTGTAATGGCCTTCATTATTCCACTGAAACAGTGCCAAATAAATACTGTAATGAGGTTCTTATAAAGTAGTTGTAGATAAATGTATTTATCTTCATTTAGCTTCAAATCAGTTCTGAAGTCAACGCAGAAGTAAAAAGTTGTAGTCCTTGCAGAAATAATTCCAATGTAGCCACTATTAGTGTTGTAAACAACATACTTCATGAGTTTTTTGAGCGCCGTTGTCTTTGTGTAGGTTATTTATCAAAGCGTCGTCACTGGTTGCGTTGGGAACGCAGAGGCGTCAGAACCAGCTCTCAACAGCTGAATGAAAAATGACGTGCAAACTTGCTAGGCGGCAATTTTCATTAAACAATACAAACCAGCCCTGGTGTGGCGCTGGAGCGTCGTCACAAAGGCAGCGCCGCTCGCGATGTACCGACAGCAGTCAGTGGCGGCAGGTGATGTGGGGGGGGATGGTCATATCAAATATTTGGTGTATATAGCAGAGAAAATTGGTCACAGAACCCGAATTAGTTTTTAATTTACATAGAGTGCGAAATTTAAAATTAATTTAGTCCATGGAGATGGTTTTGACGCTCATCGTGCTGTCAAATTGGTATGACAGATATTTGTAACATTATTCTTTTTTATTTTATGTATCTCTTAAATCTAACATTTTTCTTGAGGTTTGGAAAAAAATGTGTTTAGAGAGAAATTATTGAACATTATAAAGAATTTATATTATCCATGTTAAATTACAAAATTATGTTGACCAACCTGGTCATACCAGATCTATAGTCATTAATGTATGTTGCGTAAATGTATTTATTAGGCGTTTGTCAATTCTCGACATAAAAGACACATTGGGGTGTCTCAAGGTTCTATACCTGGTCCGTTATTGTATAATACTTTTATAAATGGCATCACATACGATCTATATTGTCCATCATTACTGTATGCTATTGATTTGAAATTATTTACTACAGTTGATTCTCATTATGACTATTCTGCTATAGTATATTGTAGAACTTAATTAATATTATTCGTAATAATCTGTTTCTTAATTTATTTAGGTATTTATTTATGTATTTTGATACAACTGGTCAGACAGAATTACTCCAATTTAGGGCAGGAAGGGAAAACAAAAATTGAATTGCAATTATACACTAATAAAGAACCAGTAATAAAAAAGAACAAGTGATGACATTTTTAATGTTAGAAAAATTACTAGTATAACAGACCAGATGTGTTTGAAAAGCGTATGTTGAATTATTGTATATGGTGAAGTATATTAGAACAGTCAATTTTATTTATTAAAAGTTTGTATAAAGTTATAGAAAAGTATGTTCGTCTGAATGTCAAATCATGAAGGTTAAATGTAGATAATAAAGAGTTGTTGTCTAAAGAGTTCCAATAGATGAATAAGAATAGTCAGACTTATATGAAAGATTTTACAAATTTTCTGTAAACTTTTTCCAATATATACGTTCAGAGGAGACAGCTTATTATTTTTACACCCCAGAAATTTTAGAAATATCTGCTTTTAAGCGAGCGCAATCAGCTTCAGACATTATAGATGGAAATATTTTTAAATCAACAGAATACAATAATAATAATAATAATAATAATAATAATAATAATATCTCTACCCCTCAGTCTAATCACAGGGATTAGCCCAGAAGTCGGAGACTTGTGTGGAAGAGGGGGCGGCATATTATTATTAAGCAGGCCGCATTTGCGCCCAGGAACGACTTACGTTGGTAGGCCCTAACCACTATTCAGTGCAGGAATGAGGGAAACCTGGAAAACCTCATTAATTAGGGGGGTAGTCAAATATCAACCGGTATCAATCTCTCACATTTGCCCAAGCCAACATTCTTCCACCCTACCATACCCGCAGAGAGGGCGCCAAACCTCTCCACGAATATAGCTTATATACGGTCTACCGGCAGTTGGGCTCGAACCAACACCGATATAGTCGCCTCGATTCAAGTACTGACGCCTTAAACCGCGCGACCACTGACCATACACACATATATTTTAAATTTCGTGACAAATGTCATTAATGAATAAACAGCAGAGGCCGGCAAACTGAACCTTGCGGCACTCCTGATGTTGCTGAGAGTTGAAAGGATGTAAATCCACGATAATGTACATACATTGTTCTTCACAGATCTTCGACAGATCTGTGTAACTTACACCAACTTGACCAACATGATGTGAGGATTATGCATTATAATGAGTAATGGTTAAAAGATTGGTAGTTGTAGATCTACCAGGAAGATAGCTATGTTGAAGAGTATAGTGATAGGCCTATAATTTTCAATTGCAATTATGTCGCCTTGTTTTGAGCCAACAGTCGGGAAAGTTAAAGATCTAAAGGACCAATTAATATTGATAGATATGTAAAAATTGGAACACAATCGTTCAACAAACATGATGGAATCTTGTCGGTGCCAATACATACTTTTTTAAATTTTTCCATTAAGTTATGAAATATCTAGTTGAAGAAGGTTATATAAACATTCATGAAAATCATTATCAAATGTAGTAAAAGCGGATTGAAAATAATTGGCAAATGCTTCTAGTTAGTTAATGTTAAAATATATGAATATTAAAGGGGTGCCATTGTTACCCTTGTTGGATGTAGGATGGGGCGCCCCTGGAAGAAACATATACTACTGGTTGGTATTCAGAGCAAGGGACAATGAACAGCACACGTGTGTATAATTACTGAGATCTGAAGCTGTGTACGTGCAGTTGTAGACTGCTGTAATGATGTTTTTGTCATGCTGGTATTAGTTCGCGTTCGTTACTGTGTCCCAAACCGAATTAAATATTCCAGTTTAATGAATTGTCCCTTAAATGCACAAGCTGCGTTTAATTTAATTCCATTTCCATCCTATTGCAGATAGTAGAATACTGATTTTTGCATGGTTGAGATAATTGAACAGAAGTCAGCTCAAATTGGTGCAGGTTTGTTATCGTTAAGGGAAAGGGCTGTTTTTTCGTCCCGATTAATCCAGTGTTCCTTTCAAGCGTCGACTTTTCCATTTCGTTGGGATAACCGAACAATACCACGGACATTCCTTAACACTCGTGGCCACCGCTTGGAGGCTGGGGCTGTTAACACGAACATACTCGTAGTCGACGAAGGTCTGAGTGGAATTAAGTGAAGTTTTCTTCACTCCCATTCGGCGGGTACACGCGGAGCACACAGATTAACACGTAAATCTTATGAGCGTCAGTTGTCAGTGTGTAGTTTGCTGTCGCTCTTAGCTCAGGAGCTAGGCCTTTTCTTTCCAAACAGAATAAAATGAAAAATGTATTTACTAACTAGATGTCTAGTTTGGAACTGTATAGGTACAGGGTTAACTATGACTAAGTACAAATATTTTGAAAGAGAATAGGGACAAATAAAAATTAACGGAATCGTCTATCAAAAAATTTCCAAACTTATTTATAAAGCGAAATTTTTTTTTTCAAAACTAAAACCCTTATTTATCGCCGTCACTGGCCTTCTGTCAGCCGCGAGGTTAAGCATATTTTGCCAAATTCAAAGGTGTCGAAGGCACTGACAGGTCAACTCGTTGACACGTGTATCAATTTACGCCGCTTTGAAAGAAAAAAAATATCTGAAAAATGTAGAATACCTATTTCTATTATTTAATGGTTTAATGACAAAAACGTTATGATAGCCTTACCTACCCTACTTTACTGTTGTTTATTTCCAGGATTGATATTTGGAGATTTTCTAACTTTTTTTAAATTAAAACTTGTCATTGCAAAGATTTTTGTTGCTGGAGACCTCTCCTTCCCCCCGACCCTTCTCTTTGTTTAAAGAGAGGTACTTATTTAGCCCGATGATCACTACCGGGTGGATTACCTCCGTCGAGAAAAACCACAAAGGATAACAAATAAATACACTCAACATAAAAACACTGCCACACGCTTACCGCCAAGGCATTACAACAGTTGTTCAATGTGGTTCAAAGAAGATTCAGCATAATATTTTATCTACTCGGAAAACGTATTTGGTATTACGCTGCCACACGATAGTATGCACTTGTCACACATAAATGTGACAAACGTGTGTAAATGTCCATAAATCAGCATCTTTTTTGTTATCTAGGCATTTGAGTACGTCTTTGTAAATACACAAAAAATACGCGAAAAATAATATTTTTTGACAGCATCTGATGCAGTCGCCATCTGTAAGGCACTATGGCAAGGTGTATTTTACGCCGATAAATTTTTAAACTTCTTGTGTTGTTGGATAATTAAATTCTGTTAATACCAATAATAGCAACAATAATCGTACTATTTTAAAATATAACATACTAAGATATTTGCAGTGTTCTGAAAAAATGTTTATTGGACCCTTAGAATATTATATTCTAGCATTGACCTTGTTCTTTGATCTCTGAAGAGTATGCAACTGGCAAAGCAACGCAATATTCTAGATTACTTTAGAACAGTTAATGACTAATTTTTAATTTTAACCGTTTTATACCTACTAATTAAAATAAAAAAATGTATGTCGGATATGTTAGTGGATAATTATGACGGATCTGCAATGAGTGAAAATGTATGTGTACGTAGGAATGAAGAACGAATACAAAATACTACAACTAACCGGATTAACTGTTACTGTTATCTATCAGGTACTTATTATTATTCTGTCGTGTGTTTAGTTGGCATTGTATACACATAATTTCGTAATGCCTGCCACAGTTTGTCATCGAGAATATACTGATATTATTTTTATTTATGAGTATTTCAACCTACTCAAAATAAAATATCAAATTACAGCTTTCACAAAAATAGCATTAAAAATATTTTCTTTGCTATCTCAGTAACCGTTGATATTCGACCATATATTTATTAGGCTTTTTTGTTCACTTTTGTCACCTGAACACCCGTTTCAGAGTTAACTATGACTGAGTACAAAAATTTGAACCACGTGCTCAGAGAGGTTAAAAGACAATAAAAAATTTATTTCGGAATTCTAGCTCAATGTTTAAAAAATGGGGCAAAACCCTCTTTTCCTACGGAATGTCGGCGCCTCATGTAATCAATCATCGTCCGAGATGGCTAGATATGTCAACTACCATGCGGTCGTTTTTTCAACATTGTCAAGTGTAAAAACGATGAACATAAACATTTTTATTAATAATAATAATAATGTCTAAGTACCTAATAGATAACAGCTAATCCGGTTAGCTACAGTATTTTATATTCGTTCTTCGTTTTTTCGTTGCACACTGCCAAAACTACATTTTCACTCCTTGCAGATTCATCATAATTATCCACTAGCATATCCGACATAAAATACTTTATTTAATTACTATAACACGTTTAAAACTAGTCACTAAATATTCTAAAATAACATAACCTAGAACACTGCATTGCTAGTTGAATACCCTCCAAACACTGTAAACATTTTGGGATGTTATAATTTAAAATATTACTAATTATTTTATGCAAACATCGTTGATTACTGTTAACATTGTTGCTAATATTAGTATTAACAGAATTTTATTGGCCTACAGATGGCGTATGCAGATGTCAGATAATATTGCATACGGCTACGGTACTCTGAATAGTTTGAAATAATTTTCAGTACTTGCTTTTCGGAAATTTAATTTTTCGCGTGTTTTTTAGTGTATTTACAAACATGTCGTATTCAAATACCTAGATGACGGATAAGGTGCTGATTTATGGAAGTGACAAATGCATATTATCGTGTGGCAGCGTAATACCAAAAACCTTTTCTGAGTACACAACACAACTGTTATAATGCCTTGGCGGTAAACGTCTGGCACTTTTTAATGTATTTGTGTACATTTGCGTGTATTTTTTGTTATTCTTTGTGGTTTTTCCCGACGTAAGTAATCGACCTGGTCATGACCGCTGGGCCAAGTAGGTATCTTGGAGAGGTCCGCAGCAGGTACAAAAATCTTTGCAACGGCAGGTTTTAATCTCTCCAAATATGAATCCTGGAATTAAATATAAGTGAGGCAGGTACTGCCTCTCTGTGCCACCACATCGTGTTTCTCATTAAATCATTAAATAATAATCTACATTTTTTAAATATTTTTTCTTTCTTTCAAAGCGGCGTAAACTAATACACGTGTCAACGCGGTGACCTGTCACTACGTTTGACATCTTTGAGTTTTGCAAAATATACCTAAGCTCGCGATTGACAGAAGGCCAGTAACGGCGATAAATAAGGATTTAATATAGTTTTGAAAAAAAAAATATTTCGCTTTATAAATAAGTTTGGAAATTATTTGATAGATGATTCCGTTAATTCTTATTTTTTCTTATCACCTCTTAAAATATTTGTACTAAGTCATAGTTAACCCTGTATATTTATAGTTAACGCATGCAAAAATCCGACCCTGTGCTCCTGGTGCGAAAATGCGGCAAGGACTCCAATTAGAGACGTCCCCCCTTCTCAACAACTCGTTTAGCGCGAATAAAGGCGCAATCAACATAAATATGAGATTATCACCCACTTTATTACGGCCCTTTAATGCAGAAATAAAACGCCTATTTGTTTCGTTGTATTCCTCGGATGACTCTCCGCTCCCATTCATACACTGATACCGTGGTACGGTTTTATTATCCCAGCATTGTGTAGCCGGCACCTTTTTGTTCCGGACCGACCGCCTTTTGTTTCTGGCCTTGTTTACTGCGATAGTTTTCCACAAGTTTGATATGACTTTTGTTCCCGCCGCCACTATCGAGTTGTTGCGCCCGCCCTTCCTCCGGACTTCCGGTTTGGGTGACGCGCCGACGAATTTCCGGTATATTAGGCTCCGCGGTCGACATCCTTTCAGGCGGCATCGCTTGGATGACATGAGTCGCCGATATTTGTTTTCGGAAGAACCGTTTGACTGTCAGTGTGACAGCGGAACGGAGGAGGTAACAAATGAGAAAATGCAAGAAGACGACGTTGACAACAACAAACAAAATTCACTTGCAGCATGCTACACAGAGAAAAAGTGTTTATAGTGATACCATAAACAGGGTAGTCACGCGAAAATCATCAACATCATAACATCATAAAAACACACAGTCAGGAGAACTACATTAAAAGGTATTAAACTGTAACAACAACATATTACAAAGTTGACAAGACGCACTGGACATTTGCAATGCTGGTGAATATGAAATCTGACAGTTTAGAAGTTTAGGAGGCGCGAAATTCAAAAAGAACAGCAGTAAGTAGTCTTGAAAGGTAGCTGCAGACGAAGACGAGCATCTAATGACATTCACCGACGAGAAATCAAAATTAAATTGGAAGGTACACTATTAGACTGTTTTTGTTAGTGTTTACAAAACTCATGCCATGCGAAGAAAACCACACACCAGTAACAGGAAAATATATTCTTCTCTATTCTTACATATCTTACTTACATATTATTTTCGAGATTTTTTTCTGTTTCCATGGTTGCTTCTAGGGCTGCTACGCTCAGAACCATTTTTCAGACAACGTTAATCCTCTAAGAAGTCCATAGTCCAATCTCTGCAACTACTACTATCCAAATGTTTTTACTGAGGCATCGCAAAATCTTTGCGGTGAAAGAGACCGCTAAAGATACTAGATTAAATGAGGTTTGCGTGCATGAGTGTGTTTGTTTTATCTCAATAAACGAAGTAAGAATCAAGGTAAATCGTTTTTAATCACTTGATCGCTTATATGTGTAAATACTTCTAAATCCCTTGCAACGGAAAGGTTATTTACACAGGTGAAATCCCTAAAAGCTATCGGATCCTACCACGTATGTACTAAAACTTACGAAGTCGCTACCTCAAATAATATGTGGCTTAGACTAAAAGCTGCAACATTAGGATTATGCAGGTCCCAGGGCCCGAGCCAGCCAGCTCCTGCTGAATATTCACGTCTCAATCCAGCGGCTCTATTATTAATGCACATTTGCAATGTAAAGAGGGTCATTGCCAATGTTTACTTTACAATAAGGGCTTACCTCTAACACACCACAATCATTACTCAGGCCTCTCACCTACAGATCCTCGATGGCTCTGCCAACAAATTTGTGTCGCATTTACAAGTGATTAATTCTTGTTAAGGTGCCCCGCTAAGACCTACTCCCTACTATTTTGCATTGGCAAGATAAAGGAGGACATCTCTTGTCTATACATTTCTCATCACGAAGTGACACCACAGTCAAAATGAAGTGATTACATGAAAAGTTGTCATATCTGAAGTTAATTAATTTATACTTAGTTCTACTAGCACAGTACTGAATGAATTTAGTTAGAATTTTTCATTATACTTTGTTTAGAAATGAAAGATAGTAAATTTGGAGATGGTGTTTTAGTTTTTGTCGTACAGGTGTAAGGCAGATAATAGGTGATGATAAATCTGTCAACTTGATCTTCCAATGTAAATTTTCTAATAATAGTTAATTGGTTCATTTATTCAATGTTGTTGGACGATGTTCTATTCAATATCAAAAAAGAAAGTGTTGTCAAAGTGAAATACATCGTTGACCTGTTTGCTGGCTGGATATGAATCTCTTAAACTTGTTTATTTAAAAATAATAAAATAATAAATTTGTAGAGCTATGTTTTATTCAATACACTGCTCAAAACATTTCGATTAAAGAGCAAGGTTAAAATGAGAATAACAAGAAGAAAAGTTCAATAATCACTGGCTTCTTTGCTCACCGGATATGAATCTCTTAAACTTTTATTTGTGATTTCGTATTTTATTTATTTTCATTCAATCATTATTCAACAAGCTCAATTAAAGCGTAGGGTTAAAAGATAATAAAAGAAAAAAAAGCAATGTACAATGATCACCATAACAATGGAGGTAACACTATGTCTGCCACCTTTCAGTATTTATCTAAAGGAAGTAACAACTATGCTTTGCCTCAAGTATACTGGTTTTGTTCAAATTATTAAAGATAAAACCCACAAAGAATTCAGAAGACGGTGGGATGAAACAAATAACTGTCAATTTGCTAAGGAGTTCCTAGAGTACCCTAGCAAAGACACAACTAATACCTGACTATGACCAGGACGAATCGTCTAATGGCAGGTATTCAAACTGGACAATGCTGGCTAAGTAAGCACCTATATTATATGAGAAAGTGTGAAACTCCTGTTTGCAGGAGTTGCGATCAGTCAGACGAGACCGTGCTTCATGCTCAGTGTGAGTGCAGTATCATCAACAAGGGAATCTATGTTGGGAGAGCGATGGCCTTCTATGGCTTACATTAGAGGGATCCTCCTGAGAAACATCACCATCTTTTTCTCTTTATTAGAACTAGATCCTAAAAATTCATAAGATTATATTAAATTTCATATACGCTAGGCTGCAGTTAACAGTATCATTGAATTGAATGAATAATAGAGGACCAATAATGCAACCTCTAATGCATCCATATACCTCAATCCATTATAAACTACATATTGCAAATGTCAGATTTGAAAAAAAAAAATTGTACGTTCCAATTAAATTAAACGAGACTATTTTTGCCGTCAGATTTGCCGTTTTGTAGTCAGATTTACATTAGGAAATCTCTCGCGTGTTATTTAAGAATGTAAAAAAGATGGTTATCTCTAACTTAACCTATATGGGAAGACCGTGAAAGGTTAGAAATTCCAGTTACACCTAAGTCAACTTGTTCATCCAACTTGTTATGGGACTTTCATTCAGCTCGTAAGGTGAGGATTGCTGTTTCCAATATGTAATAAAGTCCATTTTGTACTGTTTAATAATAAGGACCAGATGTTACACCAACGTTCAATATTATTAAGAGTGCTCTGAATTACCATATATTTTGGTATCGTCCGCGTAAAAGGAACGAGGAACGGTTATAAAATTATCAGGATCTGACGAGTATAGAAGGAATAATATTGGCCCTAAAACGGAGTCTTGTGAAAAACCTGATTAAACCTCACGCAGAGAAGATTAATCAGAACCGACTCGAACTGAAAGGACTATTGGAATAACAAGATGATCAAGTTTTACGATAAATAAAAAATCTGAAATTGTAAATGTAAGTAAATGTTACTGTTCCTAAATAACTAGCTGTGTTGCGACAGTTTTAAGCTAAAATATCTCTCGAATGTGATTTATTACGTCATATCGTTTCAGAAGAGGCTATAGCTGGTTGAAATGCAAATGAGTTTTACAAAAGGTCCTTTTTAAAGATCCCATCTTTGTCTGCAAGTGTTCTTGATGGCCCATTCGGATCGCGAGGCCTACATAATTGGAAATTATGCATGAACTCCACCGTTCCGCTGCAATAATATCCATTCCGATGGAACTGTTACGATCCTATCGAAACCAATAAAATAAGCCCGTTCGACCTAATGCGAGCATGCAATTAGCATTACATTTCACACAAATTGACACGCCTAGGGGCATAAAAGTGTCTCGTAGATAATAACGAGTCCAATATGATATTTCCAAAGCCGTTTAAACCACTGTGAACGTAATTTTAACCAGATAGCGGGTCGGTTAAATCGCATGTACAATCCCAGGTCACTAGTTGGGCTGGATTTCATACAAACTATAAAGTTATAAAACGAATCGGAAAAAGAGGAGCTGAAAACTTTTCTGTTAACTACAAACGAATAGTTATTTGTTATACAAGATGATAAAATGTTATTTTATCGTCTCTATCGAAAAAGATGAATTCACGAATGATGAGTGAATTAATTTTGGGAGACGATAATGGACTTTTATCGTTGTATGCAGAACAATATTTTCTCCAAATACGCGTTTAGTATGAGGACAAATTTCAAATTAGGCAAACTTTCGTATAGGTAGCATTAGTTTCTATAGAATTTGATTATTAAACAAAATCATGTCTTTGGGTTGTCATTTATTTCTTCTTTGCTGTCGTTTTGTGTGATTGTTGGAGGTAGAAATGTTTGTAAGCGAGATAAAAGAGGAATTATTACCATTTGATATTTGGGCTGAGGCGTCAGAGGACATATCCAAGTTATTATCATTAAAATCTCCATTGAAAACGAATGCAAAATGCAAAAACACAAAGAAAATCAATTATCTAAGTGAGACTGTATTATTAGCATATTTTATGGTAAGATATTCAAATTTTACCTCAGATTCATTTTCTCCAACATCAGGCGTTCCGCAAGGCTCAAATTTAGGACCCATACTATTTTTATTTGTTATTAAAGATCTTCCTAATTTTATTACTTGCGTACATTTGTTATTTGCGGATGATTTAAAACTTTATTCTGAAATTACATCTCCTACAGATTCTATTCACCTCCAAGAATGTATCAAGAAAATGTCTTCATGGTATGAACTAAATCATCTGAAACTTAATATTTCTAAATGCAATGCAATAACTTATAGTCGCAATAATTGTTTTCCTATTTATGAATACTCCATTGATGATAGTGCCGTTGGTAGGGTTAATGTATTCAAAGATTTGGGTATATATTTTGATAGTAAACTTACTTATATCGATCATATCAATAATATTATTTCTAGTGCCTTTAAATCGTTTGGTACAATATTTATCGCAACTGCCGGGATTTTTCAAATACACCATAACACCTTTGTGCTTTTGTGAGATCTAAACTTGAATACGGTTCGATAGATAATACGGTATCTTATTTATCAAGTTCATTTTTGTGAATTATTTATGTACAGTGTTAACTGCTCCCGACGCTGCTCACACTTTTATCATTCTTATTTATGTGAAGCAAAAAAAAATTAAGTAAAACTAACGAACGAAGTATTTACCTTCGACAATGGATGCCTGGAGAACTCTGAAGGCAACTCAAATAAGAAATGAATCTAATTAGTGAAGCGACCGTTTACTCGTTCACTTCTTTGATAATTCAAATGGGAAAATCACGTCAGTGACATTAAATAAATCAGTTTCATCAAGCTCACAAACACAGCTGATGATAATTGCATTAAATGCCAAATTCCATCAACGCAGACTGCTCAGCTTGCTAAGTGATGGAATATTACTAAGCGCAACTGAGCTGCAAATATGGGGTCTTCCAATAAGGATGTTCTATTTTCATCTGCGCTTAGGGGTCATATTTGCAATGGTATTGGTATGATATTTGACACGCGTTTGCAGTCAGTTGTGCCAAATTATGCAGAATTACTCTCGTAGCGTGTACAATTTGTATTATATTATATTGTATTATTATATAGTGTATTATGAAAATGCTTTAACTGTTAATATTGAAAAAAGTTATTGGTGAATTTTTGGCTTTATGGGCATCTTGACTTCGCGCTATTAGTTTACCTCTGACGGAAATTTACTTAAATTCCATTTTCATAGACATACCTATAATGACATTGATTGTAGTACCCAAAAAATAAGGAGAGTGATACAACAATATTATTTACATACTGCGTTTTATTGAAATTGAATAGTAGGCCACTCTTGTAGCTTACAGCATTATAGGCTATAGGATGTCCGAAATATAATAATAATAATAATAATGATAATGATAATGATAATGATAATGATAATGATAATGATAATGATAATGATAATGATAATGATAAAGATAACGATAAGGATAACGATAACGATAACGATAATAATAATAATTATTATTATAATAATAATTACTCATTTATTGCCCAACAGATACAAGATCCAATTACAGGATAAATACATAATATAACAACAAGAATTTTTAACAAAATATAAAATAAAAAACAATTTCCAGTGCATTTACATTAAAAATCACAAAACTATTAAATATAGTAAAAAAAAAAATAAAAAAACGGAATTAAGAAATGAGACTACAAATCTATAAAATATAAGAAAAAAAATATAAACACTTCATTTACATTAAGAATCACAAAACTATTAAATGTAGCAAAAACTACAAATCTATAAAATATAAGAAAAAAAGAATAGAATAGAATATGTATAAGTGGTCTTTATTTAGCTGTATGAGGAACATAATTGATCAAACAAACACTGTTTTCAAAATAACGAAACACACTAGTCACAATATGAAGTAAGTGTATACATGCATAACAGTTTCTAATTGTCTAGTTTGGCGTTAACAATAGGGTAACAATGGATTAAAATGTTGTCGCACGCTACAGTTCGTAGGATTTTTTGGAGAGCCTCTACTGTTTACTTCAATAATACTCATAAAAAACAGGCTTCAAAAAATTTATTTACGTTAAAAAGGTTTATACTTAATCTTAATGGTACCTTAGTCTTAGTTTCGTAAATCAGTTTTGCGTTTTATGGTAATTATATTTTTGTTTTTGAAATTTTTTCCATAAGGGATTTTTGTTCCATTGGGTTAGATATATGTCATTTCAGTAACAGCATTCATATTCCAGATACTCTGTTTATGTAACACACAGAGCAAGACGTCCCATATAGGTGAAACGACTTTTGTAAGAGAGAAGTAATGCAGGTACTGCTAAAATATTAATTCAGCTCTGCTTGTTTTTAGAACTTGATCTATAATTTGAAATCTGTAAAATCAAGGATTGAGAAAGTATGAAAAATATTATTATTCTATTCTTACTTTGATGTTTTAATTGATTTTCTAGAATTGTTTTACTTGTCCGGTGACATACTGTATACAGGGAGATCCCGAATAATTTGCAAACAATTTGAGGGTTTCAATAGGAGTCTTTCATATGAAATTTTTTTACTTAAGCCTCCTTGGATGTGCTCCCACCCCTTAACGGGAGGTGATAAATTTAAAGTTTTATTTAGTTTCTTCCAAACGCTTTGAAATTAGTAAATTAAATTTTTCTCGACGAATATTTTTTATTCTTCTTGGCCTGTTATAAGGTGTTGAAGTAAAGTACCCCTTGTATACATTTTATTAGATTTTATTTGGGGTTAACTTTTTTTATTGAAAAAAAAAACACAGTTAGGTAGGTACAATCTTAGCGCTCTTAAGGCGCTTTCATGACGTTTGCCATAAATGAAATGCATATCTCCGTATACCTCATTCGAAAATATACATTTTTTATAATATGAACATAGATCCGATTCGTTTTTGTTTAGACGTTACAAACATAGTAGTAGTATTTAGTAGTAGTATTTATTGACCATGTTAAATTACGTAAAATCTGTATGGTAAGTCAAAGAACAACTTTCTGTAGACACAGAAAACACAAGAACCAAGCACAATAATTAACATAAAAAAATAACATTTTGAATACAGTTCAAAAACCTAATAGGTGCAATAAGACCATTACCACAACATATGCATATCAGAACTATTTAAAAATTCATCAATAGAGTAAAAACAGTGTGATATTAAAAAAGATTTTAATTTGTTTTTGAAACTAAAAACATCCAACGATTTTAAATTAGTTGGCATAATATTGTACAATCTAAGATTTAAGGAATTTTTCTTTGATTTGGTAAGCCTGTATCGTGGAACTATAAGGTGATCGGAATATCTAATTTCATAACTATGACAGTGGGAATGTGTAACATAAAGATGTTTCTGAGAATGAATCTCAAGCAGAGTGGCATATATGTAAAGATAGGGTAACGGCAGAATCTTAAGTTCTTTAAAAAGCGGGCGACAGTGTTCAGTATGAGAAGAGTTAGTTATTAAACGTACAGCTTTCTTTTGTAGCTTGAATATCTTATGGGACATTGTACTGTTTCCCCAAAGCATTACGGCATAATTTAAATGAGAATGGAAAAGTGAATAATAACACATTTTCAAACAATCCCTACTCAAAAAGTGCTTCAATCTACGAATTAAAAAAATGGCACTAGATAGTCTACCTCCTAATTTATCCATATGGACATTCCACGTAAGAGAGTCATCGAGGAACACACCGAGTACCCTTGCAGACCCACCATCAGTCATACCGTTATGTGTAGAAAAAATTAAATTTTGTGTTTTAGTTTCATTTAACTTAAGTTTATTTGCTGGGAACCACATCTGTGCTTTTTCAATCATTTCATCCGAAAGCAAAGTAAGATCGGTCAAATTATACGCAGACGTGAAGATGGTAGTATCATCAGCAAATAACGTACTACGAAATGGTTTTAAGTATTCAAATACATCATTAATATAAATAATGAAAAGTAAAGGCCCTAAAACAGAGCCCTGTGGAACTCCGTGATGCATTTCTTCATAACCTGAATAAGAATTATTGAAACAAACAATTTGCCTACGGCTACTGAGGTAAAACTGCAAAAGCTTTAACGGTACACCCCGGATGCCATAGAAAGATAATTTTTTTATAAGAATAGAATGTGAAACACAGTCAAATGCCTTTGTCAAATCACATAATGTTACTGAACAGTGTTTGCCCTCTTCAAGACTCTCAATAATATTTTCTACCATCTTACATATAGCCTTAGTTGTGGATAAATTGCTTCTAAAACCGAACTGATTGTTGTTAAAGAAGTTGTGTGTTTCAAAATAATTCATTAGTCTAATTTTTAAAATACGTTCTAAAACTTTCCCAAACAATGGAATAATTGATATTGGACGATAGTTGCCTGGTTCATTTGGGTTACCTTTTTTCAGAAGTGGTATAACCCTACTATCTTTAAAACAGTCAGGAAACACCCCCTCCGAAAAACATTTATTCGCAAGAATAGAAAGAGGAATGACAATTAAATCCCAAATTTGTTTCAGTATTGGAGCATTAATACCGTACACATCAAAAGCATATGAATCTTTTAATTCCAAAATTGCATTTCGAACATCATCTTTCGTTACTGGCTTCAAGAAAAATGAAGCCGATGGAGCCTTGTGGTGTTTAGAAATATCACATTCTTCATGTGATACACCAGGAAGTGATTTTATAATGCCATCTGCTATATTGGAAAAATATATGTTCATCTCATCTGCAGATAAACTTGAACATTCTCCAATACTGTGACTTTGACGTCGTTCATAGTTAATAATACTCCAACTATCTCTATTTCTGTTCCTGGAAAATTTTAAATAATTATCAACATATTAAAACATATTATAATTTCATGTTTCCTGATAAATAAAAATTATGGTTGCTATAACTATAATTATTATTTATGTCATTTGACACTTAGTGTTAAAGTGCTAATTAAAAAGAAGAGTATGCAGATATTGTTTTTGTATATGGGTATTCCAATGGGAACGCCAGACAAGCAATCCGAGAATACCGACGAAGTTACCCAAATAGATATCAACCTGCTCATGAGAAGAACGTAACCCCTCAAAAAAGGCCATTCGTCCTACTGAAGCGAATATACAAAATGAAGAAGATATAATAGATAATGTAATTGACTACTCTTCAATTAGTGCTGGCTCGATAACAAGTTCTCTTCGTTTAACACTGAATTTTGTATGACGTATATTGAATAGAAAAATGTTACATCCGCTTCATCGCCAAAATGTACAAGCGTTGCATGCTGGAGATGCTTCAACAACATGCACAACAAAATACCCGGACGCGACGGTATAAATAATCATAATGAATATATCTGGGCGTTACAAAATCAGCATGCAATTAGATTAAAACGATTTCAGCAACGTTTTAGTGTCAATGTTTGGGGTAGCATATTTTAAATGCATAGAACTTTCATGGAACACAACCTTTTTGATGTCATTAATGACGTAGGGCTTGATATTCAAAATATGTGGCTTCAGCACAATTGTGCACCACCACATAGAGAGAGACAAGTAACTGCTTAAATAATATAAAGAACCATTAACTGCCATCAAATACAAAATGGTGGAAACCTACTGGATATCGTTGATTCAAAATAAATTCTAAATTCAACAATCGTTCAAAATATATATTTAATAAAAAAAGTTAACTCTAAATAAAATATAATGAAATACACACCAGGGGTACTTTATTTCAATGCCTTATATCAGGACGAGAAGAAGTTTCATCAGTCTAAATATACTACCAAATTTAATTTCTTAATTTCAAAGTCTTTGGAAGACATTAAATAAAAACTATGACCCCCTGTTAAGGAAGGCTAGGAAGCCTTAAATAAAAAAAATATCATGTGAAGGACCCCTATTAATATCGACCATACAATCTTCACTAAAATTTTTGCACATTATTCTATATCACCCTGTATATTTGAAGTGTAATAGTGCTGACTATTTTCCTTTCTGATCAAGTAAGTAATTCGTTCTTTCTTTTTTTTCAGGTAAACCAGACCGATAACTTGACTCCGGAGCTGTACGGGCCTAGTAAGTAATTCATTAAACGAGTTCCGCCGACGGTTTGTGTTATTCATTAAATCCATCGTTTTATTATTCATCCTATTGAGCGCATTACTCTTAACTGGGATTTAAAGACTGCACGAGAGCACCGCAATACCGCTTGCACTCATTCTCGCCGAGGAACGGCCATAACTCACATCTTTCCTATAAAGCCAGTGAATATTTTGAGAGATTTTCTCACTTACAGCGGTGAATGATGTCTGTGTGGTACATAGTTTTGCCACTCTGTCAGTTGTTGTCAAATGTGTGCATACAAAAGTGCACAGTATACTAAGCAATCAGTACGGAATCTTAGACAATTTATGAATTAAATACGTCTGGCAGTTTTTAAATACCCCCACTCTAGAAAAAGTCGCCAAGAATATGGCGGATCCCAGAGAACATACGAAAAAATAGCTAATAATTTGGCGTAAAGATAACCAAAGTTGTTCGTAGTTTTAATACTTTTGCATTAATTCTTAATTAACTGTTGTAATCCAGTGTAGTTTCATGTAAATTGAGGTTTTGGTCACATTTTGTCTTAATTTAGGTTTCTAGCAGATATAATTTGAATTTGATTATAGAACCAGTATGAATTTAAATTTATTTAAAAAATTTGCGAAAACATAGAAACTAGGTCAACTAGTAGTGTAGTTTTATTTTATATTTTGTAGTACTTTTGCCTTATTTTGTTAGCAGATGATCAAATTTAAGCCCAGTGTAATTTTTATATTTTTACTCATTTTTTTTAGGAAAGTACGAAATGAAATTAAAACGTGAATATTAGGTACAATTTATTTTGAGGTTTACAATATATACATATATATATATATATATATATATATATATATATATATATATATATGTATATATATATATTGGTAACATAATCAATAACCTTCTGCTCTATTAGGTGTATGGAGTGGTTTCTTTCATTCATGTATGAAAGCAGTCTCTTTCCTATTTGGAATTAAATCCTTTACCCTCTTTACCCCCTTTCATGTTTTAATTCTTCTTTAGGATTTTCTCAATTAAGCTCTATCACGTCTAACTTGGTCTCCCATATATAAAACTGTTTACAGGCCTTTTACGCCCACAGCTGCGTTACGCGTTAGTTTTTTACAACACATTTATTTCCTCCCATAGTTTATTTATTATTTACTGGGTATAGTTCCACTAATAAATAATCACTAATATAAAAACACAAATAACTAAACACTCAACACGACATACAAAGCAGGAATATAAGTACAATAATGATAACGAGTGGATAACCATGTAATAATGCCAAAAATTCAAAAACCTAACTGACACACAGAAATTATAGTAATAACTGTCAGTCGCCAACAAGATGGCGGATTTTTGGAAGACGCGGGAAAGCTGAGTTTCCCTACTGATTGCTTAGTATACTGTGGTCCAGTAATTCGTCAGATATGTATGCATGTACCAATTTCGCCAGTTAGATGATATTAAGAATGAAAACCGGACCCACAATAGAGTACATATTAAAAGATAAAAATTTACAGAGATACCAAATATTACCTACAAATTGGTCAGTAACACCAAAAAAATAAATTTTCCTACAAGCACGAAGATGGCACTTTTCTGCACTAGTGCGGTAAAGTGCACTTTTCCACACGATATTTATTGGACCAGAAAAATCTGTATAAATGACAGTCACCTGATCACCATTTTCAAAATTTTCCTGTGTGGCACAATAAATTGCTAGGTCTCTCCAGACCAGGCATAAATCCGTGTTGGTCAGTACAAATTTGTGATGAAATTATTACGGCTAACGTAAATATCTCTCCTAGCGTAACGGTTTATTAATATTCCGTGCGAATTTGCTCTGCCCCAGGGGCCGATTCGTCCCTGTCAGTCGTTGCACTCTATGAACGCTTGCTTGATTGACATCTCAACAAATTGCAACTGCCGTGCGTCGCGCGCCACGTGAATGAAATTCCCAGTTGCATAGGCGGCCACGGGCGGTGAATGTTTGACGTTGCTCGGGGGTCAGGGCGGATATTATGCCACATAACTGATAAAAATCACGTGTCTTCCGCTGAAAACTATATATAAGTCCAACAGAGCGGCAAATAGTGGATTAATCACTTAAGAAACAGAAACCTGAAAATTGTAGGTTAGAATTAATCACAAAATGTTCGTATTCGGGTTACAAGAACATGTTTCAATATTATAAATTTTAATATATTTTTTTTGCTAGTATATGCATTATTTTCTGAAAGACCTGAACGTTATGAAGAGCTGTCTAATAAAATGATACTATTATTAAATAAGCCATTTTTCTAATGCCCTCTGTTATCTGTTATTGGCTTTTACATTTTTATGTACATTATAATCTAATTAACTGAGCTTGTTCACCAAAATGTTGAGAATTTCAGTTTTCTATATCGTTCGTAACAATCTCCGCATCTTCTCTATCACTATTCGTTTGATCTCTACTTGTACCAGGTTGAGGTTCTTCCGAAAAATCCTCCCACATTTCAGGAATTCCAGGAAACAACTATTCTGCGGGCTAATGCCCCGACCAGTATTTAATGACACCTAAAAAACCTATAGCAAACAGCTAAAGTCACTCGTTAGCAGCCCACCAGACATATACCTGTTTGGAGGTTTCGATATGTATTTCAAGATAAATCGAAACTAGACACTTTTTAGCAAATAACAAACAATTTAATATAGCCATATTTTACACTTGAGATAATATTTTTTTGTATCGTGCCTATAGCTTTCAATTAAATTTTTTAAATACTGTATCTGTAGAGAGCAGACAAAATTGAAAAGGATTAAATTTCTTAATCAAATATTTGAACTTATCGCTTTCCAACAAATGAAATGGTTCGAGACAAGGCCGGCAATCAATACAGAGAGGCCCTCGCACCATGAATTAAAGATGTGGTCATACCAAAATTTAATAAATCCCCAGTTTTCAGTTTCGGACCAATTAAATTTTAATAAAGCCCACATTTCGACCGCGCACAATCGTATTTGGATACTCACGCTTAATTGGAGTAAGCTGCGGGAACGAAAAAAAGCTAATAAATTGCGAATTCCCCTGGCCCATATTAGTGGACGGGAAAGCTTCAAGCGTACGGTTCGATAAAAATGAATCATTAATTAAACAGATTTTCACGGATCTGTCCACGTGCAGATCGCGGTGTTTTAGTCAAATCAAAGGTGTCTAATGACTCAAATAATTAAATTTTACATAACAAGGTGCCTCAAACTCAACAGCTCAAACGAGCACTTTTAGTAATGATATTAATATGGTCAACAAAAGTTAATTTTGTATTAAGCAACTCCTAGATCTCTATCACATTATTGCCAGATATATTGTGTTTAATTTATATGGGTAATTAAAGCAGTTATGATCAGTCTTTTTAGCATATGACATAGTAACACATTTGTAAGAAAAGTTTACACTATTGGTTAATTGTAGCTAGATCAGATTTCAATTCCAGACAATTTTCAATATTGTCAATATATCTAAACAATTTTAAGTCATCGGTATACATCAATACATTGCTGATAATGTCCAGAGTTACGTCATTTATAAATCAATTGAAACAGAGCAGCCCCAAAACTAATCCTTGGGGAGCACCAGAAGTTGCATGCACTTTGACATACTTGGAACCATACCATTCAATAGAAATTAGGGATTTTAAATTGAAGGACATATAATCATCTAAGACCATTTGAATCAATTTGCAAATTTTATATAAAATTGATTTTGACCTGTAATTCACAATTTGAACTTTATATTCTTTCTTAAAAATTGGTCAACTTTTAGAATGTTCCCAAACTGAAGTGAAAGTTAAAGAACGAAGTGATATATTGAAAATAAAAGTTAGAGGTTTAGCTAAGACATTTGCACAGTCTTTCAAAAGAAACGCTGGAATTCCATCCGGTGTTAACGTTAATTTGGGTTAAATTGTTTTTAATGCATTTAAAATAATAACCTCAGAGAAGACAAGGTTATTTAAGTCATTTGAATTAAGTTCATGTTCCACATTGTTCGATGAAAAATGACTGGAATTTATAAAAACTGATTGAAAAAAGTTTTCAAAGGTCTTATATACATTGTTTTTAAGAAGTCTTCATAAACAAAAATCTAGAGGTCAGGTCTGGAGACGTCTCTGTGCATTTTATGGACCATTAATCCCTATCAAGAAGAACGGACGTGACAAAGCTAAACACTCATTAAATATCATTTTATTTTGATAATTTCTTGCATATTTACTTCTCTCGGTGGAAGTGAAAAATGTTTCAATTTTAAGGTTTATCTGTTAATTACTTTTACATAGGTTGTACTTTGATAACGTAATATCCTATTTTAAAAATTTCTGCTCACATTTGTGTATTGTGAAGCTTGTTGCAAACGATATTTTTTACAGCTGATTATGCCTAGAGTACGAATATTTGGGCACAATTCCTAATTAGTGACTTGGAGAGGGGGCGGATTGTTGAGTTGCGCGGAGCAGGTTTGTCGCTGAGAAATTTCTAGCGGGACTAACAGATCCTTACGTACCATACCGTACGGTGTTACTAGGTGTTGACTTAGGAAGACTGTGGACACAGAGTGAGAGTCACCGGCCGTCATAGAGCGAAGAAGATATGGAATGACATATGGTTCCACAACTGAATGTGGCATTGTGCTGTTATGTTGCTTCTAATGACAACTAATGATGATCTGCTACCATATGCGAAAACACCCCATAGCATAACGCCTACTGTGTTGTCGTGCATCCCCTGGCAGAAAAACGGATTCGTCAGTAAAGATAACCAGATTCCATTCTTGGTTCCACTGAATTCTCTCTCCACACCAGTGTAAGCGGTTAGCTCGATAGTGAGAAGTGGGAGGCAGTACCCAATGTGGGCGATAAGATAAGAGGCCAAAACTTCGTATTCGGCGAAATACTGTACGCATACTGAACATCCCCCATATTGTTGCTGAATCGAAATCGCAATCGACAATCTTCACGTTCTGTTCTACCACGACTTTTGCCTCTCACTCTGTGTCCGGTCCTGGTAATACCGTACTATGGTACATAGCTATTAATTCTTTCCTAAACATTTGTTTTAAAGTTTCGGCGCTGCAGTCACTTGATTAAGCATAGCGTCTCCCACTCCTTGGAAATTCCTATTCATAATAATTCATTTGTTTGTGCATCGGAGCGTTCCAAAACGCCACTTATCTAACTGCTCTGATCAGAGTGGCGGCGCGTGTTCACAGTATATGTAACTGAAAAAAAAAGAAAATAGCTGTAAACACATCACCTCTGGAAACCGAAGCACTAAATTCAATTTCTTTTCTACACGAATGGAGGGGCAAATATTTATATTCAGCGCGGTATTAACGCCGATGGAATTGTGGTGCATCGGAGCGTTCCAAAACACCACTTGTCCAACTGCTCTGATCAGGATGGCGGCGAGGCGAAACGTCGATTCGTTACCAGCGCCCACCCGTGCCATTGGAACAAACAAATTTTATTTCCCGGCGTTCAGGTACGTGTTACTGGCCGGCCAAATTGCATTACGGGGCAGGAATACCTCAGGCCGTCGAAAAGGAGAGAGGGCGTCCCTTAGGCACGTCCCAACTGCATCCGTCCGGACATAAAAATGCACCGCGGACCGAGTAATAAAGCAAACGAGTGGAGCAGAAACTAGCACGAATGTGGTCGTGAATTGCAATGGTGTTAATGGTACGGTGCTGGTTCGGAGGGTTCATGATAATGTTGAAGGGAATGAAAGGTTTAGTTCGTTAAAACAGCGTAAAGTTTTTAATGTAGGCGTGAATCCTACAGTTGACGCCAAATTATTAAGAGTTTTTTTCAACCAATTCGAATAGTGTTAAGGATACGGTGCTGGTTTGGAAAGCCCATGATAATGTTGAAGGAAATGAAAGGTTCAGTTCGTTCAGATGGGATAAAGTTTGAATCCTACATTTGACATCAAATTGTTAAAGGTTCTCTTCAACCAATTCGGCTTAAACACAGAATAGTACAATTAATTAACTTTTATGCACGGTGACATAATATGTCAATTATAATCGAATTTCTTTGACAAAAACGTCTGTTTATATCCCACGGACGTTCTTATAACCCAGTGGGCACAAAGCTATGAGCTTATATTTAATATGTACAATACAGTTATTACAATGGAAACATTGAAATTTTGCCAAATGCATGCAGAAAGAATGTATTATTTTGATCGAAAAGGCGTCTGTCCTAGACACTACCTGTGACGTCAGGCTCCATTCGCACGTGCTCCACTATAAGCGAGGCTTGTGTTGTGGATCATCCAATTAAGAAACAATATAAGATTTAAACCCAAATAAACAATACAAGATTTTATACTAAACAAAGTAGTTTTAAAGCTAAATGAAAAAAGGAAGGAAAATACGATTTGATGAGATGAGAAACAGCAGTCAGCGGACGAGCAAGTTGATAAGAAATTGTTTACTTATTATTCTACATGTACTTTTTATTGAAGAATATTTTTAAATTTATTATAATTATTATCTACATAATGCTTTATCTCTTTCTTTAACTTATTTTTATTTTGATTTCTCCTAATATCTGTAGGCAATAAATTAAATATTCTTGGAGCAAGGTACGAGACAAATATTTGGGTATGAGTTAACCTACACAATGGAATAACTGCAGAACAATTGCATCTGCAAATTTGCCTCATATAAACCACCCCATACAATACTACAATATCGGATAATAGACTCAGCTAGAGCATCGTACACCACAACCATAAGTTTCTTGTTTACTACATTCCTTAGTTGATAAAATTAATTTTCTTAATCTTTGGACTGTATATTCTACATGTTCTTTCCACCGCAGAAATTGGTGCACAATGACTCCCAAATATTTTATCATATTTACCCTATTTATATACAAACATTCACAATTTGCTTTATTTCTGCATGCTATTTTATGAAGCCTGATTGTATCTTTATTTGGTATGTCTTTTACTGTCGGACTAAAGGTAACAAATTTAGTTTTAGTAGTGTTTAAACTCAAAAAGCTCTCATTCAACCAGCTATAAGTGAGTTGAACACCTCTTTCAGCGGTTTCATATACATTATCCCATGTATCACCGGTAAAAATAATAGCTGTATCATCAGCGTAAGAAACAAAATGCCCATTCTCAATGTTTATGGTGTAGACGATATTAATATATATATATATATAAGAAAGAGCAATGGCCCTATTACCGTACCTTGAGGTACGCCTACAGACAAAATCAAGGGATCACTTACAGTATTATTGATTTTAACAACTTGTTTCCTATTTTTTAAATAATTCTCAAATAATTTTAATGCTATCCCTCTGATACCAATTTTATCTAATGTTTGTAATAAAAGTGCATGATTAACGGTATCAAATGCTTTAGCCAAGTCTAAGAATACTGCCAAACACTTCTTGTTATTGTTAATATTGTTTATGATACGATTTACAAGTGTAAAAACAGCATTTTCTGTCGACAAATGTTCGCGAAAACCAAAGTATAGAATATTGTTCTTAGTGAGAAAATTAACTAGTCTACTACTATATACTTATTAACTTGTCATAATAAATTGAATTTTAAATTTATTAAGAAAAGGTGAATTAACTTATGAATTTCAACTTTAATAATAATTCAACTGTAATTAGCACGTCAAATCGCTCATTTAATGTTAGCGCGTTAGTATAGATTAGCGCGATAGGATATTACACATAAAATTGGCTGTAATTTTTTATATTGCCCGTAATAATCCGCGCACAACCGCCTTTTATCAATTTTATGTTGTCCCTAATTACGAGCAATAATGTAAAAAAGCAGTAAAGGCGAATTTCCCTTTTTATTATCCGGTTCGGTCGGGCCTTATCTTTTTCTCGAACCTTATGCCGTAAAACCAAATTTTATATTGGACGGTAAACAGTTCATTCGCAATTTATTTGATGATGCATAAATTCCTAGTCTTTTGGATTTCCATGACAAGATGGTTTTGTCATGCTATTGCTTAACTGAATAGCCTTCAAAAATGACACCATTAATGATAATAATAATAATAATCCTAGGAGAACATGTTAAACAATGTTGAATTTACTTTTTTTTGTTCTTTTTCGTAGTATCAAAATCAAATATGGGGTCATAACAAAAGTAAAAGTTGACTATGACAATTTGGGCATCTTGTAGGCTTAGAATTTTGTTTCCATTTCCATTGGAAAGCTATATTTGTTTATATGGGATTAAAGAAAATTCACTTTTGCTGTTGTTAACAGTTGTTTTAAATACTACACAAAATATTTCCTATTTGTTTTCACAAAATTAAAACGCCTGCAACTGCACTTTTTCCTATACTTACTGGTCATCATGAGAGTGACCACTCTGTGCATTTTTTAAAATGTTAATATTTGTATCTAAAGTGATTAATGCAATGCATATATATCAGCATGAGCAACAAAATGACAGGCAGTGTAAATTTGAATAAATAAAATGGGGCCCAAAATTTTACCTTATGGTACTCTCCAATAAACTTTTAAACAGTCAGTAGTCAGTCAATGTTTAAATTATGAAATATTACCTGTGACTGTGTAAATATGTTCAATTAGTTTATTATAAAAAGAATATGTAGCTTTGATATGCTGCAGATCGTTTCTGGTTTGTGGTACACATCTGCATATACGCATGCTGTAGGTACATTTGATGAAACAAACAATGCCGTATGATTTACTCTATTGATTTAAAAACAAAATATTAAATCCAATTTCAAGGGACTCTAGTACCCTTAAAAATTATAGTTTGATAGAATAACTGATGAAATAATTTCTCAAGTTTATTGTGCACCCATTTTTTTTCCTAGTATTTCTGAACCTGTTTTTTTATGTTAAGATAAATAATAATTTTGGTAAAACTACTAGTTCACTGTGGGGTTCCACAGGATACTGTTTTGGATCCTATATTGTTTACATCTACTTACATTGCCCCTGAATGGTGAAGTGATCTTTTTGCAGATGACAGTCATTTATTATTCTGGAAAATCTTGGATAAACTTAAAACGCATTGCACAAAATGGCTGAACAAATACTGGAGTTCTTTTCTTCCAAACTTCTAACAATTAACTTTAAATAAACTCATTTTATTTTGTTTATATGTCCAATTAAAAATTTACCAAATTTTAATATATTTGAGATCAACAATAATAATGAGATGTTCACAATAGAATTGAAAAACTATGTAAAATATCTGGAAATAATCATATACTGTCAATTGAAATGGGATGATAATCAAATTGACTACTTAATAAAAAATGTTTGGCATCTCATTCCGAAATTTAAATTTTTTAAGCAATATTTTGGCGTTCGTTTCATAAAAAATTCTTTATCATGCACTTGTACAAACCAATCTTTTATTTCATATAAAGATCATTGCTTTGGGTGGAGTCACAAACACATATTTAAATAAAACCATCCAAACATGGATGTTAAAAATCATTAATAAAAATTATAACTACCCAAACAATGATGTATTTAGAGAATTTGATATACGACAATTGTATCGTCACAAAATACTAGCAAAGTAAAACTATTGGACAAAGATGTTTTATCTTTTTAGGTCCACGATTATTTAATCCCAAGTAAAGCAAAGTCTATTTATTAAGTGAAACCTTGTAAGGAAAAAATAAAATTATGGATACTACAATGTTTCTTATTAGTAAATCATTTTCAAAGTAACTGTAACCGTTCAAATACTGAAATGTGTTACGTCAAATGAAATAATTTGCTACAAATCACTCAATTAGAAAACAGGCGCCCACAAGGAGATAGCAGCAGAATAGTACTACTAGCTTTGACACATTTCATTCAATAATTCGGTGGTGGGGGTAAGCTAGTGGGTAAGTAAGTTTACTACTCCCTACTTACATGACTGGCTTCATTTACTGGCGCTAGTACTCTGCTATTCACTGGAAACTATATTCCCACGATTCTAATATTCAGAAACTAGCTACTTGCTTCAGTAACCCGCGTATTTACTAAACTCGTGTAAACGAGCCTTCATTCTGCAGAAGATAAAAAGTAGTATAAAAATATTTACAAGCGTTAATCTCGCTGCAGATACTCGTTTGAGTGGCCTTAGAATAATCAATTTTTATTCTAATTAAATAATGGCGAACAAAAGTATTATAATTAAAAATAATAAAAACCGGACCCAATAAAAAAAAAACACAGAAGCAATTGATCGATCGCTACCGATTGGATACTAAATAAAATTTAACAAGATAGATAGTACAGAATTAGTGTACGTCGTACCAGTATAAAATTAATTGTCGTATGCCATCGCTATCTATGGTCCTTCGAAGCGGAGCTGAGGCGAGGCACCAGCCGGCCGTCAAAAATTAAAATATTAACTCTTCCGGTAGCGCACAGCCGAGAATGATTAAAAACGCGAAATATACAAGGCACTTAATCGAAATTAACAGCGATAAAGTGCTGTTATCGCGCCGTAAAACACTACAATAATTATAAATTATCCGGCGGGGTTCTTTGCAGGGCCCGAGTATGGAGGAAGAGATTACACAGAACACATTAATTTGAAATTTCCGATATTAAAGCGGGAAATGATTATCGTCGGTCGGGGGCAGGATCGGGGCTGGTTCTATGGGGCGCTGAAATATGACTTTCTTTCCCTTTATCTCGCAGTAATTTCTATTTTATTGTCATTGCGGGCCCGCTCCCGCTTCCAGGAATAGGAGGCGCTGTCTCCTGCAATGGATCGCGGTTCATTTGTTATATAACTGCAACAAAAAGGAACGATGGTCTTATAATGTCTTTATTACACCACGTTACTTGATATTGAGGTGTTATTGCAGGTCAGAATCAGATGCAGTACATAATTACCTACATTAAATGATTAATTTATGGTTACCAATATCTTATTGAAATCGACCACCAAGAACTATTATACAAGGTGATTCAGGCGTTGTGCAAAATCATTTTTTTCGAATGTACAGGGGACGCTTACGAATACCTACAATTTTGAAAACAAATCAAACGGTTTTCGAAAATGATTTAAAAATACACTTCTGCACGGCGCTGGAAACTGGTCCACTGTAAAACCTGAGCTTGCGCAAGATACAGGGGCAATGTGTAATAAAACATGAATGTACAAAAAAGTTGAAAGAATTTTGAATTTGAATATATATATAAAATTCTCGTGTCACAGTTTTAGACGCCATACTCCTCGGAAACGGCTTGACCGATTTGTATGAAATTTTATATGTACAGGTATATTCGGTAGGTCTGAGAATCGGTCAGTAATCTATTTTTCATACCCTTAACTTATAAGGGTGATCCACCCCAAACAATTTTATTTTATTTTTTGGACAAAATTTTTTATTTTTATTTTTTTATGATGTGGCATTAAAAAATACGTACAACCCTTAATTTTCATTCTTATATCACAAATCCCTATTTTTTTAATAGCCATTTCAGTAATTTAATCATTTTTAACCCTGGTCGATAACTGATCGATTATCACTAGATCAGTTATCCCCGCCAGGCGTCTACCGGTGTCACTTCTCACCCAGTAAACAGCACGGAGTAGGGATGAGAATGAAGCCGGTCTCCTGTCTCTCTCACACAATAAGCCTTCTCTCACTCCCTACACAGTTTTCGGCCATTATTATTATGTATGCATCAAGCGTAGTAGTGACTTTTAGAATTATCATTTTACCTTCTAAGTGTAATTCTCAAGTAAATTTATTATTAATTTGCTGGGCCATAATTATTTATTTCCTATTTTATCAATAATGAATAAAATTATTAATTTTAAGTGTAGTTCTCACTATCAGTTAATTAAGTGATCTACATAACCTCAAAAGTACTCAACACGTGTCACGACCTCCCGCCAACAACTGCTATTATTTTATTATATGGCTATTATTTTGTAGAGTGAATAATGCTAACAAAACGTAAAGGGGCTAATTTGAGCCGTCAAACAAGTAAAACTGCAGTCAAGTGAAATAGAAGCCCAAAGAAGAGAAGAACAAATCCAGCAAGGAAATACTGCGCGTATGAGCATGGCGCAATTGCGTTAAGAAGAATCAGAAGATGCACGAGCTGAACAAAATGAGCTTAGAAGATTAGAACAAAGACAATCACGCCGTTTCACAGTCAACAGACGCAGAGCAATTGACCAACAACGCCAACAGGTATATCGATCAGTTACATCTGATTCATTCCTGCGTGTAGCATTCGAGCCCGATATTCAATATTATGCTCATTCAAAAATGGTAATTGGTGCTATGGACAAGGAATTCCAGCATCGTTTGCAGTACTCTATTCCTCTTTTAGTCATATACTACATCTTCGCACACAATAAGTTAGTTATTTTTTATTTAACTACCAAAATATTCACTAGAAATAATTCATACGGCAAACAACGTTTGACGGGTCACTTAGTAAGTAAATAAAATTTTATAACACCTAAAATTCAACTGCTTTTGCCGCTGTTGTTATTAATTAATAAAATTAATTTGTGGCTCTAATTAATAATTAGACATACCTGAAGTTACAGCCACTGATCAAAATTTTGTCCAGGACGTGTAAACATATTTGAGCCCATCTTACCCAGTTTGTATGAATCAACACAAATATTTCTGGTTCTTGCCCGTTTTGTACTGGTAAGTTCCAGCAGCTACGTTCGTAAATCATCAGTAGTGTCCACTTCGGTGCGATACATACAGTTTTTAAGGATCCCCATAAAAAGAAGTCCAAAGGATTTAAGTCAGGAGATCGTGGCGGCCATGGTACCGATCCTCCTCGTCCAATCCATTGTATCCCTTGAACTTCATTAAGGCTCTATAGAATATTTTGTCGAAAATGAGCAAATTTCCTAAGTCAAGCCCGCGTTGCACTACTGCCCTGAAAGTAGCTGCATCTGGCACGTGTCTATCGGAAAATCGTTCTGCGTACAAACGAGAAGCTGTTAAAGCGTTTTGTCTTCAGCATAAATTAAAACTATATCACACGTAAGCCATTTTTGACACTTGTAATGTAAACACTATCGCGAAAACGTTATCACTAAAATCGAATTTCAGTATTCGCAATCGCCTACATTCCGATAACTCTAAATACTACAATAGCTCAGCGACGTAATTGTTGAAAATACCTCAATTTTTTTTTCTCAGAGATTATAAGGATTTTACAATTTTTTTTTCATGGCGCATCTATTCCTGATTTTTTTTTGAGTAAGTTGTGAATCACCCTTTATTGCAGTCCTCTATTGCAAAAAATTGTATAGTGTTTTTATCAATGTTCTAAATCCACGTGTTCAAAAATGTAGGCAACCAAGCTTACACAAGTTGGCTTCCGTGAATCAAAATCTACAAAAAACAAGAGAATTGCAGAATACATTACATTTATATTAGTATTCGAAATTTGAGTGTCATTACTGAAATGGCTTATATACCTGACCAAAAGCAACAAAACAAAATCTGTTATGAAAAAATTATCTAAAACGAATATCTTTTATACATATATACAAAATAAAATACAAAACAATGTTACGAAATTGCAAAGTAAGGTACAGTTAAGGCTGAATAAAAACCCTGTGTACGTTTTTTTTTTGTATTAGTATTATTGAAGTAAACATTACATGGGTTCCTACAAATGTCAAACTGAGAAGTCAAAATACTTCCTCGCGAACCGCTCATTTGATTTTGATGATCTTTTTTTTAAATTGTACATTGATTTCTCAGGAACGGATGCTATGTCGGAAATTTTTATTCCGAATTTAATTTGAGCATATACGGGGCGCAACAAAGACACGACCACCCTGTGGGGTGTAGCAGCTACAGTCGCTGTTGCTAACTGGAGTCACACTGTAGCCTCATCTTTTGTGAACATTGTGTTTTTTTAATCACGACACTATCTCTGTTTTTATTCGAAATACACTGTAGATTAGTAGAGTAATGTTAAAGCAACTGAAATTTGAAAAAATATATAAAACATTTTTTAAGGAACTTATATCTAGTGTGGCCTCCTTGCTTAAAATGGCTTCATTCAATCGACGAGGCATCGAATCAATCAGGTTAAAGTTAATTTTTTTATTAAACGAAATATGGTGGGTATACCTGCAAAATTTAACAAATTGTTTCCATATACTTGCTTTTGATTTTCTAATCTTATCTGGTAACAGGTTTTGAATTTCTTGTCTAATAACTTGTTGATTTTCTTTATCAAATCGCGATATTTCACTATACACTTATTAAATTCAACGTACATATGCTTCGAATTAATAATAATTGACACCTACTGTGACAGAACCGTTTAAATAAAAATGACAAATCAACATAATATGTCAACAACAACAATACCTTGGCCGAGTCTAATTAATTTAAAATGTCAAGTTTGATTTATACTTGAGGTGTGAAATTTTTTTACCGAATACCACATGAGTAAAAATATAATAAATTATTCATTTGTTCGTATGACGTAAGTCGTCTAAATTCTTGCCGCAACTCTAAGTGGACTTTGGAAATTGTTGATGTCGCTGTATATTTATCGTTATTATCAACTATGAAAAATTTAACAGTATCTGCATTTTATCCCATCTATAAACAGAGCTTAATATTTGGGTCCCGGAATACTGAATAATTATACGGTTTCGGGTCCATCTCTAGTAAAGAAAGCAATTTTTATCCGAACACTCGGTATAGCCTCACTTGTCATGCATGTGGAACGATTGAAGCTTCTGCGCTTCCAACCATTCATCAGATCTCACATTTGGAACCGATTCAGCGAGAAATAGCGTCTTATTCCCTCGCCCATTCAACTGCAGCATTTTAATTCTCTGCCCTGCTGGGTGTGTGCGCTCCTCGCTGTGCTCCAATTCGCGAACTTCAGTCGCACGTCGGTGGATGCAACATCGCGGATCCGGAGTTTTAATAACGCGTCGAAGTCCGGGCCGTAGCCGCACCATCTGCCCCGCTTATTAGAAACAAGTCCGCCGTACGAAACCGCCGGTTCCCCATGAATATTAAAGATGACCCGCCCTCGCCACGTAGCAATCAGATTCACATAAATAAACGCGACTAAGATTGATGACGCCGTAGATGGAATCTAGGAGCCCGCGGAGTCGGATCCAGAGATAAAGACGGTCGATATAACACGCCCCGTTGCTAATTTTGCCCGATGCGAGGGAAATTTTCTGCATAACTTACAAGGCTTGAAATTAGAGATTTGACGGCTTGATTAGGTTGCCAAGTCGGTTAATTTAACTTGTCTTGAAATCTGGTTAAGTTCAAGTCTACCAGCCCAAGTATGTATCCCATTTTGGTTAGAATAACATTTACGTAAATATTATTATGACTAAAATAGGATACATACTGGAGCTGAATAGCGGCAATAGTCAAGTTAAATTTAGAAATAATTTATTTATTTATTTTTATATACATTCAGATATTCTATTTAGCAATAGAACATATGAACTGTAACAAATTATTCAGTATAAAATTTAATGAAATCTTTAGTAACATGTTGGATTAAGAAATACATTTTATCACTAGTAGAGTTATTCAGACGATAAATTTATTGCACACGAAATTCCAGGAAATAACTACTTTGCGGGCTAATGCCCCGACCAGCATTGAATTGCACTTGGAAAAACCTTAACAAACAGCTAAAGTCACTCGTCAGCAGCATGCCAGACATATACCGGTTTTAAGATTATTATCTCTCATCAGTATGTCATAGGTGAGGTAACCGACATATAACCTTAGCTGTTTTAAGTCTGTCTAACACGACAGCAGAGACTATAGGTTTGTTCCATCAACAGCAAGAATCGATTCCGAACCGTCCAGAACGATTCAGTCAGCTTAGTTGTTAATGTAGTTTCGACAAATGCGACGTAAAACGGAGTTGGTCAAACAGTTCTGAACCAGTTTTAGATGGTTGTTGGATCAGACCTTATGAGTAATGCGAAGTAGCAAAGTTCTGCATCACAATAGAAACCATTGAACGACTTCGACTGTGGTATACTAATGAGAGCTAACAAGCTCAGACCGATATACGTTTGATGTGCTGCTGACGGTTGACGTTAGGGGTTTTTCAGGTGTAATGTTGGTCGGGGCATTAGCCCGCAAAGTAGTTGTTTTTTGGAATTCCGTATTTATTTAAGATTTCAAGCTATAGAACTTTTTCTTAAATATGACTTTTCCATTATCTTGTAGTTTCTCCAATCTTATTGAATTCATAAGCTATAGCTATAAGATTAAGTTCTCCAGGTAACAAATAAAAATTATGCTGTTAGTCAAATGTGTGGGAAAAGTCGCCCTACTACAGTACAATAGTAATATTTTAAAATTTCGAAGCATGAGAAATACTAGTAATTTGATTGGCGGACTAATAGTGTGAAATGAATGACTTTTTTGATAATCATATGTTTTTTTTACTTGATATTGTTATTCCAATTTAAATATTTGTTGCGAGATGTAATGTTTGATAAAAAAATTACTCATCGTGTTTTCAAACTGCATTGCATTGGATAAATATTTCAGCTTGTTTGTCTCATCAGTTTAAAAAGTCACTACCTGGTGCTGTTCGGTTAGTTTTCCCATCATTGAATTAACTATGTAGCGACAACATACATCAGTTATTTAGTCGACGAAACTATATATTATGTAGTTGTCTCTAATTTCGTTCTTTGTTTTATCTGCCACATTTTTTAATGCTGATTCATTTGTAGCATTAAATTTGCAATACTTTTGCAGAAACGTGTTCACTTGTCTGCTGTTTAAAGGAATATTAGCAACCAAAATCATGCTGTACGAATCTCGCCATAGTTTTTCTTAATATTTAAGTAAGGCCTAAAGCTTTCAAGCAAGTCAGGTTCGAAGCCTTTATGTTGCTGCGAGTGTACATTGAGTTTTCAATACGCAACCACAGTGATACTGATAATCTTCAAATGAATCAAATAACATATAGTAGATGTAGGTAATCAAGTTCAATATAAATCACGTACATAATCTCAATTTCTTATTTTGTTATTGATGTAATTTATCATAGGTACTTTGTTAAGTAGGATCCACATTAGTAACATGTTTATATAGCATTGCTATTTATTTAAGTTATTTGATATATGTCGAAAACTCAAGTTGCGTCCACAAGATAATAAAACAACCCGTTAAGTAATATTTATCATTTATTTACTATCTGAGTAGTACATCTGCGTGCAAAGATTTTCAATTTGAGTGTTTTTTATGACATGTTTCGACAATGGTAACTTCTAAAATAGAAAAATATGCCAGATAACCAAGTAAATCCTATACAGGGTGTCCAGAAATTACGCGTCAAGACTTCAGGAGGTGATTCCTTACAAGAAATTAGGGTCACGAAGTCCTATAACAAAGTGTTAAGTGTTAAAGTTAAAATTTTATTTTCGATATTTGTAAATAACTTCTTCCGAAATCCGAATATTTACATAAAATTTGTAAATCGGGTTTTTTTTCGGACGAGAAATTCAAATATGTTTCTAATTTTGATGTCACTAGTAGAGGGCGCCACTTATAGCACAACATGTTTCTTTCAAATGACATAACTTTTTTGCTGCTTAGTGTATCCATCTAACTATTGAAACAATCGATTCTCCTACCTGTTATATCTGAAAAAGGTATACCTTATTGAAGTCGTTAGGAGTAATAGTTTTCGAAATAATCTTATTTGAAATATTCAGTGCACCGAATAAAAACTGTTTTGGTTTCAATTAAAGTGCATTTTCTACTGGAAATGCAGCAAAATGCTACTTGAAAAACTTGTTCAGAACGATAAATTATGGATATGTGCAAAATTTTTAAATCAACCAGTGTTGCTTGAGAATAAATGAATAATTTTGAATTTTGTAGATAATTAATAAGTCATCAGTTTTAGATGTGTTTTTCTCTGAAACCGTTTCTCCAAGCCACTTCAATAAGGTAACCTTTCTTAATTGTAAAAGACTGGACAAGAGATTTTTCTAGTCCAAAATAATATACAGGGTGGAACAAAAAAGTTGTTTCGGTTTAAATGGTTCGAAATCGTCGCCGGTGGCGCCCTCTAGAAGATATACCAAAATGGACAATATAATTGAATTTGCCATCCCAAGAAACCCCAGGATACAAAATTTCGTGAAATTAACGTGAAACAGTCGAAAGTTATTAAAGAAAACGCGATCTATTTTTTAACTTTTGACACCCTGTAGCTCCGTGATTGTCAGCTTTTGGACTAAGGCAAGTTTATTTACTGTTTTAGAAAGGTATTTTAAGCTAATATAAATCAAATCTCCTACAATTCCTAATAATAAGGAATATATGGGTAGATATTGTGGGTGTAATTCAACGCAGGTTGGGGCTTTTGTCCACTGAGTAGTTAGTTTCACACAATATTATTAATACCTAAAAATATATAAAAGGCAAGTTTAGTTAAATCGACTTATTTTCAGCTATACTTTGTGTGACGAAACGCTGTCCCAACCTTTTAGGGACACCCTGTATAACTTGTTAATTAGTGATGCTATACAGGGTATCTGTGAAAGGTCGGGAAATCTTGGAGCTGGAGATACTAGTGATAAAAAAAGTCGATTCAGCTAAATATGCCTTATCCGAATGTGGCTGGTTTCAAATATACAGGGCATTCAATGCTAGAATTTTATTTTGAAATACCTCAAAACCTTTGAAACCTGTCGAAATATTAAAAAAAAATTGGCACGGTAAATTCGAATTTTTAACTAATTTTGACGTCACTAGTAGAGGGCGCCACTTATGGCACAGCATGTTTCTTTTAAATGGCAGAACTTTTTTGCGGTTTAGTGTGTCCATCTGTCTATTGAAATAATCAATTCTCCTGTTATATCTAACAAAGATATACCTTGTTGAAGTCGTTAGGAGTAACCATTTTTGAAATAATCGTATTTGAAATATTCAGTGCTGCGATTGAAAACTGTTATTGTTTCAGTTAAAGTGCCTTTTCTACTGAAAATACAGCAAAATGTTACTTGAAAAAGTTGTTCCTAAGGGTAAATTATGGAGACGTGCAAAATTTCAAATACAACAGGTAGACCAATCGATTGTTTCTATAGTCAGATAAATACACTAAGCTGCAAAAAAGTTCTGCCATTTATAACAAATGTGATGTGCCATAAGTGGCGCTCTCTACTAGTGACGTCAAAATTAGTTAAAAATTCTTATTTGCCGTGAAAAACATAATTGTGACAATTTTTTTTGCCCTGCCCTGTATTTTTGAATCCAGCAACATTCAGATAAGACATATTTGGCTCAATCGACTTTTTTTGGTCACCAGTATATCCAGCTCCGAGATTTCCCAACCTTTCACAGACACTCTTTATAAACATGCTACTACTGTGGACCTTTGTTAAACAATAACCAATTTGTACATGGCACAGATTACAGATTACATAAAAAATTACAAAAAAAAACAAATATCGCCTTAATTTCTAAACGAGACCGAAATAAAATTGGGGGGAAATCGTCCACACCCTCGAAACAGAGTAATTAAGTTCAACTGTTTGCTACGTTCCGTAGCCTGGTCCGGCTTGCAAGGAAATAAATTTCCTTGCGAAAACGTATTCATCTGTCCAAGGGCCGGACCGTTATCGTCATTTAATTCGGTCCGTTGGGTTCGTTTTCACAAAAACTCCTACTACAGGGACAAACAAGTTGAAGTGAAAAATCTGGCGGAACCTTTTAATTTGCCGTTTTATTTTGGTCACTGTCATCATAAATACGTCGCAAATCCGGATCAGTGAAGGATCATTACGCTCAAAGGGTAAAGGAATTAGTTGAAAGTGGAATAATAATTGGTTTTAGTAGGATATTTCATGGCAGAATCTCAGAATTAGATACGGTTAAGTCGCGGAGAATTGAGGCACTTAAAAAATAAAACAATGCATTTTATTTATTGTAAAATGTAAAAATAAAAATAAATAACATAAGGTTAACTATCACTTCCGCTACAAAGTAACTAGTGATGTTTTCGTTTAATAATTGCATGATAACGTTCAAAAATAAATAGATGATATAAACGGTTTTTAAAAATTTATTTTGAAGGAACTCTGATTTGCTATAGTAAGTACCATGTGTAAAAAAATTGAAGAGAGAAGAAATTCTAACCCTACTAACAAATCCAAATAGAGAGTTATTGCAAATTCCTTCAATACTGCCGAACAGTATTTAGTATGACTTTATTTAAATACTGCTTTCTCTTATTTTGTTCGTAAAAAAAAGAGTTGAAATTTTCTCAGCTATATATTTTTGTCAAATAACGTCACAAGTCACAAGAAGTTTGATGGATTACTGCCTGTAATGTGACAATAATAGGTTGCCTATGTTGTTAGTTTTCCTAAGTAGGCTAGGGAAGATAGTTTGATTTGATAATTTTGTGATGTCAATATAAAGATGTCACGAATGATACTTGTATTTTTCTGTATATATTGAGATACCACCCAAGAGAATAAGTAGTTTTACTGGAGTTACTCACACTGACAGGCAGCTGTTGCTGTTCATCTTTGGCCATTTGTGCATCTTACCAAGGTAGGAAGTAAAATAATTAAACAAAACGACGGGCATTTCATTAAATTCCCAATCCTCTGTATCCCGACTAAGCAGTTGTGCTGTTTACATGCCGAACGACCAGAACTATTAAATAAGGAATATTTCGACGTTACCGTAAACCTTCATGAATAAGATCAACCTGTTTACTATTACTGCTTCCTTAATTGTACATCAGATATGCGCATTTTTTTATTTCTGATAGATGGCGAAATCGCAGATAAGGTTTTTTGAAATTGTTGGAACTGAAAGTTAACGGTGTTAACAGCTAGCTCTGCATCCCCTGGAGTTGGAGCAGGTAGAAAGCAGGCAGTTCAAATTTCAGATGGGAACTCCCATTCTTTATTACTATTACATTATTAAGTAGTTTCTTGAATAAAATCAACGCTATCTCTAGAAGGAAAAAAATACAGAGTGTATTAATACACTCGAATCTAATAATGTTGTCATATGTTCTCCAAGCTCTGTTATTTCATTTTGTATTATGTTATTGATTATACAAAAAATGGCTCCTATTATTAAACATAAACCAGTCAATTTTCAAATAAATCGGTTAAAGGACTTTTGAAATAAAAAGGTTAAAAGTAGATTACAAAAAAAAATTAACGCCCTGTATCTCGGAAACGAAGCGTTTCCGGACACATGCTACTGGAAACTTTTTTTCTTATTTTTATCTAAAGAACGTGTCCTTGAAATTTTTCGCAATATTAAAGAATCACCCTGTATATCCTTTCTCATGGCAAAACGTTGAAAATTGTCACCAGATTGATGATTGAATCGAAACCGCATTAGCAAGGACACAAGTATTAACAATTTAACCAATTTCTTTGTTTGTAGACTCACCGAATCGACTCATTGTTAGTGCTTAATAATTCAATACGTTGACAAAAATGTTAAATTTATTTTGGCAACGGACACCAGATAATTGATTAAAAAATTGCAGGTAACTCTTGCCGCTGTCAAAGTGACAATTACATTGTGGCATGTGGCCTTTTTATAAAAATAAATTAAATTGTCTAAATAAAATGATATTTAGTAGGTGTTTGCCTTTCTTTGTTACGTAGTATATTTATATTCCTATTATATACTAGTATTGATGTATTTAATTCATTCAAGTGATGAAATAGGTATATCTGCTAAGTAGGCTAAAACTGCGTTATAGCACCCCTAGAAAGGCATGCACCCTAGGATAAAATCCACTGTCCTAGTGGTTCTTCTCTAGTGTATTTGACTAATTTATGTATTATATACACAACAAACTGGTAGCGAAAGAATTTTACCAAGTCACTTTGTTGCCGTTTTCAAATGGAACTAAATTTCATGTAAATTGACGTCAGACGAAGGAAACCCTTGAAAGAAATCACCAAGGTGCCAATATATCGGAGATTACAGCCGTGATAACGGCAAAGACCGTTCCTTCCGACTTCGGGCTATATTTACATAGTTACAAAAATATATTCGAAGGACGGTGGCACCGAAGGACCGAAATTCAGTTATCGGACCACCGTCCCCTGGGGCTATTATTCGGCCTTACCGCCAGGACTATCGGAATAAATAAAACGCTAATGTCCTTATCCACTCCTGCGTCGGCTAGGCAGGTCGCCGGGTCAACTTTGTTGACCGACTGGTAGCTGAGCAGAGGCTGCGAAGTCGCCCAACAGTGTTGCCAACTCCGTAGGAAAGTCAATTTTGATTTTGTTTGTCTAGAATTTTCTCTAGAGCCGAATATAAAAGAAATAATATCTGCTGCATTTAACTAAATCAAGGACAATTAATTATACAGGGTGGTCTTCAGAAAACTTCGAGGGCAGATAGATCCCATTAAGATAATACATTTTTGCCTTATAAATATAGATCTGGGACGCCTTTAAGAGGTACAAGATGTCGAAGTTTTAAAATAGATTGGCTTTACAACGATTTAGTATTACTTATTATTATTTATTTCATCTTAGAACTCATGTTAATATAAAAATATATTAACTTTCTATTTCGTTAAAAACTCACTATGTTAACTAATATTCGAAAATTTCAGCATTGAAAATAAGTCAGATGAGAAGACTAAATTTTTTTATAGTTCCTGTACCAATATTTGAAACTGGAATGGTTATGGGTTATAGACGTAAACGATGATTTGGCTTTTTTCAAAACTGTCAAATTGATATTTGGATGTTTCTTCATGGACGGTGTTTGAATTTTATTGAAATAACTACGAATCATAAACTGCCGATTTAATTGTCAACTTGTTTAGTTGTTTTATTATTTTTGTATTATTATTTGTATTATATTGAACAAAATTAGACAAATATTTATGACCATGTCTATATATTGAAAATTATTTTTATTGCCAAATTGTAGGATGACTTTATTTTTACATGTTATTTTATCACTACTTTTATTGCATTTATTGTAGTTTTTAGTTTACCTGTTTAAGTGAAGGTGTTTGAAATGCACTCAGTAAGTTTGCTGTGACTATATGGGCAAAGTGGTTTTTACCGAAATTACAGTAGAATTTGTACAGTGCAGTGGTATGTGTTACTAAGCTTAATTTTATAGTATACATGGTAAAAAATATATATACCAAGGAGCTTATTAATCAGTTCAAATATTCTCATTTTGTGTAACCTGAATAGTGTTGCACAAACCAGTGTATTAATATAATTTTTGTAGTGATATAGAGAGCGTGTATACAGATGAAGTTGAAAAGAGAGAAACTTTTTACTGTTAATGTCATGAAAAAAAGTTGTTCCAGTTAAATAATTCTCCTTGTGTGAAAATGTACAAAAATACCGGTTCAATTGAGTGATTGATTGAATATATTATGCAGGATGTCTCTTACTAACAAATTATTAGAAATACAGTAATTTATTATTACAACAATTACTATGTGAGTTAAGAAATATATAAACAGCTGTATTCTTATTACCTACTATATAGTTAAAAATATCAGGAGTAGAAATAACTTCTGTATTTGAAAATGTTTTTAGTACAATGTCCATTCATATTTTAAATGTGTATTCTCCATTTTTTCCTCTAAAAGTGTATTGTTCATTCATCATCTAAAATGTTTTGCAGTATAATTATTTCCTTCGTATTAAGAAATATGTTGAAATGTTTTCCAAAATGACATCTTAACTTTGCATGTGCACACGTTATAAATATAATATGATACTTACTCTTTTTCGAATATATCACTAAGAGTCCTTATTAATGAACCGTACATATTTGTATACCACACCTTAACACAACACAATTAAAACGCATTAGGTTAGAAGTTAGATTGATGTGCGTCTATGCATATGCAACACTTTGGGTTCAATAAATACCAGTAAATGTTATGTAAAGAGCATAACAAAACATGGAAACTTCCACCCATTTTTTTAGTATAGCAGTACTTTGCTTGTGCCCATGTAGACATTTGATTTCTAATAATAAAATTCGTTTTCTTCTAAATTTTGAATTTTGACAACAATATACGCCTCAGTTCCAAGTATGAATGTGCATTGCTCGCGATTTTTTGACTTATACTATCCTGTGTAGCTGTGGAATAGAAGATGAAGAAAATAATATTAAAAAAATAGGTTTCACAACGCAATTTGAGAAAACAAGCTGATATCTGATTCTGAAGATACAATCTATTGCAACAAATTTAGCGATTTCTTTTGGACTACTGATAATGTTCGTAATGAAATTTAGTTTCAACTTTTAACATTAGTTTTGACTTGTTCCACTTACCAATAATGAAATTTCTACTCGGGATTTCCAGAAGTTGAAAAACTGTTTTGAAGGAGTGCTATTATTATTTCAAAATCTTGTACTGCAAACTGTAGTGATTTATTATAGCACTTTTTTTCTTCTGCTAACATTATTTGCCAATTAACTATTAGGAATGTTTTATCTAAGATGCAAACTGTTTGATGCTGGAAATTCTCCAGATCTGGAACGGAATCCGGAAAAGCGGCAACCTCGCCCCGAGGGACACCCTCTCGAGCGCCCCTTCGCACGTTTTCCTATAACACTAAACCCACTGCGAAAACACTATTACCGGAAAACTCCCATGTTTGTAGATGTGTTTTTCTGCTAATGACGTTGTATTAGTGCCAGCTCTACACAATAGCGGGCCCCAGATAAATTCCAGGGCTCTGAAATGCCCTGGAAAGAGTAGTCGCGTCCCGGGAAAAGGGCAGGCGAAAAGGGGGCACATTTTAAGATAACACTACTTTATAAACATTACAAAAGGTTCGTTGGGTATTGCCTAGAATCGTTTTTTTTCGCCCTAGTCGATACGACGGGGACGGTTTTTGTCCAACAATGACTTGCCCCGATGAAAAGGTCGATGCGGAATAATTAGAAGTGTTAGCAAACACGGAAACATAGATAATAGAGCGTTTCCCAGTTCGCCATATTTTTATTTTTATTTCGGAACGCAATACAAAAACCAGTGGAAACTGTAGGAAATCGGGTTCGCATAACTTTTCTATTTTGCAGGCTGGCGGCTCATACACGCTGCAGTGGCGGTTAAACTGAAAATACATTAAGCGAATGTTTAAATTTATGGACCGCTGGTCGTGGTACCGCTGTAATTTACGCTTACAACTGTAAAATATCGCCAAATCCAAAAACAGCGGCGTTACGGCTATTTTCGCCGTATCGAATCAGCGATGCTGTCGATTTATACCAAAATTGAAAATTGTTTGACACAAAGTCATTCTAACCTTTGTACTTATACAGGGTGGTCTACAAGCTCTATAACACGCGTTGGCAAGTGATAGCCAGTCTTAATAAACATGGGTCCACAAAGTAACGGTTGCGGAGATATGGACCACTATTCGTTTTTCAAACATTTTATTTTATTAGGAATAAACCGACAAAGGAAGCTTTTAACAAACAAAAAACAAATTTACAGAAGATGTTCAAAATGCCCTCTGTTCATTTCCAAGCAGGCACGACATCTTCGTCTCAACGATATTCGAACTCTTTCGAAAACACCCTCCTGGTTTGGATTTCTTGACACTTTTGATTAATCTGTATCTGCAGCTCTTCCAGGCTATTTACAAGAGTACTATATACTAATGTCTTCAAATATCCCCAAACAAAGAAATCTAGAGGGTTCATATAAGGCGATCTTGGAGGCCATAAAACAGGTCCGGCCCTTCCTACCCATCTATGTGGAAAAGTTTGTTGTAAATGCTCTCTAACGACCTAGAAACCTGTCACCTACAATACCCATCCAAATGTTTAATGAAAAACGTGCCTGATGTTCAGATTCTATTAGAGCTTGAGGATTTTCGTCGGCCCAAATATGCGTATTGTGAAAATTAAACACTCCATTTCTTGTGAACTTGGCCTCATCAGTAAAAAGAATGTTTGCAAGAAAACGAGGGTCTTCAGCATCATGACGTAGACAAAAAATCAAACGTGCTTGATGATCATTTATTAGATTTAAGGCCTGTACTCGTTACACATGGTATGGATAAAGCAGTTGCTTGTGAAGGATTCTCCAAAAAAGAGGACCACTAATTCCTACCTCGGCTGATATTCTCCGCACACTCGTACCTGGATTCTGCTCTACCAGTGCTAGAATTTCTTCTTCTGCTCTAGGAGTGGATACCGACCTTGGTCTTCCAGATAAATGGCACTGTTTGCTCAAGGAACCGGTATCACGCAATCTTTGGTGAATTCTTCTAAACATGCGTTGTGAAGGAATCTGGCGATTTGGATAAGCGTCAACATAAAGACGTCGCGCTTCGGTGGCGTTCCCATTAGCACGACCACACATGAAATGCATGTCTGTTAATTCTGAGTAACCAGCCATAGCGAAAGAAAACTTGTGCACTGAGAACAACTGTCAAATGCGTACTGTTTATTTCACTAAATATCAACCAACTACTATAAGAAAATACACAACGTTTTCGCAAAATAAAAAAGGGGCTAAAAAACATAAAACATTCCATATTGTTACGTCTACGTTTAACGTCTACGTTGAGCGTCTACGCACAAGGGGGTAACTCAGAAGGCAGTTTTAGAAAAATATGATAAATAATTTATTATAAAATAAGAATCATTTAGTTTAAAGAACAGACAATCTAATTCACCTAATTACCAGCTGGAGGGTTTAGCCTGATATACAATTTTACTTACCGCACTAACCAGCCTTCATGGCGGCAGGGAGGAGCTCGGTGCACTTTCTTTGGCGGCACTCGTACCTCACTGTATTCCAAAAACCGACTAACTTTCTGTTTTTTAATGTTGAGCACCGACCCTGTTAACAACAATTTCGCTGCATTTGCAATGTCCCCGACATTATTATTATATAAATATGATATGACAAAATGATTTTGAATAAAACTGGGTCGATGCTTTCAAGCACAATTTCTAAATTCAGTAAAATATATTTCTACTTAAATTTCCATTCTTGACAATATTTCCGCAACCGTTACTTTGCGGACTTTATTGAAACTTTTCTGCTTATTTTGGTTCATACTATTACTTCCTTAAATATTTTACACTCTTTTTTTAACACCCTGTATTTTATTTTAAAGTACAACAGCCTACAGTATAAATACCATTTACAGGTGGGAAATACAAAAGTATAATAATGACAAAAGTTTTATTTGAAAAAAAAAACACAATAAGACAGTTATAATTTTTTACATACTGATTTGATATTAGAAATTAAAGAGTTAAACAAATTTGTTCTTCATTACATTGTTGTACACTGTTTTCTAAAAGTAACGAATAAATTAATAATTTTTGAAATTGAGAAGTTTTCGAAAAAATCCCCCGTCACGTCGATTTTGTTTTTAAAAAATGCACTTTTTGACATACGACCGACATTTGTGACATCATCGTTGTTCGGGATATGACGTTATCGATTTTTTTAAATAGCAACCCCCAATTTTGACCTTACCATTTGAAAGAGCGTGTCATTCTACATCATGAAAAATTATGGTGTTAGATAATAAAAATTTCAAGAAAATAAAGTTTGAAGATTTTAATATTTAATTTCCACAATACTGTGCGCCTCCCCATTATGCAACACCTGTCCGAGTCGACGTGCCAGGGGATTTTTTCGAAAAATTCTCAATTTCAAAAATAATGAATTTATTCGTTACTTTTCGAAAACACTGTATGTAGAACACATTAGATAAATAGCGAAATGCAAGATCAAGTTAGTTGTAGGTATTGGGAGATAAACAATGCATTGTTACGTGTTGTATTAATATTAAAATTTAACAATTCTAACAATGCTGGGCAGTTAATCAAATTATTAATTAATTTATAAAGCATTATTTCAGCACACACGATAAATCTGTTTGCAAGGCTCTGTGCATTGTGACGTTTAAGCAGTTCAGAATGGTCAATTCCTATATACCCCATCTATTTTAAAAGATACATATTTTAAAAACTTCCTCTGAATGCATTCTAGACTCCTAATAGACGTAGAGTAGCAGGGACTCCAAATCAACCTAGCATACTCAATTTTAGGAAGGATAAACGAACAATATAGAAGAAAGAAAACACTTAACTGCATATTGTTAATAACATAATCGAAATTCAAGGGATTTTCTAGTGAAGGTTATAACATGACATTTGCTTATGTTTAAAGGAAGGAAGTTAGCTACGCACCAGACATTAACAAGGGACATTTGCAAATTGATGGCTTCTTGAGAATTCATTTCTGAATAAAATTTAATTACAGTCTAAAAGACTAACAATACCATATATAAAAATGGCAAAAGGCAAAGATCCGAGGCACGAACTCTGAGGATTTCCGGAGGTAGCGACATATTCTACATCCTTGAAACCACGAATTTTAACAAATTGTAATCGCTCAGATAGATCGGAATTTAATAAAGTTGTCAACTGGTTAGACACACCGATTGCATCAAGCTTTGCAAGCAAAATATTGTGGGTCAAGTGTATCAAAAGCTTTACTGAAATCAGAATAGATAACGTCGACTAGATTGCCAGCATCCAAAGCAGTACAAAAAAACTGAGTCAAACAGAGGATTTATTGTGGTAGACCTGCCTTTCATGAAACCGTGCTGTGCCGTAGTAATTTTTTTGTTAATGCTATTATAGATCATGTCATGTAATATAGTTTCAAAGACCTCGGAAAAATTGCACAAAATAGTTATCGGCCTATAATTCTCAACTATATTTTTATTACCTTTTTTGTATATTAGAGTGATTTTTGATGTTTTCCATATATCGGGAAAAGTAAAGGTAATCGAACACAAATTAAAAATATATACTAAAGGAGAGGCTAGAGCATGTGCGCAATCACGTATAATAAAAGAAGGACCAGATGTTAGTTTAGGCTTTAAACCTTTTCATTGCGGATATAACTTCCTTTTCTAACAAATTAATAAAGAGAGGCCTGTTAGTAAACTGATGGTTGATAGTTTTATTCGCAGGATTAGGCTGTATAAATGTAGATTTGAAGAAGTTGGCAAATGTGTTAACAATTTCATGAGAGTTGTCGAACTCAGTTATTCTTATAAAGAACTGTATTTGACACAGAGGGATGACCTTTTGACGAAGTATTAGTAATATCCCGTTTGATTCTAGCACGCAGCTATCTAAATGCACGGATCTTCAGGATTCTTAGATCTGATACATAGTTTATGTAATTTGTTCTTTTTATATGAACATAGATCCGATTTGTTTTTGTTTAGAAGTTACAAGCGTTTTAAAAAATATAATATTATATTTCTATCAAAGTATCTAGCGTTAAAGTACTAAATAAAATTTGGTGGTAAATGAAGATTATTTGCTATACGCCGAACACTAATTGAAAAGTTTTTCATTTTGTACATTCACTTTATTTAAAATTATATGGTAAAATATGACATTTAGTGGACATTTGTAAATTTCTAAGATTGCATTTCTCAAAGGAAAAAATTTGCGTTTTATTCCAAAAAAGGCCAAGGTTTTAACTAAAGATGAAGTTGAACTATATGGAAATCCAACAACATGAATTATGTCAATGATTTCATTAATAATAAAATCGATATGTCGGAAAAATTATTTCCTAGTAAGAAGTCTATAAATGATATGTTGTTGTTTTCTAATTCAGCAGTCTCTGCAGCAGGATATTCAGTCCAATTTTAACCATTTCATCGTCCAAATTTTATATTAGCGGAAATCGTGTTTTACCTCGAATTTTCACATATATACAAATAATACTGAATTTTCTAATGTGAATAATGCTACTAACTTGTAAAAATTGACAGTTAACTGTAAAAATATTACAAGTTAGTAGTTTCCTTTACTAATACAGTATTTTGATAAATTGACATATACAAAAGAATAAGAAATAAAAATTTTAGTTTTAATAATTCTTTATATTTATATTGTTTACATTTTAGGGTTATTTTAAGTAACAAATTCAGTATTAATAATTAATACAATAAATAACATTTATATAATTTAATTGCCCATGTAACAAATAAATAACCATTAATTACATTAAATTAAATTTCTAATTAAAATAACAGAGAACGCTTTACAGAACATTAAACGTTCTGTACTTTATCAGCACCAAAAATGTTTTGATAATTATTCTGATCATTTGAAACTAATTGGAAATTAATCTTATGCTTTTTACGAACATCAAATTTAAGGTTTGTTTTGGTTCCGATAGGGAATTGTTTCAGAACGATTCTAAATAACTGAACATTTCATTAATAAGAGCTACTAAACGAGGACTGATCCTAGAGCAACGTGCAGGATAGGACATTCAAATTTGAAACCAAAATATTGTTTATTGTCAGCGTTGGTAAATTTGTGTTCTTCTGAGAGTTTCGAACAAAGTTTGTCCAAAATTTCACTAAAGAAAACGAGTAAAATTTCATTACACTAAATATTCCTTAACTTTAGGAAGTACTGTGGCATGTTCAGAAACTTATTTTGAGGATGACTTTGATTATTAACTGAAACATGGAAGATTGTAGATTTATCTATGTTTCAGCTTCATGGATATAATATTGTTTATAATGAAGGAGAATGGAACCAGAACGATGGTACTGTGGTCTATATAAAATCTAACTTTAATCAAATATCTGATATTGTTGAAATAAATAATATAAAAATTATAAAAACTGTTGTTGCTTTAAATAACAAAAAAATAATATCATCCCTTTATAGACCACCGCCATCATGCCCCCTCGAATTTATACATTCATTAAGAACATATTTAGAAACAGTAAATGCTAAGGAGAATGATTATCACATCTTGGTAGGAGATATAAATATAGACTTATTAAGGGAAAACGATATTTCGTTAGAATATTTAAATGTATTAAATGAGCATGGTCTCTTTCCCGTTATAAATGAATGTACAAGAGAAACACCAACAACTGAAACATGCATTGATCATATATTTATAAAGGATATTAATAACATTATAAATTCTAGTATACCTATAGTTTTACATTTTAATATTACAGATCACTATACAACGATTCTTCAGATAGTATTAGGAAATAATCCGATACATAAAAAACAGGGTAAATATAGAATTGTTTTAAATCATAAAAAAACTTGAAACTGCTTTTAACAATTTGTCATTGGACCCAGTATATACAGAGGTTGATATAGAATCTGCAACAAATACATTTGTATCATTAGTAACCAATGAATTTAAGCAATGTACATCGTATGTTAAAATAAAAAGAAATGAAAGGAAACGTTCGGAATGGGTGAGTAGTGGATTGAAAAACTCAATAAATGAAAGACATAGACTCTTCTTACAGACTAAAAAATATCCAAACGATAACGAATTACAAGAAAGATATAAACAGTATAAAAATAAACTAACCAAATTAATTCGTGAAACAAAAATTAGATTTTATAAAGAGAAAATTGAAGTATATAAAAATGATTCAAAAAACCTATGGCAAATTATTAACAACTTAACAAATAATAGTAGTAACAAAGATGGCATAACATCAGTAAAAGATTAAAAATTGTGACACCAAGGATATTGCTTCATTGTTTAATGCCAATTTTGCTAAAATGGGATATAATTTTGCACAAAAAATTGTCACAAATAAAAACTATATGCGAGAACAAACGCGGCATTTAAATTCTATGTTTCTGCTTCCTACTAACGTTGAAGAAGTTAAAAAGGAAATTCTTAATTTAAAAGAACCAAAGTCAGCCGGAATTGATGGTTTGAAGGCAGAAGAGTTAAAAAAATATGTAGAAAATTTATGTTATCCACTTTGCTACATAATTAATAAAATTTTAGAGAACGGTCAATGCCCTTCTGCATTCAAAACGTCAGTGATAACACCAATTTATAAAAAGAGCGGAGACAAGACAGAGATAACAAACTACAGAGCAATTTCAGTCATTACAAATTTTAGTAAGGTTTTTGAAAAAATTGTTAAAAATAGATTAGTAAAATTTATTAATAAATATAACCTGTTATCGTTCTCGCAGTATGGTTTTCGTGAAGGTAGATCCACTCAAGACGCTATTTTGGCATTGACTAATGAAGGTTACACCGCTATGGATGAGGGTAATAAGTCATCATGTGTATTTATAGATCTAGCAAAAGCCTTTGACACAGTAAGTCACAAAATATTGTTCGAACGACTTGAAGATATTGGTATAAGAGGTACCGCAGCACGACTATTCCGGAATTATTTGTCTGGTCGAAAACAATGTGTAAAAATAAACGATCATATGAGTAATTTCGAAATGGTTGAATATGGAGTGCCTCAAGGCACAGTTTTGGGACCCATACTTTTTACTATATATGTGAATGAACTTTTCTCTATTCGTAGCGGTGGGAACATTATTAGTTACGCAGACGACACAGCTATTTTTTGTAAAGCATGTTCTTGGGATTTGTTAAAGGCTAAGGTAGAAAGCGATCTGTCAGAATTGTCATCTTGGTTTGACAATATGCTTCTTACTATTAATTACAAAAAAACTAATTACTTACCTTTTTATTCTGATAAACGGTTTTTTCTATATGTTAATTTACAACAATACAAAAATCAGAGTCAGCTTCAACAACTGTCAAATATTTATAATACAAGATATAGGAACTATTATATGTATAGAGTACCAACTATGCATACGACATTATTTCAGCGCGGATATTTGTATTTGACTCCTAAACTTTTCTCGTCGCTGCCTGTTAGTATAAAGGGTGAATTAAAATTAAATGTATTTAAAAGCAAAATAAAAATTTTTTGATAGAACGCGATAGATTGGAAATACATAAAATGATTGATATAAAAAATATTTAAGATTTCCATTCGTCTTTTATATATGATAGGCAGACTACGTTATTCATCTTTTTGTGTTTATATGGTTGCAAATTTGTATTTATGTTTTACCTAGATTTTAGACTTATATATATATATATATATATATATATATATATATATATATATATATATATATATATATATATATATTATTACCTGTTATTGTTTGTAATTTTATCACGCACAAGCTTTGCTTATGTGAGTTTTGTTGTTTATTTATTTGTGAGATGTTTTTTCATACTTACTAATGTATGTTCTGTATACTATAAATAAACATTATTATTATTGGATCTAAGAAAGTACTACGAATTTCATCTATATTGTCTAACGGTGTATTATTAATGGTTATTGTCTAAGTATTTTTCATCAGTAGAAACGATTTGAAATTGTTATAAATATTCTACCAGTTAATGAGAACGAGTTACCAGTGAACTGAAACTGCATACACTACTTTAGTACAATTGTAGTTTAGGTAATGATGACTACAAGTAAGTTTAAATTTTACAATAAGACATTAAGAAGTATACTAACATATACTAATTTTGTTACAATTATATTAAAATTTACAACAATAATACTTTCGCATTTACCACAACAACGAATTTATATACTTTACTCCATTTGTAGCTTATTCCGCAACAAAACTTTAAGCACAATTTTGTAGTAACTATTTCAGTAGTATTTCTTTCATTATGGAAAACCCTTAAAACAGATATCTGAAAATTAACTCTGATATGTCCATCTATTGCCAATTATTCTGGAAAGCCTAGGTTGGTTAACTACCTACTTCTGTAAAGTAAATAAGTAATTTTACACTATTCCTTTTTATAGCGTTGAATTTTAGATATTTCTTGAGCAACTCCAAGCACAGAAGGCTATCAATGAACACGCTTCCAATAAATTTGACAAAACATCTTAACGATTTATTTGTTGCATTGAGAACCAGGTTTGTTGTGTACGTTTAGGCTCATTTGCATGAAATAACGCCTCTATCCGTCTTACTCCTATCTTGTTCATTTAACGCAGACAGTTACAGGGAAGTGCTTTTAAGACGCACGTACATTAATACCGGATAAATGTTGCCTTGTCAGATTTGGTACATCAGCAGATTATTCGCGGATTGTGTGAGTGGATCGCTTAATCAATTAACACGCGTCTCGGAGAAAAACTGGATTGTGAAACTAGGTATTATTTTTGTTACCTTATAATATCACTTGGTACTTTATTTTAACAGACAATATCATGTTGGAAAAGATTAAGAAGAAACTATTGGCTATCGATTGTTTCACACAACACATGAGTGATGAGTTAAGCTACGTGATAGTTTCCATCATATGGATATAGCTAACTGGAGAGAGTGGTTTGACAATCTTAATCATGTGTGGGATATATTATTCAAAGTCGGTACTGCAACAATTCGAAGACTTACACGTACAGAAGAAGAAGAAGTATACCTTAATAAAAGAAAGTCTTGGATAACTGAAGCTGTTGTGGATAAAATTAAAGGAAAGATACATTCGTCACATTTGCTTAACTTAGAGCTGCGATCATCAGTAAAGTATTAAACTAAATCCAACAGAACAGCATGGTTTTGTCCTCGGATGTTCAATTGTTACAAATATATTGCAATGCGTCTACGATTGGTCCATGTTATGTTATGTTATGATGGCGAATCTTTTAATGATCCGCAGTTGATTGTCAATACTTTTAGTCAATTTTTTGCCAGTGTTTATTCTTTGCCTGATCTAGTGGATGCAGATTTTGATTTTAATTTGGATCCCAATGCTTCACTTGACATCAGTTGTGAACCGATAGATGAAAAAGAAATTTTTGAAGCAGGGAGAAAGTTGAAAAATAAATTTACATCTGGTTCTGATAAAATTCCTTCTTTTATTGTAAAGGATTGCATAAGAGTACTGGCGCAACCTTTGAAGATACTCTTTAATTTAGTTTTGGATAGTTCTGTCTTCTCGGTAGTCTGGAAAATTGCTAAAGTTTGTCCGATACATAAATCTGAAAATAAAGATAGTATTGTAAATTATAGACCCATATCACTTTTAAACAACTTTGTAAAACTATTAGAGAGTGTCTTATACAATCGCATATATGCATCTGCAAAAAATATATCAACCTCTCAACATGGATTTATGTATTCTCGATCAACTACGAGTAACCTAGCTGTATTCAGTCAGTTTCTATGTGAAACACTAGATGATAAAGGGCAAGTTGATGCTATCTACACAGATTTTTGTAAAGCGTTCGATAAAATATGTCACAATGCACTACTTAAGAAATTCTCAGATTTAGGCTTTCATAGCAAATATTTGATACTTTTGAAATCTTATTTGAGTAATCGCAAGCAATTTGTTTGTTACAATGATTTTTGCTCTAACATCTATATTGCAAGTGGTGTCCCTCAAGGATCCAATTTAGGACCTTTACTTTTTTGATTTTCGTCAACGATTTATGCAATGTAATAGACTGTAACAAATTGATGTTTGCCGACGATCTGAAAATATATACTTCTATTGTTAATGTAGATGACTGTATTATGGTGCAAGAACAAATTTCTATTGGAAAATTGGTGCCTCAAAAATCGCCTTTTCCTAAATATTTCTAAATGTAAAATAATATCATTTTGCCGTAAATCAAATGTTATGCAATATCCGTACACAATTAATAATGTTACTTTAGAAAGAACATATAAGTAATATTATAAAGTCAGCATATAATACACAAGGTTTTGTTATACGTAATAGCAAAAATTTCACAGATGTGTCTGCTTTGTCAACTATGTACTTCAGTTTAATTAGAACTAAATTGGAATATGCCTCTTTAATATGGAATCCTATATATCTGCAGTATTCTTCAGCTATTGAAAGAGTCCAAAAGAACTTTTTAAAATATTTAAGTTTTAGAACTAGTGGAGTATATCCCCAAAGAGGATGCGATTATAATGATTTATTGAGTAGTTTTAATTTTATGTCCTTGGAGCAGCGTAGAAAACTAGCATCTGTTTTATGTTTATGTAAGTTATTACAGGGTAAAATTGACTGTCCTGCTTTGTTATCACAAATTGATATATTAGTTCCTAGACTTGCAAACAGATAAAATAATATATTTTACTGTAAAAGAGCTCAAACAAATGTATTGTTAAAAGTACCAGTAACTGTGCGCTAATGCAAATGTAATTGCTTCCGTTTGTGATTTTTTCTGTTGCAGTTTTGTTGAGTTAAAACATAAATGTAAAGAATACCTATAATTATCTTCTTAATTCTGCTAAACTTAGTATGTGTTTGTCATAATTGTATTTGGTACACTTTGTATATAATCACTTAACTGAAAGTATTATTTTTTTTGTATAATTGCTCTGTAACTGGGTAACTGTTGGGCAATAAATGCATTTATTATTATTATTATTATTATTATTATTATTATTATTATTATGTTACTTGACTCTAAGCATCATGTAGGTTATTTCATATATTTAGGCTTTGCGAAAGCATTCGACAGAGTACCTTGAAAGAGATTTTGTATAAACTTCATCATTTTGGAATTTGAGATCTATTATGAGGTTTTTTTTCAACGACAGAACTTCAGTCCTATCATTAGAAGAGTGCCTCAGAGATCTGTTTTGGGACTAGTGTTATTTTCATTGTGTGTATTTCCGACCTGGTGTGTCAGATAAATTTGCAGGCTTTCTTATATCTTGATAACGCCACAAAGCTCTGCGCGAATCCTCATCGGGACTCCAAAATGACTTAAAAATATTGCACGATTGTGTAGAGACTGGATGCTACTTTTAAATGCGAAGCGATATCCTTGACATTGATTCATGTCTACACAACAAGAACAATTTAAAAATTTTCTATTTATTTTGATAATTTTGAAAAGATGACATTTTGGACTATAGATTAACGTTATTCATTATATAAATATAAAGCTGTTTACAGATCATTTAAAACCAGCGCTGTTTTCTTTTAGATTTATTGCATCTTCCTCTCTCCATCGCTTCTTTTCTACTTATAGATAGGTTTACTCGATTCTATCTTTTTCACTATCCTTTCATCTCCTATTCGTTATAGATGCCCTATCCACGGCACTCTTCTGGATATCACATCTATTTTTAATGGTACCTATATTCTATATATTTCCTCATTATTTCATTAGGCTTTCCCCTCTAAGATTTAACGGCAACCAGACTATTGCAAATCAGCTGTTTGAAGAACATGGAGGAATGGTATGCGTACAATATATAGCCGAATACGAAGTTTCGGCCTCTTTATCTATCGTCCACATTGAGTGCTGCCTCTGACTCGTCAACATCGAACTAACCGCTTACAAATGGTGTAGAAAGAGGATTGGGAGCAAGAATGGAATCGGGTAATATTTATTGATGAAAGTGTGAAAAGCGCGATCCACAATTTCACAGAGAACGTCATGTCCATCACACTAATTTTCAATAGAGGAAATGTGACAGCCCAACGCTATATCCAGGAAGTGGTGGAGCCATGTATCATTCCATACCTTCTTCACACTTCTCTTCGACAACCGGTACCTCTCGCACTGTATCTGCGGTCTTCTTGTCCACGCCGTGCTATGGTACATAAGGATCTGTTAGTCCTTCTAGAAATTTCTCTCACCACCAGACCTGCTTCGAGCAGCCCAAAAATCCACCTCTTTAATGTTACTAAGATGGAAAATTTGCCCAAATCTGCTTACTTTAGGCATAAATCAGCTGCAAAATAATGTAATTTTGCAATAAACTTCAGAATGCTTACAACAAAAATGTGAGCAGAAATTTTTGTAACGGATTTCTATGTTATCAAAGTACGACCCATGTAAACTCCAAAAAAACTTAGCAGATAAACCTGAAAATAGCCATTCGAACTGTTTGCTTTTATTATTCTCTTATTAATTTCTTGTTCCTCATCACACTTAGTTGTTATCAGCGCCCACAAATACGTATATTCTTGCATTTATTTCTTCGAACTCCATATCCGGCTGTATCCTTGAGTTGTCTGCAGTCCAACTTTACTTGCTTTCTTCACAAGTTTTCTCGTTATTTTTCTCATTTCCACCATCTCTTGCAATTATGGCCACTTCATCTGCATAGCTTACTACTTGGGACTTTTAAACAATATATGTCCTTTCCTATTCAGCTTTCTTATGCCTTTTGTAGTACTAAATTAAAAAGAAGCGTTGAGAATGGATCTCTTTGTCGTTATTCATTATTCGAATAGTTTTTGTCCATCTCTTTCGTGGACAGAAGTTGAGTCCATATACTTCAATTGATCACTCAATTATTTACAATGGACTTTTACTATTCTACTGTTGGTAGTTTCTTACTTGTGGGCAAGGAGCGTATTTGTGACGCCCCCTCCCTGTCCCACTGCAACGGGGGCAAGTTCGATTCTCTACACCTACCGCTGTCATTTTCCATTAACCTGAGCCCGTGATTAATCGAACGGCCGGTCTGTCGCGCCCCTGAACTGGGATTGTTTTTACGAAACAATGGCCTGTCATGTAGGCGTTATGTATGGCCCGACGGGCCGCGATGTCGATCCGATTTTGTTATGGATTTAATTTGTTTACCTCATTATATGGCGCTTTGCCGCGGAAAAACGTCAACTCAATTATTGCGGCCGATACTGGTAATAATAATAACGTTTATCAATCAAGAACCGGCGATAAATTGGGATTTTTGTATTGTACGGGGGTGAACAATAGGAAAAATGTGATGGAAATTTAATATTCGCACAAAAAGGTCCACGAGCGAGACGTAATTTTTCGAAATTTTCTATCCCCTCTGAAAGTCCACCTGCATATATCTAAGAAGTCATTGTACACCGAAAGAAATATAATCTATATCTCTAATATATAAAATTCTCGTGTCACAGTTTTAGATGCCATACTCCTCGGAAATGGCTTTACCGATTTTTATGAAATTTTATATGTATATTCGGTAGGTCTGAGAATCGGTCGTAATCTATTTTTCATACCCCTAAGTGATAAGGGTGGTCCACCCCAAAGAATTTGTTTTAATTTTTTGGACAAAATTTTTTATTTTTATTTTTTTATGATGTGGCATTAAAAAATACATACAACCCTTAATTTTCACCTATTTTTTAATAACCATTTTAGTAATTTAATCATTTTTAACCCTGATCGATTATTACTAGATCAGTTATCCCCGCCAAGCATCTACCGGTGTCACTTCTCACCCAGTAAACAGTACGGAGTACGGATGAGAACGAAGCCGGTCTCCTGTCTCTCTCACACAATAAGCCTTCTCTCACTCCCTACACAGTTTCGGCCATTATTATTGTGTATGAATCGAGCGTAGTAGTGACGTTTACAATTATCATTTTACCTTCTAAGTGTAATTCTCAAGTAAATTTATTATTAATTTGCTGGGCCATAATTATTTATTTCCTATTTTATCGATAATTAATAAAATTATTAATTTTAATTGTAGTTCTTATTATTAGTTAATTAAGTGATCTACATAACCTCAAAAGTACGCAACACGTGTCACGAGCTCCTGCCAACAACGGCTGTTATTTTACTCTATGACTATTTTTTTGTACAGTGAACAATGCCAAGAAGACGTAAAGGGGCTAATTTGGGCCGTCAAACAAGTAAAATTGCAGGCACGAGAAATAATTAAAAAAATGAATGTTTCGTGATTTGATATTCTTATAGGCCGTCATCATTCACAGTGCTCCATTCCTCTCTTAGTCATATACCACATCTCCACACACTTACAATAAGTTAGTTACTTTTTACTTAACTGCCATAATATGTACTAGAAATAATTCATATGGCAAAACAACGTTTGCCGGGTCACCTAGTTTAAGTATAATAATATACTTTATCCACGACCACTAGATTAAACGGGTAATACGTCTGTTTTAATAATACGTGGATTTTTAACACACTAGTGGATTAGAATTAATAATATCACGCTTCGATTTTATAGCACTATTTAAAATTATTATTGTTAACATTAATATTTATCTCAAGAACGATCTTGTCATTTTATCTGAGATTATTTAAATTCACTCGATAAGGAGTTTCTGAAGGAATGGAGGGGCCCAAAACTTCCCCAGGTAGGACATGGATTTTTTCAGCAATTGCCATCTTGCTGGACAGTGAATCTTCAATATAACTTTCCGTTACCGTAGTCAATTTTCAACCACCATGACGCTTCACAGTGATGATATCACCATCAGCATTAGCCAGTAATGTTGCCGAAGAACGTCTAATTCTATGTACGGTAAAACTTTCTGGATCAGGGAGCCCAAATACAGCCACTTTTGAAAATGTTTTCGAAGTTGTGTTGATGCCTACATGTTATGTAGTACATTTTCCAACTACATATTGTAAGAAAAATCTTTCACGGGTATTTTTAAGTGGTAGATTGATGTATTCTGCACACATTTCTACAGCATTGACTGAAAAAGCTTTTTCCATGATCGTGAAACTTTTTGAAATATTTGTTTTCGTATCCGGAATGAGTATATATAGGTAACTGCTTTTGTCTTGGACATGGGTGATATCCAAAAAGGTTAATTCATTGCATCGACAAGCACCTGCGACTCCCACGATCGTTGCAACCTCCAAATAGAACGCTCAATGTATAAATTGATTATGTATTTTCTACCTTAGCTTGTAAATATTCCTCATCCGGTGCTTTTTTTCAAAAAATTTTCGATTTGGTTTCTCTCCAGTGTCTTTGTCTTCTTTGGTTTACAATTTCTTTATTCTACTTTTAAATATGAAGTTTGCCATACTTCGAAATATCAATACCTCTGTGGACTTTCAACATTGATTTTAGCATGGAATATTTTGTCCACATCGAAGAGTCAGCAAGTCGTTTCTCCACATTAATAAAGTAGGAGCTCTTCTGTAATTGCTTTTTCATATGCCCCTTTTTTCGCCAGTTGTCGAATTCCACCAATTCTCGTTCACACGAGAGAAAACAAGAAATATTTGTGTTAGTTCGTAGAAACTGGATAAGAAGGGCCGAAATGTGTTTGCACCGTCGGTAGCCAAATTTTTGTAAAGTTGTAACATCAGGTGTGCCAGTAAGTGGTACTATAATGTTGGCTTCCTTCAAGTATGTATTTTTGCTTCCACCTTCTAGTATGAGTGATATTGATTTATTTGTCTGACAGTCTGAATCGTACAGTCCTAATTCCCTGTGGACTAAGTGGTCAATGATAAAATCAATGATGACAATTTATAATAATACAGATCATGAACTAGAAGTGTTTTTCTAACGAAAAAGTAGGCAATGAGCCACAAAAATCTAGTGTTTAGTCGGGATGACATTGTCAATTTTTTGAAGGATACTTCCGATGAAGAACATTTACTACATTAAACTATAAGAATTGCACATGTATTGCTCTATTATACAGGTGGTTCTGATTATGGATTATTTCGGAGGCTGTAGAAGTCAAGAACTTTTCAATATGAAGATTAATCATATTGAAGATAGGGGCACGGTTATGGTGGTTGACATTCCGGCAAGTAAAATAGATATCCGTAAGAAATTTACAATTGTGGAAGAAAACGAGTTCTCTGCATTGGGACTAGTGATGAAGTATATTTCTTTACGTCCGATTTTTTCTAACCTATCGCGGAAAGTGTTCCACAATTCATCCCGTTGGGAAAAATACATTAGGACAAATGCCAAGCAAAATTACTAGTTTTTTGGGTTTGCCAGATCCAAAAGCTATCGCGGGACATTGTCTGCGAAAGACTTCCGCGACTGGCTTGGTCAATGCAGGAGCAAATATGACGACATTGAAGAGACATGGTTTATGGCGAAGTTCAACGGTAGCAGAAGGGTATTTAATCGACAGAATGGAATTGAAAAATAAAACTGCAAACATGTTGGCTGGCATGTCATATGAAAGAAGTGAACATCAATTGCATGTTTGACTGCAGTCAAAGGCTGTGACAACAGTTCAACGGAAAATTCTTGCAATTCGGGAAATAATTTCAGTGGAAAATCCGACAATTGTCGGTTTATTTTTGTAGATATATTAAAAGAAGTTAAGGATTTATATCTACTTAGTATAACTCCCAAGGGAGTTATGATGTTATGTTATGGATGTTAATAATTTCGGGAAAATTAACATATTCGTAACTCCCTTGATACATAAATAACAATAGCAGCAAAAGCAGTTGAATTTGATGAAATGAAATAGGTATTATAAAATTGTATTTATTTTTCTCCTTGGACAATTCTTTAAATTTTTTGTCCCGTTTTTTCTTGCACTGTGCCGGAAGAGGTCCCGGTACATTCAAATGTTTTTGGAAAAAGTTCTGAATATCAACTACTACTCGTCACCCGTGTCGATAAGAGTACTTATTAAACTGAACACCAGCAAGAATATTTGCAATGTTCTTCTTTTCGGTCCCATTGCTGACCATTTTGTCGCCGAGCTCTTTATTTTATTAAATGCACCGGAGAGGAGTTTTTCTTATCAATTATTCGCCGCAACACGAGGCGCATTTGTTGAGGCAGCGAAGGGAGAGGCGATATATTAGCTCTGTTCCCCGCCGCTGTCGCAGCGGTCCGGGACCGTTATTGCCTCGTCATTAATAACGGGCGTATATCCACAGATATACAACGTGAAAGGAATCGATCACGATAGATAGAGCCTTATAAAAATGGGACAGATGAAACTCTGAATTAGACTCGACAGGGCTAATATAGATCGTTGAAGTTGGAGGATCTTGGATTGAATGGACGGGGTGGTTGTAAATGCGACGCTGTTTGCAGGACTCAGTTCTCCTGCGCCATTGTGCATGCCGCCACATCGAAGAAAAAATTTGGCGCCGATAAAAATATTTTGTTCCATGGAAATAAATTATTTGTTTGTATAAGGCCAAACAAATATTTATTTCGTGATACCAAATCATTTTATTGAAAAAATAAAAATACAATTAATTTGTGTAAAAAAAGCATTTGTTTCAATTAAAAAACATTATTTCCTTTTCAGTGATACACTTCTGGTGTTGATTTAATTATATTCTATGATAAAACATTTTGTATTTCAAAGTTTTTTCCAATTAGCAACTGCTTATTTAAGTCGACATCTTATTGCTCAGGAATTTCAGAATGCAACTGCGGGCTAATGATTAGATTAAGTGTTGAATTACATCTGAAAAATCTATAGCATCAATCAATATATACCGATTTCGAGATTATTAGCTCACATCAATACGCCACAGGTGAGCGGTGAGTTAACTGGCTGTTCATGTCTGTCAAGTCCGACGTACCTGAGTACGCGAAATATAGGACAGCGAGGTCTAGCGGGCATTATTGATAATTAAGTTTTATTTATAGAAAACCATTCGAATTTTTCATTTCAAACAAATAGGTAGTTTTTTCAATGATGCGACTATATTAGGAAATAGATTTTTTTTTATTTATGATTTTTCAAAAAATTGCATAACCTAATACACTTTCATTTAAAAACTTCCTTCAATTGAAAATATGCTTTTTTCAATTAAATAAACGCATTATTTTATTCAAACTGCACATTCATTTCAATCAAAAATCAATTTATATCAAAACTTTATTTTTGTACAGATTTAAACAAATTGTTTAGAGTATATTTATTTGAAAATCAATAAAATTTTGTAAAATTAAGTTGTTCAAATATAACTATTTATTTCATTTAAACAGATACTCGTCAAATATATATAAATAGATTAAAATTATCCTTTAAACCCATTGCTGCAATACGCAGTGGACGCCCTGAGCCTCCGTCTCTTACACCATTCGATTTCAAATTTCTCGTGTGACGCCCGCGTTGCACTACACTTGCACTCACTGCGCACCGCGGTAAAAGTAGCTGCATTTGACACATGTTTACCGGGAAATCGTTCTGCTAAAGCATTTTCGCTTCACCATAAATTAAAACAATATCCAACAATAAGGATGTTACAACAGATTTTTTACGATGTTAACCCCATTTTTAATGACGCATCTATTCTCGAAATTTTTTAGATAACTTGTGAATCATCCTGTATAATTTGAGACACTTATGAATGTCTTAGCTGGAGTCTTTGTCGATGTTCTTGTGCATCTAGGTACAAAATACTATTTTTGTTTTGCTACTATGGCTATTTTAATACTCATTTGTTTTATGCCTATCATAAATTTCTCCACTAACATAAGCAGCCTGTAACTCGTATATACCACAAAGTTAATGTGTTCACTACAAGTTTGTAAACTAAAGAAGAGAACGCACTATGAAGTCGCGGTCTAGGCGAATCGCGGACTGTTCTCTGCCAAACTAATCACTGCCTTTTACAAATTCAATCTCATATGTCGTTCTCTATACATCCCTGATGTATTCTGCTGTACTGTAGGTGTCAAAATATGTTCTGTGAAAGATGTATTCTTATTAGTTCTTTTAATTCGGTCTTTCAGTCGGTCTTTTATCTTTATGTCTGGTAGTGGTCCGCGTGATTTAAAGCGTCGGTACTTGAATCGATGTGGCTAGACCGCTGTGGGTTCGATCCCCGCCGCCGGTAGACTGTATATCAACTATATTCGTAGGGAGGATTGGCACCCTCTCTGCGGATATGGTAGGGTGGAAAAATGTTAGCTTGGGTCAATGTGAGAGATTGATACCGCTCCACGTTTGACTACCCCTCAAATTAATAACATTTTCCAGGTTTCCCTCATTCCTGCACTGAATGGTGGTAAGGGTCTACCAACGTAAGTCGTTCCTGAGTACAAATGCGGTATGCTTAATAATAATATGCCGCCCCCTCCTGCACAAGTCTTCGACTTCTTGGCTAATTCTCGTGATTAGAATGAGGGGTGGAGATATTATTATTATTATTTGACGCGACTGGCTTAAATTCTTCATACTAGTGCAAGCGTGTATATTTAAAATCATTTGAAGGTAGGTACTTCACTAAACGAGAACGGTGCAGAATGTACTCAGACCGTAATCGCCTAATGCATCTCCTTAACAAGTAACGTCCACGGTCACCTCAACAATCATGTGACGTCATACGGCTAGCCTCTAACTGAGAGACAGTTTTTAGTCTTGCTCATTTAAGTATTTCTACCACAAATAACTAATAATGCTATAAAATTTTTAACTTCACAGTTCTTTATAGCGCCTATAAGTCTAATTTTTTCGACTAATATCAAAATTAGACAACTTTATTATGTTGCGGATTAACTTTTATGTATTTTGCTGAAAATTTTCATTTATGATGAGAAATATGGATAAGTATAATCGAAGCGACTTAACACATTAAACTGTGAAATTATTTCCCACATTTCGCCATATCGACCGATCGCTTTACCGCTTTGCTCCACATCGAACCGATATTTATTTGCAGAGAAAATATTTCGATTTATATGTAGAGGACGAGGTACGTATTTTAATGAATAAATCAACTGATGAGCCGAATTCCGGGGAGCTCCGGTATCATGTTGTTGGCGGGTGGCGCAAAACGAAAGGCAATTTAAAAATCAATGCGTTTCCTTTGCCGGGAGGCCATTAGTTCCCGGTAAAGATTGATGGATTGGGAAAAAATCATTTAATTTCGTTTCAAATGAGTTTTTTCTGACACCTTGTGTGGATCGCATACGTGATTTCGGGCGATCGATTCCGGAACTGTAAAGTGGCCCTAAAAACTCTAAGAGGAAGATGGGGTAGGGATAGGCTACTAATGTATGATAGGGTGGCATAATTATGTGTGAATTTAATCGAATTTTTTTCTTGTCAAAAGAAATCAATTAGTCACTGAGGATGTTTTCCTTAATAATTACAGTTGTTGCATACAGAGAGGTATGCAGTTGGCGACTGGGGTCACTACCATTACTTGATAGCATTTTCGTGCTGATCTAATCATTATCTTACGGTTACGCAAGATCAATAGTGATTGCCTCCAGTATGTATACCCTCTGGTAGTTTTTTCTCTTGCATGCTTATGAGCAATTTCTTTGACGGCTATGGTTATTGATACACTTGCTAATTCCATTTGTACCACGACAGCATTCCTATCCATTGTCCACTGATAACGAATATGTAGGGATCTAGAATAGATCACATCCTGCACCTTTCTTCCTTTCTGGTCCACCTCCTGACCAGTGCTGTGTAGTCTGTCGAACGGAAACTGTACTTACAAAAAATTATGATATAATTTCAGTAACATTTAGGTTGGTAATTTATGACCAGCGTAAAGTTATGAAAGAATTACATAGTAATTTTGTAAATGAAATAAGTACACTGTAATATTATAGAATTAAACATGGATATCCATATCATATTATGTGATTTTATAAGTATTATGCTAAGTAAATTATATACCAAAGAGTTCATCTATCAATTCAAATATTCTAATTTTTTTAACCATATGAACATTGTGTCAACATATGAAAAGAGGCAACTTCTTGCTTCATATGTTGAAATATGTCATGGAAAAAGTTGCTTCTGCTTGTTAAAATGTACAAAAATACAGGTTTAAGTGATTCAATATAATATGTAGTATATATCTTACTAACAAATTATTAGAAATACAGTTTATTATACATTTTATTATTAGAATTTAACATTTTTATTTTTAAATAGTTAAGAAGACCTTGTCAGCAGCAGAAAGAATTTCTGTGTAGAAATTTTTTTTAGTGGAATTTATCCATCCATTCTCTAAATGTGAATTATCCATATTTTTATCTAAAAGTATATTGGTCATCCATCATCTAAAAAATGTATTGCAATGTATTTCATTCGCATTAGAAAATGTGTTAAAATCTATTCGCTGAAAATGGCATCTTATTCTTGATACATAAATATATATTCCTCGGTTTGGGCAAGATACAGATATGCGTAGGTATATCTGCGTGAAAATAAATATTTTCAACTCGAATTTTAATTACAGTAAATTTACAATTAACGTAGGTACAGCTAAAGTTAATATCTCTTGAAAACTATAACTGTTTTTACAGTCATAAAAATAAATATGTTTAAAATGAATGTTGTATAGATTAGGGACACAGGTAATGGCACAGTTTTGATGCAAGCATCTAAATAACGTACCGTTTCATTTTCTATTATATTTATGAATTGTATAAAATTTAAATAGGAATAGCATAGAAGCTATAAGTGCAAACGAAACATAATCTTATTCTTACTCTTTTACGAATATCCTACAGGAAGTCCTTATTAATGAATAGTATATGTTTGTCTACCACACCTTAACACAACTAAAACGCATTAGGTTAGATTCATGTGCCTCTGCGAATATGCAGCAGAAGTCACATGTAAAATTTTGTAAAATTTTACAATAAATTGAGTAATAATAAATAGTGTCAATGCAGTACATTGAATTACCACATTATTTCAGAAATTTACTAATTTTGTTACGTAAAAGCACATATATTTGATTTTTCATAAGTTCTAAATCCCTTGAGTCATTTTTGGCAAATAAGGCAAAGAAATTTTAGTATGTTGGTAGGTGGCACACCCCTATTTGGAAATTTGTCTCTAAGCAGCTAGAGATCCAAAAAATATTCAGAGAGAAAAAATGATGGAAATGCAATGAAGCATATGAAAATCAATTTTGTTTGCGTGACTATACGGGTTGATATACTTTTTATTTGAAAAAAAAAGTAATGATAGTACTCATAGCCCCGCCACTTGTACTTTATTAAGATGCAAATTTTATATGTTATACCTACTAACTAAAAAATTCTGCCAAAAATATTTCAATGGGTTTAGAAGTTATGAATTTTAAATTGATTTTTTTTTTCAATTTTGGAAATCCTATATCTCGAAAACGATGGCCTTAGGATACGTCACTAGATTTTCTGCCCGCAATTATGAAACACCCTGTATAATGCAAATGAAAAGTTATCAGTAAATATTATGTAAAAAGAGCATAACAAAATATGAAAATAGGTACTGTTCTACAACTTCTATTGACTCCACTATCAAGATGTACTAATGGCTACCGATAAAAAATAAAAGAATAGCTACTATTTTAAAAGTCTAACCCTAGAAGTATGGCCATCTTGACTAGTAAAACGATTTTTCAAATATTGTTATAATTCAGTTTGCTTTCCAACTTTACCACATTTTAAATTGAAAAGGAGCATTTTGGTTACTGGAATTTCTCACTAAACTATGCCCCCGTTTTAGTTTAAATATTGCTACACTTTCCAGTACGTCTTAAAATTGAAATGAAACTTGAACAAATGAAAAGGCGTGACAAATTCGACGGCTTTCTCAACATTTGAATTTGAATTTGCTGTAGACATGTATTAAACCGTCACCTGCTTCGTTTATATTTGTGCGGCCTGGTTTTATTTTAATTTAAATATTTTTTCGGCGTGACACCAAGAATTATGTAAGCAATCCCATCGATCTCGAAACTCCGGCAATAACTCACCCAATCCGGTATATTTTATGTTAAACAACCGGGTGCGTCACATTTCGAGCATTCCCTCTCTCCGTCGGTCTGGAAAGATGTCACCTACTTCCATGCCGCTTATGTATTTATTAGGCGAGCTATCTTGAATTACATTAGTACCTCCCTGCCCAAGGAAGATATTCAAAACGGCCTAAATTTGCATTTAGAACAACCGGCGGCCCAGCACCGCGCGAAGCTGCTTTTTGTCGAAATTAATGAATACATTTAGAATCTGACAAGTCACTTAATGCCCCCCGAACTGGAATAATACACAACGATTTTCAAGACATTTTTCAGTGGAATGTTAATGGTTAACATGCTCCTGCCGTGAGTTCCAGAAGTAAAATAGTCCGGGAACAAACAAACAAAATATTGACTTTACCGCTGGCTACGATAAATTTCCACAATAAACACGTTTGGTCTGATGAAAACCCTAATGCCATACTGGAATATCGATTCCAACATCAGTTTTCTTTGAATGTATGAGTGGGTATTATTGGAAATTTTCTCATTGGGCCTTACTTTATACCAAGAACTTTAACCGGTGCTTCTTACAGACATTTCCTTGAAAACATTTTACTTGAACTACTTGACAGTGTTCTCTATGCGCTAGGACAAAGAATGTGGTTTATACACGACAAGGCTCCACATTTTAGCTTGACTATTATAACTACGTGAAACTTTTTCAAAGTAGAGTAAATTTGCTACAATTTAGGTCCAGTTAATTGATTTTCTAATCAACACAATAAATATTCTTTCTTTTCATCAATATGATCTTTTTTCTAATAATAGTTCCAGAAATACAACTTTTGCTCTCGCTACTTACTGTGTTCTGCTCTAGCTGGATATTGATTTTGTGTTGCGGTGGAGTAAAGAAAATAAGCTTCATTTCAATATCAAAAAGTAATATTTTCTTTACTCGTAAAAACTTATAAGATGGATGGTACTCATTTAGTTAGGTTCATAAAGTTAAAGATCTTACTTTCATGTAAACATCAATTTGATAAATTTATATCTGATGATTATAAAGCTCTTTGGTTTGTTATGATAGTATAGGATCCCACTATAAAACGACCTTCACCGAGCTGGTTAATGGATGAAAAGTATTTTATATCCAATTAAATATGTCAATAAATACATTGCAAATGGGTTGTCTAAAAAATTTCAGTCCAAAATATGATTAATTAACAATTAAAAATTATTTTTTTTAAAACATTTCACTGGTCTGGTTAATAGACAAATTCCATACCAATCGAAAGTATGAAGCCCATAGAATATGCAAACGTTAGGTTGACTGTTTTTTTCCCTTCACAACTCTTGGGTAGGCAGGTATAAACAGGTAAATCGATACCAGTAACTTGCACCGGTGTGGTTAATAAATTAAAGTTAAATTAAAATAAAGATTATTTCATTACCAACACGGTGGTATAGGGTTGTCTGCGAAAAATCAGTCCTGAATTCCGGTTGTCGAGTTTTAAAAAGTGAAATATTCCCAGCGAACCATTCCATGCGATAGAAGAGTACACAGCATTGCAGCTGTGTGTAGTTCGTCCATACCGAAAACGAAGACGATCCGTTTATCTGTTTCTCCAAAAAATCGAATAAAGTCCGGGGGCGGCGGTACCTATTATTATTAATCTGCCGTCCAAGGACAATAAAACAACATTTTCGTTCCTACTAATGATATGTCGAGATCAAAAACCCGTAAAAAATAAAATTTTCTAATAATCCATTTGCCGCCCCGAATTACGTTTAATTTTTTTTTAAGGAAACGATACATATAATCAAAAAATTTGATTAGACTTTTCGATAGGTAAGGTGGAGAAGAAGCCACAAAAAAATTTCAATGATTTTGACAAATTTCGTGTTTTCAGGGGCCGCCCCCGGAGGGGCGGCAGGAACGTTATAATATTATTTCAAGTCACTACTAGGAAATAATAGTCTATACCGAAAATGAAGACAATCCGTTTATCCGTTTCTCTAAAAAATCTAATTAAGTCCGGGGGCGGTGGTATTTTACCGCCCAACCCGTAAACCGTTGTTTGTACAAAAAATTCTATAGAAGCATTTTTTCATATTTTCATAAAAAACATTCGAATATGTATTCGAAATGAAACAGAAAAAATCGATTTCTCATACTCGTGACTTCGACGTACCGAAAAAATTTAAAAAAATGGGATGCCGCCCCCGGAGACGCGGAATCGAAAAAATTAGTCCGTCTTAGCATTAGGGGTTCCTAGGGGCAGATTAATAATAATACCGCCGCCCCCGGACTTTATTCGATTTTTTGGAAAAACGGATCGTCTTCATTTTCGGTATGGGCGAACTACACACAGTGCACTGCTTGTGTACTCTTCTATCGCATGGAATGGTTCGCTGGGGAATATTTCACTTTTTAAAACTCGATAACTGGAATTCAGGACTGATTTTTCGCAGACAACCCTGTACCACCGTATTGGTAATGAAATAATCTTTATTTTAATTTAACTTTAATTTATTAACCACACCCGTGCAAGTTACTAGTATCGATTTACCTGTTTATACCTGCCTACCCAAGAGTTGTGACGGGAAAAAAATAGTCAACCTAACGTTTGCATATTCTATGGGCTTCATACTTTCGATTGGTATGGAATTTGTCTATTAACGAAACCAGTGAAATGTTTTAAAAAACAATAATTTTTAATTGTTAATTAATCATATTCTGGACTGAATTTTTTTTAAACAACCCATTTGCAATATATTTATTGACATATTTAATTGGATATAAAATATTTTTCATCCATTAACCAGCTCGGTGAAGGTCGTTTTATAGTGGGATCTTAGACTATGAGGGAGTCACGTAATCGAATATTCGAAAACTTATTGCTTTGTGTTGCACACTTGCTAGACCAAAATTTGCTGTGACCCATTGTCATTCAAAATAAATTTTTGGAAATATCTATAGCTTGTCTATGTAACCACAAGAGCTAACCAACTTTGTCGTGAATTTAATATTAACACACTTCATCATCGTATTATTTATATCTTGCTGTTTGGTTATAAATTGTTTTATTAATGCTCCAACCAGATTGAACAACTGCTGTAGTATATTGGTGGTAAACATGTGGTAGTGTTTTTTTAAGTATTTGTGTAGATTTGCGCGTGTTTTTTGTTACCCTTTGTGGTTTTTCCCGACGGAGGGATTCCACCTAGTCGTGGTCGGCAGGCCGACTACCTCGTTGTACACAAAAAGAACGGTCAGGGAAAGGAGGTCTTCAGCAAGCACTCAGCAAGTACAAAAAACTTTGAAACAAGTTTTAATGTCAAGAAGTAAAAAAACAGAAAATGATGCAACATTCTTGGAATCTCTCCAAATATCAATTCTGGAAATAAATATCAGTAAGGTAGATGCTACCTCCCTGTGCTACCATACAGTGTTTCTCATTAAACCATTAAATAGTAATCTACATTTTGTAGAAATTTGGGAATTTTTTCATGGACTATTCCGTTAATTCTTATTTTTCTCTATCCCCTCCTTAAAATATTCGTGCTTAAGTTTCAAATCGTAATATTCATTACATATTTTATTTCCTCTTGTACTATCTGCTACGTTTACGAACACCCTGTACGTCAGTCACCGTTGTCAGGTACGTCTCGTTAACGCCCTTTGAGCTCCTTTGTCTGGCGACATTTCGCAGGCCTCCTCCAAGGGCGATGTTTATTGAGGTGATCCGTCTTGGTTGGCGTCTTTTATTCCAGGATAATTAACAAAGAGAGAAACAAAACAAGGTATACACACTCGGGCGCAACATTTTAATTTAGATTCAATTTAGATAATATTGAGGAATGGACGTGTTTTTAATTAAGTTGTATCGCAGGAGATATATCGCGGTTTTTAACAAAGGACCGAATAATTTCTCGGGAAATCTACAAAGGAATAGACTAGTTCGTGGTCGAATGTTGAGTTTGGAATGTTAGCTATTTTTTCTTTGATTAGAGTCCGAATTTTAGTCACAGAAGCAGCATTACAATTCCTTAAGATGCACTGATAACAATTATTTGTAATAATTCCACGAGCTATGGCAACCTTTGAGAGATGGTAGCTGGATAAATGTAATTTTTTCTTACATGAACGTAGGTTCGATTCGTTTTGCTTAGAAATTACAAGCATTTAATTTCATATTTCAATCAAAGTAGTTTGATATACAGGGTTAACTATGACTAAGTACAAAAATTTTAACCACTTGCTCAGGGAGGTCTAAAAGGCAATAAAAAATTTATTTCGGAATTCTAAAAAATGGAACAAAACTCCCTTTTCCTACGGAAAGTCGGCGTCTATGACAATCAATCATCGTCCGACATGGCTAGATATGTCAACTACCATGCGGTCGTTTTTTTCAACATTGTCAGATGTAAAAACGACGAAAATAAACATTTTTATTAATAATAATAATGTGTAAGTACCTGATAGATAACAGCTAATCCGATTAGCTACAGTATTTTATATTCGTTCTTCATTCTTTCGCTTCACACTGCCAAAACTACATTTTCACTCTTTGCATATTTATCATAATTATCCACTAACATATTCGACATAAGATACTTTATTTAACTACTATAACACATTTAAAATTAGTCACTTAGCTGATTTAAAGTAACAGTAAGTTCTAGGTTATGAGTACTGCATTGCTAGTTGCATACTTTCCATGCTCCAAACCGTGCAGAACATGCGAAGTTAGTTAAAATCTAAGAGTCATTTTTACAGAACACTGTAAACATCTTGGCATGTTATAGTTTTAAATATTACTAATTATTTTATGCAAACATCGTCGATTACTGTTAATATTGTTGATATTATTAGTATTAACAGAATTTCATTACACAACAACACAAGAAGTTTAAAAATTTCATAAAGATGTCGTCTGTAGATGTTAAATAACGTAAGTATACGGTTACAGTACTGATTAGTTTGAAATAATTTTTCAGTACTTGTTTTTCGCAAATTTAATTTTTCACGTATTTTTTGTGCATGTCGTATTAAAATGCCTAGATGATGGATAAGGTGCTGATTTATGGGAGTGACAAGTGCATATTATCGTGCGGCAGCGTCAAAGACGTTTCCCGAGTATACAAAATGTTATGCTGAATACTTTTTGAACCACATCGAACAGCTGTTTTATGCCGTGGTGGTAAACGTGTGGCAGTGTTTTCATGTATTTGTGTATATTTACGTGTATTCTGTTGTTATCCTTTGTGCTTTTTCTCGAAGTAAGTAATCGATCTGGTCAAGACCTTCAAACCAAGTAAGTATCTCACTTTACACAAAAAGAACGATCGAGGGAAGGAGAGGTCCACAGCAAGTACAAAAATCTTTGCAGGTTTTAATTTAAACAAGTAAGAAAACAGAAGATGATTCAACAGTCTTAAAATCTCTCCAATTATCAATCCTGGAAATAAATATTAGTAAGGTAGGTGCTGTCTCTCTGTGCTACCATACCGTATTTCTCATTAAATCATTGAATAAAAATCTACATTTTGTAAAGATTTTTTTTTCCAAAGCGGCTTAAGCTGATATACGTGTCAATGCGGTGACCTGTCACTATTTTTGACACCTTTGCCTTTGGCATATACCTAACCTTGCGGCTGACAGAAGGTCAATGACGGTCATAAATAAGGATTTAATATAGTTTTGTAAAAAAAAATTTTTTGGCTTTATAAATAAGTTTGGAATTATTTTGAAGGGTGATTCCGTTAATTCTTATTTTTCCCTATCCCCTCTTAAAATATTTGTACTAAGTCATAGTTAACCCTGTATAAAAATGATAGTTGCTATAACAATAATTATTATTTGTTTAAACATTAGTTAACCAAATTAACAAATCTTAAGACTATAAAAATTGTTAAAAATGTCTACTCTCGACTCGAATGCAAGTCTCACATCGACGAACTAAAAATTCGGTCACTCGACGAATGAGATTTGGATCATTTCGTATCTGGTTGACTGCACCCTAAATTCTTTCAAGTAACTGTTTATGGGTAGTGATTTCAACATGGTATATGTCTGCGCAAATAAAAGTCCAAAGGATATAGATCTGGAGAACACGATGTCCATGCTATTGAACCATGTTGACCTATCCATTTATTCAGGAAATAATCATTTAACCAAACAGTTACTTGTCTCTCTCTATGTGGTGGTGCACTATCGTGCTAATGTAATATATGTTGAACCAATATTAAGCCCTACGCCATCAATAAAATCAAGGTTGTTTTCCAAGAAATTTCTATACAGATCTGCGTTTAAAATTTAACAATATCATTTCAAATGCTAAGTTGTTTTCGAGGTATCAAAAGGGCAAATTGCACTTGCCAAGTTGTTGGAGTGAAATTGGTGAAATTCCAAAGCTGGGCGCCAAATACCCTGAACTGAAGAACTCTGAAGAGTTTACCAGTCACTGTTTTAGGTGAACATCTGTAACTTTACTTGTCATTACTGAAGCTGATATAAGTGTTTTGAAAGACACACTGGCTGGAGATCTTAGGCGGTGGCCGATGGAGATGGAGAGAACGCTATAGAAATCATAAATAATATTTCCAGTTAAATCTTACTATCAAAAAGCACATTTTTCTCCATTAACTTCAACGGTCACAAATACTTCCAAATCGCGTATAAGTTTGCAAACTACAAATAATAATATTGAGTTGGGGGTCACAAATCCCAGAAATAATTATTTATAACAACAAATAAAATAAATTTCTCTGTTTTTTAGATGTTGGTATTTCAATCATAATTGGTATGAATAGGAGGAATGAGCTGTAAAAATGTGTTATCAATATAAACGGTTGATTCGAAATATCAGCGGTTTTAACGACCGTTACTGTTTACAACGGCCGTTACTGTTGACAATGGCTGTTGCTGTTGACAACGGCCATGCAATTGGATTTTATGGCCGTTTGAACAAAAAATATTACATTAGCCTAATCGCATTATCATTAAGTGGTTTCGAAACCAACGGATTGTTTGCAGTAATTCTTGATTTGATTTAAATTTAATTCTAGACAGAAGTACTGACTTTATTTTTAATATGCAGTTTTTTTTATTGAGGTATTAATATTAATAATTGAAATATGTAGTTATTTGATAGGAAAACAGCGTATTCATATTCATTCAATGAAGCAGTTATTTATTATTATTATTATATTAAAACAATGCATAGCCGATTATTAATTATTGCAGCAATCGGCAGTTTTTGAGGCCGTAGGTAGTAACGGCGAGCAACAAATGGCTAATTGCCGCAATAATAACAAATCGCTCCTGACAACTGTACCTCATTTATGATTATAACGCTATATATAAATAAATAGCGCGTTTGTCAATCGCCGGCGGTAAAACATAAATCCAAATTAAATTTAATATAAAATCGAGGCGATAACGTTCGGCCCGATTTATTGCAGGATGAAAGGTTGATTACCATTGGGATTGTTCGATGTAAGAACATAAATTATGCATTTAAAATAGCCCATTACATATATCAAATGAATTTACAATATTCGTTGATTTCGGAATTGATACCGGGCCATGAATAATGCATTTTGTGTATTTACAATTATGGAAATATGCCGCGCAGCTGATTTATTTCGGCGACAGTCTAATTTAAAGTTTCGTTACATGTTGTTAATTATCGGCGAAAGTACATTTGGGCGGGTTTCCCGACAGCGCTCTCTGGAATTACAGAGGAGCTATGCGGCGAACATCCCCTTTTTTAGTTCGTTGACGTTCTTGACGGATCTACCTTTAGCTGTTCACGAATTATACAGGATGATTCAGTCATAATGTCATTAATTTTAGAGGAGTTAGGGAAAAATGAGTATAATACGAATACGCGATTTAAAAAATAATTAAATGCATATTTACGCCGAAAAATATTTTCAAAACATTATTTAAACTCGCAGTACTCAGCGCCGACATCAGATAGATTGAAATCGGCACAGCTTGGCAGTTCAAATTCCCGTTTAATACGTTACCGGCGGAATAAGTCGAACATTGTTCGGGTCCATTTTCCTATGCAGGCGAACCCGCCGTCGACTGCATTCTGAAACAGATGCACGCGGCCCGACTTCTTGTCCGTTCTTCATCCATTATTATTTTCGCGTGGCAGATGTTGATGAAATTCGTATGTCTGTGTCGTCTGTGTAGTTTGTAATTATTAATATAATTTACTATTTGTCTAAATAAAAATGCAATTATTTAAACTAAGTAAAGTGAAGTAGTGAAAGACCGCGCTTGTCCTCTGCTGAACAAAACCATGAAAAAAGAAATAGAGGACTTTTTAATAGACATTTGCGGCTGTGTTTTCCATGTGGCAAATAGATGTAGCATTGCTTATTTAGTATTTTTATTTAAATCATTAAATAACCTAACTTATTGTGGTGATTAATGCAGAAAAAGTAAATTCAGATTCCTGGGAATATTCCGATAAAATGTCTTATATCAAAAAGTCATATACTCACTTTTGTCAACCCATCTAGCGCCAAAGTAACACTAACTGAAGCTGGAATCTTCAACGAGTAACTATTACGTAACCACAACAAAATTTGCTACTTTATTCTTGCTCCGCCGCTAATACTTTAGGTTTTCCAACGTCTCGTTTGGGGCGAAATGATCCCGTTTCTCCTAATCTGTCGTACAACATCTTGAAAAGCTTGTGGTTAGGCTGTCTGTTATTTGGATATAACTCTAAGTACCTCGTTGCTGCATGACGACCACAATAAATTTCTTGGGCATACACACATACCATGTTTCTCATTTCAACGAACGAATAATTATTATGACGCGGTATTTTAATATTTTAATAATATCTATAATTTGCTTAGAATTGATATAAATAATACATGACATTTCATTGACAGCGGTCTACTTCATTTAAGTCATCTTATTTAAAGGCGTGCGTGCGTTCAAACAAATAATTTTATAAAGAAATAGTAAATCCTTCTTATTTCAAAAACGGTTAAGTTTATCGATTTTTAACAGGTATATCTTTTTTAATTAGAATTGAAAGTAGTTTAATAATTTCTTATTGAAAAGTCAGATTTTTGAAGGAAGGACAAAAAAGTTTGACATATGTTTACTCCGACGGAACACTACAACTAGCGCATCCTAGATGTGATTGCAAAATAGTTACCATTTTCGTAATTACCACCTCAGAAAACATAGGTGTACAAACTTTCAAGACAATTCGTTCAAAGATGCTCAAGATATTTAAAAAAATCGAAAATATTTTTTCAACTTTAACACCCTGTAAATCGAAAAGGAGCAACATTCGGATAAGGCATATTTAGCTTAATCGCTCTACTTTGAGGTCAGCAACATGCCCTTAAGCTCTGTCCCATTATTAATGAATCACCGTGTATGGTTGCCGCGACGTTCTGGGAACCTTAATTGTTTAGTTAAACTCGTGGGATTTGTAAGTAATATTTTTTAATACAAACAACGTTATCGCGTTATGCTTTACATTTAAAGCAGACCACTCACTAGGGAGCATATTGAACAATATGCACAATACAATTGAGCTTAATTCTGTTTTGGTATCGAAGGAGAAAGAACACATTGTAAATATTTATTTAAAACATTTAAAGAAAAAATATTTTAGAATAGTTGGCCCAACACTAGCAGATAACATTATCTATCAAATTGTAATATCTTGTTCTAGTCAGATAATTTGACCCTTAATTATAGGTTCCATAAGGATCATTATAATAAGATTTGATTAAAATGACAAAGTCAGCCGCGGGAAGGATACTATCGTGATGTCACACTAATGCCGTCCATTACCATTGCCATATCCATTGAACTATTAAAACTAAACATAACTTTGTTAACTCATTGACTGGGCATGCGTAACACATAATGTCACAAAGAGAGAGAGAAAGATGATCATTTTGCAAATAGTAAACCGAAAATTTTTAAATTATATTTTGATATAGTTACTTTGCGATGAAGTTTTTATTTAATGAATGTAAATCTTAATGCTTTTACTACTGAAATATAATAAGAAATTTAATTTCTGTAATTTATGGCACAACCCTATTGTCCAGCTTCTCCGTATCTTGATTACTGAATTACCTTCCAGGGCAAAATTCCAAGCGGTAATTTTTCCCATTTAGTGATCTTACGCTCGACGCTTGTTTCTTGTGTTCATTTTCTCGTTGCGTCCAAATTCTCCGAGCGCTCGATCCCTAATGGCTCCATTCTGAATGAGACTGCTTTAATTAATGACTAATAGATTGATTTTTTTATCAGTTTAAAATCGCTCTCTCTCATTCGAGAGCTCCAGGCATGTTTTTTTATTACCAAACCATTTTCTTATCGGAGGGCCATCGAGAAGTACTTCAATCTACTAACCGGAGGGTTTTTTAAGCGAGGCACAGGACCGGATTCGAATGAAAGCAACAAATTTTTGGGGTATCCAAAGAGATCATGGTCACAGAAACATTATCGTATTTATAAGAAAATTATTGCTAGTTTTTATACTGGGTGTAATTTTGAATGGGTCATATTTACACTATAAAAATAAAGTAACATTTTAACAAAAAAAGAAAACAGTGTTAGTTGAGGTCCACACAGTCAAGGAATTGTTTATATTTTTTATAATTGTTTCTGTATGTAGCACTGTATTAATGGATTATACATTTTACTGTGTTAATATAACAAAGTTGATGTGTAGCTTGTATCATAAAAGGTGTAGAATTAACACATTCATGTTAATAACTTTGAGTGATAATAAAAATTAAAAATATTATACCTAATTTAGTTTAAATGAACAAACACCAAGTTTTTTTTACAAAATATTTTGCAAATTGTTTTTAGTTTACAGATTTTAATAGAGGCAAATAACATTCTAGGAAATCATAAATAACGAACCAAAACATTTTAAACAAAGTTGTATTTGGGTACTATATAATAGCTTACAAAAATTTACTCGTAGTGACATGAACATATCATTTTCTTTCTTTAAAATCACAAGAAAAACAAAAGTGTATTAATTTAATATGGAACGGCTAACGCATTATTGGTATATTACTTATATAATTGGTAAATATTGCTTATATAATAATATATGTAAAAGATAAAAAAGCTAGCGTGGTAAACTGTTAACATGGAAAAACTCATTTCTACTAGTGGTGGGCATAACCGACAAAGTTCAGAAACGGGTTCTACCGATTCAATTATTTTAATAGCCGAATGAATATTCGAACCTGTACAAGCTTATGCAACTAGTACTACTCAAGTGTGTGGAATAGGGTGTACTGTATGTATAACCATGATATAAGTTATGACTAATATTGTGAAAATGTGAAAAGAAAAAAAAGACAAAAGGTTAGAAATATAATCGTTTTGCATACGTAATGTATATATATTTGTTTTAATTTACTAAAATATCGTAAAGACATGATACCTAACAATTTCGATTGGCTACTGAGAAATGTATGTATGAAGATAAACAATTTAATTATTAATTATATATATGGAGTATAGTAGAGGCACGTCAAAGTTTTTTTTATTCAATTACCATTTTTATTTAAGAAAGAAGTAGTTAAATTAAATCAGATAAAAACTTGAACAACAGTTCTATTAATTTGAATGTGAATATACTATTAACTTTATTTCCATTGAATACATAACTGACGATTGTAAAACTATGTAATGTCATAACATAAAGCTCGTAAAAGCTAAGCAAATAAACTCATTTATACAACCCTTTAATATGTAATGTAATTTCTTATGATACAAAATGCATATTTGGGTTGTTAGTTAATTTTATGTAGTTGGTTTATAAGGGTGACAACAGGCAACACTGATAAGTGCGAGGGAAAACCGATTCGGATAGTGTTCAGAAAGCGTAGAGACAAGTCCAAGTTTACTTTAAAAACGAATTACAATTTAACTATTTTGAAGAAACAATAATTTCAGATCATTATTATAAGAATTACGTATTTTTAACCCTAATGAATTAACCCACAAATATATTACACCTTGTGACAAAGTAATCAAAATGGAAACAGGAAATTTTTTGCACGGTATTGTTTTTCCAAAATGGTCAAACGTCATTTAACAGTTTATTTTGTTTGCGAATGGTTTACCGTTGTTATATATCCATTTATTAAAGCCAAAAATATACGGAACAACGAATATTTCATAAATTGTAAAGAATATACTCCAGTTTACGTCTTTATATACAGTTCGACCCTGCCGTTTACGTTTTGGTAAGTACGATCTCTAGTACATATTTATCTCTTCTTTAGCTGTTTTTTCCGACTCTATTACGTCGCGACTTGATCTCTGACTCCCGTCCCCCATCCCCCAGACCCAGGCGGTAAAACGTCTCCCCCGGTTCGTTCAAATAGCATCCAGTTTATATTGTATCAATATCGAATAACAGCGCGCCAATATTCAAAATTGGATAACTCGCAACAGTTGATAGGAAAAGTTAAATTTTGCAGTAGCGCGGAATTGCCCCTAAGTGCCGTAAAATAGTCCCCGTAAGCAGCCCTCCTTCAGCCCCGGCTTATCTTCCCGCTTCCCGATACGGTAAAGGGTCCCGATTTTAATTTGTGTCGCGTTGTCGAGATTTTCTAATCAATGCTCTTGGGAGTCTTCAAATCATTTTTAAAACTACAACTGAAATTACTATTAGTTTTGACATTTTATAGTTAAAGCACAGTTTAAATATAAACAGTTGGACCACTCCGTTTGTGTCACCAGAGCAGTCACGGTTCTTTTGCCGGAAGTCGTAAATAAACCTGACAGGGGCATTACGAGGGATATCAACAAGTTCTGCATCACATTAGCTACGGCAGAGCATATACGAGGGTTATTATAATATTGCTGCATTAGAATAGCTCGATAGATAGATAGATTTTATTAACCACTATATAAATACACTTTTTGCATAATGTGGTAAGTCACTTTCAAGAATTTTAACAAAGACAAATAAAAAAGTAAATATATAATAACAATACTAAAGTGTAAAGTGCAAACACAAAACAAAAATCCAAAACTAGCAATTTAAAGCCGGTGATACATACAGCGCATGTTGTTAATACACAAATACATAATTTATTTATTTATTTTTATTTATTTATTTATTTACTCTTAAAATATCCAACGGGTATAACCCACTTAAAGGATAAGTAGTTAAACTAACAAAGTTACACAGTAAGAGAAAAAAAAATACTTAAAAAGATACCTACATATTAAAAATCGATTGTATAAAATAAAATATAAGTAGTATAAAAGTCTAGACAAATAAAAACAGTTTAAAATTTAGTCAAAATAAAAAGTAATATACCTGAAAGTTAAATTGTTAGATAATATAAAAATAACATAAGAATTAAAAAACAAATAAAAATTACTAAACAAGATAAAAATGAATAAAAAGAAACAAGAATATACACACGCACCTATTGAAAATACTTTTTAATATCACGTACACCACAAAAGTTAATGTCAAAACCCTCCATATTATTGCTATTGTTCAGCATTTGATACAAAGGCGACTTCAACAACATATTTGTACGGGCAAAGGGTATTTATAATAATTACCGGCAATTAAAGAATTTTTGCATCATCAAGATACTCCTTTATGGAGTAATAAACTTTATTTACTATGATTTTTTTTATTGTATTTTTAAATTTATTAAAATGTAAGCCACGAGTTTTTATGCTCAACCTATGATGAAGGTTCAAATCTAAGGAATTCTTCTTGGACTTCGTTAGTCTGAGTTTAGGAGGTCTCAAACAGCTTACATCTCTTGTGTTGTAATTATATAAGTCCATTTGCGTATTAAAATCTTTCTTATTCTTATGTATGGCTAACAATGTTTGATAAAGAAATAACGATGGTAAGGGCATTATTCCAAAGCTTATAAAGAATTGGCGACAATGGTCACGGAAATCGGCATTAGATAAGATACGCACCATTTTTTTTTGTAATCAAATAACTCTTACGGCAACACTGGCATTTCACCACAAAGTCACAGTATTATACTTGACAACTTAATACAAAGAGTATCCAGATGGGCTCTCCAGGACATTCCATCAATATCTGCACCCAAAATATGCGCTAACATCATTGCTCATTTTTTCTAGAAAAAATCAATGGTTGGGTTTTGTCTGGATTAAGAGTTACATTGTTTACTGAAAACCAATGCTGTGTTTTCTTATTAGTAGTTGAAATAGGGTCTAACAAGGACACTATATTGACACCCGTATTAAATAAAGTGGTATCATCGACACAGTGAATGCATCTCCTAGGTGACATAAAATCGATAAAGTCCTGAGGTACTCCGCGACGAATGCACTGAATAGTGGAAATAATTTCATTAAATGACAAACATTGTTTACGATTTTTCAGACTCCAGAAGTCTAGCTGGTAGACCTCTTACACCATAATTTTCTAATTTCTAGATTAATATGTCATGAGACACACATTCGAAGGCCTTAGTTAGGTCACAGGCTGTAACTGCACAGTGTGAACCCTTCTCAAGACCCTCGACAATAAGTTTTATTGAGAGGGAACATCACTAGTAGAATAGCCGCTTCTGAAACCAAATTGGCATACATTTATCAAATTACAATTTTCAAAAAATCGTGAAAGCCGTTGCTTCAAAATCTATTATTTTTCCAAAAATAGGGATGATGAAAATGGGACGATAATTGTCCACCTTATTGCTATCACCTTTTTTAAACAATGGCACCACTCGTGCAATTTTAAAAATGTCGTAGTAATATCCGGTACAGAAACATAAGTTAATTAAACATGTTAAAGGCTGCAATAATATATCATATTCTTAATAATTTTACTGTTTATATCAAATATATCTAAGGTGTGAGAATTTTTCAACATCCCGAGGGATCCCCCAGTATCATCACTACGCACAATTGAATTCACCAAAATCTCGGCAATACCACAGAAGTATTTATTAAAGTCCTCAGCTGATATACTGCTATTATGATTATCAATATTATAATCTTTATTTCGTTCGAAATTTATCAATCTCTTTTTTGCAAGGCTTTGTACATTTTGCCGATTAAGCAATTCCTGCTAAAAGATGTAGAGTAGCAGGGATTTCAATCAACCTAGCATATTCCAGTTGAGAAAGGATAAACGAGCAATATAAAAGAAAGAAAATACGTAGGTCACTAAAGTTGTCTGAACTTTTGATAATGAGACTCAAGCATTGCAGCAAGTACATTGTTAATATGATTTGAAAATGTTAATTTAGTATCAAATAAAACGCCCAAATCTTTTACTTCAGGAGCTCTTGTTAATTGCATATTATTAAAGGCATAATCGAAATACAATGGAGTTGGTTTCATAGCGAAAGGCATTACTTGACATTTACTTATGATTAAAAAAAGAGTTAGCTATGCACCAGGCATTAATTTTATCAAGGGGGGTTTGCAAATTAATGGCACCTCGAGGAGAATTAATTTGTGAATACAGTTTTAGATTGTCCGCATAAAGTAGGTAATTTCAGTCTAAAAGACTGACGATATCATTTATGAAAACGGCCAAATGCAACGGTCCGATACAGGAACCCTGAGGGACTCCAGAAGGTGCAACATGTTCTACTAAGTTGAAACCACAAATTGTAACCGCTCACATAGATAGTAATTTATTACATTCGTAAAATGGTTAGAAACATCGATTGTATCAAGCCTTTGGAGCAAAATATTGCGATTCAGTCTATCAAATGCTTTACTAAAATCAGTATAGATAACTTCCACTGGATTGTGTTGTTGTAGTGCATTTGCCTTTCACGAAACCATGCTGGGTTGTAGTAATTTTCCTATGAATGTTATTATAAATCGTCTCATGTAATATAGTTTCAAAGACCTAAGAATAATTGTATAAAATAGTTGCCGGCCTATAATTTTCGATTATTTAACTGGATGTTTCAGTCAAAAATATATCCATATTTTTTTTTATTATCTGGTTATCATAAACTTTTGTCTGATAATAGCTAAAAACTATTTTAAATTAATTCTCTCGTCCAAAATGTTGAAAACTTATACCGTTTAGTCGCAAAAAATTCTGTTGATGCAGATGGGTCTCGACATTTAGTGTAAAATGATGAGGAGCACCATCGTGCATGAACTACATTTCCTATAAGCAGTGGTACATCTTGTAGTTGAGGGAGTAAAACTATGTATTTGAAATTCAGATATGTTTCTCTGTTTAAAGTGGTTGGTAATCATACTTTGATCGGTCCATCACTAACCATTTTGATTGAAACGTAGATTATAGAAAATCAGTTTCCGCAACAGAATTTGGGAAAACAGTCTTGTAATATATGTTTTTAAAGTAGCTATTTAGATTCTGAATATTTCGCCCAAAGCAATACAAATATATGAAGGAAGAGCACAGTAAACACACATGTAGCAGCTTGGCGAGGTAGTAATTACCAAAGGTATAATAGAAAAGCCGACCCGACCGGTTGCAACTACAACGGAGCCGTGTTAGAACTTAGAACTCAATTAATTACCGAATAGTGTACACAACGTGTGGGGTCATTCATTAAAGTCTCAGTGAACCTTACGGCCTTCTACTTTTACATCTGTTTCAGCCTAATTACTTTCACTGAAAGCTTTTACTTTATCCAGATTTCACCCCAGTCAATGGACTGCGTCATTAGAGTTGGCGATAATTAATTTAAAAACAGTAGGAATGCTTAGACGCTGGATTGTCGGGAAGAAAGTTCACAGAAGAAAAATCTGGAGTCGTCGCAGGCAAATTACAGTGGTTGAAAAATGTTCTTTTATAAATAATTTTGCTAAATTAACTAGGTGAGGGCACTGTAAAACATTATACCGTTACAATCTTATAGCTATTCTGAGCACCATGCATACTGTGGCAACTAAAATTTGGTTGGTAGGGTCTTTTGGGGTCCTTATCAAGAATTCGTGGGAATTATTCGAATAAAAAAATCGCTAATATGATTTACCGATTTTAAGCCACATAAATTGTATTGTAGTCGGCCACGGTTTAGAATTTTAGAGAACATCAAGTATGTCGAAGATAAACTTTTTGAAAGTGCATCCAACAAAAAAAGTTTATTGAAATCGATTAAACGGTAGGCATGTTACAGGCTTGTTCCACTTTTAATCGAGACACTCTCTATGTAGAGGTACTGCATTCCTGTATTTTTTTTATTTTTGAGAAAAATTATTATTATTTTTTTACATCAAATTAGCGGACGTTTCGAAATATTATTAAGTAAAGACGTTACGACTTTTAATTGTAGGATATACAGGGTGTCCCAATTTTGTTGTAATTGCAAGTTATCTCAGAAACTACAAGAGGTAGAAGGATGTGGTTTTCGCAAACCTACTTTTTCCAGAAATTTAAGATGCTGCAATCAGAATTTTCATAGACCTCTTCGTTTTTAAGAAGATACAGGGCGAAATGTAAAAAAATACTTTTTAGAGATTCTTCCTATCTCAAGAGAGTAGGTTAGATATCGGAATTATGTAAGTTGCTTGTGATAGTCTTTTTTACGTAGAATAAATTGGCGTAGTTGTATTTCTCTACATGACCTCTTTTATAATGTGACTCAAATACAAGTTTTTTTCTTTATAATAGTATTTTTATAGCTGTTACTTTATATTTTGGAAATGGTCAAAAAACGTTAAATTAAAGAAACTGATGGAGCATAGTTGGCCATGCATTTTTATATAATTATATAAAAAGTTAATCCAATAATGCAATGTGGTGTATAGGATATTAAAAAAAGGAATGCAAATATAATGATGTTGCTACTGTTGCAATTAAGGATAAGAAAATTAAAAAATATCACTAAGGAAAAGATCAAGAAGCATAGGTGTGAGCCAATCTCATATTCAAAGAATTTAACACGGATAGAAAATAATGGTTCATTAAATTAAATATATTTTGTCAAATAAATATAGTTAATTGAAATATACAGGGTGAGTCAGAAAGAATGGGTTAACATTAAGTTGAAGATGCTAGACACCAAAATATTATGTTTAAGAAGATAAAATGCAAAGTAAAGCCAAATTCGTATTTGGAAATTCCCAGTTATTTTGTTTTGACAAAACTAAATTTGCAGTTTAGGGGACAACTCACATTGCAAGTTCATAGTTCTAATCAAAAACTGGCTTGGTATTCACTTTTACAAGTAAATTAGACGTTATGGACTAATACCTTGACCTGCACGAGCACCTGACTTCTTCCCATTAGATTATTTCTTACGGATATATTTAAAACGAAAAGTATATACAAATTGTTTAAAGTTGAATATGTTTTTTTATATTTTTTGTGTACTTAAATTTATGGTACATGATTATTGTTCTTTCTTTCTTTCAGATTCTATCGTGGAAACAGATTTTCTCACCTTTTTTTCTGAATTTGTATTCCGGGCCTCATACATATTTGAGAAATACGGCATGCGTTGTTGTCAGATCTCAAAATTTACGATAAATGCAAGGAATTTTATTACCTATTAGAATGCAAATTTTCTCCGAAAGTAGGTCAATATCAAATGCAATTGTCACTGAATCTTTAAAATAAATGCATTAAATAGGTAACATACCGATGTCTGACTATTAAACTGAGCACTTTACTCCTCCTATTTTTTGGTGCCACATTGTATATCCTGCCACACTGTTTGTAAATTTGCGATGGTAGCAAAAGTTAAAAAGACATCCACTCCAAAAGAAGAGTTCGCAGAAGTCCCATAAAACTGAAAAATCAAGACAATATCACATAACTAGCTTAAAACTGCTCCGAACGAAGCGGAATATTTTCTTTAACAGCAGAAGTTTCGTAACGAGCAAAAAACTGCAGCCCATAAAGGAATGCATCGTAAAGAGGGAACTTCGCGGCTCGAGCTTTCCGGACGACTTTTTCTTCAATTCCTGCCGGTAGGTATTTGTCGGGTCGTACTGCTTTATTGCCGAAGCACGTCGGTCATTGTGGAAATTTGTCGGAATCATTTTGCGTCTCGCGAGGCGGCCTGGGCCTTGAGATAAGCCGCGATTGTAAATTTCGCATGCAGTTTTAGTGCCGTAAAGTTTCCAGCCCGTCGTTTTGTACATGGCGGGCCTAGTCATTTGAATTTGAGGTCGAATTCGACCTGGAGGAACGAGGATTGCATTCCCAAATGAATTTTTCATTGCGGTACCTCCGCAAAGTTCGCCGTCTGTCTTTATCGTATTTACCCGTAGTAAATTTAATGGAACACAGTTTGATCAGGAATTCCTTTTGAGAGAGCTAAGTAGGCACAGAACTTGATTTAAAAGTTATAGTAACCTAGGGGCAAAAGATGGTACTTTTATGTTAAAAAATGGACGTTATTTTGACGAGCTTAGCGAGGCAAAATATCCATTCGAGAATGCAAAAGCATTTTAAAAATAAGACAATTCTGTCAAGTACAACAATTTATATTTAAAATCGTTTGAACCGTATTTGAATCAAGACGGTTTGGGAGTGGTGACTGTTATAGCGGTAGTAATCTAATAAATAATAAAAATTAGTTTCAAAAGGTAGTGTCAGAATTGTATATTGTAATTCATATTTTAAGAGTATTTAATTTAAAATGAACTCGGAAAGTGAAGACGAGCATATACCAGCGAAGGTATTGGAAGCGGCACAAAATGCTGTTTCACAATTAGTCCCCAAGAAATCATCGAGACAGTACGAGATTGCCTACAGCGAAGCGGTATTACTGGCATATTTCGAACATAAAATTAAACCTTCGACGTTATGGTCAGTATATTTCATGTTAAAAAATACACTGAATGTCAAATAAAATGTAAGTATCAGAAAATTTCCAAAAGTAATACCATATTTGAAAAGCAAATCAGCTGGATACCATCCAGAATTTTAACGAAAGAGGAAATTGAGGTAATTCAAATTAATATTGTCACGCAAAGCGTGTAACTATTGTAGGGAAGTCTGGTGCTTCCACCATATGTCAAGGAAAGTGCGACTGTCCTGCACCACCCATGAACATATAAAAATAATACCTCTCTTATAGTGTTGGGGTACTCGCTTGGCTCCTACGAGAGGTAAAGAAACAACCTTCAAATATAAATAAAAATTTATTAAAACAATCATACCAATAATTATACTTACAATAAGGAGGGCCTTTGCGCTGGGGAGCACCTCTTCTAGAGATCAGAGTCAGCCACCGGCTGACCACCGTGCTTTGGCCATGGACTGGCTCCCATTAGCCCAATTTTAATAGTATTTATACACGTTCGGAAAATGCTGAGTACATCAGAATTTTACTATCTATTGAAACAATGGGAACAGCCAGAAAGTCTATCGCTTGGTTCTTAGGGTGAGCAAGAAGGCTAGACATAGTTTGGTTTGATAGTAACCTTTGCAACTGGACATTTTTAATTGTTTTGAATTTCACTTGTGTAACATTCACACACTATCGATTGTAAATATGTTTATAAATTTGGTTCAATAAAATAATTTAATATTCGTATGTATGCCAAAAGATTTTTAATTTAGAATAATTGATTAAAATATGTGTCCAGCTGTAACCATCTCTCTAAAATCCTTTTTGTTGACAATATGAATCGATCGATTGAATTAATTTTGGACAACTTTTCAGGACATTTTAATAATTGGTGTTTGTTGAGTTTTGAGAAGAGATAAGCTACTAAAGGTAACGATCGATGAAGAAAACAAAAATTTAATAGATGTGGCACTCAATGGATGTTTTAGCGAATATCGTGTAATTTCCCTGCAAGTGCACCTAGAAGATGAGGTTTGAATGACCGGATAAGTTTTTGAGGAAGCTAACAAGATTTTGATTTATCAATGTCTCGTACGGTTTTTGTTGTCATAATGACCTAAGGTCAAAAGTCAGGGATCTAAGTTTCAATATAATCACAGGAGATGGAATTGCACGTACCAGAAATGTGTCAAAATTAGCTTTTATTTAATTTTGGCAATAATTATCTATAATTTCCACTGTAGCCAAGTTTCACTATAGTAGGGAATGATTCATGTTATAAACCCGCTCACAATTTATAGCAGTCAACACAAAAAGTCACTTTACAGTCTGCAATTCTTTATGCACGTAGGCATGCGCACTGAACAGCAACGTTTTGCAAAAGCCCTCATATCTGAAAAACTGTTTCACTCTCAAGATATAGGTCTTGCTCGATTTCTATTCCAGCTTTTCTGCAATTGTGGGGAATAATTTAGTAACCTGTATGGTTACCACCATACGCAAAAAGTCCTAGGTCAATTTCAAAGTGCCTTCTTTCACTTCTACTTGATTATTGTTTGATTGTTGAGCTTGCAAAATATATTAACCAAAACCTTTATTTTATATGTTATACTGTTTGTTATTGTTACTTGTCAAATGTAGATAAATAGTTTAGTTTTTAGTGTGCATTCGGGTTAAAATATGCTAGTATGATTTCTATTGCAATTGCGAATTGAAGGATATGAAACAAATTGCAAATCAAACTTTTGGAAAAGGTACTGCAGGTGCAAGTTTTTGCTGCAGTAAATACACATGCGCCACATCAGAATGCTCTACTCCATCTGCAGCGCTACCATGGATGTATGCGTGGGAAAATTTCGAGTATATATTTCCACAAATTTAACTGTTATTGTAATTGATGTGTTAGTGATGTTATGTTTGCGTTCTTAAGAATGGGAAATAAATCGAGTTCTACAGCATATTCTCAAAATCGTAAACGCCCTATTCTAACAAGTGAAGAAGACGATAAAAAAGTGTGAAAAAATTAGCGACCAAAATACGAGTGTAAATTATGCAGCTGAAATATGGAGTTCATTAACAAGAATGTCTGTGAGTAGTGTATATCGTGCAATAAAGAAAATGGTAAACAAGAATATACAACTGCGAAACGGAAAAAGGTGGAAACTTGCGGAAGAAAGCAAATAGGATCTGGATACAAATGTTAAAATTTCGCTGCCTTAAAAATATATCGTTCTATGTTATTTTGACCTTAAGTAAGGGGTTAAATCAGGGTCGTAAGGAGGTCGGAGTATCATTGTCTCTTAAGAGGTCTCTTTAGGTATCTTGAAAATAGTGTTAAAATAACTCTCGTTTTCTTAGAAAAAAATCTAGTATCTAGGATGCCCTAAATCATTTTTTTTATTCGAATAAACTATGGTTTAAAATGTAAAAAGAGCAAAAATAAATGAGCGTCGTAGAAGCGGCTAATTATTTTATCGAATTTCAAATTTGAAAACAGTTGATAATAAAACTTATCCACTTACATTCAAATATAATCAGACGATTAGAGATACGAGGCAGGCGAAGATATAAGAGAAATCATACGGTTATAGTGCGTTTAGCGGAATGGTCAAGTTTAGTTGCATCTAGCGTGGCCTTTTAGTATATTTTTCGTTTCGATGATCAGTCCTTAACGTATAATTTTGGCCGTGCTACATCTGCTTCGTACGAAGTACTCATTCCGTTGCCTGGCTACAGCTTTAAATGCATGAGTGTAACAATACCCCCACACCTAAATGTCTCCCCAGCGCAAATTTTCCGGGTCTTATCCCCTTATCAAACTAATACCACCGTCTCCCTGGTGAAATATCGTGCAAAGCACCTCCTAAAAGTAAAACAGTCTTAAGGAAAAGTCCACTAAGCAAATGAAGTTACGTCTGTACCGTCACGTAAAATATAATCTGAGAAAATTTAGGTGGGACGTGATTGCATAGCTTAGGTCGTGCGATATACCGACCATATACAGTGCTTTCGAAAAGTAACGAATAAATTCATTATTTTTGAAATTGAGAAGTTTTGTTTTTAAAAAAGACACTTTATAACATACGACCCACATTTGTGACGTCATCGTTGTTCGAGATATGACATCGACAATTTTTTTAAATAGCAACTCCCAATTTTGACCATGCCATTTCAAAGAGCGTGTCATTTTACATACATACATACATCATGAAAAATTATGGTGTTACATAACAAAAATTTCAAGATAATAATGTTTGAAGATTTTAAAATTCAATTTTTACAATACTGAAAATGATAATGATTATGTAAAAAATCGACTAAGTTAAATGTTCAAATTGTGCACCGTTGGCTGCCTGACAGTAGCCAAGACGATTAATAAATTCTTTTTGGACATTATCAATAACTTCAGGAGGTATACGATGTATCTCGTGACGAATTCTTGCTTTTAAATCTTCTAAATTAACCGGTCTAGTAACGTATACTTTGCTTTTTAAGTATCCCCACAAGAAATAATCTAGGGATGTCAAATCAGGCGATCCGGCTGGCTACTCAATCGGCCCCCTTCTCCCTGTCCAACGATTCGGGAACATAAAGTTATTAGTTCAGGAACGAGATCGTCTCGAAAAAAATCCAAATATCTTGCACCAGTTAGGTTGACGTCAAAAACATAGGGACCCCGTCGACTATGCTGCACCACACATTTACTTTCTGGGGACTTTGAGTGTGATACTCTATCATCCATCGGGGATTCTCGATAGCCCAATAACTGCAGTTTTGCCTATTGAGAGCCGTTCAAAACAAACGTAGCCTCGTCAGAAAAAAATACGTTTATTTACGAAATTATTATTATTATTATTGCATAGCTCTTGCATTTGCTCGCAGAATTGATTTCGCCATATTGAAATCAGAAGCCAATTGGTTAAGTGTTGAGTGTTGATTTTCTTGTATTGCCAACAAAACATTAAGCTCATCATCTACTGATTTTGACGGTCGACCAGAGTTAGGAAGATCACGAACATGTCCAAAGTTACGATATTTAGACTCAATATTGCTTACCATGCTTTGACTAATAGGATGTCGATCAGGATGAGTTTCATTGAACAATTCAACTACTTCTTTTTGGGTGCGCATACTGTCTCTAAATCCGTTCATGCAAAGAATTTCAATTCATTCTCGTTTAATTAATTTTACCATTTTAAAAAATAAGATGACAAAGTTACTACTCAATAAACACTTCAAACGCAAACAAAATAACTATTTAATAAAGTACAATTTCAAATTTTTATCTGACAGCAATAAAAAACATTCTCGGTCGCTAAAGCTACTGTCAGGCATCCATGATTTTTGACGATGCGTATCTAGAATGATACGCTCTTTCAAATGGCATGATAAAAATTGAGGGTTGCTATTTATAAAAATTGTCGATGACGTCATATCTCGAACAACGATGACGTCACAAATATGGGTAGTATGTCAAAAAGAGCCGTTTTTTAAAATAAAATCGACGTACCAGGGGATTTTTTCGAAAACTTCTCAATTTCAAAAATAATGAATTTATTCGTTACTTTTCGAAAGCACTGTATAGTCTATTTCGAAGTGGTACGGAGTAATAAACCCTTAATTTTTAACTGTACTGCAATGTCATATATAGGACGTTCTGAAAAATACTAACATAAATTCAGGTCCTGATAAATATTTCAATTTATTCCTATGAACCATGGGCGTATCAGTTTTCATTTTCAAGATATAGGGCGTTCAAAATAATTTTTTAAAATCTAGTTTCGGTCCTTTCTTCCACAAAATTCAACCGAATGAACTAAAATTTTGATATGTGGGATTTCTGCGAATGCTAAGTGCTCTGAAGTTATTAATTTTTGGCTATATCATACAGGACGTTCACTGAGGTACTCCGCGAAAACATTTTATGTATAACTTATAACTTTTTTGAGGTAAATTTTTTTACCCTTTTGTTACTTGCTGTTATGACAAATATTATTCTAACAAAGAAGTAAGAAGTGCCAAAAATTTGCCCGTTTTCGCGAATAAACAGGCATAGTGCGCGAAAGTCAGCTAATATCTCAAATTGTTGTTTTTTATTTTAAGTCGGTTTTAGTCGGCTAGTTACTATTATTATTAGTTTTATTAATAAAACTCAAACTCAGAGTTATTAATAATTGAATTTTGAAACGACAATGTCAAAAGTGTCGTAGGTCTAGATGATCCAAGAAAAATTTAATTTTACAATTTTAGAATTTACAACTCTTCAAATGTAGTGATGTAAATGGTAAAAGACAAGTTGTTACACAAATTACTGTAAAATTAACGTAATATGCTCGAGAAAACCAAATGCTTAAAGAAACGCAAGCTGTTTTAGATATAAACCTAAATATTTGTTCTCCCTCATATTATTTAGTTACACAGGTTATATTAATACTAATATGATTAAAAATTTACACTTTTTGCATAAAAATCAATAAAGATTGTTGCTTTTAATCATTTAATTATAGGACTAGTTTTGTAGAAGGTCAGCCCTCTTTAAAATGTAAAATTTAAATTTCGTAAATTACAAGCTAATTTGTGATAACACATAAAGTGAAGATAGACCCCTAGTTCTCTCTATTTGCGAAAATGTAGCAATTGATAAGCCTCGGACTACCGCAAGGAATGGTTCTAAGCCTCATTCTAGTTATGTTGAACGTAAACGATATATCTACTACGTTCTGACGGTAACTATTTATGATGTATTAGTAAATATTTATTTTATTTTTTCACAGCTTAAATAGCTGTTTATGTATCTAGGACGAAAAGTGAAGCTTTTAGATATGTGCAAATTATTAAAAATTTACGAGTACATACAATATTTTATTTCATACTACATTCAAGGTATTCAAATAATCTAATTAATATCCTAAATATGTTTGCGCCTTTTCGATCTGAAAGGTCAAAAAACATTCCCAATAATACGCAGTACCTGGGTTATAGAAATTTCGTTAAAATCCTAGGACTCTTACTTTAAGACTTTAAAGTTCCAAATTCTGCCCTAAGAATGATCCAAAAAATGCGTAATTATTGAATAGTATGAAATAAATTAAATTATGTTAGCTCTTCGGCACTGAAAGTGTCACTTTAAGAGGTCTCTTTAGGTATTTTAAAAGTAGTTTCAAAATAACTCCAGTAATAATTAATTATCCGAGGCAGCTTCTACCAATTTTCTTAGAAAAAAGTCTAGTTTCTTGGATGCCCTAAATCATATTCTTTGACACGAGCAAACTAGGGTTTAAAACGTAAAGAGAAAAATAAATGGGCATCTTAGAAGCGGCGAACCATTTTATTCATTTATATACACCTTGTTTCTAAAAATAATTGATAATGTCTTAAATAAATTTGATACTAAAAAAGTGCATTTTAAGTTAAAGCCTGCTAAAGGAGCCGCTTACGTTCAAATAGTATCAGGTGATGAGATACGAGGTAGGCAAAGACAGAAGATGTCGGACGGTTGCAATGCGCTTAGCAGAATGGTAGAGTTGACTTGCACCCAGCGTTAAACATTAACCTATTGAAATCAAACAGTATTTTTTGTCACACCATGAAAATATACTTTTATGAGGTACACGTGTTGAAAGAAATACTTTACATTTATGATATCTTAAATCTTCGATGAAAATATCTTTGTTTTTACCGATTAAAATAATTCTATTACCATTTACCTGCGTTTCCAGTTGATCTGAACCGCCAAAACAAACATAGAGATCGGACTTAGGACCCCTGAGAGATAAAGGTTTCCCATTAGATATTTATTAATTACTGAACGCTGATGGGCCCGTGTTATAAAATGTCAATTTGCGGAATTAAAATTAATCACCTTACTGTCTAAATTTAATTACTGGATTCGGTAAGCCTATCGATCGCGTTACCTAGAGGGAAGGCGCAGACACTTCTGCACCTGTCAAAATTAACAGGGTCGAAGTTTAAGTATGGATTCGCCCTTCGTTTTTTTATAGTTAATAAGAGGATCATTTACGTGTGTGAAATTATAGAGGGTGTTTTTAAAATACGGTGCCGAATGGAAACAGTAGTTTAGAATAGGAAGTCATTGAATGATAAAGACAAAAATAAATAACGTGTCAAAAGTACATTTATTCAAATAAATTTATGTGCATAGTTTAAATATTCTAAATAGTTAGTTCGTATTTTTGAGGTGGTGGAATATGCAATATGTTTTTACAGTCAATCTATTTAAGATTGCAAAGTTTCTCGGTAAATTGTACAGGGACTACTTATCATATTGTTTTAAACTACTGTTTATTTTGTATACATTTTTCAAATAACTAAGAGTAGAGTTTATGAACTAATTTGTATAATTGCATAAAAATGCATGGCCAACTATGCACCACGCAGCAACAGTTTAACAACCAAATCTAATAGAAATTATTAAGTATGCCTTTAATTGTATTCATTAAATATGTGCCAAATTATTCGTTGTATTCTAATAATAATTACCATTGTGTTTTCTTTTTAGGTAAGCCAATGACGTAGCAAGACAACAGAGCAACATCAACATAGCAACCGCCTACTGCGGTTATCAGTAACCGGTGACGAAAAGATGTTTAGAGTAAGGAAAACTATTTTTATTTTTTTCCGCGCAAACTGTTGGTTGCATGAAAAAAATTACAAGAGGGAAAAAGTAGTAAAATTAGATGTAGTATTAAAAAAAAATGTTGAAATTGTTGAAATCGGCTAGTGCACGAAAAAGTTCTAAAAGAAATAAATTTAGGGGTTGCTTATTCCCTCCCTCTAAAAACGAGCCAAGGGATAAACACCACCACAAAATAGCTTTTGACTAGCTGATAATGTGTACCAAAATTAAATTTTCTTAGTGTAACCGTTTTTAAGGAAAAATAAAAAAAACTATTTTTTCGCCATTTTGAGGCTGGAATATCTCAACAGGAAGGACCCAAATTGAAAAATACGCCACCGAACTTAAAAAAATCTATTAGAAGCAACTTTCAACCATTCCGATATCTTAGTTATTCTTTGAGATACAAAAAATATCTTAAAAGTAGTTTTTTTCTGCCCCAAAAACTTAGAGGTCTATGGGAATTCTGATTACGGCATCTAATCTTAAAATTCACGAAATAGTAACCCAGTTTGGTGAAAACCGCATGTTTGTATCTCTTGTAGTTTCTGAGATGCCTTGCACTTACAACGAAATAGAGACACCCTGCACATTAAGTTGACCAAGGCAGAACATACAGGGTGATTCAGAACAGAACAGAATTCAATATCGTATCGTGTTTTGTAAAATCCTTTTAGTTTCCGAGAAAAACATTATTGAAGTTGTTGAATTTACCTTTACATCGCTGGGCTGTTGTAGTCTCAATCCAGGCGATTTCGCTAAATGAAATCCAATTATTTTTTGTAGGATTAACGTTTTTGTAATGCGAATTTTTCAAGTGTCGAAAATGGCGTACGTGTAGTATAACAGCTAGGAGTTGATGGATATCGTTTTAATTGGCGATGGTGATGTGAAAACGCTTTAGCAGAACGATTTTTCGGTAAACATGTGCCAAATGCAGCTACTTTTACCGCGGTGTGCAGTAAGTGTAAGTGTAGTCCAACGCAATGAAAATTTTGAATCAAATCATGGAACAATAGACGTCCACCGCGTATTGCAGCAGTTTGCCGTATTCATGAGGCCCAAGCATTAATCCAAGGTATTGGACGAGGATTGTTCTGGAAAATTAAACTTCAAATAAAAAAAAGTGTAATTTTTTGTGTAGAATGCATGCAATGGCAAGAAATGGAAGCAAAAGTTTCTGGAAAAGACTGAGTGGCATAATAGCGCCCTCTGGGGTACTTGACAAAACTACTACTCATAATAATGTTCATATCTGCAACCCCGTTCCATTAAAATCATAAAGGTAAAGTGTACTCTAACACCTTAATTCTATAAATTTATAAAATTCTCTTTAATACCCTGCTAGATGCACAAATATGTATAAAAATATTCACAATCCCATGTGGGTCTTGATTAACACAGTACTGTGCTCTTTTCTGTTAAAATACGAGTATGTAATTAATTGGTTACACTGTTGGAATTTTTTTTGAGCTTAAATATCTTTTTTTTATATTAGCTTAAAATACCTTTCTAAAACAGTAAAAAAATGTTACAAAAGCTAATAATAAGGAATATATGGGTAGATATTGTGGGTGTAATTCAACGCAGGTTGGGGCTTTTGTCCACTGAGTAGTTAGTTTCACACAATATTATTAATACCTAAAAATATATAAAAACTTAAATACCTTCTTATTAATTCAATTAAGTGATATTTTTAAAACGTTTATTTTTCACATTATATCTCCGTTCGACTCGATCGAATATCGAAAAATACCGCCTCTAGGGCGCCTTCTAAATATCCGAATTTATAGGACAGGACGGATATCTCGGGGTCCTCAGGTCGAGGCCCGTGTTACGGCTGACGTTAAGTTTTATCCTGATTTAGGATCGCCTGCTCTTTTAGCCAACACAAAGTTTTTGTATAAATTTACAGTCGTGTCCGCGCAAAATGCTCTATAGTAGGAAGCTACCCACTCCAGGATTATCGGTATCCTTGCGGGGGTACACGGATCCTGTATTGTTCAAACTGATTTTTCCTGGAGTTTGAAGAAGCGCTTTTGCTTTTTTCCCAACATGAGTTGGAATATGAGGTAGGCATTAACTTGTAGAGTCAGTTGAGTTTTTATTTAATGCGATTTTATATCTCCAGGAAAAATTTTTTGACAGTTGAAAATTTATCTAGGGTGAGGCATAATTAGATGTAAAAAAAATTACCAAAACTTCTCGCCAAATGAAAATAATTGTTAATGCCTCCTTATAAATATACAAAGTGTTTTTTTTTCTTAATATTTCTAGATTGGATTAATAATAGATCCTTTTGAAATTTGATGTAATTAATGTCACTATCAATTTACAGGGTGTCCGGAATATGAGTGCCGTAATTTTAAGGGCTTATATATTTAACTAAAGGCAATAAAAAACTTATGAAAAAAATGTTTAAAACGAATAGTTTTTCTACAAATACATATCAAAAATAAAAATACAACGGCAATAATATGCAGAACTATGTTACGAAATTATAAACTAAGGTACAATTAAGGTTAAGTAAAAGCGCCTGTAATGTAATTTTTTCATAATATATTTTTTGGATAAGTATTAATGAAGTAAACAATTGAAGCTTCCGAGAAACTTGTTAAAACTGTAACGTTCGACAACATTGCAGTGTCAGGCTGCTGGTGATAACCTAAAAGTAACATTAGTTATAATGGTGCGTACAGCTAGTGTGATTCATTTTTGTCTAGTTAATCTTTGATGTTTGTGAATACGTAAACAAAACAATTTATAGTAACCATAACCAGCCGCATGGCATAACAATTTATGGTGAATCTAGGAAAAACTCTCTGGCTACGAGACGTTTGTACGCTAAACGCTTCTTGCAAGAATCATGTCATTTTAAACACTTGTAACTATTATTTTGTGTTGTGAAAAGTGTCCTAAGAAAACCATTCACAGCAAATGCCTATATTTAGCTGTACCTATTTGTAATTATTATGTATAAATACATAACAATCCTAAGATAGTATGTGAGCGACGTTATCATATATTCAAGACCTGTTTATTATTCTGTGAAGAATATAAAAAGTCAGTGGAGTGCTATTACCACTATATTGAACCCTTTTTAAAAAGTGTTGTACCTACAGAATTATTTAGTATATTTAGGCCACCCATTGTTAGCGTTAATATGAGAGATATAAAATAAAGTTTCGAATAAAAGTTTTAGGACTGTAGCTAAACCCTATAATAAATTAATGGAAGCACAGTGGCGTGCAGAAGTCAAGGGGTACTACAAGAAGCAATAATACATTTTTTAATGGAACGCCCTGTGTGTTGAATTTTTTAATTAGTCTTTTTTTCTGATTTCAAAAATGTGACATTCCTATCTTTAACCTTTTTCGAGTTAACTCTTGTCCATTCTTAAATATAAAACCTTAGTTATCTCAATATGCGTGGAAAATTTTAGTTTCATTGAAACACAGCTAAATCTTTGATTTCATCCAACCGTGTCAAAATGTTGGAATTAATTTGATAATCACAAATGATAACATAAGATTTACTGAAAAATGTTACAGTTTTACACTTCGAAATGTTCGTAATGAATTGACATACACCAATATGTCTGTTCATTAAATTTATTTGTAAATTGTTATAATCTTCTTTGAACTCGATAGCAGAAATTATTTTCAAGTCGTCTGCGAAAATAACTTATGACACGTAGCGAGAAAACTTAAATTATTGATAATTTCAGAGAATAAAAGTGGACCCAGATTGGAGTCTTGTGGAATCCCTGCTGTAGCAGCGTAAGCATTAGATTTGGAACAATTAAACGTGACATATTGAGAACGATTAGATAAATAAGATTGAAATAAACTTACCAAAGTCGTAGAAAACTCATGCTTATTTAATTTTACTAACAGCAGCTTATGATTCATTCAGTTGAATGCCGAAAATCGGTGTAAACCACATCCACCTGGCGTTGCTGGTTATTAAAATTAGATAAATACTGTGTGAAACAAATTAAGTTCGTATTAGCCGAACGCTTTTTCATAAAGCCATACTGTAACAATCGAATGAATCAGGGAATAAATAGGGTAGATATTTTTTAAAACTTTGGCAAAACTACAAAGTAAAGGTATAGGTATATATAATGAATTACATAAGCAGGATCGCCATTCTTTAATATAAGACAAACACTTACAGACTTCCATCGATCAGGAAAATTCTAATCTAATTAAAACACTATAGAAATCATCATGGCTGCAAATCATTTTGTTTTTGTAATTTATGAATTGACAGCTCCACTTAATTATTTGTAAAATGTAAGTGAATTATAACTCAATTGCGTAAGTATCTTGTGGCACTGGCTACTCGGTATTGGGCCTAGAGGCGACCACAAGCAGGGAATCACCCACTAGACTGTGGGCACTATGAAAGCCCCAACCTGTATCGCAATATTTGCAAAAACGGTATTTTAAGACATAAGTACTCTAATAGGCAGGCAATAATAATGCAGGCTAATGTCCCAACTATCATTGAACTATGAGTTGAGGTTATTCATCGGTGGCCTCCCTATGGCATGCTGATGACAACCAACAACTTCGAAATCAGTTATATGTCTGATAGCATCGCTGACTACTAACCGTGGCTATTTTTCAGGTGTAATTCAATGGTGGTCGGGGCATTACTCTACAGAATATTTTTTACTGAAATTTAATTTTGTAACTAGACTATTTCATTTTAAAAAATAACTTCAGATTAGTATTTTAAGAAGCATATACATTATTCTCTAACAAAATGGACTCCGTTAATTGAATGATTTACACTTTTTGGTCTATTTTGCCGTGATTGTTGCTTAACTGCAGACGTTTTGTCATACTTAGGAGATGGCATCTTCAGTACTTCCCGTATCTTGATCGGCGGCTGAATGGTTGCCGAGGTGTCTAAGTCGAGCGATTTTGTACTAGTCGGTGCGTCAAGGTTGGTTAGTCAGTGTTTAGGTTGACTGGTTCAGGTGTGTTATTGATGGCTGGTTCAGGTACGCTGCGGTTAATTTGTTTGTTCTTAAACAAAAGCATCCAAGTATGACTAAACCTCAGCCCTTCGCCCCTGTTTATGTTATTCGGATATTGTAGAATCTCCAGAGCCTTCCTTTTGGCTAAGTTGTAATACCCTTCGGTACGAACCAGAACTCTCCTAGTGTAATTATGTGTCCCTCTTTCTAAGCATGTTCAGCAACAGCAGATTTTTCAGGCTGATATAACCGTATGTGCCTTTCGTGTTATTTTTTCCTGGATTCTACAGTTTGTTGGATATTCCCACGTATAATTTATCACAGTTGCTGCATGCAGGTACACTCCAAGAGTTTGTAACAGACTCAATTGATCTTTCCGGTTTTGGAGTTGACTTATTTTGCATGTTGGTGTGTAAGTAATCCACATACCTTTTTTGGGTGGAATTCGCGATTCTATCTGTCACATTGGGGATGTATGGGGATGTAAGTGGCGGCTGTTGTCATTTCATCCTTGCATTTTACTATTTACTCATCCCGAGGTCTAATTGCTCTATCGATGTCTTTCTAGAGTATCCATTTGCTAGTAACACAGATCGGGGCGAATCTATTTCTTCCTGTCGGTGGTTTTCATTAGCCAACGTTAATGCACGGTGAACTAAGGTCTTCATGACCGAGCATTTTGTACCGGACGATGACTAGACTTTTCCTGACGCTATCTATTAGTATGCGTCTTCCTCCTGTAAATACCGTGTCCCAAGATGCCAGAGGTTTTTCTTTTTACCACAATGTCTGGAATTGGTAAGGCTTTGTCTTGCTCCACTTCCAAGGTAAAGTTGATCTTATTGTGTTGTTGGTTAATATGCAGATAGTTCTTTCCATGCTGCCAAAAATGAAAGTGTCCACGTTTCTAGCTGACTCTCTCACCATCTAATCTGACACCCTTGGTGTTTCATCTTGTATATTAGAACATATACATAATTTTCCTCTGATCTATTATTTTTGCATAACGGTCCTGAGACATATCTATAAGTACGATTTTAAAGGACAAACGAATTTTTCCTTCTGAATGGAAGCTCCGTAGGCTCGTATCTAAACATAAACTTCCTGATATATTGCCTAGCTTCGACGAGTACGGCCCTGTGGTGTAGCGAACTCGAACCATTAATCATGTCCGTATCGGCCCCACATTTACATATTCCACTATCAATTTTTGGCCAGTGACGTCATAAATCGTTCACCGCAACAATCGCCGCCCATCATGGCCGCCAATTGAAATCGAAATTTGTGCCTCTCGTAGCGACAGGCTCGTGCGGCCTAGAAAAAACCCAGGGCTGCAGGAAAGGGGAAACCGAAATGAAAATGGTTAAAAAATGAAACACTTTGAATTTGAATACAGGCATTCAATGGGTTGTATTCAGTTTAACATTGCAGTATAATTTTATTATACCTATTTCGCTGGTGTACCATTTTGTTTCGCTTGGCTTTTTTATTTTTCATCGTTTTGTTAACATACCTTTATGTGTTTGTGTTTAGAGCCGACAATTGCTGATATCTATGAGGCTCGAGCATTTGTTTCTATTGTCTAACGTTGTGCTGCACTTACCGTAAAATTTCCGTTAAGTTTTCAAACACGATGCAATTGTGAAATGCAGAAAACGCGGTTAAAGCAATTTGCCACTAATTCAATTGAGGTGCGCTTGCATTGTACTTGCTAATTAAGCTCTGCACAGCCAGTAATTCACTGCTAAATTCAGAATAAAGTTAGCCGGAAAAAGAATGTTTCGTGAAAGCGGGTCATCAGGTTTTCTACTTGGCAGAAAATAGACAAAAATAAACCTGAGTGGACACGGTGTCGGCGGTATATACAGAGTTAACTATGAAGTACAAAAATTTTAACCACGTGCTCAGGGAGGTCTAAAAGACAATATAAAATTTATTTCGGAATTCTAGCTCAGTGTTTAAAAAATGGGGCAAAACCGTCTTTTCCTACGGAAAGTCGGCGTCTATGACTATCAATCGTCGTCCGAGATGGCTAGATATGTCAACTATAAGTGCAGACACAAAAATACAGTTTTATAATATTTTGAAACAGTGTTCAACAATATCCGAGACCCATGTGATCGCGTAAGTAGGCATCCAAACCTACACATATTGGCAGTACTGACTCGAAATTAATCAATGTTAAGAGTAGAGCCAAACAGGGTAAAAGTGAAACATCTAATTATTTAGGTAAAAATGGAACAGGAGAAACAACTTTACTTATCCTAAATATTCATAGAGAAAACTAGTTAGGTAGTTAAGTCAAAGAAATTTTGATTCAATTAACCAAATTATTTGTACATCAAAATTTATCTTTCAGCCAGTTGATTATTCCTGTTGATTTCTAAATTCGTCTTTGGTTAAGACACTTTTACATGGTTCTCTTTGATTGGAGTTTTTATTCAAACAAAATATTTGGTTCTACTTCATAATCAGTAAGTCAATCTTTCATTTAGTTAAAATAATACAATGTTGTTAACATTAAAATATATTTTGTTCAAATCAAGAGGCAATATTTTGTTATTTCAACAAATTATTTTGCTGCACTATTCAATTTTAACATTCACTTAACTACTGGTATAAATTAACTGAGCTATCTGTTTGCTTATGTTGATCTATGTCATAACGGAGGGATCGATAAGAATGCGCTACTCATTATAATATTTACTGATGCCAAAAATAATAGATGTGGACATTGCACAATTATGCTTTAAAGCAATTTATTTCTGTTTACAAATAAATAAATCATATGAAAATATTGTGCAAATAACAGTGATAAGCAGTTCACTGCTTATCACTTAAAAATACTCCCATTAGGGCGGAATTCATAGTAAGCACTTCACTCAAGTGTGACTTTTCATATTAGGTATACTAAAGGACGCCGTATTCTCGCCGTAAAATGATTAAATTTGTGGTGTTTTTTAGGTACTGAAATCTCGAAAAATAAAACACATAGAGCAAAAGTAAAATGAAAAATAAAATTACTGATGTTTTGTTTATTCACTTTTACTATTTAAACTCTCCTCAAATAATATAATAACTTTTAAAATGCATTTGTATGGCACACATTATTTCGCTATTCTAACCCCACATTTTAACAATTATTATTTTCACATACTTATAAATAAAAGTGAACAATCTTATATGCAGAACTATGTAAGTTTATGTTATAACAATGTTTACATCTATAGCTGAATTTAAAAAAATACTTATTTTGAAACATTTCAGTACCTAAAAATTTGCTGGATAGATCGCTTTCTGACATTATGTATTGATTTTACTTCGGTACTTTTAAATATTCGCAGGTGGCATGAGATAACATTCTTGTTATTTGCTAAACTCTATATTATTCAGTTCTTAACTGTCTAAAATTACTTGTATTTGTAGAAAACACTATTTCAAGAATACGGCACGCTTAAATAAGATGCCCTTCAATATTTTGCTTCATTATCTAAACTTAATGGAAATTTATTGTAGTGCAGTACGAAACAATTAGTTGCCACCCAGCATTTTTATCTTGTAAATTGAAAGCTAATATGAAATAAGTGCACGCTTAACCTTAAGTGTGACCTATGAATTCCACCCTCAAATAATATTACATATTTGTGCGAATTATATGCACAAAAATGATTGCATAACGTATGTTGAAAATGTGTATAGCGATTTTCTTCTTTGATAGACTAGAACCTTCCATTGAAATTGCACCAATAAACGGAGTGTTCGCTCTTCCGTTATTGATTATATTTTAAAATTGAACACAATTATTTTGTTAATTTAATCATGTTTTTGATTAAATTACTATTTTTTTATTTTTCTATATTCATGCAAAAAACAAAACTTTATTGAACTAGATTTAGTGGAAAAAATGTTTGTTGCATTCATCTGTCATTCTACTACAGCGTTTTGTCATCATGACCATAGTATACTAAGCAATCAGTAGGGAAACTCAGCTTTCCCGCGTCTTCCAAAAATCCGCCATCTTGTTGGCGACTGACAGTTATTACTATAATTTCTGTGTGTCAGTTAGGTTTTTGAATTTTTGACATTATTACATCCACTCCACTCCACTCGTTATCGTTATTGTACTTATATTCCTGATTTGTATGTCGTGTTGAGTGTTTAGTTATTTGTGTTTTCATATTAGTGATTATTTATTAGTGGAACTATACCCAGTAAATAATAAATAAACTGTGGGAGGAAATAAATGTGTTGTAAAAAACTAATGCATAACGCAGCTCTGGGCGTAAAAGGCCTGTAAACAGTTTTATATATGGGAGACCAAGTTAGACGTGATAGCTTAATTGAGAAAATCCTAAAGAAGAATTGAAACATGAAAGGGGGCAAAGGATTTAACTCCAAATAGGAAAGAGACTGCTTTCATACATGAATGAAAGAAACCACTCCATACACCTAATAGAGCAACGGAGGTTTTTGATTATGTTACCTATATATATATATATATATATATATTTTGTAAACCTCAAAATAAATTGTACCTAATATTCACGTTTTAATTTCATTTCGTACTTTCCTAAAAAAAAATGAGTAAAAATATAAAAATTACACTGGACTTAAATTTGATAATCTGCTAACAAAATAAGGTAAACGTACACATCTTGACATAAAGGCAAAAGTACTACAAAATATAAAATAAAACTACACTACTAGTTGACCTAGTTTCCATGTTTTCGCAGATTTTTTAAATAAATTTAAATTGGTACTGGTTTTATAATCATATTCAAATTATATCTGCTAGAAACCTAAATTAAGACAAAATGTGACCAAAACCTCAATTTACATGAAACTACACTGGATTACAACAGCTAATTAAGAATTAATGCAAAAGTATTAAAACACAACTTTAGTTATGTTTACGCCAAATTATTAGCTATTTTTTCGTATGTTCTCTGGGATCCGCCATATTCTTGGCGACTTTTTCTAGAGTGGGGGTATTTAAAAACTGCCAGACGTATTTCATTCATAAATTGTCTAAGATTCCGTACTGATTGCTTAGTATACTGTGATCATGACAAACATAAACGTTCAAATAGACATCGTATTTTCCTAGACTTAGCGTCATCTAAATAAAACATTTTTTGGTTTTTGCATGAACGTAGAAAAAATATTGTATGCAACTCGTATAAAAAGTGTTTATTGCACTCGACGTGTACTTTTTGTACTTGTTGTATAAATAACTATTAAACATATCTGTTTCAACCGATAGCAATTTAAACTCAAATCAAAAATTTGTATTTATAATAACAATTTGGATTTATCTGTCTACTATTGATTAAAATGTATAATGGAACTGAGCATTTTTTATTCCCATTATGTTGAGAAGCAAGATAAATATTTTGTTAAATCAAGAGGTGGCCTATATTAAATGAATTTGTATTAATTAAATTAAATTTATTTGACAAAATATATTTAATTGTATGAACAATTATTTTCTCTCTATGTTCTGAATATTCGAAAGCTCTAGTGTGTGTCATGTTTCTACAGTATGTGAGTTAACAATTCTTTGTAACTCGCATCGCGTAATTTGTATATCTAAAAATTGTTGTTGTCAAGTTTTACCTTATGAATGTCGGTTTTTATTCTTGTAGGCTTCCTTAGTATTTTGGCTACTAGCTTGTTGATGACATTTCTCATTACCTATATAAACTACATACTAACATTATTAGAGTTTTCAATTAATATATTTTGTAAAAATAAGTCCACTAAAACTTTATAGTAAACATGTGTAATGTTTTCCTGAAAAGTTTCTCCGTATCAGTAACTGACTGACTCTTTCAAATTAAGCAATTAAATATTTCGTATTTTCTCGTACGCATTTGACGTTTTCCCATCGACAGGTTAAAAGTGAATCGTTCCAATTATTATTTAGTAAACCACTTACAATTTTACAATTTTTTAAATACCAGTGAATAGTATATCTTTTCTCCAGATCTTGTCTCTATGGTAAGTCTTACTTGTTACACTTTTTCGATAATAAAACTCCAAAAGTTTGAGAAACTATTTTATTTTTACCCCAACTGGCCCTATACAGGATGTCCCATAATAATGTGCCCTTATTTGAAGGGTGTGTTCCTTGGATTATTTTAGGGGGGGGGACTCTCTATAAAATTTTTCGATTTGAGCCCTCTCTTACGAGATAAGGGCTTCTAAAAAATTTCGGTTTTCATTTTTTTTTCTCAAAATTGGTAAAACATAAATCTGAAAATCGGTGAATACATTAATTTAGTTAATTAAGTGACATTGTTGAATACGATTTTTATTTTTACCAAATGTCTACAATGGTGGCAACCACCAACCTCTGTTGTTTTTTTAATTACAACTTTTTATTCTAAACGTTTCTCGATATGAAAAAATTGCTGGGCTCAAATCGAAAAATTTTATAGAAAGAACTCCCCTAAAATGACTCAAGGAACACACCCTCCAAAGCACATCATTATGGGACACCCTGTATAATGCAATATGATGTTGCATGATTCTATAGTAACCAGCACTATATTAGGTCTGTTCAAGCAAGGAATCCAGACCCGCAAAAACATTCGTCCAACTACTTCTTGTACGATATTTACTGGAAACAAAATTTTACTGGTCGAATATATCTGCTAGTTTGAAATCATTTCGGATTTCTTGCTTGAAAATATAAGAGGAACTCCAGCTTCCATTCAAAGGACAATTATTTGAAGGTAAACGCAGAAATTCTGATCATACTTAATCTAAATCACACAAATACAAGGTTAACTATGACTAAGTACCCAAATTTTAAACACGTGCTCAGGGAGGCCTAAAAGACAATAAAAAAATTATTCCAGAATTTTAGCTCGATATTTAAAAGATGGGGCAAAACACTCTTTTTCTGCGGAAAGTCGGCGCCTATGGTAAGCATCGACTGAGTTGGCTTAGATCCGTAGATAAAGCTTATATCTGTCACCTATGTCAACTATCATGTGGTCATGTTTTGCAGCGTTTCTAAATGCAGAAACGACAAGAAATAACATTCTTATTAGTAACAATACCTGATAGATAGGTAATAGTTAACTCCAGTATTTTACATTCGTAAATATAATAAAATACCGTACGTAAATACCTATTTATTATAAGAAAATCCAACGAACGGAATTGGTAGGTACTAATAGATAATAGAAAACTTGTAATGCACTCTCGGCAGTCTTGTCTCAATCTAAAAAACAAACCGGCGAAGTATATGGTGGGAAAATATCTTTATTTAAAAACTATAAAACGTTTAAAATTAAAATAAGGCATTAAAAACTGAAGAAAAACAGAAAACTACAACGTAAACACTGAATTAAGACATGACAACCAATTTTACCGTTGTCTAGCTAGTTACCTACTCTGACTCTTAAGCGTGCGACGGACAAGTCGCATAGGAGGCTTTAAATAAACATTTAATATAATATCGACAACATTTTTTTTAGCTTTATAAATAAGTTTGGATTTTTTTGAATTCCGTTTTGGATTCCGTTAATTGTGAATTTTCTCTATCCCCTCTTAAAATATCTGTACTTATTCATAATTGACCCTGTAGATTTCATTGTTACGGACGATCTAGAGTAATAGTTAGTGTCTTTTTTATATTTCTTTAAACACCAACTCAAAAATATAAAATTGACTTATCAAAAGAAATCACTTGAAGGCACTGCATTATAGTGCCTCTGAAGCTTTTCAAAGTCAGAAGGGAGAAATCATGTTTATGACTTCTATCCCAATAATATCTAATTTTGTTGTAGTTTTTCTACATCATTTGATATTTAATTTAATAAGTTCATTACTTATTAATCAGGATTTATGTGCACGGTGTGTGTGGTTAGAATTTGTGACCGAGGTATTATTATCAATTTAATGCAGTGGCAGCATATCTGGACTGTCAGTCTGATGCAATACTTTCCAGTAAAAAATGCCTGCCGTGTCAGAGATGGCCGATTAAAATTGTAATTCCGGCCCGCGTCACGTCCAGATTTAATTGTATCTGTTGTAGAATTTCTTTTTTTACTTTTTATTAGGACAGATCGCTGTTAGGCGGCGGCGGACGGACGAAAAAGCGTTCAGCGCAAAAACCCTGTCTGGAACACACATAAAACATAATTTTTCTGACAGATCATTACATCGGCCGGAATAACAACCCCACACTGTTGCCGGATCTAAAGCGCCACGACGAGAAACAGGAATCTATAAATAAATCAACACTGGATTATTCTAAGCAAAACTATTGATTATGATATTTTGAAACGAAGTGTAAAGAAACCTCTAGAAGGAGCATACAGTTAAAATTATCGCTTCTGGACTAGTGCAAAGGGCTGCAGCCAAAAATGCATGCGAAAAATGCATCTTTTGAGAGGCCTTTTGGCAAATTTAATAACTTCTTAAATAAGAGTCAGAATTGGCTCGAGTCGGGTACCTGAGGGTTTTCGAGGTCGCTGTTCACGATTATGATGTTCAAATTGACCCCCCCGAACACCTGGAGCTCAGGAACAATTGTGTCTGGAAAACCCTCGGGGAAGACGTTCAGAGCCAGGTTAGGGTGCACCAGGTGTCCGTGGGGTGTTCGCCGGTGCCATATTTGATTTCAGCGAGCCAAAAAAACCCCAGTAATGATTTTCGGGTGGTTTTTTTCAATTATGTCTGGAAAACCCTCTGGGATGATGTTCAGGGCCAGGTTAGGGCGCACCAGGTGTTCGGGTGGTCGTTTTCAACATAAAATTTGGATTCAGCGCACACAAAAAGCCCCCATAACGATTTTCGGTTCGTTATTGTCGATATTTCCAGAAAAATTCTCGAAGATGACGTCCGCGTCCAGGTTGGGGCCCACCAGGTATCCGTGGGGTGTTCGCCGATGGTATATTCGTCAGGTCGAGTACTTCGCTTTAATCAAAAAGAAAGGTCGAGGAAAGGAGAGGCTCGCAGCAAATACAAACATTTTTGTAATGGTAAGTTTTAATGTAAGCAAATCGGAAAACAGAAAATTATTCAACATTTTTGAAATCTCTCCAAATATCAATCCTTTAAATAAATATCAATAAGGTACGTGATGCCTCCTTGTGCACTCATATCGCATTTCTCATTAAATCATTAAATAATTATCTATATTTTGTTAATAAAATATTTGTACTGTCATAGTTAAGCCTGTATGTATTATTAATCTTCGTCCTTTCAAAAGGTGCATTTAATTCTGTAAAAGATCCATCTAAAAATGCTTCTCTCTTACTTCGAACGTCATCATCTTGCCAAACTTTTAATGCAGTATGACCTTCGTTTACCCAAGTTTAATCCATCTAATATATCTTTTTGCCAGCAGCATGAAATTCACTTAGTTTTTCTTAGTATTCTCTTCAGCATACTACAATATTGTGTTTTCCAAAGATTTTTTTCCAAAAATTATTTTACTTCATAATCCACTTCTATTTTTTTTCCTTCGTCGTGACTCCACTTTTGTCTCTTTTGAATTTTCTACACTATTTTCATAGCACGATATACACATATACACTAGAAACACACTTTTGTCAACGAACTATCCATATCAACAGCTTTACATACACTTACAGTTTTACTATATATGAAACTTGATAATGTCGCTCTCGTGGTTGTATGGATAATGCATTCTATGATTATTCGCAGTACACCAGAATCAGTTTCCAACCGTGGGAAGCATGCGCACTGCTTCTAAAACAAATTATTTTCCACCTTATAAACGCATTATAAACGCGCTTGTGATCGTTATAGGGACACGTTATAGTGTATCACCATTTAAAAGAACGGCTACGGGTGAGAATAAATTTTTTAAAGTAAAATGCTATGTTTACTCAATGTCAACTTATTTTTGGTAATTTTGTGTTCTTTAAACACTTTTCAAGTGACACGCCTATGAAATACTGACCACTGCAACCCATACTTATATAAGTACCGTGAATTCATCACTCTCTATTATTTTGGAGCACTAGTATGGTGTTCTTTCATAATATATAACCTGTCTGGTAGCATGACGGCGACAAAGGCAATCGTCTCAGGCTTTTTAATTATTCTATTAGAAGGAATCAGACTTACAAATGAGACAAAAGACAGAAGGTCGGAAGACGACAGTCCTGCCAAACTTTTGATGCAGTATGGCCTTCGTTTACACAAATTTCATCCATCCAATACCGTCTTTTCGCCAGCTGTATGAAATTATCTTTTTATAAGAATCTTTTCGTCATACTACAATTTTGTTTTTTCCAAAGACTTCGTTTCAAATATTATTTTACTTCATGATGGACTTCTATTTCTTTTCTTCCGTCATGTTTTTGCTTTTTTCTTCTTTGGATTTTCTTCTATACTATTTTCATAGCACGATATGCACTAGAAACAGACACTTCTCAACTCACCAAGTCAATCAACTACTCAAATCAACAGCTTCATTTACACTTAGATTGTTATTATGTATCATATATATAAACACTGACAAAACATGGATAAATGGGGACATACGATAGCAAAAGTTTGGCAGTTTTTCTACATATGAAACCTGGTGCTATCATGATTGTAGGATAATGAACTCTATAATTGCTTTGTTCATAGTACACCAGAATCAGTTTGGAACCGTCAGAAGCATGCGCACTGTATCTAAAACAAAGTAATCTTATGTGGGCGTTATAAACGCAATGCGCGTGCGACTGACGGTTGGGTACTGTTTCCAGCACTGTTTTATAAACAGACCTAATAGCCGACGATAACTGTTAACTTGCGACTGGTATAGGGACAGTGCTAGTAAATAGTGCAGCGTATTATGTGTTAAAATGTGTTATCCGCGAAGTCCGCTACAGGGAAGTGTAAATAGGTGGTAGTAGACTATAGCCATTTAATAAAATGGCTTTCTGTGGGTGAATATAAACTTTATTTAAAGTAAACTATTCTCAACTTATTTTCGGTAATTTTGTGTTCTTTGAACCCTTTTCAGGTGGCACGCCTATGGAATCTTGTCCGCTATAACCCCCACCTCCCGTACTCGTCTTAGTGCTGTGAATGAATCACTCACTATTTTTTTGGACTTCTTTTATAATATCCAACCTATTCGGTAGCATGACGGCGACAAAGGCAATCGTCTCAGGCTTTTCAATTATCCTATTAGAAGGAATCAGACTTACAAACAAGACAAAAGAACTGAAGGTCGGAAGACAACAGTCGGCAACGAGATCGACAGAACGTCGGGTTCGGGGTATAATAAAAATAATAGAGTCTGGAAGTTTTAATGTCAGATACATGTCAGCGACGCGCAAAAACCGCGGTTCCGCGTTTCTTTAGTCGGTCGACTGGATCGTACATGGCCATGCCACGTGAAATGTATAATTGTAGAGAACTGTCCAATTTCTCGAATGGGACACTGCGGAAAAACAATAACTTTCGTCTTTCTGCTATTACGGAATTGACTTCTAGTTTCAGAGCTTTGTACAAAGTGGTCTAATGAAAACAAGATCTCTTAATAAAATGTTTTTTACAGAAATATTATAGAAGAATTTTGTGTTGATTTATGTAATATCATAGTTAGAGATATGTCGAAAAGAATCATGCGAGATATAAGTGACTATTCAATCCTAGGCCTAGATAAATCTATAAAGCAAAGAGCGTCTCCTATACTGTGGATACTACGAAAGCCTCGAACTGCTATTCTGCAGAATAATGCCCCGAGCAGCATTGAATTACACTTGAAAAACTTGTAGCAAAAAGCCTGCTTCAGAGAACAACGTAGTGTTGCTGACAATATTTCCACCACCAGCTTAATTTCAGTGAAATTAAGATTTTTATTAAATTTTGTTTTTGTTGGTTATGTTATGTACAAATGTTGCTCCTCTGAACAGTTGAAGTTGGCAATTTTGAACTTCACTCGACTTCAACAACGAATACAATTAATTTCATTGGCTCCGTGTCCGTGACTTAGTGTTGCTAGCAACACCACGTCGTTCTCTGAAGCAGGCTAAAGCATTAGTCGTCAGCGGTACCATCAGTTTACATTATGCAGTGTGTCATAGGTCAGCTCTGGCTCTGTCATAGCCGACAGAAGGACATGAATGCGCGAGATATAACTGTTTACATGTACATATTTGTAACATGTATACTCATATGTCTGATGGCACAGCTGACGAAGAACTGTGACTGTTTGCTATAAACTTTTCAGGTGTAATATAATACCGGTTGGAACATTAGTTATTAGGAAAAGTAGTTGTTTCTTGCAATTCTGCCTTTTCGTAATCACCGAATGGGAGAGGGAGATTTAGGTCGAGTCTTTCAAAGTAACTACAATCTAGTGGGTTACTCTGCTTTGTAATCGTGTCTAAGCACAGCATTGTGTAGTCAGTAATAATTAGATATGTTCTTCTGTAGATGACAATACTTTCATATTTTTTCTATTTAATTGAGGATATTTATAAGGTTACTATGATGAAATTGTTCAAATTAATTAGTTATCTTCCCATTTGAGAGATACAAAAACTAAAAAAAAATGAAACTATTTTATTTTTGGCAACACAGTATGTATAAAAATTCAATGAGATGGACTACCATCAAAGATGTATGCAAGATGTCGTAGCTGTTCCTTTCTATTCAGGATCGTACTGGTCAACTTCAAATCCAAGAATGTTTCAGAAATGTGTTTTATCATCTTTCGGAGTCAGGTTAATTTCAGAAAGGTTCAGTTCATAGAAGACCTTTGAGTGCTAGAACGCCTGAGTTGAAAGAAGCTATTCTACACAAAATTGAAGAAGACCCAAAAAATTCTTATTTTTGTATGATTGTTTTATAAAAGTTAGTTTAGAGTAAACAATAAAAATATGACTTCCAAAGTTAATAAAAATTCGTGCAGAGGGTCGAATCGAATCAAGCATCCGAATTTCACACATCCGAGACATCATTTTATTGGATACTGCAAACAAAGTATCTTTTGCATTAGATATATACGTAAGATGTTTTGCTATGTGTACGGGATGGACCTAGTCGTACTCAAGTCTCCGTGACATCTAAAAGCATATCTTCACCCTCAGCAGATGCTGAAAAGTTAAGAACCCGTCAAACGATTCTCAGTTAACATATCTATGATATTCGTCATATTCAATATTGCTTAGATTCCTGTTTACTTCCTTATACATAGGATATAAATTTTGTCATAATTTGGATGGGAACGTTTAACACTTTTTTACTGTATTAGAAAGGTATTTTAAGCTAATATAAATCAAATCTCCTACAATTCCTATCATATGTATGTTCTCTGATACCAAACATCTAGGTATGCTAATGAACAATTCCACAGACAAAGCTCTATTCAATAATTATCTAAAGAAATCTAAATCTAAAAATCTAAATCTATCTAAATTTACTAACTAGATAACTATTGAATAGAGCTTTGTCTGTGGAATTGTTCATTAGCATACCTAGATGTTTGGTATCAGAGAACATACATATGACTTCATTGATAGGAATTGTAGGAAATTTGATTTATATTAGCTTAAAATACCTTTCTAATACAGTAAAAAATGTTACAAAAGCTAATAATAAGGAATATATTTGTAGATATTGTGGGTGTAATTCAACGCTGGTTGGGGCTTTTGTCCACAGAGTAGTTAGTTTCACACAATATTATTAATACCTAAAAATATAAAAAAACTTTTACATAAAGGGTATCTAAACATTATTCAAGTAGGTAATGTCATATTTAATTCATTGACAGGCTGTCACTTTTGTCATTGTCGATATTTAACTTCAAATAATTTTAATTTTTATAATAATTTTTATAGTTAGATATTTGATTCAACTTAAAGGATACCACCTGAAGAAGCAATCCTAAAAATGCAGAAATAGGTCAGATCTCATCTATTGTGGTTGAATTATTGTCGTGTTCCAACTGCCAAAAGTGAAGTTAGATATTTATAGAGCGTTTTCATTAAAGCAAGGTTAGTAAATTTAGATAGATTTAGATTTAGATTTTTAGATATAGATTTCTTTAGATAATTATTGAATAGAGCTTTGTCTGTGGAATTGTTCATTAGCATACATAGATGTTTGGTATCAGAGAACATACATATGACTTCATTGATAGGAATTGTAGGAGATTTGATTTTTATTAGCTTAAAATACCTTTCTAATACAGTAAAAAATGTTACAAAAGCTAATAATAAGGAATATATGGGTAGATGTTGTGGGTGTAATTCAACGCTGGTTGGGGCTTTTGTCCACAGAGTAGTTAGTTTCACACAATATTATTAATACCTAAAAATATAAAAAAAGTCTAACACTTTTGTGAGAATTAGCTATGTTTATAATGTTTTGTTGTGTAAATGCTGACGGAAGTCTGATAAACTCTGCGATGTCTATGGGTTTGTTCCATCAACAGGAAGAATTGGTTCTGAACTGTCCAAAATTATTCAGTCAGTTCAGTTGTTAATGTGCTTTCGACTAATGCGACGTAAAACGGAGTTGGTCAAACATTTTTGACAGTTCGCTGTTGGAATAGACATTATATTTCAAAAATGGAAAACAGTGCTACACTATTCTTTTGACATAATACACTAATATTCAGGAAGGTGAGTGCGCTGGATTCCTACGCAGTTTGAGATGAGAGAATTAGAAGGCCATAATATACTAAGCAGAGCCTCACAGGCTCATTGTCAGCAGTTAAGGATTACATTGATAATACTACTTAATTAAAATGAATACAGGCTTTATTGGGTCTCTTACCTTGCGACGAATTTGTTAACATCGCTAAAAAAAAGTTATTTTTAGGAGAAAGTATCCGGGCCTCTCCCTATTCCTCCTTTCGCAATTTTTCAGCACCGCGTAATTCGTTCGGGAAAATATCTTTATAAATGGCCCATTCGATATGCAATAATATTCATGCGATAAAACTGATTAATGCGGTCTTTTAAAGTTGAAATGACGAGCATCACTCTTTCCGTTCGACGTCGAGGTGTTCCACTATTAAATATTCACTGTTAGCTGCAACTCCGTTCCATCAATGTTCCCGTTAAAACTTTCATCCGAAACACATCAGATACCCGTTATTTGTCGAGTTCGATGAGGCCAACGGCGACGGTGCCCGCCTATTGCAATTTTAGTTGTAGGTGTCAAAGAATGAAAGGAATTATATTTATATTGTATCGGATATCGCTTACGACAAATATTATTAGCTCTAGTGCTGGCTCCGTTCTTTGAATGTCTCTTTCATTTCACTCCGTGTAGTCGGTACTGAAGTAGTGGGGTCATTTAGCTTTTTTTTATTAATTTTCTGAATGATTTTGTAATTTTAGGGCGATCTGAAAACAATTATAATTTTCTGACCCCTTTAAAATAATTTGAGAACATAGACTGACGTAAATTGTTGTGTTACGTCACTGCCTCCTATAGCATGTCGGGTTGCGCTATTTACTGTGTAACAACATACGTACGTATTAAATAGGTACCTTAGTTTTTTTAATCTAAGTTTGTAGATTACTTAACTTTTCGCTTTACAAGGTGGCCCAAGAAAGAAATCAAACTGCTTAATTCTAATAAAGCTACTGAAATTAACAATGCGTTGCCATGTGATAAAAAAGCGTTGACTGACTTGACTTTGATCGAGTAGACTCTGAATTCAGATTCAGTGATTCCAAAAACCTTTTGGGTGAACTAATATGATCATTTGCTAAGCCATGTTGAGAATATTAGACATATTTCGGATATTTATAGAACTACTGTTTTAGTACCAGGTGGAAATGTGTATGCTGAGGCTATTCTTTAATCAGAATCGGAAATCAACAATGCATTGACCTTTAAATAACTTTGATGGGGTCAAGAAGACCATGAATTCAGGTTCAGTGATCTTAAAAAGATCTGTGCTTAGAAAATTGACCTCTTCCGGGTATTTTGGTCGTAGGTGGAAATCTTTGGGTGCTGAAGCTATTCTGTAGTCAGAATCCGAGATCAACAATTATGATAAAAAACCGTTGACCTTTAAATGACTGGTAGGGTCGAGCAGACTCTAAATTCAGATTTAATGACCTCCTCAAAAACCTTATGGGTGGACTAATATAGCTAATAATTTGCTAATCCATATTGAATGATTTGACCTATTCCGGGTATTTATAAGGCTATTTTGGTCCTAGGTGGAAATCTGTGAGCACTGACGTTATTCTGCAATCAGAATCCAAAACCGACAATGCATTATCATTTGGTAAAAAAATCGTGGATCTTTAAATGACTTTGATAGGCTTTGAACGCTAAATTTAGATTCAGTCACCTCAAAAACCTTATTGGTTTGGACTAATATGGTCACATTGTTAAGCCATATTGAGAATATTTGACCTGTTCCGGGTATTTTTAAGGCTATTTTGGTCTTAAGTGGAAATATGTGGGAGCTGACTATGGATTTTTATTCAACAGTTTCATGATAACAATTGGCCAGGTTAGTCAAGGAAACATGACCATTTTCTTTGCGGAGCTATGTTATTCCAGAGTTTATATTATATATTAGAAATTGGAAAATTATTAAATTTTATATTTTGAAAATTATCTGTTTTGTTTTATTTTGCGCCTAGTAAGTTTATTTTGATTTTATATTTTTTTTACAAAGTTTTTATGTCTATATTGCAAGTATTTATTATATATGTTATGCAACTGACATGTTTCTGATAGTGATTGGTTGTTCCTATTTATATTTTCTTTCTTTTAACATAACCTAACAAAACAGTTTTCTGAAAATTTTATTGTAATTGGATTTTATTGAAAGGGAATATTCATTTTATTGTTTTTACACGTATTTTGGATAGCAGGTGCTGTAATATCTGACGCAGAATCAGGAAAACGTAATATTAATTCGATAATTTAGACATGTTTGAAATCAGAGATCTAGATATTTACTAAATATTTTAATTTGAAATATGCAACTTTTCGTGTTATGAAAATTGATTTATTTTCGCGACCCAGCTTCCTTTACGTGCATTTGGAGCCGATGTTCATCCTTAACCCACTTCTAGCGATACTCGATCTGAATCCAATATAAAGGCAAATATCGGTCACATGCTACAATGACCCGAGCTTTGAGCGATCGCTTTGAACAACATTGTTACAAGCTGATCCCGGTACTTGAGGAATTTTACTTTCTGCAGTTGAACGTGTGCGCCTGAAAAATGCAGCCTAGCAGTTTGGAAGAGGCCACTTTCCGTCGGTTGCATGGTGGCATATAAGCTATATATTGTATTAAATACTTGCAAATACTTACAATAATAATAATAATAATAATAATAATATCTCTACCCCTCGTTCTAATCAGGGGGATTAACCCAGAAGTCGGAGACTTGTGCGGGAGAGGGGACGGTATATTATTACTAAGGAGGCGTTGGTAGGCCCTAACCACCATTCAATGTAGGAATGAGAGAAACCTGGAAAACCTCATTGATTAGGAGGTTGGTTAAATATAAACCGATATCAATCCATCACATTGACCCAAGTCTTCCACCCTACCATACCCGCAGCGAGGGTGCCAATCCTCTCCACGAATATAGCTGATATACGGTCTACCGGGGCTTGAACCCACACCGATCTAGCCGCATCGATTCAAGTACTGACGCCGCGCGACCACTGACCGACCAACGCAATAGGATATTAAAGGGAGAAGTAGTAGGATATTAGAGAGAGAAAGACGGGTAAAATTTTACACGAAATTTACATTATTTTTGGTCCAGGGAAGCCCGCACCGAAAAAGGATAAACTTTACCCCATCGCAATTTAATAAATTTTACAAAAAATCTTGGGTAATGTATTTTAACAAGTATTTGTTAGAATTTACTTGCCATAGTTTAAATCAGTTACTATATGTGGCGTAAATTTTACTACAGGTATTAAAAACTACACCGTCTATTGTAAATTTTAATCAAAATATACAGGATGTTTTTTCTTTCATATGTTGACATTCAGGTGGAAGATTTATTATAATTAAAAGAAATAAATGATTCAAAGGACTCTCCTTTTGGACTTAAAATATTTATATGTTTATTTAAATTAATCTAAAATATGGTATGGGAATAATTTTTGTATATAAAGAATATAAATGAACACCCTTACATTTGGCTCTTATATGAGCTTATATTTCTACATCCCTTCACGGTGAAATTTCGAACAAAGATATATAGTTAATTATTTTTATTCATAACCAGATATAAACAAAATTTTTCATACTTTTTCAAAAAGTTTTAGCAAGATGCAGTTTTACTATAGAGAAAATTTAGTTACTTGAAAAAAATCTGATATGTATCATTTGATGATGCTACTGAAAAATGAATCACTCTGCATATTGTTTTATAAAAAAAAATACTAAATTTCAGTTTGTGTATGTTAATGTTTAGATTGCCAGGTATACTTACCATCACCCAAACTACTCAATCCTCTGTTTTGATAGGTTGAAATTTATTAAAAAAATTTTTTCCTAAGTTAATATACCTACCTATGTATAGCATCTACCATTTAGAGATAATAAAGGAAATCTGGGGATAACTCTATTGAATTATTAATGAGCTTAATGAAATAATGTATATGGTTTCTCATTTTTATTTAATTAAAAAAATATAAATCTAATGAAAAAATTTGAATTTGAATAAAATATATATTCTTCTGCGGAATAATTAACATATGTTCATAAGGCTCTTTATATACTACGAATGTTAAGTCAAAGACATTATGATCAAAGCTAGTAATTGGTAAGAGTGGCAATGACTTATAAACTTCTTATTTTGAAGTATCATATTAAAGTTTGGCGTATACAATTAGTTGCACTCTGTATATAGCTACTAAAACTGAATTTAGTTTCTTCTTCTTAAGTTGTTATAAGTAATGGACAGGTGAACTGACTGATTTCTGAATAATTTTGTATAGGTATTATAATTTCATATTGAGAATAAGTTACAAGATAATTTTATAAATAAGCTCAAAAACACAATAAGTGGATACTCGTATACTTGCAAACACATGATATTTATTAGAAATGTTATGACATATCCGTTGAAATTCAAACCAGCTACGATACATTTTATGTATATTTTACTTTTACTCACAATTTAAAAATAATTTTTAAATTCTAAACTCGATTTGGTAAGTTACTTGTGTTGGTGTACATTTGACCAAAAAGAATATTGTTGTTTTTACACTTTCAATATTTCTAGAAATAAACGATTTATTTGTAGATATACAGTATGCGCCAAAAGTATGGAATAAATTCAATAAAAACGAAACAATTATTTTTTGGGAAAAATCCTCGAACAAGTCAATTTTTAATTTAAAAAATACATATTTTAGCGTAAAATGCGATTTTCAAATGTTTCCGTGTATTAATGTAATTTATTACTCTGGACATTGTTATGTACTACTGTGTCTTCTATAATATGTTAGATTATCTCTTTTATTCCCCATTTTATATATTTATATTTTACACGGAAAACTCTTCTTGGATTGTCCTGAAAAAGGCTTAAATACGGCCGAAACGTGGACTTGCCAACAAGTTTTTCTTTAACTTCAGACTCCATTTCCAATAATATTTTTGAAGATTAAACTGTTGGGTCATAAATATACTTATGAAAATATATATAAGTTGGTGAAGCCGAAAATGAAAAAATAGTGTATATATCAAACAATTAAGTTTATTAAATATACATGATTTACTACCACTAAGTACAAAAATTTTAACCACGTGCTCCGGGAGGCCTAAAAGACGATAATCCGGAATTCTAACTCGATGTTTAAAAAATGGGGTATACTCGCGTCAAGAATTCAGACGTCTTACGTCACGGCTGACGTTACACATTTGTTTTTATTGTCAAAGTAATTTTCGACATTTGGTAGCGTTAAAAACAATTATATTTTGCAATTTAGTGCAATATATAATACTAACTTTTAGTGTAGTATATAGTTTTATTACTATCAGTTGCAGTTTCTTAAATATTTTGATGAAAATATAATGAATTATTCATTTGTTCGTATGACGTAAGTCGTCTGAATTCTTGTCGCGAGTATAGAACTTTCTTGTCCTCCCGAATATCGGCGCCTGTGAATCCTATGATAACCACCGTCCGAGATGGCTTAGATCTGTCAACTCCCATGCAGTTGTTTTTTTACAGAATTTCCAATTGTATTAGCGATGAATTAATATTAATAATAATACCTGATAGGTAACAGCTATTCCGACTGCAGCATTTTGCGTTCGTTTTTCGTTCCAAACTGTCAAAACTGCATTTTCACTCATTACAGGTCGGTCAGGATTCCTTAATGAAACACACACTTTCCGTACAGTAAAAATGGCCATTAATTCTAAGAAAATCGAACGAAAGGAATATTAATAGATAATAGAAAACTTTGAATTCATCCGCAGCAGTGTTTAATTATAAAATCTTGTCCGATAACCTAGAAAAACAAACCGGCAAACTTTCTTATAGGACACAAATTTCTTTATTTAGTTACTATAAAACGTTTAAAATTGAAAAAATAGGCACTAAAAACTAAATAAAAAACAAAAAAGAGAAACAGAAATAAACAGAGTTTTAATTATGACCAGAGTCGGCGATAAATTGGGATTTAATATGGTTTAAAAGAATTTTATTCTTGGAAGTTTGGAAATTTTTTGAAGGCTGTTGCGTTAATTCATATTTTTCTCTATCCCCTTCTAAAATATTTGTACTTAGTCATAGTTAACCCTGTATAGGGTATCCCAAATTTCAATAATTTATCTTGGAAATTTAAATGAAAAAGGTATATATTCTGTATATTTAATATACATATCTTGTGCAGTTTTATTAAACGAAATTTGTGTTAAACAAAAAATAATTGCGTAACTTATATTGGTTTATAAATAATTGTATAGTGGAATTGTATTTTAGTCTTTGTATAGGTACAGATTAAATATTTATAATATTAACATAACAATGGCAGGATGATCGATGTGACATTTCCGCATTTGCCTTTTGAGTGTAATATATTCCTGTTCTAATTTCAGAATGACTAAAGAAGCATCTAGCTGTACAGATGGGTGCTTCCATATCAGCTTACGTGTTACTACCGTGATCGTCATCTTCATAAACTCCCTCACCACTGTTTGTAACAATAATAAGCATGTATGCCTAGATACAGTATTAATATGTACAAAAAGATACAAACGAATCAATTTTACGTTAATATAATATTTTATTTTTAAATAAGTACCTACCATGTACGGCAGCAGGGAGGACCAGTAGCAACCTCCCCTCCCCCCTCCTGAGGTTATATTTTTATAAATTATAGTGCTATACGCAAGTTTACAGAATACAATAATTATAAAGTAGCACAATTACGAAAATCTTTACAGTTTCTGAGAAAATAGTGTCTGATATAGCCTTGTTAATTTGATTTGGGACTAATAATTATGAATCAACATAAAGGCCTAGATCTTTAATTTTATAACACTTTTCATCTTTCGATCATCTTCATCATCTTTTTTGTGAATCAAGCATGTAATCAGACAGTATTGAGACAAGGTTTCCATGGTATATTGGATGTGGTTAAAACATGATTACAAGCTTTTCTAAATTGTCTGGTGAAACGGCGACGTTTATCACTTAATATTAACGTTCAACGTTAGTTGATATTATAATGGACTGTATTTAGGTTGAAATTAAAAGTTGCTGTTTATTTGATTGAAAACATAATATATATTTTTTTACATACTTTAATAAATAAAATATAAATAAAGTGTTGTTGTCATGATTACTTACTTATTTATGCAACTAGTACAAAAAGTGTTTATTGCATGCGACGTGAAATTGTCCAACGAGGCCGTCAGCCCGAGTGCAATAAACACTTTTTGTACGAGTTGCATACAATATTTTTTCTACGTTGATGCAAAAACCAAAAAATGTTCTATTTAGATGACACTAAGTCCAGGAAAATATGACGCTGATTTGAACGTTTATGTTTGTCATGATGACAAAACGTAGTAGTAGAATGACAGATGAATGTAATAAACATTTTATTGCACTAGTGCAATAGAGAACCACTTTTTCCACAAAATATAGTTCAATATAGTTTTATTGTTTGCATGAACGTAGAAAAAGATTATTAACTCTCAACCTATAGTACTACAATAGATAACATCAGCGAGGCAGAGACTGAATCATGACTGAACAACATCTGCTGTTGACAACCGAAAGTATGAAAAATTATTGAGGATGAACTATAATATATTTGACGGTAACTCCTGATATGTATCCTGTACTCGTATGTAGCTAAATTTTACATATTTTTTCCAAATGGTGTATCGCGGATTGTTTTCAGCACGCTTTGCATTTTTTTTATCGTTTTACTGACTGGGCGTATTTTATTGGCATCGTATATATTTTTTTTGTACATCATCGATTATGCCAGATTTTTCATTTAGGAATACTCCATATGATCCTAATTTTCTTATTGCACTAACTAAGAAACCATAGTATCTTAAATTAATGTAACGTATGTCATCGCAAATAATTCTTGTCTATTTCTTCGTTCCTCACTTCTTCTCTCAACTAATAGCTGTTGATGTAAATTATGTTACTATTTATAAATAGTTATTTAAATACACACGGCGAATACAACTTACTGCAGAAGCAAAAAGGGAATGTGCCAACACGGCACCGGCTATTACAGCGTTCGATAAATACTAAAACTAAAAGCGCAGTTCTAAATGCGAGTCAACTGTGAAGGTCAGCGACCCGCGCATTCGATCATGTTGGACTCCGCGCTGGCACTAACTCTAGTAATCATATTGCACTTTGAAATATTAACTTGTAAGTGATCGTTTGCGCACCATTCAACAACTGAAGTGTCATTTTTTCACCGATGTCATTGATGCAGATTAGAAACATAAGAGATACCAAGTTAGAGCCGTGCGGCACACCGGAAGGTGTTTCATATATAAATGAGGAATATTCCTCATGTTCTACAAAATGTTGGCGATGACACAAATTTGAGTTAAGTAATGAGATTAAATTATTAGAAAATCGAACCAACCTTAACTTATTTAAAAATATATCAAAATAGGTATACATCAATGTGGTCAAATTCTTCAAATTGAAAATAAAAGTGACACTGACAGATATTTATAAAAGCGTATTGTATGAAAATAGTATACAATTGAATGCCTGTTATGCATATTGTATATGTTATATGTGTGTCGAAAGTATATTTTATTGGTCATTATTTTACTATTTTCACAGTTTGTTTTTTGTTTACGTTCATATAGCCTACTAAATAAATTCTAAACCTTTATTAAATAATTTCATATTTTCTATTATATACTAGACAGTTTATTAATGACACGTCTGTTTGTGTGTCATAAAATAATTTAGCTAACAAACTCGTAAGAGAATAGGAAATGCTTTTCTTTTGTCCTATACACCTAATTACGTATGATAGATGCACGGGCATGTTTGTACCTTAATTATTCAACTATTCCGCGTATCTCTGGCACGACAAGACCGTACGGGGGCTGGATCGGGCGTCCTTCTCAGCTGGGGCTATCCAGAGATACGTTAATTATCTTATTATTGAGATTGATAATATTTCGCAGATCAGATTCGGATGGGTGCTGAAGCGATAACAATGAAAAGTACCACGTTTCAAAGACACACCAAATATCTAGGTAATTGGACCTTTAAACATTTAATAATTTCATTATGCCACTGTTTTTTTTTTTCGTTACTAAATTTTGCTGGATTAATTTTATTAGTACTGCCATTCTTATGGCACATTCGGTTATTTATTTATTTATACAGTTAAGGAGACCCAACAGAATTCTTACAAAAATTCCAATAATAGGGTTACACGTTACACATAAAAACTGCTCATACATAAATTGATAATTTTATAAATTAAATTAATTCTAACACTAGATTAAACTAGACAGCAAAAAAGAAACCAGAAATAAGTTTAAAAAAAATAACTACATAAAAACTGATATGGCATTATTTCTCACTTGATTTAAGGATCTATAAAATAAATCTATGTCATTAAAATATTCATTGTATATTTTTTGCATTAAATAAATTGGAGAATTAAGTAAATAATTTGTAGAACCAAACTTCAAGTGAAATAGTTGATCTAGTTAACCGCTGTTTAATGTTATAGTAAAAATTTTCTAAGATATAGTTGCAATCAATATAGTGATTAAATAATTTATAAATAAAAAGTACATAATTAATCAGTCTACGAGATGATAGTTTTAGTAAATTATAATGTCTCAATCTGATGTCATACGATTAAATTTAATTACTTATCACAAAAACTGTCAAAACAGAAAAAATATAAGGTAGGTAGGCATAGGGAAGTGTAATATGGATAGATAAGGGAAAAATTCTCCTATTCTGTTTCTAATAGTCCTGGACATTTTTAGTACGGTGTCGAATACAACAGCTAAAAAGAAATTGCGACATTTCTGCTCTGTATACAGAATATAATTGTCTTGTAATGGGTATCAACTTGGAAAATGTAAATCAACATCGTTAACTAATAATGTTATATGCGTATACATTTTTGAACTTAATGGATGTAGAAAAAATTTAAGGTAGACCGATTGTTGCAAATACTATTTAAAGTAGGTATGGTCGTAATTATATAGAAATACGGGGTGTTATACAAGCTCTATGGCAAACTTTGGCACATTAGTCCGATTCATTTTTGTTCAGAAGGTACAATCATTTAAAAATATATAATTCCATATTTTAATTATATTAGCTTGATAAATAATAATGGTTGCAATAGCAATAATTATTATTTATGTTTAGGCATTACATAGTTAGTCTTTATTAACCAAATTAACAAATCTTAATTGTTGAAAATGTCCACCCTCCGCTCGTAGGCAAGCCTCAGTAAGTGATTTCATCATGGTAGCTGCTTCATATGTCCGCATAAATAAAAGTCTAACGGATTTAAATCTGGGGAACACCAAACAGTTACTTATCTCCCTCAAAGCGGCGGCACATCATCATGCTGATACCACATATTTTATCAATGAAATCAAAAAGGTTGTTTTTATACATACCACAATTTAAACCATGTACAGGCAGTCAATTATTGTTGAAAATGCTACCCCAATCGTTGACGCTGAAAAGTTGCTGAAAGCGTCTTGTCCTAATTTGCATACGGATTTTGTAACGCCCAAATATGTTCATTAGATCACAAAACAAGCGAAATGAATTTAATGAATTTTGTGCTCCTTGAGGAGCATCGCCAATATATAACGTTTGTATATGCTGACGATAAAAATAATATAATATTTTGTTCAATACACGCCATACAAAATTCGGTGATAAATGAAGATTACTTGCTATATACCTAAGAGGTGTCAATAACAGCATTCATTATATCTTTTTCATTTTGTACATTCATTTCAGTAGGATGAATGGCTTTTTTGTATCAGGGTTACCTTCTTTTCGAAGTCTACGAATTGACGCACTAAAGACTGTGTGAGCAGGTTGATGTCTATTTGGGTATCTTCGTCGGTATTCTAGGGTTGCTTGTCTTGCGTTCCAATTGGAATACTCTCCATACGGTTTAGTTATAAATAAATGCATTTTTTAATTAGCACTTTAAGGCTAAGTGTCAAGTGAATAAACAAATTGATATAAATGATAATTATTGTTATAACAATATTAATTTTTATTTATCAGGGTACTTTGAAATATGAAATTATTATTTTTTTTATGCTGTAACTTCTTAAGCAAAACGAATCGGATTGACGGTCAGATAAGAAAAATTGTTTGACATTAACCCAGCTACCATCTGGCAAAGTTTGTCTCAAAAAGCTCAATATGATTATTACATAGGTCTAGGTGAAATGTCTTCATTTACTTAAACTATTTCTTTTATTTCAATATATATAATACTCAAATGGCCAATAAAATGTATTTCTCAATGAAACGTCTCATTTTCTTGTGGATAAGTATATGATATGATTAACTTGAAAAACAATAGTATATTATTCAGCGAGCATCTAATGATGGCTGTAATTTACGAGGGTGAATGTAAACTGTAAATCACCCGAGTGAATTACAATCATTATATTCAAGTAGAAAACTATGCTTTATCCCCGACTATTAACAATATTTCAAATATGTTAAAACACTTTACTTTCAGACTTAACATTCATCGTTCACTTGATAAATTAAAAAAGTAAATAAACATTAATTAGTAAACTTCTACCATTATTCCGTAAAATGTTAATATTGCCGTGAATTTGGCTTTCACACGGGAAATTCAGATTCAATTGCTAACAACGGAGAATTTATGTTTCGTTAGTCCATTCTCAATACTGTCATACTGAAAAATTTGAATTTGGCGGTTGAAGTGTGAATAATCATTAACTACAAGTTAATATTGATTAATCACTCATATATTGCATTACGTACAACATTATACTTGAAGAAACAGACGAATAATATATACATGTTTCCACTGTCGGGAGTAGAAATCAGTTTCTATGACATCAAAATTAAAACAGAATATTAGAAGGAATATTACTTTTGCTTACATTTACAGTTTTTGTGATTGCGGTAGTAGTGGTACCTACTAAAACCTGATTAGCAGTTTTGGTCTTATTTTCAATGGAGTTGTCGACATAACCCTCAGCGACTGTCGTTGATTTCCAACCAGCATGACGCTTTATTGTCGTGATATCCACACCAGCATCTGCCAGTAATGTCGCTGAAGATCTTCGTAAGCAGTGACCAGTATAACATGCAGCATCAGGTAATTTTAAATACGAAGCTACTACACTCAGAATTTTTGCCATGGTATTCTTGCCAACTGGCTGCAAACTACATTTTCCTGCTTTGTAGTACAAAAAAGGCGCTTATGCTTGACGAGGGGAGGACGAAGGGACAGGTATTTTCGAAACAATTCAAGCATATTTCCCACATCGGTAACCAGAAAGGTTCGTGGAATCTTTGTCTTAGTGTTTGGAATTTTTACAATCAAGGAAGAGCCTACATCCTCAATATCATCTACAGTTAAATTGACTAGTTCATCAGTTCGACAAGCTCCGGCAATCCCCAGGATTAATCCAACCTATAAAAAATCAAAATACACTTGATAGAAAACGGTCGATTTCACCCTTTATCAATATTTTCGATTTTTTTGCTTGATATCCGTCACCGGTTCTTTTCAAAAATGCGATCAGCTTGTGGAATTTGCTTATATCTATGTTGTCGTAAATTATCAAGCATGACTTAACCATAGAATTTTGCGCCTATAATGTGGAAGACTTGTAATTCTTTGCATTTTCACTGAAGTATGCCAACAAAACATTCTCGCTGTATACTTGAACATTTTTCTAGGCGCACCACTGTTTGAACCGATTGTAGGCTATATCGTATAAAGATCTTGACTTCGTAGGCAGCAAATTGCTTATTGCGATATTTGCAGCCTCCACAATCTCTTCCGACTCACAATTATTCATTGTGCACTAAACCAAACTAGCACCTTAATTTGACAATTCTTTTTGTTTGTTTATTTTGTAGTTATGACAATAACTCAACGACTACTAAATAAATGCTCAAATCCGTATACAATAATTCTGGTGCAACTTACTTCATAATGACAAAATATGTATTTTTAAGATAATGAGACCGTGGAAAAAATAGTATATACCATTCGGGAGAGATGCTATTTTGTCCTCTTCCAAAATAACGCATTTCTCTCCCTTATAGTATAATGTACTATTTTCATTTATTGTACTCTTATTATATGACGCTATCTGTTTTTAAGATTGTTAAATAACAGATAATCCTCACAGATCGTATATCACGAAACCGTAAGCGTTAACGCATACCAAATTGACAGAACTCCCTATTTATGGCAATTAATAAACAACCACCCTGCTGCATAGCGAATCGCTCACCGGCTACGTAACCGACACACTGACCTACCCCATTAATTTCAGGTTATAAAGCATTTAGTGCCGTTAATATTCGAGGATATCGCATCAGGGACTCGCTGACGATTTGACGGCAGGCATTTGTTCGACGGCGCGGGGCTGTTGCTTGCATCGCTCGCTTGATGGATATTCGCTGATCGTGTATGTTTCAATTATGCATAGGCGTGTTGTCGAATTGGGATATATAGCGCAACCCTCTTGCAACGTTTAAATTGTACAGGCCAGTTTTTTACGTAACAATATGTATCGGTGAATGTATAAAACCTTCTTGCACTAATGTGGATTACTATATTTAGGTGCTAAGCAAGAACTGTTTGCTTTTTAAACTTGATATCTAGTGATTTTCCGGGTTGTTATGGCAACTGGTCGCTACTAGTAACAGAATTAAAGTGCACATCCCTAGTACTAACTGGGATTCTTTGACTTGCACTTGTTGTTCTCATACTAGGCTCTGTGGGGGCAGAGTCGCGCAGCGAAGCTTTTGAGGGGTCACCACTGAAGATGCCGATAGTGAAGAGCAGCGAAACATTAAGAAGTATGGGATGCGACCAGTTATAGAGGCGGTTACGGAACATCTTGGAATACCGTCATTATTCAAGGAGCAGTTCCGAAAGTATTTATATACTATAGACATTTTATATATAACGTAAGCGTTCGTCTAATTTTAGTGGTTTTGAGCTTTTCACGGCCGGTATTCTTACTTGAATTATATTTTATTATAGTATACGTATACTTCTAAATTACGTATATGTATATTTAAGTATGTGTTTAAGAAATCTAAGACATTTAAATTGCAGTTACAGGAGTTGATATTTAATAGTTAATTGCACAGGGTCCATCCCTCGATTTTAACTTAGTAAACAAAGTGCAAAGTAAATAATATTGTTCTGTGCTGTTAACAGCTGCATACAGTTAAAAATAATTATGTTTAAACTTAGTCACATAGTCTGGATTTTTATTAAGCAATACTAAATTTCTCAACTGCTCGAATTTATGGACCATCTTTTATCTGTAAAATCGCATTTAAATCGTCCACAATTTCAAACTAAATCCAAAAGAATTGTTCTGCAGTTGATTAATTGTATCTGTCAACACTTCATAATCTTGGTGAATGGAAACCAATTTGCCTTTATGTAGGCTACTTCTAACGCTATGAAATTGTTAGTAGTAGTAGAATAGTTTGTATCTGTCGTGATATGCGGCTGTTCAGTTACTGGGTTGCCTTTTAACGGCATGCAGCTGTGAATAGCTCAGAAAGTGTCACGACCTCACTGTGTCTACGCCAATGGCATCATTAATTTTATGACCGGCAAAATGAAAGATAGCCTCTATCCATGTATTTCATTGTGTTGTAAGCTTGAGAATTATCTTTACTCATCCTACCTGCCAGGAAAATTTCAGTAACGCTGATCCAGCTGGAATAAGCTCGAAGGGAATTGATTTTAGAATACTGCATAGTAGAGTTTCTGAATGCCGATGGTTAAATGCACATTCTCTTGTGTAATAAAATTGTTTTTCATTCTTTCGTATTCATTTAGTACATGTCGTTTATACAGAAGACTTTTTTTGGTTGACATGAATTCCCTCGGCTCTGATAAAGACATGATGTTGAATATTCTAAGGCTTATATGACGATGTTCGAAAGTTAAATCCATTACCAAGAAATATAAATAGCTTTATATCTAAAAAGCAGAAAGACATAGAACCATGATCCATAAGAAAAGATAATCTTATTTTTTCATGAGTTATCGGATCTTAATGTGGAAGTTGCATGCATTTTATATTGGTTTGAAATGTCAGAACTTGTGTCTGACGGCAATGATTACATAATAATTAAAATATTAACATTAATAAATTGCAATGGAATATAAACAAAATCACGTGACCGAAAACGCGATATTATTGATGTAACGTTACACGCCGTTCAGGGCGGTTTGCTTCCGTGAATAGAGGTGAATGTTATGTTGGTAATGTAAACAGGCGTTTGTTTCTTATATTTTTGCATTTTTGTGGCATTTGTGAGTCATAAATACATAGTGCGTAGGTAATGCGATAATTATTGGTGGTGATGTCGTGAACTTACGGTATTGTCAAACGTAACTTATTAATTTATTTACAATATAGATCTACTCGTGACAATTACGGCGACAATGCTGTTGGGTAAATAAATTTATACCATCTGATTCCACATTAAGCTACTTTACTGGTTTTAATTTGAAAAATAATAAGTAAAAGTAATAAATAATGATATTTAGCATGCTATTTACTACTGATTTCATTTATCTTTAAACATTTCAAAACAATCCTTATTTATTTCTCTTGTTTATTATATTTTCGGAATAAAACAGGTAATTTAATGTAGTGAAGTCAGATAGCAACATTTAACAAATTCCTCAAATAACAATCTGCATCACGTAAATGATAAGAGCAGATACAGAACATTATATTTGGAATAGGAATGAAACGTCGAATGCAATGAATGAAGATTGCCGTACCATTGATTTTCTAAACGCACTGTATACATTTTGATAGCTTAATAGAAAAGTTTAATTGACGAACTTAAACATATCTGTATTTCGTATTAAATTACATTAAAATGGTCTTCACAAATGTAATGCTTCATTTCGTCGCGCTTCATCGCATTTTTTTTATATTTTTGCAAGGTCAAATATATATATATATTAGGCGCTGGTTGTATGCTGTATTGGCACATAATTGCATAATACAGTACCTCCTCCATTTGCCCGATGAGATGCACTTTATATGTCAATTTTGCAACTTTGTTCAATACTAATGTCTGTTTAACACAATAACAGCTAATAATATCACAAATTACAAACTCTTGTAAACGTATGTGCTGCGTCGTTCGAAAACATGGAAATCGTATACAGATATGAACTAAAGCACACTGTTGTATTTAGGTATACACGTGCGAACGGCGTTTGACGTCGCAGGTGTATGCCAGATTAAATTTTTAAATACTGTTTTTAAGCTTATTTTTCACGAAATTGTCAACAATAAACGCCATTTCGATTAAAATAATACATTCCTTTTTCTGCACGTATTTGGAATAATCATACAATCTCCCCATCTTTTCCGAAACACCTTATCTAATTTCTCCACTCATTATGGACTTCAATTCAAACGTACTCAGCCGCAAAGTTCCTTACAGTGACGTTGAAACGCTATTAGATTATTCCCAGCTGCGATAATTACCTGACTATTAAGTAATCTAGTGTTCCGAAGTAAGAAGTGCCCCGTTGTCGAGTCGCCATTGTGCATGCACCCTGCATCCGACCCCCTCGTCCTCCCGCGGCCCTGCGACGACGGGCGATGCTCGCTGAATATGTAATAACTGCTTCATTTGGTTAATCCTAGGCGTGCCGTGTCTTTGTTTATTTTGCCGGGCTGCCTCCAGGGGCAGGTCCTCGCTGGCTTCGTCTTCCACGCGTTTACGGCAGACGTGAGGCTTGTTTGTGTGCGACGAAGAGATCGCTTTTGCCATTGTTTATGTTGGACCCAAGTGTCAGGTCGTGGAAAAGTATGGAAGAAAGGACTTTATACCAGTTTTCGTTTAGTGCTAGTACTTGATATTTTACCATATATCATGGAAAAGAGGTTGAAGCTAAGCCTAAGTTCGATGCGTAACTTGCTTGAATATGATTATTATTAATATTAATCATTTTTCGATAATAGTTCGAACCAGTAGAATGTCTTAAAGGTGCTGTAGTTCAAAAGAATTTAGAGCATGTTTGTCACGATCCTCTGTATATCTCCAATGTGGTTATAGCGTGTCGGACTAGTGATACAGCAAGCACAAAATTTTGATCATAGATTCGACCGGTGATCGAGCGGTTTAACTCTTCAGTACTTGAGTGGTGTTCGCCACCCACCGTACGTTCGAATCTTGCGGCTGGTACATCCTAAATCAGCTAGTTTTTTTAAAAGGATTGGCACCCTCTTTGCGGGTATAGTTGGGTGAAAGAACGTTGGCTTAGATCAATGTGAGAGATTGATACCGATTGGCTTTGAACCATCCCTCTAATTAATGAGGTATCCCAGGTTTCTCTCATTCCTGAACTGAATGGAGGTTAGGGCCTACCAACGTAAGTCGTTCCTGGACACAATTTGGGTGTGCTTAATAATAAGATATTAGAGAGATATATTATTATTATCACTTTGCCGTCCGAGAGCGGATCGTATACTCACATGGTCTACTATCCTGGGTAATAAACAGAACCGAGAAGATGCATCTTCACACACGTCAGCAAGACGTCTGTTTGTAGCAACATCACCCTACATAAGACTATTGCGTATATAACACAAGCCGGATTCTTGATGCGATAGATATAATGAAATTTGTAAGCACTGACATGGAGCAATAACGTCGTAGTGAATTATGTAACTAGCCATAAGCGATCATATATACGAAAGATCGATGAAACTCTTCATGAAGACACAAGAAAGCATGATGTTCTCATCTCGATCGAGATTTTGATTCTTCTGGATTTATATTGGTTCCTTGTAGAGTCTTAATCAAAATCTTCTCTTTCTCTAGAATATTGGTTTTGTTCAGGTCTATCGCATGACCCGTATCCGCCTTATGCTTCGTAATTCCTCATTGTTATTTCCCAGGTAGTACAAATGCTACTTCAACGTCGTGATGATGTGTCTCTTATTTATCTAATGTACCTATACTTTGGTGCTTTATGCACCAGAGCAAATGTTTTCTTAAAAGGCGTCCCATTTTGTCAACCAATTTGGACATAACGTAGATAAATTATTGCCAGATATTGCCCCTTTCCCTAGTTCTTGACGTTTTCTTATGGATTGTCCAATATTTTTGTTGTATTTCATATCAGAGCAGATAATGCAGTTCTTCGTTTCAGTGTTGTATTTCGCAAATGGTCTGTGCTTAATGTACAACAATAACTAACTCAGTTACAATACCTTGTTACTGAACCGAGTAATGATGATCATACAATTATGTCAGCGTGAGTAGGCTTTATGAAAACACTGAGCTACAGTTCCATCTGCTTTATTCCTTCCACTAGGACATTTAGAAATGGATAAGGGTTTTCTTCTTACTTCATAGCGGACAACTCATGTCCGAACGTATTCCATTGTGGCCTGGAAATCTTTGTATGTTGCTATACCTGTAAGGCCATGTGATGAATATATCGTCAACATATATGAACCAACACTTTAATTTTAGAACTGCTGACTTTACAACCTGCTTCTCGAGGTCCAGGTTTGGCAAACAAAAGACGTATATATATAAATATAAATATCTACCGATCAGAAAACTTAATATCAAATTTCAGAATTACTTTTGAAGAAGAGACCGATGTGTATAAACGTCAAGAAATCTAAACCGACTACATGGCAACCCGACAATGGTTAAATATATAATCCTAGTTGTTGCTGAATTCGAAGTAAGATTGATGGGAAAGCTTTGTTGTTGTTTTTCCTAAGGCTCTAAGTATTGTCTGTATTACTTTCATTGAACAACACTCAGAGATAATAAAAATAAATGTTAGAACAAAGGTTGTCATATGCAATACAATAATGTTTTGTTTTAATAGGTTGAAGCGCAATACGTGTATTATAATTTTTTATATAAATCGACTCCACATTCCAATTTAAGGACTTGAAAAGAAAACTTGCTAAAATGCTTCGCTTCTTTCCGAGAGCCGAGACCCTCACGAAATTAAACAATTTAAGTGGATTTTCCGCAACCCTGCCCGATGCTTATCCACGTGGAAAATATATGCCAGACCTCAATAACAATAGCCAAATTTAGCGTGCAGTTTTTATTCGTCGGCGGTCGCTAGAATCTATCCCGCATTCCTGAGATTGTTTTACTATTCATAACCCGCAGAGCAATCGGGTTTTTGCAAAATCATGCATACAATATTTTACATCGAGTGGGGCATTTCCATTCCATTACACTACGCCATTCTGGAAACTGGATCATAGTCGAGGAGCACTGAAAATGGTGGGCCGGTTCTAACTGCTGGATTTTGCTTTACTCATTGCGAATTTTCGATAGGTACCTAAGTATCGGTTTTGATAGGTATAAGTTCGTATCGGCATGATTTAATACTAAATGAATTGTGCATCACTGTTTATGATTGGGTTGCAACGATCTGGTATTTTTTCTATTCCACGCCTAAAGAAATCTGGTTTCTTCTCTTGGAAGAGACAAATTCACCAAGGCAATTTTCAAGCCTGGCCAAGTTACTACCTAGACATAACGAAGTTTTTAGCAGTAGTTCTCAGAAATGATAATTAGTTGCATTCGTTGGAAGCAGCTTATAGTAGATGAATTCTATGTCTCACCAAATGCATGTCAACTTATGCTGATGGATACGGTTTGTTTGGAGAGTGGCCATTGAAGTTATTGTTTCTGTTAACGGTGTTGACATAAACGAGCTAGCAAAGAGATAAATTTTAATCCTGCGTTTTTGTTGTTTTCATACAAATAATATGGTGGAATGGTCACATTTATAATGACCAATTCCGGAGTTTGTTTGACTTAGATCATAATGAATTAAAGCGTTGATTAAAAGTAAAAAACATTTTTCGTGCGATACTATGCTCAATGGCATTCTCCATGTAATCAGCAAGACACAACATGTTTTCTATTAAATCCAGACAATGGATGTGAGAAATGCTCTTTACTTAACATTTTCTTTTTACAAATAATTTACGTATTCTCTGTTTAAATTTTCTAGGAAATGTAATCAATGATCTGTTTTTTTGACATCTCATTATAATCTTTATTCATCTACTAATCAATCAAATATACAGTACCTTTCTTTGATTTCTTTTCACAACACAGAATAAAATATGAAATAGTTAATAAGTGTTCAAAGTGATGTTGCTTGCGAAAAGGATTTACCGTACAAACGTCTCGTAGCCAGAGAGTTTTACTTTGATTCGCCATAAATTAACATGTCATGTAGCTGGTCATAGTTACTATAAATTGTTCCATGTGTTTATATACACTTACAAATATTAAACAAATACTAGAGGAAAACGTAACGCACTGACCGCAATACCTATGACTAATGATACTTTTAGGTTAACAGCAGTAGGTACAGATTGGAATGTTGTCTAATGCTATAGTACGTTACAGTTTTAGAGATATTTTTGTTTACTTCGTTAATACTGATACAAAAAACAAATTATGTTACAGGAGGTTTTAGTATCGCATCGCCTTTATAATAATTGACTCTCCAATCACCTGAATTTCAATCCAAAATTCTGTAATGTGCTGTAGTGTGGCGACATCAATGTTAGTATTTGGAAACATACACATCAGACCATAAATGACAGAATTTGACATTTGATATTGAGACTGTAATAACCTATCTTTCCATAGAACTCCCTTATTTAATTTGGTTTTCAAAAATGATACCATTCCAATACTTCACACAAAGCTTTTGTGTCTAAATATTTTACATTTTTCACAAAACTGTGAACATACATATTGAAAATGGACTACTGCTCCATTTTTGACATTTTGTTCATAAGAGCTTTTTGTTGCTTTTCATCAGACATACCCCTTTAATATTGGAGCTTATATTACTGGCACCCTTTATAATGCACACATAACGTTGAACAAAAAAAATAGAACATCTCACCGTTTATCTGTACATATCAGTTATGCAAGCGTTGTAAAAATGTTGCACAAGTGATTTCACAACAGTTAGCTAACAAACTGCAAACTCATCATGGATTTTTGGTAACTTCTGTTTCGTTCAACGCAAATTAAATAGTAATAATAAAGTAACAATTCTAAATGTTCTGGCGACGCTGAAGTCAATTTTATGACCAATGTGAGCTGTAGTTGAGCACATATTTTTCCGTGCTCCCCGACTATACAGTTCCGAAGGAGAGCAACAAGAATTTACTTGAAAAGATTGGACGAGCCAGTCACGAGGAGATTTTTCATATTGTGAATTGTGATAAGAGTTAAGATTTATTACATTCGGGGGGCGGCCGTTTTAATATAAACTTTTAGCTTTGAAAGCTCTTTGTTACTGCTCTATTCTGGATACGGTTATTTGAATATTTTCCTCATTTTTTCCTACAGCTTCATTATTTATTACTTATGCTTGTCCATTCAATATATTTTACGGCGACTGCGACGACGAAAATGGCGTCATGTGCGCCAGGCCCTCGTGCATTATACCATCACAATGAAGGTTTATTATAAACAGCGATAAAAATACAACTCTGCGAATGTATATATTCGTCAATGGTTTATTATTGTAGCGTATTTGTATGCCACACATCGAAAAGTAATTGAAAATCATAAATAATATGCGATACAAATTGGAATTTAAATAGATTCGATAAATGTATTTCGGTGACATGAAGAAAAATCAACAAATAGCGTCGAAAATCATATTATACTCCATTTTATAGTCGCAAAATATTTAAATTGTTAATTAACATTTCACCGTGATTTTTTCTTGATACGCAGGTACTCAAATAATTTTAAATGAAATTTAAACAATGCAAATATTTTACATTTATATTTTATTGTTTTAACAATAACCAGTATTTACTATATTGTACCTATCATTTGTTTTGTACGATGCAATAAAATGCATAAGAATAAGCAACTCACAATATTTGAAATGAAAAAATGTAATAAAAGTAAATAACACCCTTTTTATATTTATGAATGCACCGTGTTCAGTGGAATTTAATTTAATGATATATTTTTTTTGTATGGTGAACTTAAGTAAGAAAGGTTGTAGTTGTGCCGGGCTGTGTAAAGTTTCAAGTTTCAAGTGGTATTATTTGTGTTATAAATTGAAACAGTATAATAAATAATCAAATTATATACAGAAGATATATCTGTACGAAATAAGGACTTGAAAGAGTTATCATAACTGTATTACAGTAGAAAACCATACTGAAATCTAAATAACTATCAACAGAATAAGGTGATAAGGCAACAAAAAGTGAGGACTATCATAAATAGTTTCTTTATCGAATATAAAGGTGGCCACATACTAAGAAGCGTACAGTTCAAATTTTTAATAATTCACAATAAGAAAATGCTAGAGAAGAAATGGAAAATTTGAATAAACAATCTCCAGAACAAATACAGTTGTATCAATTAATATTAAAAGCAAATCGACAGCAAACAGAAGAGATAAAGTCAGAATTACAGACTGCTACATGTTCATTAACAAAACAACTTCATGATATTAAATAGAAATATTAAAACAAAACTGCATGGATCTAGAAAGAAGAGCTAGAAAAAATAATGTTGTAAAGTTTGGAGTTCAAATAGGACCCAAGGAAAATATATTGGAAAAAATTCTTGAAATATTAAATACGAACCTTGAATGTAATGTAAAGAGTCAAGATATAAATAACATACATAATCTGGGAAATGCAAAAAATGCTCCTATACTAATAGAATTCATAACATATTTAATAAAGGCAACCCTCTTTAAAGCTCCTGGGAAACTAAAACAGCTAAGAGATAAAGGTGTAACGTTAAAAAATGATCTTTGCAAGGAGGATAGAGAGGATTTAAAAATTTTGCAAAAACATAAAAAATTTGCTCGTTCATAAAATAAAGACGCTAGAATTAAGGGAGTTAAGTTAATAATTAACGGAGTAACACATTCGGCGAAAGATCTAGAAAGCAAAACTGGAAGCGAGGAAGAAAATAGTAGCGAGGAAGAAAATAGTAGCGAGGAAGAACTAGAAGACATTGAAATTCCAGACGAAAATTTTGGAGTGGGCAATTTAAATAATGCAGCGTCAGACGTAAAAAATACTGACAAAAGTTAAACGAATAGGGGAAATAAATACAAAACCAAGAGCAGTCCAGTTAATTCAAGACAGAATAAAAAGAGAAAGAAAGAAATGATACGCAAATCAGGGAGGGTGAATTAAGGTTAAGATATTAATTTGTTATTATTGTCGTACTTGTATATTATTAGTCTATTACTGTTTTACTATTTGTATGTCTTTTTCTGAATAAATATGTGATAGAATGGACCAGTGTTTATTCAAATATTATAGTTTATTTTCTATTGTATTGATTTAATTATCATGTTGTATTTAATATGAATAAACATTATTATTATTATAATTATTTCGAAAATCTGAAATCAAAGTCACCGATCACTCTCAAAACAAAAATATTACAATTGTATTATAATTTGCAAACACTATGCCTTTGAAAGAACTTGTGGAGTTTTACAGAAGTTTTCGTGTATTTTTGTTGCACATGCACAGAGGCACATCAGTTTAACCTCTAATCTAATACGTGTTAGTTGTGTTGACGTGTGGTAGACAAATATGTATGGTTCATTAATACGAGATATGTAAAACAGTAAGTACAAGATTATATTTTGTTACGTGTGCACTTGCAGCTTATGCCAATTGGAATGTTGTACAAATAAATATAATATAAATTGAAAAGGTACGTTGTTTAGACGTTTGCATCAAAACTATTTCATTTCCTGTATTTCTAAACCATACAACATTCATTTCAAACAACATATGTACCTTTGTGTCAGTGAAAATAGTAATACCTTCAAGTATTGTTGTTAGTTACGTTAATTATAAATTTGCTGTAACTAAAATTGGAGTTAAAATTATTTATTCTCACACAGATATACCTATACCTACAAATGTTTGTAGAAACGGAGGATTATATACTGATGTTTCAAGATGTAGCATTTTCAGTGTAAATATTCAATATATTTTCTAATGCGAATGAATTACCTACATTGAAGATGATGGATGAATTACTTTTACGCAAAGCATGGGTAATTCGCAATTAGAGGATGGATGGACAAATTCCACTAAAAAAATCTTCCTATGCAGAAGTTATTTCTGATCCTGACAAGGCCTTCTTAACTATTTAGAATAGACATTAAAAGTAAAAACTTTTCTCTCTTTTCAGCTTCATCTGTCAACACACTCTTCGCATGGCTACAAAAATAATATATTTTTAAATTGGCTTCTGTTACACTATTCAGGTTAAACAAAATGAAAATGTTTGAATTGGCTGATGAACTCTTTGGTATATACTTTTCTTAACATGTATATTATATATTCATTTTTTTAGACATTGATATTTAATCATATACAGGGTGTTCTGAAAGTCCGTCAGGAAACTCTGGGAGGTGATTTTACAGATATTAGTTTTATTAATAACTTTTTTTCTTACTAGACGTCACAGAAATTTAAACATTATTAAAAAGAGAAACAATATTAGAACAAATTATATGCTCTTTATTCAAGCCGATAAATGTGACAGTTTAGCAGGAAATCGCTAGTAAAGTTTTATTAAACATCAAATTTTAAAAATTCTTTCTGTATTAATCAAGTTGCCATGCTTCAAAGAAATCTCATTAGTAATTTTGGTGTTACAAATTGTAATGAAAATTGTTTGAAGTTTAAAAATACGTTTGATTTTTCACCATACTAATTTGAAAAATGGCTCAGCAATGCTCAAGTGACATGCATTTTTGTTATGGACAAGCAAATGGTAATGCAGAACAAGTTTGTCGAAATTACATAGATATCCTAATAGAAGATTACCACACGCACAGACATTCGTTAACATTCATAGACGTCTGGGGCAGCAAGGTTCTTTTGAAAATGATAATTATGGTACAAGAAGACCAAGAATCATGAGAACTGCAGAAAGAGTGCTAGATCCACTACAAATAAATTCGAATTATTTCAAAGCACCTTTAAGCTTACTTTGTCGAGTTTAGTGTTGGATAAAAAAACCTGCCTGTATACTTTAATACCATTCCCTCACAAGCAACATATTTCCACGCGGTTCTGCGGTCGAGACTGTCACATAACCACTTCCCCGATGGAGATAACAAATACAGCGTGCGATATTGCCGACTGAGATGGCCCAATGCCTCCCCCGGGAACAGTTATGCAGAAGTCGGGACCGGATCGTCGAGGTGCACGGTTATGATGAGGCGGCCGTGAAGGGCACGTCAGTGCCCCGCAGCCAGCTTTGATCTCCGCTGTCTGGCTTGGCAGGTACATTATGAATGGTCAGGTTCCGGTTCCGGTTTTAATGTTTGGAAATATATGGGTCGGCGGTCTTTCCGGTTTCCCCTACGGCCCTTGGTAAGGTCGGGAAGAGTAGAGATCCATGTTGATATAAAATTTTTGATTTGTAATGCGCTTTTATAAAAATTACGAACAAGGTTAATAAAGAGATTTTGCTTAAATATTTCACGTTTTCAAGAGTCATGGATTTTGCTATTTATGAAGTTAGTTTCTACTGACCTAATAATTATGCGGTTCATTAATAGTTTATTTTTTAAAGTGTTATTTTTATTTAAAAAAGTTATTTTAAAGTTACCATAAAATAAGACGCGTTTGACGTCACGGTGTCCATATTGATTGATACTGTGACGTCATATTATTTGTTTACTAACAGATTCTAATAAACTTCTGTGTGGATTATAATGCACGTTGATGTTTATTTCAACGTGTTTGTTTGATATTTTTCTTCTGTTTCTTCTTGGCGAAATTGTGACTTTAATTTTGAATGTATATTTGTGAAATACAGATATGCCAATATTGTTCCTTCAGTGTTTCACGTTATAGGTCTAATCATGCATATTGGGCCTATGTGCTTCTATTTTATTGGTCTAATATTATATATAAATGTTAGACCTTGAGAATATAAATATGTCATGGCTTAAATATATTATTTTATATAAATATTGGTGTCACGGAAATTATTGAAAAACACTAGATTTCTATCTCCACATAAACTGTAACTTTTTAAGGAAGGCTCGGATAGAAAAATTTTAATGAAGTGATTATAATTGAATAAGGATATATGCCATCATTTCCGGAACAACCAGAATAGTTTGTTTTTAATATTTGCGTTATTATTAGACTAAGTTTGTATATGTTTAATTGAAACAACTTTGTTACACGTTGGGCATGTATAACAGTAATAATTTACAGCAGATTATTTTATACATTTATTTGAAACAGTTGCACATTCTCGGTCTCTCTGGTAGATACGTACACCTACCTAGTTACTTCTTATAAAAATTGTATTAATTATTAGAGCAAATAAAACAAAATCGTATTGTAAATGTGATTGTAATTGTAAAGTATTGCAATTACAATCTGAAATAAAACGTACTTTTGTTTGTTCTCAACCATGACTTCGAAGCAGCACTAAAGCACCACAACACCACCCAGAAGAAAATGTAATAATAACTGTAATTGAAACCTATATGTTTTATCAAAATAAAGCCAATATTGTGCCGACCATTCAAAATTAACAACGTATGTAATAATAAAATTAATCTTTAAATACTGGCCTCTTGTGTTTTACACAATATTGCATAACGACTTAATGTAATAAATAATGTTATACCCATAATATTCATAACGTAATTACAAATATTGCCACTGCCTGTTTAAATGTTTTGTCAATATTGGTCCATTAGTGTCACCTGGGAGGGTATTTCTAAATATTCTAAATTTTGTTTAGTGCCACAATAGAAATCTTGCAAACCAGTAACGGAAGACGACTTTATGATTGCAAGCTATGAGACTAAATAAGAATGATATATTTAAAAACACTAAAGGATTTGTTTGTGAAAGTCATAAAAACATAAATTCCATGACCATAAATATACAAAACTACTGTTTCCAATTGTCGAACACTTAATAATTAAGAATGCTTAACAACTACCTAATTAAACTGTTTTATAGCTAATAAATAATACTAAAACATATAAATCGCTTATTTGTGAAAACATCTAAGTCACTAATATTTTAATATTTTTGTGTTCAGTAAAAAACGGAACCTGATTTTGTAGGATCGTTGAGCTTTTTGTAAAAAAGTTGCTTGAAATGTTTTCTTTTTTCAGTGTTACATGTTTAAAAAATGTATAAATAAAAATTGCTCATAGGATAATTTACTAGATATGCTTCACAAAGTGTAAAATAATTGTCAAAAAGTTATTAATCGAGGTTAAAAAATGAGCAAATGTCGAAACAAGAGCCCAAAGGTGACCTTTATTCATAACTGGACGTTGCGAATCTAGTCTACGCAATTCGGGAGGAAAAAGCGCGCCCTTGGTCCTCGGGAAGCACCTCCGGAGGGAGCGCGGAGGCAGCTTGGGGGCGGATCAATACGGCGGCGTGGCGGCGGCTAGCGGCCGAGTCGTACGCGTAGGCCCACCGTCCCCGGCCTACTTATCTTCATCCTCCCCAGAGGAAACACTCGCAACAATTTGCCATCAACGGCCTACTGGTTTATATTTGTAGCGCCTTTCCGGACCTTCTTTAATTCATTGTCGCCTTAAATTCGAAATGCGACGAAAGGGTAACCGCGGATATGACTGACTGACTTGCACGATTAGAGCTCGATTGACGGTTTATGTAAATGGAGATGAGAATATCAGTGAATATATTGTTATGGGTTCCCTTCAACTATTTCTTTCACTTACACAAAAATATTCAGTATCTACCGCCATACCAATAAACTGAATTTATGTAATATTTACCAGTGATGTGTTAAAAGTATACCGTTTGTGTATATAACACACCTGTATTTTCTATATCATGACTGGTTGAGCACAACTGTACAGTTGCAGTATATCAGTTATTCCAACACACGCCATGTTGGTCGTGTAGCGTTGTGTTGTTGTTTTCAGCAGTTCAGTTATCTCTCGTTTACTGTGTTCAAATGAAGAATTTAAATTCAAATTGAAGTTCAATCAAAGGAAATGGTAAGTACTTACCTAATTATAACAAACTTTCCTGATAATTGCAATAAAGCTAAAACTAATTAGGACTATAACTCACTCTTAAAATGTTAGGAGTTCACTCTGACGTTTTAGAATACTCTGATTTTCTTGTAACTTGGGGAAAGAAAATTATATGTTCAGATCACTACCAGTTAATTTTCGCAAACTCCTATTATGTAGTGCCTAAATACATCTTTGTTTACTGCTTGTTGTTTCGTTGTTTATGATTTACTAGATAGTTATTAGTTTATAAGTACCTTATTAGAATATGTACTACTACCAGTGGCGGCTCGTCGTATGAAGCAACTGAAGCCGGGCCTCACTGTTAAATTTGGTTTTCACTGTATATTTTAATACCCCATAATTTCCAATCCGATTGCCTATTACATTTATCAAAAATCAATGTAACGAAATAAAATAATTGCTTCAATCTCTTAGCTCTCGTATGTTATAACGTACCTCTGGTTTACATTTCAATATCTCGCCGTTTCGGTTTCTACCCGCATGGGGAGTCCGGGTCATCCACCAATACCACCACAGTGAGGCCGAATTTTGCCAGCCTCAAATTGCGTCGCACATGTCTGTACGTTATGGTTTCCCTACCACGCGAGACGGTTAAAATCGATGTTTTTTGCTCCATGTCCGCTCGAGACTGAGGCCAGATTTCTGGCGCCTCAAGTTTTTAGTTCAGCGGCAAATGGACGATGTGATAGTGGCTAGTGACCGTAAGTAACTTGTGAGCTGTAGATTATTTACGTGTGTACGAACTTCTTTACAAGGTAAGACTAAATTTAACATAAAATAGGAACCTAATTTAAATATATATTACCGATAGGATCTTCGATAGTTATTTATAATAATGAATCCCTCTCACGATATTGTTTTAATCTCTATTTGAAACACCTTTTCCAATACGTAATGAAGTAGAGGAACGACAAATTTTGAATAGTCGGCCAACGCTTTAAAATATCTGGAAATATCGTTTGATTGTTTACTACAAATGTATCCAAACATATTTGACATAGATAAGTTGAAAAACGAACTTTATGTTTTCTACAGAGACGAACAATTTTATAATTTAGAAGTTCAGAAAACGGTAGGAATATTATACAAACATACAAATTATTTTGCTTAGTTTTAACAATTCCTGCAATCAGTGTTTCAGTAGTATGAAACTTTTCGTGCCTTAAGCGCATTAAGACTTACTTAAGAAATATGATGACACAAGAGCGTTTAAACAACTTATCGATGATGGTTATAGAAAAAGAACTGTTGCAAAGTCTTAGCTCCGATTCCCAATTTTATGAAGACATTATAAATAAATTTGCGAATTTAAAAGCGACGAATAGACTTGTTGTATAAGAAGTGAAAGTATTAAAACATTTTTGGTAAAAGTGGCTTTGTTTTGTATGTAAATAGATAAGTAGTTGAAAATTGGTTTTTATATTTTTTCATATTTTGTAGTGTTTTAAACACATAGGAACAATTTTTTAAATTATTAGACGTTGAAACATATATTTTTTTCTATTATTTATATTGTAAATAAAAATCGGAGTTCTGATGTTATTTAGTTTTTTAATTTTTGGTTATAGTAGGGCTATTGGCGAAGACCTCCATAATAAAAAATGGTCAACGCGTCAAGTAATATTACCTCAGGGGAGACGTGTAAATTTATTCCTATTTAGGTATTATTTGGGTCTCACCTCTTGCAACTACCACGAGCCGCCACTGACTACTACTAATTTTGTCACAAAACTTGGTTGTTGTTCATTTGATCAGAATTACATATATTTAATAAAATCATAAAAAGTAAAATATCTTTTATTTTATTATTGCTGTAACACCATACCTCTGAAAATGCTATATACGGAAGCTCACCTAGATTTTTAGTTTGTTAGTTATGTTCCTGTGTGCTCTTGAAATTATAATTTGGGTAATACGTTTATTTTGACGTTTTCTTGAATATTCCAGACTGGAAAAACTTCCAGAAAACGTCAAAATAAGGGCTGTAAAAATTGTAATTTTGAAAAATATATTTAACAAATTAAAAAGGTACCTATTATACATATTTAATGATACAAATAATATTGGAATGTGTAAAAATTACACATAACATTTGTTGTATTAACACAATGGATGTAGACATTATATTTATTACAATTTAATTGTGTATTTATACAGAATGATTTACAGTTAAGTGAACAAACCCCGAGGTTGTGTCCTTTGTGACCTTCTTCATTTTGTAGTTTTTTTAAATTTTAATTAAAGTATTAAATGAAGAAGGGTTTCAAACTCCAGTAAACAACTGAGCTGCTCTCAAAGTACATTGGTTATTTTTATAAAATAATTCAATTATTTCCACCCTCTCTTGCGTCGAACCATTTTTGATTATTTTGTATTTAATGCGAAACGGCCACTAAAACCACTAACACAACTTTACGACAAAATCGCTGACTGAAAAATGGTCTATACCGTTTTTAGTGGAATTTGTGAAAGAAATAACTGCAAAAAATCCAACACGTTGGAGTAAGTAATGAGAATAGTTCATGTAAAATTATTTATTATTGAATGGAAGTTGCTGGTCAATTATTTCCAACCATTTGGATATATTAAGACGCTTCTTTAACTTAATAATTTTGAAATTAATAGCGAACTCGATAGCGAATTTTAATTAGAGAATAATTTATAGAGATAATAGGAAATATTGTGTGTTAAGTTCTGCACCCTGTATCTTTTTAAAAAATAATTTATAGAGATAATAGGAAATATTGTGTGTTAAGTTCTGCACCCTGCATCTTTTTAAAAAATGGTTTGATTTTCAAAAGGCACCCATTACTGTGTAGAGAATCAAAAGAGCTTTTCAACGATATGCAACTTGACTACCCTTTCTATTAAAAAATTTGGAGGCGATGTTTACCCCGCTCAGGGGGTAGCAGTTAGAATCATTTAATTGATGCAAAAAGATGCCCCCTCGAAAACAAAATCTAATTTATTTTTCAAGAAAAAACTCGATACAAAAAGTGAATTTTATACAATGGCGCATATGATGACTTATTTTATTTGTAATATTATACAGGGTGATATATATTTTTTTATGGAAAATAATGATCGATGATACCCACATCTCCGCCTCTGGTAAGTTTCTAAAACTGGTAATTTTTTGTTCCATAGCTACTGTCATACTGAATTTGCACACCAAAATTGGTTAAATTTTCTCAAGAGGTTTAGAAATTAAAAATGAGAAACTGATCGATATTTGTAAATGACTTTTTAAGAAATCCAAATATTTACATAAAATTTGTAAATCGGGGGTTTTGCTGGCGAGAAATTGAAATTTGTTTCTATTTACAAATTTTATGTAAATGTTTGGATGTTTTAAGAAGGTATATACAAATATCGCAAATAAAATTTTAACTTTGACACCTTCTATCTTTTTTATTGTTACTTGGGATATAGGTATCTATGTTAGGTTAAATCGATTTATTTTCACCTAAGAAATCTGTGGTCTCATTTTTGCTACTTTATTTAAAACACCCTGTATAAAAATACACCTTATTTTGGCCACAGAATGCGCCCCTAGATTTTTTACCTTTATTTAAGAAACATCCTGGATGTTAATAAGATTTTTCTGATACCTTTCCTTACACCTTACAAACCTGTGCAGAAGAACTTCCGAATACAAAAACTTTTTCAGCATTCCGGACACCGCTCGCTAAATCTTCACCCCTTGGATCGGCATTATGTAAGTACATTTCGAATTAATCATTCGGATCGGCCTAGTAAAAAGCCCTTAGAAGAGAGAGGAGACAAAGACGTCGAGGCGTCCCTCATCCGTATTCAATAAGAGCTGCAGGAAAGATGAAATTCTTCGGGGTCTCGACACCAGGACAAACGGAGTAACAATTCCCGTCCGGATCGGCCCTCCACCTCGTCATTCTGCCGACTATCGATCAATCTTGTTGGCCTTTATGTAGCGTTCAACTGTTTCTTCTTTGACAGGACCGAATTCTCCACTTCATTGTCTCGAATTTGAACGGGGACGTTTTTGTGTCTCACGGGTTCGATAAAAAATTGTCAGGGATGGCAGGCGTCGTCGTCGCTGCGGTCGGTGGTCGATGGCACCTCATGGGTTTCCAGTTGGAGTCGGATTTGTCCGGTCCCTCGATTTTTACTGGAAGACAACTACAGTGCGTCCATAAAATAACGCATAAACTATTATTATTATTATTAGCTAAATAAACAATACAAGGTGTGGCAATTAAGTTTCGGGAATTTAGTTATAACTCGGAAACTGGCAACACTGCATCATTCGTCAAAGTTTTTCTAGAGAGGGGGAACCTTCCTTTTACTTTTAATCCAAGGTTGAAGTAGATGGCGCGTTTGATTTGTGTTTTATGTGTATTTTTTGGAAGTAACTTTTTTAGTGGCGTCGTGAAAATGAGTGACTCAAATTACAAGCAACATGTTGTGATTCAATTTTTAGTGAAAGCTGGCGAAAAATCTTCGGAAATCCTTCGAAAATTGCAGGTGGTGTATGGAGACGAGTGCATCTCCTTCCCTCGATTGTTCTTTTTGTTTAAAGCCAGGTACTCGGCTCGACCACCATGGCCAGGTTGATTTCCTCCGTTGAGAAAAACCACAAAGAGTAAAAAAAACGCAAATGTACACGAATACATAAAAATACTGTCACGCGTTTGCCGCCAAGGCACTACAGCAGTTCAATGTGGTCCAAAGAGGATTCGGCATAATATTTTGTTTACTCGGAAAACGTTTTTCGTATTACGCTGCCACACGATAATATACTCGTACACTTATCACACTTCCCATAAATCAGCACCTTATCCATCATCTCGTCATTTGAATACCTTTGTAAATACACAAAAAATACGCGAAAAGTTTACGAATAGTACTGAATAATTATTTCAAACTAAACACCGTATGTGTCGCCAGCTGTAGGCCACGAGTGCAAGATATACTTCACGCCGATAAATTTTTAAACTTCCTGTGTTGTTGGAGAATTAAATTATATTAATACTAATAAGAGCAACAATATTAACAACAATTGACGATTGACGATGTTTGTATAAAATAATAATACTATTACTACTATTCTTGGAACTTGGAATATAATATATTCTAAGCTTTGACCTTTAATGTTTGGAAAGTATTCAGAATTTTAGGTTATGGCTCACTTTTAACATAGTTTTAATTTGTGTTGGACATGTTAGTGGATAATCCTGACGGACCGGTAATGACTGAAAATGTAGGTAGTTTTGGCAATGTGCAACGAAGGAATGACTGCAAAATATTGCAACTAACAGAATTAATTGTTATCTCTCAGGTACTTCAGTATAACTATTAATAAAAATGTTTATTTTCGGCGTTTCTACATTTAACAATGCTGTAAAAAACAACCGCATGGTAATTGACATATCTAAGTGATATCGGACGATGATTGATTGTCATAGGCGTGGATTTTTCGAGGGAAAGAGGGTGTAGACTCATCGAATTCCGAAATATTTTTTTATTGTCTTTTATGTCTCCCTGAGTACGTGGGTAAAATTTCTGTACTTAGTCATATTAACCCTGTATAAAATTCATTTGCGTTGCCTATGTTTTTCAATATGTATTATTAGAATCTAATAGCTTTTTAGCTTCATAAATACTTCTATAAGAACAAAATAGTTACTAAAATTAAAAAATATAACCTACCTCTAATTTTTACCGTTTCTTCTTTCTTGCAGCTGCATAATTGTCTCTGCACATCGGAAGCCATTTATCCTGCCAAGAATATTGGCGCGCACTATAACATTTGAATGAAAACTGTTATGACAAACACTCGTCAAACGTTATATTAACAATATGCTATTTATATAGAACAGTTTTGTGTAATTGTTTGAAATATTTATTTCGGTTAATAGAACCAACATGAATATATTTTTAGATACCTCTAACCAATACTTTTTCGTCGAACTTCAAATAATGGAATATTGAATTAACAAATATTTGTTGAGATTTTTAAAAGGTTGAGTAAGGTAGTTTTTCCGTTTGCCATAATGTTAATCTAACAGTTTTTGTATAAATTTAATAGTCTTTGTTCTCAATGTAATTTACAGAAAACTGAAAGACGAATTATCACTATTACAATATTGCAATTGCGTACTATTTAAAAAATGTACCAGCAGTACTCTGTATCTTCGCCACTGTAGCAGATAAATTTTAGAAAAAGCCATGTGTCCAATGTAAAATATTTTCACTCACTGGTTTCTTAAATATTTAAAAAAAATTAAAATAGATTTGTAAATTTAACATCCTGTATCTTTTTAACGAAGCAGTCAAGGATGCTTCGTTAAAAACTGTATGAAAGACTTTTCTTTAAATTCGCCAAAGAATATGTGGTTTAATTTTCTGCGAACGTTTGCTATCGTCTCTGAGGATCTTTGGAGACGACAGTTTCTCCTCTAAATAGAATTTTGCCAGCCCGAAGACCCACAGCTAGCAAAACCGATAGTGGATACGTCCGGAGAACGTATTTATATAATGTATGTATCGGACCTCCACCTCGGCAACACATAAATTTCGCCGGAAGCCGTTCCCGAATTTATCTGGAGAGCAGACAATCGCCCCTAATCGTATCGTGGATTTAGTCTGACAATTATTGGTATAAGTCGGTGGGACCCGTGCGAGCCCAGGCAAGGCCGCAATAACCCACTGTCAGTTTATCCTGAATAACGGCCTCCAGCCAGACCACAATCGGATCACGAGTCGCGCTGCGGTCCGGCCCGCAGATCTTCTGCTGGGGGCGTAATGACATTTCCACGCCCACGTATTAGCGTACCGGAAACGGTTTTGGCTCAACTGTCAGTAGAGGAGTTATGACGCACAAGGGGGCACGAAAATCCCAAAAAGTTGGTGTAAAAATTTTTAAACTTTGGTTTTCTATATTTTTCGAAATTCTGAAATCAGGGAAAATACTAGGAAAGTGCTTATTTGAAAAACACGCAAAACACTAAAACATGGTGAAGTTAAAAGACTATTAAATAAATATTGATTTAGTGACCTTTATAGTATGTTTAGAAATGAAAGAGAGTAATAAAAGCTTATTATGTATGCATATCGTAAATAAATGTGTAGTACTGGTGCTTATATTCAATATTTTTATATTATGTATTATCGGTATAGATGAGGTGTACTTTTAAAAAAACTTCGTGTGACCGGGTTGTACTAAATTGTAGCAGGTAGCTAAAATTTAATCCCCGACAATCCGTTTTTGTCTATGCCGCTTCAATTTCTCGGTCCATTTCTCTTATAAGTAAACAATATAAAAACAGCATTTCAAAACATGAGGCTACTTTAAGCATAATAACCGGGTTAAGAGGGTTTTTAGTAATTCAAATAAAATTATTCAATATTATTATCAAAATATTTATTTAAATTTAATGAATAGACTTTTATTCCACACAAAAATATATGTATTTTGAAAATTCATATTATGGTGGGTAAATGTAGTGTAGTATAAATATACAATAAAGAAAATCAAAAAGTAGGTATATTAAAATTTATCCTCTGAATATTCTGATGAATTATCTTCGTCTCCTAGATTGATAACGATAGGTTCCACAGTAACGTCAATTAAATTATCGAGTTCCCACATTTTCTCCCCTTCTTTTTGTACATGTTGTATACATCTTTGCCAGTTATCTGCAGTAACTCGTTCCAAGGAATTTTTTAACAAAATTTTCACGTTATTTAATTTAAACGTCGTATTATTTCGCGCTACATCTCCTTATACCTGCGCGCAGACTAATTCGATTGGTTTTTATATATTTTTAGGTATTAATAATATTGTGTGAAACTAACTACTCAGTGGACAAAAGCCCCAACCTGCGTTGAATTACACCCACAATATCTACCCATATATTCCTTATTATTAGCTTTTGTAACATTTTTTTACTGTTTTAGAAAGGTATTTTAAGCTAATATAAATCAAATCTACAATTCCTATCAATGAAGTCATATGTATGTTCTCTGATATTTTTATAATAATTTTTATAGTTAGATATTTTATTCAACTTAAAGGAGACCACCTGAAGAAGCAATCCTAAAAATGCAGAAATAGGTCAGATCTCATCTATTGTGGTTGAATTTGTCGTGTTCCCACTGCCAAAAAAGTGAAGTTAGATTTTTATAGAGTGAGTAAATTAGATTATTTTCTTTAGATAATTATTGAATAGAGCTTTGTCTGTGGAATTGTTCATTAGCATACCTAGATGTTTGGTATCAGAGAACATACATATGACTTCATTGATAGGAATTGTAGATTTGATTTATATTAGCTTAAAATACCTTTCTAAAACAGTATAAAAATAATTCGATTGGGTTAAGTTCACAGTGATAAGGTGGTAACCGTAGTACCGTTATTTGGCGATTTGTTGCCATTTCATCGATAACACATATTTTTCTGATCTTTATTAAGATTGACAAGTGTCAAAAGTTCCATTTTCACCATATTTGTTTCAAAAGAAATGTTTTTCCGGATAACCATTGAATTATATCGGCTTTCCTCTAAGCAGTTGTAGACATCCGCTCGGTCTGCCTTGAATGTTAACTGGCATTATCTATGACAATTACAGACCCCGGAGGAATAAGATCCAACATCTGTGTAAAATACTCTTCGAAAACATCTGCGTTCATGTCTTCGTGATAGTCATCTGTATTTTTAGATTCAAATAAAAGTAAACCGCCATCTACAAAGCCACTGGCACTACCCCTATGTATCACTATTAATCTTCGCCCTTTACCTGAAGGTGCCTTGAACTCTGTTAAAAGTTCATCCAAAAATGCTTGTCGAAAATTTTTTACATTTTTATCTTGCCATACTTTTGTTACAGTATATCCCTCGTTGACCCAAGTTTCGTCTAGATAATAAATATTCCTTCCTTCGTCACGGAATTTTCTAATTCATCTTAAGTAGAATCTTCGCCAACAAATAATTTCATCTTTATTGAGAACTGACTTCCTGTTCTGCTTTTCCCAGCAAAAACTCAACTCTCATAAGACCATAATTTGCTTTTACTGGTTTTTGGAAAATCGTTGTCCTCTGAAAGTTCACTTAAAATTTTGTTTAGCGTTGGTATTTCTTTTTTAAAATAAAATGAGTGTACTTTTCTGCCAATGAAATTTTTGAAGAAATCATCTATAACGACTTTTGACCTCCCTGATTTTGGGGGATTTGGGGTATCTTGTTAATTTTTTGTTTACTTTTTATTACTCTCTTTCATTTCGAAACACTATAGCTACAAAATAAATTTATGTAAATCTTTCTGGCGAAAATATGTATTATATATTTTAATTTTAATGTTTCCAAAGTTAAATTATCTGGCACTTTAAACAAACATAAATTTTGTACCAGTACCGCACCATCGATACCAGATTTGCTAGAAAAAAACTACATTGATCCGTGAAGTACATAAAATTATTTACTTACCTTTCCCTAATTGTATATAGGGTCCAGCGGTATATAAGGCAAGCTTCTCTTCCAGGCTAATAATATGCAGGGTACAGAACTTATCAAAAAAAAATTGGATGTACACGAAATGCAAAAAGGGCAATTCGAAATGATTTAAACATACACTTCTGTATGGCACTGAAAACTGGTCCACTGCAAAATCTAACCTTGCGCAAGGTAAAGCAATCAGTTGGTGACCGGCAAGGCGTCAAAGTGTAATAAAAAATAACCGAACAAAAAATTTTAAGAATTTAGAAATAAATAAAATTTTATAATACCTATTTTATATCAGCAAATTCAATTGCTTTTGTCGCTATTGTTATTATTAATTAATAAAATTAATTTGTGGTATTAATTACTGAACTAATCTGACTGACGCTACAATAACTGTTCGTTTCTACGAACTTACATAAATGTTTCTGATTCATCTCCGGTTTGATGTCTTAAGTTATTGGCGGCAACTATGATTTATTCCCATAAACCATAACTCCACTTGTGTGATACAGTTTTTTAAATATCTACATAAAAAGGAGTCAAATGGAGTCCATGGTACCGGTCCTTATCGTCCAATCTATCGTACCCCTTCATTAAAGTACTTCTGAACATTTTGTTGAAGATGACCACCATCGTGCAAGAACCACATTGAAAGCCGGCCAGTTCCTTTTAAATGATGTGCTCTTATCATTTCAAAGGAACTGGAGATATTGAACCTCATCTATCCGGTTTGATAATATGAATGGTCCAATCAAGCGTTCGACAATCCCTGCCCAAACATTTAAAGAAAATTGTTGGAAATGATCCCGCTGATCTGTTATATATCACATTCCCTAAAAACAGCTTAATCTTTGACTAAAACGTCAGCTGTAAATCTGGAATTTTGAGCATTTTATTGCAGCGACCATCCACAAAATATTATAATATATACAGACTGTATCACATAAGAGGGCTGTATCGCAAAATTGATATCTTCCACCTGATATAAACAAATTTTTGAAATACCGTATGTGGTTCGCTGCGCCCTCGAGGCGGATAATTTTTTTTTTATTGAAGCAGGCTATGGCCACAAAAAATTGCCTGTTTTTTCGTCTTTCATGCAATATACTACATGTTGCCCTTAACTTTCGTATTTATTACATTTTTTTCAATTTTAATTTAAAAAAATGTACCTAAATATTTTCGTGTTGCTCAAGATAATGTAGAACCTGTTTTAAAGACGCCAATTGCAAAAAAATAATAAACAGAATGTACCTTTTTATGCAAAATACAGATTTTCTTATAACATTGTCTGTGCCAAAATAATTTTAAAGACCCAATTGCTTCTGATGTGAAAACCAATAAAATAGTATTATAAGAAAATCTGTATTTTGCATAAAAAAGTACATTCTGTTTATTATTTCCCAGTAGCAATTCCTTATGAATGCAAGTTAACAAAATTCATACACGTGTCCCTGTATATTAATAGTTAATCTTTTGAATAAATGATTCCTTAATTCCTTATTTGAAAATGGCGTTGCGCCTCCTGGATCCCCCTCGGCCGCAACGCTTCTTCCACGGCAGCCTGCGATAGCATCTCCCAATCTTAGAGTGGACACCTCGTCGACCCGACGAATGTATCTTCGATTGTATTCAGGGGTTTGAAAGCCGACGACGCCGCAGGAATTTCAATAAGGCCCCCGGCTGACCCGAATTCCTGTCAATTAAGATGGGACGTGCCTTTGTTTGACTTTTAACGAAATTTTATTTTTGTCGAAGAGGCAGCCTGGAGAAGTATCAATTAAATGACGCAGTAACGCTGTTACTGTACGAAGGCGACGTCGGTAGGAATCTGCAATGAGCTGATGTTGAAAACGCGACAGTTCGACAGACTTCTTGTAAAAAATTGAAAAGAAGCGTTTATATCTATTTCATTTCACTGAATTTTGAATAAGTAATATGTAGAGTGCTATTGTATAGTCTTTCCAAAGTCTGAGTAGCATAAATACTATTGAAAAGCTAATTTATCCAGATGCAATGCAATACATCTATACAGGGTGTCCCGAAATTAAAGCAACGTAAAACAAAAGTAGATGCCTGACGACAAAATAGTGAGATGGAGGTAAACTTTTACCTTAGTCAAAAGTTGTTGGCTAAAGACAGAGGGTGTCAAAGTTAAAACTGTATTTTCAATATTTGTAAATAACTTTTTTAAAAATTCAAGTATTTGGCGATCAGGTATTTTTGATCAATAAATTCAAATTTGTTTCTAATTTTAACGTCACTAGTAGAGGACGCCACTTATGGCACAGCATGTTTTTTTAAATGACAGAACTTTTTTCAGCATACTGTATATCCATCTGATTATTGAAAAAATCAATTCTCCTACCTTTTTTTATCTTAAAAGTTGTTGAAGTTGTTAGGAGTAACTGTTTTCGAAATAATCTTATTTGAAATATTCAGTGCATCGAGAAAAAACTGTCAAAATCAACAAACATTTTGAAAGATTCGATCTTTTGGTCTATACCAAAAAAGACATTTAATGGGTTGAGGTATGGACACCGTGGAGGCCAAGCAACAGGTCCATGATTCTAATCCAATTACATATTTAGAAAGCGTCTATTTAAATATTGGAACGTCAGTGCAGAATTATAAGGCCCTGTACTAATACTTATAATTTAATGAAAAATTCTCCATTTTCATCCTTAATATTTAAAAAGTTCTGAGAAGTAAGGCTTTTAACAATAAAAAGAATGTTAGCAATTGATGAATTTTCCAAATTGTTTGTTGATTTTTTTCATAATTCGTCAAATTTTCATTTATTCATATACTCGCGACAAGAATTCAGACGACTTACGTCATACGAACAAATGAATAATTCATTATAATTTCATTAAAATATTTAAGAAACTGCAACTGATAGTAATAAAACTGTAGACTACACTAAAAATTTGCATTATATACTGCACTAAATTGCAAGAAATCATTGTTTTTAACGCGACCAAATATCGAAAATTACGTTGACAATAAAAACAAATGTGTGACGTCAGGGGTGACGTAAGACGTCTGAATTCTTGACCCGAGTATAGTCTAAGATCCCACTATAAAACGACCTTCACCGAGCTGGTTAATGGATGAAAAGTATTTTATATCCAATTAAATATGTCAATAAATATATTGCAAATGGGTTGTATAAAAAAATTCAGTCCAGAATATGATTAATTAATAATTAAAAATTATTATTTTTTTAAACATTTCACTGGTTTGGTTAATAGACAAATTCCATACCAATTGAAAGTATGAAACCCATAGAACATGCGTTAGGTTGACTATTTTTTCCCCTTCACAACTCTTGGATAGGCAGGTATAAACAGGTAAATCGATACTAGTTACTTGCACCGGTGTGGTTAATAAATTAAAGTTAAATTAAAATAAAGATTTTTTCATTACCAACACGGTGGTACAGGGTTGTCTGCGAAAAATCAGTCCTGAATTCCGGTTCCGGTCGAGTTTTAAAAAGTGAAATATTTCCCAGCGAACCATTCCATGCGATATTTTTTTTTACTCCTAACGACGAACATGAGGCTAGGTAAACGGCGGCTGTGGGACGGGATCGGAGGTTTCCCGAATTCATAACTAAGGGGTGGAGTTTCGAAATCACGAGTTCGAGAAATCGACTTTTTCTGTTTTAATTCGAATGTTTTTTTATAAAAGTATGAAAAAAATGCTTCTATAGAATTTTTTGTACAAACAACGGTTTACGGGTTGGGCGGCAAAATATCACCGCCCCCGGACTTTATTAGATTTTTTAGAGAAACGGATAAACGGATTGTCGTCATTTTCGGTATAGACTATTATTTCCTGGTAGTGACTTGAAATGATATTATAACGTTCCTGCCGCCCCTCCGGGGGCGGCCCTTGAATACACGAATTTTGTCTAAAATCATTGAAATTTTTTTGTGGCTTCTTCTCCACCTTACCTATCGAAAAGTCTAATAAAATTTTTTGATTACATGTATCGTTTCCTTAAAAAAAATTAAACGTGATTCGGGGCGGCAAATGGATTATTAGAAAATTTTATTTTTTACGGATTTTTGTAGGGTCGGAAATGTTGTTTTATTGTCATTGAAGGGCAGATTAATAATAATAGGTACCGATTAATAATAATAGGTACCGCCGCCTCCGAACTTAATTCGATTTCTTGGAGAAACGGATAAACGGATCGTCTTCGTTTTCGGTATGGACGAACTACACACAGCTGCAATGCTGTGTACTCTGCTATCGCATGGAATAGTTCGCTGGGGAATATTTCACTTTTTAAAGCTCGACAACCGGAATTCAGGACTGATTTATCGTAGACAACCCTATACCACCATGTTGGTAATGAAATAATCTTTATTTTAATTTAACTTTAATTTATTAATCACACCGGTGCAAGTTACTAGTATCGATTTACCTGTTTATACCTGCCTATCCAAGAGTTGTTAAGGGAAAAAAATAGTCAACCTAACGCATGTTCTATAGGTTTCATACTTTCGATTGGTATGGAATTTGTCTATTAACCAAACCAGTGAAATGTTTAAAAAAATAATGATTTTTAATTATTAATTAATCATATTTTGGACTGAATTTTTTTAGACAACCCATTTGCAATATATTTATTGACATATTTAATTGGATATAAAATACTTTTCATCCATTAACCAGCTCGGTGAAGGTCGTTTTATAGTGGGATCCTATAGTATCAGCTCTCGTTGCCATCATCGACCGTGCTAGAACTTCGTTCCAGTTTCAATCGCCCGTAACTACATTACTATAAATTAACAGTTAATTTGCACACGATCACGACTGCACATCGAGCGACCCAGCCGACTAGTGCGCGGTCCATTCGGATACATGTGTAATGTTAATAAGGCCTTTTTGCCGACATGTCTCTGATTTAAATAATTTATCGGTCGTGTTGCTGCAACTTTACGAGACGCGGGGCAGGCGGTTCGCCGTGTTCATTAGCCACTACTGTTCTATTGAAATTGTCACAAATTAGCACTGTGTTTGCCGAGTTAACTGCCAACGTGTCCGTTGCAATTTCCTCGTTTGTACGGTTGTGTTTGTGTGCGGTATAAAATTTTGTAGGTCAAATAGATCGTGGAGAAAGTCTTCCCATATTTTTGACAATATGCAACGCAATGTTCAGTTAATTTCCTGATGCCACGTGACATGGACAGGACAGTATTAGTTGTTAATAAATATTTGTTAATGATTAATACACGTTTATTAGTGAATAATAAATAAATGCAAGGCGTGCAAAAATTGCGATTGCTCGTTTTAAAGATGTATATGTAAATATGTATGTATGTCGCTTATGAATTTGATCTATTATTTAATACATTATAAATATGTCTTCAGTTTATGTCATCAAACAATTCCATTATGTTATTGAAAGGCAGTACTAATTAGTTGTTAATAAATATTTGTTAATAATCAACGTTTATTATTGAATAATAAATACATGAAACACATGCGATATTTCATTTTAAAGATTTATTGTATGTATGTATTTTTAGGTCGGTTATTAATTTGACCTATTATTTGATACATCTTAAACATGTCTTTAGTGTACGTAGGTAATGTTACTATGTTTATAAAATAAAGTTTATCAAATAATGCCATCATGTTAGTAGAAGAAAGTACTTATTAGTTGTTAATAAATATTTGTTAATGACTAATAAACATTTATTATTGAACAATAAATAAATGCAACGCGTGCAAAAATTGCAATTTTTCATTTGAAAGATGTATTGTATTTTTTTGTCGCGTTTTAATTTGACTTATTATTTAATACATCTTAAATAGTCTTTTAGTTTAAGTGGTAATATTACTATGCTTATAAAACAAAATTTATCAAATAATTCAATTAATATTACTACAATATAGTACTTATTAGTTGTTAATAAATATTAATTGTTAATGATTAATAAACGTTTATTATTGAATAATAAATACATGCAACGCGTGTAAAAATACGATTTTTTATTTTAAAGATGTATTGTACGTATTTTTATGCCGCTTTTTAGTTTGACCGATTATTTAATACATCTTAAACATGTCTTTAGTTTAAGTGGTAATATTACTAAGTATGCTTATAAAACACATTTTATCAAATAATTCCATCATGCTACTACGAGATAGTACTTATTAGTTATTAATAAAAATTTGTTAAATTAGTAAACGTTTATTATTGAATAATAAGTAAATGCTCGTGCAAAAATTGCTGTACGTTATTAATTTCACATAAAACTTTTCTTTGTGTACCAATACACATGTACAAAGTTTATACAGTAATATATAAATATAATAATATATATTGCTCATAAAACTAATTTAATGAAATAATTCCGCTGTGTAACTGCACGGTAATACTTAACAATTATTAAATGTGTATTATTGTTTAAGAAATTCTATGATGTTACTTTATGACAATACTTATTAGCTGTTAATAATAGTTAATTAATGATTCTTAAATTTTTTTTGTTACATTTCATTTTGACCTATTATTTAATACATATTAAACGTGTAATATTTAACAATTATTAAATGTGTATTTTCGTTTAAGAAATTCTATAATGTTACTTTACGACAATACTTATTAGCTGTTAATAATAGTTAATTAATGATCCTTTAAAGTTTTTTTTGTTAGATTTCATTTTGACCTATCATTTAATACATATTAAACGTGTACTAAATTTATCGAGTAATACAGCTTTGCTCATAAATATAATTCTGTTTAATAATTTCATAGAGTTACTTTTATTAACAATAATTAATAATTATTAAACGTTTATCAACGGTTAATATATAAATGCTTATCCTGCAAACAACCAAAAATTCGTTTTTCACTTTAAGTTTTCTATTAAAAAATGTAGTATACAAGTGCGATTCAGTCTCGATGTCACATCGCGTGATATCAATTTCATAGAATTTTTATTAATTAAAAGAGAAATTATTCTAATTAAAAGTAAATAACCAAAGGCAGTAAACATTGCATTTTATGATATTCTATGTATAAAATTATAGAGAGATTCTTAAATTGAATTTTAGAACATCAAACCGGATATGTTGATCATTTTTTCCTCGAAAATTCATGTTTTATGGGACTTTTTTGTTTATTCAAAAAGGGCAGTTCGAAAATGATTTAATAATACACTTCGGTTTCTAATTTCCCTCACTCACTGTACACCACGATAAAAGCAGTTGCATTTGACACATGTTTAGTGGGAAATCATTCTGTTAAAGCATTTTCACAGTGTAATAAATTAAAACGATATCCTTGCTACTGTACACATAAGCCATTTTTGACACTTGAAAACTAATGTAAACACTGGCGTCACAAAACCATTAGTGCCTACAAAAAGTAATCGGATTTTAATATTCGCAATCGCCTGTCTAGAGACTACAGTGGCTCAGCGATGTAAAGAAGAAAAATAGAAGAAAATACTAAACTTCAATAATGTTTTACTTGGAAACTATAAAGATATTATACATTTCTTTTACTATATCGACTCCATTTCTCATGACGCATCTGTTAACAAATTCTTTTAGGTAAGTTCTGAATTACCGTGTATACTATCGCCTGTTAATTATGGCAGCCAAACCTCTAACACCCTGTATATTGTAATAGCATCTTGTTCATAAACCAAAATTAGTCTAATAATTCCATCGTGTTACTGCAATGCCATAGTTATTAATAATTAATAAACATATATGAACTATTAACAAATGTTTGCTATTGATTACTGAATGTTCATGCATAGTTAATCGGTAAATAGAAACAGTGAAAATCAATTTTATTTTCACTTTAAAGTAACTATTGGAGAAAAGGCGGAAGGTGATTTCCATCAAGACTATTTTTCTTTACTCATTAAGGGTAATTTAAGGTCTTTGCAGCTGTAGAATTTTGAGATCATCGAGTAGATCGTTACTACTAATATTACATGTACTAAAATTACGACAAAATATTAACAAAACCTTTGAGGTTATGCAGCTATTACGATTGACTTTTCTCGGCTCCCCTAAGGCTAGGATAACTTCTAGATTCAGTTATTTTTTGCGATCAAGCGAACGGGCAGATAAACACACGTACAGATCGCACATCGTCCGGCGACGCCTGACCCCTTTGTATCCTCTACTGAGTCTACTGCAATGCGGATCTGCCGGACGGCCCCTCATTCTGTTGCAGACACACGCGCGACTCCAGTCAAGAGCTCCGGACTCCGGACTTCATTCGTCTCGCGCTTGAAGTACGTCCTCGCTAATCCAGACCCGAGACCTGTCTGCAATCTTGGAGAGACGCTGCACTTTTTCGAATTAGAGGCGAGGTGGGTCGGAAGCTTTAAGGAAATTGCGCTCGTTAGTTCGTTTCTGCTGGCGGTTACAAATTTCGGCGCCGGCTGCTCTGGAGAGGTCTCGAGAACGACGCGGAGCGCCGAATAATTAGAGCGCGGCCGTCGAGTAAACGTGCCCCGAAGTAGACAAAAAAAAATCACTCCTCTTCCGAACGTTTGTTCTCCGTAATGATGCCGGAAACATTTTTTAAGTTACTCTTCAATTTGACCTTCCATTTAATATATTTTAAACAACTTTACTATATTTACATATATAGGGTGTTCCTTAATTATATGCGAATATTTAATATTTTTACAAGTTAATGAGCTTGCTTTGTAAACTATGGTCCAAAAATGTTCCATTACAAAAATACGGGGTGTTAAAGTTTTAGGAAAAAAAAGGAAAATAATTAATATTTTCGATACCGCTTTAGATATTTTCATGAAAAATGGTATGTAGTGGTTATTAATAACGGTGCATATTTTGCAATATAAACATAATTTCTATTTTTAACAGTGGCGTACGCACGAGCAATTTTTAAAGAGAAAAATTGTACACCAATGGTTTTCTTCCAGATAAAAATTATTTTTGAATTTCCCGTTCAATTTGAAAAATAAGAGCCCTGGCAATTTTGGGTTAACGTATGGTGATTACTTTATTGGACCATTCTTCCTGCCGGGACGACTCGATGGACAATTTTACCTGAATTTCCTTCAACAATAGTTGCCTTTGTTGCTTGAGGATGTTCCTTCAGGAATAAGAAATTAAATGTGGTACATGCACGATAGTGCACCGGCACATTTCAGTATAACAGTACGCATTTATTTACAAACAATTCCAAATCTTTGGATTGGGCGCGGTGGGCCTCAGGAATGGCCATCAAGGTCTCCCGACTTCAGTAGTTTAGATTCTTTTGTGGGGTCACCTTAAGACGCTGGTGTACACAAGTCCCATCAACACTGAAGAGGAATTGAGAGAAAGAATAGTTGCAGCATTTGATAGAATACGACATACTGCGAGAATATTTGAACGAGTGCACAATTCCATGCAGAGGTGATCGGAAGCATGCATATTAAATAATGGGTCCCATTTTCAACAATTTCTGTAATAGTGATTTGTTCCCATTATTACAGAAATTATTAGTTTTAATTTAAGTAGTTGTAATATTATGTTAATGTGTTATGTTGTTAGTTGTTTTCTGTCAAAATCGTATCCTTTAATAATTACATGGATTCTCTCGGACAAATCCAACGGTTTTTTGGACCATAGTTTATAAAGCAAACTTAATTTTCAATGTAGAATCGCCTCCTTAAATATTTGCATACCATTAAGGAATACCCTGTATAGTAATATATCGTACTACTTCACTCATACAACGAATTTCATTCACATTACTTGAAATTAACATTTATTAATGATAAATAAATATTTAGTAATGATTAATAAACATTTGTTAATGCTTAATGAATGTTTATTAACGGTTAATATATGTGCAAAACGTATTTCTCACGTTGAGATGTTGTTGGAAAGCGGGCGAAACGTTATTAATTTCGCCCAAGACGGCTTGAAAGAGAACGGAGAAAGGTATCGGGCTGTGATTGATAACTCCTAACGATTTTTTTTTATATATTATATATTCAGATTTATAAAGAATGGGAAGCAGGAGCATAAATATTTCATATTCGTATTGGACGCGGCATTGTTGTCATACATCCCCGTTCATTTCGGTTCAGTGATAAATGAAATTTATGTTAATGATATTCACATTTTAAATTAACCCAATCGGCTGTGGAGGGCCGTCGATGAAATATATTTGTTGGGGCTTTCAAACGGCGCGCTGATCGATCGAGATTTTTTTCTAATGGAGTATACAGGACGGATTTTACCATTAATATTGCTGAATTATTTGATTCAGAAAAATTATCACTTCTGTTGTAAGTTACATACAGGATTAGGGCAGCCTTCTAAAAAAATTTTGGGATGCGCGATTTTAATGTTTTTTATACAGTAATTCACAACTTGACCCAAAAAAAAATGGGAATAGATGCGCCATGAAAAAGAGAGTCAATATCTTAAAAAAAATGTGTTCAAAATCCTTATAGTTTTCGAGAAAAAATTATTGAAGTTGTAGTATGTTCAACCTTTACATCGCTGGCCTACTGTGATCTCTACCCAGGCGATTCCGAATATTGAAATCCAATTACTTATAGTATTAACGTTTTTGTGATGCAAGTGTTTACATTAGTTTTTCAAGTGACAAAAAGGGCGTACGTGTATAGCAACTCGGAAGTTCAAGCTCAATTATATCCGTACCATGTACAGCGTGTCCAAGTATTAATACGAAGGGATTGGACGAAGAAGACCGGTACCATGGTCGCCAAGATCTTCTGACTTTAAATCCTTTAAACTTCTTTTTGTGGGGATATTTACGAAAACGTATCATAGCTGCTAGAGTTCAAAACGGACAAGAAGCCGAATTTGTGTTAGTGATGCCTAGTGACGTCACAAAATCACCGTAAATAAAGACAAAAAATAGTCTTTCTGAAAAGATGAACTGAGATAGACTATATCAGACGTCACAAAATTTCTCAGTTTTCATTGGTTACCGGCTGATAATTCCGACCGTGTAGTTAATAGACTGTGGGTTAGATGGGCCCAAAATTTTGTTGCTGTAACATCATGTTTTATTGATTAAAGCCATAAATTAATTCTATTAATAACAATGGCGGCAAGAGTAGTAAAAACTGGTGTATAAAATAGGTGTTACTTATTTCTTTCTTTGGAAATTTTCAATTTTTTATGGAGTCGCCGATTGCATGCTTTGCCTTGTCAGGTTTTGCAGCGGACCAGTTTCCAATGCCGTGTAGAAGTATATGTTTAAATCATTTTCGAACTGTCCCCCTTGATTGTTTTTTAAAAAATTGTATTTATAAAAGTCCTCTATACATAAAAAAATGAAATGAAATGAAATATCTATGAACCAATCTGTATATATTAGCCTTCTAGATGTATTTGATTCTGAACCTATTACGATGATCCTGCAGGTAATAACAGTCTGCTATAATTCTTTTTGCAATCGATTTTTTCGAATTCGGCTCTCCCATATTCAGGATCCCGAATTTAGTGATAACTGAATATCGCCGTGGCAGCAGTTGTTTTGTGTGTCGACACGCTAGTGGTCATACTTGAATGTTAACCACAACAATGGGGATAAAGGAGGAGAACATGGTAAAAGAGGGAAAACGACATTATTTCTGCAGTTCTTTGCTTCTAATTTCACGTGCTCGGCCACTCTCCAACCGTCCTGTAATTGATTTTTTGTCCGAAAATATTTATCTTCACTCTCTATCGGATGTTTTTGTTACTGCCCCACTCCCCCCTGGCCCTCCTACGCAACGGGGCTCTGAAAATATAAAACGGCTTTGCGATTGTTATTTGTTAAAATTATACAATGTTTTCCGAATGGGATGGATATAATTGCTTCCAATATAATTATTGTGTATGTGTGCCATTAAAATTTCAATTGTTTCGTGTAACATTAACTGTTATTATGCCCAGCGCGTCGGCTGCTGTTTTATTTATGATTTTATCGCAGCAATCGGGAATTATTTGCTATATTGATTTGTTCCAGTCGAGTATCGTTTGATAATTACCGACTGCTCGTTTTTACAGATCATCCGCTGCCTGCATTTTTACACTTCGTCGCGTTTTACGGCATATCCACTGGTTTATTTTGTGTTCGCTTACACACAGATAAGTTGTTTGCTAATCGCTTATAACGAATGCTATGTTGTACTTTTATAAAACCGCCGAATTTATTATTGAGTTTATAATCAAATATTACCATATTCGATTTTTTAGTATAGGATATAATATTACATTTGTAAATGCTTAGCGTCTGTTTATTTCGCACAGACCATCTAAAAGCCGAATTGAGGAGAGGATAACTTAAACAGCTGCAGCCCTTAGGCCCATTGGGAAATCTATCCACCCGTGCCGCTAAGCAATGACCTATTAAAGAGAAAAAAGTGGCGACGTTGCTCAGGGGGATCTCTCTAATGTAACCATAGAAGGCCATCGTTCTCCCAAGATGGATTCTCTTGCCGAAGAGAAATCACTCACTCACACTATTGCACTCACACAGAGCACGAAACACTGTCTCATCTACCTGCTCACAATCTCTACAAAGAGGTGTTTCGCACTTCCTTATACTTCAAACTTCCAACAGTGTCTAGTCTGAATACCTGTGACAAGGCGAAGATTTGTCCTAGACATGGCTAGGTACTTTTTGGTTGTATCCTTGCAAGGTACTCTAGAAACTCGTTAGCAAATTGACAGCAGTTTGTTTGATCCTACCGTTTCTTAAACTCTTGTTGGTGTCTTTCTTGATAATTTCAGCGAATTCTGACAGCGGAAACATACTAGAGCGACCAAGTTCAAAAATATTGAGACCTTACGCACTTCTGGCTAGCTTTTCAGCTTCTTTAATGTCATTGCAGACTCGTGTCTCTTAACCCATACAAATACACTATAGCTGTTGAGGCCTGGTGGCAGTCTCGTGCTGATCTAGTCATTATCTTCTAATTACGTAAGATCAGTAGATTCTTATAGTTTGTATGCCTACTATTTATTTTATAGTTATGGCTATACCTGATAATTACTTTTGTACCACGCTAACATACCAATCCACTGGTCACTGGTCTCGGATATGTAGGGATTTGGAATAGATCCCACAACCTTCTTTCCAGTTTGATCCGTCTGTGAAGTTGCTGATTATTTCCTCACTGACGATTTCCCCTCATTCCTAGTGAGTACAGTGTAGAGTCTAGCAAACGCAAACTTGCAAGGAATATTGTCAGTATCTGCTTGTAGAAGGGGCATCTTTCTGATAACTTCATTCTACAGGGGAAGCAGAGACCATTTACTATTACGTATTTTATCTAAACAGAATTGTTGTGTGAAACAACCTGAGACTTAATTGAATATTTTATATGGCCTGCATAAAACAGGTAATTTGATATATAATTGTTTAATGATATAACTTGGAATAACTAATAACCTGGAAGTTGTACAAATAATAGTGATGTATGTTTCAATAATGACCTATTTTAATAAATGCTTTTGAGAAGTTAATATAGATTACATAGTCCAATAAACTTACAAGAAAGGGATGCAAAATCTGCTTGATGATACAACACTTTATGTTTATGCTATATTTACCTATTACATGTAAACTTGTTGTAATTAAAGATTTGAAACCTAAACACCATTCTACTTTTCAGTCCAGAGTCCAGACTTCATTTATTAAATTGACAGTAAAATCTTTACAATTGGATAAATTAATATCATGCCTAATGGTTTGTTTGAAAATGTGAACATAATTTTTAGAAGTTGATTGTTCTCAGCTTCCAAGGGAATATTCTTGCTTTCGCCTACTAAAATTTTGATAGCCATTCGTTTGTTGTTTTCAGTAGAAGTTTTCATGTAGTCTTCAGCGAGAGAAATAGACTTACATCCACAATGTCTTTTTATATTAAAAATATCTGACCCACAGTCGCCTAAAAAATAGGTTGAAGATCGACGAAAACAGTGCCCAGCATTTGGATTAGGCAGTTTAATAAACAGTGTAATCAGCTTTGACACATTGCCAATAGTATTTGCACCATTAAGTTGTTTGGTACATTTACCAGCTTTACGCCGAATCACAGTTTTCATTAACTTACTTATAACATAGCTACCTTCATGAGTAGAAATTCATCATCGTCGGCGTTCATAAGAAGTATTTCCTTCCTTGTTAATACCTTGAATTTTTAAGGTTTGTACCTTTCTGATTTTTCCTTCAACGATAAAATTTAAGTATGTTTTGATGCCTTCTGTATTTTGCTTAGTTCGTTGAAATATACTAATAATCCTTCCTCTTTACTTATGTTAATCTTTTTCTCTACACCATTTTTCATACAGACCAAATGATTGTTCGTATTTCTTCCATGATTTCTCTGACACGAGATTGGAAACAATACTGGATGCTTAATTCTTAGTATCTGATGAAAAATCATCGCTTGAAGTCATATTTGCTCTTTCATACAATTTTCCATGCACTTTTTTCTTTATTATCTTATTTGTTTAATTTTTCAGAAAAATGTTTTTTTTTCCTCAAGCAACTTGTAATTTCTTTTCTTTTCATTACATAAGCCCTTAAATATATTATCTACATTTTTCATAACATAAGAGTACTCGGTTCTGCCTTCCAAGTCTTCACTTTCGGATCATTAATGCTACATATTTTATTTTTATTTGTTCCATATTTTGATTCAATCAAAAGAAACTGATTATAAAAATTGCGTTCTATTAAGTCACTAAAAAAATTCCACTGAATAATTATTATTTTCTTAACATGTTTTACTAAAATATGTTTTTAGAAAGCATTTTTATGAAAGAGTAGATATCCATTGTTCATATTTTTTCGGTATAAACTTAAATAAAGTGAAAAGTTATACGGTCGGAGGTAAACTCCATCAGGCAACGACTTTGAAATAACCGTCGGGAACGTTTTATTATGCACGCTATTGCATTTTATCATTCGGGGCTCGTTTATGCGGACTTCTTTCGTATTTCGGTCACTGGGGCGTAATACAATCAGCCGGAGAACTGGCAGCGATCCGCCCGCCCAAATGGCCGTTATAAATGCGAAATATTCGATGGAGGCCAATCTTATCTGCCCCATATCGATTGTTTACGGTCAGGTCAAGTTGTTCGCCGTAATTATTTCCTATATCGGGCTTGCCGTGCTAGGCAGGTTGCAGCCCAGATTTCATCCGTGAAAATAAAATCACGATTAAAGTTGAGGTTTGAGGTTAATTCGCTGACTTAAGGCCTTGCAATAGAAAATTATGGCGATGTGATTTTAGCCTGAAGGAAAATAATCTCTTAGTATTTAGTAAAATTGATCATGGACCATACAACTTACCAAACACTCTTTCAAGTTTTAACAATTCATGATGACAGAACTTATGTCATTAATTAATAAATTTCAGCAACCAAATCTTATAGAAATTGTTAAATATGCATCAAGTTGTATTCATTAAATATGTGTCAAATTGTATGTTGTATTCTGCAAATAATTACCATTGCATTTTCTTTTCAGGTAAGCCAGTGAAGTAGCATTCTGACTTGTAAAGTCAATTCGGTAAGTAATGATGTACATACATACTGGGTATGTTCCCACAACAGTCAGGAGCTAGATTGAAACTGTCAGAAATGTTCGTCCAACTACTTCTTGGGTTATATGCAGCGAAAACGCATCCACAACTTAACTGATCGCATCTTTCTAACAGTTTGAAACCAATCCTTAACTCTTCTGGGAAAAGACCTAATGTCGTTTCTTCAACTTGAATTCTACAGGGTACCCAGTATGTAGACAATAGTGTTAATAACTTTTTAAAATGTCATGTACAACAAACAAATTATTCAAAAACAAGTTTTTTTGTTGTTTTTTGCACCTTTTGGTAGTAGTAGTAATAATAAGACAATTAGCCCTTTTTGTCTATCCCATCACCTCTGCATTAGCTTCGATCCTCATAGAATCTACCTGGTACCCTATTGAACGCCAGGATCTTAATTCACGATAGACCCCTCATTGCTTCCTTTTGTAGCTCCTCAGCGCCAAAACCAATGAGTTTATATATTAGCCTTCCAAGAGTGCCAAAAAATGTGGGTGGCAGTATCCTCCCCTTCTCCATATTCCAAGCATAAAGGATTCTCCTTTATCAAGCTATATCTGCAATGACCTGTCAGGACCCCCACCATTTGGTTCAAAGACCTTCGACTGACGTTCAGCAGCCACATCTCCCTAAATTATCCAGTTTCATCCTAGTATTTGGTGGGCCCATTTATTACTAATGGGTTTGGGTCTCTGGCCAGACGCCTCAGAACCTTTGGCAAATTTGGGTTTGTTTCGAAACCTGTAATTTTGTAACTATGGTAACCAATTTTGATTTTTTTAATGTCATACTACTCAGTTTTTTACATACGGAGGTGTGCTTACGGAGTTCCATTACAAAATTTTTGAAAAATCCCTTAATACTTGTATGTAAAATCAGCTTGTCAACGTAACATAAGCCATAACAGAAGAAAATAGTAACAGTCAGTGGTTTCAATGTGAAAATGGTTTATGATTCGATTGGGATAGAGTTCGTTGAAAAAGGACCCCGCAATAATCTTATGGAAATTGGGTTTCTGTCAAATTGTCTGAAATTGAAAATGAATAGTTTTGCAACGGGTCAGGGGAGCTTTGGCAGCTCCGTAGCTTGTAATTTATTACAAATAAGGAAAGAAAATAGAAATGGTACTGCTTGATAAACCAATATATTGTTGCCGTGACAATGAAATTACTGTCTTTGAAACCCATTTCAGTTTACCAAAGGGTAAAAAACTTATTCAAAAAACTTGCCTGAATAATTTTGTATACAGAATGTTTTTAATAAGTTATGTACATTATTCTATACAAATTGGGTACTTGGGTAAGTAACATAAATACGTCAGACAACTAACAATTCGGTTATTACTTATATGTTACTAAGTTGGCAGTGCCAATAATAACCGATAATAATTTTTAATTGCTTCAGCTAAGTCTATAATGAGCAGGATTTAATCACAACGAATCATCATAGCAAATATCTCGCATTGATTTTATCACTTAAGTATAAAAAATTGTATCCACGTGCTTAGGAAGGCCTAAATAATAAAAAATGTTTTTTTCTCCCGTAAAACTTGGAACAAATACTATAACATCGTTAAAGGAAAATAATATCCAAAACTGATACTAGATCATAACATTAAAATATATTTGTAAAGTAACATAATAAATACATTTCTGCCGATGGTTTAACAATTTTAACAGCGCGAAAAACTAAAATATTTCATTACTACAACTGACATTATTGTGTTGATGGTTGCATAGCTAACATAACGAAACTTAAATTCGTATGTGGTCAGCGATCATAAATAGGGGTTTAATATATTTTGGAAAAGACATTTTGCTCAATAAATCAATAATGTTGGAAATTTTTTTAAGGACGATTCAGTTATTTCTTATTTCTCTATCCCGTCTTAAAATATTTGTGCTCAGTCATATTTAACCCTGTAGATATCTTAAAGTTTCTAGACAAATAGATTACTCATAAAATAAATTTAGTGAATTAGTAGAATTGATCCCAATTTTAAATATCTTTTTTAGCTACATCCGTTACATCCTTTGAATTGTCTTTTTGCTGTTCCTATTTATATCGCCAAATTATCTGAAATGTATTCTCTGACGTCTACAATTTATTACCTATCAATTACCCTAAAATTTCCCTTCAGTTTCTGTTACAACTCTACGATTCTGTCATTATCCTCGGTAGCGCGACACGTATAATTTGCTCTCGAAAATAACCGCCGCAATTAATTCCCTCAAACTCAGTGGAAAAAGCAATAGAAAGCTGACATTCGCTCGTTACCAGCGCGTAAAATCCAACAGCGGTGTGCAACTTGCTTTAATATTTCATTATCGCATTCATAAAGAGCTGTACTACGTTCGAAACGACTGATAACGGTCTACAATGTACAACACCTTTTTTACACTGTCATTAATAACTTTATTACGACATGGAGAAGCTTCGAATGCAGTGAGAACTGGTTTTTACTCATTTAATTTATAAAACAACTACTGTTTGAGGGAAAACCAGATGATAGTTAAGGACATAAATTTACTGAAATTACTTCATTATCAATAACTAATTAATGGGGGAATTGCATAATTTTTCCAAATACGCACATAAGAAAGAATGTATTATTTTAATCGATATGACGTTTGTCCTACACAATTTTGTGAAAGATGATATAGAGCGATGAAGCGCGACGAAATGAAGCGTTGCAGCATTGTATGTTTGTGAAGACCATTTTATGTTTAACTGCAAATACATACGCAGATAGGTTTAAGTTTTAAGGTTTTCTATTAAGCTACTAGAATGTATACAGGGCGTTCAGAAAGTCATTGGTAAAGCAAACTTAATTTTTCTTTTCATTGTATTCAGCGCTTCGTTCATTTCGTAACATAAGTGCTGATTTCCTGGGAAAAAGCCACATTTCAACAAGCTAAAATTCCGAAAAAAGTTTTGTCTTTTTGCCCTCTCTGAGCATATGGTTAAAATTTTATACTACTTAGTGATAGTTATTTTACCCTATTTTTTCCATTAAATGTACCTCGTATATCATAATATTTAGAGAACAATTATAATTAGTGTTTTTTATATATATTTGATATAATAAAATCGTATAAACATTTATGTTTCCAAATGATTTTAGTGCACTGATTTGATCTGATCTCAAAATTGCTTCTTCATGTCAGATTTTCAACATATTCTAAAGGAGCAGAAAACCCTTTTTTGCTATATTTGAACTTATTTTATGTCAAAATATAAAATTTCGCCTCAAAAGTAAAAATTGCATTTTAAAGTACTAGTTTTCCCCTCTAAACTTAAATTGAGTTTGTTCAAATATCGTACATTAGCATTTATTAGTTCAAACCCATAAATTACGTCCCCTATTCCCACATACTCCTAATTCTCCCGAGAACCCTAACATCCCATTTCTGTCGCATTGTAGTCAAGTTGTAAATTATATCCCTCATACTCACCGATTCCCCGTAACTACTTATTTGTTATTTGAGTCGCACTGTACTTAAATTCCATGAATTACATCCACCATCGTTCGATACTCTCCCATCCTCCGATACTCTTTATCCACACAAATCATAAACACCAATATCGATAAACCCCAAAATCTATAACTCAAAAATTCATACCCCAAAACCCATAACTTTCAAAATCTGTACACTCCAAATCTGTAAATCCCTAAATCCATAAACTCCATATTCAATAAACACTAAAACCAAAACGTCAAATTCCATAAACCTTAAAACACCAAATTCCATAAACTCGTATACCTCGAAACCCATAACTCTCAAATCTCATAAACTCCAAAACTATAAACCCCGAAACCTCAAAACCTATAAACTTCAAATTCTAAAATAAATAAACCCCAAATTTCATAAATCCAACTATCCAGAAAAGAATTGTTGGAAAACGATCTCGGATTCGAAACCAGCGCTATCGATAGCAATAATATACATACATATCTGCTATACTTTATTCATGTAAAACAGCAAATTTGGTTATTTTCCAATAAATAAGTAAAATGCAAAACTAATAAATTTCAGTGAACGATATCTCGAAAAGGAAAACAGATATTCGAGGAAACTTAATTTGATTTTGAAGGAGAAGACTAGTAGGTACTTTTAATATGCAGTCCTTACTTTTTAGATGAAAATCTGCTTTTTGTCGTAATATAATCTCTAATATGGCAAAAATAGCGTATTTTGCATTTTTCGGTTAGAATCTCTGAAAACCTAATGAGTGATAGAACAATTCTGGGTTCATCAAAACCCTTTAGAAACATAATTTAGCGCTCGTGCTTATTATTATTATTGTTATAATAGTACAATCAAATCTATAGTAACTGTAAAATGGCAATTCTGCATGTGACCTTTTTTGCTGTAGACCATCAATTTCACTGTGTCTATCGCAAGCACTAATTACATTATGTAAAAGTTTCCATTCTGGTCGAGAGCGTTTTCCGATGAATATTTCATAGCCGCCGAAGATGAAATATTACACCTGTAAACGAGCCTTAGTTTCTGGCTGTATAACTACGTTGCCGCTTTAATTACTGAGTACTTTTCCCATGGAAACTTCGAATGTAATCCTGTTATTTGCGATGAGAGTGTATATAGGGGCAGTATTGCCCGCTTGTAATGGCAATAGTTTCCGGGCATATTTACAGCCAGTTCGATTCTCACTCCAATGTTGGATTTGTGGAGTACTCACAGCGTGTTTGCACTGCTTCCAAAGGCGCAGTTGAAGTCGTATATCAAGTTGAAAACGCATTTGTTTCACAAATCCATACTGAAAATTAACTCTTTCAAAAACTATTATTAAATGTTTTTATTTATATGATTTTTATTAAGTGTTAAAGTAACAATTTTTTGGTTTACAGAACGTTAAGAAATGTATGCAATAAGTGGGATTTATATGCATTATTACCGTACGCATCTGAAGCTTCACAATTTCAAGTGCGGTCATGTAATATACCACTTATGTACAACGTTTTATCTACAGCTGTCGAGATTATTAATAATTAGTTTTATTATATATAATTTATATCATAGTATGACATAATGTAAAAATCGTCTATTAAGAATTATTGTGAAAGTATAAATATAAGTTCAAGTGATGATTTGCCATCACATATTGAGAATGAAGCTTCCAGTGTTATTTCCAATTTCGTGTAAGAGAAATCACGGAAGAAATAAGATCAAGCATTTGGTCGCTATGAAAAATGACTTAGAGAAGAAATAATATTTAACATGAGTACGAGGAAGCATTGTTAGTATATTTCAACTGAGTAAAACACAGAAGCCTTCATCTCTTTGTTGCTATTACTCAGTGATAAGAATATAAATTTCACTTAAAGAGAATATTGATATCAAAAAATACTTAAATTACATTCTTGAAGAGAAAGTCAGAGGGACACAAGCCTAAAAAATATAAGGTATTAACAAGGAAGGAAATATCCAGGTTTTTTTATGAATAGGGGCGATGATGACTTTCTTCTAATGAAAGTACAAGTTTGCTTTTTTAGTAAAGAAGTTTTATAGTCAATATTTATTTTAGGTTATTCTGATTAGTGGTTTAGCAGGCGCATGTCGGCGGAAAGAATTTACAAATCTACTTGTAAAACATGTGAAAGATGAAGAACTATGCTTCAAGTCATGATACCCAATAACCCAATATCAAATAAAAAGTGTCTGGAATATGTTTTGTAACATTTGGAAATATTGATAGCTCAAATTTAGTGAAACGTCAAATTAAGAATTGAAAACTGTGATCAGGTTTACTTTCTTCTTCAATATAAAGCTGGTAAATATGCTAAACAGCTTATTCCTATAAACACTAATTGGTAATGTGCCAAAACTGATTGCACGATGTCTGCCTAATCCAAATGCGTATACTGGACACTGTTTTTGACGAACTTCAGAAGGTAAACGCTCCAAAAAATGTCATGTATATAGGTATTCCAATGGAAACTGCAGACAAGCAGCTCGAGAATATCGACGAAGATACCCAAATAGACATCAACCTGCCCACACTCTGGTTACTTCAACAACATTCGCAAAATAATAGAGTCAATGCGATTGTCCTGTGATGTTTTACAAGTGACGGCATAAATAATAATCATAATGAACATATCTAGACGTTGAAAAATCCGCATACAATTAAATCAAGACGAATTTAGCAACGTTTCAGTGTCAACGTTTGAAGTAAAATTTTCAACAATGCTGCCTGTACATGTTATAAATGATCGTTTAAATGCATGTCTGTATAGAACTTTCCTGGAAAACAACCTTATGATTTCATTGATGACTTAGGACTTAATATTGTTCGAAGTATGTGGCATTTGTACTATAGTGCACCACCACATAGAGGGGGCAAGTAACTGCTTGGTTAAATGATCATTTCCTGAATAAATTGATTGGCCAGCAAGATCCAATAGCATGGCCACCTCGTTCTCCAGATCTAAATCCATTGGATTTTTATTTATGGAGATATATGAAGCAGCCTCTCTATCATGTTGAAGTCGCTACCCGTTAACAGTTTCTTGAAAGAATTCAGCATGCAGCTAATCAGATAAGAAAAGATCGTAATCTTTAGTTCACCGATGGGAGGCTTGCATTCGAGCCGACGGTGGATATTTTGAACAATTTTTATAGTCTCTTTATTAATTTGGTTAATGAAGGTTAACTAATGTTTAAACACAAATAATAAATATTGTTATAGCAATCATTTTTATTTATCTGATTGATTGAAATGTGAAATTATACACTCACAGACAAAAATATTGCATATTTTATTTTAAATATTTTTTTATATTTGTATTTTTGCTTTTGACATAGTAGGTGTTTATTTTTACAAATGTCTTATACTGGGGTGCGTTACGTATATTAATGGTTAAATAAATTACATAATGAAGCTTTGCAACAGATTTATAGAGGCATTAATGAAATATCCTGTTTTTTTGGTTAGAACATTTAATTAAAAAGAGCAATAATGACGACAAAATAACGACTTTAAGGCAACATAATAAACAATTTAGTACTTAGTACTTCCTCCTCTACCTCTAGCGATAGCCTGCATCCTTCTAGGCATGTTCCGCAGAAGTTCTTTAATGGTTTCTTGCGGAATTCAATGCCATTCTTCCTGTGCAGCAATTCTTAATTCTGCAATTGAGTTAGGAGTTGGATTTTGTGCTCGTGTACGTCGCTTTAGCATGTCCCATACATGTTCTATGGGATTTGCATCAGGACTCATTGGTGGCCACTCTAATGCATCAATTTCGACTTCCTCAAGGTACTGAACCACTATTCTAGCGGCATGTGCATGTGAAGCCAGCATAACGTAAAACATGCTCTTCAAGTATGTTGTGAATGTACCAGTCAGCATTCATTCTTAAATTCACCTCAATGAGCTCCGTGCGACTCTCCCACCTAATGCCTCCCCATAGCATAATGTAACCGCCTCCAAAGCTAACATTCTGTACTAGATTACATCCTGCAAAACGTTCACCAGGCCTTCTGTATACTCGCCCACGTCCATCTGGCTTCCACAATTGTATTCTGGTTTCATCTGTAAAAAGACCTTGTCCCCATTGGTGTTCATTCCAGTTAACATAGACTCTTGCGAATTGTAATCGTCTAGTTTTATGGCGTGGGAGAAGTCTAGGTACTCTGGCAGGGTGTTTTGAATCCAAACAGTGGATTGATGGATACGCAATCTTCTCGCTATATCTAGTCGTCAAGGCAGACCATACAATGTTTGTAATTTGTAACATTATTGCTCATTCAGCTATAAAAGCTACATTTTGTCAGTAAAAAATTAGAATATACGTAAAACACTCCAGTGTAAGCCATTTTTCTAATAAAAAACGCCTACTGTGTTAAAGGAAAAAATACAAATATACAAAAAGACTTAAAATAAAATATGCAATATTTTTGTCTGTGAGTGTATATTTTAAAATATTTGTAACTTCTAAACAGAAACGAACTGGACCTGTTCGTATAATAACAATGTTTAATATTAACCCATCTGTCAAAGCTTCATAGAGCCTGTATAGAACCCTGTATACATCAAATATTAGAATAACTTTAAACAATATAAGTAGGTACTTTATCAACCATTCTGTAAAAATACTCATGATTATTACTTCATTAATAAGAAGCTTTCATCTGGTGCTTCTTGTAAGAACGTCTCAATATCCCCTTTTGTTAAAACTTTCGGCTTTTTTGGACGCTATTCTACACATTTATTTTTCAAATATGGAATATTTCAAACTTGGAATACGTACCTATTTCTCTATATCTATATTTTGTTTGACGTTCAGCACTGGATATATACAAATGCTGTCGGCTGCACGCTATTTCCCGTGTCCCAACCGGTATACTGTCCCAAACAATTCCCGTATGTTGTCGGGACGCATGGCGCATTAATTATAAAACAACGAAATTCCTCCGCAGCTCACAAAATACGACCGTAATTGTAAAATATCGCAGTTGCAACTATTAATAACATTAGCGGGTAGCATAAAATGGGCAGAATTAGCATGGCACGCACGATTTACATTATTAGATCTACACCGATGGCAATTGTTTATTGGTTTACCGGCCGACTGGCGAATGCCAATGACAAATTTGGGTGGGGAGGGGACACATTTCTCTCGGCATCGGATAAGCAGCAGGGGGTTCTGTTATATCAGTATATTTGAATTATTTTTCCAAGAAAATTAGTTTAGAATTTGCTTTAAGAATATCTATTCGTTCTGTGTTCTATATTCACATAAAAAACACAAGGGGCTAAAAAATTCTAAATTCAATAGCCTTTCTGAAAATTTTGTGATATTTGCTATTCCCGGTAGACATTTTTTTTTAGTGGAACATAGGATGCAGTGTGATAAAATATATTCTTCCGACACTTGTAGAATAAACTACAAAAGTAGTAAACCATATAAGTTCGTTCTTGTGGTAAATGCAAAAATATTACAGTAATGGAGCTGTAAATTTTGATATAATTGTAAAACTTTTTACTATATTTTGTAATAAATGTCATATTGTAAAATTTAAAATACGGGTATAGTGTAAAACAACAATATTTATAGATTGTATTAATACAACACTTTTAGTCCTCATTACCAAAACTACAGTAATATAATTGTAATATTATTTACTAGAAATTGTATGAAAGTAGTTTTTGTGAGAACGCCAAGTCCAGCATGGCGTAAGCCAGTAGCCGCTACTTACATCTCGCGCATTCTTGACCTATCGTCGGATATAACAAAGAACGAGCAGCCAGCCAGAGCTATACGTGTTACATCACATGTACTCAGGTTTACTTTTGGGTGTGACCATAGACCTTATAAATCATGGACGCGCCCGAAACCGTTTTCTCCCTATACAAATCGTTGATGCTCAGATGTGTGCGGCAAAGATAGAGCTAGTCCGGGCAAAAACCCACAGATCATTGGCCGAAAAAACAAAAACCGTGAATGACAGACGAGTGACAGACCGAATTATATTCGATATTTACTCATTTATACAGAAATTTAATTTATAATTACATTTTGATAGTAACAATTTGTAAGGAAGGTTCTAATTATTTAGAAAAGGTTTTGTCAGGTTATGTTTATATATTTTTCTGTCATAGAACATCTGTTTTTGCCCGGACTAGCTTCATCTCTCTTGTTCACATCAGGACAGCGGACCTCTCTTTCTAGGGCCGGTCCATGATTTATAAGGTCTATGGGTGTGACAGAAGAACAGTTATAGATCCATCGAGAGATCTTTTACCTGCCCACATGAAGCCAACAGCTCGAATCCGGTATATGTCGGATGTGCCACAGACGATTGACTTTAGCTGTTTGCTATAGGTCTTTCAAGTGACAATGCTGATAATACAACAGTATATGTAGTATTAGGTAACATTTTTGTTGCAGTAAAATAATGTTTGCAGATTTTTACTACAAAATTGTAAGCATAATAGTATGCGAAATAATATTACACATTGTGTTTGGAGCCATAATGACAAAAAATTGTAGTACATGTTGTATATAAGAGTTTACTATTCTCTTTTTCCCGTGGAGTCTCTGGAATTTATTCACATTAACATTATTGATTGGCTTCGTAAAACTGAGGGGTCTCTGAAAATTTAATTGTTTTCTTTTTCGAACAAATAGTTATGTCATAAAAATTACTTTTGTAGTTTCAAAACGGTGAGTGTAAGATGTTATGTTTTTAGTAATATTTTTTATGTACTATATATCACTACCTGTGTAAATGTTTTTTGAATTGCGACCTGAAATTGTCCCACAAGGCCATTAGGCCGAGTAGAACAACACGTTGAGTGCAATAAACACTTTTTGTACGAGTTGCATACAATATTTTTTCTATGTTCGTGCAAAAACCAATAAATATTTTATTTAGATAGGCAAATATGACGTCAATTTGAACGTTTATGTTTGTCATGATGACAAAATGCTGTAGTAGAAGGACAGATGAATGCAATAAACATTTTATTGCACTAGTGCAAAGGACCACTTTTTCCACTAAATGTAGTTCAATAAAGTTTTGTTTTTTGCATGAACGTAGAAAATTATTTATAGCGCTATTAAACTATTAGTATGGAATTTTACTAAATAGTTATTTATGCAACAAGTATAAATAGTGTTGTCTTACTCGGCCTGACGGCCTCGTTGGACAATTTCACGTTGCGTGCAATAAACACTTTTTGTCCGAGTTTCATATAATATTTTTTCTACGTTCATGCAAAAACCAAAAAAATTATTTAGATGACACTAAGTGTAGGAAAATATGACGTCGATTTAAACGTTTATGTTTGTCATGATGACAAAACGCTGTAGTAGAATGACAAATGAATGCAATAAAAATTTTATTGCACTAGTGCAATAAAGAACCACTTTTTCCACTAAATATAGTTCAATAAAGTTTTGGTTTTTGCAAGAACTTAAAAAAAATATATTACAACACTTTAGTTTTATTATCTAAAATGTTTTATAAGCTTGTCACAGAAATGTTTATAAAAAGTTATATATTTGCCGTATAATTTATGATTTACCTGCCAAAACGTTCTTGTGACAAATTTATAAAATATTTCAGTTGGTGACACTCAATTGTACTTACCGTTGTAATAAAACAAATTTGTATTTCGAAAGCAAAAGTAATACGGCAATAAAACATAATTGTCATATAACCTGAAAATTATAAAACCGTTTTGTTGGGTTGATGTGTCCGGAGAGTTTTACGCGAATCACCCTATATCTGCTGTATTGCCAAAATGCTCGCTGAGGAATATCAAGCCGGTTTACGACCCCCTTAACAACGGGAGATGAAAGGAGGCATAACTCCATTTTATGGCGGGATCATATAAATTATTCCCTTAATTTTTTGTCCGGAATAAAGATCCTGTCGTTCTTACGACGCGACAATTAAGCCATCTCAAAAAACGGGCTTCTCTCAAGAAGTAGCAGAAACGCTTTTTTCGTGGTTCAGCAGAAGGGAGCAAAGCCTTCGGCGTCGTTTTATTAATGTTGATTTTTTATTATCCTGGCAGTTGTTTTTCTGAGCCCGTACAATTAAGGCCGGCCTTTGTCTATCTGATGAATTCGTGTACGTTGTTATGTACGGTTTTCACAAAAAGATGAGCACGACGGAACATCAAAAAGAGCTAGAGCCGTATTTGTGGTCTTACAAGGGCTGCGTTACGTAATGAGCAAGTATAATTGAAACATTAAACATTCAGAACTGGATGCTCCTATATTTCGCTAAATGGTCGCTTATATTACCTTAAAGATAATAAATAAGGGTGCTAAAAGAATGTGTGTTTAGCAGAATAAGCTGTAACGAAGATAATTAAAACCATACTTACGTTTCGACGAAAATGCTTCACCGTTTTATAATTCAAATACGCATTTTTCAAATAAAGATAATTTTCTTTTATGAAAATTAGAAATATACAGAACATGTATACCTTTAAGTGGGGATTATTTTTTAGGGATAATAGATGAGTTAAAACCAACCAGCAAAACAGTTTTATAATTTTCAAGTTATCAATTATGTTTTATAACCGTATTATTTTTGGTTTCGAAAAACAAATGTGTTTTATTATAGTTGCAACTAACATTATTTTCTTGGCCAACTGAAATATTTTGTAAATTTATCACAAGAACGTTTTGACAGCTAAATCATAAAAGTTTATGTCACAAAGTGTTTTATAATATTGTTTTTCTTAGTTTATGCAAAAAACAAAACTTTATTGAACTATATTTAGTGGAAAAAGTGGTTCTTTATTGCTCTAGTGCAATAAAATTTATATTGCATTCTACTACAGCGTTTTGTGATCGTGACAAACATAAACGTTCAAATCGTCGTCATATTTTCCTACACTTAGGGTCATCTAAATAAAATATTTGTTGGTTTTTGCATGAACGTAAAAAAATATTGTATGCAACTAGTACAGAAAGTGTTTATTGCACGCGACGTGAAATTGTTCAACGAGGCTGTCGGGCCAAGTAGGACAACACTTACACACAGTACTTTTTGCACTATGCTATAAATAAATAATATAATTGCTAAGATTCAGGTTGTCAACCTATAAAATATTTTGGCAGGCAAATTATAAATCTGGTTATACCTCAAATATATAACTACTTTACAAAATATTTTAGCTAATAAAACTAAAATGTTTTATAATAATTTTTTAGTAATGTTCTAACATGTGTGTTTATAACAGTGCTATAAATAAATAATATAATTGTTTCTTATGAATTATCCATCCATAAACTTATTATATTAAATAATACTTTTAGACAATTAATTTCATTTCTAAAAGTCAATAGCTGTATGATACACTATAATATAGTTATGTAATATTATTATCAATTGTAAAACAAAAATAGTAATATAATTACAACACAAAAACGTTTATTTTAACTCAAAATTAGGTACATTGACGAACCATTCTATAAAACAAATTTCAAACAGTAAAGTGGGGCCTTGTTTTCTTTGGGTTATAGTGAACGGTAGAAATCAAATTTTACGTTCATTGTAAAAGAATAAACATGTCAGGTTTAAGCTAGCAGAAAAAATTCAAAAGAAGTGGTGCATTTAGAAGAAAAGTAAAGAAATGTTATCAAAACGTTAAAACATTTTGGAAAAATCAGTAATTTCTAAATATAGCTGAGAGCGTGAAAAAAGAATGGCCAATTTATACATTTCGACATATTCTAGCTATGAATGGTTTTCTAAATTTTTAAGAGTTTATATAAAGTAGTTTCTATATTGTTGTTCATTTTTATATGTTTAGTTTGTTAATTATTTATGGCCCACTTATCTTGTTGCATTTCTTTTGGCGCTGAAGAAGATTCAAAATTGAATCGGAACCTTGTTATAGCCGGAAATTATAGATCTTATTAATTACTGTTGTTTCTTTTTCGCACACGCAGTTATATTTATTTAAAAAAAAAACTCGAAGGAAACCTCTTAGAAAGCAATTTCTAAAATGCCTATTATAATAAATTCTTTATAGAAGCCATCATAATTTCCATTGTTTTATAGAAACCGTTTAGTTAGCTTACTTGTCATTTAACGCCGGTTTTTGCAACCAAAATTAAATTTTAAAATTTTCAGACATTATTTTCTTGAAATTTTTGTTATATAACACCATAATTTTTCATGATGTGTATGTAGAATGACACACTCTTTCAAATGGCATGGTCAAAATTGGGGGTTGCCATTTAAAAAAATTGTCGATGACGTCATATCTAGAACAACGATGACGTCGCAAATGTGGGTCGTGTGCCAAAAAGTGCCTTTTTTAAAACAAAATCGACGTGCCAGGGTATTTTTTCGAAAACTTCTCAATTTCAAAAATAATGTATTTATTCGTTACTTTTCGAAAGCATTGTATATTAGTTAATAATATTATTGAAAATCTCGAATCTTTTTCTGAAACAAAAAAAAAATGTAATGCAAAAGTGGGTTCAGATATTCAGTGTTGATGCTGCTAGTGATGAAATCTCGATTCCTGTCGGCAATGTTTTTTGCGAACGTGTTTTCAGCAGCATGGAAGCATTGTGGACCAAGGAAAGACATCAACAGAGTATATCTCAAGTAAAATCGGAAATACAAGTGAGACTAAATTTTGATTTAAAATGTGAGGACTTTTTGGCTCTTATTAAATCAGACCAAAAACGGCTTCAGGCTGCTTGATCTCAACAAAAATATAGATTCAAGTAGCAATGGAAAGTAAAAAGGATTTATTTTGTAGTTTATTTATGTCAATAATATTTATTAGTTTTGTTAAGTAGGCACTCACTTACCATTTACCTACTTCCGAGTCCTAGTTACTAAAGTTATGTTTTATGTTTGTGAATTTATGTTGTGTTTTTTCCTCTTACCAAAAGCTAAAGGTAACTAGTCCATTTTATGATCGATTTTATGTTTAAAAATAAAAAAGTGTGCTATAAATTAATTTCTGATGTTTGATGTTTTCTTTCAATTATTTGCTAACGTAAAAACAATTATCTCGGAATAGCCGATGCTCAAGTTGGGAACCCTAATTACACCACATAGTATTCCAGTCGCAGACATTGTGATTAAACAGAGATGCTCGATAGTTTATAACTACTGATACCATTACGATGCAGTTAAATAATTTAATTTTATTGATGGATTTGATGTACAAAAATGTCGTATTATTGCTATTAAGGGTACCAGAATAGAGCCCTTATAAATTTGTTGTTTAGTGGCGACTAAAGTGTTTTATAATGCTGTCTCCACTTTGTTTGTCTAGTTGATGTATAAACATTCTTATAAGATTTTTGTAATTTATGATGTTTTATAAGATTTGTCTTGAAAACGTTTCTGCAGCTTTTATAAAATACCAAATTGCCAGTAGGGTCATCTTCTCTAGACTGCCAGTGTTGCCTGTTGTTACCTTTTTAAATCAACAATCAACTTCAAACAACGGCATGACAGAGAACATTATTACATTGCTGTAACCTCCAACATTGACCCAGTTTAAATGAACACCTTGTGTGATATACCAACAAAGCGATAGCCGGTCAAAAAGCAAACAGCCAATGTTAATTCAGTGCTTCATTTTATTGCATTTCAGTTTTCAGTTTATCAGTTTACTAGGAAGTATCTCTAATGTGGTGTATTAATTTTATTAATTAACGATAATAAATTATATTTTTTTGTTAATAAAAAGTTAGTTTTAAAATGAAGAAGTAAGAGAGGAAAATGTTTTAAAATAAACCAAGCTATCTAATATGTATTTTTGAGTACTCAATTTGTCAAACAAATGTGTTGATATTAATTAAGAATAAGCATCTTATTTCAACCCCCTGCAAGTAGCAGAAATTTTCAAAACGTTATTGAAAAGTTGCACACGCATCAGTATAAAATGTCTGTAAAATTTCACTATTATACCTTTTTTTGGTTTTCAGCCACTCCATAATTTTTTGGAAACATTGAGGGCTATATCTGCTAAGGGGTGAACATTTTATGCAAAACATGTTCATTTTAGCTATAAATTCACAGGTACCATTTGTGCTATTTCTTTTGAAAACACCCTGTATACTTCACACAACAGTTGAAAAATGCACTGAAGAAAACTTTTTGTTTCTGTAAATCTTGAACGATTATGTATTTGATATTTCATTGATTTTACATTGCAATGCTAAAGGTTTCTATCTATTTCCAAGAAATCTAAAGTGAATTTTTAAATTATGGGCAGTTTAGCTACTACACCCTGTAAGTATAATTTAATTCAGTTCTTGCACCATGGCCATGAATCGCCATGTCACTTACTACAAGCGTTATCGCCTTACGTTTAAATACCGGCGCTGTTTCGTCTCTTGTACCAAAAAAGGGCGGCAGTCATAAATCGACTTTATGACAAGTAAGACACAACTCTATTACTGCACTGGAGTACCTCTGGGAGAAATGGGGGTACAAGAAACAATAGATAACAATGGCTATAAACCAATCCCAGAGAGTAGTGTAGCGCTAGACTATCTACGTGTTCGCAATTCCAACATTTGACGATTATAATTTGATGTCGGGAGAAAGTTGTAATTTTGAGAAATTAATTGCCAGAGGGATAAGGCTGTAAATGATAATTTTAGATCGAAATGGAACAACAAGATTAAAAATATACCGGGTATGATATTTATAATGTATAAAAATTATGAGAAGATCGTTTTACATAAAAAAGTTTCTTTAACACTATGCGATTATAAGCAGTTTGATTTAATACCTGCTTTACACTTTAACAGCTATATGTATTAGCATTATAAACGCCATACCTTGTATAGCAACTACATAATTTGGTATATGTTACTGAAAGACTAAAGGTTCGTTCCTCTTATAGGTAGCAAAGTTCATATATTAACTTTGTAGGTAGGTAGGTATATATTTTTTGTATTTCCCCGTTTCTCCACAACGCATCTTGAACCAAATCCAATGAGGTTTAATCTTACAGTCACACCTTCTCATTCTCCGGGAACTCGCTGTGGTTAGCACACAAGTCGTTTCTGGTTTTCATTTTGTCGCTTTCAATTTTTCCAAGTCTTCCTTCATTTCATTCTGAATCTTCTTCATTTCCATTAAACACTTTTGCCGTTTTTTGTCTCTTAGATATGTTATCTGTGGTCACTGGTATTAACTTTTCAACCCCAAACAACTTCTTGGTGGACCATTGGACTTCTGACACCAAATGTAACCTCTACGTTAAATTAATCTTCAAATAAATTAATAACTGTCCTATAAATCTTTACTGTCACATTTATGCCTTTAGCATTCGACTACTCAAAATAATCTCACTGGGGACACTGTGAATCCGCTTATACAGGGTCGGAAAACGCTGATAGTCTATCTGAGTTTACATGAGAGCGACAAAGTAAAGTATAGAAATCCGTGCGATAGACAAGGATGACTATATTTAAACGATCCACTCCAACTCCAAGTTGATATACACGAAAGCCATTTTTAACACTTAAAAAAGTAATGCTTGCATCACAAAAATGTTAATACCTACTCTAAATAATCGGATCTTAATATTCAGACGAGGTAGAAATTAGTGGTCCTCTTGTTTGGAGAATATTTCACGAGCAACTGCTTTATCCATACTATGTGCAACAAGTACAGGCCTTAAATCCAATAAACGATCATCAAGCACGTTTGGTTTTTTGCCGCTGGTTTCTACGTCGTGATGCTGAAGACCCTCGTTTTCTTGCAAACATTCTTTTTACTGATGAGGCCGGGTTCACAAGAAATGGAGTGTTTAATTTTCACAATACGCATATTTGGGTTGACGAAAATCCTTATGCTGGAATCTGGACATCAGGCACGTTTTTCATTAAAAATTTGGATGGGTATTGTAGGTGATAGGTCTCTAGGTCCTGTTGTTTTACCAAACCGATTAACAAGCGCTGCTTACCTCAACTTTCTGCAGAACACATTGTATGAGTTTTTGAAAGACATTCCTTTGAATCAGAGGCAACAAATGTGGTTCCAGCATGATGGTGCTCCAGCTCATTTTTCCATGGCCGTTGGAGAGCATTTACACGAAACTTTTCCACATAGATGGGTAGGAAGAGCCGGACCTGTTTTATGGCCTCCAAGATCGCCTGATCTGAACCCTCTAGATTTCTTTGTTTGGGGATATTTGAAGACATTAGTGTATGGTACTCCTGTAAATAGCCTGGAAGAGCTGCAGCTACAGATTCATCAAAAGTGTCAAGAAATCCAAATCAAGGAGGGTGTTTTCGAAAGAGTTCAAATATCGTTGAGACGAAGATGTCGTGCCTGCTTGGAAATGGCCGGAGGACACTTTGCACATCTTCTGTAACTTTGTTTTTTGTTTGTTAAAAGCTTCTTTTGTTGGTTTATTCCTAATAAAATAAAATGTTTGAAAAACGAATAGTGACCCATATCTCCGCAACCGTTACTTTGCGGACCCATGTTTATTAAGACTTATTTTGGTTCATATAATTACCTTCTGAAATATTTTACAGTCTTTTTTTAACACCCTGTATATCCTTAATAAAACACGTTAATACAAATAGTTTATAAGGTTATAATTAAAAGTAATTTGCCCAAGTATACGACGCTTATACAATATGTTTACAATCCTTATATATATATTTTTAAATGTTGTATAACGCATTATAATACTTTTATAAAAATTTGAAAGAACTGAAACTTATTTGTTTTATAGAATACGTTGTAAAAACTATTATAAAACGATTTTATACAATTACTTTCTTCAGGAACAAAATTATCACAATTATTGTTCATTAAACAACGCTAATCGATAGTTATAAAATAATTCGATTCTTTTAAAGTTCTATTTTGCTAGTTGGGAGCACATTAAAAGTACGGTCAGATACTCTATTTTCCAAAATGAATTTTTTCTCTTGTACTTGCTTCCTTATGTAGTTTCCGAGGTTGTTTGCACCTGACCGTTTCGAAACGAGCTATATCCCATTTTCCTCGGCGTTCAACCCGGCGTAGGTAAGCGTCGAGACGACACCAATTTAGCGAAGTTTCCCCACGTTAACGGCCAACCCATAGATTGTGTTGCCGCCGTAAATTCGGATCGTAAGCAAGCCACTCGACGAAGTTGAGCCTGTTAATTTAATTAAGACGCATAACGCTGAAAGCCGGTACAGGAGCGGCCGCATGCATTATTTACGGCGCCGCGGCTTTTCGGCGGCCGCCGGAAATGCACCAGATTGGCCCGAATTCACGACCAGCGACGGAGAGGGGCCGTTCGGGGGTCGCTTAACGTTTTTCGATTATTGATGTGACGTTACAAGATATAATAGAGATAGATAATAATAATAAATATAATGACTAAATAATGACTTTATTAAGAGAACCATCGTAAGCAAATAATATAAACAAATGCATATCTGTAGAAATAAATGTTAACATTTAACATAACACGTACTAAATACCCAAATCATTAAATCACATATAATCAATTGTTATAGCTATAAAATAACTGAATATTTTTATTTATTTTATTTTATTCAAAGCACATACCCAACAGGCAATTGCCCAATTACAGGGTACGGTAAAACATATACAGTGCAAAATAAACATAGAAGTGTGTACAAGACACAAAGATACTAACAAAACAAGATAATAACAAACAAGAGACAAAAAAAATAATAGACAAGGAAAATTAATATACAAAAAAAATAATAATAAACAGAGAAATATATAAGTAAGCCTATGTTACAAAGCTAAATACCTATCTAAATCTATCTTTACTAAGTACTGCATTTTTTATAGCTTGCATTGAACAGCAAAAAATATCTACACTAGATTCTATATCATTGTACCTTGAGATAATTTGATACAAAGGCGATGCTACAAGAATATTGGTGCGTGCAGTAGGAAGGTTAAAAATATTATTACTTCTTGCTGAAAGTCGTGGTATTTTGAATTGAATATTGCTCAGAACACTTGGACATTCCAAAATGTTATGAACGATTTTATACAAAAACATTACTTGGGAGACTGCCCTTCTTTTAGACAAAGTATGAATATTGAACCGATCAAGTAATAATTCATGCGGAACACCCTGAGGAGGATACGTACGTGAATATACACAATACATACAGGTACGAGCTTACACATGCACAAATGCAAAGCTACCGATATAACAATACAGCATCAAATGTGACATTATTTAACAATTTATGTTTGGATGTTCATTTTACAGGATGTTGAGAGGTAATTAAAAGCTTGAATAATGCTGCTTTAAATTGTCCAAAAGAAAAAAATCTAGAGGAATGGAATTAATGATATTGGCTATATTATAAGACAATGATTTTTTAATTTGAGAAAGTTTACGTTTAGGTATTTGAATATGGTGCTTATATCATGTATTGAGAGAATGAATATTGTGCCGAACTTTAATTTTCTGGAATAAATAAGCCGGACATTTAGAAGAAATGATCTTAACAAACAAACTTGCATTGTGCAAATATCTCCGCTGTTTCATATTCAACCAACCGAGTCAAGCTGAAATGTGCGAGAAACGAGGTAATCTGAAAATCAGTCTTACACATGAATTTTGAATTCTTTGAAGTACCAAAAGTGACGTACTATAGTCGCCAAAATTCATATGAGAGAGCACAAGCAATTCAGACAATATAGTTTTGCTCTTCTCATTTAAGGTCAAACAAATGGTTCTTTTGAAGACCATGCAGATTCATCGCGGAAAGCATTTGTTTGACAACGTTTCGGTACAATCTCATTTACCATCTTCAGGTCAGGAGATTTTACCGAAACGTTGTCAAACAAATAGTTCTTTTGAAGACCATGCAGACTGATCGCAGATAGGAACCCGGAGAAATTTTACAACCACATATAACACCCGCGGAAGCCTACGAACTAACATATATATATATATATATATATATATATATATATATATATATATATATATATATACATTGCAAAATGTTGATTTTTATAAAAAGAAGTATTCAGAATTTTTTAGATGTAACAAAGTTACAGATTTTACTACTGCTTTGGCCTGACCTCGAGTATACTTCTAGCTTATGGTTCCCCCTATTATAATATCTATATACAACAGGTAAAACATGTTCAGCGCCTGTGTTTAATATATGTAGCTTCCAAATTGAGATCAATTGCATTATTTGATTGTAATCTTCTGTCAACTGAATTGAGTTTAATGCCACTATCTAATCATAGGCGTAAAAGGAGGTACTTAGTACTTTGTTTATAACATACTAAATTATAATGTTTCCTGTCTTTCATTGGTGCGCCAAATTAACAATTCAAACACAGTTCACGCAAACCCACACACTTGTTTTAATATTCCTCACCTAGAATTAATTATGTGGGATATTTTTATGTCAAGAGCATCGACAATTTCCAAATATACCAACTTCCACTTTTTTCATACTAAACCAATATTCACGGAGCAGCTTTCTTGTAGATAATTTAACCCATAAGTGTTGAGTCTTGATGTAAACTGTATACTTTTATCCAGGAATATTGATTTTATTATTGGGTTTTAGTTTTAGATGTTTCCGGTGACTGTTTTATTCTTAGATTCAATTAAATCTTTCAAATATCCTTCAGCTAGCGATGCATCTATTGTGTATCTTTTCGTATTAAACAATTTAATATATTTGGCAATGGTTTTTGAAATAGTTCCAAAAAGTGTTTTTCTGTACACTGGCTCTACAATGACTGTTTGAAATACACTTTGTTTTTATGAAGCAAGAAAAAAAAACGAAAATGTATATTGACCGACTTGACTTTGTAACACAATGAAAACAGAGATCGCATCTTTATCGATAATTGCAAATACTCATTGCGGCCAGAATTTCGGCTAAAAAAAAAGAGCTAACAAAAATACGTCTTCGACAAAACATATTTCGACACCTAAACAGTACAGTAGAACAATTCGAGATCCCATAGAGAACGACATATGCGATCACAGAACGACCTGCGATGTGCTTAGACCGCGACCTCATAGTGCATTCTCTCCTTTATATTTCATATTTAGTAATGATTTTACACGTTGTGATTTTGAAATAGGGTCATCGATTGTCCAAGAAACGTTCAAGTATGATCATACAATTTTAGTGAGCTAAAGGACAATGTTAAAAATAGCCGATTTTTGGCTTATCCGGGGGAACGCATAAATCATAAAAAAAATCAATTGATTATTGTTCATTAACATTAGAAATGGCCCAGAAATACATCAGATAGCTGGTGAAATGTTGCTACTACCCCTAAACCTATATAAACTACCCTTAAATAGCTTTAAATGGATAATCATTAATTATTGTTATAAAATTCGTGTAAAATGAAAAAAATGCTTGAAAATGATTTGAACAGACAGTATGTCAATATAAAAAGTGATAAATAACTGTAAAAAGGTCCATTCCACCCCTAAAAATTAAAAAACGACTTTCAAAAGCTAATGGTGAGCTTACTTCGACATCAAAAATAGATAATGCTTAAATGTTTAAGGGGATGCCTATTGCTAGAAAAAAATTATAGATTACTGTCAAAAAATGCGAAAACTGATACTAGAGTACATTAAGTAAGTGGGGAAATATTAATTGCACCCCTAAATCTATATAAACTGCCTTTAAATAGCTTAAAATACATAATCATTATTTATTGTTGTAAAATTCGTTTAGAATGAATAAAATGCTTAAATCTCTTTTAAGGTTCATTTATACTATTGCGACCTGAAAAATGGGCGCAAGGATAAATTGTCATTTTTTCAGTACGCGCTCGCAAAGTGAGAACAATTGGCGCTATTTCGCCATTGAATGGGCACTTTTACAGTCATTTATCACTTTTTATATTGACATACTGTTTGTTCAAATCATTTTCAAGCATTTTTTTCATTTTACACGAATTTTATAACAATAATTAATGATTATCCATTTAAAGCTATTTAAAGGTAATTTATATAGGTTTAGGGGTAGTAGCGACATTTCCCCAGCTATCTGACGTATTTCTGGGTCATTTCTAATGTTAATTAAGAATAATCAATTGATTTTTTTATGATTTATGCGTTCCCCCGAATAAGCCAAAAATCGGCTATTTTTAACATTGTCCTTTCATTTTCTGTATTCAGGAAATTGAAAGTAATTGTTAATTGTTTTCCACCAACAAAAGAAGATATTTACGAAAATATGAGATAACGTTTATATAATGTGCTGAGATGTCAAGTAATTACTAGACTATGGCAATTTTGTTGTTTGTGCAAATATAAGGAAGTAAAAAAGTTGTTGCTGTAACCATTTTCTTCTGTATGTTAATGCTTTCTGGTGATTTTGCGGTACCCTTACAGATTAATAGTCATTGTCTCTTAATAGCCAACCAGTATTTCTATCTATTCATATCAAACAAACCATATATCAGGTGCTAACGTAGTGAAGGCAAGGGTATGGAATTAGATAGCATGCATGTCTGATAAAGCTACATTTAAACAATGATCATCACGTAACGATTATTAATGTCTCCATGGTGATAACACAGTTGGGGGATAGGTAGTTTATGTATATATATTTTCCTTAGTTGGGGTCCATTTATATCAATGTTCCTGAAATTATATAAATTTGTAAATAATGCGTTTATTCTTGTGGTGGACTGCTTTAAATTTCCATACGGTTTTCTCTTTTTAGTGGCATCTGGGAATGAAGGAAAGACCATTGTAAAGTTTTCTGCATGATGTAGGAGTTCTATTTATCAATCAGATGAAAAATATATAAATCAAAAGTTTGAAAACTGCTAAGTCACATTCATTTTCTTTTCTAAAAAATGATTTTTATCTGTTTGATGTTTTGATTCCTTGAGCCCATCATCTTTTTTTTAATACCGACCTAAATGTTTCATTTTAGGTTTTAAAAGACTTTATCTTTTCCCAAAAAGTGGACCTATACAGAATGATTCAGAACTTATCCAACTTATCCCCAGCTATCTGACGTATTTCTGGGTCATTTCTAATGTTAATTAAGAATAATCAATTGATTTTTTTATGATTTATGCGTTCCCCCGAATAAGCCAAAAATCGGCTATTTTTAACATTGTCCTTTCATTTTCTGTATTCAGGAAATTGAAAGTAATTGTTAATTGTTTTCCACCAACAAAAGAAGATATTTACGAAAATATGAGATAATGTTTATATAATGTGCTGAGATGTCAAGTAATTACTAGACTATGGCAATTTTGTTGTTTGTGCAAATATAAGGAAGTAAAAAAGTTGTTTGTGTAACCATTTTCTTCTGTATGTTAATGCTTTCTGGTGATTTTGCGGTACACTTACAGATTAATAGTCGTTGTCTCTTAGTAGTCAACCAGTATTTCTATCTATTCATATCAAACAAACCATATATCAGGTGCTAACGTAGTGAAGGCAAGGGTATGGAATTAGATAGCATGCATGTCTGATAAAGCTACATTTAAACAATGATCATCACGTAACGATTATTAATGTCTCCATGGTGATAACACAGTCGGGGGATAGGTACCGAGTTTATGTATATATATTTTCCTTAGTTGGGGTCCATTGATATCAATGTTCCTGAAATTATATAAATTTGTAAATAATGCGTTTATTCTTGTGGTGGATTGCTTTAAATTTCCCTATGGTTTCCTCTTTTTAGTGGCATCTGGGAATGAAAGAAAGACCATTGTAAAGTTTTCTGCATGATGTAGGAGTTCTATTTATCAGTCAGATGAAAAATTGTAGTCAAAATATATAAATCAAAAGTTTGAATTTAGAACTGCTGTCACATTCATTTTCTTTTCTAAAAAATGATATTATCTGTTTGATGTTTCGATTCCTCGAGCCCATCGTCTTCATTTTTTTTAATACCGACCTAAATGTTTCATTGTAAGTTTTAAAAGAGTTTATCTTTTCCCAACAAGTGGACCTATACAGAATGATTCAGAACTTATCCAAATTTTGGTTATACAATGGAACTTTAGTGCAGTTTTAAGAAAATAAGTGTTGAATTAAATTAAATAATTGAATCTAAAAAATATGTGCATACGTATATTAAAGATACTTTATGATTGAAGAGAGGACAGGAGAGGGCGTGGCATATTATTATTAAGCAGGATGCATTTGCACCCAGGAACGACTTACGTTGGTATGAGGGAAGGCGATAGATAATGCGAATATGGATAAAATAGAGAAGATAGAGATTTTTGAACGCCCTGCATTATATTTACTGCTAAAAATTTCTTTCTGCAGAAGTACAGCAAATTTCACATGCTTCTTGAATGAGAGCTATTGAATTTCTTTGTGTACTGCATTTATTAACAATTCTTCATTTCATTCAATTAAATTATTTTTCTCAAATGATTATCTCGCGAAAGTGTTTTGTAAACCTTATTTTTAAAAATTCCCCATAAAAAAATCGAGGGGTGTTAGATCTGGTGACTTTTCGAGCCAATAGGTCCATTAATCCCAATCCATTTTTTTGGGAAAGTATTATCTAAATATTGCTAAAAAAGATTGGATATGTTTCTGGAAAAAATATAATTGATGACGTCATTAGTCGTTTCTGTCAAATCCCAAAGATAATACTTTCTATTGAAAATGGAGCTTATCTCATCTATTGATCAGGGACAGAAATTGATTTGTTTCAGAAATTTTTTTAATATCAACTAGATAAATAATATGAATTTTGTTCCATAATTGCGAGACACCGTGTTACGCAGTAAATACGGATTAGATTCATTTCGCGCACTACTCTGAACAAAACGTACCCAGTCACGCCTTAAAATTGATCCCACTTAATAGATCAGGGACAGAAATTAGTTTGTTTCAGGGATTTTTTAAATGTTAACTAGAAAAATAATATGAATTTTGTTCCATAATTTCGAGACACACTGTGTTACGCAATAAATACGGATTAGATTCATTTCGCGCACTACTCTGAACAAAACGTACCCAGTCACGCCTTAAAATTGATCCCACTTAATAGATCAGGGACAGAAATTAGTTTGTTTCAGGGATTTTTTTAATGTCAACTAGAAAAATAATATGAATTTTGTTCCATAATTTCGAGACACACTGTGTTACGCAGTAAATACGGATTAGATTCATTTCGCGCTCTACTCTGAACAAAATGTACCCAGTCACACCTTAAAATTGATCCCACTTAATAGATCAGGGACAGAAATTGGTTTGTTTCAGGGATTTTTTTAATGTCAACTAGAAAAATAATATGAATTTTGTTCCATAATTGCGAGACACACTGTGTTACGCAGTAAATACGGATTAGATTCATTTCGCGCACTACTCTGAACAAAACGTACCCAGTCACGCCTTAAAATTGATCCCACTTAATAGATCAGGGACAGAAATTAGTTTGTTTCAGGGATTTTTTTAATGTCAACTAGAAAAATAATATGAATTTTGTTCCATAATTTCGAGACACACTGTGTTACGCAGTAAATACGGATTAGATTCATTTCGCGCACTACTCTGAACAAAACGTAGCCAGTCACGCCTTAAAATTGATCCCACTTAATAGATCAGGGACAGAAATTGGTTTGTTTCAGGGATTTTTTTAATGTCAACTAGAAAAATAATATGAATTTTGTTCCATAATTGCGAGACACACTGTGTTACGCAGTAAATACGGATTAGATTCATTTCGCGCACTATTCTGAACAAAACGTTCCCAGTTACTCCTTAAAATTGATCACCTCTAATAGATCAGGGACAGAAATTGATTTGTTTCAGGAATTTTTTTAATATCAACTAGACAAATAATATGAATTTTGTTCCATAATTTCGAGACACACTGTGTTACGCAGTAAATACGGATTAGATTCATTTCGCGCACTACTCTGAACAAAACGTACCCAGTCACGCCTTAAAATTGATCCCACCTAATAGATCAGGGACTGAAATTGGTTTGTTTCAGGGATTTTTTTAATGTCAACTAGAAAAATAATATGAATTTTGTTCCATAATTGTGAGACACACTGTGTTACGTAGCAAATACGGATTAGATTCATTTCGCGCACTACTCTGAACAAAACGTACCCAGTCACTCCTTAAAATTGATCCCACCATATTAGGTGGGGTGTGGGTTCTGTCCCTGATCTATTGATCAGGGACAGAAGTTGATTTGTTTCAGAAATTTTTTTAATATCAACTAGACAAATAATATGAATTTTGTTCCATAATTTCGAGACACACTGTGTTACGCAGTAAATACGGATTAGATTCATTTCGCGCACTACTCTCAACAAAACGTACCCAGTCACGCCTTAAAATTGATCCCACGTAATAGATCAGGGACAGAAATTGGTTTGTTTCAGGGATTTTTTTAATGTGAACTAGAAAAATAATATGAATTTTGTTCCATAATTGTAAGACACACTGTGTTACGCAGTAAATACGGATTAGATTCATTTTGCGCACTACTCTGAACAAAACGTACCCAGTCACGCATTAAAATTGATCCCACCTAATAGATCAGGGACAGAAATTGGTTTGTTTCAGGGATTTAATGTCAACTAGAAAAATAATATGAATTTTGTTCCATAATTTCGAGACACACTGTGTTACGCAGTAAATACGGATTAGATTCATTTCGCGTACTACTCTGAGCAAAACGTACCCAGTTACGCCTTAAAATTGATCCCACCTAATAGATCAAATATAGACATTGATGTGTTGCAGGGATTTTTTTAATGTCAACTAGACAATATGAATTTGTTCCATAATTTCGAGACACACTGTGTTACGCAGTAAATACGGATTAGATTCATTACGCGCACTACTCTGATCAATTCGTACCCGGTCGCGCCTTAAAATTCATCCCACCTAATAGATCAGGCGACTATTACCTATCGCTCGGACACGCGACCCCCAGCATTGACCGCCGCTGAGTGACGGCCCGTGTGGCGGCCCAGGCGCGCCCGTCGCCGCCGTCCTGATTTGTACCGTGAGGTGTTCCTTCGGGGACTCCCAGGGGGGCCATGGAGACACGCACTAGGCAATCCTCGACTTATAAATAGGGATGATGACATAGTTGGAGAAATGGATGATGACATAGCTGGAGAAATGGATGCGACGGGACTTCTAACTAATAGGCGCTGTTTCTGTGCAATTTGCTAAATTGCTTCCGGAATGGTTTATTAGTTAATCAGTTTTAATACAAATCTCTTAAATACACACTGATAAAAATGTGCCTGTAATATCACATTACTTTACCTTGACAAATTTGTGACCAGCGTAAAGTTATGTAAAATTATATAATAATTATCCTACAGATATTACAGAAATAAACCTGGATAAATTTTCAGAATATATGTGATTTTACTATTATGCTAAGTTCCATTGTAAATTTCCGACACTTTGTTGTATTGACTTATATGTTGTAATTTTAAGTTGGCATTGTAAAATATTGATATGTAACTAATAATAATTTAAATTTTCTATACAAGGTGTTCGGAACTAAATTAATTCCTTGGATAAAATAATGCGATGTTGCCAAACTTACGTTAGTCAAGTCGACGCTCTCTACTAGTCAAACGTAGATCAAAACGTAGGTCAAAATTAGATACTTTGAATTTCTCGCCCGCAAAAACCCCCGTTCTCCAAAATGGATGCAAATACTTGAAATTTTTAAGAAGTTATTTACAAATATCAAAAACAAAATTTTAACTTTGACACCCTGTATCTTTTTAACTATAAATTTTTGACTACGGTAAGTTTGGCAACATCGCATTATTTTGTCGTCAGGGATATACTCTTGTAATAATTTAAATTTTCTATACAAGGTGTCCGGAACTAAATTAATTCCCTGGATAAAATAATGCGATGTTGCCAAACTTACCTTAGTCAAGTCAAACCGTCATAAGTGACGCTCCCTACTAGTCAAACGTAGATCAAAACGTAGGTCAAAATTAGAGACTTTGAATTTCTCGCCCGCAAAAACCCCCGTTCTCCAAAATGGATGCAAATACTTGAAATTTTTAAGAAGTTATTTATAAATATCGAAAACAAAATTTTAACTATGACGCCCTGTATCGTTTTAACTATAAATTTTTGAGTAAGGTAAGGTAAGGTAAGTTTGGCAACATTGTATTATTTTGTCATCAGGTATATACTCTTGTTCTATGTTGCATTTATTTCCAGGCACCCTGTATACGTACCTTTATAACTGCATTTGAAAAATATGCATAAAGAAAACTTTTTCAGTAACTAACCTTATCTCACATAATGTATGACTGAATATGAGTGTGTAAAAAAAATTAAATAATGAACTATATGCACATAGTAAAAAACATGTATATATCAAATCAATTCAAATATTCTCATTTTTTTAACCTTAATAGTGGAACGCAAGTCAATTTAATAATGTATTATTATTTTTGTAGCCATATAGGACAGTGTGTCGACAGATAAAGCTGAAAAGAGGGAAAAATTTACTTTTAATGACGTGGAAAAAAAGTTGCTTCTGCTTGTTAAAATGTACAAAACTGCAGGTTTAAGTGAATCAATATAGTATGCAGGATGTCTTATTAACGAATTATTAGAAACATTATAGATTTTATTATTAGAATTCAATAATAAATATACATTTTTGTTTTTAAATATCTAAGAAGTTATCTGTCCTCTAAATATTTTTTTTTCTAAAAGTTGTTCATCCGTCATCTAAAAATGCATTGCAGTGCATTAGAAACACAGGTAATGGCACGGTTTTGATAAAAGTATTTAAACAACGTACCGTTTCAGTTTCTATGTAAATATATTTACGAATTGTATAACATTGAAACAGTATACGCTGTAAGAGCACACGAATATAATCTTATACTCACTGCTTTCCGAATATCTCGCAATTGAAACGCATTAGGTTAGAGATTAGATTGATGTGAGTCTGCGCATGTGCAACAATTCGGATACAAAAAAAAACAAAATAAGTTCTGTAAAATATCAAAATAAATTGAGAAAAAGTAAATGGTTCCAAAGTAATACATTGTTTTTTGTCACATTGTTTTGAACTTTCTTATATTTTTATAGGTGCTATCACCCCCGGAAGATTTTACACTATTTCAGGGACACCCTGTATGATATAATGTATATTCTGTACTAAGGTTTGGTTTGAAGAACGTTATGTATGCTTCTATGAATATTTTGCATTAAATAAACTAAGATTCTCAGTAGTATAGTCCTGATGAATGAAACCAGAACACCCTGTATAGTTATAGCCTCACGTAATGAAATCTGAGTGCGGCCCTGACATTCACAAATTCGCACTGAACCAAGTCCGCGTGTAATTCTTTTATGCAGAGTAATTTTTTTGAACGGTGGTCCATTTCGCTTTTGCCAAGATGTCCGTCTGAATCGCAGTACCCTTTGGAAGACCTCCGGTGCAGGATGGGATGCGTTAGGAGGCCAGCGGATCCCTCCGGCCCGGAGTAGATTAGTTTTTCCGGCGGCCCGCCCGGGCAAATCATCCGGGAGCGGCGAGGAACCGCTCCCGGCGATCCCACGTGATCGCGCCGCCGACTCCCATTCGCCGCCGGCCGAACAACGCTGCCTTGTTCATTTGCTAATCATTTAGATTTATGGCCTATAAGGTCCGTAATTTACATTTTACGTTATACATAAATAACCGCGGCAGTGCATACGGCGGGCCGCGATGACATCGCCGCTAGAGGACGCTGCGGCGGCGAACCGAATGAAGCGTTAATTTTTTTTAATTTGTAATATGCATATGGCGCTTTATGTAAGGAATTAGTCAGATAATTAAATTATGTCTTACATTTTGCCTCATCACAACTGCAGACATAGATAGCGTAAAATTACTATACATTTAGCGTGCATTATTTTGTTATATGATGCATAGTCAAAAAATAATTCGAATGTTCAGGTTTTGCGTTTTAATGAAATGGATGTCAAGCATGCAATAAAGAAGCTTAAGAATAAAATGACTACGGGACCTGATGGTGTCCCTTCTTTTCTGATTAGAGATTGCGTCCATATTTTTTCCTATCCCTTAACAGCTCTGTATAATTTGTATCTATCTGCTTGTACTTTTCCCAAAGTTTGGAGGGAATCTAAAGTTTGTCCAATATATAAAAAAGACGATAAATCTGACATTTCTAATTTTAGGCCAGTTTCTATAATATGTAACTTTGCAAAGGTTCTTGAAATATTATTACACGATAATATCTACTTTAGTGTTAAAAACCAACTATCTATCTATCAACATGGATTTATTAAAGGCCGATCGACGAACACCAATTTACTTTGCATTGCTCAGTTCCTTTCCGAATCATTGGATATGCAGACACAGGCGGGCATAATTTATACACATTTCTCAAAAGCGTTCGACAGAATGAGTCATACACTATTATTACACAGGTTACATGAATTTGGCTTTAGTGACTCACTTTTAAATTTGTTTCAGTCTTACTTGACTTCTCGTAGTCAATATGTTGTCTACAACGGTTTTAAATCATACAAATTTTTAGCTTCTTCTGGGGTACCACAGGGTTCGGTTCTGGGACCACTATTATTTAATATATTTATTAACAGCTTACCTGACGTATTAGATGTGCCTTGTTTACTTTACGCAGACGATTTGAAGATTTTTACAACTGTCAAAACCATAGAAGATTGTTGTCGACTTCAGAATAATTTATGTAATTTATCTAGATGGTGCACAATTAATAAACTGCCCCTTAATGTTGCTAAATGCAATGTCATGTCGTTTACAAGAAATTTGTCTTGAATTACTTTTGATTACGATATAGATGGTATAAAATTAGAGAGACAGCCACGTTCCGAGATCTCGGTATAGTCTTTGATCCAAAATTGACGTTTTCATCGCATATTCAGACTATTGCTGGAGAAGCCCTTCGAACGTTGGGATTCATTATACGTAACAGTCGTGATTTTGTTAGTGTAAATACTCTAAAAGTTCTTTACTGCTCCTTTGTTAGAATTAAACTTGAGTATGCGTCGCTTGTTTGGTGTCCCAATTATAATATTCATATAAATACGTTAGAAAATATACAAAGAAGATTTTTGAAACTTTTGTATTTTAGGTCTCATGGTGTTTGTCCACCTGTGGGTATCCACATTGCGATTTACTCAATGAATTCGCATTTTTGTTACTCAATGCTAGACGTGAATACTTTTCGCAGATTTTTCTTTACAAAATTATACATAATAATCTAGATTGCCCACCTATTCTGACTAAATTGAATATATCAGTCCCACGAGAGAATTCCAGACAAACTAGAACCTTTCACCTAGAGGCTGCACGGACGAATTTGCTACAAAATTCACCACTGCATTTTATGTGTAGAATCCATAATAGGGTCTGCAGTAATATCGATATTTTAACACCAACCTTAATAATCTGAAGTCATATTTCAATGGATTTCAATAGTTTATGTCAGATAGATTTTTGTTTCTTGTTACAACCGCTACAACATAATATTGTTCTTTATATTTTATCACATGCTGTACCCACCTGTTCTGTAATTGGGTGCAAACCTGTAGAACAGTGTATATAATAAATAAATAAATAAATAATTTTACTGTGTTACAAAATGAAATGTAAAGATTTAGGTAGGTAAAAATTAAATTGTGTTTTAAATTTGGCCACTTCTCAACTGATAACAAAGATAGCGTAAAATTACAATAAATTTAGTGCACAATTTTATTGTACAGTGTAAAATTTCACTGTGATACAAAATAAAATATAAAGAATTAGGCTGATAAATAAATTGTGTTTTAAATTTTGCCATAAATTTAGTGCATAATTTTGTTATACGGTGTCAAATTTTACTGTAATACAAAATAAAGTGTAAATAATGAAATATATAATTAAATAGTGTTTTAAATTAGACTACTTCGCAACTGCAAGCAGGAATAGCGTCAAATTACAATATATTTCATCCATATTTTTTGCACGGTGTAACATTTAATTGTAATATAAAATAAAATGTAAAGGATTATGTAGATAGTTCAATTGTGTCTTAGGTTTCGCTATTTTGCAATTGCAACCAGAAATAGCATAAAATTACAATAATTTTAATGCAATTTTTGTTTGCATAGTGTAAAAGTTCGTAAAAGTTTACTGTGATGCAAAATATAATGTACAACAATAAATAAATTGTCTTAAATTTTGCCATTTCACAACAATAAACAAGGTAAGCGTAAAATTACCTTGAATGTATTGCATAATTTTATTGTCCATTGCGAAATTTAATATTTGACTGTAATACAAAGTAAAATGTAAGAAATTAAACAGATAGTTTTTACGTAAATTTAGCTAGTTTAGAATTGCAAGCAGGAATAGCGTAAAATTACAATAAAATTAGTAATAATTTATTTGAATAATATTAAATTTTGTAAATGTTACACTGTGATACCAAATATAATTTTATACTAAGTGTAAAATGTAAGCCTTACTGACTGAAATCATTAGCGAACTGTCGGTTACCCTAAAAATGTAATTTTATTGAAAATTACAACGATACCTACATAGCATAATTAAATCAATCAGTGATGATATTTTAGTAAAGTGAAACAAAAAATGTATTTTTTTTTTTGTTAAAACAATTATAAGTGTGTCATTTTGTTGTAAAATTACATACAGGGTGTCCGGAAATTATGCGTCAAGACTTCAGGAGGTGATTCCTCGCAAGAAATTAGGGTCAAGTCCTATTACAATTTTTCGAAAACTGAATATTAAAGGAGATGCAGGATGTTACAGTTAAAATTTTATTTTCGATATTTGTAAACAACTTCTTAAAAAATCCAAATATTTGCATAAAATTTGTAACTCGGGGGGTTTTGCGGACAAGAAATTCAAATATGTTTCTAATTTTGACGTCACTAGTAGAGGGGAATGTAATCTCAAAAAAAAACATATAACTCAGTGTAAAATTACAACGGAAATATTACAGGTATTTTAATATAAAGAAAGAGAAAAAGTTATTTTATTGTAAAATTTATGTAAATCTATCTTAAATTTGCTCACTATACAAAAATAAATACCTACATAAATTTATGGTAAATTTAGTCTATAATTACATTGCGTAGTGTAAAATTTTACACTGTAATGTTATACTTAAAGCGAATTGATTTTATCAAATAATTACCCAAAACATGTAATTGGTGGTATCTTATTATTTGAAAATGTAATGTTGTAAAATTGTTCATATACGTATTTGATTAAGTATAGAATTACAGTTGAAATATGTATTACAAATTAAAAATGACAATGATTAAACAAATTTCTGATAGAATTTTAGTGTAATGAAACAAAAATTGTTATTTTACTGTAAAATTACAATTAGTTATCTACATATATACTTGTATCTTAAATTTGACCAGTATACGTTACAAAGTTTCTAAAATTACAGTAAATATTGTTTAGCTTCACCAAATAACAATTCAAAGGAATGTAATTTTATGTAAAATAACAACGAATATGACAGTGATAATAATAAACTAATGAAGTATAGATATCTTATCATGAAGAATTGAAACTTGCAATTGTATTATAAAATTACAATTATGTACCTGCATGCATAATTGTAAGTTGCTGTTTTACTGAAATGAAAAATAAGTTTTTCATTATACAGTATGTCTGCGGATTGAGTTTACAAGAGGGCAAATGGACCAAAAAGTGAAAATACGAAAAAAAGGCATTCTTGATAAAAGTTTTTGCATGTTTAGAAAACAGAAATCACCGTGACGAACTTCAATTTTGTTGTACAGGGTGGATCAAAAACACAAAAATGTTATTTTTCGTAAGATTAAACATACCTTACTTTGCAAGATACGAAAGAAACGCATTCTTGATAAAAGTTTTTTTTTTTTTTGAAATACGAATCGCCATAACTAACTTCAATTTTGTTAAACAGGGTGGATCAACAAAACAAAAATGTTATTTTGCGTGAGAGTAAACATACCTTATTTTGCAAGATATGAAAAAGGCATTCTTGATAAAAGTTTTTGCTTGTTTAGAAAAGACGAATCACCGTAACGAACTTCAATTCTGTTGTACAGGGTGGATCGAAAACACAACAATGTTATTTTACGCAAGAGTAAACATATTCTATTTTGCAATATATGAAAAAAGGCGCTTTTGGTAAAAGTTTTTATTTGAAAAGTGAATAAGAGGCACGTTATCAAATATTTAATACAGTGCAAAACTAAAGTACGGCTTATTCAATTGTAAATTTTAAATAATATGAACAATTACAACAACAACTGAGCTAAAATAAGTAAGCAAAGCAATATGACGAAGATATCAAGTGTCAAAAATACCACCCCCATATTGAACACATTTTTCTAATTGCTTCCTTAGATATCCGAACGAATATTTGATTTCTTCCTGATATTGAACGGACAGCCTGGGTAATTCTATCTTTTAGCATTTCAATGTTATTTGGCGCTGGAGTAGCATAAACAATTTGTTTTAAACGGCCCCATAGAAATATATCGGCCATGGTTAAGTCAGGGCTCCTTGGGAACCGCAAAATTGGACCATTTCTACCAATTCATTTTAGACCAAATTTGTGTTATCTCTGGAGCACAATGTGCTGGACAACCATCCTGTTGAAAATACATTTTTTACCGAAATTTTAATGGTAAATTTTCGAGATCTTCGCTAAAAAATGTGTCAAGCATTTCCAAGTATGATATTCTATTGAAGATGTTATTGTAAAAATATGGATCTATAATGCCATGGACAGATATCGCGCACTTTTGTAAAATACTGTCTTCGTGTCATTATTTCTTGAGACCAGTACCTGACGTGTTGGGACGCTACAGTTCCATTAGTAGAAAATGTACATTCATCAGGAAACATAATAAATGTATAAAGATCAATATTTCCATTTAAGATTTTGTCTCCTATCCACAAACAAAAATCTAATCTTTTCGCTTCATCTTCCAAAGTTTGATTAAAGTGTGGTTTGAACGGATTTATTTTAATTTCTTTTAAAATCCTCTGAAGATGACTTTTTTCCCAACTTCTAACTGTTTAGCACGATTTCTAAGGAACATCATAGTTCATCTAACAGAGTGCAGAACTGAAAGTATGGCAGCATTGATTTGGTCATATTTCTTATTTTTCTTTTTGAGGTTTAAAACCGAACCAGTTATTTGAAACTTTTTTATTATCTTGCAGATTGCCATCCGACTTGCTGGGATTCCTGCAAATTGTTTCCTAAATTGTTCCATGACGTAGCGATGTGATACATGACCACCCCCATAGCATTTTGATGAGAACTATTTGACATTAACTAATTATTTCATTAAATAAAAACAATGACAAGTATATCCGTAAGTGTCATTATAATTTTAGGAATTAGGTATCCACCCCGTACAGCAAAATTGAAGTTCTTTATGGCAATTCGTGTTTTCTAAACAAGAAAAAACGTTTATCAAGAATACTTTTCTTTCGTATCTTGCTAAATAAGGTATGTTTACTCGTACGCAAAATAACATGTTTACTTGTGTTTTTGATCCACCCTGTACAACAAAATTGAAGTTCATCATAGTGACTCGTCTTTTCTAAACAAACAAAAACTTTTATCAAGAATGCCTGTTTTATATCTTGCAAAATAATGTATGTTTACTCTCACGCAAAATAACATTTTTGTGTTTTTGATCCACCCTGTACAACAAAATTGAAGTTCGTCATGGTGATTTGTGTTTTCTAAAGAAGCGAAAGCTTTTATCAAGAATGCCTTTTTTCGTATCTTTCACTTTTTGGTCCATTTGCCCTCTTGTAAACTCAATCCACGGACATACTGTATATAGCAATATCAGTGATAACTTAATGAATTTGGTATATTTCAAACCACGCGACTATTCATTTTATCTGATCAACCCAATTAAATTTCGTCGTAGTCATCAATGTAAAATTACGAACAGACTTCATTTCTATTTGATTGAGAGACGATTTCTTCAAGAAAATAAGGAATTCCTGACAAGCTCAATCCACCCTGTCCAGCATCTGTTTCTTTAATATTTAAAATATTCCGTTTGCAATCGAAATACGTTACGGCGCTGTGACGTTTGGCGTGCCTGTGACGATTGCGGAATAATAGCCTAGATGAAAATTTAAATTATTAAATCGGCCATTTCGCGCGCTAATAGACCCACCAGGCTCGCACGGGGAGGCGTTCTGGGGAAATTGAAACATTTCGCGTCCGCCAAATCCCGGACACCGCCATCATTTATTCAATTCATTTTAATCGAATTTTCGATCATTTATATTTGATAGACAAACAGTTATTGATTACTCTGTAAACAGGCTGCGTTCGGACAGATGCTCTTTATTTGGTTTTTTTTATCGAGTAGAATCCAATTAAAACCGAATCGCACTATTTTTGCAATCGTTAAGAACCGGGTATGTCCAAGCAAAAAAAACGATAAATGTCGGATAATGGCTTAGTATTTGAAATCTATCCATAGTTTTAAATAGATTTAGCATATACAGGGTATTCTGATGTCAGTGTGCATAAATTTATCTTGTTATACAAGGTGTCTCGTATATACGTGTACAACGGAAGATTACTGATTCATGGACTCAAAATAGAGAGATATAAGGTAATCAGTTTGTGAACATTTTTTAAATAAATGTTTTTATATATTTTTAGGTATTAATAATATTGTGTGAAACTAACTACTCAGTGGACAAAAGCCCCAACCTGCACCCACAATATCTACCTATATCCTTATTATTAGCTTTTGTAACATTGTTTTACTGTTTTAGAAAGGTATTTTAAGCTAATATAAATCAAATCTCCTACAATTCCTATCAATGAAGTCATATGTATGTTCTCTGATACGAAACATCTAGGTATGCTAATGAACAATTCTACAGACAAAGCTCTATTCAATAATTATCTAAAGAAAAAAATTTAATTTACTAACCTGCTAATGAAACACTCTATAACTATCTAACTTCACTTTTTGGCAGTGGGAACACGACAAATTCAACCACAATAGATAAGATCTGACCTATTTCTGCATTTTTACGATTGCTTCTTCAGGTAGTCTCCTTTAAGTTGAATCAAATATCTAACTATAAAAATTATTATAAAAATTAAAATTATTTGAAGTTAAATATCGACAATGACAAAAAGTGACATCCTGTCAATGAATTAAATATGACAATACCTACTTGAAAAATGTTCACCTTTTATGTAAAAGTTTTTATATATTTTTAGGTATTAATAATATTGTGTGAAACTAACTACTCAGTGGACACAAGTCCCAACCTGCGTTGAATTACACCCACAATATGTACCCATATATTCCTTATTATTAGCTTTTGTAACATTTTTTTACTGTTTTAGAAAGGTATTTTAAGCTAATATAAATCAAATCTCCTACAATTCCTATCAATAAAGTCATATGTATGTTCTCTGATACCAAACATCTAGGTATGCTAATGAACAATTCCACAGACAAAGCTCTATTCAATAATTATCTAAAGAAAAAAAATTAATTTACTAACCTGCTAATGAAACACTCTATAAGTATCTAACTTCACTTTTTGGCAGTGGGAACACGACAAATTCAACCACAATAGATGAGATCTGACCTATTTCTGCATTTTTAGGATTGTTGTGTGTTTTCATTAGACATATTTTGTTATTATACAGAGTGATCCTTACCGATATGTATAAACTTGCAAAATTATAGCTGAGGACAGATAGTGACGAATAGTGAAAGAATAATGTAATAAAACATTACTGGGTGACCCACAACTTAACTAAAAAACTTAGGAAATAGATGTATTATGAAGAATCAGTCAAAAAAGTCAATATCGTAAAAAAAAATTTGTCCGAGTAAAAAATTATTGAAGTTGTAGCATTATCAACGTTTACATCGGTGGGCTACCGTAGTCTCTAGCCAAGCGATTTAGGTGGGCCTCCCGATGGCCAGACCTAAATTCGCTTGACTTTTATATTTAGGGTCATTAAAAACCATGGTGTATGTTATCATATGCATGCTGCCGCTGAGGCAATTCGACTACAGCCTACATGGATTCGGCCAGCTCAACTGTGTATAGAAAGTCACGGAAGTAACTACGAATGGTTACTATGATAAATTTAATATATTTTCAATTTTATAAAATTCAAGTTCTTTTATTTTTATTTAAAATAAATTGGTATCTGCATAACTGAAAGACATTGTTTACACTATTCGTCATTATTTGTTCTCAGCTATAAAAATATAGTAAAAATTAAAACCCTTTGCCATCTCATCTGTGCAAACAGCTAGTTAAAAGCATGTGCGTAAATTCGCTTATAACCACTGTTATCCAGAACCATACTAGACACAATTTTTGCAAGACAAAAATGAAATGAAAAATGCATACAGATTGACATTCTTCAAATAATATAGGATGTATCTAAATAAATACGGACAAAAACTCTCTTCTCAAAATTTACACAAATTTACTCTCCCCTACAAAAAGGGAAAAACTCGATGTTATTTCTTTTCTTCTCTCTATTATTAAGTTAGAGAAACGAATCTTATTGAACAGTATATACTAATATAGTATTCTGAAGTAGTTTTGTACGGCTTAAAATAATCAACGTGAATTCGTAAATCTTGAGGAAATGGTCTTTTAAGAAATGTTACATAAAAGACCCCTCTCAATATTCACCAAAGAATCACCCCTTAAATTTATTCACACTTATTTAAATACACCCTGCATTCAAAAAGGTATCTTATAATTTTTCTACATTAGATAAGCCACATTCTGTAGATCTGGCCAAAATAGCATTTACTATTTTCACGGAATTTGCCCCACTCACACCCAAATCGACGACTGTGGTATCGCGAAATGCTAAGATTGCCCCGATCGCCTCTACACGATTCTGTTAAACAAACAAAATGCCGTGGATCGAGATGGAACTGGAGAACTGGAGAATAGACGAGAAGCATTCGAGTCGTTCAGGAAAATGGATCTAGAGATGCTAGAATATACCTGGAATATTCGTTGGGTCTATAAAAGAAGAATAAACGGCCGAGTTAGTTAGTCTTGTATTACAGCCTGAGTTGAAGTGTTTAGTTGGAGAGATCAAAGTGATTTAGATAGCGATTAATTAAATAAGTGTTTAGTTGAGTTGTAATTAGTGTTCAGTAGTGTACTGAGTAATTAATAAAAATAAGTAATTAATTAACGGATTGTTTTTCTGGCAGTAGTAAAAGTCGGGTAGGAAACCCGTGACACTATATTCTAATTTTTTTTCTATCGTGAACGCCTACTGAAGCATAGGAAGAGATATAGGGTGTTTTTAACCCACATTTTTGAAATCCTGGGCATGGTCAAAAAATAAGTCAGTTAGTGTTTTACTATAATATTAGCCTGTAAATATTTTTTAACCAGCTTGTGTATCTTAGAACATATGTTCTTACTTCTTTAAAAAATTTTAGACAGTGAGTTCTGCCACGTATACAACCAATTTTACCGGCCGGCGTTGAACTTCAACAATTTCGTTCACTATTAATTGCTCTCTCAGAGGGCCATAACTCCGGTAGTAATCACAGTTCTGAGTGATATATCCCACTTTGATAAACTGTCCGACTCATGAATCGTACAGGAGTTGGCGGCCGAGTAACCCATATCTGTATAAACAAAAAAAATTTACAAAATGCTTGTATATGACACTTCTTATAAATAACGTAATCTGTTGGAATCTTTTACAATGTTAATAATGATGCGATACAGTTTTAATGTAGCAATATGTTGTATAGTACAATAGTTTTCGGAAGGCGAAGTGGGCGATATAACGTTGGTGAGATGAAATGTATATACAGGGTGTCCGGAAATTATGCGTCAAGACTTTAGAAGGTGATTCCTCACAAGAAATTAGGGTCACGAAGTCCTATAACAATTTTGCGAAAACTCAATATTAACGGAGATGCAGGGTGTTAAAGTTAAAATTTTATTTTTGATATTTGTAAACAACTCCAAATCCAAATATTTACATAAAATTTGTAAATCGGGGGTTTTTGCGGACGAGAAATTCAAATATGTTTCTAATTTTGACGTCACTATTAGAGGAATCCACTTATGGCACATCATGTTTCTTTCAAATGACAGAACGTATTTGCTGCTTAGTGTATCCATCTGACTATTAAAACAATGGATTCTCCTGCCTTTTATATCTGAAAAAGGTATACCTTATTGAAGTCGTTAGGAGTAACATTTTTCGAAATAATCTTATTTGAAGTATTCAGTGCACCGAGTAAAATCTGTTTTGGTTTCAGTTAAAGTGCCTTTTCTATTGAAAATATAGCAAAATGTTACTTGAAAAAGTTGTTCAGAACGGTAAATTATGGAGATGTGCAAAATTTTAAAAAAATCGACCTGCTTTGATAAAATCTTTGTGCTTTGTTGAAAAATGGTTTCATCAAACCTCGCCGATCGTCTTGAAATTTTGCAGGTCTCCATAATTTACGATTCTGAACAACTTTTTCAAGTAATATTTTGCTGTAGTTTCCGCATTATTTTAAAAATGGTTACGCCTATCGACTTCAGCAAGGTATACCTTTTTCAAATAAAATAGGTAGGAGAGTCGATTGTTTCGATAGTCAGATGGATACATTAAGATGCAAAAAAGTTCTGTCATTTAAAAGAAACATGGTGTGCCACAAATGGCGTCCTCTATTAGTGACGTCAAAATTAGAAACATATTTGAATTTCTCGTCCGTAAAAACTTCCGATTTACAAATTTTATGTAAATATTTGGATTTCTTAAGAAGTTATTTACAAATATAGAAAACACCCTGTATCTCCGTTAATATTGAGTTTTCGAAAAATTGTTATAGGACTTTGTGACCTTAGTTTTTTGTGAGGAATCACCTCCTGAAGTTTTGACGCATAATTTCCGGACACCCTATATTTATTTCAACTTATATCTGCTATGACAGGTATAACTGGGTGGTAGCTGGCGAACCAGCCCAAAGAAAGCTAGGAAGGACGTCTTTAGGAACGAATGTGCGGTGGAAAGATTAGAGTATTGCAGATATGGCGGTACTCAATTATCTCTAGATATAAATTGCCAGGGTTGACTGGGAAATTTTCTCTTATATTTCCAAGATTTATTTTACTTCAAAACATTCAACACAAGTTTTCTACTTTGCTCGTTTAAAACTTCACGATGAGCCATTTTCAAATTTTGTTAAAACTGTATCACAAACATACCACAACAAAAGAATCAACAGAACGCAATAGAATTATTAACACATTCCAACTATTCGGCTTTGTTCAACCGCCGCTTGTTTTTGACAAGAAGTACGTCTTATTTATTGGCCATCCTTCTCTAATGCAAGTAATGTCGCCATAACTTTAGTCGTACCTTCTTAAGGGGCGTACCTGAGCATGACTTAGGTATATCACAAAGACGTGGAAAGGGCTCAGAGTTATATGTCGGATTTCACCACCGTTTTATTGCCTACTTCGCCTTCCGAAAACGGCGATATACAGATAGGGAAAATATTTAACCGATCATATGAAATGCTAAGAATAATCCCACTGCTCGCCGTCCAAGCTTGACGCGTCCTCCCCTATTTTGGCGGACTAAACCAGTATTCGTATAGCACACTATTCGTTTGGCGTTCGGCCGTGGACGTAGGAGAGTAGGGGAGTACTGACTAAGCCCGCCCTGCCGTGCGTCATCTTCCCACCAATACCCCATGCATTTGAAATGTATGTAATAGAATCTCCCCATGATCGGTTAAATATTTTCTCTATCTGTATATTATATTATACTTAAGCTTTATGCACATTTGTTGATTTACATTCAATTACTTTATACAGTGTCTTGGTTTTAATATGATGAATGTTTTTTTAAAAATATCCAATTAGCATATTAAACTGCTATTGTTGATCTGCAAGTTCTCTTCGCCTTATCAAAGCACGGTGTCGCAAAGAAGTTGAAACGCTCCCACAAAAGTTCGCGGACGTGGAGAATTTTGTGTGTGAAGAAAACGCCTCTGATATTTGTGCTCCAGCGGCAATCACATTTCTTAAACATTATCTGTACCATCACCATTTTCGCATATTCTGAATTCGTAAAATTAATCATTACGACCGACACGCGAAACAATTGGAAAAAAAATAACCATTTGCATTGCATTGTGTTTTCTCTTTCCTCCATATTTGTGGTGTGATCTCCAAATGTATGTGGTCTTGACGTGGCACGCAGTTTATCTTCAACGCTCGAATGCTATATGGCTTGGTCATTCAAAAAATTTTTACGTACCAGAAGCGTCGTGTTATCAAGAATTATCAGTTAATTTGTTATTTTATTTTTAAAAGGTCGATCAAATTTTTTTTAGATGTTCTGTATTTATTAGGCCTTCCGAATACGTGGTTCGAATTATGACTGAACTAACCTGTATAACGCATCTCCCTGAGCACGTGCTTAAAATGTTTGTGATTAGTCATAGTATCCTGTATATGATCTTTAGAGACCAGACCTTGATTTTTCATCACCGCCAAATCGTTCTTGAATTGCATAATGAAATAATAATGATTTGTATTTCTTACAGTAATGATCCAAATTGCACTTTGAAATATTAACTTGCAACTGATGCCAAAACCTAAACCTTTTTGAACTTACAAGAATATGGATGAATTTTTCATTTTTCGAGCAACGTGTATATTTTCCATCGCTATGGTCCATGATTTTATGGGGGGGATCGGAGAGTGTTCGCTTGTTAAACCGGATTCGATTTGCTTTTTTACGTCGAGCGCCTCCCTGTTGTTGCTTTATTTGTTTCCGTCCTTAATTTTATATCGAGCAGTCCAGAAAGCTTTGATGGCTTGTTTATTGCCATTACACCGATGGGATTCTCGTGTATTTTAGCCAGGGGGATGATTCAAATAAACATTTTTTTGCGGTCTTAAGACGTATCCGGAAGCGCCCGGCATTAGCTCAAGACGCGTTTTGAATTTATGGCCAAGGAGTGAATATTAAAGGAAATGTGTTGCCTATTGATAAAAATGTATCTTTAGTTGCACGTTGACAATTTGCAACCAGCATAAAGTTATGTAAAATTGCATTTGTAAATGAAATAAGTACATTGTAATATTACAGAAATAAACAAAAATAAAATTCCATATTATGTTATGTGATTTTACTGTTACGTTAAATTCCATCGTAATTTTCAACATTATAATTTGTATTATAATTTTTAGGTTGGAATTTTAAAGTAAGTATATTTAATTTTACTGCATAATTTTAATTTTCACATATCTCTATATACTTATCTTTATAATCGTGGATTTACTTCAGTTGAAATCATTGCTACATGTGAGGTACCTCAGAGTTCAGTTCTTGACTTTCTACTGTTCTATATGTTCATTAATGATATCTGTGACAGTCTTCTAGATAATAGGTCTGTTTCAACAGCCGTTGAGAACCGTGAAAAATGTTTGACCAACACCGTCTTACGTCGCATTCGCTGAGAGTACGTTAACAACTGAACTGAGTAACTAGTTCTGGACGGTTCGGAATCGATTCCAGCTGTGTTGGAACAAACCCAATGTTTATTTATATGCGAATGATTTCAAACTGTATACATCTGTTTCATCTACAGATATTTCAGTACTGTTGTGGTTTTGCTCCAGTTGAAATCATTGCTATATGTGAGGTACCTCAGGGTTCAGTTCTTGGCCTTCTACTGTTCAATATGTTCATTAATGACAGTCCTCGAGACAATGTTCTTTTATATGGGGATAATTTCAAACTGTATACATCTGTTTCATCTACAGTATTGTATTTTACATCAAAATGATTTAACCGTAGTTAATGAATGGTGCCTTCGAACAGGTTGTCTTTGAATATTTTTAAATGTTTCATTATAGTTTACACAAGGAAAATTAATTATATTATTTATATGAACAACATTGGTTCTAAGACTGTCGGTTGTTGCATTGAATTTAAAGATCTGGTAGTTATTTTTGACGCAAAATTAATCTTTGTTCCTTTTATTAATGTTATATCTCTTTCAAATAAAAATCTCGGGATCATTATAATAAATGCTAAACACCTCACAGAAGTTTCTTCAATGTCTATAGTGTAGGTACGTTAGTTGGGTCAGGATGCGACTATTATTTGGTATCCTATATATGTTACTCATTCTCAACACCTGGAAACAGTTCAGATGAGATTTCTTAAATATCTATCTTTCAGATTTGACAATATTTACCTTTCAACTTAAATTGTGTAATATCTCGACGCACTTACTTTTCGTTGTTATTTTTTATTAAGTTGCTTAATAATGACATTGACTCTTCTGATATTCTTAGGCATACATTTAATATGCCTGCATTCTGTTCTCGGTCCTGTACGTTATTACATTTATCAACTCCATATAGTAATGTTATGAAACATTTGCCAACTTATTCCATGTGTCTAATTCACAGGCAGTATCAGGCAATTATTGACTTGTTTGATTGTCATTTATTGTATCTGTTTATATAATTTTATTTTTTGTTTGTTTATTTTTGTGCAGTTCTGCTCTATAATTGGAATTGTCTGTCAGTGTATTTTGTAAATAAATAAATAAAATAATTTAATTAAACAAATACAATTGGAAAATATACACACAGAAAACTTTTCCAATAGCTAACTAACATTATTTCACATAATAACATACATGTAGATGTATGTCAAATATTTCAGTTGAATTCAATATTCTCATTTTATTTATTCAGAATAGTGTTACAGAAGCCAATTTAAAAATATAGTAATATTATTCTTCTCTGCCATACAAAGAGTGTGTCAACAAATGAAATTAAAAATAGAAAAAAATTTCTACTTTTAATTTTCGACATTTCAACACCTTTAATGCGTCTTTTTCAAGGTGTCGAAACATTTAAAAAAATCGTAGTAGGTCAGGCTTTTGTCACATCAATAATATGATCAGTAGAATATAACGTCCCTTCAGGGTATTAAGTGTAAAAAAATTAGCTTGTGAAAATTCCACAACCTTCCCCAGCTAGCATTTAAGCCTAATAGACTACTACACAAGAAAAATAATTCTAAATTGATCAAGATTTACTACTTTCCTCCATAAACATAGTCTTCAATGTTACAAAATCTTATAATACCAAAAGTTTAGTCAAAAATTTGTTAATTAAGAGTAATATAATGACTTCTAAGTAAAATGAAATATATGTCAATTTATACAGTTCGAAATTACATATTGTTTACCTATTATAGGTTTTCAAATGCTAACATTCCAATAACGTGTAAGACGATGTTATAATTTACTTAATTTTGCCTTGAAATCTGTCTTCAATATCCAAGGATACAATAGGTAAATATTTACATATTTATTACGAAATTGTAAAACTTACTTTGTCTTCAACTAGTAGTTAAAAATAAGGTAATAACTAGTTATTTTGCCCTATTAAATCCTTCAATTGGTTAAGTTCTATTTTTATTACAATATCAACCAATTTTCAACTTTGTTGATAATTTCTAAAGAATATTTAACCATTTCAATTAACCTAATAGAAATATTGTTCTATATTATGGTACAAATTTACTTGTTAATAATACTTCGACGTAAGTGTGTCTTATAAAGGTTTTTTAGAAAGCGTAGAAATTGTTTTGCGTTTTGGCGATCTGCAGTGAAAACCAAGCCCTACATAATATTACAGAGTTGTAAAAAACGAATTTAAGCCAACACTGCATATTATGTAAATCAATCTAATGATAATATATCGATAAACACTTCATATATAAGTATTCTTATCATTGTTATCGTGTCAGATGAATTCAGTAGTGCACGTGAATTGAAATTCGAATTGAATTCCGTTCAAAAATATTTATTTTGTCTTTCTTATTACTCATACATAATATTATTGACTTTAATTTGAATTTTCAATCACAAATAAATCCAAGAGTAGAATTTTATATGTACCTAGTAATAATTTAATTGGTAATAAATTACCATAAAGTATCTTCATTTGGAGGAAATCTCAACCACAAAGTTAATATTTTCCTGTAATGTTAACATTGGCATAGGCACTCTGTCCTATAGGTTAAAAGTTACAGACAAATTGACTTCAAAGTTGATTTTATTTGAGCGGCCATGTTGTGATAAATACTAAATGTTTTGTTCATTATTTCTAATTGATTGATTACTCATTAAAATTATGTTAATACAGATAATATTAGTTGATACATTTATGACGAAAGATTATTAAACACATTTTATCACGAAGTACATTCAGTTTTTACTTTAGGTTATTTTTCAGTATAGGAATATTATTAAAAAGCAATAATAAAAATGTATATTTATAAGGCGCGTTATTTTTATGAATGTTTGTCATGACGAAAAAATTTCCTGGGTTGTACAATTTGATGAATGGAAACCAAAAATACAAACTTTATTATATTAAAATCTAAATATCTATAAATATACTAACTCCTACTGTACTTGTAGTTTAGTAGCCTGACTTATAGTCTTTCTTTTTTTTCCTATCCCTGTTCGCTATTAGAATGTATAAAATTGAAATTTTAACATAAAATTGGTCCGTATTTATTTTAGGTCCAATTATCTTATTGGAATAAAATTCTTGCCGACCAATTATTAACTTCCATATTACTTTAGTTTTTTTCCCAACATAAGGAAAAAGACCAACGAATATAGGTACACCTTCCTTATACGGAATTGGTCATGAAAAGTTTTTGACCAATTCAGAGGTCAAGTTAACTTAATTTTAACTTTAATTGTTTGTTGGGTCTCATATTTCCAGAGCACGCACTGTATGTATAAATTCTGTCAAGCTATTTCTTAGAGTGCATATGTTAGAATATATTCAGATTCTTTATTTGTAAGTATTCTGTACAAACAATGAATTAAACTTAAAATATAAGTACTTATATTCGAGGGTCGAAATACGAGAAATGTATTCACAGTTTTATAGATTTTGGCTTTAGCCTTCCTCCTCATTGTTTAATGTTGAAATTGTCCGTTATTTACCCAGGGTTTAAACGTATCGATGGGATAGTAAAGCGGGTATGCGGCTAATCGCCCCGTATTTATGCAATTTCATGCAGATGAAATTATTACATTGTTTACCTTAAATTAACATCGAATAAATATTTGTTGTTTATTTACCACGCAATTTAAAACTGAGCAAAACTCGCGGAACACATTTAAATTTGAAATTACAATCTGCATATTTTAAACCGGCAAATATTTTAATACGGCGGTTTTGTACCCCTAGTATAACAAAGCTGGCTGTCTGGAATACTTTTTCGCGGTTCCGAGGAGAGCGGGGCGGGCGCATCTCCCAATTAGGGGAGCATAAATAGCTACCTGGCGCATCCGCCAAATATGCGAAAGCAAGACGTAGCTGCGCTCTGACTTTTATTATTGTGATTGGTATAAGTTTATCAACGTTTGTTCCAGTTGACAGAAAGATAGACATTTAATTGTAACAGAAAACCTAAATCAAGAAATGTTATATGTACTGGGTGATTCGTATTTAAATGGACAAATCTCGAGGGAAGTACATAGTACCATAAATGCAGGGTGGCCCGTGGTGGCTCAAATTAGAAAAAAGTTGTGCCCGACCATTAAGATAAACTAAACAGATCCAGGATGTTTCCTGCTGTTGCTGAAATATTGTGAAAAACTGAAAATAACGATTTTAGAAAAGCGTCAGTATTTCTCAACAGAAAGAACTAAAATTTGATACAGAGGGATAAGAATACACGAGAAATCGGTTTTCGTCGAAAAAAAAACTAGTTTCAGTTATGCAACATTGAACTATTTTTTTTAGGGGCACTGTATTGTATCTTGACAGTATCAGATGTAGCTTAATTATGCAAACGTCAATATGGAACTCTACGATTTTATTTGAATAACCCATGAATTTTTAAAAATACAATAATTTAAAGTATTTAAAGAACTATTGCTAATTACATAATATTAACAATATAATATATACAGGATGTTTCTTAAGTATAGGTCAAATATCCAGGGGCGTATTCAGTGGCCAAAATAAGGGTTTTTTTGTTATATAAATGTGCATGGGGTCTAAGAAACGCTATTGTCCAGCTAGAGGCATGTCAAAAATAAAAAATCGGTTTTTAATTTCTAAACCGTAACACCTTGCATATTATTGTATTTTTACGGTAAATTTTAAGTGAATTTTATATACAATTTTTTTTTAATTTCAATTTTGCATAAAAATTTATCCAGAATTTGCTGCACCTGAAAATAACTGTATAGTGGCTGAGAAACTTGCAAGGCTGTCAAAAATTAGGAACCAATTTGCCGATTTAATATGTCACCAAACTATAGTCTTTTAAGTAGACCACCCAGTATATTATTCTATAGTTAATTTTGGATCGAAAGATATATCATTTGTATATATAACCCCTACCTCTTAAGGTTTTCGAGATATATCGAAGTTTATTATAAAAATGTTCAAAACCTCAAATATTTAAATATTGCCAAGCAGGTTGTGAAAAAATAAAATAGTGAATACAAGTGAAAGCTACCGAAGCAACTAACAATACATTTGATATACCTAGACAACCTAAAATAATGTTAAAAATAAAAATATATCCTTAAAATTCCTTGTTGATTGTCTAAAAGCATGAGCATTAACTGATATGTTATACTGACCTGTTCAAGGATAATATTATTGCTGTTGAATCAAATTTTTTCAATTTTTGAAAGTAAAAAATATATCACATTACTAACTGTTAAAACTGTAAAAAAATTGTAAATTGTGTACGTTCTTCTTTCTATATCTATAATGTTAAAATTGCTGTTCACCTACTAAAAGTCGTAGATAATGTAGTACTTTAACCTCAAAGGTAAATAAAATTATACTTTAAGACCAATGATAGATAATGATCTTTATTTTTTAAATAAATACTAGTAACAACTAATTTAAATGTTTACCTACTATTTGAGAATACAGATATTAATATTACAACTAACATTCCCAGAAACATGCATGGGGAAGGAAAGAATTATTTTTTTCCTCTAACCAAGATACCGATGTATTGGTGCCAATGGTCTGATTTTTCACGTTGTTGAATATGCAATCTTGGCCACTCAATTCCTCAATGTATGTCTCTGCTGCTGAAAAAAACTTCTATTCATGCAACCTTGCACTGTTACGAAGTCTGGGCCTTGACTATATACACCAAGAGAGTCAGTCCTTAATAAAGACCTAAATAGGTATCATAATTCCTGTTAGATGTCGTACTGTGTAACAATACGCATTTATTCAAACGAAGGAAATAAAGCGCTACTATTTTAATCTGCAAAAAACTGCGAAGACGTTCCGAGGGCGTGGCCACGTGACCCTTTTTCATTTACCTGCCTAAATAATAAGATTGTGGCAATATATTTATATTCAAACCACAGATCATAAAGTTTGAAACAGTTTATTTTATTGCATCAGAGAAGTACGAATATGAACTGTTAATTAATTAAAAAAAAACAGAAAAACAAGATTGTGAAAAAGAGGTTTCGGCGATATGCCAAAATTTACAGTTTTTATTTTATTTCCTTTAAACACATTATATAATTCAAATGAATTCGATATACCTACTTCTATAAAGAGACATATAGAACTACAGATTATCGTGTGAGTTTCTCTTACTGCACAAGATGCATTATTATTTTGCGAAAAATCAAAATGTTTTTCAACAAAAAATAAGAGAAAAATTCATCATTAGACATTGTTAGTGCGGCGCCCTTTATTGGTAAAACTGATTTAATACTTAAATTAATTTTCTTAAATAATGTTTCCCTACCAAATTTGGTGACAATCAGTTGAGCGATACTCGCGCTATTACAAAAAAAGAAAACACAAAAAAAAATATTTCAACTTGTATCATTTTTCACAATATTTTACTAAGATATATTTAGCTATATCTTCATATTTCCTCCCAGTGATGTTACTCCTCTATGTTTCCTTAGTAATGGCCCACCCTGTATATTTTTATCGACATGTATTGAATGACTTCTTCACTTGAATTTACCAAAGCTGCAGGAGTATGATAAAAGTGTTATCTGGCGGTTTATGTATTTTAAGGTTTGACTTTCATTGATACGTGAAAGTGAATATGAACTGGATAACTGCACTTTTATAATTTGTCTGTTTTCTGTAAATATGAGAATATTTTTATTATTAAATCATGTGATGGAATTACTGTAATTACTTATCAGAATTCAAAATCTATCATTATAGTCGATTTTCGCCTTGCGGAAAAGTTTTATTCCTGGAATGTTTCATCTAGTTTTATGACATTTTAAAAATTAACATTTATTATGTCCTACGTGCTTCTTCATGGCTAACACAATTCTCTTAATAATAAATTAAACACTTAAACAGTAATCCTATTGAATGTCATTAAAGTTACGAATTTTAAGTATATACAAGCTTTTGAAATAATAATGACACTCTCTCAAAACAGTTTTTGAACTTCAGGAAGTTCTGAGTAGAAATTTCATTAAATCTATATTGGTAAGTGAAACAACTAATTACTAATGTTAAAAGTTGAAAGTAGATTCCATTACAAATACGTCAACACTTCAAAAGAAATAGCAAAATTCAATTTAAAGAGTGTCATTATTATTGCAAATGATTGTACATAACATAATATGTATGAGCCAATCATCTTCGATGGGAGGAGAGGGATGTCATTTTAGTACCTAATATTGCGCCATCTGTTAGCAAATAGTCCAAGCGTAAACGTTCTTTTTGAGTTCGTTTCCCATTACGCGATAGTTGGTTTCCCATTCAAGCCAACAAGGTCTCCCATTAGATTGACTCGTCTTAGTGTATATAGTCAAGGGTCTGGGGCAGAATTTGTAATCATTGTAGCTGCAGAACGGAGGAAGCAATGTCCAGTGTACATATCTGGATTTGGCAGCTTAAAAACACAACTGTCTTTCGTGAAATTTTATAAATGGTGTTTATTCCCACACGTTGAACAATGCATGTCATATGTGCCATGTTCTGATGGCGTAGGGCGATGTGTATTTTCATATAATCTTCAAGACGCTGTCTTCAGATTTCTTACTCGTAATACAAAACGACCGGTCTTCTTGGTTTTGTGTCGAGAAGAGAAAAAATATTTTTCCAACTTCTAACCTGTGCAACTTATCGACGACACGCACCGTGTAAACCATTTAAAGCTACAACCTGTAAGTCAAACGAGTAATATGTCTATATTTATTTTAGAGGTTATTCTGAGTTTCATCATCTGCAACAGTTTGTAGAAATGTCTTCCTGGTTAAAATTTTTGGACATTTTTGGTTTGTAACAATTAGTTCTAGGAAAGCTATGAGCTTGCTGTATCTACAAACAAAATTTCAATTGATACCACGTGATTTAAAGCGACTCCTCAGTTCATCCTTACCTTAAACTATTGATATTTTCATTCATCATTATGGTATTTTCTTTAGTTTTATTGGGTTTTTGCCACACTTCTGAAAAATAATAAAAAGTAATTAAATAAGCCCTTGCGCCAAACGGAACAGTCAAGGGTTATTTTTGAAACTAAGTTTGCCTAACCAAAAAATCTCACACTGAAAAAAGCAGATAACTAAAAAATAACAAAAATCACATCACTATCGCGCACTTCCGTATTATTGACGTTTCGAAAAACTCTCTGTTTTCGTTTTCAAAATAGTAGTAAAAATATTAAACGTATGTCAAGTTTGACAGTTTAAAATTTGTTTATCTGCTTCCATAGAGATGTTAAATGATTTTTATTTTATTTTTACTTACTTCTTCTTGATACAGCTGTAGCCAACAATGATCGATGTTTACTGAACAGTTTGACACACACTTATCTCCGTTCAACAAAATAATCGCGGTCTCTTTTAATTTTCTTTTTGTCACGTTATCTTCCTTCTCTAAAATTTTTGCCGAACCCCATTGAATCACATGACCGTTTTCCCAAGCGTGTTCGCAAATTTTGGATTTTTCAAATTCCCGTCTTTTTATATAATTTTTATGTTCCTCAACTTTCGTAGGCCGAGACGTTTCTCCAACATAATGTTTATTGCATTCACAAGGTATACTGTAGATGCAATTTTTTGAATTTTGTATATCATTTTTTGGACGCGTTTTTGACAAAAATGATCGTAAGGTATTAGTTGTCTGAAAAACTGTTCGAATATTAAATTTATTACCGATTCTTCTTAACTTTTCTGATAATATAGGAATGTATGGAATTTTTATTGTATGATTAATTTCTTTTATTTGTCTTAAAGTGTTAGTTTTATCTGTAATATTTTTGAATGTTTTATCAACAAAATTTGGAGGGTATTCATTATTTATTAAAACATTTTTAATAAATTTTAGTTCGTTGTTAAAGATATCATTGTTTGATGAAATTAATTTTGCTCTATCATATAAACATTTAACAACACCTTTCTTAATATCGATGTGATGGTTAGATTTAAAATTTAAATATCTATTGGCTTGAGTTTGTTTTCTATAAACATTTGTTTCTACAGAATTATCGTGTTTTTTAATTAAAACATCTAAAAATGGTAGCATATTATTATTTTCTATTTGCAAAGTGAATTTTATTGTTGGTTCTTTATTGTTAATATCATTTAAAAATTCATTTAATTTTGTAACAGTAAAAGGCCAAATTGCAAAAATGTCATCTACATATCTCCACCAGATAGTTGGTTTTTTATTTATATTTTGAATATAATTTTATCGTCTTGTATAAAAAATAACTATTTAATCCTTGACATAATAACTTTTGAAATTAAACCGCTAAACTAATACCACGGTAAATATTCTCGCTCCGCTATAAATTATTAGTATTATTATTATAAATCATAATGACGTACAAATATAACGCAAATTAGCATCATTGGGGGGGGATTCAATTTTGACGTATTCATCGTGCATCAATTACGGCTTTATTAGTTTTGTGTTTGTTTAGTTAATTAAAGTCGTTAGGTACAACAAACAGTGCCAGGCTTTAAACGAAATCACATAGATATAATTCCGGTTATAATCGACAGTAACATGATTTGTTGCATACACTGCCCGATACAGTGAGTGACCTCGAATTAGAAGAGATTTGTTGAATTTTACCACAATTTTAAACGCGAAGGAATGTTAGATTTGATTTGAATTTTTTCTACTGGTATACCCAAGTTGTCTAATTACTGTATTGACAATATTATGCTGTCCGAATAAGATCTTATGATTTGTTATTCGCAATGCTAATGGTTTTAATAAAACATAAAACATAAAAATTTTATTTTTATTGTTCAGTGCGTTTGTTCTACCTAAGTTGGAGTATGCATGTGATTGTGTGTTTGGAATCCTGGGTATCAAGCCCGTATTAACAGTGTTGAATTTATTCACCGTAAATTTTTAAAATGATAATCAAATTCCATAGAAACCAATTCTAACTATGCAAAAGTTTTCCTAATTTAAAATCGCTTTACCATAAGTCAATATTAGATAATTCTACAAAATTATAAGCATGCTTTTAAACGGCGATGAAATTTATTTTGCGTGAGTGCCACTCCAGACTGTCAAATTTCATTAGCTGCATCAAAAATAACTGTTGAAGATCGTTGTTGTCGGCAATGGGATTTTCATTGGACCTTGATACATTTTACCAGTGTCCCACAGACTTTAGGGGTAACGATTTGTATACATGCGAGGTTATATTTAAATCAGATTTTCACTTACATTAATACCATCTGCTAATTCTTGATGTGAATAAGGATTTTAATTTTGAAATAAAAGAAAACCATTAAGTTCAATGAAAATTTAAATGCTTGAAATTTATTCAATAAAACTTGAAAGAAATTAATTTTAACCATAATGTTAAGGCAGTAACTGAGGCCATTTAGTAATTTATTTGAAGAATATTAAATTCTAATATATGTAAGAGTCACCTATAAAAATATTTCATATTTTATATTTATTAAATCAAATTCACACTGTACATTGATACCTCTACTAATTCATTTGTAATTAAATTTAGCTGTAAGATAATTACAATCACACTGAGAAAGTAGATGTAGTGTGAGATATTTTGTTTTTTAGGCAAAACAAATTTTATTAAATCAACTCCATGGTCCATTGGGCGCAAATAGAGTTATTTGTTAATATTTTTATATTTCAGTGGCAATAATATTCAATTAAACAAAAAAAGTGACGCAAATAAATAATTAGGTGCAGATAATATGCAAATTTGAGTGCAAATTCTTAATTTGAATAAGAAATATTGAAATAAATGAAAACAATTAGCTGTATCATAACTAATCAAACACTGAAGAAAATAGCATGAGATTTGGATAAGGTAAGATTTATTAAAAGATTCAAAAACAAGTAAAGAAAAACAGTAAGTAATTTTAACCGTATGTAAGACAATAACGTCGACATCTATTATTTTTTGAGATGTATTGAACTCAAAAGGTCAATTGTTAATTTTTTAATATTTTATATTAAATCAAATTCGAACTTCCCGTACATTAATGTCTAATTCTTGAAATAAGATAACAATTACTGTAAAATAATTACAAAACTTATACTTATATGATAGTACGATTAAACTATAACAGCCGGATTCATGAAACGGGCGTAGCATTAGTCGGACTAACCAGCTTTGCGCCCGTGTAAAGCGCGTTAGTCGGACTAACCAGTCTTGCGCCCATTCACGAAACATGCGTTGCTAGGTAGGCTGTTTATTTACGTCCATATTTGCGCCAAAAGTTAGACCCAGTATTGTACCTGTCTAAAAATCGCGTAACTTCGGCCTCTAGTTCCTTGCGTTTCCCATTATATATTTAATATTTATATTCAATAAAAGTACTTTTCAGTGCTACGGATTAGTTAACGTATCATAAAGTAAGTATTATACACAGTAGTAAATAGGAGTATGCCTTTTATTTAAATTGGTGCAACAGATGCGTAAATTTTTCGTGTAACCTTCGCTAGTCTGACTAACGTTACGCCTTGTTGATGAATCCGTATGTGTAAGAATATAAGTAGGTAACTTTAATTGTAGGTAAAGACAGTAACTGACGACATCTAGTATTCTTTTGAGGAACATTAAATTTGAAAAGAGGAAGTATGTAAGAGTTATTTGTATTTTTTTTTTAATATTTTATATTTAACATGTAATGCAGCAATAATTATACAATTAAAAATATAACTTATTTGAAATTATTGAAATAAATGTGCTAATCTAACAACATTGCAATCAAGAGGTGTCACATTTTTTACAAAAAATTATTTTCAACTGTTTTTACAATTTTTAGTATTTCTGAGACTACGGGACAATGATCAATAACTGTTTCTTCTATATGCACAACAGAATATGTCTCCTTATGCGATGCGCTGCTATACTATGCCATGCGATGCTGTGCTTGGCTACCTCAAACAAAACGATGCATACAAATTTTATAAGATTGGAAAGAGGATAAACAAATTTATCAAAGTGTACAAAATTTTTATATACTATGCTATTAAAAAATATATCGATGACGTCACCACTCATCTACACTGTGAAGAAACATTTTTGTGCGTACCTAGAGCAATTTAGAATAATACAAATTGTTTCTTTGTAATTTCCTAAATAAAACACATATCCTAAACAAAATTCTACATTATGATGTTATCATCCATAGACGTACGTTAGAAAAAAGTGGGAGGTAAAAATTACCCCTTCTTCCGCGTTCTACGTTTGTTTTTTAGGCGTTGTTTACAATAATACTCTCTGTCAGATTTGTTTAACAACAAGAAGTATTTCTACAAAATTTCAGAGTGATACATGTATGTATTCTTTTGTATACAGGGTTAACTATGACTAAGTACAAAAATTTTAACCACGTGCTCAGGAATGTCTAAAAGACAATAAAAAATTTATTTCGGAATTCTAACTCGATGTTTAAAAAATGGGGCAAAACCCTCTTTTCCCACGGAAAGTCGGCGCCTATGACAATCTATCATCATCCGTCATGGCTAGATATGTCAACTACTGGTCGCTTTTTCAACATTGTTAAGTGTAGAAACGACGAAACGAAACATTTGTATTAATAGTAATAATGTCTAAGTACCTGGTAGATAACAGCTAATCCGGTAAGCTGCAGTATTTTGTATTCGTTCTTTTGTTGCACACTGCCAAACTACATTTTCACTCCTTGCAGATTCATCATAATTATCCACTAACATATCCGACATAAACTACTTTATTTAAATACTATAACACGTTTAAAATTAGTCACTTAGTTGATTTAAAGTAACAGTAAGTTCTAGGTAATGCCATATTGCATTGCTAATTGCATACCCTCCATGCTCCAAACCATCCAGGATGCGAAGTTAGTTATAATCTAAGGGTCATTTTTACAGAACACATCGTCGATTACTGTTAATATTGTTGCTATTATTAGTATTAACAGAATTTAATTACACAACATCACATGAAGTTTAAAAATTTATCGGCGTGAGTGCATCTTGTATTAGTGACAGATGTCGTCTGTAGATGTCAAATAACGTAAATTTACGGTTACGGTACTCTGATTAGTTTGAAATCATTTTTCAGTACTTGACTTTCGCAAATTTAATTTTTCGGGTATTTTATGTGTATTTACAAACATGTTGTATTCAAATGCCTAGATGACGGATAAGGTGCTGATTTATGGGAGTGTGACAAGTGCATATTATCGTGCGGTAGCCTCAAAGACGTTTCCCGAGTATACAAAATATTTTGCTGAATACTTTTTGAACCACATCGAACAGCTGTTTTATGCCGTGGCGGTAAACGTGTGGTAGTGTTTTTATGTATTTGTGTACATTTACGTGTATTTTGTTGTTATCATTTGTGCTTTTTGCCGACGTAAGTAATCGACCTGGTCAAGACCGCCAAACCAAGTAGGTACCCCGCTTTACACAAAAATAACGATCGAGGGAAGGAGAGGTCCACAGGAAGTACAAAAATCCTTAATTTAAACAAGTAAGAACACAGACGATGATTCAACATTCTTAATATCTCTCCAAGTATCAATCCTGGAAATAAATATTAGTAAGGTAGGTGCTGCCTCTCTGTGCTACCATACCGTATTTCTCATTAAATCATTAAATAATATCTACATTTTGTAAAGATTTTTTTTTCAAAGCGGCTTAAATTGATACACGTGCCAATGGACCTGTCACTATATTTGACACCTTTGACTGGCAGAATATACCTAACCTCGCGGCTGACAGAAGGTCAGTGACGGCGATAAATAGGGATTTAATATAGTTTTGAAAATATTTTTTTTTGGCTTTATAAATAAGTTTGGAATTTTTTTGAAGGGTGATTCCATTAATTCTTATTTTTCTCTATCCCCTCTTAAAATATTTGTACTAAGTCATAGTTAACCCTGTATAGGTAAGTGGTGTTAAATCGTCATACTTTGCCACGAAAAATATGTCGTTAACGGGATGACTTGTTTTTTTGTTACACCCTGTCTACATTTTGCAGAGTGTCTTAAAATGGGTAATCGAGTAATAGCTCGGGGACTTTATAATCAAACATACTGTATATTGGAGTTGTTTTCTCGAATTCCGCTTTTGCAGATCTCTTTATATCTATTTGGTTTGCTATCATGGTTATACACGAAAGTCCAGGTCAAATCTACACCTTAGCCAATTTTGAAACACTCAGGAAAGCAGCCAACTAATTATTAGATGCAGCAAAAATAATACCCCTCCTTTTCAAAAAGACAACCCTTTGACATCATAACGGCCTGTGTGTTCAAAGAGTCGGCCGATAATTAAATTTTACTCCATTAATTAACGGAGGTCTTTTATAAAGGATTAAAAACAAACAAAAAGTTCGCAACCCCTTCGTATTTCATTGAATGTAAATAATCGTCGTAAACAGATCGAATGTGATCAGGTCTCCTGTTTCTGTAGAAACATGGCAAATCCAGGACCACGAAGCGGATATTATCGACAAGTTATGGTCATGTAATTCCAGTAATCGAGTTAATTTATGCAGTTACGGTATTGACAAAAGTTTATGTCATAAAGTTCCATTTATTCGATGGATAGAGTAGCAAATAATTCAATTAAAATTGTTTTTTTTATCAAAGTATTTGATTTATGTATTTATCTTCTGCTGAGTAGGGGGTACGAAAGTAACACGGGTTGGTTGCAACATTAAGCATATTGTCTTTCTAAAGAGATTTGTCTATTATATTATATCATTATAGAGTCGGCAGTGAAATCTACATTAACTTATTTGAACAACAATATCCATGGTGTGTTTTAGTTCGAGTTAAGACCTGCACGGTGCAAAATGATATGCAAAGTAAGTTTTCATTCTTTATCTTAATCTATCATAATCCTAGAACTGAACGTTATTTTGAATTATTTTATTGGCTTGTTCAGTTAATACCAATATTGGTTATAACCTGACCAAGGTATTTTAATTAAAAATAATCGTTAAAAAAAGTTTTAAGCAAATATCCTGTCAATCGCGTGAAAAATGCGTAATGGGACGATTGTAACAATGCCATAGGGGGACGATTGTAACATGTTACAACAGTCTCTCATGTTTAATACCTATGATCGTATTTGTCATAACTAAAATGATAATTCTGTAGATATCCAGATAATTACTTCAGTATTTATTATACTGTGTGGGAATATACAAATTCATTCTCTTTATTTAGGATGCCTAACAAAAGACAACGAACAACAGATCGTGAGAAAGATTGTTATGGATTGGAAAAAACTTGGTCCATCCCAAATATGGAATATGGACATGTCTGGCGACAGACAACCCTGCAAAAGCCAGATAGGAATAGGATTCTTTGTTATTATAAAAAAATATATATTATTATTTTATATTTTTGTTTCATTATTCTATTTTTTATTTATTTTTTTTTCAAATAAAATATATTATGTGCCTGCACTACAACTTACTTTTATATAGGTATAATCAATAAACAATTACCTTGTAAATACTAACTTTCTATACCTAGTTATTACCTATTATTCATATGTTACAAACGTCCCCATATTCTGTTACTTTTGACGCATACCATTGGGTAGGTTGTAACGACGTACACTCTATACTTTTTTATTAATTGTACATCAATATGAACTATAATTACTTCAGTATTATTTTTCTTCTATATATAAAATACCAAGGAAACGACTTTGTTATTTTTTTATTTATCCGGTTTTACAAAAATATGTTACTTTCGTACCTGGTCTCCTCTATACAGGATGATTCAGAACTTATCCGAAAGACTTTGAGGATATCACCCTTAAATAAGAAGTCGATATCACCAAAAAAAATATAATAAAACTAATAGATTTCGCAATTATAAAGGAGAACGTAGCTGGGCAACTGTACTTCAACGGCTTCTGATATACAGGGTGTCCCAAAATAGAAGGCCGTACCATTAACCACGTATTCTTTGGACAAAAATATTGCAACTTTCCTTATGCCATTTTTATTTGGGCGTCCTTGTTTCAATATACAGGGTGTTAAAGTTACATTTTAAAAAACTATTTTTGTTAATAATCCTTTTGTTTTGTAAGATACACACTTGAAATTTTGCACGTACTTTTATTATATTCCGGCATACTTATCATGTAATTTTAGTCAAAAAAATCGAAGGGTGAATGGAGGTAACTGACGGATGCAGTACCCTTTAACCCCTCCAATTATTTCTAAGTACGCCTATGCAGCTTTTTCCTGAAATATCAAACGTAGAATTTTCTTCTGATCATTTTGTCTCTTTTGTATTTTTTTATTTAAATGCTCCTTTTTGAAGAAAAACGGCAATTTGTAGTGCTCATATCATTCACTATCATTTTCAAGTAAAACTGAAATTTTGTGGTGTGTGTGTAATATGTATATTATTACAATACTTTGGCAACTTAGCAAATCGTAATACTTACTGAATGAATAATTGTTAATTAAAACAAAAAGTTCTCTTATCATCCAAAAAGTAATAGTCTTGTTTAGTAATAATAATAATGAATGATCAACATAATAACTTTTTACCTAAATAACATTAAATAAAATATATTATTAATTACTACTAATTTAACAAACGTTCTACTTGCCCACCCTCCTCATTAACACATGTACGTGCTATTTTAAGTAGCGAAAATCTTATATTTTGAAAGATATTTCCTTTTTATTTTAATTAGCAAATATTCATTCAGTAAGTATTACGATTTGCTAAATTGCCAAGATATTGTAATAACAGGATTTATGGGCACTGCAAATTGCCGTTTTTCTCCAAAACGAGGCATTTAAACAAAAAATTACAAAAAAGGTTAAATGATCAGAAGAAAATTCACCGTTTGGTATTTCAAGAAAAAGCTGCATAGGCGTACTTAGAAATAATTGGAGGGGATAAAGGGTACTGCATCCCTCAGTTATCTTCATTCACCCTTCGATTTTCTTCACCAAAATTACATGATAAGTATGCCGCAATAAGATAAAAGTACGTGCAAAATTTCAAGTGTGTATCTTAGAAAACAATGGGATTATTAACAAAAATAGTTTTTTAAAATGTTACTTTAGCACTCTGTATATTGAAACAGAGATGTCTAAATAAAAAATGGCATAAGGAAAGTCGCATTATTTTTGTTCAAAGAATATGTGGTTAATGGTATGGCCTAATATTTTGGGACACCCTGTACAAAAAAAATAGACATGGTTTTGCACCTAGAGCGCGTGTTAACACGCCTGCCTGGCGAATAGGGGATATGCTATCTAGGTGGTAAACGAACGAGGTAAGTAGTGTTGTTTTATTTATCGTGGAAGTATCAATTTTCAAAATTTTCAAAATGGCTCATGTGTGCAGCAATGCAATTTAGACAAAATGCATGCTTTGGTTTTGGCAGATCGATTTCCCGATCGACACACGCCAAATCATGAAACATTTACGATAGTGGTGCAACGTGGAGTGGTAATTTATGTACAAATCGTGGACGAGATGGTGGTCCCAGGCTACAACAACAATCAACGGTGTGGCGCTTACTACACGAAGCTCAGTTCTACCCGCATCATATCAGTTGCGCAGATTAATAAGTAGAATAATGTTTTTCGAAAACGGTCATGAAAAGTTGACATTTTCTTTAAATTCTCAGTTGTCAAAGTGAGTCTTTTTTGTCACCTATCTGCTAAATACTTTTATGTTCTATAACACAAGTCTTTTTCGTTGTAGAACATAAAACAAATGTCAAAATAACTTGTATTTTTTTCGAAACTTATTTATGATTTTATTAATTAAACAACATACATTTTAAGTGATATAAAATTTCAACGCAAAGCAGAAGCTATTATAAACAGTAAGATTACAATTTATTTTGCACTACATGTAAATTGAAAGTGCTGATATTGCAATGTATCTTTATTAACTGCTCTGTACACTACTAATATTAATTACAACTCAACTAAACACTATTTCACTTTGAAACTCCATGAAATTTCCAACTAAGCACTCTCTAATTCAAGACTGACTGACTCGGCCGTTTATACTTCTTTTATAGTCCAAACGAATATTCATCTCTCTCTCATAGTAGATGCTTGCATACGTGTGGGTGGAGGACACTTTCAACAACTACTGTAAATACATAATTTGGGTTCTTTATTTTGTTTATATTTTCTTGTCTTGTCGTTTCGTTTTAGGTTTAAGATTTTGAATTTATCATTTTACTAAATAAATCGCGATTTTTAAAATAAAATTTAAAAAATCAGAGGCGTACCGTTTTTTCTATCCAAACATTTAATATTATGCCTACGTGGAGGTCACTGGTTAAAGTAGAAAATTAATTTTTGCCCCACAAAAAGTGTCTCCACGCATGGTGGGTGTCAACAAATTGGCAAAAAAAATATCAAAAGCAGTCTCAATGAACTTGGGGAAAAAACTTTTTTTGGTTTTAATTTTTTTTTATGTGAAAATGGTGCGTCGTACGAGAGTAAGTCTAGAGACCGAATTTGCTGTAAAATAAATGGAGATTTTAAAAATAATTTTAGTTTATAGAAAGGGCAGTGGCGTACCATTTTTTTCTTAAAAAATGTTTAGTTCAAACCTCGTAAGGACGTCATTGGCAAAGATTTTACAACATTTTTTACTTCAAACAATGCTCCTTAACGATTCATAGGTGTGTACAAAATTTCATAAAAATATCTGGAGTGATAAGAAAATTATAATAAAAAAGTAAATTTTTTCTGAAAACTGTAGCAGCCTGTAGCTCAAAAATTAAGAGGTTTAGATCATATGTTGATATTAAGTTTTCTTCTTAAAATGACCGAAGGATTCACACCCTTAAGTATCGGCATTCAATTAATAAACACCCTGTATACACGGTGTTCCAGAATGATGGTCAAATATTTTACCAGTGTATACCACAAGCCATTTTAGGAGGGATCTTCATATAAAATTTTTCAATTTGGGTTGTCCCTGTTGAGATATTCGAGTCTCAAAATGGCGAAAAAAAAGAGTTTTTTTAATTTTCTTAAAAAACCGTTACAAATTTCAATTTTGGTACACATTATCAGCTAGTCAAAAGCTATTTTATGGTGGTATCTATTCCTTGGCTCATGTTTCTGGAGGGCGAGAATAAGCAACCCTTAGATTTATTTCTTTCAGAACTTTTTCCTGCAATGACCGATTTCAAGAAAACTTTTTTTTTAAATACTACATATCATTTTACTACTTTTTTCCATCTCGTAATTTTTTCATGCAACCAACAGTTTGCGCGGAAAAAAATAAAAATAGTTTTCCTTACTCTAAACATCTTTTCGTCACCGGTTACTGATAACCGCAGTAGGCGGTTGCTATGTTGATGTTTGTCTGTTGTTTTGTCAAACAAATCAGTCTTAACAGTTTCTGCAAATATTTGTAAACAACTGACTCTTCCGTACAAATATTACCGAATAAATTGACGGAATATGCATACGGCAGGATTGGCAACTGTTACTAGGAATACCTTTGTTTAAAAATATTTGCAAAAACTGTCAATTATAGACCTAATGGTGATTTGTTTGACAAAACAACAGAGAAACATCAACATAGCAACCGCCTACTACGGTTATTAGCAACTGGTGACGAAAAGATGTTTAGAGTAAGGAAAACTATTTATATTTTTTCCGCGCAAACTAATGGTTGTATGGAAAAATTACAAGAGGATTGTTGAAATCGGCTATTGTAGGAAAAAGTTCTGAAAGAAATAAATCTAAGGGTTGCTTATTCCTGCCCTCCAGAAACATGAGCTAAGGAACAGATACCACCAAAAAATAGCTTTTGACTAGCTGATAATGTGTACCAAAATTGAAATTTCTAAGTGTAACCGTTTTTAAGGAAAATTAAAAAAACTACTTTTTCCCGCCATTTTGAGACTCGAATATCTCAACAGGAAGAACCGAAATTGAAAAATTTATTATGAAGATCTCCCCCTGAAATGGCTTGTGGAATACACTGGTAAAATATTTGACCATCATTCTGGAACACCCTGTATATTTTCAGGGTAGATTTTTTTAATACCTATCTGAGGGCCTAGGTCGCGTACCAACGTGTCGCCGTCAATTAAGCCGTCTTCCCTTTACGAAATCAGCGGAAAATAAATTCAATTCCGACTGAAACAACGCCGGAATAAGTTATCACGTGGGGAAGAAACGGCGGAGCCCCGGGCTTGTATATTTTAGAGTTGTTTTAATGTTATTATTGAGTTGCGCGCCACAAAGCTGCCGAATGTGCTTGTTTAATATTTATGCCGTGGGCGGGGAGCACCTCGGGGGAGACGGCCGGGACCCCAGTCGAAAATACACTGCGCGACAGCGAAACAAAAAATAGACGTAACCTTTACGAGACTATCTGGAACATTGATATCGCGGAATTGCATTGTCCGAGGCGGTCTACAGGGTGTCCCAATTTCGTAGTAATTGCGAGGTATCTCGGAAACTGCAAGAGATAGAAGGATGCGGTTTTCGCGACACAGGACCACACTGGTAAAAATGGGTAAAAAATTTCCATGTTTTGTTATGCTCTTTTGATATAATATTTACTGGAAAATTCTAATTTGCATTAGTTATACAGGGTTAACTATGACTAAGTACAAATATTTTAAGAGGGGATAGAAAAAAATTAGAATTAACAGAATTTTTTTTCAAGAAATTTCTAAACTTATTTATAAAGCGAAAAAAATTTTTTTTCGATATTATATTAAATCCTTATTTAACGCCGCCAATGCGAGAATCAGAGTATGCAACCAGCAAGCAACCGTCATGCACCAGTCGGCCACAGTCGGCAGTCGGTCCAGTCGAGTCGGTTCGTCGTCATGTTATAATTTAATTCCTGTGTTTACGTTGTAGTTTTGTATTCTTCTTCAGTTTCTAGTGCCTTATTTTAATTTTAAACGTTTTATAGTTAATAAATAAAGGAATATGGGTCGGGTACAGATATTTTCCCACAATATAGTGCGCTGGTTTGTTTTTCTAGGTTATGGGACAAGACTCTCGCGGGTGTTAAACGTTTTCTGTTATCTATTAGAACCTACCTACTCATCCCTTTCTTCTATTTTGTTATAATATATAGGCATTGTGTGTAACTGTACCTACGGGAAGTGTGTTTATCGGTAGTGAGTGAAAATGTAGTTTTACCAGTTTGTAACCAAACAATGAAAAACGAATGCAAAATACTGGAGCTAACTAGATTAACTGTAACCTACCTATCAGGTATTATTCCTAATAAGAATGTAAATTTTTGTCGTTTCTGCATTAAGGAACACTGCAAACGACCGCATGGTAGTTGTTGACAGATGTAATGTCAACTATGGATCTAAGCCATAAGCCATCTCAGTCGATACTCATCATAGACGCCGACGCCGCTCCCTGAGCACGTGGTTAAAATGTTTGTACTTAGTCATAGTTAACCCTGTATATTAAGGAATAATCAAGTGTATGTGCTTTAACATAATAAAATTAGAAAATTTCAGGAATAATGTGATCATACGATCATTTATCGGTCAGTGGTCGCGCGGTTTAAGGCGTCAGTACTTGAATCGAGGTGACTAGATGGGTGTTGGTTCGAGCCCAGCTGCCGGTAGACCGTATATAAGCTATATTCGTGGAGAGGTTTGGCGCCCTCTCTGCGGGTATGGTAGAGTGGAAGAATGTTGGCTTGGGTCAATGTGAGAGATTGAGACCGGTTGATATTTGACTACCCCCCTAATTAATGAAGTTTTCCAGGTTTCCCTCATTCCTGCACTGAATAGTGGTTAGGGCTTACCAACGTAAGTCGTTCCTGGGCGCAAATGCGGCCTGCTTAATAATATGCCGCCCCCTCTCTCGCACAAGTCTCCGACTTCTGGGCTAATCCCTGTGATTAGAATGAGGGGTAGAGATATTATTATTATTATTATACAATGGAACTATTTACTTTTACGCAATTTATTTTGAAATTTTACAGAAGTTTTTATGTGATTTCTGTTGCACATAGCGCAGAGACACATAAATCTAACCTCCAACTTCATACAATTTAGTTGTGTTGTTACCGTGTGGTAGACAAACATGTATGGTTCATTAATAAGGAGTTTTTGTAGGATATTCTTAAAATAGTAAGTATAATATTATATTTCATTACATGTGCACTTGCAGCTTATAATTTAAATGTTATACAATTCATAAATATAATAGAAACTGAAATGGTACTTTGTTTAAATGGTTACATCAAAACTACGCCATTACCTGTGTCTTTAACCCATACATTTATTTCAAACAACATATTCATCTTTGTGACAGTAAAAATAGTAATAGCTTACGACATATATTAGCATTAGTTGTAATTATGTTAATTATAAATTAGCTGTAACTAAAATTCGAACTAAAATTATTTATTTTCACATAGATATACGTATATCTACAAATATTTGCAGAAACCGAGGAATATATACTGATGTTCCAGAATAATTATGTTATATTTTCAGCAAAAATATGCAGTATATTTTTTAATGCGAATGAAATACCTACAATGTAACACATTTTTAAATGATGGATGAACAATACGCTTTTATAGAAAAGGATGGATAACTTATATTTAGAGGGAGGCCTTAAGTATTTAGAAATTGACTTTTCCCAGTTTTCAACTTCATCCGTCAACATGATTTCAAACGCTTTCCGCAATAAAAATGTGGAAAACCAGACATTTGCCACTATTGAGCTTGTTGTCTCTCCTCCTATATGGCATAGGAAACGAAACAACCGACAATTTATCCGACAGAAACTAACCTGAGTAGACGTGATGCAACATGGAATGGTATATTTTGGCCACATGCTGAACCTGACGTTTTACCAGAGCACACAACTTTAATACAATTTGTAGTAAATAATACTACAATTGTGTCTCAAAATTTTTGGCCCTGATCACCACAAGTGTGGTATGAATATCATAATAATATAAATATTATTGTTTTGCACTGTAGACGCATTTTACATTATGATATTAATTATAAAATATTACCCATTTTAATTTGTATAAATCTATAAACCTATAATTTAATCTGTAATTAATAATATTTTATTTATATTCTAACAAAATATTATTAAGTAAATTTTAAATTTAGTGTCATTTTAAGATAGAAAAGTGTTGAATTAAGTGTAAGAATGTTTATGTAAATATTTATATCAAATATACTTTATTACTGAAATACTTAAATATAGATTAGATTTTTCTTCGTGTATTCCGATCTATCGTATTTTTTGTATAAATGAAAATTTTTGTTGATATTTAATGAATACGATATGAGAACGACAGAATTCTACACAACAGAATGTAAAACTATAAATTAAAAAAAATAGGTTTGTCAGTTTGAAGTTAACCAAATTGGGCACTTGATTTTTGAGCAAATCAGTTTTGCTTTTAAGACACTTACTTGTAAGACATCCCAAGCAACACATGATAGTCTAAAAAACGTTTATTAAACGAAATAATGGTTTAAATTTCGTTATCGTTTATTTAATAAACGTTTATGGGTAACATTTAATTTCTAAATGTTTTTTAAACGTATGCTTTAAACGTATTTCTTTCAAACTTGTATAAGAAACACATAATATTTGAGTAATATGTAATTAAAACTGTATTTTGGTTATAGATTTACGTTGATCTTAACTTAATTAACTGAAGACGGCATTTTCATTTTTTCATATCATATTATAGTTTTTTATATATAATTTTTAAACGTATATACTAACTGTATATATAGGCAATGTTTTTTATATGTATGTCATAAACATTTGTAAATACATAAAATATCTGAGAATTTATTTATTAGTAGCTACTCATTTCCAACCAATGCCAATTCTATCTTGACAAATATGTTACGTAAGTTGGTTTATTTATTTGTTATATTGTATTTGCACTCAAATATCTAGTTATACTTTATAACAATCATATTTTCTATGACAATAACGTTACATAATAATTAGTAGGTACAAATGTTTCATTACTTTAGGTACACGAATTCGTACACCTAGCGTAAATAAATCAAATACATGCTTATTATTTCTAATTTGAAGATTTTTCTGTTCCAGTTATATCTTAAACAAAAAAAAAGAAAAAAACGTAACGGAATTTAAGGTTTTAAATTTGTAATAAATAAATCACATGATTCCTCAGAAATTACTTAATGCTTTGTAGTTATCTTTCGAAACGTGTAAGGGGAATGGATATATAAAACCTTAATAGAAAATAAAATATCTATTTTTTTTGAAAAAAAAAAAATGTTTAAGTATGTAGGTTTACATGATTTATAAATCTGGTACAATTCTAGTAATTTTATTTCTACGGGTTGGTACAATCGACCAAAGTAAGCAATACTGAACTTTGCCGGCTGACATCGCACATCGCTGTTTGTACTTCTGCGCCCCCTCGCAGTGCAACAAAAGCAAAATAATAGATTGTGCTTACCGTGTATCAAGAATCTACAAGAAATATAGGTAGGTAAGATAAAAAAACGTTAATGTCTGTATTTTATAAACAAGTTAACCTCGTTGAATTAATATAAGTTAGTTGTGTGTTGTAGGTAAGTTCTAAATAGAAACAACTTTAAATTTTTCATTACTCATTATATTCATACTTACAAAATGGGGAAAAAATTGTATTTGTGATATCACATATCTACTTATGCATTTTTTCAGTTTTGTTCACATAGGTTTTGTTTTATTTACTGATCTACTGTTACAAAATGGCCACCAATCCAACCTGCCTATTTTCATATACTTTGGTAACAAATGTGGATATATTATGTAATATGAAGCAATAATAAAACAGTATTTAAACAAAACAGAAAGAAAGACTAAATAGACGTGTGGAAAATTCTAATACCCTAGGCCTATAAAATGTTTTGCTTAATTTTACATTTTTTGTAATTAAAATTTTGCACAAATGCTCTGTTTTGCATTCTGATAAACCTCAATAGTATTTTGTAGTATCTCATACATTTTACTAGTAAATAAAATGAAATTTCTCTTAATTTCTAAGGCACACTGAATTTTCCAGATTTAAAATCATGGCAAGGTTTGTTTCATAAAAAGTAGGAGCTAGAAGGCCATATTTCAATTACATGTAAAATCACCTATATGTAATAACATATTATAATAATTAATAAATAATGTGCAACACACAGTCTGGTAGTATTTTATAGATATATTTCCCTCACCAAAAATATCCTAAATGTTTATTACCTGTACCTATGGCATGTATGTATGTGTAAGTATGTAATTTTTTCTACTTTTTTTAACTTCAAAGTTTACCTTTAAATCTCATATACACAAAAAATATTTTTATCATGATTCGTAACAAGGTAAGTTGATTTTTATTTTTTAATAGGCATATCATGTCTCAAAAACTAACTGCATTCTTTTTTTTCCAGGATGTGTGCTAGTGCCATTAAATCAAGTGTGTTATGTGTTTTTTATAGCGTAATTTTGCTTGATCCAACGAAGTTCCATATCTTTTCTATTTTGAAAGATATACAAAACTGAAAATAATTTTTAAAATTTTTTGAAATTTCAAAATATTTATAAACTCGTGGGGAAAGACTATACTATATACATAGTATTTTCTCACGAGTTTTCTTAAGTCTACTCTCATGTGTTGTCGAAACATATGGTTAAGTATATTAAATTTTCCAAAAATCTAAAAATGTGTTCTTTGCACTTTCGTATATCTCAAATTAAAAAAGATATGTAGCCTTATTGAATTAAGCAAAAAATTCAACACCACGTTATATATACTAATACTAAAAACGTTTATATTCGTTTTTATATAAACGCATATATTTAACATATGATACAACAAATATATACGTTTTCCATAATCGTATATTTACAATATATAATATATGAAATATATACGTTTTTTGGATGTATATATGTAAGATACTGTATACCATATACATACCATTTTTATACGTACATACTTTATATATGATACACTAAATATACACGTTTTCTGCGCGGACATTCGAACGTTAAATATATGTTGCGGTAAGCGTTATATATACTACTCGTATAAACGAAATCGAAACGTTTAATAAACCATTTGGTGTTGCTTGGGATTGTTAGAAAACTCAACTATCCCTTGAATAAAATTATGTCTTTAACTTCCATAGCATTCGATATAGCTAATTTCAATCAAATCAAAGCGATGAAAAATGATTTTCCTAAATATTGTAAATATCTCCCAAACGATAAGGATTAGATATAGGAAAGTTTTATAAAATTTTCATTGAAATATGAGAGATCTAAAAATTAAATAAAAATATATCATTTCGTTTAAAATTACAGCTTTTTGTAAATATTTTCATTGAAAATGTAATTTTCGATTAACAAGGAGTAGAAGTAGAGTAGAAAAAAAATCACTTCATCTATGAAAATTTCTAACGTTCCATCTTCGTGAATCAGCCTGTACATGCTTTTGCAATTATAAAGACACTCCTTCAAAATAGTTTTTGAACTTCTGGATGGTCTGCGTAGAAATTTCTTTAAATCTCCATTGAAGAGTAAAACAACTAAGAACTGATGTTTAAATTTGAAAGTAGATTTCACCACAATTAAAAAGAAACAGCAAAATTCATTGTAAAGAGTGTCATTATTATTGCAAATGATTGTACATACCTAACTACTTGTAATTATCAGATTTTGGTGAGTGAAGCAGTTTTATGACAACTATAATTATTCCAGACGTAGCTGCTAAGTTTCATTATAAATCCTGCTGGTTAATCGAGTTCTAAGAGTTTATTTTTGGTTTCAGGTAAGCCGCCATCTTGCTAACTCTAGCTGACTGCTAACTCTGGTAAGTTCATTAGCGAACGTCAAAAATCGCCTCGGATTTGCACTAAATTGTATTCATTTCTCCAGTTCGTAAGTCTCTTGCATTTCGCTGTATCATTAAATAGCGTTAAGGAATATCTAGAACTTTGTGGAAACTATATAAATCATATTAAACCGATGGGAAAAGAAACGTTACTTCGTTTTCCTTCGCTTCCACATCATCTTGTACATGCTACATAGCTTTGTTGGATGTACAAACCGAGTTGCAAAGAACGAACTGCCAGTAAATAACTTTACAGCTTTTGAGAGAAAACCAAAGTAAAATCAACGAAACGTTAGGTTTTACAAAATAAAATTGGATTAATAATCAAAAACAATATGTTACAAGTAAGAATACCTAACGACTGTTGACAAATTTTTCATCATTTAATATTGGAAATATGTGAGGGATCGTTAGAGGAATATAAAGTTTCAAAATGTAGTAAATATTTAGTCGCGATCGCTTGATATAGGTGTAATTTGATTTAAGTAGTTTTAAGGAGAGATTACACTATTAGGTCGCAATCTAGATGCATCGCGGACCGATTAGTGCCGAACTGATCACGTTCTCTATGCGCTTCTGACCTACTGGTGCAAACGTGTATATTGGAAATCATGAGACTAGCATGGTCCGCAGTGTATCTAGACCGCGACTGCATAGCGCGTTTCCTCCTTAAATCACCTTGTGTAGGTAGGACCACCGAGCCCCGCAGCCGATAGACCGTATATCAGTTACATTGGTGGAGAGGATTGGCACCCTCTCTGCGGGTATGGTAGGGTGGAAGAGTGTTAGCTTAGGTCAATGTGAGAGATTGATACCGGTCGACATTTGACTACCCTCCTAATTAATGAGGTTTTCCAAGTTGTCCTCATTCCTACACTGAATGGTGGTTAGAATTACCAACGTAAGTCGTTCCTGTGTGCAAGTGCAGCCTGCTTAATAATAATATGCCCCCTCTCCCGCACAAGTCCTCGACTTCTGAGCTAATCCCCGTGATTAGAATGAGGGGTAGAAATATTATTATTATTTTACTATTAGAGAGGTAACAATAGGAATGAATGTGGTAAATTCGTGCATTTTGTCTATTTTTTTTAATATTATGTCGGTGTTTAAGTGAACTATGTATTAATTTAGCTTTAAAATTAAGTTTTACAAGCATATAGATAAGAGGGTTGAATATGTGTGTATACACAAAAAAGAAAATTCTTAGAATGAATCTAATTGAATCAGATTGTATTATTTCGTAATCTCATATATAAGTGCTCATTTTCCAATTATACTGCTATACAGCTAATATTATAGGGAACATAAAGTTTGTCATGATTACTTTATCTGTACCAAATTTCATTGGTATCTTGTACTTAATTCCAGAAATACAAAAGAAAATCCTTTTTTTTCAGCTTCCTACACCCTGTATCTCTAAAAGAAAGCTATTTCAGATCTGTAACTCTAAGGCAAAAATCAATTATTTTAATGGAATCTATCTGCCTTCGAAGTTTCCTACATATAATTCCGACCACTCTGCATACCAGTGATCAGGTGTTTTATTCTATATCAGAGTTGTACCTACTAACATCAAATGGCACAAGGGCCGCTGTAAATACAATTGCAGTTGTGAAGACCCCAGCATAAAATACTTGGTATGCAGTTTTATCAGTGATTTGTAATACTTAGGAAATGTTGCAAACAGTTTCCGGCGGTTAACCATCGAATGGCGGTGTGAAGTAACAAGTCCCCATATGTAGCATCTACTTCGGCCAAAAACTCAGGAAGTTTTCTGTGAGTCAAAGCACGATGCCCTCTCTTATAATATTAGTTACTTTTACAACCACTTTCGTAACATTCATTTGATGTAAGGACTTTCACATGCGGCTTCTTGGTGAACAATGCACTGTATCATAGGACCGTTGATATTGTTTTGTTTTAAGAGTCCTTCAAATCCAATTTCCTATCATAGCTCTGGTTCCATCAATGATAATATAGGAACATTTATCGAATCCCCCATAGTCTGATATACCACCTTATTTATAGCTTCAAAAATATCCGTGCCCTTAGTTGTATTATGGAAAGGAATTATATTAAGCATTCCTTCCGCTACACTGAAGTTCTCTTGAATAGTTCGAACAAAAATTACAAGTTGACTGATGTCGGATAGGTCAGTGCTTTCATCCAAGCAGAGTGAAAAGTATTTACAGTTCTTAGTTACATGCAATTTTTTGGATACATTTTGATTAATGTGGTCTACATGTCTTGCAATTGTTTGATGCAATCTGTTTCGAATTTTTCGGAAATTTTTGTTTCATTGAATTGTTTTACCATTTTGATTGACTATTCGTAATAAGACTCCATCACTAAAAGCTGTTTTAGCTTTGACAATTTCCAGGGCTACTTCGTAGAAAACGACAATACTGCATTTGTTATCAGTGTCAGACTTTTTGAAAAAATGTGTTTGTTGTTTTAGTGTTTTCTTATGATGGCATTTCTAGATTCCTATGCATACTGCTGAAACTTTCTCTCGTGTAACGTAATAAAATGTCGTTTCTTATTATATCTTTTAGGAACTGATAGTACTTGCATACAAATAATGCACTGAAGTTTATTATTGCTGTTTGTGATTAAATAGTCTGATTCTCAACGGTCATTATAAACTCGATTGTTGTTCTGGATTATTTACCTCCCTAATTAATGAGGTTTTCCAGGTTTCCCTCATTCCTGCACTAAATGGTGGTTAGGGCCTACCAACGTAAGTCGTTCCTGGGCGCAAATGCCGTCTGCTTAATAATAATATGCTGCTCTCTCTCCCGCACAAGTTCTGAACAACTTTTTTAAGTAACATTTTGCTGTATTTTCAGTAGACTACGGCTCGCGGCTGCGGCTCATCGCCAACCAATAGACAGTCTGAATGTTCTCATCAACTACAGCATTTAGACTCACTATTGGTCGGCGACGAGTCGCAGTCGCTAGCCGCAGCCGCAGTCGCACCAGCGTATCCGTACCTTAACGACTTCAATAAGGTATACCTTCTTCAGATATAACAGATAGGAGAATCGATTGTTTCAATAGCCAGATGGATACATTAAGCAGCAAAAAAGTTCTGTCATTTGAAAGAAACATGATGTGCCATAAGTGGCGCCCTCTACTAGTGACGTCAAAATTAGAAGCATATTTGAACCCCCGATTTACAAATTTTATGTAAATATTTGGATTTCTTAAGAAGTTATTTATAAATATCGAAAATAAAATTTTAACTTTAACACCCTGTATCTACGTTAATATTGAGTTATAGAAAAATTGTTATAGTACTTCGTGACCCTAATTTCTTGTGAGGAAGTCCTGAAGTCTTGACGCATAATTTCCGGACACCCTGTATAAGCCCTTAAAATTACGGCACTCATACACCCTGTATACTTGATAACCATCTTCATTTCCATTCTGTCAAAAGGTTGCGCAATGGTAAATTCTGTAAATTTATGTACTTAACATAAAATATGCCTATTAATTTCGAGAAGGCCTGTACATCCATCAAGGTGTTTTTCCGAGGGCATCGCGGGCCCGTCGCACCAGGCAATGATCCGTCGAACGAGGTAATGAGGGCTGGTCTAGTTAGCGTCGGCGGCGTGAGTGACAAGCAAGATGCTGCAGACAAAGGTGATCCCCCGGCCTCCCCCGACGATAAGGACGCCGGGATGAATACTAAAAGGGGCCCGGATGATTAATATGGACGGCTGGTGCGGTGCTTGTGCGAGCTAGATCGGCAAAAGTGCCGCTGGAGGGCCTGGGAAAGCCGTTGGTTTAAAGAAAAGCCAATAAATTTGAATAGCGGAGGGCCTATCTTAATCGATTCGCTTCTACCTACCCATCCGAACCTCAAAAAGCCTATAATATTCGATGATTCTTATGCAACTTCCATTAGCAAAACTGCGGAAAAAGCTTTTTCGACGTTGCGGCTGATATCTCATCTCAGACGTACGGGCAAGAGCAAAATAGCAGCAAAATTATGTATTTTTTGATATATATTGTTTTGAGGCTTCTGAGGGTAAACATCTTTTGCATTTTTGTATATTGACATAATTATTGTACCTTCAAAAATGCTCTGCTGCCAAGATTATAAAGAGTGACGTTATAAATAAATGATCATATATTTTATATATTGTTAATCTAATAAGTTGTGTTGTGTTTCTAAATATTTATATTCTGGGAATTTATGAATTAAACGGGAATATATTGGTAAATGATGCTGTGGAAAGGTGCATGTTTGTAACAAAAGTGTCTTGCAAGTGTTTATCGTCTACTAGAAAGTAAAAAAAGCAAAAAAGTATTTAAATTGACGACGACTTTGCTGTACTCTTCTGTGTACCGTACTTTTCCTTGTCTTAACTGGGCTAGCGTTTATAGATACATAATTTAGGCAGCATTAGTCAACCGGCGCACGTTGGATCAGATGATGGTTCTGTAGGTAGAATCACAGTGGGTGCAGGTTTCCTGCTCACGCTTATCGGCCCGGTTTTCTCGCGCCAAGGTCCGCGCAGACTAAATTCTGTTAAAAGCGAGAAGAAACGTTGCACTTTCACTTTAATGCTAGAAGTTATCATATGGTTGTAATATATTCTTTGGTTATCAAGTAAAAAAAAAAACAAAATTTTAATAGCAAAAGATGTAACAAATGAAATTTTCATTTCTATAAAAGAGGGCGCGCATGTTTTCGGCGCTGACCTATTTCGACCTGCTTTCACTGCATACGTGTCAAATTAAAAATATGTTATAATTTTCAAGGCTTATAACGACGTGTCGGCGCAGACTACCAGTAAGCAGGAAACCTGCTTCTACTGTGTTTCTACCTTTATAATGGCTTTGTTTATGAACAATGTCTCAGATTTACATTTATAGTAAACATTGCACCACTATAGCACTCATAAAATTAAGAAATTGTTATGATACAAAAATATTGACAATTGCGTTATTTTAAGAATTTCTCATTATTGATTTAAGCATTTAAATAAGTTAAAATTAACTTGTTCAGTTTTTCGAGTTAGTTACAAAAAAAAATAATAAATAAATTCAACATAGGCAACTATGAAAAGGAATTTGTAAAAAATATATCACACTCGGGATAATAATATTAATGAATTAAAAAGATTGGCCCATAGGGAAATGGTTACCGCGGTATTTAAGCCGAGCTTTTATACTACTCGGTGCGTCAAGGTTGGTTAGTTCAGTATTTAGGTTGACTGGTTCAGGCCTGTTATGGATGGCTGGTCCAGGTATGCTCCGGTTCACTTGTTTGTTCCTAAGTAAAGGCATCCAAGTATGACTCATCTTCAATCCTTCGGCCCTGTTCATGTTGTTCCGGTATTGAAGAATCTCCAAATCCTTGGTGCCAGATTGTAATACCCATTAGTACGAACTAGCACTCTAATGTCCTCTAGTGAGATTCTGTGTGCCTCTTTCCAAGCACGTTCAGCAACAGTGGATGTTTCAGGCTGATATAACCGTATGTGCCTTTCGTGTTCTTTTTTCCTGATTTCTACAATTTGTTTGGTCATTCCCACATATACCTGGTCACATTCAGTACAAGGCATCAAGCACACTCTCGGAGTTTGCAAATGACTCAATTGGTCTTTCGGGTTGCGGAGTTGCTGACTTATTTTACACGTGTAGTCCGCACACATTTTTTGCGTAGTCTATAGATGTATTTCTTAAAGTATCCATTTGCTAGCAACACAGATCGGAGTGAATCTATTTCTTCTTGTTGGTGGTCCTCATCAGCCAACGTAAATGCACTGTGAACTAGGGTCTTCACTGAGCGTTTTTGTGCCGGATGATGATTAGACTTTCCATGGAGATATCTATTAGTATGTGCCTTCTTCCCACAGTGTCCCAAGACACCAGAAGACTTCCTTTCTACCAGAATGTCTAGGAACGGTAATATCTACAATGAAATTAATTTTGTTTACTTTATTTCATGAGTCATATGATTCACAACAATTAAAAAGACAGTTATTTTGTTTTTTATGGTCTACAAAATGCAATACATTTGTTAATACGAAAGTGTTGATTTCTGATATCAAAATTAAAATAACCCCATAATGTTAATGTAATGTATATTACTTGAAAAATATAATAATAGAATTAAAAATTGCTCTCGCACACCAATCGGGCGCTCGAACTACTAGATTAACTCACCTACTCTTAATTCTGCTATTCGTATACCCTTCTCACAGTCGGCCAACCTGACAACTCAGCCGTCCTCGGTTGTTAGCCACAATTTGACACCAAGATATAGGACATAGAGTGCTGGTGAAAGACAGGAACGCTTGTGGCACAAACTCGCCACAGTGCCTAGGAAATGGAGTGGCTCGAATTCTGTACAGTGCGCTGGTGTCATCAACTGTATTCGTTATCTAACTTCTGAAATTATAGTAGAATTGAAAATTACTATCATTACCGGGTACCCCTTCTGCTATTTGTATACCCTTTTTACACATACCACGTGTTTACATCTAGTGCCCACTGGCTACTCAATGCTGAGCCTGAATACCGCCGTAACAGAAAGTGATCCACTATACTGTGGATACCATTAAAAGTCCCGACTTGGGTCGCCATCGGCAATTACGATATTTGCAATATTAGAATTTCAGGAAACATACATTCTGCGAGCTAATACCCCGACCAGCATTGAATTACACCTGAATAAAACCTATAGCAAATAGCCACTGCTAGTCGTGGACATATAGGGACGGCATAAAATTATAAATTATTCTGATGGTACTACTTTATTAATAGATGGAAGCACGCTGTCTGAACTGGAGTCCGAAACTTCTGATTGCTATGTGAGAATTCAGAATTGGTTTCAACAAAACAAACTTGTTTGAATGAGAATAAAACCAAATATGTCATGTTTAACACTAACATATCAGAAAACAGAGTTTCAACTTTAAATATTAATCACAATTCAAACGTCATTTATCGATTCTACTAAATTTTTGGGTATTTTTATAGACAGTACTTGAAATTGCATTACTCATATAGATAATTTAACAAAAAAATTAAATGGTGTTTGTTGCAGTAAAGTCCTATGCGTCGCAAAGAATTTTAAAAACAGTATATTATGCAAGTTGTTCATTAAAAATTAAATTTGGAATTTTGTTACGGGGTGTAAGTTCTAATATAGACCGAGTGTTTGTTATTCAAAAACAAGTTCTTCGCATAATTTTTAATTTAGGTTTTAATAGTTCGTGTACAGGCAAATTTACATTGTTTGTGTGTACATTTTCTTGGAATCGAAGAAGAACTATAATTTCAGGAAAAATAATTATACAGGGTGTCTCTGATAAGTTGGGAAATCTCGGAGCTGGAGATACTGGTGACCAAAAAAAGTCGATTGAGCCAAATATGCCTTGTCCGAATGTTGCTGGTTTCAAAAATACAGGGCGTTCAATGCTAGAATTTTATTTTGAAATATCTCAATAACTTTGAAACCAAAGTCATATGTAGGCCGCAACAAAGTTTTTTAATGCATTGCCAGAAAACATAAAAGATATTTTGTATTTTAAAGTGTTTAAGCGTGAAGTTTTTAAATTATTGATAGATACAAAACGCTATTCAATAGAAGAATTCTTTAATTTCTTTATGAACTATTTGTAATGTTTTATTTTTGTAGTTTTATTATTAACTTTTAAATGTTGATAAAACTGTAATAGTATATTTTTGACCTTGGTATAATCCGCAGGGGAAATCACACCTTAATGCTGTTCTTGAATCTAGTGATAATACCAAGTTCTTGGGTGTCTATCTTTATTACCGATTGAGTTAGTCTATACATATCGACATGCTCAATAAAACACTCAACAAATCCCTGTATGCCATATCTCGAATAAGAAAAAGTATGCCCTTATGTGCATTATTAAACATTTATTACAGCTTAGTCTATAGCCACCTCTCTTACAATGTAATTTTGTGGGGTAGAGCTGTTAGGAGTGGGAAGATCTTCGTAACCCAAAAACGGGCACCTAGAAATATATTTGGAATTAATCCCCGGGATTCGTGTAAGAAAGTATTCATTAACAGTAAAATACTGACGCTACCCTGTATTTATATTTATAAAACCCTGTTATATATCAAAGAAAACATTCCTTCTTTAGTTAAAAATTCTCATTTTCATAACTGTTTAACACGCAATTGTGATTTTTGTGTATTCCTAAACATAATTCAAGCAAATATGAAATGTCTTCCAAGTACTTTGGATCCAAGCTTTCAATGTATTACCAAATAAATTTAAATCCCTCGATACTGCACCATTCAACAAATCTATTACGGCTAGGCTACTCAGCAAAAGTTATTATAAGTGATGAAGATTATCCTATGCACATGTCTTAAAGGATATTATTATTATTAATTATTTTCGTATTAATAATGATATATTTATCTGAGGAATAACATTTTTTGTGTTTGTGATATGTTTCTTTTTGCTGTTTAAAATAAATGTTATTATTTATTTTACTTATTTATACGGTTTCCAGCTAGTCTCATCAGTATGCCATATGTGAGGCAACCGACGACCAACCGCGGCTGGCTAGTACGTGTAGCTCTGTCCGTGTGCCTTATTACGTAATAACTGTTTTGAAATGCATCTTAAGTTCTCGGTATTCTTCCAGCTTGGGATATTCCAAAACCGCCAGCCGCAGCACGTGCCTAATTAAGAACCTGCAGGAGATAATTTTCTGGAATTTGCAGCGCAAAACCCGCCATTTTCTGCACATCCCTGGAAATACGTCTTCCCTCGCACAAACTCACTTTATTTATCCCTGGAACTCGCGACTAGATAACTGCCACAGCGAGCGTGGAGAACTCCGGCATCGCCCGTAATATTTCAACTGTTCCGCAACAAACTTTGTCTCTGAATAAGCCGCATAAACGTCATTAAAAGTTGACTTTGCCGGCAACAAAGGCCTCGCTCTGCCACTTCAATACTCCGGTGGATCGTAAGTACGGCCGGGATCCAACGCACGACGCCCAAGACGTCGCGGCGCCTCCGGCCAGAACATCTGCATTAATTGTTCAGTTTACATCTTTCGCCACCCGTGTCGTTCACTTTTGCGAGGTAGCCGACGGGGAGCAATCCATCCCCTCTATTATTATAGTTTTTAAGTATAGCGTTCCTACAGAAAATGAATACGTTATCTTCATTTGCTGCCACAGTTTTATGGAATAAAACAAAAACTACATTGTTAACTATGACTAAGTCCAAAAATTTTAACCACGTGCTCTGGGAGGCCTAAAAGACAATCAAAAATTTATTTCGAAATTCTAGCTTGATGTTTAAAGATAATAAATATTTTTATTAATGATAGTACCTGATAGATAAAAATTACTCCAGTTAGCTGTAGTAGTCTTCGTTCCTTCGTTGCATACTGTCAAAACTACAGTTCACTCATTGCATTCCTGTATTTAATTACTATATAACGTTTAAAATTAAAGATTAGTCACTAACTGTTGTAAAATAATTTAGAATGTTGCATTGCTAGTTGCATATTCTCCACACAACAAATAGCATGGTCAAAGCTTAGAATATAAGAGTAACCATTTTTTACAAAACACATGTTGGGATGTTATAGTTTCAAATAGTATTAATTATTTTATGCAAACATCATCGATTATTGGTAATATTGTTACTATTATTAGTATTAACAGAATGTAATTCCCCAACAACACAAGAAGTTTAAAAATTTATCGGCGTGAAGTACACCTTGAACTAGTGACTACAGATGGCGTACAGATGCTGTCAAAAATATCGTATACGGTACACTGATTAATTTGAAATAATTTTTCAGTACTTGCTTTTCGCAGATTTAATTTCTCGCTAATTTCTTGTGTATTTACAAACATGTATTCAAATGCCTAGATGACAGAGAAGGGAATTCATGGGAAGTGTGATAAATAATAATAATAATAATAATAATAATAATAATAATAATGCCTTTATTTCATACCAACAGAATATGATAACTACAAAATATAATCAAAATAAAATATATAATATGTGGAAATGAAAATCACGGAGCAAATGCATATTATAGTATGGTAGTGTAATATCAAAGACGTTTTCCAAGTAGACATAGTATGCTGAATCTTCTTTAAACCACATTGAACAACTGTTGTAATGCCTTGGGGGTAAACATGTGTCAGTGTCTTTATGTATTTGTATACATTTGCATGTATCATTTTGTTATCGTTTGTGGTTTTTCCCGAAGGAGGTGTATTTGATATAAATATTTACATATTATTGACATCCAATTATTTTATACTTAATTCAACACTTTTCGTTCTTAAAATTACACTAAATTTAAAATTTACGTAAAGAATAATATTTTGTTAAAATATGATTAAAATTATTAGTTATAAAATAGATTATTCTTCTTTAAATTATAGGTTTATAGATTTGCATGAATTACATTTATTAATATTTTGCAATAAATCTTATACTGCCAAATTTAAAATGCTGCTATAGTGCAAAATAATAACTATAGAGACACATATGTAGCCTTATTTACTACAAATTGTATTCAAGTTGTGTATGCAGGTGGACCGTCAGGTTCAGTATGTGACCGCAAGATGTAGTTACCTGTTGCATCACATCTACTCAGGTTCCCTTCTGTCGAATAAGGTAAAATGATTACCATAGATTTTGGTGTCATCGGCATAAAGCAAACATTTAGAAATTAATAAAGTAGGTACATCAGACGTATAAATTAGGTATAATAAAGTCCCTAAAACATAGCCTTGAGAAACACTACATCTAAAATCGGAAATATAATGTTGATTAGTATAACTTTATTTCCGTTTACTATTTGCAGATTTTCTTATTATTAGAGATGGCTCCATTAAATTAATAAGCAATCAAGCTTAACACTGGTGACGGGATCTGTAAAAATGGGAAAATATATGTGAAATAGAGTCCTAAAATGTGGCATTTGAGGCTTTGATGCGCGATACTTTTCGTTATCTATTTGGCAACACTGCTTAGATATGTGCAAAGGCGAACCCGAGCTGCTGCAGCGATTCGTGCTTACACAAGTATCATGTCGTGAGACGATAAATTGGAAGTTGTAATCTGGCTAAATATAGACAAACCTCATTTGCTGATATTCCACGTGGGACGGGGGAGGGGTGCCGCGAGATAACGTGCCCCTTAGTCTTAATCCCTCTGAAAACAACGAGCTCCAAGTGGCTGTTTCATTTTGCGACTGGAAAGTCTCGCGTTCCACGGCTTTCTGGGGTAATTTGAATACAACACTCCCGGGGGGGATTTCGTCGACTTAAATAAACGGCGTACTGAACATTTTTTTCTATGGCTGTCTCTACCCGCTCTTGTTCATGATTTGGTGTAGCAAGTGCTTGTATAAAAAAATGTCACTGTTCTCAACAATAACAAGTACATATATGCTATTCTATCTGCACGAGGCTTTACCGTTACGGTCCACGATCAGGGCGAGCAAAAGAATGAACATTTCAACAAATTCTATAACATTTGAAGTAAAAAAAATAAATATATGCTTGGTATTTTCTGTATCTATACAGAGTGTGGAGTATTTTACGTGCCTATGCTGATTGTTAGGCTATCTATATATGTTTTGCCAGATGGCATTTATTTCAATCGTGTGTAATTTAATCGTGATTGTCATTTTTCTTTAAATTTTACTGCTGACTTTGAAGTTAATAAAATTTAAAATCTAACTCATTGGGAAAAGATTTAATTTTTTGCATTATGTTGTTCTCCCTTTATTGACAAGTATATTGTTCATGTTATTATGGCTGTTGCATTGAGCAGAATTATTTTTCATTAATTTGGGAAAATGTTAAAAATAAAAATCCTGAATTATTTTCATATCTTAGAATTATTAGTGTTTGAAAAGATATACAATCAGTTCGGATTTAGGAGTAAATTGTCAACTACACTAGATAAGTTAACCTCATTTACAAATAATGGTTATAATGAAAGTCCGTTTGTTCGATGTTTTTTGACTTCATCAAAGCTTTTGACTGCATAATAGTAATATCTCTATGTCTCATTCTAATCACGGGGATTAGCCAAGAAGTCGAAGACTTGTGCGGGAGAGAGAGCAGCATATTATTATTAAGCAGACGGCATTTGCGCCCAGAAACGACTTACGTTGGTAGGCGCTAACCCCCATTCAGTGCAGGAATGAGCGAAACCTGGAAAACCTCATTAATTAGGTGGGTAGTTAAATGTCGACCGGTATCAATCTCTCACATTGACCCAGATAGAGTGCCAATTCTCTCCACGAATGTAGTTGATATACGGTCTACCGGTTGCGGGGCTCGAACCCACACCGATCTAGTCACATCGATTCAAGCACTGATGCCTTAAACCGCGCGACCACTGACCGACAAGGCTTCGTTTCAGGGCCGTTGTTGTTTCTTGTGTATATAAACAAACGATTTCCCAACTTTGGTGAGAAATAATGTGTTTATAATCCTTTTTGCTGATGATGCTAATCTGTCTCTAACCAATAAATCTTTAAACGATCTTATGGTGGATATAGCAATAATTGAAAAGGATGCATCAAACTGGTTTTCTTCAAACAACTTATGTCTAATTGCAAATAAAACAGAAGAAATGATAGTCAGCATACGCAAGTTAAATACTGTAGATAATCCTGAATCTGAAATTGTATTTAGACCCAAAATTGCAATGCGCACTATCTATAAGAAAAGTTTGTACGGCAGAGTATCTCAACAGATATTTATTACTGCCTATTATACTCTAATTTACTCCAGATTATCTTATGCCATTCGGATTTGAGGTCACACACCTTCATCCGATTCCGTTTTTTCAACAGAGAGGAAGGCCATTTATGTAATTTCAGTTTTAAAATTCTGAGATGACTGTAAGATATAATTTAAGATACTTGATATATTAACCGTACCAAGTACCTATATACTTCAATGTCTTGTATGTTAAAGTCATGAAGATATGTAAGTACACTCCTCGTAGCGAAATCCACAGTCACAACACTAGATGAAACAATAATTTAAATACATTACATTACATTAATGCATATGCAAATACGATACCTCAACCGTCCATTTTTTGAAAGAAAAATTTTAAAGTTTCTGCTAAGCAACGCATTCTACAGTATCCATGAATTTTAAGGCAGTGATTTCATTATAATTAATTATGATTCAAACTTTGCACATTTTGGTTGCAATATGTGATCATATTATTTTAATCTGCATCAATGTGATGTTTGTTTGGTTTTGTCTTTTGCATATGTTTTTCTTTAGTTTTATTGGGTTTTGTGTTTTAAAAATTACAGCTATTTATTGCTCTATTTTGTTAATTGTGTATGTTTGTAATATGTACTGTATGTTAGATATATATTTTTCATTTTTTTTTATTTGATAATTTTAAACTCTAAAATTATTTTCTGATGCGTGTAAACACTAGTGTGTAACACTAATAAATATCTATCTATCAAATTTATTATTTCTTTGTTTATAGCAATTTGGCAATACGGTTTCAGAAGAGAATTTGGCATATCTACTACTGATATTTTATCAAATCATGATAATGGGTTTATTAGTGTCTTGCTTGACTTTTCTAAAGCTTTTAACACCAACCATAAACTATTACGTGCCAAACTGAAATATCTTGGTTTTGAGGGTTCTGCGTTAGCTCTATTGTCATCTGACCTTGCCGAAAGGAGTCAAACTGTATTTTATAATAATGTTAACTCTTCTAATATTTTAAGGAGTGTCTCAGGGTTCAATATTGGGTCTACTTCTTTCTATCATTTACAATTCTTATTTTACGGAATGAGTCAGAAGTTTGAGTAAAAAATTTAACTGAAGGTTATTCTCGCCAAAAGAATGTTTTTATTCAAATAAATTTTTGTTTTAGCATACCTCCTTACAGAGATACAGGGTGTTGATATTTAGGAAAAAATAGTTTTTTTTTCATATCTCCCAAACGGATGGAAGGATTGTTTAGAAATTTGATGTAGTGAATATCACTATTAATAACTATTATCTAGTGTAGAGCCAGCAAAATAGGAAAAGGCAGTGGTGTGGAATCATCACTATAGTGACGCTTTTTTAAAAAAGATCTAAGTTGCGCCGCTGACTAATTTTTTAGATTAAGTCATTTTTTACTACAAATACGTATTCTTACATAATTTCAGTTAAATTTTTTCATACTGGGGTGGCATAACTTTATTGTAAATTTCATTATAATGGGAAATGAAATGAATAATTCAAATGCAATACAGTGGTTCTTTCTTACAAGTACACAACTAAATATTATTTCTGCTGACAACCATATACGTAGCCTACGTTGCCAAGTCGTTGAACTTGAGTTACATACAATTGAAGACAACACAAATAAGGAAATTTGGAGGGCACATTATTCTAACACTTCAGAGCTATTACAAGCCGCCGCTGGATGTTTTTTTACATGTGACGAACTTAACTAAGCAGCTTTATCCCAGCTGTTTTTTTTATGAGAGAAATCGATCCTTAAATTTAATATGTATGCTCCCTTTAACGAACCCTTCTGGACTCTTCTTCTTTACGGCCTTAATTTTCCCTATCTGCAGAAAAACTCAACAGTTAAGAGAGAGATATGCCATCCAATATACAGAATTGAATTCCGAAATCTATTTTCCGACTCCCGATAAGATTAGTTTATTTTTATGAAATAGCCCTGGCAAGAACAAAAACGCAGTAAACTTGATATAATTCCCTTTGAATCGGTTCCGTCTAGGAACCGTATCCCATAAAAAATCGAATAAAGGCCGGACCGGCGAACTTATAAAAATATCAACTCTTTTGTATCGCCCCTCATCTAGAGCATATTGTTGCCGTTCCGTATAGAAAGTTTTATATTAATGTAGTTTCCTGCTTCCGATTGTATCTTTAATTTTTCTAGTTGGTATGCCACAGGCGCCGCGGTTAATACGTTTTCTGGGGCTGAACTGACTCCGAAAGAGCTAATAATCTTGACAGTTGGATTATTACAGGGCGAGCTAACAAAGACAAAAAAGCATGGATATTTGTATCACTTGTTTCAGGTACATTACAGAAGAAGTCATGGTAAATTATATAAAGAAAACAAATTGACACTGAAAATGAAGAGGATTTTATTGTTCAACATATGCAGTCAAAAATTGAAAGAGAGACCAAAGAGTAAATGTTTTAAAATTGGTGTTAGCTTTAATTATATACAGGATGTTAAAAAAGAGTGTAAACTATTTCAGGAGGTAATAGTATGAACCAAAATAAGCAGAAAAGTCTTAATAACCATGGGTCCGCAAAGTAACGGTTGCGGAGATACGGACCACTATTCGTTTTTCAAACATTTTATTTTATTAGGAATAAACCGACAAAGGAAGCTTTTAACAAACAAAAAACAAAGTTACAGAAGATGTTCGAAGTGCCCTCCGTCCATTTCCAAGCAGGCACGACATCTTCGTCTCAACGATATTCGAACTCTTTCGAAAACACCCTCCTTAGTTTGGATTTCTTGACACTTTTGATTAATCCGTACCTGCAGCTCTTCCAGGCTATGTATAGGAGTACCATACACTAATGTCTTCAAATATCCCCAAACAAAGAAATCTAGAGGGTTTATATCAGGCGATCTTGGAGGCCATAAAATAGGTCCGTCCCTTCCTACCCATCTATGTGGAAAAGTTTGGTGTAAATGCTCTCTAACGGCCATGGAAAAATGAGCTGGAGCACCATCATGCTGGAACCACATTTGTTGCCTCTGATTCAAAGGAATGTCTTTCAAAAACTCATACAGTGTGTTCTGCAGAAAGTTGAGGTAAGCAGCGCCTGTTAATCGGTTTGGTAAAACAACAGGACCTAGAAACCTGTCACCTACAATACCCATCCAAATGTTTAATGAAAAACGTGCCACATAGATTGGAAATGGAACAAGTGGATCCGTCAATTCGTCGCAGCCAATCAAAAGCTGCAGCGCATGCGTACTTACTGCAGTAGAAGCTGTGTAATCGGGTATGCTCTCAAAGATATGCGGCACACGATTTTTTAGGAAAAATATACGGCCTGCATGTATATTTATTTGTGTCGACTGCCATAAATTGTGAACAGGTTTATAACATGAGTCACTCTCTAGATTTTTGGCCGTCAAGTATAGTAGTATATGATAAAACTTTTTGGCCATCAAATGCTGCTTTTAAACGCTTTAAGTTTAGAAACGGTGTTAGGGGAAAAAAGAATATATCAGGGTATACCCCGACCTCAGAGCCTTTTTTAGAATAAGAAGGAACTTCCTTGAAACAAATAAAGGTTGCGTCTTGCCAATAAATAGTCCCACTATACACAAAGTTTCAAATATAAGTAGGAAGGTGAGTGGTTTTGATATCTTACATTTAAACATGCAAAGCATTCGCAATGAAACTAATGAAGTAGAAGGTTTAATCGATGAGTCTGGTGTAAGTTACGACTTTCTACTGTTTAGTGAACACTGGTTTGCTAAAGAATTAATTAATTTTATTAACATTAATAATTGCTATCTCTGAATAGAGTATAGATCAGCTGATGGGAACTTGGAGTAAAAAATTTGTCCAACGTTCTTTTGAATCAAAATTGAAATTTTGTATATGAGTGTATCACTGATGTGGATAAAGCTTTCCAACGTTTCTTAGATATTATTACCAGAGCAATTGATGTTGCACTACCTTTAAAATCCAAATTACTAAATTAGAAAAAATCAAGCGGAATTCAGTGGTTCAATCTACGTCCATCTCCAAATAATATCCTAGCCTTCAAGACACATAAAGCTCTGTACACGAAGAAACTGCGGAGGAGTAAGATAAAAGCGTAATTTATTGTCTAAAGTAACAATAACAGTCAGGTGAAGTGAAAAATTATTAACAGTATGTAACCTAAATCTCTACAAGCTCACAATGAAATAACACCTAACCAATGATTTTAATACATATTTTTGCCAATGTAGCACTTTTGCAAGTGGTACTGTATACACTTATTGTATTAACAATATTGCTACTTCTGACGTATTTCATTTCTCAACTGTTATTAATATAATCTCTTTAATAAACAACTTACGTAACACCAAAAGTAAAGATGTGTACGATATGAATACACTTATATTACAAACAATCAAACTTAATTTTACTGTTGAACATTTTGATAAACACCTGAATATCATTAAATATATTTGTTAGCTGTCTAAAAATTTCAAATATTGTTCCAATTTACGAAAAAGGCAATACAAATGACCCCTCCAATTATAGGCCAATTTCAATAATCCCATCCATTGCTAAAATTTTTGAAAATCCAAATAATGTATTATTTTGAAACTCGAAGTCTTTTTAACTGGAATCAATATGGATTCAGAAGTAATTGCTTCACTACATTGGCCATAGAAATCTTGATAAGTGAATTAGACTCAAGTTTGGAACAAAAGAATTTTGTTTGCTCGCAGTTTCTAGATCTTACCAAGGCCTTTGACTGCGTTTCACATCTGATTCTTAAAAACAAACTAGATTTTTATGGCTTCAAGACACTTATTTATTTATTACATTCTTATCTGACAAACAGGCAGTAATATTTACTTGAGGATAAGATTTCATCAGGTTGCCTTAATATTAATGCTGTCCCTCAGGGATCAGTACTGGGGCCACTTCTTTTCTTAATTTATATTAATGATCATTCCCTCTCAGTTGATAACTCGTTACTAACCATACAGTTTGCTGACGATACTAGTCTCACTGGCCGTGACATGATACTTGCAGATTTACTTGAAAGGTACCAATACAATGAATTAGTAATGATATACTGGTTTCTTTTAAACCAGTAAGAATAATATTTATAATCTAAATGAAGTAAAATAATATAGGTCATCATAGGTTGATGTATTACGTTATTGTATGTATAGATTTGCATTGTGTTGTGTTATTGTAAATTACATTAAGTAAAAAATAAGAAACGATTGTTAGGGTAAAGCGAGAAGCGTATATCGAAAAACGAAAAAAGGTAGGAGCAAAAAGAAGAAGAAGCCTAAAATACAACGCTGAAGAATGCAGAGAAAGCCAAGTTATTAGATGATATCAACAAATCCAACGCATTCCCATAACAGAAGACATCGGCTTGAATAATAATAATATGACAAATAAATTACATAATAAAATAGAAATGATTGTGCAGCTCTATGTTTAACTTTAAAAATCTCGAAATTAATGGCTTTACGGTATGAAGGAATAATAGGTTAATTGCATAGAAAGTATTGAAGAATTGATAAATTGTACGAAATTAAAAATATCCCCAGTGGCGTAGAAGTTAAGAATGGGAAACTGCCCCTCTACCCCTGTCGTACGTTTCTAGTAGTAGGTATGAACAATTTTGTAGTATTTTTTAATATGTTCTAAAGTATTTAAACTTTATGACAAGTATGATAGGGAAATATCAAACAGGGTTAAAATAATGGGCAACAATCATTTAATTTTTTTTAAATAAACACTTTGTAAGGAGCTATATTTTATCTAAGCGCTATGTGTCAGGATTATCCAGTTTTCGTATGTACAATTATTAATGAATCGCCCTGTATAATCATGATGAAATATTTTTGTATTTGTTTATATTATACTTAAAATAAATTCCAGTTAGTCTAATAATTGCAATCGTATAAATTCACAACCATTTCGCAGAAGTAGCTCATTCCATTACACAATGGGAACAATCAAAATATTGGCTACGTTTGGGATATAACTGATAAATCTGAGGCCGGGCCCGTTTCAGCGGTTAATCTTGATTAAAGCAAGACAGCTAATCAATACAGGCTTTCTATTTCAGTAGTTATACATATATTTTTACGGCATGCCGTTGTGGATTTAATTTGAAAGTTGCCGAAAATCCCCGCGTCGAAAATAGCGGCAAATATTAGTCGCCAAAATCGCTACTATCCTGATGGAAATATAGAATGAGTTATATTTTAACTATGGTTATCTAGGTTATTGCTTCTTTAAGAGAAAAATAACAAATGCGAAAATTATAAACAGTTACTTTCAATTATTTTTTTCAGGATGTTTCGTTTTTCAAGGCTCACCATTGGGTCTTTCGATGGCTATTAAAATAAACCACACAGACAGGATGTCTGCTCCCGTTGCTGCAATATTGTGAAAAAAAGAGAAAATAGCGATTTTAGAAAATGCCTTCTAGTGTCATTATTTCTCCAAAAAAAGAGCTGAAATTTGGTACAAAGAGATAAGAATATACGATATGAGAATCTATTTTCTTGGAAAGAAAATTGCAATTGCAACGTTCACTTGTTTTTTTTTTTGTATGGACGCCATATTGGACTTAACAAACAGTAACAGATATAGAATAAAATTACGTCAACACGTCAATATATAACAATAATATTGAGAAAAATTATAAACAGTTACTTTCAATTATTTTTTTATTCACGGCGAGCTTACGACCTTAGGTTAAAGATAGTCAGGATGTTTCGTTTTTCAAGGCTCACCATTGGGTCTTTCGATGGCTATTAAAATAAACCACACAGACGGGATGTCTGCTCCCGTTGCTGCAATATTGCGAAAAAAAGAGAAAATAGCGATTTTAGAAAATGCCTTCTAGTGTCATTATTTCTCCACAAAAAGAGCTGAAATTTGGTACAGAGGGATAAGAATATACGAATCTATTTTCTTCGAAAGAAAATTGCAATTGCAACGTTCACTTGTTTTTTTTTTGTATGGACGCCATGTTGGACTTAACAAACAGTAACAGATATAGAATAAAATTACGTCAACACGTCAATATATAACACTAATATTGAAGATTTATAAGAAGTTATTTGAAGAGTAACCCATAAAAGGTGTCATAACCAAACACAAATATTATGCAAATCCTGCATACACTAAATAATTCTCCAAAGTAATCCTCAGAATATTGTAAACGGTTTCAGTGATTTCTTTAGTAATGTATATTCAATGAAATCAATTATATTACAAATTTTTAATACTGTTACTAATTTACCGCTGATTAGCATTGATCATTTAAGCAAAGTTGAGGTAAAAGAATTGAGCAACTGTTTTTTCAGTTCCTTTACTCCCTACTTTCTGCTGCCCCCTTTTTTAATTTATTTCTACTCACATTAACATTTCCTCATTACTGGAAGTTAGCAAAAATATGTCATGTTTACAAAAATTATGATGTTGCGAGTATTAACAATTATAGGACAATTGCTGTCTTCTCTAATTTTACAAAGTTTGAGCTGTCATTATATACTTTTATTTACTCTTCTATTAAAAATTAGATTTTTACTTGTCAGCATGATTTTATGACGTTCAACGATTTCTAATATGGCTTGTTTTACTCAATTTGTCTCTGAATGTATTGACAGTAGTAGTCAGGTTGACGTAGTGTACACTGACTTCTCATAAGCATTTGACCGTATTAAAAAGTGGAAAAGCCAAATCAAATTCAGTATGTTCATTATAATGGTTTCAGGTTAAATACTTATCTTGCATCATCTAGTGTACCTCAGGGGTCCAACTTGGGCCTTCTTCTGTTTATTGTTTTTATAAATAATTTATGTGATGGTGGTGAATGTGGTAAACTATTATTTGCAGAAGACGTTAACATTTTTTGTGAGATCAATAGTTTGAATTACTGTATCACGCTTCAAAAACAAATATATTTTATGCAAGAATTTTTACCCACAAACATTTTTCAATTGAGTATTTTTACACTTTTAATAACAACGAACTGGAAATCAAAATCACAGGAAATTAAAGATTTAGGAATCATCTTTGATAGTCAGCTTACTTTCTCTCTAGATATATTAATGTTACAGCCAATGATGCTTTAAAATTTATTATATTTAAATACTAAGTATTTAAATCCTTCTGAGAAGTACGGTTTCCAACAATAAAAACAAAGTTAGCAAATATTGAATCTGTCATAATGTTTGTTGATTTTTGTTTTACATCAAGAACAACTATGAAAAATGGACCACCCTAATATTATGCTAAACATTTTTATAACACATCCTGTATTTTGATCGGATACCTGTAAATTTTTGTAAGGTCCCTTAGGGGTACTTTGTATAGCGTTTTACCCAACGACTCATTTCTCTTGTTACCACAATTGTCTAGTTTGGCAGGAGACGCCCCCCTACGCCCCCCTCCGTATTTCCTCCCTTCTGTTTGCTCACCGTTAACTCCACCGACAATTAAGAGGGTTGTATTGATAAAAATACCGACGCGAGCTCCTCCAGCTGATACTCGAGACCGTGGGGGAGCATCAAGATTATCAGGATTGTGTTTATTCAGTCTTACACACTGGCAGGTCGGGAAGTTGCTGTAGTAAGGAAGGTCATATTAATGATCTCGAACTAATTATTTGCGCAAACACCATAACAGATACAAGAAGATATCTTCCAATCTGTCTACTTAGTCAGTAACTTGATTATGCTCGCTACGCCAGCCGGCAACTTTGTACGTCTTGAGGGACTTTTAATGGTTATATGAGTGTTAGGCGCTTAATAGAGGCCTCTACAGGTTTATCTCGTAGGGGAGGGTGCGAAGCAGGTCAAGCGTGCTTAATTCTGTTACAGTGGCTGTTCTAACTCTACATAGAACCAAAAATGTGTAGGATCTGCCTCAGGAGACAGCCGTTATCTGAGGAGCTGTTCCTCCCGTAGTAGCCGAAATACTAACAGTAAAAATCGAAATCAATATTAATAAATAATAATAATAATATCTCTACCTCATTCTAATCACAGGGATTAGCCCAGAGGTCGGAGACTTGTGCGGGAGAGAGGGCGGCATATTATTATTAAGCAGGCCGCATTTGCGACCAGGAACGACTTACGTTGGTAGGCCCTAACCACTATTCAGTGCAGAAATGAGGGAAACCTGGAAAACCTCATTAATTAGGGGGGTAGTCAAATATCAACCGGTATCAATCTCTCACATTGACCCAAGCTAACATTTTTCCACCCTACCATACCCGCAGAGAGGGTGCCAATCCTCTCCACGAATATAGCTTATATACGGTCTACCGGCAGCTGGGCTCGAACCAACTCCGATCTAGTCACCTCGATTCAAGTACTGACGCCTTAAACCGCGCGACCACTGACCGACTAATAATAAACTATGATCACATTACTATTTTAAGTTTAGGAAATTTTTCCCGCCCGAAAGATATACCCGCTCATGATAGCGCTGGAGATGGAACAGGTGGATCCGTTAATTTACCACAACCAATAGAAATCTAACGTTTCGATTAGGTGCATGCGTATTTGCTACAGCAGAAGCTGTGTTATCCTGTCAGAGAAATGCGGGACATAATTTTATAGGAAAAATATACGGGCTGCATATATGTTTCTTTATGTCGACTGTTATAAATTATGAGCGGGTATACTTATAATTCTTGAAGTTTTATATTCCTATTTTTTAATGGGAAATAACTACAATGAGAATGGTCAAGAATTCAGACTACATTTTGTCATGAGAATTTACGTCACTTTCTGAGAGAATATGTTGCACTAAACTTGAGAATCGAGCCTCTGCATGTATTTAAATGAGATGTTTCTGTCAATTAGCTGACATGAATAAGATTAAATTTGTTTTAATATAAATAATAGTTATTTATGCAACAAGTACAAAGAGTAATTGTTTACTGCATGAACGTAGAAAAACTATATTTATATGTACAGGGTGATTCAGGTTTAATCTTGATAACTTCAGGAATCGATAGAATAATGTTCATTTGTTATAAACTTATTTCCTAAAATGCATCGTTTCCGAGATAGAGGGCGTTGAAGTAGGATTTTTTTTCTCGTTTTTCCCTCATAACTTTTGAACCACTTATCCGATTTAAGTTAAATTCTGAAGACAAACACTCCTTATGATCTTACATAAGCTTCTTAAGTTTGAACTACCTACTAATCTTAGAAGTGTATTTTGTATGCTACCCCCTCTTACTTTATTTCAAAACTACAAAAAAATCTATAATTTCTATAAAACATCTACACACCACTTTGACCTGATTAATTTCGAAACTTTTTCGGCTCCTGTTTTTTTCGACGTTTGGTCTTGTTTCTGAAATATTCAAAGAAATTGGTGACAGTGTAACGCACTAGCCGCGTAAATTTCATTTAACGCTATATCAACCCATGAAAACAAAACTCAGTGATTTGTGTAAACTGACGTTTTGGGCGCCGCGATAGCCGAGGTGGCTGGGAGACGACTGCTCGTGGAACCAGCCTGGAATGGCTATGTCGTTGTGGGTTCGAATCCCACTGTAGTGCCATGGATGTTTGTGCTCGTCGAGAGATGCACAATAAGTCTATAGGCTGCGGTGCTTCCGGAGACACTGTCGGACGACTCTTAAAAAAAAAACTGACGCTTGTGAAAATCATTACCAAAAGTATTAATTAAAGAGTGTTCTTAGTGTTAAGAAAAAATGCCAATAACCTCAAACATAAATTTAGTAACAACTACTTACTTATTACAAGATTTACAACAAATTTATCAGCATACAAAATACACTTCTAAGAGGGGTAGGTAGTTCAAACTTAAGAAGCTTATGTCATAAGGAGTGTTTGTATTCCGAATTTTACTTAAATCGGATAAGTGGTTCAAAAGTTATGAGGGAAAAACGAAAAAAAATCCTACTTCAACGCCCTCGTTTTAAGAAATGAGTTTTTATCACAAATGAACATTATTTCAACCTGTTATATCGATTCCTGAAGTTATTAAGATTAAACCTGAATCACCCTGTATATTACCTAAGGTCGTCGCCGAGTCCGGACCTGAGATCTGCAAGCTCTAATGATGACAGTGCGTACTAATCTAATAAAAATCTTCATAATCCCTTTGAAATTCGAAGTAAATAAGCAGTGCCAACAAAATGGAGACGTAGATATATATTTCACATCATTAGGCCTGCGTGGTTTTGGCAGTGCCGCGAAAGAGACGCACACAGACAAATCGCCGGCACCCAGCAAAGCAGGAAATGCAAAGCGATCGTTTCCTCCGCTCCATATTTCTCGGCTGTCAAAAAAATCTTGCCCTTCCACGTTACACGCATTTTCCCGGGAACATTGATAAATGTCTGCGCCGCCGCCTACCTTGACATGCCGTGAAATAAATATGTAACAGCGCGCTCCTCGCCGACGAGGCACACAGACGTAATGAAACGTGATATAGGAGGAGGGCCTGCGAGATGCGAAAATGAAAGCGATGCCTGTCGATCCGCTAAATGAGGGACGAAGAACTGAGTAACAATATGAAAAAGGAGGTGAAAAAGCAGGCGTTATGTCTATATACACGGAAAGAAATGTATTGTTTCAAGCACACAGAACTAATGATTAGTTTGAGCCAGGCATTTGGGGCGCATGTTTATGAGTAAATAATTAAAGAATTAAATGACTAAGTACACAAATTTTAACCACACTTTCAGGGAGGCTTAAAAGACAATAAAACAATTATTTTGGAAATCTAGGTTGATGTTTATAAAATGGAGCAAAACCTTCTTTTTCCCCGGAAAATCGATGCCTATGACAGTCATCCTTCAACATGCGTTAGTTATGTCAACTATCATGCAGTCGCTTTTTACACGTTATCAAATGTAGAAACGACCAAAATAAATATTTTTATTAATAATAATACCTAAGCACTTGATAGAAACAGTTAATTGTATATTTTCTATTTGAATGACGAAGAACTGAGTAACAATATGAAAAAGAAGGTGGAAAAGCAGGTGTGATATCTGTGTACACGGAAAGAAATGTATTGTTTCAAGTATATAGAGGTAATGATTAGTTTGGGCCAAGAATAACGTTTACTTGGAGCGCATTTTTGACGAGTAAATACACAACAGTTTGTTTTTGCATACACAATACACTCACCATACATATAAATATACCTATGTACAGGGTACTCAATATGTACACAGAGAGAAATATAAGTAAAATTTTACTCCAATTGTGAACAATACTCACGGGAACAATCTGTGTAAATAGTTTATGTAATTATTTATTTATTACATATATCCAGCAGCCCTACGGCCATTTGTAGGAGAACAAGATAAAAACTTGATATAGTTGTTCAAATGAAAAGAAATATAACCTAGATACTTATATAACACTAACTTAAAATTATGAACTTAATTGGAAATCAGGTTTAATATTTTGTTTTTAAATTGAGATAAAGTGCAATGCAATATATCAATATTGTTGTAACTTGTACACATGGATGTAATCGGTCAGTAAAAATGATGAGCGGTATTTGGAACGACAATATGAACAGTATAATTACCTCTGCAGCAAAAACGAGGGATGTTAAAAAGTAAAGAGCTTAATAGCATTGGCAAACCAACAAAATTGTGAATTATTTTAAATAGAAATGTGATAGCACCTAGCTCACGTCATTTTCTTAGATAAGAAAAATTGAAATCATTAAGAAGTAAATTATAATAATAATTTCTGACAATTTATGTACCATGTTTTGTGTAAAATAGAAACTATAAAAAACATTTCTGGACACTCTCCAGAAGTTATATATACCTATCCTGATAGGGGTTCCAAATAGTGCTACAATATTCCAGTTTACTTCTTACAAGGGAAAAATATAGTACTTATAGTTTAAACAGATACAAATTCTCTACAGTTTCTAATTAAGAAGCCCAACATTTTGATAGCCTCGGATACAATATTATTGATATGAACCGAAAATGTCAATTTAGGAAACGTGATTCCCAGGTCCTTAATGACTGATTTCGTAGCAAGTATAACATCATTAATGTTATGATTATATTGTAACATTGCATTTTTTCGGTCTAATGACGTAATATGACACTTACTTAAATTTAGTGGGAGCTTATTGTTCACGCACCAATCGCTTGAAGAAGTTAAGTAACTTTGTAAAAGTTGACAGTCCACTACTCTAAACATTAAACGCTAAGTCATCCGCAAATAACAATTTGGGTCGATCTATACAAGAACAAATATCATTAAGAAACATTAAAAAGAGAAGAGGTCCAAGAGTAGATCCTTGCGGAACTCCGGAGCCAGCAGCAAATTTAACGTACCTGTTTTCCGATGTCAAGAGAGCCTGAAGAGTGACTTCACAAAGCCATGTTGATATTCAGATAACGATGAACGTATATGTATATAAATTGCATCACACAAAATAATTTCAAACAATTTGGAAAATACCGGAATAAGTGCGATAGGCCTGTAATTTGAAATATCTGATTTGGAACCAGATTTGAAAACCGGACAGAGTCCTGAAAGTTTCTACATATCAGGAAATGTCTATGTCTTAAATTATAGATGAATTTTAATGGTGTTAGAAAACAGAAAACACGGACAAAAGAAGGTAATCTTTTGAAATGTCTTTAATTGTAGAACATAAATTTATTTAACACATTTGACTCTGGATAATCCGCACAATCAAAATTACCTACAAGAAGAAAAACACTTAAAATGACTGGCAAAAGTACTGTTATTATTAAATTAGGAGGAAATATGTTCTCACCACAGTGATGCATAGTTCCCGAAATCCGCGAGTTTTTTTTCTTTGAATTCACAAAGGCTTAAAAACCATGACGTGAGGATTTCTTTTCAAATTGTTTTTACATTTCTGCCTTATATAAGCGACGTTAATGTCAATCTTCTGATAGGTTTCACACGAAGAAAGTAAAAGAAATTTTAGAATTGATTTTATAAATAAGGGAATTAAAAAACTAGCCCCTTTTGAAAGAACACATTTATTATTAACATATTGAATACGATAATCATTAGTTTAGTTACATATTTGGAATAATATTGTGAATTTTGTAACTTAATATTATACTTCTTTGGTTCCTACTTCTCTGAAATCCCGGATTGGGACGTCAGCGAAGAAACCTGCGTGTCCTACTTTCGTTTTGCATCCTGGCGAAACGGGGGTGAATTACAAAGCGACCGGGGGTGCGTAGGTAATCCAAGGGCTGGAATATAGGGTATTAAATGGGGTGTGAGAATTTAAATGTTGACGTCGAGGTTATGGCGGATATTTTCGACGTCGCCGCCTCCATCTTCCCGGTTTTCGTTAATTGATTAGCAATAATTTGCCGCATGTTACTGATTTTCTTAATTCGGATTACATATGATTTCATTTTTATTAAAAATATAAGATGGAGGACTTTGCACAAACAAAAATCGGATTATTTGCATTTGTGTGCTCCAGTACGACGAAGAAGAAGTAATAATAGTTTACGATCGAGTAAATTATTTTGTTGTATCTTTAAGCTTAATTTAGCATATTATTGTCCACAGTTAGAGTGAATAAGAGGGGAAACTGTTTTATTTTACAAAAAAAAACAAGTTTTTCTTGTTTTGCAATGATGTCATGGAGAATGTTTACATATTATGTATGGAGTGTCCAGAAAATATACGTATAAGAATAAAATACTTACATATTTTAATTTTTTCATAAAACATTATTCAAATTTGAAGACAAGCGAAGACTTCATTCTATCTTTGTCTTACTTCTTCTAGAGATATGGACTGTACAGGGTGGTTCAAATTGGTCGGCTTTTAAGGGTTACTGCAAATCCGTCATAAATAAAGCAAATTTGATAGACGAGTCCAGAGTTCTTTTTTCGAGAAAATAACAATGGTGCAAATTGCATGCCTCTGTCTGTTCCGTTTTCGAGCTACAGGGCGTTTCTTAATTTCTGGCTAAACCGACGGGTTCTACAGGCACTTTCTTGCGGTATATTCGATAGCATAAAAATAAATGTAATAATATTTTTAGTTCTTGTAATATGATCACAACACATGGAACACCCTGCATTTTATTAAAAAATAAAAAAACAGGAAGAGAGCTAAAAAAGCATTCCAAAAATGTATACTATACTATTATTATTATTTGTTGTGTAGATTTACGGAAAATAAGGAAAACTTTCAAAATACCAACAATATTGAAGTTTTCTAACTGATAAAGTTTTGAAAACAAACAAGTTTGAAATTTAACATTATTAGAAGAGTGTTAATACAAATCAAAAATGGTTCTTTACTCAAATGAAGACAAATACAATTTAATAAAATGTTTTTATCCACCATCACTATATTAAGAACTAACTATTTTAATACCTCTGTTTTCGGTGGATTAAAGACCTTGTAACACCCTAATGGATTAGAATTCATAATACCACGTTTCGATTTTATAGCATTATTATTAATATTAACATATATTCCTTATTATTAGCGTTTGTAACATTTTTTCCTGTATTAGAAAGATATTTTAAGCTAATATAAATCAAATATCCTACAATTCCTATCAATGAGGTCATATGTATGTTCTCTGATACCAAACATCTAGGTATGCTAATGAACAATTCCACAGACACAGCTCTATTCAATAATTACCTAAAGAAATTAATCTAATTTACTAACCTGCTTTAATGGAACACTCTATAAATATCTAACTTCATTTTTTGTCGATATTTAACTTCAAATAATTTTAATTTTTATAATAATTTTAGTTAGATATTTGATTCAATTTAAAGGAGGCCACCTCAAGAAGCAATCCTAAAAATGCAGAAATAAGTCAGATCTCATCTATTGTGGTTGAATTGTCTTGTTCCCACTGTCAAAAAATGAAGTTAGATATTTATAGAGTGTTTCGTTAAAGCAGGTTAGTAAATTAGATTAATTTCTTTAGATAATTATTGAATAGAGCTTTGTCTGTGGAATTGTTCATTACCATACCTAGATGTTTGATATCAGAGAAAATACATATGACTTCATTGATAGGAATTGTAGGATATTTGATTTATATTAGCTTAAAATACCTTTCGCTTCTAGTGACTTCCCCGACCGCCGTCACGGAACTCTTAACTTCTTCGTCTGGCTGCGATCCCGCAACTCTTACTCGTCGTCCAGCTGCGATACTGCAACTGTCTTGTAACTTCTTAACTTCTCCCTGGAACTCTGCAGCTCCTATGATTTTAATCCCGCCCCGTAGTCAAAAATCCTCCTATACCAAAAATGGCCGAAACAGTCTCACCAATTAACGCTTAATTTTTCCCATAATTTATACCTAATCAATTGTTTATTACTACGGTCATTTTGGAAAATGGGCGTTCTGCTAAGCAAATATACCCGATAACTTAAGTTCTCGTGGAGACTGCTAAATTCGCACTTTTAAGCCTCATGTTCTTGATAATAAACATCCTGCATTATGACTACTTTTTTAAAAGTTATTATGAGAACTGTCCGCGATAAGTTTAAAATAAAGATTCATTGTCTGGACCTGGCCAGAGTAAAATTTTAAAATAAACAAATACTATGTCGCCTGTTCCTAGCCTTAACTTTCTGGATCAGGGAGCTCAAGAAATGCAGCCAGAAAATGTTTTCGAAATTGTGTTGATTCCTTGTGTAGTACATTTTCCAGCCACATATCGCAAGAAAAATCTCCCACCTGCATTTTTAGGTCACAGATTGATGTATTTTCGACACATTCCTACAACATTGACTGAAAAAGCTTCTTCCATGATCGTGTCTCTTGAAATATTTGTTTTCATTGGAATTTTTTCGCAATTTTTACTTCCGACCGATTTTTACTAATGGCAGTATTTGCAACAAGTATGTATGAGGAGCTTTATAAGAATGAGATCCTACCTAAATCCTTGCTCAAATCAACTGCGCGTTCTGTTTTCAAGAGCGAAACTTAAATAACCAGTCCAAAATAATTTAAATATCTCGATTTAAAAACACGCAAAATCTCAGCGAAAATGGATTCCTGTGTTGAAAACTTTCTGAGCACTCATACTTTTCCGAATACCTTAGCAGCGTCGTTCCATTTACTACACATCTGAATTTTAATCCGCATTCCCTCATCCTTCCTAATAAAGTCCGCCATTAGTTTAACTTTCCGGCGGCCCTCTGTTGCAGCGCGAAATCATATAATGCTGGATATTATTCTAAATAACGTACGGCGAGATAAAACGACCCAACCCCTGGGATATTACCCAGTTAGAGTTAGTATACGAATTCATAAATATGCAGGGGTGTTATTATTACAAATTACTGAAATGTTTGCCGTGGAATTCCGTGATGAACTATCTAAATATATGTTGATTATTCATTTGTTTTGTTAACTAGACTAGCTAGTTGATTTAGAGTAGATTTAAAAAACGGAATCATTACTCATTAAGTATTCGTTTGTTTAAGTGACCACAATATACTCGCTACGTGTATACAGCTTTTTAAAAGTGAATTTTGAGCTTTAACTGTTTTTTTTTATTACTAACCTTTAATGTATTTAAGACTAACGTGAATGCGTAAATATTTTAGCTTAGACCTTGAAGAATTTCCATTCAGTAGTGCAATTATATTGTGATAACAAGAGAAAATTAAAATTACATTGAATTACAAAAAATCATTCACTATAAAATTTCATTGCAGTGAGATTTATATTTAAACAATATCAATTATAATATATTTGTAAGTTAAATAGAAAATTATATTAATCAACAATTTTCTTGTGTTTTACAGAAATATTGTGCCTTCAGTAAACGTAAAATTACATTACATTATAGAATATATATTTATTCACAATTTGCAAGTTATTACGTGAAACTAAAATTACATTAACTTACATTTTTCTTGTCTGTAAATTATATTAAATTAAATATATAATGTAAGTATATTCACTGTACATTCTTGATTACTCAGTTTCATATCTGCAACATAAAACTGGAATTGCTGCCATATAATTTGTCCTGCATTTCTTTCTAATAATATACCTAAAGTGTAAAGTGTAAAATAACAATAAATTATAGTAACTATGTACAGGGTGTCCGGTAAGTATATGGCATACATTCGTGTATTGGGGAGGTCAAAATAACACTAGTTTGTCATAATTTTTTCCCCTAAAGGGGTACCCAGCGATATACCTTTTCGGCTCTAACTTTTGAACCGATCTGTATAATTTAATGAAATTTTAATGCTTTATGTAGGCCATAAAGGCTCATAAAACCGTACTACAGTGTCCTCTTGGAGGGCGCCACAAGCGACCAATTGTGCTTGAAATTTGAATTTTCCATCCCAAGAAACCTCCGCATACAAAATTTCATGAATTTAACTCAAAGTAGTCGAGAGTTATTAAAGAAAATGTAATTAACTTTTTTAAATTTGGCATCCTGTATATCCTAAACGAATTGTTTCCAGACCTAAGTTCATAAGAAATTGAAACGTATAATAACATACTGAAGTATGTACATCCTCCTCCTGAAACACCTGTACCTAAACCTAAAATTATATTAAATAACGTATATTTTTTTATAAATTTCTAACGTCAACAACTCTGGATTTGAACAATTAAATTTGTATTGTATAAACGTAAAATTATATATGTATTGGCATTCTTCTGTATTTTTTTTCGAAAAATTTTGCAAAAAATAATTCATTCATTATGCAAGGTCTGCTACTTAAAACTCTCCAGGCCTTATCTTCGTTATTTTTTAAGATATTTTAGCGATCAAGGTATCATTTTGAAGGTCTATTCTTCAATCGTGTTTTGGTTAATGCAATTTTTCTTTAAAGTCATGAAGGTTTTGTAAATTTAACAAGAATAATAAAATTTAAATGAAATTTTGTGGAGGATATTATTTAATTCAGTCAATAGAAAAAAATAATGATATAATTTGGTGAAAAATTATTCTGCTTTTCATCTTACAAAGTTTAGAATTTTTCGGTCTGAGCTCAAGAAATAATTAAATATGGCTTATAATGATTATATTAAGAATATTGAATCTAATATAATCATAATATTTTTTGGAATTATATCAAATCAAAAAAAAAGGATGCCAATTTGAATTGTTAGTTTGTAGTTAATGGGGTCGCTACGGATAAGGGGTCTGATATTGTGGAAGGTTTTGATAGTCATTTTAGAACAAATTATTCAGAGGAATCCTCTTATAATTTGGATATTATTAAGAATTTGGAGAATGAGAGAGGCAGAGTTAATCATGAAATTCTCCTGGCTAAGTTAATACATTATGGACTTAGTGATCATATAATAGTACTTCTGTCATCTTATCTTGCTAGTAGGTATCAATTTGTATCATGCAAGGGTCTGAAGTCCAATATATTCTTGCCAAAGTCTGCAGTGCCGCAAGGGTCGAATCTTGGGCCTCTTATTTTCCTAGTCTTTGTCAGTGAAAGTCTCAATTGCATTCAGTTTGAGTGTTTACTCTTTGCAGATAACTTCAAGATTTTTAGAGAAGTTATAGCTGATGATTTGGATTTTGAAATTATGCAGCAGGATTTGGATGCTTTGTATGAATGGTCTGTCAAAAATAAATTAAATCTTAATTTATATAAATGTAAAATAATGTCATATTCGGTGACCAAGAATTCTACCGTTTTTTCTTATAAAATTAGTGATACCCATTTAACTAGATGTTTAACTATACAACATTTAGGTTTTACTTTTCAAAATGTTTCAAATGTAATTATTACATTGAAACTATCACTACTGAAGCATATATTAGCTTTTATTAAGCGTGCAACCTATAATTTTAAAAACATTGATTGATTGAGTACTTATATAATACCTTTGTTCGTTCTCACCTAGAATTTGGTGGTGTCATTTGGAGTCCATCCAAACAGTCGTCCAAACAAACCATTGGAACTGTTCAAAATAGATTTATTAAATACCTTTATTATAAGAAATATCGCAGCAATCCACCATTTGATCATTATCTCACTATTCTTGATCTTAAAGTAGCGCGACTTGATATTAGAAGGGATCAAATTATTCTTATATTTTTGCATAATATTATAAATAGTATTGTGGACAGTCCTTATCTACTTTCTAAATTGCAATTCTATCTCCCATACCAGAAAATACGTCCCCCACACTCTCCTTAAGTTATTATCTTGTGAATAGCTTTAGTTTTGTAGGTATGTTGAAGTCAATTTTAGATTGATTTATTTTTCTCAGTTCTGCCTGCCCCCTGGAGTTATTTGATTATTTAGTGGTGTTTGCCATATGCATGTACATAAATGTTCGTACTGTACTAGATTTGATCTTTTATATTGTTGCTCTCTTTTATGTAAGGTAAGAAGCATGTAATTAGGCTACAGCCTGTTCACTTCATCATTATTATTATTAAATAAATAAATAATTTTAGGTGTAAATCACCTCCAATGAACACCTAGTAGTACTTCAGTTAACTATAACTGATAGTTAAAGATGAACGGTAATAAACCTAAATCATGTACCAAATTTGGTTCTTCTACCTTGGTGATTTGGTTAAATTACAATATTTTGGACATCTCTACATGCACCTGCTCTGTATCGGTTCTTATGCAGGACGCTCTGTATTGTAAATGCAATAGTGGTGTACTGGACCACGATCCGGGTTTTATAAGCATCTGGAGGATCGTTCCGCATTGATCAACAAACGGGGCGCAGTAATATTTAACAGGGCCTTTATGTGCAGGCAGCAAATTGAAAACCGATAGCCCGCGACGTGACATTTATTTATGGGTGGATTAACGGTGCAACATAAAGTTATACGAACCGCGATTTATTTACTGACTTGCACCTTATTGACGTATCAAACCGTAAACATGTAATAATGCTAGGCCGCGACGACCGTAACCCCAAATTATTGTTCATTTGTTACCCCGGCATGCCGATGCAGTGGCTGCAAGTCAGGCACTGATTGAATGTGTAAATATGTGAAGTAAAAGGTTAAAACTGTTTTTATCCACAATCACCCTATAATTGACGTATTATTCACTAGAGAAATAAAGAAGTCTTGTCATTGTTACTAAAATTGAAGAATAATTCATAAATATTATTTGAATTTATTGAACAATTATTTATTAATATTGAATTGACATTTACAGTCGTTTTGACTTCCTTTTCACTAGTGAAATAAGGAAATCTTATAACTGTTACTAAACTAAATCGAAGCATAATTAAGAAACAGTTATTAATTATATAAGGGCTTTTAATCCACGAGGAAAAATGAACTCAACGGTTCAACATTTTATCCACGACCATAGCCAAAACCGGTCAATTAGGAGAGTGAGAGCAGGTGAAAAATTATAGTTTTGAAAAACGTTATATTTGACAAATTTATTTTAATCAAGAATATTGATTGTCAGCTGAATACTAAATCCATTGTATGACATGCGTTTGTTTATTTGTCAACAAGAGCGAAAAATGTACAAAATTGCCTTAAAAAATGAGTGAGACTGCTGATAATTTCTTCATTCTTGCTGAAATCCAGCAAGAAGCCCAAAAAGCAACATTACGTCTTTTATCAGCGAAAATCAAAAGTGTGTACGAGAGAGAATTGGTAGAATTCGATAACTAGCGAAAAAAAGGGCATAGGAGGAATTACAGAGGAGATGCTACTATTCTAATTTTTCAATATAAAGAAACGGTTTGCTGCTTCTTCGATGTGAACAAAATATTCCATGTTAAAATCAATGTTAAAAGTGTACAAAGGTATTGATATTTTGAAGTACGGTAAACTTACTTCATATTCGAAAGTAGAATCAAGAAATTGTAAACCAAAGAAGGCAAAGGTAGAGATAAACCAAATCACATATTTTTTAAAAAAGCACCGAGTGAAGAATATTTACAAGTTAAGGTAGAAAATACTCGATTTTAATATTTCAATTTATACATTGAGAGTTTTATTTTGAACTCTTTACAGGTTGCAACGATCATGGGAGTCGCAGGTGCTCATCGATGCAATGAATTAACCTTTTTGGATACCACCCATCTCCAAGACATAGGCAGTTACCTATACCTACTAATTTCAGCTTTTTCAATCAATGCTGTACAAACGTGTCGAAAATACATCTATCTGCGACCTAAAAATGCCGGTGGGAGATTTTTCTTGCGATATGTGGCTAGAAAATCTACTACATAACATGCTGGCATCAATACAATTTCGAAAACGTTTTAAAAAGTGCATTTCTTGGGCTCGGTATTATGAATTCCAATCCACTAGTGTGTTAAAAGGCCTTTAATTCAGGGAAAACAGACGTATTAAACATTCTTAATATAGTGGTCTTAAATAATATCATTTAAATTTATTGACGTGAATATTGACATTTACAGTCATTTTGACTTTCTTCTTATTCCTAGATATCTTTGGAAATTACAATATCTGATATATCTGCTCTTTTCCAGGAGAACATTCGTATTGAATTTTCTTTACTGTATCTATCTTGTTTGATACACAGTCTTCAATGTAACTTTCTGCTTTTTCTGAAGACTGCCACTCAGTATCATTTGAACGTTGTTATGTCAACGCCCATATTCGCTAACGTAGGTAGTTGTTGAAGTACGTTTCATGCATTGATTTGTGTAGGTTTCAGCGATAAGAAATTTCAAATACAAAGCAACCCTTGGCGGTACTTTTTCTATTGTATTAATTTCCAACAGGTTGCATAGTATAAAAGAATTTAGGGTGTGGAAACTCGTTTGGAAGTAGCGAAATGTACATTAAAGCAATGACAGAAAACCTCTCCTTCAAAATAGTAAATCTACGGGAAACATTCGTTTTGGTATTAGGTATGAAAACCAATAAATATGAGCCAGGATCTTGTACGTCAGATCTACAAGTTCATTAAATCTCAAGATTCCCGTTACTAATGCAAATTCAAAATTGATACTGAATATTGTCTAAAAACATGAAAATTTACTTTAATCATCAGAAACTCTTAATTAGCAGCTCTTGTTAGAAACTTTGATCTGTTCTGTATCCAACAGGTTTGCTGTCTTTGCTTTATATCCTCTAGAAACACTTTTTAAGAAAACCGTCAATCTAATCATCTTTAATCTTCATGGTAACTTTCAAAGTAGTCTTTAATATAAAATACTTCGTTCAAGTACTTTTTGCTGATATTCAAAACATACGCAAGCGTGACTTCCTCACTGACTGCCTTTACTATCTGTTTTTTTTCACTTTAACAGTTTCTATTTGCCTGCTAATAAACATGAATTGTTTCTTCAGATTCTGCAAATATATTCTTGAGGAGTACGAAAAATACACTCTACATATATATTTCATTCTACAAAATATTTGTTAGCGTGCGTGCACACGTTGTATGTGGAACTAATACAGTTAATTTTCTCGTTAAAGTTTACCGTACTTTGTTTTTGGATACATTTATCTGATGGAAAGTTTATCTTGTACTCGTTGTGGGGTCCTCCTCAACGATATCCAAAATCTTTTCCTCGGCCTGCATCATTCACAAAGGAAGAGCTCGTAGAGCTGGTTTCCGCGGTGTTCTTGCAGTGTTCCTGTATCCTGGGCTCGTTGTTTTAAATAAACAAATCATCGTGCAGAGGGACAGAATCTAAGAGGAAATTTTTGTAGATATCATTGAGCAGCGGGCCCTGAATTTTGATTACATTATCCGTACACTAATATCCAGAAGTTCATTATTATCTTACACATGGGCCATTGTTTAGTAAAAAAATTACGTTTAACACAAAATGATACTACTCACTCAGTACAAAACACCGAAATGATGACGATAACACGATTCGTTTATTCCACGTATGTTGGTTATCTGCAAGATCCCTAATCAGAGGAGATTACCTGCAAACTGTCGTCCAGTAGCATTGCAGTATTTTTGAGATGGATGACGTCGTTGCTATTTAATGTTATTTTCTCCATCCAACTTAGTTATATTTGAATTTTCAGTCGTTTTATTAATTTCTGTGTAGACATATGTTGTCAGGCAGTACTGTTACAATTATTATTAACAGAACATTTAAAAAAGAATCTCAGTTTATTCTGTAACCTATAATTATGTAGTTAGGTATGCCAAATGTTTTTAATATTGCTACAAAATATAACTTAAGATTTCGGTTCAGATGAATTTACTTTACAAATCAGAACTTTATAATTTACTTCCAGTATGAGCAAGTTATTCTTACTAGGAAAGTTCTACGCCGATACGATTTTATACCTCAAAAAAAAAAACAAGTTCACTTAATCTTTACATACAAATACGTATACCTCAAATATGGTACATAACTCTGCGGATATAGTTAAATACCTTATATTTTTACCGTCTAACCGATAACAAATCTTATTCTTACACATTTTAGTAGCACACTTCTGCCAATTGTATTTTTATATAGATCGAAATTTTAATGACGTAAAGTATATTTTAAAAATTCCCTCATAATAAATTTATGCTCCGTTTTGAAAATTAAAGTTTGAAAACTTTTAGAAACGTATTTAAATGTAGTTCTCTGGTAGACCTCATCTGTACTTATATTGGATTAAAGAAGAAAATGAAGTTTCACTAATTTGAAGCAATAAAAAAATCACAATTTTCTTGACAGTAGTTATTTATTTGTTTAAGCAATATTACATAGAAGAAATGCAATATGAAAATAGGTATACTAATTGTGTATTTGACATTTTCGATTCAAATACCACTGACGTCACTCGTGAGTTGTGAGCGGGCGGAGCGAAGAGAATCAGGAGTTTCTAGACAAACTATTCTGTTTAGGAATCTTGACTTACCTGTTGGAATTTTAAGGTTAACTAACAAGCGGGGTATCAACATATAGACAATATTGTGTACAGTATATACTATTGCAATCATAATGAATTTAGCGATAAATTTTGAACTGCTGGCGTATTAGCAATGAAATATACTTTTTCGCACAATCGTTCTGAAATATGCACTTACTGTCATTGTTGACACATTCTGTAAGTTGAATATACAACACTGTGGCTTGTTTCCATAGAAATAAAAAAAATAATAGTGTTGTTTGAGTTCATAACAGTATTAATGCGGAAAGTAAAAATCAGTAATTCTTTTCACCAACAAATGCTGGGCTCATTTATTGTAAAAATTAAAGGTACAATTTGTACAATTCTTAAACGTAATAGTTTTTCCCTCGTTCTTATCTATTGCTTTTACAGTAATTTAATTTTCTGTATACTTATTGGGTTAGATATGTTAGGATTAGAATAATTCCAGTATTTGCTAACAAAGTCGCCGACGTCCTTCCATAAGCACGTCCAGTATATGATTTTGGATCTTGCAGTTTTTGTGGTATTTACACATTTTCCCTGACGAACTAAGTAGAAACATCGACGAGAGTTAGTCTGCTTAGGTCTTAAACCTGCATATTTTCGCAAAATCGTCAAAAAAGGGACTTTTTCATTGGCCTTGTCAGTGTGAAAATTCGAACTAATATGTGTTTTGGTATCAGGCACTTTAACAATGACAACTGAACCTTCATCCGTAATGTCATCAACTGTCATTTTCATAAGTTTATCACGCTTAAGAGCCCCAGTGACTCATCACTATCATCACTGCTTTCATCATAACATAGGTTTCATCGGGGGCTTCTAGCAGGAATTTGTTCATCTCTTCTCTAGTAAAGACCTTTGATTTTTTCGCATGATGTCCAATATTTTTCTTCTTTAGAAATGCTACTAACTTCTTAAATTGCGATATGTCGACACCATTATTTAAGTTGATCGTACTTTTAAGCATAGAGTACTCGGCCTATAAGCTTCCCGGAAACTTCTTAAATTTCTCTGAACAAAATAAGCCAGTAAAGTTTTTTCAGATATCTCAGCTTTCTTCGCATTCAACCATTTCCTGAAGGCATCATAGACTTTTTCATACCTCACCTTTGAATTTGTGGGAATTAATGACCCACAACCTATTTGATACGATTCTTCAATTTCCGAATTTACCTTTGGATCGCCTTTATCAGTCATTATAAGCACAGTTTTGACAACAAAACACAAAATTGTTCAAACTTCAAATTGTTTTTTTGGTTTCCAACAAAATAAATTCAAAACACGCTAGATAGGCCACGCCATTTCAGCAATCAAAATATTTTTCTTTATTATTTTATTTGATAAATGCGATTGTGCGACACTATACGGTTGTTAAGTGACTAACAGAATCTCGGTAATATAATATTACGTTTTACTATTGGTTCTTAGTTGTTTCCACTCACAAATAGTTTTCATTACGAATACATCAGCAGTCCAAAACCAGCCGCCAACTTAAGTTTAAAAAGTGTCATTATTATTTTAATAGCATGTAAATAGTACCGTTGCTTGAATTATTAGGGTAGGTTAGAGTTTTACAGTCAGCATCATAATTTGCTATAACTTTAAACTCAGTTATCTCGATTATTAAAAAATGTTAATTATAGCAATTTTTTGTAGAAAGATATATTTTAATGCCTGCTGCCATCAATTAAAATTAATACTCCACTTTCAGAATCACCCTGTGCAAACATTAGACCCCGTAGTTTATTACGCGTCGTATTCTGCTTTGTCGAACGCTTACGTTTTTTTAAACTCAGATTTATGTGCCTGTCGTCGGGTATATGGGACGGTCGCCTTGCAGGGCTATTTGTCTGAGCATCAGAGTTCTTAAAACATTTCGCCGTTTCCTATTTATTACAACGTTAGAACCACCCCACCTACCCGCCACTCGGTAATGGTACTAATTCAAACTGCCATAACTCCGAAATCCTTTATGAGACGTATTTATCAAGTGCCGGAATACGGGGAGGATTATTTGGAAAAATTATACGCCCGAGTATTAATGAAGATGTGTTGTCCCTTGGGAGGCTATTAATTGTTGGAGTATGGGGGATGTTTTGGTGAAGCCGTGACTCGCGAGGATTATAGAATACGAACGATGAGGTTGCTAATAGATTGGGCGATGGATCAAATGACTAAACGAAATCGGAAAGAGATTGATCATGTGAAGCTGCGGCAGAAAGAGAAACGCTGAAATATTGTTTTTATTAAGAATGCATAGGGAGCGTTAGTGTTTCTTATTCAGCAAGTCTTTAAAAGCAAAGTGCCAAAAGAAAGGTACGCTTAATTGTTACCACACAGAACTCCCATGCAGGTTTCTTAAGTAAACGTAAAACATCCAAGGTCTCGGAGATCTACACAGGGAAATACTTTAGTTGATATTCATACAATCATTGTTTATTGTACAATTAAATTTGTAGGATATTTTTAAATAATTAGAAAAATTTAAACCACATCGTATTGTAGTTAATATTAATTCTGAAAATTACTTACAGATTCTATACAATCAATTTAATCAGTTAGTTTGGTCAATTTAATTAGTTTTTAATAAATTTGTAATGTTTTGTACCAAAATTATATTTTTTATTAGTACCCTATTTGGGTACATAGCAAAATCAACTATCCGAGAAACGTGAGGTCTAAATATAGCCTGTTTAATTCTTGATCTGACGGGAGTACCTTGTAGCGTCAAATTAAATATTACTAAAAAATCTTAATTTTTTAAAGGAATGTAAAAGTACTGTTGGTATTGTTTGAAATATTAATACTTCGGTTTTTTAAATCGGAGAAAATTCTTTTCAAATTAATACTGCTAACAGTCTCGGTCAATGAGGTTGTACTTCCATTAAGACCACTTCTAATAATGTTTGACACATTGTTCTTATTGCTAATAGTCCTTCAATGTAACCAGTCGCCACAGCCGTCGATTTCCATCCTACTTATTGTTGGATTTGATTTGTCATGCCACTGTTCGCTATAATGTTAGTGGACGCACGTTGAAACGCGTCCAATGTATTTCTCAGGATCGTCCAATTTAAGATAACGTGCAATTTGCAGGGATATGATCCAAATGTATTAATACCACTCACTTGATTGGTGCACTTTCCCTTATTATACGGTAAGAAAAGTCATCTGTACTCACATTTTGGGGACGCAATGATAAATACTACTTCACCAAAGGCACATAACTAATTCCATCAATGTCGACAAACGCAACACCAAGTAAAACGTCGAACCTTCACCATCTTGGGTATTCGGATAGCAATAAGCAATACCTTTTCTTCTTCCTTGATGCCATGTAAGCATAAGTCACACAATTCATATCTTCTACAAGAGCCAAGGTACTGCAAATAGCTACCACCTTCAGAAATGAATACGTAATGTCCGGTGAATTTGTGAAAATCTTCTGCAAATCGTCTTCCTTGAATACATATGCCTTCTTAGCTACATCATTCTTGCTAATTGCCTTGATCAATGCATGCACTTTCACAAATGATTTTAAATCAACCCCTTTCTTTATCCTCAACACATTATGCAATTTCGAATAGATAGCCCACATACCTAGTCGACACCTTGTGCTGCTCCTACATTTTCTTAAGGTAAGCAAGAACAACTCGTTTATCTGTTACCTTTTGCTCTTTCTTCCATTTGATAAACGTATTCTTTTTTATAAGCGTTTTCCGATTTTTGCGGTATAAATCGCGATTCTGCTTTACTGTTTAAGTAATCAATGCTACAACTCATTTTTAACCAATATACAACCAGTAACAACTGTCGTGACAAGAATTAATTTTATGTGACAGATTACAAATTAATTTTTGTTTTTCTCATTTTCAGGACAACAACGAATTCAACCATTTTACGTTATTAGATCTTATTTCCATTTTTTGTAGTATTAATATCAGTATTTGTGATTTCAAAGTGTACCAACAAAAAAAATAGCGTAAAGCATTCGTGGATAATTAACTAATTAATATACACTTAATATGTTATGGAAATAACTTATTAATTTATTCAACGCAATTGTATGATTTTTTTAATAAAGGTACGAACACCTTACCTTCCTACTTTATCTGTTACTCATTTAGAAACGTCAGTCAATTTTACAAGTTAATAGCATTATTATATTAGATAATTCTGTTTTATTTGTATTATATATGTAAAAAATTATAGTACAGCCATTATTTCCGGTAATCTATCGTCACATTTTACCATATAATTTTAAATAAAAAACAAACCAGTGCACATTTTCCTTGTTTTTTAACAGATAGTTGATTCATGTAACTCAACTCAACAGAACATCTTCTATTATTTTACTATTTTCATCAGACAGTATTTAAAGTCGCTATATTCCCGCTCGTACCTTTCCTAGTAATAAACTTGAAGCTATGCTGGTAGCTTTGTTAATAATTGCTTCGAGTGCATCCATTTCCTCCAAAATTAATACAGTGGAATAAACAATATATCTACATAGTCACTCGAGCTTTCCAAAAGCTTACGACAAATTGCATACATTACTGGTCACTAGCTAGTTCTGTCACTATTACTATCATCACTAGAACTGTCGTATTATCACGAACTGCTGTTGTATCCAAGGGTTTTAATTCATCCATGTTTCGTCCATATAATATATTCTTCGATTCAGATTTCTTTTCCTATTATCATACTCTTTATAAAACGGAAATTGATGTCACTGCTAATTCGCAAAAGCGCTCTTCCAGATATTTTAAGCAGTTTCATCCTGTGAAATAGGAACCAAATTTTTTTTTAATATCATTTTTATTTTCAATATACCATATTTTGTGTCATCATGAACTTCTGTATTCTTCCTTTCGCGAGTTTCCACTATTTTCCGTTTCGCAGTTATACATTTTTCTTTGGCATTCTTTATTGCACAATATATCTACACTACTCACGGGCACTCTTATTAAATAACTACGTATTTCAATCGCTTCACTTACGTGCATTGTTTGGTTTCAGACTCTAATTCCTCCATACATGTTTTCTATCATCCGATATTCCTCACTTATTCTAAGGCGTTTATGATTTTGAAAATACGCTGTAGAGCTTGAATCTCCATTATTAAGAACACAAAATCTTTAGTAAATTGATTACACAATTAAATTAGCGGAAAGATATACTTGAATATTAGCCACGCGCACTCCCTTGGTGGCTGTCCAGATGGACGAGGTGGGTCCATCACGGCATTATTGCTACTAGAAATCGAGAATTCTGATGTGGCGCATGCGTATCTGCTGCAGCAGAGCTGTGTAATATGGATGCGGAACACATAACTTTACACAAAGAATTTACTACCGCTGCTATATCTCTTTGTGTTGACTGATTTAAATTGTGAGCGGATTTATACAATGAATAAATATATACAAATAAATTAATGATATTTAGTGAAATATTATGAGTCGAGGTTTTTAGAAGTTCCCTATTTTCCCCGCTATTGTTTCCTGAACATTTTTCACATCCCTAATTTTTAGTCCATCGAATGCGCATTGTTTTCCCCATCCCCTTGTTCGGAAGCAACATGAATAATTACCTGCATGAAAAAAAAAAACCGGAGGCGTCAAGTAGGCAGCGAGCCGCAACAAACAGAAAACAGTCGACGGTGAAACAGGAGAAAGTCCTGTAAACAATTAACGATTCATCAGGGCGTAATAAAAGCCAATCGATTTTCGCCCGTGTAAAGGCACCGTTGTTTATGTTGCGACCTGCACAGGCGGGACTCGGTGGGGGTAGTAAGCTTTCATTCATTAGGCCCGATCCTTGGGAGCTCGCGTTTGACAACAGCCGGTACACGGAGCCAAACAGGACGGTCCAGGCTACTGACAAGACGCCAAGTTGATGAATGAAATGCGATGTTTGTGGTAAATGGGGCTCCTAAGGTCCGGAAAAGAGAGACCAGCTTTACACTACAAGTTTTAACCTGTTTTCAGTAATTTAATGCCTTATTATTTTGTTAGGTCAATAATTAATGTTCATTTTATTGTTCGTATTGAATGAGAAATAAACCCTAAGGACGCTATAGATAACGCCTTAGGGCGCTGGCAATAACGTCTTAGGGCGCTGACAGTAATGCTTTAGGGCGCTGTAAATAACGTCTTAAGGCGCTATCAGTAACTCCCAAGCGCTCTATGAATAAGGTCTTAAGGCGCTATAAATGTCAATAACACTCTAGATTGTAACAAGTGCGCTAAAAATATACGCCTTAGGGCAATACCAATAACGTCTTGGGGCGCTATAAATAACACCTTAAGGCACTGTAAATAACACCCTAGGACGCTGTAAATAACGCTTTAGGGCGCTGTCAGTGACCTCTTAGGGTGCTATAAATATCAATATATCAATAACACCGTAGACTATAACAAATTCACAATTTAAATGTTAAACAAACATTAACATTATTTAATATCCTAGATACATAGGTGACTGTCATTCTAAGTTCCAACTGCCTATATTAAGGTAATGCGGCCTCAAATGTGTTCCCTGCTGCAATTCTTCAATACGTGTACGTCAAAATTTCATAAAACTTTTATTTGTACTCCCTAACCTGATGAAATATTTCTTTTTAACTTCTTCAGCTACAGCTATCTTTAGCGTCACGTTTCAGGTCTTGAAGTTTCATCGAAACACTGGAACTTTGAGTTAAATAAGGGCTTATCTATGTTAGCTGAAAGTTTTCTCTTCGCTTTGGAAGTTGAATGGGGTGGCGTACAAGAAAACAACAGAGTTGGTAACTGAATTAGGGCTGTTAATCAGACCCCATTGTTTAGGTTTCAAAAATATAGAAGATAATGTTTGTATAAACATGGAAAAGAAATTGTAAAAGATGCGGTTTTAGTCTCGTTATATGCAATTGGTTCAATGAGAAGAATATAATTCTAATTATATAAGCAAATTTGTTGTATATGTTACAGTTATAGTATAAACTTGATTAGTTTGTAAAGTAGCTGGCTAACATACAAACTAACTGATTAGTTGGTTATTTTGATAGAAAACGCTTTAAAAATAAATGAATAAAACTTTGAAAAATAATGGGTTGTCCTAATATTGGGTGTTGCAGGCACATACCGTTCTGATGAATTAGTCATTTTAACAATTGATAATGTTGAAGATGTGAAATCCGCCTTAATTATAAAATTTCCCAATAACAAAACCAAGCGACCAGGTTCTTTTACTATGCTGTGAGACAATAATTCAAGTTCTTATCGAAAATATATTGCTTTACGTCTACTCGGATTGGTAGAACATCGACTATTTCTCAGATATGTTAGTGGAAAGTGTCATCGAATGGTGGTCGATATTCATAAAATCAGTGCCGTCTCTCAAGAAGTGATAAAATTTTTGAAGATGTTCAACTGGAAAGAGTATAGTACATTACGACGAATGTATGCTACCCTTTTCGTTGACTGTGGTTGCCTCACTTGTCTTAAAAGACACAAAGAGTGGAGATCGACCACTGTGGCTGAAGGCTACATTGAAGACTCACTTCTGAATAAAGAAAATATTGCGAAAAGAATACTAAAAGTTGATAGTGGTGATGATAAGCTAAGCACCGTTGTCATTTCTTATTTCATAACATCTGAAAATATAACTATTAAAACGTGTTGGAATGCTTTGAGAATTACTGCAATAATGAGGGTAGTGGTAGTTTCAGTAATTTATTTAATTTTAATACTTGTTCAAACTTAACTCCTAGTATTAAAAGTGAATACTGTTGTTGCTACCATATTGACACCTTTTTTTCAGTAAGAAAAATTTCAACCGTGGAGATTCTTGACAGTCAAAAAATGTCATAGTTTTGTGACGGTTGGAGAAGAAAGCTATTTATTATCTTTGACTATTTCAAGTAAATTAGTCAAATGAATGTGCTGGTTTATAAAGTATCCGCTAATACTGTGAAATATGCGTTTTTTACCAAAATAACCAACGGTTTAATTAGTTTGTTTACTAGCCAACTAGTTTACAAACTAACCAAGATATTACACTTTAGCCGTAACATATACATTCTAAGTTAATTATTTCTACTTAATTTGTACAATTTATCATAAGCAGGTTGTTATGAAATGGCATATGTGTTAATTTACATAAAACTGTAACGCTGTTTCTCTGAAAAAGAGTAGGAAATTTGTTCACGTAATTACTACTGTCAAGAGTCACCACTAGATGACGTTTACAGCCCACTGACAATAATAATTGAAGTAACTATAAGATCTGTTCCAACCACAGTATACTAACCAATTAATACGGAATCTTAGACAATTTATGAATGAAATACGTCTGGCAGTTTTTAAATAGCCCCACTCTAGAAAAAGTCGCCAAGAATATGGCGGATCCCAGAGAACATGCGAAAAATAGCTAATAATTTGGCGTAAACATAACCAAAGTTGTTCGTAGTTTTAATACTTTTGCATTCATTTTTAATTAACTGTTGTAATCCAGTGTACTTTCATGTAAATTGAGGTTTTGGTCACATTTTGTCTTAATTTAGGTTTCTAGCAGATATAATTTGAATTTGATGATAAAACCGGTATGAATTTAAATTTATTTAAAAAATTTGCGAAAACATGGAAACTAGGTAGTAGTGTAGTTTTATTTTATATTTTGTAGTACTTTTGCCTTTATGTCAAGATGTATACGTTTACCTTATTTTGTTAGCAGATTATCAAATTTAAGCCCAGTGTAATTTTTATATTTTTACTCATTTTTTTTTTAGGAAAGTACGAAATGAAATTAAAACGTAAATATTAGGTACAATTTATTTTGAGGTTTACAAAAAATATATATATGTATATATATATATATATATATATATATATATATATATATATATATATATATATATATATATATATATATATATATATATGTATATATATATCTATTAGGTGTATGGAGTGGTTTCTTTCATTCATGTATGAAAGCAGTCTCTTTCCTATTTGAAGTTAAATCCTTTGTGTCCTTTCATGTTTTAATTCTTCTTTAGGATTTTCTCAATTAAGCTTTCACGTCTAACTTGGTCTCGCACATATAAAACTGTTTACAGGCCTTTTACGCCCAGAGCTGCGTTATGCGTTAGTTCTTTACAACATTTATTTCCTCCCATAGTTTATTTATTATTTACTGGGTATAGTTCCATAAATAATCACTAATATAAAAACACAAATAACTAAACACTCAACACGACATACAAAGCAGGAATATAAGTACAATAACGATAACGAGTGGATAACCATGTAATAATGTCAAAAATTCAAAAAACCTAACTGACACACAGAAGATTATAGTAATAACTGTCAGTCGCCAACAAGATGGCGGATTTTTAGAAGACGCGGGAAAGCTGAGTTTCTCTACTGATTGCTTAGTATACTGTGGTTCCAACAGCCGTCGAGAGCTGGTTCAGAACTGTCAGAAATGTTTGACCAACACCGTATTACGTCCCATTCGTCGAAAGTACATTATAATTGAACTGACTGACTAGTTCTGGACGGTTCGGAATCGATTCTTGCTGTTGTTGGAACAAACCCATAGTAAGTCTAAAACCGTAATTTTTCACTAATGGCCAGGTAAGATAAGTTCTGAAAGTACGCCACTGAGAGTTCTTCAACCGGCCGTTGGCAGGTAATTCCATTACGAAGGCAGAGATGAAATATGATTACTAAACACGAAATCACGTCTATTTAAAGCCGAGAAAGTAATTAACGAAATGGCGGACGTACGAGCTCACATGTACCTGCAGGAATTGTCGCGATGCGACTTGAAATTCCCAATTATCCTACGCGTCGTTCCTCGTCCTTCATCATCATCATAATGCTGCAAATACGCTGCATGACAACATCATTTGAAAGTAAATTGTTGACAGGAATATTATTATTATTTATTTATTTTCAAGTAGATGTTGTTCTTTCCATGCAATTCTTATTCATAATAATAATAATAATAATAATAATAATAATAATAATAATAATAATAATAATAATAATAATAATAATAATAATAATAATAATAATAATAATAATAATAATAATGCATTTATTGCCCAACAGAATAGATATTCCAATTACAGGACAAAACATGTTATAAAAAAGTAATGAAGTAACAGTGTACTTAATTTTAATTACTAATAATATTTAACATTTACTAAACTAAATCAGTCTGAAAGCTATATCATAATATAGATGAGGCCAGTTAAACGCTTCAAAAAAATTGAGAACCAGCTGATAATAATTGTTTGAGTGTATCAAAATTTAGGTCACATAAATGAGAAATTTGATCAAAATTAATTGACATGGTGTATATAGGGGATTTCGTAAGGACATTTGTTCTAGCATTACGACAGTAAAACATGCAATCATCACGAGATTCAGGCCTAGGTACACGTAAGTAGAACATTTTTAAAATTTCTGGTGAATCAATGAGGTTATGACATAATTTAAACAAGAAAGATAGACTTGTGAGAACTCTCCTCAACAGCAACGATTTAAAATCGAATCTCTGCAACAGGAGGCCATGATCAAATCCTCTAGCAGGATAAATATTATCAACGCGATATGCCATGAATTTTAAAAAGCGACGTTGAACACATTCAAGATGATGAATATTAACTTGATAGCATGGGTACCAAAGAAGGCTAGCATATTCTAATCTAGAACGGACTAAAGAATAGTATAAACATTTCAAAGCACTAATATTGTTGAACGATGTAAAATTACGGACAATAAAGCCCAAAGTTTTAAAGGCGGTGCTTGAGATTGTATTAATATGTTCAGAAAATGAGAGTTTAGCATCAAATATTACCCCTAAGTCTTTAATGTTACTGCTGCGTGTCAATGGCTTTGAATCAAGATTGTAATCAAATAAAATTATATTTTTCTTTAAACTGAAAGAGCAAACTTTACATTTATCAATATTTACGGAAACCATGTTTTCTATACACCACACCTGTATTGCATTCAAAAGTTCTTGCAATGCACGACAATCATCATAACAGTTAATGTTACGATAAAGCTTTAGATCATCTGCAAAAAAAGGTGATTACACTGCAAAGATGACGATAAATCATTTATGTAAAGAATAAACAGAAGTGGTCCCAAGTTAGACCCTTGAGGTACCCCAGAAGGAGCTAAAAAAATATGAGAACGGTATCCATTATATGACACATACAACTCACGACGGTCAAGATAAGATTTTGTGAGTAGTAGCAAAGAATCATCAAAACCAAATGATTTCAATTTCTGTATTAATATGGAGTGATTTATCTTGTCAAAAGCCTTCTCAAAATCTGTATATATTACATCTACTTGGCCTTTTCTATCAATATGGTCTGAAACAAACTGAGTAAATTCAACTAGATTAGTCACAGTAGAACGCCGTGCAACGAACTCATGTAGATTAGAAGAAATGCAGGTGCTAACATTGTTATAGATATATGCATATAATGTCATTTCAAAAACTTTAGCAAAATTTGACAAAATGGCTATAGGTCGATAGTTCTTGATGTTAGAAGGGTTACCACTTTTTAAAACAGGGCAAACTCTTGTCACTTTCCACATGGCAGGAAAAGTGGCTGTTGACAACATGAGATTAAATAAAATAAGAAGTGGAGTACAAAATACGCCAGAACAGTCCTTAATTAAAAAACTAGGGATCAGATCATTGCCGCAAGTCATTTTATTTTTCAATCTCTTAATAGAATTTCGAATATCCATCTCAGTAAATTTTTCCACATTAAAAACTTGAATGTTATTATATGGTACATCAAAGTCATTAGCTAGCTAATTTTTCGTAAAATTAAAATTGAATCCGAAAAAGTCATAAGTTTTCTCTAAAAGAAGAGTTTGACAAATCAGTTCTTCGGTAAGGCATCTGTTGATAAATATTTAGCCACGAAGGTACAGTCTAAGATCCGGCTGCAAAATTAGTACATTCATAATGTAGTTAACCGAGATTTAATTTTTATGTATTTTTATAAATGGAGGAACCCATTTCTCATGAGGTGCTAATTAAAAAGTGCCCGCGATTATTATTAATTAAAATATTATTAATTGGCTTTTCGTGAAACATTTCGTTTACGTCCTATGGAAATAAAGCATATTCTACTTCACGGCAATGTATTTAAGGAAAGGTATGAAAAGGCACAGCTGCTATTGATCACTTAGCCGTAATCTCTCCGCACCTAGGTGTAAACAGCTATAATTTTGTTAAATTTTTACGTTCATGGCTTATATTCATTTCAATTGTGCCATATTGAAGCTAATTTTTTTCTGTACGTGATGTAACAAGTCTACCTATAAAAAAAGCCGCAAATAGAAAAGAAAAATACTCTATAAATATTTAACTAATCTAATCTAATAGATCTTTGTCTGTGGAATTGTTCATTAGCATGATGGTAGATGTTTGGTATCAGAAAGCATACATATGACTTCATTGATAGAAATTGTAGGAGATTTGATTTATATTAGCTTAAAATATCTTTCTAAGACTGTAATAAACGAACGTTGTTTAATAGTTAAGTAGGCATGATTACCATGAATATATCAACTGACAAGTTTGTAAAAGTTTATCAGAGTAGTTAGTTTCACACAATATTATTAATACCTAAAAATATATAAAAAACGTTTGTTTAATTTTGAAAACCAACAAAATTTGGTTTCATTAGCATGAAATAGATGGTTTTCATATTTCATTAGTATGAAATAAAAATCTTTATCTATCACGTGAGCTATAGAATGTTATTGGAATAATCTCGGGCTAATTAACAATACCTCGGGTCTAACGTCCCTCAGGTTGTAATCTGTTGCTCTCGATAATTAGCATTGTCATGACGCCCTTGATACATAAATAACTGTTCTTCATTATTATTATCTTTTAAACAGTACAATTTCTACATCTGCTGGCTAGGTAGGTACACTACTGAGTAAACTTTAGCTAATACATTAAATCTGCGGGATTGACTGGTTCTGGTATGCGTGAACAATGTGTTTGATACCGATAATAGCACCGACGCTGATAATATCCTGTGTGAAACGGTGAACGTTAGATGAGGTCAAGCGGTACCACCTTTCCATCTACCTGTTTTCTCAGTATAACCGTCGTCCCGCTTGCAATTCTCGGGGGCCGTTACACTAAAATTCTCAATTATCATCCCGAGTCAGGGCCTTCCCTCCGTTATCCCGCTAATATCGGGGACGCCGGAGCGTTACGGGTGACGCTATCGCGAGGATAAAAAGCTTAATGTACTGATTAAAGTTTTCCAGACCGAGTAACTTTAATTAAATTTCGTGCATAAATAATTCAAATATTCCCAGCCACTTTACACGGCCCCGAGCTCTCCAGAAAGAACGTAAAGTTTTACTACGAGGCGAAACGAGGTGTTAAGGACGTGTTTAATTCCCCGCGTCGAGGACGAGGATTGCAAGGTGCCGCTCAAAAAATGTAAATTATGCCGTTGCGAGGATATCACCTCTTCGCGCGGATCCTTACTTGAAACTGATTACTCACGTACGCTGAGAGAAATGTTGCAATGAGAAATATTTGGATTGTGCATCAGTTCGTAGCGTGTTTGCTGCCCATGGCAAGAGATTATGATTTTTATCATAAAATGGTTAGCTTATAACATTGCAAATTTTTACAAAAATAAAAAAGTAGTTATATGTGAAAACCCAAAAAATAAATTACAATATTGGTATGAATGCGCGAAACGCTCTGTAACGTCACACGGTGGAACAGGCTATATTTCTGCAGTAGCTTTTTATGTTTTTTTTACCTAAAACTGAAAAATACACCTTGTATATTAAAATCTTTTATTATTTAATCGAAATACACTGCCAAAGAATAGAAATATGTTGCAGATTTTTTAAACATACACTGAAAAAATCGGTTTTTTTAAAGAAGCTATTGAGATTGAAAAGATTAAAATATTGTCACACGTCTTGTTTCTCTTAAAGGTACCTCCATACCTAGTTCAGTAACGTATTATAATTGCGTGAAAATATAACTCACAATTACAGCCATTTTGGAGGGAAAAGAAATAATAAAAATGAGAGTTTAATTAATTGCACATTCATTATTACATTATTTATGTAACAAAGTGTTTTTTTATTTAACAACACGGCAACCTATTAATATAATTATAAATATAATAATTATTTAAATCACAATGGTAAACTGAAAGGAAATTGGGCTTAACACATTAATTTCTAAATGTCGTTTCTGCATTTAGAAACGCTGCGAAAAGACGATCGCATGGTAGTTGACATTGCTGATAGATGTAAGTTTTATCTATGGATCTGAGCTATATTAGTCGATGCTTATCATATCATACTTTCCGTTTTGTTCCATTTTTTAAATAGCGTGCTAAAATTCTGGAATATTTTTTGTTATTGTATTTTAGGCCTCCTTGAGCTTTTGTACTTAGTCATAGTTAACCCTGTATAGATTAATATGAAAATAGTTCAGAATAAACTCCTTAAATAGCAATTTATGTTATAAACCTGGTAGATGACTTATTACTGTTTAATAAAACTTTAATAGCGATTTCCTGCTAAACGGCTTGAATAAAGAGTACACATTTTTTTCTGATATTGTTCTTTTTTTCAATAATGTTTAAATTTCTGTGATATCTAGTACCTAAGAAAGAAAAGTTATGAATAAAACTTATTCTGAGTTTTAAGTAAAGTGCCTTCTAGCGGCGCATAGTAAAACTTTTCTTTGACTGATCCAATAGAGCTAGATCTACTTGAATTAAATACGTTATTTAAAAAGAAAATATTAATTTTTGTCGTTTCTGCATTTAGAAACGTTGCGAAAAGACGATCGCATGGTAGTTGACATTGTTGATAGATGTAAGTTTTATCTATGGATCTGAGCCATATTAGTCGATGCTTATCATAGGCACCGACTTTCCATTTTGTTCCATTTTTTAAATAGCGTGCTAAAATTCTGGAATATTTTTTTTATTGTGTTTTAGGCCTCCTTGAGCTTTTGTACTTAGTCATAGTTAACCCTGTATATATGAAAATAGTTCAGATGTTATAAACCTGGTAGGTGACTTATTACTGTATAATAAAACTTTAATAGCGATTTCCTGCTAAACGGCTTGAATAAAGAGTACATATTTTTTTCTGATATTGTTCCTCTTTTCAATAATGCGCATAGTAAAACTTTTCTTTGACTGATCCAATAGAGCTTGATCTACCTGGATTAAATACGTTATTTAAAAAGAAAAATAAAAAAAATTGAATTTTGACAAGTTGTAACTTGCAAACAATTGACCATTCGAAAAAAATTTCATTACACATTGTTATTATTTTAATATATAGAATCACCTCCCGGAGTTTCCTGATGGACTTTTAGAACACCCTGTACAATGACTGCTGAAACTGAACCATTTATCAAGTTTAAAAGACTTTTGTTTCAGTTTGCGCAGTAAAAATAGACTTAAAATCTTATAAAATTAAATCAAATCGATTTAACTTTCCAATAATCGGATGGGCCTTTCCTGAGAAATTTCCCGTTAGTCCTTTTTTATCCCTCGACTGTCCTGTCCCAGCGTATTCCCAGCGGTAAACAGGACAATAATAATCACCGTAAAAGCAACAAGGGTTGTTTGGCCTAACGTCCCTAACACCGAGGGTTCGAACCCTGCAGGGCTAAAGTGGGTTCAACACTTCTGGGCATTATCCTTTTAGGACCCAACAACCGAAGGGCAGAGTTGATTTGCCGAAGGATTTATGATTGGGATCGTTATTCGTCTTATGAAATCAGGTGCACCCTGTCGTTCTACATAAATCAAATGCTATACTGCCCCATTTTCAAGTAAATTTGATGGATAATTTTTTTACTCTAATAATGCCAATAAATAAGTCTATATTTATTATTAATCTGCTCATGTAGGTACTAATGTTTTGATCGTCTTAAACATAAACACTATGTTTACTTTTGTAGAATTGAGTCAATTCTAACATAAATTCTGTAGTGGCCTTGAAAAAACCTATTTTCCACTTCCCGGGCGCTTTTTCTTTGAGAAATTAGTACTTTTCCGGCCTAGTTTGAGAAGCATGTATTTCCTGAAAAGTACTAATTTCTCAATGAAAAACTCACACCCGCTATAACAAGATGTGATAAAATTGCTAATGCAAATATACAGGGTGATTCTGAACTTATTTTAAAAAATTGGGAATAGATGCGTCATGAAAAATAGAGTCAATTTCGATTTTACAAAAAATTTTTTGTTAAATCTTTATTGTTTCCCAGAAAAAAAATGTTTGTAGTATTTTCAACCTTTACATCGTTGTACTACTATAGTTTCTAGCGTCATTGGAATGCAGGCGATTCCGAATACTGAAATCTGATTGTAGTATTAATGGTTTTACGATTGTATTTACATTAGTTTTTCAAGTGTCAAAAATAACGTGTATAGTTGATGGAAATTGTTTTAATTTATAGTGAAGTAAGAAAAAAATGCTGTAGCTCCTTCTCGTTTGTGCGCAGAACACTTTGCTGGTAGACTTGTTCCAAATGCAGTTACTTTTACCTTGGTACTGCAACGCGGACGTGACATGGAAAATTTGCAACTGAATCGTGGTCCAGGGCGTCCACGGCGTATTGCAGTAGCTGAGGAACACATTTTAGAGATTGTTGGAGACAATCCCCGAATAAGTATCAGGTAAATCGCTCAATAAGTACATGAAATGTTCCAATTAATAGTGTGGCGTATCATACGCGAGGTTCAATTATGCCATAACTTCAGTTCAAAACGGACAAAAACCAGAAACATTTGTGGTAGTTTGTAGAAACTGGTAAGAAATGTGTTTACACGTCGGTGAACAAAATTTTTAAAAGTTGTAACATCAGATATGTATTATTTTATCAATTAAAACCACAAATTAATTTTGTTAATTAATAATAACAACAGCGGCAAACGCTTGCTGATATAAAATAGGTGTTATAAAATTATATTTATATTCTTGGGAAATTCTTTCAATTTTTTGCCCTTTCATTATTTATTACACTTTGCCGTCGCGTCGGTCGCTGGCTGATTACTTTGCCTTGCACCAAATCAGATTTTGCAGTTTACAGTGCAAAAGTGTATTTTTAATTCATTTTCGAACTGAAATTTTTTATTTTATTTTACAAAATCGTGTATGTACCACCCTGTACATTCAAACAAAATTTTTTTGATAAGTTTTGAATCACCCTATATGTATAAAGCTGTTTACAGGCCTTTTAGGCCCAGAGCTGTGTTATTCTTCTCCACTCCATTCTGTCCTTCGCCTTTCTTTTCCAATCCGTTACATTTTTCTCCCTTAGATCTATTGCCACCGTCTCTCTCCATCGCTTCCTCGGTCTACCTCTTTTTTTCTTGCAGTTGGGTTTACTCCCTACTATTTTCTTAACTGCCCTTTTATCTTCCATACGTTCTAGTTGCCCTAGCCACTGCACTCTTCTGGCTTTTACAAATTCGTCTATTGTTGGTGCCTGGTACATTGCATATATTTCCTAATTATTTCTCCTTACATAGCCTTCCTCTGTCTTCTTACCCCCTAGAATTCTTCTTAAGATCTTCCTTTCCCACCTCAAAAGGTTTTCTCTTGACTTCTTATTGAGAACCCAGGTTGCACTACCATACAGCGCTGTCGGTCTCAAAATTGTTTTATACATTCTAAATTTTACTCCTCTGGACAAATTTTTTGATTTCAATAAGTGGTTGACTGCTGCCGAACTTCGATTTGCTTTTAATATTCTCCTATTTATTTCTTGTTCCTCATCACAGTTAGCTGTTATTAGCGCCCCCAAATACACATATTCTTGCACTTCAAACTCCATTTCTCCATGCTCTGTTCTCAATTTAAAATTGGTATCCTTTTATTGTTCTCAAAAGCTTACTTTTCTCTTGATTTATCTGCAATCCCACTTTACGTGCTTCCTCCACAAGTTTTCTCATTACTTCTTCTAATTCCCTACTATCTCTAGCAATAATTGCCACGTCATCTGCATAACTTACTATTTGGTAACTTTTAAACATTATATGTCCTTCTTTGTTCAACTGACTATCTCTTATGACCTTTTCTAGTACCCTGTATGTAACATTCCTATAATTATGAAACCTTTTTATATTGGAAACATCTCAACTAATGCAATTATATGTTTGTCAAACTATACATCAGAAGTAACGTTCTGCGTGAATATCCAGTTCCCTGCAAAATATCAGCCATTTATCGAACTTTTATAATTTAATTTTTATAATTGCTTTATCATAAACAGATGTTATTTATTGCAGCGACGTTATTCGGTCGCAATAAAAATTACGTGCCGCGTAATAACGTGTACTCGTATTAAAAATACACTCCGAAAATAATTACGGTGCATATCGTCGTTTGATAAAAATAACGGGGCAGCAGCGCTGGCTAAAAATACAACTGAAATAGTTTATGAAAATAAATATAACAGTTCGCCATCCAAACTCAATGTTTTCAAAGAAAACAAAGTCAATAAAGCAGTGCGTAATGAACAACAAATGATTGTTTAACTTCATACAATGATGCAGAGTAGTTGAATTATTTGTAGGTATGCGTTATGCAGATACATTTCTCAATTTAAGTAATGAGGTATCTATAAGCAGCAGTAATTATAACTACTTTATAATTATACACACTGAGGGAAAAATGTATTAAAATAATAAAAAGTTTTCATCTACAGACACCTGATATTTAGTGGAATAATGAAAAAGGTAATAAACCTAATAATAAAATAATAAATCAAATTTAATTTACTTATTAAGATTAACATTTACATTTATAGTAATAGACATTTCATTTTTTGTTTTATCACATTTAACTTCCGATAACAACAACCCTTGTGGCATCATTTCCGGCACGCATAACATCTGCTCAAGTTTGTATATGAAATATCAAATTTGTTAAATATGAACTCCTTAACATAACTTATGCTCTTTAATAGTTGTAAGATCAGTACCTTTATTGGTCAAAAAAGTTGTTGAAGTGCGCTTCATATAATGGCCAGTATATGCTTCTGGATTTGCGATATTCAGAAATGAAACAACTGTTGAGAATATCTTCACCAGTGTACTGATTCCAACAAGGAGAAGAACATTTTCAATTGATCTTAAAAAGACTCTTGTGTTAAGCGAATTGAGCGGAGAGGAATATACATTCTGCATATTTCAACACCATTCCCGCAAAAACCTTCTTCTATACTTGTAAATTTTCTTGAAATGTCCGTCTTGTCAGTACTCTCCGTTTTTTTCTCCATTCGTTAAGGTTGGGGAACATTTTTTCGTAATGTTCTCTGGATTTCGCTGGAAATAAATGGAAAATTGCTACATGAGTTTCTTGCGAATATTTTTTTGTTCAATTCCAATAATTCTGACTCTACAAATATGATTGTGATGCGATGATGAACTACGTTCCCGCATTTAAACATTCTTGAGTGGATAAAAAGTTATTTAAAGCACTTATACAATAAATATCTATTAATTTTGAAATGATATTATTATAATCATGAAGTTTTAGCTGTATATGAATTTAATATTTTGTTAATTCATAAGTTTTAAATCCTTGAATTGGAACATTTATTTATTAATAGAGGCGACGTTCTCCACAGAATGTGAAGATCATCGAGTGGGACTTTTAGCTCTCAGAGACCGATTTAGCAGCAGCCAGACTATTACAGAATCAGTAGTTTGAAGAATATGGGGGGATGATCGATATGCGGACGTTCGGTAGTTACTTTACGACGGCCGGTGCCTCGCCGGCCTTCATTAGTCCACCGTACTATGGTACGTAAGGATCTGTTAGTCCTTCTAGACATTTCTCTCACCTACAAATCAGCTTCGCGCAACCCAACAATCCGCCCCCTCTCAATGTCGCTAAGCAGGAAGATCTGCCCAAATCTACGTACTCTAGGCATAATCAGCTGTAAAAAAGGTGGTTTGCAACAGGCTTCACAACACAAATGTGGACAGAAATTATTGAAACAGAATGCTACTTTATCAAAGTACGACCTATACAAACTCCAAAAAACTTCAAACATGAATATGTAATACTTTTTTACTTTCACCGAGAGAACAATTAAATCATAGAACTCTGTAAAGATGTGATTTAAAATCGTCCGATTGTTTTAAAAGATATTACAAATGTTGTTGCATAATATTGTGTGAACATCAACTAAACGATTTCTCTGAGCGCGTTTTTATTATAATCTCTTGCAATTTTATTTCACTTTGAAGGTATTAAGCTAATTTAAATTTAAAAAAATCCTCAGGAAATGCAGTTAAATATACTCTTTGATACTAAATATTTAGCTATGCTAAAGAAATAACTACATTGACTATAATAACTATAAAGAGCAATATATCTAGTGTTGCCAGCTAGGTAACGAAATATACCGAACATCAGAGTTTCAAATTTCATCTCTGGGCTGAATTTCTCACATATTTTCCCATAAGTTAGAATAATACAGTATGCGCCAAAAGTATGGAATAAATTCAATAAAAACGAAACAATTATTTTTTGGGAAAAATCCTCGAACAGGTCGATTTTTAATTTAAAAAATACATATTTTAGCGTAAAATGCGATTTTCAAATGTCATTTGTTTTCGAGTAATGACGTCATCGATTTTTTTTTAAATTGCAACACCATATTTTTTTCCTCGATTCTGAAAGATCGTTTAATTCTCTATCAGACAGTACTAAAATTTTGCCCTCTTACATAGGAAAGTTTTCGAGTAAATGACGATTGAATGTTAGAAAACGTAAATCAATTAAAATAAAGCAAAAACGTTATCAAGTTTAGTTTTTCGCACTATGCGCGCCCTGTACGAGATTTTTTGGACAAGAGTTTTCCTGGATGTTGGATCGGCAGACGCGGACCGATAGAATGGCCTGCAAGATCGCCAGATCTTACACCTCTTAACTATTTTTTATGGGGATACTTGAAGTCAAAAGTGTACATTAATAAACCACGTAATTTAGAAGAACTTCAAAATCGCATTCGGGACGAAATACGCAGAGTTACCCTAAAAATCATTCATAATGTGCAAGAAGAATTTCTTCACAGACTTGCGCATTGTCAAGAAGTTGGTTGATGGCAATTCGAACATTTTCTAACATTCAATCGTCATTTTCTCGAAAACTTTCCTATGTAAGAGGGCAAAATTTTAGTACTGTCTAATAGAGAATTAAACGATATTTCAGAATCAAGGAAAAAAATATGGTGTTGCCATTTAAAAAAAAATCGATGACGTCATTACTCGAAAACAAATGACATTTGAAAATCGCATTTTACGCTAAAATATGTATTTTTTAAATTAAAAATCGACCTGTTCGAGGATTTTTCCTAAAAAATAATTGTTTCGTTTTTATTGAATTTATTCCATACTTTTGGCGCATACTGTATATCTAAAACTGTGCCGGTTAGTGCCAATTTTGAAGCTAATACGACGAAAACTGTTTGAAATATTAACAAAAGATGAAATTTTATGTTTGACCCCACCCCACGCCCTGTAAGTCAGCAATTTTTAACTTTTGGACTGAGATAAAATGGGTTAAATTGCTATATTTTGAACCGAATAATAATATCCAAAATTTAGACTATTCTTTACTGGATACCCTATATAAAAATAAAGTATATCTTACTATCATAAACTATTGATTGTGTAAGTACAGTCTGCTGAAAATGGCGTTATAAGCATGTAGTTTATGTCGCTGCTACAAAAGGGAACAACAGCGATTTTGGGGAAGTTTGGAAGACATACTGGTAAAGTTTCTGCATACAACAGAAAAGTTTGGGCTCCAATGCTGACACATTTTTGTGTATCGATATTAAAAAAGTTCGGATTCGATTGCGGTTGTATGAGAACAAAGTAGTTTGAACGTTAAATCTGATAAAAGTATCTGAATTGGAAGTTATGATAAAAAAACTAATTCTCAATTTGAAATATTTCCAGAATAAGAGTTCAATGAATGTATAAAATTAGGTGTTTTCACATAGTAGATTAAAAGGGCTGTTTTACTGTATATTCTTGTGTACAGAAAGTAAAGCGTCTATTTACCACTATAAGTAATTAATGATATTGTTGCTTTACCGGACAGTAATAAACTTATACTTTACAGTATTATTCCTGTTGACTTTCAACTGAATCATGGACTACTCCATTATTTTGGTGTCCAACACCTATTTTATACAGCAAATTCAGCAGTATTTTTTAAATATCTCCAAAAAAAGAAATCCAAATGATTTAAAGTCAGTTGATCGTGGCGGCCATGGTACCCGTCCAATCCCTTGGTATTAATGCTTGGATACTTTGTACATGTTACGAACATAATTGAGCCTAGTGGATGAACGTCACACTACGGAAATACACCGTGAACGCCTTGGACACCATCTCTGCCACGATCCGGTTTCAAATTTTGTCATGCTCGCATTGTACTACACTTGTACTCACTGCATACCGCGGTAAAAGTAGCTGCATGTTTATCGGAAAATCGTTCTGCTAAGTATTTTCACTTTATCATAAATTAAAACAATATCCATCAAATCCGAGTTTTGGATACTTGAAAAACTAATGTAAACACTCGCATCATAAAAACGTTAATACCTACTATAAGTAATCTACTACAGTAGCCCAGCGATATAAAGGTTGAAAATACAGCTGACAATAGCTATCAGGTTTTCGTCTTGTCTTGTCTTACGACTAAAACTAAGAAAAAGCTAGACAAGATGCCAATATTTAATAGCAAACATTCTGATGCTTTGGCAGCTATTATAAGTATGCCTTAAGCCTGGATTTTGACTCTCCTTTTATTTATTCTGTCACTGTTGAATCACGTCATATTTTAAAATTTTGGAACATTGCTACACCGATGATACCCAATTGAATTATTCTTTCTATTTTGCATCTCTAATATATCTAATAAATTTGAACTGTCAATAAATAAACTAAATCCAAGATAACAGTTTTTGGTTAAAAATGTTCATGAAATACCCAAGTGTATCGATAAAATAAATATTGAATCAAACTAACTGTGTCAAAAAACTTGGGACTAATTTCAGATGAAAGTCTTCGTTTTACAGAACTTGTAAATTTTACTGTCAAAACCGCTCTGTCTAGATTAAAATTAATTTATTCAAGTGAACGATTGTTAAATAAACAAACTAAGAAGTATTTGTGCGAGGCATTAGTAATATTTTGTATAAATTATAGAAATGTTGTTTATAGTAGTTCGTTCAATTTCTGGACTTAATAAGTATGACTCAGTGTTTACTTTTCTGTAGGTTATTGGTTGGTTTAATGTCGAAAATACACATTATGTTGTTGTTTCCATAAAATTTCACCTTATCCGCCTTATCAAAATTGCTTATGGAATAGATGTTCATGTTATGTTCATTATTATGGTTTTTCATAACAAATTCTTTTTACATATTGAAATAGTGTTTTCTTTTATGTAATTTTCTTATTAAAAAAATTAAAGTTAAAATGAACAAATTAATAAGGAATACGTATATTTAATTTGCTTTTTCTGTGCTGTGGTACTTCACAGGTAATTTAATTTTGTATTTTTTTCTGTCTTCCACTACAGGTTGAGTGACCAGTGAAAAACCTTTGAAATATGGTATATTTTATTTGTTACTCATTTGTAAACTTCAGTTTATCAAAATATCCTATTAATAAAGAAAGTTCTTTTTATAAGCTACTAAGTTTATGAGTTAGTGGCATTATTTACATTAGAGAATTCTGTTTTATTTGATTCATATATATTTAAAATCACTGTACAACTGTTAATTCCGGTAATACAAAATTTGGACAATGAAATTGTTGAAATTGAACCATCTACTGGTGCAGAGACTGCTGGAGTAGAAAACAACGGCATAGCATTTATGGACTCTTTTACTAGAAAATAATGTTTTCAACATTTCGATTTAGCATTATTATATTAGTGTAAAAGTAAAACAACTAATAGAGAAGTGAGAATAGCAAGGAAAGACAATATACATGGGGTTCATTGATTTAGAGAAAGCCTTCGACAAGGTACCTAGAAATATACTATGAAATATATTGAAAAATCGTGAGTTGATAGCAAAATAATCAGACTTAAGAAATATCTACATAAATAAGAATGATATGGTCATAAGCAACAACCAAATATCCGAGGCGTTCTCAACAAAGGATGACATTCGCAAGGAGGAGGACTAACCCCAACACTATTTATTATATTCATGGACGAAAGAATAAAGAAATTTTCAGGTCAAAGCAAGAAATACATATAGGATACAAAAAGATGCAACGGGTAGGAATTTGAGAAGGAGTATTTGCAGATGACGTAATGATAATAAGAGAGATCAAAGAAGATCTATACAAAAATTTGAATATATGGAATAAAGTACTGAAGGATTACAGCATGAAGAGAAATAAAAACAGAACAAAAGTAATGACAATAGCAAGAGAACAACATATGCTAGATATAGAGATAGAGGATATAAAAATAGAACAAGTGACTTTAAATATTTAGGAATAGTAATTGACAGCTGTGGAAAATGTAGACATACAGTAGAATAGAGAAAACGTTGAAATTATATCACTCAATGAATAATAATTTCATAAATAAGAAGAAATATCAAGTGATACCAAAATAAAAGTATTCAAAACGATCTATAGAGCAATACTAACGTTCGGCTGCGAGTCATGGATACTAACAAAGGCACAGAAAAGTAAAATCCAGATTACAAAGATGAAGTGCCTAAGAAGAGCTAGAGGGATAGAGGGAAAATGGACAGAGTTAGAAACATAAAAGTAAGAGGACTTAAAATAGAATCAACGTTAAAATCCGTGGAAAAAAAACAATTATGATGGTGGGGCATTTACATCGTATGGACGATAAAGGACCAGTGAAAAGGATATGGGAGGCCAAAATAGACAAGACGAGGAAGGACAAGACAAACATGGGATATAACGGTTGGAGAAATATTAAAGACGAAAAGGAAAGATATGGATAGAGGCAAAAACGATGGCAAAAAATTAGAAGGAATGAGCAATATATATATATAAACCACTAGACGTCCTTTCGTACATTTAACTCTCACCCTTTTTAGGCGAGTGGATCCAGCTAGCATATTATCATTCGTCGCTATGCTGGCAAAGTGAACCCGCACTAGAAATTTCGTCCGCTACCTCCTCCTTCTCCTAATTATCCTGGTTATTCAATTTGGGCCAACGAAACATAAAAGGCCGTGCCGCTTTGTGCGAGCTGCTTATTTAAAACGAGATTGAGGACTCAGCGAAGAGGGCATGTTTACCTTTATCTTCCAGCCGCAGGGCCTAATATTGTTTTGTTTGCCCTACCACCGGTTGTGAATGTTCGCCTCCAAAACGCGTCGCGTAGAATGCGTCTCGATTGGGGTGGAGAATCGAACAAGTGTCTTTTTCGGTGGTGTGTTTTCCAAAACGACATACTTTACCTGGAACGGCATAGGAAGTTTCATTTTCGAGGAAAATATGGAATTGGACTGTTGACAGTCGTCTGGTTTTATATTTTTTTTCATTTAGTTGAATTTAGTTTAGTTTTTGGTTCAGCAAAAAGCGAACCTAGTTATTTTGTTGATAATAGTTTTTAGAATGAGAATTGAAAGAATGGATGCCAAAAAAAATGTATGGGCAACCAAGACTTTAGTAATCTGTCATATCATTTTGAGTGACATTCATTTTATTCTATACAGGGTGTTTTTAAATGAAGTAGCAAAAATGAGACCACAGATTTCTTAGGTGAAAATAAATCGCTTTAACCTAACATACCTATAGCCCAAGTCACATACTAAAAAAGATACAGGGTGTGAAAGTTAAAATTGTATTTTCGATATTTGTGAATAACTTAAGAATTCAAATATTTACGTAAAACTTTACAACAACTTTTTCTTGTAACATTTTGCTGTATTTTCAGTAGAAAAGGCATTTTACCTGAAACGATAACAGTTTTCAATCGGTGCACTGAATATTTCAAATAGGATTATTTCGAAAACTGTTGCTCTTAATGACGTCAATAAGGTATACCTTTTTCAAATATAACAGGTAGGAGAATCGATTGTTTCAATAGTCAGATGGACACACTAAGCAGGAAAAAAGTTCTGCTATTTAAAAGAAACATGATGTGCCAAAAGTGGTGCCCTCTACTAGTGACGTCAAAATTAGAAACAAATTTGAATTTCTCGCCCGCAAAATCCCTGCTTTACAGATTTTATGTAAATATTTGGATTTTTTAAGTTATCTACAAATATCGAATATAAAATTTTAATTTTGACACCCTGTATCTTTTTTATTATGCGACTTGGGATATATCGACGTGGGAAAAGAAGAACATCGTATCTCGATATTTATCGAAATTAAGATTAAGAATCATTTTCTTATAGGGAAAAATGTACTCTTCCCATAAAATGTGTTGCCATAAATGAATTTTGACCATAAATAGTAAATTTTTTCGAATATTTTAATAACGTGTCTCAATTTATCCTATTTTTAACCCTAATAACATTCTAACTAGAGGTTATGAGAAACAACTCCATAAATTAAAAATTAAATTTTGTCTTATCTTTACTTGTGGTTTAATTATTGTTCCATTTTGCTCTAATTTTAGAATACTAATATCGTAACTAGAGATTGGTTACCTTTAGTTCATGAATAAATTGGGCATTTTGCTTATTATATTATCGTATGTAAAGATACGATGTTAGTTAAGCTTGGTTGTAGTGTGATACGATGATATTTCATCAGTTGTCTGCAAGATACGATGATATTTTATGCTGTCAGCGTCACAACTTGTATGGCGCTTCTTCAGATAGTAATGCATTTCATTTGTTGTGCCTGTGTAGAAATAAATGTTTTGTTGTTTCTGTAACACTTTGTGTACAAACATTTGACAAACTTATATTGGAATTAGCTAAAGGTAGGAAATATTAATGTAACCATGAAGATGAAGAAGAAGAAAATGAAATAAATCTTCAACGAATCAAAAGTAACAAATTCAAAAACAGTAAAAAATAGAAAACAAAAAAAAACGAAAGGATAGAATCTTAAAACTAGACGATGGAATGTGTGATTATTAGTTTTGTATTCCTTTAATATTACTGAATATTTTAACTGTGTTATTTCTTTTACTTATTTTATTTTTTTTATTATCAAATCTAATATAAAATATATCCAAAACTGTTTACTTCTTTTTTTACATATAGATACAACAACAATAAGCTGAGAGATCTTTACAAAAATTACAACGTATCTACAGATACAAATAAAGTGTTCAAACTTTTGTTGGAATTGTTTCATCGTATCTCATTAAAAAGTTAAATTTTATTGAAAAAAAAGATTTTTTTCATAAAATTGTTTATGATGTACAGTTACAGAGGCATATTATCTAGTTATATGCCATTATTTATTCAAATAAATAAAACCATATGGGAATTACAATGTATGCAAACTTTAAAACCCTCCCCTGAAAAATTAAACTTTTTAAATTACAGTGTTCTTCTTTTCCCACATCGATATGTAAAGGAATCTGTGGTCTCGTTTTGCTACTTCATTTAAAAACACCCTGTATACTAAGTGACACATAAAGGTAAACATCATCAAATATCATTTCATTTTGAGAATTTTTTGCATGTTTACTTCTTTCGGTCAAAGTAAAACGTGATTAAATTTCAAGTTTATGTGTTACTTTGATAACGTACCGTTCTGTTTTTAAAATGTCTGCTTCCATTTGTGTTGCAAGTGTTATGAAGCTTGTTGCAAATTACATTTTTTATAGCTGCTTTTGACTAGAGTATGTAGATTTGAGCAGATTTACCAGCTTAGTTACTTTTATAAGGGAGCAGATGGGTTACGCGAAGTAGATTTTTTTCGGTGAGAGAAATTTCTAGAAGGACTAACAGATTACTTAGTTTACTTAATTCTTCAACAAGACGGGGCTGCTCCACATTATGCGATGCCAGTAAGATAATTTTTAAACGAAACATTTCAAGAATGCATTCGAAGGAGAGGATCTACTGAATTATCTTCACGTTCACCAAATTTATCTCCACTGGATATTTTTCTGTGGGGAAATTAATAGACAAAAATTTATGACACAACCTGTCTACAAACATGTTGATTATGGAAAACTAATTAACCCTTCTTCTTGTTAGACTGTATTGATAAAGAAAATATTGATGATAGGTTTAATTAATATTCCTTTGCCTCTCAACAAACCGACAAGAACTTCGGTGGCTTAGTTTATGACAATTTCGAAACCTTTTACTGTCAGTATTTTCTGCATTAGTGTATTCTTCGATCATGATAAATAAAGAAATTTTAACCTCTCTAAATTTGTCTGCCTTAGTAAATCCAATGCATAAATGTTTTTAAAATAGACATAATCTTCCTCATTTCGAGTTATATTTTACTCTTTCCACGACTTATTTTCATGCGTCATGAAAAGTGGAGTTAATATTGTACAAAAAAATTTTGTAAAATCGTTATAGAATCCGAGAGAAAATATTACTGTAGTTGTAGTATTTTCAACCTTTACCGTAGTCGTCTCCGTGTTGTACGCTGGGGGTTGTCTACCTTCTCTCTTTACGTAGGCCATTCCGAATATGTACTGAAATCCGACTTTAGTATTAACGTTTTTGCGATAGTGTTTACGGCAGTGTCAAAAACGGCTTAATAGCAACTTAGAGTTGTTGGATATCGTTTTAATTTATGGAAGTAAGACATAATGCTTTCGCAGCTTATGGATTTGCCAAAAGGTGCTACTTTTACGGCGATAGTGCAACACGAGTGTTACACGGGAAATTTACAACCAAATTGTGGAAGAGATGCAGGTCCAGGACGTCCACGGCGTATTGAAGCAGCTGAGGAACATATTTTAGAGATTGTTGAAAAGAATCATCTCACTAGTCTGAATTATATGATAATACCAAGAGATTACGTTTACGAATTAGATTTTGTGAATAGTTACTTCAACAAAATGCTCAAAATCCCGCTTAATGGGGAAGTTGCATGAATTTTATATTGATCTGAAATGTATTACAGAATAATCTTTAATAATAATAATAATCTTTATTCCTTCAAAAAAAATAATACATTTTTTACAGGAAGAGTACTCTTTAGATAACACAAAAAAAAGTTTGAATTTAATAACAACATACAACTAATACATTGTTTCATATTATGCAGTACAATATATAATCAACAACAAAGCAACAACAGTACAAAATAGCGAAAAAAGAAACAAATACAATAGGGCAGGATTATTCACTCAACACAAATGAGCGAAGCTTTAGAAAACCAGCTACAAATCTACACATTGCCTTAGCGTTGCTGAGTGTTAGGTTATCGAGAAACTGTACTAACGCCTCGACAGATGTGATATTTCTTAATTCTGGCGGCTTCAAAGTATTATATATAGGACATTCAGTGAAAATATGCTCAATGGTTTCCAATTTATATTGGTTACATATTGAACACAACTCTGAGGGATCAATTGAGTATGAAATACCATTGAAAAAGAATTTTATGCAGAATTTATTACAAAGGCGCAATTGAGCAATGATCCGTATAATGTAAATTGGAATTTGAAACTGCAGATAATTTTTAGCAGTACACCTTGGTATATCAAAATTTCTGTATACAGAATAATCTTTCAAACATATTAAAAGATCAGAATATGTGTCTGGCGGCAATAATCACATAATAATTAAAATTAATAAATTGCCATAGAATGTCAACCATGTGATCGGAAACGCAGTGTCATTGGTGTGACGTCAAATGCCAGTACGCCATCTTGCTTATGTTATGGCGATCGTGACGTAAATAGGCATTTGTTTCGTTTTTCGTGACATTTCTTTTGAGTCACATGTATTGTAAATACTGCGTAAGGTAGTGCTGTTATAAACAAGGTTCCCTGTTTGTGTGTTGTGCATATTATATATATTTACATATACCTACAGTTAAATTTAAGATTTTCAAAGATTTCTGTACCTAAAAATTAGTTGGATAAACCGCTTTTTTTCTTTATTTATTCATAATTATTTCCAATTACTTAACCTTACATTAAAATGGTCTTCACAAACATACAACGTAGAAATGCTGGAGAGCTTTACATTTCTTGACTTTCTTGACTTTATTTCGTCGCGATTCATTGCCATCCACCACATTTTTCTTATCTTTTCAATTTTTGGCATGGAGAAAATTTTTTTATTAGGCACTGTATGGGAAGTATTTGTACTTAACGGCACAATGCAATATTTCATCCATTTCCCAGGTATTAATGCGCTTTCTGTACTCATTTTACAATTTTCAACACCAGTCTCTGTTTAACACAATAACACTTAATAAATGTCACACACGACAAACTAACTTCATGAACTCTTCTGTTTAAAACACAAATTACTGAACTATTAATTTAAATGTATGTACTCGTACCTTGTATTGCGACTGCGTTGTTCAAAAGCACATATCAATGTTTTGTGGTCCAAAGCACACTAAGCAAGCTCAGATTATACAGGACCCGCGCAACTGGCAGTTGACGTCACAGGTTTTCAATATGGCGGCCACCGTTTTGTAGGGGCGTGGCCATACTAAAACTTTAAATAGCGTTTTTGGGCTTATTTTTCCATGAAATTGTCTGGGACAAACGCCATTTCGATTAAAATAATACATTCTTTCATCTCCACCTATTTGAAAAAAACATGCAATTTCCCCATTGTACCATTCATATTACCAAGTCGAATGGATAGTAGGGTTCAATATCTCGAGTTACTTTGAAATGATCTACCTGGGCTTTTCTGGAAGATGTATGACTCCGAATGTGGTTCTTGTATGACCGGTACCATGACCACTACGATCTCCTTTGGATTTCTTTTTGTGGGAATATTCAAGAAATGAAGTATAACGCACCGAAGTGGATACTAATGATGACTTATGCGAACGTATAATAGCTGCTGCCAATAATTTACGAGTTCAAAACATTTAGTTAGTTCGTAGAAACTGGATGAAACTAACCCAAAGGTGTTTACACGGCGGTGGACAAAATTTCGAATAGTTTTTGTAACATCAGGGATGTCAAATTGATGTATTAATTAAAACCATAATTTATATTATTTATTCATAATAATTATAGTGGCAAAAGCTGTTGAATTTGCTGAAATAAAATAGGAGTTATAAAATTTTTTTTATTTCTTTTCTTGGGAAATTTTTAATTTTTTGTCTGTCCATTATTTATTACACTTTGCCACCGTACTGGTCGCCGACTGTATGCGTTGTCTAGCTTAAGGTCAGGTTTTTTTACATTGAACCAGTTTCCAGTGCTATGCAGTGTATTTTAAAATCATTTTCGAGCTGTATTTGTAAGAATCCCCTGTACATTAAGTTTTTTTTAAAAGGTCTGAATAAGCCTGCATATTGACGAAGATCAAGAAAATTAGCTTTTTTGAAATTTAACGCGGTGTTGTGCCAGATATTTGGGAAATGTATTGCAGTCAACAGAGGTACAAGTTTGTGTAAGTGTTTTAACATATTTTTTTTCCACGGAAAATTTGAGATGTTAATCTTTCCCCAGAAAAGGCGACGGCGGAGCGAAGGTACGTCAAAAACTTAGGCCTACGTGTCTTCCGGCCCCCAAAATTCCACCGCTCCCCAACTAAGCCACTATTTACAGTGCGATTAATTAAAATTTAAATTAATCCGAAGTGGAAGGGGGTTAACAACCGTCGTCGGCGGCGGCGGCACCCGGTAATCCCCGCAGGGGCGCCCCCTAGCGAAGACGCTCTTCTAAACGCATCCGAATGACGGATCGATGTAGGCCGAGGCTGAGGATTCTTCCCGGCCGACTGCGATCGCGATTGTTTGATGACATCCGAGAGCGGGGTATCGCATCGCCTACTAAGTTTAGATCGAGATATATTTAGATTTTCGCGGCCGAAATAGATCCGCTGATGAATGCGATCGAATTGATGTAAACATATCGCCGGACCAGAACGCGGGGTGACGTTCTGAGTGGCGATTGAAGGCGTGTAGCGCACACTTTGCGACGTTTCGGGGTAATATTGCACCGGCCGTGGAATAAAGATAAACTCAAATATTGATATTGTTGGGAAATCGCTTTTAATGAAGTTTTCGATGTACACTTTTGAATTCCTCGTAATTAATAGATATTTTCTAATACCTTCACAAATCCTTTCAAACATTATTATCATTATCAGTCATACTTTAGGAAGATATTTATGTACAGGATGGGCAAATTTCGATGTTTTTATAGGCCATGGACCAGTTCAAATCGTTATTTTTGCTCTTTCCATTAATATACAGGGTGGTTCATTAAGAATGGGCAATCTCTGAACTGGAGATACTACACACCAAAATATGGCGATTGAGCCAAATTCTTATCCGAATGTAGCTGGTTTAAAAAATACGGGGTGTTCAATGCTAGAATTTTATTTTAAAATATCTCAATAACTTTGAAATCTGTCGGAGTATTAAAACAAAATTGGCACAATTATGTTTTTTGGCACGGCAAATAAGAATTTTTAACTAATTTTGACGTCACTAGTAAAGGACGCCACTTATGGCACAGCATGTTTCTTTTAAATGGCAGAACTTTTTTGCTGTTTAGTGTATCCATCTGTCTATTGAAACAATCGATTCTCCTACCCATTGTATCTAAAAAAGGTATACCTTGTTGAAGTCATCCTGTATTTTTTAAACCAGCAACATTCGGATAAGGCATATTTGGCTCAATCGCCATATTTTGGTGTGTAGCATCTCCAATTCAGAGATTGCCGATTCTTAGTGAATTACCCTGTATAATATATAGGGTTAAATATGATTTTTTGCCATTTTATTGGGACAATAGTTTATTATAGCATATTTTGTTTCTTTAATTTTCGTGAAGTAGGCATGTGTCATTTGAAATAATTGCCTGTTACCAATCTTTAACATTTTCGTTTCTATTGTTACATATCAACAATGTTATTTAGCTTTTTCCTATCATTAATTTGATTACGTCTTGAATACATTGTCAAAATGAATGTTACTGCGAATATATCATTTTAATAATACTATTATTTGTTTAGTAAATCATTTTGTCATTCTTCTAAATGTCTTGTAAAAAATATTTAAAAAATTAAATTGATTCTCTGGAATAAACTGTTTCCTCAGTAAAATGGTGAATGATCATATTTAAACCCACATATTATATATTAATGGGAAAAGAAAAAAATAACTCAACTGGTCGATGACTAACTATGGTTTGTATAAAAAACAACTTTAGGTTATAACTGAAAAATTAACAAAGTTACAAAAAAATTAGGTACCCCACTGAACTCTACTCAAAAAAGTGTCGGAAGAACGTATTAATTATTTTTTTCTAACTTTACAAACAACCAAGTTACAGACATGTATCGAAAAGTGGAAAATTTGTTTGTTACTCGAAAACAAAAGGCGATACGTCATTTTGGTTAATTTTCTCTAAAAAGAATAGATTGATAAATATATTAAACTAAAATACAATTCATTTAGTTTATGAAGAATTTGGAAAAAGGTTGAAAAAATGTGTAGCGGTTGGAGAACAAAAAAAAAGAATTTGTCGGTTAAGTAGTATATGAGGTAACAACATCAAAAATAAAAATTTTCATATACAATGTTTATATTTGAGGTTATATTGGTATTAGAAACAGCTTTTCTCTATAACATTTTTAATTTCTTAAAAAGTGACACATTACGCTTTGCATAATTTTACATTTTCTTATGTTTTTAACACCCTGTATTTTCCAGCGCCATTTTACAGTTGCTATGTAGGTTTCAAGACGGGCAAACTTTCTTGAAGAATTGTTTTTTTTTTTAAATGTCAAATAAAAAAGTTTACAGGTATAGGTAGGTCCATCCGTGGGCACACTGTATACAGTCACAACGTAGCTGCTAATTCTTGATCTGAATAAGGTGTTTTTAAGTAAAACAACGTAAACTAATACAATTCTTGATTAATTTTCTGAAACATATAACACTTTACACCACAGTTTCCTAATAAAAATTATTTATTTTCACGTTTGCTATTAACCTTTTCAAGGAAAGAGCTTATTTCACAAGCACGTTGCATTCAAAACTATTTGCTTCCTACTCATTAGTGGAGGCTTTAGGTAGGTGCCTATAGTCTTTTTAATTAGTCGAGATGAATAGATGCACACTTTGTTTAGCCACGTCTCTTCACTGCTGAAAGCACTAATCTCCTATTAATTATCTGTATAAATAAATTTATATCGTCACACAAATTAAATTGATATTCCCTTTGGTAGTAGTTGAATTTTATCGTCTTCAATCCATAAACATTTACAGCATACATTACTTTTCATGGGGCATGAATAAATAAAATTATATAAAGGACATAAAAATACTCCATAAAAGCCAAACATCAAATGACCTCCCGTTCAGTCAGTCAGTTATTACAAACATAATAGTCGTTATGCAGAGTTCCTTTTACAGTTTTTAAAAGATCTTCAGCGCTCGGTCGTGCCAACCGCTGAAAATATTTGAACAGACTCAGTAAACAAACCTTGCCCTGTGCCAAAAAAGTCAGACGGTCACAAGTTGGTTTTGTCAACGGTTGTGTTGGAGATATCAGAACGGTCTAATGTTAAGCCTAAAAATAGATGACACTGAATAATGCGGTTTATAAGAACATTATCTGCAACAAAATCGGCATAGTAGTTTTCCAATTTATATCCAATACCAGTAAAGAATAGTGGTATATTACTCAATGTATTTGTATTTGTCCGTAGTTTGTGAACAATAGTAAGAGCTCTTTCAATTTCTTTCTTTTATTGCTTATTCCCTAGTTAGATGATATCTGCAAGACGACATATAAAGTATAGTTATAAATCTTCACAATCAAATTATTACTACTATTTTAAGAAGGAAATGTAGGTCATGTTTTAAAGTTTGCCAATTAGATACAGTTTCTTGATATTTGCTTAACATTTATATTATATTCATTTTACAACATTGTAATAAAATGAAAAGTAATAAGAGCAGAAATGCGAGAAGTTTGTGTGTGATTAATGAAATGTCATTAAAAAATTATGACACTTTATTTCACTGACAATGTTAGGAATTCCTTGGATGCAAGTATAGCTTTTATGAAGGTTTGTATATTTTATGCATTCGTAACTTATAACTATAGTATTCCCTCGGGAGTATTATACAATCTGAAATTATACGAGATCTTGCATTGCTTTAGTAATAAACTTCTCATCACGGCCTACTTATGAGAGATCTTGCATAGACAAAAGCAAAATGAATGTATTTCTCAATGCAGGTGAAATATGTTCTTGGTTTCGAACTGAAATTACTGAGTTCAGTACTCTTAATTGGTTTTTTAATTCTCTTAATTGCATGGTATTTGTTGCATTTCATAATGTTTGTCAAATCAAATTTGACCTAAATATGGTTATTAATTTTTGTGATGTAACCAGCTGGAAATTACTGAAAAATCAAAGCAATATTGTAACTGAAATCTTCATCGATTTATTTGTACAAATACTTATTTTACTTATACTGTTTGAAATTCATTTCGAGAAAATACGAATTCAGTTAAAACTTGTAGGCGAAAATTGAATCAGTAGTCATATTAAATAAAAAATAATCATGTTACACATCAAAGTACGAGGATGTGTCATGAAAACATTTCAAATTATATGTGTCAAGCTGTTAATGTCATTTTTGTTATTAAAGTTATTATTATGTGACACGCGATAATATGTACATTGATGATATGTTTCTCCTCTAAATAAAAATGTATTTTTAATTCTTGGCGAAAAGCATTTGGTGGTTGGACGAATATTATAAATAGTACAAATCTGAGCGTCAAAGTTGCATTTTAATCTTTTCATCTACCATATTTATATTTGGGAATGCATTTACGCATCTGTGTTTAAAAATATGTTCTATTGTGTGAAGTAATATAGCAAAAAAATATTAATATTACGCTAAATTTTACATATCCTTTTCCAAATTATTACGTATATCTATTATGGAATTGTTCTTAATTTGGAATACGACTCATTTATTGGTGTATCTTCCAATATTATTTTTAAATATTAGGGGATAATACACCATTATTATGCAAACAAAATACATCTAAATGTTAATTATTCTTGACCAGTTTGTAGTATCAACAATCTACCATAAATTTACTCTTAAAGGCCGCAAATAATGTCCAGTTGTTAGTTTAAATAATTTTCTGGTAATAATATAATTTTTCTAATGTGGAATACACTACTGCATTTCCTACAAAGACAAATAAATGATTTTAAATATTTCATGACTGAACTATAAAGGTAAGACTAAACAAATATGTACCACCTGTATATTTTCAAGGATACCGAAGAAACTCGAATAAATAGTGACAAAGAAATAGTACAAGTAACAAATTTTTAGGTATCGAAATCTATGAGAATGTTTACTTTTAAAATTTAACTGGAGATGGAAATATTCTTACATATACTTAGTATCAAATATAAAATTGTTTACGTTTGTAGGTATGTGAAAATAATATTTGTTTGTGGTATCAGAACAAAGACGTGTATGCCTTTACAGCGACTTTAAATGTTAAAAAAACATTTTCATATATTCTTCCCCCTTCTAGTTCTAAATCAAGTATACTGAAGAATATTTTTTAAATTTATTGGTGATAAAATATCTATAGAAAAAATGTGTGATTTAATCATCATAAAAGAGGACTTTATATATGTTGTGTGAAACTAACTCTTACGTTTTAGTACTGACTTTAGCCCCTAGTAGTTTGGACAATATTCCTACCTCGAATTTGGCTTTATATGTGAGAAAAATAGCAAAGTATTCCATAAGAGGTGCTCTACCATTAAATTTGGGCGTAAGGCACTGCGTCTGGGGCGCAATATCGAGCGACATTGTCGTGAAATTCGAACTGGTCTTTGTCGCACCATTCTCGTACTTACCCGCGGCGCTATTTCCGTTTGGAGTGGGAAGCGGCGGCAGCGAGCGCGGATCCACGGCACGGCCTCGTCGGGAGTTGTTTACGGCTCGCGGCGGCGTGCGAATATATTTAGAAGCGTTTACCTTTTCTGGAGGCCATGCTGGGCGGGTAACTGTAGCTTGCAATGCCAACCACAGCTGGTTGAAGGGGACCAAATAGCAGTCGAAAATTTGACCCGGTTTCAACCAGCTAAAGCTGCACATCGCCTGAGAGAGGGTGGTCGCAGGTGGCCCTATACAAGGCGTCGAGGCGGTGGAGGTAACCGAAGCCGCGGCTATTTCGGAGACGCTGCCACGGCGCACTCGGCTTCGCGGCACACACGCGACGGTGCACACACGCGGCGGGGGCGGCGGGCCTCGCACGTCGCCGAGGTCCAGATCTCGACTGAGCGCCGCAGCATCGCGACGGCCGGCGTCGCGACCGGGCTGGCGGGCCATGCGCGCCCGCACCGCGCGGCGGCACACCCACCGCCCGCGCCGCTCCGCATTCCCTCACACTCGCCCCCACGACCCCCGTACCTTCCGCCGCCCCATCCGCTCTGCCGCTGCTGCTGCTGCTGCCCCCTGCTCCACTTTCGGCCGTGCATTCGCCGCCGCGACTTCCAATTTTGAGTTATCGTCGGGGGCGGAATTTCGGATGCGGACTTGCAATGTTTGGGGGGCGGCGGGATCGCCGTCGTCTGTAAATTAGCCACTTGAATACAAAAAATATATTTATCTCGGTGATGTATCTTCTCAACAAATTGTGCACTGATAAACTCATATTTTGGATATGTTACTCACAAGAAACACACACAAAAAAAACTGTGAAAAACCGCCTACCGGGGATATTTGATTATTTTCATTTTCACCTAAATTTACCCTCTATAGAAATCCACCTTTATATTCGACTAATTTAACTCTCTATTATTTATTTCTGTTTCTTTTACATCTTTCATACACCTACTTGTATTTACATATTTTTATTTTTCTTGTGATTTTGCATTTTTTCATCTGATAAATGATCTCTAACCGTCTTTAGTTCGACTTTATTGGGAAAATACTTACAACAATTTGTCAAATAAGTTATTTACTGATATATAAACTGATAAAAATTATTAGCGATTGTTGGTTATTTATGTGTTACAACTGTAATGGAAAATTACTACTTAAGAATATGCATTTTTCATAGTAAAACAGTGTTTTCGTACACATGAAATGTAATTTTACAACGTTATTATGTATTTTATTTTTTTACATTAAGTATTATGTGTTTTTCAAAAATCATGTAATTTTCCATGAAAGATGTAAATGTACGGTATTCACATAGAGATTGTTGTAATACAATACGGATTTCGTAATTTTTACATAAGCAATTAGAATGTCGTTTAATTCAAGTACTATTAGAAAAAAGATTTATGAGTTTCTTAGCTGAAATTTTATGGGGAGAAAGTATAACATGTAATTGGTATATATACGGACTTCAACTTTGCTTTGGTAATAAACTTTGTATCTTGGCCTACTTGGCAAAGATATGTAGATATTTTACAGTCAACTGCAAAGTAATTTTTTTGCTTCAAACTGAAAAACAAAGTAAAACATTTCGTTTGATAGATTATATTATCAGATTTTGTATAAACTCTGTAGGTTTTTATAAAAATCCCTTTAAATGTTTAAACATTACATAATGGTGAAATATTATTTCATTGTTCACAAAATTGGACTATCACAACTTCATTTTGCTGATGTAGATCATCATCATCATCAATCAGTTGTAGATCCCATACAATTTTCTGTTTCCGAAAAATGCGATAATGCAAAATTTTCTTAATTTCATTATATTTATATTTATATGTAATTTTAAACCATACTGAATAATAATAATGATATATCCTGGATGCAATACGTACAAATACATTATTTCAGTATTTAGCGAAATCCGTATGTATAATACATTTTTACACATTATTATTTTAGTATTTTATGATTTGTATTGAATTGTATTTGTTGTTCTCCGTCTATATCTGCATTACTACGGAAAGCTCTACTGACCTAATTTTGAATATGTGCCAAGCATTCCTTACTTTTGAAAAACTGCGAAATATAACTTTATCTTTTATTTTCAGGGTTATCTAGGATGTATTATTCTCACCATCGTTTTTATCGACAAAAATATATACAAACATTTATTTTTAGGGATAAAACAAACAATAAATTACGTTTTTTGTTATTACTGATTTTCAGTGTCTATCATGATCTATTCTTAATAGTTTCACTTAATTTTCGAATAAAATCCTTTCAATGCCTGAAGGCACTTTAAAACTGGACAGCTGTGAAACTGAATCATATAGCTAGTGACTTAAATTTTATTATGAATGATCGAATTTTACCTTACCAACTTGTTTACCTATGTAGATCCTCGTTGTTTGGAATACCGTAGTAAATTTCCAACTTTCCTCATTATTTCAGCCTTGCCTACGTGGGTATTATTCAGCCAATAATCCGCAAAAATATGTGTTCCTATCAGCTTTATGTTTTGGTTTAAGTAAACAGTAGTAAATTCGAAACGATACGGTAAGGATTTTTATTTAAAAATGAGCTTTTTTTATCGTAGTACTTTGAGTACGTTACTCTTCTCTCTTACATCTAAAAATGCCTCACACATCTATGATATATTTAAATTTATACTTATAATGCAGATAAATTAGTAATAGCAGTGCTAATTTTTAAATGCTTTTAAGTGCTTAGATAACCAAACAGTAGATACATATCGATCAATAGATAAAATTAATATTTATGCATTTATTTAATATTTTTTATTCAAATCAACATTGTTCTTCTTGTATTTTAAACGAATTCCACTAAATCTCTTTCATTTTGATCTCTGTTTTAGAATTACTACGAATTTATAAATATCAGAGAGGACGTACGTATTTTTTTTTTAAGTCGTTTTTCGTGTCATGCCACAATTGCCGCGGACTCCATCGAAATACACCAATTTCGCTCGCCACCTCGCTTGTTGTTCTATGTGAACCACCGCGTGGGCCTTTTTCATTTCGCTGCCGCAGAATTTATCATAAGCTAAATTGTTTCATTTGTATACACGGTACACAATAGTGCCCTTTTTATACAGGCTGCCATCTCGGAGCGTGTAATTAATTAATACCAGGTTTTTGCAGCGCTGGTCCGCCATTTTTGGGTTAATGGAGTAACTTTGAGGCCTTTGGTTTTAGTTTTCTGTTGCCACGTATACAGTACGAGACTGTAGTTACTCTCTCAGTAGTTGCAGAAATTATAAAATAAAATCGGAATTTGGGAATATTATATCTGTCTGCATCATAATGTATTAAATTTATAGTAATTTGTTTCTTTATTATAAAATTGAAGCAAGCAAATTATAATAAAAATTGATTTTGTTGCTATATAAATTCCTCTCTCATTGTCAAATCGTACTTATATGTCTACTACATCACTATTTTTCTTCTATATTGAACAGTCAATATTGCCTCGAAAAAGTAATTGCAATATTTATTAGATTAAATTTTTAAGTGATAGGGAGTAATACATAATTTTTCATATTAATTCTAATATATAGTTTAATGAGGTATTTTTTATAAAAATACATTTAAAAATCCTCGTACTTTAATTTATATGAAACAAATTTTTATCAGTTATTAACAGGATTTCAATATAATATGCTGTTGTTACAAATATAAAAAGGAAACAGTGTGTGTTAATATTCTTAATTCGAATAAAATTTTATTTTATGATGTTAGCAGGGCTTTTGCAATAGTTTTTACAGAAAAAGATGCATATGACAAAGTTTGTCTGTAGTTATATTAAATATATCAAAATAAATAACTATAATCAGTAGTTTTCAGAAACCATTTAAATATAATTCATAACTAATTTTTTAATATTCAATATTTATTACTACATTGTAAAGGTATTAAGATAATTCAAATGTGTTTTTTTTATAATTACTGTTAAATGATCTTATGTATGATCTTTAGCACCACATTTTTAGGTATCTAGATCCAAACTGAAAGTATAATTCCATAGACGAGGTAGATTCTTCAATAATTAATTAAATAATACAATAATAACAAATTAAAAATTCTAACTAATAAAAAAAACAGATATCTGGTATGTATAGTGCAACTATAAAATAATTTTCAAAGTTCGAGTTCAAATTTAAACATACAACACAACACATCCACAATAGATGAAGTATTTGTCTGTAGAGATATTTCTTTAGTATAAATAGATTTCATATAAAAAATTTATGACATATATGACTTTATTGATGAGAATTGTAGGAAAAATTATTTGACTTAGTTAACAGAGTAAAAAATGCATAAAGCTAATAATAAAAAGTATATGGATAAAATATTGTGAATATAGTGTAAAGGTTACTTGTTTATTTTTGTGAAATCTGTTCCCATTGATTCTTATTTTGGTTTTTGACTTGTACCAAATTAACAGATAACTATATGTTATTGGTATATAATAAATCTATCTATCTATCTAATATAAATCAATTCTGGGAGGCGTATTAGCTAAAAAATGTATATAAAAAAGAATATAATTATTTTCTTAATTTTGAGTCAGCAAACAAAACATTAATTTAAATGATGAAATTTATTTAGTTCATTATATGTTTGTAAATATGTAATAAAATACATCTACTGTTGTCGATTCAGAGTAATATATATAAAATCGTATACTTTCTCGAGTAAAATTTGAGTAATCAGTAGTTTTATTATGTTTTCAGTAATGGATGAAATATAGTAAATAATTCAGTACAGCTTTTTTAATATCCGAGTGTTTTATTTTGAGCTCAGCTTTTTTCGGGGAAAATCGGAAAAATTTCGCCGTACTCGATTTATTGACAATACTCACCCGTATCAACCTGTCAAACGTGATTATCGTGCAATTTTCCCAATTCTAAAAATAACCAAGACCACGTGCGCTCCCGCCGCGACGCTCACCTCCCCTCCCACCGCCCGTACCCCCACGTCTTCCCCTTCGTCACATGCACTCACACACATACTTTAAACAATGCAGCAGCGCGACAGCGGATGCACCGCTTGCCCAGATATTGGCGAAAGTAAGGAGACTGGAGGCCGACGGCGCTCTACGGCCGGTGTGTGCCTGAATTCCTGAATTCCTGCGGCGTCGCGACGCATGCGTCGCGTCAGGGTCGGACCGCGACGGTCTCGAGAGCCCTACGCTTCGGATACGCGTATCGCGACTGCACAATGGAAATTAGTTCGTGCATTAGTCGCTTTGTTTTGTACGTTCCAGGGTTGCTACTGGTAGAAACTGTACGAAACGTCGTCTTGTTCGCGACGGGGTGGGACACGTCTATGTACAGTATGTCCATGGTTAGAGGAAATAAAAAGAAAAACCTTTTTATTTTTCGTTTGGAGGAAAAAAGGCACGCTTTTTGCTCTAGTTTTGCTTGAATTTAAAATAGGGTTACTATGGTGTCAGTTCTAGCATAGAAAATATAAAATTGTTAAGAGTACAGGTAGTTTACTCTTAAAATATTTAATCAGGTACTCCAAATTCCACACAAAGACGAGCAAGGAACTGATTATAGTTATTAAAATCGGAATTTAGCATGATATACACGGAAAATCTGTATTTAAGTATATTAATATACTTAAAATTTTAAACTTCACTCAAGTGTATACATATTAATTCAGTAATAAAGTATATTTGATATTTTCTTGACATCCAAGCATTCTTATATTTAAGGTCATGGTGTTTTTAGGTACATATTAATTCAGTAATAAAGTATATTTGATATTTTCTTGACATCCAACCATTCTTATATTTAAGGTCATGGTGTTTTTAGGTACAATCTCTAAAAGTAAAACATGTAGAACAAAAGTAATATTCATTCGCTTTTAGTATTTAAATTCTCCTCAAATAGATAATAACTTTTAAAAAGCGTTTTTAATCGATGTCAAGTTGGTAGGCAAGGGGAAATGCGTCGACAGGAGGGAAACTTGAGGTATGAAATGGAAAGTTGGCCGACTTATTCTGACTTTAGACGATGCTTCAGGTTTACAGTGACTCCCAATTACTTTCTACGTTCACAACAAGCGGCGAAAACTAAAAAAAGTCACGTGCTGCGGGAGTCGATTGCCTCAATCAACCTGCAGCGGCAGATCATGCGATCCCTGGAAGAAAAAAAACAAACCGAGCGACCTACAGACCTCCTCCTGCCTTTCTGGGTTACGGCCGGCCCGAGAATTAAAAATAACCGCCGCATCCGGCCGGATCCGCTCGATCACCGGAGCCGATAATGATCCCGGTTCCGGTGTGCCGACTCGTAAACATTTTTTAATAAGAGTACCTACGCCGTCAAGGCTCGCGGCCGGAAATGGCCATGCGGTCGTTCGCGTGCAGTAAAGTCAAGGTGCGTTCCTGCAGAACAGGACCGGACCGATGCATATTTACGCCGAAAAAAAAATATTTTCAAACCAGTGCAATTCGGTGTCGATCTGATGCGACGTTGCCAAACTTAAATATTTTCCTGGTACCTACTTATTGTAATGTTCAAATATGTAATGAACGCTATAAATTATTTTATAAAACATGCAATTAACATATTAAGTTTCAGTTTAATAAATATTTAATATTGAAGGTACAAAACTTCAGCGGTTCAAATAATAGACTATTTACATTCCATAAATAGGGAGATAAAAAAGTTTTTCGTATTTCGTACCGACAGAAACCAGTACGAAACATATTAAGTAACAAATAATCCTGCAATCTGAATCTTGACCTATCGTATTTAGGTCAATAACTTTGTTTTCAATGTCTACTTCACTAAGTAGACGCTGCAGAGTTGCAGAATCGCCAAATAATAACAAAAACAAATAAATAAATTGGCATTTTTATAAATACCCGGTGTAATGAATCTGAAATCATGAGTATTTAACAGATTAGTTCCATAATAAATGCTCAACCGCAGCAATTACGCGCTGACATCGGATCGGCTGTAACCGACAAACTCGACACAGCTAAAAAGTTGGCAGTTTAAATTCCCGTTTAACGTTAACGGCGGAATGAGCCGAAGCTTATTCGGGTTCGTTTACTATGCCGCGTAACGCCTGTCGTCGAACTGCATCTAGGGTACCCCGGCCCGACTTCTTTCCCTTTGCCCATCAGTTACCATCTTTACGTTATTTAGGAAGGTGCATTTGTGTTGCCGGTTAATTATTAATTAAATTTAATATTTACCTAAATAAAAATGCAATACTAATTGGGTGAAACTAAATTACACAAACTTTCCTAACATGAACAATTAAAAGAACGTGGTCGTCCCCTGCCTGATCTAAATACTACAGAGCCGTGGAAAAATTTATAAAAGACATTTTAATAAAGACATGATACCTATATTTAAGAAAAACATTTGTGGCTGTTCCGAGAAAAAGACTTATTTTGTTTTTCATCTGTGTGTGTTATTTGAGGCATGATGAATCTTAAAATTGTCAAAATCCTGGTATTTTTCACGATTATAGAAATTTACCTTAGAACTTGAAAAACGCTTAATGAACACCTTAAAAATGCAACAATTTTTAAAAGCACCTTAAGAAATACAAGCCGTCAAGCATTTAGACGTCACGGCTGACGTTACACATTTGTTTTTATTGTCAACGTAATTTTCGATATTTGGTCGCGTTAAAAACAATAATTTTTTGCAATTTAGTGCAAAATATAATGCAAACTTTTAGTGTAGTATATAGTTTTATTACTATCAGTTGCAGTTTCTTAAATATTTTGATGAAAATATAATGAATTATTCATTTGCTCGTATGACGTAAGTGAATTCTTGTCGCGAGTATATTAAGTATGTGGTCCTGATGACGTGACAACGCTGTTTTGCTTCAACACACGCTAAATATTTTGCTCACGCACACTAATCGTACCTAATATACGCAGATATACGAGCATAGCTTTTTGTGTTCAACATAGTCTGAAGTAAAAGAAAGTACACTAAAGAAGCTTAGAATAATAATAAATACATGATGCATGACTGTGTCTGTACCACCAATGCCTATGGTTACCGTATAGTAAAGTTAACTCACAATTTTTGTTTTATATTGGAAAAGCTAAAAGTGAGGAATGGTTTGTTATCTTTAAATTATAGGTATTTTGCGTTTTATTTGTATTTTTTATATACAATTAAAATTCAAAGGTAAATGCACAAGAAAATCATTTAGTAGTATCCATATTTCAAGTAAGAATTCTTTGCTGGTATTGCTAGAGAATTGGTCATTCTAAGAGCTTCAATCGAATTTTCTGCTGGGATAAGGTACTACTATTTTGAGGAAGACATACTAAAAAGATTATCTTTTGGATATCTGTCGTCCCTCATTAGATTTTATACTACAGTATGTAATGAAGGATACATACTTGTACACAAAAAGGAATGAGAGATAGCTAAAATAAAACTTTACAGACCTCATTTCAAATATTTTTTTGAAAATTTCACACCTATACTCTTAAGCCAATCAGAGACTCGTGTTTTGTTTAGCATGGATACCAAAATATTTTCGGAAATATGCATCCTCCAGGGTACCCTGAACGATATTAATAAGTGGAAATATTTATGTCAAAATAATGACACATGGCATAGACTTGAAATTTCGCTTTAAAAATGAAAATAAGATTTTTTATTTATTTTCTGTGCAAATCATAAAACAAGTAAAACATTTATTTATTAAAACACATCTTTTTAACTGTTTTGCTATTCCACGTAACCTTCACCACACCCTCTTTATAATCACCTGAGCTCTTTTTCTTCATGTTAAATGCATAGTCTTCTAAAATTTTGCCAAGTGCCTTAATCGAAATAGATGGATTGTCAATATTATAAGATCTTTCATAGCAAAACTGCAAAAATTGTCTGCACACACTATCTTTACATCTCTTTGTAAAAGTTTGTGGCATTAAATTTTCAACTGCTTTTCTAATATTGTCTTGATTTTGTTTTCCAAAACGCGATATTTTTACTTAACACTTCACTCGACTTTATAATGAGAAAAATTAGCGTGGTACAATTGTTGACATTTCAATAAACATTCAGGGCCAACTAAACCTTACCTTTTCCATGTCTAAAGAATCTTATTGTCAAATAAAATTTATTGATTAATTTTTTAGGTGTGAAATTTTCTTTCCGAATCCCCCACATGCTTGAATTAATAACCGGAAATTTTTCCTCATTCACGAATATTTTTTTTCTCAAAATATTCGTGAAAAACTTTCAAGCACTAGGGAGATCACAAGTGTGAAAAATCAGCAGCAGCTGCAAGAAATCAAATATTAAAAATACTTTTTTAACTACTAGTAGGTCCCAATAGCATTTTTTTATATATTTAATTTGGATGTAATGGTTAAAATATATTTCACTCAATGTAGCATTCATTATCTTTCGCAATTCCATCATCCCCCATTACATACGTTGTGCTACATTACGGCATTGGTACTACAGGTCTGCTTTACAAGTAAGTCCATTGATCTTACACTTTTCTTGGAATATATACAAGGTGTAACAGTAGTAAGTATTCAAAACTTGTGGTCTTGTAAAACAAGTCGAAAAATTGCGAAAACCTTAGTAAAACTTTTGTCAGTGGCGGCTCCTAAGGGAGATACACTTTTTTAAAGGGGTGACCTCGGAAACAGTTTTTAATGCGTAACATCAAAACGGTTCAACTTTAAGTCACGAAATTTTGCTGAGATATTGGAAAAAACAACTAGTCTGACAGTTAACAGAAATGTCAAGTATTTTTAGTTTAAAATTTGTGTTATTTGAATCTACATAGTGCTGTATCATAGTGAAAATAGTTAAAACTTATTTAAAAATGCAACAGTATACATATTCTGAGTATGTAGATATGCTTTTGACGTTAGGCGAGTGTCATGGGAGCGCAAAAGCAACCGAACACCGATATGGTATAAAATTCCCCAACAGAAATGTACCCAATTATAAAACATTTCTATGCACCGAAAGACGTTTGCGAGAACGAGGTGCTTTAAAAAGAAACAATTTTGAGAGAGGCAGACGTAGAATAGTGAGAAATGTCCTGAATGAAGAAAATATTTTAAATTTAGTTGAAGCTAACGCCACACTTAGTACAAGACGACTAGCACTACAGAATAACATGTCTAATATGATAGTATGGCGGATATTGAAAGAACAACAATTGTATCCTTATCATTATAGACAGGCGCAGGACATTTTACCACAAGACAGGCCCATGCGCAGACAATTTTGTTAAAATGCTTTTGTACGGGCAAGCCGAAGATCCAATGAATATTATTTTCAGCGACGAAGCTACTTTTACCAGAAGCGGGGTTTTTGATATGCGCAACGAACATATGTGGGCCAAAGAAAATCCTAATGCTCGGAAGGTAACCCATTATCAGCATTCATTTAAAATAAATCATGCCTGGAAATTTAACAGGAGCAATGTACCTTCAATTTTTGTCCACTAGATTGTATGACTTTTTAGAAGATATTTCTTTGGCGAGAAGGGGTTCCTTATGGTACATGCATGACGGTGCCCCTCCTCATTTCAACTGTCAATGTCGACAGTGGTTAAACAAGCACTTCCCAAATCGCTGGATTGACCGAGGAAATGATGCTGCCTTAAACTGGCCTCCACAATCACCAGACCTCAATCCAATGGATTTCAACGTGTGGGGTCAAATGAAAGAAAAGGTGTATTTCCAAGCTGTTGACAGTGAAGAACAATTGCGTGAACGTATAGAAAATGCATTTAATGAACTGAGGAGCACAAACTATACCGGAACTTATTTTCTTTAGAAAACAGATTACGTGTGTGCATTAGGGCAAATAGCGGTTATTTTGAAAGATGAATCTAGTCTGTCTTCTTGACTGAGGCACATTTTCTGCTGAAGAAATTAGAATATTTAGTTTGTCAAATTACCTACTGTAAATGTTACGAAAAAATTTTAGCGGTTTACAATAGTTTAATAAATAGGTAATCTCATATGTTATTTATATTACCGAATTTTTATTTGCACTATTGTTTTTATTTGTTACTCTTAAGAGTATTAAAAATACATTTCTATTAACTGTAGGACTAGTTGTTTTCTCCATGACACACTTCAATTAATTTATTTGGCTATGTAATGGATGTTAAATGCGGGGCACGTTAGGAATGATTAAAATCGTTTTTACTAAAAAACGGTACATTCTATTGAAATTTAACAAGAGTACCTTTTTTATGTTAAATACTTCAAATTTCAATATTTTCGTGTCAAAAATAAGAAAAAATTAACTACAAAAAAGATATGAATAAATTTGTCCCAGAGCCGTGCATTTTCTCACGCCCCTGTCGAAAATTTTGAAATGTATTTTATGAGACTTATCAAGCACGTCAATGTTAATATCTCAGCAAAATTTCGTGACTTAATGTTGAATCGTTTTGATGTTACGCATTAAAAACTGTTTCCGAGGTCACCCCTTTAAAAGAGTGTATCTCCCTTAGGAGCCGCCACTGACAAAAGTTTTACTAAGGTTTTCGCAATTTTTCGACTTGTTTTACAAGCCCACAAGTTTTGAATACTTACTACTGTTACACCTTGTATAATATTCAACATGATTCGAGTTCTAAGCATTCTTCTGTGTAGCGACGCAAATGTATCAAAAAATGACTATGGGATAATAATAAGATTATTTTCCGCTCGTACAATGCGTCGAGATATTTTATGCTTTCGAAAAACGGGCGGCGGCGCAAAATAAACGTCAAACGCAAGCATAATAGCCCGAGCCGTCCGTTTCCGGCCGAACTTTTTCTGGGTCCGCATTAGCCCCACGCCGGGTCATAATTTATAACATTTATCACTTGTTTTGTCCGGCGCGCGCGACCCAGTTCCTCAATTAATGGCCCGCGCTGCTTTATTGTTCCAGGACGGCGCGTCCAGACCCTCCCCACGGCCGAACACGTCCCTAATAATGGAATATACAATACACTTTGTCTTGCAACATGTGGTCTTAATACCCGGTAGTTTGGCCGCGGCCGGGAACATGGCCGCTGCTTCTCTAAAATTCGGACCGGGGTAAAAAATAAATCAGGGGTTTTACGGGGGTGCCGATGGGCCTTTACAGCCGGTGGCAGCCGATATCGGAAATGGATACGGGCGTGAAGTGGGGTGGGGTCGTATGAAACTCGTGGGGGATCTTTTTAGGACCTGCTAATACAGTTAAAAATGGAAAAAAAATACGACTGTAGTGGCCACTGATGCAAAATTGTATATTGTTTGTATGCGACAGTGCAACATAAAAAATGTAGTAGTAGATGATGCAGGAGGGCCATGGATCGCGGAATTAGACGCTGATAAAAATGGGTGGATATTTCCATGTTTTTTATGCTCTTTTTACGTAATATTTACTAGTAGCTTTTAATTTACATTATATATTAAGAAAAATAAAATATATTATTGTGATTAGAAAATGTATGTGTGTAATGATAATGTGAGATAATAATGTGATTTTTGTTTTATGTGTTAATTTTTATATTGGGCGCCAATAGGTATTAATATTTATTTAAATAGTGTAAATTTGTATTTATGTTTTATAATTTTAACTTTATGATTTTATTTAGATAATATTGTTTTACCTGTATTTTGCTATACAATGGCTATGTTTTTCTCTTAGTTCAGGAGTGGATTCTAGCAGAGTAGCTAACACCTTTTTTTATAAAATGTTCGAATATCTGTTACCATTCAGTACATATAAAACAATTTTTTTAAACAGTACATTAACTTTTATTCAAGCATAAAATGATAAGTTCTCAATTTAACTATGAACTCATTCCACAAAAACAATGAATATTTAAAGAATATTTTCTTACAATATTTAACAAGATTTAATTTAATTTATTTACCCACGTGTATATTTCATTTAGTTATTAGCTATTTACTATTAGGCAACTAGAAACATACACGAGTGTAATGAAAATTACATATATGCTACCTAGGTTCTAATTCTATTTAGTTTTTAAAATAACCGTCTTTAGTGGAAGTTCAATATTGGAATTTTCATTTTGTTTTGCAAATATTTTATTTGACTGATGTTTTCGTCTTACGATATGCATATATGATAAATCTTGGTTCTTTAAGCTTTCTTTTGATATGTCAATGTCTTGGTTTTGAATTTATTTTCTTTATGTACTATGTGTTTCTGTATTGTCATGTCCAGTTAAGATAAGATTAAGATTTTATTACATTGTCTGTGTCAAAATAATTTTAAAGACCCAATTGCTTCTAATGTGAAAACCTATAAAATAATATTATAAGAAAATCTGTATTTTGCATAAAAAAGTACATTCTGTTTATTATTTTTTTGCAGTTGGCGTCTTTAAAACAGACTCTACATTATCTTGAGCAACACGAAAATATTTAGGTACATTTTTTAACTAAAATTGAAAAAAATGTAATAAATACAAAAGATAAGGGCAGCATGTAGTATATTGCATGAAAGACGAAAATACAGGCAATTTTTTGTGGCCATAGCCTGCTTCAATACAAATTTTTTTATCCGCCTATAGGGCGCAGCGAACCACATACGATATTTCAAAAATCTGTTTATATCAAAAAGTCTTAAAGTTTGGACACTTTACAGGTTTTTTGTTATTACTCATAAAGTTGGCCATGGATCTCAAATTTGTTTACGAGCATAAAGGCTTCCAAAAATGCAACAAAAAAACAATTTAAGATTTTTGACGTGTCTCGCATATTAAGCGAGATACATGGGAGTGGCCTTCTTATGTGATACAGCCTCTATATGAAGAGTTTCCTCTATGCATATTGTTTGGTTGTAGTTATAAAGTATAAAAAAGTATATAAGAAAATTAAAATTGTTCAGTAAAATTACATATATTTTAAAATTCCAACTTAAAAATTACAATACAAATTATAGTGTCGAAAATTTACAATGTAATTTAGCTTATGCTAATGTGTCTATAATTTTACAACTATTATATAGTTGTAAAATTATAGACACATTTTTATCAGTGTATATCTGCCTTCGAAATTTCCTGCATAAAATTTGGACCATCCTATTTAAATACTGATTTACTGGCGTGTATCGTACACCAGTCATCAAGTATTTCGGTCTAGGTGTAAAACCCTACGTAATAATTCACCTCCAAACCGCATACCAAGTCGGCCTACTCCCAAAATGACCCTTTAATTATGATGTTGCATGACACCGGCTGAAATTTCGTGGTGTCAGCAAACAGTTCGTGTGAATCAGAGACGGTAATATACGAAGGTTTAATTTCTGGGCTAGGCATTCGCAGGAAATGTAAATGCTGCGGGGGCGGCTCGAAGCCTCCCGCCTGCAACTCATTTCGAAGAACGCGGGGTCCTGGGTTAGCCGGAAATTTTGATTTGACTTTAAATCATCGTTTAACAGAATTTGAATCGTCCTGTTGGATTGTCCACAACTCCTCTTTCCTGCGCAATTCTCTTTCGTATAAATCTTTTTTTATGGTACTAAGTTGCCCAACATTCTTTTATTTCATAAATCGAAAGCACAAGTTAAAAATAATGGATCTGCAAAACATTAGAGTTTTATTCTCACGTTTAGTACCTTAAAATTAATTACAAATTAATTAAATTACTGAATCAAATAGTTATTTTATTCTCTATCTGTTACTGAGAAGATCCAACATGGTGTCCATAAGAAAAAAAATTATTTTATGTTGCATAACCGAAGCTACGGCTCGTAGAATTGTTTTCAATGAACATAGATTCTTCGTAATCTATTATTTCCCTGTGCCAAATTTTAGCTCTTTCTGTTATGAAATAGTAACGTTATATAGAATCGCTATTTTCAGTTTTTTCATATTTTGGCAACGATACCAAATATTTTAGACCTCGATCATAATGGCAATGAACATGCAACTAATTTATCAATTGGCCACAATGTATATTTTGCGGTGCCAGTGGTGAGCCATGTAGAATAGACCACCCTATATACTAAGGTGCAACCTATAGCCCCTGCATTTGGCTACATACTTTCGAATCATGCTGTGTATGATAGACTGTCAAAAAAACATAATTTTGGCTTGCCCGGTATAATAAACGACGACACTTGTTCCCAAAATAGGAAAGGCTTGTGACTATTTGGAATGGAGATAAAACACACCACTTGAACTGCTTTCTATAACAGAAGCTTTTCTTATAATGCTCCTAAACTCTATAATAATTTGCACGCTAGCTGAATAAAAACATTTTTTAACTACTTAATTTGAAAAAGAAATTAAAGCTGTTATTATATTCTCTAACAAATTAATTATTGATTTTTTTGTTTTCCATTTAATTTAATCAAGTTTTATTTTTTTAAATCTTTTTTGCCTTTTAGTCATATTATCTAAACCAAGTTTATTCTACAGAGCGTTTTTTTACTAGGAGTCAAAAATCAATATAAATTCGCCTAGCTTCAGTACTATTTCCATCTGCAAGACCATAAATGTAAATCATATTAGCCATTTCAGCATTTGCATATGCATAAGCCATTATTAAAACTTAATCTTTAAAAAAATCTTAATTTGTCAATACACAATATTAAATAAGATGATGATGTTTTGCATGGCCTCCCTAAGATATGTTTAAGTAATTTGTGTAGCTGTGTAAAAATACACTTGATCAAATAAATCAATTTTGTTGTTAATTGGTTTGGAATTCAAAAAAATGTAAAAAAAATGAAAATACAATGACGTATATGATGACCTATTTTACTTGTAATATTATATAATTTTTTATTGCACACCTAATTTTATAAAATTATCTCAAGCGGTTTATAAATTAAAAACGGTTTTTTTTTTTATTTTTAACACGCTATAGCTGGACAATGGCTGTCCTAACGGTGGTATTCATAGTCTGTCTCCGGTCGCCGGACAGCCATCTCCGTCCCGAAATTATGCGAATTTTATAATGAAATTCAAATAATTTCGGGCGACCAATGAATACAGTGTACTGTAACACTGATATATCTTATTCTCGAAATTATGTGAATTTCATTATGAAATTCCGAGGACCGCTCTCTGCGCTTTTATATATGAAGAAAACCCTTATTTTTAATACCTATTACATTTGTTTCTCATCTTGTATACTTTAGCAGGGTTAAGTTGAAAATCAGTTTTTACTAACACTGCGCCCTATTATTTTCATATTTGCACTTTGTGTTATTATGGGAAATAAAGACAATTTATTATTATTATTATTTAAATTTAAATAAATAACGGTGGTTGTTTTCTACCTACTACTACAAAGAATGTGCGCTCGCCCTCTCCCCCTCCGGCGGAAGTTCCGCCTGCATGCAGAATATTCTTCGGAGCCGCTGAAACTTTGCAGGGCGCGGAAGCAACTAGCAGAGAGAATTTATAATAAGAATCGATGGCACTCTGCGAGACGTATTATTGTAGCAGAACTTTTTAATATCCGAAATTACCGCGCTAGTTGAATAGAGGGCCCAGAACACACCTTTTCAAATAGATAATTAATTTCGCCGAAGTTATAAAGGAGGATGCATTAAATTTACGAGTTAATTTCACTTAAAAACCGCGCTGTCGATGTAAAAACTTAATTTTTCCATCAAGCTTGAGCCGCTCTCGTAGGAGCGACGCCGCTTCTCGAATTACCGCGGAAAAAAACAAACCAGAAGTTCGAAACGTAGCAGAAGAGCTAAAGTTTTTCTCGAGGCAACCGATTTTCCCAGACGCGTTATAAAAATATTGTCTATAAGCTTACCATGCATATTCTTTTTTTCTTATTTTAAGACATCTTTTCTAAAACAACCAACTTAGAACCTAGAACAATAAAAATAATTCCTAAGTAGTTAATAGCAAAGGATTTCAAAAAAGGATATATTAAAATTAAAGTTAAACTTAAAATTAAGTATAAAAAGACACATGCACCTAAAATATCTTCTTTGAAACAGTAAGATACATTTAATAGATAGGACATTTTTAAAAATAATTAGATTGTCGTTGAAATATTCGTCTGCAGTATAATAAGCTTTTTGTATTAAAAATTATTTCAATCTCTTTTTTAGTTTTTGATAGGTAAAGCAGTCGTGGTATTAGGTAATTTGTTAAAGATTCTTATTAGAGAGTGAGGTATATTTCTCTGGATATATGTAAATTGAGTGAAATTCGGCGTTAATATATCTTTATATACTATATACTATACGAGAATAGTAAAAATGTTGTTTCTGGTAATTATCGATCAAAGATTTATTGTCAGTTACAAAAATGCGCACCTCATAATTATATAAACTTGTTAAAGTAAGAATGCTTTTAGAAATGAAAACATTCTTGCAAGATTCTCTTTGCGCCATGTTCAAAATATTTTTAAGACATCTCTTTTGCAAAACAAACATTCGTTTTGTATCGGAGGAAAGGCCCCAAAAAATTATACCATATTTTATTCTGGATTGTATATAGGCATAATAAACTGTAAAAGCTGCTTCAGGGTTAATATTTTTAAAGTATAGCAATATTGAGCCATTTTTTGCTCTAGAGAATCAATATGATATTTTCAATTTAGACGTGAATTAATTCTAATACCCAAAAATAATAGATTATCTACTGATTTTGGTTCATTATCTGTATTTATAAATGGTAGTTTGTTATTATTTCCTCTAGAAAACATCATCATCTGCGTTTAATCTTTATTCAACTGTAAGTCCAATGAAGCAAAATAATGCTACACAGTTTTTATATTGTTATTTATAGTACTTTGAATGGTATTAGCATATGGTGAATCAAATATTATTGTACTATCGTCAGCATACTGTACTCTACATACTCACTAGTTCTTAACGATAAGTCATTGGTATAGATAATGAATAGCAAAGGTCGTAATATTGATCCTTGAGGTACACCTTTTTGTATTAGCATCTTTTCTGATTTTATTAATTTTCCCGGCTCATCCACCTCTGCGATGCATTGCAAGCGATTGTGAAGGTATGATGCTATAAAATTTTTTGCTACACCTCTGATGCGATATTCTAATATTTTTATTAATAATATACTGTGATCGACACAAATGCTATAGAGAGATCTAATGATACAGGTACAGTTGTGTGTTTACTATTCATGGCATCTAAAATTTTTGACAAAGGTTGATAGACTGCTCTAATAGTTGATTTCTTTTTCCTAAAACCATTTTGTATATCCACCAACAAATTGTGTTCTTCAAGAAAATTAATTAATCGGTTATAAATAATCTTTTCAAATATTTTACTGATATTTGAAAGTAAGGTTATAAGTCTATAATTGGAGACATCGTTTTTACAACCTTTTTTAGAAATGACTTTTACATAAGAAGTTTTTAGATTGTTAGGAAAAATACCATTCATTAGAGATAAATTTATAATATGAGACAGAGGATATGAAATTTCAGTACTTACAAATTTCAGCAATTTAACGGGAATTTCATCGTCACCTATAGAATTTGTATTTTTTAAACTCATTACAACATTATATATCTCATTAGGACAAGAAGGTTTTAAAAATACATGAAACATAAACATAAAATAAAGATTCATATTGTACCGTTGCTTGTAATTTAGGACATTGATTTATATAATGACTATTTTATACTGTTTAGTACCATTTTCTTGTTTTCCTCTACGGGATTTATATGACATAATATGATTCTATGTTTTCATTTTTGGAGCTTGTCAATTTTTTTACTAAATGCCATACTGCATGCTTTACTTTTATTTTTTGCATTTTTAATATAACGGATATTTGACATTTTCTTAGCTTCTAAAATAACATTTTTTAACACTGAAATATTTTTTATAGAAATCCTACGTTATTATCCCGTCGTTGGAAAATAATTGAATGTTCATTGTAAAGTGCATAAATGTCAATAAGAATAAATAAAATGAGACAAACGCCCTCATCTGCATACATATTACAATCTATACTCTATATGACCTCCTCTAATTTCAAGACACATATCTAATCTTCGCCTGACTTCTCTGTGGGCTGCGTTTATAAACATTTCGCCGTTACTTACTCATTACAAGCATTTGTGATTTTTGCTTTCAAATGATTAATATCTCCCGAAGGTATTTTGTAAACCTTATTTTTTAAAATTTCTCAAAAATCGAAGGGTATTAGATCTGGTAACTTTCTGGGCCACTGAATACATTTATTAATCCCAATTCATTTTTCTAGGAAAGTGTTATCTAAATATTGCTACACAATCCTGGCATTGTGGGGTGAAGTTCCGTCATGCTGAAACCATAGATTTTACTTAGCTGCAAATACACATTCTTCAGAATTTCAGAAAGTGCTTCTTGTTTAAAATTTAGGTAACTCACTCTGTTCAATGTATCTTAATAAAAATAAAGCCCAATTAAATGCCCACCGATGACGTCGCACCATACGTTTACTCCAAATTGGCCTTGATTTTGGACTGGATTTTCAATGGACTAGTAGTGTTCGTTGCGCCTGTTACTATTACTGACACCAAAGAAGGTACCAAAAAAGGTTATACTCATCATCATTTACTACAATTTGAGCTATAAAATTAAGTTTGTTTTCAATGTGATGCTCAGGCAAATACTCCAAATTGTGAAATAGTGTGAAGTCATACCCATTGGTCAATATGACTGTACAATCATCCCTTCCAAGGATGGCAGCAATACCTGAGATACCTTGTATATTATATACAACTGTTTTCCAAAATGCTCGAGCATGTGTTCTCTTGATTTCTGAATTGACGTTTTACAAAAAAAATCGAATTTGTGATACTATCGTTAGGAAACAAATGTATCTTAATTGTTTTATTTGTTTATATTACTTAGTTTACTGAAATATTTACTTGTAACAATGCATAGCACCTTTTGATATTTGATAATCAATCTGTTTTAATTATTTTCACAGCAATCTATTCTATTTCATTAATTTTCAAGTTTGCGTTGCTATTTTTTTATAAAATATTTATTTGATGACGGATTCCAAGGATCGAAACTTTGCTTTCAATAAAATGCTAATGCTATTATGTAGAAAAGAAAATGTGTCAATGAGGAAATGTAGTTGTTTAATAAAATATCTTCAAATAAAGGTAGCTCTTTTATGCTATTGAATTAAATAATAATAATAATAACCAAATCTTCCATTTAGAAAAATGTATATTTGGGTCATATTTTACAACAGACTGCAGGGTATCTTTTAAACCCAAAAAAAGGTATTACAATACGAAGAATCCCTTAAAAGTAATTTTTTAATTTCACTTTGTATCGTAAAAACGAAGAGGTCTATGAAAATGTAGCCGAGTGGTGCCTTCATTCTCTTTTAGTTTCGAGATACTTTGCAATTACAACGAAATTGGGACACCTTGTATACAACAGTGTCGCTGTAAAAAAATATTTTTGCAAAATTTGAAGATATGTTTAATTAAAATGATATAATTCTTTGATTATTTATAAACATAATTTTACAAAGTAAATTTATTGCTGACCATTTCTATTGATTGTAGTTTAACGCGATTTTGTCAGTCCGTCTCTGATATTGACGTCACGTACGATTCACTCACGGACCTTAATTTTTATTAGCTTTGTTTCAAAATGATAGAATTACAGCCTCAACAAGAACCTTACCCTATTTAGTATTGATACCTCATATTTTTTAATCCTCTTAATAACGTTTGTATTCATTTTGTTGATGGTTACAAATTGCTTTCAGGATGTTCTGTTTATATAACTACTACTTCTAATGCACAAAAAAGATAACACTCTAATAGAAATCAAAGAGCCAATAACTGTAATGCAGGCGAATCCGCGTATCGTACATCAATATCAAACCAGCCAGCCCCCACTTATCATAATTAAAAAGGGTAATTTTATAAAAATCCGCGCTTAACCTAGATGGCTATCAGGATTTTGCTAGTTATACCATCGTTTAATTCTGATACGTTAAATATGTAATTACACGAATTTAATATCCAATACATACAAGCCGGGCCACACGCGAGCTTATTTATAGGTATTGATTATGCAAAACTATTTTCGTGATGAAAGAAAATTCGCTGTAGGCATACCGTTTTCCAGGGTTTGTATATTTATAGGGAATGCACAGTAGTGCATCTAATTCTATTATTTTTTCAGTTTGTCAAAGTAATTATACGTTTCTTTAAGGATAAGAATATAAGCTCTTACAATTGTCGCCCTATTAATCCAAAATCAAAAACTATCGAGATAATCATTACTGGTATCCTGACGAATTTTCTTCCTAATACAAATTTGCTTTCTTGTCTACAAATAGTCAACCTAGTACTAGCAGTTGGATATCTAAGGCCACTGAAAGTTCCAGAAAGACTTGCATAACTTGAGCTTTGTAAAATGACCAACTTTTTCAATTATCTACATTCTAATGTGATAGAAATGTCTTATTACAGAACAATTTAAGGTTGGTTGAGATTCTAATCGGTCTCAGTCGCAGCGAAGCTTTTGCGGAGTCACCACTGAAGCATGGGATGCGACCAGTACAGCGGCGGCTACGAAACGCCTCGGTCTGTCCCCACAGAGCCTAGCCCGAGAACAACCAGGGCGGGTAAAATAATCCCGACTAATGCTAGGGATGTGCATTTTAACACTGTTTCTGGCAGCTATCAGTTACCGAGGTCACGGCATAACAACCCGGAAAAATCACTATGTATCAAATGATAGCACCGGTAGTGAAAAATCACAAAAATAATTGTTAAAATGTGGTGGTAGAATAGCAAAATAATGTGTGTCTTACATACGCTTTTTATAAGTTATTATTTTATTTGAGGAGAATTAATAATAAACATTAATAAACAAAACATCAAGAACGTTGTTTCTAATATTAGTTTTGTTCTACATGTTTTATTTTTCGAGATTTATGTACTTAAAAAATGACACAAATTTGATCATTTGACGGCGACCTTAAGTAATATTCTTTACAGATTCTAACTTCTAAAATACAAACAAGTGGTCTGCATATTTCTTCCTTTTCTCAATAAAACAAAGAATACTCTTCTTGTTGAAACTCTGTTACAATACAGAGTGAACTTTAAATAAGAACAAATATTTTAACCAGCTGTACAGTTAACTGTGTAGAACACATAATTAACAGTTTTTTTTACAAAATAAGCAAAAATAAAAAAGTAAAATTTTAAACAAATTTCGTGATTTTTCAATAGAAAACTTGTTAAAGACCTGACAGACTCCGATATTAAGGATTTTATGACTCATAGAATTATAATAATTGGATGTGTATCCCACAGCGTTGCCAGTATTACGCTAGTCTTGAAATCTAAGCTTTTATATAAAGTAAGCTTTAGGAAAGTTCCATTTCTATACTTCACCAACGAAGTATGTCTATGCACGTACACGAAATTGAAAACGTAACATATTCTCTTCTCACAGTTATCCAAAATTTGATCATTATCTATTTTTATTATTACTATCACTGCACTCGCATTATTACTGCTTAAAAAATATTTATTATTTGAATAATGTGTCATATTTTACTTAATATGCACTGCCCGTGAAAATAATAAAACGATTTAAATATGGAACATTTCAATTATTTACTTAGCAACAGTATGGTTTTCCTAATGGTTTATCAAAAGTAACAGCCGTTGACAGTTTAATATTATTTATAAATAAGGGTCTCAAGGAGAAAACGTATGTAAGTTCTCAATTTGTAGATTTAAGTAATGGTTTCGATTGCGTTTCCATGAGATCTTATTAATTTCAATATGTTACACATAATGGTGTCAAGTCCACTATGTCTGAAATAAAACAGAGTTCCACAAGGATCAGTTTTGGGTCTCCTAATTTTTCTTCTTTACATTAACGATTTTCCCAATATCTTTAACAACGAGTTTTAAGCATTTAAGTTTTTTACTGATACCAGTAGTTTCAGGCACAGATTTATCTATTGTTGTCAGTTACTTTCCTTAGACACAATTCTTAGCAGACGACTGGTTTGCCATTAGTAAACTGTAAAATTTATCAAAAAATTTGTCAACATTTTTTTTACTAATATTATATGTTATCCCCACCCATTAATTGGCTTAAGCTGTCGGGTGATGTATACTAAATAAATAAATCAGAAACAATGATTTTTAGTCTAAGAAGCAAAATTGGTGTTAATAATTCGGAATGCGTAAAATTTCTTGGAGTTTACTTAGATCCGAAATTATCTTGGGATCATCATATTGATTCTATTTATAATAAAATATCTAAACATCTTTTCTTACTGCGAATTTTAGTAGAAAAAGTGTCCCTAATTACCCTAAAGACAACTTATCACTGCTTAATACAATCTGCCTTGTGCACGTATTTTTTTCTTACAAAGGAAAGCCGTACGTATTATCTGAGAGCTTGGTTTTAGAGATGACTGTAAAAATTGTTTTCTAAACTTAAATAATCTCTACCATCAGCTTACATATTTCATTGTCTTCTTTTTATTAAATGCAATTTGGATAAATTTAATTCTAGGACTCAGTCCCATGATTATAACATCAGGAAAAACAACAACTTTCGTAGAATTTTATGAATGAAGAAATGAACTGATTATACAGGAATATAATTTTTTAATGCACTTCCTCCTTAATACAGCAAACTTAAAACCGAACACATTAAAAATGAAAATAAAGAATTATCTTTCGAATCAAGCTTTTTATACTGACTAAATATTTTAGCAGTGATTTTATAATGTAAATATCCATTGTGTTAAAAATTTGTTTTTAAAGTGTTTTAATTTACTATTGCCTTGTTTTTGACGTGTGTAAGCGCTGTGGTGTGTGTCAAACAATATGTATTGGACTGCATAAGTTTGGCAACATAGTTTAGATTGACCTTATCTGGCAAAGAAAAATTAAAATATTTTTATCTGAATTTATTTTCCAGCGACTAACTGCGTATTTTTTGACTAGATACTAAAAAGGCCATAAACTTCAAGACGGACTATTTTTTCTTCAGAAAAGTTACATCTCCCCGCACACAAATATGTTTCGTTGTCAGAATTTCCCAAGGAATAGGGTTGTTCTGGCCCCCTTCTCCACCCCTGCTTTCTCTCTGAGCCATTCGCCTGATAAACCGCCGTTATTCAATATAAAACCTCCTTTGTGTAGCGGGGAACAATTAACATTCGTCAACAATAAAAAATCTGGAAAGCAACCCGAACAACACCGCCGCGAAGCATCATAAAATAAATAAGTCCACAAAAGAGCGGGCAATTACCCCGATTGATGAGCAATTAAATCGAAAGCAAGGCTCCGAATTAGAGCCCCTCGCGGTCGAATTTATGTTTCGGAAGCGCGTAAAAAATAAAATGGGACGCAATTAAGTACGTTTTGCAACCCTTGAATGGCAGAAATCCCGCCGTCGGGGGGCGGCGGTCCCCCGACACGGTCCCCGCCATCCCTATTATCCTCATCTGCCGGCGCGGACGCCGAAAATATTTTTTCAGGCTCCGGGATGGAATGAATTTATTTTTAGCGATAAATTCGTAATTATGGAAACATTCAGAACAACTTAAATCAAATTTGGACGAGAAATGGGTCCTGTAAGTCGGCTTTTATTTTTTGCACTTACAGAAAACGTTTCAATTAGAATTATTTTGAATTAGTTTAATGACTTTTAGCCTGGTTTATATACAGAGCCCTGTTTTATTGTTATTCTATCCAAACATTTAATATTATGCCTACGTGGAGGTCACTGGTTAAAGTAGAAAATTAATTTTTGTCCTAAAAAAAGTGTTTCCACGCACGGTGGGTGTCTACCAAATGGCAACAAAATATCAAAAGCAGTCTCAATGAACTTGGGGAAAAAACTTTTTTTGGTTTTAATTTTTTTACGTGAAAATGGTGCGTCGTACAAGAGTAAGTCTAGAGACCGAATTTGCTGTAAAATAAATGGAAACTTTAAAAATAATTTTAGTTTTTAGAAAAGGCAGTGGCGTACCATTTTTATCTTCAAAAATGTTTAGTTCAAACCTCGTACGAACGTCATTGGCAAATATTTTAAAACATTTTTTACATTAAACAATGCTCCTTAATGATTAATAGGTATGTACAAAATTTCATAAAAATATCTGGAGTGATAAGAAAATTATAATAAAAAAGTAAATTTTTTCTTAAAACTGTAACACCCTGTAGCTCAAAAATTAAGAGGTTTAGGACATATGTTGATATTAAGTTTCATTCTTAAAATGACCGAAGGATTTGCACCCTTAAGTATCGGCATTCAATTAATAAACACCCTTTATATTGAAATGGACATGACTATTGCAAATGTGAGTGAGAGAGAGAAGTAGAGAGAGAACTTTTATACTATTCATATTTTAACAGTTTTTCACTACAAGATTTATACTAACTCTGTTCTAAACCATTATCGATTACCGAATATTAGATTTTCAAATTACTTCCACAATTTGCATAGATGATAACCATTTTGTGTTTCTATTAGACTAAATAAACAGAATCGTGCGCCTTCCGAAAATCGGGATGCGGTATTCCATCAACTATAAAGGGTTTGTTTTGTAATCTGACTGATCAAGATAAACGTAAATTTAGACTAAACTTATTACGTATTTCCCTGCCACTATTTACAGTAATATGATTGATGTATGTTTATAATTTTTGTGACCTGGATTTTAAAATTGAACACATAACACCGTGTTTCAGTTTTCATGGAGTTTTGTAACTCGTTTACTTATTCAATTGTTCAGAATTTTTGACAGCTTATACACATACTTATAAATCAGCTATTTTGACACTTGAGAATTTAGTCATAGGCGTCCCGCGTAGAATCGAAAAAGGGGACCAGTGTTTCGAAAAATGATATTAGCGATTTTTTAGAATTATTTTTAATGGATTCATATTCAACATCGTTAGAAATTCTGTGCCAAATTTTGCCAACTTACTTTTAACCGTTCTTCGCTTTTCATTGAAGCACCTTCAGCATTTATGTCGCCGCTTTCAAACTCCTGATTCGAGAAAACATGTTATTTAGAAAATTTCATCATAAGATACATACACTACAAATAGTTTTCATAATACATATTAGCTTTTAGTCATATGCATCCGGCAGATGAGTTGGGAAAGGTAAACCCTTTGTGATAAAATTATATGAAGTGTTTAAGATATGAATACCCAAAAATAAAATTTTTTACGGTCGTCAACTTTAAAACTAATACTGCTAGATAAATAATTTAATATTACTACTTCATTTTTATTAAGCTTAGTAACATATTATCGAAAAGAAAAGGTTGACTAAATTTGACGCAGAGGTGTTTCTAACAATGCTCAATAAGAATTCATTAAAAGTAATTTCCTACAAAAATTGCTAATACTATTTTTTCCAAAAGCTGATCCTATGTGGGACGCCTCTGACTACATTTCGCAGTGTCAAAATAGTTACTCTATAAGTATACAGGGTTTCCGGAAAATTAGGGGAAGATTCTACTGGAAAAAAATAATGTGTCAAGTTCGTGTAACATTTCCTCGAAAAATCAATATTCAAAGTTATTTTGATTTTTGGCTAACGCTTTTTTATTACTGGAACGATTAATATTCAAATTTGTCATACTTGTCATATTTGTTCCTTTGATAAAGATTTTGATGGCATTCCTTTAAAGAATGAAAGTTTGTAGACAAATCTGATACTCTTGTTTATAGTCAAGAAACCACTTGTATGCGATAAAATCGACATTTAAATTTTTTGGACATACTGGTGAATCTCATTTCTTTCTTTCAAAATAATTGAATGATAGCTTTGTCATATTGCTGTGACGGTATTATCAAACCTTATATGTTTCGTTCATACAAGATAAAAGCAGAAACGAAACTTTTATGAGAAAATAGACATTTAACTAATTTATTCTCGTACGTCGTCGGATTTATTTTGACTTTTTGACGTATACAGGGTTAACTATAACTTAGTACAAATATTTTAGGAGGGGATAGGGAAAAATAAGAATTAACGGAATAACCCTTCAAAAAAATTCCAAACTTATTTATAAAGCCAAAAAAATTTTTTTTCGGTATTATTTTAAATCCTTATTTAACGCCGCCAATGTTAGCTTGTTGGTTGCATACTCTACATGCATGCAACAGTCGCTGATCAGTCAGTATCGCTGTCATGTCATAATTGAATTCCTGTATTAACGTTGTAATTTTGTGTTCCTCTTCAGATTTCAGTGTCTTATTTTAATTTTTAAACGTTTTATATTTATTAAATAGACATTTGTGATGGGTGCAGATACTTTCCCACAATATAGTTCGCTGGTTTGGTTTTCTAGGTTATGGGACAAGACTGCCGCGTGCCTCGGTTACAATGAAACGTCTATTATCTATTCCTCTCGTTCGATTTTGTTATAATAAATAGGCATTTTATCAAATTGTACCTACGGGAAGTGTCTTTTATCGGTAGTGAGTGGCTGTAATGAGCGAATATGTAGTTCTACCAGTTTATAACGAAATAATGGAAAGCGAATGCAAACTACTGGAGCTAAGTGAATTAACTGTTACCTATCTATCAGGTATTATTACTAATAAGAATGTTAATTTTCGTTTCTACATTTAGAAATGCCGCAAAAAACGACGATGATAGTACCTAGATATTGTTGACAGATGTAAGTTTTATCTATGGATCTAAGCCATCTCAGTCAGTTCTTAATATAAAAGGTGCGCTACTAATAAGAAAGATTCAAAATGAAGCAAAAAATCAAAGTAGGACTAGGTCATGGAAATATTGTTTCATAGAGAAAGGACATTTTAATGTGAAAAAATTTAGATTTTCTGAAATTATTGCAAATTTTGTTTCACAAACAATTTCAACATCAAAATTAGTTGTCACTTAAAAGAATCAATTCACCTATGCGGGGACATGCTGTATATATTTTTAAATTTAGTTATCTAAATAACGCCCCAAATAAATAATATCGCACAGCATCTATTAAAGTGGGCCGGAAATAGCTAGAAACTGAAGACTTTGGTGTTCCGTGACACATTTCAGGATCGAAGATAGAGCAAGGATGACTAGATCGTTGTTCGAACTTTCCGACGTAGGCCTGTTAAATAAATGTATGAGATATAAACGACACATCGCAGGAAGTTGGAAAAGTAACATAAACTTTATCGAGGACCGATATCGATGCCAAATTACGAAGCGGGAAATTTAAGTGCGATACGTGATTGATTTAAATTTAGGATTTTGGCTGTTTCGGGACACTTCTTGTATACACGGTGGCTTTAAGGGGCAACGAGTTCGTCACCCTACACCTCATCTATACCGATAATACATAATATAAAAATATTGAATATAAGCACCACTACTACATTTATGTACGATTTGCATACATGATAAGCTTTTATTATTCTCTTTCATTTCTAAACAGACTATAATGATTTTTTTTCCTCAGTATAGATATTTGGTATCAATATCATACATATGACTTAATTCCTTTACAGTACAGTAAAAAGTATACAGAATATATAGGTAGATATTGTGGGTGTAATTTCTCACTGGTTGAGGGTTTAGTCCACAGAGTATTTAGATTCTCAGAATATTGTTAATACCTAATAATAGTACATTATACTATAAGGGACAGAAATGCGTTATTTTGGCAGAGGTGCAATTTGAAGCCCGAGGGCTACAATGCACCGAGGACAAAATAGCATCTCTCCCGAATGGTATATACTATTTTTTCCATGGTCTCATTAACTTAAAAACACATATTTTGTCATTATGAAGTAAGTAGCACCAGAATTATTTTATTCGGATTTGAGCATTTATTTAGTAGTCGTTGTGTTATTGTCATAACTACAAAATAAACAAACAAAAAGAATTGTCAAATTAAGGTGCTAGTTTGGTTTAGTTTAAAGTTTGTTTAGTGCACAATGAATGATTGTGAGTCGGAAGAGATTGTGAAGGCTGCAAATATTGCAATAAGCAATTTGCTGTCTACGAAGTCAAGATCTTTATACGATATAGTACAATCGGTTCAAAAAGTGGTGCGCCGAGAAAAATGTTCAAGTATACAGCGAGAATGTTTTGTTTGGCATACTTCAGTGAAAATGCAAAGAATTACAAGTCTTCCACATTATGGGCGCAATATTCTATGGTTAAGTCATGCTTGATAATTTACGACAACATAGATATAAGCAAATACCCCAAGCTGATCGCATTTTTGAAAAGAACCAGTGACGGATATCAAGCGAAAAAATTGAAAATATTGACAAAGGGTGAAATCGACCGTTTTCTATCAAGTGCAGATGATAAAGAATTCTTAGTGATTAAGGTAAGATTACTTTTGTTGTTAGGTATTTCAATTATTAAGTATTTTGATTTTTTATAGGTTGGATTAATTCTGGAGATTGCCGGAGCTTGTCGAACTGATGAACTAGTCAATTTAACTGTAGATGATATTGAGGATGTAGGCTCTTCCTTAATTGTAAAAATTCCAAACACTAAGACAAAGATTCCACGAACCTTTCTGGTTACCGATGTGGGAAATATGCTTGAATTGTTTAGAAAATGCCTTTCCCTTCGTCCTCCCCACGTCAAGCATAAGCGCCTTTTTTTGTACTACAAAGCAGGAAAATGTAGTTCGCAGCCAGTTGGCAAGAATATCATGGGAAAAATTCCGAGTGTAGTAGCTGCGTATTTAAAATTACCTGATGCTGCATGTTATACTGGTCACTGCTTACGAAGATCTTCAGCGACATTACTGGCAGATGCTGGTGTGGATATCACGATAATAAAGCGTCATGCTGGTTGGAAATCAACGGCAGTCGCTGAGGGTTATGTCGAGAACTCCATTGAAAATAAGACCAAAATTTCTAATCAGGTTTTAGTAGGTACCACTACTAGCGCAATCACAAAAACTGTAAATGTAAGCGAAAGTAATATTCTTTCTAATATTAATTTTGAAAATTGTACAAATGTAACATTTTATTTAAATGTCAATAAATAATTTCAATGTTATCTTTTTTTTTGCATGAAAAACGTTCTCCATAATGCAAACTCCCTTGGGAACATTATACTCCCTTGGGAATAATCAACTACTTCTGTTTTAATTTTAATGTAATAGAAACTGATTTCTACTCCCGACCGTGGAAAAAAATATATATAAAATATAGATTATATTTTTACCGTGATTGATTTTATTTTCCAATAATATTTCTGTTTACAGCATAAAAGGCTTATTAGAAACAAGAGTAGGCGGTATTTATTTTTAACCACGGAGCATGCTAGATTACAGAAAAACCATCCGGCGTCGAAACAATTGACAAAAGGTTATCCCAGCTCTCGATATAATCGCATACATAAAACTCGAACGAGGCCAGTCTCCCAAACGGCCAATTCTTCAAATTCTAAGCTCCTCCGGATAACTTTTGTTGCCTGCATATTTCATGAACGGTGTCATAACCTGACTTCTTTACGGCCCCAACAGGCAGCGCAGCGGCGTTTCATCAAAACAAGACTAACCCAGTTCTTATTTCAGTAGAAACAAACCGGGATACACTTGTTCTTATTGAAGGACTGTTATATTTATAGATTTATGTTATTTTGACTGTCACAGTAATTGATTATATGCCTTTCAATAAAATCGTGATTTATCAATAAATTAACTTGATTAATATTTTTTTAAATCTCTAAATGGTGTTCTCAGAGAAAATTTTATGATAATATAAGTAATTTTTTTTATCTACAACTCTCATATAATGGCTATGATTTGACATTGTTTTGAATGTCTTAATGACTTAGATTATCCCACGTGTACTTTTTTAAATTTATTAACACACTCAATGCGATAATGACATTTTAAATTAAATAAGAGACAGGTGGATTTTAACGGCTTGATGGATCCAGAGAAAAAAGATGGAGGGAACAACGAAGCAACTGCGGACAACGTTGTTTCTGGGTTTTTGCCCTTCATCAGCGCAGTGCAGCTTAAAAACAGGATGGAATAAGAAGGAAGGACAAAGGACACGAACACAAGAGAATGACAAGTAGCCTGCCTATCTCTATTTGCGGCTTCGTGTCACACAGCCTCGCTATTGAGGCCAAGAGCAACAGTCGCCGCGGAAGAGAGTCCAGCAACCACTGTCAGGGTCTCAGCCAGGAAATATACAAAAAGGAAAGGAGCTTAATAGATCAAAATCTTATAAGAGACAGGTGGATTTTAACGGCTTGATGGATCCAGAGAAAAAAGATGGAGGGAACAACGAAGCAACTGCGGACAACGTTGTTTCTGGGTTTTTGCCCTTCATCAGCGCAGTGCAAAAACAGGACGACTGTTGCTCTTGGCCTCAATACCGAGGCTGTGTGACACGAAGCCGCAAATAGAGATAGGCAGGCTACTTGTCATTCTCTTGTGTTCGTGTCCTTTGTCCTTCCTTCTTATTCCATCCTGTTTTTAAGCTTCACTGCGCTGATGAAGGGCAAAAACCCAGAAACAACGTTATCCGCAGTTGCTTCGTTGTTCAATCCATCTTTTTTCTTTGGATCCATCAAGCCGTTAAAATCCACCTGTCTCTTATAAGACTATGATCCATTAAACTCCTTTCCTTTTTATTATAAATTAAATTCGACTCAAATTGGACATTAATTTAATAAATAAACAAAATGTGTAAGATCATATGAGAATTCATTTATTAAATACATCGACAGTTAAATCTTTACAATTAGATAAATTAATACCAGATGCTATGTCTAATGATTTGCTTGAATAGGTGGAAATATTTTGAGTGTGAATATAATTTTTAGATGTTGATGAAATTATTTTGGATGTTCAGGTAATATTTTCGACTTTTATTTGTCACCTAGAGATTTCATAGCCGTTAATTTCTTGTTTTCAGTACAAGTTTTGATGCGGCCTTCAACTACAGAATTAGACTTCCATCCACCATGTTTTCTATACTCAGAAGCCTGCCCTACAATCGGTTAAAAAACAGTGCCCAGTATACGCATTTGTATTAGGCAGTTTGAGAAATCGTGCAATCAGTTTTTTTTTCATACGGCCAATAGTATTTATATCAATAGGTACATTACCAACTTTATATCAAAGAAAGAAGCAAACACGATCACAGTTTCAATTTTCTAATTTGACGTATTTTCTTACCAGTTCTACTAAATTCAAATCATTATTTCCTGATATTACAAACAAAAAACTCGCGAGACACTTTTGTTTTGGTATTGAGTACCATGTCTTGAAAATATAACCTAAAATTAATATTGGTTGTAAAACTTTTTTATTGATTTAATTAAAACTTTATTATTTAACATTTGAATATTTCTTTCTTTATTAATACCTTAGGTTTTTTATATTTGTACCCTTCCGTGATCTCTCTGGCACGAAATTGAAAATAACAGTGATATCTGATGGCAAATCATCGCGTGAACTCATATTTGAACTTTCAGAATAATTACGAGAAATAATTCGATGACAGATATGTTTGTGTTTGTGCTACGTTATCATCTATTCTATTATATTCTTCAATTTTGTTTCATCAAACCTTACCGATCTACTTGTAATTTTCCACGTCGTCATAATTTACCATCCTGAATAACTTTTTCAAGTAACATTTTGCTGTATTTTCAGCAGAAAAGCCTCTTTATCTGAAACCAAAACAGTTTCTACTCCATGCACTTTATATTTCAAATAGGATTATTTCAAAAACGGTTATTCCTACGCCTTCAACAAAGTACACGTTTTCCAAATAAAAAAGGAAAAGGAGTATCGATTGTTTCAATAGTCAGATGGATACACTAACCCGCAAAAAAGTTCTGCCATTTGAAAGAAGCATGATGTGCCATAAGTGATGCTCTCTACAAGTGACGACAAATTTAGAAACAAATTTGAATCTCCCGCCCCCAAAAACCTCCCATCTTCAAAATGTATGCAAATATTTGGACTCTTGAAAAAGTTATTTACAATTATCGAAAATAAAATTTTAGCCTGTGTCCCTGTATCTTTTTAACCATCAACTTTTGACAAAATTAACATGGCATTATTTTGTCATCAGGGTTCTTCTCTCGCTCTGTGTTGCATTAATTTCGAGACACCCTGTATAGTAATTGATTTTGCACAAATTCACGCTAATACACGTAAATCCTACCAAATATTTGTTAAAATATTAGTAAGTAGGTAATTTTTGATTTCATTATAATATCGTTTTGAATATTTTCACAGAAAGTTTATGTTAAAAAATAGGAAACGTGTTTAATTTAAAATTAGAATACTACTATTATTAAGTAAGCATGTGAAGTCCGGTTATGTCAATAATTGTCCAGGTGGACCGAATATTAATGACCAACATATTTTTTTCATAAAATCATATTCCATTGCGTTCCAAAATTCGATTGTATTTGTATTTGTTAGTAAATGCGAAATAATACATTATGGAGTTCAAAATCTTGTAAACTAATGTTATTTTACGAAAATTATTGGATTTCCTTCTACCGAATTATTTACTATTGCAAAGGTTACCATGTGACCATTCCAACAGTTTTTATGGAAGAACGTGCCATTCCAAGTCTCTGAACTCCGCAAAACATTATGTGTGTTCGTTAAGCTTGTTCGGAACGGTGGGTAGTGACGCACGCTTTTTGCCAAATTATGATAAATGCCCAAAAATTGGCGCTACTAATTAAATTGATATTTTACCGGCGCAGCTGCGCACTGAGACTGGCGCCATGAATTATTCATTTCGCACGAAGCCCCGTACACCTGAGGATATTCCGCATCATATCTGAAATAAATTCATCCGAAAGATAACATCTGATATAAAGAAATTCATGTTTAAAAGTACCGTCAGCTTGTTGGATCGCTCTAATATATTTCAAGAGTATATATTACGTACGTGATAAGGCGCTCCGTCAAAGTCGGCGGAAATAATTCCAGAGTGGATCGGAGGCGGCGACGCCTAAAGCTCGGTTCACATGTACGTAAGCAGCGTTGCCGCTTACAACATTTAGAATGCAGTTTCTTGTACCCCTCATATCCTAACCATGACGATTAGCCCAAAAGTCGGGAAAGGGGCGGTATATTGTTATTATTAGCTACTTGTGTATGTTAAGATATGTTTACGAATTATACCATCTTCAATTTGGAAGAATTTAGGCTGCTACAATATCAATAATAAATAATTTTTATGAATGTCAAAATAAATATTGAAAGCGTCGACTACCAAGTAATATAGAGATTTCAAACGTTGATGTGATGATCATGCATGTAGTTACTTACACTGACCATTTTCAATATTACTCTTACACTTCTAACTATGTTCGTGACAGATAGGTTAGTTATTTACATACAAATGTGAAATGTCTACATGAAATACAATAATAACATCCGCAGTAATATGGTCAAGAAACTGTTGAAGTAGTTGTATTCCATTATACAGTGCGTATCACATGATTTCTTTTCTGCCAATCAAACTGCTTCGTTTAGATACATATTTAACTGAATGTGTAAAAAACGTTTACCGAAAAAGCCGTGGTCAAAGCGTTACCGTTTGAGAGCTATGAACCTAGCTGTTGCCTATCCAAGTGCCGAAATTCAGTGTTGCCAGAAGGTATAACAACAAGCGTAAACTACAAAAAAGGCTTCTACTATTTGGATAGGTGATAAGTTGGATTTCTACAAGCAAAATTACCTAACAAATAGCACTTGACGTTTCTTATTTTTGCCACTCAAAATAGACAAACAAACACAACACAATGCACATCCCTAAATATAGTAACTTAATAGACCGATCTTTTTCATAGAACTTGACTTGACAAACTTACTAAAGAACAACTTCGATATATTATGTGCTTATAAATTGAGTAGATATTTTAGTTTACAAAGGCCTACTATTTAAAATAATGTCATTTAACTATCACGAATCGAACGTCTACTATAAATATTTTTAATAACATTTTAGTATTTCAAAATCGAATAAAAAATGTATAAAAACAGAAAACTAAGTTAGGTAAAAAATTTTCAATGTGAAGAAAATATTTATTTCTGGCAACAATGATCTCGTCGTCTTCACTGCACTCCACTTCACAGATACATCTACCTTAGTACGGAGTACAAGATTGGCGCGTGCTCATAATGCGGTCACTTTTTATAATTTTTTACCTTTATTAATTTACTTCATTTGTTGTCAGGAATCTAGTCGATTTTCTAAGGTGATATGAAAATTATGCTAACTGGATTCCTCTGCTTTCGATATTATATTCTTATCTACTTGGTGTAAGTACTTGGCAACGCCGCCATGAAAATCTCGGTGAAACCGTCGCTCATCTAATGCCGACGAAGGAACGGAAAGGAGGCTTTGAAACAAAAGATATTGCGTTCGGCGACGGACAAGTGGAATTGCACACGTTTTGTTTACGCTCGCCGCTGTCATTTGTCTTCGAAAAGGATCGCCGGTGATCGGTTACTAGATTTCCAACTAGATCAGAGGCCAAGGAGATATTGAGGTCGTTTCAGGTTGGGAATGAGAGACTGCTCGACTTGGAAGTTTCGCCGTCGTTTCTCTTCCATTTATTACTTTCCTCGTTTAATTCTTGTTGAAGACTGAAACGTAGCTGATTTGAAATGATTCAACTATGAATTAAAAAAACGAAGTACCTAAAGTTATCAATAACTGATTTTTTGGAGTTTTTCAGTACTTAAGATAATTTGATGTGTGATGATCATAATTCTTCAAACACTACCATTAGATGGCGGTTGGTTTTTGTTACTGACATAGTTTATACCTGTTAGTGACGTGTGATTGGTATTACGGTAGAGATTCGATGGTTCTTTTTGGTGTAGAAAATTCCAATCTGATATGTTAATAGTCGATATTATATTTGAACAATTTCGCTGAAGACGTTTGCTACGTTTTCAATTAAATACTGTAACCTCTACGTTGGGTTAGCGTAGAAACACGTCGCATAGACAAACAAACCTTATTGTCACTCTTGATTATACAAGAAATATCCTTCAAACAAATTTCATAAATGTCAATGCTTTACTTTTATGTTTGACTGCTCAATATAATCCGACTCCAGCGGCGAAACCGAACCGCTTATATATGTTTTTTTAGGATTCTCGAAGTTTCGGCGACATTGAGAACGTGTCGAGAATCAAATAGAGTATAGCCTGGACTATTCTACAAAACGTCAAAATAAAGGTATTACAAAAATTATCGCAAACAGGAACATAATTAACAAACTAACAACGTAGGTGAGCTTCCGTAACATTGTGCATCTATAATAATAGTTTGATTTGCAGAATAAGAATGGATGTTCACTTATTTGTTATAGACTGTATACATACTTTATGCAACAGGAGCAAGATAAAGCTTATTTTAAAGAGTAACATTCAGAGTTCATGTGATGAGTGTAAGTAACCACGTACATGACTATCACATCAAATGTTGAAATCGGCATATTATTTGGTAATCGTCATTTTTAATAGTTATTGTGATATTCATACAGGGTTATTTACTATATCTGTGTATTGATATTGTTACACAGCTACCTAAAATTTTCAAAATCCAAGGTAACATACTACTACGTGTGCTAAAAAATTGTTTAGCACACGTAGTAGCCATAATATTATTTATAAGAGAGGCACACAAATTCAATAATGTGTATTTTTTTCATGACGAACTGCACATACTGTAATAACAGATAACTACTTAACGTAATACACAGAATATCTACTTAAAAAAGGCCTAAATTTGTGATACCTATATAAAAATGTATCGAAGGAATGGTTATTACAATTTGAGATGTGTGACAATAACTCAAATATATATGCACTATATTATGAAGTAGTAAAAAAAATATACAGAGTAAGTTTTCCAAGCTGCCACAAAACGGAAATTTTCCTAATACTGTTCTGGAATTTTGGAATTCTGACTTTGTTCATTCCCATATTTTCGTGCTTTAAGTGCTTGACAATGTAGCAACAAAAATTAAGTTTTTTTTATTTGCTTACCAAAAACTATCTGAGGTGCTTGAGGGAAAGTAATTCTATGAGAAGGCTGGAAGTTTTGAGAAGCTTATATTTTGTACATATCGAAGTTGAAACCCAGGAGGATAAAAGTAGTTGAAATAGGTGAAAGTTCGACTTGTTCAAGAGGTATGAAATTTTCTTAAAAAAGAAAATATCTAGGCAAAGTACAGTTTTACGTAATAGATATTTACATAAATTTTTAAATAATATTTACAGCTTGTTAAAATATAAAATTATATACCTAATAGCAATGCCAATTCAGTCATTTAGATCGTTGATGTTATGCAGTTTTTGGGTGTGATCTTCCATGCTCTCAGAATAAAGTTATTCTTTTTCCATTTTAAAAAATAAATAGTATAGACATTTTTTACTGTATTGTAAAGGTATTTCAGCTAATATAAATCAATTTTCCTATAATTCCTATCAATTAAGACATATGTATGTTTTTTGATACCAAATATCTAGGTATGCTAGAGCATGATAGGCACTACAATTTACAAGTTATGGCGAAGGCGCTAGGAATATTCAAATGAAATATCAAATTCAGCGTTTTTGCAGATGCAAAATTGATTCATTAGTCTCTACAAACTTTGGCAATGAAGAATATATTTGATATCAAAAAGAAATGTGTATACAGAGTGATTCAGTCCTAGCGTCATTAGTTTGAAGAGGAGACGGGGAACAATGAGTATAATACAAATATATATGCGATTATAAAAATTTTTTGTCTGTCAACAAAAATACGACTTTTTAAAAATCGCAAATACGCAAAATTTTCAACGGTGATGAACAGAAGCACGCTATCGTGACAAAATTGAAACAAAAACAAGCGATCATGTCATTTTTGACATTGACACTAACTTGAGATAAAAACGTATTGGAAAATAATAAACCTACATCTGTGAAATACTTTGGACGGTTAGACAAAAAATATTATGCGACATTACAGTATTTGATGGTGCTTTGGAATGATTTTTTGTCTTGACCTATTGTCTCAGCCAAAAATTTTTATTCTCGCCCCATTAAAAAACACTGATTTTGCGCACTTAATATAAAAATAACTATTAAAAGCATATTAACACAAAACAAATTCAAACCATTATTTAAACCCTCTTTCTAGGCTATTACTTATTGCTGGCGGCAGTTCAATTCGGTGTCGACCTAACGCGACGTTGCCAAATTTAAATATTTTCATAGTACCTACGTATTGTAATGTTAAAATATGTAATGAATGCTAGGTATATATTATTTTATTAAAAGTATGCAATTAACGTATTAAGTTTTAGTTTAAAGTATTTAATATTGAAGTAATAACACTCCGACAGATCAAAAAATGATATAAATAGTGATTTAAAAAACCAATACTCACTAGGTCACCCACTCAAGAGAGATTGAAAAGTTTTTCGTATTTAAATACTGAAAGCAATATAAAAAACCCTTGTGCAGTCAATAAAAATATTTTACTTATATCTTATTGTTATTTTCCAATTCGCTTTATGCGTAAGACATATTACTTTTTCAAATAAAATATTTAAAATAGTTTTTAGCATTATTATACCTATTCTGTAAAATAAAAAAATACGTAAATTTTTGGGATACCTTCCAATCGACGCAGTTTTCATCAAACTTTTATACATTTAAAGCTCCTAGCACTATTGTTTATCAAGTTTGCCTAGCTCCACGCAATCCGGCGCAAGAAATTTCGTCTCCTCAGAGACACCGCTTAAATTCAGACATCGTTTGCATGCAGGTTTACGGAAGCTAAAGCTGTTTATTAGAAAAAATTTCTTTGTGTATACAATGGAATCAAGACAATTGTGTATCCATTTATTACAAAGACAGTCCTAGGACCAAGATATTTTGTTTTATTTCAGCATCCTACCTCTTTTTCTTGGAAACAAATCTCGATAAATTTATATTTGAACTGCTTCCATCAAATTGGGTTGGTAAAATTTTGCTTATTTTATCCTACGTGTATAAATTCACTTACTGTGCTTCCTACCAATTCTTTGTTTCCAATAATCGCTGCCTGGTGATCTCTACGATTTTTTAACGAGTACTCAAAGTTGTTTCAAAGTTAAAAATCACATTTATCGCGGAACAAATTCCCATTACAGTCGCCTCTCCTCGTTGCTCCGTCTCCTGGTAGTCCTGGTACTATTGTGGGGTCCTGAAACAATACAACTGGCCTTGCAACTGGATCGTTGATATTCCCGTATTTCGGCATCGACTTTATACTTTTCATAGGCGTCATTAATCACTGGGAATGCCCGTGACAGCTGGAAGTTTATATTCGCCTGCTCGAACGCCAACTTTAAATCGCAACAAACTGAATTAAACTCGGCCGAAGAATCATTTTTTATAATAATTAAGACGGCGACGAAGAAGGATTTAGAGATATGCTCTTTATTAACGAAGCTTGAAACTATAGAGTTTGAATACACTGCTGTAAAATCAATCTTTAGGTTGTGGGTGGTGAACTCAGTATACTTCCATGAAATAAAGATACAGACAGGGTGATCACGCGTAAACGCTAGATTCGGCTGTAACTTTGTTATTCTAGGAGATATTGGAAAATTGAAATATGTATTCATTAACTAATTTTTCACCAGGATTTCAATTTTTTATCAAAAAAATAATCGGGTATCGCACTACTGAGATATTGATATCAACTTTACACTTTTATCTAATTGCAATGATATCTACATGTAATTGGTTATCTTTTATTGTTATGCGAGATATTGATGGTTGAGTAATTCCATTATTGAAATTTTATTTTTTTATTATAGAGAATGCAAAACTATATTTGAATTCATTTTATAGAGCAATTTAAAAAATAAAGTTTATAAAAATTGTTCAAACTCATTTTCTTGTTTTTCTATGCAAAACCTGTATCATTTCAAATTATTTAAACAATTATGCATCACTTTTGTGTGTTGGTTTATGTAATACAGTGCTTTCGAAAAGTAACGAATAAATTCGTTATTTTTTAAATTGAGAAGTTTTCGAAAAAAATCCCCTGGCACGTCGATTTTGTTTTTAAAAAAGGCACTTTTTGACATACGACCCACATTTGTGACGTCATCATTGTTCGAGATATGACGTCATCGACAATTTTTTTTAAATAGCAACCCCCAATTTTGACCATGCCATTTAAAAGAGCGTTTCATTCTACATACATACATCATGAAAAATTATGGTATTACATAACAAAAATTTCAAGAAGACAAGATTTTAAAATTTAATTTTCACAATACTGAAAACAATAATGATTATGTAAAAAATCGACTACTTGTCTTATATTATGTGGTGAAGCTCCATCTTGATGCCATGCCTCGTTTTGGCGTAAAATGGATCTCACCAAGTCTCATTCACGACTAGAAGTTCATTTTTTATTATTTATTTATTTATATAGCTACTCCATCCTACAGTAAAAAAACTAATTGTGACATTTTTGACAAAATTTATTAAATCAAAAACAAGTAACAAAGCAAGTTCTCTACTTGACTAATAGTCGGTATGACCTTCACCACATTTCAATAGCATATTGACACGTCTGTGCATTGAGATAATCACGCGGTTAACGATCTCTTGCGGAATATTGTTCTATTCCTCTTCTGCCGCAACGACTAACTTATCTGCAGTCTAAGGTGGAGGAATATGATTATGAATGGCTCTAGCAACGAAATCCCACATGTTTTCAATAGAATTCATATCAGGAGAGTTGGCTGGCCAATCTAATCTATTGATATGCCCTGCTTCGAGTGTTTCTTCAATCCTTCGTACACTATTTGGTCGAGCGTTGTCGTCCATAAACACAAAATGTTCACCTAATTCATTACGTAGGGGGTAGATAATGGGCATAATAACTTGTTCGATGTAAATCCAATGTAACCAGCCCAAGTCTGGTTTCGTCTACAAATAAGACCCACCGCCACTGGCGTAAATCCAACCCCTATGCTGTCACGCTCGCTGGAGAAGGGCAGCACGATGCCTTGGAAGTAGAATGGGTACCCATAATGGTCTTCTAGTACGTAAATTTGCGTTGTGAAGTCGTCTTCACGTCATGGTATTATAATGTACCAAAAATCACTTGCCTGAATACACTGCCAAACCGACCAGATTTGTAAAAACATTGGTAACAAAGTAAAGATTCATGGTCTGCAATTTTTTATTGTCTTTTTTGTTCCCTAAGTACATGTACTTTTTTACCACATTAAAAAAACCACTAGGTTTAATCGATTATGTACAGAGGGTCCAAGACTTGTGATGTGTGTATTTTGTTCAACTTCACGAACATAGTTATTGAAACATTCCGATATTTGTCTTTTTGTAATTGTTCTCATACGTAAATCCATCGATTTCTGTCCTGCGGTATTTAGTAGTTTTTAAATAGCAGCCTTCTTTTCAAATCAGGTGCGTAATACAATTTTTACTGTTTTGTTTCTCTACACGACCGAGGCAACAATGTTAAAACACCCTGAGCATCTCCTGAAAAACAAAATCCGTCCGGTCGCGTTCCAGGCGTCGCTTTGTACATCCGAGCGCAATCAGAAGTTCAAACGGCCAGCCTAGTTGGCAGTTGGCGAAACAGAAGAAGCTCATTCTGCATTCTCAGACCCTCGACGCGGGTAGCTCCGGATTGGAATACGATGATACCGGCTCCACTCGCGTCTTGTGTATTGATTTTGTTATATCTTCTATGCGCTATGCGTCTTGCCGGCTTCTAGGGCCGACGTGTCGGAACAGACGCGGCGTAGTTGGGGACGTGCGGTTACATTTTTCTTCGGAGTTCGGAATACGGAATTTCTATTTTTAGAAAATATGTTTGAATTTTATCCATTCCAGCAGCGAAACCATTTTAAAATAAACAAATATATGGGGATGACCTGGGGTATAGGGATCCGATAACTTTATCAGATGACGAAATTAGGTATTAAAAAGTTTTACATGAGTGTAGTGGAACGTTTTGTTTTAGAGATTCCGAGATTGAAGTTAATGTATTTCACATGACACTGAAATAATTAACTAAAGTTATAAGTACACTTATACACACCTTCTCGACATGCGTTTTTCTGTAAATGGCTGCAGCAAAGTGAGCGTTGCCAAATATAAAGTTTGATAACTCGAGTGATGGTCACTTCAATTCTCAACAGCGGTACATATTACTATTTTTGTAGTTTATATGTAAATGTTTTATTTTAAATACACAGATATATGTATACTTTTTGTATGGGTAAATTTATATATTTAAAATAAACAATACAAATCTTAGATATATAAAAATATATACGTTGCATTTATACAAAAAATTTGTTACTTTTTTCAAAAATTATTTTAGGACTATCCTTCATTTCGTCAGCACAAAATTTTATTTTGATCTATAGCTACGACAAGTACATTATACGAATTACGAATATGAACAATGTTCGTTTCTATGGTTTCTCGGTTTTTCGCAAATGAATAATTTATTATATTTTCATGAAAATATTAAAAACAAAACTGCAATTGAGAATAAAAAAATATATATACTATACTAAATGTTTGCACTACGTATTGCACTAAAATTGCAAAAAATGATTGTTTTTAACGCGACCAAATATCGAAAATTATGTTCACAATTGCGTAACATCAGCCGTGACATATGTAAGTCGTCTGAATTCTTGCCGCAACTATAGCGGTTCTTGCTAAGCGTATGTATTATACGAGTATATACATAGAAATCTTGAACTCGAACACACAAGTTGTAAGTAAACAGTACGGTTGCAACCTGTCCTTATTTCGGAAGTCCTTACTGCAGCCTTTGTCCTTTCGTCCTTATTTTTACTACAAATGTCCTTACTCGGAAGACATGATTCAATTCTTATTAAAATAGAATTATCGGGACACAAAGACAAAATATGTAAAAAAATACACTAGCAGAAAAATTTTTTTACACTCTTATTTTTAGTATACGGAATTTTTCAACCTAACCACTATATGGATTGGATAAGTTTGACTAAGATTTTTTTTGATCCCTTAATTTTTTCCGCTAGTGTAGTTCATATACAAAGTAAAAAGAATGTTCTTACTTGAAAATTTAAAAGATAAGAATATCGTACTTGCTCATATGAAAAGGTGACAACCCTAGTGAACAATGGAAAAAAAATCAAATATGTAAATAATTCGTTACTCATATAACTGATACCGAGTGATTTCGGTTATTGCAATAACCGAATATTTTTCACTCGAGTGATCCCAACACTAATTTTTTTCTCGGAAGCATAATTTCTTTACGGTGTGGTGGTCCCCTGTTAATATGAATAATATTAACACTACTCTTAGCTGACGAATCGGTCACCGATCTCAGGGCTCTTTCGTGGTTCTTTTTGAGGTATTGTGGAAAGAAATTCTATTTAGGAATAAACGTTTTATATACACCAACACACACTACAATAATGCGGAGTAAATTTGACTCCAAAAAAATATAAATTATGCTTGAAAATAACTAACTTATTAGCGATTAGCAATATGCCTAGTCTCTTCCTTGGTCAAGTGGAGACTGCCGCTCCAGGATAGAGTTGTTTATCGGGAACTAGAACTGATCTTTTGGAACAGGTCCAGTGGCGTGGACTAATGGAACTGATCCGGTTCTGTTCAGACTACAAGCATACAAAAGAGTACTCGTTTACTCGTAATGCAAGTTCGGCAGACCGGGTCCGTGAACTTGTGTACTACAACTGTAAACTGTATATGAAGAAGGTACCTAATGGACTAGATAGTAGTAGATTTAGATCTTGGACTGGTAATACGATCATTGATAATATAAACTACGCTATCAATAGTGTACTCAAGGATACGATGATATATACAAAAGGAACATTTCGTTTCAGCAAATTAGATGTGATTATTTATTTTTATGTAGAACCAAATAAAAAACGCGTTGTAGTAAAAAATATATTAATAAAAAGAAATAAATAGGTATTTTTCTTAAAACTAAAATAAATAATTTCTTTATACATAAAAGTCTTAAAATGTACATTAATAGAAATAAAATAAATATTTTTCTAACAACTAAAATAAATAATTTATGTACCTAGCACATGAATGCGCTCAATTATTCTAATCCACCCCACTTTCAGTCCGGTCTAACGATAACGAACAAAAACTACATGAATTTATACTAACGAACAAGAACAAATTTGATGCACCGACCTATTCTCATACCTTGAATAGAGTCGGTCCGGACTACATGCGGACTAGGAACTGGAACTGATCTTGGGACTAGGTACTTACTTAGGACCGGATCAGGTTGAAACTAATCCACGAAAATGTGTGGATCAACCATCCCTACGCCGTCCACTTACTACATGGGCGCACACATCAAATCACGGCACTACACCATTTTAACCCCCACAACGGATATTGAAAATCTTTCCATTTCAAGCTTTTTTCAAAAAACTTTTTCTTGCGTTTATAACAGTTCAAAAGATACAGACCACTTATTGTGTAACTGAAATATTTCGTTTACCACATCAGTCGTCAATTTAAATAAGGTGGGCCTTGCAACAGTAGGTAGTAATTTTTTATTATTTTACCACTCATTTCTGAACTTGAAACTGGAGTCTAAGTTTTAAAATAAGGTAAAATTACTGTCACAGATATTCAAAATGTTTTTTTGAATAATGCTTTCTTGAGAGACTTTTCACTTTTATCGATAAATTTCATATACTCACTGATAATCATTATAGGTTCCGGGCCAGAAAATCTACGACCACAGCTATACATTCGTTATATGAAAATATTTTTTACTTTTTGGAAGACGGCGAATGTCCTTTTGCGATCTGAGCAAGGTATTCAACTGTGTTAATTATGAAATTTTAATATCCAAATTACATAACTATGATATACGTGGACCAGCATTTAATTGAATAATTAGTTTTATTATAAAAAGGCAACAATTTGTCAGCATCACCTACAATGATCAGAACGGTGATCGTAGATATAAGTCTGAACGGATTTCTGTGGCGTTTGGTGTCCCGCAAGGATCTATTTTATGTCCCGTGTTGTTTTTATTTTATATAAACGATATCCATAATACCTCATCTGATACTAACTTTACTATGTTTGCTGATGATATGTCGTTTATTTAGTAAATTGTTGATACTTTACTCAATAATATAAGTAATCGGTTTGCCTAAAATTCATTACATTTTAATATCGAAAAGAACTGAGGTACCTACTTCGATTTTGCATCAGTCAGAGAAAGAGATGTGACATATTGAAAAAACCGTAATATGTTTAGAATTAAATTTGGATGTTCAGCTTAATTGGAAAGCTCACTGTAATTAGTGTCATATCGAAGCTATCTGTAATAGCTTATTTATTTCCAAATGTTAAGGTAGTTCTTGGTATAAATCAACTCCTCTGTTTATATTATGTCCAAGTCGAATTTAGAATGAGATATCGTGTTTGTTTCTGAGGTAATTTAACTTTTCCACATGTTTTTATAGGACAGTACAGTGCAGTTTATGTTTAAATTTAAAGAAATTTACAAGAGTCTTACCACTAAAAAAACGTTAGTTTCACAAAATAACTATAAGAATAATTAAATAAATGGTTATTTTATAAATCTTATTATTTAAATTTAAATTGCAATCTCAGTAGCTTTTTTGGAATTTAGTAATACAGTTTATTTTATTGGGCCACCTTGTAAAACAAAAAATTAAGCAATCTGTAAACTCGATATTATAAAGACTAATAAGGCACCTACTTAATATGTAAGAATGTTGTGCAGTTTTAAAGGTCCGTAAGTATATGTGTCTAAGAATTTATACTTTAAATCAAGAATAAATTCTACATAAGTATATTATAAATTATTATTAAACTGATTTTATTATAAATCTTATTATACAATACACATATTTATTTGTTTTTGGGTTTAAGAAACATGACGCGCTTCATTGCTTTTGGTCTCAAGTTTGGTTTATTGGGATCCTGAGGTAAACCAATAAATAATTTATTTGGGCATTTTATCGTTGTACTGGGACATTTCAATATAATCCAGTATCTAAAGTTTGATATTTGAATTTCCTATAATTTTAATAAACACCCCAATCCTAACGACGCAGACGGTCCTTCTACGCTTCGTATTCTAAATGCAAGTAAACAGTAGCGAGCGCAACCCGGAATGCTATAGGAGGCAGTGGCGTCACACAGCGGTTTACATGAGTCCAAAGCTATTTTTTGCGATGAAATGTGTTCAAATCGATTCAAAGCACTATATTTTTGCGTTGAATCAGTGACATCTCACAGATCGCTTTTTAAAACGTGTTTAAAACGTTCACTTAGCCCGGTTTGAAACTGTTTCAACTTTTTAGATGCATTGCTATTGGTCTGTGCAGCAGTTGCCTGAAAAGTATAGATTTCAAAATCGATGTGATGTAAATTTTTAGAGTAATGTTTAAAATAGTTGATATTTTTATAATTATTATTCTCGTTTATTTAAAACGGAGTAGGCTGTGGTTTATTGTATGCGCCTCTGCAAATTTAAACGCATTCTTAGACATCCTAAATTATATTACAAAAGCATAATCCAATTACTTTTCTATCCAAACCTGTCACTCATATAAACATGCAGGTAGGTATTTGTTTTTGGTTTGCAGTGCTAATATCAATTCCATGTTTTTGTTGCAAAAATACATATATTGTTAATAATTTGTGCCACTAATAATATTTCTATTTTAATCCAAATCTAGTGCAGCTGTTTTATAAATAAATTGTATGAACAATAATCAAAAATTGTGAGTGTGATGTTAAAGAAAGACAAATATTTTACGACGTTACGTGACTTCACCATTGAATACGTTTTGAAACACTGGATGAATACGGTTCCTCACAAAAAAGCAGTTCATGCTCCCAAATTATTTTAAAGGTTTTAGATATGTCAAAAAATTTACGCGAGTCCATGTTCTTAAATTATTTTAAAGGCTTTAGAGGTGTCAAATGTTATAATTTCTTTAATGTCGCCCTAAATTTCAAAATCATTCAGAAAATGTAATAAAACAAAATGCTAAATGACCTCATTTTTATTGGATATATTTTGTTCAATTGCTGTAATTATAGGGTATCCATTTTGCAGTTTCGTCCGGGAAGGGTTTAGGTCGTCATCCGACGAAAATGCAATCCCCAACTTTTGATCTTTCATCTAGATAGCCGCGTGACAGATAGATGGACTCTGTTATTTCTCCTATTCGTTTTTGTCTGGGAGAGAGCGAGCTACGCATTCTAGATTCCGGATTTCGTAATGACCGCGTCGGGGCGCCTTAAAATATAAATGGGCCATTTTCGCGCGCTGATAGGGGTAGTGTGTCACTATAAATATGCAGAACGCCGACGAGAGTTGCTGTGTCTGTTATTTATCGCTTTAGTGAGACGTATGGAAGGCCGCGATTCGACCAGGATCCGTCTTGAAACCTAGAATGCGGTTCGTGTCGAGAAAAATTGGAGAATGCCGTGGTTGAAGCCAGTGTTACTTATTAGTAAGGAATAAAGCTGTTTCAATCTTTTGCAAATATATATAGAGTAATAGTATTAATTTTAAGAGAAGATCCTGGTATTTGTCGCAGTAGTGCATACGTCAAAACAATTTTTAAATGCACAAAATATACAGAACGCATACATTTTAGATTGCATTCGAGAAATTTGTCATTAGAAGTAAAATATATCACTTCAATACCGAACTTTAATGAACATGCTGTTATTATGTATGTGGTCCTGAACGGCAACGCTGTTTCGCTTCAATACTCGAATGCGTCATCAGAAAATTTGTAGCGTACCAGAACCGTCGTGTTACCGATTGTTATGGGCTGATGTTCTTATCTTTTGAAAGGTCGAGTAAAAATATTTGATTTTCGACTTTCTGTCTGATCTGCTAAAATGTGAAGGAGCACCATCGTGCATTATTCACATACCATTTCTAATGTTTACGGTAGATTTTCCAATAAAAGATTTAGTTATTTTTAGTAAAATACGGATATAAGCCTTTCTCTTCGAGTGAAATTTTGCGAGTGGAGCTTTTAAACTTTACCATGAACATTTTAGTTACGGATGAGGCAATTTTCACACCTGTCAAAATTTTGGCACAATGAGTATGGTGGCAAGTCCGTTCCTGACTTCCCTGACAGTATAAAACATCTACTGTAGTATGGTTTCATAAGCCTTTATGGCCTACATAAAATATAAAAATTTCATTAAATTATACAGGTCGGTTCAAAAGTTAGAACCGAAAAGGTAAATCGCTGGGTACGCCTTAGGAGCTCTGTATCTCCGTTAAGGGGCACTTTAGGAAAACAAATTTGGTGACAAACTAGTGTTATTTTGACCTCCCCTATACACTCACAAAAGTATGCCATATACTTACCGGACACCCTGTAATATGGTTTCTTTAAGATGATGCTCCACTACATTTTGCGCGACTAGTGCGACAGCATTTGTATCATGTGATGTGGCCCCCTCGATCGTCCGACCTAAATACGCTTGACTTTTGTTTTTTAGGGGTCACAGAAAAGTTATGGTCTATGTTACCGAAGTTAACACTAAACAAGGGTTGTGAAATCGCATACATGCTGCCGCTAAAGCAATTCGGTTCATGGATTCGGCGAGCTCAACTGTGTATTCAAAATCACGGAAATAATTTCGAACAGTTACTATGATAAATTACAAATATTTTCAATTTTACGACATTCACGTTATTGTACTCTTCTGTACTCTTGTTAGGCACTACTGCCTAAAAGTAAAAATGCACATTAAAAACAATGAAAATATTTATTATAAATTTTAAAGGTACAATTATGTAAATTATTAAAATGAATACTATAGGCATCCAGGTTCTCTTCTCTGTGTGAACTTCTTTTAATTTCTTATTTGTTGTATTTTTTGACCCATGATTCTTTTTGCTATTTCGTTTTACTGTTCAATGGAACTGTCGATATAACCCTCGGCAACTGAACTTGATCGCCAACCTCCCTGTCTCTTTAAAAGTATCATGTCCCCTTCTGAATGTTCCAACATTGTTCCAGAGCTGCGCCGGAAGCAATAGCCAGTGTATTCGTAGGCGTTGGAGAGTCCAAGGAATTCCGCTATCTTTTTTTGTATACCTCCAAGTTTTTGTTAGGAATTTTGACACTAATAAATGACTGACAATCTTTTATGGCATCTACTGTCAAAAATGTGACTTCTTCCCTCCAATATTCTCCAAATACTCCAACAATTAAACCAACTACGCTATCAGGAATTCTTTATCCTCGGTTTGTTTCAGAAAGCGTTCTATCTCTAGTTTCGTAAATTCTATTTTTTGGACACTAACGTGGATAGCGCAGCTTCAGCAGTTTGTTCAATATTCAATATCGTCATTATCACTCATTTTTGAACATTTTTTCGTAAAACTTTGTAGGAAATATGGCGACGATTGACATTAAATAATGCATAAATAATGCCTTAGAAGCAAATTGCCTGCTCACTTTTAAAAATGTTTAAAAGTTCAAATAATAGCATAAAAATTTTGTATGAAATTCGTTGCGAAATCGATGTTTTAAGCACTCGACGCATTGTCGAACTCGGCTTTCGTCTCGTAGGACAATTTTGCCCATTTCCTCAGCTATAATCTTCCAAGTAAGAATCACCCTGCATAACTTTGTGTCGTACCTAATGACACACCAACCACGATGTTAAGTAATGCGTTGTAGTATATGGCGTCAAGGTCAAATATGCATTTATGTAGAAATAGTAGATATTAAATATTATATACCTTAAATTTTTTTGCACATACGTGGAATGCTATATAATTGCATAAAAGAATTATTTAATTACATAACTGCGCTGTCACACGACAAAAGTATATGCATAATATTCGCCATGCACTTTCTTAATGCGATAGAGGCCCCAGTACGGAGTCCTGTGTCGCTCCCTCGACTATCCGCATGCGATTTTTTTTCGAGCGCAACTATGTGAGTAATTTCTAATTAGTTGGACTGATTTATTGGGTTTCGGGACAGTCATTGATCAGACATTGTCACAGGAAGGCCTGGCGCGCTGCTGCGCTCCCAACAATGATTCCGGATGGCTCTCCCGCCGTAATAAATTACTCCCGGGCAATTTTTCCATTCGATCTAACTCACGGTCGGCTCGGGACGGGAAAGTTGTCCGATCGTTTAATCATTTTTTAATTCGGGAATCAAAAAGGCGAATTACAATGATAAATAACCGGTTCCGTCCTCTCCCTTCGGATAAGTTCCGATAATCAATGGTCACTGGATGGGTGGCAGACAGCGCGAAATCTCCAGCCATCTGCTGACGTCATGGTTCGGGAGCATATACAGGTTTTTCCACGGTTGGGAGTAGAAATCAGCTTCTATGACATCAAAATTAAAACAGAAGTAGTCGATTATTCCCAAGGAAGTATAATGCTCCCAAGAGAGTTTACATTATGGAGAACGTTTTTCATGCAAAAAAAAGATAACATTGAAATTATTTATTGACATTTAAATTAAATGTTACATTTCTACAATTTTCAAAATTAATATTAGAAAGAATATTACTTTCGCTTACGTTTACAGTTTTTGTGATTGCGTTAGTAGTGGTACCTACTAAAACCTGATTAGCAATTTTGGTTTTATTTTCAATGGAGTTCTCGACATAACCCTCAGCGACTGTCGTTGATTTCCAACCAGCATGACGCTTTATTGTCGTGATATCTACACCAGCATCTGCCAGTAATGTCGCTGAAGATCTTCGTAAACAGTGACCAGTATAACATGCAGCATCAGGTAATATTAAATACGAAGCTACTACACTCGGAATTTTTCCCATGGAATTCTTGCCAACTGGCTGCGAACTACTTTTCCTGCTTTGTAGTACAAAAAAAGGCGCTTATGCTTGACGTGGGGAGGATGAAGGGACAGGTATTTTCGAAACAATTCAAGCATATTTCCCACATCGGTACCCAGAAAGGTTTGTCGAATCTTTATCTTAGTGTTTGAAATTTTTACAATCAAGGAAGAGCCTACATCCTCAATATCATCTACAGTTAAATTGACTAGTTCATCAGTTCGACAAGCTCCGGCAATCCCCAGAATGAATCCAACCTATAAAAAATCAAAATACTTAATAATTGAAATACCTAACAACAAAAGTAATCTTACCTTAATTATTAAGAATTCTTTGTCATCTGCACTTGATAGAAAACGGTGGATTTCACCCTTTGTCAATATTTTCGATTTTTTCGCTTGATATCCGCTACCGGTTCTTTTCAAAAATGCGATCAGCTTGGGGAATTTGCATATATCTATGTTGTCGTAAATTATTAAGCATGACTTAACCATAAAATATTGCTCCCATAATGTGGAAGACTTGTAATTCTTTGCATTTTCACTGAAGTATGCCAACAAAACATTCTCGCTGTATACTTGAACATTTTTCTCGGCGCACCACTTTTTGAACCGATTGTAGGCTATATCGTATAAAGATCTTGACTTCGTAGGCAGCAAATTGCTTATTGCAATATTTGCAGCCTCCACAATCTCTTCCGATTCACAATTATTCATTGTCCACTAAACAAACTTTAAACTAAACCAAACTAGCACCTTTATTTGTTTATTTTGTAGTTATGACAATAACTCAACGACTACTAAATAAATGCTCAAATCCGAATACAATAATTCTGGTGCTACTTACTTCATAATGACAAAGTATGTGTTTTTAAGTTAATGAGACCGTGGAAAAAATAGTATATACCATTCGGGAGAGATGCTATTTTGTCCTCGGTGCATTGTAGCCCTCAGGCTTCAAATTGCATCTCTGCCAAAATAACGCATTTCTCTCCCTTGTAGTATAATGTACTATTTTAAAGTACCTTTACCTATTATAACGTCATAATTTCTAATTTTATCGCTTTTAATAACTAATTTACAGGAGATAAGATAATTGACTTCAATTAATAATAATAATAATATCTCTACCCCTCATTTTGATCACGAGGATTAGCCCAGAAGTCGAGAAACTTGTGCGAGAGAGGGGGCGGCATATTATTATTATGTAGGCCGCATTTGTGCCCAGGAACGACTTACGTTGGTAGGCCCTAACAACTGTTCAGTGCAGGAATGAGGGATCCCGGAAAATCTGATTAATTAGAGGGATGGTCAAACGCTATCCGGTATCAATCTGTCACATTGATCCAAGCCAACGCTCTTCCATCCTACCCCTACGATACCCGCAGACAGGGTACCAAGCCTCTTCACAAATATAGCTGTGCTACGGTCTACCGGCCGCAGGATTCGAACCTGCGGTATGTACTGATGCTTGTAACCACTCATTCACCGACACATATTGATAATAATAATAATAATTTGTTAAAATAATAATAATAATTATTATTATTAAACAAATGACAAAGAAGAATTAGAAGTTATCTCGCGTTAGAAGAGACACATAGCAGGCATGAGTAGGATGTAGCGAATACTCAAAATATTATAATTTAATCATATTATCTATACATGCACTGTAATTTCACATAACTTTACGTTCACAATTTCTGGCCAGCGTAAAGTTATATAAAATTACATTATAATTTTGTAAATGAAAAATACACTGTAATATTACAAAAATAAACATGGATAAAATCCCATAATATGTTATGTGATTTTACCACTATTATGCTAAATTTTATCGCATATTAATAATAATAATGGTTTATTCCCGACACTATAATTTGTATTGATTTATACATTTAAATTTCTAAGTTGGAATTATAAACTTACAGTTATAACTACAATTGAAAAATATGGAGAGAAAATTACACTATTTCACATATATATTATGAAAGAGTTCATCATACAGTTCAAATATTCTTATTTTTTTTATTTGAGTAGTGTAACACAGAAGCCAATTTAAAAATGTATTAATATTATTTTTGTAACCATATAATTAATGTGTCGTCAGGGGATGTCGAGGGAAAAAAGTTGCCCGGTTTAAAAAATTATGTTTATGTATAAAAATACATGTTTAAGTGAGTCAATATAATATACAGGATGTTAGCCAATTTTCAAGGTCATTTGAAAGTCAACTTTTGTTTTTTGATGGTAATGAAATTTCTGTAAACATATTTATAAGGAGCGAAACATTGTGTTTGGATACGTGGTTGAGTCATTTTTGGAGGTCGTTTCAAGGGCATTGAAGCTCAATACTTTTTTGTGATAATGCAAAATTTTACATTTTAATACATCATGATTTATATTTTAAGGTCATTTTCAAGGCATTTAAACGTCTAATTCGCCTTTTGAACTTTTCATATTGATATTCGCCAGTATGAGATATCATGGAAATGACCTCTATAAGAGTTGTTTGGGTCATCCGAGAGTAAAATATGTGTTACATTTAACTTAATATAATAATATTGATATTTAACTTTTGGGCACTTTCAAAAAGTTATACTGCAAAATGTTATAACAACGATTACCAAGGACGTATCTATACAAAATAGAAAAATGAAAACTAAATAGATATAAATCTGAAAAATTTGCAGTAAATTAAATTATTCCTATTATCCTATCCTATTATTCCTATTATAGCTTTTCAAATCATATGTACAAATAAACATATATTTCATTTGAGCTAAATAAACAGACTTTAAGTCAGTTTGTAAACTCATTCTAATACATAATAGATTTATTTATGATTATTTTTTTGTTTCAGGTAAGCCATGATCGCCTAGTATTCCTTTATGTTTAACAACCTTCTTCCAATTGTAAGTATGCGATTAATCTTAAATGCTAAAGGCCATCGTGTATTTAGACACCTAGTTCTTCATTTATTTTACTCATTTTGATACATTAATCTCATCACTCGGTGCATAGTTTTCTTCAATTTTATTCTTTTTTTTTTTGTTATTATGGGGTTTTTTAGTCCATGCGCCCGTACTATAGCATCTAACTCCTCGGCTCACATCAGTCGGAAAAAGCACGTACTTTGATTCTGGGTTTCCGCATCTGGGGTCATTTAATTTCGCATTAGGCGGAGGCACGGTGGTGGTGAGTTCACTGGTGTAGAAATTGAGGCTGCACTTCTTCTACCGGGCTGACAAAACAAAATACTAGGAAAAACGAACAGCCAAATGCTTAAGATAGGTATAAAAGTTGTTTAACTGCAGAAGTCATAGTGAAGTCTTTTAGGCAACACAGCTTAATAGATTTAAAATTATGTAGAAGAAAACACATTTTGCGCATATTTTTTATTTTTGAGGTCTCTTTAAAGCTACAGGGGAAGATAGGGTGAGGTGACGATAGTAAGCATATTATTATTCTTTTCATGTGCTTTCGGCGTTATACCTTTACACTTGTTTAAGAACTACAGAGTGTACAGTTATACAGAGTTAAGTATCAGAAAATACAAAAAATGTAACAGAGAGATCTTAAAGGCAATAAAAAATATTTCGGAATTGTAACTCGATGTTTAGAAACCGAGGCAAAACCTTCACTTCCTCCAGAAAATCAGCGCATATGACAGTCATCTCCTGATATGGCTTAGATCTGTCAACTCTGTAAATGACGAAAATTCCATTTTCACTCATTACAAGTCCGTCAGAATTACCCACTAAAAGAATACACAGTTCGCATATAGTTTAATTAAATACCTATTTATCTCAATAAATTTAAATTTAATGTAAGGAATACCTACTAGGTCATAGAAAACTAAATTATAAAATCTTGTACAATTACCGTATCTTCTAGCTCCATTGAAATAGAGCATAGACCATAGGACAAACCATATTATAGGAAATATCTGTACCCGACATGAATTCCTTTAGTTAATTACTATAAAATGTTTAAAACTAAAAATTAATCACTAAAAACTGAACTACAACATAAACACACAGGTTTCAATTATGACAACGAATTTTGCATTGCTGGTTGTAGCACTCTCCAACCATCAAACGTTTCTTTGTCAAAGGACACTGGTCAAAGAAAGGGTTTTTACAGAATCCTGTAAACGATTCGGGATGTTACAGTTTAAAATAGTACTAATTATGTTATGCAAACATCGTCTGTATTGTTCATATTGTTGCTATTATTAGTATTAATAGTATTTAATTCCTCAACAATATACGAAGGTTACAAATTTATCGGCATGAAGTACACCTTGCGCTAGTGCCCTACAGATGGCGACTGCATCTGATTCTGTCAAATAATTTTTCAGTATTTACTCTTCGCATATTTAATTTTTCGCGTATTTTTTATATACTTACAAACATGTATTTAAACGCTGAGATGGGAAATATGGGAAGTGCGACAAATGCATATTATCCTCTTGAAGCGTAATACCAAAGACGTTTTTCGAATAGACAAAATATTATGTCGAATCCTCTTCGAACCACATTGAACTGCTGTAGTGCTTTGGCGGTAAACGTGTAACAATATTTTTATTTATTTGTATGCATTTAGGTGTGTTTTTTTGTTATACCACCTGTGGTCGTGGGGCCAAGTACTTAGCTTTAAACCAAAAAAAAAGGTTGAAGGAAGAAGAGGTCCCCAGCAGCGCCCAGCATGATTCAACATTTTTTAAATATCTTCAAATATCAATCCTGAAAATAAATATCAGTAAGGTAGGTGCCTATATCGTGTTTCTCATTAAATTGTTAAATAATCTACATCTGCTTCTACATTGTGTAAATAAAATTGTTTCTCTAAAAGCGGCATAAGTCGGTACAAGACCTTTGACTTATGAGGAATATAACTTCGCGGCTGACAGGCGGCCAGAGCCATCGATAAATGGGGGTTTTGAAAAACATTTTTTCCGTTTAATAATTAAGTTTGGAAATTTGTTGATGGACGATTGCGTTAATTCATATCCATATATTCTTAACCTCTCCTAAAATATTTGTACTTAGTTATACTAAAATACAGTAAAAGCTAACAATAAATAATATATAGATGTAATTCTGACCATCATTAAGTCTTATAAATAGTATATAAAAAACTGACCATTGTTGATAAAAGTTAACAATAAATAATATATAGATGTAATTCTCACCATCATTAAGTCTTATCAATAGTATATTGTTGATACATATGATCCAGATAAAAAAATCAACCGACTTTGGCGTCGACTTTAATTTTTTCGTGTCCACCCTGTAGGTGTAGGTTTAATTTAGAATGCAGTGACCTTAATTTCATGGTCTTTGCCGATGCCGATGCCACTGTCTTCCTAATAAAACTTTGAATAAGGCGGCCGTAATGGTGTTTCAGAACTTTTTAAAATACAGCCCGGCAATATAATGGCTAAATGTTTCAGCCTTATGAAAATGAGATTAAAATCGTGATGGCGGCGGGAATAAAGGAAATTTATGAAAATTGACTTTTTCACTTGCGTATCTCGTGTTCATTACGGGGATCCCTTATCTTCTATTCCAAAATTAGATAATTTTCCTGGAGGAGGGGGGCGAGAAGAGTAATGTCGTAAGTTCTCTAAAAGGGCAGATCAAATCTACGTGGTAATTTATTAAGTACTATCCATTTTTCACCATCGGTTTGCGTGGACAGTAGACAGATTTATTTTATTTTTCTGTCTAATCCTGTGCTTAAGAATATGTGTATGTCAGTTAGTATTGTCTCGCTTTATCTTGATCTTTTCTTCATTTCTTAAGACAAGACAAGAACAAGAACAAGACCAAGACAAGACGAAGCGAAGACCAAGACGAGACCAATACAAGACCAAGATAATACCAAGACAAGATGAAGACAAGACCAAAACTTGACAGCTCGAATTACAAGACAGAACAAAATTTAGAAAAACAAGTTTTGCGAGACAAGACATGAAATATTGCTACGGCAAGAAGAAATATAAGAAGTTAATATTTAAGTGAACATGAATTGAAAATTAAATACCATATTTCTATTGTAAGTATATATTTTATTTAAAGGATATCATCCAGCATAAAAAAATCTAAATCTAAGTTCATTGAGTCTGTGTCCAGTTATACTGAGCTAGAACTAATTATAAAGTCATTAACACTTGATCGAAATAGTTCCGATTCTATTTCGCCCATTTCATCCATTATTTATTCTGTAAAACTGGCCGTTTATATACTTTATAATAGTATAGGATCCCACTATAAAACGACTTTCACCGAGCTAGTTAATGGATTAAAAGTATTTTATATCCAATTAAATATGTCAATAAATAAATTGCAAATGGGTTGTCTAAAAAATTTCAGTCCAGAATATGATTAATTAACAATTATTTTTTTTTAAAACATTTCACTGGTTTGGTTAATAGACAAATTCCATACCAATCGAAAGTATGAGGCCCATAGAATATGCAAACGTTAGGTTGACTATTTTTTTTCCGTCACAACTCTTAGGTAGGCAGGTACACACAGCTGCAATGCTGTGTACTCTTCTATCGCATGGAATGGTTCGCTGGGGAATATTTCACTTTTTAAAACTCGACAACCGGAATTCAGGACTGATTTTTCGCAGACAACCATATACCACCGTGCTGGTAATGAAATAACATTTATTTTAATTTAACTTTAATTTATTAACCACACCGGTGCAAGTTACTAGTATCGATTTACCTGTTTTTACCTGCCTACCCAAGAGTTGTGACAGGAAAAAATAGTCAACCTAACGTTTGCATATTCTATGGGTTTCATACTTTCGATTGGTATGGTTTTTAGGCTTATTTTTGTACGAAATTGACTAGGACAAATGCCATTTCGTTTAAAATAATACTTTCTTCTGTACGTATTAGTAAAAATAATTCATTGTCATATTATAATGGCATCGTGCATAAAAGTTAATTAATTTTACTTTTCTGTATTTAAGCCGAACGATAAATATCACAAAGTAACTCTTCTAAATGTATGTACTGTGTTGTCTGAAAGCTTGTATCGCAAATTGGTTATACAGCGCAATTCCGCGCGAACGGCGTCTGACGTCACAGATTTTCGCTATCGTTTTCTGGGGGCGTGGCCTAACTAAAATTTTAAATACTATTCCTAGGCTTATTTTTCCACGAAATTGCATAGAACAAACAGCATTTCGATTAAAATAAAATATTTTCCATCCATTTGGAAAAAGTATGCAATTTCTTCATTGTAAACAGTTGTATTTGATAAACAAATACGATAATATTTATTATTTGGTTAGTTTCTAAATATGAAATAGGGAATACTTTGTTACAATTTCTCTCTGTCATACCGTTGTCATGTTGATGTGACTTCTAGCTTGCTCCTGCATTACGATTTTTTTCTATTTCAAGACGTGCTTTCCGCAAAAACAAGGGCCATTTAGCAGCAATTCCCATCACGGCTCGTACACACCGTCTATCCGTCACTCGGACGGCGCCATTTTGTGCTCGCAACGGGTAATTCGCGTTCCATCTCGCTAATTGCCCGACAAATTGTCCAAAATAAATAAAAGCCGGCCGAGAGCGATGTCCGACGTGTAGAAAATAAAGCGGCAGTTGTTAAATAATTTCATCATACGGCCGGCGATCCTTCAATGTCCCGCAGGGGCTGAGCGCCCCATAATTTACGCCCCTAATTCACCTGACAGGACGGTGCGCGCGCCCTCTTCATCATTCTTCGTGCCACCATCTAGATGGCCTGGAAGTGACCACGGCCTGCCGCGATCGTTACGGCCGGCGATTAAACGACGGCGGCCTGTCACTTCTTTGGTCCTTTTTGCCACTGGAATCAAGTAGGCTGTTCGTACAGGCATTTGAACAGTTTGATTGCCAACGACATGGGAAACGAAATGCTAGAAATGTTGCATTTTAAACAACACTGTTAAGGTGTGTTTAGACAATGCCAATTATCGCATGTTTCTTTAAAAAAAAATAATATGAAAAGTTATATGGCAGTAAAAATCATGTGATTTTTTAAATTTAAGTTCACATATTTTTAACATGACTTTATAGAGGACTGGTTCGACCTTGGGCTCATACTAGTCATAGTTGTCACATCAAATATAACTCCAGTGATGATGATGAAAATCATCAGAAACCCGGATGGGTACTGGTCTATTCTAGTATCAGTTTCCATTCTTCCCTATTTTTCGCATTGGTTATCTAATTCCTAGTGTTCTTAAATTCTCTGGTACTTTGTAGGTGTCCCAACCACCTAAGCCCATTTATTTTGATGAACTGTGCGATTAGGTTTCTAGAGGGGATTAAAGCTAGAAATTGTAGCGTCTGCGCCACATTTCTTTCTCCAGTACCCCTCTATATATGTGACGCAACATCCCATTTATTTTCGAGTTCCTTCGAATTAATCTGCCTGGATTACTGGAAGTTGTATCCTCAACTGTCCGACTCCGAATGTGGTTCTTGCACTATAGTGCTTTCCCTCATTTTGGACAAAATGTTCGGGAGTACCTTAATGAAGTTCAAGGAGTGCGATGGATTGGACGAAGAGGACCGGTATCATAGTCGCCACATTCTCCTGCATGCTTTGCCTTGCGGAGGATCAAGTTTTGCAGTAGACCAGTTTCCAGTGCTATGTAGAAGTGTATATTTAAATATTTGTGTATTGCCCTTTTCATATGTGTGTGTAAACATCGAAATATTCTCCATATTCATCATTCACGTGAGAAATCGCATAGTCTAAACACACTTTTATAATTTTAAGCAAAATAGGTACTAATTACAGGTAGTGTAATATATAATCATTATAGAAATTCAATCAGTGGTATATAACTGGACAGGAGTTATGTAAAAAACCTACGCCACTGCATTTTTTGCAAGTTGTTATAACAGATTTATGTTCTAATGCACAACATAATTAAAAAGGTATCTTGATTTTTTTTTCTAACATTCGTCCTTCTGAATCTATTCATACCAATACCTTGTGATGTCATTTTTGTGGCAGACACTTTTAAGCATAATAATTACAAGAATATTTATGATTATGCTTAAAACTAAGTGCAATTTGTTAGCACACACCACGTTTGCAAACAACTACTGCAGATTTCTTATTTAGTTATTGTTTAATCACTTTTCCGTCATTTTTATATTAAATGAGTTTATATAGATATAAAATTAATTTCATAAAAATTCGAAACATCAGGAGTAAAGTATTCAAGCACAATTGATTTAAGTAGGTACTGCTATTATTCGTTTGTTTATCTAACTCCCTGAAGTGGGCAATAAAACTGCAGAGATACGGATCAGGTAACCGCGGTGGCTAATGGGGTTGAAATTTATTGCACATTTTACAATTTATGTTTTATTAAGTGGACCGTAAATTTTCATCACATATGTATTAAGGGGTCTAGGTCACATACCAAGGCCTTATACATACATTCCAATAAATCGGGGAAAATAAATGAGTAAAACTGAAACTCGGACGCCGTGACAGGACAAAAACTTTGAGGAATTCGCTTGGAGAAGTTGCATCTACATTTATTAAGTGAGTAGATGGACTTGCTTTGAAATTATTTCTCAAAGCGTTCATTTATCATTCAAGTTTAATTTAGCTGCACATTCAGCGGAGTTCAGCGTCGAAATTTTCTAACGTTAAGCTCAATACGCCTTTTTGCTCACTGTTTTAATTAATACATTGTGTAAATAATAAATGTCTGGATTAATGGATGAGCGAAATAGGAAAGTTCTTCAAGAAATCAGAACTAAAGCAGGGAGAAGAAAGGAGAATAGACAATTTGGAGGCGTACACTCTAAAGCTGCTTTAAACAAAGAAGTACAAATTTATATTTCTTTGAATAATAATTATAGTACCTCACTTGTATATTGGATTCAAAGTTGGCAATGAACAGATACATAATACCACGCTACGATTTTATAGCATTTGATTTAGAATTATTATTAACATTAACATTTATCTCAAGAACGATCTTGTCATTTGGACTGGGGCCCACAATTTCGCCAGGTAAGACCTGGATTTTATCTTCCTGAACAGTAAATGTTGTAATATAACTTTTCGCTAATGTAGTCGATTTCCAACTATCATGACGGTTCACAGTGGTAATATTACCCCCCAGCATTGGCCAGTAATGTTGCCAAAGAACGCCTCATTCCATATCCGGTAAAACTTTCTGGGTCAGGGATCCCAAGAAATGCAGTAGCTTTTGAAAACGTTTTCGAAATTGTATTGACGCCTACATGTTGTGTATGTGCATGTTGTGTTCGAACCACATATCGCAAGAAAAATCTCCCACCGACATTTTTAGGTCGCAGATGTATTTTCAACACATTTCTACATCATTGACTGAAAAAACTTCTTCCATGATCGTGAAACTTCTTCAGATATTTGTTTTCGTATCTGGAATGAGTACGTTTAGGTAAGTGCTTTTATCTTGGACATGGGTGATATCCAAAAAGGTCAATTCATTGCATCGATAAGCACCTGCGACTAACATGATCGTTGCAACCTGTAATGAGTTCAAAATAAAATACTTAATGTATAAATTGAAATATTAAAATCGTGTATTTTCTACCTTGACTTATAAATATTCTTCATCCGGTGCTTTTTTCAAATATTCTTGGATTTAGTTTCTCTCCAGTATCTTTATCTTCTTTGGTTTCGTGATTCCACTTTCAAATATGAAGTTTAAAAATACTTCGAAATATCAATAGCTTTGTGCACTTTCAACATTGATTTTAGCATGGAATACTTTGTCCACATCGAAGAGGCAGCAAACTGTTCTCTCCTATGCCCTTTTTTCGCCAGTTATCGAATACCACCAATTTCTTCTCGTACACACTTTTGCTTTTCACTGGTAACAAACGTAATGTTGCTTCTTGTTCTTCTAGCTGGATTTCAGCCGGAATGAAGACATTCTCACTCAGTTTCTGTGTCGAATTTGCAAATTTTTTCACTCTTTTTGACAAATAAACAGACACATGTCATAGAAACGATTCCAAGACTTTCGAGTATTCAGCTGACAATCAGTATTTTTGATTAAAATGAATTTGTCAAATATGACGTTTTTTTTTTCAAAACCATAATTTTTCACCCACTCGCACAAGGATTTCACTATACTCACTGACCGGTTTTGATCGTGGTTGTGGATAAAACGTTGAATTATATTCGGGAAATTATCCAGCCTTTATTCCACGAGAAAAAATGAACACCTGAGGCGCAGCCGAGAGTTAAATATTGTCGAGAAGGGTTGTTAATTCCCTTATATAATTATTAATAATTATAAATATTAGACGTGTCCCATTTTATTCATCGTCTTGCATGTTTTAGAATCCAGGTTTCTGAACCATCTACAACTTTTATATACAGAATGTTTCTAAACTATGATGCCAAATGAATATGACAGATAGAAATTGTCATTTTGAGCAAAAAGTTTAATGTAAATATAGGTCCGAAAATGTATAATACAAAAGTTACAGGGTGATAAAGGTACAGTTTGAGAAACAATTTTTCGCAATAACTTCTACAAAAGTTAGGCATTTTAAATGAATCTTGGTGCAGTTTCTTAGACACTAAAATTCAACAATTTCGTGCAAAAACAATTTATTCCCATCGCCCAGGAGCGGAGAGCCGGGGTAGCACATAGGATTTTATTATGAAAAAAAAATTGTCCTTTGCATTTTCGGAAAATTGATCAAATTTTGTGAAAAATAAACTAATATGTCACAAAAAAGGTACTCTTGTTCAATGTCGCCAACATCAACTGTTCTCTTTAAAATTTGCAAAATTTATTGTCGTGCACCCGACAACAAGAATGCTGTAATCAAGAAGGCTATATGTGGTAACTGGGTCTGGATTTGGTTTGTAAATTTGTTATAACAAATAACATTTATTTTTAAATTACAACATAACAAAACTACTTACTACAAAAAAAAAGTTATTTAAGCATATGTTGAAAGTGATCACAGTTAGCTCTAATACATGCTTTAACTCTTTTTAAGAAATGAAAGGGGAGCTTATTCAAAACTTCTTCACTCGTCTTTATTTCATTGAAAGTGTCCGTTATTCTTTGCCTTAAATGATCCTCGTCTTCTATTGGAATTTCATACACTTTAGATTTTGCGTATCCCCAAACAAAAAAATTTAAAGGAGTTACATCTGGGCTTCTTGGTGGCCATGGCTGAGCAGCATCCCATCCACGACCAATCCATTTATTTGCAAACATATTATTTAAATGTCGCCTTACTTGTCGAGAGTAGTGAGGAGGGGCCCCGTCTTGCATTTTATATTTCTTCTGGTTTCCAAATCAAGGTCTTCCAAAACTTCAACAAAGTCGTTGTTCAAAAAATGTAAGTAATTTTCCCTATTCACATTTAGAGGAAGTTCAATTGGACCCAAACGTTTATTGCCAATTATTCCCGCCTATAAATTGATTTTAATTTTGTATTGTGAATGTCGCACAGCTGTTGCATTTGTATTTTCATCATTCCAGTGATGACTATTTCTTAAATTGAAAATGCCATTTTTCGTGAAACAACACTCATCAGTAAACAAAATACGTTTGGCGAACATCGCATCAACACGAACCTTTTCTGACATCCAGTTGCAAAATTGTAGTCGTTTTGGCAAATCTTCAGCAAGCAATTCTTGTACTTTAGTCATATGATATGAAAGTATCATCTTCTTTAAAACGTTGGAGAACACGCTCTTCAGCCCTTGGAGTTCGGATCGTTCTGGGACGGCCAGTGTCATAATGACTTTTTTAAAAGTACCTGTTTTTCTAAGGCGCCGGTCGATGGACATAAACAATTTTCGAGAAGGTATTCTCCTATTTGGATAGGTTTGTTCATATAATCTACTTGCCATTCTTGTATTACAGCCACATTTTCCGTAAATTAAATGCATATCTGCAAGTTCTCCAAAGGTGTATTGTTCTGTCATAACAACTTTTAATGAGTAACTCCAGCTAAATTTTATGCTATCAAAACTTACAATTAACTTTTGACAGAAAAACTGAAAGGTTATTTTAAATTTCATGGCTACTATGATGACGAACTTCCATTGCTACCTCTATCTTGTCGGGTGCACGACAATAAATTTTAAAGTGAACGGTTCATGTTGGGGACATTGAACAAGAGTACCTTTTTTGTGACATATTAGTTAATTTTTCAGAAAATTTGATCAATTTTCCGAAAATGCAAAGGACAATTTTTTTTTCATAATAAAATCCAATGTGCTACCCCTGCTCTCCGCTCCTGGGCGATGGGAATAAATTGTTTTTGCACGAAATTGTTGCATTTTAGTGTCTAAGAAACTGCACCAAGATTCATTTAAATTGCCTAACTTTTGTAGAAGTTATTGCGAAAAATTGTTTCTCAAACTGTACCTTTATCACCCTGTAACTTTTTTATTATGCATTTTCGGACCTATGTTTACATGAAACTTTTTGCTCAAAATGACATTTTCTATCTATCATATTCATTTGGCACCATAGTTTAGAAACGCCCTGTATATAAACAAATTTTTCCATATTATGAATAACAAGTTATAGAAAATTTGTCTCACTATTAACCCATCCTCTATGTTATTTAAATAAATCAGTGTTTGATAAACAACTGAAATACCGAAGCAGAAATGAAAGGAGGGTGGCCGAGCATGAATGTTAGGAGTCTCGTCTCCAGACCTTTGCTAATAATGGTCGCATTCATATTTAGCGGTTGCAACGGATATGTGTACGATAGAGACCTAGCCTGCTTGGATGGTAAACATTGGTCACGTGCGGCACGTGAACAGGCAATCCCGAATATGAAGTTATTCAGGGATGGGAAGTCAAATGTGCTGCTTCGTATCCTTGTCCTGGTCTAATGGGATTTCTGGCAGGTTTATCTCGCAGAGAATGGACGTATAATAAACTCGGATAAGATGCCTATACCGGAAAATGTGACCAAGTTCGTCGGCAATACCGGACGGGAGTATTCAGGTTCAGGAACGGATTCAGTATATAGAAACCACAAGTAGTACACAGCTATACGTTGGTGGTCATACCTTCAGTGACGTTTATGAAATTGAATTTTTAGGTGGTGTCCTTAGCTATATTTCGAGACTCATATTGAATGGACTCTGAAAAAAAACACTACTTACTGTTACAGTAGTAAATACATAGCTTAACAGTGATCAGAATAATATTCGTTAACAATGCTCAGCTTAATAATGGTCAGAATAATATTCGTTATTATTATGACTATTATGTGTTAACTGTGATGTATATACAATATGCGCCAAAAGTATGGAATAAATTCAATAAAAACGAAACAATTATTTTTTGGGAAAAATCCTCGAACAGGTCGATTTTTAATTTAAAAAATACATATTTTAACGTAAAATGCGATTTTCAAATGTCATTTGTTTTCGAGTAATGACGTCATCGATTTTTTTTTAAATGGCAACACCATATTTTTTCCTTGATTCTGAAAGATCGTTTAATTCTCTATCAGACAGTTCTAAAATTTTGCCCTCTTACATAGGAAAGTTTTCGAGTAAATGACGATTGAATGTTAGAAAACGTAAATTTTATCCATAAAAAAGTGTCAATTCTGAGGTATGTAAAATAAAATACAATTCATTGAATTTTATACTTAAATTAAATGTTCGAATTGACATCCACCAACTTCTTGACAATGCGCAAGTCTGTGAAGAAATTCTTCTTGCACATTATGAATGATTTCTGGGGTAACTCTGCGTATTTCGTCCCGAATGCGATTTTGAAGTTCTTCTAAATTACGTGGTTTAAATGTACACTTTTGACTTCAAGTATCCTCATAAAAAATAGTCAAGAGGTGTAAGATCTGGCGATCTTGCAGGTCATTCTATCGGTCCGCGTCTGCCGATCCACCTTCCAGGAAAACAGTTGTCCAAAAATCTCGTACAGGGCGCGCATAGTGCGGAGGTGCACCGTCTTGCTGAAACCATATAGTATCGTCAGGAATGTCAGGAGCATTATCGTTATGAAAAATTACTGCAAGGGCTGGAACAAGGTCATTTTCTAGAAACTCTAAATATCTTTGTCCTGTAAGGGTTCCTTCAAAGAAGAAAGGCCCTACTATTCTGTCGTCAACTATTCCAGCCCACACATTTAATTTCTGAGGGTGTTCGGTATGTGCCTCTGCCATCCAATGAGGATTTTCCCGACTCCAATATCTGCAAGTTTGACGGTTTACTGTACCATTCAGACAAAATGTGGCCTCATCTGAAAAAAGTATTTGCCGGTGTAAATTTCTATTTCTTTGACATAAATCCATTAGAATTTCGCAAAAGTGTAAGCGGCGATCGGGATCATCTTCATTGAGTTCCTGCACAAGTTGAATTTTGTAGGGATGATATTTTTCCTTCCTCAAGATACGTCACTGTGCTCTGACTAGTGTCATTGTTTAATGCAACCAATCGTGAAGAATTATGAGAATTATTCACCATACTTATCAAAATGTTCTGTTTCTGATTTTCATTAATGCTTGGACGTCCAGGTTTTGGAATATTTACAACCTTGCCAGTTTCTCTAAATTTAGACTCTACCTTACTGACTGTTGATTGGCTGATAGGGTGATCTGGATATTTTTCATTAAATAAATCGCAAACTTCCTGCTGAGTTCTAGTCATATTCCCGCATCCGATAAGAATTAAAATTTCAATTCTTTGAGTAACAGTTAAATGTGCCATAATACTTTAAATTGAATAATAATTTCTATGTCGCTACTCGAAAACTTTCCTATGTAAGAGGGCAAAATTTTAGTACTGTCTGATAGAGAATTAAACGATCTTTCACAATCAAGGAAAAAAATATGGTGTTGCCATTTAAAAAAAAATCGATGACGTCATTACTCGAAAACAAATGACATTTGAAAATCACATTTTACGCTAAAATATGTATTTTTTAAATTAAATATCGACCTGTTCGAGGATTTTTCCCAAAAAATAATTGTTACGTTTTTATTGAATTTATTCCATACTTTTGGCGCATACTGTATGCATCTATTTGATTCCCCATTGTATGCAATTGTATTTTACAGGGAAAACCATTCTCGGATTGTCCTGAAAAAGGCTTAAATACTTCCGAAACATCGACTTACTAACAAACTGATTTTATTTAACTCCGACCACATTTTTTAAGAGCGAAATTAGCTGTTTAATAAAACTGGCATTAATATTTGCATTTTTCTGTAAATTATTTCCTTTGCTTCTAAATATACAGAGTGATTCTGAACTTATAAAAAAATTTTTGAATGTTCAGGGGACTCTTACAAATATAAAAAAAAATCAAAAAATGATTTAAAAATGAACTTCTGCACGGCATTGGAAACTGGTTTACTGTAAAACCTGATAATACGGTAAAGCATGAAATCGGCAACCGGGCAAAAAGTGTGTCTCTTTCGATTTCTTTGAAGATTTTCTATTACAATAAGATACCTTTATTTTGACTCGTTACCATGGAAACCAGACAAATTGCTGTAAATTTTTCCGTGGCTAGGTGATAATTGAGTAGAAATTTTTTGATGGGAGCGTAAACATATATGATCTACATATTGGCATCTTATCTATATACGAAATAGGGTGGATATACCTACATATGAATTTCTTTGAAATTGCGTAGTGTTACTTGTAAAAAATATATTTCTACCACCTTTAGTCACCTAAAATTGCCAAGGAACGATAGATTGAACTACTACCCATCTGAGTTTTAACATTTGATGTAACTAAAGTTGGTAATTTTTTTAACAGACCGTTTAAATACAAATTAAATGACAAATCAACATATTCAACAACAGCAGTACCTTGGCCGAGTCAAATCGGTTTAAAGTCAGGTTTGATTATAAATAAAAAATAAAATTATTCCTGGATTTTTTTTAAGCTCTTGTGATATTATAAGTGAAAATATATTTTAATATGAAAAAAGTAAATTAGAAAACTAATATTCGTTGATAGATATAAGTGTTTAAAGCTGAATAAAGTACCTAACTCCTTAGTGAGACAAAACCACTTATCTCAGTGTATAAATATTCGATTCCATATTCGAAATCAAAGATAGTATACGGAAACTTCGGAAATGTGCATATTTGCTCGTAAAGTTGCACACAGCCTCTGGCCGTTCTCCGTCTGTGAAGTCAGCCGAATAACGGCCGCTCGTCTTGGGCCTAGAGCAATGATGTAACCACGTCAGTGTTGCCAACTGCCACGGCCGCAACGCGATGGTTAGTTCTCAAGTTGCATAAGTGGTTATTGTTGGATAGTCGTTGTATTCAATAAAAAGGGATATGACTGAGCCGCTGCGTACATTTCTACTAGATTTAATTTTATACATAAACTAGGTGACCCGGCAAACGTTGTTTTGCCATATGAATTATTTCTAGTAAATAATTTGGCAGTTAAATAAAAAATAACTAACTTATTGTAAGTGTGTGGAGATATGGTATATTTTTTGTTTTATAGTTCAATTTGTGTACATTCTAGGAACACCATGCGATATTTAACCATATTATTTAACTATTTAACGAAATTTATGTAGTTTTCTTTATTTTATTAATTATTGATAAAATAGGAAATAAATAATTATGGCCCAGCAAATTAATAATACATTTACTTGAGAATTACACTTAGTAGGTAAAATGATAATTGTAAACGTCACTACTACGCTCGATTCATTCACAATAATAATGGTAGACAACTGTGTAGGGAGTGAGAGAAAGCTTATTGTGTGAGAGAGATAAGAGACCGGCTTCGTTCTCATCCGTACTCCGTACTGTTTATTGGGTGAGAAGTGACACCGGTAGATGCTTGGCGGGCATAACTGATCGACCAGGGTTAAAAATGATTAAATTACTAAAATGGTTATTAAAAAATAGGTGTTTGTGATAGAAGGATGAAAATTAAGGGTTGTATGTATTTTTTAATGCCACATCATAAAAAAATAAAAATAAATAATTTTGTCCAAAAAATAAAAAATAAATTGTTTGGAGTGGACCACCCTTATCACTTAGAAGTATGAAAAATAGATTAGGACCGATTTTCAGACCTACCGAATATACATATAAAATTTCATAAAAATCGGTCAAGCCGTTTCCGAGGAGTATGGCGTAAGGGAATGGTTTTCTTAGTGCTCTTTTCACAACACAGAATAATAGTTTAAGTATTTAAAATTACTTCTTTGCAAGAAGCGTTTACCGTACAAATGTCTCGTAGTCAGAGAGTTTTGCCTAATTTATTCACCATGTCATGCAACTGGTTATGGTTACTATAAATTGTTCTATTTTTGTTTATGTACACTCACAAACATCAAACAAAAACTAGACAAATAAAACGCACTACTATGGACCAATATTATTTTTAGGTTATCAGCAGCAGCCTGCACCTGACACATTGCAACGTTGCGGAACGTTACAGTACGTTAAAATTTTAACACTCGAAATCGACACAACTGGTTATTAAGACTTCACATATGACTGCGTTGAAGTAATAATAAAATAACTGTTTTGTTGTTCTATTATTTACTAGTCAATATATGTAATACATAAGGCAGCAGAAGAGTATCGTTACTTGCCACTATTTTGAATGTCTGTGTCATATACAGCATGTCTCCGAATGGAGTGCCGGACTTGTAAACTTTTTTGTTGTTAGTTCTTCGCAAAAGAGCTATTCTTGATAACAAGTGATGCTTATCTTGAGAAAATCAGACAAGTGGGTATGTATGAAACGTACAGGGTGTTCAAAAAAGTTCAAAATGAACAATTTGCATTTTTCAAACGACTTTGTTAAATATTTATAAAACTTTAAAAATAAAGGCATTTTGTTTAAGCAAATTTTTACATTTTGAACGCCCTGCATGTTTGATTACATAACTGATTACTGGTCATGGCTTCCCAAGATAAGCAAAATGTATATAAACATCTATAATTCTGTACTTATGTTATAAGTAGGTATTGCTTACCTGTTTTAACACAACTTCATGAATCAGAATTTCTATTTTACTCTCTTTTTTCTCAAACAGTAATTTAAAAAAATATTTACGATCCATATTATATTGGTAAGAGTACATCTCAGTATTCTCATTGGTACATATTTTGCTTTCTTTAACCAAAAATTGTGTTGATAAGTTCATTGTTTTTTATTGTGTTAAATTTGTCCAAATTTAACACAATTTGCTAGTGAATTTATTAAAAAATAGGTTTAAAAAATAACAAAGTATCGTTAAAATGTTGTTTTAATTTTAATACCTTAACAAATTTCGGATATTTTAGACGAATCACGTACATATAGACAAATGACTGTCAGTGACATAAATATGCATACATACGTATATATTTCATTTTGTACAAACACGCGAACGTAGCATTAATTTACCTGATCCGTTTTTAATTTTCAATTCCGTAAACTAGATTTAATTGTACTTGTCACAAAATATTATTCAACGTTTTGTTTAAAATTAATTCAAATGGATGTGTAATTTGAGTGTATAGACTTGTAAATAGAATTGTGAAAACATAGATACCGGCGCATCCGGCAAAACTTCGAAAATGAGGCACATGATTTAATTTAAAATATTTTGTGTTCACATTTTAATATAAATGTAGAAATGATTGCTGCCGCTTGTTATTTAAAATTATATAATAGAGTAGTAGTAGTAGTACCATTGTAACACTTTGAAATGTATCACACTGTATGTTTCTGTACTGAAATTATAATAAAATTCATTGGCATTATTTTAAGAATAATAGCGATAAGTTTTTAACAGGCGGAAACGAGATTCGAAAGATAAAGACACGGCGAGTAGGCAGTGAAAATTTGTTTGAAGTGCGTATGAGTGAGGACCTTTTAACAACTAAGGTAATAATAATAATCTTGCAAACATAAATTATTCGTTTTAGAAAATAAACTTTTGCCTATTCATTTGAACCTAAATATTAAAATTGTATTGTAGGTCCTTTTTTATTGCACCTAGAAAGGTATTTCACGCACAAACAAATGCCCACTGCATCTGCCATGCTGTATACGTAATGATTCTATAATGATTCTACATAACATGATAGTTAATAACTAAGTAACTGAGTTTCCATATAGGGAGAGAGTTCCGTGATATAAGCTGTGTGTTTCTTGCTGTTATCAACTCCATTGCCTCTGTTTCTAAGTACCAATCACCTGGGAGTTACTGTAAGTACGATGTTGAGTAACAAGCAGCATATCTGAAAAAGGAACAAATATTTTCACAGTTTATCAAATAAAGACACATTTGTCTTACTTAATTTAATTTTAAAATCTTCAAACATTATTTTCTTGAAATTTTTGTTATGTAACACCATAATTTTTCATGATGTATGTATGTAGAATGATATGCTATTTCAAATGGCATGGTCAAAATTGGGGGTTGCTATTTAAAAACATTGTTGATCATATCTCGAACAACGATGCCGTCACAAATATGGGTCGTATGTCAAAAAGTGCCTTTTTTTAAAACAAAATCGACGTGCCAGGGGATTTCTTCGAAAACTTTCAATTTCAAAAATCATGAATTTATTCGTTACTTTTCGAAAGCAGCCTCTGAACAAAACAAGTACGGTAACTTGCAACAGTATAAATTGACTTAATAAAAATATCCCATAAACGAGTAATAATAATAATAATAATAAACGTTCTGCTCTAGTGTTTTTTGTGTCAAATTTGGTTTGAATATTTTTGACAATTCAGTTAATAAAAAAGAAACCCGTTTTCTTTTATCATATCTCAAAGATAGATACAAATACAGGGTGTCAAAAATTTAGAAATTTTTATTTATTTGGAAACTATGATAAAACGACAATAATTCTAGGTTTTAATAGTATACATTAGGTCTAATTATTCAGTATGTTTAAATATTTCTAATTTTACTGTCTTAATTATAAAAAATGTAAGATAGAAGTTTCGATTATTTTGTGCAAATAATTATTCTTTGCAATTTTCTTTAAAATGCATTATAGTCAAGTAATTGTTCATTTAAAATATCTGCGTTTCGTATAGTTTGTATATAAAATCCACACTTAAAATTTTGCACGTAGCCATAATTCATTATTTTGAGTAACTTTTCAAGTAACATTTTGCTGTATTTTCAGTGAAAAAGGTTCTTTACTTGAAACCAGGCACTGGATATTTCAAATAGGATTATTTCGAAAAGTTTAACAAGGTCACATAAAGAAGGTAGAAAAATAACTTGTTTTAATGGTAAGATTTACACACTAAGCCACAAGAAAATTATGCCATTTCATGTGCCATATGTGGCGCCCTCTACTAGTAGCGTCAAAATTAGAAACAAATTTGAATTTCTAGCCCCCAATCTCTAAAATGTAGTCACAAATATGGATTTGGATTTTTGGATTTAAAAAAAAAAATCGAAAATATGATGCATTTTAAAGAATAATTATTTGTTTAAAATAATCAAAATTTAAAGTAGGCGTCTTACGTTTTTTTAATAATTAAGACAGTGGCGTATCATTTTTATTTTAAATAGAAGAAGAGTGCTACAGGGTTTCTGTGCCACTGGTGATAATGGGTATATTTCAACATACTGGGTTTCCAAGTAAATAAAATAAATACAAGAATTTCGAAAATATTTTTATATATAGTTATATTTGGCTCAATCTCATTTTTTTTTACTGTACAATCACCCCTTCTAAGGTTAGCAGTAATACCTGAGACACCCTAAATTTTTTTAATGCTTAACAGCAATTTTCGATGTGAACTTGTTGAACGGTCGGCAACGTCCTGCCATCGGCGATCACTTTGTCGTCCAAGAAGAGAAAGAAGAAAGAGATGAAGGAAAAAATACTTAACGAATCATTTTATTAATTATTGTTAATGTTTTTTTAATGCTCAGTATTTAAATATGTAGTAATTTTTAACTGGCTGTGACTTTGATATTTCCTCATGTAGTATAATTTTCACTTCTATCTCAAAATCCAAGAACTTTGGGAGCTATATTATATGAACTGTTTGCATTAAAATGAGAGTCTCTATAAAATTACAAAGTTTAAATAAAAACGGGACACCCTGTATAATGTTCGACTATTATGTATCGAGTCTTTAGATAAAGCTTATATACTTCCAGAAACTTCTGAGCAGGTCCATTCTGTCAAATTTGATTATGATAACTCAACTTGAAATCGAAAAGGTTACAAAACATTTTTATTACATTGACTCGTTAAAGGATGTCTATAAATATTTATGCCAGCCTTCTCTCGAAACTGCCGAACTTTTTGATTGCCATTTTGAAAACTCCTCTCCTAGATTTATGCACAATAAATGTTTCTGTTTGTGCTTGAGTTGTCAAAAAAATACCATCTCACCGATATCAGTCAGGCTCTTCTTTGAGAGCCGTAAATAATAAAGATCCTTTTCGGCCATAATCCCGATTTATTTTATTAAATAAAAAGCGGAAAGAATAAAACCCGCGGCCATCAAGGACGGGATTTAATTTATATAAGGCTCGTCCTTATTTATTGCCCTGTTTGTTATACTTTCGTTTGTGGATATATTTTAATCCTGAACTACTGTATACGGTAAAAACACATTTATGTATGTCGTAAAAACGTAAGTTTGTGTGATTTATATCGCTTTTATGTCTTTGGCTTAGGAGCCGGAAAGCGGCGTGAATCATTTGCCTTCTTATGGCTTAGGAGGCTGTTTAGGAATTTCAGGGGACCCCGGGGGATTTTTCAGGAATTTATTGACCTTGAGGTAACCCGCCGCAGTTACTTCACTGAGAAACCGAACTTAAAAAATAATAATTTTAAGTTTGATATGTACTGGCAATAAAAATCTATAAAGAAATACAGTGTCGTGTCGTTTGAAACTGGTAAACTATTGGTAGGATGTCTTTGGAAAAAAACAGATCGATTTTTATTTACGAAATAACCTCCTTTTATTTTAAATGAAACACCAATATTTTTATTACAGATACCGATTCTAATGTAAATTCTGAATCAGATGATATGGCACAATGCATGTCAAACCATGACAGATTGTTCAAAAGAAGAAAAACCTCTCGTTAAACTGAATAAAATAGTTAACAATACGTGTTCTTTGGTCTATACTTAGACAGTAAATTAAATTGGAAAATACACATAAATAATCTTTGCAACAAGCTTATACCAATGTTTTATGAATTATTAAGACAAAACCCATCGCTAACATGTCTACTCTTATATCATTCTCAATTTGTTTCCCGTATGCGATATAGTATTATATCCTGGGGTTCTTCTAATTAAATGGAGAGAATATTTATAATTCAAAAAAAAGTTATTAGGCTTATAGCTGGAGTATCACAACGAACATCATGTAGAACATACACTGTAAAAAATAATTACAGTAAAAATAGATGGCAATTTATTTACCACTTATTGTTGCTGTAATTTTCTTATCGATAGTGACTTTACAAATAAAATGCAAAATTACGTTGTAAATTTATTTTGCGGTGTAATTTTAGGTTTTGCAATTGTAATATTACTTTGTGATTTTACAATACAAAAAGTATGTTTACAATGTAACTTGTAAAATTGTAAAATAATAATTTTAAGTACGGCTCAGTTAGCTAATTAGTAGTTACAACTTTATTATATCTTCAATATATTAACTGCCCTTTGCTTATTTTTTTAGCTTAGAAAGACATGTACATACAGGTACTGAAGTAATAAAATATTATAGTTTTACGGCAATTTTTTTATTAAAATTTGGTACCTGCACATTTAGGTTATTTGCAGAAAACAGAACACTTAACCTTATACAAAACATATATAACAATGTAAAAATATATTCATAGAACTAAAGTTAATATTTTATAATATTCAAACGAGATCTATGATGGTCTGATACTAACTATTACAAAGTAATTTTAATTATATAAATGTGCATAGCTAAGTAGGTACCCAGAACTTAAATCATGCTAATTCTCCAGAAGCCCCTGTTCTTCAAATATGTATAAAATGTAATTTTAATAAATAATATATTTTTTATATATTATATATAAGATGAACAAATCAACAGTGGGGTATTCAATTTTTGTGTATGTATAACTTATATACCTATTACTTCTTAATCTCATTTAGATTATGTTAGAACCAGCACTAGACAAAACTATTTATAGTACTAAAAACACTTACTTGTCACTCTAAATATGATAATATTGCTAGTCACTACTCACTAAATTAATTATGTAAGTACCTAGGTCCCAGGTACACGCTGCATTCATCGAAATGAAGCAAGAAATAATAAAGGCGTCACCACCCAACGCTCTCAACAGTTAGGTTAGGTTAGCGCGTTTTAAAATTAGTGGTACATTCACATACACATATACAGGTATATTTTTACAGTCAGTAAAAAATATACCGAATTTGCAGTTGTTCAGAAAAAAATTAAAACAATATTTATTGGATAATGTTTTTTATAGCACTCATGAATTTCTTGGACAAATGTGAATTTTTATAACTGTACTTGTGATCTCTGTATTATGTTATTTTTTTTATACGTCTGTTTTATGTACTGCTCTTAATGAATTCTCTTTTGTCATTTATTATTAAATTTTGCTTTTTTACCTTTTCAAACCTGTATCTTACCTACTTTTGGTGCCTTTGTATTTGTGTTACATTGACTTTTCGTATGCTATGTTTAGATGGTCTACTGGAATAAAATTATTATTATTATTAACTATAACATTTTGGATCCTACTTTTAGTTGTCTGAGAGTTAATTTTTACTGATAAACTTTTTGTAATATAAAAAGTGTGTTAAAAAAATAATAAGCCTGCATATGAATACGTTACTATCTATTACATTCTAATTGTATAATAATACATTCAACTTCTGAATATCTATTAAAATCGAAACACCTTATATAATAGCTCGGGAATACTGGCCAAGTCCTGACCAATTCATTCTTATCAGTGTCCCGTACACAGACCTCATTAGCGCGAGGGTAATCATGCCGCCGACAGGGAGCGCATTATGCAGATCGCCGTCTCGAGCTGCTCCATGGCAACGCAAGCCACCGCACTCCATTCTTAGTTGGCGGTGGGCGCCCCCGTCCCCGGGCTCGGCGAAGAGGAGCCCTTGGAAACGGCTCACCGGGACTTTGGGCATTAGCATAACAGTGATATATTTACTTTCAGGCGCACACTAGCACTGGCGCATCACTGGAATTTCAGGTAGGATTCCCTAAGCATGCCCTTTGGCGTAAAATGTTTCGGTAGACATCGTGAAACCCAGTTTGTAATGATTTTTGACCAATAAATTTTTTTTAAATTTTAAAGTACAAAAATAATAATTTTTAGTCACACTGCATGTACTCCAAAACTAACAAAAATACAAGGATGTATTCATATTAACTGGGACACACGGTAAGTATATTCCGAATAAAAAAAAATAATTAAAAGGGAGAAATTTTGGAGACTAAAGTAATGACCTCTTATATCTCCCAATCTTAACATACTATTTTTTTATTAGCATTATACATATGTGGAAATAATTATAAAAACAAAGCTTCCTTTTCATAATTTTTGCCAAACTAGTATTTTTATTAAAGTAATTTCTTCCTGACATGTCTCAGTAACTGAAAACTTTTAAAATTCATTATTTTTTATTTCACATCTCCATGGCTTTATTATCATAGAATAGGCAGGTTCGGCATTTTTTTGTATTTTATTGAATCAACTGAATATGCAATAAAAAATAGGCTTTCCAAATTTCAAAATTTAACAAAAATAAGACAGTTTTGAGTGTTTGAAAATCTCCAAGCTATGCGAGTCTAGGATGCGTGACGTCAGCTACCTACCTCGCGTCGTCTGACGTGAACAATATGGACATTTATTATAGGTTACGCGGCCGATTTGGATCGTATATCCAAGCAGAAAACGATATGCCAGCAAGAAAGTGGTGTTTTGTACCTAAATGTGTTAATACATATATCTATTAAATCAAATGATTTAGGTGTACTTATTGTTTAGTATGGTATAGGTCATATTCATAAAAGATCTGAGTAAATATAAGTATACTAAATTAAAGTTTACAATTAATACCTACCTTAATTTTACCATATGATAAGCTGTACTAAACAAAACATATTTGCCTTAACAATTTTTTTTCTTTGACCAACGGTAACATAATTATGACAGGTGTTGAATATGTGACAACGTCGCTCACATACTATCTTAAGATTGTGTATTTGTACATAATAATTACAAATAGGTCCACCTAAACATAGGTACTTACTCTGAATGGTTTTCTTAGAGCTCTTTTCACAATACATAATAATAGCTACAAGTGTTTAAAATGATTTCTGTTTCTTGCAAGAAGCGTTTACAGTGCAAACGTCTCATATCTAGAGAGTTTTGTCTAGATTCGCCCTAAACTAACATGCCATGCAGCTGGTTATGGTTACTATAAATTGTTCCATTTTTGTTTATGTACGTTCACAAACATCAAAGACAAACTATAGGTAGAAAAGTGAATCGCACCATTATGACTAATATTACATTTAGGTTATCAGCAGCAGCCTGACACTGCAATGTTGTTGAACGTTACAGTTTTAACGAGTTTCTCGGAAACTTCAATTGTTTTACTTCATTAATACCCATCCAAAATTCAAATTGTGATCAAGTTACGTTACAGGCACTTTTACTTAACCTTAATTGTGCCTTAGTTTGTAATTTTGTAAAATATTTTTGCGTATTATTGCACTTGTATTTTTATTTTTCAAAAGTATTTGTAGACAAATTATTCGTTTTAGATATTTTTTTCATACGAGTTTTTTATTCCTTTTAATCAGATATATAACTCAAATTACGACCCTCATATTCCGGACACCCTGTATAATATTGGAAATATGTAAATTTTCGTAAAATTATCTGCGCAATAAAATAGATGTTCTGTAAATTCAGCATCGTATTTTACAAGCATTTTAGTACATTTTTTGGAAGGTCAGAAGTCGGAATGGGCCACACAAAATATACTCCATTTTTGGAAATTTTTTCAAGCATGACTAAATTTATTTATTTTGTGTTGATATTAAAAAAAAAATTCAACTAAAATTAATGTATTTAGAAAAAGGTTTTACAATCAATCGTTTCATAAAATTTTGATGTAAACCGAAGTTCGAGCCACAATGAATTTTCACTTTGAATATGATGCAAAGAATTTGCAGTTTCAATGTTTTTTATATAAGAATGTCTGAATAATAAGACAAACATTCAATAGTAATAGAATCAATCATCGTTTCATGAACTGATAATTTTCTAATACCACTTGGTAAGTAATGTAATAGGTATGAGTTAAAAATGGACAAAAGTAGTTGTGCTTATTTAATATCCTTACTCTTTTAAAAAATTGGTAGTGGCCGGAAAGTCAATAGAAGTCTTTTCAAAAGTCAAGAAATTTGGCTTTTATAAATTAGTGAAACCAACTTGAGCAAAATAAGTTGCCGAATCTTCATAACCATCCTTCCCGATCTGTAAATAGGTATTAATGAACATGGCCTATTGTACAAAATTTTATGATTTTGCGGCTTTTTTAACACCACCTTGTTCAAGTGACACTTTTCAAGTATATCCATTTATAGGTATGTAGGTGTATCTTTGTACCTGGTTGTCTACATTTATTTTTTGTGTTATTTTCTTATAATAATAATTTATATATATCTACTATGAAATTTTAATAAACACAAGCTAAATTAACAGTTAGTTAATTATATTTAATCCTGCTGGCTTTCCGCTTTAAGTTTGAGTAAGGGCAGAGCTTGTAGTAGGCTTGTGACTTCAGACCAATTAGAAACCGTTCTGTGGATCTCCCTACAGGAAGAACTTTAGTTTGGTAATTACAGCCATTACATATTTTTGTTTTAAAAACATCGTTTACAAATATGTCGTATGAATCCGTAAGTTATAATTTTACAATAAAAATTAATTTTTGTTCGTATATCTGAACCCACTTATTGATATTAAGATCAATAATGAATACAAAACTTTAGCACTCTGCTGCGAAAAGATACGCCACTGTCCTCTTCTTGTCACGTCCTAGTTCCTGTACGTTCTTTTTCTCACCCGAAATGGGAAACCGGTTTCGCGAACGCGACGCGAGAATAGTTTGGTACCATTTTTCAACGAACTAGAAGACGGGTGCTGTTCGTAGAGAAAAAAAATCGGAACCGTTGTCTCGCGATAAATTAACTCGATGCGCTCTTTCTTGTTTCCGATCTGATAAATAATGAAAGAACAACACAAAATGCTTTATTTCGGTATACACAGCGGGATATTAAAAGTTTCATGTAGAATTTCAGGATTCTAATCTTATCCCACTATTGTATCATACTTGTAAATAATACTTAAACTAGCAAATTATTGTCTCCACATGAATTTTTAATTAGGGAATCACAGTTTCAATAAGGGAAGCTTACTTACAGGCTGTGCGCATGTAGAGAGTTCCAAAATATAGTAATTTAATCAAACATATATACACAGTTGCACAGAGGCGGAGTTAAAGGCCTTCAAGTGGGACTAAATATTTGGGAAAAAACGTTAATATCTCTAAATTAGTTTAACTTGGAATAATTGAAACACTAAAAGTTGTTCACTGTGGGTGTCAGCCTTAAAATTATACCAAACTTTGTTTTCCATTGATTGAATTTAAAAAGAATGATAATATCCCGCGCAGAATTTAATTTAAAACACTTATTTACTCATGTTAAACTTAAAAAAACCTTAAGTTTTCAAGAAAAAAATGCATTAATTAAACCAAGATTTTAACAGTTTTATTAGAAGAAGTCAAAAAGTCAGTAGTAGGCTTTGTCTTTAAAATTTGTCAATTAGTAATAAATTTTTATATCTACTACTGTTTGTTGTTGAAAATCGCTGTAAAATTTACATTCAGCGAACAAGTTGAATGTTACTTGTGCTAGGTTTCTGTGAAAGAAACTGTAGAAGTGTGGCAGAATATGATTTTGCAAAAAGTTGAAGATGAACCACAAATAAGTACTAAACGTTTATCTCAAGAAACTGGATTATCAAGAACTTTTGTAAAACCAAAAAAATTGTTCAAAATTGACATCATTTTCTCTGAAATATAAATTTACTCTTTGCCGAAAATTGAAATTTACTCTGTCATCATGATCACATGATGATACTGCCACGGGTTTCCTATCCGACTTTTACTACTGCCAGAAAAACAATCCGTTAATTAATCACTTAACTTTATTAACTACTTGGTACACTACTGATTACTAATTACAACTCAACTAAACACTATTTCACATTTTTTAATCGCTATCTAAATCGCTCTAAACACTCCAATTCAAGACTGTAATACAAGACTGCCTGATTCGGCCGTTTATTTTTCCTTTATAGACCAAACGAATATTCCAAGTATTTTCTAGATCCATTTTCTCGAACGACTCGAACGCTTCTCGCCGTTTGCCCAATTTTCCAGTAACGCCTCGATACCCGGTATTATTTATTTGTTTACTAGAATCGCGTAGGGGCGATCGGGGCAATCTCGCGTTTCGCGATACCGCAGTCGTCGAATTGGGTTTGAGCGGGACAAATTCTGTGACAATACTTTCTTATAACGTGACATTTATTCGTAATAAGATTCCACAAATCTTCTCGGGATTCAATTGGTGAAGAACAATCAAAATCCTTTAATTTTCTCCAAAGAAAATAATCACATGTATTGAGGTCTGGCGATCGTAGTGGCCAATTTTGAGGGCAATAATTATTTCCTCCTAACCATTTATTTGGAAACTTATAATTCAGAAAGTATCTAATAGTAGCACTAAAATGAGGTGGTGCCCCATCATACATAAACCGAAACTCTAATTTGAGTTGCAACGGTAAATCTTCAATTAAATCAGGGAGAGTATTTTTGCAAAAATTGCAAATAACTTTCCCATTTAATAGATTTGGCAAAATAACTGATTTAATCAAATAACGATCAACCGGACCGGTCCAAACATTTTATTGAATAGGGGTTTATATCGGAATGTTCATGAAAGTTGTGAACATTTGTAATTCCTCAACCAGTGAAATAAGCCTCATCAGCGAAAAGAATTTTTTTGTGAAAATTAATATCCTGATGCAAGATAAACTCGCAAAAGGTCACTCGTCGATCCAAATGTTGACGCAATTTGAATTTGGTATGGATTTAGTAGATTACGTTTAAGAATTCGGTGTACGTACAGAAGTTCTTGATAATCCAGTTTCTTGAGATAAACGTTTAGTACTTATTTGTGGTTCATCTTCAACTTTTTGCAAAATCATATTTTTCCACACTTCTACAGTTTCCTTCACAGAAACCTAGCACAAGTAACATTCAACTTGTTCTCTGAATGTAAATTTTCCAGCGATTTTCAACAACAAACAGTAGTAGATATAAAATAGTTTTATTACTAATTGTCAAATTTTAAAGACAAAGCCTACTACTGACTTTTTGATTTCTTCTAATAACCATTATTAAAATCTTGTTTTTCTTGAAAACGTTAAAGTTTTTTAAAATTTAACATAAATTAAAACATGTTTTAAATTAAATTCTGTGCAGGATATTATCATTCCTTTAAATTTGATCAATGGAAAAAGGTTTGGTATAGTTTTAGGGACGACAACATCGTGTAATGTTTCAATTTACTTGAGCTCATAGCCAAAGAAGACCAATAATATCCTAAATCATGTACCTAATTTGGTTAATTCAAGTTGAAGTAATTCAGAGGTCTATTTTTTTTCGAAATATCTGCCCCGCTTTGAAGACCTGTAACTCCGCCTGTGTTTTGTATACAGTTGTGTTTGGTTAAATTTCAATATTTTGGTCCCCATGTGCACCTGTTCTGTGTACCCTGTATATTATTGTTTATTAGGTATTTCTGATATTGTGTGAAATTAACTACTCTGCGTAATAATATCCCAACCAGCATTGAATGACATCCACAACAACCACCACTAGCTATAATTTTAAGTGAGATATAAAGCCCTTCCGCAACTCTAAGCCTAGGGCTATGAATAGTACCCCATTCGGCATATAGCGACCTGCTTAGCAGTGTACTATGATTGCAGTTCGGCACGCATAACCTGCGTTGAGATTTTTTTATATTGATGTTACAAGAAACAACTATATCTCACTTACATTCATCTCATGTCTGTAGATAGATTTGAGAATAGCTAGATCACTCGTCGGTAGTCGCACTTATGGCACACTGATGAGGACTAAAAAGTCCGAAACAGATCTATGTTTGATATTGCTGCCGCAGATTTAGGGGCTTTAGTCGCCAGGGTAGTTGTTCCTCGTAACAGCGATGTTAAGAATTTTTCTGTTTTCATTTCTAAATTACAAACTTGTTTAAATAAAAATAGCATACACTTTCATCTTGAATTATGCAGAAAAGTCACATGTTCATTATTTAGAAAACATAGTAGAAAATATAATTTTTATTTTCAAAAATACTAAATAAATAAAAAGAAATAATAAATTTTTTTAAATTCATGTTGCATTATATTAGAAAATCCTCATAGGTAAGTATTATTATTTGTAATGATTAAAATGAAGCAAAATGTATATTAAATAATAGTAAAATGGTTTTCCATTTTCTCATAATGTGCTTTTGTGGACATAATAATAATAGTAATAATAATAGCGTTTATTGCCCAATGGTCACCCATTTACAGAGCAAATATACAAAAGAAAAAAGCAAATTTAGTACATTCAGTGTAAGCATTATAAGAAATAAATAAAATAATTGAAATCATTAATAAAAATTAAAAACAAAAGGCCCCAAGTTGGAACCTTGAGGGGTGCCACTGGTTGCAACGTAGTAATTGAAACAAAAACCATAACAAATATACTGTTTGCGATGATGTGGAATAACAATTTATGACTTATTTTGTCAAAGACCTGACATGTGACGTTGCTGCATAAATCAATTCAGTTGACAGATGCAAGAGGTTCTTTTTCAGTTTTGCATCAAAACGGCAAGTTTTCAGTGGCCTACACTGTATAATAGTTTAAATAGGGTAAATTTACCGGTACACCTAAACTCAGAGTATACTTTTTGCGTGTGTTGCTCTTGCAGTACGGTGTTGTACGTCTTCTTAGGACTTCCTGTTTTTCTTAGACTTCCCGCTTGTCGGAGAATAAATACATAAATTAATCCGGCGAAAATCGAGATTTCGCCGTTGCGCGCCGAAAGTGGGTATTAGAAATTCATGAAACCGCGAAGACATAAAGCCCGGTTTACGGGGCCGACTTTTCATATTAGATGCGGGGGCGGCTGCCGTGCTAGTCCTCATCAGACTGACGATGGGTCTGGATGAGCTCGTTGGATCCAGCGCCAGTTTTATATTTATAATGAAAAGTTTTCTTCCCGTGTCTGCATAAAACTAATATATCCTCCGCGAGCAACTACGTTCAAGTAGCTCGATGTTTATGATTAGGGCGTCCATAAAATTTCCTGCAAGACTGAATATGACGTAAAACGTGGCTTAAACAGGAGTAATTCGGCGACGTGGCACAACCGATGATTATCGGAAACGGAAATTCATATTTATTTGAAGATGGAATTAGTAACGTGGAGTAGCAAAGTCCGGTATGGAGTAGCAAAATACCGCTAGATGTAGCTTTGCTACTTCAAGATACTCATGATTCCTACTGTCGGGTTAGACAGACTTAAAACAGCTAAGGTTATTCGTCGGTTACCTCACCTGTCGCATACTGATGAGAGCTAATATACTCGAAACCGATATATGTCTGGATTCAGTCAACAGTTGCAGATTTTCATTGCACTGACATAAATAAATAAATTTTGATGTGTTTATTTTTTATTAAATGATTGTGAACCCAAAATGTAAATAATTTGTACAAGAATAATACAGTATGCGCCAAAAGTATGGAATAAATTCAATAAAAATGAAACAATTATTTTTTGGGAAAAATCCTCGAACAGGTCGATTTTTAATTTAAAAAATACATATTTTAGCGTAAAATGCAATTTTCAAATGTCATTTGTTTTCGAGTAATGACGTCATCGATTTTTTTTAAATGGCAACACCATATTTTTTTTCTTGATTCTGAAAGATCGTTTAATTCTCTATCAGACAGTACTAAAATTTTGCCCTCTTACATAGGAAAGTTTTCGAGTAAATGACGATTGAATGTTAGAAAACGTAAATTTTATCCATAAAAAGTAACAATTCTGAGGTATGTAAAATAAAATACAATTGATTAAATTTTATACTTAAATTAAATGTTCGAATTGCCATCCACCAACTTCTTGACAATGCACAAGTCTGTGAAGAAATTCTTCTTGCACATTATGAATGATTTCTGGGGTAACTCTGCGTATTTCGTCCCGAATGCGATTTTGAAGTTCTTCTAAATTACGTGGTTTATTAATGTACACTTTAGACTTCAAGTATCCCCATAAAAAATAGTCAAGAGGTGTAAGATCTGGCGATCTTGCAGGCCATTCTATCGGTCCGCGTCTGCCGATCCACCTCCCAGGAAAACAGTTGTACAAAACAACTCTTTAAATTCCAAATTTGACACCCTGTATCTTTTTTATTATCAACATTTTATTAAGGCATGTTGGCTCAAATTGTAATATTTTGTAGTAAAAAGTCTAGTACGTCTCCATGGCCCATTACTTACGTGCCACCCTGTATTAATGCTATTAATATACGCTATTATCATTAAAATAAATTTTCTCCATTCGTACTTACATTTACAGACCATTTCACCTTTTCAGAAAAGTAACATGTACGCCTATGCTTTGGAGTACGTAGCTTATATTTGCAGGTCATTGAACTGGAGGCTTTTCTGACGATTGTTCATAGTCATTTACTAGGAGTAAATTTGATAATAAGTAAATAAAATTGTGGAGTACAATTCTGTACACATTCACTAACAGTGTACTCCCCATACCCCCCACGGCCGGTATCCAATTGACGTAGCACGAAGTACCGGGGACTAAGTGGCTCAATATTTTATAAATACGCCAGTGTGCCCGCGTCGCTGGTGTCCGAGATGGGATCCGCACCCTGAGCCCCGGACTTTATCATTTAATGACGGCCATACTTCACGGCCTGACTTGATTAATTTAATGCGGCCGTAGTTGATGTGACGAAATCGGGGATGGGATGGGGGGTGGAAAGGAAGCGCCCCAAGGGGACCAATCCATTGTATAAATGCAGTTTGTGTTGAGACTGTCTATAGCAGTCATTACAACAGAGGCATTATATACATCAGTTATATGTATTTAGGCTATATTAAATATACAGAACAAGTAGTAGTAAAATTCTGAGATTGTGTTACAGATCAAAGAAGGTTATTAAAAATCAGTAATCCTAAACATATTTACTAAACGGTACATAAAAATGTATACTGTGCCTTGTATTATATTCGTGAATCTGATTATTCTTTAAAAATTTGTTTTTATTTAGGAAAATCTATACACAAACTTCATTAAAGGTGTTTAACACGGTAAAAACCTAAAATTATTAAAGATGTCTCTACGAGAACAAAATACATCAGATGCACCAGTAGACAAGCCCCAAAAACAAATTCCATAACGCAATCTAGAAGAAACTTGAGTCTCAATAACGACTCTTGTGTGAATACATATTTTAGGTTCCTAAACATAAAGCAAATAGTGCTAAATTTAGATCTAAAATAGATGCAATGATCTTTCCAGCTCAGTGTTTCGTCCATAATTAATCCTAAAAATTTTACCTTTTCAGTATGTTTTAGGTCAATATAATTGACTTGAATATTAGGAGTGATGCAGTGTTTTTGATAATTATGTGTCAAATCTAATTATATTTGTTTTTTTCACTACTAAAATTTAGAGAATTTGTGTTACACCAAGAAGCTAACTGATTGGCATTTTGTAGACAATTATACTCCACAATATTATCGCTTGTATATGAAATGAGTATGGTCGTATTATTGGCATATCTTACAGAATTAGCGAGGAGATTTATGTTGTCTATTTCATTCATATAATAAAAAATGGACAGGGCCAAAGACCGACCCCTGTGGAACTCCTGTGGCTATAGTTTTGTAAGAAGATTCGTTGATTTGATTTCTGTCAAACTAATGGTTACAGCCAGGCTTCTATTTTCTAAAAATGATTTTACTCAGTTTAATACCATACGAGCCGTAATTTATCTAAGAGTAGATGTCCGATCGAATGGCCGGTAAACTCTTCAGAGTTCTTTAGTCTAAGGTATTTGGCGATCTGCTTTGGAATTTAAAGAATTTTCTGAATTCCAACAACTTCACAAGTAAAATTGCCCTTTTGATTAAAAACAATTTGCGGCTTGCGATGTTGGTTGGTCGAAAAGCTACATACTTCCTATACAAAGAAATATAATCATGGTTCGCGAGTGTGAAATTACATTCAACATGTGTTTTCGAATCAGGATCTTTTACAATTATTAACACTGAGGTCATATCTTCAACATTATTCACAGTTATTTTGTAAATTTCATGCCTCTGTAAAGCTGCAGACATTTTCCAAATCAATACCTAAAATATAGCAGTTAAACATCCTAAGTAAATGAAAGTAATATTCCCAATTTACCTTTCACGTAACTAAATAAGTAACATCTGGGACATTTTTCAGTAAATAACTGTTTTCTTGTCTATTAAACACTCGAAACGTTTTCGGGTGGTAACAAACTGCTTTTCTCTTAAGAAACGGGACAATTTTTGATACTTACATCATTATTTTCGTTAACAATGATCATACAAATCAGCATTGAATATATACCCCATAAAGATTTTAAAAAAGTAACAGTGGAATTCTCTTATAGGTAAGCCAATAAAATATTTTCGGAAATACCTCCTGTTTTTTTTTCTTCTCGCACCAAAACTTGAATGCAATGTATGCCTTCTCGTACAGCTTTTTCGATTTTTGAGGAATTAAACTGACTACAGCACAACTTGCCGATTCCTTTAACTCAAGTGGAGTACGCAAAGCGTCTTCATCTAATTCCATGCTCACAAACTTATGGCAAATGCATTCAAATTAAATGAAAATTTTGAAATAATTCAGGTTACTTCCATTGCACGAATGTTTTGAGTGTAACAGAGCTAGATATCATAAAAAAGAGTGAATAGCACCGTAGACTTAAAATTTTAAGATGAATCTACCTTTATAAAATTAATTTTTTTCTAAAGTATCTGTGGTCGCTAATGCATATATGTATCGGTTACAAGATTATTAGTTTATGGCTGTTATTGCGTTTTCGACTTAATAAAATAAATAAATTCTGGATTCAGATTGAGTAACCCCAAAAACGTAAATGATTTCGTCAATTTTTTTATCAATCTTTCAATTTGACCTTTAAATGACTTTGAAGTAAGTTCATAGGGCAAATAAACAAACAATAATACGAATTCATCGATCTCAGAACGATAAATACCGTATGTGCCAAAAGTATGGAATAAATTCAATAAAAACGAAACAATTATTTTTTGGGAAAATCCTCGAACAGGTCGATTTTTAATTTAAAAAATACATATTTTAGAGTAAAATGCGATTTTCAAATGTCATTTGTTTTCGAGTAATGACGTCATCGATTTTTTTTTACATGGCAACACCATAATTCTCTATCAGACAGTACTAAAATTTTGCCCTCTTACATAGGAAAGTTTTCGAGTAATTGACGATTGAATGTTAGAAAACGTCAATTGTATCCATAAAAAAGTAACAATTCTGAGGTATGTAAAATAAAATACAATTGATTAAATTTTATACTTAAATTAAATGTTCGAATTGCCATCCACCAACTTGTTGACAATGCACAAGTCTGTGAAGAAATTCTTCTTGCACATTATGAATGATTTCTGGGGTAACTCTGCGTATTTCGTCCCGAATGCGATTTTGAAGTTCTTCTAAATTACGTGGTTTATTAATGTACACTTTTGACTTCAAGTATCCCCATAAAAAATAGTCAAGAGGTGTAAGATCTGGCGATCTTGCAGGCCATTATATCGGTCCGCGTCTGCCGATCCACCTCCTAGGAAAACAGTTGTCCAATAAATCTCGTACAGGGCCCGCATAGTGCGGAGGTGCACCGTCTTGCTGAGACCATATGGTATCGTCAGGAATGTCATGGTCATTATCGTTAGGAAAAATTACTGCAAGGGCTGGAACAAGGTCATTTTCTAGAAATTCTAAATATCTTTGTCATGTACGGGTTCCTTCAAAGAAGAAAGGCCCTACTATTCTGTCATCAACTATTCCAGCCCACACATTTAATTTCTGAGGGTGTTGGGTATGTGCCACTGCCATCCAATGAGGATTTTCCCGACTCCATTCTCCTGTACCATTCAGACAAAATGTGGCCTCATCTGAAAAAAGTATTTGCCGGTGTAAATTTCTATTTCCTTGACATAAATCCATTAGAATTTTGCAAAAGTGTAAGCGACGATCGGGATCATCTTCATTGAGTTCCTGCATAAGTTGAATTTTGTAGGGATGATATTTTTCCTTCCTCAAGATACGTAGCACTGTGCTCTGACTAGTGTCATTGTTTAATGCAACCAATCGTGAAGAATTATGAGGATTATCCACCATACTTATCAAAATGTTCTGTTTCTGATTTTCATTAATGCTTAGACGTCCAGGTTTTGGAATATTTACAACATTGCCAGTTTCTCTAAATTTAGACTCTACCTTACTGACTGTTGATTGGCTGATAGGGCGATCTGGATATTTTTCATTAAATAAATCGCAAACTTCCTGCTGAGTTCTAGTCATATTCCCGCATCCGATAAGAATTAAAATTTCAATTCTTTGAGTAACAGTTAAATGTGCCATAATACTTTAAATTGAATAATAATTTCTATGTCGCTTACAATACTTATTAGAAAGTCGGTGTGACAATGACACTTTACAAAGATTTTCACCTACGTGATCCATAAAAGAACTATGGAATTCGAAAAACTAAGCTTGATAACGTTTTTGCTTTATTTTAATTGATTTACGTTTTCAATCAATCGTCATTTACTCGAAAACTTTCCTATGTAAGAGGGCAAAATTTTAGTACTGTCTGATAGAGAATTAAACGATCTTTCAGAATAAAAAAAATGGTGTTGCCATTTAAAAAAAAATCGATGACGTCTTTACTCGAAAACAAATGACAGTTGAAAATCGCATTTTACGCTAAAATATGCATTTTTTAAATTAAAAATCGACCTGTTCAAGGATTTTTCCCAAAAAATAATTGTTTCGTTTTTATTGAATTTATTCCATACTTTTGGCGCATACTGTATACGATGGTTTTGTCCATTTTTATAACTATATTTCGATTTGATCTTTAACTGACCTTGAAGCTGTCCCGAAAACATTCGTGAACGATGGTCTGTCTACCTGCATACCTAGCTTTCGTTTTGACCTTGGTATGATCTTGAATACCAAGTTTGAATTCAGTGAGCAAATATACATAAGAATATATAAGTTTAGTCCGACATACTCCTTTTTTTTTGTGGTGCCGTGTAATTATTATTGCACTATTACTTCTTTTCCAGTTAACAACTCTTTCCTTATTCAGTGAACTTGTTACTTATATACTACACTTACACAAAAAAATATTTTTGTGTAGTGACACACTCGCCTAAAGCCCGTCCTAGAACGAAACGCCGATGTCCGGCCTCGATTTCTCAATTTGCTCAGACCCCTTTGAAATCTACGGCACTGGCGCAATATCAGCAGCACTGTCTTACGGCCCGATGGTCGCGTATACTCTCTAAACGAACCTCCTTTCAATCATTCGGACCAGGGCAATAAAGAAAACTGACCGGAAGTACAATTGGATTAACTCGACACACAATGTCTTTTACTCTATTACAGGGAATTTGTTGTATGATTGCGAGAGCTCTCCGCTCAGGACGACGGCATCAGAGATAGAAAATCCGTGATAGAATTACATAGTGGATATTTTATATATAAAAACTGGCAAATAAAAATTTGTTCGCATTGGATAGCGAGAATTTGGAGCCAAGTCTGTCGGATAGTTTTAAAAAAGGAAGGCTTAGGAAAGTAATTTAGATCGTCAGTAACCGTTGCGATGTACAGGATGTTTTCTAAGACCATGCCATAACTTCAAGACGTTTTTAATAATCAGTTATTCAGGAAAAACGAAATACATATTTTGGGTCAATATCCTGGAATAGGTCGATTTTTTTTTTAAAAAAGTTGATGAAGTCATCAACGCGCACAGTATAACTAAGTAATGACATAGACTTAAAAACATTCTGTATGAAGAAAATATGACACGACAGTCTTGTATCCTAACGTTACATTTATATTTCCAATTTTTAAAGACAATAGAGAGTTATTGGAAATCCCTTTAATACTACCGAACAGTATTTAGTACGACTTTATTTCAATATTGCTTACCCTTACTTTGTTCACAAAAATATAGCTGGTCAATAATTTATTGGAAGGGATTCCCTTATTCTTTTTTTTTATATCTCTCAGTTTTTGTCAATTTAGTCAGAATTATAGTCTTTTTCTGACTGAACAATACTTTTGGAGAATGAGAATAAGTTTACTTATTTTATTCATTTTTATTCAAACATGCAACGGAAACTAATTAGAAGAGCCAAACACATTTTTTTGTTATTTTATGTTTGGATATCACAACGGGTATGATCGACTATGGCCGAACGACCCGATCTAACAAATAAGAGCTGTTACCTTAATCATGCTAAATATCGTCAAGCACTATCCTTATTACTGCTGCCTTAATGAAACACGCACATATGCGCATGCTTAGATGTCAATATAAGGGACATCTAAATACTGCTTGACCCTATGAAACGTCCAATGACTAATATCTGTATTTGCCGTTATCAGCATATCACATATTTTTCATTCCGCACGTAAAAATAACGTTTAGCTGATATTCACATAACGTTATTCTATAAATTTTGCAGTATTTTTTTAAATCATTGAAAAATTGAAAATTTTAAAACACATCATTGCGAAGTTTTATACAATCCAATTATGCAAATTACTTATGAGTATAATAGTAATTTATACATTTAATATCACTAGTTTTGTCGTAAATGGCTTTTTATGATTTTGCTTTTTAAAAGTTTTATAGATCTTTTTTTTGTTCTTAACGCTGTGAAAATACAGAGCATGCAAAAATTATAAGGGTCTTTTCTATACCATTTTTCTCAATAATATTTCTACACGGGACAAGAATAATAAACTTTAAAATAGTACAATTATCAAAGGATATACCTTATTTAGATAAACCCGATAACTGAATTTGTTCTGAAACACTAGTTGAAAATAAATCATGATGATTTATAACTTCTGCAGGTTCTCTGATAAGTGAAGCTTCCATACAGGTGTTTGAAACATCTTCTTTCGTTAATATTCTTGACTTTTTGGTTTGTATCCCACTGATTGCTTTTTCAGAAAAGCAATTAAATTGTTGAATTTACTGATGTCAACATTTTGCTGCATATATATTGTATACTGCAGCGTAGAATAGAACGCCTAAAGAGAAGATGATTTGTACTTGGATAATTCTTCAAAAAATGTTAATAATATCTCCTTTTGCTTCATATTTTATATTCTTAGATGCACACCACTCGTGAATCGTTTATAAAATTGTTCGTACTTGGTTTTAGATTTATCTGGTAAAGGTAAAGCTACTGCAGTGCGTTTTTCAATTTCAAGATGCAAGTCTTGTGTTCCTGAATCACTCATTATTTCAATCAACGCCACTATTTTCTCAAAAAAATATAAAAAAGAAAACTCAATTTAATTTATAAGTTTGATATGTTACCATAACTTGATTCTTGATTTCTTGAGTTCTTGATTTTGAATCAAAACGTACAAACTGGATGTGATTTTGGATTTTTCTCAATTTAAGGTATATATTGTGTAGGCACGCACGTTGGACACCAATTATTATGTGTAGATACGCACGCTGTACGCTAAATGATTATGTGTTGACACAGGAGAAATTTATTATATGAATTTACATTGTATTATTATGTAAATTAGTATGTGAATAAAAAAAAACTTTGTATGTGTATGGGTATTACCTTTTTTGGTAAACGAAATTTGAAAAATGTGTTCGAACTGTCAAATTCAGAAAATTATTTCAACAATTTGTCCCACAAATTACTACTAAACTTGAAATTGTAGATGTGAGAAAACTCAGAGAAAACTCAGCCTAAAGTCTAATTATAAGAAACAAATTTACTTTACACAAATATCCTTTTTTATATACAAGTAAGTAATTTCCATTACGTTACGTTCAAAATTTGACATATCAGATTTTCATTTATGTTTTGCATGTTTATATATTGAAATTTCATAACAAATTAGCTTTGTACATCTCTATTGTACATTTTTAGCCTTTTTATGTAGAGAATTTCTTTATTTCAAAATATTTTTGACATTTGTCATCGTATCGCTATAATGTAAGTTTCATGTAGGTTTTTCTTGTATGTACCATTTTTATTTTAATTTGGGTGGCTTGTAAGTACATTCCAGAAAAATATATATGTATATATATATATTTAATGAAACATCATACATATGTAATTTGGGGTATCATAGAAAGGCCTAAAATTAAAAACAAAAATCTATATTAAAACTAATCAAGATATCGAAATGAAATTTTCGTTATGCAAATTTTCTAAAAAAATATTCCGTGACATTTGGACTATCTTTTCGGAGAATAAAAGAAACCTCCTAAAAGTGTCGGAACTGACCTAACCCGTACAGTCAATTTTAGAAAAACTTACTTTAAAGATATCTTGTTTACAGCATTGGAATTCATTACTACTAACAGTGTTTTGACACAGATAGCTAAAAAAAAATTTGAATAGTAATTCATTTATACCTAATAGATTAATATGCCACATGAGAAAAATTTAAATATCGTAAGGAATTACCGATTGTTACTTACCTTAAATAACATATCAGGCTTTTCCGTGAGTTTCTCAATAGCATCACTGCATCAAAATGTTGTTTCAAAAGAAAAATATACTCATATTAAGTATAACCTACTTTTTGCAGATTTTTGCAGATGCAAGGATATCAATGTTTCTCTGCTTCAATAATTATGTACAACTTACTTCTTAATCTCATTTAGGTTATGTTACAACCAGCACTAGACAAAACTATTTATAGTACTGAAAACACTCACTTGTCACTCTAGATATGATTATATTGCTAGTTACTACTCACTAAATTAATTATGTAAGTACCTAGGTTCTAGGTACAAGCTGCATTCATCGAAATGGATCAAGAAATAATGAAGGCGTCACCACCCAACGCTCTCCACGGTTAGTGGTATTGTGTTTTAAAATTAGTAGTACCTTCACACACACATTAGGCATATTTTTACAGTCAATTATGTAGTAAATTTGGTATGTTCAGTAATTTTACAATGTAAAAATGGATTTCACATTGCTAATTGTAAATGTATTACAATATATTCTATAAATGTACACATTATATTATAATTACATAGGAAGTTTACGGTTTTATTGTAGTTTAACAGTTTTCTTGTAAAATTACAAGTGTCAGTGTAATATCATCATTATTTTTAGAATTATTTTGAGACAACTATAAGGATATTCTTAAAAAATATATTTGTAAAGTTACTAGCCCCCTTGTACTATAAATAACTATTAAATTTGTAAGAAATAATTATCCAATATTAAGTTATAATAGTATTTATTATACGTGGTGTCGTATTAAAAATTTGGTTTCAGTTTCTAGTCGCTGTATTTATCATTGATCACCGCATTCTATGTCTTAATTGAGTTTAAAGGTAACTACATTTGTAACCTGTATTCTCAGAAACGAAATCTTTTTGTAAAGATTAAATATTTACAGCAACAGAACATCGCATCGGAAAAGCTTTTTCCGTGGTCCGGCCGTCTGAATCGGAGCCGGAGTTAGCGAGCATTGTGCTCCTATATTGCATTTATCGACGAACAAACGACAGGAATCCACAATCGCCATGTCACGGTGGAGGTTTCCTACAATCCCTACATGTAGAATGGCCGGAATTTCGGGATTTCGAAATGAATTATTTAAAAGGTTGCGCCTGATTTCAAATTACTGAATTTTTTCACCGTGAAACATAGAACATGGTTTTTACACCGTACACTCAAAAAAAAGGCCAGTAACAATACAAATTTACTTTGTAAGAATATCCTTATAATTGTCTTAAAATAATTCTAAAAATAATGATGATATTACACTGACACTTGTAATTTTACAAGCAAACTGCCAATATACAATAAAACCGTGAACTTTCTATGTAATTATAATATAATTTGTACATTTATAGAATAAATTGTAATGTATTTACAATTAACAATGTGAAATCCATTTTTACATTGTAAAGTTACTGAACATACCAAATTTACTATATAATTGAGTGTAAAAATATGCCTAATGTGTGTGTGAAGGTACTACTAATTTTCAAATGCACTATACCACTAACTGTTGAGAGCGTTGGGTGGTGACGCCTTCATTATTTCTTGCTTCATTTCGATAAATGCAGCGTGTACCTAGGACCTAGGTACTTACATAATTAATTTCGTGAGAAGTGACTAGCAATATAAACATATCTAGAGTGACAAGTAAGTGTTTTTAGTACTATAAATAGTTTTGTCTAGTGCTTGTTTAAACATAACCTCAATGAGATTAATAAGTAATAGCTGTGGTAATAGATATGTAAGTTATACATAATTATTGAAACAAAGAAACATTGCATCTACAAAAATCAGGTACCTCACTGTTGTTTTGTTCATCTTACATAATATATAAAAATATATTATTTTCTATTGGAACTATATTTTATACATATTTGAAGAGCAGGGACTTCTGGGTACCTACTTATCTATGCACATTTATATAATTAATATTACTTTGTAATAGTTACTATAAGATCATAGATTTCGTTTAAATATTATAAAATGTTAACTTTAGTTCTATGAATATATTTTTACATTGTTATATGTTTTGTATAACGTTAAGTGTTCTGTTTTGTATAAATAACCTAAATGTGCAGGTACCAAATTTTAATAAAAAATTGCCGTAAAACCATAATATTTTATTACTTCAGTACCTGTATGTACATGTATTTCTTAGCTAAAGAAATAAGCAAAGGGCAGTGAATATATTGAAGATATAATAAAGCTGTAACTACTAATTAGCTAACTGAACCGTAATCGGAGTACAAAATAGCTATATATAGAATCAATTAGTTAAAGTACGTTTTTTGTAACAAATGTTTTTCAGACAATTTGTCCAAAAATTTTAATTATAAATTTAAAAAGGATTATTCTGCTGATTTTAAGGTATACATGGGGGCTATAATAGAAATAAGTTTGTATATAAATCTGAAAAGCATATAGAAAACGAATCTATTGCTTCGAAAATGTTTGACTTCTCTGGGGATATCATATCAAAAATTCAGTATTACTATTAAGGCTGTTTGTTAACATTAGAAGCAATTGGCATTCATGTTAATTAGGTTACTTAATATAAGTACATTTTTCTTTTGAAATAACATTCTGATGCAGTGATGCTTTTGAGAAACTCACGGAAAAGCCTGATATGTTACTTAAGGTAAGTAACAATCGTTAATTTCTTACGATATTTTAATTTTTCTCATGTAGGCATATTAATCTATTCTACTATTCAGTTTTTTTTAGGTATCTATGTCAATGCACTGTTAGTGAATTGTAAACAAGATGTCTTGTGTACGGGTTAGGTCAGTTTCGACACTTTTAGGTTTCTTTTATTCTCCGAAAAGATAGTCCAAATGTCACGGGAATATTTTTGAGAAAAATTGAATAACGAAAATTTCATTTCGATATCTTGATTAGTTTTGACATAGCATTTTTTTTTATTTTTGGCCTTTTCTGTGATGCCCCATATTACATACGTATGATGTTTCAATAAAACATATATATGTTTGTTATAGCAGCGGAAAACTAGAAGTTATAAAAAAATATTCCTCAAGCCACTAAATACTACACATAGAGAAAAAATGTCTTTACAATGTATAAATATTAATATAATAAGTAGAAAAGTTACCACAGAAAACGACCAAAATTTAAAAATATCATGTAGGTATCTTTTAAACAAATCAAATTATCGAAATGTGATTCTCGCTATTCAACTTTTCTCAAATATTAGGCTCCAAATATCTTGGCTACTTTTTTCTAACTTTTCGGAAAATAGAGAAACCTTCTATACCTAAGTGCCCAAATTGGACCATCCTGTACCATATATAAAAAAAAAATACATTGTAGTCATAATATAAAATGTATTATTACAATGTAACTATACAACTGCCTGTAAAGTTACTTTGCAATTTTACAAGTAATTGTGGAAGTTACATTGTAAAAATACTTCTCGTATTGTAAAATCACAAAGTAATATTACAATTGCAAAACCTAAAATTACACCACAAAATAAATTTACAACGTAATTTTACATTTTATTTGTAAAGTCACAATCGATAAGAAAATTACAGCAATAATGAGTGGTAAATAAATTGCCATCTATTTTAACTGTAATTATTTTTTACGGTGTACATCTACAGAGTGGTCACAGAATACAAGCTTTTTCGCTTGTTAATCGAGATTCTCAACATTTTTCTTCAATTTGACAAGGCAATAATAGTATACTATAGGTGATATTTGAGATAATATATTTTCTCTCCAAGTCATCTCTGAACAGTGGATAGTTTAAGCATAATTTAATCAAGTTTGATCTCACATATACAAAGACAAGTAATATGGTTTAAGTAAACTTTTCAAGGATTTTTGATTATAAGACATAAAACTTTATTTGGTGTCAAATATAACCTCAAGATTATGAACTGAATTACGTCGATATGTTGATAATTTTATTCTTGAAAAAGTTGGGATTAGGAGCCATGATGATATACAGGGTGGTTGCGATGTAATGAGCCAAAATTCATGACTAGATTCCTGACGTGAAAATATTACGATTTAGACAAACTCACCTTAGTCCAAAAGTTGATACTTACAGAGATACAGGGTGTTTAATGCAAAATATTATTTTAGTTTTTTCTTATTTATTTCATATTAAATGCTCATATCGAGATGAAATTTTGATGTTAGGGGTTTTCTGGGGCGCGAGACTGAAATATATCCATGGTTTGCTTGTAGCTCATAGAGAGCGCCACCTGCGCTAGGTCGAATGCTTTGAAAACGACAGAACTTTTTATCTTTCAAATATCTAATTCCGGTAGGTAGCAAATTCTGATTTTACAACTTCTTTTACACAAAAAAGCTATACTTTTTGATAGTCGCTATCTTGCACCGTTCTCGTAAAATTTGCCATTGAAAATTCCAATATATTTGCATTCAATTACAAATCGGCAAAAATTTTCAAGTAGGCTTATCTTAAAATCCAATTTTGACATTTTGCACTTATCTTAGTGCTGTCAGTAATAGTACAGTATTATTCGTGCCTTATTAAAAGTATTCTTTACTTTATGATCTAAATCGTAGTGCGAGATAACATGCCACGTCATAATTTATTTTCAAATGGAGAAATGCGCGATATGGTTTGCGTTTATGCGCAATCAGATTATGTTGGACGTCGAGTGCTTCGTCGGTATTCAGATTCTTATCCGAATAGAAGGCAACCAAATCGGAAACTATTTCAAGAACTTTTTAATAGACTTGGAGAAACAGGTAGTTTTCGTCCTAAAAGAGACAACGCAGGGCATACTGTTACAGTTGACCAAGAAGAAGAAATTTTAGTAAGAGTGACAGGAAATCCAGAAGTTAGCAGCAGGCAGGTAGCTAGAGAAACCGGTGTTAGTAAACCAACAGTTCTCAAAATCTTTCACAAGGAAAATTTATATCCCTACCATTTTACACCCAAAGTCTTTTAGCAGCAGACTTACCAGCTAGATTACATTTTGCTCATTTTATGCGCAATCAGCAAAACCTTGACTAAGAATTTTTGGATAATGTACTATTCACTAATGAAGCGACCTTTACTCGTCGAGGAATTTTCAATTTTAGAAACAAGCACATATGGGATAATGAAAATCCTCACGTAGTCGGTGAGTGTCACTTCCAACATGAATTTAAGATAAATGTTTGGTGCGGAATCATAGGAAATCACCTTTTGGGTCCACATGACCTTCCTCCAAATCTAAATGGTGACTTGTATTTACATTTCCTGCAGCACCATTTAGTTGACTACCTCGACGATTTACCACTGAATACACGGCAAAATCTATTTTTCATGCAAGATGGAGCTCCCTCTCATTATTCTGTCAGAGTACGGAACTATCTTGACCACATTTTTCCGGATCGTTGGATCGGTCGTGGGATCTAGTCACGAATTTTGGCCCATTACATCGCGACCACCCTATAGATCCAATGATAATATTGAAGTACCAAGATTATAGTTTAAAATAAAATTGTTTTGGTGACAACATTCGATGTCTTTGAGGTGATTCTTAAGTTATTGTCACGGAACGGATGTTAATGTTGTTAAAAGCAGATTGCTGAATCACCCAATCATTCAAACAATCAATACGTTTATATATAAATCATCTGCATAAAGAAGACAGTGAATATCACAATATTGTTTACAACATCAAAAATAAAACTGTTAAACAGTGGTCTGAAAACTGAACCTTGTGGAATGCCTTACTCAAAAATAAATGGGGTATGATTATGAAACGTATACCCTAGAATCACTCATTTTTGAGATACTGAGATAATTTTAGAAAATCTATTTTTAAATGTAAATTTTTTAAAGCATAACATATTTCGTCAAAATTTGATAAGGTAGGTTTTTGGTGGTCTCGAAAGGGCTGGTGCAATGAGTACTTTTGTATAAAGTAGAGGGCGCTAGTTGCTAGCGTTTCCATTATTATTATATATTAGTACCAAATAATAATAATAACATCTCTACCCCTCATTCTAATTACGAGGATTAGTCCAGAAGTTGGAGACCTGTGCGGGAGAGAGGGCGGCATATTATTATTTAGAAAGCCGCATTTTAGTCCAGGAACGACTTGTAGGCCCTCATCACCATTCAGTACAGGAAGGAGGAAAACCTGGAAAACCTCATTAAGTAGGGGGTGGTCAAAGGTCGGACGGTATCGGTCTCTCACATTGACTCAAGCTGACATTCTCCCACCCTACTATACCCACAGAGAGGCTGACAATCTTCTCCACAAATGTAGCTGATATACGACCTACTGGCCGCGGGGATCGAACTCAGATCAGAAATTAAACAATATATCGTAATTTCTGTTACAAAATATGACATATCAGTGGAAGAGTTCGGGACTTGACAGTTGATAAATAAGTACTATTTGTGTGTGTAAAATGAAGTCTCACATATCACGTGACTTAGAATGGAAAGAGCCCAACTTAAAAAGAGTTACAGAATAAAATATCAGTGAAAATGCAAGCAACTAGCGCTCCACTTTGTACAAAAAAATAATATCAAATAAATTCCAAAATTTGATTTTCTAAAATTATCTTACACGCGTTCAGAAATGAATGACCCTAGGACATCTGTTAAGTAAACCTCACTTATTTTTCAATGTTTTATCAGCTCTCGCATTATTTCCATGCCTTTTTTAAACGCCCTGTAAAAAATTTTACTTACAGAAGCATACTTTATTATTTGCAATTGCACATTTCCCGTTTTCAATCTTAGAAACGGAACTATTCCGCCGCGACCATATCCAGAAACCAATCAGGCCATCAGCTCAAAAGTGAAAATTAGCGACGTGCTCCGAATCGGGCTCCGGGTATATTTATCCACCGCCCTCTCCCCCTCTCCTGCTATTCCCCTTGTAAGAAGCACGACTGCTGAACTGTCCCAAAGTTTATCACCGGGCGAGGGCGTGCGGGTCATCACAAGCGTCGCGGATAAAGCGGCATCGCAATCAAGGTGGCCGAGCCGACACCTGGCGGCGCACGGGAACTTTTCCGGTGCGCTCCGGTGCTCTCTACGCCCGATGTATACTAATGTAGGAGCAATAGAGAAGGCTGTGTCTCCATCAACGTCCTAGAGGGTTAAAATGTGGTTTATAACTATTAAATTATACATTCAAAATTTGATTTTGTAAAATTATCTCAAAATTAAATGGCTCTAGGACATACGTTTACTAAGCATACACCATTTATTTTTACAGCTGAGTTAGGCATTCCACAAGGTTGGGTTTTCATGCCACTGTTTTTTAACAGTTGTATTAATGACATTGTCGACAATATTGTGATATTTACAAATAGGTACACCTAAACAGAGGTACTTACTGTGATTGGTTTGCTTAGAGCTCTTTTCACAACACATAATACTGATTATAAGTGTTCAAAATGACGTGTTGCTTGCAAGAAGCGTTTACCGTACAAGCGTCTCATTGCCAGAGATTACTACCTACATATATTCTCCATAAATTAACATGTCATGCAGCTGGTCATGGTTAATATAAATTGTTACATTTTTTATTATGTACACTTACAAATATCAAAGAAAAATTAGAGAACAGTTAACCGCACTACAATACTACTATGAATAATATTACTTTTAGATTATCAGCAGCAGCTTGATACATTGCAACGTTGTTGAACGTTACAGTACGTTACACTTTTAATGGGTTTCTCGGAAACTTCAATTATTTACTTTATTAACACTGATACAAAAAATAAATTACGAGCAAATTAGGTTACAGGAGCTTTTATTTAACCTTAATTGTACCTTAGTTTGTAATTTAGTAACATAGTTTTGCTTATTATTGCTTCAATTAATGTTTACGTAGTTTAGAGCATTAAGTGACCATAAAATGCCATTCTTTTAATTTATTTGTTTACTTTTAATAAAACAATTCCTTAATCAATAAAATTTGATAAAGTCAATATCGTGGAATGTGGCGACAGCGCGGGAATGTACTCAAGGACCGGCCGACACAGGTCAGTTGGTATCTGAACTGCGAAGTATTAATGTGTTTGTCAGTTTTTGGAAATGATTTTGCGTACCATTAGTTCCTTAATGTTTCTTTGTTCATTAAATGATTTAACATATGTGTAATTTATGGAGAAGCTCGCCGCAATTGTGCGAGAGCACGACTTATTTATTTAGATCATTTTCCCCAACGTTGGTTGCCTAACAGAAGGACATTCGTTGAAGTATCTCAACGCCGTCTTGATACTGGTACTGGTAATGTACTGGTAGTGTTATTTCTCGTCCTAAAAATCATGAATTCAATTTTTATAACTGGGCATAGGAAAATCCACATACCATACAACAAAGATGAAGTTTCCAATATAATTTTTCGATTAATGTTTGGTGTGGAATCATAGGAGATCATCTAATAGAATCTTTTGTCTTGCTAGCCAGAGTAACAGAAGAAGCATATTTGAATTTCTTGGAGAACATTGTACCACTTAGTCAACGCGTAATTCAGTACCTGCATCATATTTTTAAAAATAGCTGGCTAAGCAGGAACCGGTTACGTCTTATGCTACCGATGTGGAAGCAGAAAATGATTTTTGCCGTTGCCCATGAAATGAAAATGGACTGGGTAATTTCCAGCTAGTGCGTGAAAATTGGATCCGAAGGTGTCGTGCATGTGTGTTAAAATATTATTTATATTGAATGTCTGATATTTCATTTTGTCTCAATATATATATATATATATTATTTCATTTTTAAAATGCGATATTTGAAGCATATATTGCAAATTGAAATTTTCATATCGTTTCATATTTTGTTTATATTTAAATTAATTTTTTGTAGGCATACTTATTGCTTCTTATGATACCTAAATATTTGAGATCAAAGAACATACATAATATCACCTCATTAATAGGAATTATAGCAGAATTGATTTATACTAACTAAACTACCTTTTAAATGAACTTGTTTTCTCAGTGTAAATAATAGTACATTTGGCACCGTACACTGTCCATAAAAACCGTAACCCATCACAGCTCTTATAAATATTGATAGACGTCTGAAACGGCACATTCCCGTCTAAACTTTTTCCCGGGGGCAGTCAGCGGTGGCGGAACAAGAAGTGACCGTCGAACGCGAACTGTTTTTTTCCCGGGACCTCCACAATGCATCTCAGAAGCAGGCGGCGGTTTTTGCGGTCAGCCTGCGACAATTTATACAACCGCTGCGCTGGCGAGGGTTTTTGCCGGCCATTTCGTTTAATACATTATGCGCGCCAGAAGAGTTGGGGGTGGGTCGAGACTGTCCCGCTAAATGCGCTTTTTTGCGGAAATTTATAAATTTCGACGTCGGCTGTCGCGGTCGAGTGGACGCTTACGGAATTTGGGACACTGAAACCGCGTTTTTAACGTGGCAATTAAAGTATGGCCCATATTTCTTCTTTAGGTTCGTTGATGCGGTGTTTACTTTGATTAAAACTTCAGAATATAAAATCTATTATCAAAGTGACATGATAAAAATACAGAATGAACAACTGCATAGCCATAAACTCTTCATAGTCATCAAAACATATAAAAAACGTGGATACATAAATAAGTAATAATATCAAACGTAGAGAATTTCATAAAATTGATAAAACGGCATTTCTCAATTTAGTTCTTGGTTTTAATAGAATTCATTGGGAATAATATATTTTTAGTTTGAGTATTTCATAGAGCTTAATGAGGATATTCCAGAGATCTTCTTTCCTGATCGTAGAACATTTACAGGATTGGAGGCGACCTTGCCTGACAAAATGAAGACGCATTTTCTGTTCGGAAGAATCAAATAATTCACCGAAGGGTACGAAACAACGTTAATACAGCTAAACTGTTACAGTATTTCTACTCCATCCAACAAGGCCAGAATTGTGCAGCAATATTTAGATAACACTTTAACACACACACATAACACACTAACGTATTAAAAAAATTATCAAGTTTAATCCTATTATTTATTCTTAATGATCTTTCTGCACTTTAAAAACGAGCATTCAATTATTTTCCAACGACTACTTGATTCTTCCACCGCTGATATGATTTTTACGTGGTATTCCGTTTGAGACTCTTTAGGATAATATTTTTTAGTAATAGAAATCTGTCAAATCCCAAATATAATACTTTCGTACCTCATCCTATTTGACACCACGTGGCTCAAATTTTACTTAATTTTTTTGTATCCTCACAGTAGACCAATACTGTCAAGTTTCAGACACCCTGTACATATATTTCTGTTAACAATTGAAATTCTGATTTTTTTTATATATATTTTTTTAATATTTCTTTGTTCATTTGTAAATTCGTATTGTTATTTTATTCTGTATTTATTTGTCTTATTATTGGGGTTTCTAAGAAAAATATATTGCAACCGCATTTTGGGATTAATTATTATATTAGGTATTCAAAAACTTGGCTATTAAGATATTCCATCAGTACTAAGATATTTCATTAATAAAATGCTTGCTATTTTTTAAATTCATGTTCCAGATAATATGATTAGTGAATTTTTACCTTGTTGACAAAATTTTGTTCCGTTACGAAGCCTTATTACTTTCGAGGAACTTTTAAAGTGAAATTAGCAGTTTGAAGTACTAAAAGTTCAAAAAAATTTCAAATAAACACTGCACTTGCATCAACTTTAAGACTACAAAATAACTAATTGACTGAAATAGTTTCAGCGAAACCCGCTGCTCTAATAACTAGCTCAACAAGGCATACGCTTCAAGTAGCTGGAGTTTTATTAAAAAATCCAACTTCCGGCAGCTATCAGTCTTGAGAGCTGAAAATTTAGTTCATCATGCATTAACGAGTTGAAAAGTTTAATTGTATGTTTAATGGAGATAGTTTTAGTTATTCTTTTAACAGCAGCGTTAAACTGAGGAAATTTAAGTGAATAAAGAAGAAGATAATCGTTCATTGACGTTACCAGTTTTGTTAGTAAAATTTTTACAAACTTGGTATACATCCCTATTGTATACGAAATATTTATTTCCTTATTATATGAAAACAAAACTAATATATGTGCAACAAAGAAGTATAAACTGTTTGACAAATAAATATATACCCATATATTATAATTATAATTTACCGTAATTTCAGTTATACTCGCGACAAAAATTCAGACGACTTACGTCATACGAACGAATGAATAATTCGTAAGACATTTGGATTCTTGACGCGGGTATATACAAAATATGACATAAATGCAAAAATTCGGGATTTGACACATACATACTTGATCAATAAGTACTATTAAAGAGATCGCCTGGTTGACATTATCCAAGATTGTCTACACTCTTTGGTCCAATAGCATTCCATAATTTTTGAGACCGAATGACGTAGAAAGTATTTAATTGTGTTTTTCTCCATCCAATTCAGTCTTAGTCATATTTGAATGCATTTTCACTCGTTTGAAAAATGTCTGTGTGGATATATGCTGCTTAACAGTACTATTACAATATTACTAACAGTTCAGAACATATAACAAAGAATCACAGACAGTTTATTCTGAAACCTATAATTAAGTAATTAGTGTCAAGCCAATTAGTGTTTTGGCTGCTGTTACAAAATATGACTCAAGTTTTCGGTTAAGATACATTTGCCTTACAAATCATAAATTTATTACTTACTTCCAGCATGGGCAAGTTATTTTTACTGTAGGAAATCACCATGTAGGTATGAGAAGGAATATATTTTATACCTCTCAAAAATTGCTAGTTTGAGAGCATATGTAGCAGCACATCTATACATAGAAGTATGTATACCTGAAATATGGTAAAAACTTCTTCGTACAAATGTATACCTACATCAAAATTATGCTCGGTTTTGAACATTAAAGGTTGAAGACTTTTGGAAACGTATTTAAATAAAAACTTACCACATAACTTGAAGTACACCTCATCTGTACCTATATCAAATCAGAAAAGAAAAAAAAGTTACACCAATTTGAGGCAATAATAAGTCGCAATTTTCTTGACAATCATTATTTATTTTCATAAGCAATATTACATAAAACAAATGCAATATAACACAATCTCATTGGTAAAATGATATATTTAATGGAATTATACATCAGATAGCACATGACAAGAATTTATACCTATAGGTTATAATTTCTTTGAAGCTGCGTCCATTTTTCTTCTACAACATACATTTTTAAATTCTTCTGAAGGAAAATGTTTACTGCAAATTCTTTGGTTATCTAGATAAACAGTGTCTTTTCGATTGCATCTTAGCACCTTCCATTCCGCTCTCTTCTTAATGAAGGTTCATTTGGGACATTATGGAAAGTAATAGATTCGTCAGGTTCCTTATTTCATTTTGATTTTACAAGTAGCCACAATATGAATTGTTCGCCATAATTATAACGCAGCACAATTTGAGGTTTGACATAAAAGGGTGTATTCTCAACAGCAACAACCAAAACATAACGGTAACCACAACAGACAGTAACATAAAATAATATCATGGGACACAGAAATACTTCTAAAAGTACAAATAAAAGCCAAAATTTATTAGCTGCGACATCACTGGTGGGTTTGTGGCCGGGCGTAGCGAATAGAATCAGCAGTTTGTAGGCAACCTCCTCTGTTTAGGGGTCTTGGACTTATCCACAGACTTTTCCGCGACTCACATGTTCGGTATCACCAAAAACGTACCTATGTCAAATTTTAATCATATCTGTTGGTCTTTAAAGGGTTACATCCAAAATTTGATTTTTTTTAATGAGTGGCTCTAGGATATTCATTTATTAAGCAAACCCTATTTGTTTTTTATGTTTTATAAGCCCTAGTAATGTTATCACGCCTTTTTAGAACACCCTGTATACGGAAGTATTAGTGTACCAATTTTCAATAAAATTGTATCTCAAAATTGTTTGGATAAAACATTTTTTTTTTAATTTAATGTCTCCTAACTATTAAACGAAGCAGCCATAAGATAAAGATAGGTTTAGTTAAATCTGCTTGCTTTGATCACGGAAAATTGTGGTAGCTTCGTGTACACGTAATATTGGGACAACCAAATGAAGAAACCGACACCATAATACACTGTCCCTTTGAACATGTCGTTTATTTATTGCTATGCAAATGTACCATCCCAAAACTTTCTGTAATAACATTTACTTACCGCCGAGTTCATACTCGTATATATTCCTAGTCTATAATAACAGTTGCAGCCGAATTTGCATACTTAATGTATGAATTTCTGGAGTTTCTATGGTCAGCAGCATCTGCGAAACATTGATTAGATCAGGCGGAACCAGTTTAGTATTCAGCAAGGCTCCAGTAATAGAATACATCAATTGCTTCGGTAGTTATTAGCATAGCTAATAAAAAGTTGTTTTTAAAGGAAACAACAATCGAGAAAATAAAGAACATGGTATCAAATAATAAGTTATAATCCTGTCATTTTGAAGTAACTAATAGAATTTTGTGTAACATATTCAAATAAGTCTGAAATTCATATTGAAAAGTAACTATAACCTCAAAAGCAAATGAACCTAAATAATGGTGGCTGGCACAACTAATTTTGCAAAATATGTAAAAGTCTTATGAAATGGTACAATCTATTGTACAATAACAATGACGCTCTTTAACATGAATTTGACGATTTATTACAACTGCTGACATATTCGTAATGAAATCTACTAATAAAATTAATGCCCCAAGTAAATATCTTGTAGCAATATACAGGGTATCCCAACGAAAATTTGACCCCCCCTATAATTGGAAAACCGAATAATATTTCAAAATTCGCCGAGACCCGTCGATTTTTGTTCTTGGGGGGAGCTTTTTTGACAGTCAAGCCAACTCGATATGTTCATCCCCCTAATGCCTAGCAACCCCAACTTAAAAATTTCAAATGCAACTACCCCACTTGTGGCACATCATTTTAAAGCCCTTTTCATTGCGAATACAGTGACGTACCGTTTTTAGAAATCGGTTGAGATTTGACAGAATTATTGGTTACAAACGAAAAGATGACAAACCAACTTACGCGTAGTAATTTCTACACAAATGCCCACCACTAATAAGTTTTTCATCTACTACACATGATCGCATTACCTAATTGTTATTGGTGTGTCTATCAGTTTACAAAAAAGTCAGACATGAAATAAAAAAGCTGAAGCAAATAATAAATCAGATTTATTTGATGAATTGCTCAAAATGACCCCCGTTAACTCCCAAACAATAATACAGTCTGTTTTAAAATTCTGTTCGAACATTATTAAAGACATCCGCAGTTATTAATCGGCATTCTTCTACAATTCTGTGACGTAGCACTTGCAATGTTTCCGGCTGAGTGGCGTACACTCGTGATTTTAAATGACCCCTCAGAAAAAAATCCAAAGGGGGCAGATCCGGAGATCTTGGTGGCCATTCGACGGGACCTCTTCTGCCAATCTGCAGCAGCATAGTGCGGGGGCGCACTATCTTGTTGGAAGGTTATTTCATTTTCTAGTAAATTGTCGTCACTTTCTAAAATCTCTGTTATCCTAGGATCAATTGTACTTTCCAATAATTCTAGATAGGTGTTTTCATTGAGATTACCTTGGAAGAAAAATAGTCCAACAAGATGGTCGCCCAAAATGCCTGCCCAAACATTCAATTTTTGAGGTGTCTGAGTATGAAATTCCCTGATTAAATGCGGATTTGTATCAATTCAATAACGACAATTGTGTCTATTCACTTCGCCATTCAACATAAATGTGCATTCGTCAGAGAAACATGTATTGTAGAGAAGATTTGGATTCAGTAGAAGTTGTTCACTAAAGTATTCGCAAAATTGGTTACGGCGATCAAAGTCATCTTCATGTAACTCTTGAACCAGCGTCATCTTAAATGGATGAAACTTGTGTTTTTTCAAAATTCGATGAACACTGGAACGGGATACGCCAGAAGCTTGAGACACAGTTGTAATCGATTGCTTATTATCCATCTGTACATGACCCAAAACTGCCCCTTCAACTGCTTCATTTCGAACTGGCCCCAATTACTTCACATTTCTTGTTTAAAAGCGAACCTGTTGCAACAAATGTGTCAATCAGGTGTTTAACGTACTGGTGGTTTACATTTTTTTCAGGATGATTGGAATTAAAAATTCGTGCTGTAGCTTTAGCGCAATCGTGATTTCGATAATATATTGCAACAATTTCTACTCTTTCCGCGATATAATAAACCATTTCGAACACACGTTAATACTTTCAATAACGGCTGAAACTAACGATTTCTTGGTCACAAGCAAAAAACACCGACTTTTTTTGTAGTACTGATTTTTTGTTATTTTAAAAAGGTCTGAATTCCTATAAACTTAAGTATCTTCTGCTAATAACTATTTTAGTATCTAGTTTTATTTGTTTCAACTTTTTTATTTCATTTCTAACTTTTTTGTAAACTGATAGACACATCAATAACAATTAGGTAATGCGGTCATGTGTAGTAGATGAAAAACTTATTAATGGTGGGCATTTGTGTAGAAATTACTACGCGTAAGTTGGTTTGTCATCTTTTCGTTTGTAACCAATAATTCTGTCAAATCTCAACCGATTTCTAAAAACGGTACGACACTATATTCGCAATGAAAAGGGCTTTAAAATGATGTGCCACAAGTGGGGTAGTTGCATTTGAAATTTTTAAGTTGGGGTTGCTAGGCATTAGGGGGATGAACATATCGAGTTGGCTTGACTGTCAAAAAAACTCCCCCCAAGAACAAAAATCGACGGGTCTCGGCGAATTTTGAAATATTATCCGGTTTTCCAATTATAGGGGGGGTCAAATTTTCGTTGGGATACCCTGTATAGCTATATTCCAACATTACAAGAAGAAAGACGTGTTGCCCATCTTTTATATACAGGGTGATTCACAACTTATGATGCGTGATGAAAAATTTCAGTCAATTTCGTAAAACAAAAATAGTAAAATACTTAGTTTCCGAGAAAAAAATGATTAATGTTGTAGTATTTTCAACCTTTATATCGCTGAGCTACTGTAGTTTCTAGCATTATCGGAATGCAGGCGATTCCAAATACTGAAATCTGATTGTAGCATTAACGTTTCTATGATAGTATTTACAAGTGTCAAAAATGACTTACGTGTATAGCAACTCATAGTTGATGGATATCGTTTTAATTTATGTTATTTAAGTAAGACAAAATGTTTTAGAAGCTTTTCGTATATGCGCAGAACGATTTCCGTTAGACATATGCCAAATGCAACTACTTTTGCCGCGGTAGTGCAATACGAGCGTAACTTGCAACCAAATTATGGAAGAGATGTGCACTCGGGCGTCTACGGTTTATTGCAGCTGCTGCTGAACACATTTTAAAGATTTCTGAAGAGAATCTCCACCAGAAAATCGCTTAACAAGTACAAAAAATGTCCCAATCAACAGGGTGGCGTATCATACACGAGGTTTAATTATATCCATACCATGTACAGTACAGTTCTTTCAAATGATCTGCCTGGACTGCCCTTAGCTGTCCGACTTCGAATGTGGTTCTTGCACGATGGCGCTCTCCCTCATTTGCGACAAAATGTTCCGGAGTATCTTAATGAAGTTCAAGGTATACGATAGATTGAACGAGGAGGTTCGGTACCATAGTCGTCTCCTGACTTAAATACTTTGTGCTTCTTTTTGTGGGAATATTTAAAAAATTAAGTGTATTGCGTTGAAGTGGACACTAGTGATGATTTACTCGAACGTATCATAGCTGCTGCCAATAACTTACAAGTTCAATGTAAATCTAAAATGACTACGGGTCCAGGCGGAATTCCTTCTTTTTTGTTAAAAGTCTGTGCGCCTATTTTTGCTGCTCCGCTTTCGACTATTTTCAATATAGCACTCAGAACGCTGTCTTTTCCAGAGATCTGGAAAAAAGCAAAGGTCTGCCTTGTTTTCAAAAAGGGGGATAGAAGTATATTTGAAAATGATCGACCAATTGTTATTCTGTGCAATTTTAGCAAGGTGTTTGTAGTGGTATTGCATGATTTGGTTTACTCTCATTGTTGAAAACCAGCATAGCTTCTTTAAGGGAAGGTCAACTGTTTATAATTTGGCTTGTGTCACACAATATACTGCTCACCGTTTAGATATATCATCCCAGGTAGACGTCGTTGACACGAATTTTTCTAAAGCTTTTGACAGACTTAACCATGGTATGCTTCTTGGAAAACTTTCGAGCTTTGGTTTATCGAACAACTTTGTTTTATTTTTTCAAACATATCTCTTCAAGAGGTCATTATTTGTTCAATATCACGGTTTCGAGTCTGTCACTTTTATTGCTAAGTCTGGGGTACCGCAAGGATCTGTCCTAGGTCCCCTTCTTTTTAACTTGTTTGTGAATGACCTTTGCCTTGGGATAAATTCATAAGTTCTTTTATAATCCGATGATTGCAAACTGTTTCGCGAAATCACCTCCTTAGATAACTGCTTAGTCATTCAAGAGGATATTAATATATTGGTTCATTGGTGCAAAAAAACATTAACTAATTTTGCCTATACTATTGATGACATTAACATGAACATGAGTTCCCAATTTAATGACCTCGGAGTAGTTTTTGATAGTAAATTAACGTTCTCTTATCACATTAATAAGATTGTTTCAGAATCTTTTCGAACTTTAGGTTTTGTTATAAGGAACTCCAAGTGGCTTTTACGGACGGATTCAGTTAAACTCATTTTTAATGCTTTTGTTAGACCTAAGTTAGAGTATGCCAGTATTGTTTGGAACCCTGGCTATAGGTTATAAGTAAATAATATTGAGTCCGTACAAAGACGGTTTGTGAAATACTTGTAGGTTTCTGCTGATGGTGTCTATCCATGTCGTGGTATTTTGCAGGATGTGCTAAACAATATATTTAATGTACAGTTGTTGGAAATAAGTCGAAAATATTTTGGAGTCTTATTTTTATATAAAATTTTAAATAATATTATTGATTCTCCCCAACTACTATCACTTATTAATTTGCATGTACCGAGATTACCAGGCAGGAAAATGTGTTTTATCCTCCGCTAGCATTTTAGATTTTCCTCCCATGCATAAGATTTTAAATGATTTTAGTCTCGTACAGGCTAGCACTGACATTTTTGCTTGTAGATCTGGTTAATAATGTTTTTTTTTAACATATTTATTGATTGATTTTGTAGATCATTCATTTTGGTATGCAGTTGATATTCGCAATTCATTTAATATTTTTGTTGTACTTTTGGTGTTGTGTATTAATTACTGCGATTTTGTATTTGTTTGTCTTTTTGTATTGTATTTTCCCACCCTGTTAATGGCCTAGGCTGTTGGGTGGTGTACCTCTAAATAAATAAATAAATAAATAAGTTCAAAACGGACAAGAGCCAGAAACATTTGTATTAGTTCGTTAAAAGTGGGTAAGACGAGTCGAAATGTGTCCACTTTGGTGGACAAAAATTTGAACAGTTGTTGTAACATCAGGTATTTCAATTTATTTTATTAATCAAAACACTAAATTAACATTATTAATTAATAATAACAATAGCGGCAAGAACAGTTGAATTTGCTGATATGAAATAGGAATTATATAATTTTGTTTATGTCTTAGAAAGTTATTTCAATTTTTTGTCCGTTTATTCTTTATTACACTTTGCTGCTGTGTCGTTCGCCGACAGCATGCTTTACTTTGCGCAAGGTCAAGTTTTACAGTAGACCAGCGACGTGCAGAAATGTATTTTTTAATCATTTTCGAACTGCCGTTTTTGATTTTTTTTTTTACAAAATTGTGTGTGGAGACGGTCCTGATAGATCCTCAGGCCGGAAAGGGGGCACCGGCGTCCCGTAAGTAGTAGAAAAGGAAAGCTCAGCACCGGAATAATAAGGACGTTTGTATAAATAATGAAGAATCGATAAAGAGGAGCGGCCAGTCGGATAGACCGGGCACAGCTTTACTCCAGATATCGACTGCCAGCGGGGACAGTGATTGTAGTCCCTGGCACTGGGGGGTCGGCCAGCCGCCAGGATTAGGCACAAGTTCACCTAGAATTCGGTCATTGCTGGACGCGACGTATTCCAGTTACTGTCGGGACTGATTTTTATGGGGTCCTTCTTCACACCTGGAGGATACATCTTGTAATATAGTGGATGAATGTACATTCTCCATAATATATAATGCTGCAGTTAAAAGATGCTTTTACATAAATTTATTTCAGCAATGTGTCTTCTGTTAATAGATAATAATTCACTTGTACAGGATATTTCTAAAAGGTCTGCACAAATACTGTCGCATATTCCTGGAGCTAAAAGATGATCTAATTCAACTTACCTTAGTCCAAAATTTGATTATTTTGGTTACAGTGTGTGAGTGTTCATTTTAATTTTTCTCCTATGATTTTATATAATATTCACGAATTTAATGTAAATTATATGGGGTACCATATTCAGAGAAATCTTTTAGTTGTTTTTCACACACCGATGCACAATGAAATTTGCATGTTTTAAAATATATTGCGTGTATAATATTACACAAGGTGGTCCGTAATGCATAGGCCATCGACTAACTGTAGATTATATACAGGGTTAACTATGACTAAGTACAAAAATTTTAGCATGTGCTCAGAGAAGTCTAAAAGGCAATAAAAAATATGTTATTATATTAATTCCCCAACAACATAAAAAGTTTAAAAATTCATCCCCGTGAAGTGCACCTTGCATAAGTGTATTTACAAACAAGTAATACTAAAGACGTTTTCCGAGTACACAAACTATTATGCTGAATACTTTTTAAACCACATTGCACAAATGTTATAATGCCTTAGCGAGAAACATGCGGCAGTGTTTTTATGTATTTGTGTACATTTGCGAGTATTTCTTTGTTGTGTGTGTGGTCTTTTGTGGTTTTTTCTGACGTAAGTAATCGACCTGGTCATGACCGCCGGACCAAGTAGGGGGAGGGAGAGGTCCACAGCAAGTACAAAAGTATTTGCAATGATAGGTTTTAATTTAAACAAGTAAGAAAACATAAAATGATACAACATTGTTAACATTTCTCCAAGTATCAGTTCTAGAAATAAATAATTAGTTAGGTAGGTGCTGTGCTAACATATCGTGTTTCTCATTAAATCATTAAATAATAACCTAAATTTTGTAAATATATTTTTTTCTTTCAAAGCGGCCTAAACTGATACACGTATCAACGCGGTAACCTGTCACTACGTTTGACATTTTTGATTTTGGCAGAATATACCTAACCCAGCGGCTGACAGAAGGTCAGTGACGGCGATAAATAAGGATTCAATATAGTTTTGACTTTATAAATAAGTTGGGAAATTTTTTGATAGATGATTCCGTTAATTTTTATTTTTTTTTATGCCCTCTTTAAATATTTGTACTGTCATAGTTAACCCTGTATATTAAAAAAAATCAAATTTATTTTTCTCAATATTTCAAAAAGTTTTAGGGACGTTCTTTGAATTTCGGTAGGGTCTTTTCACTTTCAATATACCGTATACAGGGCGTTGTTTGCAGTGTGTTTTGCGGATATAATCGAATTAAACTTTTTTGTAGGCATGTTTATTGCATTTCTTTATAACACAGATAAATTTCCAATCATATTTAAGTACAAAAAGTATACTCTTTTATTTCGATATTCGAACCTCGACCTTCCAATGCTCGCTGACTTTATGATAACAATATTCAATAAAACTTACAACAAACATTTTACATAAATAGTTTAATAATGAACAACATTAGTACAATAAAAACTACTTTAATAACTGAGTCAAATGTCCACCTTTAACAAAAATACATTTTCTTACGCACCTATTTAAATACGCGTCCTTTTAAATAAAGTACCTTCCTTGTTCCGAATTACATTAACACCATTTTGAATCTTTTGAAGAAGGGATAAAAGTTCATCTTTATAAACTAAATCTTTCAAATAGCCCCAAAAGAAGAAATCTAAGGGGTTAAGGTCGGGGCTAAGAGATGGCTAAGGAAATTCGCTGCAAAGACATAAATGTACAAAATGTTCATCAAGAAGCACCATCGTGCAACTACCACGTGTCATGCCTAACTGCTAATGAAACGTCTTATGGCAAATTATCTTACAGAAATCTGAAATACACTCCAGGCGGGCTAGCAATTCATACGGTCCAACTATAAAATCATCAACAATGCCACAGCAGATATTTATGGAAAATCCATGCTGGAAATGTATTTCTTTCCCTAAATGAGGATTTTCTTGTTCCCAAGTTTGAATATTTCTCCAGTTGAATACTCCACGTCTCATAAAGATGGTCTCATCCGTAAACAATATCTTATTTAGGAATGCAGATTCACCTTGTTTTTGTAATAAAAAGTTGTATAAGTTTATTCTTGCAGGAAGATTCTTAGGCAACAAATTTTGAACAAGGGTAAAATGATATGGATAAAATCTTTCGTCATGGAGAACTTTTAGAATTGTTGTTTTATTCACCCCTGTTGCAGCATGTCCTTATTTCAGGATTATCAATTACACTCACTAAGATTTCTTTTTGCTGTAGGACAGTCGCCATCTTTTGACGACCAATCCTTCGCTTAGAATGAAATTTATTTAATCGGGTAAAAAGTCTATGATAAATACACTAGCGGAAAAAATTAAGGGATCAAAAAAAAAATTAAATTTTTTGCGATTCTTCAAATGGCTGTATCTTTGGTAAAAATGGTCGTATGTGAGTGAAAAAAAAAGCAATTTGAAGCTTGAAGTGTTTAGTTTATGGATCTTGCGATAAAAAATTTTTCCAAGCAACAATTAGCGCAAAATCCTAATGAATATCATGAAAGAAAATTGTTCGAAATTTTTTGCACTCTTATTTTTAGTGTACGGACTTCAAAAAATTTTTTTTAACCTAACCACTATATGGATTGGATAAGTTGTTCATTTAGCTTCAATTTCTTTTTTTGTCGGCCTCGATACGACCATTCCTAGCTGAGTTATCAGTCTTTGAATGAAAATGCGTCATTTTCTCTTCTCTCAGCAATATCTCAGAAACCAATGGTCGCTCAGAAAATGGAAGGGGGGTTTCGGAAACTTGGATTCATTCTTTACAATGTTCTGGTATGTTTTTTCAGGAAACCAATTTTTTTTCATTCTTAACATGACTGAAAAATTTCGAACATAAGACTTTTTGAGGTCTTTCAGAAAATCACGTGCCACATTGAGAATATTGGGAAAATGACTAATGTTAAGTGTGTATCTTATAGGCCATTGTACCCTCAAAAGCCCTACAAAGTTTCAACCTGATCCATCAAGCCGTTTTATTGTTTCATTCGATTTAATTTTTGAAAAAATTGAAGAACCGCGTTTTTTTGCCATTAGAGCTCATAATCTGTAAAAAAAACGAAAAAAAAATGTTTCGTTTCGACATTTTTATTGCGGAAAACGTTTGAATTCATAAAAAAGTTTTTTTTTTGAAAAATTGAAGAAAAAATTTCGAAACGATTCCCGTTTCAATCTCCATGGTAGTGACCGACGTTCTCTCGTTTGGCGTCGGCTTGGACAGCGTTTCAGGCAAAACTTTGTTCGTCGGGTTGCGGCTTGCAGCAGTGGATCGGTCATGGTTTGGGCCGGTGTTTCGCGAAATTGGAGGACACCTTTGGTAATTGTACGCGGAAATTTGATCAAATTTTAAGGCCAATTGTTCTGTCCCGCCGGCAACACTTGAGATCATTTGTTTTGATGCAGGATAACGCACGCCCACACACGACCAATGTCACCAGACGCTTTTTTCAACGATATGACATCACTTTGTTGCCACACCCGCCAATGAGTCCAGATTCAAAAGAGAAATTTTTTCTTCAATTTTTCAAAAAAAATTTTTTTTTGATTTTTGAGAAAAATTTTCTTTTTTGTGACTTCAAACGCTTTCCGCAATAAAAATGTCGAAAAAAATTAGGAGAAATTTTGTTTCCATTTTTTTACAGATTATGAGCTCTAAAGGCAAAAAAACGCGGTCCTTCAATTTTTTCAAAAATTCAATCGAATGGAACAATAAAACGGCTTGATGGTTCAGGTTGAAACTTTGTAGGGCTCTTAAAGGCACAATGGCCTATAAGATGCACACTTAACATTAGTCATTTTTCCAATATTCTCAATGTGCCACGTGATTTTCTGAAAGACCTCAAAAAGTCTTGTTTTTCGAAATTTTTCAAAGGCATGTTAAGAATGAAAAAAAATTGGTTTCCTGAAAAAACATGCCAGAACATTGTAGAGGATGGATTTAAGTTTCCGAAACCCCCCTTACATTTTCTGAGCGACCATTGGTTCCTGAGATATTGCTGAGAGAAGAGAAAATAACGCATTTTCATTCAAAGACTGATAACTCAGCGAGGAATGGTCGTATCGAGACCGACAAAAAAATAAATTGAAGCTAAATGAGCAACTTATCCAATCCATATAGTGGTTAGGTTGAAAGTCCGTAAACTAAAAATAAGGGTGCTGCAAATTTCGAACAATTTTCTTTCCATGATATTCATTAGGATTTTGCGCTAATTGTTGCTTGGATTTTTTTATCCATAAACTAGACACTTCAAGCTTCAAATTGCTTTTTTGTTCACTCACATATGACCGTTTTTACCAAAGATATAGCCATTTGAAGAATCGCAAAAAATTGAATTTTTTTTTATCCCTTAATTTTTTCCGCTAGTGTATTACGTTCTCTCTTTGTGTTTGGGTACAGTTGAAATTTCTTCTAGTTGCGGTAGAGTATTGTAATTAACTTGAGCATATACACAAATCATGGCTCGCATTTCAGAATTTGAAACGTAGTTTCTTTTAAATCAGAACCTACTTACGATATGATATGCCCCTCAAAAAAACCCTATATCGAATTCCAAAACTCTAAAACTTGAAATATTGAGAAAAATGAATTTGAAATTGGTCTCGTCTACACCCTGTATCTTTCTTTTTAATATTGAATTTTGAGCTAAGACAACATGGCTCACACGGTATATTTTAATATCTAGAATCTGCAATTAGTATATGGCATTCATTACGAACCACCCTATATATATATAATATTTTGATTGTCTTAAAAGGCATCGAAAACCGCTGTTTTTGGTCCTACCACTGCTTTTAAAACGGCGATTCGACTTTATTATCCAGAAAAATACACTGGATTTAAATAATCTGAATAAATATATCTACAATTTGATATCTAACTTAGTAAACAATGCAACATAAAGGATAAGCGTACACAACTCGATAAATCTCACTAAAAAAGTGTTTGAAATTCCTACATAATTGTAAGACTTTTATGCACAATACAATTTTACTTAGTAATACAAAATTCTGCCAAGTTATTTCTTAGAGTGTTCCATAATGGCAAAGCAGGGGTAATTTATATAAAGATTTAATCTATTCCCTGCTAATAAGTTATGGGCTTATATAGTGATGTAATTACCGAAGATATCAATAAATCATCGAGAGGAGCGAGAGGTGACAGTGACGTCAGGTTTTGGGCTTGTCGCGGAATATACCTCCGCGGCGGGGGGCTTCCGTAAGCACAAATTTAGGTTGTATTCGATAATAAAGGGCGATGAGAACAAAACCAGGGTCTGACTCAAGTAAAATTCGTGACGGGAAATTTTACTCAGAGCTACGATGTGAGTAGTCACATTAAGAAAATTCGAAACATCAGAGAATATTGTCACGGAAACTTACCTACTTTTTTAGTTAATTAATTATGTTCCTGTTTACGTTAGAATTTATCATTTTTCTGATGCCTTTATTTTGACGTTTTATTTGATTCTCGAGACCGCGGAAACTTCTAAAACCCTAAAAAACCTGTATAACCGGATCGGTTTTGCTGCCACAGTACAGTTTATATTTATTTATTAACAATACCATCAGTTCACCACCAAAATTTTGACACCGTTCACAGTATTTACACTATGTATCTATGACTCACGGAAACAAACCGCACTGAACGGCGTGTAACGCCACATCAATGATATCACGTTTGTGGCCACGTGGTTTTGTTTACATTTTATGGCCATTTATTATTTTAATTATTATGTGATTGTTACTGTTCACATGTTCTGACCTTTTTCCTTGAAAGATTATCCTGTCCCTATTTGTTTATGAACATTTTTTAGTTGGCCCTCCCTCAACGTTGGTCTATATTTATTTATGAATAAATGTATCGGACAATTAGTTCCGTATTTTATCCAATGCCATTTTTCATCCTTTCTCGCGTCCCCACTGAATGCCGTTTTGTGTGGGGAGAATTTCTATCAGAATTCGCAGTAGAGAATATAAAGTATTGTTTGTGATAAACTGCTCCAAATTTCCACAAGACAAAAGGATGAAAGTTTCAAGAATGGATTTGTTTTTGTATATAAAATGTTATCTAAATGACACTGCTTTTTATTAAAAGGCGCCCATTACAATAGAACCGTAACCCAGATGTTTACCTAATTTCTTTTTCAAAACACGTTTACGATTGATAATATGAAAAACAGGAAAGTTGTTGATAAAAGTTTACAAGCATACACAGAGAGAAGTGTATGTAATATTTTGCTTCAATTGTGCATAACGTCACTCCAAATTGGTCTTAAAATTATGAAAGGAACAATTTGTAGATTATTACATATTTGAGGTAGTATCAAACTTGATTATTGATTATACAGGGTGTTTCGCATAAGAACCAACACAGAGCAGATGCATGTAGGAAGTTGCAAAATATTGCAATTTAACCAAATATACTTATATACAAAGTTGCACACAGGCGGAGTTACAGGCCTTCAAAGTGGGGCCAAATATTTCGAGAATAACCAAATTTGGTACATGATTTAGGTTTATTATTGCCTTCTTTGACTATCAGTGCAAGTAAATTGAAACATTACAAGGTATTCATTGAGGGCTAAAAACACTTAAAATTATAAAAAAAATTTTCCATTTATATAATTTAAAAATAATGATAATATCCCGCGCAGAATTTAATTTAAAACACTTTTATACTGCTGTTAAATTTAAAAAAAATTTATTAAGTACAACAAGATTCTAATAGTGTTTATTGGAAGAAATCAAAAAGTCAGTAGTAAGCTTTGTCTTTAAAATGTGGCAGCTAGTAATAAAAAAAAATTAAGGAAATTGTTCAAAATAGTTATCATATAGGTATATAGCTATATTTTGGGTCCCCCAACATGCATCTGCTATGTGTCTGTTCTTATGCGGAATCAAATATAATTTTTTAACAGGAGACTTCAGGTCTGGTTGTTCGCTCTTATAATCGACAGAAAAATATAAATATACGCGAAATGTAATGTCTACATCTGATGGTCACTGGCTACTCAATACTGAGCCTCTTCTAATCTAAGTCCATCTGCATTTTATGTAAATGATTTAAACTGTTACTAAAACTGATTAGAAATAAAATAGTATCAGGATTTGTACCTTTATAAAGATTAATACATTATGTTGAATAAATTAAAAAGATTTTTGTAAAAAATATATATTTAATGGCAAAACAAGTGTCTAACACCACAAATGAACCGTCGATTTTCTAACATAATACGTTTTTTGCATGATCCGTCAATTTAACGTATTTACTAGTTAGATTAAAAGGAATAGTAAGTTGTGTTTACAAATGTCAGGTCGGTCAGAACAGTCACTTACCGATCGTAAAGCAATAAGAAAAATTCGATAGGTAATAATTGAAACGACTTAACTGATTGTTTTTTCAAATATAGCCACCGCTTTTATAAATCTCCAAGTTAAGTGGGGGTCTTTTGTCATTTTTGATAGTGGGATTTTGAGAATTTATAGTAAGTGATAGTTGTCACAGGATTGTCGCTTTGACATTAAACCAATTTTAATATAATAGTACATTAAACAACAAGGTTTGAAAACCTCGCTCGACTTGTGGACCTCGCCTTCGGCTCGGTCCACCAATATGCCTCGCTCGTGTGCAAAGAGGTTTTCAAAGACCACAAAAATCAAATTTTAATTTAAATCGTTTTTATTACTAAAATTGCCAACGCATTAACAAAATAAATTAAATTCAACTTTTAATTTAACTCGTTTTTATTAAGAAAATTGCTAACGCATTAACAAAAGAAACTAATATTTAATATTTATGGTAACATTTGAACATTCCTTCAAGGTTACGCTGGGAAAAGCAGTATTACTGTGCACCTTGTTTTCGGTAATAGAGAATATTTTTAGTGTCGTGTTTTTAGTGCCGTTTTTCAGCGTGCGGTCGTTGTTTTCTTGTTGTATTCCAGTAGACGATCATTGTTCTGGTTCTGTGGCAGCAGAAGACACTGAAGACTCTATCTTTTTCGAAGATTGCATTTTATTTCTCAAACAGTCATCAACGTAGCCTTCGGCAACTGTACTGGATTTCCACCCTCCATGGCGTTTGAGGGCAAGCAGATTTGAGCCAGAATTGACTAAAATTGTGGCCGGCATAATTTGGGTGACAACATCAAACAAAAATCACAATCTGGAGAGGCGTGTGCAAAGATGACGAGTTTTCTGATCGTGTTTTCCGTGTGCAAAACCTTATTTTGCAAGACAGTCGTATAAAAAAATAATTTATACATATAATTTGGTTATTGCAAGGATCGTGCAAAAAAAACTTAATAAGCCTAACAAGTGTTAAGGGCACGGTAGCTGAAGACCGGTGTCTCAGGCTAACTTTTGCCTTCGACCAGGCGATAATCCTTATCGTTTTTGATGTTTAAATAACTATAAAATGCGTATGTGTGTTTTCTGGATTACAGGCAGTTGTACAGACTGAAAATTTATTGCATTCAATAAAACATAAACCATTATCCATAATCATTTTTGGATAAGAATTAAGAACAGCAATGAATAACAATTGAATGCAGTATTGTAGCGTTTTTAAGATCTCGTGTGATTTGCTGAAAAATTACCAAATGCAACATCTTTTCCTGAATCAGTTGCCAGGTCCTGCGCAAAGCTGCATCTCGCGCGATTCATTCACCGCTCCAGTTACTCCAATAGTCGTAAACATAGAGCTTTATAATACCCTGTTTAATAATTCAGCGGCCTGTCGACGCTGCAACAATATTTCCACGGAAAAACCAAACGACAAGCCGCCAGTTGCATAATTAATAGGTGTTCTCTTTGATGATATTCCCGATTCTACCGTCAATAGCCTGAATATTTAACGAGTGTTATTTCAATTGCATTTAGTACTTTCAGCTGACGTTAACAAGATATAGTATTTAATCCATAATTTAAAATACCGCTGCTATCTAATTCCCCACGTGTTTTAATTAGCTGGTTATTGAATTTATGTAGGTGCAAATAATCAGGTAGAAATTAGCCAATTATTTTAGTGCAGCAACAAGATGGAAAAAGGGGTAAAGTAATATGGTCATCTATCTGTAGATTGAGTCGGAGATATGGATTATATATATAGCATGGTCAGGTTTATTACTTTAACGACGTATACAGAGTGGTCCTGTTTTTCATGGTGCATCTTGGGCATCTCGAAACCCATAAAATATAAAGTGACTCAAATTAGAAAATAAGTTGCACCTAGGGATTAATGTATACCAAACATATCCAAGATATATGCTGCCGTTGCTGAAATATTGTAAAAAAAAATTGATAAAGCGATTTTAGAAAATGCCATCTAGTCATTATTTTTCAACAAAAAATAAAGCTGAAATTTGGTACAGAGGAATAAGAATATATGAGAAAGAGATTTTCGACGAAACAAAATTTCTGCGGCTACTAGTTTCTGTAATACAACACTCAATTTTTTGTCTTTTCTTATGGACGCTATATTAAATCTTGTCAGGGGCAGGTGCAAAATAATATTACGATCACATAACAATACAACACTGTTTTATTTGAAGAATCTCCATATAATTTAAGAAGTAGAATAATTTAAATAAAAAATCTAGTTATTTTTTCTTTAAAACAAAATTCAATACTTAACCAGACAAAATACACAAATTCTGTATAAATATTTCTAAGTGACGCCCATTTTCGTACAGGCAACGCGCGTTATCCACAACGTTTTGAATAATTTGTGAAATAGACCTAAAAACAGCAGAAATTCTGTCGCGTAGGTCTTTTATATTTTCACAGGGATTGTAAAAAATGTTATCTTTGCGGGATTATCCCAAAGAAAGAAATATAATGGGTTGGGACATGGACACCGTGGAGGTCAAGCAACAGGTCTATGTATGCCCATCCAATTACATATTTGGAAAGCGTCAATTTAAATATTGGAACACCACCGCAAAATTATAAGACACTGAGTCATTTTGCTGAACCATTTCCAATACTTATAATTTAATGAAAGATTACCACTGCATTATTCATTTCCATTCTTAAAATATTTCAATACTTCTCAGAAGTAACACTTGCAATAATAAAAACAAATTTAATATATATGTCAAATCTGTAAAAATGTTTGTTGATTTTTGTTTTACGCCAAGAACAACTAGATTTTTTACTTATATTATTGTATTTTTTAAATTTTATGGGTTATTCTTCAAATAAAATTTTATTCTACATCTGTTACTGTCAAGATCCAATATGACACCCATAAGAACAAAAAACAATTGAATGTTGCATTACCGAAACATCGTTCAAACTTATATTTCTTTATCAAATTGCAGATCTTTCTGTTGGAAAATAATGATGCTAGATGGTATTTTCAGTTTTTTCGCAATATTTAAGCAATGCCATCAGATATTTTGGATATGTTTGGTTTATCTTAATGGCCATCAGAAGGCACAACTTTTTTCTAATTTGAACCACCCTGTATATATTACGGTTTCCGAAATGCCAGTTGTGAGACATGAAAAACGAATCACCCTATAGGTATTTCAAAAACATGAAGTTTTGTAATTTAATCTCGAGAGTACTATTTTGTAACTGGCGCATTCGCCAAATTATAGAATATGATACGTTCACTGAGGAAAATTAACCAATAATAAAATAATCTGTATCATGACTGGAATTTTATTATTAGTGTTAGAATATCATGTACCAAACATAATAACGTTTATTTTATTAAGAATAGTTTGCTACTTTAATTTGGCATTTGATACCACATGCATATCATCTACTTTTTTTCTATCACTTCTATTACTAAAGATAACTTATTGCAGTAGTTAAGTGCCTTTGGTTAGGGCCGACTTATTAACTGTTAAAAATGATTTATTTCAGCTGAATCAAGATTGCTTCTTCAGGTAGCCTCAATTATTTTAAATTGAATCGAATGTCTAACTATAAAAAATAAAAATCCTTAAAACTGTAACATACTGACAACATCTATCACCTAGTGCTGTTAACCTAAAAGCATTATTAGTCATAGTAGTATTGTGGCATGTGCGTTTCGTTTTTCTGCGCTTGCTTGATATTTGTGAGTGTACATAAACAAAACTGGAACAATTATAGTAACCATAACCAGCTGCATGACATGTTAATTTATGGCAAATCTTGACACAACTCTCTGGCTACAAGACGTGTGTACGGTAAATGGTTTTCACATGCAACGACATGAATTACCAAATGCAACATCTTTTCCTGAATCACTTGCCAGGTCCTGCGCTGAGCTGCATCTCGCGCGATTCATTGACGGCTCTGGTTACTCTAATAGTCGTAAACATAGAGCTATAATACCCCGTTTAATAATTCAGCGGCCTGTCGACGCTGCAACAGTATTTCCATGGAAAAACCAAACGACAAACCGATAGTTGCATAATTAATAGGTGTTCTGTTTGATGATATCCCGATTCTACCGTCAATAGCCTGAATATTTAACGAGTGTTATTTCAACTGCATGCAAAATTCTCTGGCTACGTGACGTGTGTACGGTAAACGGTTTTCGCAAGCAACGGCATTCATTTTGAACATTTATAACTATTTCATATTTCAATTCGTTTTGTGAAACCATTCACAGTAAGTATGTTTAGGTTTATTTGTGTTTATTATGTACAAATACCTAACATGGTAGGTGTGTGATGTTATCGCATATTAAGACCTGTTTTCGTTTATAATTCTGTTATCGTTAATCAAGAAAAACAAAAATTGTCAAGTCAAACATGTTTTTTTGGTACTGTTTATCATACAGCAAAATAAACACACTCATATTCCGGACATCTTGTATGTTTGGATGTAATCCAGCGCTCGTCGGGGTATTAATACGCTGAATAATTAGTTTCACATAATATCATATCTGTTAAAAATAATGTTAAAAGACTATATACCTGCTGCTATATTAGTCTAGTTATACATATTAGTCTTGTAGATGTACTTGTTGAACCTATTACGATGATCCAGCAGCTAATTCACAGTCTACTATGATTTTTTGCAATTAATTTTTTTTTAAAAATACTTTAGGGATTTTTTTATTAAAAATTTGACAACGTGGTGTTCTTCAGCATCACTTGAATTAAATTTATTGAATTTGTATTTCCATTAATAAATTGTAGAAGAGATTGTATTACTTCACAAATTAAAATGATAATGTAAAAAACAATACTATTACAATAACTAAAACAATTTATTTCAATAAATTACAATAAAATCGAAACTTAAATGAAAATAATACAAACTTTATTAAACAAACATAACTTCATGTCATATTAAGTATAGTAATAACTTGATTTCAACTAATTTTTATTCTTAAATCAAGAAAATACAGGATGATTCAGAAATTTTAAATGTACAGGAGACTCTTTCAAATGTAATTTTGTAAAAAAAAATAAAAAAGGTAAGGTCGAAAACGATTTCAAAATACACTTCTGCACGGCACTGGAAACTGGCCCACTGTAAAACCTTATAAGGCCAAGCGGCGATCGGATAAAACATTAAAATAAATTCTCAAGTAAATAAATAAATAACATTTTATAAAACCTATTTTATGCAGCAAATACCACTGCTTTTGCCGCTATTGTTATTAATTATGAATATAATTAATGGTTTTAATTAATAAAATAGTTTGACATAGCTGATGTTACAGCAACATAATTTTGGGCCCGTCTTACCCAGTTTCTACAAGCTAACGCAAATGTTTCCGCTTCTTGTTCAGTTTGAACTCGTAAGTCAGAGATCGTGGCGGCTATGGTACCGGTCTTTATCGTCCAGTTGAGTCTTGTATATGAAATGTTTCGTGTTACGCTTGCGTTGAATTGCACTCACTGCACACCGCGGTAAAAATAGCTGCATTTGGCACATCTTTACCGGGCAATTGTTCTGCTAAAGCATTTTCACTTCATTATAAATTAAAACGATATTCATCAACTCCAAGTTTCTATATAAGCCATTTTTGATACTTTTTTTGATTACTGTTTG